>OX031065.1:38273991-40773991 GCA_943736015.1 Tridacna crocea | reverse complement strand
CATGACAACCAATCAACTTACGTTTAAAAATAGAAATCTATCGATTAGTTTCAAAAAGTTTATTTATGGAAAAATTCAAACTAAAATTGTGACCGGCACTATTGAAAAACCCATAATTGTGTCCTTTTACCTTCGATTTCTTTGGCGAAAACGATAAATCTGTATGCAACACGCTTAAAACCAACATCTCTGTTCTTCGGTTACACTATCTTGTCGTCTTTCTGCTTAAATTCAAACTGTCATCGACAAAGAATCTGAATTGCATCGGCCACTAAGCACCAGCGACATGGTTCAGTATGGGAGAGGTAAATGTTTTTTTTCCGCAGGTGGGTCAATATTTAGCAAACCCATACTGTCCACTTTCCAAACTGGCATCGTTCAAGCGCGTCCATAACTTCCAAGTGGCAACTTTGCTCTTTAATTATTAAAACAGCACGCATTTCGCCTTTTGTCACACCGAATCTGTCCAACGTGTGCGGCGGCTGCCATCATGGCAGAATAGGAGAAAGTGCGCTGAGTCTGGTTCAGACCATACTCAACAGAGTTTGAGTTTCATGCTCAGTTGAGCACAATCTCAAGCTCAAGATTTTTTATAATCACAAAACTCTGAGTCGGACTCAGAGTTGAGCATGAAACCGCTCCTTGAGCATGAAAATGTACTCAAGGAAGTTTTATAAGCACGGGCCCAGTTCGGCGTATGGCGGACCGAGACGAGTTTAGCTGACAAACCGTGTACTGCTACCCTACGTGATTTAGCCCCCACGAAATTTGTTTACACTGTGGACGGAAATGTTGCTAGGACGTCCGAATTGTTTTACTGATATTCCTACATCCGCTTCATAAACATAAATAACAATGAGAAATTTCGTGGTAATTGACTTAAGTAAAGCCATAGGCCTATCATGGTAATATTGTCTTCGATATGATTATAAATTATAAACTTAACTCACCTACTGGGTTTACAGTCAAAACGCGGTGTCAAAACGTACCCAAACCAAAACGTACCCAAGTCAAAATGTACCCAAGTGGAGTCAAAACGTACCCAACTGAAGTCAAAACGTACCCAAGTGGTGTCAAAACGTACCCAATATGAAATCAAAATGTACCCACGATTTTTATAGTGTTTTTATCTTCCATCTTTCCACAAATTAATAGAAATAATGTTTTCATCATCTTGATGATGATAATTTTTCATTCTGCTTTATTTCAAATTTGCCTTACATGATTAAAACAAATAATGAAGCATATCACAGAACATGCAGCTAAGGCTATCAAACGCTTCATGATGATATTACAGTGTATCTCTCGTTTTATGCAAATACAATTAACATTAGGGAAAAAGCATCTCATACTTGATATCGTATTCGATTTATTTTGCAGATATACGAAAGAAATCATTTGATATGTATCAACATAGAGTTTTAGAAATATTTTCATGATCAAAATTTTGAAAAGATCAGATTTCACGGCCTTGTCAGATTTCCCTGCTTGAAATTCCCGGGATTTTTTGGGTAGCGGACGTTTAATTACTGATGAATTGTATTTTTTTTTATATACATTTCAGTGATATATACATTTTTGAATTTGGTGTTGTTTGAAAATTCTAAATACCCACCTTTAAAAAAAAAAACTCTAAGATTGAACAAACAAATAATTTAAATATATGGAAATTTTTCGGGGGTTGAGGGGGGCGATTTTTTAAGCAAAACTGGTATGTTGTTACATTGGGGCGTTTTAACTGGATACAATTACAACGCATTTGGAGATTCAGTGAGTTCCCCATTTCCAGGGCAAATTGCTTAATTCTAAAAGGGTTAAAACATGCTATATAAAAGTATCCTTTTGGATGATAACTCTGATTTCATCATTGTGGTCATGTCTCCATAGCGGAGAAATATTAAAAAAAAAATAACCCCATAAAAATCGAGAAATATCAAACGAAGGAAAGACACATTTTGGCATAAAAATACTCAAGTTTCAAGGTGCTCAAATACTGCATTTGTGTGAAAATAGGTGAATATATTTTGTAAAGAGGAACTACTCATCACACGAAAGTGCATTCTTCGATTAGTTGTTTCAAAAGTGGTCAGCCGCCAATTGATAAATTAGATGATAATAGAAGCCACTTTTTTTAACAACCGACTCAGTCATATGGTAGACTGATCCTAGGACATACAGAAAATTGACCAGTAGCGAAAAGTTTAATCCCAGTTCAGCCTGCGTGGCGTCACTATCTGATATGGACCGAAAATTTTTCGCAGATGCATTAAGCTCCTTTTTCACAGAGCATGGCTCAGTTTATGCTTTGTAGATGCTGAATATGTATACAATGTATTTCTTTAAAACTTTCAGATGCCAGTTTGTACATGCTAAGTATGTGCAGAATATAACTTCTTAGAGATTTGGAAACACCAAGCAGCAAAGATCAAAATGCAGAATACTTACAACACCGGTGAAAGAATCCCCCGTGAGAAGAAATTTGACCAAGATGAAAGACTCACAAACAAACACATTCAGACTTTACAGTTTGTCCAAGAAGTTGTAAATGAAAACAAAGAATTAAAGAAAAGAATAGAGGAATACCAGGTAAAACATTACCACTTTTCAAATTCCTGTAGAAGGGATTTCATAAATCAATGATCCCATTTGAACGATCTTGGCCTGTATTCATCTACCATTCTTTGGAATATTTTTAGTATTATTTTCCGAGTTTTTCTAACTTTGAAAGTAACACAACTTCTGACTGGCTAAACCATTTGGTTTAGCCAATCAGAAGTTGTGTTATTTTCAAATTTAGAAAGTTCTGGAGACCGAGATAAGAACACTCTTAACCCTTTACTCCATAGATACTCATTTCTACGCATTGCTTGTTGGGGCCTTTGGAAAACATTGTGGCAAAAGGTGAAATTGCTCGTGACGAGCAATTTCACCTTTTGCCACATTGTTTTCTATGCTATCAAAAGGTGTCGTATAAACATACGAAACAGCTTCATCCTTGCTGTTATTTAGGGTCAATTAGAGATACCATAGAAATGCCTTATGGGGTAAAGGGTTAAGAAAGGTTGGTGAATATGTGCCGTATTCAGTCTTATTTTGATTTACACAGTGTAATTATCCCTTTTCCAAACAATCCCTGGTTTTTACGGGTCTGGAATAGTAGCCTTTTGAAAACATTGTGGGAAAAGGAGAAAATGCTGGTAACCAGCATTTTCTCCTTTTCCCACAATGTTTTCTACCCTATCATAGAAAGAAATCATCTTTTCAGCAAGAGTTGAATTGTCGTCTGCAAATGCTTTCAATTTGGTCTAGTCCAAAAGTTTGTCATTTGGGAAAGGGTTAAACAAATAGTCTATCATAATGAGGAATGCCTTCTAACTGATACCTGTTTTTGTGACCCTTTGGAAGAGGCTTTTAAAAAAAATGGTGGCAAAAGGTGAAATGCTGGTAAAAAGCATATTTTCTATTTCCTTCAGCATTTTCTAACCTTTCAAAAACACAATCATTTGAGCCAAATTTGTTAGATCTGCAATTATTTTGCTGATTTAAAATGTGATATCTGATCTTTGCCCACAGTAGTATTTTCTTGGAAGAGAGAGAATTTTAATCAGATGAAGAGATACACAGGTTGTAGTTTAACCCTTTTCCACACAATGACAACTTTTAATACCCCTGAAAGAGAAAGCTTTTGAAAACATTGTGGAAAATAGGAGGAAATGCTGGTAACCAACATTTTCTCCCGCAATGTTTTACCCTGCTGGAAACAAATTTCAATTTTTGAGTTATGTTTATGTTGTGGTCTGCAAGTGCATTCAATTTGGAACAGTCTAAAATCTTGTTGTTTGGAAAGGGTTATCACTGCTGCCTCCATGATAATGAACGTTGACAGAGAATTTAGAGGAAATATTTGGTGTTTTTCAAGCTGCTGTGGATAAATATACTGAGTCTGTGTGGCTCATCAGTAATTTTGAGGGTTAGTAATTCAGGATTAGAAAGTTTGAATGTAGGTTTACCAAAGATTGATGATGAATGTAATAGAATGATATTCATAGCTTAAATATTGTTGAAAACAACCTAAAGCATCAGATAAACAAAAGTAATTGTATGAATGGATTACATTCTATAGTTTGCACAACTATTTTCATATACTACATTTACTTTTTATCTTCAGTTGAATGAATCAAAATGTGTAGAGTTACATGCCTTAGCAGAAGAAAGCAAGGAGAAAATAAAAACAGTTCAGGAACAGTACATGAAGAGAGCAGACGAGATCAATGCTATGATGGCAGAAAAACACCGTGATGAGGTAACATTCATTTTTATACGCCCGTCGAAGACGGGACGTATTATGGGATCACCCGTGGCGGGCGGGCGTCCAGTTCTTTGTCCGCAGAATATCTCCAAAACTATTCTAGCTAGGGTTATGAAATTTCATGGGTGGATAGATCTCATCGAGGGGGAGTGCAGTGCGCAGGATTCATAACTCTTGCTTGCTTAATTTTTGAATTATTGCCCTTTGTTGTTTTTCATACTTGAATTTTGTTCGGAGCATATCTCCAAAACTATACTACCTAGGGTTATCAAATTTCATGGGTGGATAGATCTCATCGAGGGGGAGTGCAGTGGGCAGGAATCATAACTCTTGCTTGCTTAATTTTTGAGTTATTGCCCTTTGTTGTTTTTCATACTTGAATTTTGTCCGGAGCATATCTCCAAAACTATACTACCTAGGGTTATCGAGGGGGAGTGCAGTGCGCAGGAATCATAACTCTTGCTCACTTATTTTTGAGTTATTGCCCTTTGTTGTTTTTCATACTTGAATTTTGTCCGGAGCATATCTCCAAAATTATACTAGCTAGGATTATGAAATTTCATGCTTGGATACATCTCATCAAGGAGGAGTGCATTGCATAGGAATCATAACTCTTGCTTGCTTAATTCTTGCGTTATTGCCCTTTGTTTTTTTTCATATTTGAATTTTGTCCGGTGAATATCTCCCAGGGCTCCCGCTGTCGATCGCCAGTTGCGCCAAATGCGAAAATTTAGAAAAAATGGCACCAAAAATGAAGCACTGGCGAATGTATTGGCGACAAGCAAATGTCTATAAACTATCCTCTGACATACACAGTATGTATCAAGTGTAAAAAAGGAATTGAGCGTTATAATAGTAAAGGAAAAACATTTGTAATCGGCGATTTAAACGCAAGAACAGCAAACTTGTCAGACGTGGTATGTGACAGCGATATTTATAAACCAGATCATTTTTCTGATGACACGGACTTTTATATTCGACCACGTGCAAGTAATGACAACATAGTAGATAGTAATGGTCGTCGTCTGCTATCTTTATGTAAATCAACCAATCACATCATAGCAAACGGTAGGTTGCACGATGACGTGCCAGGTAGATTTACATATAGCTGTGAACGTGGGATGAGTGTGGTAGACTACGTTCTTTTGAAGGCGTCTGATCTAAATTCAGTCAACGACTTTAAGATTTTGAATGATAGTATATTTTCAGACCACCGTTGCCTATATTTTACATTGTTAAAAAAACAAAATAAACGATCATCAAAAAAGTTTTCAAATAATTATGTAAATAAAATTGTTTTTGACAAAAACAAAGAGGAAATATTTGTACAGTTGATACAAGAAAACATTGATGATTTTAACAGGGATGTGGATCAGTCTGAGTCAACTGATGATCAAGTTGAAATTCTTTCAAAATTTTTGTCTAAGCATGCAAAAACAGTATTTAACAAAAAAATTAAACAAAATGATAAAATTAATAATCCGCCACGATATTGGATGGATAATTCATGTGTTACAGCAAAATCGGATTATAAAAAAGCACGGTATGAGTTAAACAAAAACAATTCATGTGAAAATAGAAAAATATTTATTAAAGCTAAAAATAGATATCAAAACACCAGAAAAAGGGCGAGAAAAAAATTTATCAGAAATGAAGCAATAAAATTAGAAAAAATAGCGAAAACAGACCCAAGAAATTTTTGGAAATCTATTAGAAAAACAAAAACAGCAAATAAAATCGATACGGATGACATCACACTTAAAGATTTTCATCAGCATTTTAAAAACCTTTTCGAAAAAGAAGTTGCTCAAAGTGATTACAATTTATCTAACTCTAGTATTTCAGATCCAGATCTGGACAGATCGATAACTGAAGACGAATTAAAAAAAGCTGTTTTTGCCCAAAATAATGGAAAATCCCCCGGCCCAGACGATATTTCAGCAGAAATAATCAAAGCTTCTTATGCAATCATTCAACCTTATTTGTTAAATATATTTCAATCTCTTTTTGAAAATTCACTTTATCCAGAATCTTGGAGTCTAGGTTATATTGTTCCTATTTTCAAAGGTGGTGATAAAACAGATCCGAAAAATTACAGAGGAATTACGATTAATAACATTCTTTCAAAAATTTATTCCCAGATAATATACAACAGACTTAAAATATGGAATGAAAAATATGAAAACTTAAATGAATGTCAATTTGGTTATCAGAAAAATAAGAGTACTATTGATTGCATATTTATTTTCCATTCGATAATATGCAAGGTTCTTAATTCTGGAAAAAAGCTTTACACAGCTTTCATCGACTATGAAAAGTGCTTTGATAAAGTAAACCGTGCCTTTTTATGGCAAAAGCTTGTCCGTCAAGGTGTAAGTACTAAACTTGTAAATGCTATTAAAGCTATGTACTCTTCAGTCAAATGTTCGATCAAGTTTAGCGATCAAATATCGGCTCCTATTAACTCATTGTCGGGATTGAAACAGGGCGATTCTAACTCAAGTTTATTGTTTATCATGTTTGTCAATGATATTATAGATAATATAAAATATGACTTAGATGACATTTTTACTATTGATCAATTAAAGCTTTTTCTTCTCCTTTTTGCTGACGATCAAGCACTCTTTTCTACCTCACCATCAAGTTTACAATCCATGTTAACGGATATAGAAAAATATTGTGATAAATGGCATTTACAGATAAATACAAAGAAAGCAAAAGTCATGATCTTTGAAAAGGGTAGATGTAATACGATACATGATTTCTTTCTCTACAATGAAAAGCTTGAAAATGTCACATGTTTTAAATACCTAGGAATATATCTCTTTAAAAATGGCAGTTGGCTAAGGTCTCAAAAAAAGTTAGCGGAAAATGCATCTAAATCGCTTTATGGATTACTTTCTACTTTCAACAATTTTGAATTCAGCGTTAGTAAAAAATGCTTTTTATTTGATTCACTTATTCTTCCGGTAATGCATTATGCATCAGAGGTTTGGTCATACAGTTCGGCCACAGATATAGAAAGTATTCATACCAAATTTTGTAGACGTGTCCTTTGTGTTCGTAAATCAACTAATTTATCAGGTATATATGGAGAACTTGGAAGGGTTCCTTTAATTATCATTCGAAAATGTAACATGATCCGCTATTGGTTAAAAATAATTAAGTCACCTGAGAATAGCATAATTAAAAAAATCTACAATATGTTGAGAAATGACGCTGAATTGAACATTACATATACTGGACTGAATTGGGCTCATCATGTAAAAACTCTTCTTCAATCTCTTGGTTTTAATGAACTTTGGATAAACCAGTCAGAAAATTCAATCAAATATGAAACAATTAAACAAAGAATTTATGATCATTACTATCAGAGTTGGTATTCTAACATCAATAACTCTTTACGATTATCTTACTATAGAATTTTTAAACACAATTTTGTCCAAGAAAAATATCTAGATTTTATACATGATAAGAAATTAAGAATATCACTTTCTCAGTTTAGGATATCTGCCCATGATTTAGAGATAGAAAAGGGAAGGCATCGAAACATTCCAAGATCCGAAAGAACATGTAAACTCTGTAATCTAAATGTAATAGAGAGTGAATATCATTTATTACTAGCTTGTCCTTTTTACAGATATATTCGTAAAAATTTTCTTAAACAATATTATTACACATGGCCAACAATAAATAAATTTGAAAACTTGATGACGACAGAAAATAAAAAAACTATCTTAAATATATCTAAGTATCTCTATAATGCAAACTTAAAAAGAAAAAATGCACTTAAAAACAGTTAATTTGTAACATTACTGTATCTACAGGGCTTCTTGACACTGTAAATACTCTTTCACCATGCGTTTTGTATGATTTACATGTTGTTTTGCTTATGTACTTATTGTACATGTATGGCAAATAAAGTATTGTATTGTATTGTATTGTATTGTGTAAAGGAAGCTCGCGTAAGTGTTTATCACACCTTATCAGGCTGGCATTCATTAACGGTCTTGTCTAAATTACATACCATACAAGTTTGCATACATACCACTGCGAAACAATCAAATATCAATATTTCGTCACGCCCCTTTGAGCACCCAATATCAAACCAATCAGTTATCAGATACAACAGTTAGTCGCCGCCCATAATTTCTAAAGCCACGCCTTCAGTATGCCTTAACTGGTTACCTGGTCTACATCTTTTCACTGGCTAGAAATTAATCGTGTGTATTTATCGATGTTGGTAATGAAAAACATGATATTGGTACTGATCTGCTTATCTAGCGTAAAAATGACAGATTTTGGAGTTAGTTGCTACATATACCGAAAATTTTATGCACAATAATGCCGAAAACAATATCTGAAAATTAACGGATACGAAAAAATGGATTGTCGAAAAAGCGTGAAAACCCATGACACAAGAACATGTCAGTTTGACTTTGTCCGATCAAAAGCATTTCAGACTGTCTTTAGCTTTGATGATGACTTTAAACAATAAGTTTACACAAATATATTTATAAAACTCTAAAGTAGGTGCTAAAATACGTCTTACAATGAGGAAAAACACGGATGATTGTATGATGTGAAAATGCTAAATGAATTTGGGGGGAGGGGGAATTACACTTTGTTGGCCACTTTGTCTTAGTGATAGCACAGGAACAAGTAACTATATAGGACACTCATACTGAGAGAAAAGACTAGAATAAAAAAAAGACCTTTTAAAAAAATAAACTTAAGAAATTTTAGGATAAAAGAAATGATGTTGTAACCCTTCATCACACAATCCCAAATTTCTTCCTGAATTTCTCAAAATCTGATGGAATTCTAACAGATTGGCAGTCATAGAATTAAGGAGCTGTATTACTTTTAGAATTCAAATTTTATATCCCTGCAGCTCAAAGCCTTGAAACCATTGGGGAAAAAGAAACATAAGTAAGCTTGTACAGCACTATTTAGCAATTTATTTTAAAGCTTTAGCATTGGCCAATAAACTGAAGTATCTAAAGCACTATGTGGCTACCTCAGTTGGCTCCTACTGGCCCCAATTTTTATGAAGTGGCGAATTTGATGGCGCAAAAATTAAAACTTGCAGGGGAAGCCCTGTCTCCCAAACTATACTAGCTAGGGTTATGAAATTTCATGGGTGGATAGATCTCATCAAGAAGGAGTGTAGTGCACAGGAATTATAACTCTTGCTTGCTTAATTTTTGAATTATTGCCCTTTGTCGTTTTTCATACTTGAATTTTGTCCGGAGCATATCTCTAAAACTTTACTAGCTTGGGTTATGAAATTTCATGGGTGGATAGATCTCATCAAGCGGGAGTGCAGTGCACAGGAATCATAACTCTTGCTTGTTTAACTTTAGAGTTAGTGCCCTTTGTCATTTTTCATACTTGAATTTTGTCCGGTGCATGCCCCAGCTTTACAACTTGGGGTAAGACGGGCATATCTTGCGACAATTTGCCGCTCTTGTTCATGTTTATTTTTGGCTCATCTCAGCTTAAAGTGCTCTGGCTGAGCTATTGTGATCTGTCATCGTCTGTGTGTCTGTCCATCTGTCCATCTGTCTGTTAGTCTATTAACAATCTCTTTAGAAATCTTCTCCTCCAAAACCAGATGGCCAATCTTGATAAAACTTGGTAGGAATGTTCCTTGGATGAAGCTCTATAAAAATTGTCTAAAGAATTTAATTACATCAAAAACTCTCTTTACATAGAGACAAAGAAGGAAATATTTAAAAATCTTCTGATGACAAACCATAATGGCTAGAGCATTCATAATTAGTATGTAGCATTATCTGATGAACCTCTACCAAAATTGTTAAAATTATCCCTCTGTGGTCATATTTGGGCTCTGCGCAGGCACATCCTATTTTGCATAGAAACAAAGAAGGACATCTTTTAAAATCTACTTGTGACAAACCATAAGGGCTAGAGCATTCATATTTTGCATGTAGCATCATCTGGTGACCTTTTATAGAAATTATTAGAATTATCTCCTTGGAGTCATATTTGGGTTCTGCTCGGGTGCACCCAATTTTCTCATTCTGACAAATCATAAGGGCTAGGGCATTCTTAATTTGTATGTAACATCATCTTCAGACCCTCTACCAAACTTTAAAAAATTGACCCCTTGGGTGGAGTTTAGGCTCTGCACGAGCTCACCCTATTTAACCGTGAAAAAGAAGAAAATTATATGTTAGAATTGAGAGACTAAAACTTTCATGTTTTGTTTGTTGTAAAGTTCTGGTGACCCTCTGCCAAAAATTGTTAGTGTAATTCTTATTGGGGGTCACATTATGGCTTTTCTCCCCTCCCCCTTATCATAAAAGAATGGTTTCTGGCTTTGATATACTATTATTTGTATGTGGTATATAGCATCATTCTTTTGAGCCAATACCAAAGCTTTGTGTTCACAATTTCCTTAACTCTTTACCACACAATCCCGACTTTTAACGACCCTGAGAAAGAAGGCCTTTGAAAACATTGTGTGAAAAGGAGAAAATGCTGGTAACCAGCATTTTCTCCTTTTTCCCACAATGTTTTCTACCTTTTCAAAATCAAATTTCAATTTTGGATTCACAGATATTTTGTCGTCTGCAAATGCCCTCAATTGGGACTAGTCCAAAATTTTGTCATTTGGTAAAGAGTTAAAAATCTTCTCATCATAAATCATAAGTCAAACAGGCTGAAACCATTTTACAAAGAGGAAAAAAAGGAAGAGAGAAGAATAACAGATAAACAGGTAAATATGTGAAGATCTTGTTGTGCCAAACCACAGGCCTAAAGCTTTATTATTTGCAATGTAGCATTAAAGGTAATCTTCAGCAGATTTTGGAAAAAAAAGTTTTTTTTTCTTCAATTCACAGCCTGCCCTTGATATACCATATATGTTACAAATACACTCAGGTGAGTGATATACGACCATCATGGTCGTCTTGTTTGTTGGGGATAAGGAATGAAATGGAAGGTTAAGGTAACACACTTAATCTTTTCTAGCTTAATTTGCCAAGTCCTGGTAGCTCAGTCGGTACTGTGCAGGACTTGAGAACACAGGATCCAAGGTTCGATGCCTGGCTACAGCCCCTGGCTTGGTCAATTTCTTTCAGAGGATTGATGATAGTCACTGGGAAAGGATTCATATCTCTCCCACCTCTGACCATTATTGGGAAAGCAACAGTGGCTTGGAAGTGTGAAGTCCTGGTAAAAGACTCCAGGAATGCATGGCTAGGTGCACTGGCAGCCTTGATATAACTGAACCAGTGTTGAAAATGGTGTTAAACACCATACAATCAATCAATCAATCAAGCATGACCTTTTTTTTTTGTTTTTTTGTTTCTCTAACATGCTTTATTAAATACACATTAACAATAAAGCCAGAAGAAAAAAAAGAAAGCAATTGTATATTGTGTGAACACACTGTACCCAATACTCAAATTTTATTTTTTTTGATAGCTTTTGGTAGGTTCTATAAAAAGCTGTAACAGTGTCAGAAATGACTCTTCACAAGATAACAAAACTTTAGTCCTTATCAGTTTGACAGCATTGGTAGACAACAAACGTTGCTGTAATGGATGATTATATAAAGTGTAGAAATATTATGGGAAAAGGTGAAATGCTGGTTACCAGCATTTTCTCTTTTATCCATAATGTTTCCAAATGCACTTACTCTCAGGGCAATTACAAATAAACACAGGATTGCTTGGTTAACACTTTACCAAAAAACAAAAATTTTAGACTGGTCCAAATTGAAAGCACTTGCAGAAGAGAAAGTTAAAGTAACTAAAAAATTAAAACTTGTTTCCAGTGAGTTAGAAAACATTGTTGGAAAAAGAGAAAATGCTGGTCATCAGCATTTTCTCCTTTTCCCACAATATTTACAAAAGGCTTCTATCTCAGGGTCATAAAAACTGGGGATTGATTGGTAGAGGGTAATCTCTTTACCAAACAACAAAATTTTGGACTGGACCAAATTGAATGCATTAGCAGACAATAAAATTGAAGTGGCTCAGAATTCGAAAATTCTTTTTGGAAGTGTAGAAAGCATTGTCGTAAAAGGAGAAAATGCTGGTTAAGTGCATTTTCTCCCTTTCCCACAGTGTTTCCAAAAGGCTTCTTTCACAGAGTAGTGAAAAACCAGGGATTGTTTAGTATAGAGTTAAGATTTGATCCGTACCACAGAGTCCTAAATTTTAACAATGCCAGGGAAGAAGCCCATTGAAAACATTGTGGTAAACAACATTTTAAATGCTTTTTCCACAGTTTTCTAAGGTTTCAAAGACACTTTTTTTTTTAAATTTGACACACATATATCTATATATACTGTCTGTAAATGCTTTCAATTTGAAAAGGTCTAGATTTTTCTCATGAGTAATAGAGGTGATAAATATTCCATCTCAAACTTTCATTTTCATTTGTAGATGATGAAAGTTGTACAAGAGAAATTGGATCAAGAAAGAAACTACAGTGAGCATATAGTACAGGTGAATTGATTGTTGCATACAACCATGTATTTCACATTCAGATTTTTAACTTGAAAATCAGGGCTCAACCCCAGGTGATAGGGCTATTTGCATTTTTGACACAGGGATTTTCAACATGACTCAATATCAAGCATGTAGGAATATCTCAAGAGTAAATATTGCTTATTATTCTGACTATGACCAATTTCTTATTTTTCCATAATACTTTCAGATAGAGTGATCCTATACATGATAAAAGAATGTAAGTGATTAGGTAAAAACACAAAGGGAATAGACTGAAGTTCCTTTTTTTTGCTTCCAAAGAGGAAGAAGATGAGCATACAATTATCTTGATTGTCCAAACTTAATGTGTTTAACTCTTTACCACACAATCCCGACTTTTGATTACCATATACAAGAAGCCTTTTGAAAAACACTGTGGGAAAAGGAGAAAATGCTTTTAACCAGCATTTTCTCCTTTTCCCAGTGTTTGCTTCCCTCCCGAAAACAACTTTTGAAATAAGAGTCACAGTTATCATGTCAGCCAAATTTAATGCTTTCAATCTGGGCTCTTATATTTCGTCATGTGGTACAGAGTTAAGAGGAGACTCTCAATTCAATATACAAAATGGATGATCCAATCTTTTGTTCTGCTTTCTTTAATAACGGAAAGTGTCACCAAAAAATGTTGTGTTGATCCTCACTCTCTGGAGGTTAATGCAGGAAGGTCCTGGAAGTAAGCATAAAATTAAGACATGATAAGGCAAAGGGGTTTAACTCTTTACCATACATCAAAGTTTTAGACAGGTCCAAGTTAACAGCACTTGCTGACAGAAAAATAAACATATGTCAAATATTGAAATTTGTTTCTAGCAGGGTAGAAAACACTGTGGAAAAAGGAGACAATGCTTTTCGCCTTTTCCAATAATGTTTTCAAAAGGCTTCTGTCTCAGGGTTGTAATACCCATGGAATATTTGGTAAAGAGTTAATGAATTTCTTTGATTCTCTTTATCAAGGAAGTCATCATATTATTATGGAGACAAAAAATCTATATCCATTAACCAACTGAATCATGAGGTAGACTGGTCATTTGACTTTCAGAAAATTCACCTTTAGCAAAATATTCTGATCAAGGTTAGCCTGATTGGATTACACAGGCTAATTCTAACAATATTTGTGTGCATGTGCATGTTTTGGTCTTTTTATTAATCTTCCTTTTTTTTTCAGCTGAAAACAGAAATAAATCAATTGGAGAGAACCAACAATGAGTTAATCGAGAGAATCAAGCACTTGATTGAATCACAGGACAGCATTGAGGTTTGATATATTTTAGTTATTACTCCTTAATTTCTCTACAATAAAATCAGCTTATCTTACATGAAATGTAGTACATGGCCTATGCCACAGATAGATATAAGCAAACGCATATACTGCGTTATATAGAAAGGCAGTATAAGTGTCCCTTTATACAAACACAAGCTAAATATTTATATCTGTCTGCCGGATAGATCAGTATACTACATTTAATGCAATGAAATGAAGCTTTTGTATGATTCTAAATGTCAGTACAAATATATCAGGGGAACAACATTTTTGTATTCATTGGCTTTGTTACATAGTTTTACTTTTCTAGTAGCTGAAAATAGACTTTGGTATTATTTCACTTACAGGTAATACATATTAGAGTCATACCCTGGCAAAAAGGGGTTAATGTGTCCCAATAATGCATTTTACTAATCAAGACATCACATAATTAATAGATTCCATCTTATTCTAACAACAGCTTGAATCAAGATATAGATCCTTTGACAAGCAGAGGATTGATATTAAAAAGTTTTGGCCCAGGTCAGCCTGCAAGGACAGTGCAGGTTGACCTGGATCTATATCATTTTGCAGATGTATTAGCCCCCCTTTTCACAGAGCATAGCTCAATATGGTTTAAAAAAAAAAAAAAAGCTATATATGTCATGAAAAAGTAAATGGGGGATCCTACAAGTAGAAAAGTAAATCTTATTTCTTTATTTTCAGGTCTTAAACGCTGAAATAGAAGATTCTAAAAGGATCGCTGGAGATTTAAAGATAGAAGTAGAGGCTTTGAGATCAGAAAATGAGCAACTTTCTGGTGAAAAACATTCTCAGTTCTCCCAAATACAAAGTCTTCAGTCAATGAAACAACAAAATGAGGCCTTAGCACAAGATCTTAAGTCTATGGCTCAAAAAAATATGGAACTACAACATAAAATTTCACAGTTAGAGGCTGAGGTGAAAGAAATTTCTGCTGCAAGAGAGCATATTGATTTGATTGACAATCTCAAACATAAACTTTCAAAACTTCACAAAGAAAAATCTATCATGGTGGAAAAGGAAGAGTTCTATCAGAAACATGTAGGAGAATTGAAATATGAAATTGAAAAGTTGAAAGAAAAGATTCAAAATGCAGAAGTTACAAAGGACAGAGTGTTAGAGGAGTATTATAAAGTACACAGTGAGCTGCAATATCTTAAAAGAAATAGTGCAGGTGATAGTCAAAGTGCTAATTTTAAGGATTTTGTACGCTTGAAACGAGAAGTGGCACTGTTGAAAGAAGAAAATTTGGAATTAAAGAGGACTGGGAAACAGGTTAGTGCTAGTTCAAGTACAGCCAGTCTGCCTATGTTAAGATTTGAACCTGACACCCCAATAATGAAAGTTGCATCAGACAAGAAATCCATTAAATCAAAGAAGCACATGGCTGTGGCAGCCAAATAAAGGAAATTGTTTGCTGAAAACCTTGCCAACATGTAGGGCTTTTGGATCACATTTTGAAAAAGGACTCGTTAATGAGGATTTACAAATTTGTTTGTTGTAAAACAGTATTGAATTATTGTATTTGAGCCTTGCTTTGAATAAAGGGGTTTTCATGAATCTCCATGATCCATTACTCCATGTAAATCCTCAAATAAATAAAAAAACTGTAACATCTATTTTGCCTAAAGATTGATATGAGGTGGAACAGTCCTTTGCCAGACAAAAATTCGAGCAATAGCTAAACGTTTCTTCCCTGGGCAGACTGCACACATTGGCATTGGTTGATTCTTTTTGCAGATGCATTCACTCTTTACGAAACAATAAAATTTTGGAATACTCCAGATTGAAAGCTCTTGCAGACAACAACATAAGTGTCAATCAGAAATTGAAATTTGATTTGGGAACGGTAGAAAACGTAAGAAAAGGAGAAAATCTGGTTACCAGCATTTTCTCCACTTCCCACAATGTTTTCAAAAGGCTACTTTTGTTAGGGTCATTAAAAGTTGGGATTGTGTAGTAATGGGTTAAACCCCTTTTCATAGAGCGTGACTCATTTATTATGTGCATGTTCGGTAGTCTTTAAAACCAGCAATTCTTTTATCATCACATTCATCATTACTACCACCATTTTTTTTTTCTTAATGTATTAATACGTAATCCATTTTAGTCTACCAAATTCATGACAAATTCGCCAAAGGACAAGAAGGAAAGGACAACGTTACTTTTGTGTGTATGGAAAAACACAGTAAGAAAAGGGGAAGTTTTTTGTTGCAAACCTTTTGATTTTTGTCCCTACATTATTTCCCGAAGCTAGCCAAAGGGCAAAAAGAAAAGGTGTTTATAGAAATAGATTTAAAATAGTAATACTGCTGACGCTGCTTACATTATTATTATCATCAATATTTGGCAGTTGGCATCTGCCACCAAATGTTCTAGTGGTATTTTGTATGTCTACAGTAATGAATATATATATTTTATTATCCTGTTTTCGTCATTCATTAGTTTTGACCTAATCATTGCAATGAAAGGGGTAACCTAATAAACTTAGCTTTGTCCGGCAGTTGTATATTCCTACGCGCTATACGGTCGATATCTATAGCGTTGTGTTGACATTTGAACATATGTGTCACAAAACGCGTCTCCGCTAAAATGCGATTGTAAATAAATGAAAGGCCTCATTTTTCAGTCCGATACTCCGATGATGAAACTTAATCAGAATGTTAGCCTCGATGGTATCTCGAACGAGTTCGAAAATGGGTCGTGTCGGGTCAAAAACAAGGTCACTAGGTCAAATATATAGAAAAAACTTGTGTACGCTCTAGAGGCCACATTTTCAGTCCGATACTCATGAAATTTTATCAGATTTTGTGCCTCAATGATATCTCGGATGAGTTCGAAAATGGCACATGTCGGGTCAAAAACTAGGTCACTAGGTCGAATCTTAGAAAAACCTTTTGTACGCTTTAGAGGCCACATTTTCAGTCCGATACTCATGAAAGTTGGTGGAAATCTTTGCCTCTGTGATATCTCGGACGACTTTGAAAATGGGTCATGTTGGGTCAAAAACTATATCACTAGGTCAAATCTTAGAAAAACCTTGTGTACGCTCTAGAGGCCACATTTTCAGTCCAAAACTCTTGTAAGTTGGTCAGAATGTTTGTCTTTATGATACATGTATCTCAGACTACATGTAGTTTGAAAATGGGTCATCTTGGGTCAAAAACTAGGTTACCAGGTCAAATCTTAGAAAAACCTTGTATACGCTCTGGATGCCACACTTCAACACTCTTGAAAATCGGCCAGAATGTTTGCCTTGATAATATCTTGGATGAGTTTGAAAATGGTTCATGTTTGGTCAAAAACTAGGTCAAAAGGTCAAATGTTATAAAAACCTTGTGTATGCTCTGGAATACACATTTTCAGTCTGATACCCATGAAACTTGTTCATAATATTTGTCTTGGTGATACCCTGACTGAGTTTGAAAATGGGTCATGTGGAGTCAAAAACTAGGTCAATGGGTCAAATATTTGAAAACCCTTGTGTACACTCTAGAGGCCACATTTTCTGCCTGATACTCTTGAAACTTGGTCCAAATGTTTGTTTTGGTGATGTCTCAAAAGAGTTTGATAATGGGTAATTGTCGGATCCAAAACTAGGTCACTTGGTCAAATCTTAGATAAACCTTTTGTACGCTGTAGAGGCCACATTTTGAGTCCAATACTCATGAAACTTGGTCAGAATGTTTGTCTTATTGATATCTCAAAAGTGTTTGATAATGAGTAATGTCTGATAAAAAAAAAAATAGGTCACCGGGTCAAACTAATCAAACTAGATTGAAAATGGTTCATGTTTGGTCAATAGACTCAGGTGAGCGATTTCAGGGCCATCAGGCCCTCTTGTTATGATATCTAGTAATTCCAATCGGATGAAATAGGAACTATTTTTCTTCCGAGTGAACTCGTGCGTACTTCGGCTGTATAAGATTCTTGAAACGCCGGGAACGTACAAATTGTAAACAAATCAAATAATTTGAATTGAATTAAGTAGTAAGGTGCCTTTTCCGTTAGAAAACGGAATAAATCGAATATATGGTGAGCGATTTCAGGGCCATCAGGCCCTCTTGTTATGATATCTAGTAATTCCAATCGGATGAAATAGGAACTATTTTTCTTCCGAGTGAACTCGTGCGTACTTCGGCTGTATAAGATTCTTGAAACGCCGGGAACGTACAAATTGTAAACAAAGCAAATAATTTGAATTGAATTAAGTAGTAAGGTGCCTTTTCCGTTAGAAAACGGAATAAATCGAATATATGGTTGGTGCCGAGATGGATAAAGTTTATCCATGGATAGTCGCTAAAGCTCGCTCTCTCAGTTTTCTAAGCCTCGCCGGATAAACTTCATCCATCTCGGCAACAACCATATATTCTCTGTATCAATGTATTGAGTTATTTACATTCATTTAGTCAATTTAACCCATTACCACACAATCCCTACTTCTGACGCCCCTGAGAAAGGCACCTTTTGAAAACACTGTGGGAAAAGGAGAAAATGCTGGTAACCAGCATTTTCTCCTTTTCCCACAGTGTTTTCTACCCTTCCCAGGACAAATTTCTATTTTTCAGTCACCTTTATTTTTTCGTCTGCAAATGATTTCAACTTGGACCAGTCCAAAATTTTCTCGTGTGGTAATGAGTTAAAAACTGCTCTGACAAAAAGGGGGCTTAATGCATCTCCATGATGCAGGATACCATGGTAGTCACCATACGACTGTGGATCCGTAAAAATATTTAGTTTGACATTTAACAGAATTATGAGGTAGACTGGTACCTTGACATACAGGAAATTGATCAACAGCAGAAAGTTTTGGCCCAGGTCAGCATGCGCGCATTGTGCAGGCTGACCCGAGTCGATAGTTTTCGCAGGTGCATTAAACCCCTTTTCACAGAGTATGGCTCATATACTTGTAATACAAAACTAGCTGCTTTATGTACACGATGTGTTTCAACTATGCTTTAGAAAACTATTTATATGTAATTGTATTTTCAATTATTTACACTGGATAGTCAGGTATTTTCACACATAGACCCCAACCAAAAAAGTTGGGAGGGGGAATTACTAGTTTTAGAATTTCTATTTGCTGTGTTAGTCCTTCTCTGCAACTTTCTTCCTGTTTGTCTGCAGACAGTTTTTTTTTTCTGTTCTGTAACTCAAAAACTTTTTTACTATTTTCATCACAGGGGCTATTTTCACGCTTCCAAAGAGAAAAAAATGTACCATCCTTTAATGAAATACTAAATGGCTTGCAACAGGCAAATATGGACATTTGTGTAAAGTGTCGCAGTCTGCACAGGCTAATCCAAAACAGCACTTTCTGTATTTGTGTAACTTTTTGTTTTGCACATCTACTGTAGCACAAAATCTAATGTAGTTGTGAAGTGCTGTCTTGGATTAGCCTGTGTATACTGTGCAGGCTGATCAGAGACTACATTTTACGCAAATGTCCGGAAACACGTTTTAGCACGTTTGAAGCAATTTTATTTTAGGATAGTCTAACTTTACTCTCCAAAAGGATGACCAGGACAAGCCCCTTTGATCTCCAGTAGGTTAGCAGTTACTGAAGCACACAAGGTAGTAATTAGCTCTTGATAAAATTTTGGACTTTTCTAGGTTTAAAGTATGTGCAGACAACAACTTCGGTGTGGCTGTACTGCTTGAATTTTTAAAAAAGGGTAGAACACGTTGTAGAAAAAGGAGGAAATGGTGTTCACCAACATTTTCTCTTTTTCCCATAATGTTTTCCGATTCCTTCTTGATCAGTGTTCTATAATTTGGGATTATGTGGTAACGGGTTTTGACTTTTTGATATCAAATTCTTACGTGGCCACGAATCTCTCTGTTGATTCATGAAAGTTATTGTGACTGAATGACCGACTGAACTCCTGATAATTTTCCTTACCCCATTACCAGATGACAATATTTTAGATTGGTCCAAATTGAAAGCATTTGCAGAGGACAAAATAAAAGTGACTGAAAATTTGAAATTTGTTTTGTGAAGGGTAGAAAACATTGTGGGAAAAGGAGAAAATGCTGGTTACTAGCATTTTCTCCTTTTCCCACAATGTTTTCAAAAGGCTTTTCTCTCAGGGGCGTCAAAAGTAGGGATTGTGTGGTAATGGGTTAAAGTAGCTGCACTAGGTTGTGTATAATATGTCTTGTTGCAAGACAGTGTATTTATTATCTTGGATAAACTTTATTCTATATATTTTATTATTTCAGCCCTTTTTATGTAGATTTGAAGCGTGATATTTTTCGAGTTGCAATAAATTGCATCGAAAATTGATTTGCTATTTATTAGAGAGAGAGAGAGAGAGAGAGAGAGAGAGAGAGAGAGAGAGTTAAATCGTGTCAACTATATAGGTAGGACGTCTTTGCAAAATCAGATGGTACAGCAGGAAATCAATCGGTCAGCCAGTCAGTCAAGCAAATTAGATAACTAGCTAATCAAGGAAACCACAGTTTGCATTTTATGCATGTGGAAAACCAAATTAGAAATATCATTTTTGTTGAGCTCCCTTGCGGTGAGCAAGACAAAGTTGTCGCAATTTAACTTGGATGTATGTGAGTGCATGCATACATCCGTCGGAATTTGTCCTGACCTGAACATCTAAATTTATGAACGGATTTCAAAATAATTCAGTTTGTTTGGGTGCGTTTCGATGCAGTCCTATTGTATGTTCCCCGTGGGGTCCCGGGTTTTTTTTTACTTTATAGAATAGGACCTCGGCCTTTCTCTATGGCATGTCGTAGAAGGCGACTAAAATTAGAGACAAACGGCTGCTTTCCTCGTAATTCTGGGTAGTTCTTATTCCAAATCCTATTTTTTTTTTTCTTGATGTAAATAGGGTTTGGAATGGGAATCAGTTGGCCTGTGGGACCCCGTGTGGTTTAATCGGGGGTATAAGAATAAACCACTGCAGTCCCGCGATCGTCACATCTGCCATTTCATCTGGCGGAACAAAAGTGACAGCATGCATGTCGTAAAAGGCGACAAAAGGGGCATCATTTTGTGTTTCGTCCATTCCTCATTTATCATGTTTGTCTTATGTTGTTGCACATGTATGTTATTTTCACCTCGCATTATTGTTTACTAAGTAAGTGCGCCCAATATGACCTAAGTTGTCGACGGGCCATAAAACACTATTCATTCATTCATTCCTATTGTATGTGAGTGCATGCATGCGTCCGTCGGAATTTGTCCCGACCTGAACATCTAAATTTATGAACGGATTTCAAAATAATTCAGTTTGTTTGGGTGCGTTTCGATGCAGTCCTATTGTCTCTGAATGATATGTGAGCATAAGACCCATTTCTAGCTTGCTTCTAGCTTTCCAAACAGCGAGGATTTAGGCAAAACCAGGTTTTAAATGCACACCCTTTAGTTCTAAACTGCCAACACATCCATCTTGTCTATGTAAACACCACCCTATCCATCTATTCACAGGCCTGTCCATTCATCCATTCATTCACATTCTTGTCTGTCTCCCTCTATCTGTTTATTCATCTATTTATACCTTGATTTGCCGACTTTTATCGCACTTTTATCGAAAATCCCCCTATATGGTCCAGCGTCTTGGCCGGCGACTTAAGATAGCTGACATCCATGTCAAAAAAATTACAGTAAATCCTTACCCAACAATCAGGCGGTTTTACGACTCATGGGTTGAAACATTGCAGGAAAAGGAGAAAATGCTTGTAAACTGCATTTTCTCATTTACACACACTTATCTCATTCAAGGGTACGTCCCATCATTTGATCCAGGCATAAATTTTCGGCAGCAAACACCTTCAACTTTAACCAGTTTTCCAGCTGGTAAAGTTTTAATAGTGTCAGATAACGTTTACGATAGTAGTTATCAGAGTGTGTTCAAATCAGAGTCAGCTGATGGTTACGCTGGTAAATTTGAAGTTTCGTCTAAAGTAAGGTAAGTTTTAACTACATGTACTTGCACTATTTTCGGATTCATGTTGGTTTTGCTTATGTATATGCAGACTTGTTGTTGTTGTTGCTGCTGCTGTTACTGTACAAACCACCATATCTAGGCGACTTTCTGCGTACTACAAAAGACCTATTTTCGAAACACATTGGCCAGTGGAGAAATTATTGATAACGAGCGAAATTCAGAAAATGAACCATATAGCAAAAGGTTTTGACCAGGCCAGCCTGCGCAAGCAGACCTCTTTCGAAACTTTTTAATGGATACATATGCTAAAATCCCCTATAATGAGAGTATGACTCAAATATCATGTGCAAAGCTTAACAAAAACCAAGCTCCTGTCGTAAAACCTGTCATTTTTATCGCTATGTACAGTAACTGTTCGTATCCGAAATACATGTACATTCGTTTCGATTCCTTCCCTGTATACTCTCAGTCGTAGCGATCCAGTGCTTACGGATGCAGTGAAGAGAAAGAGTTGTTTCGCTCCAGTCGGAATTCGAACTTGCGTCATTTCGTGAAGTCCTTTTCGCACACCAGCTCTATTAATTATCGAGGCACGATTTAGGCAACGAATTTAGTGCTATTAATATTAATAGAGATGTACAACGAGAGTCGTAAGTCGAGAACGAAAGTCGAAAGCGGAGAAAGACAAGGGGTCGTCTCAGCATTACCAACGATGTATGTAAAACTGATTCAAATTAGACATGTATAGCAATGTTGGATAGCCGAGAACGAGCCGAAATGAGAAAAACTCAAGGCTTGTTTATATGCCCCTATGATGTATGTTAAACTGTTCCAAATAGCGTTAGCCTTTCAGAGCAGTATTTCAGTTTCAGAGGATAAAAGAGGACAAGACAGGTCTATGATTTTCCTACTGCATACCAACGCACCACAGATAAACTGTTTCAGTCATATATTTCCGAGGGTGTCTTCAAACATTGCTGATGGCCTTCCAGTAAACTTTTATTTGTGCAATGGCATGGTCAGGCAACAGCTACACAGTATCGTCTGTGATAACGATTGAACTTCCTGTAAGGGCGTGCATCTCGAAAGTTTAGTAGTTGTGCTGCAGTGAATTGAGTTATCACTGATAGACTGTCGGGATAAATTGATTCTACTAATAACGCACACTGATCTAGAAAAGGCAATATAGGCAAATTTCCAATTTGGCGCTTTAAACGGAACTGCTGTGCGTCATTCTCGTGGCCGAGAAAGCCAGACTCGATATAGCCAACAGTGTCCGAACAATCAATCGTGATTTAAGTATACAAACAATGGCAATGGCGATATCCATAGGAGCAATGTCCTTGATGTTTGCTTAGACGATGAATTTCGTGACTATTGGCATCAATGGCACCTAAAGCTGCCTCAATTTTATGCTATGTGCCCTCCATATTTCGCCGCTTATCTATGATGGCTAGCGAATTTAACCTGCTAAACACATATAAATACTTAAATAGCGGTCTGTGTCTCATTTTCAACAGTTGATAAACCCTCATTGAATGCATCCTATATATCGGATATTGTCGTAACCACATACTACATAGAAGAACTATTCGACGAAACAATTTGGAACTTAGGTGATTCTAACATATTGACAAAATGAAGAAACGTCTTTGGATTCCACCCGTTGCTTGGGGAAAAAAACTCGTATTGTTGACATCATATTCGAAAAATATTTCTCCCAGAATACTGTCATAATCATAATGCAATCTGATGCGAATACCAAGAAATGCGATTGGCGGTAAATGATACATAATTTCCGGAAACCTATGCATATTTACGACAATCTACGAAATCAGGTGACGGTTGGCACGAAGTTTTGCTTAAATAAGTTGTTGGCGTCTTCGAACATTCATTTCACAAGAAAATATAAATATATTCTTTGTGAAAGTATACGTTTTGAAAGTGGTGATTGTGTACGTTCTGTTTTCGAAATGGATCATAAGAACTTAATTAAAACGATAAGCAATGGCCGCAAACAATCACCACTTTCAAAACATGTATAGCGGGGGAATGCAAAATCAAGCTCGATCCGCCAAGGGTAGAGTAGTGTAGTTAGTCGTCATCCTTGGCTTGCGAAGATGGATAGAAATAGGTCTTGCCTTCTGAAACTGAATAATGTACGAAAAAAAGTTAACGCTATTTGAATCAGTATCACAAACTTCATTCCGTGGAGCGCATTTATACGACCCCTGGAGTTTTTCCGCTTTCGGCTCTCGTTCTCGGCTTTCGACTCTCGCTATACATCTCTAGTAACTAGCGACTACAATGTGGTCTTTGCGGACACCGCAGTTCAAGATCATACTACACAGTACGTGCACATTTTCAAGTATAATACAATAAAAATGTGCCATATTTTTGCCAAAGTGTGCTTAATGCATCTGCGTAACCTATGATAACAAGCAAGTCATTGCATAATTACGGATCCACAAAGTCCTTTTTGTGTAACAACTGACTGCATCACGAGGTACACTGGTCCTTGGACATTCAGGAAATTGACCATCAGCGAAATATTTCGGCCCACGTCAGCCTGCGCAGACTGACCTGGGTTCATGCTTTTCGAAGATACATTAAGCCCCCCTTTTCACAGAGCATGCCTCAAATTCATTACCGTTTTCAGGGACTCTACTGTCTGAACTAGCGACAAGGTGATCTGTTCTGATACATCGGGGATGTCGATTTTAAGTTTTATCTTCATCCCAGTTGGGACAATTTTTCAACTGATTGAAAAACTTCTATTCCCAATGGTAAGTGAGTTAAAGAAAATACATTTAATTTTTTTTTTTTGTCAGTTGATGATCTTTTGTCTTTGTTTCTTTTTTTTACCACTCTCTCTACCTCTCAGCTCGCCTTTACACCCCTCTCTACCTACTACCCACGCCTCTCTCTCTCTCTCTCTCTCTCTCTCTCTCTCTCCCTACCCTGTTTGTGTGTGTGTGGGTGTGTGTGTGTGTGTGTGGGTGTGTCTCAAGTTTCTCGCCCTTAGCATCTTGTTGAAGAGGTTCAATTCAAAATCGTTTTTACATGCAAAAACATTTTTCAAGAATGTTCACTCGGATAGAAAGTATTCTTAAACGAAATTGAAGCATGCTAAATTTGATTATAACAGTAACTTCTATATTTTCAATATTTTTAGATCAACTTATACGATGATTATTGTTACACGCCCCTTCAAACTGGGCTATATCCCTTAGTCGCTCGGATTCCGAGGTATATTGACGTAAATGGCCGACAGTTTACGATATTCACGGCAAACATCGTTTCTTGGTCGCGGACAGCCCTCGTGATCCCAGTGGCTTGGTGTTTAAAGTAAGTAACAAGAAAATATTGATGCTGAACATCAATGGCGCTGCAAACCACTTATTTCTGTAACAGGATATAAAAACCGTTTATGAAAATCACGTGATCATTTAACAGCTCAGTAGGAATCACATTGTTGATCACGTGACTCATTTTGTTACGTTTAACATCCAATATTTGCATATGTGGAGAAAATCGTCGCCCTTGTAAGATTTTGTCTACACAAACAAACATTTGTCGGAAATGAATTACCAATACATTAACGAAAGAAAAAGTATGTTTGTGCTAAATCTGACACTCTAACACATATGTCTGGTATCATACGATCCCTCTTTATAGATAATAAAGACTTGAATGAACTTCGTATTATATCTATATAGAGGGGTGGTATGATATCATTCATGTCAGGCACTCCAACATTGACTTAGTTACAGTTAGCTGGTCTTAAAAACACGATCGCGAAAGGAAAACAATATTTCTACAATCCATACAACACTAGAACAAAAATATAACGGGGGTCACAAGTACCACATAGGGTGCTCTAGGTCAAAGAGCTTGAAAATACCTCTTAACATTTTCCAGCGTAAGATATTTAAAATGGCGGCTTCGAAAATTTGTGACAGATAATTTTTTAACACGTGACTTATTTTTGGAAATGGATCTTTATTTATTATTATTTTTCGAAAGGAAAATGTTGATATGTCTACAATCCGGGTTTTAATCCATCTAACAATGAAAGTACAATATATATTATATATTTAAAAAAAAAAATCCCTCAAATAAATAAAAAAGTTTAATATGGACCCCGATCTGGTAATCAAAGCCTTAAACTGGCTTTTTAATTCATTCTTAAACTACGAAGTATATACAATACGATACTATTTTTGTTCTGTTAATAGTTACAATAAAAAATCCGCCCAATTATTACTTTTATTTTCGCTATTCGTGAGAAATGGACTCATCCAAATAAATGCCTTGTTTCCATTGGTCAAGGCTGTTCAGGTTTCCAGTCATTTCGTACCTAGTTAATTTCGTACCTATGTCATTTCATACGAATTTGGTCATTTCGTACCTACCTTTACTTTCTATTTTGGTCATTTCGTACCCAGTTGGTCATTTCGTACCCACTTTGGTCATTTCGTACATATCATTTTGATTATTTAGTACCTAGTTTTTCCTACTATTTGTGTGTTTTTTGTTGAATGATCACTGCTAAAATTGTCCATTGCTGAAATTGTGTTAAATTCCGCCGATGAACGAGTATGATGGTTATGATTGTATCTAACCATTATTGGTTACTTCTTTCTAAGTTTAGCTTTTAAAACAAAGATTGTTTAGAGCTCCTTTGTTTATTTCTCACCGAGCTCTGCATAAATTTAATTTGTGGAAAAAAATCTGGAGAGAGGCCAGGTTTTCGCTGTGTTGTTCATAAAGCGCGATGCAAAACCCTGATTTTTTATTAAAACTGCTCACCAAACAGTATAGTTTTAGACTGTTTAAATTGAAATCATGCCTTGTAAACTTACGTCCTCTTGAATTATACTTTCCTAGGACAGCAACATTTTAGTAACTTAGCCCTGTTTTCAACACTTCCCAAACAAACACGTGTTATCACATGTGTGCTGTCAAATTCTTTTGGAAAGACATATTGGATAAGGAGAAATTGCTCGTAATAAGCAATTACTCCTTTATCTATACTTTTCCCCCACTACTAGCGAATTTTCCACCATTTTTGTAGCTTTTTAAATTGTCGTCTGCCAACTCTTTGAATTTGGAAGAGTCTGATATTTGTCGTTTGGAAAAGAGCTAAGAGAGCGCTGTGCGAGGGTATTAGACACTGTAATAGAAGACAAGTTTTGATATAGATTCACAGTCACATCAATTTCATAGTGTGTTAAAAATTCTGCCGATGAAAACTGACATTTACTTACTTGCCCTGGCTTTCTTGAAGCATTAAACATTTTTTTTGCAGCGACTGATGCTTTGCATCAACCTTTTCTTGTTATTTAATTTAATTTGTTTGGGTAGCAATTTAGATTCTTCTTAAGCTTATTCAAGGTACATCCATCTCTAGATATATGCATTTTGGTATTAGCTTGTTATTACAGTTCAGTGATGCGTTTTTACCTTCATGAATAGCAGTAAAATTCCATTAAAACAAGAGACGTTTTAAAACTGAGAAAAGAAAGCTAAGATACATGCTTTAATAAGATTTGCTTGTTAATTATTTTACTCTGCTTACAACAGAGAAATTCTACATCGTTCCGATCCTGCACAAGCCTTTGATCAGAAATAGGCAGGTCTACCAATATAATATTTCTAATGGGAAACAACTAGACTTCATTCATCCATTCATTATTCATTCATAATTACAAACAAATCTTTCCATAAGTGCTAATGTAACGTTAAAAGTTTTAATTCATTCACATTTCTTTCAGATACAACTATACGATCGTCGCGTTTTTCTTGATTCTGTTCCATGACTTTCTAGATCACCTGGACGGAATCGTAGCCAAAGTTCAGAGACAAGTTTACGGACAGCTAGACGATCCTCTGTTGGGAGGCTTTATGGACGCTTTCTGTGATAAGGTAATAAACAGGGATTTACAAAGGTCTTGGCCAATGCTCATCAACCATTGTCAGTAACATTCTAGTTCTTTTTTATTGTAGTCTTGGAAACACGGAACGGGTACAGAATTTTGCCTTTAAGTACTGGTTTGCTGATTAAGCCTACAAATGTATACTTTCATCCCGATGACGATGATTATTATTACAACTATTAGTGTAATCATGATGCTGTTGTTTTTGTTGTCGTCATCGTCGTCGTCGATGATGATGATTCCTTGGCGACATTGCTCTTTTCCTTTTACATTCGTTTAAATCATCATCATCATCATCATCATCATCAAGATTCATTTTTGTAGAAAGCTTATTCAAAAGAAGTAAAACAACAATGTAGCAAAGCAAACTAAGTGACAATATTTCTTTGATTACTTTCAGATTGTTAACTGTCTGGCCTTGTGGTCTATAATTCTTTTGACCGACTACAGCTATATGACAAATCAACAGATTATGATGTATTTAAGTCCCTGTCTCATAATAATGTCATACGAAGCAGTACTTGGCGTGGTTCGAGTGCAGGATTATTTCAGAGCCTTATATAACAGGTAATATTGGTTGACTGACTGGCAGACCGACCAGGGGAAACACGTTTGACTGACTGATGCACTGAACGATTGACCATAGAGAATTGAATTAATAGAATTTTAAGGCTCGTCGACAGCGGCCCATACACGAAGATGAGAAGTGATTTTGTGAAGTACTAAAACCGAAGTCTATATAATAGGGCGTGAAAACAAAGTAAAATGTACTCAGCGACGCTTACCAAGTTAAGTTTGGCGGTAAAGGGCCAAAAAAGCCCTTAAAATCGAATACAAAAAATTAGGTAAGACCTAAATTTTTTAAAAAATATTTACCTCTTTGAGGTATTCAAATAATGCCTCAATCTTCACAGTATCAAATGGGATATTTAAGCTGTCCACTTTATAAAATGTTTCGCGTGCACCCTCGAGGTCAACACACTCCATCAATAGGTGCCTGACGGTAAGAGGACAGAGCATGGAATACATAGCTGTGCTTCCTCTCCTCTAAGGAGATACGAATGTGTAAGATAAGTACAAGAGAAAAAGAAGACGCAAGGACGTCAAGGTCGCCCGAAAATGAATTGCTTTTCCATTATAAAACAGACAAATATGTAGACAACAAAATTTATCTGACTCCAATTTTTTCAGTTATTTTTCATTTATGAAAAATGTTGTTGTTTTCTAATGAAATTGACATGACAATAGTGACCTACAATGTCATGAATTTGCCATATAACCAACTGTCAAAATAAAGTATGGATTGTCGGGCTGCAAAACGTTCAAATGCCCGATTTACACTTTATTCCACTTTTGTGCCAATTTTCAATTTCGCAATCTGACGTTAACAGCATAATGGAAAAAATGCTACTAATATATACATTTTTCAGCCACGAGGACAGAAAAAAATATTGTATTTCGTTTATAACTGGAGATATCCCCGTGGAGTCCCGGGGGTTGTTTTTGTATAGAATAGGACCTCGGCCTTTCTCTATGGCATGTCGTAGAAGGCGACTAAAGTTAGAGACAAACGGCTGCTTTCATCGTAATTCGTAGGATTGCAGCAGGCTGGGTAGTTCTTATTCCAAATCCTATATTTTTTTCTCGATGTAAATAGGGTTTGGAATGGGAATCAATTGGCCTGTGGGACCCCGTTTGGTTTAATCGGGGGTATAAGAATAAACTACTGCAGTCCCGCGATCGTCACATCTGCTATTTCATCTGGCGGAACAAAAGTGACAGCATGCATGTCGTATAAGGCGACAAAAGGGGCATCATTTAGTGTTTTCGTCCATTCCTCATTAATCATGTTTGTTTTGTGTTGTTGCACAGTGCACACGTATGTTATTTTCACCTCGCAATATTGTTTACTAAGTAAGTGCGCCCAATATGACCTAAGTTGTCGACGGGCCTTAAAACGCTATTCATTCATTCATTCATTCTGGAGATATACTTTATAACTGGTCAATGAGTACAAATAAACATATTTGAAACCGTACATGATTACCAACTACTTTATTTTACAGTATATAGTAACGTTATATTTCCATTGCGAAGTTTGTTTTTCTATTGCACCAGTCCCTCGCAATGGAAATTTGGAAGGAAGTTTTATTATCTGGCTACTCAATAGGTATGTGGAAAAAGTTTCAGTTTATTTAAATCAAGTTATTATCTATTTTAAAACTCAATCTGGACTGTAAGACCCGTTCTGGGTACATTCTATTGTACTTGTTCGAACTTGGTAAATTTTCCATTTCCCCTTCTGAGATTACCTGCTTAAAGAAGGAAATACTGCTACAAATATATTTCTTCTATTTTCCTGTAGATATATCCTATAAAAGATAGATGAGTACAAATACACACGTTTGAAATCATACATAGTTACTGTATATAGTAACAAATATATCATATATTTCCATTGCGCACTTTCTTTTCGATTGTGCCAGTCCTGCACAAAGGAAATTTAAAAGGTTTTTGCATTTGTACTTCTTAGCATAAAGAATTTCCAACCATTTCCTTTAATTAACTACACATAAGAAAATACATCAAAGACCTTTAACATTTTGGGTATAATATATCGTATAAGTTTAAATTTGGTAGATTTTCCATTCCGCCATCTGGGAAATTATACCTGTGTAAAGGAAAAATATCACTACAAATACATTTTTTTCAGCGGTTCAAAAACGTAACTTTTGCTTTTTGATGTATAAATACCTTTAATGGGTAGACAAAAAAACACGTTTCAAATCATTATTGTTATTCTTTTTAATAACACAGACATAATATATTTCCATTGCGTACTTTCTTTTCCATTGCGCCCATTGCTCAATAGTATTTCCATTGCATACTTTAGGCCTACAAAGAGAATGCGTAGTTTTACATTTCCATTGGTTCCTAAGATCATGTGACTGGACGAGTTCATTCGCGTAAAAAGTAGATGCATTCTACACAAGAACATTAATTGTTTCACAAAACATTGTGCACCAGAACCTTAATAATTCGTTTCACGATTCTTTATCGGTTTCAAAACAACTCAACAGCTTCAAAAAAGGTGATGAACACTCCACACAACAATTTCACAAACATTCACACCTATTTTACCAAGATAAACCTGGTGAATATGATGAAAGATTTCAAGCGGAAGGACCTACAATCTCCATCAACATCTCTTCTCGACTATCTTAAATAAAGGTCGCCGGCTTCTGCCGAGCAACCAATGACCGATACGCAGACTGGCCAAAGCAATTTCTTGGCGAAGTCCTTGACCCTGGCAGCCATTCTACAAGAGTTGGCTTCATACATAAAAACTTATTCGGATCATCGATAGGGTCGTTGCACGAAGTATTCCATACAGATTGAACAAAACAATTTACTGAGGGTTTAAAATCGGTAGAAGGTACTTTAAACGGTAAAATATCAAATGATAATTCCTCATTGGGAGCTCTGTCTGCATCTTCAATAAAACTAATACCAACCGGCATGGCTGGGGAGCCAAAAGAAAACAACTTCATTACTGCAGCAGATGCCAGATATTACAGTGTAGAAAAAAACGTATCTCTTTTGCTGCCAGTTAAATGGATTAGACTTTTCTCGAGGCCTTCAATTATATTTTTCTAACGTTTGAAGGGGACTCTGGCCAAAGATTAACATCGGATAGCGAAGGTAGATTAAAGATAAGACTGCACGCCACATGCAAATGCAAAACACGATACTTCTTATATATCAGAAAGGGTCTTTTTTGGCAGGGGGATGTCATTTCAACGAAATTACTTGTTTACTTTCAGAGAATATGGAAATGTTAAAACACAGACCCCGCCAAATGTGGCAGCTGTAATGGAGGGAAAACTTAAAGAGAAGCTTGAATCTATGGGGGTCGCTTGTTTATGTCTTGCCCATAGTGCTGTTGTGCCTGCCAATTGTATTCGTAAGTTAACTCTATTCCATACGAACTTTTTTTAACTTGTGCAAATTGTTAGAATTTGCAGAAAAAAATGACTCAAAAAATGAACTTTTTTATTTTGTGAGAGTAGAAAAATTGTTAAGAAGGAGAAAATGTTAGTTACCAGCATTTTCTCCTATTCCCACAATGTTTTCAAGCTGTTTCCTTCGTTAAACTCGGGATTGTGTGGTAAAAAGTTAACCTTTTTCCAAACAATCTTGTGTGTTAAAGACCCTTAAGATGACAATCAGCATTATCTCCTTTTTCGACAACATCCCACCACTTTAACTTTCGACAAGTCATAAGTTAATCATTCGAAATCTGAAAACCGTTTAGCGTAGGAGTGTTATATTGTTGAAATGAATTAGTTTCAGGGAAAATGTAACAGTTCTTTTGGTACAGGAGGTAGTTGGGTATCTCTTGTCAATCAATAAAACAAAACCATGTCGGTTTTGATTTGCAAGGAGAATTTCAGAAACGACTTGTGTGTGTGTGTGTGTGTGAGTGTGTGTGTGTGGGTGGGTGGGTGGGTGAGGGTGTGTGTGTGTGTGTGTGTGTGTGTATATATATATATATATATATATATATATATATATATTATATATATATATATATATATATAATAAAAGAGAGAGATATATATATATATATATATATATATATATACTAGCTTTTTTTATCTTTCACATACAAAAAAATCAGGTTTAGAGCCTTGAACAGGTGGTGTACACTATAAGATGGCTAATAGAATTTCAGAAACGACTTGTGTGTGTGTGTGTGTGTGTGTGTGTGTGTGTATATATATATATATATATATATATATATATATATATATATATATATATATTAGCTTTTTTATCTTTCACATACAAAAAATCAGGTTTAGAGCCTTGAACAGGTGGTGTACACTATAAGATGGCTAATAGGAGAAATTGCAATTGGTGAATTCAAACCGTATTTGGATATCAATTGGTTGTTTTATCTTTTTAACCCATTACCACACAATCCCTACTTTTGACGGCCCTGAGAAAGAAGCTTTTTGAAAACACTGTGGGAAAAGGAGAAAATGCTGGTGACCAGCATTTTCTCCTTTTCCCACAGTGTTTTTTACCCTTCCCAGAACAAATTTCAATTTTTCAGTCACCTTTATTTTGTCGTCTGCAAATGCTTTCAATTTAGACGAGTCGACAATTTTCTCGTGTGGTAAAGACTTAAGATCCCTTATTTACGGTTCATCAATTTCATTTCAGCCGGCTATGCAGGTTTAGCCTGCCTATTGCTGGCAGTTCGTCTTGCCCATGCGAGCCTACAACACAAATTGAAAGCAAGAGATATAACGATGAAAACCGACCTTCTCAACGCGGATGCAGAATCTGATCGAAAGGTTGCGAGTATCACTAAAACAGAACGACAAGCTGCAGAGAAAATAAAGCAGGAGGGGTATCAACATGATTTCGTAAGTTCGATTGCATGTTTATTGCTGTGCTGAGAATTATTTTCCTAACCCTTATCCTGCTAAATAGATTAAACGAAACTTCTAAGTCGATAGTAAAAGTCGACTAATGGTAGTTCATTTTTTTTTCTTTTTGAGCATGAATATCTACTTATCAAGCAGTATAGATTAAAGATCAAACTGCACGTTCTGTGCAGTCTGATCCTGATCTATACTGTCTGCAAAAGGTCAGTGAGTCTTGCTTGGCAGTGCAAAGGTAAACTACCTCCCTCTCCCTCTCCCTCTCTCTCTCTCTCTCTCTCTCTCTCTCTATCCACAATTTCTATTCAACCATGTTTTCTCTCCATATTATTTTTAAATCAAACTTGAGATTTTGTTTGTAATTTTGTATCTGCTATTTGACATAACCCGTTTAATAACAAAATGGGGCTACATTAGGTAAAATGTAGATGTATTTTTTATTCTTACAGAATTCGATAGGTATACAAGTAGATGTTAAACTAAATTACCGAAGAAGGTAAGGACATAATGATAAACTGTATCATCATCATAATCACCACCATCGTCAGCATCTTGAAATTAAGTTACCAAATTCATAACCTTGAGTTTCATTTCTAGTCGCCGTTGATTCCATTCTTGTGACCTAACAAACAGCGTCTTCTCCTTCCAAAGATCTTGAAATTCGAAATACTGAACGTCTTGGCCTCGGACCTCGACCACACGGCCTGTCAGTTCTTTCATCTCAGAATGAAATAATTCAGCATACTTATTCGAGACGGTTTTTTTTGTTTTACAGGCCTGATTAAAAAGCTGATGGAATAGATCCGAGATCAGAATTATGCATGTTTCATTATACTGCAAAGAAATTTTTAGTGATCCGATTTGATAATATGCCCCAAACATATATATCGTGTTCACTGGCAAAACCAGCGTAAAAGCAGTTTCCCTTTCTGGAGCCCCGTATGTGTACATGAGTCACAACACTATCAGCACATCTAAAATGGCGGCGTCGATCAAGATTAATATCAAGATTATACGCCAAGCTGCACGTTTTACCAAGATTTCAGTGATGTCAATTCCAAGTGACGTCAGTTTTCATAAAATTAAGGCATTCAGGAGGGAAATTCTACTTCGACAGAGTACTCAATGGAACGGGGCGACATGATTCCACCACAGCCTTAAACAAGTTTCCAAGTCCCCTACCACATGATCGAACAACTAATAGTATTATATACTGCAGGAAATTTCTCGTGATCTGATTGGTTAAAATGCCGGGAACATATATATCATGCTTCCTAGCAAAAACCACGTAAAGCCAGTTTGGAGTGCCCCGTAAACATCACTACACGTGCAGCACAACATCCAAAATGGCGGAGTGGATCGATCATCTGACAGCACATTTATGCACCAAACTGCAAGTTTTAGTGACGTCAGTTTCCAGTGACGTACGTTTTCATTGAATTGGGGCACTCAGAAGGGAATTTAGTCAGCATACTCGATTTGTAAGATTTGATATAGGAAAATTTTGCTCAACGCGCTTTGACAGGGTAAAATTTTGCAGTATAATAAATTCGTGGTACAGTCAGGTGGTAGGGGACTTGGAAACTTGTTCACGGCTGTGTCGAATCATGTCGCCACCTCGCCTTCGGCTCGGGGCGTCGGCGAGGTGGCGACATGATTCGACACAGCCGTGAACAAGTTTCCAAGTCCTCTGCTACCTGACCGTACAACTAATATTGTATAGTTTGGTCTTGACTTATTCCACCTGCGGAAGCCTCTGTTTTTGCCTGTTTGTTACGTGGGAAAGCCCTCTTTTTCGACGTAAAGCCAGTTTCCCTTTGTAGTGCCCCGTAAACATCACTACACGTGCAACACAACATCCAAAATGGCGGCGTCTATCGATCATCAGACTGCACATTTATGCACCAAACTGCAAGTTTTAGTGACGTCATTGAATTGGGGCACTCAGAAGGGAATTTAGTCAGCATACTCGATTCGTAAGATTTTGATACAGGAAAATTTCGCTCAACGCGCTTTGACAGGGTAAAACTTTGCAATATGATAAATCCGTTATACGGTCAGGAGGCAGGGGACTTGGAAACTTGTTCAGGGCTGTGTCGAATCATGTCGCCACCTCGCCTTCGGCTCGGGGTGACATGATTCATCACAGCTGTGAAGAAGTTTCCAAGTCCCCTGCCACCTGACCGTACAACTAATACTGTATAGTTTGGTTTTGATTAATACCGCTTGCAGAGGCCACTGTTTTTGGCTGTTTGTTACATGGAAAAGCCCTCTTTTTCGACTAGGAATGCTGTCGGCTACTTACATGTTAATTTGTACCACATTCTTATAGATGACTCTCTTTGGACGGGTTTTCTTCACTTTCGATCTTGCTCAAATGCTACAATTACTCGTATAATCTCAGTTCTGTTTTACAGGCAAAGTGTGTTCGGCGGGTACGACTCCGACATTGACGAAGTAGATGAAGGAGAAGATGAAAATGAAGACGTTGAAAGAAGAACTGAAGATTTTGAAGAAGACAATAAGTTATTAGGTGAAAAACAGGACATATCGCAGAAAGAAGACAATGAGGGTAATAGGCGAACGAGAACCCTTTCCCGGTCTAAGTCAGTGCCCGTATGGAATCTGTCGTCAAAGATGGTGGACAGGGTGTACACTGTTGGCTGCTTTGACCTTTTCCATGAAGGTCATGTTAAACTGTTAATGCGACTCAAAGGTCTTGGCCGAAAGGTGAAGAATGAATCACTTCTGTTACATGCTTTGTGATCTAGCTGTACGTCCCGTCCTCCCTCCCTGCCTCCGTCAGTCAGTCTGTCTGTCTGGTCGTATGTCTGTCTGTCTGTCTGTCCTTTAATCGTAAGCCATATTTCTAAACACTCTCTTTTGCAGTTTTTCTTTCCACTCTCTGTCAAAGATGGATAAAAAAATTCTGTGCTATATCTCTTTTGCCTGCCCGACCTCAAGCCCACCTTCTTACATTCCCAGTCTGTCTTACTTGCTAGTTATCTTTAGTAATGTGGTCTTTTACGTAATCATCTATGTGATTATATTAATTTCTATTCGAAAAGGTTATAGTTGGAGTTCACGACAGTCGAAGCATCTTTAAATTGAAGAAGAGGGTTCCTATTGACGATACATGTAAACGAATGGGCAACGTGAAGAAATATGCAGATGAGGTGAGCTCGGTACCTGATAGAGCAATATCCCCTTACCACACAACCCCGACTTTCAAGTTTTAACTCTTTACCTAACGACAAAAAAGTAGTTCTTTTCAACTTGAAAGCATTTGCAGACGACAATTGAAAAGTGGCTCAAATGATGGAATTTCTCTTTGGTACGATGGAAATTGTAGAAAAAAGATAAAATGCTGGTTACCGGCATTTTTTCCTTTTCCAACAATGTTTTCAAAAGGCCTATTTTCTAAGGGTCTTTAAAAGTCAAGATTGTGTGGTAAAGTGTTAAAAGAAAAGAAAATTATCATGGTAAAGCTTTAATTTAAGACCTTGGTGTAAAGATGATTGTAGGAGGTAGAATCTAGTTTAATCAAAGTCCTGAAAGTACTGTTAGAAGGCGAGTTTAGAATATAGGCATAACATATTGCGATACATTTTCCTCTTAAATCGCCTCTCCTAGTACAGCAAAGTGTATAGAGTTGTTCAATGTTCGTGTGGAATGAAGACCATTTCAGCATCCTGCGTTTTAAAAAAAACTTGAAGAAAGCCTGTGGAAATATGATTAAAAAAAAAATCGAAAGGACTTTTCTGAAACTCATTTCCATTTCTTTTGAATGAACATTTTTATTTGATAGCAAAGAGTTTTGATTTACCGTTACCCGTTTATGTTTTTACGTTGTATAGAAACTTAGATCTGACCCTTCATTACCCCAATAATGAGTTTAAAAGATCTTTAGGAAGAAGGCTTGTGAACTTTTTGTCTGAAAAGGAGAATACGATGCTAATTGACATTTTTTCCTTTTCCTAAAATGTCTTCCATCCTATTTCAGACAGGTTCAATCGATGGTGCCAGATCAAAAAGTTGCTACCCGAAAATGCATTCAATTTTGGAAAGTCTGAATTTTTTTCTTCGTGTAAAGAGTCAAGAAAGTTTCTCCTTTTCAAAATTAAGTTTTTAAATGGCCTCCTTCCCAGGGTTGTTAAAACTGTTCTTGATAGGGTATGGTAAATGATTAAAGAATAGTTTTTGCTTGAAAATGCAATCGGTTTTGATAGGTCTAAAACTGTAACTTTGTGATGAGATGATTAATTTCTTGAAAGTCTTTACCATTTTATTCCATAGACAATTTTATTGAGAGAGCAAAAAGTTTCTGGAAAGGTGCCTTTTCTGTATAGAAACTGAGATTCAGCCTTTTAGATCCCAATACAGACTTTCAACAATGTTGAAGAAGAGGCTTTTGAAAGCATTGTAGGAAAAGTAGCAAATAATGATAATCAACATTTTGTTTGACTTTCCCACAATGTTTTCCATCTTAGTAACCCTTTACAAAACCCTTACAACTGCTCCCAGGGCTGTTTTGGCCGGGTTATTACAATATAGCTCATCCGACATAAGATTGCATATTCTGTGCAGACTTTAGAATCATTTGCCTTGTCTTCAAAAGAGATAGGCGTAATTAGTGATTTAAGGATTCATTGACATGAACGCTTGTCTTTCATTCATCCCGCGTAACCGGAATATACATGTACGTTCAGCTTGTCGGCAAACATGAAGGCAAAATGATTGCCGACCCGTCAGTATTGAGATACACTCTATTTGTTTCACAAAAATATATCGTGTACAATTACACAGACACAGGCCTTTAGTCCGTGTTCTTAGAAAATCATGAACACGTCCGATGCAGTCTAGGACACTGGGATTCTCCGTGTCAAGATAATGTTATCATAGTATTATTCAGTTTTAGAAAAAGGTGTATAGTTGAAGGAATTTCTTTGGAGGGAAATAAATGGGTTATAAAACGTAAAGATTTCAGTTCTAATAATGACGGAGGTAAGTGATGATGATAACAAGTCATTGTGATAAGCATTTATTCTTTACCTGACGAAGAAATTTCGGACTAAGTTGCAATTGAAAGCACTAATTTATGCAGACGACAAATTCAGGGTGGCCCAAATTAGCGACGAAATTTGTTCTTGATAGGGTTGAAACATTGTGGTAAAACGAAAAAAAAAAAAAAAAAAATGCCGGTTTCCGGTTGCAATTTTCCTCTCGATGTTTTTGAAAACCTTGATTTTCAGAGTCGTTTCAAGTGAGTGGTAAAGGTTTAATTTTTTATGAATACTTGCTGAACGTTAAACACCGTGACGATCAAAAGAAGAATATAAACTGTTTGCGTGTTAAAACGGTAACAGATCATGTTATTGTCATTTTTGACGTAGTAAAATCCGATCATACTCGTATATATAAGGAAAGAAACGATCAGAATAGAACCCAGGCTATACGTTGGCACATTATACTGACCAGCTGCAGAACTACTTCGAAAGGACACGATTTACATGTTTCAGCAAAGTTTTGAACTTCAATGGAGAAAGACTGAAACACTTAAACAAAACTGTTTTGCCAAAGAAAAATGGAAGTGAAGATGTTTATTGTTTCTGTCATGTTTCTGTCATGCTAGTAAAGCAAACATCGCCTTCCATAATAAATCACACCGAATTACATGTATTACATGTATGCATTTCGAATATTCATAGATTGTCTGATTAAACAGAACAGTTTAAATTTCGGAGGGAAACTGGTTAGTAGATAATTTCAAAATGGGTAAATTAACAAATTTGTTCATTTCAATAACGGCAATTTGTTTTATGTTTTGAAACCGAGACAACAGGTGGTCAAGTGGATTAATAGCAGCAATTTTGGTTTGCGATCAAACACACATTTCATCAAATTAACAGTTTACCGACGAATTCTTTGAAATGGCAGATATGCTAATCCACTGAAATGTGGCTGAATCAAAAATTGATTAGATAAATTGCCTTTTGAGCTGAACGTCTAGAACAGAATAGAAAAAAGATCTTTAAATCTTATGTATGCTAAAAATGTAGGAAGCAGATCGTTTTAATCCAAGACTAGCTGCATATTATTTGCAGTCTGATCTATATCTACACACTCAGCATGTTCTTCATGTTTAACGTTTGTTCCAGTGATGAGATTTGTCTTTGAAAGTGTAGAAAACAGCCAAGAAAAGAGAGAAAAGTTCTCAAAAGTCTCCTTCTTCAAGGTCGATAAAGGACCGGACTGTGTGATAAAGGGTTAAATTGTAAATCCTTTTCCTGGATTGTTTACGGTCAAATTATGTAATATACTGATTAAATGTCTTAAAAACTTATGCCCCTTTTAACAATCATAAATGTTGCAGACAGTAACTTACTCGCAATTTATTTTTATATCAAATGCTGTGACCGATTTGAAATACCGCGTAACTAAAGGGGGCGTGCCGAACTCGCGTTTAGAGAAAGGTCAATTTGCTTAGGAGGTTGATTTTCAAGTTAATATTTAAACAATATTTCTCTTTTGCTTTGTGCTAAGGTGAGGAATTGTGATCGGTCATTGTCCGGCGTACATCTGTCCGTCTCTCCAGAATTCCTTTAAACATCTCCTCCTGAACCTCTGGACCAATATTGCTGAAACTTGATAGGGATGTACCTTTGGTGAAGTTCTACTAAATTGGTCAAGAGATTGAATTCCACCCTTAACTCTGGCTGCTATAGCAACAGAAAGGAAAAATAGCAAATTATTTGAAAGTCTTTTCTGAAACTAGAAGGCGTATAGCTTTGATATTTGGTATGCAGCATCTCTTAGTGGACCTCTACCAAATTTGTTCATATGGTCTAGTGTCTACATTTCTTATTCAATTTACTTGAAACCTATTCAAAATCTTTGTCTTTATATTTTTTAATGAGTTCTAAATGGGGTCAAATTGGGTCAGTCAGGTGATAAATTAGGTCAGCTTTAAGAAATAAGAAATTGATCAGAATGTTTGTCATTTCAACTTTAGGAAATTCCTTGTTGACGCTCTAGAGGCCATATTTTATGCTCAAATGATCGGACAATTGTTCAGAAATTCAATTACGTACGAGGACTGAATTTCGCCTATTAAATCAGGTGCACGACCCATGGCCATAATGGCCCTCTTGTGGCTTCCTTGACAAATGCCACATCAGCGTTCTCAACACTTTGATTAAATATAGGTGTAACATTTGCTAGTTTGCAATCATTAGGGAAGTAAGATATGGCAAGAAGTGTATTAAATAGGTGTGATAAGACAGTACATAATTCTGTAGACCCTTCACAGAGAAGTTTTGGACTAACAAAGTCATGACCACCGGCCTTAGAGGAATCAGTGAAAGAAATTGCGTCTCTTACGTCACATGGAGTAATAGTGAAATGCGACACGGTAGATTCGATAAATGGTATGTTGTGTGGTAGTTGCTGATCGTGATCTTCAGGTGTCGATTGTTGAGAAAAATACGAATTCAAAAGTTCCGCTTTGGATATGTCTGTAGATGCTTCTGTGTTGTTGTCATCAAGAGTTGGAACGGTGCATGTTGTTTGCTTTTGTGTTAGTTGTTTAGCGACTTTAAACCATGTCTTTGGTGAAGTGTTGGATGAATTAATTATTTCAAATAATTTATTTTGGTAGTTTAATTTGGATTTGCGTATATGTTTTGTTACAGTATTTCACGCTTCTCTAAACTTTGACCATGTTTCAATAGTGTTTAGACGTTTGGCTTCTTTATGTAATCTTTTGGGTATTCTTATAAGTTTGCGTATTTCAGTGTTCATCCGTGGAATATCGTTTGGTCTTACTGTGATTGTTTTGTTAGGAATGGTTTCAGAGGCGACTGACATAATCTTGTCAGTATTATTAAGTATTGTTTTATCAGGATCATTGTCATCTGTAAGCGAGACCCAGTCTCCGTTTCGCAGTTTATTTCTATATGAATCATCGTAGTTACCTTTGTCATAAAGCCAGATGTGACGTTTGAACGACTTAAATTTAGGTTTGTTAAACCTGAGGACAGCAACGATTGGGCAATGGAAGCGGGTAAGTTCAGGAATAAATGGGTAGGCAACGAAGCTTTGAAATGACGTGATTCTTATTGTTAACAAAAATAAGATCGATAAGCGAGCTTGATGTGTCAAACAGTTGTTGTGCACTGTATGATGCGATGAGATTTTTTATTATCTGAAGTCTGAGAGAGAAAATTCAACACTTAATGATTCATATGAATTTATTTCATTGAAATTTTAATTCTCACAAAGACAGAATAACGTTGCCAACGGGGGACAGGGGTCTATCAGCAATACGTCATTTAAGGAAAGTATCGAATTGGTTAGTTCAAAGATCGTTAATTTTCATATACGATTCCACTGGTTAGTTGTTTATGCGTTTTGAAGTGGAAGTAGGTCCGAATGATGTCATTTTAGTAGCTTTGGATAGCTACGGTTTATGTGTTGCTGTAGCAAAACCATTGAATCAATAAACTGAAGTATTTTGCCTTTGTCAAAAGCGATATTTTTTTACGAATTCGATTTCATTCTTTCTAGAAACTTGAAGTTTCTTCTTGCTATTTTGATTAAATTTACAATGGTCCCGACATTATTTTGTTCTTATGTACTCGAGAAGTATCGAACTATTTTGAAGGGCGTTTTGATAATGCGGTTCAGAGGCATTTGCAGCAAGCTGTCGAGCGCTGACATATGAAGATCTCGCCTTCTAAAAATGAGGTTACAAAATATGCTTCATCATTTGACATGCATTCGCAAATCATTTCACCCCAGAAAAACGAATGTTTTTGGGCGTATACTGGCGCATAGCCTGTCTGTGTACAAAATACTGTTAAAGCGCTGGCGAGGGTATAAAGCCACATTCAGTGACAGCTCTAGTTGTTTCCATGGTGTGATGGCTATTTGAAGCTATTTTTAATGGAATTTCAGCTTCATTACTTCGGCTACTGCAACTATCTAGAGGCTTAGACATTTCTTGTTATAAACATAAAACAGGGACCGTATTCACCAACCATTTTCATACACACTTCTAGACTAATCCCCAGGAAATTTCTAAGTTTACCAAGTCAGAAACTGCCTTCCTTTTTAAATCTAGGCATTGTCTAAACATGCAATTTGAAAAGGTCAGTTGATGATTACGTACCCGAGTCTGTTTATTAAACTTGCGTTCTATTCTTCAGGTTTTCTGTGTCTCTGGAACGGACCCGACTCCTTTCTTACATTGCGTTTACGACCAGGACGAAAGTCTTACAAGCATGTATATTCGCGGGGATGACATGAAAAACTTTCCAGCGAGAGAGTTCACCGAGAGAATTATGCCTGTACATTTTCTACCTTATACACAGAGCGTATCTTCGACAAAGATTAGAAAAGAAGCATATAACGCATCTAAGTTTGGACCTCACGTTAGATACGATGATCATTTGATGTTTTATTAGACTGTTTTCTGAAGACCTGAGTCAGGCGACCTAGATATAAATCCCTCTTATGTCAGAAAAAAAAAACAACTTTTTTTTACGTCTACACATTTACATGAAAACGGTTTGCTTTTTTCTTTGCTATGATATCGTTTAAAATAATGTGCAATAACGTTTTGATTTAGTTCATTCATGTTTAAATAAATCTCTTCTGAAGAAAAAAAAGATATTTCTGTTTTCGTGATTTAGAATTGCACCTTTTTCTTTTGACACGTATATCATGCATTCTCTAATACGCCTACAAAGTGTAGTACTTAGACAACGCTTTAACTCTTATCCTGTTGAATAACAAAAATGAAATTAGTCAATTTGATGGCAAAAACCAAAATACTACTGCTTCAAATTTGTGTTTTTATTAATAACTTCTCCTTATCGGACAGTGTAGATCCATGATCAGACTGCACGTTTTGTGCAGTCTGATCATGATCTACACTGTCTGCAAAAGGTCTGTGAGCCGCGCTTAGCAGCGTAAGGGTTAAAAGCCCGGGATGACTGAACTCTCTACGAAAGCACAAACATTTAGACCCATCCATAATGAAAGCATTTGCATACGACAGATGTTTTGTAGCATCGGATAGGATTTGTCTGTGAAAGGATTAAAAACATTGTGGGTAAAAAAGAAAATGCTGGTGACCAGCATTTTCTCCTTTTCTCACAGTTTTTTAAAAGACTTTTTTCCGTCAAGGTCGTGAATAGTTAGTGTTGTATTCTGAATTCCACTGAAAATTAGAAACAGGTTTATTTTTTAGACTTTCCTGAACAAGCCGGCGGTATGTATCCAAGATCAGACTGCACGTGATCTATGTCGAACACAAGATTCGAACTGCAACAAACTGAGCTAGAGTTCGGCTCTCAAAGATGAAAGAAATGGAACCAAGTTAAAATAAACCAAACACAAAGGGGTTTACAATGTTTTATGCTTGAAGCTTTAATACGATTCTAACATTTATAATAAATGCATTAAATGGCAATAATAGTTTATATACAAATACATGTACATGTACATATATGTAAACATACATACAATAAAATTATTCAAACATTAACCCTCATCCTAGGAGTTGGGCTATCTGTTTTGAAAAGGGAATGGACCGAAATCAACCCGCACCTGCGCACAGTTTGATCTTAATCTACTTCTACGTTATCCAAATGACTCATTTGCAGGCTGATCTTAGTCTACAATCTCCGAAAATACATCCAGGGTCAAGACATCGTCCAGTCACAACGTTGTCCTATTGATTTTCTGTCTCATGTTTAATTTTGCTTGCCGAATATTTTATTCAAGTAATTGGGTTTCTTTTGTCCTTTTTAGAAGGTGATAACTCATCATCACCTTCTTATGCCATCCGACAGGGTTTTCCCACACGAGCACGCATTACATCCCAGTTTCGAAAAAAAAATAGGTCCTCAAAGATCAATGAACAGGCGCCTCTGTGTCATTTGATATGTACAAATAACATGCAGATCAAAAAACCAGCGTATGCCATTTACACAATGAATTTCAGATTTTAATATCGTAGAACTCGCTCTAAATTTGAAAATTTGTCTCGTTCCGCAGCTTTGACCTGCATGACCTACATGTAGTTTGCAAATTACCACTCTCTTGCACTCCGGATCATTCACATGTATGGTGAGAGTAGCGAACGACAACTCTGCTCGGAGACTGGCAAATTATGTCCCAGATGACACACCCCAAAACACCCAAAATCACTAAAAAATACTCAAAAACACCCCAAAACACTCGAAAATTACCCAAAACTATACCATTACAACTCAAAGAATAAAAGAAAAAACTTTTCTAACATCTAAAACTACATGCGAAACGCTTAGATACACGATTTTATGGAAATCAGCCATAAACTTTTGCTATCAATTTTAGTATTTTAGGTCTTTGATTCGCTTAAGTTCGAAGTGTATAATACACTTTGATTAATTGTAGTTGCGTACTCGTGTTGTCTGCGCATGAGAATGCCATCTAGCGGGAGAACATTGGCCTACGTGACTGGGATAGAAACAGAAAGTAGATAATGATTATGATCGATGAAGTTAAAATGCTTATTACTGCTTTTGTTCGGACTCTAAAACAGTGGCGACAAGGATATATTTCATTCCCTCCGTACACAGTAAATATTACCTGAAATATGAAACACAGGGTAAAATACAGCAATTTCGATCGTACATTGACAGTTGCTCTGTCTGGTGGAAGATGACGAATACCTTCAATACGCTAATCTAGACCGAAACTTTCCAGAACGATTAACGTTTCATTGTAAGATGCGAAGTGAAAATGAAACCAGAAGTCGGTAGAACTAATGTGAGTTTGGGACAATTATAGATGTGCTTGAGTGTTTTTTTTTTTGTCAGAACATTGAACATTATTCAGAGAACGTTATTGTTAGAAGAAGAATATTGACTTTGAAAAAGGCAGTTGATATGGCTGTAAGAATGGAATTGGTAGAGACCGAAGCATCAAAAAACAAAGGGCCCATGATATAGTGTTCACACAGTGGTTTAGGGATGGTAAAGCTAATCATGACAGTCAGAATTGTTTTTACAAGAATGCCAAGTGTCATAGCTGTAAAGGTCAGGCCATGTAAGCAAGATGTCTCCAAAAAGGCCATAAAAACCAACAGAAAATCACAGCCAATGGAATAAGAGGAGAAGAGAAATTAAAGAATGCCCAAAATTCACCTTCTGAATGAACATCAAACTTTGGAGTTTGAAAATTAAAATGAGGGAGAATGGCCAATTTCCACAAGTATGTCAAAGTCAAAATTTTGGAAACCAAGACCTGTATGGGTTGCATTTAGAGTACAAAATCAAAACGGAATTATAAAGACTAGTATATAGTGAAAAAAGTCCAAACTTTGAATGGGCAACTTCAAAATGGCCTCGTGCAGGCTAATCTTCGTTAATATCTCTGTGTCGACCAGTCCTGTGAAAGGCTGCAAGTTCTCTAAAAATCTGAACTAGAATGTTTGACTGGTACATTGATATTAAGAGTTAGGAAAAGTATTTTTGTAAGTTGTGTTATTACAAATCTTAAAGGCTGGCTGTAAGCTTTTCTCCTCTAGACAAAATATTTTCATTACTTTTTAACATCATTTACATCCTTAAACCCATTATCACACAATCTCTACTCTTGACAACCCAGTGAAAGAAGCCCTAGAAAACATTGTGAGAAAAGGAGAATAAACAAATTTGAAATTTTCTGTCACTTTTACTTTGTTGTCTGCAAATGCTTTCAATTTGAATTTATAAGCCTAAAATATTGTCGTTTGGTAATGAGTTAACTCATTAGCTAACGACAAAATTTTAGGTATGATCAAATCCAAAGCATTTGCAGACGACAAAATAAGTGACTGAAGATTTAAAATTTGTTTTTTGAAGGGTAGATAACATTGTGGGGAAAGGAGAAAATGCTGTTACCAGCATTTTCTCCTTTTCCCACTATACTTTCTGAAGGCCTTTTTTTCTCAGAGTTGTCAGATGTAGGAATTGAGTGGTAATGGGTTAAGGTATTTTTTATATTTGTCTGCTGCAAATGCTTTCAATTTGACAGTAAGAAATTATCTTGTAATATTTTTCTAAGCGTTTGACCAACCATAGGGTGATTCTTTTTTTGTGATTTTCTCTATCATTTTATAGAATCACGGGTTAGAAATTTGTGGTTTTAAAAGACCTCATTTTTTTAAGCAAAAGTTTTGAAAATTATACCATCTTAAAGAGGATATAATGTAGATTTAGGAATTATCAACAATAATTTATTAATTTGAAGGTTAAATGGTGTAAAAGGAACGTGAAATAACATGTGCTATAGCAGTCCATTGTTTTCTGTGCGCTTTAACTATCGGTATACATGTACCAATACGATATCCAGGTAAGTCTGTGCTCCATTGCTGGGGATGAGTACTAACTGTTTACAATACAAAATATATGAATGAACGACCCCGATTAAACATTTTGGGAAAAGAAAAAAATGCTGGTTCCCAAAATGTTTTCAGTAGTTTTAAGACAACTTCCATCACCTGTGCGAAATTTTACTTGTCGTTCGGAAATGCTTTCGATATGGACAAGTCTAAAACTGTAGAACAGTATGGGGTTATCAACTCGGCAAATGCAACTGAAGGGCAATGTACGGGCCCGTGTTCCGCAAACATTCTTATGAATATTATCAGTCTTTCTCTCCATGATTTTCAAAGTTTGAAAGTAATATGACATCTGATTGGATAAGTCAGTCGCTAAGCTAATCAGGAATTGAAGAAGTACTTTCAAATTTTGGAAATTGTTAAGAATAAGACATAGCACGTTCTTAAAAACGGTTGGCGAATACAGACCCAATCTGGTTATACTTATAATTTCATTTCCTCAGGATGAAGGCTGTATTAGTGGAGGACGGTGCATAAAAAGGGCGATAGAGTGGTTGTCAAGCTGATGAACAATTTTGCAAATTATAGACGACAGCACATAGAAACAGATAATCACATATAACACAAACATGACTGATAACATTTAGAATGTACAGATCAATAAAACAATGTTTTACTATGATCAAAAACTGAACTTTCTATGAGACAACTTGACCTCCTAAGTTCTGGCTGTAAACATTTAATATTTCAGCAAATGTCGAGAACTTTCCTAATAGTAAAGAAGCGTGTCCGGAGGAGTACCTTTCTCTAAATTGCGGTCGCACGAAATTTACGAATCGTTGAGTGTCCGTATTCCGTGAGGGTCCTTGAACCGGTGTTTTTTGTAAACTTGCATGTCGTAAAGCATAAAGTTCGATGCTGTCATACGGTAATTCAGCTCGTAACCCTTACCAGTATTCGAAGGTTTTTATCGCCTATGACTTTATGCAAAATGCGAGACAAAAACATGTCAAAAGAACATAATTTTCTTGATTGAAAAAAAAAGATATCCCTTTCTTATAGCTAAATGGCGTTCCTTCTTAAGAAATACTAGGATCTAGGACTTAGTGCTGAAAATACTACCTAGCTACCGGAATTAGGTCACGCCATGTTTGCTCAAGAACACTGATGACACAAGTTTTCTTTATGCACATTGAACATGAAAATTAATATCCCAATCGTAATTCTTTCATGAAACTGATTGGAAATAATTATTTTTTCATGAAGGCAAGTAGTTTCTAGTTATTATTTCCTAGTTTCAACCAGTTGATTCCTAATCATCACGGAATACGGAAAATCAAGGCTACATGATTTAGGTAATCAAGTATTTAGTCTGAAAACAAGTTTCATTTAATAGCATAACTTTGTGATTTTAGTTAATATTTGCATAGCTTTACGTCAGCTCAAACCTTTTGGTATAAAGTAAGAATCGTATTTCATTATACTGCAAAGAAATTATCCGATAGGATAATATGCCCTGTACATATATATCATGTACACTGGCAAAATCAACATATATAAGACTAAACCATCAACACAACATCTAAATTTACGGTGTCGATCAAGCCTAACTTCAAGATTATGCGCCAGTCTGCACGTTTCAGCACTTTTTACTAAGGCTTCAGTGACGTCAGTTCCAACTGACGTCAGTTTTCATTAACCCTTTACCCCATACGGCATTTCTGTGGTATGTCTAATTGACCCTAAATAACAGCAAGGATGAAGCTGTTTCTTGTGTGTGTATGACACCTTTTGATAGCATAGATCGTTACGAGCAATTTCACTTTTTGTCACAATGTTTTCCAAGGGCTCCTACAGGCAATGTGTAGAAATGAATATCTATGGAGTAAAGGGTTAAATTGAGGCACTCAGACGGGAAATTCTACTTCGTCAGCGTACTCTTTTTTTTTTTTCTTTTTTAAATAAAACAGGTAAAATTCGCTCAAAAAACGTTGGAATGGTAAAAATTTGCAGTATAATAAATTCGTTGTACGGTCAGGTGGCAGGGGACTTTGAAACTTGTTCACAGCTGAAGAGGATAATGTCGCCCCTGCCACCTGGCCGTTCAACAAATTTATTTTACTGCAAAGTTGTACCATTCCAACGTTTGTGAAGCAAATTTTACCTCTTTTTTTTTTGGTTAACGAAATTAAGTACACTGACAAAGTAGGATTTCCCTCCTGAGTGCCCTAGTTTAATGAAAACTGACGTCACTGGGAACTGACGTCAGTGAAACCTTGGTGATACGTTCTAAAAAGGTTAAGTTTGGCGCTTAATCTTGATGTAAAATTTTATCGACGTCGCCATTTTGGATGTTGTGTTGATAGTCTGTTTCATGAAGCCTATACGGGGCTCCCGGAAAGTAAACTGCTTTTACGTTAGTTTGCCAGTGTACATGATATAGATCTAATTATATGCTCTGGGCATACTATCCAATCAGATCACCAGAAATTTCTTCGCAGTATGATAAGATTCCAAGTCTCTGGCTACCTGCCCGTACAACTAATAAAGTCTACGCAGTTAAGTAAAAGGTACCCCAGACCAATAAGAGCAAAAGTGAAGTTCATGATCCATTCAGACATGTGACCTTTGACCTTCTGCAAATGACCTTTGACCTGCAAATGACCTTTGACATTCTGTCAAAATATAGAGATTTTGTGATTTGTCAACAGCTACAGTGCCTTCATCGTAAGGACCAAGTTATGGAATCTGCTGAAAAAATAACTCGTTCATGATACCCACCACTAAATTACAATTGTTTCGTCAACAAAAAGTCGGCGACAAGTACAATAATAAATGAAAAGGTTGTGAGAAAAGTAGAAAATGCTGGTTACCAGCATTTTCTCCTATTCCCACAATGATTTCTACCTTAGGGTCGTCAAAAGTCGCCATTGTGTGCTGAAGGGTGAAGGGTTAATTCAAAACTGTGGCTTTCGGTTGGTCTATATCTTACACACACACACACAAAAAAAAGACATTTCGTCTAGGTATGATGAATAACTGCGGAAAACGTATGTATCGTGCTTCGTTTTCAAGCTAATGTAAACGAACTGCCTTTTCAGTAGCTCTGCAGCTATAGTCCGGTGATATTCACTGACGTAGCACTTGGTATGTTTAATCGTATGTGTAGTTTATAACATAAGTGACCCATCACGCAAAAAGGGGACATCAGGGAATTCTGTACATCAATCAGATGAAAGCAGATCAACGACAGTGCAAGTCAGTTTAAGTTGATAATTCAAAAAATGATTTTAACATGTAATGTGTACAATGACCACTTTTCGTATAGAAAATGTCATTAAAGCGAAAAGTGTCAACCCTGGTCAGGTTGCGCAATTCGAGCAATCTGACCAGAGTTGACACTTTTCACAGTTCCCAGAATGTCCCTTTTTGCGTGATGGGTCACATGTAAGCCGCTTATTGGCAAAAAAGTGGTTTAATGCACCTACGTGATGCACTGAAGTAAGCAAGGTATCTCATAATTAACGAACGATAAAATTCATGTTACCTGTTAACGATTAACCCATTACCACACAATCCCTACTTTTGACGACCCTGAGAAGGAAGCCTTTAGAAAACATTGTGGTAACCAGCATTTTCTCCTTTTCCCACAATGTCACACAATGACAAAATAAAGGTGACTGAAAAATTGAAATTTGTTCTGAGAAGGGTAGAAAACACTGGGAAAAGGAGAAAATGCTGGTTACCAGCATTTTCTCCTTTTCCCAAAGTGTTTTCAAAAGGCTTCTTTCTCAGGGTCGTCAAATGTAGGGATTGTGTGGTAATGGGTTGATTCAGGAAAATTAAATTCAGATCACTTGTTCAGCAAAGCTAGGGCAAGGGCGAGTAGTTATGACAAGAAAAGATACCTAAAAATAGTATTTACAGAAAAATGTCGTCCTTTACCTGACTTTGCTGTCTATCCATAACCGGTACGTATAAATCAGAGGAGACCTAAGAATCACCTTATCACAAAAATATTGCATACTCCCAAATGTTCATAATTTTGTAATGCAAAGTAGCTTGATAATAATAAAACAGTTTCGCAATGGTTGAACTGTTTTATGACACATTTAGTTTTCGAAAAGACGCCTGTTGTTCTTCAACCCCAGGTTTTAGGGTGAGGTCAACACCAAATTTTCCACTGTGAAGCTCACGGAGAAAGTTTCTGTTTTCTTCTTGTAACAGTTCTTCAGCAAGTTTATCTAAAATGTACATAGTAAATTGAACTTTATCAGTTTTTATGCAATGAATTTTCTTCTTCAACTTCACAGATCACTTTTTATCCCCTTAGGCTGATAGGCGCGACTAGAGGACCTTTAGCGGACAATACAGATCAAGATCAGACTGCACAGAACGCGCAGTCTGAATTTGGGTTTACATTTTCTGACAGGAAGATTTTTTTCACAAAATTATTTTTTACCAGGAACAGATTATGTTTTACTAAGCTTTAGTCATCCATTTAGCGTGGCGATAAAAGGGAGGGGTTTAGATCAGGCTGCATATTCCGTGCAAACTGAAAACTTTTGTTGACTTTTCATCTTTAGATCTTATCGCACAAACTGAGCTGTTTGCTATTCAATCAAACTTTCCGATAACTAAGATGGTCCGAAACAGCATTAAACCTTAGGCTGCCAAGCGCTCACTGACCTGTTGCGGACAATGTAGGTCAAGATCAGAATGCACAGAACGTGCAGTCTGATCTTTAATCTACACTGTCCGATAAAGAGATATTACATAATTTTGAAATAGCAATATTTTTGTCATTAACCCATTAGCACACAATTCCTACTTTTGACGCCCCTGAGAAAGAAGCCTTTAGAAAACATTGTGGGAAAAGGAGAAAATGCTGGTAACTAGCATTTTCTCCTTTTCCCACAATGTTTTCTACCCTTAACAAAACAAATTTCAAATTTTCAGTCACTTTTATTTTGTCGTCTGCAAATGCTTTCAATTTGGACCAGTCTAAAATATTGTCATATGGTAATGGGTTAATATCTATATGAAAATTTAATATTAGTTATTTAGTAGGGTAAGACTGCGACGACTGAACTAGCCCTTTACCAAACATGAGTGCATGGAAAGGTTTAAAACATTTTACAGTGTTAGGTATAGGTTCAAGAAATAAGGAAATCTAATATGAGAGCCACGCGCTGTAAAAGGTGGATGAAAAGCATTTGCAAAAAGCTTCGACACTGGTAGACCTACGTGGACAGCGCAGCCTAGCCTAGCTGACCTAGGTCGAAAACCTTTGCTATCGGTCCTTTTTTTTTTCCTTGTCAAAAGACCAGTGTAGGCCTACCTTATTCTTGAATTTACACCACGGAGATGCAGGAAACCTGTATCCCTGAGTGTGGCTCATATCTGCTCATCTTTAACCCTTTACCACACAATCCCTACTTTTGACGACCTTGAGAAAGAAGACTTTTGAAAACATTGTGGGAAAGGGAGAAAATGTTGGTAACCAGCATTTTCTCTTTTTTTCCACAACGTTTTCTTCTTTTTCAGACACAGATATCATACCAACATTTGAGTTGCATTCAATATGTCTTCATATTCTTTAAATTTGGACCAGTCTAAAATATGGGCTAACAAATGGTATTTTAACCATACTATCTGAATTTAGACATTGAATTGAAACTTTCTATAAATATCAGACGTGATGCTATTCCTTTTTTTCGTAGCTTTTTTACCAGTCTAGGTCCTTGTAGCAAAGTAAGAACGGCTAAAAATTAATGCATTCATTCAGAAAGTAACTATTTGGGAATTTTAGTCTAAAATGCTCACATTATTTTCCGGTTTCAGAACGACTGAAGTGTAAAAATGAACTAAACAAGGGAAGGATTTGAAATTAAGTTTTTTTTTTATTTTCTAACTCCGTTATCCAATCAAATTGCCTGTTACAAATGTTACTGTCATCCAACCATGAGAAACCGCGTGATAGGAATGGAAGGTTAAAGAACAAGACCCACTTACTACAAATATCGTGTATACAGCCAGCATTAGGTCCACTGTAATCGTCCGGTAGATATTCCTCTGGAAGAAGGGACATTTCTAACTTGTCATACACTGTGGATAAGTTTTGTCCGTGAACGTGCACCTGGCAAATACAGTTATGAAGTAACGGATAAGTTTTGTCCGTGAGCATGTACCTGGCAATAACGGATGTGAAGTAAACGGATAAGTTTTGTCCGTGAGCATGTACCTGGCAATTACAGATGTGAAGTAAACGGATAAGTTTTGTCCGTGAGCATGTACCTGGCAATTAGAGATGTGAAGTAAACGGATAAGTTTTGTCCGTGAGCATGTACCTGGCAATTAGAGATGTGAAGTAAACGGATAAGTTTTGTCCGTGAGCATGTACCTGGCAATTAGAGATGTGAAGTAAACGGATAAGTTTTGTCCGTGAGCATGTACCTGGCAATTACTTATGTGAAGTAAACGGATAAGTTTTGTCCGTGAGCATGTACCTGGCAATTACTTATGTGAAGTATAAATTATCAATTTAAGATTTTTTCATAGACTTTTCTTTAACCCTTAGGCTGCTGAACGCGACTCAGCTACATGTACCCTTTGCGCACATTATAGATTGAGAGCAGGCTGCACAGAACGTTCAGACTGATCTTGACTCTACAGTGTTAAAAAAGAAAATATTTTCCCCCAGCAATACCTTAAGAGATATTAGCAAAATTTCTGTTTTTACTGTAAGCTTGAAAGTTGCATTTCACTAATGTAACATAAAAGAGGATTAAAAAGTCTTGTTTTACTGGACATCTCACTTCCGGAAGTAAAGGGTGTGTGACCTTCATCAATATTATATTCCCGCCGTAAAGTAAACCTTTACGTCTTTATCAGAATTCATTAACACACATCGTGCATATAACGCCCCCAGTTTGTATGTTGTGAACTTGAAGCAAAGCACTAAAAGTGACATCATAGCAACAACATATGATTATCTTTATCAGTTCCGAAAAGGCAGTCTGCATCAATTTCTTTCGATTGGTACATACGCATTAAAACAGCTAAAATTATTAAAAGTCCTGGAAATGCACGCAAGGTCTAATGATTCCGGCATTACTTTTATCACCGGAAGTGCAAGCCCACTCACCCTAAACAAAATGTACTATCGAGTTGGAAAGTAAATCTTGAACACCCCGTACTTTATTTACATGTATCATACGCACCACGCCCTCAAATGCCGTTTTTTTTTTTTGCATTGCTTGTAGTATATCACTGTATGGTAAAACACCTGAATCTCATAACTTCCAGTTCTTTGACTAATTCGTTATAGATCTTTATTTACTGGTTAACCCTTTTTAGCATAAGAGGTGAATTTAGGGGCCTTAACTTAGAGCATAGAAATAAAATTACATGCATACTGTCCAGAGCGCGCAGTATCTAAACCGTCTGCTTATCTAGTTAAGTCTACAAGCTTTTTGAGTTTTGGTAGATTGCACTTTAACCCTGTCTGAGCCTTAGGTGAAAACAGATTTTTGTAGATGGCATAGATCAAGATCAGACTTGCACAGAACGTGCAGTTTGATCTCGGATCTACAGGTATCATCCGCTAGTTTCGTCAAGCTTATGATATTATTAAAAAAAACTTTGTTACATTTCAATAGCTAAGATTGTCTACTAGTACTCGGAAATTTTTGGAATGGCCAGGGTTCGATCCCACGGATTACAAGTCACGTGTTTTACAGCTAAGCTACCCCAGATACATTTATAGCAATAACATTGTCCATTAGAAGTCGAAGGAATTTGGTGCGCTCAGGGTTCAAACCTGCGGGTTATAATTTCTATTTTTACCAATTGGGTACCGAGGTTTAGACTCACTATTTGCAGCAGTAAGAATCTTACCCTGTTTCTTAACTTTTCGCTCATCATCGGTCGGATCATATTGAAAATACTTTCAAATACTGGACCAGTGTTGTAGTAATGTAGCTCTTTTATTCGACCTGGCAAGGCTTTCTGAAAATAAATTCATATCTCGATTAGAATTGTAGCAGTACGACGAATATCCTTCAGACCCAACATCGTCGACCAGTCATAATGAAATTACAGGTGCACAAGTTACCATGGCAGGAGCTCTTTATAACACAAACACAACTTTTACCAGACCGTAACCCATTACCACACAATCCCTACTTTTGACGCCCCCGAGAAAGAAGCCTATAGAAAACACTGTGCGAAAAGGAGAAAATGCTGGTAACCAGCATTTTCTCCTTTTCCCACAATGTTTTCTATCATTTACAAAACAAATTTCAAATTTTCAATCACTTTTATTTTGTCGTCTGCAAATGCTTTCGAGTTGGACAAGCCTAAAATTTTGTCGTTTGGTAATGAGTTAAGCAGTTGATCTTTGAAAATATTAATGGATACAGGAGAAAATGCTGTTAACTGGAATTTCCTCTTTTTCGAACAATGTTTTCCACCTTATCAAAAGGAAAAAAAACAACATGTTTTAAAATGTCATTGTTCTTTTGTAGTCTTACTGTCTGCCAATGCTTTTAGTTTGGACAAGTCCACCATTTTGTCGTGTGGTAAAGAGTTAAACTTGTGGGATAATGAAAATACAGAACATAGCATATACCGACAGAAGCATTATCAGACATTCCTTAATCAACAAATCGTCGGTATACTTCAAAAACCTCGTAACTACAGCTTATTTCAAGCTGTAGTTACGAGTTTTTTTTTTTTCATATAAACGGACGAAATGAATGGTATAATAATATTTCAAGCCCTTACTTGATGGTGTTTTATGTCGCTTTCTACGTTATTTTCAATCACATCACGGCAAAGCCTCGCTTTTTCATTTATGTCCCGAGTTGGAACAGTATTTGACCACGGTTCTGTAGTGTCCTGCTCCAGGACACATCCACATAAAACCTTGTATTTCGAGTGAAGATCGAACCTGCATGGTACCTCCAGATTAGGAATCTGTCACCTTCACCGCTTAGCGACGCGAAGTTCGAAATAATATAGTGCATTGATAATTAAAATATCACCCTAAATCATTATGAGGTTTATGCTTTACCAAATTTGCTAAATTCAATCAATTATCCAAACTGAAACATTTGTAGGCGTCAATCTGATATGTGGCTTAAATATACGAATTCAAAAAATGCATAAAATGTGTGGGTGTGTGTGTGTGTGTGTGTGAGAGAGAGAGAGAGAGAGAGAGAGAGATTTACGCGCCCCGACACAGATAAACAAACACAAAGATAACTAGAAGGCCATGAAGGGCCTGAATATGCTCTACTGGCAGAGAGTTTGCTTTTTTAATTAGAGCATACATAGGAATTCATCACGTAAAAAGACAATTTTCAACTCAAAATGGCTCTTTTTCCATTACTGTTCGTTGAATTTTTTTAAAACTCAAAAGGATTAAAAAGCTATTGACGGGATAAACAAGCTGCAAAATTCATAAAAATCTGATCACAAATAAATACTTTATCGTGTAAACAAGCAATGACATTGTTCAATTCGAAATGGCTACTTTTCCCATACTGTTTGTGGGATTTTTTTTTCAAAATCAATAGGGTTAAAGCTATTGATGAGATAAACAAACTGTGTAAGTTTCACGGAAATCTGACCAAAAATGAAGACTTTATCACGTAAACAAGAAATGAAAGTTTTCAACTTGAAATGGCTACTTTTCTCATACTGTTCGTTGGAATTTTTTCAAAATCATTAGGGTTGAAGCTATTGAAAAGATAAACAAACTCTCCTAGTTCTATGGAAATCTGACCAAAAATGAAGACTTTATCGCGTAACCAAGAAATGGAAATTTTAAACTTTAAATGGCTACTTTTCACATACTGTTTGTCGGATTTTTTTCTAAAACGATAGGGTTAAAACTATTGATAAGATAAACAAAGTGTGTAATTTTCACGGAAATCTGACCAAAAATGAAGACTTTATCACGTAAACAAGAAATGAAAGCTTTCAACTTGAAATGGCTACTTTTCCAATACTGTTTGTAGGATTTTTTTCAAAATCAATAGGGTTGAAGCTATTGATAAGATAAACAAACTCTGCAAGTTTCATGGAAATCTGACCAAAAATATAGACTTTATCGTGTAAACAAGAAATGAAAATTCTAAACTTGAAATGGCTACTTTTCCCATACTGTTCGTCGGATTTTTTTCAAAATCAAGAGGATTAAAGCTATTGATGAGATAAACAAACTGTGTAAGTTTCACGAAAATCTGATCAGAAATGAAGACTTTATCGCATAAACAAGAAAAAGACTAACGGACGGACGGACAGACGGACGGACGACGGAAACCACGCCATGACATAAGCTCTGCTGGCTGAAAGCCAGTAGAGCTAAAAATGCAGTACCTGTGTTACTACCATACATTTTTTGGTATTCTCCATACCGGAAGCTACAAAATGGTGTCTAGTAAAACCTGTCATGTCGATCAGAAACACTAGTCCATTTACTTGGATGTTTTCGTCCAGTAATATGTAATCGAAGAGTGCAAGGTTGGCGCGCATAACATCATCAAATGTGTTTTTCTTGCCTTTGGGGTCCATCGCACCTACCAAAAGATTTTTAAATTTATTTAGTTGCAAATTTCACTGTTTTTTTTTTAAATAAACCTGTTTGTAAGTAACTTAAGTTTTATCATATCTTGTTGGAGTTAGTACCAATCTGCAGTTTTCTTAAATAACCAATCTGTAGTTACGATGTTTTTTTTTTTTTAATACTCCGACGAGTTGTGATACTCTTTGAGTATCTCATGATAAATAGCATGTGTCGATCATGCGCGGTCATATTCAAATAAGCATCATGACCTAAGATTTGTTCTGTAAAAAGAGAAGAACAGGGTATTTACATCGAGACTATCACGTTAATCAAATGCCAGAATTACACCTTAGTTATTGAAATATCCAGATTCTTTGAGCTTTCATATGAATATCTTTTATTTTAGTATTCATGATAGTTTACACTAATCTTAATTGGCTCTTGGACCGAAGCTAGTCTTTCGAAAATAAATTGACAGCTATGCCGTGAATATATTTTTTCATATGAATTCCTAGTTACGAAGCGATTAGACGAGCTTTTGCGGACGGCATAGATTGTGATCAGACTTCAAATAACGTGCATTCTGCTCTCAAATCTATCACATTAAATTTTCTTCGGTACTCTACAATGTATGATTCAAGTCAGACTGTAATGATTATACTCATTTTCATAACATAATATAGATATCAATTTTTTATTATCAAAATCATTCTAAGAATTGATTATTTGCAAATGTATTTATTTTATCTATTTATAACCTTCTCATTTTGCAATTACTGTAACTCACCAAGTCTAACTATGACAATTTTTCTTCCATCTTTATCTCGAGCTGGCAATGGAATGTAAATGCTGCAACATACAAAATAAGCAAATTAAAAACATATTTATATGTGAGCCAAGGTCTGTATAAAAAAAGGGGTTTAAAGTATATGTAAAAAGTATAGGTCAGCCTGCGCAGTCCTTGCCGACCTAGGTCAAATTTTTTTGCGATTGGTATTTTTTCTCATCTCAAAGGATTTACAACTAGAGTTTAGCAGATTGTAAGACAAAATGGATTTATGGACCAATGATTTGCCGTCTCGGACTAACCTGCGCGGGCAGCGCAGGCTAACCCGAGATGACAGTTACTCAAAGGTCTGAATGCCCCTTTTCACGTGTTGCAAGCGGTTTATTCCTAGTTCGCCCAATCCCATTTCGCCCATTCCCATTTCGCCAGAATTTTTTCCGTTTCGCCCTTTCTTTTTTCGCCCTTTCCAACTTTGCCCTTTTCCCATTTCGCCAAATATCTGTCCGGCCCTTTTCCCGTTTTGCCCAAATTCATTTTCGCCCACTTTTCATTTCGCCCAGAAGCCGTCTCGCCCAACTTTCCCATTTCGCCCTTTTCCCACAAGGCTCCCTGCCATTTCGCCCAAACGCCATTTTTCTGATATCTGGGCCCAAAACTAGTGAAAAGTTCTCTAACAAGTTAATTCCTCAATTTATGGACCTTATTTTGAGGGTTATTATGGCCTGCACAAATCACAGGCGAGGAGGAAATATTGGTTACAGAGTGTTTCCTTTATCAATTTGGATCACGAGTGGGGGGATTTTTTTTTTTATGAAATCCGCGGTCGCAAAGATGACATTGAAGTATGCCCAGTATATCAATGATGCCGAGTCAGTGTGGAGGTCATCACATAACTGGGCAAAATGGCATTGGGCGAAGTGGTGAAGGGGCGAAATGATAAAGGAGCGAGATAGCATTGGGCGAATCGGCAAAGGGTGTATTGGCAAAAGGGCGAAACGGTAATTGGGCGAGGTGGCAATGGGGCAAAATGAAAAAGGGCAAAATGGGTAGGGGACAAGACGGCAAAGGGCGAAATGGGAGGAAAAGTTTGGTGAAATGGGAATGGGTGAAATGGAATTGGGCGAACTGGAGACACCGTTGCAAGCCATATGTTAATCTGCTTGGCAAATCCATCACGGAGATGCATTCAACCCCCTTTTGCAAGAGCAAGTACTTTTTAACAGTATGTGATAAAAGCCTGAAAAAATGGACGGCGAATAGCTTTGTCTGGGAAAAAGACTTTGCTCGTAAAAGAAACTGCCCATTTCCCCTCGTGCATTCCATACAGGTAACACCACGCTACATCAAAACGTGTGAACACTACTACTATAAGCTAATAATATAGTCGTAGGGCATAGGACACGGAAAGTACAATCAGTATACATCGATTTATAAGGCCAAATGCAGCTGTTTTACAGGACAACATAGGTCATATTGGTGCTCTATTGAAAGCAATGCTAAATTTGGTAGGCCTACATACATATATATTTTAATTGATTTTTGTTATTACGTCTATTTGTAGTCCAAATATTTAGACGTACACATGCTTGTTTGCCGTTCAACATTTATTTTTCGGACATTTCACATTTTACTTTTCTTTTGCATGTTACGTCTAAACGGGCCCTACTTAGTTCTAAGTAGCAAATTCGATTTCCTAAAATCCGGGATAATGTTGAAAAAAGCACTCAACTAAACATGATAGATAACTTAACTGGATACAAATTTACTTTTCTGTCTCTGAAAAAGGGCCACATTCATGATATATTCATCTTGAGTTCAATCGTGTAACTTTTTCAACACAAAAGCTGCCATGTTTATAAGCACATTTTGGGTTAAATAAAAAAAAAAACGAATTTCCAAACGATTTTTGAATGATATCCGATTAGCATCCCTCCCCCGCGATTATAACCTTAGATTTGGCAACTTTTTAGCTCACCTTAGCACTAAGTGCTAAAGGTGAGCTACTGTGATCGCCCAATGTCTGGCGTCCGTCGTCCGTCAACAATTTCTTTAAACATCTCCTCCTAAATCACTGGGCCAATCTTCATGAAACTTGGCAGGAATGTTCCTTGGGTGAAGCTCTACCACAATTGTTCAAAGAATTTAATTCCACGCATATCTCTGGTTGCCATGGCAACAAAAAGAAAAAAAAAAAAAACTTTGAAAATTTTCTTCTCTGAAACTAGAAGGCGTAGAGCTTTGATATTTGGTATGTAGCATCTCCTAATGGACCTCTACCAAGTTTGTTCAAATTATGCCCATAGGGTCAAAACTGGCCCCATCCCAGGGGTCACAAGTTTGAGCACAGGAACAAAGAATTAAAACTTTAAAAATCTTCTCATCTGAAACTTAAAGGCGTAGCTCCAGCTTTGATATTTAGTATGTGGCATCTCCTAGTGGACCTCTCTCAAGTTTATTTAAATTTTACCCCTGGGGTCAAAACTGGCCCCATCCCGGGGATCACAAGTTTGAGCATTGGAACAAAGAAGGAAAACTTTAAAAATCTTCTCCTCTGAAATTTGAAGGTGTAGACTTTGATATTTGGTATGTGGCATCTCCTTGTAGACCTTTACCAAGTTTGTTCAAATTATGTCCCTGGGGTCAAAACTGGCCCCACCCCAGGGGTCACAAATTTGAGCATAGGAACAAAGAAGGAAAACTTTAAAAATTAAAATTCTTCTTCTCTAAAACTAGAAGGTATAGAGCTATGATATTTGGCATGTAGCAGTTCCTAGTGGACCTCTACCAAGTTTGTTCATATTATGCCCTTGGGGTCAAAACTGGCCCTGCCCCGGGGGTCACAGGTTGGAATATAGCAACAAAGAAGGAAAAATCTTCTCTGAAACTTGAAGGTGCAGAGCTTTGATATTTGGTATGCAGAATCTTCTAGTGGACCTCTACCAAGTTTGGTCATATGATGTCCCTGGCGTCAAAACTGGCCATGGCCCGGAGGTCACAGGTTGGAACGTAGGAACAAAGAAGGAAAATTTAATTTATTTTTCTCCTAAACGGGAAGGTGTAGAGCTTTGATATTTAGTATGTAGCATCTTTGAATGGACCTCTACCATATTTGTTCCAAGGATGCTGCTTTGGTTAAAATTGACCCTGCCCCGGGGACCACAACTTCGAACATACTACAAAAAAGAAAATTTAAAATTCTTCTTTGAAAATGGAAGGTGTCGAGCTTTGATATTTGATTGCCCTTTGTCCGGCGTCTGTCGCGCGTCAACAATTTCTTTAAACATCTCCTAATCCACTGGGCCAATCCTGATGAAACTTGGCAGGGATGTTCCTTGGGTAAAGCTTTACCAAAGTTGCTCAAAGAATTGAATTTCAGTCATAAGCTATAGTCTAAGGTGAGCGTTCCAAGGCCAATGGCCCTCTTGTTTTTTTTTAACCTTATAGATATTTTGAACTGCATTCAGTGACAATTATGAATTCACTGGCTCTTCAATTGCTTAATGATCAGTGTTTTGCACAATTTCCTTTGGCCAACATGCATTTTGACACAGAATATGAATAAGTGACAAGGTGACAAGGTCAACTAATGATTGGAACGGCTTAACTGACGGCTTTATTTCACGAAAATTTAAATAAAGTTCTGTTTACCAAAATTATTTCAAAACCCTCACATGAATTAATGTGAAATGCCTGTATAACCATAGCCCTACTTGAACCATGTATATCCAACGACAAGAACATAATCAGCCATCGGTCTTGTGCCAGAAGCTGAATTCGACATGGAAACCCCGGCCTCATTGCGTGGTTTTATATATCCATTGGACAGTTCATGAAAAACATACCGTATACCAAAACTCAAATAAAATGCTTCCCATCACTAGAAGTAACTGTTTTGCTTAATATAAATGAACAGTTCTAAGCAATTAGCTCAGTTTTAAAAGCGTGATAAACGGAGCAGACAAGTGTAAACTCTCTAATATGAACTTATTATAACCACAGATTTACAGCCTAGGGGCTAAGTGTACCCTGAGCGGAAGTACCGGTTTCCGTTCCTTCTATCAATTTATTAGCAACTGTGAAGGACTAGGAATTTTCTTCAGAACTACTTTGTCATATATCACCTAAAACATTCAGTGTCGTATTCAAAGGGTTTCATTGCTGTGGAACAGCTATAGCGTCCAAAAATCCCATACCGTATCCATGGCGTATAAATTCTCCATGGCGTATTTTAGCAGGACTGGTTGGAAATATTCACTCTCAGTAATAAGAGCGACTGGTCTTGAAAAATGTCATAAAATACCACTAAAATCGATCTTTCTCTTAGAAACATGCATACGGTCTTGTTTGGGTTGCATTCCTTAATTAACAGCAGTGAAATTATTGTTTGCATTCAAATAAGAGGTTCGTAAAAAAAAGATGAAGTACGCAAGAAAATTGCGATGCATTTAAGGTTCGAAAGCATGCACCCCTCCAAAAGTTAAACACATCGATCGACGGCAGATTTAATTTTTCTTTAATAAAATTAAGCTTTTCAATATTTTCCTAAGTTATAATTTACTTAAATAGTTGGAGCCTTACTGCCGTACGTTCGATCATTTATGTCCATGTCTTTACAAAACATATTAAAATCCTACATGTAACACTCGACCAATAATTCAAGAAAATTATCACTCTATTTAACACACAACATCCGAAAAGTATCAGAAACTCAGGTTGGACGGGAATCCGGCGAAATCGATTCAGAATAGGTGGGAACGTACTAGATTTGGGACGAGTTACTGGGGAATTTTCCCAGTTTTTTCTTTTTTAATTTATGAATAGTCTTAAAACTCGATAACCATCTGTTATGGACCATTAGACGATTCAGAACTTATGTTTGTGAATGATGGCTGTCCCTTTCTTTAACACTTTAATGGAGGTAAAGGAATTTCGTTTTAAAACAATTCGTCTAGTTGCCGTTAACCCGCGTGAACTACACATTTACATACCGATTCACTTCAAAAATAGGGTAGTGTAGTGTGAAATAGAAGCGGATTTAACTCCTAAAACGTAAGTGTTTTATAACCAAGTCTTTAAAATCGGTTCAATATTGATTTATCTTGTTACCGATATCATTTTCATTGGGCATTTTGTATTTTAAGTGGCCGATTTTGTTGCTAAAACAGCGACAAGATTTGATGTCGGAGTTTGCTAAAGAAAACTATTAAGGGCCAGATAAGACCCTACGTACACGATGAATGTCAAAATGTGAAATAACGTACGTAGGGTCTAATAAATAGGACAAGTCTATTTTGTTGTTGGCAAATTGTAAAACATGACGGATATCTCCGGTTAAAAGGTGTTTACTGAAGTGTCGCCGAACGTCGCAGGTACATTTTTGTGTTCTCTATCGCTAGGCTAAAGGAGATTTTGAGCAATGTTTGTTTCGTGGGTGATTTTGGGGTCCCTATAAAGTAAGAAACGGAACCGAAAAGGATTATGTAGCTGAATTTTTGCGATTATTTTGCATTGAAAATCTGGTCATAGTCAAGATTAAGCACTTAAAACGATAATCATCTACAAAGAACTGTGGCTTTAAGGTTACACAAAAAAATTAACACATTTGGTGCAATTTTAAATATTTGACATGTAGAGAAAATTTAATTTTGTTTTGTCAGTATGGTATCATCACCTGGCGCCGAAATATGCCGAGCCTCGGTAGCACAGTTAGTTGCGTACAGGACTTGAGAACTCGACGAATTTCTTTCCAAGGACTGATGATAGTCATTGCGACAGGATTCATTCTTCTCTCTCCTGTGATCATCGATAGTAAGCGATTAAAAGCAGCCAGTGGCTTGGGAAGAATATTACTCTCGAAGTACTTGTAAAAAGAACTGCAGGAAAACACAGATAGGTGTAATGCAGCGATTTTGTTTGGTTTGTATTAGAGTTTAATGCCTTTTTTTACAGTTTAGGTCATATCATGGCGGTCAGTGACGCACTAATGTGTTTCCTGGGTTTTTCATACCAGTACGGACCAGGTTCAGGTCACGAGTCTGATGCGCTAACCACTGAGCTATCCGGCCAGGTCCATTGTAGCAATACATGCAGCGATGTAACTAATGTTGTAAAGGACGTTAAATCTTAAGACATTCTAGACATTGTAGTAAAGGGAGAAAATGCTGGTAACGAGCATTTTTTCTTTTCTTAAAACGTTTTCAAAACTCGTGGTTTTGTTGCAAAGGGCTTGTTTCTTTCATGTTTAAATCGAAAAGTGAGGTCATATCTGTTCAGCAATGAGAGCTGTGATCGTATGGTGGTTAGTGCTTTGCGAAGTAGCCGACATTTTCGGATTGAATCCTGGTAACGGCAGGTCTGTGCATGACCGTCGCTATCTCGGTACAGCTTAACAATTTTTCAGCAGGCCTTTGGGTTTAAAGGCGTCTTACACCACTTTTCATACGATTTCAATTCTATGACTGCATCGGTTGACTTTGTTGACGTTTTAATTGTTTTTACCACACAAGCAATTTCATCTCTTTCCTCTTTGTTGTGCATATTGTTGAACATGTAACACTTCGATTAGATACGACCGTTGCTGCTAAAGGGGGTTTAATGCCTCGCAGTTATGCCTGATACCAAGCAGGTCATCGTATTATCATGGATTAATAATTTCCCTCTTTGTTTAAAAGCCGACTGAATCACGAGGTATCATAGTCCTTGACAGGTAGAATATTGACTAACTAGCAAACATTTTCAATTAAAATCAGCCGGAACAGATTGCGACATGCAGCTATACAACTGATATAATGTTTAGTTTAAACATATTCATCTTACATCGATTGAAAAACAAGTTCTTACAACTTGTACTTATCTCTCTCTATTCTGCTTCCTCGGAACTAAACCAGTACTCGCGCCGAATGTGTGGGCTCATAAAAAAATCTCAAAGCTGACATCCTCTCCCGTGTATCGAACTCGGGACCTGATGATTATGAGGCCGACACTCAACCCTACGACCACTGGCTCCACACAATAATGATGAAAAGGGCGTTAGACACTATACAGTCAATACAATCAAGCGCCGGAATAATTCAAGTATATTTTCCTCAGGGTTTTATTTCTTAATTTGAACTATATTCTGTAAAAGAGAGCTCAACCAATCCGTAAACAGTATCTAACCAGGTCAGCCTGCACAGTCCCCGCAGGATGACGTGAGATGAAACCTTTCCATATTGGTCACTTTTCTGCATGTCAAAGGACCAGAGTACTTCATGTTACAGTGCAATGTTACACAAAAAAAATTTCATGGATCTACAATCGTGTGAGGACCTATACTTGGTATCGTGCATCACGGAGATGTATTAAGTCCCCTTTTGCCGGAGCATGGATCATTGTATATTTTGTGAACTGTAAGTTACATGTAGTATTAACTTATTTTTAAGTCGTCTTTTGGGGCTACTGTAAGTTACAATTTCTTTCCGTACTTTTTAAGAAACCTCTATTTTTTTAAATGAACTAGGACAGAGCAAACTGGAACGTTTCAAACAGTAACTGAAAGGAAAAAATAGTGCATAAAACTTTTGATGTACCCAGAAATCTTAAAATGAATTGGTACATATGCCGCAGACATCATTTCTCTTGAAAAAAATAATTTCAAACCTAATATTTTCCAGGGTCCTGCGTGGCTCAATAGTAAAGTAAAGGACTCGCAACCTGGAGGCTTTTGGCTCGATCCTCACTGGATCCACTGTTTTTTTTTGTGGGAGTATCCTTAGGCAAGATAATTCAGAACCATACCCAAGTACTGGTGGAACTCAAAAAATACATGAATCTGTGAGCTGTTTCCGTGATATAACTGAAAAATTGTTGAAAGCGGCATTCAATCTAGAATCAATCAATCATTCAAAGTCGTTTGTCCCGGTCCCTACGATTTTTTATGTATGTCTATTTCATGCAAAAAAAAGAAAACGTGACATAAGGTCTTCGAGGCTGCTATTTTGGGATAGAAATCAAAGTGATTGAAATACAGTGTATGAAGAAAGGTGGTATCTGCACAAATGTACAAAATTTAGATAAAGACTAAAAACCGGCATTCTAATTCGCCTGATATAAAATGAATTATTTTTCTAAACCTTCTTGTAAGAATCTAAACCGGTTTCAATACCAGCACTATATAGGTGTTATCAAAAGGCCTCGGTAGCTCAGTCAGTACTGTACAGGACTTGAGAACAGATAGTCGCTGGTTCGATTCCCTACTCTGCCAATTTCTTTTCGACGATTGATGATAGTCATTGCAGCAAGATTCATTCCTCTTTTGTCGAAGGCCGTTATGTCGGCGAGGATTATGCAGAAAAGCAGACAAATGGCTTGTAAACACTGTTAAATTGAAAGCTTGTGTAAGAAATTTCAGGAAAGCACCGATAGACCTGCACTGGCAGCCGCATAATTGAAATTATGTTGAAATCGGCGTTTAAAGCCATACAAAATCAATCATTTATAATCAGATATCAATGCATTCAATTTTGCTGTATTTGGACATGATTTTTTAGTCACAGTACTAGTATTTATGGAAACAATAAGAAAAATATCAACCAGACTGCGACGTATTTGCAGTACTGATGGCTGCCAAAAACCATCTTCGCAAGCCAAAGCTGACGATTCACTACGCTACTCTACCCTTGGCGGATGAGCTTGATTTTTACATTCCCCCATACTCTTTTTCATTGGATGCAGCCAACTCTGACTGCAACGAATGAAATCGCTCGTACGTAGCATTTCGTCTTTGACAAAAAAAGAATAAGGTCGCTACCTTTCGAATAGAAGGTAAACATGGAAACCCACGTGGATGTCTGCTTATCGCTTTCATGTGTATTAGTAAGCGGTTTGTAAAACGATATTTCATTGGCTTTTAGAAATATGATGTAAAGGGGGTAATTATCAGTATCCAATAGAGGGCGAATCGCAGGAATCTCGAAATCGGGCTCAATCAGCCAAGGTAAGATCCACGTAGAGATCGTAACCTTGGCTCGCGAAGATGGCCAAAAACATGAAGAACATTTTATTGGAGATTTATGTCATAACAAAGTATACAATAGAAGCAATCTCCGAGCAGAGTTGTCGTTCGTTACCTCACATACATCTCTGCGATGGGCTAAATGACAAGAATCTTGTCAAACCGAGGAAAAGATGTTTTGTTGCTGTTCAGCTGTTTCATATGTAAAATTGTAAGTTAGACAAAGGAAATATGATTCTGGATACATTATAGGTGCGTTCAAACTGATGAATTTACCTGTATAAAATGGAACTAATTTTTTCGAGCCTCTTCACTTTTCAGAATCTAACGCCGATTTTAACAAAAATGGCTGCGCCCATGAATGATGACAACTGATTTGACACACCGCTGGATCTAAGTTTGTACGATAAAAAATCAAGTTATCGTCCTTAAAAGATATTTAGGCTTTTCAGAAAATCCCTCTTTTGTTCATTTCCTATCACTAAGTCTGATTGGTCCCATGCTGTTCGAACAGCACACGAAACAATCGATATTGGTCTTTCTTTTACCGGCGTTTGTGTAGCCATTTTGAGTTATGGTCATGTGACAAAAATATGACGTAATGACGGGCTACTTTCTGAGCCCACTACAGAGGTAAATGTAATGATCCGGAGTGCAAGAGAGTGCAGTAGAAGTTCATTCAAACCAACAATAAAATAAAGTATCTTCATTAAAATTGTCAAAATTCCCAAAAGTATCACGGTCATAGTGCGTATAGCCGCCGTCAAAATGTTAAGTCTTACTTCGTAACACTTTCGGCAATCAAAAGTAGGGTTTTCACAAAAACAAATTAAAGTTTTCTCCTACTTGATTTTATACCAAAAATAGCACTCCGTTTCGTTTCGTTCCGTTTCGTCCTCGTTCTATTCCGTTTCGTTCTATTTCGTTTTCGTTTCGTTGCGTTCCGTTGCGTTTCGTTTCGGTTCCGTTTCTTACTCTATAGGGACCCGTGATTTTGGTGGGAAAGGCTGTCTTGTGCTGGCGCCGCTGTAATGCAGACAAATGACCCTCCCCGACAAAATGACCTGGGTATTATTCTACATAGAGAAATGACCATCTGGTGCCATTTCTCTACACAGAATAATGACCTGGGTCATTCCTTTACGTAGAGAAATGACAAATGGGTCATTTTGTAGGGGAGGGTCAGTTCTCTGCATTACACCGGCAATCCAGGCGTTGCATTCCTTGTGTTTATATCATATAGGGGGAGATTTTTTTTTCATATTTTATCATTTACTTTGGTTATAGAATGTCGAATTTCTGAGGTAAAACCATAAGTCTTCGTGAGGGTGGAAAGAGAGAGAGAGAGAGAGAGAGAGAGAGAGAGAGAGAGAGAGAGAGAGAGATGAATACAGCAAGACAGGCAGAATTTAAAATTCACAAGTAAAATAAAGGTGATATGGTAGAGACTTGAAAGATGGAGAAAATACACAAAAGAATGGGAATATTGTCCTTGTTTGGTACAAAATGCTACTTACCCTTGTTTAATTATATCTTGGATTTTGTTGTCCCCAGAATCGACCCCTAAATACCAGTCGGAGTACTTCGTTCTCACAGTCCAGTAATTTTCTAGCAAGTCACGGGCCCCTAACTGGCTGAACTTCCGGGCCCTCAGAAAACTGAGTAAGTATTTCGCATCTGAAAGATTGAAGGCACAGTTTAAGAAATTTATTCATATAAAACTATGTATTTACTCTTTACCAGCCGACACATTCTCTTCAAATTTTTCCATACTGGATATACTTGCAGACAACAAATAAAATATAGTTCACAGAATCTTAATGAAACATGGTACAAATACTGTGAAAATCGCAGAAATGTTGGTAACCAACATACATGTATTCTGATTTTACAGTGTTTTCAACGGTGTTCTTTATTTGGTTATGGTAAAGGCACAAATCGCGAACATTGATATTACGATTCTTTAGAAGTTTTTTTTTTTTTCAACATAAGTGTCATGCGTATGTTTCATTGCCACGTGGATATTTGTGCCCTATTTTGTTTACGTCAAGAAAATATGCTTCCTGTATTTATGTGTTACATACTGGTAATAAATTTGTCTCGGCCGGATTTCAAACTTTGATTAATACCCGTACCCCAAAACTAAGATTCAACGGTTCTGCGTTCACTTATTTTCTATAGCATGCAAAGATCGCATTTAGTTTATGGAAACTGCATTCGCTATAGATAGTCTACGAGATCTTTTGTCAAATGAAGCCTTCGTTATGTTAAAGAAAATGAAAACCTGGAGCTATGACAAGTCATTAAAACAGCAGATAATTAATTAAAGTGATAATGATCCGTCAACAGAAAAAGTAAACCGAAAACCTGACAACTTATTTGACATGATGTGCTTCATTTTTTCATGTAATGAAATGTAATTGAATTGTTCTTTTAAGTCACTGCATTTGTTAATTGCTCTGCATGTTACACATTTCGCAATCTATCATGGAGGAAGTGATATTTAATGCATTTTCTTGAAACATTATCCGTCATTTAAAAATTGTTTTGCTTTTTTTTTTCGTAGCTGGATAGGCTAGTTTTTTACCTGCTTCTGGTTTAAAAACGTGGACACGTTTATTTGACGGGCCCTGGCAAGCCTAAACTTTCTCTTCACAATTCATACTGTAGAGGGTTTCAATATAAATATTCCACAACCTCCTACGCCATCTGTCTGTTTAACATATTTCTTGTTATTTATATATATATATACTCATCGCAATAACTGCTTGAACGCCAGACGATTCAGATCGATATCAAACTGCACGAATATTTAGTTTTTCTTTTATACACCGATTTTCGGATTCTTTTATTATCTCCCGCTAGATGGCATTCTACAAATACTCATCTATCCAATTTGGGCATCCTAGGTACACAGGACCACATTTCTACGCAACAATCGTTACTTTGAATTTCAAACTAAAATAAACTTATACTCAGTAAGACTCTGCCTGGTAATAATAATGATAATAATGATAATAATAAATTCTTTATTTTCAGAAGGTAAATCATTAATATTACACATCAATGTAAAAATGATACATTAATAACGGTAATATTATTTCCAATGATGCCTTCTCAAACAATATTCATAAAATTAATCAGTATAAAACAAAATAATGTAATTACATGTAATAAAAGTTATACCTCAAAGACAGACATAAACGGAAGTGGGTATCTGCAATCTGTTCGAACATCTATAGATATTTTTGCTTTAAACTTAAGCAATTTTCAAGAAGAAATGATTTGAATTTACTTTTGAATGTGTTGATATTAGTTTAAACATATTTTATTGCCAAGTATTTTACAAGAATATAATTTACAACATAGAACAATATACACAATCAAAGGACAAGGCAAAAGGGTCTGACCACAAGTTCTCTCAACTTAGATTCGGTCATTCCCTTAAGTTGATATTTTGAGAGTTTCTAATTTCTGTCGGTATTCGATTCCATATTTCCATACAGAAACAAAGAAGGATAATTAAAAAAAAAATCTTGAAACTTGATAACGTAGAGCTTTGATATTTGGTATGTAGCATCTTCTAGTGGACATCTACCAAGTTTGTTTAAATGATGCCCCGGGGGTCACAAGTTCAAACATAGGAACAAAAAAAGAATTTTTTAAAATTCTTCTTCTCTAAAACCAGAAGGCATAGAGCGTTTGATATTTGGCATGTATCAATTCCTAGTTTAATTATTTCACAAAGATGCACTTTTGGTGACCCTTTTAAAAAGTTGTTCCTGAAATTTTGAAGATTTTTAAGAAACATGGCTCTGGTGAATGGGGGCTACTTGCACTATACGGAAATGAAGAAATTCTTAAAAATTCTTCTTCACTGAAACAGTGGTTCAGATTTTGAAATAATTTCACGGAGATGTTCCTTTGATGACACTTTTCAAAAATTGTTCGAGAAACTTTAATCCATCAAGAAACATGGCTCTGGTGAAGAGGGGCTTCTAGCACAATAATCATGGCTATGAAGAAATTCTTAATTCCTTCTCTCTGAAATGGCTGGTTAGATTTTGAAATAATTTCATAGAAATGTCTCTTTGATGATCCGTTTTAAAAACTGTTTGGTAAAAATGCTGATTTGTCAAGAAAAATGGCTCCGGTGAATGAGGCCCACTTGCACTATATGGCCATGAAGAAATTCTTATGAATCCTTCTTCTATGAAACGGCTGATCAGATTTTGAAAAAAAAAAAGCTATGGCCCTCTCATAAATTCAGGTGAGCAATCCAGGGCTATCTTGGCCCTCTAGATGCTGTCAATTTTGAGCGTATTTGCTTCAAATCGACTATTTATTACATTAACAGTTCCGTGCGGTTCAAACTCTATATAGTGAAAAGTGGGGTTTGCAGAGGTATGAGCTATTTTTCTTATTTTTGTTTAAACAACATATGTTTAGGGTGCTCATTAGAACCGCCTCACCGAACCGGTTCTAAAGAGCTCTTAAAATCTATGTTTGGATCAGAAATAAGAAAAATATTACCGTTTATATTCGGAAAAAATGCATCTTCTTACACCATGTCACACAGCATTAAATTGCGTAGGTACGTTAAGATAATGATTTCATATTTGATCAGCTCACGATCTCGTTTTGGACTCACACAACATAGTTTTAGACCTCTATAATTTCCTTATAAATTTCGGCGGATTACGTGAAATTTGCGTCAAAATGTTTCTCATTCCAAGACTATTCTTCATGTTCCAAGACCATTTAGTTTAAGCTTTTGGCTGATTTTGACACATACAACACCAAATTAAATGATCTGAGAAAAAAAAAACGTGTTTGTTTGAGAAAAATAATATTTGTCACAGTTTGTTACCATAGCTACTAGAATGCTTAGTTTAACAGAGCCATGGCATAATATCCTATTTTCATGGTTATAGTGTTAGGGTTAGAGTTTAACCATAGCGACACAGTCACCTAGACTGACATCTGAATCAGAAAGCTGTAATCCTTTCTAAGAACACAATGACTGACGAAAACTGTAACAGAAATTTTATTGTTTAACTGGTTATTTCCCAGTAAATCTGTTACATTCTCGCTGATTCATCGACAGCTGCATCCAGTAACGTCGCCAACTGTACCCAGCAAACTTTCAGATAATCGACAGCAGTATCAGCAAAAACATACAAGGTACCATAGATGCATATAAGCGCATGCACACACACAAATAAAAGGTAATCATGTATAGTTATGATCATCTTCGCGAGCCAAGGTTAAGATCACTTTGAGGATCCTACCTTGGCGGATTGAGTCTGATACCGAGATTCCCGCGACACGCCCCCTATTGGATGCTGCTTATTATCTTCCTTTACATCATATTTCTAATAGCCAAAGAAATGTCGTTTTACAAACCGCTTACGAATACAATAATTCTACATGAAGCAATAACCATAAACGTACTTCGACATTCCATGGTCAGGTGCTGGGATATAGCCTAAAACATCTGATAACTGACTGGTCATATTGAAACTTTATGTAAATGTTGTTCGTCTATGTTTTCTTCAGTAATAATTCATGACACATCCTGCACACATCCACGGAGGTATTCATGTTTACCTTCTAATTTTATCGCAACCCTGTTCTATTTTCATCAAAGATGAAATGCTACGACCGATTTGATTTGATGCAGTTAGAGCAAGCCGCAACCAATGAAAATGCGTATCGGGTGATTGTCAAAATCAAGCTCAATCCGCCAAGGGTAGAGTAGCGTAGTGGATCGTAACCCTTGGCTTGCGAAGATGACTTATAATGTATTTGCATTGTATTGCCCTCGATTTGCCATGACACTGAATAAGAATCACGCATTTCCCCTGAATACTTACTTTATATATGTTCACGATTAATTCCGCTCAGCGTTAAAACATGATATCAGCCAAACTTTCAAAACACTTAAAACAATAGTAAACTATTTCAGCAACTGTTTGAACCCCAAAAATGTAAAAACATTCACTAAAATAAAACACTTACAGCACATTTAAAGAAGTCGTTTCTCTGTCGACATCCGTACTACTCGGTCGAAAACCATATTTCTCGGTCGACAGCAGCTTTACGCAGTACCGGCTCGATCGACAGCACAGTTACCGATTTTGGTATCACCCCCGTGAAGTCTTATTGTACGGAATTCCGTTAGGGCCATCGCCTTTGAATGTGCTAATTTGAAACACGATAGTACGATGGTGAAACCACGACAATAATAATAATAATAATAATAATAATATCTTTATTTAGTGAAGGTTAAAACATTAAGACATAATTCAAAGTCTTTTTTACAATGTTGCCTTAAAGATGGGTGGAACAACGATAGTAAAAGCCATAATGATTAGGTAAACAATATTATTGCATAAAACGTGCCTTTTGGGGCCGTTATAAGCATGTATTAACGGGTAAAAATCGGGCGGTTAACGGGAGAAAACGTGTATTAATCAGTAAATTCACGCGCCGTTAACGCCCGGGTTTGTACTATCAATATCCTCGATTCGGGCTTACCTTGTAAACAACGTTTGTCCTTGTCAGATTTTTCCTCGACTCCGACCATCAAACTCTATAGGAATTCGTACCGTATTCGATCCTTTTCATGGCATGTCTTTGATGATATTAGTACACCACAAACAAACCTTTGCACAGAATCTCAGTTTAATCGAGATCTGAACAAAAATTCACCCGTGAAATGTACTCTAAAGCAGCTACATCCCACCCACTTTTTAACGTGATCGGTCCGCCTCGCTTGATGTATATCGAAACTTCTGTCGCCTTCAGTTACAGAAATTAAATCCACGCATTCATCCTAGTTGTAATCGTCCAAATGTGTGCAAGTTTATTCCACATAAGTCCAGTGTGTATTAAAAATCAATAAAAGTGTATTTACAGCGAGAGGATCAAAACTGGCATACACAGGACCAACGGCCCTTTCCTAATCGTAACAAAAACTTCTTCGCCGACTTCCGGTTTTGACCCATTTGCGTACAGTACATTTGAAATTCGCTTATTTGCATTTCTGTGGAAATATTTTCGCTCTCTGTGCAAATTATTGTTAGAATACCTTTACTTTATGCAATAATAGCGTTAATTCACGTTTTTTTCGGTCGTTAACATTCGCAGAGGCCCTAAAAATACTTAAACACCCTCGTGCTTCGCACTCGGGCGTTAAAGCATTTTTTGGGCCTCTGCGAATGTTAACGACCTCAAAAACGTGAATTAACCCTATAATAATGATAATAATAATAATGATGATAATAACAATGATGATTATGATGATTGGTGATACTAATAATTGTGGTGTTTGAAAATAAAAAGAAGATAAATTCATGGCAAAATAATGTATGTTGGAATAATGAGTTATACGAACAGACGCACGTCTTTATTTTTGTACAGATGTATAATTACGTGGCTATAATGAGGACTGTACGTTCAATAAATGTTGTTTGAACTGTTTTTTGAAGCTTATTATTGAATTCGCATCGCTGATGGAAGTAGGAATTTCATTCCACACATCCATGCTGAAATACGAGAATGCCCGTTTCTTGTACGATGTATTGAATCTAGAGTTTACGATGTCATTACGAGCAGATGACCTTAAGTTATAATTTGTGTTACTCGAAAACGAAATAATGTCACTCATATATCTAGGCGATAGGTTATTACGACATCTGTAAATTAAAACGCCGGTGTGATACTTACATCTGTTATCGTATGTTAACCACTTAAGTTGAGAAAAAAGATTTTTCGACGGTGTTCTTGGGGGTAACGCCTAGAATAATGCGAGCGATTCTTTTCTGGAGGACGGTTAGCTTAGCGGATTTACATTTGGTGTTCTTCCACCATACTGTACAACAGTAGTCAAAGATTGGGAGTATGTAAGAGTTATAAAATAACTGTTTCATTTCAAATGTGAGATACATGGAGATTCTCTTTAGCAATGTTATCTTACTGTTAATCTTAGATACAGTTTTATCAATATGAAAATTCCAGGATAAATGCTTATCAACATATACACCTAATATTTTATGAGATTCAACGTTTTCAATGCAAAAATTATCAATATTTAAATCTAGATTGGTAGACCTTAATTTATATTCAGGTCCTATAGGCATACATTTTGTTTTATTTGGGTTTACAAGCATATTGTTAACAGTGCACCAACTCAGTATACATTCTAGACTATTCTGGAGATCAGCTTGGGTTTACAAGCATATTGTTAACAGTGCACCAACTCAATATACATTCTAGACTATTCTGGAGATCAGCTTGTATTTCTATAAGGTTTGTTCCGGATGTATACAATGTCGAATCGTCCGCATAAAGGTCTAAATTTGACTTACCGACGTGTAAGCCTATGTCATTTATGTAAATTAAAAAGAGTAATGGTCCCAAAATAGAACCCTGAGGGACCCCGCTAGTTAGAATTCGTGGCGAAGAAAATTCATTGTTATACCTAATAAACTGTTTTCTGTCACTCAAGTAGGATTTGAAAAGTGCTAGAGACTTTTCAGAAAAATGGTGCAGCCTCAGCTTGTGTAACAAAATCTCATGGTCAACTAAATCGAATGCTTTCTTAAGATCAACAAAAACTGTGCCAATAATTTTTCCTGAATCGATTTCTTTAAGCCATTCATCAATCAACCGAATAAGTGCCGTCTGACATGAGTGTCTTTTTCTAAACCCTGATTGGTGCTTAGTTAATATATCAAATTTATTTAGAAAGGACAGTAATTGGTTAGATAAATGACGTTCAAAAATCTTTGATACAGTTGGTAGAATAGATATTGGTCGATAGTTGTTTGGGTCTTCCTTTTCGAACCCTTTATGTAGAGGGAGCACATAAGCCTCTTTCAATGCATTTGGAAAAACACTTTTCGCGATGCTGTTATTTATGATCGAAGTTACTGGTAAAACTATATGATCACCACAATGTTTCAAAATAGTTGCGCTTATTCCGTCCATTCCTGTAGCTTTATTTGTATCCAGTTTTTTAATCATTCGACAAACCTCAAAAGGTGTAATAAATTCTATGTCAAAAACTTGGTCTTTTAATACGTTATTCAAATGTGACTGTAAATATAAGAATGTACTCTCTTTAAATTCTGATCTATTTACTACGTTTGCTATATTAATAAAGTGATCATTGAATGAATTGAGAATATGATACTTTCCTTCGATGTTTTCCCCATTAAATACCATTTGTGACAGCTTGTTCATTATCTGAGTTATCATTGTTTTGTACTTTGCTTAGATTTCTCCACAGATCTTTACTATTTGCGCCATTCTTGATAGCTTTATTATAATACTCCTTCTTATTTTTACGAATAAGATGCAGTACTTTATTTCTCATCTTTTTTAAATTATCCCAATCTTTAATTGTGAAATTGATCTCGTTTATTCATCGCTTGTTTCACTTCAGCATTAAGCCATTGGGGTAGATGATTACTCTTAACACGTTTACATTTGACTGGAGCATGTTTAGATAAAACTTTATTTAGAGTATCGTAAAATAACGGTAGTGCGCGTTCTGGGTCATGCTCGGTTTCGATAAGATGAACTTCTGAAACACTTAAATCATTCTGAAATTCAGATATATTGAAATTTCTAAAACTTCTATACTTTAAAAGTGAATGAATACCACCCTTGTCACGTCGGTTTCTTATTTTTCGCGTCATGCAAACTGGAGAATGGTCACTAAGTGAGAGAGAAGAAACAAATATTTCACTTAGTCCATCACATCGATTTGTATAGACATGGTCAATAATCGTAGCCGATTTTTTTGACGTTCGTGTGGGTTTATTAACCATCTGTGAAAGACCGTATTTTAAAACGAATTTTGACCATTCTTTGCAATCAAAACTTGTTTTATCTGTGAAGAAATGAAAGTTAAAATCGCCCAGTATGTGATATTCAGTGCGTAATTCCTCTACTTTTTTCAGTTGTTCATCAAAATTGGAGATCCACCCTTTGTTAGAATTTGGTGGACGATAAACAAAACATACTAGAAAAGATTTCGCATTTTTGTGACATATTTCAAACCACACAGATTCAACATCGTCCGATTCTAAATCAGGTCTATGGTTAAAAGGGACATGGTTTTTTATGTAAACTAAAATCCCTCCTCCCTTTTTATACTTCCTGTCTTTTCTTATATATCTAAAACCGGGAATGTTGAGATTGAAATCAACCAATGATTCATTAAGGTAAGTTTCACACGCTCCAAATATGTCTACCGCACTCGCAGATAAAATGTATTTAATGTCATCAAATTTCGGGATAAAATGTTGAATATTCATATGAACAATGTGTAATCCTTTTTGTTTAAATTGTAATGGATGCTCTAACTTACCATATGACATATCGAGGTGATACTCGTTACAACTAGTAAGCGTGGAATTTTTAATTGCATTATTTGACTGTGTTTTATCAAAATCGTAATATTTTGTTGACTGCTCAACATCAGTGTTTACCTGATTGCAAGTACATGGGCATTTGAGACAAATAGAACATATTTTGTATAAAGTTTCGAATCTGTTTTTCAAATTAAGAGATGTGTATCTGTCCGTGATTTCCTAATGCGATTTATTTTTCCAACATTCATCCGTAAAATGGTTGTTCATGCCACATTTCATACAATGGCGATAGGAAACTCTTAGATTTCTCCAGCCGCCAGTTCTGTAAAACGTGTTATTCCTTTTTTGTCTACAATATTCTATTTTATGACCTTGCTGTCCGCAATAAAAGCAACACATTCGCTGATTATATTTTTTCTGTCCAGAATCTATTTTGAGTATTGATATGTAGTCATTGTAGGTTTTAAGCAAAACGGCAGTCCCTTTATCCGACAAATGGATCTGATCTTTCCAATATGAACATGTATTCAGTTTTAATCTTTGACTGGTCGGGATACAGACAGCTTCATTGTCCTTGGACAAGAAATTAATATAACTGTTCATATCGGTAACATCTGCATCTTTTCTAGGGGTAATTTCTGATATGTATACTTGAGTATCGGGAGACTGAGTTTTGATGTATTTTACAACATTTACGAAATCATTCTCGACCGCCTCTTCATTTCTCCCCGAAGCCAAATCGTTTCCACCAGCCTGTATTACGATGGCACGATAGGTCGAAATGTCCAGATGCTCTAGCCGTCTCTTGAGGGTTGTTACTCGTGCTCCACGAATTGTCATGACGTCTACATTTCGGGCCAAACCCCTCTTAAGTACTCGTTGTAAAATAGAGCTTCCAATGAGTAGAATTTTCTCTTTAGTGGGTTTGGAACATGGTTGGACAGATGTCTGGTTTGAAAGAGCTTTCTCAGTATATTTGATTGTAGTATTTTTTTCATGCTTAGGCTCATTCTTCTTTTCTATACATGTTTCATGCGAAGGCGTATTCTTCTTTTCTGTATCTGTTTCATTCAACCTTGTAGTTTTTGTACTTTTGCTGTCAACTTTATCTTTGTTCTGCTTGGCTTGCACTATGCGATCTGTAATTGACTGTAGCCGTTTTTGTATTTTAGATGATTCGGTTGATAATTCATTTTTTATGCTAATTGTTGAATTCGTAACATCTTCAACTTTTGCTTGTAATACATCCGAGCGAACTTTACACATGTTCTTAATAGACGTAATTTCATCTTTAATCCCTCCAATTGCCTTGGACGTGGAATGCACATGCGTAAGTAATATGTCCTTCACCTTCCGAATTTCCTGAAATATGGCATTCAAACTAACATTTGTGTTAGATAGATCACCAGACGATTTTGGTGTCATTTGCACATCATTACGGCTATGTATGGTGAGATCGACATAAGACTCAGTTTTAACTTTTGACTCTGGAGTACTAGGGTTCGGTCTTGTTGCTGAATCATCTGAATCTATGTTTATATTTGTAGCTCTCCGTTAATCTTTTGAGGTACTTGGGAGGCAAATACACTTATTTTGGGTTGCAGCTGTAGGTGTAGAGTCCGAATCTGTGTTGTTACAGTTGTTTGTATGACCACATTTCAGTAAAATAGCTCTTATTTTACTGTTTACTTCCTCCACTGATGTGTTTGACATATTCACAGACTTTTTGATAGATTCTAGAATTGACAACAAATGGGTTTTCATAAACAGAGCTGTATTTTTACCATTCACTAAACTTGTGCTCCGGGTATGGTACATGTTCACAGTATACAGATGGCCGTCAGTGCCATATAACTTGTAAATGCTTTCTGTAACATTGCCCTTGTTGTCAGTGACTGGAATTCTTACACATTTGAGTGGGTTTTGCAACAAAGAAAAATACTTTTCCAATGCACCTTTGAAAATTTCGTAGAATCCGGTATTAAATTCAATCTTTACACCACCACCAGTCTGTACAAAATTAATTTGATCCCTTTCTGTGGCTTCGAGTTTTTTCAACAGGGATTTTTCCTTGTTTAGTTCGTACTGTCTCTTTACAATGTTATGTTCTGCATTTTTAAAATGATCCACAATTTGTAATTGCCGTTTAAGTTTTTTATTCATCTTTCCTTTGCTGTTTCATTCATGTAGGCTGTGGTTGTCTTTAACGACACAAAACACACTATCCATCGGCATTCTCATCATTTTTGTTAAATTTCTTGTTAAATATCGGTAATAAATAACTGAACGTTAGAATAACAATAGATAATTGTTTTCCGTGACGTCATCTACGTGCTGTGTAGCGCTATTCCACAAAGGCCGTTTTTACTTCAAATCACCTCTTTTTTTTTATCTCTGTTGGGGGGAACGTCCAGTGTAATAATAATGAGAATTATGGTTGACCTGTACTTGAAAATCCTGGCACTTACTTGTATTATAATGTCTTTCCAAAGAAGTCCATTTTCTGTCACTGGCGCGAACACATAAAAATTGCAATATCACAGAAAGTCAAAAACTGTATGGAATGAGTCTTACACCATTTTGCGTGTTTTCGAACAGCTGATTTACAAGCAAATTTTTGTCGCTTTGCATATTAAAAGAGATTTTTACTTCGAAAAAAACTCTTTTTCAAGTTACCAGTTAAATTTTTCAGTTGTTTATTTCATGACGTCACTTCTCGAAATCCGATGATAGTAACAATGATGATAGTACGATATAGTATCGTGTTTTCACCATTATACTGTCGCGATTTCACCATCGTAGTATCGTATTTTCGTATTTTCACCATCGTGCTATCGTTGTATCGCATTGTCACCATCGTACTATCGTATTATCGTCATCTTACTATCGTGTTATCGTTATCGTACTATCGTGTTTTCACCATCGCACTATCGTAGTTTCACCATTGCGCTATCTTATTATCGTCATCGTACTATCGTATTATCGTCATCGTACTATCGTGTTTTCGTCATCGTACTATCGTGTTATCGTCATCGTACTATCGTGGTTTCGTCATCGTACTATCTTGTTATCGTCATCGTACTATCGTGGTTTCGTCATCGTACTATCGTGTTTTCATCATCGGGCTATCGTTGTTTCATCATTGTACTATCGTGTTATCGCCATCGTACTTTCGTGTTTCCACCATCGTACTATCGTATTATCATCATCGTAGTATCGCGTTTTCACCATCGTACTATCGTCTTCCGGTTGGCAATCGTACCCTCAAATATTCAAGACCTACAGAGCTGAGACAGTGGATCAGAAAGTGCAGTCTGCTACCTGATGTTTTTAGGCCAGGGAATCCCTTTCAAGGGATTCCCTTGCCTATAGGGATCGTAAGCTGCCTTTTCCGGACTACTTTCAGACAAAATGTTGAACGGTGTGTCCATTCGATATCGCTGAGTCCGCCTAAACAACTAGTTTCCCTCAAAGCTTTCATCTCTGCAAAATGCCATGGAAATTGAAAGGGTATTACGACCCTTAAATAACTGACGAGTGTGTGTTTTTTATCCCGTTTTCGTCATTAACATTGACCTAATAAAGGGGTAACCTAATAAACTTAGCTTTATCCGGCAGTTGTGTATTCCTATGCGCTATACGGTTAATATCTATAACGTTGTGTTGATATTTGAACATACATGTATGTATCACAAAACGCGTCTGAAATGCGATTGTAAATAAAGCAAACTACATGGCCCGTGTTACGTTTATAACTTTTTTTATGTATATCGACTAAATCTAGGGTACTTTAACTGTGGTGCTTTCTACACCGACAAAAATCAACTATTAAAATAGTGATAAAACATTTTTAATACATGTATACAATCTACTGTACGACGTAATTGACAATAAAGAAATTTGTCATTTGATTAGATAAATTGTAAAGAAAAATATGCTACTGTTAATAGACGACTCATAAACGTGAAAAATAACGTCATTCAGGACTTCACATGTTTTCAGAAAATTTAGATAACCAAAGTTGGTATTGCACCGATTGAATAGTTCAATTTTGACTTGAGATTGTTTACAAGCACGACAAATTACTAAGTACTCTAAGCCATTATCAAGCACCCCATAACTGTGAGCACATGCCTAGCTCTGGCTTAACTAGTTTCTGGCATGTGCTTTCTTGTATCAGTTCAAAATTTCCTGTTAAAATCAAGAATTCCAGGGGCTTAGTGGAATCCGCTTGTTTCCCTGTCCGTCTACCTGTTTGTATTAATTAAAATTAACCTCTTGTATTGTTTCGTATCTTCAATTTCCTGGCCTTCAGTACTATTAGTACTTTGATTTTTTTAGCAAAACCATCATACAGTACAAGAGTTATTTACTTTCAAGCTTTGAAATACGCTGAATTTATCATTATTTTTCTTTTTGGTGGCAAAAAATTACAGGAAACATTAACCCAACTAGTTTGTGGAACAACACATACCTGTAAATGTTTAGGAAAGCATTTTCCTGTCCTATAGGTATATATCCTAAACATAAGGTGAAATGGGATTGGTAAATCTACATGTAAACAATAGCTGGTTAAATATAGGTTGGATTTGTTTGTTGGAGAAAGACAAAAGTTTATGAAAGAAATATACACATAATTATCTTTTAGTTGTATGGTTATAATTATGGTGTTTTACATCATTATCAGCATAATTTTAGTTTTATCTCTGCAGCCAGTCCACCTATCCATGCTTTCCTGTAAATTTTGTTTCCGGTACTCCCCATAATATTTTTCTTGAGCTACTGTCCCACATACATGTAACTCTAATCAGAGCAATGATCAGCAGAGAGAGAGGGGAATTAATCCTGTCACAATGATTATCATCAATCCTCGGAAAGAAATTGGCCGAGCTGTGGATCAAACCAGTGACCTCTGTTCTCAAGTCTTGTACACTACCGACTGAAATACCAGGGCTTGGAAGATTATGCTCTAGACATTTAGTCGTATCTAATTATAGGAAAAACAAAAGCAGCCAATTTTTGGCCTAAATACCCCTTTCTGAAGTCACTGATACAAATTTGTTCAAGTCAAAGGCAAAAGTTCTTGATACAAATTATATTTCTGACTATATCAATGTTTAAAAAAGTTAAGATAGTGGAGAAAATCTAGTTAAAAAAAAAATAAAGTTCTATCTCGGATTTGAACCTTGGTCTACTTCACTCTGAGCAGGTGCTTTATCCATAAGGCAATTGAGTCCGTAATTGTCTAAAAGGGTAGATTACCCAATTTACAGGCATACCCTCTCTCAAAATGACTTTGAATAAACTTGTCCATGTGTACTGTTGTCCTGTAAGTCTTGAATATTGTAGGATGCGCATGCGCACCGGAAGGCAAAAGTACGATGGTGAAAACGCGATACTACGATGATGATAATACGGTAGTAAGATGGTGAAAACACGAAAGTACGATAACGATAACACGATAGTACGATGATGAAACAACGATAGCGCGATGGTGAAACCACGATAGTACGATGACGATAGCAAGATAGTACGGTGATGAAACCACGATAGTACGATGACAATAATACGATAATACGATGACGATAATACGATAGCGCGATGGTGACACTACGATAGTGCGATGGTGAAAACACGATGGTACGATGATGAAAAAACTATAGTACGATGACGATAATAATATAGTATGATGGTGATAATGCAATACTACGATAGCACGATGGTGAAAACACGAAAATACGATACTGCGATGGTGAAATTGCGACAGTACGGTGGTGAAAACACGATACTATATCGCACTATCATCATCGTACTATCGTATTGTCGTGGTTTAACCATCGTAGTATCGTGTTATTGTCATTGTACTATCGCGTTTTCACCATCGTGGTTTCGTTGTTTCGCGTTATCGTCATCGTACTAACGAGTATCGTGTTTCAAATTAGCACATTCAAAGGCGATGGCCCTAACGGTATTCCGTATTATTGGCCGTATGCGGTTTGATTTCTTTCACCTGCGTTTGTGTCGCCATTTTGAGTTTTGGTCATGTGACGAAAATATAGCATAATGACGGACTACTTTCTGAGCCCACTACAGAGGTGAATGTGAATGATCCGGAGAGCAAGAGAATGGTAAAGCATAATTATGAGGTTTCTACGCGGCGGCTTTTTTACTTGTTTGTTAACATGTACCAAAATGCATTGAAATTAAAAGCCAATAAACTGTTTGAAAAAATTGATGCTGACCTCTCCTGGCTTCTTTTCTATAGAAGTCAGCTTGTTGCTTTCATTATCTTTGATATCCATGGTAAATATTTAGCTATAAGCGGTGGTGTCACAATTCCATTTAAAAGGTTCAACAGGTTTGTGTGATAATTATGTCACTTTTTTTTTTGTTAATTTTATCTTAACGGACAGTGAAATAAGAACAATTCTCTGTCTGCTGGTAGTGTCCAACTAAAGCTTGTTGTTTTTGTTATCCCTCATATCGGCGGCATACAATAAGCTCTATGGGTAGGTGTCATAATCCAAAAAAAGGGGCTCCAGAGGGGTTGGTAAAAATTTATGTCATGTTTAAAATTTTGCCTCATGGATAAAACCTGACTCAGACTAAAATCCAGAGCAAGTCGCAATTTTATTCTGAACCCTGTGGCTACTAAGCGCTACTAGGTGACCTTTTGCGGACAGTGGAGATCAAGATCAGACTGCACAGAACTGCAGCCTCATCTTGGATCTACACTGTCCGACAAGGAGATATTACTCCCAATAACATAAATTTGGAATGGCAGTATTTTGGGTTTTACTATCGAAATGAAAATTTCATTGTAGTTATTAAGCAGGATAAGGGTTAAAAAATGTAGAGCGGTGTAACGGCGAATTGAGTTTCGCTCGTTATAATCATATACTACTCACACTTTGATAGGGATCACTTACATATTTCTGTATGGGTATATATGTTACAATAATTTTGAATAAACTCTTTACCATACTGTTAAATTCTAGATTTGTCCAAGTTGAAAGCATTTGCTAACCAAAAACTGTATGCAACGTGCACTACGCTGTCTGTCATGGGGTAGAAAACATCGTTGGAAAAGGAGAAAATGCTGGATACCAGCATTTTCTCCTTTTTCAACATTGTTTTCCAAAGGCTTCTTCCTCAATGTCTTTAACAGTCGGCATTGTGAGGTATAGACTTAAGATCCATTTCCACTGGTCATTTTATTGATCAGCATAACAATGTAACATATAGTAAAACCATACATAATACATGCCACATATAGATTTAGGGTGAATCTTTTAGAGTGATCCCTAGCAAATTTTGAACAGTATATGTACCATGATCAGCGAGAAGTAAGTACAAGATATCATAAGTACAAGATATCATAAGTACAAGATATCATAAGTACAAGATATCGACCTATGTCCCCCCCTCCGTTGTTTTTTAAGGGTAATATTGGTCCGATATCTTTGCTACAGGTCAATTTTCTGCATGTCAAAGGACCGTTCTATCGCAGGGTTTCGCCGGTTGTTCAACAAAACGTATAACACAGATCCATAATCACGTGATGACTTGTTTGGTATAATACATCACGGAGTCACATTAACCCCCCTTTTGCCAGAGCGCCCCCCAGACAGATGTAATACTCTTTTATAACATCCTCCAATCTGTTCTGAAGTGACAAAAATAACCGTGAAATTTATAGCCGAATTATACAGATGTATTTACCCTTATCCTGCTGTGTAGATAAAATAAAATTTTCAATTCGATATAAATAACCCAAATATTGCTGATTCAAAGTAATGTTACAGGGAATAATATCTCCATATAGGACAGGGTGGATCAAAGATCAGACTGCACCTTCTGTGCAGTCTGATCTTGATCTACACTGTCCGCAAAATGTCAGTGAGTTGCGCTTAGCAGCTAAAGGGTTAAAATGACTAAAGTTTATCAGTCCTGCAGTCAGATAAAATATATATTCAAGTGTTTCTAGGTAAAAGTAGTACAATTCCAATGTAAATGAAGATTATTTTTGGATCAGTTCGTGGAATCACGACGTGGATGTCGTAGATTCAAGATCAGACTGCACAGAATGTACATGTAACAGCTTGTTATACAGAGCAAGTGCTCTACCGGCCGAGCTACCGGGCCGCCTGCACAAAATTAATCACTCACCAATATGGGCTCTTAACCCATTACCACACAATCCCTACTTTTGACGCCCCTGAGAGAAAAGCCTTTTGAAAACACTGTGGGAAAAGGAGAAAATGCTGGTAACCAGCATTTTCTCCTTTTCCCAAAGTATTTTCTACCCTTCCCAGAACAAATTTCAATTTTTCAGTCACTTCTATTTTGTCGTCTGCAAATGCATTCAATTGGGACCATTCTAAAATATTGTCGTTTTATAAACCGTTACATTATAGTCGTTACATACAGTCTGATCTTGTGTACACCATTCGCAAAGGATACTTATTTCATCAATGCGGATGGTAAGGTTTATTGCAATTATGAAGATTTATCAGGGTTGTCTAAACCCTTACTAGATAATCCCTGGGTTTTTAAGACCCTAGGATAGAAACCTTTTGAAAACATTGTGGGAAAAGAGAAAATGCTGGTTACCAGCATTTTTTTTGTCCTTTTCCGACAATGTTTTTATCATGCTGGAAACAAATTTTATTTCTAAGTTACGTTTATTTTGTCGTCTGCAAGTACTTTCAATTTGGACCGGTCTAAAATTTTGTCGTTTGGTAAAAGGTTAATCTTTAGTCTTTTAAGCGCGACTCGCTGACCTTTTGCAGACAGTGTAGATTAAGATCAGACTGCACAGAACGTGAAGTCTGATCTTGGATCTACACTGTGCGATTAGGAGATACTATTTCTTTAAAAAAATTAGTTAGAAATAGCATTTTTCTTTTTCTTACCGTTGGCTTAAAAGTTACATAGTAAGTTTTCTAACAGGAAATGGGTTAACCCTTAGAGCTATTAAAAGATAAAATGAACCTTTTTATAGTCAGTAAATATAGCTTGGAGATTGCGATAGCGAAGCTAATTTTGACTTGCAAGAACTCCGGGTATGTCGAACAGTTTATGATTAAAGATCTGACTGTATGTTTTGTAGTTTCAGATTTTGCATAAGCAACAATTTTGAGTCTGCTGCTCAAAGGTTAATTATTTTCGTCTTTTCCTTATCCTTCTAAATACCAAAATAAACTTATCAGTTCGATATTAATAACCCAAATATTGTTGTTTCAAAGTTATGTCTTGGAGTGCAACACGCGAAAAGGTGCATTCGGACATTTGCGTAAAGTGTCGTCTCGGATTAGCCTGTGCAGTCCGCGCAGGCTAATCCGAGACGGCACTTTACGACTACATTAGATTTTGTGCTACAGTAGACTTTCGTAAAACAGAAAATCACATAAAATCGGAAAGTGTCGTTTAGGATTAGCCTGTGCGGACTGCAGACGCTGATCAGAGACGACACTTTACGCAAATGTCCGAATGACCCTTTTCGCGTGTTGCACTCCAATTATCGAATAGATCCAGGATCAGACAGTTTCTGTGCAGTCTGATCTTGATCTATACTGTCCTCAAGAGGTCAGCTATTTGCGCTCAGCAGCCAAAGGTTTAGTTTTTGTTTTGACAGCATGTCTGCAGTAAAGAAAAAAAATCGTCTATTTTGTGCTTTGTCATTACTGAGAAAAATGTCGTCATGTCGCATTATTCAGTAAAGTTAACGTCGCATTATTCAGTAAAGTTAACTGTCTGGTAAGAAAAAAAAGAAACATGACTCGAACCAGTGTTACAGCACATGTTCTTTCTAATTTTCATTTTTAAGTATTTTTTAACAATTAACCCTTTACCAAGCAATCCCTGGCTTTAACGACCCTGAAATAGAAGCCCTTTGAAAACATTGTGGGAAAAGGAGAAAATGCTGGTAAGCGGTATTTTCTCCTTTTCCCACAGTGCTTTCTAACCTGCTGGGAAAAAAAACAATAATTTATGAGTTACTTTTATCTTATCGTCTGCAAAGGCTTTCAATTTGGACAAGTGTAAAATTTTGATGTTTGGTAAAAAATAAACAAATCTTCGTAATTACAGCTTGTTTCATGCTGTAGTTGTTTTGGATGTAAACCGGCGAAATATTTTCACATCTCGTATATAATAAACAAACAAACAAAAAAACAGGTAGACTCCATACCCTCGTATTGGAGGAGAAAATAAAGATCAGATTGGCAAAATTCGTTATCAGTCCTTGATCAGTATTTCCCTATTACGATTTCTATTACAACGTTTATTCCCTGTACAGAGGAATGTACACAGTTACTACCCATCTGTCCGTCTTTCCATCCACCCACTCACACACCCACCCACCAGCCCATCCATCCATCCATCCATCCATCCTTCCATCAAACGAATCAACCAACCAATCAAACAAACAACTAACCAATGAACCTAACAACCAACCAACTAACCAACCAACCAGTCAGCCAGCCAACCAGCCAACCAACCAAACACCCGATCAACCGACCATCAAATATAATAACTTATAAGAAAACAAACCCACTTACCTGTCGGTGTTTTTAACCAGTTCTGTTGGTGTATCCAATCTCGGAATGTCTTCAACACACCAAGTGTTTCTTTTGGGTCCTCGTGTAGTTCCTTTTTGGCTTTTTGTAAACTGCATTGGTCGAGCGAACAGGTGTATGTCTTTTCGTCTGCCATTACTGTGAAAAGATATAGAACCTGAAATTACTTTTTGGAAGAGTAAGAACATTGTGGGAAGAGAAGAAAATGCTGATTACAAGATTGTGACGGTGTGATTTTCTGTTTCACACAAGTCTGCTTCAGGACTGAAAATCTAATGTTTACTTAAAGTGCCGTCTCGGATAAGCCTACGCAGTCCGCGCAGGCTGATCCGGGACAACAGTTTACGCAAAAGTCTGATATGAACTTATACAGTAACGCACATTAAAAATGACCGACATTGCTGTGTTAAAATTTCCCATGAATTTTAATCATTTAACGCAAGTGCTCAAATTGAATACGTCTCCTTTCGTAATGTTTGTATGACACGGTGATCATTAGAAAATGGCAGACATGGTCAACTTGGAGGTTGACTGTAATGTTTGTATGACACGGTGATCATTAGAAAATGGCAGACATGGTCAACTTGGAGGTTGACTGTAATGTTTGTATGACACGGTGATCATTAAAAATAATAACATGGCAGACATGGTCAACTTGGAGGTAGACTTTAATGCTTCAAGCTTTTATCATGTTGCAGCTGAAATGTGGCTGAACTGATTTTTATTATGTGTGAAAATGTAGAAAATCTTGTGGTAAAATGAGAAAATGCTTGTTATTTTCTCATTTTTTCCACGAGGTTTTCTAAGGACTGTTTCCTCCTGGTCGTTTTAACTCGGGATTGTGTGGTAAAGGGTTAAATGTTTTGCACTGAAAGAGTCAAGGTACTCTCGTGTGTTGTATAATGGATTCCCGAGTCTACTCTCCCACATGAAAGTCTAAAAATGAGCACCGCGGTTATAAATCTCAATTTGTGTCGCCGTCTTTAAACCATTGCTGTTTTGGCAACACTTGATTTATTTTTCATTTTACACAATCTGCACAAACCTTAGCTCAATACAAGTCCAGTGAGTGAGCAGTTGATATTTGAGTATATACTGATCATTAGTCTAAGTATAGATTTCGAAAGTAAACACACCTTCTGATATGCTAAACTCTGATTGGTTTAGCCAATCAGACGTTGTGTCACTTTCAAATTTAGAAAACTATTGAGAGTAAAACAAAGAACAGTCTAAAAATGGTTGGTTAATATGCACCCAGTTTCCATATGCGTTTGAATTTGACCTTGGATACGCTTTCCGATAATTCATTTAGATATTTATAGTGTCACGTCCTTGCTTTTTTGCTACAATTTAAATAGAATGAACATTATATCTCTGGCCCTCTGGCAAATTCAGGTCTGTCCCCCCCTTTTTTGCCAACATGTGTCTAGTGTCACTTAAGTTAAATAAATGGCACCGCAACATTTGAATCTTTCGCGTTTCTAATCGAAAGACACTCGACCGGCCTTGAACCACAGTGACAAAAGAGCTCTTTCTGTTATAGACAATGTTTTTTTCATGTGCCCATGGTCACAAAATAATTTTCAAGGAAATAACGAACCTGCACTCAGTTCCCATGGAACAATCATATGAAATCAACACTTGAAACATATTTAAGACTCGTCCTTCAATTTAGTTCTGAAAAAAAGAATTCGACAGACGGTTTTGGTGTCAACTTTTTAAAGAAGCTATCTTGACAACTACGACCCGGAAGCACTTCCAAATGGTATGTCTTATTTTAGAAATTAAGCTGCAGATCAAAAAACAGTATTTCAGATATTCTAGGTCAAATTAAAACACTTTGAAAAGGTAAAATTGTTGTTTTTGGAAGGCGAGATTTTCATTCTCGCCTTCATATGTCAACGCTCGGCAGCTTGCTGAAAATGCCTCTGAACAGCATTATCAAAACGCCTTTCAAATAGTGCGATACTTCTCGAGTACATTAGAAGAAAATAATGTCGAGACCATTGTAAATTTAATCAGAACAGCAAGAAAAAACTTCAAGTTTCTAGAAGGAATGAAATCGAATTTGTAAAAAGAATCGTTTTTGGCAAATGCAAAATACTTTGGATGAGTTCATTGATACAATCATGCTGCTACAGCAACAAATAAACCATAGCTATTATAAGCCAATCGAAAGCTACTAACATGACGTCATTCGGACCTACTTCCACTTCACAACGCATAAACAACTAACCAGTGGGATCGTACATGTAAATTTACGATCACAGAACTAACCAATCGGATAGCTTCTTTGAATGACGTATCGCTGATAGACCCCTTTCCTCTGTTAGCAACCTTATTCTGTCTTTGTGAGAAATAAAATTTCAATGAAATAAATTCCTTTGAATCATCAAGTGTTTAAACAAAATTTTCTCTTTCAAAGAGATATTTTTCTTTTATCAAAGTTGTGCTTGACTTTATGATCAATGACTAGGTTATTGTTATGCATCGGCGTGGCCGAGTTTTGATTCCGGAGACCCGTGAAAAGAAAAGGGTTTATCAGTTGAAATCACAATATGTGTCATTTCGAAGTAGTTCTGGTCAGTATAAGGTACCGATGTATAGCCTGGGTTCCAGTCTGATCGCGTCTTTCCTTATATACGAGTATGATCGGATTTTACTTTATCAAAAATGACAATAACATGATCTATAAACGTTTTGACATGCAAAGAATTTTAACTTCTTCTTTTGGTCGTCACGTTGCTTAACGTTCAGTAATTATTAATAAATATTTAACCCTTTACCGCTCACTTGAAACGACTCTGAAAATCAAACTTTTAAAAACATAGAGAGGAGAGGGGAAATTACAATCGGAAACCGGCATTTTTTTTTTTTTTTCTTTTTCATTTTACCACAATGTTTCTACCCTATCAAGAACAAATTTCGTCGCTAATTTGGGCCACCCTGAATTTGTCATCTGTATGAATCAGTGCTTTCAATTTCAACTTAGTCTGAAATTTCTTTGTCAGGTAAAGAATAAACGCTTATCGCAATTAATTGTTATCATAATCACTTACCTCCGTCATTATTAGAACTGAAATCTTTACCTTATATATTCCCATTTATTTTCCTCGAAAGAATTTCCTTCAACTAAACACTTTTTTTCCAAAACTGAATAACACAATGATAAAATTAACTTGACAGGGAGAATCCCACTGTCCTAGAGTGCATCGGACGTGTTCATGATTTTCTAAGAACACGGACCAAGGGCCTGTATCTGTTAACTGTGCACGATATATTTTTGACGAAAAAAGGAAAAGGGTGTATCTCAATATTGACGAGTTGGCAATCATTTTGTTTTCATGTTTGCCGACAAGCTGAACGTACATTCCGGTTACGCGGGATTAATGAAAGACAAGCGTTAATGTCAACCCTTAAATCGTTTATTACGCCTGTCTCTTTTGAAGACAAGGCAGACGATTCTATAGTCTGCACAGAATATGCAATCTTATGTCGGATTAGCTGTATTGTAATAACCCGACCAAAACAGCCCAGAGTGAGGTTGCAATAATTAAGCATTTTTTCCCGAGATGTAAAATGCCATTTTCATCAATCCAACACTCTAGTATAAGAGTTGACAGAGTCATAGATTACAAGAATCGTATAAACGAAGAACACCTTCTGACGTTCCTCATAGGACCTAAGAAGTCAACCGTCAATTGATGTTGGTTGGTTATTCTTAATAGGATGGTAAACATTGCGCAAAACGGAGAAAATATTCGTTGCCAGTATTTTCTCATGTTCCTGCATGCTTTCAAAATACCCCTCCCTTTCTAAAAAGCCCCATTCTTTAAGGTCATTAAAATCCAGCACATGTATTGTAATCTAAATGTTAAATCTCCGTTTAGAACATTGAAAGTCGTTTGTTTTGAAAGTCTTTTTCAGTCTTGATAAAGTATATTTCAAATAAAATGGTAAACAGATAAAAAAAAAGGCCTTTTAACTGAACGACACTGAAATTTTGACAACCTCAAGGGAAAAAAAGTTTCAAAATACTTTTGGAAAAGGAAAAAAACGCTAGTCACGAGTATTTTCTCTTTTTACCACTATGTTTTGTACTTTTTCCCAGCAAAACGGCCCATTTTCAGCTGCTCTTAACTTATTATCTGCTAATTGCTTTAATGTAGACGGCCCTAATTTTTTGTTATTTTCTGAAGGGTTTTGTAAAGGGTTACTAAGATGGAAAACATTGTAGGAAAGTCAAACAAAAGGTTGATTATCATTATTTGCCACTTTTCCTACAATGCTTTGAAAGGCCTCTTCTTCAACATTGTTGAAAGTCAGTATTGTGATGTAAAAGGCTGAATCTCAGTTTCTATACTCTAAAATGTACCTTTCTAAAACTCTTTGCTCTCTCAATAAAATTATCCATGGAATAAAATGGTAAAGACTTTCAAGAAATTAACCATCTCATTACAGAGTTACAGTTTTAGATCTATCAAAACTGATTGCATTTTCAAGCACAAACTATTCTTTAATCATTTACTATACCCTATCATGTACAGTTTTAACAATCCTGAGAAAGAGGCCATTTAAAAACAAGGAGAAACTTTCTTGACTCTTTACACGAAGAAAAGAATTCAGACTTTCCAAAATTGAATGCATTTTCAGGTAGCAACTTTTTGATCTGGCACCATTGATGGAACCTGTATGAAATAGGATGGAAGACATTTTAGGAAAAGGAAAAAATGTCAATTAGCACCGTATTCTCAATTTCAGACCAAAAGTTCTCAAGCCTTCTTCCTAGACCTTTTAAACTCATTATTGGGGTAATAGAGGGTTAGATCTAAGTTTCTATACAACGTAAAAACATATACGGGTAACAGCAAATTAAAACTCTTTGCTATCACATAAAACTTTTCCTTCAAATGAAATGGAAAAGAGTTTCAGAAAAGTCCATTCGTTTTAATTTTTTTCAACATATTTTCACAAGCCTTCTTCAAAAATTTGTTAAAACTCAGGATGGTAAACTGGTCTTCATTGCACAGGAACATTGCACAACTCTGTAGACTTTGCTGTATCAGGAGAGGCGATTTAAGTACAGGAAAATGTATTTCAATATGTTCTAAATACATACATGTATATTCTAGACTCGCCTTCCAACAGTACTTTCAGTACTTTGATTTATGGTTGTTGTTGTTGTTGTTGTAATGTTCGAATGTAAAAAAAATAAGAGAAAATTTTGTTGTCGTTGTAATTATTATTTTTTTAGCTCACCTGAGCACATAGTGCTCAAAAAGTGCTCAGGGTGAGCTATAGTGATCGGTCGTTGTCCACCGTCTGTCTGTCCGTCTGTCTGTCCATCCGTAAACAATTACTAAAAAAATCTTCTCTTCTGAAGCTGCCGGTCAGATTTCAATGAAACTTCACAGAAATAATCCTTAGGTAATGCACTTTCTGCATACTTCAAAAATTTGAATTCCTTGAAGAACTCTGGTTGCCATGGCAACCGAAAGAAAAAACTTTAAAATTCTCCTCGTCCCAAATCGTAAGGGCTAGAGCTTTTATATTTAGCATGTAGCATCATCTAGTGGCCCTCTACCAAAATACTTCAAATTATGGCCCTTAGTGTTGAAAATGGCCCCATGTTGTGGGTTCTCGGATTTCACATAGAGATAAGGAAGGAAATCTATTAAAATCTTCTTGTCCCAAACCGTAAGGGCTAGAGCTTTCATATTTGGCATGTAGCATCATCTAGTGGGCCTCTACCAAAATACTTCAAATTATGGCCCTTGTGTTGAAGATGGCCCTATGTTGTGGGTTCTCGGATTTCACATAGAGATAAAGAAGGAAGTCTTTAAAAATCTTCTTGTAGCAAACCGTAGGGCTATTGCTTACATAGTTGGGATGTAGTATCATATAGTGGCCCTCTACTTAAATACTTCAAATTATGGCCCTAGTGTTGAAAATGGCCCCATGTTGTGGGTTCTCGGATTTCACATAGAGATAAGGAAGGAAATCTATTAAAATCTTCTTGTCCCAAACCGTAAGGGCTAGAGCTTTCATATTTGGCATGTAGCATCATCTAGTGAGCCTCTACCAAAATACTTCAAATTATGGCCCTTGTGTTGAAGATGGCCCTATGTTGTGGGTTCTCGGATTTCACATAGAGATAAAGAAGGAAGTCTTTAAAAATCTTCTTGTAGCAAACCGTAGGGCTATTGCTTACATAGTTGGGATGTAGTATCATATAGTGGCCCTCTACTTAAATACTTCAAATTATGGCCCTTGTGTGAAAATTAGCCCTATATTGTTGGTCTCGGATTTCACGTGGAGATTTTGCCCATAAATGAGAAAAACTGCTATATTTGTTTACACTCTAGGGTCTATAAGTATCAACCAATCAGCACCAAACTTGGTCAGAATATGTATAACTATAAGATCTAGGATGACTTTAATAATGGGTATAATCAGAACGAGTGGAGTTATTTGCCCTTGAATTATAAAAATTACTATATTAGACATTGTTTACACTCTAGCATCTTTAAATATCAACCAATCAGCACCAAACTTGGTCAAAATATATAAGATTATAATACATGTATTTAGAATATCTGACTTCGCTGATGGTTCTAATCAGACCAGAACGACAAGAGTTATTTGCCCGTGAATGAGAAAGTTCTGTAGAAAAACTTCTTGTCCAGAGGATAATTTACAGTCCAATTGACTTAAAACTTGGCATTTTGTGTTTGTTGCAATAATACAGAATGCATTGTGAAAGAACCATAACTCTACTTCATAATGTCTATGAGTTATTTCCCTTTGACCATCATTTCTTTAGCATTTTCTGCTTGTCCGGAATATAACCTTGTCATCTCAAGCCTGAACATCTTCAAATTTTGTATGCATGATTTAAAAATTACGAAGTGCTAGGCACAAGAACGATAACTCTTCCTAACGTGAATTTTGAGTTATTCCCCCTTTGACCTTCATTTTTATAGCATTTCTTGCTTGTCCGGAGCAAAACTTTGTCATCTTAAGTAGGAATGACTTGAAATACGGTATGCTTGTTTGTTGCAATATTTGGAAGTGTTGTGCACAAGCATTTTAACTCTACCTCATGCTGTTTTGAATTATTTCCCTTCGATCGTCAGTTTTACGGTGTTTAGTGCTTGTCTGGAATATAACTTTGTCATCTTGGGTCAGAAGGACTTCAAACTTGCTACGCATGTTTGTTGCTATATTTCCCGGTACTATGCGCAAGAACAGTACCTAGAGCGGTTTTTGAGCAATTCCCATTCGATCTTCATTTTTATTGTATTTTTTGCTGGTCCGGAATGGAGCTTTGAAGTCTCAAGTCAAACTGATTAGAGACTTGATCAACATGTTCGTTTATCTGGCCTTTGTAATTATCATACCTCCTTGACAACTGGTGATGGGATGGGCATATCTTGCGACAATTTGCCGCTCTTGTTTCATTATCATTTGGCCTTTTGAAATTTATCTTCATCGTAGACCTTTTTGTTTGGTACTCGGGTGAGCGATATAGGACCATCATGGTCCTCTTGATTTTTTTTGTTGCTGTTGAAATGTTCGAAATTTAAAAAAAAAAGTAAAATTTGTTGTTGTTGTAAAGTGTTCTTATGAAGATATTTCATGATGGCTTGCAACACGCGAAAAAGGGCATTCGGACATTTTTTTAAACTGTCGTCCCGGATTTAGGCTTCGCAGGCTAATCCGAGATGCCACTTTCCGTTTTAATGTAATTTTCTGTTTTGAACAAATCTACTGTAACACAAAATCTAATGTAGTTGTAAAGTGTTGTCTCGGATTAGCCTGTGCGTACTGCGCAGGCTGATCCGAGACGGCACTTTACACAAATGTTCGAATGACCCTTTTCGCGTGTTCCAAGCCATATGTGTAGTATATCTGTGTGAACTATAGCAATAAAATTCGTTTAAACTATACTATAGTTCATATGGTTTTCCATGGTTCACGAAAGAATTCAGTCTATCCAGAGGTTTACCAGTCTTGTAAGTTTATTCTAAAAGTCAATTTTTCGAAAACTCGAGTATATGTTGGCAGATACATATATTCGATTCCTCGAAAACTCGATTAAATGTTGACAGACACATAACCCGCTTCAAACATTTTTTTCCACATAACCTGGCTACCAGCATGTTTTTTTTTTCCTTTTCCCACAACGTTTCAAACACTCTCACAGAAAAACTAAATTTGTAGTCAGCAATTGCGTTGAACCTGGAAAAGCATTACATTTTGTCATCTCACCTGTAATGAGTTAGAATATTAACCACCTAATTTTAAATTTTATCTTAACCCATCACCACATAGTCCCTATTGTGGGAAAAGGAGAAACTGCTGGTAATCAATGTTTTCTACCCTTCAAAAAACAAATTTCAAATTTGCAGTCACTTTTATTCTGTCGTCTGCAAATGCTTTCGATTTGGACAAACTTTAAAATTTTGTCGTTTGGTAATGTTTTAAAAAGCAGAGTTTAATGTAACAGTGAATTGTCATTTCTACTTGCTCATAGAAAAAGATGAAGATGATGATGATATCTCAAATCTGATAGGAAAGGCATTTCACTTTTTTTTTTTGCACAAAAATCATGATTGTAACAGACAGCATATTAGATACACCATCAAATCAATGTCTCCCCTTAGGATATATATACAAACCCTGTTCCTTATAGCTTGATGCGATAACATAACTTCAGTGTATTAAAAATCAAACAACAACGCTTGTACAGTCAGATCTGCACTGTCGTTCTGTTCATTTTCACTGTGAAATTAGCCACAATTTTTCTTTTGGAAAAGTACACTTGTATCGATGTGCATTTTACATTTGACGAACGCCATTCAATTAGTAATAATAGTTTACACTAAAAGCCAGCGATAGCTAGAACTTTAGAACTTTACACTATAACCAGTTTTAATAAACCCATTACGAGCAAATGTTCCTCTGGCACTACAATATGGCTTGCAACATGCGAAAAGGGGCTTTCGGACATTTGCATTAAGTGTCGTCTCGGATTAGCCTGTGAAGCATGCGCCTACTTAAGATTTTGTGCTACAGTATAGACTTGAACAAAACATAAAATTACATAAAAAACGAAAAGTGCCGTTTCGGACTAAGGTCTTACCTGCTCGGACTGCACAGGCTGATCTGGGAAGACAGTTTACGCAAATGTCCGAAAGCCCTTTCCACGTGTTGCACACCTTGTGCATTGATACGCTACTGTATTTTTACATTAATCTGGCCACTGTCATAAAAGGAAGTGGTGGTTTTAAAACAAAAGAACAAGAAAAAGTTGATGCAAAGCATCAAAGTTGCCACAAAAAAAAAAAACTGTTTAACGCTTCAAGAAAGCCAGGACAAGTAAGTAATTGTCAGTTTTCATCTGCAGATTTTTTAACACTTTATGAAATTGATGTGACTGTGAAGCTACATCAAAACTTGCCTTCTGTTACAGTATCTAATACCCTCGCACAGCGCTCTCTTAGCTCTTTTCCAAACGACAAATATCAGACTCTTCCAAATTCAAAGAGTTGGCAGACGACAATTTAAAAAGCTGCAAAAATGGTGGGAAATTCGCAAGTAGTGGGGGAAAAGTATTTAATAAATGAGAAATTACGAGCAATTTCTCCTTATCCAACATGTTTTTCTAAAAGAATTTGACAGCACACATGTGATAATCTGTATTTGTTTGGGAAAGTGTTGAAAACAGGGCTAAGTTACTAAAATGTTGCTGTAAAGTATGATTCAAGAGGACGTAAGTTTGCAAGGCATACTTTCAATTTAAACAAGTCTAAAACTATACTGTTTGTTGAACAGTGTTAATAAAGAATCATGGTTTTGCATCGCGCTTTATGAACAACACGGCGAAAAAGTGGCCTCTCTTCAGATTTTTTTCCACAAATTAAATTTATGCAGAGCTCGTTGAGAAATAAACAAAGGAGTTCTAAACTATCTTTGTTTTAAAAATAAACTTAGAAAGAAATAACCAATAATGGTCAGATACAATCATAACCATCATACTCGTTCTTCGGCGGAATTTAACATAATTTCAGCAGTGTACAATTTTAGCATTGGTCATTCAACAAAAAATACACAAATAGTAGGAAAAACTTGGTACTAAATAACCAAAATGATAATTAAACCTGTGTGCGAAATGATCAAAGTTGGTAGGAAATGACCAACTGAGTACGAAATGACCAAATTAAAAGGATAGGTAGGAACGAAATGACCAAAATCGTACGAAATGACCTAGGTACGAAATTAACTAGGTACGAAATGACAGCCTTGACCAATGGAAACAACATTATCTCCCGCTAGATGGCATTCTATAAATACTCATCTATCTAATTTGGGCATCCTGGGTACAGAGCCGAACCACTTTCCTACGCGACAACCGTTACTTTGAATTTCAAACTAAAATTAAACTTTATCCAATAAAACGCTACCTCGTGTAAATCACTCAGCTATGATAAGCAGTTTAGAGAAATGTGGAGCTAAAGCAGGTCTCATTTCTCCTCAAACGTATTGATAAAAGTTATTTCTATATTGCTACTTTATAGAGCGTAATATTACAGTCAGCCCGCTTTCGGGGCTAGTGATGTGTCATATAAGACAGTCGAATCTTCGAAGAATATGACATGCGCAGACAACGATGGAAACAAGGCATTGATTTGGATGAGTCCATTTCACACGAATAGCGAAAATAAAAGTAATAATTGGGCGGAGTTTTTGACGTTTTAAGTGGTAAAAAACAAAAATAGTATCGTGTTGTGAATACTTTGTAGTTAAAGAATGAATTAAAAAGCCAGTTTAAGGCGAAGTAGAAAGCTTCCGTGTTAACCTCAACACCCGTATATAAAAAAAAAAAATTCCCATTGTCCATGTCCTAACTCGAAAAACTATTAAAAATATAGTCACGCGCTTCTGCGTGGCGACTAATAAATGCACCGGGTGACTCGAGTAAAGCGAAAGTAAGTTCGAATAGGGCTTGACTTTTGTACTCAGTTAACCTTTCGTAGGAAATCGAACATACCGACCTCGACTGCGCAGGTCATGCTCATTGTCTATATTATTAATTCCTTTTCACCACAGACAATTATTTTCCCCTCAAATACTTTTATAACAAAGAAGATAGAATAACGATAAAAGATAAATAGCTAAGCACTAACGTAAGACCGGATAAAAAAGTGCTTATTGCTTCAAGAAGATGTTTGAGCAATATTGTTTTTACTATAAATCATTTTATATAAATCTGAAAAACCTACCATCCCTCGTATCTCTTTACTAGACATAAAAAATACACTCCTTTATCCCTTTACCAAACGACAAAATTTTAGACTGGTCCAAATTCAAAACACTTACAGACGGCAAAATAAACGAAAGTCAAAATTTGAAATTTGTTCCCAGTAGGTAGAAAACATTGTGGGAAAAGGAGAAAATGCTGGTTACCAGCATTTTCTCATTTTCCTACAATGTTTCCGAAGGCTTTTATCTCAGGGTATTAAAAACCAGGTATTTTTGGTTTAATTTCAAAGCAATAGCAGACAACTAGATTTCACTCGTGACTCAAATAATGACATTGTCATGGAGAGTGTATAGAAAACATTGTGGGAAAAGGAAAAAAAGTTTTGTTTCCCAGCATTTTACTCCTTTCTCCAACATGTTTCCGAAAGCCTTCCTTCTGAGGGTCATTATAGTATAACACAAGGGACTGTTTGATAAAAGTTAAACTGCATTTTCGTTTGTTTGAATGGTGGTTACCGCATATTTTAACAATACGCTATTCGATCTACATTTAACGACAGTTCACCAATTTATGCGGTGTCAGGGTTTTTTACCAGTGCAAAGAAGGGGATCCGCACCGTTGTCTGCGCATGTCATATCTTCGAAGATTTGACCTGTCTGCTATGACGCATCGCCGACCCCATACACTAGGGAAAATTAGGGCTTATATCGAACCTAGTACCTGTAGGGGCCGTTTCAATACATGGCCGGTGCATAGGTTACATACTAGCTGGTCATAGCTGAATGAATCGCACGAGGTAACGTTTTATTGAATAAACGTTTGAGTTTGAAATTTTCAGAAACGGTTGTCGCTAAGAAAAGTAGTTTCTGTACCCGGAATGCCCAAATTAGATAGATGTGTGTAATTTGTGGAATGCCATCTAGCGGGAGATAATGGGTTCTGCACTGCACAATCCAATGGAAACCCCTTCGCACTCCAACACTCAGTACAGTGATTGAACCCGAATCTTTTTTAACTAATAATCCAATTCCTAAATCCGGAATCTATTGAAGACACCCAAAAAGTAAAATTATTTTGGGTCATATGCATGTTCGCCTTTTCCTAATATAACCATTTTTTTCGGATGTTCTTTTTTTCCCAAAATATTTAAAAAAAAAAAAATGTGTGATAAAATGTCGTCCAGGATCAACCTACACAGTTCGCGCAGGCTTATCCGAGACAGCACATTACGACTACATTAGATGTTTTGGCACAGACGACTTGCGTAAAACGGAAATTTACATAAAAACGGAAAGTGTCGTTTCGGATTAGCCTGCGCTGACTGTGCAGGCTGATCCCGGACGGAACTTTACGCAAATGTCAAAAAAAAACCTTTTTCTCATTTTGCAGACCATATATCACGGAGCTGCTTTTTACCTCTTTTTTTCCCCATACCATTGCCCATTTGTACATAACGAGCTAAATTCAACACTACAACGCTGTTTGTGGTCTAATGTTTCTGTCTGTTAGAAACGCAAGTTTCCCAATTCAGTGTCCGTATTCCCCGACCCTTCTTGAGAATATCTTTAGCCTTATTCTCCAGATTTTTCAAGTTTGAAAGTAACGCACTTTCTGATTAGCTAAACCAATGCTTGGTTTAGCCAATCCAAAAATGTGTTGCTTTCAAATTTGGAAAAAAATGGTCTTATAAATGGTTGATAAATATGGACCTTGTACGTGTTGTACGGCGAAACATCCATCTACAATGAGTGACAACAACCACATAAATCCCGCACGTCTCTCCTCCCCATGCCAGCTTGTCTGTCTGTCTGTCTGTCTGTCTGTCTGTCTTACAATCTCTCTGTCTGCTAATAAATGTCTGTGTCTCTGGTTCTTTCTCTATCTTAATATCACTGTCATTTGTTGTAACTGTTCTTCTTTCTGTATCTGTCTTTCTGTCTCTCTGTCGTCTGTCTGTCTATCTGTCTGTCTGTCTCTCTCTCTCTCTCTCTTTCTGTATGTTTACGTTGAATACTATTTTGAAGAAAAAAATATGAATTAAAAATTGACTTGCCATTTCATATATCCACTCACTAATGATTTTACAAACTCACGATTTACGGTAAAAACAAATGTCGATTACGTCTGTTCAAATAAATAACGTTGCACTTGGTTACCTTGACTGCAAGGCTTTATTATCAATTACAACATTACTCCATTTGTAAACTTTTATATCGTCATGACTCAATCCTCCCTGCAGACAAGCCAGTTCAATAGTTTTAAACTTGGATACTAACATCATCAAGAGGAAAATTTTTACAAATGGTTGACCCATTACCAAACAATACCTACTTATGACGACCCAGAAAAAGAAGCTTTTAGAAAACATTGTGAGGTAAGGAGAAAATGATGGTAACCAGTTACAGTTTCTACACAAAACCTACTTTTGACGACCCTGAGAAAGAAGCCTGTTAGAAAACATTGTGGGAAAAGGAGAAAATGTTGGTAACCAGCATTTTCTCCTTTTCTCACAATGTTTTCTATCCTTCTCAAAACAAATTTCAAATTTTCAGTCAATTTTAATTTGTCGTCTGCAAATGCTTTCGATTTAGAGTGGCCTAAAATATTATCGTTTGGTGAAGAGTTAAGTTGCTTGTTTCGAGTTCTGTTCAAGGCCTTTCCTACAATATCTTGAAAGTGCCTCAAAAAGGCAGCTGACATGGAGGAAAGGGTAAACTCTTTACCACACGACAGGGCACTTGCTGACGACAAGATAAATGGGACTCGGCGGTTGAGGTATGTTTTAGTGAGAGTAGAAAACATTGTGGGAGACGAAGGAAAATGCTGTTAAACAACAGTTTCTTCTTTTTCCACAATAATTTCAAATGCTTTCTTTCAAGTGATCGTTAAAACCCTGAATTGTGTGGTTAATGTATAAAATTAAAATGAGAACAAACTTTAACTATTTTTTACGATCTGTATCGGACAGGAATTTCTTTTTTTAAACATATAATTAATGTACTTTGAATTCATTAACGAATTTACCCGTTACCACACAATCCCTACTTTTTGTCGACCCTAAGAAAAGTTCTGTAGAAAACATTATGAGAAAAAGAGAAAATGCTGTAATCAACATTTTTTCCCTTTTCCATCAATGTTTTCTACCCGTCACAAGTACAGTAAATAAAATTTTCAGCCACTTTTACTTTGTCGTCTGCAAATGCTTTCGACTTGGACAAGCCCAAAATATTTTCGTGTGGTAAAGGGTTAAGACAGTCAGGAAGGACTGGAAACTGGAGTCTAGAAACATGAATGAATGAATGAATGAATGAATGAAAGTTTATGGCGCATAGACAGCTCTGGTCAGTTATCGCACATGTAGGTAGTAAAAGATAATAAAGTGTATTTTTGTACTTAAAACAATTTAAATGTAATGAAAATAATAAAGGGTTAAATAGCGTAATTGGAAGCCACTTAACCCTTTCCCAAACAACAAACTTTTGGGCTAGACTAAATTGAAAGCATTTGCAGACGACAATTCAACTCTTGCTGAAAAGATGATTTCTGTCTATGATAGTCTAGAAAACATTGTGGGAAAAGGAGAAAATGCTGGTTACCAGCATTTTCTCCTTTTCCCACAATGTTTTCAAAATGCTACTATTCCAGACCCGTAAAAACCAGGGATTGTTTGGGAAAGGGTTAAAAGCAGCTTCCAGTAGGAATGCACCTAAACTGTTTACCATGCAGATGATCAGCAATTATTTGATTGTTTTCATTTTCTAAAAAGATACAAAGCCATAAAAGGAAAAAAAAAAAAAGACTTTGGAAACATAATGTACAGGGTTTTGAAAAAAAAAAAAACAGTAATAATTTTAAATGTAATTAAAAAAAAAATCTATTCAATGAACGCTTTTGACTTGCTGATTTAAATGATTTAACAAACATGTGTTTTCGTTAGTAATAAATCTGTAAAGTTTACAGTAGAGAACATAGCGATCCTACGTCCTAATTTCACTTTTTTTTTTTTTCAAGTTTACTTTATAGCCGGTCTGAATGTGTCTTGATAATCTAGAACATTGAAAAAAAAAATAGATATTTAAAAAAAATCACACACACATAATAAGAATCAAAAGAAGAAATAAGAATTACAAAAAAAAAAACAATTTTCGCTCCGCCGTAAATGTTGGTCTACTGATTCACTGACGAGCGAGATATTCTGACATATTTCTTAAAGAATACGAAACATAAAAGTTAAATTTAAGCTTTGATTTATTGTAGGCCTATGTAAGAAATTAGATTCTACTGTAGTTTGTGTTTATCTTTGTGAAAATATGGGTATTTCCCGACGACTTCTTGTGGCTAGAAGTGATTCGAGAAATCGGTACTTGTCGATGATGATAAATTTGGCTAAAGCGATCGATCTTACGATATAGCTCGATCAAGATCGTTGGAATGTGACGAGGAAGCATTGACAAGTAATGTAAGAACTGTTTGGTTTCTATTCGCAGTGTACTAGAATTTCGGATAAAAAATCAATTCATGTTATATTCACGTTATAGATTGAGTTCTTTGTTGAGTATAGCCAAAATTCAACGCGAAAGAAATGAAATAAAACAGATAATCTTTTTCATATTCAGGTGTATTGTACAAGTTCTATAGTTCCATTTGGCAATAATAAAGGACCGCAATAATATGAAAAATGACTTAATGTTTCAAAAATGAGTTTATTTTGTCGTCTGCACGTGCTTTCAATTTGGATCAATCTTAAATTTTGTCGTTTGGTAAAGAGTTAATGTAACAAAAGGACTTTGAAACTGTAGCCCAAAACATTGCGGCTTCTGTGATGCATTGCATCACAGATTTGTCTTGTACTCGTCTTGAAGTGCATACAAAAGACACTATTGGGTGTTAGGGTAATCCTTATTCTCATAAAGGTGTAACATCTGGTTTTAAAAAAGATTTGAAACTAATGCATATAGTAAAATTTTAACCTTTTACCACACCATGCCGACTTTTAACGGTCATTGGGAAAAAGCTTTTTGAAAATTGTGGGAAAAGAAGGAAATGCTGGTAACCAGCATTTTCTTACAATGTTTTCTACCCTATCAAAGAAAAATTACGCCATTTGAGTTACACGGAAATTGTCGTGTGCAAATGTTTTCAATTTGGACAGGGCTGAAATTTTGTCATCTTGTAAAGGGTTAAATGCTAAAAAGATTATGTTTCATCTGGATATACATAAAAGACATTCTCGAGTGACATAGCTGTCCATATTTACGAAAAAAAAAAAGTTTGAAATGAAAAAAGTAAAGATTGTGAATAGAAGTTACAAGGAAATGAAAACTTGAAATTACCTCTATACCAAACGACAAACTTCTTGACTGGTTCAATTTGTAAGCACTTGCAGACGACAAAATAAAAGTAAGCCAAAAATTGAAATTTGCTTCCAGCAGGGTAGAAAACATTGTGGGAAAATAAGAAGAAATAATTAATGCTGGTTACCAGCATCTTCTCCTATTCCCGCAATGTTTTTCTCTCAGGGTTTAAAAAAACGGATTCTTTGGTAAAGGATTAAGAAAGAATGGAACCTCCAATGGGATCAAAGTACTCCTATTAAAGAGGTCCTATCTTCAATGAGATAAGATGCTGGAAATTGGAGAGAATGTGAAAGCGAGGCTGGTAATAGGGTAGAATGCGAAGGCGAGGCAGGACACATGTTGAAAGCCGTTATTTCACTACAAGCTATAGTTACGTGCAGTAAGTCACGTAACAGAAAACTTGTTTCATTTACTCAGAAAGATAACAGTACTTGTTGTAAGTGTAGAGTGGCATTTTCGAAACTGAACCCGGAAATAACGATAGTAATCACAGAACCATGCTCTGTGAAATGGGGGTTTAAAGTATCTGCAAAAAGCATCCTGTTACGGGAGACCATCCCTTCATGTTTGGCTTTGTCCGGATTTAAATACAATATCTAACTTCTGCGTTGAAGAGATATTTCTTTGGCTCATTGTTTAACCCATTACCACACAATCCCTACTTTTCACGCCCCCAAGAAAGAAGCCTTTTGAAAACACTGTGGGAAAAGGAGAAAATGCTGGTAACCAGCATTTTCTCCTTTTCCCACCGTGTTTTCTACCCTTCCCAAAACAAATTTCAATTTTTCAGTCACCTTTATTTTGTCGTCTGCAAATGCTTTCAATTTGCACCAGTCCAATTTTTTCTCGTGTGGTAATGGGTTAGGGTATTGGCCTTTCGTCCGGGCGTTCTACAGTTCGTATTCTGCCCGGTCCTTTATTTCTGCCATGCAGTTGTTCATTCGTTTCTTTTGTAACTTTATGAGCTAAAACTCAGATACCAAGAACTCTACACTGACTGAGGAGGCGTGGTTTTAGAGAATCTAATTTTCTCAGATTTTGGCTGTTTTTGCCTTATTTGCCCGGTTGGCAATATGAATATTGATATTGATAGTGGGAGTGTCTTGACTTCCTATATATGTGATGTAGGATGCTTGATCAGGGGGAGAGATGTGAGGACAGAGAGTGAATTAAGATCTCTGTAGAGAGAAGGTTAAGATCAGGACAGAATGTGTTACCATCTAAATGAAGTGATAAGATCTGGAATGAGAGAACAATTGGCTTTAACAACTAAGAAGAGTTTTACTGAGTAACTGATTCATGTTTGAATATCATGTTTGAGTAGATTGCTTCTGTCGTAATTAATAAACACGTAGAATAGCAGATTCGTGTTTATCTTATATTTGACGGACTAAAATCCACTATACGATCGAGACACTTTGTAACGGACTTTGTTCGTGAGGATCGACTCGGGTGAGCCTGCCCAGGCTGACTTGAGTCGACATTTTTGCTTGAACCCTTTCCCAAACAGCAAATTTTGGACCAGATGAAATTGAAAACATTTTGCAAATGACAAATTAACAGTTGCTAAAAAGATGATATTTCTATATGGTAGGGTAGAAAACATTGTGGGAAAAGGAGAAAATGCTGGTTACCAGCATTTTCTCCTTTTCCCTCAATGTTTTCAAAAGGCTTCTATTCCTGACCCGTAAGAACCAGGGATTGTTTGGAAAAGGGTTAAGTATATTTTCCGCATGTCCAAGGATCTTTCTACCTGAGAATTCAGTGAGTTAAAATGGATTTTATGAATCCATAACCCTGTGACGACCTGACTGGTAAAACACAACGCCGAGATGTATCCAACCTTCTCTTGCATCATCTTGGCTCATATGCGAGCGAAATGTTGATTGTTGACAAAAATGTTTCGATTGGTTGTTTGGTTTTGAGTGACTGCAATGAAAATCTATCTCGGTCTCCATCCGTCCGTCCATCCGTCCGTCTGTCATTCTCACTATCTCTCTATCAAACCAGCATTTTATCAATTTTCCACCATGTTTTCTATCCTATCAAAGAAAAATTGGACCATTTGAGGCACACTGAAATTGTCGTCTGTAAATGCTTTCAGTTTTGACAAAGCTAAAATGTTGTCGCCTGGTAAAGCGTCAACAGCTTTGGTAATCAACCCCTAAGCTATTAAATGAGTAGTTTAAACCCAAATATGGCGATTTCAGAGATGATTTCATCGGACTAAAATGCCATATTAGACAGTGTAGATCCAAGATCAGACTGTAGATTTTGTGCAGTCTGATCTTGGATCTGCACTGTTCCCAATAGCGCCCGAGTCGCGCTTGGTAGCCTATGGATTATAAATTGAAAAAAAAAAGTTTCCCTTTTTTCAAAAAGTCATTCAGTACAACAGGCCGGATGTAGAAGAACTCTATAAATAAAACATTACCGAGTCTGACTTAACCATACAATAAAAAAAATGATTAAAACAAAGAATGAAACATGCATAAGATATTAGATCCCCCGGGTTTTACCCTCCATTTATTTCCTACATGAGCTGGCCTTTTTCTCTTCCTTTTTTGGCATTAAGACAATTTTACACGAGATAAATCTAAAGTACTGACTAATGTTAGGGTATACCGAGCAAATGAAGGAATATCATTATCTGTTAACCCATTTGCACACAATCCCTACTTTTGACGACCCTTTGAAAAAAAAACTTTAGAAAACATTGTGGGAAAAGGAAAAAAAGGTGGTAACCAGTATTTTCTCCTTTATTCCACAATGTTTTCTATTCTTCACAAAAAAAAAATCAAATTTTCAGTCACTTTTATTTTGTCGTCTGCAAATGCTTTCGATTTGGACAAACCTTATATTTTTTTATTTGGTAATGAGTTAAAGAGAAAACTTCCTATCAAAAAACAAAGAAAACTGGATTTTCTTTAGAGAAGCATAATTCAGATTGTGTGTGTGGGGGTGCGCGTTCGTGTGTGTGTTTGGATGTGTGTGTGTGAGGATAAATTTCTGTTTTCCTATTTCTGTTTTCTTTTTTCCATAAATTATTATAGACCTTGACTTTTTTGTAATATTTCCGTTATCATATTTATAATGTTGGTATGACTATGTACTTTGTGCTTGTCAATAAAATATCTGTATAGATCTGAATCTTTTCCAAACGACAAGAAATTACACTGATCGAAATTGAAAGGATTTGCAGACGACAAATTAAATGTAACTGAAGTAATGGTTTTTGTTTCGGATGGAGAAAATAAAGACATTGTGGGAAAAGGAGAAAATGCTGGTTACCAGCATTTTCTCCTTTTCCAACAACGTTTTCAATAGGCTTCTTATACAGGGGTGTTAAAAGTCGTGATTGTGTGGTAAAGAGTTAATAAATTAAGTTTTGTGCAGTCGGATCTTAACCCACAATGTCTATAAAAGGGAACAACTCTTAATCACACGACAGTCATAGATTTGTCTAAATTAAAAGCATGTGTATACAACAAATTAAGTGTGACTAAAATCATAAAATTTGTATTAACCCTTTGGTTGCTTATCTTGTCTCTAAGACGTTTTGCGGACAGCGTAGATCAAGATCAGACTGCACAGAACGTGCAGTCTGATCTTGTATCTACGCTGTCCGACCTGGAAATTATTTTCTCTGAAAGATCCCTTTGAAATAACAATGATTGGGGGTTTTACTATCGAATTGAAAATTTCATTTTAGTTACTTAGCAGGATAAGGGTTAAACGGGGAGTTTTAATGTTGGTTATCCAGCATCCAGCATATTTCTCCTTTTCCAGTGCAAGTATTTTCAAAATCTGTCTCCCACAGGGACCTTAAAACTCAGGGTTGTGGTAAAGGGTTAAGAAGCACTTACAAGCCTAAGTGGTAACAACCATTTTGAAGAGGAAGAAGTTTTTCTTTCTTTTGAAGAGTACAGTACATCATCTTTGAGATTGAACATCTGTTTAGGTAGAATCGCTTTTTTAGCCATCGAATATACGTATAGATAAATCTACTTATTCTTGGACTATAAAATTAACCCATTACCACACAATCCCTACTTTTGACTACCCTGAGAAAATAGCCTTTTGAGAACATTGTGAGGAAAGGAGAACACTTTGGTTTCCAGCATTTTCTCCTTTTCCCACAATTGTCTCTACTCTTAGCAAGAAAAAAAAGAGCAAATTTTCAGTCATTTTTATTTGTTGTCTGCAAATGCTTTCGATTTGTAAGCCTGAAATAAAGAGTGAAAAAAAAACCCCAATGAAATAGAAATTACGAAGCAGCACGTGGGCTCGAGCGTAGATATATAATAAACGATTTCAAATTCGTCTACGTATAATGATAAAGAAAGAAAGACAGAAAGAAAGAAAGAAAGAAAGAAAGAAAGAAAGGAAGGAAACAAGAGGGAAGAAACAAAAAAGAAACGAAAGGAAGAAGGTATACTTTTATCACTAGTAATTTTACAGTGAACTAAGGGACCAACAGTTGTGGGGGGCTTGTAAATGATTAACACCATGCATCAGAACTTCTGACTTCACATTTGTTTTTTTTATTTCTTTGCTGGGGTCTTTGTTTTGTTTAGTATGAGTAGATGCGGCTGTTCACTGTCCTAATCTTTTATTCATTTCACAGTTTATGCAAAAGGTAATGAATTCACTATTGAACTTTTTGTTCTCTTACCCTTCCAAACCTCGTGGAGTTTCCTATGAAAAACCTATCAAAAAGTACATCTACACTGGTTTTTCAGCCATTTTTAAAGCACACTTAACTCGTTACCAAACGAAAAAAAAAAACTGCAAGCACTTGCAGAAGACAAAATAAACGTAATTCAAAAATTGAAATTTGTTTCCAACAGGGAAGAAAACCTTTTCCAACAATGTTTTCAAAAGGCAATTAATTCAGGGTCGCAAAAACAAGGGATTGTTTGGTAAAGGGTTAACCCTTATTCTACTATTTAACCCTTTACCCATAAGGCATTCCTATGGTATCTCTAATTGACCCTAAATAACAGCAAGGATGAAGCTGTTTCTTATGTGTATATGGCACCTTTTGATAGCAAAGAAAACATTGTGACAAAAGGTGAAATTGCTCGTCACGAGCAATTTCACCTTTTGCCACAATGTTTTCCAAAGGCTCCTACAAGCAGTGCGTAGAAATGAGTATCTGTGGAGTAAAAGGTTAAGTGGAATGAAACTGTTAAGACGATAGAAAAAAAAACAACAACAACAAATTTTGCTATTTCAAAGGGAAGTTTTAAGGGGAAATATAGTCATATCGAATAGTGTAGAACAAAGATCGGACTGCACATTCTGTGCAGTCTGATATTGATCTACACTATCTGCAAAAAGTCTTTGAGTCTCACCTAGCGGCGAAAGGGTAAATCTTTTATCTATGAAACTGCAGCCATTCTTATATCGCCATACCAATGTAGTCTATGGAAAGCCATGGCTGTCTTATATCGTTCTATTACAGTTCATTGCACTAACTTGGTTTATATTAATGCATTTGTCTATCTATTGAACCAAAGATGCATGGTATTGTTTGGATTAACCCTTTACTCCATAGATACTCATTTCTACGCATTGCTTGTAGGGGCCTTTGGAAAACATTTTGGCAAAACATTTTGGCAAAAGGTGAAATTGCTCGTGACGAGCAATTTCACCTTTTGTCACAATGTTTTCTTTGCTATCAAAAGGTGCCATATACACATAAGAAACAGCTTCATCCTTGCTGTTATTTAGGATCAATTAGAGATACCATAGAAATGCCTTATGGGGTAAAGGGTTAGTCAAATTGTGAACCAAACTGTGTTTATATTAATCCATTTGTCCATATATTGGACCACATAAGTACGGTATTGTTTGGATTCCTCAAATTATCAAACCGTGTTTATTTTAATGCATTTGTCCATTTATTGAACCCAAGAAGCATGATATGGTTTGGATTCATAAAATTACTGAGCCAAATCGTATTTGTATTAATTCACTTATCCTTACATTGAACCAAAGAACCATGATATGCTTTCATTTAGACATTATATTACAAGACAGCCATGGGTTTCTATAGTAGTCCTTGATGATTGCAATGTTGCACAGATTATGACGGAAAGAAAATACATTCTCTAGTTTCTTGAGGCCACCAAAGGCCTCATTAACTATTATCGGTTCCGATTTCAAATCGAAGATTGATCGCTTGACTTTCATTATCAGAAATATTATTTTGTGTAGGCTTAGGTAGATATGCGTCAGGTATAAATGCAAAATCAGACAGCACTTAAAGATGCCCGTCTACAGCCGGTGAGCAAGAACGCTGTTAAATTAAAAAAAAAAATAGAATGGTACAAAAATCTGTACTTTGAGTACACTAAGACAAATTACTGACATATATGGTGTAATTAAAAAAAGAAACACGAATGTCTGTGTTAGGAACCGAAAGTTTGCCAGATGAAACGTGGCTGACGATCGAAGCTGTAAACAATGGCAGTGCGTCAAGGAAATTTATCGTTGGTTTCCGCCTAAAGTCGGATACGGTATAACTTGCATATATAGGCCTCGACCTCCGTTTGAAAATCGAGGGGGCAGCCGAGAAGCCTACATTTTCCTTTGTTTACCACATTATACGCACGGCGAAGGTCAAATATAGTCACGCTACAGAATGCATGATCATGATACGAATCTACTCGAGTGTATAACGGATATCGAAAATCTTCAATTCAAAAACCGGAAACGACGAGTCTGTTTACATTGAAGGCCGCAACTCAGCGAAATGCATATTCTATCGACCGTAATCTAGGCAACCTTGCAACCGTCAGGCGCAATATTTGGCACAGAGATATAAGAATGACTATATTTTGATAAAATAAATACAAAATGAGTTAAAACTGGCTCAAAATGAGTATAAAGGCCTCTTTAAGCAGTCTGATCTCGATGTTTGCCGTCCGTAAAAGCACCTTTTTCCGCCTTCGGCTAACTTGCTAACTTGCTAAGCAAGGATCTGTCTGAACACTATCCATCAAACATATATTATAAGACACTTCAATGCAATAAGAACATTTCAATGCAATGTATTCGACAATACTTTAAGTCTTTACCAAACGACAAAGTTTTAGACTGGTAAAAATTGAAAGCACCTGCAGACGACAAAATAAACATAACTCAAAAATTGAAATTTGTTTTCAGCAGGGTGGAAAACATAGCCAGACAAGGAGGAAATGCTGGTTACCAGCATTTTCTCCTTTTCCAACAATGTTTTCAAAAGGGTTCCATCTCAGGGTCGTAAAAACCAGGGATTGTTTGGTAAACGGTTAATTATAAATCATATAAAGACAAAAACCATAACAAATCTTCTCATGTCAGTTAATAGAACCGTATTCGTCAACGTCACTTACTGCTGAGTAAGTCATTTGCAGTAGTCTATGGGGTTTGCTGAGAAAACCACTTGTAGATTGAAATTGTACTGTTATGCAAATCTTCTTGTGCGCTTGGCCTTAGTAAGGGCACTAATAATGTCATAAATCATCTCTTATCGGTGTCTCCGGTTCGGGGTTTACATATACATGTAGCTCTGTGGTACTAAACTGTTAATCTTTTCATTCATTCATTCATTCATTCATACATGCTGCGTTCTAATTTTAGTATTTCTCAGTAAACCATCATTCATTTTCTACTTATGTTCAATTTTATCATTTAGTTGACATATTGGCCCATGGGGCCGGGTGTTGAAATTTCATACATCATGTAGATATGTTATATTCATATAGAACTTTCTTGTAATTGTAAAACACGTGTCACCGTAATAAAACACCTATGTTCGTACCTACCTACCTAATTACCTACCTAATAAGCTACCTACCTACCTACCTACCTACCTACCTACTTACTTACTTACTTTCTTACCTACCTACTTACTTACTTTCTTACCTTCCTACCTACCTACCTACCTACCTACCTACCTTATTACTTACTTACCTACCCTACCTACTACCTACCTACCTACTTACTTTCTTACCTACCTACCTACCAACTTACTTACTTTCTTACCTCCCTACCTACCTACCTGCCTACTTACTTACTTTCTTACCTCCCTACCTACCTACCTACCTACTTACTTACTTTCTTTCTTACCTCCCTACCTACCTACTTACCTACTTACCTACCGATCTACCTACCAACCTACTTACTTACTTACTTACCTACCGACCTACCTCCCTAAATACCGACCTACTTACTTACTTTCTTACTTACCTACCTACTTACCTACTTTCTTACCTACCCACCTACCTACCTACCTACCTACATGCCTACTTACTTACTTTCTTACCTCCCTACCTACCTACCTACCTACCTACCTACTTTCTTACCTACCTACTTACCTACCTACCTACTTTCTTACCTACCTACCTACTTACCTACCTACCAACTTACTTACGTAGTGTGACACACCAAACAAGCAAACAAAAGCAGAAAATATACAGCTGTGGAAGTACAGCTGTTTTCACTGTGAAAATCAATGTGGGAAACGGAAAAAAAAAACGTTCCTATTGAGCAATTTCTCCTTTACCCAATGTGTGCTGAGCTTTTATCCTAGTTTTTTTTCCCTTGAAAACATTAACGTTCACATTGACTTTCATCTCTGTTTTTTTTTTTCGAAATAATCACAGACAGCTGTCATTTATATTGTTTGTTACTGTTTTTCTCATCGTAGTTTTGCATTGTACCAAGCAAATCATTTTATCGTCGGTTTACTTCAAAAACAGTAACAGGCTGTAGTTACGAGGTTTTTTAAGTAAACCGACGATATGATTAATTATGGGTCCATAAAATACGTTTTGTCTCACAACAAATGACCCAGTCAAGAGGGAAAATGATCCTTTTAAACGCAAAGAATATGCAAATAGCAAAAAGTTTTGAGCCATGACATTCTGCGCGGAAAGTCCAGGGTGACATGGGTCGATACTTTGCACAAATATATTTAGCCTTCTTTTCACAGTGCATAACTAACTCATTTGGTATGTGAGTGAAATTAATTATTCGAAGCTATTGAAGCAGCTTGAAGATTTTAAAGATGTCGTAAGAAGAGGGTGCCCAATATTGTGGAAGGATTAAATCATATATTTCCAAATTTTGCCTAGCCCGACTTTTGAAAACAAAGTTACAAAGTCGTGCAAATTAATAAGAGATATATCATCGTTTATTAAAATAATGAATTGTAGGTTTTTTTATGCTTGTTTCTACCATTTGAATAAGAATTATTCCAACAAAGCATGTGAATTCGGCGAGCGAGGTAGAATCGATGTCATTCTATATAAATTATGTACATTAATAAAGTCGCTCGTGTCGGTTCCGCCTTTGGTTATTTTATCAACGAAATATACTTGACGTAAACAAATCGTGCGCATAACGGCCTTGAAAAACTCAGGGATTTACCAATACTTACTGTTTTTGATAAAAATTGACAACAACGGATTCACTTAATTGTTTCCAGTAAATATGTTTCAATTAAGTGTCCTTTCACGTTAAAGATTTTACACCCAAATTGGTAAGTGTTGCATTGGAAATGGAATTGGGAGTGGGTGAGATAATATTCAGTATTTGAAGCGACTGCGATTCTTATGCATGGCGATTTTCTTTTTACTTTGCCCAAAATAGTAAAACAATGCAGGCTTTATTGAAATTTTGATTTCTTTTGTTTACGGACTTGCCAGTGGGGTTTCGTTTTCGTAAGTAACTGGTACAACTATGGTTTATTCAATGGAATTATCTGCATCCGCTTTGTATACTACAGAGTTCGAACTTACTTTCCTTAGATCAAGAGTTGGCCATCTTTAAATCAAAATAATCTTTCTATCGTGGTTGTTCGTCAATAAACCACAGTGTGTTATGAGAGTTATAAGGCGCAATGAATAAGCCACGAGGGCGATATCCGAGTGGTCTATTTATTGTACATCATAAATCACAATCGTGGTTTATTTAACGATAAACCACGATAGAAAGAAGATCATACCTTAACGACGTTGGCTACAGTTTCCATTTTCACGCTTCGTGTAATTATCACGCTCACCTTTTGCTAGAAAAACAGTGAGCACCTAATGGTGTCGCACAACTGCGAGACTGCTTCCGGGTCGTAGTAGTCAAAAGTAGTCCCAAGTGAAAATTTGCCGTAGCACTTTTGTTGCATTGTTGTATGGAGCTAAGAGGGCTTGGTGGTATATAATTTAGATTTGCTTCAAATATAGGCATTGGGGGACCACTAAGATGTGTTTTTATTGTATATTGAGTGGAGTATTTTGTGTCACTAGAGGAACAAAAAATTGGGGTCATGGTGGTGAACAGGTGTTTTTGAGAGGGAAAATTCTAGGGTTCCCGTTGTTTTTGAGATTTAGCAAAAAACTCAATCGGTTGACGTGTTGCTTTTAATGCATTTATTCGAAGGACTATGGACGTACTTTAGACAGCAAGAGACGGGAAAGCAAAAGTTTTGCCATTAAGCGATGTGTGAGGCTTCAAAGATGGCAAATTTCACTCTATTTTCAATATGACCCAAAACCACAGGTGTGACACCTAATACAATTAATCCTGCCACATCTGTCAATGTCTGCAGAATCGATAAACTAAGAACTAAAATGTGTTGTTTTATGTCAGCAAAATGAAGAACAAAGTATTAAATCAAGTCAAATGATTATATGCGAGGCAAAAATCCAAAATCATACTTTCAAAAGATAGGACTGAAAATCAAAGTGAATCACCTAACTACCTCACCTAACAAGGGAATTTGGACACAGATGCTACTACCAGTGCTCTATCTGGCAGACGTATCGTCGAGCTGAAACATCCTTTTAGATGAAGATGCTTTCCGGCTTAGCGGCGTTAGACATTCGAGCGAACCCGCAGGACAAAAGAGCGAAAAAAAAAATATAGTACGTTTGAGTGACAAAATAGTGGACATTTGAGCGACAAATTTTTAACCCATTTGAGCGACATTTCAAATTCGTAGTGGACATTTGAGCGACAGGTATTTACCCCATTTGAGCTATTTCTTTAAGAGATTCTTAGACAAATTTATTGGATTTGTACCTCTTCCGTCAGCCAGCCAAAGTCTGTTGCCCCCTGCTCACCACGGGGAGGGGGCAAGATTCTTCTTTCATGATCATGTGAACTCTTTAGTTGTAAGATCATACTTGCAGAGGAATCAGTGTGTATTCAAATTACTTTACATCCCTTTGAAGTACATCTCCAAGCTATTTCCCCAGACTTCAATTCTACATCAACTCGGTAGCGGTAACCATAAATCGTTCGCTCAAATGTCCACCTGGAAATACAGGTGGACGTTAAAATCCGTCGCTCAAATGACCACCAAAGCTGTCGCTCAAATGTCCAAATGTCAACTACAAAAATTTTCAATTTCGCTCAAATGTCCTGCATCCATGCTTTCAGTTTGGTCTAGTCCAAAATTATGTCACTTGGTAAACACTTGCAGAAAGCGAGGGCCTGCACTCTTTTTCCTTTAGTAGGTTACCCTTAGCCTTTATGAGTCTGCAGCAGACAACATTAGATTACATTGATATCGAAAGGAGAAAGTGCACCTAATGATTAATTCCTCTTTTTAGCACAATGATTTCTGACCCCTCAAAAAACTGTGATACATGAATGCCAGGTTTTGGCTTAGCGTCTGCAAACGCGTCAAATTTAGAATTATGACCAACAAACTTGATTCTTATAGATATAAATATCCTTGTATTACTAAAAAAGATTGAGATAATTTATTTGTATATTATTGCCTTTGTCTTTGACAAGCCCTACATTTACTCATTAGTTAGTGCGCCGCCCACAGATTTAAAATACATTTTCTTAAAAAATAAGGCTGGTGACCTATTTATTTTATTTATTTTTTAGTTTAGTACCTGAATATTATTTATAGAAAAAAAAATAAGAAGAAAAATATGAATGTTAGAACATTAGAAAAAAAAAAAAACTTTAAAAGATACTCTTTTTTCCCCCCCAAAAAAATAAATGTGTTTTAGCCATAAGTTAAGTTTTTTTTTTTACTTCAAATATTCATACACAATATAGACTACTCTGAATTATTATTTTTTCATTAAATTTGATATTTCACCAGTACAATGAGATAAAATTTGCTTATACTGTTGTCATTTGAAAAAAAAAAAATCCATGAACTTAGTTTTCATAGGTGAAATTTCATCCAGATCTGCCGCAATGCAGGGTGTACTGAAAGAAATATTCATAGAATTTTCCCAAAGCTGGTGACCCCCCTATTTTTATCTTTTATATTTGTAGATCAGATAATAAACTATCACCAAACAAAGTTTCATGAAATTTTGAGTTATGAAAAAATGGTGAAACTGTAGCGATCGTCTTTAGATGAACCAACAGATTAGAGTTTGCATGGTGCATTGGTGTACTTTTTCAAAGGAATGGTTCCATAAGTCAAATGAGGTATTGTGATGGTGGCAGACCAAAAGCCATGCTACTTCTTTTTCCTGACAACAAAATTAAAGGACTATCTGAACTGACTACATTAAAATTTTACAGACGACACATTTAGTGTATATCAAAGTACATCAAACGGTAGGGTCTGCATAAGGGTTGGGAAAAAAAAAAAACGAAAAAGGAAAAAATATAACCGCTAGTAATCAGCAACCAAAATGTTTCCGAAAGCCTGCTATCTCAGGAAGTTATTGATAATAGTACGGTCACAAATCAATAAATGCCGCCTGCTGACGTGGTAACTGCTAGTTTTCACTAAAATTCGGCCGGTGGCAGCTCGGTGGCATGCACAATCGGCAGGCGGCATTTTAGACGCCGCTAGGACGCTGCTGAAGTTTAAAGAAAAAGTTAAAATTCTGACTGCCACCGGCCGATTTTTTCCAATAGTGCTTGTCGTCAGGGCGCCGGCCGGGCGCATTTTGTAGTCGCGCGGTGACTATCAAGCGGCAGGCGGGATGCAGCACGATTTTTACCCGGTCGTGGGGTTCGAGGGCCTTCAAACTTCGGCCGGCGATCGGTAGGAACTAATTGCAACACTCCAGCATCCGACCTGCTGCCGTTATGCTACCGACATGCCACCGTATGATTTCAAAATATCTGCCGGCGGCAGGGCGGAGACTGAAAAGCATCTAGGAGGCGGCAGTTGGTGTTGGTATGTGGCAGGACGGCGACCTGCCGAGTGCAGATTCCTTTGCCCCTAAATACAAAATCCGAGGCCATTTACTATATTAAATAGTCGTCATGGCGATTCTAATAGCACTAGAGCGGCATATCGCTGGGAATGGGGCTCTGGTCTCTTGTGCATCGCTGCTAGCGCCTTGTCTTTCCCCTTGTCGCTGCCTTCATTGGCCATCTTGTTGGAAGGAAAAAAATCCTAAAAATCAGGTCTATTTATCTTGTGGTTGATAATAACGATGAACACTTTGTAGTGATACGAGAGCAATTTAGCTTAAAATATCCCCGTAAACCGTCCTGTCGCCGTCAGAATATCGGGTGGGTGTCGGCCGGTGGCAGTTCGAACGCCCAATCGCCGGCTGGTGTTAGGTGTAAATGGCCGGTGTCCGCCAGGTCGCCGGGCGGTGGCAGGTAAAATCTGACGGCTGCCGGCCTGTGGCCTAACTGCCACCGACCGGTATCCTGATAACGTCACTCACCCCTCGAACTTGAAATACTGGCTGGTGCCGCCCGGAACCCGTCAGGCGACATTTAACTGGCAGTTATTTAAGACCACTCGCACCGATTTGTGAAAAATCGGCCGACGGCATGTAACTTTTAGAATCCGCCGATGTCTAAAAATCGGGCGGCAGTTTCACATTGTGACCGTAGTGTAAATGTTTACCATCCCACGTCATCTTATGATAAAACATAAAAATCGACAAACACATATTTACAATTGCAAATGAGGAGACCTAATTTTCTTGTACGTTTTTTTTTTCACTTGTTTAGCCCCAAAATGTTTATGAAGTGAATCATCTCGTTACCCTCTAAAACAAATTTGCAGCAGACACCTTTTTTGAATATCATTGTGAGGATGACTGAATGCGTGATCGATGGATACGGCGGTAGAGAGAGAGACAGAGAGAAGATGCTGGTTATAAGCAGTCTATCCATTTGCCTTATTTTTTTTCCATCTGCTGGAAGTCGCCGCCTACGTGGGAGTTAGTCACCTCTTTACTTGTTGACAGTATTACAGACCTGTCTAAATTGAAAGCATTTGCAAACGGCAAATTCAATAATGCTCAGATGATGCATTCGGTCTTTTAAACATATGTTTATTGCCATACGTACAGTTCATATACAACTAAGAAAAGCGACAAATGGGTTGAGCTATAAGTCCAATTTGGCCCTTTAAATGATTCAAATATTTGGAAGAAAGGGTTTGAAGTCAACAAAAGGAATTCCTTGTGTAAATCATATGACAAATTACTACATGCATATTAATTACGATTACATCATCAAACCCCCTGTTCGTTTATATGCTAAACTCGGCACACCCTATAACAAACTTTACTGAATACCACTTTGAAAACAGCTCTGTAAAAATAAAGGTTACCAATAAGAATTATAGGGCTGTTCTCTTTCAGCGCAAAATATAGAAACTCATTCCTTTTCGATGCCTGAAAACAGAATATATTGGGACTCAGGAGGGTTTTTATCTCATAGACTTGACTTAAAAACAAGCAGACGTAATAGATCCAAGATCAGATTGCACGTTTTGTGCACGTTTTATGCACGTTTTGTGCAGTCTGATCTTGGTTTTATGCCGTCTGCAAAACTCTCTGTTTTCGCCTATGACGCAGAAATGGTTTAAAAAGAAAAGATACGAAAATACAAAATAGAGTCAAAGTTTACAGTCGGACAATAGGTGAATCAGTCCTGAGAAGAACAAGTATAGTTTTATTATACTGCAAAGAAATTTCTCGTGATCTGATTGGTTAACATGTCGGGAACATACGAGTATATATCATGTTCCCTGGCAAAAACCACGTAAAGCAAGTTTTCCTTTTAAATGCCCCGTAAACATCACTTCACAGGCAACACAACACCCAAATGGGCGGCGTCGATCGATCACCAGACTGCACATTTTAAAATTTTATGCACCAAACTGCACGTTTAAGTGACGTCAGTTTCCAGTGACGTCAGTTTTCAGTGAATTGGTTCACTCGAGAGGGAATTTCTATTTCGTCATCATACTCGATTCGTGAGATTTTAATACAGGAAAATTTCGCTACCGCGCTTTAACAGGGTAAAACTTTGCAGTATAATGAATTCATTGTACGGTCAGGTGGCAGGGGACTTGGAAACTTGTTCACGGCTGTGTCGAATCATGTCGCCACCTGGCCTTCGCCTCTGTCCAAGTCCCCTGCCAGCTGACCGTTCAACTTATAAAGGATAGGGACCGTTATGGAATTCTTGTAACATCACCTTTCCTCGCCGAAACATTGTATAGGTTCGGCTAAGACTCGGGTAATCCGTAATAGATCGGCCGATATACGCTGGTTCTCCGATATACGCGGATTCTCCGATATACGCTGATTCTCCGATATATGCTGGTTCCGATATACGCTGATTCTCCGATGTACGCTGGTTCTCCGATATACGCTGATTCTCCGATGTACGCTGGTTCTCCGATATACGCTGATTCTTCGTATCGATTGCGGATAACCCGAGTCTTGAGCCGAGTTTGTACCATTATGGCGATAAATGGCTATTGTTCACGAATCCCATCAGGGTCTCCTATCCTTAACACACCTTTACTGTATAGTAAGCAAAGCACACCAGTTATAACTATTTAAATATGATAAGCCAAAGTAAAGTTCTCGTTTTGTAATGGCCCCCTTTACAACACAACCTTGAGTTTTAACGACCCTGAGATTGTGGGCAGAGGAGTATTGCGTCACCTGTACCGTTTATGATAACCGTACAGTCATAAATTTCGATTAATATGGCGTCAAACTGCTATGTAAATCGCTTTCATTACACTCAAATGCCTTTCAAAGAGAACATATCCCAAATCTGCATGTTAGCGTCTTTTACTATTTTAACAGCAAACTATTTTTACGCTGCTATACCGGAAATACAGAGCACATTAACTTTGAAAAAATGTATGTGTATACCCTATGAAAACTGTAAAAAAGTAAATCAATTTTTTTACCCTTTTGCCACACGATCTCAAGTTCACGACCTTGAAAAACACGCTTTAGAAAACATTGCAGGAGAAGAGAAGGAGAAACAAATCAGCATTTTCTTCTTTTATCCCCCACAAGAGTTTCTACACTTATAATGAAAAACACAATTACTAGTATTTCAGTACAATTTGACACGTCATATGCAAATGCTTTTAATTTGGACACATTTAACAGAACAGAACAGAACAGAGCTTTATTGTTTCAACTTGAACTACATAGCAGTCCATCGTTATATACAAACGACAAAAAAGCATATATACAACAATGGCATAATAAATTTTGTAAGGAAAGAAAATTTTGGTTCGGTCTACGGAAGTAACTTCAAATCGGAGATTTTAAAATTCAATTTTCAATTTCCACCTATATGTGCATGCTCGTTCACTCAGAGTGATAATTTGTTTTTTGTTGAAAAGTTTTAGTCGCTCTTTTTATCTCGAACATTTGAAAGAAACTGTACCATAACCTTAACTCTTTGCCAAAGGACATAGTTCTGCGAATTGTCCAAATGGAAACCTTATGCTGACGATGATTTAACTCATTACCACACAACAAAATTTCAGGCTTATCCAAATCGAAAGCATTTGCATAAGACAAAATAAAAGTGACTGAAAATTTGAAATTTATTTTGTGAAGGGTAGGAAATATTGTGAGAAAAGGAGAAAATGCTGGTTACCAGCATTTTCTCCTTTTCCCACAATGTTTTCTCAGGGCTTCTTTCTGAGGGTCGTCAAAAGTTGATACTGTGTGGTAATGGGTTAAGTCTTGCTCAAAAAGTGGATTTAGATCAAAAGGTTTTCAAGGAGTTGAAAACATTATGTTAAAAGAAGAAAATGCTTATTGCCAGCATTTTCTTTTTTCCCCATAATGTTTTCAAAATCGCTTTTCTTTTTCTCGGGGCAGTTAAAATGGTGGATTGTGTAGCTAAACTACTGTAGTGAACTATTTTTGCACCAAATTTATAATCTCAAGCTCTTTCGACGGCTAAAAGTATAATCCACCGCATGGTACTAAAAAAAATGTATTCATTTTAGCTTGGCTTCGCCAGCAGAACTCATCTATCCAAGATCACTCTACATTTTCTATACAGGCATTTCTTGACCTGTGCCAGCCGTAAAAACTTCAATTTTCCCCTATGCCACTCAAAGGGTTAAAGAAAAAAAATATAGCCCAAAAGTAAAAAAAACCCCAAAGATACACCGATTTTTTTTTGTTTGAAAAATCTTGTGATACTTGACAGTCTTAATCCAAAAACAGATTGTATACTCGGTGCTGTCTGATCTTAATCAACATCGTCCGAAAAAGCGTATTCAGCAGCGTCAAGTTGCTTAACTCAGAACAAGTGAAATTCAATGAAGACTCATATTCTGACTGCATATTAACTCATTACCAAACGACAATATTTTAGACTGGTCCAAATTGAAAGCATTTGCAGATGACAACATAAAAGTCACTGAAAAGTTGAAATTTGTTTTGTGAAGGGTAGAAAACATTGTGGGAAAAGTAAAAGCATTTTCTCCTTTTCCCACAATGTTTTCAAAAGGCTCTTTTCTCAGGGGCGTCAAAAGTAGGGATTGTGTGGTAATGGGTTAAGTTTATCTTGCGGACAGCTCCACAGTTTACCAAACAATCACGACTTTGAACAAAACTGACAAAGACACCCTCCTAATAACTATCATTTTCTCTTTTTGCCTCACCGTTTTCTACCCTTCCAGAGAAAAATGCCATCATATAAGTGAAATGACATTTAAATCTCGTCTGAAAGAGTTTTAAATTTGAAGTCGAAGGTTATGCAATCCGATAAACTTCGGTGTTCAATCAAATCCATACTCAGTAAGAAAATATGAGAAGACGGAGACGAAGAAATATGGTGATGTTTATGACAATAATGATGACGATTATGATGATGATGATGATGATGACAAAAACGTAAAAACAAGCTAGGGAAATTAATAAAGCATTTAAAAGTAAGAAAATGGTTTATTTTCACATACCATGTCGCTTTTTCCATTCCACTCTGTCACACCACATTTTATAGAAGTAACTCGAGTGCTTTGATTTCTTTCACGTGTGAAACACAGGCTTATAAAGCGCCCTATAGATAATGATCTTTTAAGTAACTAATTACTTCATATTTTAGAGTAAATCTAAAACGGAATCATATAGCGAGTTCGCATTATCACAAAAATTAATTTCGTGAATTAGATTGAAGACATGATAAATGCTACCAATAACAAAACAAGCTGAAGAAGCAGAAAGTGTAGACTCAAATCAGAAGGGCTGTATAAGGAGGTTGGTCTCGGTCAATAGTCTCTCAACTATAGTCTCACAATCGTGTGTGTTACAATAAGGGTTAGTCATTTCTATCTCTTAACCCTTTACCAAACAATCCTTGCTTTTTACGGCCCTGAGATAATAGTCTTTTTTGTGGGAAAATGAGAAAATGCTGGTAACCAGCATTTTCTCCTATTCCCACAATGTTTTTGACCCTGCCGTAACAAATTTCAATTTTTGAGTTCCGTTTATTTTCTAGTCTTCAAGTGCTTACAATTTGGACCTTTCTAAAATTTTGTCATTTGGTAAAGGGTTAACCACGCGACAAAATCCTAGACATATCCCTGAGACTGAATAAATTTGAAGACGACAAAAATAACTGTGACACAAATATTGAAATTCGTTTTTGAAAAGATAAAAAAAAGTGGGAAAAGGAGAAAGATACCTGTTCTACGGATATAGAAATAACCATCTTGGGTAATTTCTTTACGTAGAATAATGACCCTGGGTTTATTTCTCTACGTAAAATAACGATCCGGGTCATTCCTCTACGTAGAGAAATAACCCATGGGTCATTTTGTAGGGGAGGGTCATTTCTCTGCATTACACAGGCTACAAGCATTTTCTCCTTTCTCCTTTTTGTTTTCAAAAGTCTTTTTTTTAGGTCATTTACCAAAAATGCCTGGTTTTTACGACCTTGAGACAGAAGTCTTTTGAAAACATTGTGGCAAAAGCAATTAATATCAATTTCCTATTATTTTCTAAAACACGTTGTTTGCGCATGTCATATTCTTCGAAGATTCGACCTATCTGAGATGACGCATCACCCATTCCCCGATACTTGGGAAAAGAAGGGCTTACACCAAAGCTAAAAACAAGCTGTAGGGACTGTTTTAATAAATGGCCTGTGCATGGGTTACCTGCTAGCTGATCACAACTGAGTAAATCGCACCAAGTAACGTTTTATTGAGAAAGCGTTTATTTATTTTGAAATTCAAAGCAACTATTATCGTTTTGAAAAAAAAAACAGTCCGCTTATGTACCCAGAATGCCTATATTAGACAGATGAGTATTTGTAGAATGCCATCTAGCGGGAGATAATGTTCTAAAACAAGTCTATTTTCATTGTTTGCTTCCTTATTGTTGTGTCTAAACCCTTTAACGAACGATTCTTATGGAAGACGGATTGGAAACATTTCGGAAATAGGAAAGATGGTGGGGAAACCCGTTTCACATTCCTTTCTCTTTTTTATCATATGTAAATGTCTTAACTAAACTATGTTGTCTGTTTACTCGGTGGAAAGTTTCGTAAAAATCATGAATACATTTATGGCATGTAATTTATGCATACCTCCACCTATTTGATCACATATAATCTTATCTATAGCCAAACTTTTACATATTAAACCTTATCCTGCTAAATAATTGAAGTGAAATTTTCAGTTCGATCGAAAAAAATGTTTTGGGGAATAATATCTACTTATACAATATAGATCCAATATAGATCCAAGGTCAGTTTACATGTTCTGTGCAGTCTGATCTTGATCTACACTGTCCGCAAAAGGTCAGTGAGTCACGCTTGGCAGTCTAAGGATAAACTCAGGTAATGAGTTCCAATCTACCTCAGTTAATTAATTCTGTCTTACTACATTCGTCATATAGTCGAAGGGTCAAATCAAATATGACCTTGTTTAAATTTTTACCAGACTGATTCCGTTAGTTTACGTTCCTGAGGAAGAAAGCTTTCGTGGACGTTGTGAGAAAAAGGACAATGCTAGTAACCGGCATTTTCTCCTTTTCTAACAATTTGTTATAAACTTTAAAACACAAATCAAATAGTTTAAGACAATTTTTAATTTGTTGCATGCAAACACTTTTAACTGAGATAAGTTAAACCTTTTTGCAGTGCGGCAAAACATTTAACCCTGTACCACAACAACCCTGAGTTGTAAAGATCGTTAAAGAGGACAAATTCTGAAAACATAGTGGGAAAAAGGAGAAAATGCTTGTAGGCAGCATTTTCTCCTTTTTCCACAATGTTTTCTTCCGTTTATCAAAGAAAGAAGTCGAAATTTGAGTTACATTTATATTGTCGTCTACAAATGCTTTCAAGTTGGTTAAATCCAAATTTTTGTTGTTTGGTAAAGAGTTAAAAGAGTAGTTTTGCGTGCAGATCATAATCGGAAAATACTATTTTGTTCAACAGCCTTCGAGCATGTTTGACTAATGTTTTCCACCCGGGGTGGGTTCAATGGATACTTACAAAAAATCCTAATTGATTCAATGTCTAATTATTTTGGTAATGGGCTAAAAGTATGGGCGGGGTTTGAGTAGGGAGTTGTTTGGCTTCAATCCAATGTTGGGTTTTTTTTTTTGTGGTTTCGGCCAAAAGTGTAGATCAAGGTCAGTGTACAAAGTACAGGAAGGAGTTCGTGCTTTTGATGACTACTCTTCGAATATTTTTGAAACACTTTGGTCAAAACGTTTTTTACACCTTGGCACCATGGAGCACTAGGCACAATTTTCTGTTTCTGTAAACAAGGTTAAAGTAAACCACACTGATTTTGCAAACACTATAGATCAAGATCAGACTTCACAGAAGATGTAGTGTGATACTTGATACAAACTGTTCTCTATTTTTTTAAGTATTCCTGCTAAAATATCTTTGAAATGGCAATCGCCAACGGTGCGATTTTTCGATCTTTTGCAGCTTGGCCTTGCTGCACAGGAAAACAAGTTAGTAAGCCAGTTTTATTAGAATGATATGTGTAGACATTAATCAACGATATTGCTATGTTTGCAGGTAAATTTTGTTTTACACCTGGCCTCATAGCGCCCATCCTCGGATACCCCGGGGTCTCCCTATTTGCTACGCTACATCAACCCCTGGGACAATTAATTGAATTTCCCTCGCTTTACCGCTGGCCGAATGCTGGCTTTTCATTGGTTCCATCATCATTTTGTGATGGGCGAGTGTACTGTACGCTATGACATTTCGTATCGATTTTCGGCGGCTGATTCAAAGTTTTATAATCAATTGTCCCAGGGGTCGATGTAGTGTAGCAAATAGGGAGACCCCGGGGTATCCGAGGATGCATAGCGCCTACATGTCACTGTAAAATTACAATTTTGAGCGATATTAACAAGAAAAACAAAGACAATGCACAAATTTTGTGCAATGGGTTACGGTATTGCAGTTGGGGTTGTGTTTTTTGGTATTACTTGTAATCAACCTTTTACCACACAATGGCGACTTAAATTAACGACCATGAGGAAGATGCCTTTTGAAAACGTTGAGGGAAAAGGAGAAAATGCTGGTAACCAGCATTTTCGCCGTTTCCCACAAAGTTTTCTATCCTATCAAAGAAATATTGTGTCATTTGGGCCACTATAAAATTTTTATCTGCAAGTGCTTTCAATTTGGATAGGTCTAAATTTTGCCGTGTGGTAAAGGGCTCAGTTAAATTTAACCCTTTCCCAAACGTCAAATTTTGGACCAGACCAAATTGAAAGCATTTTGCAGATGACAAATTAATAGTAGCTAAAAAGATGATTTTTCTACTATGATAGGATAGAAAACATTGTTGGAAAAGGAGAAAATGCTGGTTACCAGCATTTTCTCCTTTTTCCACAATGTTTTCAAAAGGCTTCTATTCCTGACACGTAAAAACCAGGGATTGTTTGGGAAAGGGTTTAAAGATATACATTTACAGCCAGACAGAAAAACGATGTTAAACCTTCATATTGTATGGATTATAGTTTCATGAAATAAAAGTGAAATTGGTTTAAAAAGCCTGGATCAACACGAGGAAATATGTATCTTCAACCTGTAAACAAACAGAAATATCCGCCCAATAAGTTACTTCATCGTTTATTGCAAAAATCAAAGCGTTGGGAAAGCTGAAGTGGTACCTGTCTATGAAACCATTGTGTGGAATTAGTAATTTGAAAGAAATAGAGAAATATTATTCAAATATTGGCTTGAAATACAACCTACTAAGCATATGAATATTCTTTTTTTATTTGGTCAAAGGGAGAGTACTCATTATATAGATAGGTCTTATTTGTGTATTGGTGGTCTCCCTTTGATCATTATATGATGAGTCAGGAGTAAAGTCCCTTTACAGTAGGATACATGATGGATAAAGAGAAAATATGCGACTACACTGACTAAAATTAAGTTTGAAAACTTTAATTTTGAAATATCTTTGGACGTGAACATTTAATTCCCAAAATTACAATCAATTATAAGGCATGGGTCGAACTGAATTTGGAACGAAAAAGCGCAGGTCCAAGTGATCGGTAGGCACATTTTTGTATCATTGCAATACTAGAGGGCTATGAGCCAGTGAAGCTATTTTCAAACAAAAATAAGTATATCCACGATCGATTGCCTCACCAATCGTATTGCATGTGATTTCCAACTACAAATCTGAGTCCTAGCGAAAAACTCATTTGCCTGAGAAAAAATTAGAATAATTGTGTTGATTTCCTTCGGCTTTGAACAAAATACCATACTCGGTCTTCAAAATTCAATATTGAACTTACAGTGGTATTCTTTTCGACGAATACCACAACCAGGTACATACTTTGCCACTTGCATGGAAAAAAGCATCTTCGCCAGCCAAGTTTACGACCACTATACGTGGATCTTACCTTGGCGGATTGAGCTTGATTTTTACAACCCCCCGATACGCCTTTTCATTGGATGCAGCCAGTTCTAGCTGCATCGAATAAAATCGCTCGTAGCATTTCACCTTTGATAAAAATAGAACACGGTCTCTACCTTTCGAATAATAGGTAAAACATGGAAACACACGTGGATGTCTGCTTATCGCTTCATGTGTATTCGTAAGCGGTTTGTAAAACGATCTTTCATTTGCTTTTAGAAACATGATGTAAAGGGCAGTAATAACCAGCATCCAATAGAGGGCACATCGCCGGAATCTCGAAATCGGGCTCAATCAGCCAAGGTAAGATCCACGTAGTGATCGTAAACTTGGCTTGCGAAGATGGGAAAAAAGGAAACGCCAAAAGGACTTACTTGTATGTTGGAAGGGGTGTGTGTGTGGGGGGGGGGGGGGGGAAGGAGAGAATTTGATAAAGATAAAATTGATGTTTCAAGCGCTTTTTTTTTTCATTTTCCCGAATATGGTGTGATGTAGTACAGAGGGATGTAGAAGATATTCGTGCGTGTCCCTAAATGGGTAAACAAATCCGTTTCATTGCACTTCATTGACACTTAATATCCTTTTTGTAAACTGACGCAATGATATCGACTGACATCGAAGATTCTTTTCGGAGATAACTTAAAACATTTAGCGTCGTGCATAAACATTTTTTTATTCAAACACAAATTGCTCTGCAACTTCTTTTGTTTAGTTTGACTCTTTACTAGATGAAAAATGTTAGAGTTCAGACTGAAAATTATTTGCGGTACACGAATCAATACTGGCCTGATCCTGGCTTTGGGAATTTTTGTTGTCTTGAAGTTACAAAACATCATATCGTCTGTTTACTTCTAAAACATCGTAACTGCAGCTTGTAACAAGCTGTGGTTACCAGGTTTTCGAAGTAAACCAACGATATGACAAAAAGCAAAATGTAAGTCATTCTTCCTCAGGGTTATCAAAGCACAGGCTTGTATTGTGAAAAAAATGAGTCATCTTTTCCATTGGTTTAATATGCAAATGCATCTGCTCCTTTTCCTTCAATGTTTTCCATATATCTACTTATTTCGTGCTTTCAGGGAGGATATCGAAAAATAGCAGTGAAAATATTTTTTGATATTAAACGGGTACGACTAGTGAAAATATCGATTTTCAACTTCTTGTTGCCTAAATGCCCCACAACCAGATGGAAATATGACGTCATTTACCTTGCATTTCTCGCGCTTGACGTAATATTGTAATGAATTGCTATGCGGGAGGTGAATAACGGAAAAGAACTGGACTGGACTTTGATAAAGCTCCTCCCAGAAAGGGTTAAAAGCATGAAATAATTAGAATATTTTTTTTTTCAGTGAAAGATCGGAATTCATTTCATCCCGTGAACACCATCGGTAACATTTTAAAATTTTAGAATATTACCGATGGTGTTCACTCGGCGAAATAAATTTCGATCTTTCACCTAAAGAAAAACAAGAAATATCCCCTATATACTTTGACACGTGCCATAGTCGGAGCAAAATTCATTTGTCGTCCACAAATTCGAATTTTACGGAGCCCGGTAGGTGTCATGCTCTATACACATTTTTTATTTCGAAATAACGAAATCCTAAATCGTTTAAACAAAATACTATTTCGAGAAAACGAAATGCTAAATCGCTTTAACGAAATACTATTTCGAGAAAACGAAATACTAAATCGTTAAAACGAAATGCTATTTCGAGAAAACGCAATAGGTTTGTTCAGACCACTTGGTTGTCATCGTATACAGATTGTGAAGTCACTGGCTTTTTGTTCCTGGTTTGATCAGTTTACTCTACATAAGATTTAAATCTGTTCAAAAATAGTTTTACCCCATCATTACGCTTAGAGATAATATCAAAGTACGGAAAAATGTACAGAAAAATGGTTTAGCCAATCAGAAGTTGTGTTACTTACAAATGTGGAAAATTCTGGAGAATAAGACTAAGAAAGTTCTTAAAAATACAGTAAATACAGGCCCTGGAGGTTGCGGGTTCGTTCAGGGCCTGGTTATGACTGACTTTTCTTCCGCCTCTCATCTCTGAGGCATGTGAGAAAAAAAGTCAGTGGCTTTGGAAAGAAAGCTGTGTCAGTACTGGTTTTAGGAAGCCAGGAAACACGGGTGTGGGACTGACCGCTATGATATGACCTAAGCTATTTAAAAATGGCGTTAAGCTGTAATAACGCTACAAACAGAAACACCATAGTTTTAATGATTCTCATCATCAGAGAAGTCTCATATCGGACAGTGCAGATCCAAGGTCATACACCACGTTCTGTACAGTCTAATCTTGATCTACGCTGTCACAAAAAAGCCCGCAAAGTCGAGCTAAGCAGCCTAAAAATTAAGATATTACTCCGGTTAACAAAGCCTTTCACAAACAACATTATTTTTTAACCATCCCAGGAAAAATGGCTAAAAACATTGTGGAATAAGGAGGAATTATTGGTATGGCGAATTCTCAATTTCCTATGTTTTCTACTGTTTTAAAGGCAGATTTCATTAACCGAATCTTGTTAAACGTGTGGCTAGAAAGTGCTTTTAGTTTGGACATGTCTGAAATATTGTCATCTTGTAACAGGTAACACTTTACCAAAGAATCCCTGGTTTTCACGACCCTGAGATAGAAAACGTTTGAAAACATTGTGGGAAAAGGATAAAATGCTGGAAGCCAGCATTTTCTTCTTTTCCCACAATGTTTTCTACCCTGCTGGAAACAAATTTCAAAATCTGAGTTACGTTTAATTAATTTGTCGTCTACAAGTGCTTTCAATTTGGAACATTCTTAAATTTTATCGTTTGGTAAAGAGATACACGTAATAGGGAAGGTTCATTTCTTACTTAAAGGCGGAGGGGCGAAAAACCAACTAAAACAACAACAACAAAACTGTCTGGGATGGCGTTTAAAACTTCGATGACAAATAGAATAAAAAATCCAAACATGTTTAACTATCTGCAGCGGGTGATTTTAAATAGTGTCAAATTTCACATGAAAAATGAGCCAACCTTCATTTTGTAACAGATATGCATGTTTCGTTCATTTCCTCCAACAGACGAATTTTTTCTCGTCCTGAATAAAACGATTGTTTGAAAAACATTATTGTAAAAGGAGGAGTCGCTCGTAGCTGTCTAGTTTGGTTTTATTATGCTAATGCTGTCTTCAGAAATTCAAAGCACTTTTGATATTTATCGAAGAACTATTTGGTACTGTAGACCAAATGTTTTACAGCGAAAGCATTCAGGTACAAGTGTTTATTTTAAAGGGTAGATGTATTTCGCCCCCTTTAAAAAAAGACATTTGTGGAGCGAATTGAAAATAAAATTTACCCTTAAGCTGCTTAGCAAGATTCACCGATCGTTTGCGGAAAGTGTAGATTAAGATCAGACTGCACAGAACGTGCATTCTGATCATTGATCTACACAGTCCGATAAGGAGATATCATTTCCGAAAACATAACTTTGAAACAGCAATATTTGTTTTTTTTACTGTCGAATTGAAAATTTCGTTTTAGTGATTCAGCGGGTTATACGGGTTATTAGATGCATTTAACAAAGCTCATACCCTTTTAAGGCGCAAGAGTAGCGGGGAATCAAATACAACAGTTTCCATGTTATTTTCAAAGTAGTGAGAGTCAGGCCCATAGTTGTATAATCTAGGTCAATATTTTCAAATTTTGACATTGAAAGAAATAATAATGGCATAAAGCATAAATGCATTTAAAAACACTTCCACTCAAAACCAGAAAAGAGCACCCACGGGTCCGCAACGAACGGGACGAAACACTTGTTTGCGATAGCTCGTCGCTCCATGAATCAAGGGAAATAACTCTTGTAGATATTGCTGCTTGATCACAGACAGTGATTGACATCATTAATTTAACCTGACAAAGGACTCTGTTTCACGTTGAGAGAGAGAGAGAGAGATTATGAGAATTGTGTCGCATTTTGTTGTTTAATTAATGATTATGGCGAAATATAAGGTATAAAAGTAAATGAAATATGCTCTGTCAATAGGGGCTTTAACACATTTCCAAAAATTGACGCTGGCTGACATGGGTCAAAACTTTCATGCTATTGGTAAACTTTCTACCTGTCAAAAAACAATTTTTCTTAATGATTCCATGTGATTCCATTGATATTTAGACCTAATACTATATACATGTACCTGCAATATGCCAAAGGAGCATTCGGACATTTGCGTAAAGCGTCGTCTCGGATCAGACCTGCGCAGGCCGCGCAGGCTAATCCGAGACTGCAGTTTACAATTACACTAGATTTTGTCCTTCAGTAGACATGCGCAAAACAGAAAATTGCATATAAACGAAAAGTGTCGTCTCGGATTAGCCTACGCGGATTACTCAGGCTGATCCGAGACGTCCGATGATTTTACGGAAAATTCCGAATGCCCCTTTTTGCGTGTTGCAGGCCAATTATATCTTTTTTTATGGGATGACTAGCTTGAGATAATGCGTGACGAGGATAGAATAAACCTCTTTATTTCATGCTTTCCGGTAGGATATCGAGAAATAGCAGTGAAAATATTCTTCGATCTTACACTGTTACCACCAGTGAAAATACCGATTTTCACGTTCTTGTTGCCTAGGTAAATTGCGCGTGCCTAACAACCAGATGGGAAATATGACGTCATATACGAGGGGTGATCAGAAAGAACGTGGACCAGTGCTGGTATCGGAATATTGTTATAAATAGCGACTTGGAGTGTTCACTATTTTTTAAAATAACCACCTCTTAGTTCTATGCACTTATTCATTCTTGATTTCCATGAGCGAAGCACGTGCAGGAAGGCGTCACGTGACCTTACCATCATGGACCCGGATTTAACGAGGGCTAGCTCCTCTCTGCTCTAGTAGTGCGTGCCACATAGAGAATCTTTCAAAACAGGTATTAGTCAGAGGACACATTGAGTAAGGACTAAATTATACGGATCATTGCTAAGTTTTTCCATGTTTAGTTCTTGCAAAGTTTCCAGTACAAGTGTGGCTCTGTGAGCTAGGGCGTTATTCTGGTGAAAGTGACGTCACCCTGCAGGACTTCTGGCTAAGTTTTTCGTACCATGTATTTGAAATTCATCTGAATAGTGTGAGCATAAAACTCACTATTGACTGTAGTATGTATAGATACAACATGATATATAAGAAAAAGAGGGGAACAGAGATACTTGATAAAGATAACTTTGCCAAGTGACTTAGAAAGGTTAGCTTTACCAGCGGAAGGCGATGTTGAATGTTTCAAAACGCTGCTTTGTTGTTTATATTCAGTCTCGTTACGGTGTGCCTATCTTTCATAGCATATAATCATACGATCAGTAAAGTTTGACCCCTCTACCCTAATGCATTCAGAAATTTCTTCAAAGATTTCGATTCTAACCGCAATTTTCTCGGGCGTCAGTTGCCGAGGTACTCGCATTGTGCAATTACGCTACACTCCAAGATTCCCTGTCAAAATCCGGTGGACATTTCTATATGAAAGGTCAAATATATAAGCTATTTTCCTGACAGCATCTCGGCGATCTTGTTTTACATGGTGCTCTACAGCCGTTATGGTTTTGTCTCTGACTGATGTTGATGGACGGCCAGATTCAAGGTCATCTTTTACAGTATCGCACCCTTGTCTAAACAAGTCCGATCGATGTACAAATATCAGATTTCTTGAGCACAGAGTCCCCTCTAACTGGTTCTAAATCCCTTTTGATTTCCGATAAACACTTTTCGAGTTCGACGTAAAACTTTATGATTACTCCCAGCTAAAATAAAACGTCGTCCGATATTTTAATCCGCTAATGCGGTATATGACGTCATTAAGATATAGAGGATATTTGTTTTTTTCGGTGTAAGATCGAAATTTATTTCATCGAGTGGACACCATCGGTAATATTTTCACGAGTGGCGCAGCCACGAGTGAAAATATTACCGATGGTGTCCACGAGATGAAATGAATTTCGATCTTTCACCGAAAAAAACAAATATTCTATTTATTTTATGCTTTTAACCCTTTCTGGGAGGAGCTTTATCAAAATTCAGTACAATTCTTTTCCCTCATTCCCCGTGGCGTACCCCTCCCGCATAGCAACGTTACGTCAAGTGCGAGAAATGTAAGGTATATGACGTCATATTTCCCATCTGGTTGTTAGGCACACGCAATTTACCTAGGCAACAAGAACGTGAAAATCGGTATTTTCACTGGTGGTAACAGTGTAAGATCGAAAAATATTTTCACTGCTATTTCTCGATATCCCACCGGAAAGCATGAAATAAGACGTCATACTTTACCTACCTGAATATAACGACATTTGAAAGCTTGAGCCAGTTACCACATAATTGGTGCTCATCTATGCAAAATCTTGTAATTCTACGTGTAGTAGTTTTCAAAATAACGAGGTAGTCCACGATCTTTTTGATCACCCCACGTACCTTACATTTCTCGCGCTTGACGTAACGTTGCTATGCGGGAGGGGTACGCCACGGGGAATAAGGGAAAAGAAATGTACTGAATTTTGATAAAGCTCCTCCCAGAAAGGGTTAAAAGCATGAAATAAATAGAATATTTGTTTTGTTTGGGTGAAAGATCGAAATTTATTTCATCTCGTGAACACCATCGGTAATATTTTCACTCGTGGCTGCGCCACTCGTGAATATATTACCGATGGTGTCCACTCGATGAAATAAATTTCGATCTTTCACCGAAAAAAACAAATATTCTCTATGTCTCCCAGAATGCCGCACATATGTGACCTACCATGCAAGGAGTGGCCGTCTGGGAATTCTGTATATCAGTTAGATGAAAACGAAATAGTTAAAGTGCTTTAAAGTTGACTGACTCATAAATCACGAAGCGGTTTTATACATAAAGGCGTGACGAATATATCTCTCAAAACTTTTTATGTCAAGTTATGATAGGTCTGTAATTAATCTAAATATTCAAGGACATATTGATACCTCCTCTAATAAAACAGGGAGTTTAACATTAAAGTGAATGGAATAGAACAGTTCTGTTTTGATAATTATCAAAGAATGAATTAAATACTAACGATCAAATACGAAGTAAGACCACCAACAAGGTTTTTCTAAGATTTAGCCCCGAGATTTTTGACCCCACAAAACTCGATTACATGATTGTCTTTACTATCATCAAGACAGATATTCTGACATATCTTTAACAGCCCCAGGCCGAAAATGTGGCCTCATAATTGGAGTGCAACACGCCAAAAGGTGCATTCGGAAATTTGAGTAAACTGTCGTCCCGGATTAGCCTGCGCAGTCCTCGCAGGCTAATCCGAGACGGCACTTTACGACTACATTAGATTTTGTGCTACAGTAGACTTGCGTAAAACAGAAAATCACATAAAATCAGAAAGTATCGTTTAGGATTAGCCTGTGCGGACTGCAGACGCTGATCCGAGATGACACTTTACGCAAATGTCCGAATGGCCCTTTTCGCGTGTTGCACTCCATATTATGGCCTCGGAAAGAGTGCACAAAATTTCTAGGATTTCGTTCTATGACCTATTTTTTGACTCGGCGTGACCAAATTCTAAACTTGTTCGAGATATCATGACAAACAATCCCTCCAAAACTTATGAGTAACTGACAAAGTGACATGACCAACTTTTCCAAGATATTATCAAGATAAACGTCCTGACCAAGTATCAAGCGTATCGGACTAAGAAAGAGTTTTGTAGAGTCCACACAAGCTTCTTTAACTATTTAACCCAAAATTTTGAACTTGTCCGCAATATCATCAAGACAAACAATCCGACCAAATGTTATGAGTACCTGACACTGTGGCATATAGTGCAAACGAGGTAAATATTGACGCCTGGACGACAGATGTTGGACGACAGACACGGATGAGCACTTGTTGCTCAGGTGAGCTAAAAATGAATAAAAATCCAAAGCCACAAACGACACAAAAGCCACAAGAACTAGGAGTAAATGCCTTATGTAATCCTTCAGAACATACTGGTTTGAATACATCGATAGGGTCACGGGCTATCAACTTACGTAAATTTTGGTCATTATAAGTTATTGATCATAATTATATTTCATACAAATGAAATACATTGATCAACAACTAACTTACAGTTTGTCCTACTCTCTAATTGACTGACAGACACGGATAGGTAGAAAAAGCCATACAAGAACGACAGAAAGCTAAGCTCTGTTCGCAACGCCTTTTAGATTGGCGGGTTTACGAACGCGCGTTTTGAGTTGTAATGCGTCACTATTATTTTGTCCTTGAACTACACGTAGTTTCAGGACAACTGTCTGAGGTCATGCTCTTTTAAGCCTAGATTCAGCAATGGATGCATGCTTTGAGTTGGTTGACGACGTAGAATAATGACCCATGGGTCATTTCTCTACGTCGAGAAATGACCCCCGGGTCATTTCTCGACGTAGAATAATGACCCGGGTCATTTTTCTACGTCGAAAAATGACCCATGGGTCATTCCTCTACGGCGAGAAATGACCTGGGGTCATTTTGTAATGGGGGTCATTTTTCTGCATTACACCGGCTTTCTGCGATTTCCTTAACATTTTAGTTGTTTTTGTACCGATTTTTGCACATTTTCTCTTCTTATTTTAGTACTGTGTCAAAGTTCAGATTCTGATGTAAATACTTGGTTAGTGTTTTCTTTTCACTTTTTAAGTGGAATATTTATTGGTGGAACCCCACGCCTCCACACCCCCGCTACCAACACTTTCTTCTTTTCCCACATTTTTCCTCCCTTTCACAGACAGATTTCAAAATGGAATTCATATTTGAAATATCTTACGCAATCGTAAGTTTTTAATACAGACATGTCTAAACTATTTTCGTATTTTCGGTAAAGGGTTGAGGATGTATATCTAGGTGGGGAAACATCATTTTTAATTCTGTATGACACCAGGAAAAAGACGTTATGCAAAAGTTTTCTATCATATCAAAATTTTTTGTCTGACATCAAAAGCTGTTTATAAAGAAGAGCGAATGGCTTCCAATATCTAATGAATGTATATAAAACATTTAATAAACAACTTATGAAGAAATGAGATCTTATATTAATCATGTTCAGTTTTTTGTTGTCTTCCATTTTTGAGGTATCTGTATTTAAGAAATGAAATCTATACTATTCTAGATTCATTTTAATTGAGATTCGTTAACCCTTTGGCTGCTAAGCACGTCTTATTGACCTTTTGCGGACAGCGTATATTAAGATCAGAGTGCACAGAACGTGCAGTCTGATCTAGGATTTACACTATCCGATAAGGAGATATTATTCCCAAAATCATAACTTTGAAATAGCAATCTTTGGGTTTTTGCCATCGAATTGAAATTTGTATTTTAGTTACTTAGCAGGATAAGGGGTTAACACTTCTTCTCGCCTGAAAAGCCGAAAAGGTCATATCAGCTAACTCAAGTGCCTTGTGACATAGGATATCGACACCTGTTTTATACTTTTACAAACCACAGAACATAGATAGAATACACTTCAGCCCTTGAAAGCCAACGTCCAACTTTACTCTACAGACCTACCTACTAGGAATTTACAGACTGCAAAAGACAGATTATATTTCACACAAATCAATGTAAAGGCACGTCACATAGAGCATAAATTGATGATATACGAAAAGGACACCTTAGTCCAAGGTCAAGGCCACATAACATAGTTTTAAATAAGAATTTGTACTACCACATACAGGGGTAACAACCTACATCATATAGCATACGTCATTGGAGACATTTTGAATCCGCCATTTTCGTTTTAAAAGGTAAATTTTTCGGCTTGTACATTATTGTTATTGAGGATCTGTCCAAACAAAGCAGTGCATATGGTACCTGACAACTTTCTTCGTTAGTATACATTAATATTTTGTTCATTAGTTTCGTTCATTTTGCAATTACTCCGCACAATTTTCGAAACGGTGACACATGTGCAATTTAAAAATAGGTGTCGTATACAATGCCGTTAAGAATAATTGTGTTGAAGTGTTTAGAGCTGCAACATTGTTTCATGGCATTTTGATTTCACGAATAATACAAATATGTTTACCGTCACCAGATGAAGTAGGTATTCTAAGTAGATTTTAGATATATTTATCTTTTTAAAGTAATTAATCTGCACTTTGCGCACAAAATGGCAGCTATTCCGACACCTCTGCTATGACGTAGGTTGTCACCCTTGAAATAGGATGCTTTTCTTCATGTGTGTTTCTCGAAGGCAGAAAAAAAACCATGTCTGCTTTTTACTGATTGATGTCTCCTAAATATTGCTTAATTGCGTTCAGGGGTAAAATAGTTTTTTACGTTTAACAAGAAGCCTACTGAAAAGATTGTGGGAAATGGAAGAAATGTTGGTAACAAGCATTTTCTCTATTTACCACAGTGTTTTATACTCTTCTGAAGTCAAGTTTCAATTTCAGAGTCATATTTATTTTGTCTTCTAAATGTAGTATAAAAACAAAAATGCTACTAAGAATGGGTTGGGGGGGGGGGAAGAAGCAGGGAGAAAGGGGGAGGGGAGAAAAAAGGTCCCAGTGGTGAAAAAAATGTAAGATAGGCCTTATGTTTTAATTCTATTTTAGTTTTGGAACGGATTATTTATTGCCCTGCACATGTCAAGATACTGAATTCCAAAGTATGAGTCGGAGAGTTATTAAAGGACTACAAAGTGCGAAAGGTGTCCATTTTATACTTTGAAGTTTATAAAAATAAATATCTGTAAGACTAACGTCGGTAATGAAAGACTTTAAATGTCACAGGATTTAAATAATATTTGAATTTATAATTGTTGGCGAATATGGTGAAAGAATTTGACCTTTCTCCCAGCTCTAAAATTGGCATATTCAGATTCCTTGACTTCAAACTTGAATTGCTCTCAAGAGACTTATAGAAAGTTTCAGCTCACTTTTGGCAACACGCGAAAGAGGGCATTCGGACATTTGCGTGAAGTGTCGCCTTGGATCAGCATGCGCAGTCCGCGCAGGCCAAACCGAGATGACACTTTCCGTTTTTATGTAGTTTTCTGTATAGTGCAAATCTAATACAGAAGAAAATCTAATGTAATAGTAAAGTGTCGTCTTTGAATACCCCGCGCGGACAGCACAGGCTAGTCCGAGACGACACTTCACAGCACTACCCCTTTTCGATTGTTGCAAGCCAGTTATGTATTTGATCACTGCCGGGAAAAACGTTCCATGGGTATTCATAAGCGATCCATGACATAATGTACATCCATCTTGTCTAAGAACTAATTCAATCATGAGGTAGGACGGAAAATTAAAGAAGAGCAAAAATATTTGGTCATGTTCGGTGAGCGCGGACTGCACAGGGCGACATTTATGGAACTTTTTTGAGACTTAGACTATTCAGATCTTTAAATCACGCCGGACTTCCAGGATACTTCATGGCTAAGTGTTAGGCTTACAGCTATTAAACGCCAGTAAAGAAGAAAACAAAAATAATAAAAAAAGAAACCAAAGGCACTACCTAAATGGGCTTCGTGGCCTCCTTGGATGCTTTTAGATTTCGCGTCACAGAGTTTCAACAAATCTTCTGCGAATAACCCAGCATTAATAACAATAATATTCATGGATTGCACGGTTTCGTATTCAAATCAGTAAGATCACGCCGATGTCTGATATCATGATAATACGTATAGTCGGTACGAGGTTTTTGAAGTTAACCGACGATATGTGTCATACTCTTTGAAAAGGGTGTTTCATGCATCAGCAAGTATCAACTCATGCCGGTGTAATGCAGAGAAATGACCCCCGCCCCCCTACAAAATGACCCATGGGTCATTTTTCTACGTTGAGGAATGACCTGGGTCATTATTCTACGTAGAGAAATCATCCCAGGATCATTTATTCTGCATAGTGAAATGACCAATGGGTCATTTTGTAGGGGAGGGATTTTTCTCTGTATTACACCGGCCTGCTCTGCCCGCGCAGAGTGACATAGGTTAACCCATTACCACACAATCCCTACTTTTGACGTGTTGAGGAAAAAGCCTATAGAAAACATTGTGGGAAAAGGAGAAAATGCTGGTTACTCCTTTTCCCACAATGTTTTCTACCCTTCCCAAAATAAATTTCAAATTTTCAGTCACTTTTATTTTGTCGTCTGTAAATGCTTTCAATTTGGACCAGTCTAAAATATTGTCGTTTGGTAATGAGTTAAACATTTGACTTTAATCACATTTTCTATACATGTCAGAGAAACATTCTCTCTCGTGATTCAATCTATTGTTGGACAGAATGGATTTTATGGACCGATAACTGTAATGATTTGCTCGGCATAACGCACCAAGATGTTACATGTTACTCCCTTTTCATAGAGAGCCAGGCAACTGTCTTTAGTGCTTTAATAGTTTATCGTATATGAATACCTGGTGAAAAATCTTGCTTGGGGTATTTTCATTGATTACAATGTTTCCTTCAAGGTTACTAGATTCAAATCACATCTATTCAGTTTTCAACAAGTCAAAGACGTTGGACTTTTAAAAGGTAAACTGTTATGTCACTGTGTCAGGAAGGCATTGATTTCTTCTGTGATATAACTTTAAAGACCAAATACCAGCTAAAAGTAAATAATGTACAAGTTAAAATGTTTTTAAATCTTACTTATACCAAAATATTGAAGTTATTGTGAAGCTCCCAGTCTGCTTTGTAGGGTCAGTCCGATGTACTGGTAGAAAGATAAATTTTGTAGGGTTGGTCCGAGTTGCTGGTAGAATGATAAATTTTGTACAGTCGGTACGAGTTGCTGGTAGAATGATAAATTTTGTACGGTCTGTACGAGTTGCTGGTAGAAAGATAAATTTCGTAGGGTCCGTCCGAGTTGCTGGTAGAATGATAAATTTTGTACGGTCGGTAGGAGTTGCTGGTAGAATGATAAATTTTGTACGGTCGGTACGAGTTGCTGGTAGAAAGATAAATTTCGTACAGTCGGCCCGAGTTGCTGGTAGAAAGATAAATTTCAAACGGTCGGTACCAGTTGCTGGTAGAATGATAAATTTTGTACGGTCGGTACGAGTTGCTGGTAGAAAGATAAAATGAGTAGGGTTAGTACGAGTTGCTGGTAAAAAGATAAATTTCGTACGGTCGGTCCGAGTTGCTGGTAGAAAGATAAATTTTGTAAGGTCGTACGAGTTGCTGGTAGAATGATTAATTTTGTACAGTCGGCCCTGAGTTGCTGGTAGAATGATAAATTTTGTACAGTCGGCCCGAGTTGCTGGTAGAATGATAAATTTCGTATATGGTCGGCCCAAGTCGCTGGTAGAATGATAAATTTTGTACAGTCGGCCTGAGTTGCTGGTAGAATGATAAATTTCGTATATGGTCGGCCCCAGTTGCTGGTAGAAAGATGAATTTTGTACAGTCTGCCCGAGTTGCTGGTAGAAAGATGAATTTTTTACAGTCGGTACGAGTTGCTGGTAGAACGATAAATTTCATACAGGAAGTACGAGTTGCTGGTAGAAAGATGAATTTTGTACTGTTGGTACGAGTTGCTGGTAGAAAGATGAATTTTGTACGGCCGGCCCGAGTTGCTGGTAGAAAGATGAATTTTGTACAGTCTGCCCGAGTTGCTGGTAGAAAGATGAATTTTGTACAGTCGGTACGAGTTGCTGGTAGAATGATAAATTTTGTACGGTCGGTCCGAGTTGCTGGTAGAACGATGAATTGAAAAGTAGGTCAAAAGTTGCAAGGTCGCTCTATCTTTTGTTTACTTTTCACGTAAATTCTTTTTTTTTTTACCAACCACGAACACTTAGACCGACTGTACAATAATAAATTGTCTTCTTTACAAGAAAGTCCATACTTGAATAAGGATGATATAATTAAATTCAAATGTTTTTCAATAGCTGCTTGGTTTTAAGTTGGCCCCCATTGGGGCCTTAAGTTTCATATTTTGAGTTGTTTTTGTCGTCATTGCAGTGTCGTATAGTGTTAATTCGTTTTTAGCTCCACTGGCCGAAGTCCAACAAGCTTATGTCATGGCCCGGTGTCCATTGTGCGTCCGTCCGTCCGTGCGTGCGTTAACTTTTATTTCAGATATCTTCTCCTCTGAAACTACCAATCCAATTTTTATGAAACTTCACAGAAATAATGCTGCCATAGTCTTCTTTAGAATTCCTTGAAAAAAATTGATTCCTTCAAAAATTCTGGTTGCCATGGCAACAAAACTGAAAATTTTTTAAAAATCTTCTTCTCTGAAACCATAAGGCCTAAAGCTATCAAATATGGCATGTAGCTTTATCTAGTAGACTTCTACCAAGTTCCTTCAAATAATAGCCCTGGGGTCAAAATTAGCTTCGACACGGGGGTCACAAGTCTTATATTGGCTTATATAGGGAAAACTTTAAAGTCCTTCTGGTAACTAGCCATAGGGCCTAGGGTTACCAAATTTGGCATGTAGCTTTATCTAGTAGACCTCTACTAAGAGTGCCTAAATGATAATCCAGGGGTCAAATTTGGCTCGGCCCTGGGGGTCACAAGTTTCATATGGGCTTATATGGGGAAGACTTTAAAATCCTTCTGGTACCTAGCCATAAGGCCTTGGTTACCAAATTTGACTTGTAGCTTTATCTAGTGGACCGCTACTAAGAGTGCCTAAATGATAGCCCAGGGGTCAAATTTGGCCCAGCACCGGTGGTCACAAGTTTTACATGGACTTTAATATGAGGAAAACTTTAAAAAATCTTCTCGTACCAAGCCATAACGCCTGGGGCTACTCAATTTTGCATCTAGCTTTATCAAGTGGTTGTCTACCAAAAGTGCCCAAATATTATAGCCGTGGGATTAAATTTGACCCCGCCTGGGGGTCACAAGTTTTACATGTGCTCATAACCACTATATTTAGCCCTTCCTCATGGGTTTTATGTTTTACAGTGCCTTTTTTTTTGAAAAAAAATCTTTGAAATCTTCTTGATTATAATCACACATTCTAGACCTGTAATATTTGGTAAGGGGCTTTATCTTGTAGACCTCCACCAGGATTCAAGCAACTAAAGCTTTGAGATCAAAATTGGGTTTAACAGGGAGGGGGGGGGGAGGTGCTCACAACTTTCTCATTGAATTTTATAGAAAAAAATTGTATGTCCTCAAGTTTGAAACCAGTTGGCCAAATACTGTAATATTTGGCTTGTAGTGTTTTTACTTATTAGCCAGTGGAGCGATACAGGGCCATCATGGCCCTCTTGTTGTTATTATACAAATGGCTTTTTATGTTATATACCACTAGTAATATATTAAATCATGTTTCTATTTTGTAAATCACATACGTAATACAATGCCAAAAAAATGACAAGACTTTCAAATCAAGCTGTTAATTTTTTTTTAGATAAAAAACGTGCTGAAATTCATTATTTATGTTTGTCATTGACTCTATCGCACCAATTAAAACCGAAGATTCGGATGACTAGTGAAACAAATTGTTCATCCAATAGAAATTGTCTATTTTTTTTGTGTGTGTTTATTGAATGTCGATAGACCAGAATTTCATTTATTTATGCCTTTGCTCTTCGACTAGGAAATCTCAAAGTAATCCTGCAGAATAAGTTAATCCTTTACCACACGGCAGAATTTTAGACCTATCCAAATCGAAAACATTTGCAGATATAGTTTCATAGTGGCCAAAATAATGCAATTTTCTTTGATCAGGGTACAAAATATTGTGAGAAAAGGAGAAAATGCTGGTAACCGGCATTTTCTCCTTTACCCACAGAGTTTTCAAAGAGGCCTCTTCCACAGGGTCGTTAAAGTCGTCATTGTTGGCAAAGGGTTAATAATGCCTTCAGTTCGACAGTAAACTATCGTTATTTTTGAAGGAGACATATATCATTTTGAGGGAGAAATATATCATTATCGGACAGTATAGATCCAAGATCAGACTGCACATTTTGTACCGTCTGACTTTGATATAGAGTCTACAATGTCACGAGAAGGTCTTTGAATTCCTCTAAGTAGCCAAAGGGCCAAGAACATCTCGAGAGATGCACAATTTTGTTTTAGATCTACTCTTTTCAAGTCGACATTTATTTTCTTTAAATCTCAAAAAAAAAAAACTATTAATGTCTCCGAAATGTTCTCCTAATGTTTCCGAAAGCAATGTACTCTCAGAACGTTACAGGGCCTAAGTCAGGATTTTTAAGAAATCTAAACAGTTTCATGAGTTAAATAAAAGGCCTTTAAAATAGAGACGTTTCAGGACTATTCTTTGATAAATTTTGGCTGTCCTCGTAAATTTAAACATATACAGGGGTAACAACCTAAGTCATAGCATACGTCATCGGACTTTTTAAATCCGCCATTTTCGTTTTAAAAGGTAATTTTTTCAGCTTGTCACCCTTGAAATACCTCTTATTTCGCAGACGTGTAGAACAATGTCACAGCGTTAACATGAAACGCTTGAAAATTGTGAAATACTGACATAGCAGTAATGTGACCTGGCAGTGATGTCATATCAATACGTCACAGTAAGTGACGTATATACTCGTTCTCAGCTTGATCGAATAAAAATAACAAACATGTTTCATTATGTGGCCACTATGTATAAGTGGTCACATATTGCAACATATTGAGTCTGTATGGAATTAAATCAAGCAATTCTAAACGAAATCCAGCGTTTTCATTGGTTTAGAAAGTAGGCCAAACTGCAAGACGTACGTACATTTACTAAAAACTAATCTTCAAGACTGAAAATAGTGTTGTATATTTGACCTGGACCCGTAGTCACCCCTCACAACGTACCGTCAGTGTGACGTCGCAGGCAGTGATATCGGACCCTTGTTATAAAGTCAGTGTGCGTGTTTGGTAAGACTTTTCATTTTTTTTGTAATCATTCCTTTAAATGATCTGAAAAAGTCTTTAGACCTCCAAAGCATACAATGCCTAGGGACTTTGTTTTTTGTCAAAGCTTTTGTTAACTACTTATTATAATGGAATAGACTTAGACCAACTATTAAAATCCAATCACCTTTTTTTATATTTGGTCAAAGTGTTTGTGCATACAGCCATCTGCTTCCTGTCGAAAACATCAGAATATTGAATGTATTCATCTAATGTCTTTGATAAATACACGAGAGTCTTTGTAGTCCGTTTGTATCCACCCAAGCTAGCCTCATTCTATCTTCATATCGTACTTACTTTTCAATATGGCTGACATAAAATACGAAAATGCGCAGGTCCGATATCACTTCCTGTGACGTAGGTTGTTACCCTTGGTAGTAAGTATCAAATCCGCTAAACTTATCAAATTAAGTATTTTGTTCAAATCCGATAGTTAAAACGGACTCGCTCATTTTCTCACCTAACCCTCAACAAAAGAATCCCTGGTTTTTACTTCCCTGAGATAAAAGCCTGTTGAAAACATTGAGGGGAAAAAGAAGGAAATGCTTATAGACTAGCAATTTTTTTTTACCACAATGCTTTTACCACAATGCTTTCGTCTACATATGCGTTTACATATCAATTGATCATGATAAACCCTACTCTTTTCTGTAATTGTCGCCTGTCGCCCATTTGTCAAATTAGGGAGGTCGTGAATTATTTTTACTTAACCCTTTACAAGGCTACAAAACTTTAACTCTTCAACATACACTTGTCTAAATTAAAAGCATCTGCAGGCGACTAAATAAATATGATTCAAAAATTGTTACTTGACGTAGAAAAGTAGAAAACATTGTGGGGAAATGGAAAAATTGTTGGTTACCAGCATTTTCTGCTTTTCCTATAATGTTTTCAGAAGGCTTACTCCTCTGGGTCGGTAAACCTAGGGATCGCTTGGTAAAGGATTGAACCAGTTCGAGTTTAAAGTGTAAGATGTAAAACATTGCTTAAACCAATGAAATTGTCTTTAAAACGGAAACAAACACATAACGGAACCTGCATTTTCTTCCTTTCCCACAATGTTTAAGCAAGTCCTCGCGGCCCTAAGAATCGTTTAACCCTTTGCTCCCCAGTCCCGAATTATAACGGCTCCAAGGAAAAGTCTTTCAAAATATTGTAGGAAAACGAGCAGTTTCTCCTTTTCTCACGATGTTTTCTATTCTTCCCATAACAAGAATCAATTTTTGAGTAGAATGTCATTAGTGGTCTGCAAATGCTATCAATTTGGACTGTTCTTAAATGTTATCGTTTGGTAAAAGATAAACGCGGAATTAAGTTGTAAAGGTTAATAGTTGTAGAGATTAAAGAATAGTATATCAAGGTAGTAGATATCGGGTTTACCCGGTACAATGTTTTAAGATAAGAAAGTTCGACGTGCAAAAAGACAATATACGAATGAATGAAATCTAAAAGACAGGAGGCGGACGAACGAAAAAATAACCTCGACACGCGTGCGCGTGCTTTTTTTTCACATAACATACACTATGCACGTGATATGAATTTCAGGTCACAAAGTTTACAGCCTTTGTTACAAAGTAGGGTTTCAAGGGGGCCGAAGGATCCACATTATAACAATTAAGAAGTATTGATCTAGCTCTAAATTTTGAAATTAGTCGTTCGGACTAGATGTTCATTGTCAACCAATTAGTAGCTTGTTTTAAGGTCGCGGACCTGTAATAGAAAACAGCTATTTCCACTATAACACATGTAGATCTGTTATCCTACAAAATTTTCTATGATTAAAAAGTAGTATTGTTGTAAATCTACTACTTGAACTGAGCTATATACTGGTATATATATATATTTTTTTCCTTTTTACCTTTCTAAGAATTATCATTTAGAAATCTAATGCTACTATTTCCTCAACTATCAAGGAATTTTATTCCATACTGCACTAGAAGCGTCACGGGTCTACTACCTTAACCCTTTCCAAACAAGCCCTTGTTTTTACGTGTCTGCAGTACAAGTCTTTTGAAAACACTGTGGGAAAAGGAGAAATTGCTCGTAACGAGCAATTTCTCCTTTTCCCACAGTGTTTTCTACCCGTTTGGAGAACTTTCTGCCATTATTATCAAATTTGAAATTGTCGTCTGGAGACTTTTTGAGGTTTGGAAGTCTAAAATTTGTCGTTTGGGAAAGGGTTAAGACTTCGAATTATAACATTATGTAATGTGAGGAATGCTCTTTGAAAAGAAGGTTTAATGCACGCTCAAAAAGTATCAAGCCTGGTTCTGCGAAGTCTTCACGAGCTGACCTGAGTCGAAAGCATTTGGTAAATTTCATGCATGTCTATTGACTATACTATCCCGAGATTCAGCAGCTTATTAAACACGATGGTTTGTATGGATCCGGGATTATGTGATAACTTACCGGGTGTAACATGGAACAGAGAGATGTATCAAAACCCTTTGTGCCATAGCATGACCCAAATAAATACACCGGGTAGAGGTAACCCTCAGATTAAGTTTAACTCTTTACCAAACGACAATATTCTAGGTTTGTTCAACTTGAAAGCATTTGCAAACGACAAAATAAAAAGTGACTGAAAATCTGAATTTTGTTTTGTGCAGAGTGGAAAACATTGTGGAAAAGGGAGAAAATGCTGGTTACCAGCATTTTCTCCCTTTCCCATAATATTTTCTAAAGGCTTCTTTCTCATGGTCCTCAAAAGGCTAGTCCAAATCGAAAGCATTTGCAGACGACAAAATAAAAGTGAAATGTTAGAATTTGAAATTTTAAAATTTGTTTTGTGAAGACTAGAAAACATTATGGGAAAAGGAGAAAATGCTGGTTACCAGCATTTTCTACTTTTCCCACAATATTTTCTGAAGGCTTCTTTCTCAGGGTCGTCAAAAATTGGGATTGTGTGTTAATGGTTTAAAAAGTATTTTGTTAATTCTTCAAAGAGATCAGTCTCGTATTGAATGGTTATCGAACCTCTTTGTCCTTCGCGAAGATAATAAACCAGGATTAGCCTATATTTCCATATAGTTTGATCTTGGTCTAAAGCAAATGATACCCATATGTTTCATGTCCAATTATACCGATTTCAATTGAATACATATGAGCGCGGATCTGGGAAAAGGTGCCTTAAGGCGTCGAGTTGTGACGTAGAGATATTGCGGTTCAAAGTTACGTCATCAATTTTGTGATCGTCACATGTTTATCTAAAAATAGTCGATAAGAGTGTATGCGAAAAATCTTGAATTTTGATGTAAAAAGACATCTGTTTCCACTGAAAATTTATTTATTATAAGAAGTTATCGTTTGTTTGAATGACCAATGTTATAAAATTTCTTTTTGATACGAGTCATTTGCATGTGAAGCCATAAATCTGGAGAGGAAATTTATGTAAACCCCCACCTTCCGAGAAAGACATCGTTATGGAGGTAAGTTTACTCTTATCGATATAAAGCCTAAGTTGCATTTCTGATTTCAAAGATGTTTTCAAAACACAATGTTGCAAACCTAGCTTTGTTTCCATTTCAGTTTATTTTTTATTCTCAACCTTAAATGCAGCCTCGTAGGTCTATGGCCGCATCAACAAGTGATCACTACGAAATGGGAAAAAAAAGGTAGAACTTTACTCGAAAACAAATCCCGCAAATGTTAATGTTAGGTAGTTTAAACCCTAATATATGGAAGATGTACCTGCTATTTGTGTTTTTCTTGGGAGTCTAATATAACGAGGGCGATGTTAAGAACTGAATCATCAAAATAAACTACATGTACCTTAAACTTTACGTCATTAGATGAAGCGTGGGTAGCGCAGTCGGTTACGCTGCCTACTCAAATTCATTTTTTTAACGTAATGAGATTGGACTGTAAGATCGAGGCGCATCCATAACTGGTTACATTTTCTTCTTCTGGTCTTCTTTTTTTTTTCCATGTAAAAATGTTATTTACTTTTTTCCCTCGACAATATTTTGTTTGTGGTATTCTGATCCAACCCATTATTTCAACCCTGATGTTTATTTCTTCCTTCAGGACATAGAGAGGTACTTTGGATGGACACCAATCAACACACCGTTTGGTTCCTAAGATGGCTCATTATCGTGTGCTATTGATATTTCAGATGGGGAGGATGACGAAGATCCCTACATCAAGATCAATGGACGGGTTCTACACTTTATCCAAGAACTAGGTCAATGTCATTGTACTGAGGCTAATATTGAGGACCTGAGTGACCAGGAGCCGAGCAGCGGTAACCCAGTCAGTACAGGACCTGAGGACAGGGAGTCGTGAGTTCGACTAACGGCTTGGCCAATTTCTTTCTGTCTCAAATAATTTTGGAAACGACGTTAAATACACTGCAATCAATCAATGAGTGACCAGGAAGATGGGAGAAATGGAGATTCAGAGAAAGGTGATCCGACTGCCAGTAACAACAGTCAAAAGATCTTAAATCTGGGTCACGATGGAGATTTTTAAATGAAGATGAGGAGTTTGAAGAGAGATGGTGTAAATGCACTTGAACTGTCCGTCAAAATTGACAAAGACAGGCATGATCGACCACATATAAAATATGCGCGAAATGGAGAAAAATGATAAAGACGTGTATGTAATGCCAACTTTGATGGATTTTGTTATAGAAAAACCAACAAAAGGAGAGAAAAGGAAGAGAAATAGAAAGAAGTTTATGTTTGGGGGAAATGCTTGTGTAGGACATTTTTTATGGTTGTGTTTGCCATTGGACGAAGGCAACTCAAAAATTTAATGCAGCTGAGCACATGGACAAAAATGGACCAGGTGTGCAAACACACGGAAACACTGGAAAAAGAGTCCACATCCCCATAGTGTTTGAAGACATTAGAGCATCTATTCAGTTCACTGTGAACTATGCGAACGTGCATGGTCTTCCTCAGCCAACTGCACCTCAGGGTACTGATAATACTCCTCTCATGTAATTATCTTCACTGTTAGAAAACCAGAAAGTCAGTACATAAGGAGTATATAGATTCCCTCTCTAAAAATGTACGCTGTATTCAGTACTCCACTTTTACAAAAATATGGAGGAGCTGCGTGCCACACATTCGTGTAGCAACACCAAAAGACTTAAACACATTTTTTTCCTGTTCTCTTTGTAACTGATGCGTCCAGTTCCGTTTACATTGTGTACTCCAGAAACAAAGGGGCGCATTAGACTAGTTTAGATAATTTATATGGCACACATAGTTAACAAAATATTTAACCCTACTTCGTTTCTCGAGTTTTTCTATGCAAAATTTTGAAGACCATGGGTTAGACTGTTTAAAAAAAAATGTAGGCAAAGGAGAAAATACTTATGACCAGTATTTTCTTCTTTTCCAACAACCTTGTATGTCCTTTTAATGACAAATCTCATCATTCGGGATATATTCAGTTTGTCGTCTGAAAACTCTTTCAATTTGGTACAGTCTAAATTGTCACCTGATATATACATGCACTTTACAGATAAATATTTAGCAAGCTCTTTGGCCTGAATCTTCTCTGAAGACTTTTTAAAAGTTCTTATTACATGTATTTGTGTTCATTTTGATAGTTTTGACAACCCATCTGTAGATGTTCATGTTATGTAGCAGATGCTAGCCTTGAATGACCAAAAGATAGGACATCAATATTTTAGGGATGCTGATATGTTTTCTTTTTTGTGTATTTAATACACCCAGACTTTAATACGTACATGTATCAATCTTTATACATTTTTACGGAACACACAATAGAAGGGTTTGTTAGAGACGTTTTAACATTCTTTGATGTGCTTGAACAAAAGATGGATTTGCGTTTTGGTTCCCATTTGTAGACCAAGATCAGGCTGCAATTATATGCATGCTATTTTCTCTACATTCTCCATGATATAATTTCATGCAAATGTGCGGCAGCAAAGGAATGACACTGTTTCACTATCTCTTTGCGCCTTCATTTCAAAAATGAGCACGGCATTCCAACAATTTTTTTTTTTGCCGAAATACAAAATTTCAGACTGGTTCAAAATGAATTCATTTGCTGAGGACCAATAAATAAAGAATGTCTTTGCAAGGGTAGAAAATATTGTGAGAAAAGGAAAACACGCCGGTTACTAGCATTTTCTCATTTTTTTCCAGTTTCAGAAGTCTGTTTCTTTGGGGGTCGTTAAAACTAGGGGTTGTGTGGTAGAGTTTTAACAGCATTATAAATGGATCGATAAATATATACATGTATTTTACGTGATTCAGTCTACTATAAACCTAATAGTTTTTGCTAACATTAAAGATCAAGATCAGACTTCAAAGAATGTGTAGATACATACTGTGCAATACTTTGCAAACTGTTTTAGAAAGAGAGGAATAGTTTGATCCTGTTTTCTAGTATACCTACTATACGCTAAGAGTTCTTGCCGAAACTGATCTTAAGAATTTGAAACTGCACCATGCTCTAGCAAAAGCGGGTCTGATGCATCTACGCCATGCATATCACGCGAATCAACACAAAATTAGGGATCTATACAGCCCATATCGTCATAGAAGTGGCTCAATAATCCTGAGGTAGAATAGTCATTGAACATGCTAAAAATTCACAAAAAAAAAAAAAAACCCCGAAAGGTCGACGCAGTTTATTTTCCACACTTCGTGCAGGTTGGTCTTCGTCGATTCTCCTTGTAGATGCATAAAACAACTTTTTACCAGAGAGCAACTTCGGTTTTTAAGTATATCTACGTTTATTATATACCAGTAATTTTTTTATGGATCCAATACAAGCGTTGAATCGAATTGAATAACACACACGACAGAAAAAAAATCTACACGCAGTGAAATATGGTCCCAAATATGGTATGAGGACGTAATATTAATCCGCCATTCACGAAGACAAGAGTTACTACCATCCGCGCTGATTGAATTTATCTGCCGTTTTCAAATAAAATGTCAATAACTGCAAATCTTGTTGAAAGTTGTAGGTATATAATAAAAGAAATATTGTGTTGTAGTAACATTCATGGTGCTTGTGTTTACTTCTCTCAGCGTAAGAAAATTTTGACATCGCGCGACATCAAATTTTCTTATGCTCCACGAATTAATTACAAACACAAAGAAAGTCACTACAACGTTATATTCCGTATGTATTCCTTTATATCACGTAAATAGTAATTGCTGTTTTGTAGTTTCTTTATTGAATATGATTTAAATCATTCCGAATGACGAATATGTCATATGAATATGTTCATTGTTTTTAACATTAGTAACAAGGAATAATTTATGTTGTTTGTTTGTTACTTTTCTGTCCCGTTTTTTTTTCCTAGTGCTTGGCAAACTGCCTAAGTAATCAGGTAGCTAAACAGCGTGTCGTTGTCGTTTAATCCTTCGATTAAATCAAGGAACAAACTCAAGAAAAACATGTAGAGATGTGTTTTTACATTGACGTTTCACACCCTCTGACAAAATGTACGCATTTTACTGCGTTTTAGAATTGACGTCGCTGACGTGACGTTCGTTAACAAAACGCATTGTGGAGGGTGCCTGTATTTAAACGTGCATATCTCCGAAACTATACATCATATCGATGAAAAATGACAAACACGTCAGACAGAAATGAATCCCCTTTAATAAAATGCAAAAAAACAAAAATCGAAAATTTTGGCCATAAGGCACCTTTTCCCAGATCCGCGCTCATATGTTTTTTTACAGCTGGTTAAATCCATTTTGTTTTAAATATTTCAAAGGGAAATTTCAATTCCAAAATATTTAGTAAACCACAATTTTTTTTCAGTCAATACCGTGTTTTTCTTTCTTAAACTTAATCCGGTCGGCATGACAATGGGATAAGAAGAAAAAGATAAAGAAAAATCTTGTAGGGAAAACCTGTTGCCCAGTGAACATGTGAGTAAGTGTTGTTTTTTCATTGATTGACAAGGGTTATTTACATGATGGTGACAGGTGGTACTTGTATATTACATGATAAATACATTTGACATTTGCACCGTATCACTCGTTGTTCATTCTGCGTAAGGATACTGTCTTATGACCGGGACCTTCTTTTATTTTAAAATTTAACAGAAGCAGTGTTCGCCTAAATTCCGACAAGAATTATGTATCATTGATTCCAACATTCTTTTTTATTATTTCTTTTAAGGCAAAACAATTAACATTTGCACTGGTCCTACATTGTATACCTACAAATTTGAAACTTGTCTATACGAAATGAAGGGTAAAGCTAAGTATACTTCTGGATTCTGAAAATAACCGTTCATTTACAAATAAAAGTCCATGAGCGGTAAGTATTGTCAAACTGTACTGTTTGATCAGTGTATCAAAGCTAAGTTTATGATAATGGTTTAAAAATATGATGTTCATTTGTTTATTTGTTGGTGGTTGCTTTTGTTTTATTATCGCCGAGGTTAACACTGCAAACAAATTTACATTATTCCATCTCATAGGAAATTAGTCCTTTTACTGCTAAATAACTGAAATTTTTGACTCGATAGTCAGAACCGATGTATTGCTATTTCAAAAGTTATTTTATGGGGAATAATATCTCCTTATGGGACAGTATAGATACAAGATCAGGCTGCACGCAAGAGGTCAGTGAGTCGTGCTTAGAAGCCTTATACCACCTTTTTCCTTACTGATGTCACATATCCGTAAAAGTACAAAGATTTTTACAATCTGGCCGCTTTTACGAACTATTTACGAGTAATTATTGTCCATTTACGATTTAATACGAGTTGTTGCGATGTATTTACGGCAAATATCTACGATTTGCTCCGAGTTATTACGGACAAATACGAGCATGCTACATTCTAAGAACTGTTTACGAACTGCTACGAGTATATTACGGATGGTTACGATTATTCTAGTCATTTATGCTATGTTCCCACTATCACGATTCGCGCCAAGATTCAAATCGTGGTCTTAATCGTGGTAAAGTCGTGATGATCCGATCAGGTCGTATCAGAACTTGATGTTAATCGTGGCAATCGTGTAATCGTATGAAATTTTTTGGCTGTCAAAAAATTGTCTACGATCAACACGATTGATTTTCAATCGTGGCCACCGCATCTAATGGTATTGAATCGTAACAAAACGTAGCAGATCGCATCAAATCTTGCTTCTAAATTGTGTTGATCGGGACCAATCTAGGACAAGGCAAAGGCAAAGTCCTGGTTTGATTTGATGGATAATAGGATAGGATAAGTTTTCCTTTTTGACTTCCCACATCGAGACAATCGACGTAAGAAATACGGCATCATTTGCAGCAGCAGTACATGGTGCTGTTTAAAACGAACATACTCCCTTCAACATTGTACATTCTGGTTCTACTCGTAGCAGCTTACAAGCACTAACAATTCTGAAAATAAATCCAGAATCCTACAAGAAAGCCTGCAAGCCTGGTTGGTTGGATCGAAAGGGGAGATCAAAAATAGAGAATTTTCACCCTCAAAAATGAAACAAGAGGGCCAAGATGGCCCCGAATCGCTCACCTGAATTTTAGAAAGGACCATAGCCATTTTTGAGGTATTGAAACTTTGGAAACAAAAGCATAATTTTGCCAAGCGATTTTGAAAAGGTTCACCTGTAAAATACTTTCAAAATCTGTCACCACCCCTACAATCATCACCACAGCAATGATTTTGATGAATCAAAATTCTGCAAATAATTTTTGGATAAATCATCAAAGGACAATTTCTTGAAGAAGAGCACATGACGATAGTGACTAAAAATATAACTCGAACAAGAGCCCCACCTGCAGGTGCAAACAGTTGGCTGTTGTTTTTCGACGGATAAAAGATTTCCTTACAGTTTTTGAAAAGAGTCACGAAAGGAATAGTTCTGTGAAATTATTTCAAAATCTGACCAGCGGTTTCAGAGGAGGAAATTTTTAAAGAATTTCTTAGAAAATCCCATTTGGTTGCCATAGCAACCAGCGGTTTTGATGGAACCAAATTCTGTGAACAGTTTACAAAGAGGACCTTCAAAGGAACATTCCAGCCAGTTTTGGTCTAAATTGGCTCAACTTATCCTAAAAGCTCCCCTTCATCACGTAGTGCTCAGGTGAGCTAAAAAGTGTTTAACTTATCCTGAAGATATTCAGCAAAAATGCTTGAATGCATTTATTTCTACTACTTAATGGAAAAATTCTGTGGTGTGCAAGAAAAACAAAAAAGAGCATTTCTTATTCTGAAAACAAGAGCTTGATCTAAATCTAAAATAAAAGTATGGTATTGTGTATCCTTGGGCCAACTAAACAACTAAACAACATGTTTATGTTTATTGTATCTATCATCAAGGCAACTTCAATCTTTTTTGCATAATGTGCCAAGGAGGCTGGAGAAGTGATGGAAATGTTGGCTTCTTTTTTCTGTGAGCCATGGTCACACTCAGAACTGTCTGACTACCGCTCTCCTGACCCTTGTAGTTGTGTTCTTTGCAGCTACTCGTCTTCTTCCTCTCTGGTGATATAGTCACTGCATACTGCTGATATCACATTATCACTTTCCTAAACAATTAGCCTTCACAAAAAACAGTGAAGTCTATGCACAATTGTGGTCCATATACACTCATCGGAGTCCAATCGCAGCTCTCTCTCGGATATGATCGTGAAACGCGGCGTATCTTAGCGAAACAGAGCGCATCGGTTCGCAATAAACGTATCTCGACTTATCCACACGTATCTGTATGTATTACACCGTCATAATTCGTGAAACCCACTCGTAAAATAATCGTATCAAATCTGGATTCAATCGCATACTTAAAAGGGATAATCTTAGAAGATCGGAATGGATCATATACGAACGTAAGACCGGATCGTAAATTGTTGTGTGAACTAAAATGACCAGTCGCAATTATGTCGCATCCAAGCGCAAGTAATCGTTTTTTAACGTCTCTACTCGTATCATCTCGTATCCAACCAAAAAATTCCCAAAAGTTTCATGATTAGCTGCGGATTTCGAATCGTGGCTCTCGTAAATAATCTCGCGACAGTGGGAACGTAGCATTACATGTAAATAACGACATGTTAACGTGTTGTTACGAATAGTTAAGAGTAAGTTAGGAGTATTTACGAGTCCTATTTTTTTTGTGTGCAAAAGCGTTCAGTTCTCTGTTTATATCATCATTCAATAGCTGACATCCAGCGAGACAATATCGCATACGAAAAGACACAGATTGCAATTATATCAAAACTCTCTTCAATTGCTCCTTCAATTGAACGAGAAGATCCCTAAAAGCAAGTAGAGACTCCCAGGCAGAAGAGACTTTCAGCAAGCAGAAGATTTTGGTGCAGGACCTGGCTGACACGCAGGACCCTCTTTGAATGCAGCTTCTGTGATTCAGTGGAAGGCAGACAGTCTTCTATCTCAGCGGGCTCTAGCTGCGGCGGTAGTGATTCGAAGGAGGATGAGTGCTTCCGCTTTTTTCTGATGGCGGCCTTTTGGCTTTCTTTGGAGCCACACTTGTAGATAGTGTATAGCGAAGAGATCAGGCTTCTGTGACGTCTTGATAACAACTGAAAGGAACTGGTCAATTTTGCACGCTTTTATACCATTTCTAAATCGTCTAGTATGCGTATGTATTCGTAAAGTACTCGTTCATATCCATAAGTTGCTCGTAATTGAGTCTTATTAATCCGTAAAGCAATCGTACTGAACGCAATTAAAATCGGTAACGTCACTTAAGCACTCGTAATATTCCGTAAAGGAATCGTAAATTAACCGTAACAAATCGTAAAACAAACTGTTTGCGAGACATTGACGGATTACTGCAAGTTGTTTACGGAGAGTAACAACCGGTTTACGATACTAACGGATTGTTACAAGTTATTTACGAGTTGATTACGGAAATTTTTATCCGTAGACACTCATAATAAAATTTTTGACAAGTCAAAAATTTTGCCTCTTCTGTCACGGATGCTCACGACTGTCTGCGAGTTGTGACGGGTAATTAACGGATGCGAACGACTTATTTACGGATGCTTGCGATTGACCACGAGCCGGCAATCCATAAGGACTCGTAAGAAAAATCCTTAAAGGGCAAATCAACAAGTTTCAGATATGATTAATTTTGAAATCTACATCTATCGAATGGCAACCTGGTAATATTGTAATTTGAAAAAAAAATTAGTAAAATTACTTTTTTTCAATTTATATTTTTGCTTATTAGTTTTTCTTGCATCGCTTACCTCCCTTACTTGTTGTAGCGCACCTTGATCTGTGACGTCATAGGAGCGTTTGTTTCAATATGGACCTTGTTTCAGATAGTGAAATGAGCGATATTTAAGACGAAGGAATACACGATTCTAGGCCGGTAAGGCCGTACATGTACCACCAAGTTTTTAATGAAACTTAATAGTTTCTGATGATGAGGATAAAAGTAAAAATTCGCCCACCAATGGCGAAAATAACGATGTTATGCCAGACTTTTGAACAGCGTGATGAGTATCACGCCTACATGTATTAGGCTACGGGGCGAACGTCGCTTACAGAAATATTCGATACATGATAAAATTAAGTGTACGGCCTAAGCTTTGTTTCGCTTGAAGTATTTACAGTAGATTTACGGGTGGCATTAATAATAATAATAATAAAAAAGACGGTTTCAAGACAGTTCCACGACTACACAGTTCCCCGACACTTTAAAAGACATTTCTCCTACACTTTAGTTTCATGTCAAATAACCGATTTCTTGACTTTTACGGTTGATAATCGTGAGATGTCAGTTCTAACTATTTGTTGATGGATTCTATATTTGTACCTTGTAAAGAATTCTGTAAACATTGACAGGTACAAAATTTGTTCTCTCATGGGTGAAGGGTTACACAATAAATCGCGATTTTCGTGAGAATAAGAATAGTTTGAAATGCTGTTAACGAGCGTGAAATTTGAGAAAATAATATGTTCCGAGATCATTAAGACAATCATCAAAGTTATTTTATATTCTGGGTAACCACGTTTGTATCAATTTATCCTTTATCCACAATATTTTCTACTTTTAACTCTTTACCATACGACAAAATATTAAACAGGTCCAAACTGAAATAGCTTGCAGACGACAAAATAAAGTTACATATTTCAAAAATTGAATTTTTTTTCCAGCAGAGTAAAACACTGTGTTAACAAGAGAATATGCTGGTTACTAGGTTACTTTCTACTAGGTAGCTGGTTACTTTCTTACAATGTTTTTAAAAGTCTGCTGTCTTCGGGGTCGTAAAAATTATGGATTGATTGGTAAAGGGTTAAATATAAATCCCACACATTGGGCACAAGTTCTGGTTATATTCACAGGGAGCAGTATCCGAATTTGAATTTTGCTTTGAATTTGGTCTGGTCCAAAATTTGCCGTCTGGGAAAGGGTTAAATTGTTACCAAACATCAAATTTATTGACTCAACCGAATTGAAAGCAATTAGAGTCAACAAATTAAATTTAACTTGCATGTTTGGACTTGTTTTTGATTGGTTAAAAAACATTGTAGATAAAGGAGAAAATGCTGGTCAGCAACATTTCTCTTTTATCTATAATGTTTTCGAAAGTTTTTTCTATCTTTATAAGGGTCGTAAAAACAAAAGATTTCTCTCAGTAGCCTGTCTAGAAGACAGAGTATGGAGAGGAACAGGGAAATATCCACAAATCAGAAATGTAAAGATACAATTCAAAATTTTTTTAAAAATGATAACTAGTAAGTTGTCAAATCATTTTTAAGAGTGAAATGTCTAAGAGAAGAAGTGTACGGGATAAAAGCTGTAACATGGGTTTACTGTCACAAACAAACATTACAGAGTAAAGGGGTGAGATATGCAAATGTTATGTAACCATTTCCTGTATTGTTTCAACTGGCCGGTGATGGATTAACATTTATGACCATGACTAGGGGTAGCCAGATACTGACTTCACCCTTTACCATGCAAACCCTAGGTCTAGTTTCCAATACCCAAAGAAAATAGTGTTTGAAAAACAGTGTGGGAAGAAAAAGATGTTTACTGTTTAAGGGCAAATCCTAATATATTTTGACCATACTGTTTTTTACTCCAATCAGCTGCAAATATTTTTGGTTCACAATTCTTTTGTTGTCTGCAAATGCTTTCAATTTGAACCAGTCTAAAATTTTTGTGTTTGGTGAATGGTCACTTGACCCTTTGTTTTTTACAACCCTGAGACAGAAGCCTTTTGAAAACATTGTGGAAAGGGAAGAAAAAGCTGAAACACTTGAAAGTTAACATCATTTGAACAATCCAGACTTTGGTACTTCCAAAATCTATGTTATGACTTTGGATGAATATGTTATGTTGTTGCCTTTGAAAACATTGTGAGGAAAAGAGAAAATGCTAAGATTTTCTCCTTTTCCCATAATGTTTTCCATCCTCTCCAAATCAAATTTCATTTCAACTTTTTGATTACCATTTTTTGTCATGTGCAAATTAACCCTTTACCAAACAATCCCTGGTTTTTACAACCCTGAGATGGAAGCCTTTTTAAAACATTGTGGGAAAAGGAGAGAATGCTGGTAACCAACATTTTCTTCTTATCCTACAATGTTTTCTATCCTGGTGGAAACAAATTTCAATATTTCAGTTAGGTTTACTTTGTTTGCAAGTGCTTTTAATTTGGACCATTCTAAAATTTTGTCTCTTGGTAAAGGGTTAAATGTTGAAAACATTTGGGGAAAAAAAGGGAGAAAACGGCACCAATTTCTACTTTGTCCAGAATGTAGATCTAGAAAAGGATAAAATATTACGAAAAACAATTAAAGGAATTACCGACCTTATGTTTGTTTTTCTTTTTGGAGATTGCCATTGCGGAATGTCTGTCTTATGGCCTATCTTATTTCGACTCGGAGTTTCGGACAATGTCGGCACAGCATCAGGTTTTAATCGCAGCCTAATATTCCTATAACCAACTTCTTTTACGAGTTTTGGACTTATTAAGAACTGACTGTCCTCGAAGTGTTTCAAACACAATTTGGAATGAACTGATGTCACAAAATCCTCCGTTACTGACCGGCCCCGGTTTAAACGTTGAATCCATAGTTTCCTCCTTTTTAATTCCTTCGGAAATTTGAACATACTAATTCTGTGTGTTCCTGATTCGACGTTGAAGCCATAGGCTGCACAATTTACCATTTTTTCGGCTGAATTCTATGTTTATACTTAGATATCTGCGTATAATCATCAGCGTTTGTACTTATTTCTACTGACTGTAAACACAGGCTTACGCGACTATGACGTCACACAGGTACGGAAGATAAGCGAATCAGGGGAAGTAAGCCATGCACCATTTTTGGGGCCGTATATCAGCGTGACAATTCGAGCGTGATTTATGGCATGTTACAGAGTGGTATTTATGAAAACTGATGGACACGTGCTTACTAACATCATTTGCAGTTGATTGGAGCAAAAAAACAGTATGGTAAAAAAATCTTAGGATTTGCCCTTTAAAGGGCAAATCAACAAGTTTCAGATATGATTAATTTTGAAATCTACATCTATCGAATGGCAACCTGGTAATATTGTAATTTGAAAAAAAAATTAGTAAAATTACTTTTTTTCAATTTATATTTTTGCTTATTAGTTTTTCTTGCATCGCTTACCTCCCTTACTTGTTGTAGCGCACCTTGATCTGTGACGTCATAGGAGCGTTTGTTTCAATATGGACCTTGTTTCAGATAGTGAAATGAGCGATATTTAAGACGAAGGAATACACGATTATTCCACAGAAAACAGCGACAACTAGCAATAAAGTAGATCCGTGTCTTAGAGTTTTTCTTACGTGTAAAACATAACACGAAAAAGAGATGTTCTTTTTACTAGCACTACAACATTTGCAGGCAGCAAGACAGACACTGAACATCCCAACGCCCGTAACAGAATATTAAAAACTCATACGCTAATGGACCAATAGAAATATGCACCCATGTTGGAATGACAACTGAGAAAGATTTCAGAAAAGGCTCTCAGTTAGAACTTATGTTACGTTGCAATCAAGATGTACATTGATCAAGATCAGACATTGTATCAAACGCCCTAGAACCAGAGCTCCAGATGAGAGGGAGTGATGGTATTCTAAATCCAGTATTTATCTTCCAAATCCTATAATGAATACTCATTAGATTCGTCTCGATGGGACGATTCTTTTAAGTACCACTAACAAAGGGTTTAGTAGAGAGTAATTAAAATTTTCAATTTTGAAATCAAAATCACTCCCTCTGTCTGGAGCTCTGTTAAAACTGTGCCAATATTTCGACAAAGATAGACTTGAAGTTTCAAGTCTTGATTTTTCCTCCGTCGACGTTGAGCAAGTTGATTTCCTCTATCTGATAGTAGACATGAATGAAAAAATATACTTGTTCACCCCAAGGTTAGTGTCTACATTGTATACCCACATTTTTTTCCTCTCCAGTCTAAATCGTAGATTAGATATGACCTAGGAGGGGAGTTTAAACCTTAAACTGCTAAATGAACTCTTTACCAGACGACAAAATTTTAGACTGGTCGAAATTGAAAGCATTTGCAGAAAATTAACACGAACTCAAAAATAAAAATTTGTTCTGTAAGGGTAGAAAACATTGTGGTAAAAGGAGAAAATGCTGGTTACCAGCATTTCTCCTTTTCCCATGATGTTTTCGAAAGGCTCCTTTAACAGGCTCGTGAAAACCAGGGATTGTTTGGAAAGGGTGCATGATAAACGAACATTTCCAACCAAAAGAATAAACCCAAATATTGTGTTTTCAAAGTTGTTTTCGTCGCAAAGAAATTATCCCATCGGCCACAGTGTTGATGAAAAATCAGACTGCACGTTTTGTGCAGTGTGATCTGAACCATTACTGTCCGCAAAGGTCCACAAGACGCGCTATGGAGCCAAAAGTTTGACATTCTTTCACCTATAAAGCTATCAGACCATTTATGTGCAGCTAAGTACAGTATAATTATGTGACCCATCACGCAAAAAAGGGAACTCCTGGGAATTGCGAAAAATGTCAAACCTGGTCAGACTGCGCGAATTGTGCAGGCTGACCGGGTTTGACACTTTTTGTATTTATGACATTTTCTGTATGAAAAGTGTCATTGTACCTTGTTATATAACCATTTTTGAATTATCAACTTAAACTGACCTGCACTATCGTTGATCTGTTTTCATCTAATAGATGTACAGATTACCCAGATGGTCCCTTTTTGCGTGATGGGTCACATTGTATCTTTAATCTTTTCTGCCCTGTGAGCAAAATTATGAGCTTTTGTGGACGGTATAGATGAGGGTCAGACCGCGCGGAACGTTTACTTAATAGTAAACGTTCCGCGCGGTCTGACCCTCATCTATACCACCAGCTTGTACCTCTGAGTTTTAGTTGATTTTATCCTTAGTCCTCGAAATGTATCAAGTGTATGTAGAAAGGGAGGAAAACGGACGGATGGGCTGATAGAAGACTGAAACGGATATCTTGATATACGTACTGGTAAGCATCAGTATTCGTTTATGTTTTTATCTGTACACCTGCTTGTCAATTCCTAATTATCATACCCATACATCTCTAAGCAATTTCAGGTCTATAAACGTTCAAGAACCGAAAGACCGACTCAAGAACAAACGCATATTAATCTGAATGGAAAACGAATGAATGACAATAAATCACTGCTTCAAATAAGTCCGGTTACCTATAGACCAGTAAACTCACTATCCCACTGGTGGAAGACTGACATTGGTTAGACAGATAATTATACAGAAGATCGTGACAATTTTCACAACTTCAAACAAAAAATTTGATATGAAATAGTCATGCTCTGAGGAAAGGAGGCTTAAGGCGTCTGCAAACAGTTTCGGTCCAGATCAGTGTGCACGGATTGCGTACGCTGACGTGGACTGAAACTTTTTACTTTTGTTCAATTTTCTGTTTCTCAAGAGACAAATTTAACTAACAATTCAGACAGCTGCTGTGCGAAATTGATCTAATGGATCTATAATTATGCGATCATGCATCACGGTGATGCATCAAGCCCCCTTTTTCCAGAGCATGGTCCAAATTGCATTCATTAAGTCTTGTCCAGAGCATCATGGGCAAAAATGGGGGCTTCTACGGATAGCATCGATAAAGACCAGCCTGCACAGAGATCTTGAATTGATAGCGTTCGTAAAACAGTTAGCGTCAAACGTGTACTTTAAAAGATAAACAAAAACTGAAGCTAGTAAGAGACAAAGGGAATAGGTAATGTCGTGTCATCAAAACTGCACTTTTATGCACTGCGTCTACAACAGAATATGTAAATGTATTTAACTGCGGAAACTGTATGTAAATAGTCATCAAAACATCAGTATGGACATATTTTTCTCATGCAAATGCAATTATCAAAGACGAAAAGACGCAATTATAAGCCATTAAACCTGGCTTTAGAACTTTGAACTATACACGCTCTCTATGTAAATGCACTTTTTCGCCGTAAAACTTTGATTTCCACTTACAAAGGGTTGTGCATGAAAGGTATAATTCGCATACTCTTTAACTGTTTGCTAAAAGACAAAGTTGTAGACAGGTCCAAAATGCACACGACAAAGTAACTATAAGATCTGAAATTTGGTTTCAGAAGGGTATAAAGGGAATAGGAGAAAATGCTGGTAACCATAATTTTCTCCTTTTCCCACAATGTTTTTCACAGGGTCTTTAAAAGTAAGGATTGTGTGGTAAAAACTTAACATGCAAAGAAAAAAATCCATATCAACAGAAGATTTGATAAAAAGGACTTTACGAAAAAAATACATTGACAATTTTGACTTGCAGTCGTCTTCTTCGTCATGCTGTACCTCTCTTAAAAAAACATTAACCTGGGGTTTGAAAAAAATGCAAATAGATGTGAGTACAGATTATTTATGACACTGGCATTCAGTCAGAAGTAAAAATTTGACCGTTTTGGATGACTTTGAAGAACGATTCCACTATCAATGACAATAGTCTCCGACTGTTCCTTATTGCGTGTCGCAAGCCATTTATTTACCACTTCAAGAGTTGGTCTTGGCTGCTAAAAAGATACTGGAAGTCGTGATATGTACAGTGCTCATGGGGCGGCCGTTTTTTGTCCGATTGTATCACAGACAAGGAAAAGAAAACGTCTTGCAACAGTTTGGCTACACAAAAGTTACATAGATCTTCGCCTCAAGATCAAACCGCGCGGAATGTATGGGTAACGATTAACGAAGCTAATGAAATCGGACAGTATAGATCGAGATCTGAAAGAACGGCGGGGTCTTACCTTCCTCCATGCCATCTGCAAATGCTTTAAAAGCTCACATTTGGAATCAACAGGCAGACTTCTTTCAAATTTCCTAAATACCAGAGTGCTTTCAGTACTCTGATTATTTCAGTGAAAGGAATAATTTCTATTTAAGAAACAACCGAACCGAGGGAAGACTTCTTTTAAAAATTTCCTGAATACCAGAGTGCTTTCAGTACTCTATTTATTTCACGCCAGGAATGATTATTTCTATTTTAAGAATGTTGCAGTTTTCGTCCCGATTTCGCATTGTTCTTTTCAACTAGAGACTAGTTTCGAACATGCCCTATTTGAAAGAGTTTTTCGTATATGCCTAACTATTTGTTTAAATGCAAAGGTAGGGCGAGTTAATCTGCTTTGCGATTCTGTTATAGTTTTGCGGAATCAACAAAACGAGAAATCTAATTTTTCATGTGCAATTTTGCAAATTTCTTCTTTGTAAAGAGTGCTTATTGTTTTCCGATCTTGGGATTATCTATTGTTAAAAGCTGGGCCCAGTATTCGTAAAAGGTCATTTAGCGGCTGTGAAAGAAGATGCCACTTATGTTTATTCTGCAACATTATGAGGTCATACGTGATTAAAAATCTCTCTTTCTTGCGTTTCTTCTCGTATAGAAACAGCAAGCTTAAACATGATAAATCTGTTCACATTGACATTTATTAACATTATTGACATTTATCTAACATCATCTGTTTTAATTAAACGTTTTCAAAAAGTATTTTCTCCACCTTTTTTTATTCTTTATTACCTATAATCGCCCAGTAATAGGCACTTATCTCGTCTGAGGCCATATTTATTTGTCATGCTTTGAAATTATGAATATACAATTAAATCTGTCTTCAGTAACACCTTTAGACATACAGCCGTTTTACACAGGGAAAAGTACATTCAAATTGCTGATCTCTAAACTTAAAATTATGGTGACAAGTGTTGATGCTTGGTTTTTAATGTTCTTTTCAATATCATTTCAATCACCATGCATACCTTTTCAGTCTTTTTGGAGTTAGTTTCACTAGTACTTCGAACGACAAATTTTCCTAGACACTGTTATGTTTCCGACATAAAAATCGTTGAAATTGGAATGGTGAGTGTTGCAGTGATTATTATCGATCGAAACACAGAAGGGTCAGGAATCTCAAAAGAGACCATTGGGTTTCAAACCCTGCTTGGTACGAAATGACCTCAGATATGCTTGCTGAAAACAAATATCTACAGCTATTTTTTCTTTCTTCTTTCTTTCTTTCTTTCTTTCTTTCTTCTGTCTTTTCTAGATTTCTTTCGTCCTTTCTTTTTCCCGCCTTCCTTTCTACATTTCTTTCGTCCTTTCTTGCTTGATTGCATCTTGTTCTGTCTGCAAAAGTTCACTTGATTTGTGTGTGTGTGGGGGGGGGGGGGGAAGGGTTGAGGGGGAGGGCCTGTACGAGAGCCCATAAACATCTACATGTATACACTTGAATGCAAGAGCGTTGCACGCCCCATCCGGGCTTCCGATGATTTATAATAAACAAGAAACTATGAATGTTGCGAGAAGCTGCATGTATTCGTAGATCAACAAAGAAAATAGATTTAATTCGTGCCATAAGAAAAAGTCCACTCAAACCTCACAACTCTGAAGCGGTTTAAACATACGTGCAGTCTGACCTTTTATCTTCATTTTCCGCTATTTTGTGGGCTTTTCTAACCAACTGCATTGAAATTGCATTATCTGCATTTTTGGTTCTTTTCACATGACATTGTAGCAAACTGTACTTACTACTAGTACATGTATACATATACATGTACTATAGGCTCTAAGTATAGCATTTCATCTGAATCTAATACCAAAATAGATTTTCTGATACTTTGGAGCGGAAAAAGCATGCCGCAAATTTTGACTAATATATCTACACGTGTCCAAATGAAAAAAACAAGACTGATTATTGTTTACAAAAGTACCAGTCACTGGCTAGCTGGCTATGGCGACATTGCCCAGATGTTTGAGAAAACATTTCATATCTTTTAATGTAAAGAGTAACTGATAGATTGATTGACTGATAGATTGATTGACTGACTGACTGACTGACTGACTGACTGATTGATTGATTGAAATTCGATAAGGAAAACATGGATTGCACTGCAGCGAATGAATTAATCAGATCAGAGAGAACGCAGTGTATTATTATACTACAAAGAAATTTCTCCTGATCTGATTGGTTAACATGCCGGGAACATCATGTTCCCTGGCAAAAACCACGTGAAAAACAAGTTTCACTTTTGAGTGCCCGTAAACATCACTACACGTGCAACACAACATCCAAAATGTCGGCGTCAATCGATCAACAGACGGCACATTTATGCACCAAACAGCACGTTTAAGTGACGTCAATTTCCAGTGACGTCAGTTTTCATTGAATTTGGGCACTCAGACGGGAATTTCTATTTCGTCAGCATACTCGATTCGTGAAATTATAAAACAGGAAAATTTCGCTTACCGCAATTTGAAAGGGTAAAACTTTGCAGTATAACAAATTCGTTGTACGGTCAGGTGGCAGGGACTTGGAAACTTGTTCACGGCTGCGATGAATCATGTCGCCACCTCGCCTTCGGCTCGGCTCGCCTTCAGCTCAGGGCGACATGATTAACCACAGCCGTGAACAAGTTTCAAAGTCCCCTGCCACCTGACCGTACAACTAATACAGTCTGATCTAAACCTACCCTGTCCAAGCGACTGCAGTTCGATGCAGATATAGAAGATCATGATTAGACTGCACACTACTTGCATTCTGATCTTGAATCTACACCATCTGATGTGATGGGAGATTTAAACTCGGAAAAACGAATTTGAAATATGCAATATTCTGGATCAAATGATGTGCTGAACATTTTCATCCGTTCATTCTCCCCCAGCGCTGACACTTTGTCAAGACAACTGACTGAATGTCGAAGTAATAAACTGTGGTCCATCAACGTATGGGAAATTTACAAAGAGCAAAATGTTTCGACCAATCTCAACCTGGGCAAAGTGCGCAGGCTAACATGAGTCGATACTTTTGGCATTAAAACCCCTTTTCAAGGCGTATCCATGGCTGAAACAAGCACGACGAATTCTAGCGGCTGAAATGGCAATCCGCTATATGACCAACATCTTCGCGAGCCAAGGTTACGATCACTATTACCTTGGCTGATTGAGCCCGATTTCGAGATTCCAGCGATGCGCCCACTATTGGATGCTGGTTATTTCCCCGCCCCCCCCCCCCCCACCCTCCCCTTACATAATATTTCTAAAAGGCAATGAAATATCGTTAAAACAAACCGATTACGAATACACACAAGACAAATTTATGATCATAAAGCCGCAATCTTTTGGTTGATAATTTCAGAAATATTGACTCTCTTGAGAAACTGTGATGACATGTTTTGGTATCCGTTTAATTAACCTATAACCCTTCCCCCCCCCCCCCCCCCCCACACACACTGAAAATCTGAAAATCATGACAAAATGGTACTAAAATGAAAGGAAAAAGAAACAGAAAATATATGTACATGTATTCAAATTCTAATAAAAATAGACACAAGTTTAGAGAGGAATCTTAAATAATCTTGTTATTAGTATCATTATATAAAGTGACAATGTTTACGTAAAAAAAAAAACAAAAATGTTTTTAAATTTCTACTCAAGATTTGAAAATGTGGAAATTGCGCATTCAAGTACAGCATTTTCCATTTATTAAAATTTTAGAAGTAAAACTTCTGTAGCGGCATCAAAGGCAATACTACGGCATTATTATTTAAGTTACTATTATAATTATCAGAAGTGATATTAAGATCGTTATTCACATATTGATGTTTACTTCTATATGTTTTTTTTACATTTCTATCTGTGATCTCTTCTTTGGGTTTCATTTAAAGAAAAAATACAACTTTTTTTCTAAAACATGATCTTCCTGCTTGTCAAAAAGTATCTTAGAATTCTTGCAACACAGTGAATCTTTACAATTTTACTCCAGAAACAAAAACTTTTGCATGACATCTCCAAATTTATTCTAATCATAGCTTACACAAATGGCACAAACTACGTTTCTTTTACTCCTGAAATGGCAGCCACACACACGCATAAAAATCATCTGTTAAGTCTTTAAAGATCTGGATCTATTTAGCCACAACATAACTATTAATATTCGTATTTCGTTTAATAAACAGTAGTTTGAACCTATTTCTGCATAGCCCTTGTACAAGCCTATAAATTTTCTAATATAAATTTCAAGAGCTATTCCATGCCTTTGACCAGCAGCGACGTAAAGGGTTGTATATGTACGTTATGGGTTCTGTAATAACTTTAACCTTTCGACTCAACGAAATTAATACACTGAGTAAAGAAAACAAAAAAGATTTTTTTAAAACTATTACACAGGATATGTGCTGTCTGATCTTCATCTATTGCTGCCATTTTCGAGTAGCTTCACCCTTAGAGCACCAGGCACCGTCATGATAATTTCTGTAGTCAATATAGGCTACATCATGATCCATACATTTTTCACGGGTTTTGTAGATCAAGACAACACTGTCCTGCACGTACAGTCTGATCATAACAGCCTCGACACACAATACAGTAAATACGTGTACATGTACTAAAGTTTTACAGGACTCATAAAGTGTCGACGAATCGAAGAAAAAAGGGCTATCTCTTCGCGAGTATTCTATAAATAGCTGACCTCGACGCCTCTTTGTTCTTCGATTTTGATCAAAGGCTCACCGCCGTTTTATACTTTACAGATTAAGATTAGACGAAAAACTTGTACATGAAATTGCTTCTGATTATCATATCATGCTTTCTGTATCATACTTATCATTTTTTTGCTTAGTAAAAAAGTAGACAAATGCGAAAACCATTGAGAAACGGGAAGGCTAGTGACAAACGGCAAGCACATAAACTTCGTTTGGGAAAATAGAAGGAATCATATAAGTGTGAAAACTTCGGGGGACTAACTAATTAAAGGATGTTTATTCTTCTGTATTTTTATTGCTATTTGGGAATAAACTATAAACTGCAAGAAAACCAGGCTTGATTTTCAAGTAGGTCTGTTTGAATATTTCAGAAAGAGTCTCGTGGAGTAATTCTGTCACAGTTCAACACGACATTATTACAAATTTTCCAAAAATAATGACCAATCGAATAATTACTGATCATCTACATGGTAAATAGTTTAGGTGCATTCCTCCTGGAAGCCGCTTTGTAGCGGCTTCCAACGAAGCGACAAGCAGACATCCTTGTTCTATTTTTATCAAAGATGAAATGCTATGAGCGATTTGATTCGTTGCAGTTAAAGCTGGCTGCATCCAATGAAAAAGTCTATCGGGGAAATGTAAAAATCAAGCTTGATCCGCCAAGGGTAGAGTAGCGTAGTGAATCGTCAGCTTTGGCTTGCGAAGATGTTTGACCAAGAGAAAATTTTTGTTTCATAGTCTTGACCTAACAATAAACGGCAGAAATCAAAGATCAGACAGCTCCAAACGTGAAATCTGATCTTGACCATTGTTCTTTGCAATAGTTCCTCTTTTCATCCATGTCGCTGAAAAACTTAACATATTTTTAAGGGGATGAATACTTTTGTCGAAACTAGATTTTGATTTTAGTTAACCGACAGCAAAGAAAAAGTATTCTTCAGAAATCAATGAGATAAGTATCCTACTCGAGACCGTCGTTGGTGTGGTCGTTACACGCTGTCTGATCTGAGAGGGTGTAAGATCAATTTCCGTCGGCATCATCGTCAACTACATAGATCAAAGATCGGGCCAGCTGCACATTTTTAAGTCTAAGAGCCTAATCTTTACTGATTGCAAAGTATTTAACTCTTTACCGCACAATCTTGACTTTTAACGACCCTGAGAAAGAAGCCTTTTAAAAAACAGTAACCAGCATTTTCTCCTTTTCCTACAATGTTTTCTACCTTGCTGGAAACAAATTTTATTTTTTGAGTTACGCTTATTTTGTCGTCTGCAGGGGCTTTCAATTTGGACCAGTCTAAAATTGTGTCGTTTGGTTAAGAGTAAAGTCATGCTTTGTGAAAAGGGGGGGGGGGGCTTTTTCTACCAAAAAAGACATCGACTCAGGTCAGCCTGTGCAGTCCAGGCAGGCTAATCCGAATCTAAACCTTTTGTTTTTTTGTTAATTTTCTGCATATGAAAGGACAAGTGTATCTCATGGTTCAGCTTGTCGGTATTCAAAATACATTTTTTTTTATCCTTAATAAATAATGTGATAATTTGCTAGGTATATAATGCACCACAGTGATGCACTAAACCCCTTTTGCGAGAGCATTGCTCATTTAAAGTAATACTTGCTAGTTTAGAAAATAAGTGATTCCCACCATCGCCTGCAAGTGTGGAGCCCAATGATATATATAGAGGATATTTGTTTTTTTTTTTGGTTAGAGATTGAAATTTATTTCATCGACTGAGCATCATTGGTAATATTTTCACGATTGGCGCTGTCACTTGTGAAAATATTAACGACGATGTTCACTCGATGAAATAAATTTCGGTCTTTCACCGAAAAATCTATTTCTTTCATGCTTTTAACCCTTTCTGGGAGGAACTTTATTAAAATCAATGCAGTACAGTTCTTTTTTATTATTCCCCATGGCGTACCCCTTCCAAATAGCGACGCATTACAATATTACGTCAAGCGCGAATTGACGTCATATTCACCTCTGTGAGTCATGCGCATTTTATCTAGGTAACTAGATTATAAAATCGGTATTTTCACGGGTCGTAACCAATAAATATGGAAAAATATTTCACTGATATTTCTCGATCACCAACGGGAGGCATGAAATAAACGCTTGTACGTAAAAATAGACTACCTTCCTAGTGTTATTCCTTTGTCACTCCTGTTATTTAGTGTCATTTCAAGTGATTGCACCCACAGATAAATTAATTAATAATCTTCAAAATCTATAATTAGAATTATCGGTAGTAAAGTACTTCCTGGGACACTGAGTCCGAATTTCATATTCACCAATCATTGTTAAGATTAATAGATCTATTATTCCTACTCTTCAAACCATCTGGTTTAGCCAATCAGAAGTTGAGTAGCTTTTAAATTTAGAAAACTTTGGAGAGTTAGAGAAAATGAGTTCTTAAAAAAAAAAAAAAATGTCGGTGATTACGGACCCAGAGTAACTTATTCTTGAATCTTAACTCTTTGTATCGATTACTTAGCGCGACCCAGTGAGCTCTTGCGGACAGTGTAGATCAAGATCAGACAGAACAGGACGTGCAGTCTGATCTTGGATCTACACTGTCCGATAAAGAGATGATATGGAGTGCAACACGCGAAACATTCGGACATTTGCGTAAAGTGTCGTTCCGAATTAGCCTGCGCAGTCCGCGCAGGCTAATCCGAGACGGCACTTTACGACCACATTAGATTTTGTGCTACAGTAGACTTGCGTAAAACAGAAAATCACATAAAATCAGAAAGTATCGTTTCGGATGAGCCTGTGCGGACTGCACACGCTGATCAGAGACGACACTTTACTCAAATGTCCGAATGGCCCTTTTCGCGTGTTGCACTCCAATTATTGTCTACCACATAACTTTGACCTAGCAATATCTGGGTTTCTTCTATCGGAATTAAAGTTTCACTATAGATATTTAGCAGGATATGTGTTAAACAGAGAATGTCAAGCTAGAGGTCAATGAAAAAATCTAACAGGATAGGACAGCGTAGTGGAAAGGTAAACCTGCATATCCTGTGGAGTCTAATCTCGATCTACACATCCCGCAAAAGTCCATAACTTACGCATATATTACGCTTAACAGCGTAATGTATGACTGCAAAACTATAACTTTTGACGCCCCAGCAGTAAAAGGGCATGGTTCTTCTATTTCTCTATATTACCAGATTTACTTTGTTTTGATTTTACTATAAATAAATAATCTCTTACCTTCAGATCAATTCTTTTAGAGTCTTTAACTGTATTTAGTCAACAGAAGCAGATTTATGTGGTTTAAACCCTGGGTTTTTTATGCGCACACAATCTTATATTCCTTCCAAGATAAATTTCTATCTTCACATACACTGAAACACAACTACAATAGTTCAAACGATGACATAAATAAGATAAATTATTTCTTTCTCAAGGCGACGGTATTTCTTTAAGTTTTATATGATGCACTACCTAGCCGGCTGGAGTACGTACATCTTGTCAGCGTATTGGTGTTTTATACCTGACCGTGCGTTCTTTTAACCTAACCGTACGGAATGCCCTCCTGTTTGCATAAACCGATTGCTCTCCTATCACTGTTCAGAATAAACTGTCCCATTTTTTTTCAAGATTATTTGATAAGAGATTTACGGGTGATTGTTGAGATTTATTAATCTTCGCCTTTTAAAGACTCGTGGATTGTTTTAAATTGAATTTATCATTCCCTTTTCCCCCATAACAGATTTCTATGACAAAATGCGCTGCATTCATCAAGTGAAGATTTGCTGGATCCGTTCTTTCTTTGAAAATGTAAGAAAAATCACTTCTGAAACGAAAGTACTGTTTCTGCAGTGGTTTTCCCTTTAGATTTTATCTTCATCCATATTCTTACCATTCATACATCTAACTCTTGACCACACGACAAAATTTTAGACTGGTCATGCCAAATTAAAGGAATTGTAGACGACAAAATAAAATCTATTGTAACTCAAGAATTGAAATTTGTTTCCAGAAGGGAAGAAAATATTGGGGGAAAAGGAGAAAATTCCGGTTACCATCATTTTCTCCTTTTTCTACAATGTTTTCTACAGGCTTCTCTCTTGGGGGGGGGGGGGGGGGGGGGTGGGGGGTTAAAAGTCGGGATTGTGTGTAAAATAGTTAAAGATGAATTCGTATACTAGTATTCGCACACAAATTTTGAATGACTCATCATTGGGATTATATTCTAAACTCAAATCCGTCATCTTCTCGATTATTTGATGTCATCCGGATTTTCGTTTGATAGGTAGTTTGTATATTTGCTTAATCATCTCTTTCGCCTCTCTTCCGACCCCCAAAGACATAACGTGCATGCAAAAACTGCGTAAAACCACGTACAACAATTTTTGGTGAGTGCCGGTGTACAGAAGTTTATGTCAAGAATTCCGTCATTGGCAGCCAAGCCCGGGCAGCTCAGTCAGTAACGTGCAGGACTTGAGAACAAGGGGTCGTGGGCTCCGGCGATCGCTGGCTCACGGGGACCAATATCTGTCCGAGGATTGATAATAATCATTGAGACAGTGTTCAGTATTCACCAACCGCTGACCGGTGTTTATTGATTATAATCATTGAGACAGTGTTCATTACTCACCAACCGCTGACCGGTGTTTATTGATTATAATCATTGAGACAGTGTTCATTACTCACCAACCGCTGACCGGTGTTTATTGATTGTAATCATTGAGACAGTGTTCATTACTCACCAACCGCTGACCGGTGTTTATTGATTATAATCATTGAGACAGTGTTCATTACTCACCAACCGCTGACCGGTGTTTCGACAATGGATATGTGAGAAAGCAGCCAGTGGCTTGGAAACAAACTTGTGCAGAGTACTTGTAAAATAGACCCCAGGAAAGCATGGAAAAGTGCAATGGCCGCCCCGCCAAAATGTTGTAAACGGCGTTAAACACTAAACAATCAATCAAACGCCACTGGCCAAATTTGCTGAATAATTTGCTTCGCATATCATTCGGCTTTCAAAAAAAGAAAAAAAGCAAATTCAGTGTGTTTATTTTTTAACCTCGCACAACCACAGAATTTCGACTGTCATCCAACTCGGGAGCTGACCAAGATTGGGTTCAAACTAACGACCTGACACCAGTACTCTTCGGTGCATTTGTCCTGGCTTGAAAAGCTTTGCTCCTTAAACCAAGCCATTGAGATTTGATTTACAAGTTGATAAGTGTTAAATTACGTATCAGTAAGTTTAAGTCAACAGATATAAAAATGCACCGTTTAACTTCATCATAAATAATAACCCTTACATCATGGTTTTTGATAACATATCAACTCTTCCGCTATTAATCCTGTAGCAAGCAATCTCCTGCTTTTACTATCATGATAAGAAAGAGTTTTGAAAACATTGTGGGAAAAGAAGAAAATGCTGGTAACCAGTATTTTCTTCTTTTTCCACAATATTTTCTACTCTTTCATTGCGGTTCTTATAGAGAGAAGATCAACAAAAGAAAAGGGAGCCGTCATTTTCCGGCGGCTTGAAGTAAATCTACTTTTCCACAATATTTTCTACTCTTTCATTGCAGATGTTATAGAGAGAAGAACTAAAAAGAAAAGGAGTCCGTCATTTTCCGGCGGTTTGAAGTAAATCTCCACTTCATATATGAAGAGGTAGTTTTGCCCATTGATAAGAATCAAGTTGAACACCATGTAAATCTGAGATCATACTGCACTTTTTGTACAGTCTGATCTTGATCCTGCCCATTTGAAAAAAAAAAAGTAGGCTTGAGACTCTTGGAAAAGCTGGTGGATGTTTTAATCTTATACTAGTATACGAGTAGTCATGTCTGCTTCCAAAAAATAGACGTGTAATAAATTTATGACGTAAGAATTTATATATAATAACTGACCGTGGTCGAACTTACTTTTATGCAACATTTCTTGTTTACACAAATGAGGAGTTAACCCTTTCCCAGACGGCAAATTTTGGACCAGACCAAATTCAAAGCATTTAGCCGATGACAAATTAACAGTTGCTTAAAAGATGATTTTTCTATACGAGAGGATAGAAAACATTGTGGGAAAAGGAGAAAATGCTGGTTACCAGCATTTTCTCCTTTTCCCACAATGTTTCCAAAAGGCTTCTATTCCTTTCCCTTAAAAACCAGGGATTGTTTGGGAAAGGGTTAAGGCTAAGATAAGCCTAATAATCTCTTCACCCGATCTTGTTTTATGCTCTTAGATACCAATCCGTGTGTCTCAAGTTTATAACTCGTATATTTTTAAAGTGTACGGGCAGATTCTTTACAATGATTGGCCCCGTTATAAAACACTTTGAAATCGAACTTTGATCATTTAGTTAGATGTGGAACATGGATGCTCTGACATCCGGTACGCAGGTCAAACCAGTAAGCAATGGCTTTTTCATGTACGTAATTGCCATTATAATCATCAATGTTTGACGAAATTACTCAATTTTTTTCATGATTGTTATTTATGAGTGCTTGTTTTTCATATATATATTTAAAGTACACGTGTGTACATGGATAATGATGCACGACAAAACATGTCAGATAATGCACTTGACATCCATCCATCATGTTGTTCTTTTCGAACAAGTTTACCTTGGCGCTTTCCAATATATGTTCAGATTTGCTTGTCTTCAAATACATCATCAACATTTTGTCGACTATAAACCGCAAACAACATCATGCTCTCTCTCTCTCTCTCTCTCTCCGTACATACACAATATCCATCGTTTAGCGTTTGTCCTAAAAACAATGTCAAACGCTACAAAAGCTATATACGCAAACGATTTTGAAATCGTGAAGCAAAAAATGACTTTCGAATCATAATTCCCTAACTTTTACTCTCTCTCTCTCTCTCTCTCTCTCTCGTTATTTTTATCCATATTTTTTCTGTTAAATTAAGCGTTTCACTATTGAACTGTAAAAGTCCCTGTTCTGTCGATGATATCTTTTAATCTTCCTGCCTTTGGAAGAGAAGATTTAGGCTGTTTAAAAGCATTTTCTCCTTTGTTTTCAGCAGTCTTCTTCAGGGTTGTTGAAACTTGAGATTGAGTGCAAAAGTTTAAAAGAAAATCTCAAGTCGATGATAGAATTAAAATACATGTATTGTTGTTCCCAAGATCCTCTATCCGTAAAAGTCTCGTCGTATCAGACAATGTAGATCCAAGATCAGAATGCACGTTTTGTACAGTCATATCTTTACTCTTTACCAAACAATCCCTGGTTTTACGACCATGAGATAGAAGCCTTTTGAAAACATTGCGGGAAAAGGAGAAAATGCTGGTTACCAGCATCATGTTCTCCTTTTTCCATAATGTTTTCTACCCAGCTGTAAACAAATTTCAATTTTTCAGTTATGCTTATTTTGTCGCCTGCAGGTGCTTTTAAAATGGACCAGTCTAAAATTTTGTCGTTTGATAAGGAGTTAATATACCTTGTTCTTAAAAAAGCACAGATTTGTGCTGAATAGCTCTAATTTTTAGCCTTTCACCACACTATCCCGACGAGGTTTAACGGCACCGAGATAAAGAGGGATTTGAAACACTGAGAAAAAAAAAAGCCCTCAACATTTTCTCCTTTGTCCAGAATGTTTCCTACCATTTGAAAGACAGAAATAATAATTTCGACTACATTTATAAATTGTCGGCAGCAAACGTTTTGATTGTCTGTGTCTTGGCTAGAACTCTGTCGCTTGTCCAAAAGGGTTAGCAGAACTGTACCTTATCATAAACATATGTTACCCTCCAGCTCGGGTCAAATGCTTCAATCGCATAAAAATCACCAACACTTCATAGGAACCCGATAAATCTTGAATTAATGGCAACACAATCTCAATTGCTTGGTAAATAACGTAAGTTTGATGGGGCGTGCTCAGCTGTCAGCGATTTCGTTATGTTGCAGCTATATCTAACACCCGGGGTTACCCGATATAGGACACTCGGAGGGTACAGGAACTCGGAGGTAAACAAAGATAGTCACGGTAGACTAGCGTCTGAATTATATCATTTATAATATGATGTTAAAGCAACATCGGATATTATTGATGTTATAGGTTATTGGCCAACATAATAATGAAACAGTTTATGAACATCGTTTCTTATTATGTGGTCACTTCAAGATAATATACAATTTTAAACTCAGAATTATGTTGATGCAGCGAGATTATTCGTATTCACTGGTTAATATTGAACGGATATACCATTTTAGCAACAAACTATCATCTTTCGAAATTCAGTCTTTTTACTACAGATCTTGGGTGGCATCGCGCACTCATGAATAAGGATAAACTCTATATTTATAAAAACATTAACGACGTATCACAAAATTTGATACGGGAATTCTTGGAGTAATTTTTAAATGTAATTTTGTTAACTCGGAGGTATGGGTTTCGGAACTCGGAGGTTTTAACTTTTTGAGGAGCTGATTGTTTTTGAAAATGTTAATGTGAGATTATATGAATGTGTCGGTAGGTAGGTAGGCAGAGGTAGGGGATGGTAAGTTTTCAATGTATGAAATGAAAGTAGATGAGTAACCGACACAATAATTCGTCTTTTTTATGAAGACAGCCTTGCATCCCACATTTATTAAACTGGAATGTATATACATTACTATTTCATATTTTTGCTCTTAATTACGGCTTTGTGTACCTGTTAGAACCGCTCATAGAGGCTGTTTTAGTGTACATTTGCTAAAACTTCATTTGTGGATAAAAATCAACTGAACATTTGTCACTGTTAGAGCTGTAAAATCGTTGTATATTGCATAGACGTCTTTTTGTAATATATATTTGTACTGGTTTGTCCTAGTAAGAGGTTCAAATCTGGTTTCCATTGATAAAACTTTACACGAGATTCAGCCTAATCTTGTATTATTGGTACCTATGAAAATCACCCTGACGAGACGATTATAGTGGGTACCAAAACATAAGTTGAAGCTTCTTATAAAACGATGTTTCAGCGACAACAATTTTTGTCGAGCCCGCTTGCGGTGAGCGAGACATAGTTGTCACAATGACAGCTCGGTGTATGTGCGTGCGTCCGTCCGCCCGTCTGTCCGTACCATAATTTCTACAATTGTGGATGGATTTCAACAGAATTTGACATAGTTGTTCTCCATCACGCGTCGATGTGCCATTTGAAACATTTGTTCAGGTAGGCCCAATGTCAAGGTCACACTTCAAGGTCAAATTTTTGTCTGGACCATAACTCCTATAATTTTAGATGGATTTCAATATAAATTTGCACAATTGTTCTCCATCATGAGTAGAAGTGCCATTTGAAACATTTTTTCACGTAGGCCCAAGGTCACGCGGACTCGACATGTTTTTTCCTGGACAACCTTCTAGTTATTCAAGAGTTTTATGCTTTTGAATGGGGAAATTTAGTGCTGGTCGCTTAATAAAGGCGGTAGCTCGGGAAGAAAGCTTCACTGTGAATTAAACGTCTGATAGAGAATTTTCATTGAAAGGGAGAAAAATATTTTATTGACAGTATCTTCATTTATATCTGACTTAAAAAGACTTTCAAAACTCTTATGCAAACATTCTTTCATGAACAAGCCGACTTCCTATGTTCCAAAACTGCACTGTCTGGAGGAATTTGTAACGCATTTTTATGTATTCTCTGTTAAAAACCATTCAACAACATCAGGGAAGAGTAAACATCAAATATTGTCGAAAGACAATATACCAGAGGCTAGGAGTTCATTACACTTAAGATAAGAATCCCCGTGACCTGACTCTTCAAGACTTTCTATTTCTTTTGGAAGTAACATTCAAATTTCGTCGATATCTTGACGAGATACTTGCTTAAAGGTTGTATTACAAGGTATATTTTCTGAGGTTTATAATAAACAGGACACTTTTTCGTATAATTAAAGCCTCGTGAGGTTCAGAGACAAGAAAAACCTTCTTCAGTATATGGATCCTGTTAGTTCACCCATATCATGGATATGATGATACTCCGAGTTAACCATATCATACCTCCGAGAATTACCATATCCTAAGATTCGATACCTCCCACTTTTATCTGGTTTAAAACACGTGATTTTTTACATACTGAAGACTAAAAATGTGTTAGAGCCTTAAAAAACCCCTATAATTTAAGACACTAATGAAGTATTGCGACAAATCACCCCTTGAGCTACAATGAGACGATTACAGCTGAAATTGATTTTCAAAACAGTAAAATTTCCAGTTTGGATGATTTTTTTTCATTGTTAAATGGCCTGTAAGCTTACACCAATAACGGTTGTAGATTACTTGGCTTCTAAACTTAACATATACGATTATTTAATATTCGAAAGAGTTCGTCTTTTAAAAATAAACCAGGATAAACATCGAGCCTAGTCTACCGTGACTATCTTTGTTTACCTCCGAGTTCCTGCTCCCTCCGAGTGTCCTATATCGGGTAACCCAGGGTGTTTAAGCTGAAACTGAACAAGCTAATTTCAAACCAATCACCAACAAATGACAGGAGAAGAAACTATTGAAACAAATGTAATTCCGTTTAAAGAAGTATTGACAATAATTAGAGAAAAGGAGGAACTATTCCAATTTTCAACCCTTGTCCCTTTATGATTCGCTACTTTATGGCAGTATGATCAAGGGACGTAAATGCCGTAATTTTCATTGAAAATGATTCGATTGCATTATGATGAGGCTGCTTGCATGATTTTTCTCCCTATTATATCTATGCCATCGTAAAATGTGACTGTCTCGGTCTTACAATGCGTTATCACTGTCCCGTTTTTGGCGTTTTGAATTTCCTCAAACCCAAAATTAAAAATATCAATCGAATTATTTGGAAGTATGATCTAGGAAATTATAATTAATTAAGAAATAGTTTCGCTAATTTTGATAGGGATTCAATACATGACGATACATTAACATTTATGCGGAAAACCTAGCGGATACCATTTCTGAAAACGCACTTAAGTTTATTCCTAACAAGAAAATTATTGTTAACCCGCAAGAGCCGACCTGAATGAATTGTACAATTAAAAAGGAAATCCGTCGTCGTAAAAGGTTATATAGAAAAGCTAAGAAATCAAATAATGTCAGTCACTGGACAAAATTTAAGTCTGTTAGGAATAAAGTGATTTCATTGATTCGACAGAGAAAAGAAGGTTATTATGAACGGTTGTCTATGAAGTTGAAATCTGGTAATCTTTCTTCGCGCGATTGGTGGAAAACTCTCAAGTCTATGATATCTCCACATACCGCAATATCTATTCATCCCCTGTTTGATGTTTCCAATGATTCGTTGATTGTTGATGACCATGAGAAAGCAAACATACTGAACACTTATTTCGCAAATCATTCATGTATTGATGATTCTTTTAGTATTATACCTAATGAACTTTTTCATTTCATACACGATACTTTAGATACAATCAATATCATGCCATCTGAGGTACTGGATGTTCTCAAAACACTCAAAATTGGGAAAGCATCTAACCCTGACGGCATAAATAGTAGAATTCTTTTCGAATCAGCTCATCAGTTAGCACCACATTTGTCCAAACTATTCAATTTCTCATTAAATACCAGTTCTGTTCCGAAATCATAGAAAATATTTAATGTATGCCCGATGTTTAAGTCCGGTGACCCTTCACTTCCTTCTAATTACAGACCCGTTTCACTTTTGAATAATATTGAAAAGGTTTTAGAACGTATTATATTCAAGCATGTTTATAATCATCTAAAGGATAACAATTTCTTTACATTTTATCAGTCAGGTTGTATGCCTGGTGATTCTACTGTTAATCAAGTAACCAGCTTAAATAACAATATATGCAAGGCTTTGTCAAATGCTTTGCTGATATCGAAAAACACAACTCTAAATTCCAAACCATTATCCAAAGCCTTACATATATTGTTATTTAAGCTGGTTACTTGATTAACAGTTGAATCACCAGACATACAACCTGACTGATAAAATTGTTTAAGCTGAGAAGAGCAGGGATCAGTGGAAAGCTGTTAGACTGGTTTTCTAGTTATCTCTCTGATCGTTTCCACAGAGTTGTTCTGCCGGGTGGTTTTTCAAATTTATGCCATGTACAAGCCGGCATGCCTCAGAGATCTACATTAGGACCGCTTTTATTTTTTATCTACATCAATGATATCGTCGATGATATTCAAAGGAACATTAATCTTTTCGCCGATGACACTAGTTTATCTGTGGTTGTTGGTGACCTGATTTGTGCTGGAACTATTTTACAATCTGATATAGATTAGATTTCTCGAGGGACACAAAAGTGGTTCGTCACGTTTAATCCATCGAAATCTGAATCGTTGGTAATAACGCGGAAACGCGTCAAACCTGTCCATCTCAGGTTTTTTTATGATAAATACTGAGATTCCGTCCGTTAATAATCATAAACACTTAGGTATACATCTACGTAACGATGGCTCCTGGGACTTACACATTGACAATGCTCTTGAAAAGGCTTGGAAGAGAATAGGAGTCATGCGATCTTTAAAATTGCGACTTGACCGACTTTCACTTCAAATAATCTATTTCTCATTTATCAGACCCATTCTTGAATATGGCGATGTTATATAGGACAATCTTTCTCAAGGGTTAAAAGATCAACTAGATAAAGTGCAAAACGAAGCTGCTCGGATAGTTACCGGTTGCACTAAACTTGTTGCCATCGCTGATCTTTTCCTGGAGGCTGGTTGGGAAACTCTAAGTCAAAGACGGCGTAAGCACGAACTCATTCTCTTCTATAAAATGGTAAATGGGCTTGCTGCAAATTATCTCAATCATCTTGTTCCGACAACGGTTGGCAATTCTTCAGCTTATAATCTTCAAAGACCGAATAATCTTAGGACCACTGCATGTAGAACCAGTCTCTATAGCAATTCATTTTTGCCAGCTGTAATCAATGAATAGAATAATCTACCAGATGAAATAAAAAATGTGGAGTCATTGTCATCTTTTAAATACTGCTTAAATGTAGATAAACCTGTTCCACGTAAGCTTAACTTTTTTGGAGACAGGAAAATGCAAGTCATTCATGCTAGGTTACGTAACCGATGTAGCTGTCTTAATGAGCATCTGTACTTGAAAAATTTAGTAGATTCACCTCTCTTAGATGTGGTTATGTCGAAACGACGCACCACTACTTTTTAGAGTGTTTTTTTTTTCGTGACTTCAGACTTACTCCAAGTCATAGCATATTAGATATTTCAACATTTAATCTTCAAACCATTCTTTTTGGGGATGAAAATCTTAGTCTTTCTGATAATCAAAGAATATTTAGTGCGGTGCATACATATATCCGTAACAGTGGAAGATTTTCTAGCAGTGTATAGTTAATATATAACTATTTGGTTTCGCATTTAAGTTGGAAGTTTACTGTCTTTCTCTGTATTTATTGCGAAGCCTTTTTTGTGTATTGTCTTTTATGACATTATCAGATAATCTTGTACTTTTCCCATTTATCATAATTTATGTCGTAATTTAAATGTCAATATAGAGGTGTTGGTCAAGTTGGAAGTTACTATGAGTTCTTAATCTATATAGATTGACAAATTTCTACCATTTACGCTCCAGACCATTCTGTCTCAATCTACTTCTAATGTTTTTTTCTTTTTTTTTCTGTTTCTTGTTAATATTGTTTTCTTTCTACTTCTTTCTACTCTAATTATTTTTATCGCATTGACTATGAAATACATGTACCATAAACGTTGTCTGGAAATTGGAGAAGAACTTTATAAGCTGTAGCTTCCGTTCTGATCCATTTCTTCAGTACATGTGTAATATGTGTATCGTTTGTTACTATTTGTTATATACTGATGAATAAAATATGTTTAAACTAAACTAAAACGTGACTGAAACGTTTATGTAAAAGGGGATAAGATTCGTTAGTTTTGTGGCATTTGTCGCGGACAATGCCGCCATGAGTTCAATAACGAATGATCAATATTAAATTTTGAAGACCAAATATCGTATTTTGTGCAAAACCGAAGGAAATAAACCCAATTAAACTCAATTTCTCTCAGACAAATGTGTTTTTCGATAGATCTTAGATCTATATACAATTGATAATTGCGTACTGAAATAAAATGCATTAGGCCATTGGTCGTGTAAATACTTCTTTTGATTGAAAATAGCTTCATCTACTCAGCCTTCTATTGGCCCAATAGTATACACAAAACTACTTTCGTCTATTGACCACTTTGGTTCCGGGCTTTTTCATTCGCTTACGATAAAATGGAAATATCGCTTACATCAAATCTAATTGGCAAATCGTCTATTGGAATGGGGGAGGGGGCGCATTCCTGTCAGTTAAATTATCTCCCTTGCCAGATAAAGACTGAAGGTAACCAAATAACACAGTGGTCCTTTCACCTCTATTCCTTTGTTTTTATCCTTGGTTCCCTTGTGGATGTTACCATAATAATGACAATGGTTTATGATGCATGTTTTATGTCCATATGTAATTCAAAACAAATACTTTTCTTAATCACCAGGAACTACGTATATATCGATTTGTAAAACAGTCTATTTAGATAAATATAAGATAAAATATTGTCTCAAGAAAATAGCTGATAAGTGCAAGATAATCAAGAATAAAATCCAAGCAATTCCCTTTTCAGGACCAATGCAGTACTGGAATAGAACCAAGGGAAATAATTAAAAAATGGTCCTCATTACTTGTATTTCTTCTTACGCTAAAATACCATTTCTCATTCCTCCCAAAAAACGTTGTACACATGTAGGTAAAACGAAACCCGTTTCCAGTGCTTTGTGTTAAAACTTTAAGTATAGATATTTTGTTTAACATCAAGATAAAGGCTAGTCGAGTTAGCCCTTGGGCTGCTAAGTGCGACTCACTGAGCTTATGCGGACAGTGTAGAGCAAGATGCGACTGTACAAAATGTGCAGTCTGATCTTGAAATTACACTGACCGATCGATATGGAAATAGGCCTATTTTTATTGCCAAAACATTTTTGAATTAGCGAAGTTTTGGTTTTGACGATAGGATTTTAAGTTTCATGCTAGTAATTTAGCAAGATAAGGGTTAAACGAAAAAATCTACGGATAAAACTGTGTCCCAGTGCATTCATTGTCATCTTCTATTGACACACTGATCAACGTGAGCCGCGGACACCATGTGTTCTCGGTACACCAGATCAAATTTTTACATGGAAGAACCGGAGGTGGTGTAAGTATTTTCATTTTTATGGACCTGATTTACCTAGAAAGAAATGTTGATTTACAGCAATGTCAAGACGAATGATTGATCTGTTTACATACATACTACGGAATAATAATACCATCATCTAAGCGAGCTGTGGCTTTATGAGCAACTGGGGTCTTGTTGTTTTGCAGTTTATTGCCAAATTTTGGACAAAATCCCAAACCATTGTTCATTTTACAAGTTTGTATGATAAGATAAATGTTTTCCCTAAAAGAACACAAAATTTCACTTAGAAATGTCCATCCAAAGCGAAGATATACGTTTTTGAATGGACCTGGGTAGAGGAAAATATGGTAACAAGACACCAATTTTATTTTCAATATATGCACATGGACACCAGATCAGAAAAAGCTTGGGGTAACTGGACACCAACCTTTAAATCATCGATATTTCTCTCTGAAACTCGATGCATGGGCTGTGCACGAAGACCATTTTTGTAAACATTATGTCACTACGGTCCATTATCTGATAAAGGGCATGTTCAACCCAACTTCATTACTTCTAGCACTTGCTTTTTTGAAATATTTGCAATATTACGGCAATTTACGAAGTAGACCTAAGATGCTTGATCACAATTGACCGGTCATTGCCTCCAATGTTGGTGCAAGACATGTTCCTTTTTTACAGCGTTTCAGTTTAATGAGTGGCGTAATTAACCCATTACCACGCAATCAGGAGCTTTAATGTCCCTGGGAAAGATGGCTTAGAAAAACATTGTCTATAAAGAAAAACCCCTATTAACTAATACAGTGTGTACATTATTTACCACATTTGGCCTGATTCTTAGTTTAAATAATTTTCAATTCCGCTTGGCCAACTGTTAGAATGGCATTGTACCCTTCGTACATTTACATGCGCGCGTTTGTTCGTCTACGCGTTTATTTCTAAAATTTTTATTTAATAGACTTCTCCTCAGAATTAAACCACCAAGTTGAAATCAGCAAAAATCAACGTGGATGATTCCATAAGTTTCTTTCGAGATACTTCGATCCTTTAAAGGTGGCCCTTCAGATTTTGGGACGAAAATTGTACAAAAGTGCAAAAGAATCATCCTTATACTCCCAAAGCCTTTTAACTTTCATTCATAAAATGCCAGTAGTCGAACACCGTCTGACAACACGAGAAATTAGAGATTTACTACAGCCAAGGTCGACACGGACGGTAGACACGTTCTATTTTTAGATGATCAATTCACTCATCTACATACAGGAATACACAGATTAAGTTTCAAACATAGGGTCCAAAGAAGACATTATGGAAAATAATTATTACATGTTTGTTTTCTAATGGAATTTAAGCGTTATTAGTCACGTGCCAGTCACTTGACATTCCCACAATGCTTTATTGATTTTTGGCGCAAAATCTAAAAATAGCTTAAGTGGCTACGTAGCCTTTTAAGGGAATACCACCCAAAAAAAAATTTTTTGTAATTTTATGATTCTTAATCATTGATGATTTGTATTGTTTTTTCCTATAAATTTCGATGATATATAATTTTTTTAGTTTGGTATCATGTGAAAATTCTAAATACCCACCTTTAAAAAACATGGCTTATGTGGAAGGAGCTTATTTTCCGTGTACGGCGCGTTGTGAAAATTGTAAAATTTGTCCTCTCTAAAGAACTCAATCACGAGATTGGCATTGGGTAGTTTTCTATCACACTCCTTCAATAAATTTTGATCTGTTGAAAAACATGGCTTTTGTTAGTGGGGCTTATTTTCTCTTATTGTCATAAAGCGAAAGTACTTGCAGCTCTTTAAATTCATTGATAATAAATGTATACATGTACATGTATTTCATAACACAGATGATCTCTGATAATGTTTCATTTCATCCAATATGCTGGGTGATCATGATATATGAGATATTTATATTTATTGTTACAAACTTACATAGTTCTTGGAAATACAGCATATAGTGCTCAAATATAGTTACAGTTCAACCTATATTAATCAATTACCAAAGGGACGGTCGAAAGAGCTTGCCAAAGGCAGGTGCTTGCTTGATATCGATAAATGTCTGTGCATTGCTATTTGTCGGGAACTAAATGTATACTTGTTTATTCAGGTTGCTTGCTTAATACCGGTGGTCAACATGCCAGGTTTCACTGTATTTCGTATTGCTGAAATTTATTGGAGAGGTCATCAGACCCTCCAACAGTGGTGATTTTAAAATTCAGACTGCCAGAGAGTTTGCTAATTCTATATCTTCGAGCGTAATTGTTCTGTTACACAGTCTGTTTCGTCATAGTTTTGTAAATAAAGCGAAATAAAAAAAGGAACGAAACAGGAAATAGACGTGGTTTATTTTTTATATATGACGAATTTCAGAAAAGATTTCATTTAATAATTTGCCATGGCTGCATTTAACCTCTCTAATAATTTCCTAGCACACTACGTACCTTTGAGTGATATAAATTAAACCTGATTCTGTTCCCTCTTTTTATCCATGCAGAAGTCTTTAGTTGGTTCTAGAGCATCGAGAGGTAGTATCAAACTCAAAGTGAAAATTGTACAAGTGAAAAAAATGTCAGTAATCAAGTTGCTGAGAAATTTCAAAAACAAACTCACCTCTTTATCAGTACTCGAATGTTTACAAATATGTCTATTATATATTAAGCATTATCTTGAAGATAATTAATTTTCATAGTCCCATTCGACATGTAGCGTGTTCTACAAAAAAGTTTTTAATACCATCAAGAATGAAAGAACTGAACATTTTCGGTGTATGTACAATCTAACTCAAAGCCGGTGATCTAACGTATACATACGTTGGCCAGTGTGACCAATTCTTGCACTCAAAGTAATAACACGAATTAAAAATCCTTTGGATTAGTTAACAAGGACAATGTTTTTCTAAGCGATCTTTCCCAAGGACATTATAGCTCGTGATTGCCTGGTAATGGGTTAATACGACATTCATAAAACTGAAACGCTGTAAACAAGGAACATGTCTTGCACCAACATTGGAGGCAATGACCGGTCAATTGTGATCAAGCATCGTAGGTCTACTTCGTAAATTGCCGTAATATTGCAAATATTTCAAAAAAGCAAGTGCTAGAAGTAATGAAGTTGGGTTGAACATGCTCTTTATCAGGTAATGGACCGTAGTGACATAATGTTTACAAAAATAGTCTTCGTACACAGCCCACGCATCGAGTTTCAGGCAGAAATATTGATGATTTAAAGGTTGGTGTCCAGTTACCCCAAGCTTTTTCTGATCTGGTGTCCATGTGCATACATTGAAAATAAAATTGGTGTCTTGTTACCATATTTTCCTCTACCCAGGTCCATTCAAAAGCGTATATCTTCGCTTTGGATGGACATTTCTAAGTGAAATTTTGTGTTCCTATAGGGAAAACATTTATCTTATCATACAAACTTGTAAAATGAACAATGGTTTGGGATTTTGTCCAACATTTGGCAATAAACTGCAAAACAACAAGACCCCAGTTGCTCATAAAGCCACAGCTCGCTTAGATGATGGTATTATTATTCCCTAGTTTGTATGTAAACAGATCAATCATTCGTCTTGACATTGCTGTAAATCAACATTTCTATCTAGGTAAATCAGATCCACAAAAATGAAAATACTTACACCACCTCCGGTTCTTCCATGGAAAATCCGATCTGGTGTACCGAGAACACATGGTGTCCGCGACTCACGTTGATCAGTGTGATTGATAACGCTTTCCTCCTTACTATTTTCAACCAAAAGCACACCAGAAAATAAGCTGCGCTTACTGCCATGTCTGCCGAGGTAATAAAGGTTTATACTTGCATATACAGTCCACACCTGACCTGTGTCAAGGTGTACGATGATGGTCCCACTTGTTTTGTCATACTGGTTCTCTGAACATTTAAAACTTTACCAAATGACAAAAATTTATAATGGTCCAAAATGAAAGCCTTTGCAGACGACAAAATAAATGTGACTAAAGAATTGAAATTTGTTTTGGGAAAGGAAAAAAACATAGTGGGAAAAGGAGAAAATGCTGGTTACTAGCATTTCTCTTTTTCCCACAATGTTTTCAAGAGGCTACTTTTTCAGGTGTATTACAAGTCTAGATTCATTCGATTGTGCGGTAAAAAGTTAACTATGACCAAGCTTTCACGTTCTCCGATCGATTAATGTTTGGAACAATGGAACAATGATCCCTATTGAATACTGAATGTACATGTACATCGAGCGCTCAGCCTCGGGGTAGGGTTAACAAACAACAAATGGAACAAGTATAAGTAACAAGAGTGCCAAGATGGCCCTGGTTCGCTCACCTGAATTTTTGAGAGGGCCATAGCCAATTTTTTTCACAATCTAAACAACCATTTCAGAGAAGAAGAATATTTAAGAATATCTTTATGTCTGTATAGTGTAAATAGCCCACAGCCATCAGAACCATGTTTCTTTATGGATCAAAATATTTCGAGCAATTTTTGAAAAGGTCAACTAATATACATTTCTGTGAAATTATTTCAGAATCTGATCAGCCGTTTCAGAGAAGAATTTTAAAAAATTCCTTCATGGCCATATAGTGCAAGTAGCCCCCATTCACCAGAGCCATGTTTATTCACGAATCAAACTTCATGAACATGTTTTGAAAAAGGTCCTCCAAGGAACATTTCTGTGAAATAATTTCAAAATTAGACCAGCTGTTTCAGAGAAGAAGAGTTTTTTAAGAATTTCTTCATTTCCCTATAGTGCAAGGAGCCCCCATTTACCAGAGCCATGTTTTTTTGACGGATCAAAATTTTGCGAACAATTTTTGAAAATGGTCATCAAAGGAACATCTCTGTGAAAATATTTCAAATTCTGACCAGCGGTCTCAGAGAAGAAGAATTTTAAAGAATTCTTTTCATTTCTGTATGGTTCAAGTAGCCCCATTCACCAGAGCCATGATTCTTGACGGATCAAAATTTTGCGAACAATTTTTGAAAAGGGTCATCCAAGGAACATCTCTGTGAAATTATTTCAAAATCTGACAAGCCGTTTCAGAGAAGAAGAATTTTAAATAATTCCTTTATTTCTGTATAGTGCAAGAAGCCCCCATTCAGCAGAGCCATGTTTCTCGACGGATGAAAATTTGACGAACAGTTTTTAAAAAGGGTCACCCAAAGAAATCTTTGTGAAATTATTTTAAAATCTGACTAGCGGTTTCAGAGGAGAAGATTTTTAAAGGATTTCCTAGAAAATTCCATTTGGTTGCCATGGCAACCACAGTTTTTGACGGAATCAAATTCTGTGAACAATTCTTAAAGAGGACCTCCCAAGGAACATCCCAGCCGAGTTTGGTCCAAATCGGCCAAGTGGTTTAGGAGGAGTTGATGTTTAAAGAATTGTTGACGACGCACAACGGACGACGGACACCCAGTAATCCTAAAAGCTCCCCTTGAGCACGTTGTGCTCAGGTGAGCTGAAAACAAGAGGACCATGATGATCGTATATCGCTCACCTGAGTACTAAACTGTAAAATCGAACTTATGACCCCTGGGGCGGGGCCGATTTTGACCCCAGGGGCATCCTAAGGAAAAACTTGGTAGAGGTCTACTAGGAGATGCTACTTACAAAATATAAAAGCTCTCCACCTTCTAGTTTCTAGAGAAGTACAATTTTAAAGTGCTCCTTCTTTGTTCCTATGTTTCAAACTTGTGACCCCTGGGGCAGGGCAAGTTTTGACCCCAGGGGCATCGTATGAAGAAACTTTGTAGAAGTCTACTAAGAGATGCTACATACCAAAATTTCAAAGCTCTACGCCTTCTAGTTTCAGAGAAGAATTTTAAACTTTTCCTTTTTTGTTCCCATGTTTCGAACTTGGGACCCACGGGGCAGGGCAAGTTTTGACCCCCATGACATCATATGAACAAACATTGTAGAAGTCCACTAGGAGATCCTACTTACCAAATATCAAAGGTCTACATCTTCTAGTTTCAGAGAAGAATTTTAAAGTTTGCATTGTTTATTTCAATGTTTTAAACTTGTGACCCTCGGGGCGGGACCAGTTTTGACCCCAGGGACATCATATGTACAATCTGGTAGAGGTCTACTAGGAAATGCTACATACCAAATATCAAAGCTCTACACCTTCTAGTTTCAGAGAAGAAGAATTTTAAAGTTTTCCTTCTTTGTTACTATGTTTCAAACTTGTGACCCCCAAGGCAGGACCAGTTTTGACCCCAGGGGCATCATATGAACAATATTGGTAGAGGTTTACTAGGAGATACTACATACCAAATATCATAGTTCTGCACCTTCTAGTTTCAGAGAAGAAGAATTGTAAAGTTTTCCTTCTTTATTTCTGTTTTAAACTTGTGATCCCCGGAGCGGGGCCAGTTTTGACCCCTGGGACACCATATGAACAATCTTGGTAGCGGTCTACTAGGAGATGCTACATACCAAATATCAAAGCTCTACACCTTCTAGTTTTAGAGAAGAAGAATTTTAAAGTTTTCCTTCTTTGTTCCTATGTTTCAAAACTGTGATCCCCGGGGCGGGGCCAGTTTTGACCCCAAGGGCATCAAATGAACAATCTTAGTAATAGCCCACTAGGAGATGCTACATATCAAATATCAAAGCTCTACGCTTTCTACTTTTAGAGAAGAAAAAATTTAAACTTTTCCTTCTTTGTTCCTATTTTTCAAACCTGTAACCCCCGGGGCATCAAATGAACAATCTTGGTAGAGGTTCACTAGGATATGCTACATACTAAATATCAAAGCTCTACGCATTCTAGTTTCAGAGATGAAGAATTTTAAAGTTTTCCTTCTGTGTTCCTATGTTTCAAACTTGTGACCCCCGGGGCAGGGCCAGTTTTGACCCCAGGGACATCATATAAACAATCTTGGTAGAAGTTTACTAGGAGATGCTACATACCAAATACCAAAGCTCTGCACCTTCTAGTTTTAGAGAAGAAGATTTTCAAAGATTTTGCTATTTTTTCCTTTTGGTTGCTATGGCAACCGGAGTTATAGGTGGAATTCAATCTCTTGAACAATTTTGGTAGAGCTTCACCCAAGGAACATCCCTAGTGGTTTAGGAGGAGAAGATTTTTAAAGAAATTGTGGACGACGCACGCCGGACGCCGGACATTGGGCGATCACAAAACCTCACCATGAGCACTTCGTACTCGCTCATAATTATGATGTTCCTGCATAATTCATGATTAAAAAAAAATATTAAAAAAAAAACGATTCTTCTGGCTAAATAAAGAATAGCAAAATAAGGAAATCAGAAAAGTTCTGAAGCACTTATATGTGGCATTGCTGCAGCATTTTGTTTTGCATCACATACTTTTATGAAGATTTCACATGTTATAAGAAAATCTTAGACTTGCTGCATATTGAAAGCAATTGCAGATGAAAAGTTGAAGTTGACCAAATGGTGCAATCTTTAATAACACATAAAACATGTGGTGGGAAAACGATAAAATTGTAGTTAACCCTTAACCACACAATCCCAACTTTTTACGTCCCTGAGAAAGAAGCCCTATGGGAACATTGTAGGAAAAAGAGAAAATGCTGGTAACCCTAATTTTTGAGTCGCGTTTATTTTGTCGTCTGCAAATGATTTCAATTTGGGCAAGTCTAAAATTTTGTTGTCTGGTAAAGAGTTAACCCTTAGGCTGCTATGTATGGCTCAAGAATCTTTTGTGGAAAGTGTACATCAACATCAGACTGCACTCAATGTGCAGCCTCACTTGAATCTATACTGTCTGATAAGGTGATATTTTCCCCTCAAAAAATAACTTTGATACATGAATTATCACTATCAACTGTCATTTTACCCTTTACCACACAATGATGACTTTTGACGACTCTGAGGAAACAGCCTTTTGAAAATATTGTGGGAAAAGGAGAAAATGCTGGTTACCAGCAGTTTGTCCTTTTCCCACAAAGTTTTCTACCCAAAGCAACATTGCATAATTTGAGCCACTGTGAAATTTTCATCTGCCATAACAATTTGGATAGGTCTAAAATTTTGCCATGTGGTAAAGGGTTAATTCATCGACCAGATTCATGGTTTAGTTTTATTGTTTCACACGATTTTAACAATTCATAGAAAATGGGTAAGTTGATGTGAAATATAATTGGTTTCTATAATTACTGCAGTTCAGAAAAATACAGGTTGGTATACCGAATGTAGGTAAAAATGTCAGAGGTTAGAATACAAGAGGAAAAAATGTCATAGGTAATAACGTCATAGGTAAAAATGTCAGAAGTATTAATCATACTATAAATATATGGGGTTAGCTTAATTGGTCAAGGCTTAGCAAGTTTGAAATCCTGTCCGAGTTTACTTATTTCTGGCCCTTGAATCATCTGAGACAGCAGTCAGTCAAAATCAAGATTGGTACATGTATATAGACTAACAGAAGAACTAAGATCACATACTATTGTCAAAGATACTTTTTCACAAATGTTTCTACCAAGGTTTGCAATTAACTCAAATACTGAAATGTGTTTCCAGCTGGGCAGAAACAATGTGGGAAAAGGAGACAATGCTGGTTACCAGCATTTTCTCATTTTCCCACAATGTTTTTATAGGCTCCTATCTCAGGGCCTTAAAACCAGGGATTGTTTGGTAAGAGGTTAAATCAGCAACATGTAATGCTATCATTGCGGAATGAAACAGAAAATTATCTCACAGTATAAAATGGATACAATGAAGGTAAATAAATAAATAATAAATAAATGTATAGGACAACTGGAATATTATCAAATTTACAAAGAATAGCTTTACTTCAATGGATCTTGTGAGAGTCGAGAGCCACATGTTTTTTTTCATATCATATACTTAGTATCTCTGACATTTTTACCTTTGACATTATTACCTATGGCATATTTACCACTTTGAATCTGACATTTTTACCTATGACATTTTTTCCTATGGCATTTTTACCTCTGTCCGGTATACCAAATCATACTGAAAAGTAGTCTAATAGCTATTTTTTGATAAACTTGACATGTTGATTTCACTTTTATCGTTGTCTAGAAATGCCTCTTTCAGTTAAAATGATGGCCGTTTCACTGCAAATAGGGCTGTTGCGTTGATTCTCACAAAAGATCTGTGGAAATAGAACAAAGAAAAACAGAATGGTAAAAAACACAGAATGACTATGAAAGTGATTCATGGGTAGCCAAATTTTTCCTTAATTATTTTCACAAATATTCTGCTTCGAAAACTGTGATATAATAATACACTATACGTAAGTTTGTTTTACAATATGAAAATGTCAATTACATTTTATTCACATGCTAAAGATATACTAAATGTACCAGAAATGTCAGTATAGATCATGATCAGGCAACAAAAAATTACAGTCGAACCACGTAAATCTGGGCTCCATTTTTCTGGAAATCTCAAGATCCGGAAGGAAACATAGCGGAACAAATATTTTCTGTACATATTTAACTTTTTATTCCGGAAATATGCGTTCCGGAACCGGAATGATAATAATCAGGAACGAAGGGTTCCAAAACAGTACAAACCTTATTAGATAACCGGACATGGCCTGGGCCTGACTGTGTATTACAAATTGTTGATGTGTTATATTGTGGACTGGTTTCATAAATATCGATACATGGTACTAAGACCGATTTTTCAATGGTTCAAAGTACATGCAAATAACACGAATATCAGTCTTTATTTCATGCTTTCCGGTAGGATATCGAGAAATAGCAGTGAAAATATTTTTCGATCTTACACTGGTACCACCAGTGAAAATACGGATTTTCACGTTCTTGTTGCCTAAGAAGATTGCGCGTGCCTCACAACCAGATGGGAAATATGACGTCATACACCTTACATTTCTCGCGCTTGACATAACTTTGCTATGTGGGAGAGGTGTACACGCCACGGGGAATAAGGGAAAAGAACTGTACTGAATTTTGACAAGGCTCCTCCTAGAAAGGGTAAAAAGCACGAAATAAATAGAATATTTGTTTTTTTCGGTGAAAGATCGAAATTTATTTCATCTCGTGAACACCATCGTTAATATTTTCACTCGTGGCTGTGCCACTCATGAAAATATTACCGATGGTGTCCACTCGATGAAATAAAATTCGATCTTTCACCGAAAAAAACAAATATCCTCTCTTTATTTCATGCTTTCCGGTAGGATATCGAGAAACGTCAGTGAAAATATTTTTCGATCTTACATTGGTACCACCAGTGAAAATACCGATTTTCACGTTCTTGTTGCCTAGGTTAATTGCGCGTGCCTGACAACCAGATGGGAAATATGATATCATATACCTTACATTTCTCGCACTTGACGTAATATTGTAATGCGTTGCTATGCGGGACGGGTACGCCACGGGGAATAAGGGAAAAGAACTGTACTGAATTTTTGATAAAGCTCCTCCCAGAAAGGGTTAAAAACATAAAATAAATAGAATATTTGTTTTTTTCGGTGAAACATCGAAACTTATTTCATCTCGTGTACACCATCGGTAATATTTTCACTCGTGGCTGTGCCACTCGTGAAAATATTACCGATGGTGTCCACTCGATGAAATAAATTTTGATCTTACACCGAAAAAAAACAAATATCCTCTATAGAATCAATTAACTCTTCTCCACACGAGAAAATTTTAGACTGGTCCAAATTGAAAGCATTTGCAATCGACAAAATAAATGTGACTGAAAAATGGAAATTTGCTCTAGGAAGAGTAGAAAACACTGTGGGAAAAGGAGAAAATGCTGGTTACCAGCATTTTCTCCTTTTCCCACAGTGTTTTCAAAAGGCCTCTTTCTCAGGGGGCATCAAAAGTAGGGATTGTGTGGTAATGGGTTAATATCAGATGGGTTTCACATATTTGAAAATACTTGTACGTCTTAATTAGGGGTGGTTTTCGAAAAGTTTTAAAAAAGATATACACGCCCCATTTTTAAGTCAATTTGAAAGATTATCAATACCTATAGTATTGATGCGATGCTTTGACAATACATAGATCGGCGGTGATAAGATAAACTGGCTACCTTAGTTACTGTTACCAAGGGCTCACAAACAAACACAGTCAATACATGATATACAGTATAGCAGATAAACAACTTATATCGTGCTGTCATGAATGTTTCTCTCATGAAAATTCCGGAAAAAGTATTTTAATCATATATTTCTAACGATGATAAATTCTCAGTAAGCAATTCAAAGAAGATTAACTAATTTACAAACAGATATGTATTAAAAGTGCGAATTACGGGGGCGATGGACAATGTAATAGATTTACATGTTTAATTTTCAAAGATTTGAACTCCAATTTGAACGAATAAAAACTGTCAACAAATCTCCGTTTAGCCACACAATAATAGAATGAATGATACTTATTGTTTCGTTGGGCTAGTAAAGTCATCTTAGCATTATACCAAATTAAATAACACTGAATTACAAGCCTTTTGAAAAGTTTATAGAATATCAGATTCAACAGGGAGGTTTAAGTTAATGAAAACAATATCATGACAACTGGTGGTAAAGTTGATAAGAGCGGCAAATTGCTTTGCAATCAAACACATTTCCTATCAAATTAACAGTTTACTAACACACCCTTTGAGCAAATGTGCTAATCCACTTAAACTCTTCACCAAATAACAAAGTTTTTAGAGCAATCCAAACTCAAATATTTGCAGACAACAAGATAAATGATTCAAAAATTGAAATTTGTTTTTGAAAGAGCACAAAACACTGTGAGAAAAGGATAAAATTGATGTTATAAGCATTTTCTCCTTTTTCCGCAATGCTTATAAAGGCTTTCTAAGGGTCATTAAAACTCCGTGTTATGTGGTAAAAGGTTAAAAACAGCTAAGACAAGAGAAAAATTTCCAAGTTGCCTATAGAGCTAAACTTTCACCAGAACAGAAGTTAGACTTTTTTTTAAAATTGAAATATACTCTTAGTGAGGAAGAACTACATGTCAAATATCTTCGCAAGCCAAGGCTGACAATTCACTATGCTACTCTACCCTTGGTGGATCGAGCTTGATTTTGACATTCCCCCGATACGCTTTTTCATTAGATGCAGCCAGCTCTAACTGCATCGAATGATATAGCTCGTAGCATTTCATCTTTGATAAAAATAGAAGAAGGTCGCTACCTTTCGAATAGAAGGTAAACACGGAAACCCATGTGGATATCTGCTTATTGCTTCATGTGTATTCGCAAGTGGTTTGTAAAACGATGTTTCATTGGCTTTTAGAAATATTATGTAAAGGGGGGTAATAACGAGCATCTGATAGAGGGCGCATTGCAGGAATCTCGAAATCGGGCTCAATCAGCCAAGGTAAGATCCACGTAGTGATCGTAACCTTGGCTCGCGAAGATGCATGTCAAAGGGTTATTGTAAAAAGCAGGTACTTTAAATTCCAAGACTAATCATGTAATTTGATCTATATCTACACATCAGGGATCGTATATATGATCTCTATACACATTCAGCATATTCTTCATGCACAATGGGTTAAGATTAATGTCAAATTGAAACATTGGTGAGAAGTTACACATCTACTTTTTGGATGTGCATATGTTATTGAACAAGGTTAGATATTCAAGTAAACATGTACATGTAAACCTATTTTTTTTTTTTATTAGTACTTCTTATAAGCCTTTTTTTTTTTTACCTTTTGTTTTCCATTTTTCTCATTCAGAGGGGATAAAAATTATAGATTAAATTAATCCATTATCCAGCGCTGATCAGCTCTTTGCATATGTTCAAATTTTCAGTAATAATCATGATTTAAACTTGTCTATAGCCTCTGTGTGATTTCAAGTCAGCACATTTTTAAAGTTTTTTTTTTTTTTAATTCAAAATGTTTAGACACAACATAAATAAAGAGTATTACATCCTTCCAATGTTAACAGTTGTTTATTTGTGAGCCGAGATAGCAGAAACCAAGGCTGGACATCGGGTAGAATAAATGCTATGTCCTGATTGGTCAAATATAAATTTCCATGGATCCTGTATTCTTTAATTATTACAATCATGCCGTGTTCTCCACACAGATTTGTGCTCGGGTTTAACCCTTTCCCAAACTCAAAGTATTTGCAGATGACAATTTTTAATTTGATGAGAATGGCAGACAGTTTTCCAATAGGCTAGAAAACACTGTGGGAAAACGAGAAATTGCTCGTTACGCGCAATTTCTTCTTTTTCCTTAGTGTTTTCTAAAGATTTGTACTGCAGAAACGTAAAAACCAGGGCTTGTTTGGGAAAGACTTAATTAGTCATATTCTCAATTGACAACAAAACTAGAACATGATCATTCAATTCTCCGTTTTTAAATACAATTCTTCAGTTCAACTGATAAGCACGAGAAAAAACAGTTTTAATTCATCTCTTCCATGAGATGTTAATGCTACCCAAAATTGACTCAAAATGGCAGCCTAATATGGCAAGTTTCTTTAAGCCTTTTCCAAACGTGTTTTACACCTAACAGATTTTTGTGGTGAATACAGATCTAATATATGTATGTCTTTCCTTTCAATCTGATTGTCAATGAACACTCTTTACAACTTACGCTTTAACCTTTTCCCAAACAATACCTGGTTTTTACAGGTCAGGAACAGAAGCCTTTTGAAAACATTGTGGGAAAAGGAGAAAATGCTGGTAACCAGCATTTTCTCCTTTTCCCACAATGTTTTCAACCCTATCATATAGAAAAATCATCTTTTTAGCAACCATTGATTTGTCATCTGCAAAATGCTTTCAATTTGGTCTGGTCCAAAAGTTGCCGTTTGGGAAAGGCTTAAATAATCTGAATACGACAGAATATGACGAGTTGAAATTTCAACTTCCGTGAAAAAAACAACAAAACATTTGCCAATACAAAGAAGACAACCTAAACGCTACTATCTGGGAAATTCTACAGAACACCATGAAATCCATGTCTCTTGAAATCAGAGAATTAATTTATACTCACTGCAAGACAGAAATACTGTACCTGTGATTTGGCCCCTTCCTTTTTCGTGGTGTCCAGATAAATGCGGCTTGACTGTACATTCTGATAAATCATTATTTTAGCAAACCTACATTGAAAGACTTTTGAAAACTTTGAGGAAAAAGGAGAAATGCTGGTTACCAGAGGTTTTTCCTTTCAAATTCCCACTGTTTTTCCTTCTAAAAGGAAAATTCTGTCATAAAAGTTACATTAATTTTATTATCATTAAATGCTTTAGAGTTTAAAAATTAAAATTTTGTTGCCTTGTAACGATTCAAGGAGCTGCCTAACAAAACTGCCTCTAAACCATACCTGTCATAAGCGTCTAGTGGCCCTGTTTCATAAGTCCCTTTGGCATTGGCAATGTAAACAAAGTCATTGTTAAGATCGTAAATGGCAATGTGTAGACTCCCAGACTGCTCAATAGACACAACATCACGAATGACAACAGCAGGTGATAGTTCTCTGTAGTGTTTTTTGAGCTGTCTTGAAAGTACTTCACTGTAACTGGGACATAGCCAGTCCATGCCTGTTTTAAAAAAAGATGTAAATTATAAGTTAAAAAAAAATATATATATATATAATAAAGCTAGTATCTAGCATTTTGTGTGTCCTAATATACAAGAAATCAAAAGACTTTGAGAAATGCAAATACACATACAAGAATAATATCTTGCACTTTTAAGCAACTTTAGTTCCAGTTTGACTGGTAACAAGAATTGATGAGAGTTATTGTGCATGGGGTTTCGTATTCGCCAACCATTCTTAAGAACATTCTTAATCTTATTCTACAGAATTTTCTAAATGTGAAAGTAACACTATTCCTGATTGGCTAAACCATTTGGTTAATCAATCAGGAATGGTGTTACAGTCACATTTTGAAAATCTTGGAGAACATGACTGAAAATATTCTTAAGAATGGTCAGTGAATACCGATCCCCGATTCATTCTTCTCCCATGGCTGAGTTTTGTTTCAATGATATTACTGTGTGTAAAGCAACCAGTAGCTTGGAAAGAGTTGTGCAAAGGTGCACTAGATCCTGTGATATGATGGAAATGATGACATGAATAGCATTTATTCATTTACCACACAATTCCGAGTTTTAATGACCCTGAGGGAGAAGCATTTTGAAAACTTTGTGGGAAAAGGGGAAAATGCTGGTAACCAGCATTTTATTCTTTTCTCACAATGTTTTCTACCCTATCTAAGACTAGTGTCAACATTTGAGTTACTCTGACATCTTACAATGCTTTCAATATGGACAAATCAATATTTTTGTTGTCTGGTAAAGAATTTTAAATACCAAATATAAAAACCTCTGCAATAGATCATACTTTAAGTTCAGACCAAACAACAAATTTTTGACTTATACAAATTGAAAGGAATTTGCAGATGAGAAAATAAACATGACTCAAAAATTGACACTGTATAAGAGAAGAAAACATTGTAGGAAAAGAAGAAAATGTTGGTTATCAACATTTTCTCCTTTTCCCAAATTTTTTCAGAAGTCTTCTTTCTTTGGGTTGTACAGACCAATGATCGTTTGGTAAAGGCTTAAGACACAATGTGGCAAGAGGGGAATGTTCTTGCTGTGATTTTGTTATAAAGGAATGATAAATAAGCACATAAAAAATGACTTGCTAGAACCAATTAACTCTTTACCAAATGAAAAAACTTTGGACTGCTGTAAATGAAAGCACTTGCAAACAACAAATTAAAATCAACTCAAAAGTTGGATATGTTTCCAGCTAGGTAGAAAAGATTGTGGGAAAAAAAAAATCTGGTTACCAGCTTTTTCTCCTTCTCTCATAATGTTTTCAAAAGGCTTCTATCTCAGGGTCGTAAAAACTAGTGATTGTTTGGTCAAGGGTTAAATCAGTTGGAATATTCAGCATTAGACATTTGATTATATCTATAAACAAGAGGGCCAAGATGGCCCTGGATCGCTCACCTGAATTTCTGAGAGAACCATAGCCATTTCTTTCAAAATGTAAGCAGCCCTTTCAAAGAAGAAGAATTTTTAAGAATTTCTTCATGTCTGTATAATGTAAATAGCCTAGAGTCATCAGAGCCATGTTTTTTAATGGATCAAAATTTCTAGAGCAATTTTTGAAAAGGGTTAGCTAAGAAACATTTCTGAGAAATTATTTCAAAATCTGATCAGCCCAGCTGTTTCAGAGAAAAAGAATATCTTCATGACCAAATAGTGCAAGTAGCCCCCATTCACAAGAGCCATGTTTCTAGACAAATCAGCATTTTGCAAACAATTTTTGAAAAGGGTTACCAAAGGAACATTTCTGTGAGATAATTTCAAAATCCGATCAGCTGTTTCAGAGAAGAAGAATTTTAAAGAATTTCTTCATGGCCATATAGTGCAAGAAGCCCCCATTCACCAGAGCCATGTTTCTTGATGGATCAAAATTTCACAAACAATTTAAAAAGGGTCATCCAAGGAACATTTCTGTGAAATTATTTCAAAATCTGACCAGCGGTTTCATAGAAGAATTTTTAAGAATTCCCTTATTTCCCTATATAGACTGCAAGTAGCCCCTATTCACCAGAGCTGTGTTTCTTGACAGATCAAAATTTCACGAACAGTGTTTGGAAAGGGTCATTCAAGGAACATCTCTGTGAAATTATTTCAAATTCTGACCAGCCGTTTCAGAGAAGAAGAATTTTTAAGAATTTCTTAATTTCCGTATAGTGCAAGTAGCCCCCATTCACCAGAGCCACATTTTTTGACGGATCAAAATTTTACGAATAGTTTTTGAAAAGTGTCTCCCAAGGAACAATCCTGTGAAATTATTTCAAAATCTGACCAGCGGTTTCAGAGTAGAAGAATTTTTAAGAATTCCTTCATTTCTATGTTGTGCAAGAAGCCCCCATTCACCAGAGCCACATTTTTTGACGGATTAAAATTTTACAAACAATTTTTGAAAAGGGTCACCCAAGGAACATATCTGGGAAATTATTTCAAAATCTGACCATCAGTTTCAGAGAAGATTTTTAAAGAATTCCCTAGAAAATTCCATTTGGTTGCCATAGCAACCAGAGTTTTTGATGGAATCAAATTCTGTGAACAATTGTTGACGACGGACGACGTACTGACGCATGACGCACGACGGACGACGGACATCGGGTGATCCTAAAAGCTCCCCTTGAGCACGTTGTGCTCAGGTGAGCTAAAATTGGGATACAAGAATTCCATTCCATGCATGTGAAAAGTTGTTGTAAAAGGAGTAATTGACCAATTATTACCATAGTAAACGAGATCCTTGATTCTTGGATGCCAGTCTGCCTCTGGTTCCATGTTTGAATCAGTGAAAAACCTGGCATGAGCTGCAGAATACTGGACACCCCGAAACTTTTCATCCTGAAACAAGAGATATAGACACTGCGATACTAACACATTTTGTTATTTTTCTTCACGTTATTTCTCATTATTAGAAAACAACAAATATAATGACAAGAAAACAATCGTTAATTTGTTGTTGATTTTATTCAGATTTAGCACTGAATAATGAAAAAATATTTTCTTTGTAGTGGAAAGCATCTGGCAGCTGAAAGGAAAAAGATCTTGAACACTTTACTGTCACTGTTAAAAGTGCATCAAAATATTTGTGCTGAAGTAGTTTTGAAAACGAAAATAAAATGTGTGCCACTTTTTAGACCAAGTATAGAAAAAAGCTGAAGAAAAGAATATAAAATCCTTTTCTCCAATACTTTCCCTTTTTTTTTTATCATGTTTCCAATGCAGTTCTCAATCTATTTCAACTCCCTACTACACCACAAAATTATACTAATCCAAATTGAAACTTTTTGGTGTCACCAAAATAAATGGGACTCTAAAATTGAATTTTCTTTTTGGAAGGGTAGATAACAATGTGATAAAAGAAGAAAATGCTGGCTATCAGATTTTCTCTTTTTTCAACAATATTTTCAAGAAGCTTCTTTCTCCGGGTCATTAAAAGTGGGCATTGTGTTGTAGAGGGTTATACAACAAGAATAGAAAACTTACAGATGAGCTTGCCCAAGCATGGCCTACACCCAGAATGAGGTCACAGGTTCGTTTTGCATCAGAAATCATTTTCATGGCCTTGGAAAGAGAGTCTCCGAATTGTAGAATGTCTCTGAGAAAAAACTGAAATTTGAAAACAAATACATACAGTATTTTGATGAAATATACCAACTAGAATCATTATTCTTTGGTATTTTATGGGAAAAGTCCTACAAAAGGTTATTTTTTATATTCCATGCATTATGTTATTAATATAGCCCTGGTCCTCCATCTGTCTGTCCGTTAGCAATTTCTTGCGTGCACAACTTCTCCTTCAGTTTTCACTGGGATAAGTTCAAACTTACCACAATCAGTCTCTATGCATGTGACTTTTAAAATTTTAATAGGGAGTCTACATTTAAACCCATTTCACTGACAAGCTCCTGTGGGCATAAAAGTGCTGTTCTGCAAATTAATCTCCTGTTTACTCGTTTTTGATAAATTACCTAATTATTAAATTAACTTTTTAGCAACAACAAACTGTTAGACAAATCAATATTGAAAGCATTTGTAGACAATAAAATTACTGTGCCTCAAAAATTAAAGTTTGTTTTGGGAAGGATAGGTAACATTGTGGGAAAGGTAGAAAATGCTGCTTATCAGCATTTTCTCCTTTTTCCACAATTCTTTCCAAGGGCTTCTTCCTCAGGGTCATGAAAACCAGGGATTGTTTTGTGAAGGGTTGATACATGTAATCATCTATTTCTTTTTCTATTCTTTGTACTAAGTTTGTAACCCAATTTTCCAAGAAACTTAATCACCCGCACCAACTGCATCCTTAAGAAAATTTAATTATCATTTAACTCTCTATCAAATGATGAATTCTAGTCTAAAGCACATTGAAAGCATTTCGGTGAAAGATCGAAATTTATTTCATCTCGTGAACACCATTGGTAATATTCTCACTCATGGCTGCACCACTCGTAAAAATATTACCGATGGTTTCCACTGGATGAAATAAATTTCGATTTTTCACCGAAAAAGACAAATATCCTCTATTTATTTCATGCTTTCCTGTAGAATATTGAGAAATAGCAGTGAAAATATTTTTCGATCTTACATTGGTACAACCAGTGAAACTACCTATTTTCACATTCTCGTTGCCTAGGTAAATTGTGCGTGCCTAACAACCAAATGGGAAATATGATGTCATATACCTTACATTTCTTGCGCTTGATGTAATATTGTAATGCGTTGCTATGCGGGAGGGGTACGTCAAGGGGAATAACGGAAAAACACTACACTGGATTTTGATAAAGCACCTCCCAGAAAGGGTTAAAAGCATGAAATAAATTGAATGTTTGTTTTTTCAGTGAAAGATCGAAATTAATTTCATCTCATGAACACCATCGGTAATATTTTCACTCGTGGCTGTGCCACTCGTGAAGATATTACGGATGGTATCCACTCAATGAAATAAATTTCGATCTTTCACCGAAAAAAACAAATATTCTCTTTTTACCTACCAGTCCTAAAGGAGAGACCTTTTAATACACTGTGGAGAAAGGAAAAAATGCTGATAACCAGCAAGCATTTTCTCCTTTATCTACAACGTTTTTTTACCATTTTCAAATCAAATTCTTTCATACTTAGATCTTTCATCTGCAAATGCTCTCAATATATGGCCGAGTCTAAAATTTTGCTGTTTTGTAAATTGCTAACAGTTTGTTCTTTTTAACAATTACTGTGAATGGCACTCCAAATCTGGATTCTTGTCCGAATGTTCTATCTGGAAAGCTAACGCCAATCTCTGAGATGGATAGACGCCTGGAATTGAAACCTGAAATGAACACAGTATACTCCCTCTGAGTTATTGGTTCTGAGGCTGGTGACAGTGTACATGTATGCTACTGTGGTAAAGTGGTTTTTTCTATTGTAGAAGGCCCTTGGTTCAAATGTGAACAGAGAGGTGTTAACCCTTTACCACACATTCCCAAGTTTTATGAACCCCGAGACAGAAAGCCTTTGAAAACATTGTGGGAAAAGTAGAAAATGCTGATAACCAGCATTTTCTACTTTTCCCACTTTAATTTTTTTTCCTTTTACAGACAAAATCCTTTTACTTGTGCCATTTACTATGTCCTTATGTTCAAAGGCCTTTTTCTTCATAAAAAAATGGAATTATTTTGTCACATATTCAAGCCATTTTGTTTGATGACAGTTAAATCTAATTACCTGTTATGGAGCCAAACCAACCTGTCCAACCAATGTTAGCAAATGCGATGCCTTGTGATGAGTGGGGATGATATACTGTCACCTGGGGGTAATCCTTAAAAGGTCCTGTATAAAAAAAAATTGCGATACCTGGTGAAAACAATGGTCATGTCGAACAAGAACGGCATACAAGCTCATAACCCAAAACACTAGAACAGATTATGTGAAAAAAAAACATATGAAAAGGGTCAATGATAGTTTTATAATGTCAATTTCATCATTAAACCTTTACACACTATCACAGAACCTGAGGAAAAAAGACTTTGAAACAATACAGGAAAAGGAGAAACTGCTGCTAACAAGCATTTCCTCCTTTTCCCACAATGTTTTCTGCTCTTTCAAAGAGAAATCCTGTTTTTTCAGGCATGTCTTATTTGTCTTTCAGTATGGAACAGTTTGTAATTTTGTTGTTAGGAAAAGGGTAAAGTATCGGTCACGCTGTAAGGGAAAGTCATGATTCTAGAAGCCTTGGTATGCTGCTGATTGCTCTATCAATACATCAAACATTGCAATAATAGGAGAAAAGGCTTTAAATCTAACAATAATGCATTTAATAATGTAAGAATATGTTTAAAAACCTTTAAGATAAGATAAATATGAGGACATGTTCAGCCTAAAGAAAGCTCGAAGTTATTCTATTCTTAAGGATGTTTGGCCAAAAGATCTTGCAAATACCAGATACTGTTCATCAAGATCAGAGCGCATGAATTGTGCACTCTAATCTTGAACCACATGGTCAGCAAAAGCAACTAAACAGTGTTTGGTTCCAAAGTGGTTCATTAATAGTCACTATCATTTGATTTGAATTTATTAAGAGGCGCTTGACTGTGGACCTGAATGGCTCTACTTCTGTGATTTTGCTTATTTTTTTGCATTCATCATTAATTTCTGGTGCAAACAATACACACGCAAAAAAAGAGGGTTTGTTAAACTGAGCATACAAAGACAGAATAGTAGGTTGGCACAGTGAATTTAACAAAAAGAAGGAGACAAAATACAATTTTACAAAACTACTTGTTTGTAATCCAATAAAATTTGATAAGGTTTTGGTACTTATCATATTAAAAATTCCCTGTAAGTTTCAGAGAAACAGGACCAAGAATGAGCATATTGTTGAGTAAATGAGATGGTAGGTCATCATTCATCAAATAATTGGATTGAAAATGCTGCCTTACTTGTGTAAACAAGAAGTGCAAGTTTTCAGCCTTAAATGGCTACTTTTCCCTTCTAATAATTGAACTTGTTTCAAAATCAGTAGGGTTCAAACTGATATGAAGAAACTGTGCAAGTTTCATGAAAGTCTGACCGCAGATATCGACTTATTCACATAAACAAGAAAAAAAGCTAATAGATGGATGCACAGAAGGACAGTAAGACAGATGGATGACAGAAACCACAGCCCTTGTCCAGTAGACCTAAAGGGCATTTTACAAGAAAATGAATCATTTACCTACCATCAGTATTCCAGTCTAGGGCTCTAAGTTGTAGAAGGGATCCTGGAGTTTTCACAGAATCTCCCCAGGCCCCAAACATTGAACAGTCACCTTTCCTGTACAGATACATAAATTTCATGTTTATCTTAAAATGATTATCTACAAAACCTTTGCTAAATATGCAATATCAAATATTTAAAACTTTTATTGCAAACCATTGTATTAGAATATAAGTGGAATACTTTATGGCCCAGCACTGGACACCATGGGGAAACATTATGGAAAAAGGCATTAATGCTTATAAAAAGTAATTCAACTTCTATATATTTTCCATATTTACCATAGAAAAAAATATGCAGGAGCCATACTCTGTGAAAAGAGGGCTTAACGCATCTTAATATTATTGAAAGGCTGACCTTGGTCAAAACCTTTCATTATTGGTCAATTTTCTATGTGTCAGGGACCAGTCTTTCCCATGATTCAGTCGATTGTAAGATGAAAATAGATTTTAACCCTTTACCAAACGACAAAATTTCACACTGGTCTAAATTGAAAGCGATTGCAGACGACAAAATTAAAGTAACTCAAAACTTGAAATTTGTTTCCAGTAGGATAGAAAACATTGTGGGAAAAGGAGAAAATGCTGGTTACCAGCATTTTCTTCTTTTTCCCACAATGTTTTCAAAAGGCTTCTTTCTCAGGGTCGTAAAAACCAGGGATTGTTTGGTAAAGGGTTAATGGATCCACTATTGCATGATGACTTGCTTGGTAGAATGCATTAAACTCCTTTTGCTACAGACCTGTTCATATGTACATCTTTATATTTATGAAGTATTTTACTTTACCCTAAAGGAATTTTCATTTACATGTGACTGGAACTGGTTTTTGATTTGTCAAAACCTTTGTCCGAATAAATTTAACCAACTCTAAAGGCAAGCATTCTGACCTCATGTCCAGCCAGTGATTACTGCACAATTCTATAAATGGCAAATGATTAAATGAGACAAAATGGACTTACGTCAGTTCTCCAATCATGTGAATTCTCATAATTTTCTGAAAGAAAAAGGGGAAAGAAAGAAAATAATTTTAGAATTCATTTCTTATGCAGTTTTCAGATTTCCTCGAGGTTAACTTTACCTCCTGAAACAACAAAAGGTTTCGTAGACAGTCTCTTTTTTGGAAAGTGAAGGCTGTCGGTAAATGGTAGATTTCGGGAGAAAAGGGTCAGGATGAAATTTTGATGAAAACAGAAGGAAATATTAGTAAAATTTGGAATTTTACAAAAACTCCCTTTTTCCATGACACAGCATCAAATTGGAAAACAGGTAATTAAACATCGGCAAAATATCTTCCAGGTCGACATCTAGATTTTTCACATCTCATCAAATCAAACTATATATGTCAATGATGGAAAGACAGTAGAACAGAAGGAAAGATGGACTGATAGATGGATGGTCAGACTAAGCGGCAGTTATATGATCAACCTTCAGGGACATAAAAATGGTTACATCCTTGCAGAATGTCTATGATCAACATAAACAAAGATACAGACAACAAATATTTTCACCTATCCGAAATTGAAATTAATTTTGTGATTGCACATAATATACCCCTTTAACCCATTACCACACAATCCCTACTTTTGACGCCACTGAGAAAGAAGCCTTAAGAAAACATTGTGGGAAAAAGAGAAAACGCTGGTAACCAGCATTTTCTCCTTTTCCCACGATGTTTTCTACCCTCCACAGAACAAATTTCAAATTTTCAGTCACTTTTACTCCGTCGTGTGCAGTTGCTTTCGATTATGACAAACTTAAAATTTTGTTGTTTGGTAAAGGGTCAATCCTTTACCACACAACAAAATTTTAGACCTGTCCAAAATGAAATGAATTTGCAGATGACAATTTTGATGTTGCTTAATAATGAGATTTTTGTTTGATAGACTGGAAAGCATTGTGGGAAAAAGAGAAAATGCTGGTTACCAATATTTTCTCTTTTTCCCACAATGATTTCCAAAAGGCTTCTTCTTCAGGGTCATTAAAAGTCGGCATTGTGTGGTAAAGGATTAAACAGATGAAAAAAACATTGTTAGAAATTGAAAAATGTTGGTTACCAGCATGTTTTTCATTTCCCACAATTTTTAGCTCAGTTGAACACGAAGTGCTCAGAGTGAGCTATTGTGATTAGTCACTGTCTGTCGGTGTCCGTCATTCGTCTGTCCGTTCATTTTTTCTTGTTTACACTCTAGCATCTACAAATATCAACCAATCAGCACCAAACTTGGTCAAAATATATATGACCAGAAAAGTTCAGAAGAGTTCAGATGAGTTCAATTATGAGTCTAATCGGATTAGAACATCTGGAGTTATTTGCCCTTGAATTAGAACTAGAAGGCCCTGAAGGGTCTGAATATGCTCTACTGGCAGAGATTTTGCTTTTAAATAAAGCATACATAGGAATTCATTATGCAAAAAGACAAAAAAATTGACATTTTCAACTCAAAATGGCTACTTTTCCATTACTGTTTGTTGATTTTTTTCAAACTCAACAGGCTTAAAAAGTTATTAATCGGATAAACAAGCTAAAAAAATTCACAAAAATCTGATCACAAATAAATACTTTATCATGTAAAGAGGCAATGAAATTGTTCAATTTGAAATGGCTACTTTTCCTATGCTGTTTGTCAGATTTTTTTACTGAAAGCCAGTAAAGATAAAAATTTCTATATTTCATTTTGTTTACAGTCTAGCATCTACAAATATCAACCAATTAGCACCAAACTTCATCAAAATTTTTATCATCATAAGATCTCAGATGAGTTTGATTATTGGTGTAATCGGACCAGAATGATCAAAGTTATTGGCATAACACTTAACAAGTACTTGAATAGATCAATTAATGTAGAGGAATGCTGTCAAAAAATAAGATCTACCTTTCTTTCTCTTGTTCATTGTGGCCTGTTTGGTGATGGCCTTCATCCTTTGTCAGCTAAAAAAAACTCTACAAGTCTATTGTTTTACCTAAAGCTTTGTATGGTTGTGAGTTTTGGGATAATTTGAGTAAAGATGACGTTTATTTACTAGAGAAAAGCCACATGTACTGTCTTAAATATATACAGAGTATCTCTAAGTACACTAGTACTGACATTGCATCGTCTCTTATTGGTATGTTACCTATATCAGCAGAAATTGATATACGAAAACTTGTTTTCTTCGGCCAACTTTGTAGACTTGAATCCTGTTTACTTGTTAAGAGTATATTTTCTCGAAGAGTAATTTCATATACGAACAATCCATCAAGAGTAAGAGGCTTCATCGCTGAATCCTTCAAACTTTTCTATAAGTATAACCTTGGCCACATTATTAAAGTATTTACTATTGAAGGGGTGTTCCCATCCAAGAACGTATGGAAAAACATGGTCAAACAACATGTAAATATGTATTTTAGTAACAATCTCTACATGAGAGTAACAGAAAACAGTACTTTTACATTGTATTCTTTATTACATCCGCAGTTTTATCAGTTTATACCAGCTGATATATGGGTTTTATCTAAACAAAATAGACGATTGATCCCTGTTTGTAAAGTTATCGCTCAAATGATAAGTTCTTTTTTCAGTACGTTTAGTACTACTTGCAATAAATGCGGCATCTTTACAAACCAGAAAGTTGTACACCTTATGTTCTTTTGTGCTGAAAATGTCCTTCATACTGAAGAACTTCTTAATATTATATATGTTAATTACAAAACAATGTTTAAAAATTTGATGAAATGTACAATTGCCGAACAAGTCATTCAGATCTTACCTGGTTTTGGCCATCTGTTGAGTCCAAACGAAAAGATGATTTTTTTCAGATTAATTGCAAGAAAACTGATTAAAATTTGGACCTGAGTTTTTAATGATTGAACTCTTTACCAGAAATTCAGCATTCTAGACCGCACTGAACTGAAGGTCGATGCAGACGACAAATCACAAATGCCTAAAGTTAAGGAATCTGTCTTTGAGATGGTAGAGTGCATTGTGGGAAGAGGAGATAATGCTAGATACCAGTGCTTTCTGCTCTTCCCATAATGTTTTCAAAATCCCTTACTCTGATCTCTAAGGGGACATAGAATTGGTTGTAATTGTATATACGTTTATTATATAGATCGGCTGTATGTCATACATACAGACGATGTGGCCAAAATATCACATTATTGTTCATTTGCACTGCACTATGTATATTTTGTTTGTTTGTTAATATGTATTCTTTTGCAATCTTCATTCATGGAGGAAATAAAGATTATATATATATATGTTTACACTCTAGCATCTACAATTTTTAACCAATCAGCACTAAACTTTGCTGAATTATATATATCTCTAAGATCTTGGATGGGTTTGATTATGGGTCTAATCGGATGAGAACGACTGGAGTTATTTGCTCTTGAATTAGAGAAATGGCTATATTTGACTTTGTTTACACTCTAGCATCTACAATTATTAACCAATTGCCACCAAACTTGGTCAAAATTTACATGACCATAAGATCTCTGACGAGTTTGATTATGGATGTAATCGGACAAGAACAACTGGAGTAATTTTCCCTTGAATTTGAAATATTGCTACATGTATATTTCACTTTGTTTACAGCCCAGCATCTACAAATATCAAGCAATTAATTCCACACATGGTCAAAATATATATGACTCTAAGATCTAATTCTATTATCGGTTTTATCAGACAGAACAACTGGAGTTATTTGCCCTTTAATTAGAAGGTACTTTAGAATAGTTCTTAGTCCGAAGCATCCAGTCCAATTGACTTGAAACTTGGCATATGTGTTTGCTGCAATAATACAAAGTACAGTGTGAAAGAACCATAACTCTACTTCATACTGTCATTGAGTTATTTCCCTTTGATTGTCATTTTTTACAGCATTTTCTGCTCGTCTGTAATATATCTTTGTCTACTATGATTGTTAAAGATTATGAAGTGCAGTGTCCAAGAACCATATCTCTTACTAGCACATATTTTGAGTTATTCTCCCTTTGACCTTCATTTTTATAACATTTCTTGGTTGTCCGGAGCAAAACTTTGTCATATTAAGTAGGAATGACTTCAAATTTGGCATACTTATTAGCTCTACTGGCTTTCAGTGAGCAGAGCTTGTGTCATGGCGTGGTTTCTGTCATCCGCCTGTCCGTTTGTTAGCGCTTTTCTTGTTTAGGCGATGAAGTCTGCAATTGGTGTCGATTTTCGTGAAACTTGCACAGTTCGTTTATTTCATCTATAGCTTAAACCCTATTGATTGAAAAAAATTCCAACAAACGATAAGGGAAAAGTAGCCATTTCAAGTTGAAAAATTCCATGTTTTCTTTACGCAATGAAGTCTGTATTTGTGGTCAGATTTCCATGAAACTTGCACAGTTTGTTTATCTTATCAATAGCTTCAATCCTATTGATATTGAAAAAAATCCAACAATCAATAAGGGAAAAGTAGCTATTCTAAGTTGAAAATTTCTATTTCTTGTTTACGCAATAAAGTCTGCAATTGTGGTCAGATTTCCATGAAACTTGCACAGTTTTTTAATCTTATCAATAGCTTTTACCCTATTGATTTTGAAAAGAAATCAACAAACAATAAGGGAAAGGTAGCCATTTTAAGTTGGAAATTTCCATTTCTTGTTTACACAATAAAGTCTGTATTTGTGGCCAGATTTTTGTGAAACTTGCACAGTTTGTCTATCTGATCAATAGCTTCAACATTATTTCTTTTAAAACAATCCAACAAACTGTATGGGAAAAATAGCCATTTCAAGTCGAGAACTTTCATTTCTTGTGTATGTGATAAAGTCTGCATTTGTGGTCAGATTTCCATAAAACTTGCACAGTTTGTTTATCTTATCAATAGCTTCAATGCTTTTGATGTTGAAAATATCCAATAAACTGTATGGGAAAAGTAGCCAATTCAAGTTGAAAATTTTGATTTCTAGTTTATGCAATAAAGTCTGCATTTGTGGTCAGATGTTTTGTGAAACTTGCAGAGTTTGCTAATCTTATCAATAGCTTCAACCAAAATGATTTTGAAAAAAATCCAACAAACAGTATGGGAAAAGTAGCCACTTCAAGTTGAAATTTTTTAATACTTGTTTAAGTGATAAAGCCTGAATTTGTTATCAGATTCGTGTGAATCTTATCAACAGCTTCAACCTTATTGATTTTGAAAAAAAAATCCAACAAAAAGTATGGAAAAAGTCATTTTAAGTAGAAAATTTCGATTTCTTGTTCATGCGTTAAAGTCAGCATTTCTTGATTTTATCATTGTATTATTTTTTCTTTTTGCATCATGAATTCATAGTGTATGCTAGCATAAAGGCAAAATCTCTGCCAGTAGAGCGATATCAGACCCTTCAGGGCCTTCTAGTTCGTTGCAATATTTGGAAGCGTAGTGCCAAAGAATTGTAACTCTATCTCTTGCTGTCTTTGAGTTATTTCCCTTTGAATGTAATTTTTTCAGCATTTAGTTCATGTCCGGAATTTAACTTTGTCATCTCAAGTCAGAACGACTGCAAACTTGGTATACATGTTTGTTGCATTTTTACAGAGTACAGTGTCCAAGAACAATCTACCTAGCGTGAATTTGGAGTAATTCCACTTTGATCTTCATTTTTACGGTATGTTTTGCCTGTCAGGAACGGAACTTTAAAGTCTCAAGTTAAATTGCAACAATTTGCTGATCTTGTTTTATCATCATTTGGCCTTGAACCTTGATACATGTATGTGGTATTTATCTTTATTTTATCTTTATTTTAGACCTTTGCTGCTTGGAACTCAGGTGAGCGATATAGGACCATCACGGTCCTCTTGTTTCTAATAGGCTTTTATTTTTACTATGTATTGTAAAATCTGTAATTGCTTGGTAAAGGATTAATGAAGTACAAAAGACTTGTGACACATATGTACGTAAATAAACATTTACCATATAATCAAGACCTGTTGCTTTAGCCAGGCCCAGGGCCTCTTCAAAGAAGTATTTACCAGTATATCTTTCTGTAGCAAACATTTCTAGGTCCAGGGCTCCATCAAGTCTGAAAGAAGAATCACTGTATGTGATATTTAACCTCTTATCACACAACAACTTTAATGATCCTAGGAAAGAAGCCTTTTGAAAACCTCATTGGAAAAGGAGGAAATGCTGGTAATCAGCATTTCTCCTTTTCCAATAATGTTTTCATATTCAAAGAAAAATTGCACCATTTGAGCCACACTAAAATTGCTGTCTGAAAATGTTTACAATTTACACAATGCTAAGATTTTGTCATACGGTAAAGGGTTTAGCTTACAGGATGCAATGAGACACATAGGGTAGTTTTGCCAGTGCTTTGTCGGACTATGTTGATCAAGATCAGTCTGCACAAAATGTTAGTTGTTTTATATTTTGAGACCTTTTTGATCAAACCATCGGGGTGGACAATGGAAACACAGTGATGTCATAATTTTCCAAGGCAGTATCTCTACATATCTTAATCTTATCACATCACTTGATGATAAAGTTATTAGCTGGTCCAAATTTAACTCTTTATCACACTCTGGTCACTAACTTATTTCTCCTTTTTCCCACAATATTTTCAAAAGGCTTAATCTTCAAGGTCATTTAAACTCTTGATTGTGTAGAAATGGGTCAAAGCATTAATCATGCAGATTTATAAAATTTGACCCAAGTGACTTACTACATGTAAGTCTTTGAAGGATGGATAACATTGTAGTCATTGGAGAGAATGGTCTTACAAAAATTTTCTCCTTTCAAATGCTTAGAAAATATCTTACCCAACTTCTGCAACATCCTTTAAAAACCATGGTTTAAAGATGTGAACTGTGTCATTACGAGTTAGGGCAGAAATCTACAATAAAAAAGTATATCATTTTTAAACAAATGTACTGAGGACAACTAACCTCCTTTAGTAGAGACAGGATCAGACAGCACAGTACATGTGGTAATAAGTGCAAGTTTTCATAAATTATGACCAGCATCTTTTTATGATTTTTTGCCTTGGTAGCCAGAAGATTGCAGATCTAGTATCAGTTTACCCAATGATAAAGAATGTTTACTTTCAATTTCTAATTTTCTAAGAATGATGATTTTTAGCTAACCTTAGCACAAAAAGCTAAAGGTGTGCTATTATGATTGCCCTATGTCCGTCGTCCGTCAACAATTTTTTTTAAACATCTTCTCCTAAACCACTGGGCAAATCTTGATGGAAATTAGCAGGAATATTCCTTGAGTGAAGCTCTACTAAAATTTTTCAAAGAATTGAATTCCACTCATAACTCTGGTTGCCATGGCAACAAAAAAGAAAAACAAGAGGGCCATTGGCTCTGGAACGCTCACCTTAGACCATAGCTTATGAGTGAAATTCAATTCTTTGACCAACTTTGTTAAAGCTTCACCTAAGGAGCATCACTGCCAAGTTTCATCAAGATTGGCCCAGTGGGTTAAGAGAAAAAGATGTTTAAAGATATTGTTGACGGACGCCGGATGACAGACGCCGGACATAGGACAATCAAGTATCAAAGCTCTACAGCTTCCAGTTTCAAAGAAGAATTATACTTTTTTCTTTCTTTGTCCTATGTTCGAACTTGTGGTCCCCGGGGCTGGGCCAGTTTTGACCAAAGCAGCATCCTTGGATCAAATTTGGTAGAGGTCCACTCAAAGATGCTACATACCAAATATCAAAGCTCTACATCTTCCCGTTAAAGAGAAAAAGAAATTTAAAGTTTTCCTTCTTTGTTCCTATGTTCCAACCTGTGACCTCTGGGGCAGGGCCAGTTTTGACGCAAGGGATATCATATGACCAAACTTGGTGGTGGTCCACTGAAAGATTCTGCATCCCAAATATCAAAGCTCTGCACCTTCAAGTTTCAGAGAAGAATATTTCTAAAGTTTTCCTTCTTTGTTCCTATGTTCGAACCTGTAACCCCCGGGGCAGTGCCAGTTTTGACCCAAAGGACATAATATGAACAAACTTGGTAGAGGTCTACTAGGAATTGCTAAATGCCAAATATCATAGTCTATGCCTTCTAGTTTTAGAGAAGAAGAATTTAAAAATTTTTGTTCTTTGTTCCTTTGTTAGAACTTGTGACCCCCCCCCCCGGGACGGGGCCAGTTTTGACCACACGGGCATGATTTATACAAACTTGGAAGAGGTCTACTAGAAGATGCCACATACCAAATATCAAAGCTCTACACCATCTAGTTTCAGAGGAGAGGAATTTTAAAGTTTTCCTGCTTTGTTCCTATGCTCAAATTTGTGACCCCCAGGATGGGCCAGTTTTGACCCCAGGGGCATCATTTAACAAACTTGGTTGAGGTTTATTAGGAGATGCAACAGACCAAATATCAAAGCTCTACGCTTTCTAGTTTCTGAGATGGATATTTTTAAAGTTTTCCTGCTTTGTTCATATGCTCAAACTTGTGTCCCCCGGGGTGGGGCCAGTTTCGACCCCAGGGGCATCATTTGAACAAACTTAGTAGAGGTCTACTAGGAGATCCGCATACCAAATATGAAAGCATTACACCTTCAAATTTCATCAGAGAAGATTTTTAATGTTTTCCTTTTTTGTTCCTATGCTCCAACTTATTACCACTGGGGTGGGGCCAGTTTTGAACCCAGGGGCATAACTTGAACAAACTTAGTAGATATCTACTAGGAGATGCAGCATACCATATCAAAGCTCTACGCCTTCAAGTTTCAGAGGAGAAGATTTTTTTATTTTCGAAATTGTGACCCCCGGGGCTGGGCCAGTTTTGATTCCACGGGCATGATTTAAAAAAACTTAGTAGAGGTCCACTACGAGATGCCACATACCAAATATCAAAGCTCCATGCCTTCAAGTTTCAGAGGAGAAGATTTTTTAAAGTTTTCCTTCTTTGTTCATGTGCTCAAACTTGTGTCCCATGTGGTGGGGCCAATTTTGACCCTAGGGGCATAATTTGAACAAACTTGGTAGATGTCCATTAGGAGATGCCACATACCAAATATCAAACTCTGCGCCTTCTAGTTTCAGACAAGAACATTTTAAAAGATTTCTTTTTTTTTATTTTTCTTTTTGCTGCCATGTCAGCCAGAGTTATGGGTAGAATTTAATTCTTTGAACAATTTTGGTAGAGCTTCACCCAAGGAACATTCCTGCCAAGTTTCATGACGATTGGTGGTTTAGAAGAAGAAGATGTTTAAAGAAATTGTTGACGGACGACGGACATAGGTATTCAATAGCTTACCTTTAGCACTTCGAGCTAAGGTGAGCTAAAAACACAAAATCTTTGAAAATCCTCTTGTCTGAAACTAGAAGGCATAGAGCTTTGATATTTGGTGTGTGGCATCTCCTAAAAGACCTCTACCAAGTCTGTCCAAATTATGCCCTAGGGTCAAAACTGGGCCCATCACGGGGGTCACAAGTTTGAGAATAGGAACAAAGATGGAAAACTTTAAAAATCTTCTCCTCTAAAACTTGAAGGCGTAGAGCTTTGATATTTGGTATGTGGCATCTCCTAGTGGACCTCTACTAAGTTCAAGTTATGCCCCTGGGGTCAAAACTGGCCCATCCCGGGGGTCACAAGTTTGAGCAAAGGAACAAAGCAGAAAAAACTTTAAAAATCTTCTTCTCAGAAACTAGAAAGTGTAGAGCTTTGATATTTGGTCTGTTGCATATCCTAGTGGACCTCTACCAAGTTTGTTCAAGTGATGCCCCTGGGGTCAAAATTGGCCCCACCCCGTGGGACACAAGTTTGAGCACATGAACAAAGAAAGAAAACTTTAAAAAATCTTCTCCACCCCGGGGGTAACAAGTTTGAGCATAGGAACAAAGAAGGAACGTTTTAAAGTTCTTCTCCTCTGAAACTTGATGGCGTAGAGCTTTCATATTTGGTATGTAGCATCTCCTTGTAGACCCCTACCAAGTTTGTTCATATGACATCCTTGGGGTCAAAACAGGTCCAGCCCCTGGTGTCATCATTTCCAACACAGGAACAAAGAAGGAAAACTTTAAAAAGTCTTTTTCTCTGAAACTTGATGGTGTAGAGCTTTGATATTTTGTATATAGCATGTTCTAGTGGACCTCTACCAATTTTGTTCATATGATGCCCCTGGGGTCGAACTGGCTCTGCCCCGTGGGGTCACAAGTTCGAACATAGAAACAAAGAAGGAAAACTTTAAAATTCTTCTTCTCTAAAACTAGAAGGCATAGAGCTATGATATTTGGCATGTACAAATTCCTAGTGGACCTCTACCAAGTTTGTTCATATTAATTCCTTGGGGTCAAAACTGATCCTGCCCCAACGGTCACAGGTTCGAACATAGGAAAAAAGAAGGAAAACTTTAGAAATCTTCTTCTCTGAAACTTGAAGGTGCAGAGCTTTGATATTTGGGATGCAGAATCTTCTAGAATACCTCTAACAAGTTTGGTCATATGATGTCCCTGGCTTCAAAACTGGCCCTTCCCCGGAGGTCACAGGTTGGAACATAGGAACAAAGAAGGAAAACTTTAAATTTCTTTTTCTCTTTAAATTTTTTTTTCTTTAAAACGGGACGATGTGGAGCTTTGATATTTGGTATGTAGCATCTTTGAGTGGACCTCTACCAAGTTTGTTCTAAGGATGCTACTATGGTCAAAACTGGCCCAGCCCCGGGGATCACAAGTTCGAACATAGGATAAAGAAGGAAAATTTAGAATTCTTCTTTGAAACTGGAAGGTCTAGAGCTTTGATATTTGATTGCCCTATGTCCAGCGTTTGTCATCCAGCATCCTTCGTCTGTCAACAATTTCTTTAAACATAGTCTTCTCCTTAACCACTCGGCCAATCTTGATGAAACTTGGCAGGGATGTTCCTTGAGTGAAACTTTACCAAAGTTGTTCAAATAATTGAATTTCACTCATAACCTACAGTCTAAGGTGAGCGTTCCAGGGCCAATGGCCCTCTTGTTTCTGATTTCCCATACAAGGTGTTTGACATTCTTCGTAAAACCAAAACATGGTGTCCTTTCTACTTTGCGGCTGTCAAAATGTGATGCAGCCATTCAGTAATAATGTTGTGCATTTAATAAGAGATAAGTTTAGTCATTTACTGAAGAGTTGAAATGATGTTTTATTAGTTATTACCAAAATTAAATCTACTACTCTTTTGACAATTTGTAACATGCATTTGATGGAAAACACTGAATTCAATATTCCAGAATCTACTTCTTTTTCTACTGAATGGCAAAGTTCATTCACTCTTTATGACACAATCCCCAATTTCAAACCTTGAAAAAAAGGCTTTTCCCATAATAATTTCTAATCTTTCAGATCAAATCCAATACTTTTGGCCATGTATATAGTTAATATTTCACCAACAAAATTTAATGCTCTCATTTTGGAAAAGTTTAAAATTTGTTATTTGATATTTATATGTAGGTAAACTACAATTTTGACTGCACAGATTATGTTCTAAGACCACATTGGTATGTGGTCTTACCAAAGGCTTTACGATTATTATAATCAATTAATCATACTACATGTACTTACTACTTGGTTTTCCAAGTAAGTCCAAACAGAGTTAATGAACTGGTAAGCCTTATTTTTCATGAGTTCACCATGTGCATATCCCATCTCATAGGGTGACCCTACAAGAGAATATGAATAGAATTAATTGAATGACTGTCCTTTTTTTAGCATTATATGTTGTTACGGGAGACCACTCCTTCCTGCATGGCATACTCCCGATTTAAAAATACAATACCTGGCTACTGCGTCAGGGAGATATCTCTTTGGCTCAGTGGTTAGGGTATTGGCTTTGCGTCCGGGAGTTCGGAGTTCGAATCTCGCTCCGATCCTTATTTCTACCATGCATTTATTCATTTGTTTCTTTGTTACGGACTTTGTTCGTAAGATGGGGGCTCGTCCGGGATTGGCCATTGAGCCATTAATCCCATTTGTTGTCCAACATTGGACTTCCTGCCTAATAAGGCTTTGAGTCATCAATAAATGATGACTTTAAGAGGGGGTGTGTTACGGGAGACCACTCCTTCCTGCATGGCATACTCCCGATTTAAAAATACAATACCTGGCTACTGCGTCAGGGAGATATCTCTTTGGCTCAGTGGTTAGGGTATTGGCTTTGCGTCCGGGAGTTCGGAGTTCGAATCCCGCTCCGATCCTTATTTCTACCATGCATTTATTCATTTGTTTCTTTGTTACGGACTTTGTTCGTAAGAATGTACATCCCACTTCATAGGTTTATGATTCCACTTTTGTTTTTCCATCATTCTCACTGGTTGCCCATACAGGCAACAACCTCAGAAGGCTATTAGTTATGTAACGGAGGATAGTGCAAAAACAGGTTAACTCTTTACCACTCAAAATTCAAGACTGGTCTAAATTCAAAGCATCTGCAGAAGACAAAATATATGGGCTCTTAAACAAAATTTGTTTTTTGGAAAGGGTAGAAAACATTGTGGGAAAAGAAGCAAATGTTGGTTACCAGCATTTTCTCCTTTTCCCACAATGTTTTCAAAATGCTTTTTCTTCAGGTTTGTTAAACACAGTATTGAATGGTAAAGAGTTAAACACATACTAAGTTATGCCTGGTTCTTCAACATATTAAGTGTAGATGACAGATCATATTAAACAATTTGACCACAAAGGTAACTAAACTGGTGAAAAGCACATAAGGGATTAATAAGATATGTTCAATACGAAATCTGTCTACATCATTTTTTTCTGAGTAAATACTTCTTTGTACAAAATGTTTTAAAAATAGTTACTTTCTGAGAATTGTATTACAAATATAAACTGCAACATGTAAAAAGGGGTGTTGGCATTTGCGTAAAGTGTAGTCTCGGATCAGCCTGCCCAGTTTGTGCAGGCTAATCCGAGATGGTACTATATGACTACATTAAATTTTGTGCTACAGTAGACTTGCTCAAGACAGAAAATTACATAAGGCCAAAAAAAAAATGTTGTTTCGGATTAGCCTGTGCAGACTGCACAGTCGGATCGGAGACGACACTTTATGCGAATGGCCAAAAGGCCCCTTTTCACGTGTTGTAGGTTATATATTACATGTATTTCATCTACAACAGGTTGAACAAAAGTCAAATAAACTTCAAGAAAACAAAAACTTACCCCAAACATGAACAATGAAAAATGCATCTTCTCCTTCTCCCACACTGTAAAGCTTTCCATTCTTTACTTGCTTGATGAATTGGGGATCTCCATGAAATATGGGATTTAAGTTTTGAACTGCATGTGGGTTGGGCTGTAAATTATGTTGAAAACTAAATCTGAATCATAACTGGGCTGAAGAGCTTTAACCCTTTACCACATGATTCCCACTTTTAATGCCCATGAAAAAAGAAATGTTTAGAAAACATTGTAGAGAAAGGAGAAAATGCTGGAAACCAGCATTTTCGCCTTTTCCCACAATTTTTTCTACCCAATCAAAGACAAATTTTGATATTTCGGCCACCTTTGATTTGTCGTTTGAAGATGCTTTAAAGTTGGGCAGGTCAAAATTTTGTCTTCTGGTGAAGAGTTAATAGACTGTCTTTGATTAATTATGCAATATGGCCTAAAAAAAATGGTTTGTCTCGGGTAACCCGACCCTACCTGGAGATTTTGCCCCGACCCTATTTTTTTCTTCCGATAAAAAAAAAATCTGCCTTTTATCTTACTGTGTCACAGCACACATCTCTCTTGTAATACTACATACATACAGTGTTAAAGTTCATTACTAAAGACGAGAAGATGTTTTAATTCATTATTAAAGACGAGAAGATAGTTTGAAGTCCCTCTGATCGGACGATTCCACGCTGATCATTGTCGTGTCATGGGTTTTCACGTTTTTTTTTCCGGCGATCTATTTTTTCGTGACAATTAAGTTTTTGAGAAGTATTACTTCATGATATGACATCACTTTGTCATTTGGAATAGAAGATAACTTAAAAATCTGTCACTTTACACTAGATCAGAGGATTAACACCGTTTTTACCTTGTCATAAATGACTCGCCAGCTTCATGATCATGCACGTGTCGTTCGCATTTTATACTGATGTGTTTACGTGTTTAGCCCATATTTCTGCTGGATGCACGAAAGCTAGGTTATATGAAGCTGTAGACCATAAATTCCTGCGTCAGATTAACAATTAGGCAGATACTTTTCGGCGTCAAAGACATGATATTTCAATTTTCCCATGCCAAAACCCGCACAATTGTCAACTTCGGAAGACCGTTGCCGATCTGCAGCTCATTCATTTGTTATTGTAAAGAACAAAGACAATTTAAACTGAGCCATCTTTCGCTAGCAAATACTCAAATTGCAGTCAGAATTCGTCCGCTAAACCAAACGACATTGTTAATGCTTTATTTTATTTTACAATTCCAGTGACAAAAATGTTACAGGCGGCAAACCGATCAAAACATAGTCTCAACTTTTTGGGTACGAACATAATATCAAAGGACTGATAGTCCTGAGAGTCGCCTGTAGGGTAATGGGTTACAAGTTTTCACCCTTTTTTGTTCAAATCTATTAAAAGCATACAAGATACAAAATAACTTAACCACAAAACAGTATTATATGCAAGCATATTTCTGAGGTGTCATCCTAAAATTCAAAATATCCGTATTAAAATTTATATTTAAAAAATCGTGGAGGAAATTAAAATTTAGGCACCAGGACCGGCTTTAATTAATAAGTTCAAAGTTTTTTACTCAAAGACAACAACCCTTTACAAATAAAGACCAGATTATCTTCTGGTATAGGATCTAGTGACATACTTTTAGACCAAAAATGCCCTTTTGCAACTCGCTCATATCTAATCTTAGCAGTCTGACAAAGTTTCATAAGTAGTAGATTGAACATAAATGGATTCTACAGCTCTATTAAGGTTTCGTCTGATTTGACCTAATGACAACCTTTAGGCTTTTTCTTTTAACCCCAGGTGACCTAAATTCAGTTTTGTCAAAAATATCATTGAGCAATTTCATGATCATTGGACTGAACTGTAGCCTTTGGAGCACAAACAAATATTTGACTCACTAATCTACCTGTCCTTTGGAAATAATTTGTTTTTCTTGTTGTCCAGGTTGAGGTTTTGACCAGCAATGGACTCTATTAATGTGGCTGCTACAACTCAATAAAATCTATAACCCAACAGCATGATCATCACCCTTTAATATTTGCCTGCGTTTTATAACGTCCCAGGGATTATAGAGGCTAACTTCGAGATACTGAGATTTTTTGCGTGGTTTTTGCATTGTCCTCAGAACTCATATTTTAGTTACTATGATTTCCGAAATAATTGGGCCCCCCAACACCCCCCCCCACCCTCCCCGCGTTCCTACGGGCCTGATGTATATTGCTTTGGTGTAAATTAAATGTTTGCGATTCGCTCTATTACCCTTTACAAAAACCCTTCACAAGATTACAAACACTCCAATGAAGAACTTGTTGTTCGAGCGGGTAAACACTGATCTGTTCTATAATATTTGAATTATAGCGGAGTAAAAAAGTCAATTTCTCAGATTGCTGGTTGTTAGAACTGCGTAGTGTAAATTCAGACTTTGGCAGTTACAAAAGCACCTTGCGTTCTAACACCTGCACTAATAAACTGTTGTTTAATAAATACTAGATCTAGGTTAATCGCTCATTGAAAAAAAAAACACCAGACTTTAACAAATTTGGCCGTCTTTACGAACGAAAAACAATTAAACATAGTAAACTTCAAAGCACTCTCTCTACATAGGTCGATTCACGCTAAAATTAAAGGCCGGTTCAGTGACTGACTCATAAATATGTAAATTTATAAAGATTTCCGTGATGCAAATGACGTTTATACGTCACGTGATTACAAGATCTATATTTGTCGCAAAGCTACATTCCAGAAAGCACCTGCAAAGCGATGACTTGGTACAGCCTAGAACCGTGTACACTGCATACGCTATGTCCTCGTCTCTGGTGCACCTAGAATATGGGTGTACAAAGTATCTAAAGTCTAGATTAAAAGGCTGGGAAGAAGCCACGTATAATAATGTCTAAGAAGGCAATGCAACCATTCCAAGTCGTTACAAGAAAAAGTTGATGCAAAGCATCAAAGTCGCCGCAAAAAAAATTGTTTAATGCTTCAAGAAAGCCAGGGCAAGTAAGTAAATGTCAGTTTTCATCAGCAGATTTTTTAACACATTATGAAATTATGTGAATAGTAACCTACATGTATATCAAAACTTGTCTTCTGTTACAGTATCTAATACCCTAGCACAACGCTCTCTTAGCTCTTTTCCAAACGACAAATATGAGACTCTTCCAAATTCAAAGAGTTGGCAGATGACAATTTAAAAAGCTGCAAAAATGGTGGAAAATTCGCTAGTAGTGGGGAAAAAGTATTTAATAAAGAAGAAATTGCTTATAACGAGCAATTTCTCCTTATCCAACATGTTTTGACAAAAGAATTTGATAGCACACATGTGATAACCCGTATTTGTTTGGGAAAGTGGTGAAAGCAGGGCTAAGTTACTAAAATGTTGCTGTCCTAGGAAAGTATGATTCAAGAGGACGTAAGTTTGCAAGGCATGCTTTAAATTTAAACAAGTCTAAGACTATAGTGTTTGGTGAACAGTGTTCATAAAGAATCATGGTTTTGCATCGCGCTTAATGAACAATACAGCGAAAAAGTGGCCTCTCTCCAGATTTTTTCCACAAATTAAATTTATGCAGAGCTCGTTGAGAAATAAACAAAGGAGTTCTAAACTATCTTTGTAGTAAAAACTAAACTTAGAAATAAGTAACCAATAATGGTCAGATACAATCATAACCAACATACCCGTTCTTCGGCGGAATTTAGCACAATTTCAGCAATGCACAATTTTAGCAGTGGTCATTCAACAAAAAACACACAAATAGTAAGAAAAACTATCTACAAAATAATCAAAATGATAATTAAACCTCTGTACGAAGGCTGTACGAAGTGACCAACTGGGTACGAAATGACCAAAATAGAAAGTATAAGTAGGTACGGAATGACCAAAATCGTACGAAATGACCTAGGTACGAAATTAACAGGGAACGAAATGACTAGAAACCTGTACAGCCTTGACCAATGGAAACAAGGCATTTATGTGGACGAGTCCATTTCTCACGAATAGCGACAATAAAAGTAATAATTAGGCGGTTTTTTGATGTTGTAAGTATTAATAGAACAAAAATAGTATCGTATTGCAATTTCGTAGTTTAAGAATGAATTAAAAAGCCAGTTTAAGGCGAAGTAACGTTAGAAAGATTCCTTGTTAACCTAACACCCCTATAAAAACGAAATTCCCACTATCCATGTCCTAACTCGAAAAACTATTAAAAATATAGTCGCGCGCTTCTGCGCGGCGACTAATAAATTTGTTAAAAAAAAATAGCCCACTGTTCAGAAAAAAAGCAATTGAAGGCATCGCCTTTCTCTGACCAATCATAGGTTGAGCGTTGAATTGAAATAAGGCTTGCAGTTAGGATTGTAAGATTGTAAGAGAGTGTACTTGTAGTAGGTAATTATCAAACAATTTTCACTGAGAATTGTCCACAAATAGAAGCAGAAAAGATACTTGTAGTTGAAGATTTCTCAGCGTGTCCGCTGACTTGTTTAGTTCACGGCAGCTATTTTTACATATAATATACTAGTACGTAATGCGCTATTTTTAGAGATGATGTCTTACACAGACATCAGGCTAATGTGTGTACCCTTGCGGACGAATTGTTTGTTTCAAAGGTTTGAACTGTTAAACACCTCAGTCTTTATAGACATATTCATTATCACAAAGGCACAATTGTAAATTATTTACAACAGAAAAAAACTGGGTTGTTCACCGAATACTAGTAAATAGAAAACTGTTTTATCTCGTAAACCGGAACTTGGGACAGGAAGCAGTACAAGGCCGGAGGTATGCTTACGTCACCCCATAGATCAGGACGATAACAATGAGAATCAAAAATCATATGATAACCTTAGAATATTCCGAATTGGCATCTATATCTAAAACGGGGAAAACCCTAAGCTAGAGTGAGTGGCTGTCAACATTTCGCTGTAAATCATTCCCCTGATTGTTTTTAGGGCTGTCAAGTTTTTTTTTGTACATTCATGTACCTACAGCAGAGGCAACTGAAAACTGCAAAATTTTCACGCATATTTTATACGTAAACCACATACATTTATACGTGATTGCACACACTGTGCACACGACGTAAATGTATTGCCAAGTATCGATACGATGAGTAAGAAACGCGATATACTATCGCCAGCAAAAATATCACGATGTTCTGATGCATCAATGATATTGCCTCAGCTCTAACTTTTACTTATGATTTTCACTTTCCTAATCGAATGAGAAATTCCAGAATCGATTGTAGTCGGTTGCTGAACTCGCTCGGTCCCTAAACTTGAATTCTGGTTTTTAGCGCTTGGTTTTGTGACTAATATCAATCACACTCTCGGATTCAACATAGTGGATAACAAACACGAAAATTGGCCGGTGAAAAGAGAAATAATTTTTTGTCCATGGATGTCTTTACAAAACTTGACGAATCGGCAAGCTTCTCATTTGATCCCTGTCCCCGGGTTTTAACATTTGCAAATTTGAAATGATCTTTGACGCTGAAAAATATCTGCCTAAATTTCAGTCTTGCGCCTGAAATTATCGTCTAGAGCTTCATTTAACTTAGCTTGCACGCCATCGGTAGAATATGGATTAAACACGATCAGTAGGCCTATAAAATGCGAAGGACACGCAGATGATAATGAAGCTGGCGAGTCATTTATGACAAAGTAACATGACACTGCAATGATCAGCATGGTATCGTCCGATCAGATAGACTTCAAACTATCTTCTCATATTTAATAATTAATTCAAACAGTGAATTTACACAAATCTCTGATTAACACAATAAGTGGAAGCTAAAATTCTGTTCATGGGTGAAAAAAAATGTTTTATGAAAGTCTGCAAACGCTTTAAATATGTCAGCTTCTTTTTAACTTAATTGGAAATAAAAATATATGGAACGAAATAAAAAAATGAATGATACTGAAAAAAGCAGAACATTTATTGTTAAAATGTGTCTGATCGATTTGAAATTGAGGGGCAGCAGCACTCCTCCCACATTTCTTGACGGATTTGGATAAAATTTCACAATGTTTCTCATCTCTTCTTCTTTGTGACCTAACACACATTGTCAAGGTTATGAGGTTTGCAATTCATAGCTGCGTCCTGAAACAAGAGGACCATGATGCACCTGTATCGCTCACCTGAGTACTAAGTAGCACAGGTCTAAGATAAAGATATATACCAAATAACAAGGTTCAAGGCCAAATGATAATGAAACAAGAGCAGCAAATTGTTGCAATTTCATTTGAGACTTTCAAGTTCCATTCCATTTAAGCAAGAAATACTGTAAAAATGAAGATCAAAGTAGAATTACTCAAAATTCACACTAGGTAGAGTTATTGTTCTTGTGCACTGTTCTCCGTAATATTGCAACAAACATGCATATCAAGTTTGAAGTCGTTCTGACTTAAGATATTCAGGGTAGGTACTAAATGCTGTAAAAATTATATTTAAAGGGAAATAACTTAAAGACAGCACAAGTAGGGTTACAATTCTTAGGCACTGCACTTCCAAATATTGCAACAAATAAGCATACCAAATTTCAAGTCATTCCTCCTTAGGATGACAAAGTTTTGCTCCGGACAAGCAAGAAATGCTATAAAAATGAAGGTCAAAGGGGGGATAACTAAAAATTTTTGTGCTAGGAAGTTATGGTTCTTGTGCAATGCACTCCATAATTTTTCAACAATAACACAAATCAAATTTGAAGATGTTCAGGTTGTAGATGACAAAGTTATATTCCAGACAAGCAGAAAATTCTGTAAAAATTTCAATCAAAGGGATATAACTCATAGACAATATGAAAAAGGGTTATGGTTCTTTCATTATGCACTCTAGATTATTGCAACAAACACAAATGCCAATTTTCAAGTCAAATGAACTGGAGAAAACAAACTTATGCTCCGGACTAACAATTAGTCTAGAGAACTTTCTAATTTAAGGGCAAATAATTCCAGTTGTTCTGGTCTGATTATACCCATAATCAAACTCATGTGAGATCTTTAACCAAGTTTAGAACTAATTGGTTGATATTTGTAGATGCAGAGTGTAAACAAAGTGAAATATATCAATTTTTTTTTAATTCAAGGGCAAATAACTCCAGTTGTTCTTGTCTGATTACACCCATAATCAAATTCATCCGAGATCTTATGGTCATGTATATTTTGTCCAAGGTTGGTGTTGATTGGTTAATAATTGTAGACTCTAGAGTGAAAACAAAGTCAAATACAGCAACTTTTCGAATTCAAGGGCAAATAACTCCAGTTGTTCGTGCCCGATTAGAGCCATAATCGAACTAATTCGAGATCTTATAGTCACATATATTTTGACCAAGTTTGGTGCTGATTGGTTGATATTTGTAGATGGTACAGTGTAAACAAAGTGAAATATAGCATTTTTTTAATTCAAGGGCAAATAACTCCAGATGTTCTGGTCTGATTAGACCCATAATTGAACTCATTCGAGATCTTTTGGTCATACACACTTTTACCTAGTTTGGTGTTGATTGGTTAATATGTGTAGATGCTAGAGTGTAAACAAGGAAATGTGAACGGACGATGGACGGACGGACAGACGGACGCCGGACGAACGACGGACGACGACGGACGGTGAGTGATCACAATAGCTCAATCTATAGGGTTGTCAGCAAATGCTTGAAATATGTCTGATTCTTCTCAAGTTGATTGGAAATTAAATACCGGTTATAAGGGACAAAATAACAAAATGAATGATATTGAATTAAGCAAAGCATTTAATGTTAAAATGTGTCTGATCTATATGAAATTGAGGGGCAGCAGCACTCCTCCCACACTTCTGGACGGATTTGGATAAAATTTCACAGAAGTTTCTCATCTCTTCTTCTTTGTGACCTAGCACATACATGTATTGTCAAGGTTTTTAGGTTTGCAATTCATAGCCTAATCATCGAAAAGGGGGCTTCATGTTATATTTTATTTTTCACCAATATTTCTAATTAATACTGGACATATCTCAACGGATTTGGATGAAATTTTCACAGATCATGTGACCTAGCACATACTGTCAAGGTTTCATAATTTATAACACTGTCATGGAAAAATGGGGCCTCATGTAAAATTTATATTGCATCTGTCCTTTCATACGTCCATTTCTTGTGAACGCAACTCCTCTCACATAACTTGACGGATTTGGATGAAATTTTCATAGAATGTTTCTCATCATGTGACCCAGCCCAGATTGTCAAGGATGTGTGTTTCATGGATAAAGGGGTCTTCATGTTATATTTAATTTTTATCCAATCTCTCTAATTACTGGGCATATCTCAACAGACAGGTGATATTTCACAGATTGTTTGACCTTGTGCATATTGTCAGGGTTTTGGAATTTATTGCTGTGTCATGGAAAAGGGGGCTTCGTGTCAAATGTAAATTTTCATCTCTGTACCTCAATCTACTGGACAAAATTTCATGAAACTTCATGTTTTTATTGCTTAATCAAAGCGAATGACCATAGAGTCTGTTGTGCATGCGTCTGTCCATCCGTCAGACCATCCGTAAGCCTTTTAGATCATAATTAGCACAATATATCCATTGAGCTACCCAGGTAGGTGCTAGAAATTCCAACACTTTAGTTTGTAAAGCTAGCTGCTTGAAATAGCAGCTTGTGGTGGCGTATATTGTGATGAAAAAATGAATCGCCCCTACCCTACGTAACTTTTTTGGAGATATTACCCTAAACAAATCATTTTTTAGGCCTAATTATCATGCTATCATCATGATAGATTTCACAGAGGTAATTGTATAACCATACATAAAATATTGAAAGTAATGATCATATTTTACAGCAGAATTACAAATTTGATGGCAACAATAGCTGATATGTAACCAGGTCCCGAGCAAAATCTGTGTAATTTGTTCTCAATGCATTCTTTCTGTTCTAGGCTTGTATTTTCAGATCAAATTAGAATTCAAATCCATTCTAAATTCCTAGGGTTAGTATCTTTGAAAGTGCATCCCAGCCTATCAGATCACTAATCTTGTCTGAGAATTTACAGTCAGAGCAGTATTTAGTTTTGTTAGTGGATAAATATGTCTCCAAGCCTTCATCTAGACTTCTAATGGCAAGTTACTTTTCGTTACATATTGTATACATTGAAAAGATTTAAAGAAAAAATAACAGGTCTTACCTTCCCACTACATTCTGCTGCTGACACAAAACCATTCTGGAAAACAAGAGCAAAACTGATGACAAGTATAACACCTTGGTTTTGAAACGCCATTTTCCTTGTTGTTTTGATATAAATGAATAACTGTTATCTAGTAATTTATCTAGCCTCACTTTAATCATTAAGTAATTGTACAGAAGGAAAGTTTTATCTAATTCACCTATCAATTATCACTTAGATCTATCTACCTTATTCTATATTATCTCATTTGCAAAAATGTCAGTACTCATCTTCAAGGAGATAAACTATATAGTCTATGCACATATTAAACCATAAATCTGAAAAGTATGTCAGGCACTCCAAAGTAAATTATAACCCAATTGGTCTTTCATTAAGTTAAGTTAAGTCAAGTTACTTTTAACCAATTTTTTTTTTCCTATATGTCTTTCACATGGAATTGTGTCTACAAAATTGGGTAAACAATTAATAAACATGTTAACATTCTTTACAAGGCAGACCAAACTTTAGACTTTTCCTTATCCGAAACATTTGCAGGTGATAAAAGTGGATCAAATGTTGGGACTAATGTCACCGAAAGAGTAGAAAACATGAAACGAAAATCAGGAAATACTGGTGACCAGTATTATCTTCTCTTCCATGATGATTTCAAAAGCTGTCTTCCTGAACGCCTTAACTCTTTATCAAAGTGACTAAATTTTAGACTTGTTCAAAATGAAAACATATTTGCAGACTACAAAATAGATGCAACCGAAAAAAAAAAGGAAAAATTATATTGGTAAGCAGCATTTTCTCTGTTTCTCACAGTGTTTTCAAAAGGATTTCTTCTCAGAATTGTTAATATCTAGATTGTGTGGTAAAGGGTTAAAAATACCGGATTGTTTGGTAAAGGGTGAGGTAACTGTTATCTTAGAACTTCATAATGAAATATTCTGATATGTATGTGCTGCCAACAGCTTCTGAAATCATTATGCTAAGATGCACATTTCTCCATTCGCAATATAATACTATTTCTACATGTATGCTAATTTACATTGTACCTACCGTAAGTTTTTATACTTAGCAATATTTATTGTTAAATTATATTTGATTTGAAGTGATTTGACAACACAAGAGAAAATACTTTTAATCCTGCACTGATTAAAACTAGAGCTATCAATATACAAAATCATACCCCCCCCAGCTCCTTGTCACAATCAAAGCGTTGAAAACGCTGAAGTGGTATTTGTCAAGGAAATCCATGTGTGGAATTAATAGTTTGAAAGAAACAGAGACATATTGTTCAGATATTGGCTTAAAAGTCAACCCACCAAGCCAGTGAATACCGTTTCGGTTGAAGGGAGAGTATTCATGACAAAGTTTAGTTTATTTTTGTATAAGTCGTCTCCTGTTGATCATGAGGAAGAAGCAGGAGTAACGCCCCTTGACAGTAGGATGCATGACGAACAGAGAGAAAAATCCTGTTGATATATCAAACAAAATTAAGTTTGTTCCTGAAAACTATAATTATGAAATATCTCTAGCCTTTTACATTCAATTTCCAACATTACAATCAATAGACGGTAAGCGATATTTCCATTTTATCGTAAGTGGCGCACTAGCAGTATCACATGACACCGGACAATCAAAGCATTATTTCAGTAACAAATGCCGTATGTCCCGTTCGCAAATCCTTTAAATTTGGACAAATTCATAACTGAAAAGAAAATGACATAGCAAAAAATCTATGGAAATCAATTCTAACACAATTCAAACATATTTCATGATATTGCCTTTGAAAAAGAAAATCACAAACAGACAAAATATGCATTTTATAAAATCGTATTTAAATAAAGAGCATGTACAGACTAAGAACGGACTTAGCCTCTGAAACCTGTACAAAATTCATAATCCTGACCATTAATGATAACCAAATGGGTAAATTAATATGAAACAAAAAATAAGAAGAGTCAATTTAATGTGACACGTGTGTGCTAATCTGTAAGAAGCAAGTACATTACAGCTGTTCTAAAGGTCACCCACTCTACAGTGCGATACCGAGATCAAAGGAACACCGATTTAACCCTTCACCCATTTTTTTTTTTGTAAGACGTCATTAGATACATATTTTTTATACTCAAAATGAAGCTTAAAAGAAGTTATGGAAGGTCTGAATTTTGATCTGAAGCCACGTTTCTTTTGTTCATGATCGATAACATAAGTTATTCGTCAATAGGTACATGCCTGAAAGTGCAACAAGGATGTTTGATAATAGTACTTTAAAATCACTAAATGGAGTGTCCCGGTCTTTCTGAAGACACTAAACAGCTAATCAACCTTTTACCAAAGTATTTCGAGCGACCTGTGTAAAAAGGGAGCAGACGTGCTGATTTGTCCCACTGTCTGTTATTTGTCTCACTTTCTCAACCGTAGCATCATTTCCCCATCCCCCTCAATCAATATGTAGTTCATAAACATTTGTGGAAAAAAACGAATTTTCAAAGTGTGAGCGAAAATATTTGAGGAAAAAAGGAAGGGCTTGCAACATGCATTTTCTCCTGTTTCAACAATAGTTTTTTTTTTACTTTTTAAAAGACAATTACAACCATCTGACCTACGTTTATTCAATCGTCTCCATATGCTAAGTATCTGTATGAGTCCAAAGTGTTGTCGTCGGGTGAAAACATTCGCAGTAACTATTTAAAACCATATGCCACATAACCCAAGTTTTTTACGACCCTTAGAAATATAGTTTTTTAAAAATGTTGTTGAAAAGGGTTAAAATTCTAGAAAGATTCAGTGTTATAAAAAAATGGGGTGTGGGGGGATAAGATCAATATACCTGCAATAGACCTTTCCTAATTTTATGTCTGATTATTCAACCAATGTTTGCGTAATTCTGTAGCTAAGTTTGTAACGTACATGGTCGAAGTCCATGAATCTGGGTTTGATTTATTTAAACTATTAATGTGATAATTTTTCCAAAAAATCGTTCCAGTAGCTACTAAAAGACAGAGACAGTCTACTAACAAAAAACTGGGACATTAAACATTTTGAATTTATAGCAAAAATCTTAACTTTGAAATAACATTTTTAAAAATCTGTATAGTTGCATGTTTGCCATGTTCCTGTTTGAACTACCTTATAAGTTGACTATCGTAATAACAAAGTTTAATTCAAATTTCAAACCTTCACACCCTCTAAAAGAAAAGATGTTACAGATTCATTTTCAGGAAGCGAATACGTGCTATACTTATTTTCATTGAAAAGCTAGTCAAGGGTTAGCTGGGTGTACGTTTGATCTCGGTGTTTCACCGTCAAAGTGGACGATCTATTTGAAAAGCTGTTGTGTTCTTTTTAGGCAACGACTAGTTAACACACACGTGTCATAATTAAGTGTTTATCCCGTTTAGTCATACGTTGATCACTTGTAAAGGTTTGGAATTGTTAAAAGCTGTGACGGAGGGTAAGTCTGTTCTAATTACTGGTGCCAAAAGATGCATTTTTCTGCCTGAATTTTTTTTTCAAATGCATTATGTAACCTGGGTTAACAGGTCCCACTTTAAACGGTATATTTGCACTAATTTCTTTAGGAATGGAGGGGGGTATTTGTTTAATTTAAGTTAAACCTTATCTTACTAAATATATTAAATGCCACTTTTAAAGCCGATAGTAAAACCTCAAAAGTTATTTCAAAGGAATATCTCGAGGAAAAATATCTCCGTATCGGATAGTGTAGATCTAGGATCAGACTGCACGTTCTTCCTGGTGTGATCTGAATCTATATTGTCAGCAAAAGGTCATTGAGTCGCACTTGGTAGCCAAAGGGTTAATGCAGTCTGCATACAAAAAGCTCTATCAACACGCCCGGCAGGAGACAGCGCTTATAAATGATACCGCTTTACTCTCTGAAGTCTACCGAAAAATTGATAAAACGACAGTTCTTTTTTGTGTGTGTCTTCGAAAAAGATAACTGATGAAACTAACGGCACGGCCGTTTTAGGTTGTTTATTTATCGCGTTTAGGGTGTAATCCATTTAAAAAATATGACACTTCCACTATTCGGGTATATACAGGATTGAGAAAAATTGTCGGGTGGAAAGGGAAGTAACTCGTGGTGACGCGTCAGTAACGGTATTTGGCAAATGGTCTATTACCTCGATCTATAAATATTCATGAGCAATCAAATGGAGTAGCGTGCAATCATAGGACCAACAAACCATGGAACGAATTGGTTTTGAACGAAAAAGCCCAAGGTCAGTTGGCAAATTTGTATCATTTCGCGAGAAGCTAGTTTCAATCAAAAATAAGTATCTCAACGATCGATAGCCTCGCCCAATGTATCTTAATATGCCATTTCAAATTACATATTTGAGTGACACCGTAAAAGTCATTTGCCTGAGAAAAAATGAGTTTAACTGGGTTTATTTCCTTCGGTTTTGCACAAAATGGTTGAACTAAAACTCTACAAAGCTTGGATAAGCTGTCTCGGTATAAACTCGGTATAGACTCTAAAAAGTTTGGTTACGCTATAACAAACTGATGATGGATACGCTGGCATATGTAGAAATATCTATCATATAGAAGATCTGCAAAATAAGATACATGGTTATCAAAATTTAATCTTGAACTCATTGTGGTATTGTCTTCGACAAATACCACAAAAATGCTCTTTGTAACAGAATGCAGAATGGTTTAGTAAAAAAAAAAACTAGTAGAAATAGACTTACGATTCTTGTACTCTGCACGTCACCTTAATGTGGTCTATCTGTATATGAAGTTTGAAGTCACTAGCTTTTATGCTGTGGAAGCTATAACCCAGACAAAAATAAACTAGAAGGCTCTGAAGGGCCTGAAACCACTCTCCTGGCAGAGATTTTGCTTTTATGCTAGCATACATTATGAATTCATGATGCCAAAAGATAACCAGTAAAATCAGTGTGAAGGAAAGCACTCATAAACAAGAAATGGAAATTTTCAACTTTGTATTGCTACAATACTGATAGTCAGATTTCAGTTTTAAAATCAATAGGGTTCCAGCTGCTAAAAAGACCAAGCCACTGGGCAAGTTTCATGAATATCAAATCAAAATGCTGACTTCATCATGTAAATTAGAAATCCAAATATTCAACTCAGAATGGCTAATTTTCCATACCTGTTTGTTAGATTTTTTCAAAGTCAACACTGTTAAAACTATTGATGAGATGAACTGTTAAATTCACAAAAATCTGATCTCAAATAAATACTTTATTATAAAAACAAGCAATGAAAATGTTTAACTTAAAAAGGGTACATTTTCTTCTGTACGGTTTGTTGGATTTTTTTCAAAATCAATAGGGTTCAAGCCATTGATGATATAAATAGGCAATGCAGGTTTCATGAAAACAAACTTTTCAACTTGAAAAGGCTACCTTTCCCATGTTGTATGTCAATTTATTTTCAAAATCTTTAGGGTTGAAGCTATTTGCACTCTGCAAGTTTCATGGAAATCTGACCACAAATACAGACTAAATGGCGTAAACAAGAAATGGAAAATTTAAGCTGGAAACGGCTACTTTTCCCATATTGTTTGTTGGATTTTTTTTCAAAATCAATAGGGTTTGAGCTATTCACGAAAATCAGACTTAAAATGCAGACTTTATCACGTAAACAAGAAATGGAAATTTTAAACTTAAAATGGCTACTTTTCGAATACTGTTTCTGGGATTTTTTTTCAAAATAAATAGGGTTGAAGCTATTGATAAGTTAGACGAACTCTGCAAGTTTCATGGAGATCTGACCACAAAGACAGATTTTATCACATAAACAAGAAATGGGAATTTTAAACTTGAAATGGCTACTTTTCCCAAATTGTTTGTCAGATGTTTTTTTTAGCTCTACTGGCTTTCAGCCAGCAGAGCTTATGTCATGGCGTGGTTTCCGTCGTCCGTCCGTCCGTCTGTCTGTCCGTCCGTCCGTCCGTCTGTCCGTCCGTCCGTCCGTTAGTCTTTTTCTTGTTTACGCGATAAAGTCTTCAATTCTGGTCAGATTTTCCTGAAATTTACACAGTTTGATTATCTCATCAATAGCTTTAACCCTATTGATTTTGAAAAAAAATCCGACAAACAGTATGGGAAAAGTAGCCATTTCAAGTTTAAAATTTCCATTTCTTGTTTACGCAATAAAGTCTGTATTTTTGGTCAGATTTCCATGAAACTTGCAGAGTTTATTTATCTTATCAATAGCTTCAACCCTATTGATTTTGAAAAAAATCCAACAAAGAGTACCGGAAAAGTAGCCATTTCAAGTTGAAAACTTTCATTTCTTGTTTACGCAATAAAGTCTTCATTTTTGGTTAGATTTTCGTGAAACTTACACAGTTTGTTTATCTCATCAATAGCTTTTACCCTATTGATTTTGAAAAAAATTCTACAAACAGTATGGGAAAAGTAGCCATTTCAAGTTTAAAATTTCCATTTCTTGTTAACGCAATAAAGTCTGTATTTTTGGTCAGATTTCCATGAAACTTGCAGAGTTTGTTTATCTTATCAATAGCTTCAACCCTATTGATTTTGAAAAAAATCCAACGAACAGTATGGGAAAAGTAGCCATTTCAAGTTGAAAATTTTCATTTCTTGTTTATGCGATAAAGTATTCATTTTTGGTCAGATTTCTGTGAAACTTACACAGTTTGTTTATCTCATCAATAGCTTTAAGCCTATTGATTTTGAAAAAAATCCAACAAACAGTATGGGAAGAGTAGGCATTTCAAATTGAACAATTTCATTGCCTGTTTACATGATAAAGTATTTATTTGTGATCAGATTTTTATGAATTTTTCAGTTTGTTTATCCCATCAATAGCTTTTTAACGCTTTCGAGTTTGAAAAAATTCAACAAACAGTGATGGAAAAGTAGCCATTTTGAGTTGAAAATGTCAACTGTTTTGTCTTTTTGCGTAATGAATTCCTATGTATGCTTTGTTTAAAAGCAAACTCTCTGCCAGTAGAGCATATTCAGGCCCTTCAGAGCCTTCTAGTTTTTTTTTCAAAATCAATACAGTTAAAGCTATTGATGAGATGAACAAACTGTGCAAGTTTCACGAAAATCTGATAAAAAATGCAGACACAAGAAAAAGACTAGCGGACGGACGACGGGAACCACGCCATGACTTAAGCTCTGCTGGCTGTCAGCTAGAAGAGCTAAAAAATTTAACTTACAAAGGGAAATAACTCTAAAAATAGTAGGAATAGAGTTATGATCCCTCTAAAGTGCACCTTACTTTATGATGATCTAATTCTACATAAAGTTTGAAGTTACTAGCTTTGGTACTTTGCACTTTATGCCCCAGATAAAATCCAAAGTTAAAATTTCCAAAGGACAATAACCGCAAAAAATGTTGGATTAGAGCTATAGTTCTGAAACAATGCACTTCCCCTTAGTGTCATCTAACTGTGTGTGAAGTTTGAAGTTACTTGCTTCTTTACTTTTGAAGTTATGCTCCGGACAAAAATCTAAAGTTAAAATTTACAAAGGGCAATAACCCCCAAAAAGGTTGGACTATAGTTATGGTTATATACTGTACTTCTTTACTTCTCCTTTAAATGATCTAGTTGTGTTTGAAGTTTGAAATTACTACCAGTTTTACTTTGGAAGTTATACCCCGGACAAAAGTCCAAAGTTAAAATTTACATAGGGCAATAACTCGAAAAAATGTTGGTATATAGTTATAATGCACTTCTCCTCAATGTGACCTATCTGTATATGAAATTTGAAGTCACTAGCTTTCTCAATATGGAAGTTATGCCCGGGACGAAAATCCAAAGTTAAAATTTACAAAGGGCAATAACTCGAAAAAGAGTTCGAATAGAGTTATGGTTCTTGTACACTGCACTTTCCCTTAATGTGATCTACCTGTGTGTGAAGTTGAAGTTTAAAATTACTAGCTTTTTTACTTTTTGAAGTTATGCCCCGGACAAAATCCAAAGTTGAAATTTACAAAGGGCAATAATTAAAAAAAAAAAAAAAACAGTTGGAATAGACTTATGGTTCTTGTACACTGCACTTTTCCTTTTTTTGATCTAGCTGTGTTTGAAGTTTGAAGTTACTCGTTTCTTTACTTTTGAAGTTATGCCCTGGACAAAAATTCAAAGTTAAAATTTACAAAGGGCAATGACTCAAAAATAGTTGGAATAGAGTTACTGATTTTGTACACTGCACTTTTCCTTAATGTGATTTAGGTGTGTGTGGATTTTGAAGTTACTAGACACCTTACTTTTGAAGTTATGCTCTGGACAAAAATCCAAAGTTAAAATCTACAAAGGGCAATAACTCAAAAAACGGTTGGAATATAGTTATGGTTCTTGTACACTGCACTTCTCCTCAATCTGATCTACCTGTGTGTGAAGTTTGAATTCATTGGATATTATACATGTACTTGAGCAGTTATGCTCCGGACAAGATTTCGTGACGGACAGGGTGACTCTAGTATACCCCCCCCCCCCGCACAACTTCGTTTGTGGGAGATATAATTAGAGGACATTGGTTATGAGATTTACTTTGTATCATCACATACTTGACTATCTGTTGATTATCTTGTGATTTAGACCTACTGGCGTCTTAACACTTGAAATTCATTTCAGTTCAATTCTATGATGATGGATTTTAAATAATAGTGCCAAAAAAAAGAGCTCAATGTCTCTATACTCAAGATTTTTACAGAGATAATAAATACTTTGATTGGTTTATTATGCTGGTTTCAACAGTAGTTAATCTATATCCAAGTCACAATATATCACACGTGTATGCATATGTTCAAGCTTTTCCTGGGTTACTCAGCTGGAACTCTTGTTTGTCGAAGGTCTTGGTCAAATGCACTCCAGGACCATTGCTACAGCTAGCGAGGTATTATAAAACTGCATTTTCAAAGAACCAAATAATTCTTTACCACTCATGCACATTGATTACAGTGCAATGTACATGCATTAACAGGTAAATTTAGCCTTTTACCACATGAAAACCGTCCCTTAAAACAGTGAGAAAAACAGAAAATGCTTGTAACAAGCATATTTTTCTATTTCCACAATGATTTTTACCCTTCGACAAACTTCAGTTTTACAGTCATGTTTAATTAGTTGTCTCCCAAACCTTTCAGTATGGATTTAGGATGATTCTAAAATTTTGTTGTTTAATAAAGAATTAAATATTAAATATTGTGACATTTACAGATATTTTCAGTCATTAGAAAATACTTAAGATATACCTTGAAACAAGCAGATATCATATGGCTTCCAACACGGGAAAAGGGGCATTTGGACATTTTGCGCAAAGTGTTGTCTTGGATTGATCAGCCTGCACAGTCCACGCTGGCTAATCCAAATTGACACTTTCTGTTTTCACATAACTTTCTGTTTCGCCCCAGTCTGCTGTAGCACAAAATCTAATTTAGTTGTAAAATTGCTGCAGGATAATGTGAGATGGCACTTAACGCAAATGTCCGAATGCCCCTTTTCGTGTGTTGCAAGCCATATGCACTGTAGATTCTGTGCAGTCTGATCTTTAAATACAACATGTCCACTAGAGCTCCTGTTCAGAGCTCTGAAAAGGTTTCAAATTGAATAAACAAATGTGAAACCTACAGCCTAACACGCCAAGGGTGGACTAAAATAACCTTTACAGTCTCACACAAACTTTATCACATGCTGTATACAATATTTTTCACATGACATTATCTGAAATATTTATCATAACCCTTTATCAAACAACCCTATGTCTTAATGATGCCAAGAAAAAGGCTCTTGTCAAAATATTGTTGTAAAAGGGAAAATATGAAAACAAGCATTTTCTCCTCTTCTCAGAATAAGTTTACCCCTTCAAAGGCAATTTGAATTACCGGTACTTTAGGCACATTTCACAGTTTGTCATCCTCAAATTTTACTTTCAATAATGTACTCGTATTCCGTCAAATACTCAAGAGCTTCATTCAGATCTACAGCTCCTCAAATTTTCCATTTTATGAACTCTTTAACACATGATCCCGAGTTTAGCGACTCCGAGAAAGAAGCCTATAGAAAACATTGTGGTAAAAGGAGAAAATGTGATAACTAGCATTTTCTCCTTGTACCACAATGTTTTCTGTCCTTCCAAAACAAAATTTCATCTTTTCAGTCATAATTATTTTGAAGTCTGCATATGCTTTCAATTTGGACCAGTCTATAATTTTGTCGTCTGGTAAAGAGTTAAGCTCTTTCTCATGGGGTAAAGGTTTATTGATTAACTGTATGGTATTTAACCTTGTTTTCAACATTATTTCAGTTATATGTATATTCCGGTAGCAAGCTCACTTTTCTGTGCTTTCTTGGAGTTTCTTTTAACACTGTTCACAGAACTGATGTCTTTCCAAGCTACTAGCGTCTTTTTATACCACAATTGTTAAAATAATGGTCAATAGTTAGACAGAAATGATTCCTGTCACAATGATTAATAATTACATTTATATGATTAATCCTCTGACAGAGAGAAATTGGTGGAGGTAAGGATCGAGCCAGCAACTGCCTTTTCTCAAGTGCTAAGCTACAGACAGAGCTACTAGGGCAGGATGCGCTGGTAAATTAAATTCTGGAATCTATGTAATTTTGATTTAATTCAGTTTTGCTTACTCTTAACCAAATTACAAAATTTTAGATTGTACAAAATTCAAATGATCTGCAGAAAACAAATGAAATCTTGTTAATATGATGATTTCTGACTGATAGAATAGAAAACATTGTGGGAAAAGAAGACAATGCTGGTTACCAGCATCTTATCCTTTTCCCACAGTGTTTTCTATAAGCTTCTTTCTCAGGGTCGTTAAAGCTCAGGATTCTGCGGTAACGAGTTGATAAAATGGAAAATTTGAGTAGCTCTAGATCTGAGTGAAGCCCACGAGTATTTGATCAATGCCTAAAATTTTAAACCAGCTCTGAGAATTAATGTTTTTTTTTTTTTTCTTTCACATCTTTGTTTTTAATCTCTTAACAGTAATTATTAAAATTTTGGCAAAAAGAAACTTAGAATATATCGATAAAAAGAGAAATGATTAGCTAAAACCAAGCCCGATCTCGAACATTGCTTAAAATTTCGATGGTCTAAGGGAGAAAACCTGTACAAGCTTAATATCAAATTCATGAAGAGTATTCTCCCTTTGATGTCCTATATAGACGGATCAAAAACCATAAATTTATACATTATCAATTAATCAGTAGCTGTACATAGCATTAAGTTTTCTTAACATATTCAGATAAGAGTAGATTCGTGAAAGTAAAATTTGACAAGTTTCTCTACTTCGAAGAGTTCAAATTAGAATCGATCCTTACATGTGGCAGTTTTAGTAGAAATGAAACGTGGGCTTAGTCCTAACAAATTGGGAGTTAAAAGTTGAAATCTACGAAATCCTGATGGGGGCCACCCAAAACCTCGAATGTCTCTACATGCGCATCTTCGCGAACCAAGTTTACGATCACTACGTCGATCTTACCTTGGCTGATTGAGCCCGATTTCGAGATTCCTGCGATGCGCCATCTATTGGATGCTGGTTATTACCCCCCTTTACATCATATTTCTAAAAGCAAATGAAATATTGTTTCACAAACCGCTTACGAATACACATGAAGCGATAAGCATACATCCACGTGGGTTTCCATGTTTACCTTCTATTCGAAAAGTAGCGACCTTGTTCTATTTTTATATGAAGATGAAATACTACGAGCGATTTCATTCGTTGCAGCTAGAGCTGGCTGCATCCAATGAAAAAGCGTATCGGGTGAATGTAAAAATCAAGCTCGATCCGCCAAGGGTAGAGTAGCGTAGTGAATCGTCAGCCTTGGCTTGCGAAGATGCTACATGCGAGGTTTTGAAATTTTCTCACTTTCTCGCATGTCACTTAAAGGGCAAATCAACAAGTTTCTGATATGATTAATTTTGAAATCTACATCTATCAAATGGCAACCTGGTAATATTGTAATTTGAAAAAAAAATTAGTAAAAGTACTTTTTTTCAATTTATATTTTTGCTTACTAGTTTTTCTTGCATCGCTTACCTCCCTTACTTATTGTAGCGCACCTTGATCTGTGACGTCATAGGAGCGTTTGTTTCAATATGGACCTTGTTTAAGATAGTGAAATGAGCGATATTTAAGACGAAGGAATACACGATTCTAGGCCGGTAAGGCCGTACATGTACCACCAAGTTTTTAATGAAACTTAATAGTTTCTGATGATGAGGATAAAAGTAAAAATTCGCCCACCAATGGCGAAAATAACGATGTTATGCCAGACTTTTGAACAGCGTGATGAGTATCACGCCTACATGTATTAGGCTACGGGGCGAACGTCGCTTACAAAAATATTATTCGATACATGATAAAATTAAGTGTACGGCATAAGCTTTGTTTCACTTGAAGTATTTTCAGTAGATTTACGGGTGGCATTAATAATAATAATAATAAAAAAAAAAAGACGGTTTCAAGACAGTTCCACGACAACACAGTTCCCCCGACACTTTTAAAGACATTTCTCCGTCACTTCAGTTTCATGTCAAATAACCTTTTTCTTGACTTTTACGATTGATAATCGTGATATGTTAGTTCTAACTATATGTTGACGGATTCTATATTTGTACCTTGTAAAGAATTCTGTAAACATTGACAGGTACAAAATTTGTTCTCTCATGGGTGAAGGGTTACACAATAAATCGCGATTTTCGTGAGAATAAGAATAGTTTGAAATGCTGTTAACGATCGTGAAATTTGAGAAAATAATATGTTCCGAGATCATTAAGACAATCATCAAAATTATTTTATATTCTGGGTAACCACGTTTGTATCAATTTATCCTTTATCCACAATATTTTCTACTTTTAACTCTTTACCATACGACAAAATATTAAACAGGTCCAAACTGAAATAGCTTGCAGACGACAAAATAAAGTTATATATTTCAAAAATTGAAATTTTTTTCCAGCAGAGTAAAACACTGTGTTAACAGGAGAATATGCTGGTTACTAGGTTACTTTCTACTAGGTAGCTGGTTACTTTCTTATAATGTTTTTAAAAGTCTGCTGTCTTCGGGGTCGTAAAAATTATGGATTGATTGGTAAAGGGTTAAATATAAATCCCACACATTGGGCACAAGTTCTGGTTAAGTTCACAGGGAGCTGTATCCGAAATTGAATTTTGCTTTGAATTTGGTCTGGTCCAAAATTTGCCGTCTGGGAAAGGGTTAAATTGTTACCAAACATCAAATTTATTGACTCAACCGAATTGAAAGCAATTAGAGTCAACAAATTAAATTTAACTTGCATGTTTGGACTTGTTTTTGATGGGTATAAAACATTGTAGAAAAAGGAGAAAATGCTGGTCAGCAACATTTCTCTTTTACCTATAATGTTTTCTAAAGTTTTTTCTATCTTTACAAGGGTCGTAAAAAACAAAAGATTTCTCTCAGTAGCCTGTCTAGAAGACAGAGTATGGAGAGGAACAGGGAAATATACACAAATCAGAAATGTAAAAGATACAATTCAAAATTTGTTCAAAATGATAGTAAGTTGTCAAATCATTTTTAAGAGTGAAATGTCTAAGAGAAGAAGTGTACGGGATAAAAGCTGTAACATGGGTTTACTGTCACAAACAAACATTACAGAGTAAAGGGGTGAGATATGCAAATGTTATGTAACCATTTCCTGTATTGTTTCAACTGGCCGGTGATGGATTAACATTTATGACCATGACTAGGGGTAGCCAGATACTGACTTCACCCTTTACCATGCAAACCCTAGGTCTAGTTTCCAATACCCAAAGAAGGAGTGTTTGAAAAACAGTGTGGGAAGAAAAAGATGTTTACTGTTTAAGGGCAAATCCTAATATATTTTGACCATACTGTTTTTTACTCCAATCAGCTGCAAATATTTTTGGTTCACAATTCTTTTGTTGTCTGCAAATGCTTTCAATTTGAACCAGTCTAAAATTTTTGTGTTTGGTGAATGGTCACTTGACCCTTTGTTTTTTACAACCCTGAGACAGAAGCCTTTTGAAAACATTGTGGAAAAGGAAGAAAAAGCTGAAACACTTGAAAGTTAACATCATTTGAACAATCCAGACTTTGGTACTTCTAAAATCTATGTTATGAATTTGGATGAATATGTTATGTTGTTGCCTTTGAAAACATTGTGAGGAAAAGAGAAAATGCTAAGATTTTCTCCTTTTCCCATAATGTTTTCCATCCTTTCCAAATCAACTTTTTGATTACCATTTTTTGTCATGTGCAAATTAACCCTTTACCAAACAATCCCTGGTTTTTACAACCCTGAGATGGAAGCCTTTTTAAAACATTGTGGGAAAAGGAGAGAATGCTGGTAACCAACATTTTCTTCTTATCCTACAATGTTTTCTATCCTGGTGGAAACAAATTTCAATATTTCAGTTAGGTTTACTTTGTTTGCAAGTGCTTTTAATTTGGACCATTCTAAAATTTTGTCTCTTGGTAAAGGGTAAAATGTTGAAAACATTTGGGGAAAAAAAGGGAGAAAACGGCACCAATTTCTACTTTGTCCAGAATGTAGATCTAGAAAAGGATAAAATATTACGAAAAACAATTAAAGGAATTACCGACCTTATGTTTGTTTTTCTTTTTGGAGATTGCCACAGCGGGATGTCTGTCTTATGGCCTATCTTATTTCGACTCGGAGTTTCGAACAATGTCGGCACAGCATCAGGTTTTAATCGCAGCCTAATATTCCTATAACCAACTTCTTTTACGACTGATTAAGAACTGACTGTCCTCGAAGTGTTTCAAACACAATTTGGAATGAACTGATGGCACAAAATCCTCCGTTACTGTCCGGCCCCGGTTTAAACGTTGAATCCATAGTTTTCTCCTCTTTAATTCCTTCGGAAATTTGAACCTACTAATTCTATGTGTTCCTGATTCGACGTTGAAGCCATAGGCTGCACAATTTACCATTTTTTCGCCTGAATTCTATGTTAATACTCGGATATCTGCGTATAATCATCAGCGTTCCTACTTATTTCTACTGACTGTAAATACAGGCTTACGCGACTATGACGTCACACAGGTACGGAAGATAAGCGAATCAGGGGAAGTAAGCCATGCACCATTTTTGGGGCCGTATATCAGCGTGACAATTCGAGCGTGATTTATGGCATGTTACAGAGTGGTATTTATGAAAACTGATGGACACGTGTTTACTAACATCATTTGCAGCTGATTGGAGCAAAAAAACAGTATGGTCAAAAAATCTTAGGATTTGCCCTTTAAGTCATATACATACGAGGTTTTACAATACTCGCGAGATAACAGGGGCGAGATTTCACTTTCTAAACCCTCGTCTATGTTTTCTTAAATCTCGCATCGTGAAATCGATGTCCAGTCATCCAGAACACAGAGACATGCAAGGTTTTTCTAAAATCTCGCTCTGTCGCTCGGTGCATAGTAAATATTACCCCGTTAAATTGGTGTACATGCGAGATTTTTGAAAATTTTAAACCCTCGTGTTCTCGCCCTGTGTACAAGTAAATAGAACCAGTGGAAAATGGTGAATTCTTTCCCACCATTCGACAAATCTCGGAATACAGTTTCGGAATCAGCCGAGTTGTATCCAGTATTGATCACTGAAATAAACCTAAAAGGGAAGCTAATAGCACATACTTTCAACGTCAAAGAGACGAAAAAGAGTCCTTTTCGCTACATGTCTACACTTTTGTCATATGACAAAGACTTCAGTGTTGTCTGGCATATATTGTTTACGGTGTATTGTGTTCGAGACAATAGAATGATCTTTTTCACAGTGGCGTGAATTTCATTTCATACTGCTTTTCTTACAGAGGCATTTCATTTTCAAGTTGAATGCATCAGGAATGCTGATATGAATGTCTGATAATGCTAAAATCTGTACTTTTGGGGGAGGGGTGGGGTAGCGTTAAAGCATATGATTGATTAGTAGGCCTAAATAGTTAACCGTTTACTAAACAATCCATGGTTTTTAGGACCCTGAGAAAGAAGCCTTTTTAAAACATTGTGGGAAAAGGAGAAAATGCTGGTAACCAGATTTTTTTTCCTTTTCGCATAATGTTTTCAACTCTGGTAAAAACAAACTTCAATTTATGAGTTACCTTTAATTTGAAGTCTGCAATGCTTTCAATTTGGATTTGTCTAAAAGTCTGCCATTTGGAAAGAGTTAACAACCTGTGGTATAAATTTTCACGCGCATCTATATTGTGCATGTGTATTTCTCGCAGATAGTAAAACTATCAGCGATATTGTGTATTTTTCACACAAATGGCAATAGTAACAGCGGACCGACGGTGCACTTTTACCAGTGAACTGGCCACCGTTGTATACCGTGTATTACAACAGGCACAAGCTAATCGCACCGTGCCCTGTGATTGGATAATTGATACGGCCAATGAAACGGCTCGAAACATATATCGAGTAACCTGACAATGTGCTCAGTTGACTTTATTTCATTCTTATTTTGATTATTATGTTATTAACCCATTACCACACAATCCCTACTTTTGACGCCCCTGAGAAAGAAGCCTTTAGAAAACATTGTGGGGAAAGGAGAAAATGCTGGTAACCAGCATTTTCTCCTTTTCTCACAATGTTTTCTACTCTTCACAAAACAAATTTTAAATTTTCAGTCACTTTTATTTTTTTGCCTGCAAATGCTTTCAATTTGGGTAAGCCTAAAATTTTGTCGTTTGGTAATGAGTTAAAAAAGAATAGAATACAGGTATTCATAGAGCATAATTTATAACTTTCAGATAAAAGGACCTTTTCCATCTAGAATGATCATTTTTTTTTAGATAAAAAGGAGAGGGAAATCTGAACATTCCATTGTGAGAAAAGGAGAAACTACTTGTAACAAGCAATTTCTCCTTTTCTCACAAATTTTTCTACCCTATATAGTACTTATTTTCAATTTAAATGCTCTTTAAAATGTCGTCTGCAATTTGTTTCAATTTGGACTAGTCTAAAATTTGGTCGTCTGGTAATGGGTTAATTAGATACTTTTATTTCAAATCCTCTCTAAATTCTTTATTCATTTAATTTTTTGACTATTAGACATCTGAACAACTGAGTAATATATAATATTCGGCAAGCAATTTTCCCCCTTTTAATTTTTTTCCCCCAAACACTTGTTAGTAAATGTTGAAACATGCTTCTTTATTCCTTAAAAAAAAAAAAGAAATTAAATGTTAAGGGAGAATTAAATGATGATTAGACACCACATGTGTTTTATTGCCCCTAGGCTTATCTCTGCAGGCTTCTTCAAAGGGACAACAGACTTTAATCTTTGAGAATTGTAACCTACAATTCAGTTTATAAGATAATTGATTATCTTATTACCCTTTCTGCTTTATCAAGTACAAACTTGTGCATTATATTTGTTATTTTGATGTTGATATTTTTAGTAAAAGTTCAACGTCAGCACTTGAAAATTTTTCATGTATTCATTAATTTAGCTTTTATTATAAACATAATAATCAAATAATACTCTTATAATCATTAACATTTTTTTTCTATCAAATTTTAGACATTCACCTATCGTTTGTTGAAATGATACCATACATAAGTAATTATATTATGATCACAAAACAATCACTTTAAAAGACAGTAATATCGAAAATTATTTTCATAGCTATTGATTTTTACACCTACCAAAAACATACACACAAAAATCAAGAGACGCTACTCTAAGTTACTACATGCACAGTTACCTCGCATAATACGGGCAGAATTCGCCCCGTTTCGATAGACGATTTGCCAATTAAATTTGATATAAGCGATATTTCCATTTTATCGTAAGCGGCGCACCGGAAGTATCACGTGACACCGGACAGTCAAAGCATTATTTCAATAACAAATACCGTATTTCCCGTTCACAAATCCTTTAAATTTAGACAAATTCATCACTGAAAAAAAGTGTCATAGTAAGAAATCTATATGAAATCAATTCTAACACAATTTATTCATATTTCATGACATTGCTTTTGAAAAAAATAATTAGGAATAGACAAAGTACGCATTTTATGAGATCGGTTTGAAATAAAGAGCATGTAGAAAATAAGAATGAACTTACCCTCTGTAACATGTATAAAATTCATAATCCCGTCCACTAATGATCACCAAACGGGTAAATAAATATGAAACAAAAGATAAGAAGGGTCAATTCAATGTGACACGTGTGTGTTAATCTGTAAGAACTAAGTACATTACAGCTGTTCTCAAGGTCTTCCGCCCTGTCCAGCACAGTGCGATACCGAGATCAAAGGAACACCGAGTTAACCCTTCACCCATTATTTTTTTTGTATAAAACTTCATTAGACGCATATTTTTAAATACATATACTCAAAATGAAGCTTAAATAATTATTTTGTGCAGAAGGTATGGAAGGTTTGAAATTTGAAGCCACATTTCTTGCGTTATGATCTATAATATGAAGTTATTCATCAATAGTCCCTGACCATGCCTGAAAGTGCAACAAAAACGTTTGATAATAGTGCAATAATATCAGTAAATGGACTGCCCCTGTCTTTCTGAAGACACTGGACAGCTATTTAACCTTTTACCGAAGTATTCCGAGTTATGGGGATCCGGAAAAAAAAAGGGGGCAGACGTGCTGATTTTGAATTTTCAAAGTGTGAGAGAAAATATTGTGGGAAAAAAGGAAGGGATTGCAACAAGCACTTTCTCCTGTCCCTACAATATTCTTTTACTTTTTCAAGGACAATTACAACCATTTGGCTTTTTTTTTTTTTATTCGATCGTCTCCATAGGCTAAGCATCTGGACGAGTCCAAGGTGTTGACGTCGGGTGAAAACATTCACCGAAACTATTTAACCTTTTACCAGACGACAAAATTTTAGACTGGACAAAATTGAAGCACTTGCAGATGACAAAACACGTTACTCAAAAATTGACATTCGATTCCAGCAGGGTATGAAACATTGTGAGAAAAGGAGAAAAGCATTTTCTCCTTTTCCAACAATTTTTTCTAAAGGCTTCTATCTCACGGTCATAAAAACCAGGAAATGTTTGGTAAAAGGTTGAAACCCTATACCACATAACCCAAGCTTTTTACGACCCTGAGAAATATTGCTTTTGAAAATGTTGTTAAATAGGGATAAAGTTCTGGTAACCAACATTATCTCCTTTTTCTTTGCTATCCAAAATAGCAAAATAAGGGGAAAAATAACATTTATATAACTGCAATAGACCTTCCCTATTTTTATGTCTGATTGGTCAACTAATGTTTGCCGAATTCCGTAGCTAAGTTTGTAACGTACAGGCTCGAAATTCAGGGGTTGGTGGTTTGAATTATTTAAACTATTAAAGTGATAGTAATTCTTTTTCTTTTTAAATCGTTCCAGTATCTGCAAATAGACAGACACAGTCTATTTACCAAAAACTGGGACATTATACAGTTTGAATTTACGGGATTCATTTTCAGTGGGCAAATACGTGCTATACTTGTTTTCATTGAAAAGCTAGTAAAGGGTTAGCTGGGTGTTCTTTTGATCTCGGTATTTCACCGTCAAAGTGGGTGCATCTATTTGAAAAGCTGTTATACTCTTCTTAGGCACCGACTAACACACACGTGTCATAATTGTTTATTACGTTCAGTCTGACGTTGATCACATGTAAAGGTTTGGAATTGTTTAAATCTGTTGCAGGGGGTAAGTCTGTTGTAATCATAGGCCCCTTCAATTTTTTGTTTTCAAATGCATGATTATGTAACCTGATTTAACTGGTCTCAGTTTAACTGTATACTTGCACTCATTTCTTTCGGAATGGGAGGGGGATTGGATTTTCAAGTTATTAAACCTTATCCTACTAAATAATAATATGACACAAATTTTAAAGTCGTTGGTAAAATCCAAAATATTATTTCAAAGGAATATCTCCAGGTATAATATCAGTGTAGATCTAGCATCAGACTGCACGTTTTTCGTAGTCTGATCTTGATCTAAATAATCTGCAAAAAACCGTTGAGTCGCGCTTCGCAGCATAAGGGTAAATGCAGTCTGCATACAAAAAGTTCTATCAACACGCCCGACAGGAGACAGCGCTGCTTATGATCTTTGAAGTTTACCGAAAGATTGACAAAACGAGTTCTTTTTTTGTGTGTGTCTTCGAAAAAGATAATTGATAAAACTGCTGGCAAGGCCGACTTAGGGTTTTTGTTGTCTTATTTATCACGTTTAGGGTGAATTCCATTTAAAAATATGACCTTTTCACTATTCGGTATATTAAAGATTGGGAAAGATTGTCCGGTGGAGAGTACTCGCAAGGGAAGTAACTCGTGGTGACGCGTCAGTAATGGAATTTGGCAGATGGTCTATTAGCCTGTACCGGTCCCTATACACGTAGTGTATCAGGGGCGGTAACCAGTCTATTTTACCAGTAGAACATTCTACGGATGGAACAAGTACGGTTGCACCAGCCATGTTATTCTATGGTCGAAATAAAATGGGGAAGTTTTCATCAAAACGAACGCTTATTTGTCGTGGAAAAAGGCAATTTTTACGCAATGTCAGCCATCCAACGGGGAAAATGATAAACGTTTTCCTGACAAAGGCAGGCCAGTTATCATGCTAACCTTTCAGGAATAAGGTGATAGCATCAAAACTGGCCTGCCAGTGTAAGGATGATATGACTGGTAAAGAACTAGCTGGAAAAAAAGTCCAGTTACACAGTAAACAATGAAACAGGCAGAAAATTGAAGCTGTTGAAGTATACTTATTTCTTGAAGTATAGCTATTTCCTTTTGAAAAATATCGTGGTAAAAGGAGACATTTCTTCTACTGAATAATTTTTCCTTTTTCCATCATGTCTACTGAGCTTTTATCTCATTTTTTTTCACAGTCTTTCCTTTTTTGTATTTCTATGAGCCGTATGGCCATAATCATGTATGCAAATTTAATATGAATATAGGCAAAGCCTACAGGCGAGCAGCGCTTCAAGTTTGTGCTACTTTGATAAAGTATGCATAAATTTTCTTTTCAAAGCAAAGCAACTGCAGGTAAACCAACAGAAAAAAGAAAGGCAAATGAATAGAATATTAATAATCCCCTCTACTTTACCCCCTCCCTTGCTAATTTTCTTTCAAGCTATTGATTACTTTTCTCAAATGCATCAGAAGTGAGAGGCTAAAAGTGCTGGAATTATATAGAATGCCTGAACTGGGTATTGAACCCACAACCACCAGGTCACGAGTCAGGTACATTACAAACCACTGAGCTACCTGGCCAGGATGGTTTCATTTCTGAATTAGGCAAAGGTGATGAAAACTTTGAATTGATCAGTAATGTGCATCTTTTGTATGTAATTGTATTCAAATTATTATGATGATGTCGTATCTTCCCCCATTCTCACAATGCTTTCAACTTTATCTATTTTCATCTTTTGCATTTGGTCTTATTCTCTTGAGCAATTTTGATATGTATAAGCAATATATTCTTGCTTCAGGGAAATAGGCCTTTTGAAACATTGTGGAAAGGGGAGAGGATGTTGGTAACCAGCTAGCATCTTCGCCCATTCTCACAATATGTTTTCTACTTTTATCAACTTTCATACTTTGTCTTTGGTCTTATTCTCTTGCACAATTTTGATATGTACATATAAGCAATATATCCTTGCCTCAGGGAAATAGGCCTTTTGAAACATTGTGGAAAGGGGAGAGAATGCTGGTAGCCAACATCTTCGCCCATTCTCACAATGCTTTCTACGTTTATCAACTTTCCTATTTTGCCTTCGGTCTTATTTTGCCTTCGGTCTTATTTTGCCTTCGGTCTTATCTTCTGGAAGTATTTTGATATGTATAAGCAATATGCACTTGCTACAGGGAAATTGGCCTTTTTAAACATTGTGGAAATGGGAGAGGATGCTGGTGACCGGCATCTTCGCCCATTCTCACAATGCTTTCTACTTTGCCAATGACCGAGATGATTGTTTTTCTTACATCCAATTTAACCTGTCGTCTGTAGATTCTAACAATTTGGTCTAGCTGAATATTTTGTCGTTTGGAAAGGGGCTACGTAACTACGATTGGCTCAGATAATTGGCCAAATACACAAAGTGTGGACCCCCACCCACTAACCCTTGCACTTCAACAAAAAGAGATTTGGGCTATCTGACCCTTTCCCGAACAATCTCTGATTTTTACGGGTCAGGTATAGAAGCCTTTCGAAGGCATTGTGGAAAAAGGAGAAAATGCTGGTAACCAGCGTTGTTTCCTTTCCCCACAATGTTTTCTACCCTTGTCATATAGAAGGGTCATCTTTTTGGCAACTGTTGATTTGTCATCTGCAAAGTGCTTTCAGTTTGGTCTGGTCCAAAATTTGTCGTTTGGGAAGGGGTTAATCGGAAATGGTTTACTCTAAAAAGATATCAGATATTTATAAAACCACTGAATATACCGGAAATCTTGTTTTAACTTTGCTTGGTATTCGTCATTTCCTCTTTTTGTATGATTTGTATACTTCGGAGAATAAAAGATTTGTCTTGTCTTGTCTTGGCAAAACAGAGTAACATATGGTAAATCACGTCTATTATTTGAACACAAAATTTGCACCTTGATGTGATTTGATAAGAGGTGTGCAGGCTTGTTCATCTCAATGTAAAAAATAGCTGATACTAGTAATTCTCACTGTGAACTTAACCCTTTCCCAAACGGCAAATTTTAGACCAGACCAAATTGAAAGCATTTTGCATGTGACATATAAACAGTTGCTAAAAAGATGATTTTTTTCTACATGTCAGGGTAGAAAACTATGTGGGAAAAGGAGAAAATGCTGGTTACCAGCATTTTCTCCTTTTCCCACAATGTTTTCAAAAGGCTTCTATTCCTTACCCGTAAAAACCAGGGATTGTTTGGGAAAGGCTTAATATGATTTTTATGTTCATCAAGGACAGCTGCCATTCATGGTATTTATGATTAGATACAGTTTTAGAAATCTTGGTTTCCAATCTTATGAATTTTCCTTTTCCCTGAATGGTTATAAAGTTGTTCTTAAGTGGCATTTCAGGTCGTCTTTATGATAACATGTCATTTCACGACTTGTGTAGTCAAAATTTAACAAAATTTAACAATTAAGCTACAACTGTAAATAAAACAAATTATAACTACCATTATACTGCCACAAGTCGTCTTTGTGATTAACAGGCCAGTTCATTTCATGACATGTTTAGTCAAATTTTAACAATCAAGCTACAACTGTAAATTATTCAAATTATTACTGCCACCTTGTGAAGTAAAAAACTACCAAGTTCATTCAAATGGTGATTTTAAGTTTTTATAGATGTCGATAAATAGGTAGAACTATCACAATCATTTCATTTTGAATATCACCATTAGCGCAAATTAGAAATTTTGTATAGAATTATGATCTGATCAATGTGAAATTTTCTTGATACCAAAGTTTGTCATATAATTTTTTTTTTTTTTTTCTTTCTTTTTTTCAGAAAACTTTTCACCATCCAAATAAATATTCTAGGAAAAGTATGTTCAGCCTCCAAAGAGTTTTGAGTTGTCTTGGATAGCTTAGTGCTGAAGGTGTTGAATCAGTAATCTTAAGTTCCTGTGTTAGATCCTAAGCCAAGATACATGTAATGTTTTATTTCTATGGGTAAGGAAAGCTACATCCCAAACATGGACTGCTTTTAATACCATGGAAAATAATTTATGAACAGAGCTGTCAGCTTCATACAACTGAAATGATTTTGAAATGGGAGTATAACCGCAATTGATCAATCCAAAAAAGTCCTAGTTTTAAAAAGGATTAGGCAAAATGAGGCTGGTTGAATATCATGGGCCTGATCATTATCTGACATTTGCATTTAATTTGAATTCATATCCATGTAGTCATTGTTTGAAGACACACAGTATTTGTATTTCTCAGGGTCTAGGACATTTGCCCCCCGGACTTCTGCCCCCCGAACTTGTGCCCCCGGACTTTTGCCCCCTTAGGACACCTGCCACCTGGATGTTTGCCCCCGGACATCTGCCAACCAAGGACATCTGCCCCCAGACACCTGCCCCCTTAGGACATGTGTCCCCCTAGGAGATGTGCCCCCAGACATGTGCCCCCGGACATCTGCCCCCTTAGGACATCTGCCCCCTGGACATCTGCCCCCTCAGTTTGTGTACAACTTAGATGTCTAGCTCCTTTAGGGAACAATCTTAAAAGAAGCAACTTTGAGATACACACGTATTCACATGTATTGTACATGGTAATTTTGACCGGCACTATGAAAAAGATCTCTCAGCTGTTGTATCGTTAAGTGCTATTTTGTGGAAAATCTTCGGCTGATTAATTGATTTCAGTTTTAATATCAAACTTCCAGTATGATAACTATAGAGTCAGTTACTCATCTGGCATGCCTGCTGTAAATCCCGATATAAAATTCTTTTTTTGCATTTTAAGAAAAATAAAGCAAAATTCAGGATGTTTTTAGTTCTTCAACATCATTTAGAAGAGGCTTATATCGTTTCCCAGAAGGCAGTTGTCCTACGGGGGCAAAAAACCAGGGGCAGATGTCCTACCAGGGCAAATGTCCGGGAGGGGATGTCCTAAGGGGGGCGAATGTCCGTGGGGCAGATGTCCAGGGGGCAAATATCCTACGGGGGCAGATGTCCTACGGGGGCGAATGTCCGGGTGGCATATGTCCAGGGGGCAGATATCCTAAGGGGGCAAATGTCCTACGGGGGCAGATATCTAGGGGGCAGATGTCCTACTGGGGCAAAAGTCCGGGCGCAAAAGTCCGGGGGCAGATATTCAGGGGGCAAATGTCCTGATACCATTTCTCAATTAAAGTTATGAACAACAATGGTTCACATGCATGGATAAAGGGACATAGATCTAGGAAAAATTAAGAATTCTCAGAGATTTAGATTTGTAGATCCGAAACTTTGCAATTATTTGTTTAAATGGACTTTTATCTTACTTTCCATTGCAATTCAGCATACGTAATGGCATTGTGGCGCCGCCTGAAGCGGCGGCACTATATTTTATTCGGTTTTGTAAAGTGCCTATGGAGGCAGCCATATTGAACTGGTTCCATGCTTTGTTTAAACATCCATCTATATCTACTATACTTTGATTACCAGATCGGGGTCCATGTTAATTTTTTTTTATTTATTTGTGGGATTTTTTTTTTTAATATATAATAACTATATTGTACTTTCATCGTTAGAAGGATGAAAAACCGGGATTGTAGACATATCAAAATTTTCCTTTCGAAAAATGATAATAAAGATCCATTTCGAAAAATAAGTCACGTGATAAAAAATTATCTGTCACAAATTTTCGAAGCCGCCATTTTAAATATCTTACCCTGGAAAAAGTTTAAGAGATATTTTCAAGCTCTTTGACCCCTAGAGCACCCTATGTGGTACTTGTGACCCCCGTTATATTTTTGTTCCAGTGTTGTATGGATTGTAGAAATATTGTTTTCCTATCGCGATCGTGTTTTTAAGACCAGCTAACTGTAACTAGGTCAATGTTTGAGCGGGTGACAGATCGGTCCCCCTAAACACAGAACCTTACCGAACCTTACCTAACCTTACCGAACCTAAGTTTTGTTTGAGCAATACTGTGTTTGTATGACATTAAAAAGTATATTTTCTATTTCACAAACAGTTTGATAGTTATAATTGGAAAGAAAATATAGCCATTTGTGATACATGACGAAATATTTGGACCCTATTGTTCAACAAACCTAAAAACTCGCGTGACTGTTCATTCATTGCCGACAAATGTCCGTTTGTGTAGACAAAATCTTACAAGGGCGACGATTTTCTCCACATATACTATACTGGATGTTAAACGTGACAAAATGAGTCAGGTGATCAACAATATGATTCCTACTGAGCTGTTAACCCATTACCACACAATCCCTGCTTTTGACGCCTCTGAGAAAGAAGCCTTCAGAAAACATTGTGGAAAAAGGAGAAAATGCTGGTAACCAGCATTTTCTCCTTTTCCCACAATGTTTTCTACCCTTCACAAGACAAATTTCAATTTTTCAGTCACTTTTATTTTGTTGTCTGCAAATGCTTTCGCTTTGGACAGTCCTAAAATTTTGTCATTTGATGAGTTGAACGAGCACGTGATTTTCATAAACGGTTTAACTCGGTCCAATGCATTTTGCCCTGTTACAGAAATAAGTGGTTTGCGGCGCCATTGATGTTCAGCATCAATATTTTCTTGTTAACATCTTTACTTAGTAATGTTTCAACCAGTGCAGGTCTCTGGCTATGGCATGATGCCTTGCTCAAGGATACTCCTACATGACTGGCAGGGCAATCAAGGTTTTAAACAGGATTTCAAGAGAACAAACCTTTTGCCTTGACCTAGAAATAAATTTTACACATCAACAAAAAACAAACCTGTATTTTAGTGGCTTCCAAAAGTCTTTGCCGTTACTTTGCCATATATTTACTCGTAACTCTTAATATCAGGCAGCTGATGGTTTTGCCTGAATAAGCTGAAATTTGTTACAAGCAGATTAATACAGGGCTGAGAAAAGAAAGCATCATATTAGATTTTGCTTTGGGAAGTCAAAAATAACTTAAGAAAATTGATTTTCTAAATACTTATACACTTCAACATGTCCGACATGTACCATATTATCATTTTTTTAATTAAATTGGATGATAAGGAATGGCTCAGTCAATGAAGGCATACTGTAGAAGCAGTCATTTGATGGGTAATTACATGTAGTTTGAGCCCAGCCCTGGTGCAGACAATTTTAGTAGTGTCTTTTTTCTTACCCTGGCCACTGATGTTTCAAGGTGACCCAACAATGTAGGCCCATTTTCAGAGAATATTATGTGTGTGGGTACAACAACAGCTTGCACACACACAAGGAAATTCATATTCTGTGCAAATTGAAAGCTGGATGTAGATTCTATACCGACTAAAACATCAGAGTGAATGCTGACAAGAGTTTGATCAGATTTAGATATTACAACAATGATTATTATGGCATCTAGATACAATTCAGATATACCGTTCATAGATTAACTGAACACACATTGCTCGGGCCGTGTTGACTTGGGGACAAGTTCAGTAGATCTACTGGCCGATTTGTTTAGCTCTCTTTACCGTAAAAGACTTAAAAAGTTAGGGAGAACTTCCGAATAAAACATGAACAACATTTTCAAAAGCAAGAGTGCGAAAAAACTTGAAAGCACAGCTCTATTGACTCACCCGAAATGGTTTAGCTGCTTTATTAATCACGTAATGTTTATTTCTGTATTAGGAAATTTCCTTAATTCAGAAAGATAACGGAAAAGACCGAGTTCCATCGTATTTGACCAGATCTCGCGAGGATCTCGTTTGTAGACTGGGACACTGTTTCAAATCACGTGACTGTTAAGGGTGTAAGGAATTATGGGTTGGAATCGCTCTTAATGGCAGTCTTTTACATCACTTCTGTCCGCCATATTTAAATTTGTTTACTTCCGGTTCACCACTCTGTCGAAGGCATAAGGTATGTACAAATTTGACACCATTTGTACCAATGCGCTCTCGCTTCGCGAGGCGTCACTCCGCGACGCCTCTTGTGCGCTGCTCGCTATAAAAAAAGAACAACATGTAGGGTTAGATATGAATTTGAGGTACTAGTATATGATTCTATGTTCATTTTTTGAAGGAGTATAGGATCCAGAATTAATGTGGGAAAAGGAAAAGCGCTTTTAATGAGCATGAGCAATTTCTTCTTTCCCTCTATGTCTGCTGAGCTTCTATTATATAGTTTTCCTTGGAAAAAATTAACTTCCAACGTGACCTTCATCCCTGTTTCCTGGGGAAAGAAGCACGGGTAGGTGCCATTTTTGTTTTTTTTTTTTTATTGTCAAGATATACTACTATGTACTATAGTACTATGATTGTGGAAATTTTAAAAATAATTTGTCCGTTAGAAAGTATGTTTTTATTGAAGATTAACCATTAACCCGATGAAATTATCTCCCTTTTTAACTCAATGGTCTATATATAAAATGCATATTGGTACATTTACCATGCTCAGAACCAGTCATTTTCTTGTTTTTTTTTTTTGTGCAAAACTGAGTTATTTTTCTTTAAAGTGATGTATATTTGTATATCCTTCTGGTAATTTTCCTGTTTAATTGACTATTAAAGGAAAGTGTGTTAAATCAAGTATATGCTGAATTTTGGAACTGTATTATACCTTTTTCAAAAGCAAATTTCTCGGAAACGCGCACTTTTTTTTCATTGCGATCTAAAAGAGACATGATGAGCTTTGTATGTGCAAAGTCCGTTGAAAAAATTTGTCATAAACGTCCTTAACCCTTTCCCAAACGACAAATTTTTGTATGTATGTATGTATGTATGTATGTTGTTTATTGGACTATAACTTCCTGGCGAATAGTCAGATTCTAGTATAATTTTGCATATACAATCACCATATATAGATAAATGTGTGGCATGCACGACTCATGTTGCCAGGTTGCAGGTAAAGGTCTTGCTGATTTCAAACTCACAATAGCAGGATTGGCCACTGATCTGAACTTTTGTGCGGAGGTCAAACCTTTAATCCAACAGGGTCAGTTCGTCTAAAGCTCATATGATTGACAAATTATTAAAGCACTGGAGCAGAATGAGCAGTAACATGCTAACCCTTTACCGCACAACAAGTTTTAACGACCATGAAGAGCGCAATTGAAAATATTGTGGGACTGGAAGAAAATACTGCTTACCAGCATTTTATCCTCTTCCGACGACGCTTTTCTTCTCAGGGTCACTGGACCTTGGAACTGTTTGACGGATAGAATATCTCAGTTATTTGTTAAAGGACAAATGTTGACGTCCTAGAGAATCAAAGTACTGAAAGTACTGTTGGAAGGCGAGTTTAGAATATAGGCATAACATATTGAAATACATTTTCCTGTACTTAAATCGCCTCTCCTGATAAGCAAAGTCTATAGAGTTGTGCAATGTTCCTGTGCAATGAAGACCAGTTTACCATCCTGAGTTTTAACAAACTTGAAGAAGGCTTGTGAAAATATGTTGAAAAAAGTTAAAACGAATGGAATTTTCTGAACCTCCTTTCCATTTCATTTGAAGCAAAAGTTTTATGTGATAGCAAAGAGTTTTAATTTGCTGTTACCCGTATATTTTTTACCTTGTATAGAAACTTAGATCTAACCCTCTATTACCCCAATAATATGTTTAAAAGGTCTAGGAAGAAGGCTAGAGAACTTTGGGTCTGAAAAGGAGAATACGGGTCGGTGGTAACTGACATTTTTTCCTTTTCCTAAAATGTCTTCCATCCTATTTCATACAGGTTCCATCAATGGTGCCAGATCAAAAAGTTGCTACCTGAAAATGCATTCAATTTTGGAAAGTCTGAGTCAAGAAAGTTTCTTCTTTTCAAAATTAAGTTTTTAAATGGCCTCTTTCTTAGGGTTGTTAAAACTGTACTTGATAGGGTATGGTAAAGGATTAAAGAATAGTTTTTGCTTGAAAATGCCATCAATTTTGATAGATCTAAAACTGTAACTCTGTAATGAGATGATTAATTTCTTGAAAGTCTTTACCATTTTATTCCATGGACAATTTTATTGAGAGAGCAAAGAGTTTTTAGAAAGGTACATTTTAGAGTATAGAAACTGAGATTCAACCTTTTAGATCACAATACTGACTTTCAACAATGTTGAAGAAGAGGCTTTTCAAAGCATTGTAGGAAAAGTAGCAAATAATGATAATCAACCTTTTGCTTGACTTTTCCACAATGTTTTCCATCTTAGTAACCCTTTACAAAACCCTTCAGAAAAGAACAAAAAATTAGGGCCGTCTACATTACAGCAATGAGCAGATAATAAGTTAAGAGCAGCTGAAATGTGCCGTTTGGCTGGGAAAAAGTACAAAACATAGTGGTAAAAAGAGAAAATACTGGTGACTAGCGTTTTTTGCTTTTCCAACAGTATTTTGAAACTTGTTTTCCCTTGAGGTTGTCAAAATTTCAGTGTCGTTCAGTTAAAAGGCTTTTTCTTTAAATTTGTTTACCATTTTATTTGAAATACACTTTATCAAGACCGAAAAAGACTTTCAAAACAAACGACTTTCAATGTTCAAAACGGAGATTTAACATTTAGATTACAATACATGTGCTGAGTTTTAATGACCTTAAAGAATCTGGCTTTTTAGAAAGGGAAGGGTATTTTAAAAGCATGCAGGTACATGAGAAAATACTGGCAACGAACATTTTCTCCGTTTCGCACAATGTTTACCATCCTATCAAGGATAACCAACCAACATCATTTGACGGTTGACTTCTTAAGTCGTATAAGGAACGTCGAAAGGTGTTCTTCGTTTATACGATTCTTGTACTCTATGGCTCTGTTAACCCTTATACTAGAGTGCTGGATTGATGAAAATGGCATTTTACATCTCGGGAAAAATGCTTAATTATTGCAAACTCACCCTGGGCTGTTTTGGTCGGGTTATTACAATATAGAGCTTAATCAATTTGGCCGACATAAGATTGCATATTCTGTGCAGACTATAGAATCGTCTGCCTTGTCTTCAAAAGAGACAGGCGTAATAAGCGATTTAAGGGTTCATTGACATTAACGCTAGTCTTTCATTAATCCTACGTAACCGGAATGTACGTTCAGCTTTTCGGCAAACATGAAAGCAAAATAATTGCCAACTCGTCAATATTGAGATACACCCTATTCCTTTGTTCGACAAAAATATATCGTGTACAGTTACAGAGATACAGGCCCTTGGTCCGCGTTCTTAGAAAATCATAAACACCTCCGATGCACTCTAGGACAGTGGGAATCTCCCAGTCAAGATAATTTTATCATTGTGTTATTCAGTTTTGGAAAAAGTGTATAGTTGAAGGAAATTCTTTCGAGGAAAATAAATGGGAATATATAAGGTAAAGATTTCAGTTCTAATAATGACGGAGGTAAGTGATTATGATAACAATTCATTGCGATAAGCGTTTATTCTTTACCTGCCAAAGAAATTTCAGACTAAGTTGAAATTGAAAGCACTGATTCATACAGATGACAAACTCAGGGTGGCCCCAATTAGCGACAAAATTTGTTCTTGATAGGGCAGAACAATGTGGTAAAATAAAAAAAAAATGCCGCTTTCCGATTGTAATTTCCCCTCTCCTCCCTATATTTTTAAAAGCTTGATTTTCAGAGTCGTTTCAAGTGAGTGGTAAAGGGTTAAATATTTATGAATAATTGCTGAACGTTAAGCAACGTGACGACCAAAAGAAGAAGTTAAAATTCTTTGCATGTTAAAACGGTTACAGATCATGTTATTGTCATTTTTGACGTAGTAAAATCCGATCATACTCGTATGTAAGGAAAGAAGTGATCAGCCTGGCTATACATCGGTACATCATACTGACCAGAACTACTTCGAAATGACACATCTATTGTGATTTCAACAGATTTACCTTTTTCTTTTCACGAGTCTCCGGAATCAAAACTCGGCCACGCCGATGCGTAACAATAACCTAGTCATTAATCATAAAGTCAAGCACAACTTTGATAAAAGTAAAATATTTCTTTGAAAGAGAAAATTTTGTTCAAACACTTGATGATTCAAAGGAATTTATTTCATTGAAATTTTACTTTTCACAAGGACAGGATAAGGTTGCCAACAGAGGAAAGGGGTCTATCAGCGGTACGTCATTCAAAGAAGCTATCCGATTGGTTAGTTCTGGGATAGTAAATTTACATCTACGATCCCACTGGTTAGTTGTTTATGCGTTGTGAAGTGGAATTAGGTCCGAATGACGACATGTTAGTAGCTTTCGATACATGGATCCGTGGAAATCGATATTTGACCAATCAGGTCATCGGATTTATTCTACCCGATGTGTATCGTTGTGTTCTGCCATTTTGGCTCACAAATAAACGACTGTTAACGTTGGAGGGATGCGATACTATTTATTTATTTCGTGTTTTTAACGTTTGAATTTAAGAAAAACCTTCAAATATGTGCTTTGCGAGCTTGTATCGTTGATGTGAGATCACGCAGAGGCTGTAGACAAGTTTGAATTATGATAATGACTGAAAAATTGGACTAATGTAAAGAGTTCTGATGAGCGCTGGAAAATGGATTAATTTAAGTAATGTTTACCCCTCTGAAAGAGAAAAATTGAAAACAAAGGTAAAAATAGACCTAAATGAAATACTAATAAAAAGAAAATACGTCTACTTGAATATCTAACCATGTTCAATAACCTATGCACATCCAAAAAGTGGTCGCGTAACTCGTCACCAATGTTTCAGTTTGACATTAATCTTAACCCATGGTGCATGAAGAATATGCTAAATGTGTAGATCTAGATCAGACTGAAAATTACATGATGTTTGGTCTTGGATTTAAACTACTGCTATTTACAATAAGCACGTCAAATGACGTGTACTTCTTACTTCCTCACTAAGAGAAGATTTCAATTTTAAAAAGGTTTATCTTTCGTACCGGTGGAAGTTTAGCTCAATGGGCAACATGTTAATTTTTCTCTTGACTCAGTTTTTTTCAACCGTTAATCACATAAACCCGAGTTTTAACGACCCTTAGAAAGCTGTTAAAAGCATCGCGGGAAAAGGAGAAAATGCTTATAACATCCATTTTCTCCTTTTTTTTGACAGTGGGTTGTGCTCTTTCAAAAACAAATTTCAATTTTTGCATCATTTCTTTTCTTGTCTACAAATTTTTGAGGTTGGATTGTCCTAAAAATGTTTGTCATTTGGTGAAGAGTTTGATTGGATTAGCACATCTGCACATTAGCACAAAGGGTGTTTTAGTAAACTGTCAATTGATAGGGAGCGTGTTTGATTGCAAAACAATTTGCCGCTCTAATCAACTTGACCACCCGTTGTCATCAGTATATCATAAGATAACACAAACTACCGTCAATGATATTAACAATTTTCTTAATTGACAACACACTTAACACATTTTATAATCATCAGACAACCCTTTTCCCCTTAATCTGATATTGAAATTTTTCATTAACTTAAACCTCTCTGTTGAATCAGACAGTCTATAAATTTTTCGAAAGGTTTGTAATTCAGTGTTATTTAATTTTGTATGATGTTGAAATGACTTTACTAGCCAAAAGAAAGCAATCAGTATCTGTAATTCTATAATTCTGTGGCAGAACGGAGTTTTTTTTTTTTCCTTTAGCATTGGAGTTCGAAATTTTGTTTAAACGTGTATATCTGTTACATTGTTCGTTGGCCCGACAATTCTCCCTTTTAATACATATCCGTGTGTAAATTCGTTCAAGCATCTTTAAATTACTTACCGAGAATTTATCATCGACAGAAATATACAATTAAAATATTTTTTCCGAAATCTTATTGAGAGAAACAGTCATGACAGCAAGATTTAAGTAGCCTATCTGCTATACTGCATGTGTATTGACAGCGTTTGTTTGTGAGTCCTTGGCAACAGTAACGGTAACAGGACGTTTCGCCCCCAAGACGTTTCCCCCCTGGTCGTTTCCCCCCTGGTCGTTTCGCCTCTATTTTTCACCCCTAGTCGTTTCGCCCCCGGACCCTAGTCGTTTCGCCCCCAAACCATTTCCTCCCCTAGTCGTTTCGCCCCCAACATAATTTAAAGAGAGAAACAGAGACAATGAGAGACAATGAGTACCTTATGGGAATAATGGTTCAAAGATTCTTGAATGATAGTGTATATTAAGAATTATTACATTACATCTAATTAAAAACATAAAGTAATCGAGGTCACATATACATAGTACATAAGCTTATTAGCTTCTACAGAATCATAATTTTATGAAAAGAAGAAGAAAGAATATATATATATATATATATATATATATATATATATATATATATATATATATATATATATATATGTTTACCGATGTAAGTGTCCTTGATAGTCTTTTGATACAATAAACTGAAGTATTAAGGTTTTTCATCGATACCTTGTTTATTAGTTGAGTTATTAATCACGCAATGTTTTTCGCGCAATGAATGTGACTAATGCTGAGGTGTGAAAACGCATGTTTTATGCAAAATTATACTTCTTTAATTATATCTGCTAGATTTTTTTTTTACCCAAAAAGTAAAATGAAAAATCATGACAAGAAAAAACTAGACTGAATATATATACTGATATAACTGCCGTTGTATAGTTATGTAATAGAATCATCATTCCCAAAGGAAACGTGAATGTCCGTCAATAGTTTATATATACATGTATATATAAAAAAGCCAATCCTAGATTAAGGTTAAAATTCAGAACAAAAAAAAATAGGGAAAAGAATAATTAAGAACTGTATCTCCTTTTGTCACGATGCTGATCACCTACGTATAGTAGACAAATATGATACACCATATGACGCCGACCTGATCTCGGTCTTTACCTCTCTTTCACCTTCTAGGCTATCTTTTAAAAGATTAATGACACCCAAAATTGATTTCTGCTTGAAAGAGTCCACCGTGTTGTTGGTCAAAAGGCTGTCACTTACCGTCATAATCCTATTAGGCCACTGATTATCAACTCGTTAATTACGTATTACGCAATCTTTGTCAGTTTGACTTTGCTACTGTGAAGTCGCTTGATTGATTACGTAATCCTTTAACACATTGTGCATTACTTTCAATATTGTCTGCACCAATTTTTATCAAAAGGTATAGATGCGTATATATATTTATGTAGAAATACAAATGTGTAAAGAGATTTCACTGTCTTGATAATTGATTTATCATTTCTGAGTTTCATTGTAAAAAGGGTTGATATTACATAGAAAAGTTGTGAACTTCAATCCAGATTGCGTCCTTCTATCCGTTTCTCCGTTCGTCCGAAGCCATTTCTCCATAACCCTTGGACCAAATTGGATGAAACTAAATATATGAAGGATCTTGCGCCGATGTATTTTTCTCGGTTTTCCAATTTGACGCTGTGTGATGGAAAAAGGGGATTCCTTGTACAAAAAAAATCCAATTTCTGCTAACATTTCATTCAGTTTTCGTCAAAATTCCATGAATCTTCGCAGTCATATTGTTTATGAAAAGTTTCGACATGTGCCCCCCCCCTTTTTTTTAATCTGTGTCAAACTATGTTACGGGAAAAGGGTACTTAATGGCTGATAAGTTGTTGCCTTTATTGCCCTTAGTAAATTGAAGATTGGCAAATGCTGTTTGGCAGACGCGACCAAACACAAGTAGCCTGTTTCACCCCCACCCTCCTCTCCTGTGACCAACTATTCACCGACAGCCTTCACTTTCCTAAACAGAGACCTGTTCGGGGAGTACAATCCGTCTACGATGGCTTTGTTTTACTGTTTATTATTTCCATGTACAAATAACACAAAAAGGGGAGGCGTTTTGGTAAAATGTAATAACCGTTGATAGCCTGGTACTTGAAAGAAAGCAATTTAAAACAATGTGGAAAAAAGTAAATGCTGGTTACCAGTATTTACTCCTCTTTTGATAGAACTAGACTATTCAGACACTAACATTACAATTTGAGCAACTCTTGATACTTCCTTTTTTTTTCTGTCAGTAACCGAAAAAATGGCCGTTGTAAAGCTAGGGTGATGATTCTTTCATTAATAGAAGCTTTTTGCTTTCTTTTTAATGTAACAATTTTTACCCTTTTACCACACGAATAAGAAATAAATTTTTGATAAGGGTCTCATTGTCCAAATTATGCAAATGCCAAACAAAAAAAGGCATATTGTGTTTCTTAATATTGTCCTGCTATTAAAATTTATAAAAGTTCTAAGGTGCAATTCAGCTTTTTTTGAATAGGGGGCGAAACGACTAGAGGGGAAACAACCAGGGGGGCGAAACGACCAGTGGGGGCGAAACGACCAGGGGGGAAACGACCTGGGGAGAAACGTCTTGGGAGCGAAACGACTAGGGGAGGAAATGGTTTTGGGGCGAAACGTCCCGGAACCACAGTAACTAAGGTAGTCGGTTTATCTTATCGCCACGGATCCATGTATTGGCTTATAGTATAGCTATTTGTTGCTGTAGCAACATGATTATATCAATGAACTGATCCAAAGTATTTTGCATTTGTCAAAAACGATGCTTTTTACGAATTCGATTTCATTTCTTCTAGAAACTTGAAGTTTCTTCTTGCTGTTCTGATTAAATTTACAATGGTCTCGACATTATTTTGTTCTTATGTACTTGAGAAGTACCGAACTATTTGAAGGCGTTTTGATAAAGCTGTTCAGAGGCATTTTCAGCAAGCTGCCGAGCGTTGACATATGAAGGCGAGAATGAAAATCTCGCCTTCCAAAAACAAAATACATAATCGTATCTCATTAACATTTTTATTGAACTTCTCATATGAAATTAGGCTTTTATCTCATAAATACTATAATGTTTTTAATCAAGTGATTTCGTATTGGCCAAGTTACAGGTCCGAGGTCAGCTGTATTGGCCCTTGGCCGAGGGCCAATTCTGCTGACCGCGGACCTGTAACTGGGCCAATACGAAATCACTTGATTAATGACAATTTTATTAATTAACCCTTTACCAAACAATCTCTGGTTTTTACGACACTGAAAAAGAGGTCTTCTGAAAACATTGTGGGAAAAGGAGAAAATGCTGGTAACCATCATTTTCTCCTTTTTCCCACAATGTTTTCTACCCTGCTGGAAACAAATATCAATCTTGGGGTTACGTTTACTTTGCCGCCTCCTTGAACGTGATTGGCTTAAAGTAAGTGCAGACGCTCACGCTACTGAACTTTTGACCAATCACGTTCAAGGATTTCTGTATTGGTCGCGGGTCATCAATATTGATACGAGGTCAACTGTATTGATCGGAGGTCAAGTCGCATTAAGCCGCGGTCACGACCTGTGTACTATACGAAATCAGAAATGTGACTGGTATCGCGTGGACCGGTTTCCTTGTATAACTTCTATATATCCAATAGTTAATTAATAAATGCATGTATTACCCACATCCATGTCTATTTTTGTTGAGTAGTAAAATTCGTACAATAAATCGCACGATTCAACCATGATTTCATGTGTAACCCAGTCTGGGTTTTACCAGTTCCATATTTTGTACAGTGTATTGTATTGGCGTATTTCAAACATCAATACCTGGCGCGCAATTATCACGTGATTTCTTTGTCTTGTTGTTCTACTCATTCACAAAGTTAAAAAAGATTACAACTTGTCACTTTGTTTGGAAAATTATTATAAACGTGGTGGATCAGAGGTTTATTGTGGTTTGTATTTGTTTATTACATTCTAGATCTTTGTTGGAGATGTTGATTTGATCCTTGTACAGCTTCGTGTACAGATTGTCTAATTTAAGTCGGTTCTTCATTTGATCTTTGAAATTCGCGGCCGATGCCCGTTTCGTCCCAGACCTTCTTCGCCATAAATTTACACTGCATGTTTTAACACTAACATCACTTATTTTACAGGAGCACGAACGATCGGAGAGGAGAGTTGTTTAAAGATTGGTTTAGCAGACGATAGCTCACAGTTCCTTAAACTGGTAAGTTCACATCGTCTGCTATTGGTAACATGTGCTATATGATATGTAGATATTTGTATACAGTAGTTGGTAATCACAATATCACAGTATATCTTATGAATTGTTTTGTACCATTTCAGTTTGCCAACTCAAGATTCTTTAGGATTTGAAGTAAAGATACAGATCAGTACTACTTGTCTTTTCCTGTTTTGCTCCGGACCAAACGTTAACCCACCCTCTACTCTTGGTTGTCACCACTAGTCAACAAGCAAAGGGTTACACATGTACATGTATATGCATAACCAAACAACTGACAAGCAGTAGAGCACATGTGATTATAACCTTTCACCATGAATATGAACCATGAATATAAGCCATGCCTTATGGCATAGGCAGCTTGATGTAACTGCAAAAGGTATCTACCATATCCTTTTGGTATGTTCAAATTTTTTGCATGTTAAAGGACCATTCTATTGCCTCGTTCAGTTGGTTGTGAAAGGAAACAGATTTTACGGATCCATTTTTATAGCTTGACTTGCTTGATATCATACATTACAAATGCTTTAAGCTCCCCTTTCGCCAGAGTATGGCTTACATACACATTTTTTATCTTTTGAGACTGAATGGGAAAAGGAATAGTAGGAGAAAATGTTGCTTACAAACTTTTCTTTGGTTTTTGTGGTATTTGTCGAGAACAATACCACAATGAGTTCAAGATTGAATTTTGATAACCATGTATCTTATTTTGTACCATGAATCTAATACTCCATCGCGTTTAGGTACACAGCAGTAGAAAGAGATTGAGTTCAAGTAGTTCCCGCTTAAATTTTGCCGGAATATCCCGGATATTTGTAGCTTAAAAACGCTTCAAACGCTTTGGAATATCATTACTACGTTCTCTGTCCTAACCACATACAAACAGACAAAGCAATGATTATAAGCTCTTTTATCCCCCCCAAAAAAGCCAGACGAGCTGAAAAACGTAATTTCAAGCGTAGATCTAATAACTCAGCCCTTTTCAAAAAAAGTCGGTCGTCAATGACACTGATGAATTAATCAACCTCCGAAAGGTCCCGGGCTTTAGAGCAAGAATATAAAACTTGGCATAAAGTAGTTCAATTCAAATACATGAATATTGCCATTTTCTTCATTATTTGCAGCTATCTAGCACGACGTTTCAATTTAAATCTTGATTTGCAGATCTTCTATATGATAAATATTTCTACATACGCCAGCGTATCCATTTTGTCATAGGGTACCCAAACTCTTTAATGTCTATACCAAGACAGCATACCCAAACTTTGTAGAGTTTTAGTTCAACCATTTTGTGCAAAACCGAAGGAAATAAACCCAGTTAAACTCATTTTTTCTCAGGCAAATGACTTTTATGGTGTCACTCAATATGTAATTTAAAATGGCATATTAAAATACATTGGGCGAGGCTATCGATCGTTGAGATACTTATTTTTGACTGAAACTAGCTTCTCGCGAAATGATACAAATTTGCCAACTGACCTTGGGCTTTTTCGTTCCAAAACCAATTCGTTCCATGGCTTGTTGGTCCTATGATTGCACGCTACTCCATTTGATTGCTCATGAATATTTATAGATCGAGGTAATAGACCATTTGCCAAATACCGTTACTGACGCGTCACCACGAGTTTCTTTCTTTTCCACCCAACAATTTTTCCCAATCCTGTATATACCCATCTTCGCCAGCCAAGTTTACGATCACTACGTGGATCTTACCTTGGCGGTTTGAGCTTGATTTTTACAACCCCCCGATACGCCTTTTCAATGGATGCAGCCAGCTCTAGCTGCATCGAATAAAATCGGTCGTAGCATTTCATCTTTGATAAAAATAGAACACGGTCTCTACCTTTCCAATAATAGGTAAAACATGTAAACCCACGTGCATGTCTGCTTATCGCTTCATGTGTATTCGTAAGCGGTTTGTAAAACGATATTTCATTTGCTTTTAGAAACATGATGTAAAGGGGAGTAATAACCAGCATCCAATAGAGGGCGCATCACAGGAATCTCGAAATCGGGCTCAATCCGCCAAGGTAAGATCCACGTAGTGATCGTAAACTTGGCTCGCGAAGATGGTATATACCCGAATAGTGAAAGTGTCATATTTTTTAAATTGATTACACACTAAACGCGATAAATTAACATCCTAAAACGGCCGTGCCGTTAGTTTCATCAATTATCCTTTTCGAAAACACGTGCACAAAAAAGAACTGTTGTTTTATCAGTTTTTCGGTAGACTTCATTTATAAGCGCTGTCTCCTGCCGGGCGTGTCGATAGAGCTTTTTGTAAGCAGACTGCATTAACCCTTTGGCTACCAAAGTGCGACTCAATGACCTTTTGCAGATAATATAGATTCAGATCACACCAGATACGGAGATATTTTTCCTCGAGATATTCCTTTGAAATAACTTTTGAAGTTTTACTATACAATATCAATATACAATAATACAATCTTTATTATTAGTGTAATAAGGCCTCTGGCCCACAATACAGATAATATAGTTTTCACATTTTAAGAAATAGCAATGTGCCAAATTCTATATACATTCCATTAATTTAGTAATATATTAAGCTAATCTTTTGATTTTTTCGGAATTCTCACTCTGGAACAAACGATGTAAGTTTTCCCTGCTAGCGTTAAGTTTAAACAAAGAGAATAAGTAAATTTCACGAATTGCTTTAAATTTTTCGCAAACAAAGAAAGCGTGATATTCATCTTCTAATACCAAAACATCATGATGCATGAAACAATGAGTACAAACTCTATCTTCCCTGTTTACATTGAAATGCCGACCGTATTCTATATTTAATTTATGGCTTGAACAGCGAAATCGAGATAATGAGCGTTTTTGCCGAAAGGGTATGTTTAAAGTAAGATAACTCTCTACATTTAAAAGACTTTTGAAATTCTTGTAAAAATCACATCGTGTTGAATCCAGCATATCATTATGCCATGTTTGTAAACTGCAGTCTTTCAATCTTCGTTTTAAAACACCAATAAACTGAGATGGACTGCCTATTTCTTGAGATATCCAAACAATACCGAATCCATGCGAGAATAAAAATTGTCTTACTTTTGAGACCCAATTCGTTTTGCCACAATCATCTAATCCTTTAAGCATGTTATAACAATTTTGGGGTATCTAGTTACTTCCATATGTAAAAGCCTTATCCAGTATTTAATAAACTTAGTCTGATAATATATAGATAATGGGTAACGTCCGCATTCTCCAAGCGCCATTAAATTATTAGATGAACTATTTAAACCTAAAAAATCCTTGCAAAATTTAGAATGAATTTATTCTATGGAATCTGATATTTCGAATCCCCATATTTCTGCTCCATATATAAGAATGGGCATAACGATTGAGTCAAAGATCTTGAAATACTCTTTATAAGGAAACTTCCCAAAAGGCCTTTGAAATTGATATATTCGAAAAATGGCTTAAAGTGCTTGTGCTGCTAATTTACGTTTAGCTAGATACCATGAAAGTTTTGGGGTAAATAATAAGCCCATGTATTTGTAAACTGACGTTACTTTAACATTTTTTCCCCTAAACATCCATCAAGTTTTCTGCTTCGCGTAAAGGGCCGCCGTTCCTAAATACAATTATCTCTGTTTTATCAAGATTTATTTGCATATTTGTTTCTTTACAAAATTTATCTATCGTGTTAAGCTGGGTTTGTAGATTTACAACAGTGTCAGAGCAATTCGCTACATCGTCTGCAAACATTAAGCAAAAAATGTCAGAAATTTCGTTGGTTATGAATATACCTCTTTCACATCGTTCTTTTATAAGAGAATATAAGCTGTTTACGTATATGTTGAAAATAGTTGTGGAGGCAGAGTCTCCTTGCTTCAAGCCAATATTACAAGTGATAGATGACGTTAATTTATCGTTTATTTTGACTTGAGCTTTCAAGTTAGAATACATTGACATAAGCACAGTGAAAAATTTGCCCTGTATGCCTATTTTGTTCAACAATGTAAATACCTTATTGTGGTCTAAAGAGTCGAAGGCCTTTTTAAAATCAACATATAAAACATAAAATCTACCACCAGTTTAACAAAGGTATTTCTGAACCATACTTTGAAGGCAAAATACATTATCTATGGCAGAATACCCACTTCTAAAACCTGACTGCATTTCATCAATAATATTAAACTGATTTGTCCATTTTACAAGACGTTCATTGATTATAATGGAGAACACTATATATAATACGTTTAATAAAGAAATACCTCTATAGTTATCAGGATCACTTTTGGAACCCGACTTATAAACAGGCACTAAGATACTGTCTAGCCATAAATGAGGGATCACTCCCGTATCGAAAATTTTATTAAATAGTACAACTAGAACAGGCGATATAGAATCGATTGTTGATTTATAAAATTCCGCCGGAATTCCATCGGTACCATGAGCTTTACCTGTTTTTAATTTTGAAATGCTCTTACGAACTTCTATTAAGGTGATTTCCGAATTCAAAAGTCTATCCATCTCCTGATTATAATACAGAGGATTTTCATCAATAGAAAGGATTGTAGATTTTTTATTGTCGAAGAGTAAAGATTTGAAATAGGCAATCCACTCAACGGCTTCAATCGGGTTTGAAAGTGATGTATGAATTACTTTATAATCTTTTTTTAAAAATGACCGGAAGGATTTCGGATCATTACATGCTGAGGATAATAATTGTCTTTTCTTCGATTGATATGCCAGTTTCTTCTTTCGACATACAGCTTTAAATTCATTTCTACAAATTTTATAGGTGACAAAATCAGAATGGTCATTTGACAAACGATATTTTTTGAGCATATGATACTTTTTTTGTTTAACAATATCACAGTGAATCCCACCAACCTGGCTGTGTATCATTTACAGTAAAACTAACATCCCTATTTACAGACATATTTACAGCTGAGGACTTATATAACTGAAGAATCATTTGTATTGCCTCATTTACATCAGTATCAATATAATGGATTAAATTATCATAAACTTGTGCAAACATATCATTGAACTTTGAAAGGAAATCATTTTTAAAAATTTCTTTCCATTGAAAATGGTCAAAATTTAATAGATCATAGTCTTTCTGGGAGGTTACTTCACATGTAAGAGATGTTTCCATCTTGAATTCAATATGGGATAAAAGAGCAAAATGATCAGAACAATCTCTGTCTTCTACCCGAAAATAAGTAATAAAGGGAAATAACTCCGTGGAAACCAAATGGTAATCAACTACACTACAACCGTTATTTGAAAAACAAGTAAAAGGTCCAGCCGTGTCATCAAAGAGACGCCCATTCAACATATGGACACTGTGAGTGCAACAAAAATCTATAAGCGTTTTACCATACGAATTTAAATTAATTTTATCTGTGAATTACGAGGTATATCAAAATTATCAACTACATAATCGGTCCCGGTATTAAATACAAAATCGAGTGAGTCACTCGGTATAAAATCAAGTAAATCACTCGTTCTTGCATTTAAGTCACCGGCCAAGTAAAGAAGACAGTCTGGATAATCACTCCGTATTTGTGAAATTTTATATTCGAGTGATATAATTCCATTACTTTCATCGGCACCTCTATAAATGGGCGAACCCTCAGGTGAAATATAGGTTACAAATAATATAGTCTCTTTTTTAATGCCACAAATACTTGATTTGACTCATAAAACAACACAGTCAGGTAAGTAATGGTATAAACGCTGGATAAAGCCATTCACTATATATTTCTCTCTCACAAAAACACTCACTTTGTGAAATGTCATTTGAAAATTTGTAAAGGCCGGCAATGTTCCATGTTAAGAGGGAAATAGTAATGTTTTCATAGCTTTTACTATCAAATGAACCTCGGCCGTCCCGCTAATCTGTTCCGCAGGCTCCGCCCACAAACTGTTGTCGTCCAATAGAATTTGATCTGTGTGGCTCGCGCTCGCTCGTGCTTAGCGGTTTTTTCTGGACTTTTTTCCCCACATTTCCTATTTTGTACAAAGTATCTTTCTCCTCGTCATATCTAAATATTTCATTTTCGATAATAAGTTTATCAAATTTTATTGATGCCTGTTTTCCATTCTCTCTTGCTTCAACGAGATATTTACTCAGTTTACGGCGACAAAACTTGACTCTCTCGGTGAAATCTTCCTGTACATAGTAAAGGGTGTCCCTTAGCTTTTGCCTAGCAGAAAATAATATCTGGTCTCGGTCTTAGTATTTTGTGAATTTCACTACAATGGGACATTTCGACGAATCTTTAGATTTTACCCTATGCGCTCTTTCAATGTCAACATGCTCTAGATCCGGTCTGTCTAATTCTGCTTTAATAAAGCCTCTGATCATTTGTTCTGTCTCATCCCAGGGTTCGTTTATTTGACCAGGAATACCATTAAATTTTAAATTATTTCTGCGTGAGTGACCCTCAAGATTGTGTACCTTGCTATACAGACGATCAAGCATTTCCTTCATTTTGTTGTTTTCTTCTCTCAATGATTCATTTTCCAACTTAAGTTTATTTAAAGAACTCGATATCCCATCAATCTTGTCATTAAGAGTGTCTAAGTTTGCACTAAAGTCAGTTCTCATGTTCTGTAGAAAAGCCATAATATCAGGTTCGGATGACCCAGTTTTCTGTGTACGTTCTTGATTCCGTGTTTTCTGTAAATTTTGGGACCTAGGCGGCGAAGACTGACTCAAAGGGGTCTCGACTCTTTGTGAGGGTGAAGCGGTTGCTTCTGTAAAGGATAATGTTGTCTGACGAGAAGCACGAGGCTCGGTACTCGGGCCAGGGTTTGTTTCAATATCTCCGCATGTCAACAATAGGGCGGCTAAACATGTTGCTATTTTCAAAGTCGTCAGTAAACGTATTCGGCCCGTCAGGGGTATGGTAAGGTTTCTTAACGTCTTGTAAACTTGTCTTCAATGGCATCAAAAAAGACCCAATGCGCTTTCTATACGTGCCTAAATCGACTCCCATCTTCAACTTTCTAGTAACAATTCGTCCACGTAGAAAAACATGTCCGCCATTACCAGGGGCACATCACTCACCACTTACTATCGGCTTTAAACTGAGTGGCATTTAATATATTTAGTAAGATAAGGTTTAACTTATATTAAACAAATACCCCCTACATTCCTAAAGAAACTAGTGCAAATATACCGTTTAAAGTTACATAATGCATTTGAAAAAAAAAATTGTTCAGGCAGAAAAATGCATCTTTTGGCACCAGTAATTAGAACAGACTTACCCTCCGTCACAGCTTTTAACAATTCCAAACCTTTACAAGTGATCAAAGTAAGACTAAACGGGATAAACACGTAATCATGACACGTGTGTGTTAAATAGTCGGTGCCTAAAAAGAACACAACAGCTTTTCAAATAGATCATCCACTTTGACGGTGAAACACCGAGAAAAAATGTACACCCAACTAACCCTTGACTAGCTTTTCAATGAAAATAAATATAGCACGTATTCGCTTCCTGAAAATGAATCTGTAACATCTTTTCTTGTAGAGGGAATGGAAGGTTTGAAATTTGAATTAAACTTTGTTATTACGATAGTCAACTTATAAGGTAGTTCAAACAGGAACATGGCAAACATGCAACTATACAGATTTTTAAAATTGTTATTTCAAAGTTAAGACTTTTGCTATAAATTCAAAATGTTTGATGTCCCAGTTTTTTGTTAGTAGACTGTCTGTCTTTTAGCAGATACTGGAACGATTTTTGGAAAAATTATCACATTAATAGTTTAAATAAATCAAACCACAGATTCCTGGACTTCGAGCCTGTACGTTACAAACTTAGCTACAGAATTACGCAAACATTGGTTGAATGATCAGACATAAAATTAAGAAAGGTCTTTTGCAGGTACATTGATGTTATCCCTCACACCCCATTTTTTATAACACTGAATCTTTCACCAACTCTTTACGAAACAAAACTTTGAGACTTGCCCAAATTGGAAGTCTTTGCAGATAACAATTTGAATGTGGCTTCAAAATGAAATTTTCTTTAGGAAGGATAGCAAGGGAAAAGGAGAAAAGATTGGTTACTAGAATTTTTTAACCCTTTTCAACAACATTAAAAAAAAACACTATATTTCTTAGGGTCGTAAAAAACTTGGGGGTTATGTGGCATAGCGTTTCAAATAGTTACTGCGACTGTTTTCACCCGACCACAGCACTTTGGACTCGTCCAGATACTTAGCATATGGAGACGACGGAATAAACGTGGGTCAAATGGTTGTAATTGTCTTTTAAAAAGTAAAAAAAAAATATTGTTGAAACAGGAGAAAATGCATGTTGCAAGCCCTTCCTTTTTTCCTCAAATATTTTCGCTCACACTTTGAAAATTCGTTTTATTCACAAATGTTTATGAACTACATATTGATTACTTTCAGTTTTCGGTTTTTGGAAGGCGAGATTTTCATACCCGCCTTCATATGTCAACGCTCGGCAGCTTGCTGAAAATGCCTCTGAACAGCATTATCAAAACGCCTTTCAAATAGTTCGATACTTCTCGAGTACATTAGAACAAAATATTGTCGAGACCATTGTAAATTTAATCAGAACAGCAAGAAGAAACTTCAAGTTTCTAGAAGGAATGAAATCGAATTCGTAAAAAGCATCGTTTTTGACAAATGCAAAATACTTTAGATCAGTTCATTGATATAATCACGATGGTACAGCAACAAATAAACCATAGCTATTATAAGCCAATCGAAAGCTACTAACATGACGTCATTTGGACCTACTTCCACTTCACAACGCATAAACAACTGTAGCGTACTTTCGCCGAGCGGATGCGAATCACAGTGATTTATAGATGATACTCTCACAAAATTATGAATAACGAAAAATAAATGGAATAAAGAGCGAAGTTAATTTGTAAAATATATAGCTTGATTATAACAATTTTTCACCAGCTACCTGATGGTACGAGTACAATGATTTATAGATTTAAGAAAACAGTATAATCTGAGACAATAATCAGCAATAAGAATCAAGTACGGTGATTTCTAGACTACCTGTCTATTTGATTTGCAATGATTTATAACGATGTACAAAGAACAATCAATTAACTGGGCCTCGTCTCCTCCAAACTTAACACAGCTCGTCCCCAGTCTGAAACACCTCCAATATACCCAAAATAGATGAGACTAGAATGACAAGCACTAATACACTGACTGATAAACGTTTCCCTTATGACCAAGGACGCTGGGCATCAATGGAAGCTAAGGGCATTATCTGCAGTGATTTTACCTGTCAAGTCTAACCTCACTCTATTTAATTGGAGTAAACACCTATAACCTAGCCACCGGTTATAGCAGGAAAATATAACCTGTTAATTCGCTTTCGACCTTAACACCACGAATTCAACAGCCAGACTGCCTGAAATCCACTGAGCAAGCCCTATTTATACTAGATGGTACAACGCCACCTAGTGGGCAAAAAGACAACTTAAGCATGTTTCAATGAGCGCCCACAGGAAAGATTGTAATACTTAATCTAATAAGCTTCAAAATGATCGTGAATAACAAAAGAGTGGTTTCCAGTATTGTCTAGCATCTACCTGATGCAAACGGAATACAGTAATCCATATGAAAATCAAAGTTCTACAAGTATTTTCATTACACAACTAACCAGTGGGATCGTACATGTAAATGTACTATCCCAGGACTAACCAATCGGATAGCTTCTTTGAATGACGTACCACTGATAGACCCCTTTCCTCTGTTGGCAACCTTATTCTGTCTTTGTGAGAAGTAAAATTTAAATGAAATAAATTCCTTTGAATCATCAAGTATTTAAACAAAATTTTCTCTTTCAAAGAAATATTTTTTTCTTTTATCAAAGTTGTGCTTGACTTTATGATTCATGACTAGGTTATTGTTACGCATCGGCGTGGCCGAGTTTTGATTCCGGAGACCCGTGAAAAGAAAAAGGTAAATCAGTTGAAATCACAATAGATGTGTCATTTCGAAGTAGTTCTGGTCAGTATGATGTACCGATGTATAGCCTGGGTTACAAGCTGATCACTTCTTTCCTTATAATTATACGAGTATGATTGGATTTTACTACGTCAAAAATGACATTAACATGATCTGTATCCGTTTTAACATGTAAAGAATTTTAATTTCTTCTTTTGGTCGTCACGTTGCTTAACGTTCAGCAATTATTCATAAATATTTAACCCTTTACCACTCACTTGAAACGACTCTGAAAATCAAGCTTTGAAAAACATAGAGAGGAGAGGGGGAATTACAATCGGAAAGCGGCATTTTTTTTTCATTTTACCACAATGTTCCTACCCAATCAAGAACAAATATCGTCGCTAATTTGGGCCACCCTGAATTTTTCATCTGTATGAATCAGTGCTTTCAATTTCAACTTAGTCTGAAATTTCTCTGTCAGGTAAAGAATAAACGCTTATCGCAATGAATTGTTATCATAATCACTTACCTCCGTCATTATTAGAACTGAAATCTTTACCTTATATATTCCCATTTATTTTCCTCGAAAGAATTTCCTTCAACTATACACTTTTTTCCAAAACTGAATAACACACTGATAATTTTAACTTGACAGGGAGAATCCCACTGTCCTAGAGTGCATCGGACGTGTTCATGATTTTCTAAGAACACGGACCAAGGGCCTGTATCTGTGTAACTGTGCACGATATATTTTTGTCGAACAAAGGAATAGGGTGTATCTCAATATTGACGGGTTGGCAATCATTTTGCTTTCATGTTTGCCGACAAGCTGAACGTACATTACGGTTACGCGGGATTAATGAAAGACAAGCGTTAATGTCAATGAACCCTTAAATCGTTTTTTACGCCTGTCTCGTTTGAAGACAAGGCAGACGATTCTATAGTCTGCACAGAATATGCAATCTTATGTCGGATTAGCTATATTGTAATAACCCGACCAAAACAGCCCAGGGTGAGATTGCAATAATTAAGCATTTTTCCCGAGATGTAAAATTCCATTTTCATCAATCCAGCACTCTAGTATAAGGGTTAACAGAGCCATAGAGTACAAGAATCGTATAAACGAAGAACACCTTCCGACGTTCCTTATAGGACCTTATAGGACCTAAGAAGTCAACCGTCAAATGATGTTGGTTGATAGGATGGTAAACATTGCGCAAAACGGAGAAAATGTTCGTTGCCAGTATTTTCTCATGTTCCTGAATGCTTTCAAAATACCTTTCCCTTTCTAAAAAGCCCCATTCTTTAAGGTCATTAAAACCCAGCACATGTCTTGTAATCTAAATGTTAAATCTCCGTTTTGAACATTGAAAGTCGTTTGTTTTGAAAGTCTTTTTCAGTCTTAATAAAGTATATTTCAAATAAAATGGTAAACAAATTTAAAAAAAACCTTTTAACTGAACGACACTGAAATTTTGACAACCTCAAGGGAAAAAAAGTTTCAAAATACTTTTGGAAAAGGAAAAAAAAACGCCAGTCACCAGTATTTTCTCTTTTTACCACTATGTTTTGTACTTTTTCCCAGCCAAACGGCACATTTTCAGCTGCTCTTAACTTATTATCTGCTAATTGTTTTAATGTAGACGGCCCTAATTTTTTGTCATTTTCTGAAGGGTTTTGTAAAGGGCTACTAAGATGGAAAACATTGTAGGAAAGTCAAACAAAAGATTGATTATCATTATTTGCTACTTTTCCTACAATGCTTTGAAAAGCCTCTTCTTCAACATTGTTGAAAGTCAGTATTGTGATCAAAAAGGCTGAATCTCAGTTTCTATACTCTAAAATGTACCTTTCTAAAAACTCTTTGCTCTCTCAATAATATTATCCATGGAATAAAATGGTAAAGACTTTCAAGAAATTAATCATCTCATTACAGAGTTACAGTTTTAGATCTATCAAAACTGATTGCATTTTCAAGCAAAAACTATTCTTTAATCCTTTACCATACCCTATCTAGTACAGTTTTAACAACCCTGAGAAAGAGACCATTTAAAAAACTTATTTTTTGAAAAGGAGAAACTTTCTTGACTCTTTACACGAAGAAAAAAATTCAGACTTTCCAAAATTGAATGCATTTTCAGGTAGCAACTTTTTGATCTGGCACCACTGATGGAACCTGTATGAAATAGGATGGAAGACATTTTAGGAAAAGGAAAAAATGTCAATTAGCACCGTATTCTCAATTTCAGACCAAAATGTTCTCAAGCCTTCTTCCTAGACCTTTTAAACTCATTATTGGGGTAATAGAGGGTTACATTTAAGTTTCTATACAACGTAAAACATATACGGGTAAAAGCAAATTAAAACTCTTTGCTATCACATAAAACTTTTCCTTCAAATGAAATGGAAAGGAGTTTCAGAAAAGTCCATTCGTTTTAATTTTTTCAACATATTTTCACAAGCCTTCTTCAAGTTTGTTAAAACTCAGGATGGTAAACTGGTCTTCATTGCACAGGAATATTGCACAACTCTATAGATGTTCTTCTGTTACTAAATATAGGCCCAAAAATTCCCTGAAATATATCCCATATTCACTTCCAGTGACGCCTGCGCAATCCATGTCGGGCAAAAAAATTTGACGTACACGATTTATTCACTGTCATCCAAGCGTTACAAACAAACAAAGAAACTATGACTCACTCGAAATTCAGTATGCCTAGCAGCTGTTGTTGTGTTGGCTGTACAAATAGACAGGTCAAGGGGGGGCACATTGAAATTCATTCGATTTCCGGAGGATGAACAATTGAAACAAAAGTGTATTGCAGCCTTGAGACGGGAAAATTGGGTTCCGACTCAACACACGAGGATTTGTGGCCAGCATTTCATAAAAGTTTAGTTAAATATATTACGCACTTAGGATTTTATTATGTTATATAACGGTTACATAAAAGTTTTAGAACAGTTTTGATGCCATGAATCCATTTTTTCTTTTTCGAAAGGGGATAGCCGACAGGTTCTAAAAAAGCGTCTATACAGTTTACAAAGCCAAATGACCGCCATTTTTGAATGCTGGTTTCATGCCTTTTGTTTTTTAAATTTTACCTAACGTCTTGCTAAATATACAAGATAACCTTGTTAGAATTAGAAAGGCTCATATCCTTTTCCTGAGTTTTCAAGCCATTTTGGATTTTTACACATGTATACATGTACACCAACCCGTTTACTTAAGTGAACTGTAGCTTCCCTCTTATTATTAGTATGTAATATTATGCTTCCCTTTCAATATCGGTAATGTTATATTTTAGGATATGCTGTGAAAGATGACCCAACAGATCCTGATTACGTACCATCCATATTCTCATTTACCCCCATCACGAAGAAGAGGGACACGGTATTAAAAACGAAAGTTGAGAGGCACCAGAGACTTTCAGAGAGAAACCACCAAAAAAACAGATCAGATGCTGCCCAAGCACTTCTTTACTTAGGAAAAGACGAAAATACTGTTCCAGGTATCAGTGTCCAGACTGAGAAAGTGCTTGTAGACAGCAAAGGCACCCAGACATATCTCACTTTTTCTCTGGTGCAAGGGATTCTTGCTACAAACAATTCAATGAAGCACGAAATTGACTTGCTGCAAGAAATCAACATGAAACTCAAAACCGATCTTAACTCCAGGACATGTGAACTAAATAAAATGTCTGAACAACTTGGAGCTCTTAAAAAACAGGCTGAAGAACTTGAACAATTGAAGGAGGACAATCTTATTTTATTGGAAAATGCCCAGAGAAAGAGCCTAAGTTACAAGGCCATCGCAAATAGTGTAAAGAAACTGAAATTTTACACAGGACTCCCCAACACTGATACTTTCAATGCTGTATTTGAATCAGCAGCCCCTCATGCTAAGAGGAAGAAAACCAAACTTCACCAAAAGGATGAGCTGCTAATGACGCTTATAAAGCTGAGAAGAAATCTTGCCATGAAAGATCTTGCTTATAGGTTTGATACCAGTGGCTCACAAGTGACAAAGATATTCCATCGTTGGTTGGAAGCGCTTTATGTTTCCCTGGGGGGACTAATCATGTGGCCGGAAACTGATTGCATGGAACTTCCTGAGGCTTTCCAGAACAAACGGTTTCGTAAGGTACGATGCGTAATAGACTGCACAGAGATTTTTGTCGAGCGGCCATCAGCTTTGAAAGCCAGGGCACAGACGTATTCTAATTATAAAAGACATAATACAATAAAAGTATTAGTGGGTGTGAGCCCTACAGGTGCAGTGGTATTTCTCTCAAAATGTTGGGGGGGGCAGAACTAGTGACAAACAGATTACTTTAGAATCTGGGTTTCTTGACAAAATTCTGCCTGGTGATGTTATTCTAGCAGACAGGGGCTTCCAAATGGACGAGGAATTTGCCTTTGTTGGTGCCAAGCTTGTGGTTCCTGCTTTTACCAAGGGAAAGAGTCAGCTGTCTGCGCAGGAGGTTGAGGAATCTAGGTTTATGTCAAGGGCCAGAATTCATGTAGAACGGGTGATTGGCAGATTGAAGGACTTTGAGATCCTTAAAGGAACACTTCCCATCACAATGATAAAGTCTCAAAATGAGGGAGCTGTGCCAACAATTGACAAGATCATCGTAGTAATCGGTGCCATTGTTAACATGAATGACCCACTTTTGTAGTATGGTTAATAAATCAACCCTTATGTCACAATCAAATCAACCCTTATGTCACAATCAAGGATTTAACTGGACAAAAGGAAGAAGGGTTCTGAAAACAACGTGGGAAAAGTTGAAAGTGATGGTCACCAGCATTTTCTCCTTCACCCACAATGTTTTCTATCATATGAAAAAAAAATCACCATTTGAGCCATCTGCACTTGCTTTCAATTTGAATAAGTCTATTCTTCAGTTGAGTTGTAAGGAGTTAAACTCTACAGATGGACTGATAATGAATTGAAAAATGAATTGTAGGAAAAAAAAATCACCATTAATAATAGTTGTATAGAATTTTAATACTGTTTATACTGGTGACAATACATGTAAACTGTCAAGCCTCTTAGATGAATTTTCAAACTAATCGAAAAGTTGCAAGGTGGCTTTATCGTTGTAAGCGGATTTAAAATTCTGTTTTTTTTTTTTGCCAGCACTTAACCCTTTACCAGATGACAAAATTTCAGCCATATGCAAACTGAAAGCATTTGTAGACAACAATTTCAGTTAGGCTCAAACAGTAAAATTGTTTAGTGATAAGGTAGAAAATATTCGGGTAAAAGGAGAAATTGCTGGTTACTTATGTGGTTACCAGCATTTTCTCCTTTTCCCACAAAGTTTTCAAAAGTCTTCTTTCCATAGGTCAACAAAAGTCGTTTTTGTGTAGGTTAAAACTTGGACATAGACTAGTATAACAGATTGTCATCCGAACTGCTCATTATTTCATACCTGTACAACAATGCAATTCAACTTTGGCTAAACCATTTACTTTATCTAGTCAGAAGTTGTATTACATTCAAATGTAGAAAATCTTGCAGAATAAGACAATGGATTGTTCCTAAATGTATACTTTAGACTGGTATATTGTCCGAATATCATTTACTTTGTTTTCTGATATTTTCTGTACACCTTTACCACACAATCCTCAGTTTTAATGACGCCTAGGACGATGGCTTTTGAAAACAAGGTTAAAACAGGGAGAAAATGCTGCTAACCAGCATTTTCTCCTTGTTCTACCATGTGTTCGATCATATTGAAGAACTTCCATTCATTTGTTTACTTTGCTGTATCAGGAGAGGCGATTTAAGTACAGGAAAATGTATTTCAATATGTTATGCCTATATTCTAAACTCGCCTTCTAACAGTACTTTCAGTACTTTGATTTTAAAGTGTGTGTGTGTGGGGGGGATGTGTTAAGGTTGAGAAAGTGAGACAAATAACATACATTGGGACAAATCAGCACGTCTGCCCCCTTTCTACACGGATCGCTCGAAATACTTTGGTTAAAGGTTGATTAGCTGTTTAGTGTCTTCAGAAAGACAGGGACAGTCCATTTAGTGATTTTAAAGTACTATTATCAAACATCTTTGTTACACTTTCAGGCATATACCTATTGACGAATAACTTATGTTATCGATCATGAACAAAAGAAACGTGGCTTCAGATCAAAATTCAGACCTTCCATAACTTCTTTTAAGCTTCATTTTGAGTATAAAAAATATGTATCTAATGAAGTCTTACAAAAAAAAAAAAAATGGGTGAAGGGTTAAATCGGTGTTCCTTTGATCTCGGTATCGCACTGCAGAGTGGGTGACCTTTAGAACAGCTGTAATGTACTTGCTTCTTACAGATTAGCACACACGTGTCACATTAAATGGACTCTTCTTATCTTTTGTTTCATATTAATTTACCCCTTTGGTTATCATTAATGGTCAGGATTATGAATTTTATACAGGTTTCAGAGGCTAAGTCCGTTCTTAGTCTGTACATGCTCTTTATTTAAATACGATTTTATAAAATGCATATTTTGTCTGCGTTTTCAAAGGCAATATCATGAAGTATGTTCGAATTGTGTTAGAATTGATTTCCATAGATTTCTTGCTAGTCATTTTCATTTCAGTTATGAATTTGTCCAAATTTAAAGGATTTCCGAACGGGATATACAGCATTTGATACTGAAATAATGCTTTGATTGTCCGGTGTCACGTGATACTGCTTGTGCGCCACTTACGATAAAACTGAAATATCGCTTACCGTCTATTGATTGTAATGTTTGAAATTGAATGTAAAAGGCTAGAGATATTTCATAATTATAGTTTTCAGGAACAAACATAATTTTGTTCGATATATCAACAGGATTTTTCTCTCTATTCGTCATGCATCCTACTGTCAAGGGGCGTTAGTCCTGCTTCTTCCTCGTGATCAAAAGGAGACCACTCATACAAAAATAAACCAAACTTTGTCATGAATACTCTCCCTTCAACCGAAAAGGTATTCATTTGCTTAGTGGGTTGACTTTTAAGCCAAAATCTGAACAATATGTCTCTGTTTCTTTCAAACTATTAATTATACACATGGATTTCCTTGACAAATACCACTTCAGCGTTCTCAACGCTTTGATTTAGTTGGATTTGGTAATTCTCGTACGAACGGTCAATTTTGAATTTGGGCATATTCCTTTCACCTGTTCTAGCACAATGTTCATTTTCCTGGAATGCTGTTCTAAATTGTGCGAATACAACAGAAACACGGTTTCGCCGTTATATTGATCTCCTTCACTTCACGTGATCAAACCACTTCACGAGATCTATGTTCTAAAGTTTATTGTGGAAAGCTACATCGATATCCCTTTCGGATAAAAAATCTAGCTCTCGCAGCACGAACCATTTTGCTATTTTTTTTTCTCTCTAAATATTGATAAAAACAGGAGTGCTTTCGTTCAATTGTAACATTTTCTCCAGAATATTTTGATATTTGGCGGGGTATGATTGCATTTATTTGTACAGTAAGCCTGAAGTCAAACAAGGTCGTACTGCAATGAAAATGTCATCAAAAAATTTTGAAATTACTGTCTTGTACCATAATGATATGCCGAAATGGTTCAAGTTCACGTCACTGCTATGTCCATCAATGTGCAAATGGTGATTACAGGCCCAACACATCATTTTCCCCAAGGCTGCTAACAGAATTGTATCCCTTTACCAGAAGAATTATCTTCAGATCCTCCGGTAATGAAAGTGTTTCAAGATGACAATTTACGCCGGATTTGACACGAAAACAACACTTACTGAAAGTCTAAGAAAGTATTCACCGTTTTATTGAAGCATAGATAAAAACAAAAAATGCTTGTAAGTATTTGTATAAAAAGATGTGTTTTTTTTTTGTGGGAAAAGGAGAAAATGCTGGATAGCAGAATTTTGTCCCTTTCCCACAATGTCTTCAGAAGATTCTTCCTAAAGATCCTTAGAATTTGAGAAAAGTGGAAAAATGATAAATAAATTAACTTTTTTTAACCCTTTCGCAAATGGCAAATTTTGGACCGGTCCAAGTTGAAAGCATTCTGCACATGGTAAATTAACAGTTGCCAAAAAGATGATCTTTTTATATGATAGGGTAGAAAATATTGTGGAAAAAGGAGAAAATGCTGGTTACCAGAATTTTCTCCTTTTCCTACAATGTTTTCCAAAGGCTTCTATTCCTGACCCGTAAAAACCAGGGATTGTTTTGGAAAGGGTTAAAGCTCTGTCACTTTGTCCATACCATATTCATATTGCAAATACACTGACTGAGAATGTTTAGCACCTTCAGTATCATACAGGGCTTGAAACAGGAGTGTTACTGGTTTGAGTCTCAAGCTTAATTACTAATTCTCTTTCTTAGGATTGAATAAAGTCATTACTACAGGATCAATTCATTTCTAAACCGTAATCTGTAATCCTCGTTATCTATTCTAAAAGTTCAAATAAACTTTCAAGCCCAGGGTTTTCCATGACCTCTATTTCTTAGAATTCTGACCTCCAATTTTCTTTATGACCCCAAAAATTTCAATGTTTGTCTTTTATTCTATGTTTGAAGGGGTCATCAGCCGGGATTACCCGATATAGGACACTCGGAGCGTGCAGGAACTCGGAGGTAAACAAAGATAGTCACGGTAGACTAGGCTCGATGTTTATCCCGGTTTATTTTTAAAAGACAAACAATTTCGAATATCAAATAATCGTACATGTTAAGTTTAGAAGCCAAATGATCTATAAGCGTTGTTGGTGTAAGCTTACATGCCATTTTACAATGGAAAAAATCATCTAAACTGGAAATTTTACTATTTTGAAAGTCAATTTCAGCTCTAACCGTCTAATTGTAGGTCAAGGGTCAAGGGGTGATTTGTCGCAATACTTCTAAAAGTGTCTTAAATTATAGGGTCTTTTTTAAAGGATCGAACACATTTTCAGTCTCAAATATGTAAAAGATCCCGTGTTTTAAACCAGATGAAAGTGGGGGGTATCGAATTTTTGGGTATGGTAATTTTCGGAGGTATGATATGGTTAACTCGGAGTATCATATATTCATGATATAGCTGAACTAACAGGATCCATATACTGAAGAAGGTGCTCGTTTGTCTCTGAACCTCACCAGGCTTTAATTCTACGAAATAGTGTCCTGTTTATTATAAGCCTCTGAAAATATACCTTGTATTACAACCTTTAAGCAAATATCTCGTCAAGATATTGACGAAATTTCAATTTTACTTCCAAAAGTAATAGAAAGTCTCGAAGAGTCAGTCACGTGGATTCTTATCTTAAGTACAATGAACTCCTAGCCTCTGGTAGATTGCCCTTCGACAATGTTTGCCATTTACTCTTCCTTGAGTGGTTTTCAACAGAGAATACATCAAAAATGTGTTACAAATTCCCTAAGACACTGCTGTTTTGAAACATAGGAAGTCGGCTTGTTCATGAAAGAATGTTTGCATTAGAGTTTTGAAAGTCTTTTCAAGTCAGATATAAATGAAGATACTGTCAATAAAATATTTTTCTCCCTTTCAACGGACAAACGTTCGCAATGAAAATTCTATTGTGGACGTTTAATTCACAGTGAAGCTTTCTTCCCTAGTTACCACCTTTATTAAGCGACCAGCACTAAATTTCCCCATTCAAAAACATGAAACTCTTGACTAACTAGAAGGTTGTCCTGGAAAAACATGTCGAGCCTGTGTTTCCTGACTTTGACCTTGGGCCTACAGGGAACAAAAATCAAATGGCACATCTACTCCTGATGGAGAACAATTGTGCAAATTTATATTGAAATCCGTCTAAAATTATAGGAGTTATGGTCCAGACAAAATTTGACGTTCAAGTGTGACCTTGACCTTTGGCCTACCAGAAAGAATGTTTCAAACGGCACATCGTCACCTGATGGACAACAATTGTGTCAAATTCTGTTGAAATCCAACCACAATTCTAGAAGATATGGCTCGGACGGACTGGCCGAAGGATGCACGCACGCACATACGGCTGTCATTGTGACAACTATATCTCGTTCACCGCAAGCGGGCTCGACAGAAATTGTTGTCGCTGAAAAATCGATTTATAAAAGGCTTCAACCTATGTTTTGGTATTCACTATAATCGTCTCGTCAATATGATTTTCATAGGTACCAATAACACAGAATATGGTTGAATCTCCTGTAAGAATTTATCAATAGAAACCAGATTTGAACTTCTTACTAGGACAAACTAGTACAAATATACATTACATACAGACGTCTATGCAATATAACAGTGACAAATTTTCAGTTGATTTTTATCCACAAATGAAGCTTTATCGTGTACACTAAAACAGCCTCTATGAGTGGTTCTAACAGGTACACAAAGCCGTAATTAAGAGCAAAAATATGAAATAGTAATGTATGTACATTCCAGTTTGATAAAAGTGAGATGCGAGGCTGCCTACATAAAAAAGAAAATCTATCCTATCGGTTACTCATCTACTTTCATTGCATACATTGAAAACTTACCTTCCCTTAATACCTACCTCTGCCTACCTACCTACCGACACATTCATATAATCTCACATTAACATTTTCAAAAACAATAAGCTCCTCAAAAAGTTAAAACCTCCGAGTTCCCAACCCCATACCTCCGAGTTCACAAAATTATATTTAGAAATTACTCCGAGAATTCCCTTATCAAATTTTGTGATATGTTGTTAATGTTTTTATGCATATAGAGTTTATCCTTATACATGAGTGCGCGATGATACCTAAGATCTGTAGTAAAATAACTGAATTTTGATTTACAGATGGCAGTTTGTTGCTAAAATGGTATATTCGTTCAATATTAATCAGTGAATACGAATAATCTCGCTGCATTAACATAATTCCGAGTTTAAAATAGTATATTATCTTTAAGTGACCACATAATAAGAAACGATGTTCATAAACTGTTTCATTATTGTTTTGGCCAATAACCTACAACACCAATAATGTCCGATGTTACTTTAACATCATATTATAAACGATATCATTCAGACGCTGGTCTACCGTGACTAGCTTTCTTTACCTCCGAGTTCCTGTACCCTCCGAGTGTCCTATATCGGGTAATCGCGGGTGGTCATTTTTTGGACGAAATGGCCCTCATACAGAGACTCAAGGGAAATCCCCGCAAGCCGATATTTGAAAAGCAAATGCTGCTCTTCCGAAGTTATTTTGAGAGCAATTTACCCTATCTCCTATTGATCAGCAGTGTAGATACAAGTTCAAACTGGTCATTTCAACAGTCTGATCCTGATCTACGCTGTCCTTGACTTTGTGCCTTGCAGACGAAAAGGTTACTGACAAACATTCCTGAGTCATGATAAATTCCGTCAAGAAACGGTGGCGGCAAAATAGTCATTTCCGCCGTGTTATTGCGCGGCGACATCAGTCGCAGTGCATATATTGATGGTTTTTCTTCCTGTCCATGGATTAAATCCACACGGAAATCTCCCTTCGATTTTTGCGGCGGTATTTATGAAATATTTTCATTACCTGGATGGTATTTGACAAAAACATAGATTTTGCCAATTCTTTGTATACCTGATATTGTCTGCATATGTCATAATACTTTTTTCCTGCCTCATAATTATTGTAGTATTCAGTAAATAAAGAATATGTTTACGGATATGAGCAATCCCTACAGCCAATAGTATAAACGCCGTTGTCTGCGCATGTCAAGAGATATGATGACAAAGAGTAAGTTTGTTTCTCAGGTGACAATGTCCAGGGAATATGTACAGCTCTGGTGATATATAAACTTTTCTTAGGCTATCTGGCCTCAATAAAGGAGACAAAAGCGTCAAAAATACCGTCTTGATGGATTATACGGTCTTTGGAGACAAAGTGCCGAGCTCAAACTTCCGTCTTTGGTCTCATACGGAAGGAATATGAACGTTGATTCAAACTGTTGTTTGTGACTTTGCTTCAAGCAAGTCCCCGTGAAACACTTCAAGTCTGCCTGAAACTAGCCAGAATTAGTGTTGTGTTGAACCGCTGTCGGTCTGCGCTTAAGACTGATCTGTTCAACACTCACTGCCTAGGCTGGAACAATCAGGCAACACTTCTCAGCGTTGTGGATAAGACGAATGCTGAACTACAATCAATCTTGCTCTGTTCTAGTCGATCTGTTCAATCGTAAATCGCCTAATGTTCGCGAAGCAATGCGTGATTTAACTGTAACGGGATATGGAGGTATGTTGTTGTCGCAGTGTATTCTTGCAATAGCTAACAATTAAATTCAGTTTGGCACTATCAATATTCACCGATTATAAGTCGAATAAACAGGGTAAGACATTTATGTTTCTAAACGGGTCATATTCGCTTGACCTGACAATCCACCAAGACTTTGGTCATTTCGTACACAGGTTTAATTATCATTTTGGTTATTTATTACCTAGTTTTTCCTACTATTTGGATGTTTATTGTTGAATGACCACTGCTAAAATTTTACGTTGCTGAAATTGTGTTAAATTCCGCCGAAGAACGGAAGAAATTTTTATTTAATCCTTCAAGAAAGCCAATGCAAGTAAGTAAATGTTAGTTTTCATCAGCAGATTTTTTAACACATTATGAAATTGATGTGGCTGTGAATCTATATCAAAACTTGTTTTCTATTACAGTATATAATACCTTCGTATAGCGCTCTCTTAACTCTTTTCCAAACGACAAATATCAGACTCTTCCAAATTCAAAGAGTTGGCAGACGACAATTTAAAAAGCTGCAAAAATGGTAGAGAATTCGCTAGTAGTGGGGGAAAAGTATTTGATAAAGGAGAAATTGCTTATAATGAGCAATTTCTCCTTATCCAACATGGTTTTTTTTTTTTTTTTTTCAAAAAAGATTTTGACAGTACACGTGATAAACCGTGTTTGTTTGGGAAAGGGTTGAAAACAGGGCCTACTTACTAAAATGTTGCTGTCCTAGGAAAGTATGAATCAAGAGAACAAGTTTGCAAGGCATGCTTTCAATTTAAACAAGTCCAAAACTATACTGTTTGGTGAACAATGTTAATAAAGAATAATGGTTTTGCATTGCGATTTATGGACAACACAGCGAAAAACTGGTCACTCTCCAGATTTTTTCCCACAAAGTAGATTTATCTAGAACTCGGTGAGAAATAAAATAAGGGTTCTAAACAATCTTTGTTTTAAATACTAAACTTAGAAAGAAGTAACCAATAATGGTTAGATACAGTCATAACCATCATACTCGTTCTTCGGCGGAAATTAACACAATTTCAGCAACGTAAAATTTTAGCAGTGGTCATTCAACAATAAACATGCAAATAGTAGGAAAAACTAGGTAATAAATAATCAAAATGATAATTAAACCTGTGTACGAAATGACCAAAGTGGGTACGAAATGACCAACTGGGTACAAAATGACCAAAATAGAAAGTATAGGAAGGTACGAAATGACCCAAATCGTACGAAATGATCTAGGTACGAAATTATCAAGGTACGAAATGACTGGAAACCTGTACAACCTTGCGCAATGGAAACAAGGCATTTATTTGGATGAGTCCATTTCTCACGAACAGCGAAATAAAAGTAATACTTGGGCGGATTTTTTTTATGTTGTAAGTATTAACAGAGCAAAAATAGTATCGTATTGTATATACTTCGTAATTGAAGAATGAATTAAAAGCCAGTTTAAGGCGAAGCAGAAAGGTTCCTTGTTAACCTCAACACCCCTATAAAAAAGAAATTCTCATCGTCTATGTCCTAACTCGAAAAACTATTAGAAATATAGTCGCGCGCTTCTGCGCGGCGACTAATTAGACTACATGTATATATACAACATGTGGTACTGCCTGTACCTAATAGATTATTTTTGACAGCGCAATTCATATTCTTCGAAGATTCGACTGTCTTATATGACACATCACTAGCCCCAAAAGCAGGCTGACTAATATTACGCTCTATAAAGTAGCAATGTAGAAAATAGCTTTTACCAATACGTTTGAGGAGAAAGGATACCCGCTTAAGCTCCATATTTCTCTAAACTGCAGATCATAGCTGAGTGAATTGCACAAGGTAGCGTTTTATTGACTAAACGTTTTTTTAGTTTGAAATTCAAAGTTACGGTTGTCGCGTAGGAAAGTGATTCGGCTCTGTACCCAGGATGCCCAAATTAGATAGATGAGTATTTATAGAATGCCATCTAGCGGGAGATAATGGTATAAACGCGTCCTGCACATGCGCAGGCGGTATCTGGATAAAACGTCCCACAGTCAAAACGTTCCACTTTTGGTTAAAACGTCCCCATTTCCCTTCCAAATTGGTTCAATCGTCCCCACAAAACGTCCCTGTGTATTTTTATAGAAGTTATCTGTTTATATTTTTGATTATTTCAGAAAACTTAACATACGATTTTAAACATCATGATGTTGTCATTTGTTGTTACTACAATTCAGTGAATTTTGACCCATATCCTGCCGAACTTATAGTTTTAAGAGTCACAAAATTAATTTTCGACAAATTCTATAACATTTATTAATATGACTTTTTATCATTATAATGATATAGTAACTGTGTGCTTCAAAACTAGACAACCCTCATGTACGTACGAACCCTATTTGACTATTTTAGCAAATAGAACCAAGATTGTAGGCTATGTATGATCAAGATTTAGGCTAAGGGTTAAGGCCCCTGTTGTCTCTCTATATACACGAATGTTTAATCGACACGCTAAAACGCCTCCTAGACTAGCTAACACGCCTCCCTGTCTACAGCATTCTAACTGATATTAATGTGTAGAGTTTCCATTTAACCCTTATCCAAACAATCTGAAGTCTTAACAACAAAGAGAGTGAAGCATTTCTTAACACCATTAAAAACGACAAATAATCAGATAATCAGCATTTCAGTTTTTTCAACAGTATTTCCCGATAAAGTATGTTTTTCTGCTGGGAGCAGATAATGAAGAGAGCAGATTTCACTGTTTACCGAGTCACTTTTCGTGTCTATATCTCTGCTCTTTTGTTTACTGCTTAAACACACCTGTAAGTGCATTGCATGATTATGACAGTATTCTGGGAGAAATGTTTTTCGAATATGATTTCAACAATACGAGTTTTTTTCCCAAGCAACGGTTGAAATCCAAAAACGTTTCTTCATTTTGTCAATATACGTGTATTAGAATCACCCAAGTTCCAAATTGTTTCGTCGAATAGTTCTTCTATGTAATATGTGGTTACGACCATATCTGATATATAGAATGCTTTCAATGAGAGTTTATCAACTACTGAAAATGAGACACGGACCGCTGTTTAAGTATTTTATATGTGTTTAGCAGGTTAAATTCGCTGGCCATCATAGATGAGTGGCGAAATATGGAGGGCACATGGCATAAAATTAAGGCAGCTTTAGGTGCCACTGATGCGAATAGTCACATAATCTATTGTTCAAACAAACATCAATGACATTGCTCCCCTGGACATCAAGGATCGACATTGCTCCTCTGGACATCGCCATTGCTATTGTTTATATACTTAAATCACGATTGATTGTTTGGACACTGTTGGCTATATTGAGTCTGGCTTTCTCGGCTATTAGAATGACGCACGGCAGTTCCGTTTAATGCGCCAAATTGGAAATTTGCCTATATTGCCTTTTCTAGATCAAGTATTAGTAGAAACGATTTATCCCGACAGTCTATTAGTGATAACTCCATTCACTGCAGCACAACTACTAAAGTTCGAGATGACGCCCTTACAGGAAGTTCAATCGTTATCACAGACGATACTGTGTAGCTGTTGCCTGATCATGCCATTGCACAAATAAAAGTTTACTGGAAGGCCATCGGCAATGTTTGAAGACATCCACGGAAATATATGATTGAAACAGTTTATCTGTTGTGCGTTGGTATGCAGTAGGAAAATCATAGACCTGTTTTATCCTCTTTTATCCTCTGAAACTGAAATATTGCTCTGAGAGGCTAACGCTATCTGGAACAGTTTAACATACATCATAGGAGCATATAAACAAGCCTTGAGTTTTTCTCATTTCGGCTCGTTCTCGGCTATCCAGCATTGCTATACATGTCTAATTTGAATCAGTTGGTGATGCTGAGACGACCCCCTTGTCTTTCTCCGCTTTCGACTTTCGTTTTCGACTTTCAACTCTCGCTGTACATCTCTATTATACGGAGCCCGGTAGGTGTCATTCTCTATACATTTTTGAGTCGCCTGTTTGCGTAGCAAACAGGCTCTCATTGTTATCGTCCTGATCTATGGGGTGACGTAAGCATACCTCCGGCCTTGTACTGCTTCCTGTCCCAAGTTCCGGTTTACGAGATAAAACAGTTTTCTAATTATTCGGTGAACAACCCAGTTTTTTTTCTGTTGTAAATAATTTACAATTGTGCCTTTGTGATAATGAATATGTCTATAAAGACTGAGCTGTTTAACGGTTCACAAACCTTTGAAACAATCATTTCGCACACAAGGGTACGCATTATAGCCTGGTGTCCGTGTAAGACATCATCTCTAAAAATAGCCCATTACGTATCTATGTAAAAATAGCTGCCGTGAACTAAACAAGTCTGCGGACACGCTGAGAAATCCTCAACTACAAGCATCTTTACTGCTTCTATTTGTGGACAATTCTCAGTGAAAAAAATTTTGACAATTACCTATTAGAAGTACACTCTAACTCTTACAATCTTACAATCCTAACCGCAAGCCTTATTTCAATTCAACGCTCAACCTGCATCTTGTTAAATAGCAAATTTAAAATATTTGTCAAAATCTTGCATTTACATAGTGTACAATTGAATTAAACTTAAATATTTCTTGATTAAACGTCCTGTTCCAACCGATCTGCTTTTTAAGCTCCCCTGAGCCCAGTGTGCTTAAGGGGAGCTTTCAGGATCACCGTATGTTCGTTGTTCTTTGTCCGTCGTCAAGAATTCTTTAAAGATCTTCTCCTCTTAAACCGCCTGGTCAATTTGGACCAAACTTGGCTGGAATGTTCTTTTGGGAGGTCTTCTTTTGAAATGGCTCACAGAATTTGATTCTATCAAAAACTGGTAGCCATGGCAACCAAATAGAATTTTCTAAGAAATTCTTTAAAGATCTTCTCCTCTGAAAACGCTTGTCAGATTTTGAAATAATTTCACAGAAATGTTCCTTGGGTGACCCTTTTGAAACATCGTTCGCGGAATTTTGATCCGTCATAAAACATGGCCGGGGTGAGGCGGGCTGTTCACATTCTTTAAATATCTTCTTCTTAGAATCTGAAATAAATTCACATTAATGTTCCTTGGATGCCCATTTAGAAATTTGGACCAAAATGGCTGTAATGTTCCTTGGGAAATCCTCTTTAAAGTTTGTTCACAGAATTTGATTCTATCGAAACCTCTGGCAACCAATTGGAATTTTGTAAGATTTTTTTTTAAAGATCTTCTCCTCTGAAACCGCATAATAATAATAATAATAATAATAATAATATCTTTATTTAACGAAGGTAGCTTATTAAGCCATCATTACACATCATAAAAACAGCATAATGAATTACTTATTTGCAATAAGGCCTTCGATAACATGCCCTTGCACGCATCATTTTTCCACACATACTCCACGCAACGTTTTTGTCCACACACTCACTCATTCACTCACACACACATCTCCCCCTGCCCCGCCCCCCCCCCCCCCCCCATCACACAGATGGACATACATTTTGATTAAACTTAGAAAAATGGTGGTTTAATCATGCATATGTAGCAACATCACGAAAAATCATTAACAGACATCAAATACCTTTTTAAATGTCTTTTGAAGGATTTAATGTTAGTGATTGACTTGATATGCAGTAGAATCGAATTCCAATACGTCATTCCGCGCATAGAAAAAGATTTTTTCTTAAATTCTGTTTTGGGAATGCATTGATGGTTTTCATGGTTTGTTTCTGATCTAAGTTTATAAAACTGATTGCTACTTAGATTTATAAGACTTGACATGTAAGAGGGTGTTAGGCCATTTACTGTTTTATAAACCATCAAAGTAGTAAAGTATGTGCAACGAGTTTTAAAAGTTAGCCAATTTAAGGAGGCAAAATTTTCCTTTGAACAGGATCTCCTAGGTTTGTTTAGAATTAACCTTGCAGCTCTTTTTTGAATTTTCGTTATTCTTCTTATAAATGCAGATTTGCAGTGACTCCATGTTATACACCCATAGTCGAAATATGGGGTTATATATGAATTGTAAAAGATTTGACGCATTTCTGGAGTCAGAAAGCAGTTAATTCGTTTCAGCAGATGTAATTTTGTAGATAATTTTGCACATGTTTTGTCTATATGATTCTTCCAGGACAGTGTACTGTCAATATATATTCCCAAAAGTTTCTGTGAATTTACATTTTCTATTCTATTGCCAAGTGCTTTTAAATTAAGAATATGCGTCTGTTCGAGTCTTTTCTTGGTACCTATCAGCATACAAGTAGTCTTGTTAGGATTTAAAATCATATTATTATGTTGGCACCACTTCTCGACTTTGAGTAGATCATCTTGTAAGATCGCATTAATATGACTTATAGACGAACTAGAATTATGCAGAGTTGCATCATCAGCATACATGTCAATGCTTGAAGAAAGATTTAAAGGCAAGTCATTGACATACAATAAAAATAAGATAGGTCCAATAATAGAGCCCTGTGGAACTCCTGATAAAACGGGTTTCAAGTCAGACACCGAAGTTCCATTTTTTACCATCTGAAGTCTGCTATTCAAATATGACCCAAATAATTTGCATGCAATATCCGAAAAATGGTACAATTTTAACTTATGTAGAAGTATGCCATGATCAACGAGATCAAAAGCTTTTCTGAAATCAAGGAATACAGATCCAATTACATTTCCTTTATCAATGTCTGTTAACCATGTATCTATCAAATGAATAAGAGCTGTTTGGCAAGAGTGGTTTTCTCTAAAACCAGATTGATGTGAATATAGGACATCAGTTTTCTTTAAGAAATGTTTAAGCTGGTTGGCTATATGTCTCTCAAATATTTTTGATAATGTTGGTAAAATTGAAATGGGTCTATAATTGTTTGGATCACTTTTGTCACCGCTTTTGAAAAGAGGCGTAACCTGTGCTATTTTGAATTTTATCGGGAAAATGCCCTTTGAAATACAGTTATTGAAAATGCACGAAATTGCTGTTGAAATAAAGTCTTTACATAATTTTAATATCTTTGCTCCGATTCTATCATAACCTGACGACTTTTTAAGGTCTAAATTTTCAATTATTTGTTTTACCTCTAGTGGTGTTATGAATTTTATGTCAAAATTGTTACCTACTAATTTATCATCCAGATGAAATTCTAAGTTTTTAAAAGTTTCTGTATCCAGAGGAACCCTGTTTACAATGTTTGATATATTTGTGAAATGTTTATTAAATTCATTTAGCACATCGTCAGTTCCCTCTACCACTGTGTCATTAATGCATAATTTAGATGGTATTTGTTGAACAGGTACATCATTGGCCGTAATTGCTTTCAGATTTTGCCATAATATTTTAGAATCTGATCGATTCTGTACAGCCTTATTGAAAAAGTCTTTTCTACATTTTCTTATCGTTGCCGTTGCTTTGTTTCGCCAAATTTTGTACATTTGCCAGTTGCGATTACGCTTGAATTTATCTCTTGTACAAATTGCAAATTTGATTTCATCATTGTACCAATCCGGTTGTTTAAGCCTTTTCACGCGTCTTTCTTTAATTGGAATATGCTTCATAAGAAGGCTATTCAAACAATCATAAAAATATTCCAATGCGTCATTTGGATTTGAGATACATTCAACAAGATTGAATTTTATACATGACAAATCTGTTAAAAAATTTTCTATGTTCAACCGTGCAAAAGATCGGTAGCTTATTGTTTGATATGACCTCCTTTTGTGTGATGCTATGTTGCAATTGTAGGTAAGCGCAATCGGGTAATGATCACTTATTCCTATCTCAGGAATTAATGTTTCATCGATAGATTGAGGACATGTACTGTAAATGTGATCTATTATGCTCTCGGAATTTGTCGTAACTGTAGTAGGTTTTTTGATATGCTGATGGAGCCCAAAGTCCTGAACTAATTTAGACCATTTTGAATTACTATATGTAGACAATTAATAATTTATGTTATAGTCACCTAATAGAATGTAATCAAAAGCACTAGTTTCTGCGTGAGTTAATTGGACTTCATATTTGTCAATCCACTGCTGGCTGCTATTAGGTGGCCTATAAGAGAAGTTTAGTAAAAAAGGTTTGTTACACGGTAGTTTTATCTCAAACCAAATACTTTCAAGATCACCTAGTTCTATATCATTTCTTCTCTGATAACTTATGTGATCTGCAATATGTATGAGTAATCCTCCACCAAGCTTACCTATTCTATCTTTTCTTTCAATTGCAAAGCCATTAATTTTGATGTTACCATCCTCAACATTATCCGTCAAAAAAGTTTCGGATAGGCAAAATATGTCCACCGAATTAGATGCGTTAAGCATTAATTTAATTTCCTCCATTTTCGGAAGCAGATGCTGTATATTCAAATATGCTACGTGTAAGCCTTTTTGTTTAAAATCAAAAGTTTGCTTTAGCTTATCGCTATTTTTATTTTGTGTGTTATTTTCAGTATGTAAATCAGAAGATGTACGATTATTCTTCATATATGATTCAATATAAGGCTTTGAAATAGACCGTTGCGATATTGTAACTTTGTGTTTCTTTTCATCATTAATTAAAGGAGAAGAGTCATTATCTACAGTACCAGCGTCCCTACACTGGCAATTTTTGAAAGAAAACTCGCAAATAGTACATGAGCTAGCAAGAACATTAAATTTGTTGCTACAATTAAATGAGTTATGTATGTCCGACATGTCCTACCAAATAAGGTTCCAGCATTCATTTGAGTTATGGTTGGATCTTCCACAGTTCCAACACCGTCTACCGCCTTTAACATTGTTTTCACGTTGCAGTCTTTGATTGTTGGTATTTTCACGTTTCCTTTGTCCGTATTGTGACTCACGTTTAGCATCAACGGTACTAGAATTCATTTTGGCTAAGTTTGTCTTGATGATAGGGATGCTTTTATCCAAAACCTTCAACAGTGTTCTTGTTCCTGCAGGCAATAAATGTATAGAGTCCCGATGATACAGCGCGTCGACCATTTTTCAGGCCCCATCTACGAATGAGGTATAGCAATCTATTAATGAGGCAGTCGATTGTTCACATACCTGCTTGATTATGTCATTTAAAGGTGTTACCTCAGCATCCTTTCGTGGGCATATTGTACAAAGAGAAATCTTGCACTTCTTTGATAATCTACCTATCAAACGCTTAAGTTCCTCATAAATTGACTCAAGAGGTGTTCTGTTAGCAGCATCGTTACCTCCTGCATACACTATAATACTATCATAGTAATCCAAATTCATAGTATAGTCTGCTCGAAATATCCAATATTTGCTTCCCTCGACATGTCATAACTCGTACATGACGCTTAAGTCCGCGTATGTGGATCCCTTTTAGTATTGAGTCCCCAATAATAAGGACCTTTTTTCTAATGGTCGTATTTAGACCTTTATTGGAAGACTGTGGCTCTTTCAAAATTGTTTCTTCATGTGAAAAGCGTGTTGTATTTATCACGGGTGAATGTTTCGTACGACTTTTAGGCGTTTCACTTGCTTTATACTCTTTAGTTGTTTTCTGTATTTGGTTTTGGAGCACATTGTCAGAAGACTTGAGATCAGAATCTTTTTTACCAGGTACATTTATGGTTAAGATTTCTGTCATTCGGTCTAGTTTCTTTTGTAGATTCTCACTCATAACTCCCAATTGTTCTTTAAAGTAATCTTTTTCCTCGGTCATGGTAGTCAATTTACAGATTTTATCATCAGATATGGTCTCTGCTTTGGTACAAATAGAACTCAAGTCATCCGATATTTTTTGTAGTTTTCTATTCGTTGAAGAAACGTGCAGTTTTAAGTCGTTTCGCAGATCTTTCACCTCTTTCCCTAATTGATGTAAAGTTTTAACTATATCTGCAATTGCATGGGTATTCTCCCCCTCAGTCATACAGCTATTACCGTTCTTCTGCTCCGCTACATTAATACGCTCATCATTCTCATTCATGCTCCCAGTAGCGTTATTTACTCTTTCGATTGTCGTATTCGAGTTGCCTGTTTTAATTTCGCAATCGTTGTTGTCTTCTTTATTTTTGCATTCTCTTATTTCATCTCTGGTATCTCTGGTATCATGTACATTTTTGGTTTCCTCTCTACTGACAGAGGTATTTGTGTGATCAACAAATCTGCTGCATTGGCCAGTAATGGGTTCATATTTATTTTGGTTGTTATCATTTGTATTGTTTACTTTTACAGATCCATTTTTTGTTTTACTCCGTGTTTTGTTTGCGCTGGTACCTTCTTCATGTTTTCGTGACAACACACATGTTTGAATCGCTTGTTTAACCCGACAATTTAGATCTCCAATGGACCAGTGCTGTTCTTGAAGTTTACACTCTACTAAATTTAAAATCTTTTCGAGGTGGGAATTAATGAATAAATCCTCTTCTTTTCCGTTGACCAGGCAGGCACATTTTGTATGATATAAGTTTAAAGTGTAAACACTTTTGCCAGATGAATTCAATTTATATTTTGTCTCCACTAGATTTCCTTTCTTATCATAAACTGGGATTTTTTGGCATCCGATTTCAAGTTTATCTGATGAGTAATGAGTATCAGCACAATGTTTAAACAATTCGTACATACCAGTGTTGAATAGTAATTTCAACCCTCCTGATGTAGGCACAAAGGTTATGTCTTCTTTGTCCGTGTTTCTCATCTTTTTTAGCAGTGCCCTGGCTTCGTTTAGATCAAATTTTCTAACTTCAGCTGTTTCTGAATAAACAATTCCCTCTGTTGTACCAGACGACACTTTTTCCTTTATCGTAACCGTATTTTCCTGGTCATCCATGATTTGAGTATTTTTCCACGGCCGGTGATTTCACAATTTTAAGCACAATTTTTGTGTGAGATCAGTGAAAAATGTATGAAAATGTTCCATTTTTAAAGCCGAACTTAATGAAGTAATTCTTTTTAAATCATCAGTTGAGAATATTAGTATATTGCTTAAATAAATAATTTTAAACGGAACGTTTATTAAAAGTTGTTTTGATGAAAAATCTTGGCATATAAGATTTTGAAATAATTTTACAGAGATGTTCCACCAAGCCCCGGTAGCTCAGTCAATAGCGTACAGGACTTGAGAACAGGAAGTCGTGAGTTCGATCTCCGGCTCGGCCAATTTCTTTCCGAGGATTGATGATAGTCAATGCGACAGGATTCATTCCTGTCTCACCGCTGATCGTTGTTTCCACGATGGTTATGTGGGAAAGCAGCCGGTGGCTTGGAAAGCATATTGTGCGGAGTACTGGCAACAGAAACTCCAGGAAAGCATGGATAAGTGCACTGGCCGCCGCGATATAACTGAAATAATGTGGAAAACAGCGTTAAAGACCATACAATCAATTTATCAGAAATGTTTCTTGGGTGACCCTTTCTGAAAAAGTTTGGGAAATTTTGATCCGTTGAAAAACATGGCTGTGGTGGTGGTGGTTTGAGGGCTTCTTGCATTCTTCTCTGAAACCGCTTGTCAGATTTTGAAATCATTTCACAGAAATGTACCATGGATGACCCTTTCCAAACTTGTTTGCAAAATTTTGTTCCATGGAAAAACATGGCCGTGGTTGTTGTGTTGGGTTGGTGGGGAGCACTTTGTGCAATGTATGGGACTTACAGAAATTCTATGAAATTCTCTTTCTCTTAAACCATTCTTCAGATTTTGAAATAATTCACAGAGATGTCCCTTAGATGCTCCTTTTGAAAAGAATGTTAGCAAAATTCTGATTTGTCAAGAAACAAGGCTGTGGTGGTGGGGCTGTTTGCACTATACGACATGAAGGGGTGAGGGGGGGGGGGGGCGGGGGGTGAGGGACTCTTTGCATTCTTTAGATAAATGTGTACAGTTCACTTTTTTACCAACCGATGAAGCAAATATACCCCCTCCTTAAAAAGAAGTTACCCCTCCCCCTGAAAAAAAGAGTTAGCCCCCCCCCCCTCCTTGAAGATTGAAAATGCTTCCTACGGGACTGGAACTACCCTCTCTTCTTCAAGACACACTGACACGTTTATTGCCTTTTGTTGGCAAAATAGCGTTTACCAGTGGTTTGTTGTAACACGTTTTTCGTAAGAAGTACTATGATAAGGAATACAGAGTTTGTTCGTCAGATCGTGTTGCTCAAAGCCGCTTTCAACAATATTTCAGTTATATCGCGGTAGTCCGTACTAAACAACCTCTTTCTACGGCTAATCGTCCCACAATACCCTATAGATTGAAAATTCATGTCCATATCCATAGACATTTTTCTGTACTTTGATTTCATCTCTAAGCGTAATGATGAGGAAAACTGTTTTTGAACAGATTTATATCTTATGCCGAGTAAAGTGATCGGGTATTATATGCAGTCAACATCTATTTATATAAATCCGTCAAAATCAGTGAAGTATGCAGTATTAAATCTTTGCTTGGCACATACATAACTTGGGACGAACAAGCCCAGGGGCAAAAAGCCCGTGACTTTCATGAACTGGCCACCGTTGTATACCGTGTATTACAACAGGCACAAGCTAATCGTACCGTGCCCTGTGATTGGATAATTGATACGGCCAATGAAACGGCTCGAAACATATATCGAGTAACCTGACAATGTGCTCAGTTGACTTTATTTCATTCTTATTTTGATTATTATGTTATTAATAAATAATAGAATACAGGTATACATAGAGCATAATTTATAACTTTCAGATAAAAGGACCTTTTCCATCTAGAATGATCATTTTTTTTTAGATAAAAAGGAGAGGGAAATCTGAACATTCCATTGTGAGAAAAGGAGAAACTACTTGTAACAAGCAATTTCTCCTTTTCTCACAAATTTTTCTACCCTATATAGTACTTATTTTCAATTTAAATGCTCTTTAAAATGTCGTCTGCAATTTGTTTCAATTTGGACTAGTCTAAAATTTGGTCGTCTGGTAATGGGTTAATTAGATACTTTTATTTCAAATCCTCTCTAAATTCTTTATTCATTTAATTTGTTGACTATTAGACATCTGAACATCTGAGTAATACATAAATATTCGGCAAGCAATTTTCCCCCCTTTTAATTTTTTTCCCCCAAACACTTGTTAATAAATGTTGAAATATGCTTCTTTATTCCTTACAAAACAAAGAAATTAAATGTTAAGGGAGAATTAAATGATGTTTAGACACCACATGTGTTTTATTGCCCCTAGGCTTATCTCTGCGGGCTTCTTCAAAGGGACAACAGACTTTAATCTTTGAGAATTGCAACCTACAATTCAATTTATAAGATAATTGATTATCTTATTACCCTTTCTGCTTTATCAAGTACAAACTTGTGCATTATATTTGTTATTTTGATGTTAATTTTTTTAGTAAAAGTTCAACGTCAGCACTTGAAAATTGTTCATGTATTCATTAATTTAGCTTTTATTATAAACATAATAATCAAATAATACTCTTATAATCATTAACATTTTTTTCTATTAAATTTTAGACATTCACCTATCGTTTGTTGAAATGATACCATGCATAAGTAATTATATTATGATCACAAAACAATCACTTTAAAAGACAGTAATATCGAAAATTATTTTCATAGCTATTGCTTTTTACACCCTCCAAAAACATACACACAAAAATCAAGAGACGCTACTCTAAGTTACTACTTGCACAGTTACCTCGCATAATACGGGCAGAATTCGCCCCGTTTCGATTAGCCTGTACCGGTCCCTATACACGTAGTGTATCAGGGGAGGTAACCAGTCTAGTGACTTCACAATCTGTATACGATGACAACCAAGTGTTCCGAACAAACCTAATTCGTTTTCTCGAAATAGCATTTCGTTTTAACATTTTAGTATTTCGTCTTCTCGAAATAGCATTTTGTTTTAACGATTAAGTATTTCGTTTTCTCGAAATAGTATTTCGTTTTCTCGAAATAGTATTTCGTTTTAACGATTTAGGATTTCGTTATTTCGCAATAAAAAATGTGTACCGGGCTCCGTACTATTATACCACATGACTGCAGTTAACTTTACTTGTTAACGCGAGTCCACAATTATATTTTAATTCACTTCAAAAGAAGGCAAGTAGGGCGTCTCGGGGCGTCTTGTTTTATGGATGAACGGTGTTGTTTTTCAATAATGCCTAGGATTCCGCTTTATTCATATTTTATAAAATTTAATTAATTTTGTTACAAAATTGAAATAGAAATGTCAAATGCAAAAGCGAAAAAATCAACATAGCATCATTCTTTCATACATTCATCCATTATGTCTCGTTTATATCTATTATAAATTTATAATCTTCTCTTATATTGCAAGTATTGTTAATCAAATAAACTTTTTTTACATCTGTTAATTTCTATTATTCAAATAGATTTTCTCGGTGAAATCATGATACAAAATGACCACACATTTGGTAAGAAATGGTAATATCATTGTACGAAATGACCAATCCTATGATACGAAATGGTAATTTCATTGTACGAAATGACCAATCCTATGGTACGAAATGACTGGACGAAATGGTTGTGGTACGAAATGTCCATAATTCTTTGTAACGATACTCTTCAATTAGAAGGTGCCGGGTTTGACACGAAAACAACTGAAAGTAAAAAAAAAAGTATTCAACGTTGTATTGACGCATAACTAAAGACAAAAAATGCCTGTAAGTATTTGTATATAGAGAAAATTGTTATCTGAAATTCATTTGCTGATTTTGCATTATAAATTTGAAGCATTTCTGCTTGTCTTGGGATCGGGAGATATTAAAGTTGGCATATGTTTTCTTTTCAAAGTTTTCGTGATGAGAAAGAAGACCTTCTTGGAGATAATTGATTGGCACATATTTACAGTAAAAAAGTAATGATCAGATTTCAATCAAACTGAATAAGCATTACTATCACATTTCTTGGATTGTGCATACTATGCCATAGTACTAGCATGTTAGTTTTTGGGGAAACGAAATTAAATCATTAAATGTTTCCACACTGGACACTGTACATAAGATCAGACTGTAAGTTCTGAGCAGTCTGATCTTAATATATACACTGTGTGCAAAAGGTCAGTGTGTCACATTCAGCAGCCTTTGGGCCCCAAAGGAAATTAAATGAGGTAAGAATTAAATTGTAAATTCACTGTTTTTCTTTTAAACTTAAAATCATATGAATGAGGAAAATACATAAGTTATGATGTTGGAGGTCCCCATGTAACCAGTGTAAAATTCCAAATTCCATTTACTTGTATTTACGAAAAAGGGTTCAGTGTGGTCGTGAAAATGAAAAGAGTAACTTTGTACATGACATGTTTATAACAAGTGCTTGTTAACCTCATGCTGCAAGCCCGGTAAAAAAAAAATATGTCAAACCACCAAAGAGGCACCAACTTAACCCTTTGTCCCTTTAGTGCTTTACATGGATGGAACACACAATTCTTTTCTCCAAATAAAAGGTGTCCTTCTCTCCTGGTCAGTTAACTGTCAGTCATAACAACATGATGCCAAATAAAAGAGTGCATTATTTATACTCAAGACGCTCTGGCGGCTTTCTATTTCGTAATGGATATCTCCTTTCTGCGGTCAGGGGAGTTTTTTTACCATTATCGTGGCACTCAGTTACTTCCATCGGCCCTGGCAGGATTTCGTTACATGTCTGACCGTTTGCGGCATCACTAAATGGTAAAGGTGGCATGGGAGGTTGCACAAGAGACATATTATCAGTAGAATTCATTTCAATTCCGGTAGTTCTTAATTAATCAACATGCCTTTTCCATGTAATACCGTTTCCAATCTCTATTTTGTAATGGAGCGGTTCATTTCGCATTACTACAAATCCGCTTATCCATTTTTCTTTTGAAGTCGGTCTGAAGTCGCGCGCTAAGATACGCTGGCCTAACTCGAACTCACGAACCGCTTTATTTGAAGTCAATGCCAATTTCATTTGACGGTTTGTAACATGAGTCTGAATGTCGGGTTTCACCAAATCTAACTTGTTTCGTCAGAGAAACAATTTCGCGGGTGTTTCGCCCGTACAGCTGTGCTGAGTGTTACAGTATGTTAACAAAACTGAATTCATTGCTCGCATAGCGGACTTGAATGTTCCATTAAACCTTTCAACGAGACCATTTGTTGATGGCTTTGCTACCGCAGTTCTTATGTGACAGATACCATTTCTTTTCATGAATTGGGAAAATTCATCAGCATTCAGCTGTAAATTGGCTCCCATTGTCTGTTACCAGTTGCTTTGGTAAACCATACCTCGCAAATACATTTCGCAATTCTTGAATTGTTTTGTCGGCCGTAACTGATTTCATTTCAATAACTTCGGGCCATTTCGAATGTGCATCGACCAAAACCAAGAACATCCGTCCTAAAAACGGTCCGACAAAATCTACATGTACGCGTTCCCAACTCGAAGTTGGCCATTCCAAGGGTGCAATTGCGCTTTTGCTGGAGCGGACTGCTGCATTTGACACGGCAAACAGCCTTTCACCATGCTTTCTGTATCAGCGTCAATGCCTGGCCACCAGACATAGCTGCAAGCTAATGCCTTCATTTTTACGATACCTGGGTGGCTAATATGTAATAAATCCAGTACACGTTTTCTCTATTTCATGGGACTAATTACTCAAATGCCCCACATTAGACATCCATGATTAATAGATATTTCGTTTCGATGCATGAAATAACCTTTCAAGAGAGGGTCATCATTGTTTGTTTTCCAGCCCCTTTGTACGTATTCGAAAACATGTGATAAGATGCGTTTCAGCCTCGTTTCACGGTTGATTTCCGCGCTTGTTACCAGAAGTTGTTCTAACTGTGAAGCAAAGAACACTTCTTCCTCTGAGATTTCTCTGCCAATTTCTTTCACTGGTGCGGGTAATCTTGATAATCCATCGACATTTGTATGCCTTTTTGTGTTTTTGTACTCGATGTCGTAATCAAAACCAGAGAGATATAATGCATATCTCTGTTTTTGTACTCGATGTCGTATTCAAAACCAGAGAGATATAATGCATATCTCTGTACGCGTGCTGCAGTCATAGCAGGTATGCTTTTGCTTGGGCTGAAATTGAAGTAAGGGCTTGGCAATCCGTAACCAATGTGAATGTCCTACCGTATAGATATGGATAGAACTTTTTCACTGCCCAATAAATTCCTAGTGCTTCCCTACCAATTTGTGCATATTTCATTTCTATTTTTGTCAGCGACCTTGACACATATGCAATCAGCCTTTCCGATCCATCTGGTATTACATGTGATAGAATACCAGAAATTCCGTATGGAGATGCTTCTGACGCGAGTCGGACAGGCAGTTCAGTTGTGCATTTTCTTTTAATGTTAGTTTAGCCTTTAGACCATTGATTTTCCCAATACCGTCACTAAATACAATTTTGTGCTGATCAATGATAGAGTTCAAACATACCTTTAGGTCTGCCTTTGTCAGGGAATGCACAGCTTAAATTCTGTCCCAATCCAATTTAATATCCTTCAGCTAGTCTCTCCCAAACATTGCAGGTCCATCGCCCTTTACAACGCACAGTTTCTTAACTGCTGACTGTCCATTATAGCAGACATTCACCATAATTGTCCCTTCCTGGTCAATTACGTCACCTAAATACGTTTTTACATCTGTATCGGGTCTGTCCAATGTCCTTTTTCCAAATCGTCTTTCGAGTTCAGAAATTGACATAAGTGTGACTGATGCACCCGTGTCTAGTTCCATAGGCAATTCAACATTATTGATCCTTGGAGTAATTGTGATTTTCTCACTCTGACTTCTAACAGAACTTATTACTTGGATACTTTCCAAACTGTTTTCCTCCAAAGTATGCACATTCTTGAATTTCAGACATATCTTCTTTCTATGTCCCTTCTTGTTACAGAAGTTGCACACTGCATTTTTCAGTCTACATTTGTCCGATTCATGGTTCGTTTATCCTCGTTTAGTTTATCCTAGTTTATCCTCGTCGCCAATTTGTTGTGTTTGTAACTATTGTTGATAATAAATAGAACTCCAAGATACGTCTAATACTAGTGATTTTATTTACACGGAGATTAGCATAATACAAGAAGCAGAGAGTAAACTGACCACACATGCTTTATACTGTATGTGGGCGGGGCTTATCAGTGGGCTATCTGCAGAGAGGCAGGATCAGCAATACACAGCAGAAATAAATTTGGAATTGTAAAAAAAAGCACATAGGAAAATAAATAAAGATAAAGTAAAAAAAATATTTAACTTTAAAGTTGGCCCTTCAGATTTTAAGATTAAAACTTTACAAAAGTTAAAAAAATCATCCTGATACTCCCATTGTCTTAATATTTTCATTCATAAAACCCAAGTAGTCAAAACCATCTGACAACAAGAGAAATTAGAGATTTAATACGGCCCAGGTCAACACCGACAGGAATCTTGCTCTATTTTTACATGAGCAACTCGCCCATTTACATACTGGAAATACACAGGCGAAACTTCAAACATAGCGCCTGAGGAAGATATTATGAAAAAACATGTTTGTTACATTATGGAATTTAAGCATCATTAGTCACATGCTAGTCACTTAACATTCCCCACAATGCTCCTTTTTATTTTTGGCGCGAAATCTAAAAATAGCTTAAGAGGCTACATAGCCATTTAAGGGAATACCATCGAAATTTTTTTTTTTCGTAATTTTGTGATTTTTAATTATTGATCATTTGTATTGTTTTTGCATATAAATTTCAATGATATATATTTTCTTTTAATTTGATGTGATGTGAAAATTCTGAATACCCACCTGTAAAAGCAAATTCAGGATGTGTGCTGGATTTAATGTTGTTTGTGAATGTTAAGGAGATGATATGATTTCTAAGGTGGATCAAGGCTTTTAATTCTTTCCAAGCTGAAGGAGATGTAAAATGCTGACACTGATGGTGTAGATCAAGATCAGACTGCACAGCATTTCTAGACCGTTAAATGGTTGAAGGTGTCCTATATTTGGTAGAAACAGCCTTAGAACTGTACTCAAATGAATTCCGTTATACATTGCAATTCCTTCCACCACCTAGTAGAAGAGAATTTGGGCATGTTTCAACTATCTTGATTTCTTATTTCTTTTTTCATATTTATCTATTACAACTCATTGATTAGGTAGTGGTACAATTGCAATAACATGAAAATTTTGGTCCCGGGGGTAACAAGTTTTACATGGGCTTATATAGGGAGAACTTCAAAATTATTCTTCCACCTAGCCATAGGGCCTAGGGCTACCAAATTTGGCATGTAGCTTTATCTAGTGGACTTCTACCAGGGTTTCCAGCTTATAGCCCAGGGGTCAAATTTGGCCCCGCCCCGGGGGGGTAACAAATTTTACATAGGCTTATATAGGGAAAATTTTCAAAATCTTGTTGCACCTAGCTATAAGGACTAGGGCTATCAAATTTTGCATGTAGCTTTATCTAGGCGGTCTCTACCAAGGGTGCCCAAAAGTATAGCCCTGGGGTCAAATTTAGCCCCCGTCACAGGGGATCACAAGTTTTGCATTGGCTTATAAAGGGAAACTTTAATAATCTACTTGTACATAGCCATAAGGCCTAGGGCAACCAAATTTTGCATGTAGCTTTATCTAATGGGCTTCTACCAAGAGGGCCAAAATTTTAACTTTGGGGATCAAGTTTGACCCCATCCCAGGGGTCACAAGTTTTACATTGGCTTTATAAAGCTGTCTCATGGGTCACGTATTTTACAGAGCCTTTTATAGAGCAAACTTGTTGTACAGGGCTTTTTATTGGGCAAGATTAAAAAATCTTCGTGTTTATAACCACACATTCTAGTTTCATATTGTAGGTCTGGGGTCAAAATTGGCTCCATCCAGGGATCACAAGTTTAACATAGGCCTCAAGATATAGTCACTTTAATTTATACATTAATCAAGGGAAATAACTCTTTTTTATGAAAGATAAAGTTTGGTACTATTTACCTCCCTTGATTATCAAACTGCATTGATACATGATTGGTGCTAGACATTAAGTTTTTTGATAGAAAATATTCTGTTTTCAAGTGTTATTCATTTTTTTGATGCTAATAGTTATGCTCACATGAGGTGAATAATAAATTCAGAGTAAGGTTTCTATCATTCAGCTTATTTTTCCAAGGATTTTACCTTTCATGCTAATGAATTAACCTGCTTGTACTGCCTGACAGCGTTCATTGTTTTTGAAGGCCTTCTTTTTCATGGTCATGAACACTTCAATTTGTGTGGTAAAGGGTTAAAAAGCCAGTGGAGCGATACAGGGCCAACATGGCCCTCTTGTATTGATTCTTATTTACAAAGAGTTTCCTTCGCTTCAAGGGCCAAAGAAAAATTAACTAGTGCCTCATACACTGAAAACATGTAGTAAAGTCCCCTCCCCCGAGTCATAAGAAAGCCAGGGGAAGTCCGCTAGTCATCTGTAGAGGGATAGGGTTAGTTGCTGAAAGTATCACACTTCAGCATTTCGGATTGCCCAGAGGGCTTGGGCTCGCTATTTGTCTTAGCCTCTTTTGGCTTTATTTGACCAAAATAGTTTAGTTTAGATATATTCTTCTTTTTGGCCATCGGAGTTTATCAAGAACAGCGATCATTTGATGCAGAACGAAAAACGAAACCGTTATCTGTTTACTTATGAAAATGAACTCATTAGCTCAAAATTCGGGGAACCCAACTTTCATGAAGTACTAAGCCAATCAGAATTGCCGTTACGATCCATAAAACGACTTTGAGGAAAACACGGAAGTGAAATTGATTCGAACAAAACAGACTTCCAGTGAATTTGTCCCAAGTAATCTTCATACCTATGTTGCATGGCTCGTATTTTTAATGCGCTGGGTGGCCCCTCAGACATGTTATTGTGGGCCATCTGTAATTTCTTAGCGCGGATCCTGCAATGATGCCTTCTCGGCAGAACTCTGTATGAGCGTATCATGAATGTCAGCTGTGGGCACTAAAGCAAAAAAAAAAAAATCATGATAAGAGCATTATTGCAATACTTTTATCATGATTCTTTTTTTTTATCACGATAATTCTCTTAAATTATCATGATAGCTATCTTGTATCTGATGGCAGAAATATAAACATGCCACCATAACACCATTCTAGTTTGGATATACAGTTTTTAATCGGTCGTTAGACCGATTAGAGACGGCGTTTTCCACAATCCAAACTGATCCAATTCCCGAAAAGGCCCTTTACAGGAATGGATGCATACAAACTATACATAATTAGTATAAAGACGGTTAGATTAGCTACTATTCAAGGAACATCATATTTACTTTGTTTTTGTTTTCTTTGAATGGGGAATATGGCATATTATTATCAATGCGTACAATAATATATTAATGAATTATGACACTCGTCTTCTAAATACCAGCACGTTATAGCATAGATTCTAGATACTGGTCAACAAATTGAAAATTTCCGACGTAAAGGGAAGAAATAGTCACATGATATATTTAGGTGGAGGTTTCTGGCGAAATAGAAGTCACATGATACAAGAGGGAACTGAACGGAGAACAAATCAAATTCTTCTGTGTGTATCACGTGATCGATTACCAACTGAAATTTAAATTTTCATGTAATTCTTGTATGCAAGTACTTTATCTGGATTGATTCCTTTGAATTTTTAAGAGACAGAACTGGTACACTTTGGGTTAGCTTGGCATTCCCGTGGATGGTTTTTGTTTATGCTGTACCCCCTCTACTATTTCTAAAGTTAAGTAGACGGCAGTGTGTGTAAAGCCACAAAAGTATAAGTTTGTAGATTTGTTGAAAAGGGAATCAGTCTGTCTGGAAATGGGGAAATGGGAGACTGCCATTTAGAGCTAGTCATCTTAGGAAACTTATAAATTATTTAACTTCATGTGTATAGAACTGAGTTTTGAGAAGTTTGTATATGAGTACTCTATTTGATATCTATAATGTACTATTTTAATGTTTTGTTAAAGTTAGTAATCTTTGCTTACTTTTTTAACTAGTAAGAAGTCGTAACCAGTCAATTGATAATTTAGATTTAGCACAGATTCTTATATATTTTCGACGGGATAAAAATATTTCTTCCCATTCAGAATCAAATGCTCAGCCTCAGCTATTCAAATCTATAAAAGAAACCTTTTATGTGCATTCAAAAGATCTAACAAAATACAACCCTGAAAAATAGAAGTTTAATATTTTTAGTTTCACAGATCATTTTTCCAAGAAAGCCATTTTTGGTTTAGAACTCTCAAAATGACATTTCATGTTTTTTACGGTTTTCATTGGTCAAATTAAGAGGAGGTACAGGGAAGTAAACAGATTTGGGAATTTTTGTAGTCATTTTTTTGTAATGCTCATTCAAGGTTAGAAATAAGGCCAGAAAGCTCCAAAGATCCTTTTAAGCTTACTATTTGACCATCTTAGACATTTATTGGCATTGCCTATGTCAGCAGTAGATATATTTGCAAAAATGACATGAAAATTTTGAACGAACTCTAACTGGCCTCTAAGAAGTATTACTCTCATTAAGTGTTATATATGTCCACTAGTAATTGGTGAAATGTTTTTCTCGAGTCAAACTTTAAACTAACTTAAGTAATTTTCATTAAAAACTTTTGTTGCCGTGACAACAGTTATACCCTTGAAAATATTCAAATTGCTCCATCAATCATTCAATGGCTCCTCCCGGGTGACTCAGTGGTGAGCGTGTCGGTCTCATGACCCGGTGGTTATGAGTTCTATCTTTGGTTGAGGCGAACTTTCTTTCAGGCGTATTTTCGCCTCTCACCTCTGCAGAAGCATGTGAGAAAAGTAGTCGGTGGCTTTTGAAAGAAAAGTTGTGTTAGTACTGGTGTGAGAAAGTAAGGAAACACATGTGCATCATCGATCGCCATGATATGACCGTAGCTGTTACAGTGGCTTTAAACTCCAATACAACCAACCAACTAATCAATAATCATTCAGTGATAACCCATTACAGTGCTTACAGCACTTTGATTTATTGAACTTGATGATACAGCTACATGTGACTAAGTTATTCATTATATGAACAAAAATTACTCAATAAAACTTTCTACTAAAGGATCATATATTTATGTACCAGTAAGTATATACCCAGTATTTCATACTTTTCTTTTTCGGTTGAAAAATTGTGTAAAGTTACTTAAGTACCTAATCTATTATTTATTAGAACAATTTTTTAGAGCCTCAACTACTGCCTAGCTAAAAAAAAGGACCAGTAAGTGTTTATCACTCTTAAAATGAGTTTTATTATCAATTATTGCTCAAAGTGTATTCAATCTTTCATTTTTCAACTGGCAGCCAAAAGGAAAACAGGGCACAAGAGGCCAGAAGCAGATTGAGACAGAAAATAAGCAGACATTACAGTTCTACATGTATGTTATTCTAGGTGTAAATGTAAGTCTCTATGTTAATCAAACCAGATACAAAACAATTTAGATTTAGATTCATTCATATAATTGAAAACAGTAATTTTGCTACTTGTGAATCAATGAGGCTTAACTCGTTACCAAACAACAAAATTTTATTATACTGATCCAAAATGGAAGCCTTTGCAGAGGACAAAATAAATGTTACGATACTGAAAATTGAAATTTGTTTCAGGAAGAGGAGAAAAAATTGTGGGAAAAGGAGAAATTGCTTGTTACCAGCATTTTCTCCTTTTCCAACTATGTTTTCAAAAGACTTCTTTCACAGGGGTGGTAAAAGTTGGGATTGTGTGGTAAAGAGTTAAATGATAAAATCTATCATTAGAAAGGAAAAAATAGTATTGGAAAAGGAGAAAATGCTGGTGACGAGCATCTTCTCTTCCCACATGTTTTCAAAAGCTTGCATATTCAGGGTTGCAGGTCTACATGTAACATGTGGTTGCTTGATGCAGCATTGAAAACAAACCAGAGTAAATGGCCCTCCAGGGTTATTGCTAAACTTGGTTTCAAAGTCCTTGCCGTTGGCTTCTGTTACACTTTTGTGTCCATGGGCAAAAAGCTGCAGAGCCTAAGTGTGGTATTTGTGAAACCAAGTCTGGATGTAAGTAGGTGAGCTGTATGGGTTTATTAGTGAAATACTATTGAAAGCAGCAGAAATTCCAATTTAAAAACGTAGGAAGAAAGCAACATACTTATAGCTGTCCCAATCCCTTATAAAGTAAGAAGATTGTTAAATGTCAGTAAAAGGTATTGGAGGACTTGTGAGTAAGGATTTTAATGTCTTGTAAAAGAAGGTTGCTTTTAGAGTTGTAGTTTATTTTGATTTTTAAATGGCATGTAAGATTGTGGTAGAAAACAATATTGTGCATATTTATCATTTCAGATAGCTTATTATACAGTCCAATTTTTGCTATTCACAGATTCATTTACAACTTTTTATATAGTAAGTACTTAAATCTTTACCAAATGACAAAATTACTGAAGTTCAACCAAACTTGAATCATTTTCAGTAGACAAATGTAGCTCAATTAATGGTTTCTGTACTTATATGATACAGTAGAAAACATGGGGGAAGGAGAAAATGCTGGCCACCAACATTTTTCCATATCCTACAATGTTTTTAAAAGTTTTCTTCTCCAGGGTCTATGTTTGTCAGGATGGTGTGATTAATGGTAAAAAGATTACAAGTTGGTTGTCACTTTCTGCAATGATAATTTAAGCATTAATCATGATGTGAAACCACCCATAGTTTCTACTACCTTGAAACACAGTATGACAAAACCACGGTAAAATCTACATTATTCTACGTAGGGTGACATCATTACAAGATTACAATTCAGTTGTCAGTCTGTGCAATGATAATTGGAAATAAAAATACTTTTTGTACTATCACTGTTGTATCTCTTTACCTGACAACATGACTTTAGACCATGTTTTAAGCATTAATCATGATGTGAAACCACCCCTGGTTTCAACTACCCAACCTTGAAACACAATGTGACAAAAGCATGGTAAAATTAAGAAATAATCTTCTTTCTATCGTAGTATATCGTTCAATAAACCACAGTTGTGAGATGAGCCACAATAAATAATCCACAAGGGTGATAGCCAGAGTGGGTTATTCATTGCGCCTCATAACTCACAATGTGGTTTATTGAACGATATACCATGATAAAAAGAAGATTATTTCAATTCTAACATGACCAATTCTTAATGAAAGGGAAACAAGTTCAAACTGAGAGTAAAAAGGCGGATGAAGATTATGTTCCATTGAATAACTCACTCATTGAATGATGTCACTGGATATAGGATGACGTCACTCTACATGGATTGTCGCAGATTTTACCATGTTTTCCTTGCACTGTGTTTATAGAGCCAAAGTCGCGCGTCATGTTAGAATCTACATTATTCTATGTAGGGTGACGTCATTTGATATAGAGTGACGTCACTTTGTATAAAGTAAGTATGTAAGTTATTCATTGGAATGTAATCTGCATCAGTGTTTCTACTCTTAAATAATGAAGTTAAGAACTTGTTTTCCTTTGATTAAGAGTTGGTCATGTTAGAATGGAAATAATCTTCTTTCTTTTGCGGTTTATCGTTCACCAAACCATGTTTTGAGTTGAAAGGCGCAACTAATAACCCCCTCAGGCTGTTGCCCTTGTGGATTATTTATTGTGCGTTATAACTTACAACTATGGTTTATTGAACAATAAACCACAATAGAAAGAAGAGTATTTCTTAAGTAGAAGACAAATTCTCTGTTGTTTGTTTTTAGAAGGACCACTCGCATTTTGTTAAGTTTCTATAACTTAACGGTACTCTTTACCAAGCAACAAATTTTAGACTGGTCCAAATTGAAAGTTTTTGCAGACAAAAAAAAAATGAGTGTAGTTCAGTTGATGACTTTTGTCTTTGATAATGTAGAAAAAATTATCAGAAAATGAGAAAATGCTTTTTGCCAACATTGTCTCCTTTTCTCAGAATGTTTTCAAAGCCCCATCTTCTTTAGGGTTGTCAAAGCTTGAAATTATGTGGTTAAGGGATAAAGATCTTATTTAACCCATTACCAAACAACAATATTTTAGACTGGTCCAAATTGACAGCATTTGCAGACGACAGAATAAAAGTAACTGAAAATTTGAATTTTGTTTTGTGAAGAAAAGAAAAAGTTGTGGGAAAAGGAGAAAATGCTGATTACCAGCATTTTTTCCTTTTCCAAAATGTTTTCTAAAGGCTTCTTTGTCAGGGGCGTCAAAAGTAGGGATTGTGTGGTAATGGGTTAATTGCCAATGGTAGTTTTGTTGAAATTTGCCAATAGTTTAAATACTGGGGAGGTAGATCAGGATACAACATTTTAGGTTGTACAAGTCTGAACATCATGATTAAACTTGTTACACTGTGATGTAATAGGTCAGTGTTTAACCCATTACCACACAAACCCTACTTTTGACGCCCCTGAGAAAGCAGCCTTTAGAAAACATTGTGGGAAATGGAGAAAATGCTGGTAACCGGCATTTTCTCCTTTACCAAAATTTTCTCCTTTCCCCGCAATGTTTTCTGCCTTTCACTAAACAAATTTCAAATTTTGGGTCACTTTTATTTTGTCGTCTGCAAATGCTTTTGACTTGGACAAACCTAAAATTTTGTCGTTTGGTAATGATTCAAGGACCAAAATGACAGTCTAGTATTTTCGTATAATTATTATCGTCATAAAGTATAAGTGAATAGCAAAGATTTCTATTGCTGGAAAAGAATGCATATAGATCCCTTCAGCAAGGAACATAGATTAAAATTTACTTGGGGTTATGCTCATTGAAAAAATGGTTTGATGTATCTAAAAAGTTATTGATCTGTGTCAGCCTACCCTATCTATGCAAGCTGTCAGCCTACCCTATCTATGCAAGCTGTCCTGGTTAAACACTTTTTGGTACATAGGTTTAATTTCTGCATGTGACTTTGTCAAAGGATAATACTACCTCACAGCTGAGGCAATTTTAAGACAAAATGATCAAAATAATGCAACAGCTTGCTTGGTATAGTACACAAAAAAGATTCATTAACTCATTAACAAACAACAATATTTTAACCTTGTCCAGATCGAAAGCATTTGTAGACGACAAAATAAAAGTGACTGAAAATTTGAAATTTGTTTTATGAAGAGTGGAAGACATTGTGGGAACCAGCATTTTCTCCTTTTCCCACAATGTTTTCTAACAGCTTCTTTCTCAGGGTCATCAAAAGTAGTGATTGTGTGGTAATGCATTAAGCAATCTTTTCTCAGGGCATAGCTCACTTTGATTCTTATTTATTTATTTTAGGTGTTATCACTCTTTGCCATAGGGGTTCAGATAGCAGCTTACAAGTTTATGCACACAATTTCTTCAAGTGGGTCAGACATAAATATGGAATCAGGAATGGGAGAGTATGTTGTCTGTTGTTTAGTTCTCTTGTAGACGATCTTTTTGCTGTACAATATACATTACGATCATACACTGTATCCATGCATTCTTGCTTGTAACAGGAAACCACTCCATTTCCCACAATCTTTCCTATACACTGAAAAAAAATCAGGAGTTTTTCTCACTGTCACATGTGGCTTATTTGTGTCTAATTTTACTGTTTTGGTATGTCAAAAATTTGCTAGTACAGTAATGGGTTTAATGATGGATAGAGGAAGTTTGAAGTGTGGCTAGGATAAAAAGTGCATGTATTTATTAATTCTTTAAAAATACCAAACAAAAAACTTTAGACTTGTCCAAATTGACACCATTTTTAGACAACAAATCAAATGTGATTCAAGTGATGGGGTTTGACTTTGAGCAAAAGATGCCTGGTAAAGAAAGCTTTGTAGGAATAGGAGAATTTGCTCCATTTCCCTCAAGGTTTTACAAAAATTCTTTTCAAAAGGGTTGTTCAAGCAAGAGATTGTTTGGTAAAGACTTCATCTTTACTACACGCCTTGCCATACTTCAGATCATATATTTTTTCCCTTTTTACAGGCATGCCAAGGATGTATTGTTATTAACAGCTATTGTAGAAGGATTGTCACTGATATCTAACTATTTTTGGTTACTATGGCTAGTGGTAAGATAACCTTTTTCATTTTAGGGATTACCTATCAATAATGACTAATGCCAATGCAATATTAACAGTTCTTAAAAACATTGTGAAAAAAGGCGACATTGCTTTCTTGTCTATTATGTTTTCCAAAGTGTTAAATTTGTACCTAGCACTCCGACTTTTAACAACCCTGAGAAAGAGGCCTTTTGAAAACATTGTAAGAAAAGGAGAAAATGCTGGTAACCAGCATTTTCTTCTTTTCCCACAATGTTTTCTACCCTTTTCAAAACAGATTCCAATTTTGAGCCATATTTATCATGTCATCTGCAAATGCTTTCAATTTGGACTGGTCTACAATTTTGTCATGTGGTGAAGAGTTAAGTCTCGGATATGATTAAAATTCTATTTAGAAATTTTGACCCCTTATCAACCCAAGAAAAACTATTTCCAAAAAAACTCTGATAAAAGTAGAACCAGCATTTTCTGTACTCACAAAGTTTTCAAAATCTTCTTTCTGATGTGATTTATAGTATAATAAATCCATTTGTGAGTTATGAGGCACAATAAATACTGTACAAGTGGAAATTTTTGTGACAGAAATTTTGTTATCTTGATAATAGAAAAAAACTTAATTTTTCACATATTTTACAATAAGTATACCTACAGAATAATGTTTGTCTTGAATTTGCAAAAATTTTGTTTACAAAATAACTGAAAACGGTAATGCACAAATTTTACACGTGTATGTACATATATACAGTAAACTACCAGGGCAATAGCCCAAGTGGATTTTTCATTGAGGTTCATAACTTAAAGCATGGTTTTTTAACAGTAAGACATGACAGAAAGAAGATTATTTTGGTAAATTTAAAGGTGGGTATTTAGAATTTTTACATCTCACTAAAGTAAAAAATATATATATCACTGAAATTTATATGAAAAAATAAAACAAATCATCAATAATTAAGGCTCTTAAAATTAGAAAAAGAATATTTTTTGATGGTGTTCCCTTAAAAGGCTACGTAGCCTCTTAAGGTATTTTGAGATTTGGCACCAAAACTCAATAAAGCAGTGTGGAAATGTCAAGTGACTGGCACATGACTAATAATGCTTAAATTTGATTACATAACAAACATATAATAATCATTTTCCATAATGTCTTCTTCGGATGTTATGTTTTAAACTTTGTCTGTGTATTCCTGTATGTAAATGAGCAAATTGATCATCTAAAAAGAGAACGTGTCTCCTGTTGGTGTCAACCTGGGCCATAGTAAATCTCTAATTTCGACTACTGAGGTTTTATGGACGCAAATTAAAAGGCTTTGGGAGTATAAGGATGAATTTTTTCATTTTTAGCTCCACTGGCCGAAGGCCAGCGAGCTATTGTCATGGCATTGTGTGCGTCCGTCTGTCCGTCAGTGCATGCGTGCGTGCGTCCGTAAACTTTTTCTTTAAAAAATTTCTTCTCAGAAACTACTGACTGGATTTTTACCAAATTTCACAGGAATGTTCCTTAGGTGGTCCTCTTTCAAATTCCTTCAAATAATTGTGTTCCATGAATAATTCTGGTTGCCATGGCAACCAAAGCAAAAATCTTTAAAAATCTTCTCCTCCCAAACCGCTAATTGGATAGCATTATTTTTTTGCAGGAATGTTCCTTAGATAGAGGTCTACACAATTTTCTTAAAAAAAAAAGATCCATCCAAAAACATGGCTTTTATGGGAGACTCATTTTCCTTTTATGGTTTAAAGTAAAATCTTTCAAAATTTCTTCTCTCAGGCTATTCGTTTTTATTTCATTGTTGTATTGCAGGTTAGTTCCTATGGTGGTAAGTCTTTATCATACAATCCTGACTTTTAATGACCCAAAAGAAGAAGTTTTTGGAAAACACTCTTGGAAAAGGAGAAAATGCTGGTAATCAGCATTTTCTCCTTTTCAGTGTTTTCTACTCTATCAAAGAGAGAAATCATCATTTCATCAATGTTTAATTTGTTGTTTGCAAATCCTTTCAGTTTGGTCACCTCCCAAATTTTGTCGTTTGGTAAAGAGTTAATGATGGTTTTTTTACATAATCTATAATCCTATTGATATAAAACAAGAGAATCTCTGCACTTTGATTAGTTCTGGTAAAGGTTTGTTGACCTACTGGTGACCTAGTACAAAGAGGGTCAGGGCTTTACTGTTGTGATCAGGCATTTTGTTATCCAATCAAACTGAACCTGCAACTTCAATAAAACAATTGCCACAATACATATTTTCTATATTTTGATGTTTCCCCACCCAAAATGGTTTGTAACAAGACCCTTTTTAACCCATTACCACACAGTCCCTACTTTTGACGTCCCTGACAAAGAAGACTTTAGAAAACATTGTGGGAAAAGGAGAAAATGCTGGTAACCAGCATTTTCTCCTTTTCTCACATCTTGTTATCTACCTTTCACAAAACTTTCAAATTTTCAGTGACTTTTATTTTTTCATCTGCAAATGCTTTCCATTTGGACAACCCTAAAATGTTGCCATTTGGTAATGAGTTAACTATAACCAGAAGACAATTTTTATAACTGGTCATAATTGAAAGATGTTGCAGACAACATGATAAATCTTCAAATTAGTAAAACTTGTATCAAAAAGGGTAGAAATTATTGAAAATGCAGGTTACTATTATTTTCTTCTTTTCTCACAATGTTTTTCATAGCTTTTTTTCCTTAGTGACCTAAAATGCAGGAATGAATGGTAATTGTTAAAAACTTCTCTTCGCCGTTACAGAAAAATCAGGCCTGTGGAGCGATACAGGCGCTCAAGCGCCTCTAGTTGTAAAATTTTCTTCCTAAAATCTGAAGGGCCACCTTTAATAAAAAATTCAGTATTCCATTGGCATCAAACATCAACATCGAAAAAGAAAAGTTTTAATGCCTCATTTTTCCCTATAAAACGAGTAAGAAGAAAGAACGTATAGTCTTAGCATCACAGTTACCATAGGTTCAAATGCTTTAAAACCTCATCTGCTCCCAATCTAATTTTCATTGCAATACTTACTGATTTTGATTGAAAAAACAGTAAAAATCCTTGAGTTTTTCCCTCCCATTGGTCGAGAAGCGGAAAATGTTGACTAACTGTGATTGATAAAAATAAGAGGGCAGAGACATGGAACAGCCGTGGTACTTAACTTTACATACATTAGAATGACATAAATTTCACCGTTCCAGGTTCCTCTTGGTTTTAACTAAAATCCACTCTGAGACAAAAGAGTGCTTTGCCAAAGGATGTTGCCCCACAGCCTGTAGGGCAAACTTAAACTCAAAGTCTCTGGAGTACAAGTCCCAACACCTGATCACTGTGGCAATGGAAGATTCTGTTCAAAATTGATAAGATATGATAGCCAGGTAACCATTCTACAATTATCTTTATTTCAGGCCCCTGGAAGAGCCTTGTATATGTTATGGGTTAATATTCTAGGCCCTTGGTTCTTCGCAGAACCCCCACCAGAAATGGATGAAAAGAAACAGAAAAAGATGGAGAGGAAAATGAGACGACGTTGACCTTGAAGAAATGATTTAGGTTTTCTTTGCCAAATCCTCTGCAATATTCAACATGTTTTTGTATGTTTTTTTTATTTGACAAAGGTTTTTAGCTCACCTTAGCACAAAGTGTTAAAGGTGAGCTATTGTGATCGCCCTATGTCTGTCGTCCGTCAACAATTTCTTTAAACATCTTCTTCTCCTAAATCACTGGGCCAATCTTCATGAAACTTGGCAGGAATATTCTTTGGGTGAAGCTCTACCAAAGGTGTACAAAGAATTTAATTCCACACATAACTCTGGTTGCCATGGCAACCAAAAAAATCCCCGAAATCTTTAAAAATCTTCTTCTCTGAAACTAGAAGGCATAGAGCTTTGATATTTAGTATGTACCATCTCCTAATGGACTTCTGCCAAGTTTGTTCAAATTATGCCCATAGGGTCAAAACTTGTCCCACCCTAGGGGATAACAAGTTTGAGCATAGGAACAAAGAAGGAAAACTCTGAAAAACTTCTCCTCTGAAACTTGAAGGCATAGAGCTTTGATATTTATTATTTAGTATCTCCTAGTGGACCTCTACCAAGTTTGTTCAAATTATGCCCCTGGGGTCAAAACTGGCCCCACCCCAGAGGTCACAAGTTTGAGAATAGGAACAAAGAAGGAAAACTTTAAAAATCTTCTCCTCTGAAACTTGAAGGCGTAGAGCTTTGATATTTAGTATGTGGCATCTCCTAGTGGACCTCTACCAAGGTTGTTCAAATTATGCCCCTGGGGTCAAAACTTGCCCCACCCCAGGCAGGGTTTTCATTTTGAAATGAAACAACAGATCGATTGACAAAAACAACAGGCAGGGGGTCAAGGGGGCCGCCTAGGCCCCCTTGTGGGTCTAGGGCAACGCCCTGGTAGGGGGACCAGGGGGGCAAAGCTCCCCCGGCCGAAAACGATTCTGAGCTTTTGTGAGGTCTCCTTGATGGTAAATCTGTTTTTTTTTCTCTCTATCATTATGTCATGAGTTTGCTCTTAAAACATTATTTGGATCTCACTTGTACATATACAGTATGTAAGTGAGGTCCAAATACTGTTTTGAGAAAAATACACGTATAAAATACGAAAACAAATGTTAACATGTCTTACTTCACAGCCAATTAAGAGTAAGACATACACACACCTATTTGATTTTTTACAAAGAGCAAAGGAGATAGGACATTTCATTTTTATTATTTAAATTTACATTCTAAATCTTAAATTTAACCCAATTCACCTTAAAACATTTAACAAATTAAATAATCTTTCATATATCTCAGATCAATGCATTCGCTTTTATGGTAAATGTCCAAAGACAAAAATAAAATGAAACATAAAGTATGTATTGTCGATGTACAATAGTTCGACGACAACTCGCTTCTCGGGATTGCAAAATTGCAAAACGTTCTGTAAAAAACTGAGTCACGCACTTTAAACTTTATTGTTAATTTTATTTCAACTTTACTAACCGGCGTCATCGTCTAATTTGGCGTTTTTAAAACCAAAATCAAATAAACAGCAATTTGCGGACTTCTTTCTCTTTGCTTTGGCGTCCATGATTACCAAATAGAGTTTGGAGCAACGTATCGAGGCCTACGATTGGATAATTTTATGCAAGCATCCAATGAATGACCGCGTAACAACTGTTTCTGGTTTCGCGGTAAAATTGAACCGGTGTCGCAGTACAGTTACCAACGCGTGAAATATTTTCGGTATAAACAGAGCGATCGATTTTTTAAAGATCCAGCAAAAACAACCGATTAAAAGCCGATTTCAACCGATGTTTTTGATCGGCAATCGGCTTTAAATGAAAACCCTGCCCAGGGGTCACAAATTTGAGTATAGGAACAAAGAAGGAAAACTTTAAAATTCTTTTCCTCAGAAACTAGAAAGTGTAGAGCTTTGATATTTGGTCTGTTGCATCTTTTAGTGGACCTCTACCAAGTTCGTACAAACGATGTCCCTGGGGTCAAAACTGGCCCCACCACGTGGGTCACAAGTTCAAACATTGTCTGCGCATAGGAACAAAGAAGGAAAACTTTAAAATTCTTCTCCTCTGAAACTAGATGGCATAGAGCTTTGATGTGGCATGTCCCAGTGGACTTCTACCAAGTTTGTTTAAATCATGCCAGTGGGGTCAAAAACTTTTAAAATTCTTCTTCTTTAAAACTAGAAGGCATAGAGCTATGATATTTGGCATGTAGCAATTCTTAGATGACCTCTACCAAGTTTGTTCAAATTATGCCCCTAGGGTCAAAACTGGCCCCACCCCAGGGGTCACAAGAAGGAAAACTTTAGAAGTCTTATTCTCTGAAACTTGAAGGTGCAGAGCTTTAATATTTGGTATGCAGAATCTTCTAGTGGACCTCTACCAAGTTTGGTCATATGATGTCCCTGGCATCAAAACTGGCCATGCACCGGTGATCACAGGTTGGGACATAGGAACAAAGAAGGAAAATTTTAAATTTCTTTTTCTCTTAAACGGGAAGGTGTAGAGCTTTGAGAATAGGTATGTAGCATCTTTGAGTAGACCACTACCAAGTTTGTTCCAAAGTTGCTACTTAGGTCAAAACTGGCTCAGCCCCAGGGACCACAAGTTTGAACATAGGACAAAGAAGGAAAATTTAAAATTCTTCTTTGAAACTGAAAGGTGTGTTTGATATTTGATTGCCCTATGTCCAGCGTCTGTCGCCCGTCAACAATTTCTTTCAACATCTTCTCCTAACCCACTGGGCCAATCTTGATGAAACTTGGCAGGGGTGCTCCTTGGGTGAAGCTTTACCAAAGTTGTTCAAAGAATTGAATTTCACTCATAGGCTATAGTCTAAGGTGAGCGTTCCAGGGCCAATGACCCTCTTGTTTATATATGTTATCCTAATAGACGATTTGCCAGTTAGATTCGATATAAGCGATATTTCCATTTTATCGTTAGTGGTGCACCAGAAGTATCACGTGACACAGGACAAACAAAGTATTATTTCAGTAACAAATGCCGTATGTCCCGTTCGCAAATCATTTAATTTTGGACAAATTCATACCTGAAAAGAAAATGACATAGTAAGAAATCTAGAGGAAATCAATTCTAACAGAAAACATATTTCATGATACTCCTTCTGAAAGAAATAACAAAACACAAAATATGCATTTTATGAGATCGTATTGAAATAAAGAGCATGTTGACACTAAGAACGAACTTACTGTCTGAAACCTGTATAAAATTCATAATCCTGTCCATTAATGATACCAAAGGGGTAAATTAATATGGAACAAAAGATACGAAGAGTTAATTTAATGTGACATGTGTGTGTATAAGAAGCAAGTACATTACGGCTGTTCTAAAGGTCACCCACCCTGCAGTGCGATACCGAGATCAAAAGAACACCGATTTAACCCTTTAGCCGTTTTTTTTTTTAAGTAAGACTTCATTAGATACATATATTTAAAATTTTAAATACATGTACTCAAAATGAAGCTTGAAAGGTCTGAAATTTTATCTGAAGCCACGTTTCTTTTGTTCATGATCTATAACATGAGGTTATTCATCAATAGGGACATACCTGAAAGTGCAACAAGGATGTTTGATAATACTGATAGTGCTTTAATTTAATACCAGTAAATGGACTGTCCCTGTCTTTAAGACACTGGACAGCTAATCAACCTTTTACCAAAGTATTTAGAGCAACCCGGAAAAAAGGGAGATAGACATGCTGATTTGTACCACTTTCTGTTATTTCTCTCACTTGCTCAACACCTCCCCCTTTCAAAAAAAAAAAGAAAACAAAAAGTAATCAATATGTATTGTATTGTCATTTATCAGAAACATCTCTGAAAAAAAATCAAAGTGTGAGAGAAAATATTTGGGAAAAAAAAGGAAGGAAGGAAGGGCTTGCAACAAGCATTTTCTCCTGTTTCAACAATAGGTTTTCTTTTTAACTTTTTCAAAGACAATTACAACCATTTGACCCTCGTTTATTCTATCGTTTCCATCTTCTAAGTATCGGGACGAGTCCAAAGTGTTGTGGGGTGAAAACATTCATGGTAACCATTTAAAACTCTATACCACATAACCCAAGCTTTTTACGACCCTTAGAAATACAAAGTTTTTTAAAAATGTTGTTCATTTTTAAGCCACATTCAAATTGTTACATGTATCTGCAAAGGCTTTCAATTTGGGCAAGTCTCAATTTTTTGTTTCGTAAAGAGTTAGTGAAAGATTCAGTGTTGTACAAAAAAATGGTTGTGTGGGGCGATAACATCAATATTACTGCAATAGACCTTTCCTATTTTTATGTTTGCCGAATTCCGTAGCTAAGTTTGCAACGTACAGGATCGAAGTCCAGGAATCTGTGGTTTTATCTATTGAAACTATTAATGTAATAATTTTCCAAACAAATAGTTCCAGTATCTGCTTAGAGACAGACACAGTCTCCTTACAAAAAACTGGGACATTATACATTTTGAATTTACAGCGAAAATCCTAACTTTGAAATAACAGTTTTTAAAAATCTGTATAGTTACATGTTTGCCATGTTCCTGTTTGAACTACCTTATAAGTTGACTATCGTAATAACAATTAAATTCAAATTTCAAACCTTACCTCTAGAAAAAAAATACATGTAGGTTAGAAATTCATCTTCAGGAAGCGAATACATGCTATACTTTGCTTCATTGAAAAGCTATTAACGGTTTAGCTGGGTGTTCGTTTGATCTCTGTATTTCACTGCAAAGTGGGTGATCTATATGAAAAGCCGTTGTATTATTTTTAGGCACCAACTAACACACACGTGTCATAATTAAGTGTTTATCCCATTTAGTCTTACATTGATCACTTGTAAAGGTTTAGAATTGTTAAAATCTGTGACGGTGGGTAAGTCTGTTCTAATTACTGGCACTAAAAGATGCATTTTTCTGCCCGAACATGTTTTTCAAATGCATTATTAGCTCGCTATTGCACAAAGTGCTAAGGGTGAGCTATTGTGGTCGCCCAATGTCCGGCGACCGTCCTCCGTCAACAATTTCTTTAAACATCTTCTCCTCCTTAACCTCTTGGCCAATCTTCATGAAACTTGGCAGGAATGTTCCTTGGGTGAAGCTCTACCAAAATTATTCAAAGAATTTATTTCAACTCATAACTCTGATTGCCATGGCAACAAAAGGAAAAAAAAACGAAATCTTTGAATATCTTTTTCTCTGAACTAGAAGGCGTAGAGCTTTGATATTTGGTATATGTCATCTCCTAATCGACCTCTACCAAGTTTGTTCAAATTATGCCCCTGGGGTCAAAACTGGCCCCGCCCCGGGGGATAACGAGTTTGAGCATAGGAACAAAGAAGGAAAACTTTAAAAATCTTCTCCTCTGAAACTTGAAGGCGAAAAGCTTTGATATTTGCTATGTAGCATCTCCTAGTGGACCTCTAACAAGTTTGTTCAAATTATATCCCTGGGATCAGAACTGGCCCCACCGAAGAGGTCACAAGTTTGAGCATAGGAACAAAGAAGGAAAACTTTAAAATTCTTTTCCTCAGAAACTAGAAAGCATAGAGCTTTGATATTTGGTATGTTGCATCTCCTAGTAGACCTCTACCAAGTTTATTTAAATGATGTCCCTGGGGTCAAAAATGGCCCCACCCCGGGGGTTTGAGCATAGGAACAAAGAAGGAAAACTTTAAAATTCTTCTCCTCTGAAACTAGATGGCGTAGAACTTTGATATTTGGTATGTGGTATCTTCTAGTGGACCTCTACCAAGTTTGTTTAAATCATGCCCGTGTGGTCAAAACTGGCCCCGCCCCGGGGGTCACAAGTTCGAACTTAGGAACAAAGAAAGAAAATTTTTAGATTATTCTTCTATTAAAGTAGAAGGCATAGAGCTATGATATTTGGCATGTAGCATCTCCCCCTCTGACAAGTTTATTCATATTAATTCCTTGGGGTCAAAACTTGCGCTGCCCCGGGGGGTCACAGGTTGGAACATAGCAACAAAGAAGGAAACCTGTATAGATCTTATTCTCTGAAACTTGAAGGTACAGAGCTTTGATATTTGGTATGCATAATTTTCTAGAGGACCTCTACCAAGTTTGGTCATATGATGTCCCTGGTGTCAAAACCGGCCATGTCCCGGAGGTCACAAGGTGGAACATAGGAACAAAGAAGGAAAATTTTAAATTTCTTTTTCTCTTAAACGGGGAGGTGTAGAGCTTTGATATTGGGTATTTAGCATCTTTGAGTGGACCTCTACCAAGTTTGTTCCAAGGATGCTGCTTTGGTTAAAACTGACCCAGCCCTGGGGACCACAAGTTCGAACATAGGACAAAGAAGGAAAATTTAAAATTCTTCTTTGAAACTGGAAGGTGTAGCGCTTTGATATTTGATTGCCCTATGTCGGGCGTCTGTCAACAATTTCTTTAAACATCTTCTCCTAACCCACTGGGCCAATCTTGATGAAACTTTGCAGGGATGTTCCTTGGGTGAGGCTTTACAAAAGTTGCTCAAAGAATTGAATTTCACTCATAAGCTATAGTCTAAGGTGAGCGTTCCAGGGCCAATGGCCCTCTTGTTATGTAACCTGGTTTAACAGATCCCACTTTAACTATATATTTGCACTAATTTCTTTCAGAGTGGGAGGGGTAAGGGTATTTGTTTTTCAAGTTATTAAACCTTATTTTACTAAATAAATTAAAGGCCACTTTTAAAGCTGATAGTAAAAACTCAAATGTTATTTCAAAGAAATATCTTGAGGAAAAGTATCTCCGTATCAGATAGTGTAGATCTAGGATCAGACTACACATTCTTCCTAGTGTGATCTGAATCTGTATTGTCTGCAAAAGATCATTGAGTCGCACTTTGCAGTCTAAGGGTTAATGCACTCTGCATACAAAAAGTTCTATCAACACACCCGGCAGGAGACAGCACTTATGATACAGCTTTATTGCCTGAAGTTGAAAATTGATAAAACAACAGCTCTTTCTTGTGTGTTTTTTCGAAAAAGATAATTGATAAAACTACTGGCACGGCTGTTTTAGGTTTTTTGTCTTATTTATTGCGTTTAGGGTATATTCCATTTAAGAAATATGACCCTTTCACTATTCGGGTATATACAAGATTGGGAAAGATTGTCCGGTGGAAAGTATTCGCAAGGGAAGTGGTGATGCGTCAGTAACAGTAATTGGCAAATGGTCTATTGCAAAACAACTTTCAGGGAAAATGATTTTTGCCAGAGTTCATCCATATTTTTTGTTTCTTGATGTCAAATGTACCATGTATAGATAGGAGAAAGGTATCAGTCTGCGTATCTGTACAATGTGCATTCTAATCCCTGTCTGTCTTTTGCCATGTCTGATTAACCCTTTACTCCATAGATACTCATTTTGACGTATCAACAACAGACAGCTTTTGAAAACATTGTGGGAAAAGGAGAAATTGCTCGTAACGAGCAATTTCTTCTTTTCCCACAATGTTTTCCACTCAATCAGATATTTGTATCCTCATTTGTCCATATTTTTGACATCATATCTTTATTTGCTGCTGAGATGGAAGAGCCACAAATTGGCATATCGGGTAAAGGGTTAATAAACATGAATAAAGCTAGCTTTACAACTGGTATATCTACTGAATATTCAAGAAATAATCTATGTTTTGTTGTTTGTGGTTCAATAAACCATGGCTATCACTTATGAGGCACAATAAATAAACCACAAGGGCAATAGCCTGAGTTGTTTATTCATTGCATTTGTAATTCACAACTGTAGTTTATTGAACAATAAACCACTAAAGAAAGAAAATTATTCTGATTCTAACAGGACTCGCTCTTGATCAAAGAAAAGTAAGTTCATATGTAGTACCCAAAAGCTGTGTTTGTTTTGTGTTATTTTGCCTGTGGTGAATTAATGCATTTAGAACAGCATTGTATAGCTCAAATATCATTGACAAAGTGAATGATATTCTAGAATTGATTGAATCATGTTATTGGGAGCTATCTGTCAGGATGGCTTACTTTAAATTAGGGGAGGGAACACTTCAGGGAAGTATCTTTATGTGACTGAAGGTCTGGAGGCTTGCAAGTGTATATTATGTGATTGCATGAACTGATTACTTAGGTGAAACGTATTTGGGAATGTAAGGATTTATAAGAAATTTGTAAATAAATAGAGGAGAGTAACTGCACAATTAACTGCTTCTTAACAGAACACTTAACTTGTAAGTATGTGACTATTACATTTTACTCAAGTAAATGGCATATCAGCTTTATAAAACGTCAAATGATGATAGACAATTGTTTGTTTGATTATGGGTATTAACCTTTTCAAACGATATGAATAAGATCAAACGAGATTTCATAACAAATACTTTGAAGAAAAAAGGTCAAAAACTGTTGATTTTCATCATTTATCCATGAAAGTTACCTCGGGTAATCAGACTTTCCTTCAAAGTTACGAACAATCAATTAAGTATTGCCACTTTATGATTATGGCATGCAGTACAATGTCTCTTTTAGTCTCCTTAACTGGGATTAGTTTGTCCTAATGTTCACATAGATCCACAGATCATCTGTTAGATGATGAAAGCTAATATTAGATACTTAGTTGGTAGTTTAAAGTTTACATTACTCTTTTTGGATGATAATTATACCCCACTGCTATATAAAGACACAGGATTAACTTAAATGACACAGTCTTTTGTAACTTAATCTCATGGTGCAAACATATGATTTTTTTTTTTTCAAATCCAGTTTTTGCTGAAACAATTTTAAAACTGGTTACGTGGTTACTCGCCATTGTTTGCTGTGTGACATTAGTGGTCGTTTCATTTATCTTGTGCCCTTTGGCATTCCTGTTTCTACGTGTAGACCTTTCTTTGTTTTTTTTTATAAGTTACCTTCTCTTTTCAGAGCTGCTGTCTCATCTCCTTTCTGCCTTCTCCTTTTTAGCTCGCCTGAGTACAACTTGCTCAAGGGGAGCTTTTAGGATCACCCAGTGTGGGATTTTAAAATAATTTCACAGAGATGTTCCTTGGGTGACCCTATTCAGAAATTGTTCGCGAAATTTTGATCCGTCAAGAACCATGGCTCTGGTGAATGGGGGCTACTTGCACTATACGGAAATGAAGAAATTCTTAAAAATTCATATCTCTGAAACCACTGGTCAGATTTTGAACTGATTTCACAAAGATGTTCCGTTGATGACCCTTTTCAAAAGCTGTTCACAAAATTTTGATCCGTCAATAAACATGGCTCTTGTGAATGGGGGCTAACTGCATTTATATGGCCATGAAGAAATTCTTCAAAATTCTTTTTCTCTGAAAGGGCTGGTCAGATTTTGATATAATTTCACAGAAATGTTATTATAGTTGACCCATTTCAAAATTTGGTCAAGAAATTTTGATTCATCAAGGGCTATTCACACTGTACAGACATGAAGAAATTCTTAAAAATTCTTCTTGTCTGAAATGGCTGATTAGATTTTGAAAACAATTCAGGTGAGCGATCCAGGGTCATCTAGGCCCTCTTGTCTTCTCTTTTGCTAACTCTGTCACTGTGTTCTTTTTCCCCTTCTTGTGCTAGATATTTGTTACTCTGTATTCTTTCAGTAAGCATGTCGCTGCCCCTACCTGAGACAGCACTGATTGTTCCTGAGACTTCAAGTTTTTTGTATGTTTAGCTCACCTGAGCACAACATGCTCAAGGGGAGCTTTTAGGATCACCCGGTGTCCGTCGTGCTTCGTCAACAATTCTTTAAACATCAACTCCTCCAAAACCGCCGGGCCAATTTGGACCAAACTTGGCTGGAATATTCCTTGGGAGGTCCTTTTTAAAAAAATTGTTCACAGAATTTGATTTTGTCAAAAACTCTGGTTGCCATGGCAACCAAATGGAATTTTCTAGGAAATTCTTTAAAAAAATTCTTCTCTGAAACCACTGGCCAGATTTTAAAATAATTTCACAGAGATGTTCCTTGCATGACCCTTGTCACAACTTGTTCGTGAAATTTTAATCCGTCAAGAAACATGGCTCTGGTGAATGGGGGCTACTTGCACTATACAGAAATGAAGAAATTCTTAAAAATTCTCTTTCTCTGAAACTGCTTGTCAGATTTTGAAATAATTTCTCAGGGATGCTCTTTGGGTGACCCTTTTCAAAAAAGTGTTCGGGAAATTTTGATTGGTTAAGAAACATGGCTTTGAATGGGGGTTACCTGCATTATTGGGGAATGAAGACATTCTTAAAAAATGTTCTTCTCTGAAACGGCTGGACAGATTTTAAAATAATTTCACAGAGCTGTCCTTTGGGTAACTCTTTTCAAAAATTGTTCATAAATTTTGATCCGTCAAGAAACATGGCACTGGTGAATGGTGGCTACTTGCATTATACAGAAATGAAGAAATTCTTAAAAATTCTTCTTCTCTGAAACCGCTGGTCAGATTTTGGAATAATTTATCCGGGATGTTCTTTGGGTGACCCTTTTCAAAAACTGTTCGTGAAATTTTGATCCGTCAAGAAACATGGATCTGGTGAATGGGGGCTACTTGCACTATAGGGAAATGAAGAAATTTTTGAAAAATCTTCTACTCTGAAAGTTAACGGCCGGACAGATTTTGAAATAATTTCACAGAGTTGTTCCTTGGGTGACCCTTTTCAAAACTTGTTCACGAAATTTTGATCTGTCAAGAAACATGGCTCTGGTAAATGGAAGCTACTTACACTATATGGAAATGAAGAAATTCTTAAAAATTTCTTTCTTGAAACCGCTGGTCAGATTTTAAAATAATTTGACAAAGATGTTCTTTGGGAGACCCTTTTCAAAATTTGTTCATATCAAGAAACATGGCTCTTGTAAATGGGGGCTATTTGCACTATACGGACTTGATGAATTCTTGAAAATTCTCTTTCTCTAAAACCCCTGGCTAGATTTTAAAAGAATTTTTCAGCAATGTTCCTTGGGTGACCCTTTTCAAAACTTGTTCGTTAATTTTGATCCATCAAGAAACATGGGTTTCGTGGATGGGGGGGCTATACTTGCTCTTATACAGAAATGAAGAATTCTTAAAAACTGTTCTTTTTGAAACTGATGGTCAGATTTCGAAATGACTTTTACATGTGACCTTTTGAAAATTGCTAGGCAAAATTATGTTTTTGGTTCCAATGTTTTAATACCTCAAAAAAAAAATGGGCTATGGTCGTCTAAAAAATTCAGGTGAGCGATCCGGGCCATCTTGGCCCTCTTGTCCTTTACCTTGTCCACTTCCCCACCAAATACTGACGTAATGTCATCTTGCTGGACATCTAGGTCTTTTACTTGTCCAGTGTTTTCTGCTTGGAGTTCTTAAATGGGGTGTATGTTGACTGGAGCTTGTGCTCAAGTATTCATCAGCCTGCTTAGAGTAGACAGGCAAAATTACTTTCTGGATAGTTGTCTCTCACCTCTAACACGTGTGAGGAAAGTAGTCAGTGACTTGGGAAAACAGGTTGTGTCAATACTCTTGTAAGAAAGCCAGGAAACAGATGTGTAGGTGCACTGACTCCTGTAAAAAAGGCATTCAGGTCCAGTACAACCAAACAAATTGCTCATCTGTCAAGCCGGAAACCTGGTTGGACTTCTGGAAGGAGGATCACTTTATTTGTCCTCAGGCTTAACATTGAAACGGACAGTGCTCTCGACTTCTGTTTTGGAGGAGCTCTCTGCTTTAGTGCTATTTTCAATGAAACCATGTCCTGCATGGCCTTTGCTAGCCTGTCCTGCTACGGCCTAATGGTTACATGTCTTTTTGTTAGTAAGTCCTGTCAGTATTGTATCTATAGACTCTTCTTTTCTCAACATCGGATTGTTCTTTGGCCTGATTGTATTCCTCTGGATATGTCTTCAAACAGGTAGTATCTGTTGGGCCCACTGGTCAGATTTTGAAATAATTTCACAGATATGTTCCTTGGGTGACCCTTTTTTAAAAAATGTACGTGGAACTTTGATTCGTCAAGAAACACGGCTCTGGTGAATGGGGGCTACCTGCATTATAGGGAAATGAAGAAATTCTTAAAAATTCTTCTTCTCTGAAACCACTGGTCAGAATCTGAAATAATTTCACAGAAATGTTGCTTTGGTAACCCATTTCAAGAGTTGTTTTCAAAATGCTGATTTGTCAAGAAACATGGCTCTGGTGAATGGGGGCTATTTTGCAGTATTTGGTCATGAAGAAATTCTTTTTCTCTGAAACGGCTGATCAGATTTTGAAATAATTTCACAGAAATGTTTCTTGGATGACCCTTTTCAAACACTGCTCGAGAAATTTTGATCCATCAAAAAACATGGCTCTGATGGCAGTGGGCTAATTACACTATACAGACATGAAGAAATTCTTAAAAACTCTTCTTCTCTGAAATGGCTGATTAGATTTTGAAAAAAATGGCTATGGTTCTCTCAGAAATTCAGGTGAGCGACCCAGGGCCATTTTGGCCCTCTTGTTAGCTCACCTGAGCACAACGTGCTTAAGGGGAGCTTTTAGGATCACCCAGTGTCCGTCGAATCACGGCTGTAGTGAATGGGGGCTACTTGCACAATACAGAAATGAAGAAATTCTTAAAAAATTTTTCTCTGAAACAGCTGGTCAGATTTTGAAATAATTTCACAGAAATGTTTCTTGGATGACCCTATTCAAAAAATGTTCGCGAAATTTTGATCCGTCAATAAACATGGCTCTGGTGAATGGGGGCTACTTGCAATATGTGGCCATGACGAAATTCTTTAAAATTCTTCTTCTCTAAAAGGGCTTGTCATATTATGATATAATTTCACAGAAATGTTTCTTAGCTGACTCTCTTCAAAAATTGCTCGAGAAATTTTGATCCATCAAGAAACATGGCTCTGATGGCTGTTGGCTATTTACACTATACAGACATGAAGAAATTCTTAAAAGTTCTTCTCTGAAATCTGTATACGCACATACATTCTTGCAAATTGCAGTGTATGTCTAGATATCTGCGTACTCAATAGGTCTGTCATAAAAAATTGGAACATTCACACCTACACGTGCCATAGTTTGGGCTGAGTTCACGACTGGTTCCGGGTCGGAGGTTGGTTCATGTTCTACTGTAGGACCAGGTGTCTGCTCCTTGACGCTTGTTTGCTTGTTGACAGGCTGAGGCCAGGATGACATTGTAAAGTGCTCCTCAGGCAGACGTCCTCCAAGACTACTCGGCTATATCCCGTACCTACTCTTCTGCAGTGTGGATTTGTAGAATCTACCCAGGACCTTTCTTCATAAGTTTTTATAAGATGTAATTGATAATTCTACAAACACAGGCAGGCAGAGAGGTCACCTTTAGGGACGTAGTCCTGAAAACAAGCCAAGGACCAGTGTAATGTTCGAACCTGTTAGTCACAAAACGATCCTAATACATGTTTATGCAATTCAATAAATATACTTAAACAAGAACAATAAAAGAATATTGATACCAATATTAATGGGAAATATTTTATCTCATACTGGGAAATATTCAAAAGTAACTCACAAGACAACATTATAACATCTTAATATTGGGGGGGGAGGGAGACTCCCTTGCCTATGGGCAGATCAAGACAGTTTTTCATTGCTGCTACAATGTTTTTTGGGTCATCCTACTTTACTGAATGAGACAGTTTGCTAGTTCGCTAAAATCAAAACTACCACATTCCAAAATAAGACCATGAAAAATTATTGTCTGTAAACTGCAAACGCAAATTAACACCTTTCCCAATTCTTTTACATATTTGTGAAAATAGTATAAAACTGCGAGCTTGTATAGGTACAGTTTTAATTCTAAAATGAGGAAAAATAAGAGCGTATATGTAATGAAAACTAAGATTTTACAAAAATTGGAAAAAATCATTCTAATTTGCTATAAACAAGATCCTAATTTGCAGAAAGTTAGTTTAAAAATTCGATCCTAAATAGTAGAAGAAATGAAAATGATAAAATACTTAAACAAAATGCCTCATTTGCTTGGTTGATCTTTGCGCTGGCCACATAACAATCTTTTTAGTCTTGGTTGGCAAGCAAGCACCAGTAAGCCCCAGGCTGTAACAATATATCCTAGAAATGTAGCCTCGACATGCAGCGTGCTGCATTTATGTGGTTTGAGTTTTAACCTGTCTTCTTGCTGGCCCATGAACACCTGATGAACACGATGCTAGTGTTCTTTCATAGTTCACGGTTATGTCATCTTTTGAAATGATCTAAGTTCCCAATTGGTGGCCTTTCAGTGCAAGCTCTATAGTTCTCTGAAAGTTTTTGCGGAATTCAAGTCAATTCACTTTGGCAAAACTTGCAAGCAAATGCGTTTTCAGATATCATTATCTTCCTAAACCTTCTTTGCAGAAACTTTAGAGTGCCCACTGGTCGGATCAAAAGGAATTAACAGAATTGATCTAGATACTGCACCTAGGCAATCCTGAATTCATAGCAGGGAAAAAACGGTGTGGCTTGACTGAGGAATTGACCTTTCTTAACAAAAACAGGGTCGCACTCTACCAGTTTTCTTTCTTACATGCACAATAGGAGAGGCCAAGGCGCGATAATTTTATCCATTCTCCTTGGTCCAGGGATCCAGCACAGGAACTCGTCTAGGATCTTGTTTTAGGTAGCAGCATTTCCTGTGTTTATGGAGTATTCTGTGTCATACCTGCGGCCAAGAGCCCAACTGTCTTGAGAGAAAAAATCTTGGTGCAGAGTCAATAGATTAACTTGTTCATCACTTTCTGAGCGCTTCAGCTTTTTAAAAGCACGTTTTATCAGCTTTTACAGATGATCAGGGACATCTTATTGTTACTGTTTGTCGCTCGATCTACTTTTTCCTCCTTTAGTGTCACACTAGATCGCCTAACCTTTTCAGTATGGTATTGTCTCCCTTACCTGTGACATCCTTATTCTAGATCAGCATTCATATTAGTTTTCAAAATTTCAACAAAGTCATTGAAGCAATTCATTAGCGACAGGACTTAACTTTGATATAGTGACTTAAATGTCTCTCGATGGCTTCGTAAAACTAACATAATGTACCCAACTTTTTACGGTTCGATCCCAAAGTGTATCATTCTATTAGGTCACGGAAGGTCACAATATGGCCGCAGGGATGCGATACGAAGACCCAATGATAAACAGTGAAGGGCTAGTAAATAATTCTTAATTCATTATTCGTAGACCGTTAGGAGTCCAAACTGTAAAGTTTCAGTCAAAATACATGCGGTGTTATGCAATTTGTAACACCAAAGTAACGATCACTTTTAGCTTTGAAAACAATCGACTTGCAAAAGTATTTTACGTTTCTTTTAACATCATTTCATTCATATCATTGAAACACGTCACTTTTTCATTTATGACCTGAGCTTCACCAGTACTTGGCTAGGCCTTAAAAGTATCGTGCTCAAGAACATTTCCATGAAAACCCCAGGTCGGACATTCATGTAATTGTTATTTGTATTTGTCATAGAAGGAAAAAGAGATGATAATGTAAAAGAATTAAAGACTGATAAAGTGTTTGCGTTGTTTTTGTTGTGTACTTTTATTCTCTATCGATGTCTGGAAAAATATATTGGAAAAAAGAGTGAAATACAGTCTTACCAATGATTTGATCCTGCTCTAGCTTTCATTTCTATTGTGAGAATTATTGTAGAGACAATCAAACTATTCAACCCATTTCTAAACATAATAATGATTTGAAAAAGAAGAAAGTGACGCTAACCATCATTTTCTCCTTTTCCCACAGTGTTCTGTATTCGTTCAGAGACCAATGTCATCATTAGGGCAACGTTTTGTTCGTCATCTTCGAATTCTACTGAATTCGGCTCATTTTGATTATACCATTTTAAGTGTCGAATTTATTGTGAAGATGACAATCTGTCGTTGTCCGGTCGGACCAAGTGTTTGTTGCTGACGGAAATTAATTTCAAAACTATGCTGAAACCTGCCGGGAAGCTGTGTTTTTTATTTGTTTTTTTTTTGTCCGATTTTGGAATTCTTTTTTCTCCTAGCGACGAGCATCTGGCCCGACCACACGATAATAAACTGTCATCTTCACAATATTTTTCATACTTTTAACCTTTTACCAAACACTATCTGGTTTTTACGGCCCTGAGACAGAAGCCTTTTGAAAACATTGTGGGAAAAGGAGAAAATGCTGGTTAGCAGCATTTTCTCCTATTCCCACAATGTTCTCTATCCTGATGGAAACAAAATTCAATTATTGCGTAACACATTTATTTTGTCGTCTGCAAGTGCTTTGAATTTAGACCATTCTAAAATGTTGTCGTTTGGGAAAGAGTTACATGGTTGATTTTGACACCTTTTTTATATTTTGGTCTTTACTGGTCCTTTAACGTAGAACTGCTCGGATTACACGATCCAATTTTACGTGTACGCTGTCTGCTACATCATCTTTAACTGCATCTCAAAAAACTCTCTCCATTTAAGGTCAGTTAGATACCAAAATAATAATAATCACTAAAGTTGAAACTACCGTAGAAATCAAAACAAGAACAAAAGCAAAAGTTTCAAAATAAGTGGAGACTGGTTTGATCAAGTTGGATCCTACCACTGAATAATCAGCCTTTGTTATGCGTTCTATCCCCAATCGTCTCGGTATTGTATTCCCATGAACATCACGCAGTTCTTGCTTTTCTATTTTGGAAATATCTGGTGACTTCATGGCTTCTTTTCCTGTATCATCAAAACAAGATGAATTTGGATTCAAGCTATGCCATTTTTCAGCATTGTTATTCTTGCGTACCTTTTTGCTTTCAATGGCGATGCTGACAATAGATGTAACTATAGTCAATAGACCTGTAAACAGCAGACAGCCGATATATATCACCAGGACCGATGTTTGTTTTGAAGTTTTAGGTAGAACACCGGAGACAATTGTCATAATTAAAACAAATGCCAAAAAAACCGTCACACTATATGATATTCTTTCTCCAGACTGTTTCGGTATAGCAAAAGTAAAACAGTTCAAAACGGAAATCAAAGCTACCGGAACTAATATCGTCGTGACGACGTAATACATGGAGCGCCGTTTTAGGTCAAATCGGAACAAAAAGTTGCTTTAACCTTCTAGCAACCTTATTTTACTCGACATCGAGGTTAGTTCCCACTGGCCGTTTTCATACAAGTCGCCGTCAGGTTCTGGTTTCGCCGTTTTGAAGACAACGTGTGAATTTTCATTCATCCATGATACAAGTTCTATGTGACAAACTTGTTTATCAAAAGGAAAGAACCTGGTATTGATGGCGCAAATTGTCTGTGTCGTGATGCCGGGTAGCCACCAAATTTGTCCGTCCGACTTAACGGCAACATTTAAATCATCAAATCCTAGTAAATTATATTCCGCTATTGAATTTGTAACGACGATGTCGGGAAACCATATTTGCCCTTGTTTCATTAGTGTTGAGGAGACATTGCCGAAATCACTTGGCTGCCAGGACAAACTCGGATCTTTCCAAGTTGCGGTTAAATATGACTTGGATGTAATCAGCTCATTCACTTCGTCAATGGACACGATGGCGGTCAATGTCAGTTCTATATTGACCAATACTGGACTGTTGTTACAGGACGGAATGATATTCCTATTGTAATCAGACATCAGATATTTGTGAAGTTCATGCTCATTCCTTGCAGACACTTGGTCTACGAACATAATCAACAAAACTGTCCGAAAGTTCATGTTTCGTCTCTCCTGTTAACTTTGCATAAACGATTAGTACAAGTCACAAGTTCTGGAAACAATAGAGTTTGCCAACTTGCATGTAACTTTTCATTCAACTACAGTATATATAATTATGAAATACGTTAGCACAAAGTAGTATTTTCCGTCGTGCCTGTTTAAATTCAAGAAATCTATAACCTTTCACATTCCTTCAAGTTGTCTTTCTGTCAGTTGTTTTCAAAAAAAAAAAAATTCCGAGGTCAAATTCCTATTTCAAGAAATAAAAACACTTAGAAGTTACTCAATATGAAAAAGAAATACTTAAACGTACATTTAAATTAAATCCTTTTACATAAGCTTTGGATGAAATTGTTCAATAATTAAATATAATGATTCATTTAACGATACATTTTCTCTAAAGAAAAAATATATTTATATATATATTAGTAAAAGACCTATGAGACAATTATCGTGATGCACACTCTCAGAACACAATTTCACAGTCATTTACAATATCAACGAGGTGAAAATAATGGTTTTGGTGGTGATATTGAGCGCCATAGTGTAACGCCCCAGCTCTGGACTATTAACTGACATTTAGCGTAAATAAGTAGAGCTGCTGCAGTGAGGCATTTTAAGTTTATTTTTAGCCCTATCTTGTTGGTACGAAATACAGTCGTAAATTGAGAAAGCATTTTTATTGTCGAGTTCCACTAGTCGGTAGTGTGCTATTTGTGCAGTAAAATTCAAGGCGGAAAGGATGGATGAAGATCAGCCTGCACAAAATGTGCAGTCTGATGTGAATCTGGTATTCGCAAAACTTTGATGCTTGACTACTAGCAAGATAGTTTTAAAATGTTATTTAAAATAGTGACATACTTTTAGTCTTTTCCTGTAAGAGTTGGTTCTTGCGTGATGCATGGGGCAAGTCACCACTCATAGCATATGCAGACAGACACTGTTAAAAAGCCAGTCGGCCTGCATATAAAACAAACAGTGAAATGCCATTTTATCTCTTTATCCGTGTCTGTGTAGCTTGTATGGGTTATTTTTAGCGTCAGCTGTTATAGTGTTGACCTTATTGCTCAGCCTCATGTCTCCGTAAAATCACTTGTTATTATCCTTAATCCTTTATTAATCACTATTTTGTCTAAGTATGTGTATTTTGTCACAAGTTGGCTCCTTCTTGGCCTAGTATGCGCACGTAACTTCAGTGATGTTGCAGTTTAAATGTTTGTTCACTGTAAACTTTGCATTAGATCGGCCATGTTTAAATTGCATTGTGGGATCGATACGCTTGAGTGTATGCAAAGTCACCGTTCCAGATTGTGATTTAAACCCTTCTCATCAGTTTAATACTAGTTAGGTGCGTGTGCTAGTCTGATTCTACTTGTATTTTAACTTTAACTTTAGGCAAGCAAGCCTATTTTGCCATTTTTTTTAGCGTCGCCATCTTGCATTTTGGTCCGATGGTCTTTCTACCAAGTTTCTGGTATTTTGACCAGAGTCATGTCGGTAGCTACCAGTTTTGGGTAGTGGCCAGGCTACCAAGCGTCGGTAGTCACTACCAGAAAAGGGGTATCTACCGTGTTTCTACCAGTTTTTGGTCAGGGTCGCTATATAAGCTGCGCTTTTTTGGTAGTCGGGGATTCGATTTCTGAGAACTGAAAAGAGAAGTCACGGCTATTCGTTTTGTCAAAAACATTGTAAGAATGCAAATTTAGATTCCTTTTTAAATTGTGTAAACTTCGGAAGTAGAAAGAAGTCTCAAGCCATAGAGTTTTTATTGAAAGCCGGACGGAGTAATTTTTGATACAGCTTTTATCTTTTCTGACGAGTTTTTCGTTCCACTTTGATTCTATATATAGAAATACGCATAGGCCGAGGGCAAATCGACGGTTCCAAATAGAAGGGAAGTTTTACTCAGTAGAATGCACGGAGCTCATCTTGTAACGCTGAACGCTTTATTATACTAGGCTGGTTGTAATTTTAAATGGTGTTACCGTAATCTAACCTTATTCATGAATTTTCAACTGATGTATTAAAAGCTGTCTGTGTTTTTACCAAGCGTTGCTTTCAAATTCTATCCACATTGCGTGGGGCTTACCGAAAGATAGATAGGGATCAGACCCCACTCTACCAAACCCAGATATAGATCCGCACAAGTCTGTCTTTCGTACCAGCTGGACCGTAACACAAATATTTCTTGGTGGCAGAGGTGGGATCTGATCCCTATCTATCTTTGACCTGACAAAGAAAGATGCTACCTTTCTTTGGACAGGTGATTGTGAAGAAGCTTTCAATCGTTTGAAGCAAGTTCTAATGAGTCCAGCTATAATGGGATATCCCTTGAATGAAGCGGGCACTTTTTATCTCGATACAGATGCATCTGGGACAGGTATAGGAGCTGTACTTTCTCAGATTCAGTCTGATAGAGAAAGAGTGCTAGCCTATGCAAGTAGAGGAATGAACAGAGCCGAGAAAAACTACTGCATTACAGAGCAAGAGCTGCTTGCTGTCGTATACTTTATACAGTACTTTCGCCAATATCTCCTAGGTCGCCATTTTGTTGTTCGTACTGATCACCAGGCGCTAGTTTGGCTATTTAGATTAAAGGAGCCCAGTGGCAAAATAGCTAGATGGCTAGAAATTCTCGCTGCTTACGATTTTGAAATTGAATACCGTCCCGGTAAGAAGATGGCTCATGCCGATGCTTTATCACGCTGCGCTACACCCCGAGATTGTAAATGTAGTGAGGTAGATATGAGTGAACCTTTAAAATGTGGGCCCTGCTCAAAATGCACTCGGAGAGCCATTCTTATGGCATTACAGAAACCAAATCCGGATGGGGATGAACAGTTAGGAAAAGATAATGAACAGAAACAGAATGAGCAAGTTCAGGTGCGATCATCTAAAGATCAGCCGACTCCAGGACCCTCCAATTCTGGGAGAAAAAGTGCGGACAAGAGTTGGTGTTTGTCCATCTCACCTGAGGACTTTGCCGCAAAACAGTTGCAAGATCCAGACATAGAACCAATAATTCGTGCAAAGATGGCTGATAACAAGCCAACTCGTGATGCTATGGAGTCAAGAGGTCCAGAATGTAGACACTATTGGATATTATGGGACAATCTTTTTATCAAGGAGGGAGTTTTGTGCAAGTCATTTTCAAAGAAAAATAAAACAGGGGAGTTCACCCAAATATTGGTTCCTCGGGTGCTTCGTTCCGAGATACTTGCTCAGCTACACGACAATGTTCTGTCAGGTCACCTGGGTGTGCGGAAAACCAAGGAGAAACTTTCCCAGCGTTTTTACTGGTACAACTTAAAGCAAGATGTTAAGTGGTTCATCGGAAAATGTGACGTCTGCGCTGCAGATAAGCCACCAGTGAAGACCCCTAAGGCTCCCATGGGTCACATTAAGAGTGGTGCACCCTGGGACACATTGGCACTCGATTATCTTGGCCCATTTCCAATAACTCCGCGAGGTAATCGCTACATACTGGTCTTAACTGATACGTTTACAAAATACGTTGAAGTCTTAGCCGTTCCAAATCAAAAAGCCGAAGATTGCGCGAGGCGAATTGTGAACGATTTTGTGTCTCGTTGGGGTACCCCCTTACGTATTCATAGCGACCAGGGGGCAACCTTTGAGAGTAGGGTATTTCAGGAGCTGTGCCAATTACTAGGAGTGAAGAAGACCCGGACTAGTCCAAGAAATGCTCGTTGCAACGGCCAGACCGAAAGATTTAATAGAACCATTTTAAAGATGATCCGCGCCTATCTAACTGGGGAGCAAGGAGACTGGGACCTACATCTAGGGTGTCTGGCAGGAGCCTATCGCGCCACACCGAACGAGTCCACCCATCTCAGTCCAAATTTGTTGAGCTTAGGGAGGGAGATACGTCTGCCAACTGATATTGTTTTTGGCCGTTTTGTGAACCCCCACTATCCGGATGCGCACCGTTTTTGTGACTATATCGACTGCATCAGGGATCGAATGCTGCACGCACATGAAGTAGCGCGTAAATACTTAGAGTCAAGTGCAAAGCGGAGCAAAGAAATATACGACACTAGAGTTGTTCTTAATAATTTTGAAGAAGGTGACATGGTATGGTGTCTTCACGAGGCCAGAAAAGTGGGAGTTTGTCCCAAGCTAGAAAAGCGATATGATGGACCCTATGTGGTAAAGAGTAAATTGTCAGACTTGGATTTTGAAGTTCAGCTAGATAAAGATGGGGTAGCCAAGGTGGTCCACCACAACAAGTTGAAACGGTACACTGGAGAAAACCCACCAAATTGGGTCCTTTCTTTATCCAAGCGTCTGAAAAGGAAGATGTAATTCCGGAATCAGTGCGAATTCAACATCTTCAATATTTTAAACGGAGTGTTTTTTTTTTTTTTTTTTTTTTTTTTTTTTGTTTTCTCTACAAACATTTGTTTTGAAACTGAGTTTAATTTATCTCTGCGCTGTGCTTTAAAAAAGAAGTAATCATTAAAGTGATTTTAGTTTTAGTGGTTTGTTTCCACTTCGTGCAATTCCGAACAGGTGAAAGCCATAAATAGCGTCGACTTACATTATGTGATTGTATTGTGATGCAGCGAACATAAGTCTATCGGTAACAAACGAAATACGCGAATGTATAAGAATAAACTATCAAATTGTGTTTAACTAGGTAAAATCTTAATAAATGGTACGCCTGCGTACAGGGTAAAACAAAAGTCAAAAGTTGTACAAGTTCTAAAATGAAAACATTGCGAAAAACTTAACAGTGTAAAAGCGAGTGGATAGCAAGACATTTAAAGGAGGCTATAAAATATGCATAATCTTGATCTACAATACAGAAATAGGTCCCAACACGTACTAGCAGTGGTCATTGTTCTTTTTCCAGAAACACGATGTCAAAGGCACCAACAACAACTTTCAAGCACAAGCAGTATGGATGTAGGGTATGCCGGAAGGTAGACCGAAAGGCACGGATGGTAGCGCATGTTTTTAAGCATCATGTGCCCATGGACCGGATCCCTTATGTCTGCAGCCTCTGCAACTTCAGATGCCAAGACAAGGCGACTCTGCTGAACCATGTTACACAGTACCAGCGGCACCGGACCGAAGTCTCGAGGTTAGGGATTACCGACCAGTCAACAGTGCTACAGAAGTCACAGAATCCAGTCGACCCCAACACCTTTATGTATGCGTTGGATGGGAACCCGGCCTACCTGGAGACAACTAGTGATGTCCGTTATGATATCTTTGAAGAGGATTCTGAAGAACCCACACTTCCAGATTGGTTAGAAGACGCTGGAGTGGTCCAAACCCCTGTTTCTGTTGGGTTAACCCCTGTCTCTTCTATTGTAACTGCTACTCCTATAGTTCCTGGTTCAGCGTTTCCTGTTGGGTTTAGTCCACTGATGGCCAGTCCAGCCGTTACAATGGATCACTCTGGGATGTTTACCAGTACTACCCTGCAAGCACAGGTACCCGTTGAGCGTAGCCCATCAATGTCTGCTTCAAAGGGACCAAACAGATTTGCTGCACCAACGTCAATGTCGACCTCACTTTCTAGTCAACGGAGCATTATGGACCATGGTTTGACAGCATCAGTTTTCAACTCGTCGTTGCCTATTCCACCATTTACTTCCAATAACGGAATCCCTATTGCCACAGCCATCGCTTCTGAAGTGCCATTGCCAACAACCACGACGCTGTCCATGCCACCCATTGAGAGTCTGCTAGCCACGCCAAAGGTATCAACAACCTGCCAAATTCCCTCTTTTTCGACGAACAGACTATGTACAAATGTGACACCGGTAAATGCTACCATTGGCTCGACCCTGGACCAGACCCCCGTACAAGACGAAGCAGTTGTTGTATTTGACGGCCGGCTTGATACTAGCATCGATAAGGATCCACTGTACATAGAGGGCTTAAATGCAAACATCAACAGTGCCAAATCCACTATGGAGAGGAAGACCCAAACATCAACAGAGTTAGAGAAGACCTCGAAAGGTGACGAGATTCTAAGGAGCATTTTGAGGGCCATTGAGAGTAACGGCAGGGAGCTCAGGAATGTTCAAAGGAGCGTGAATTCGGTGGTAGACGAGATTAGATCAGTAAAGAGGACCATTGTCTCCCTGGAAAGATCCATAGCCCGACAGAGAAAGCCCGCCCCAGCTCCAAGAAGGTCAAGGACTCCGCTCTTTAGGTCGCCTCACAACAAGAAAATTGACCAGCCTAGTGGAAGCCGCAAAGTCAAGAGTGCAGTGAAAAAGATATAAATCCCATATGGTCCAGAGGTAACATTTTTACTTATCTCTTCATGTTTCCTTCGTCTACTATGATGTGTATAGTAGACCCACTGTGAGCCTGTCAATGGCAGGAGGGCACATAGTGGGTAGGCTTTGAGGACAACAAAGTTAGCTACAGTTTGACGTTGACAACAGTTTGTCTTGAATCACAGTCTGAAGTTACCTAGTTTTTTCATTCAGTGACTATTCCTAATTAGTTTTAAAGGAACCTTTTTTCTGTGTATTTTTGTAATTTCGATTTAAATAGTGTTTCGCACAGTTTTCAGTAGTGTAATATTCTTAATGTGAACTTTAATGACTATGTGGCTACAGGAGTTTAGCCATAAAGCCGAGGGGGTAGTGTAACGCCCCAGCTCTGGACTATTAACTGACATTTAGCGTAAATAAGTAGAGCTGCTGGAGTGAGGCATTTTAAGTTTATTTTTAGCCCTATCTTGTTGGTACGAAATACAGTCGTAGATTGAGAAAGCATTTTTATTGTCGAGTTCCACTAGTCGGTAGTGTGCTATTTGTGCAGTAAAATTCAAGGCGGAAAGGATGGATGAAGATCAGCCTGCACAAAATGTGCAGTCTGATGTGAATCTGGTATTCGCAAAACTTTGATGCTTGACTACTAGCAAGATAGTTTTAAAATGTTATTTAAAATAGTGACATACTTTTAGTCTTTTCCTGTAAGAGTTGGTTCTTGCGTGATGCATGGGGCAAGTCACCACTCATAGCATATGCAGACAGACACTGTTAAAAAGCCAGTCGCCCTGCATATAAAACAAACAGTGAAATGCCATTTTATCTCTTTATCCGTGTCTGTGTAGCTTGCATGGGTTATTTTTAGCGTCAGCTGTTATAGTGTTGACCTTATTGCTCAGCCTCATGTCTCCGTAAAATCACTTGTTATTATCCTTAATCCTTTATTAATCACTATTTTGTCTAAGTATGTGTATTTTGTCACAAGTTGGCTCCTTTTGGCCTAGTATACGCACGTAACTTCAGTGATGTTGCAGTTTAAATGTTTGTTCACTGTAAACTTTGCATTAGATCGGCCATGTTTAAATTGCATTGTGGGATCGATACGCTTGAGTGTATGCAAAGTCACCGTTCCAGATTGTGATTTAAACCCTTCTCATCAGTTTAATACTAGTTAGGTGCGTGTGCTAGTCTGATTCTACTTGTATTTTAACTTTAACTTTAGGCAAGCAAGCCTATTTTGCCATTTTTTTTAGCGTCGCCATCTTGCATTTTGGTCCGATGGTCTTTCTACCAAGTTTCTGGTATTTTGACCAGAGTCATGTCGGTAGCTACCAGTTTTGGGTAGTGGCCAGGCTACCAAGCGTCGGTAGTCACTACCAGAAAAGGGGTATCTACCGTGTTTCTACCAGTTTTTGGTCAGGGTCGCTATATAAGCTGCGCTTTTTTGGTAGTCGGGGATTCGATTTCTGAGAACTGAAAAGAGAAGTCACGGCTATTCGTTTTGTCAAAAACATTGTAAGAATGCAAATTTAGATTCCTTTTTAAATTGTGTAAACTTCGGAAGTAGAAAGAAGTCTCAAGCCATAGAGTTTTTATTGAAAGCCGGACGGAGTAATTTTTGATACAGCTTTTATCTTTTCTGACGAGTTTTTCGTTCCACTTTGATTCTATATATAGAAATACGCATAGGCCGAGGGCAAATCGACGGTTCCAAATAGAAGGGAAGTTTTACTCAGTAGAATGCACGGAGCTCATCTTGTGACGCTGAACGCTTTATTATACTAGGCTGGTTGTAATTTTAAATGGTGTTACCGTAATCTAACCTTATTCATGAATTTTCAACTGATGTATTAAAAGCTGTCTGTGTTTTTACCAAGCGTTGCTTTCAAATTCTATCCACATTGCGTGGGGCTTACCGAAAGATAGATAGGGATCAGACCCCACTCTACCAAACCCAGATATAGATCCGCACAAGTCTGTCTTTCGTACCAGCTGGACCGTAACAATATGTCGAATATTTTCTTTTACCGTAAGGCATGCAATCCTACGTTAGACAAATACAAGTGTGAGCAGATATACATGTAGATATATAGCTACAGACAGCTAAATCTCAAATAAAAGATAAAAACTTAAACTCACTTTCTCCAATTTTTATCTCCATAGAAAGGAAATTTTTTAATGTAAGACAGAGAAAACGATTCTTGCAGGTCTTTTTATCCTTTTCCAATACAAACCCGTATAATTGAATGGCATTTAATTCATGTTAGCGAATGCTATCAGTTTAATGAAGTCTGTAACTTATGGCATGGTAAAGAACTATTTAAAAGAAAAAAATAAAATACAAGCTCATAATGATGCGGGTGTCAATTTCTTTGTCTGGCTATAAACAACTTTTACGCTTCAGACTGCCACGCGCGACACAATGACCTTTATGCCGTCAGTATAGACCAAGATCAGATTGTACAGGACCTTTTCTCTACACAATCCGTTAAAGAGATATTATTCCCTAAAATATAACTTTGAATTAGCAATATTTGGGTCTTAACTATGGAAACTAGAGCTATCACTAAACGTGATCATATCCCCCACCAGCTCCTTGTCACAAAAATTTGTCACAAAAATGCTCTTTGTAACAGAATGCAGAATGGCTTAGTAAAAGAAATAACTAGTGGGAATAGACTTATGGTTGTTGTACTCTGTATTTCACCTTAACGTGGTCTGTCTGTATATGAAGTTTGAAGTCACTAGCTTTAATGCTGTGTAAGTTGTGTCCCAGATAAAAATAAAAACAATTAATTTACAAAGGGAAATAACTCTAAAACAGTTGGAATAGCGTTATGGCTCTTTTAAAGTGCACTTTGTTTTATGATGATCTAATTCTACATAAAGTTTGAAGTACTGGATTTGGTCCGTTGCAAGTTTTGCCCCAGATATTATCCAAAGTCAAAATTTGCAAAGGACAATAACTCAAAAAGTTGTTGGATTAGAGTTATGGTTCTTAAACAGTGCACTTTTCCTTAATGTGATCTAGCTGTGTGTGAAGTTTGAAGTTACTAGCTTCTTTACTTTTGAAGTTATGCTCCGGGCAAAAATCTAAAGTTAAAATTTAAAAAGGGTAATAATCCCCAAAAGAGTTGGAATAAAGTTATGTTTCTTGTCCTCTGTAGTTTCTCTTTAGTGATCTAGTTGTGTGTGAAGTTTGAAGTTACTAGCTGTTTTACTTTGGAAGTTATGCCCCGGACAAAAGTCCAAAGTAAAAATTTACAAAGGGCAAAAACTTGAAAAATTGTTGGTATATACAGTAGTTACGATTCTTCTACACTGCACTTCTCCTCAATGTGACCTATCTGTATATGAATTTTGAAGTCACTAGCTTTGTTACTATGGAAGTTATGTCCCGGACGAAAATCCAAAGTTAGAATTTACAAATGGCAATAACTCGAAAAAGAGTTGGAATAGAGTTTTGGTTCTTGTAAATTGCACTTCCACTGAATGTGATCTAGCTGTATGTGAAGTTTGGAATTAGTAGCTTTTTTTACTTTGGAAGTTACGCCCAGGACAAAAATCCGAAGTTAAAATTTACAAAGGGCAATAACTCAAAAAATTAGTGAAATAGAGCTATAGTTCTTGTAGTTCTTCTAAATGTAATCTAGCTGTGTGTGAAGTTTCAAGTTACTAGCTTCTTTACTTTTAAAGCTATGCCCTGGACAAAAATTTAAAGTTAAAATTTACAAAGGGCAATAACTTGAAAAACAGTTGGAAATGAGTTATGGTTTTTGTACACTGCACTTCTCCTCAATTTGATTTAGCTGTGTGTAAAGTTTGAAGTTACTAGCTTCTTTACTTTGGAAGTTATGCCCCGGACAAAAATTCAAAGTTAAAATTTACAAAGGGCAATAACTAAAAAATAGTTGGAATAGAGTTATCGTTCTTTTACACTGCACTTCTCCTCAGTGTGAAGTTCGAAGTTACTAGCTTCCTTACTTTTGACGTTATGCTCCGGAAAAAATCCCAGAGTTAAAATCTACAAAGAACAAAAACTCGAAAAACAATCGGAATAGGGTTATGGTTCTTGTACACTGCACTTCTCATCAATGTGAACTACTTGTGTGTGAAGTTTGAAGTCACTGGCTATAATTCTTTGGAAGTTATACTCCGGACAAGATTTCATGACGGACGGACAGTGTGACTCCAATATTTCCCCCCCGAAACGGAAGTTTTTTTGGGGGGTGTATAATGAAAATTTAAAATTTGTTATTTAGCAGGATATGGAATAACCAAAAGTCGGTATTCCTCCTCATTTTAAATGTCTCTCGCAACCAGAGTTCATGTGGCCTGCAACAAACGAAAAGGGGCATCTGAGCATTTGCGTGGATTGGGCAGGCTAATCCGAGACGGCACTTTACGACTACATTATGGTCGGATATTGTGTTACTGTAAATTTACGCAGAACAGAAAATTAAGGTAAAACGGACAGTGTCGTTCGGGATTAGCAGGATAATCCCAGATGATCCTTTACGCAATTGTCCGAATGCCCCGTTTCGTACGTTGCAGGCCAGATAATACAGTACATATTCGATTTTATTTGTCCTGAAGGGAAAACTATTTCGACTGTAGACGAAGAAAATTTCAGCAGACTGCTACTCCTTTGACGTTTCGACCCAATTACGCACAAAGTATAAAATCGGAGAGAATGGATTCGATTCTAAATTGAACAGTATGTTAGTTTGATTTGGAGCTCGACTGTCCAAAGTATGAAAAAAAATCTTCGGTTTCCTGAGATTTTACAACAACCACAAAACGCTTAGAATACTACTACTAATTATAATAGTTATTAATCCTTCAATGGAGAAATTTGAGTCCCACTGTATCTGTAACGGATCTCACTCTGCCACCGAACTCTCTTACATTCTGTAACATTGCCATATGACCAAGGGAAAACAAAGCATTCCAATATACAAACAAAGGCATTGGTTTTTCTTTTGTCACCAGGCTTCGGCTTTATTGTAGATAGTGTAAATCGCTTTGAAAATCTTCGAAATGGATGAAACGGAGGCATCCAGTGAGTAAATATAAATATCTTACATAGCAAATCAAAAGCCCTTTTTGGGTGAAAATATTTTACGTATTCCTGTGAGTCCAAAATCAAACCACTTTCTGTAAGTCCGATCTTGATGTGCACTTTCTTCAAGTGTAAGCTATTCCAATACAATATTATCGGACAGGTTGGGTAAACTTTAACTTCCTTTCTCGCCAGGACAAATCAAGAAAAATATTGGTTATTTTTACCTCTATTCACAGAAAGCTTTATACTGGGGACCACTAACTTCTTTGGTGCCATTAAAAAATCCATATGATAATTATTAACTCACTGTTAACACTGTTATTTTCAGTAAACAGTTAAATAAACTTGTATTATTTCGTGTAAACAGCCGACAGTTCACATATTAGATATATTGTTTACAAACTCGAGCAATAAAAAATCATTCTCAACGTTAATTTAAAGCATTAAACTTTGCGCACTGCTTCTGGGTCCCGTGATATAGCATACCCAGGAAAAATATGTACCATCGAGAACGTGTAAAGATACCAAACAAAATGGTCCTAAACTATATCTTCAATACATATATGGCTATAAGCTACCACACACATTGAAACGTCGACTATGAGCGACAAAGGGAAATTGTTGAAAGGTCACACACTCAAGTACTGTTTTTTCTGTCGAGACTCGAAACAACGTGGATGGAGTCAAGCTGTCAACGCTTACGATACGTAACATCACTGCGATACATGTATAAATACCTGCACACTAGCTATTCGAGTGCCCCTTCATCGACATCACATAAGATGGCAACTGCGATTGGCACAGGATCATGCAACGTGGACTATTCAAGGAGTCTGTCTTTTCTGTGATAAATATGTGAACTTTTACAATCAGACGAGCTGAAGTTTGGAAAATGACAAAATGGGCAGTTTCAACGGTCTCAAAGTTCTGACCAAGATCAATACAGTAAAGATCCAGTCCTGAGTTGTTCTGGAATGACAGTTTGGGACAAAATGATTCATTACGTCTTTCAGAACGGCTCTATCCCGCCAGGTATAATTATTTATTATATACTTTGATCTTGTTCTCATACATTTGTACTAGATGAAAGTATGCAATATTTTTCCTTATTATTAGCTATACTTTTTTGATATTGCACCCATGTATTTGCACTGGATGAAAGTATCCGCTATTTTTCCTTATTATATACTTTGATGTTATATAGTTTAAGCTTTTTTGCACGTGCTACGCTTAGTCCGGGACTATTTTAATACCCACCATTTTTCTAAAACTCTAAATGTGATAATTGTGAAAATTTTTAATGCCTAGTCCTTATTAAAATTATTCTTATTATATATTTCCTTTCTTCATTTGTCTAATTACATCTAACAATAAGCAGAATTTAAATCAAGAATAGAAACAAGAAATATCCTAATAAAAGATTGACGGCGTAAGAGAGCATAATATATAGTAAAACAATGGAAAGTGATCTCTCTGGCTGTTGCCTCTTGTAATCCCCCGCCAAAGGCGGAGCATTGCCCGTCTGTCATTCCGTTTATCCATGCGTCTGTCCGTCCATCCATCCGTCCGTCCGTATTTCCGTCCGGGAGAATATCTGCAATAGCATTCGACAGGCATTATGTTTTTTTACATTTTTTCGTATTCCTTGAAAAATGGCCTATTTGGATCGATTTAAAGTTACGCGGTCAAGTAAATTTTCGGGCGGGGGATATCATTTCGACGAAATTGCTTGTTCCTCTTTGTTTTTCATTTTGTTAAAAAGTAGTATATTCTATTTTGTTTTTGGGAAACGTTTATCAAAACAATAAATTTACAAAAAGCACAGGCAAGAATCATACCTTTCACATTAGTTGCCATGGTATGAATGAAGTGCTTTGGGTATGGATTAGCAGGAGCAATACTTCTATCTCAAAAGCCTCATAACTACAGCTTGAAACAATATGTAATTCAGAGGTTTTCGAGGTAAACCTACGACTTGTTAATAGTGTTTTTATAAATGTTCGAGCGAACAGGATACTGCAGAAAAAACATGCAACTTTCTTTACCAATCGCTAGCTTCCAGCTATCCATATTTTATCAGTACCAAGAAGAAAGGTCAAAAGCCAGCGCATTCAGCGACGCTGAAAAATTGAACAGGAAGTTCCACCCATATAATAAAAACATCTAGCCTAGGTAGAAGATAGGAAAATGAGAAATTTTGTTTGAATTCCTCTAGTCAATCTCAAATCTCTAAGTACTGTTTTTCTTTTAAGCTAAAAAGATGATTGAGTGACAATACCATGTTTAAACAAGTCCTTAAGAAGACGTCATACCATGACGTTCTGGTCAACGTTTTCTGACGTTTGAGGAAACGTTGTTAGTCGCCCATGGTCGCTGGGATAGCGCCAGAAGAGCGTTGTGTGAACGCTAGTGAACGTCGGTGATCGCCGGGAATCGGCGGAGAACGCTAGTCCGAAAAAAAAGTTTTGAACATGCACAAAAGTTCTCATTGACACCAACGTTCTTCAACGTTTAATTTAAACCGCTGAAGATCGTTAAAGAACGTTGTGGAACGTTTTACTAACGTTCATCGAGCATTGCACGCGTTCGGCTATCGCTAGTCAGTCGTTACGTTAGCGTAACTTGGTTGTTACTAATCGTTTGCTTTGCAGTGAACGAGTCACTGGCGATCTGTCAACGACCGCTGAACCTTCTCCTAGTGCACGCAGCGTGTGACTAAAGTGAAACAAACGTCCTTTTGGCGTTCGTTTAGCGTTATTCGAGCGTTTCCCGAACGTCCATGCATATCGAGGTATCAGAGGTATCTTACTTGGTCGCTGTTACACGCTTCTCGTACGTTAGATACACGCTAGTCATGCGTTAGGCACACTTTAATAACACGCCAGATGTGAAATTGTCATTCTAGAACGCTCAAAAATCGAACGATTGAAACGCTCAGAGAACGTTGACCAGAACGTCATGGTGTGATGGCGTCTTTAGTTTGAGGCTCAGTTTCAGCTTTTGCTAAAAGACCCGTCTAATAATCTTTCATGTGTTACCTTCAGTCCTTTCTTCTGAGAAATAATCAGGACGGACTTTCTCACAATGACCTTCAAATTTACAATAGTGTGATTGGTGCCCATTTTTAGCTCACCTGAGCACGAAGTGCTCATGGCGAGCTTTTGTGGTCGCCCAATGTTCGTCGTGCGTCGTCCGTCGTGCGTCGTCCACAATTTCTTTAAACATCTTTTCCTCCTAAACTGCGAGGCCAATCTGGATGAAACTTGGCAGGAATGTTCCTTGGGTAAAGCTCTACCAAAGTTGTTCAAGAGATTGAATTCCACCCATAACTCTGGTTGCCATGGCAACCTAAAGGAAAAAAATAGCAAAATCTTTGAAAATCTTCTCTGAAAATAGAAGGCGTAGAGCTTTGATATTTAGTATGTAGCATCTCCTAGTGGACCTCTAACAAGATTGTTCATAATTATGATGTCCCTGGGGTCAGAACTGGCCCCGCCCCGGGGGTCACAAGTTTGAAACATAGAACAAAGTACGAAAACTTCAAAATTCTTCTTCTCTGAAAGTAGAAGGTGCAGAGCTTTGATATTTGGTATGTAGCATCTCCTAGTAGACCTCTACCAAGATTGTTCATATGATGTCCCTGAGGTCAAAACTGGCTCCGCACCGGGGGTCACAAGTTTGAAACATAGGAACAAAGAAAGAAAACTTTAAAATTTTTCTTTTCTGAAAGTAGATGGTGCAGAGTTTTGATATTTGGTATGTAGCATCTCCTAGTGGACCTCTACCAAGATTGTTCATATGAAGGCCCTGTGGTCAAAACAGGTCGCGCCCCGGGGGTCACAAGTTTGAAACATTGGAACAAAGAAAGGAAAATTGAAAATTCTTCTTCTCTGAAACTAGAAGGTGCAGAGCTTCGATATGAGGTATTTAGCATCTCCTATCGGACCTCTACCAAGATTGTTTATATGATGTCCCTGAGGTCAAAACTCGCCCTGCCCAAGTTTGAAACATAGAACAAAGAACGAAAACTTCAAAATTCTTCTTCTCTGAAAGTAGAAGGTGCAGAGCTTTGATATTTGGTATGTAGCATCTCCTAGTAGACCTATACCAAGAATGTTCATATGATGTCCCTGAGGTCAAAACTGGCCCTGCTCCGGGGGTCACAATTTTGAAACATAGGAACAAAGAAAGAAAACTTTAAATTTCTTCTTCTCTGAGACTAGAAGGTGTAGAGCTTTGAGATTTGGTAAGTAGGATCTCCTAGTGGATTTCTACAATATTTGTTCATATGATGTCTTTGGGGTCAAAAATTCTTCTTCTCTGAAACTAGAAGGCGTAGAGTTTTTGATATTTGGGATGCAGCATCTCTTAGTGGACTTCTACAAAGTTTCTTCATACGATGCCCCTGGGCTCAAAACTTGCCCTGCCGCAGGGGTCACAAGCTCGAAACATAGGAACAAAGAAGGAAAACTTTAAAATTCTACTTGTCTATAACTAGAAGGTGTAAAGCTTTGATATTTTGTAAGTAGCATCTCTTAGTGGACCTCTACCAAGTTTTTTCTTGGGATGCCCCTGGGGTCAAAACTGGCCTTGCCCAGGGGTCACAAGTTTGATTTTACAGCTTAGTACTCAGGTGAGCGATATAGGACAATCATGGGTTATAAAACATTCGACTATCGGTAAGGGTTACGAGCACAAATACCGTGTGACGTCATCAAACTATGTGCTTTACGAAATGTAAAAAAAAAATCATCGGTTCAAGGACACTCCTGAAAGTGAAAAAAAAAAGTAAAGTAAAAGTTATAATTATATAAATTGACTTTGTTATATTTCCTTCATTGTCCCCAAATATTGCCTGTTTAGCTTGAAGAATAGATTCATGTAGGCACTATGTTATACTCATATTTCATGAAGAAGTCTATATATTTGAGTGCAATACTATTACAATATTTATTTAAACATAGTATTACACTGATTGTTTTTTTTTTTACCAAGAAAGCATAGAAATTCGAGTGCAAGACTATACCCAACTCCAATTAGGTACAGTGTTGCACTGACTCATGTCGGTTTGATCAAGAAATTTGGGAGCAATACTATATCTAATTCATTTTTACTGCACTAATAGGTTTACAGCAAATCATATGTTAATATTCATTTTGCCGTGGTATTTAAAACTTAAATCAGCATTGAAATAAATACCATAGGTTTTGGAAAACCCCTCAGAGAAAAAAACAGAAATGTTTTTTCCGTCTCCTGAAAATTTTTCAGAAATTGACTTGGGCTGGTGTTGCGTTAAGCCATCGACATGCGTTAGAGGCGAAAATTCGGATGGAAAAAAGTTTGCCTCAACCCGATATCGAACTCAAAACCATCAGGTCACGAGTCAGAAACGGTAACCACTGAGCTACCCGGGCAGCGAACCTAGGTGGCGCTTCGACATCCCACCTATGTGTTTAGTGCATTGTGGTCAGTTTAACAAGATACTATTAATTCTTTTGGAATAGTCCCCACTATCATAAAGTGAATCGGTGCGAATCCTGCATATATAGCCTCGAGTGCTCGTTTTCCGTGATGATAAGGAAACAACATAATGCAATGAAGAAGTTAGATAGGAAAATGAGCTAGAAATTACTTGCCCTCATAAAAAATAATTTCTGATGACTTTCACAAAAAAGAAAACCTTGGATAGCAATTTCCCTGTTCAATGTGCATACTGAATAGACATGCCGTCGGCCTTCTTGAGCAAACCTGGCGTGATCTAATTCCGTTAATTCAGTAGTATTTAAAGCATAAAGTCGTAGATCTTGGCATTTTTTTTTTTTTTTTTGTGAAGGAAAATTATGTGGATGTCTATATATGAAAAATGATGCCAATGTTTTTCAAATCAGATAATTGATTGACTTTTTTAGAAGTATTTACAAGTCTGAAATTAAAGGGCTATAAAATATTCTATTATCGGTAAGGGTTACAAGCACAAATACCGTGTGACGTCATCAAACTATGTGCTTTACGAAATGTAATGCAAAGAAAAATCATCGGTTCAAGGATGCTCCTAGAGTAAGACTAAGAGCACTCAGCGATATCCCTTTTAATTTCCTCGTGTTTTGGCCTCCAACATGAAATAATTTCAATAAATTTTGACGAGAACCACAGCGATGCAGTTTTTTACGACACTATTTAAGTGCATACCGATGCATGAATACACGGATTGAATTCCGTAAAATAGCTTTTTAAAAGTGCATGTACGTTTTTCATGCGAAAATATTGGTTTATTTCATTTCAGACGACTGCGATATTGACAGTTGTTGCCGAACTTTTACAGTTTATTACCTCGACTATCGGAGAGTAGCAAAAATACCGCTTGAGACGTTTAAAAAATCATCGAAATAAGCAACTCAGCTGTGAACGTGTTCGTGAAACGTACTCAAGGTTTCAGCCTTAACTCAGTAAGTTAACGAACTTAACCCTGTAAACTCAGTTGAGTTAAGTACGGACTTAAGTTTTTTCGTGAAACCGGGCCCTGCGCTTTTAGCTCGTCTGATGTGCTTTTAGGATCACCCGGTGTCCATCGTGCGTCGTCAACAATTCTTTAAACATCAACTTCTCCTAAACCGCTGGGCCAATCTGGACCTAACTTGGCTGGAATGTTCCTTGGGAGGTCCTCTTTAGAACTTGTTCATAGAATTTGATTCCGTCAAAAGCTCTGGTTGGCATGGCAACCAAATGAATTTTCTAAGAAATTCTTTAAAAATCTTCTTCTCTGAAACCGCTGGCCAGATTTTAAAATAATTTCACAGAGATGTTCCAAATTTTTATCCGTCTAGAAACATGGCTCTTGCAATATATACAGAAATGAAGAAATACTTGAAAATTGTTCTCAGAAACCGCAAGTCAGATTTTGAAATAATTTCTCAGGGATATTCTATGGGTGACCCTTTTCAAAAATTGTTCGCAAAACTTTGATCTGTCAAGAAACATGGCTCTGGTGAATGGGGGCTACTTGAACTTATACGGACATGAAGAAATTCTTGAAAATTCTTCTTCTTTGAACCTGCAGTCAGGTTTTGAAACAATTTCACAGAGATGTTCCTTACATGACCCTTTCCAAAAAAACTATTCGGGAAATTTTGATCTGTTAAGAAACACGGCCCGGGTGAATGGGGGCCGCTTGCACTATATGGAAATGAAGAAATTTTTGAAAATTCTTCTTCTCTGAAACCACTGGTCGGATTTTTAATTCATTTCACCGTGATCAATGTTCCTTGGGTGACCCTTTTCAAAATTTGTTCGCGAAATTTTGATCCTTTGGTAAATGGGGTCTACTTGCACTATACAACCTTGAATAAATTCTTGAAAATTCATCTTTTCTTCTGTGAAACTTGTAGTCTGATTTTAAAATGATTTCACAGAGATGTTCCTTATATGACCCTTTTCAAAATTTGTTCGCGAAAATTTGATCAATCCAGAAACATGGCTCTGGTTAATGGGGGCTACTTGCATTATATAGAAATGAAGAAATTCTTGAACATTCTTCTTCTCTGAAACCTGTTGTCAGATTTTGAACTGATTTCTCAGAGATGTTCCTTACATGACCCTTTTCAAAAAATGTTCGAAATGCGAAATTATAATCTGTCCAGAAACATGGCTTTGGTGAATGGGTGCTACTTGCACTGTATGGAAATGAAGAAAACGCTGGTCAGGTTTTTAATTAATTTCACAGCAATGTTCCTTGAGTGACCCTTTTCAAAATTTGTTCGCGAAATTTTGATTCAAGAAACATGGCTTTGGTAAATGGGGTCTGATTGCACGAAACGACCATGAAGAATTTTTGAAAATTCTTCTTCTCTCAAACGGCTGGTCAGATTTTGAAATGATTTCACGGAGATATTCCTTACATGAAAAAGTGTTCGCGAAATTTTAAACCATCCTTAAACATTGCTGTGGTGAATGGGGGCTACTTGCATTATCATGTAGAAATGAAGAAATTCTTGAAAATACTTCTTCCCTGAAATCGCTTGTCAGATTTTAAGATAATTTCACAGCAATGTTTTGGGTGACCCTTTTCAAAAACTGTTCGCGAAATTTTGATCCGTCAGGAAACATGGCTCTGGTGAATGGGGTCAACTTGCACTATACAAACATGAAGAGATTCTTGAAAATTCTTCTTCTCTGAAACAGCTGGTCAGATTTTGGAATAATTTCACAGAAATGTTCCTTTAATGTCCTATTTAAAAAGTTGTTTGAGAAATTTTGATCTATCAAGAAACACGGCTCTGGTGAATGGGGGCTATTTGCACTATATGGAAATTAAGAAATTCTTAAAAATTCTTCTTTTCTTAAACTGATGGTCACATTTTGAAATGACTTTTACAGGTAACCTTTTAAAAATTGCTTGGCAAAATAATGATTATGTTTCCAATGCTTCAATACCTAAAAAGAAATAAAAAAGGCTATGGTCTCTTCAAAAATTTAGGTGAGGGATCCAGGGCCTTCTTGGCCCTCTTGTTTTTCCTTTTCCTACAATGTGTACCACTTCATCATTTGATTATTTTCCAATTTTATTATTCATTACAGTCCACATTTGTTTAAAACTGAGAATTATTTTTTTTTTTTTTTTTCTTTTTCCCACAATTGCTCTGTTTCACACATTTGTTTTCCTACAAAAAGCATGCAACTTTCAAAATTTATACTTACCCTGAAATTCTGATTGAAACCTCTTTTATTTTATGATTTCGATTAAATCAGATGGTTTATAAATAGTCACATAGTAATGAGAAAATGTTCCAATTTGGTCTAAGCAAATTCTGGATCTGCCCAGCCAAATTGGAATTCTAATTGGTCTAGGCAGATCTGGAATCTGTCTAGACCAGAGTAGAATTCCAATTTGGTCTAGACAAAAATAGAATTCCTATTTGGTCTAGGAAGATTCCGGATCTGCCTAGATTCCAGTTTGGACTACACATATACAATGTCGAATCGTCCGCATAAAGGTCTAAATTTAATTTATCGCTGTGCAAGCCTATGTCATTTTTGTAAATTTAAAAGAATAATGGTCCCAAAATCGAACCCTGGGGGACGCCGCTAGTTAGAATTCGTGGTGAAGAAAATACATTGTTATGCTTAATAAACCGATCTTTGTCATTCATGTAGGATTTGAAAAGTGCCAGGGACTTATGAGAAAATTGGTGCAGCCTCAGCTTGTGTAACAAAATCTCATGGTCGACTAAATCGAATGCTTTCTTAAGATCAAAAGAAACTGAATTAATAATTTTCCCTGAATCGATTTCCTTAAGCCATTCAATAATCAGCCGAATAAGTGTGGGCTGACATGAGTGTCTTTCTCTTAACCCTGATTTGTGCTTAGTTAATCTATCAAATTTATTGAGAAAGGACAGTAATTGGTTAGGTAAATGACGTTCGAAAATCTTTGATACAGTTGGTAGAATACATATTGGTCAATAGTAGTTTGGATCTTCCTTTTCGAACTCATTATGTAGAGGGAGCATAAAAGCCTCTTTCAAAGTATTTGAAAAAAAAAAAACATCTTTCGCGGTGCTGTTATTTATGATAGAAGTTATTGGTGAAACTTATATACTTCAAAAGTGAATGAGTATCGCCCTTATCATATCGGTTTATTATTTTTCGTGTCATGCAAACTGGAAAATGGTCACTTAGGGACAAAGAAGAAACAAATATTTCACTTAGTCTATCAAATCGATTTGTATAGATATGGTCTATAATCGTAGCCCATTTTTTTTATACCCGTGTAGGTTTATTGCCAGAGCGTGGCTCATTTGTTTTATTAAGCTCTTTTGGACTCACAGGAATACGTAAAAATATTTTCACCAAAAACAGCTTTCGAATTGCTATATGAGATAATTATGTTTACTCACTGGATGCCTCCGTTTCATACATTTGACATTCGTGAAACATTTTTATAGCTGTTTAGATTGTTTACAACAAAGCTGAAGCCTGGTGATAACAGAAAAAATCCAAAGTATTTGTTTGTATAGTGGACTGCTTTGTTTTGCCTTGGTCGTATGGCAATGTTGTAGAATGTAACGGAGTTCGGTGGCGGATTTAGATCTGCTACAGATACAGTGGGACTCATATTGAAAATTCTGCGAAAGCACGGTGTGGCTACGAAACAAATTTCTCGTTGTTTTTCTTTTTCTTACAGGGTAACTTCTAAGTGGCCTTATTTCTCCAAGTAGGAATTTGACTACGGAAAAAAACTTTGGAAACAACTGACCGAAAGACAACTTGAGCGAAAGTGAAAGATTATAGATTCCTGGATTGTAATTCAAACAGGCATAACGGAACATATTGCATGTCGCTAACGTATTTATATTCATAGTTAAATGATAAATTAAGTTGGCAAACTCTATTGTTTCCAGAACTTGTGACTTGTACTAATCGTTTATGCAAAGTCAACAGGGGAGACGAAACATGAACTTTCGGACAGTTTTGTTGATTATGTTTGTGGACCAAGTGTCTGCAAGGAATGAGCATGAACTTCACAAATATCTGATGTCTGATTATAACAGGAATATCATTCCGTCCTATAACAACAGTCCAGTATTGGTCAATATAGAACTGACATTGACCGCCATCGTGTCCATTGACGAAGTGAATGAGCTGATTACATCCAAGTCATATTTAACCGCAACTTGGAAAGATCCGAGTTTGTCCTGGCAGCCAAGTGATTTCGGCAATGTCTCCTCAACACTAATGAAACAAGGGCAAATATGGTTTCCCGACATCGTCGTTACAAATTCAATAGCGGAATATAATTTACTAGGGTTTGATGATTTAAATGTTGCCGTTAAGTCGGACGGACAAATTTGGTGGCTACCCGGCATCACGACACAGACAATTTGCGCCATCAATACGAGGTTCTTTCCTTTTGATGAACAAGTTTGTCACATAGAACTTGTTTCATGGATGAATAAAAATTCACACGTTGTCTTCAAAACGGCGAAACCAGAACCAGACACGGACTGGTATGAAAACGGCCAGTGGGAACTAACCTCGATGTCGAGTGAAATAAGACTGATAAAAAAATACAGCTACTTTTTATTCCGATTTGACCTAAAGCGGCGCTCCATGTATTACGTCACAACGATATTAATTCCGGTAGCTTTGATTTCCATTTTGAACTGTTTTACTTTTGCTATACCGAAACAGTCTGGAGAAAGAATATCATATAGTGTGACGGTTTTCTTGGCATTTGTTTTGATTATGACAATTGTCTCCAGTGTTTTACCCAGAACCTCAAAACAAACATCGGTCCTGGTGATATATATCGGTTGTCTGCTGTTTACAGGTCTATTGACTATAGTTACATCTATTGTCAGCATCGCCATTGAAAGGAAAAAGGATCGCAAGAATAACAATGCTGAAAAATGGCATAGCTTGAATCCAAATTCATCTTGTTTTGATGATACAGGAAAAGAAGCCATGAAGTCACCAGATATTTCCAAAATAGAAAAGCAAGAACTGCGTGATGTTCATGGGAATACAATACCGAGACGATTGGGGATAAAACGCATAACAAAGGCTGATTATTCAGTGGTAGGATCCAACTTGATCAAACCAGTCTCCACTTATTTTGAAACTTTTGCTTTTGTTCTTGTTTTGATTTCTACAGTTGTTTCAGCTCTGGTGAATTTTATTATTTTGGTATCTCACTGATCGTAAATGGAGAGGCTTTTTTGAGAGGCAGTTTAAGATGATATTGCAGACAGCGTACATATAACATTGGACCGTGTAATCTGAGCAGTCCTGCGTTAAAGGCCCCGTGATGACCAGAACAACAACAACAACAAAAAAAGGTGACGCAGGTTGACAAAGACTGAAACTTTTCGCTATTTTTAAATTTTCTGCGTGTCAAGGGACGATTCTAACTCATGACTTAATTGCTTGTTTGAAAATAAGTTAGTTTATTGATCAATTATCATGTGAAAACCCCTTTATCAGAGCATGGCTCGAATCTAAATGCATATAAACACCCCCTTTGTATACTTTTTTGTGGCGGTTGTCGCCACAGAGTCAACGAAAATTCCAAAATTCGAAAAAAAAATCCAAAATTCGAAACAAAATTCGAAAAATAAATAAGTCTAAAACCAAACTCACTTGCCTATGATTCGGTTATGAACATACCTAATAACCGCCATAAAATTTCAGTTAACTCCATAAAAAGTAGTCCACCAAATAAGCTACTGCTTCTAAAGAAGACGGCTTAAACTAATTTTACTGATTAAAGAAGTGTTGATAGTGATTGATTTTATACTTAAAAATGCATTCTAAGAGACAGTTAAGGTTGGCCAACTGTTATTGCATTCTGAAACATCGGCTAATGTCGGCATACTACGTACGAATGGGGGTCAAAACGGCCCACTTCCAAAACGGCCCAATACCGAAACGGCCCAAAACTGAAACGGCCCACAACCGAAACGGCCCACTTTTTTTCTTGCTTTATTCTTAAGTAATGGAAGCTGTATGTAATGTTCTTTATTATGTATGCAAGTTTTCATGCATTTGTTCGATCATCTCACCCAGATACATGTATTTAGAGAAGGAATCAATGCAGTTTTCTAGCCCTTTTTTTTCAGGTCAGTTTTAAATAAAAATGGAATAAACTGGAGCATAAGACGATTGAAAGGAAAAAATGCACACGCCGAATTAAATCTACATCTTTTATGGTAATCGGAAAGACAGTATCAGGCAAAAAAAGTATCAAGAAAAAAAGAATAAATTTTTGCTAGGAAAGAAAGTAGATCTATCACGAAAAAAAAAAATCAATGTCTGTCAAAGTTGTGATTCTTTATCAATATTTATGTTAAATCATAAATTTATTAATTTGAAACTTTATGCAAGTAATTTATGGCATTTTAGCACACCCTAAATGCTAAATAGAAACAGCTTCTCTTTTACCTTCAATGCTTTCACAGGTTTTTAAATGTCTCTTGAATACTAGTTATGAGTAAAATATAAGTTAAAGATCAATCAGAAATGAAATTAAATGCTGATTAAAGACAAAGATTAATTACAGACAACATATTCTTAACAGTTTGGCATAATCGGTGACTTCATCAAAGTCAAAATTGGACCTTGATTAGGATTATACAGGTGGAAAATTATAAAAATAAATCAATTACACAAATGAATTTGCACAAGTCAAAAACATTTTAATGACTATTGTTATTTCCCAATCCTTTGTAGGTATCAACCACAATTCTTCCCAATCTTAGGCCAGAAAAAGAAAACAAAAAGAACAAAAAAAAAGAGATGTACAAATATCACATTTTTTCTATACAAAGTCAATAAAAACTATCAACCAAATATCTATCACAAACAACATAATTATTACCTTAGTCTTCTTTTTGGGAACTGATACTTTTTTTTCCTGATTTTTTTTTTTTACCTGACACTTTCTTTCCTACAATCATCTTTTATCTAACTCTTTTCAAACATATATGCAACAAACTTGTGAACTTGATATATAAAAAATTACAAAACAATGTCAAAACAGTGTCAAACACCTGTGTTTGAAACCATCTTAAACAAGTTTGTGACAGTCAGGCGTTAATTAGATAGATAAGAAAAAAGTATCTGAGGAAGAAACATGCAACGCGTTAAAAACAACATTAAACAAATCCGGTCATATTTTACCATTTATTTTATATACATAGATCGACATTTATTCAGTATAATTAAATGAAATTAACAGAAAAAGTTAGGTTAAAAACTCAGCTATATTGAAATAAATGATTTTGACCATATCTGAGAAGTGGGCCGTTTTGGTACCCATATTTGTGGGCCGTTTTGGTAAAGTGGGCCGTTTTGGACCGGGCCGTTTCGGAATTGGGCCGTTTTGACCCTATCCCCTACGTACTTGTAACAATCGAATTGCCTCGGTAAGCTGCAGAGAATGGTCGGGCATTCACGTCAAACACCGCCGGACATGATTAAATCATCTTTAGCATTATTTCGTTTTAATATACAATGATACTTTATGAAGAATATAAATATTTTATAGGTGTTTTGTCGATTAATGTAACCGATAGATCTAAAATAAAAAAAAAAACGATTTTTTTTTTCTAAGACTTCCGCACTCTCTCGCACGGTGAGAGTAACGAACGACAACTCTGCTCGGAGATTGAGACTTCCGGTGCAGAAGTTTGTCATGCAATTTCGCGACTTTACAATTAAGGCCGATTCACGCAAAACAGAAAGAAAGGCTGCCCAGTCTTACCCCGAGATCAGTTTTGACTGGCATAACTATGCTTGTGGGTCGTTCGCCTGAGGCTTGTGATCATATTGAAGTTGCCTCGACAGGTTATTGTTTGAAGGTTGGCCGACGTATGTTAAATTCGATGTTCTTTCGAAAACAATGAGGGCGTGTCAATTTTGCCTTCTCTGGCCTGTTTCCTTCTCTTACGACAGCGTTGTTTGGAGAAATATAGAAAGGACACGGTGGATATTTTATATGTGGAATGTGAATTTTGTTATGATAAATAGTGTGACCCATATGACCCACCACGTCAAGAGGAATGGAACTGAGTTCAGGTAATTAAGATCTATCATATTTTCTTTTTATCTTTGTAAATTTTGTTAAACCTGAGTTATTTGCTTAACCCATTACCACACAATCCCTACTTTAGACGCCACTGAGAAAGAAGCCTTTAGAAACCATTATGGAAAGAGGAGAAAATGCTGGTTACCAGCATTTTCTCTTTTTCCCACAATGTTTTCTGCCCTTCACAAAACAAATTTGAAATTTTCAGTCACATTTATTTTGTCATGTGCAAATACTTTAGAATTGGACAAACCTAACATTTTGTCGTTTGGTAATGAGTGAAAGTACCAATCCATGTACATGTGTCTGACTCACTTTTTCTGCAATAAAATATATTTCTCTACTCTTTACCAAATTTTACCTAATTAACTCAGGCCTGATTTTTCTGTTACGGTGAAGAGAAGTTTTTAACAATTACCATTCATTCCTGCATTTAAGGTCACTAAAGAAAAAAAGCTATGAAAAACATTGTGGGAAAAGAAGAAAATAATAGTATCCTGCATTTTCTTCATTTTACACAATAATTTCTACCCTTTTAGATATAAGTTTTACTAATTTGAAGATTTATTATGTTGTCTGCAACATCTTTCGATTATGACCAGTTATAAAAATTTTGTCTTCTGGTTATATATAGTTAACTCATTACCAAAGGACAAAATCTTACACTGGTTCAAATTGAAAGCATTTGCAGACGACAAAATAAAGGTGACTGAAAAATTTAAATTTGTTTTGGGAAGGATGAAAACACTGTGGAAAAAGGAAAAAATGCTGGTTACCAGCATTTTCTCCTTTTCCTACAGTGTTTTCAAAAGGCTTCTTCCTCAGGGGCGTCAAAAGTAGGGATTGTGTGGTAATGGGTTAAAGAGGGTCTTGTTACAAACCATTTTGGGTGGGGAAACATCAAAATACAGAAAATATGTACTGTGGCAATTGTTTTATTGAAGTTGCAGGATCAGTTTGATTGGATAAATTAAATAAAAAATAAATTCTAAAAACTAAATCGGGCCCTTGTAAATTGCAAATTCTCCTCAGAATTCCATCTACTTCTTGTTTGTGACTGTGAAACAACATACCAATTCAAAGGTCTGCCAGCTACATTTGAAAATGGCAACAAAACCCATTCTATGGAAAATTTGCAATTTTGGTGGAATATTTTCACAAGTGTTTACAAGTAACATAGAACAATTACAGAATTTCTGGGCAGACTGGTGGATCATATATAATTTGTTATTTTCATTGTCTTTATGACCAAAGACTGAAATTTGAATTTTTTCACTGTATGGTAGGTAATTCTAATACATTGTAATGCAATGAACTGTATTTCTATAAAACATTTTTTTTACAGCCATGATTGATAACCTGGTTGGACAACTTCCTGGCTGCTTTTTGAAGCCACTAGTGATGCAAATATAAAGAATATGAAAGAGCAATTTGGGAGGTGCAATTGAATTACTTTCTAAGGAAATCAACCCAGATAGCAGCTAAGCAGGCATACATGGCAAAATACTGAAGGTTTTATATTTTTAAACCTTTTTTTTCATGAAAATAATAATTAATGCTCTGAGATAGGGAGGCAAAATGAAATTGAAATTCAAAATGATCAGCTGTCTTGATTTTTTGGCTATAAGGAATTATTAGATTAATTTTTCTAAACCCTTGAATTATGTAAATTAGATGCATGCTGTATTTTTTAACCCTTTACCACACAATTCGAAATTGTCTTTTTCAAATTGAAAGCATTTGCAGATGACAATTCAGATGTCTTATATCAGGTAAACTTTGCTTAAAATTGTGACTCCTCTTGGTTATAAACACCTATTTACAAAGTGACTAATCGCATGACTTATTGTAACTTTTTGTTTGTACAAGTCGAAAATAGGTTTTGCCTTCTGCACAGGAAAAATATTCATTCATTAGCAACTTGAAATTATAGGTTCTTCTGAACTGGAAATATATGCAGGACATAACTTTAAATGCCATACTCATAGGCTGATGATTTTACTTTTCATGGTATTAAAATATGGTGTGAAAAATGAGAAAGTGTCCTGCACTGAAAGTTTTAGATCAACATATCTAGTAGGTAAAGGTTTGATTTGCGTAAACTGTGTGAAATATTTCCTTGACCATTCTGGACATAATAATTATGCCGAGCAATGCTGAGGATAAAAATAGAATATTGATTTATGTAAATGATTGTTACCTGGGTCAGGTTAAATGAAGTAGATAATAATGAGCATTTCATTTCAAATTGTGAAAATCATTGATATCACATACACTCATTTAGTAATCTGGCACTGTTTCACCACATGGCATAAACACAAAAAGATAAATATTTGTCAAAATATGGGCCATGCTCTATGAAAAAGAGACTTAATGCATTTCTTTGATCTATTATACCAAGCAAGGCATCAAATAATTATGGATCTATAAACTCCATTTTGTCTAACATTCAACTGAATCATGAAGTAGACTGGTCCATGGAAATACAGAAGATATTCAAACGGCAAACATTGTGGGCCCATGTCAGCCTGGGCAGACTACACAGGCTGACCTGGGTCTATTCTTTTTGCAGTTGCAGCTCCTTTTTTTTTTTTATAGAGCATGGCTCAATAATATATGTACATATTCACAGGTATTGGCTATGATCAACATGACATTGTGGATACCAAACAGATTCAAGCTGCTGTTTGGAAACAGGTGAAATGGTATAGAAAGAGGATCAGACCAGAAAGACCATACCAGAATCAGACTAAAAAGATGTATAGAATGCTTTTTGTACAATAGTGTTTTATTAGTATTTATAGATGATATCGTCTTTCTTCTAAATATTTTTTCAAATGTTGTCATATTATGAATAAGAAGTTATCCATTTGAAACAATACTTAGACTGCAGTAAGCATTGTTATTTTTCATATTGGTAAGTCCCACTTTTGTTGTATTTTTATATTTTTGTAACTAAAGCCGGAAACATGACAGGAAACATGATTTGGTTGTCTGAGCAAATGCTTCTTTTTTTTCACAATGCTTTCATATTAACTCATTACCAAACGACAAAATTTTAACTTTGTCCAAATCGAAAGCATTTGCAGATGACAAAATAAAATTGACTGAAAATTTCAAATCTGTTTTGCGAAGGGCAGAAAACACTGTGGGAAAAGGAGAAAGTGCTGGTTACCTCCTTTTCCCACAATGTTTTCAAAAGGCTTCTTTCAGGGGTGTCAAAAGTAAGGATTGTGTGGTACTGGGTTAAATATTTTCAAGTGGACATGAACTGTTTTCAGTCATTTAATCTATGGTTACCAGAGTATTCGAATCATACTCCAGTGTGATTCATTGGAGGCTTTGCTGTGCAAAAAGTGTTCATGAATGTTTGTGCCCAATAATTAAGAATTCTTTGACTCATTTAACAATTACAAACCTATGACTTTCCCAAATTTAGAGCATTTGCAGCTGACAAATACTTATTGTATGGTAATCGGTTAAGCTACAGTAGTATTCCCCAGGGTTGCTTGCTATATTTTCCATTATGAACATTTATGCAAAGTCATTTGAAAATTCTCAAATGGTTGAACAACAGCTTTGATGAGACTCTTGACATTTTGATCTCCTTGAATAATTATTTAATCTTACATATTGTTATTAATCTAAAGGCCAGTTTCTGGTCTTTGTTAATTTTAGATTTCTCTGTGTCTTAATATGACTAGGAACTTTCAGCCTGTCATTGTTATGCAAAAAAGTTTGTCTCAGTTGAGAGTTATTTGCCAGTATTTACTTTTGCCTACCATGTATGCTGGGAAATCAGCTTTGCATGGGTGTCTTGTTAAAAGCTTTCTGCAGCATTACTGATATTGTGCACCAAGATTTGTATGTTAACCCATTACTACACAATCCCTACTTTTGACAACCCTGGAAAAGAAATCTTTTTGAAAACATTGTGGGATAAGGAGAAAATGCTGGTAACAAAAATTTCAAATTTTCAGTCACATTTATTTCGTTGTGTGCAAATGGTTTCAATGTGGACAAACCTAAAATTTTGTCGTGTGGTAATGAGTTAAACAGTCTTAAAAACATTTTACTTTGTGTTTCTTCTGAGTGATTTCAGTATGCATCTTTTCTTGACCGAAATGCTTGTGTACCACAGTGAAATGGACAAAATCCTGTGGTTTCACTTGACTGGTTTAAATTGTAGATATAAATCTCTAAGCACTAATTAAGATTAACTTATCAATAAATAGTTTACGGAGATACTAAGTGGTGTGTTTTGAACTTAAGAATTGAAGATTGATTTTAGGTAACAGTTTTTATATATTTTTGTGGAAACGTTAGAGACAAATATCTCTATGTATATTTCATGATACATGTACTGAGGCTAATGAAGCAACTGGTTTTCCAAACTCAACAATACAATGTTTCCTTAAATGTACATAGGATTAAACTTTTGCTGATAACTAAACAAGGGTAACGTGAAGAACTATATTATTGTGAAGATTTTCCAAATCATATGTCTCAAGATTTCTAGGTGAAGACAATGACAAAAAAAATTACTTGGAATATGCAGTGTTTTTTGTTAGTGTTTACTTTTGTTTCAAACAGAATGTTTCAATGAGCATAGACTCAGTACATGCATTGTTGACCACCTGGAAAAAAATCTCTCAAGATTATTTACTGAAAACATTGACAAAAATGCAATTTTGCTAAAAGCATGCAGTTGCTTTTTGTTAGTGTCAGACATATCTGTTAAAACAGAAAGACTGGGCCTAGATTCAGTAGATGCATTATTGATTACATGGAAAAATATATCAGGATTATCAAGGTGGAAACATTTACAAAAATGCAATTTTGCTTGAAATATGCAATTGCTTTTTGTTACTGTTGACATATCTTTTAAACAGAATGACTGAGCTTAGATTCAGTAAATGGGTCATTGATTACCAGAAAACAATAGTGTCTAATTTTTGTCTTGTTATAAGTTTTAATCAAAGAGGGAAGCTTCAGCGAGCTGATGTTATTCTTAAAATGCTTCGATTAGGTCAAGCAGATCACATATTCAGCAACTTCTGCAGATATTTGCAAATTAGTCTGTACATATTTGATCGTGTGAGATTTTAGTCTACATTGATGTCTTTACCAAATTGGAAAGCATAAATAAAAAGCTGCGTTCTTGCCAAAACTTGTAAAACTGTAGGTGATAAAATTATTTAGGTGAAAACATGGACAGAAATGCAGTTTAGCATGGAATATGCTGTTACTTTTTGTTGTTCACGTTGACATATGTCACCTGATAGGAAAAAGCATAGATCGGAGAACAAAAAAAAAAAACTACTGAGACCTGTAGTTTGTTTTGACAGATTTGTGTAATTACAAGGCTCAGAGTTGGTCTTGAGTACTTTAAATCAATGGGTATTTACTATTGTATTCCTTATGTGTATATACAGATTATTTAATTTACTAACAGCATGATGATCATTGAGTAGTTAGTTAATGCCATTTGGTCGATAGATCAGGGACATACTGTTTTAAAGTTGTTCAGTCTTAAAGCTGGATATTTTGTTTAGTAGCTCTTTTACATGCCAACAGGTTATTGCACGACCATTGTAGGCGAATAATTAATCCTTTACCAAACAACAAAAGTTTAGATGGTCCAAATTCAAAGCACTTGCAGACAACAAAGTAAATGTTGCTAAATAATTGAAATTCGTTTCCAGCAGGGTAGAAAACATTGTGGGGAAATGAGAAAATGCTGGTTACCGGCTTATTCTCCATTCTCAAAATGCTTTCAAAAGACTTCTATTTCAAGGTTGTAAAAACCAGGGATTGTTTACACTTACAGTAGTTTTGTTCAGTAAGCACCTCCATGTATATTTCATGATACATGTTATCAGGCTAATGAAACAATTTGTTTTCCAAACTCAACGACACAATGTTTACTTGGATGTACATCAGTAAAATTTTTGCTGCTGACTTAATATGCATATCGTGAAGAACTATGTTCTTGTGAAGAATTTCACAATCATCTGTCTCAAGTTTAAGATGGAAACATTGACAAAAAATCAAATTTGCTTGTAATATACAGTTGTTTTTTATTTGTGTCGATACATTTTTTAACTCTTTACCACACAATCCCGACATTTAAAGATGTTAACAAAGAAGCCTTTTGAAAACATTGCTGGAAAATGCTGGTAAAATGCTACCCTTTCCAAAAAAAAAGTTGAATATTTAAGTCACATTTATTTTGTTGTCTGCAAAGTATTTCAACACAGACTGGTTTAAAATTTTGTCGTTTAGTAAAGAGTTAAGCAGAATGATGAAGTTTAGATTCAATAAATGCGTGACTGATTACCTTAAAAAATATGTTCAGGATTATTCAGGTGAATACATTGACAAAAATGCAATTTTGGTAGGAATATGCATGATTACCTCGAAGAAATATCCAAGATTATTAGGCCTAAATGAACATATGGACAAATATGCAATTTTGCTTGGAATATGCAGTTGTTTTTTGTTAGTGTTGACACATCTGGTTAAAAAGAATGACTGAGCTTAGGTCCAGTGAATGTGTTATTGATTAACTGGAAAGAATAATGTCTAATTTTCTGTTGTTGTTTTTTTTCTTTATTATTATTATTATTTGAAGTTTTGTGCTCGGTGAAGTTGAACTTGAAAAAAAAATTATAGTCATGGGGGTAATATTTCTGACATTTGTTACTGTATAGTTTAATTTAAATAAATACATGTACCAGGTGATAAGCAAAACTGTTTTACCTGTTTTGTAATACCCACAGCAAGCAAAGTTTTAGGGGATAATGCTGGGGTCACCTTGTCCATCAGTCTGTCTATCGTTTCACCTCGAATTTTTCACCCGGGCTTTCAAACTATAAAAGCTATCAACTTGAAACTTAATACATTGGCAGAACACATTATAGAGAAGTGCAGTGCATAAGAACCAAAACTGCCATTCATGTTTTTTGTGTTATTGCCATTTGTTGATATTCAGATGGAATTTTTGTCCAGTCCAGGCCATAACTTCCTAGCTGTTGAAGCTCAAAACTTATATCCCCCACATTATGATTGGGCGGTATAAAAGGAGTCAGCTTGTCTGTCTGACCAAAAACTCAAGATCAACCAGACAACTGCCACAACAGTGCCTTCAGCGCTTTGATTAATCTAAGGCTAGATTAATTTCCTTACTGCTAAGGTCGATGTGTATGTGTCAAATCCCCTGCGTTATTTATAATGTCAGCGGTATGGCCATCATGAGACGAAATGCCCAAATCTTTCTCTCTGTCCAAATTGCTCTTTTTCAAGAAGGACCTGATCACAATGTTGACTCCTGCAGTAATCCACCTCTTTGTCGGAACTGCAAACCCTCTCATAGATCTATCAATCTCCAAGGACAGTCCCACTTGGAAGGATGAAAGGGATATTCTTACCCTCAAGTACAATCAAATCTCAGTTTCATCGAAGCTCGCAGACAGGTTGAAAACCGCAGGAAAGACCAGTTGCAGTCGAGTGGAAGACAACGTTATTCAAATATTGTCTCCCCAACTCCTACGAAAGACAGTTGTCCTACCTGTGAAATTCTTGCGAAGAAACTGCTTGAAAATTTTCCAGACATGGCTGATATACCCAAAGGCAATGTCCCTACCAATACTTTATCTCGTTGCCTCTCTTCTTTCTCGCAGAAAACCTCTTCTTCTCAGTCTAAATCATCTTCCCCTTATGTAACCAAATCTTCTGCCACATCTAAAACTACTAAATTTTCTGCTTCTTCATCGCATTCATCAAACATTCAGAAAGCGCGTTCCGTCAAACTGATGCTGTTGCTTCCAAGCAGCAAAAGTTGACAACCTCCAGTTCTTCTTCGCCGTCTGTGTGTGTGTTTTTCAAAGCCACAAAGGCCAAACCCTAGTCCTGAAAGCCCATCTGCTGCACCTCGAAAGCAATCTAAACCCAAGCCATCTGTAGAGGTTGTCATTCAGATCCCAACCACTAATAGGTTTCAGGATCTGGAGGCTATGGATGCTAACCAAGATCTAGAGGGCGATGCCTCCGAATCGGAGGTATCTCATCCGGAGCATGAGTCGATCAAGGACATTAAAGTTCGACCCTCATCTGGCCCTAATACCAAAAAACTTTAAATCTTAATCACTATGTACCTTTTAAAGTCCTCTGTTTTACTTTTGGTAAATATGCACTCTCAGGTACAATAAATATTGCAATAATTCAATGGAATTGTCGAGGTCTGAGAGCAATATGCTTTCGAGGTGCAGCAGAAACTTTCTTGAAGGCAGATGATTCAGTTTCCTTCAAATATCATTCTGTCTTCTTTGAAGGTCATAAAGCTCAAGGTGGAGTCTCCATCATCGTGAACAACAATGTTCCACACAAGCATATTGCCTTTGGATACAAGTCTACAATCTGTTGTAATAAATTGTCCCTGCAGAACACAGTCACATACTGTTCAAAGTACCTTCCACATCTCATACTCATAGAAGAGAAAAAAACGTAACCATCTCATTTCTCAGTTATCATTCCTTTTACTTTAGCTAGTGATTTAAATGGCCAAAGTACCGCCTGCTTTCTTTTAGGAATGGCAACGGCTAGTAGATTTGCTTAATCTTTCGATCGGTTAACCGAATGACCATGTAAAAACATTTAAGATGAAGGTACCTGCTCGATATGTCAAAATTGATAACCGGTGCGTGAGTAATGCATTACTGTGACGTTTACTATTTCTCTACTTTGGCGCAGAAGACGGCGAATCTATTGACGATCCCACCCCTCCCTCTCGGCAATTATGAAATCAATTTTCCACAATGTTTTCTTTTTAAGACTAGAAATTCTCAGGCTATTTCAGTGTTTCCACTCTGACTCGCATATCATTGCGTAAATTACGTAACAGAACTGAAATTCACGAAACAAAGTTTGGTTTCACGCGAGACCTCACGTCAAGCAAAAAATATCTGGTTAACTTGAGTAACATACCAGGATTTGAGGTTACTTGCTATCCCTATTAATAAATTATTGTCAAATCAGGCGAACCTATCCATAAATCAACACACATGAAAAAATGTTCGATGCAAAACACACGGAAACCCATGACAGAACAAAATGTTCCTGTGTGTCCGATCAGAGCCACTTCAGACCGTCTTTTTAATGATTTTTGAGCAGTAAATTTCCGTAGATCTATTAATAGAGCAGACTGTTAACGCAGATGATGGTATGACTATTGATCGTCAAATGAAGGGGCCACTGATAAGTGGCTAAGTGAATCAGGTGGTAACCATCGCCAAACCGACAGGTTCAAATTTTAGACCCTTCCAATGTCAAAGGCCTCTGCAATATGTTATGATTTTCGAAGATACTTATCGAACTGATAATGAACGAAGAGAAATCGCTATTTGGTTGGCTATTTCCCCTTATTTATCGTCGCTACCGGTTGCCCATCTGAGCGACGCCCCTAAAAGACGGTTAGTTGTTACGGAAGATAGTGCAAGGATACAAGTCGAAACTACTGAGAGCTTCGCCTGGTTCTTTAACGTGCTCCGCATATAGCACCGTCACACGGGACCTCGGTTTAATGTCTCATTCGAAAGACTATTAGTAATTTTAGTTGGCCAGCCGGGGATTCGAACCCACAACCTGTAGTGACCCGAAACACTTTGTTCACGAGTCCTACGCTCTACCTATTGAGCTATATCGGCTGATAGAAATAGCTTATTTTTTAATAGCTTAGCGTGGTTGACCACAGTTTTATTGACTTAATTTCAGTCCCTCTTACGATGATTGGTCAATCCATACCACTTATTTTGAAACTTTTGCTTTTGTTCTTGTTTTGATTTCTACAGTTGTACATAGATTATATCTGATTGGGGGCGGGCACTTAAATGAAAAAGTCCCAATCATCTACGATAAGCCAGTGCCTTTGACTCGAAGAGGACACCTGTTTGTGATAGTGTATCATCGGAGACTGGGACCCAAATGGCGGATTAACATTGTTTATTGCACAGACATGTCAAACTGTGTATGATATCTTCGCCAAATCTTAGCGACATGGATGTGCGTATAATGCAGCTTTGGTTAACCAGTTTCTGATTTCTTAACCGGTTATTCTGTCATTCGATCGGTTAACCGGTTAACCAATGCCATCCCTACTTTTTTTCTATCGAGAATCGAAGCAACAATGGAATGGATCGAGTCAGGCTGTCAACGCTTACGATACGTGATCATCACTAACATACATATGAGCCATGCCCTGGCAAAAGAGGGCTTAATGCATGTCCATTATGCATGATACCTGCCCATACCATCACATAATTATGGATCCATTAGAGCAACTTTTTTAAATAACCTACTTAATGGTCCTTCACAAACAAAAATAACCAATAGCGAAACGTTTCGACCCAGATCAGCCTACGCAGACTGCGCAGTCTAACCTGGTCGAAACTTTTCGCAAAAAGCATTAAGCTCCCTTTTAAGAGAGGACGACTCATATATATAAATGCCTGCACACTACCTATTCGAGCGCCTGTTCATCAACATTACATAAGAGGACAATTGCAATAGACCTTTGCCAATTACAAGTTTCGACGCGTCACCCAAAGTTACTTCCCTTGCGGATACTCTCTCTTAAGAAAGATCGGGCATAAAAGTGCAACTTCCGGGGTCAGTTATTAGAATGGACTTGCCCTCTTTAACAGATTTTAACCATTCAAAACCTTTGCAAAGTGATGAACGTAAGCCTGAACGGGATAAACACTTTATTATGACACGTGTGTGTTAGTCGGTGACCTAGAAGTAGATCACAGCTTTTCACTTCTAAAGATCACCCTCTGTGACGGTGAAATTCATGTACTGAGATCAAAGGAACAACCAACTAACCCTTTACTAGCTTTTCATTGAAAACAAGTAAAGCACGTATTTACCTGTTGAAAATATGTAGATTTTGAATGTTATTTAAAAGTGATCATTTTCGCTGTAAATTCAAAATGTACAATGTCCCAGTTTTTGGTAAATAGACTGTCTCTGTCTATTTGCAGATACTGGAACAGTTTTTTTTTTTTTTAAGAAAAACTGTCACTGTAATAGTTTAAATAAATGAAACCACCGATCCTAGATTTCGATCCTGCACGTAACAAACTTAGCTACGGAATTCGGCAAACATTAGTTGACCAATCAGACATAAAATAGGAGAGGTCTGTTGTGTTTATATTAATATTATTCCCCCCTCCTTTTCCCCTATTTTTACAACACTAAATCTCCATTAACTCTTTACTAAACACAAAACTGAGACTTGCCTCTCTTAAAGGCGTTTTCAGACAACGATTTAAATGTGATTCAAAAATAATTTTTTCTGTAGGAAGGATAGCAAAGGAAAAGGAGAAAAGGTTGGGTACCAGAACCTTTGTTATGTGGTATAGGGTTTAAAATATTCACAGTGGATGTTTTCACCCGTTGACAAAACTTTGGACTCATCCAGATTCCTAACATATAGAAAAAACGTGGGTCACATGGTTGTAATTGTCCTTGAAAAAGTGAAAAATATAGTTAAAATTGGAGATAAATCCACGTGACATGATCATGGGCCAATAGACGATTTGCCAGTTACGTCTGTTATAACCGATATTTTCTAGTGATTGTAAGAGGCGCACTGGAAGTATCACATGACACCGGACAAACAAAGCATTATTTCAATGACAAATGCCGTATGTCCCGTTCGCAAATCCTTTATATTTGAACATTTTCGCAACTGAAAAGAAAGTAACATAACAAGAAATCTAGAGGAAATTAGTTCTAACACAATTTAGATATATTTTATGATATTGCTTTTGAAACAAAATATGCATTTTACGAGAGCATGTGTAGACTAAGAATGATCTTACCCTCTATAACCTGTATAAAATTTATAATTCCGTCTACTAATGATCAACAAACGCGTAAATCAATATCAAACAAAAGATAAGAAGAGTCAGTTTAATGAGACAAGTGTGTGTCAATCTGTGAGAAGCAAGTATATTACAGCTCTTTGAAAGGTCCCTCACTCTGCATTGCGATACCGAGATTAAAAGAACACCGAGTTAACCCTTCACTCATTTTTGTAACACTTCATTAGACACACATTCTTAGGGTTAGGGTTTAGGGTTAGGGTTAGGGATCTGTCTTTTTTTTTTGATAAATTTTATGTTAACTTCACAATCAGACGAGCTTGACTCTAGAAAATGACAAAATGAGCAGTTTCAACGATCTCAAGTTCTGACCATGATCAATACAGTAAAAAATGCTTTTATACTTTCCGAGACAAATTTAATCATTTGGGATGCACTTGATATGGTCATTTGATATCGCTTCTAAATTCGACAAAACTAAAGCTTTGTCGTTTGATAGGTAGGAGGGCATCACATTAGGTGGAGTTTGCTCTAGAGAAAGAAGCACATTTCTATAGCGTTCTTCACCATGAATATACGTAGTCTTGACGTATCTCTGGCATGCGTGTGTGTCTGTGTGTGCGCGAAAAAGAGAGAGCAATAGGCTGTTTCTTCACTTATACATGTACCTTTTTACTTTATTGTTGCTAGAAAGGTATCCTAATCTCTGAATTAATGTGATTTCTCTGTCTTAATTGAAGATAGGGAAGAGGGGAGAGAGACAAAAACACCGCTCATATCGAGCAAAAACCTCGTATCTTCATTTTTTGAAAGTTTTCAAGGAGAAACAAAAAAACTGTATAACTCATCACAAATTTTTATTTAGATTGAGCAAACTTGCACATATGCAGAAAATTAAGCCAGAAATACCCTACAAAAATGATACAAGTTTTTTGCTCAAAAGAAATCCAGTAGTATCTAAATATATTTCTCAGCAAAAACATTCTACACTCTGATACAATATTTTTGCTCTAACACAAGTCAAATTATGTTGCAGATATTTGTGTGCATAAACAGCGCAAATAAAGATATGATCTTTTTGCAGTTATGAATTGATACATTATGTAGACGTTTTCAAGGGCAATATCATTTCATTCACACTAATTTGAGGCTTTTGCTGTTATTTTTGCAATTAAAAAGTTGAAATAAAGAAAACAATACATTATCATGCTACACAAAGCAATATTATCCCACTTATCATTTTCATGGTGGACAAGTAGTTCTCATTTGCTCTTTAATGAGCTACAAAATTTTAGTCAGGTCCAAATTCAAAGCACCATAAATTGAGGTAAGCTGAGATAATAGTAATTGTATGTGAAGGTGTTAATAACCTTGTTGACAGAGAAAGCAGGTTTCCAGGACTTTCTTTTTTCACCACTCTACTTTCAAAAGGTTATTCATTCAGGGTCATTAAAATCAGAATTGTGTGGTAAAGACTTAAAGCTGATAAATGTCAATCAGAACAACAGTCCAGTATCTAATCTTTATCAGTGTCAACATCACTTTCATAAATTGCATCAAGCTCCTTAAGAGTATCTTTCTTGGACTGACTTGAGGGAAGAGATTTATAGTATTCATGGATGTTTTGTTGAATTGTTTCCTTTTTGCAGAGCTTAAACAAATCTTTCTATTTTTACAACTTATATCAGAATCCTTGAAATTTGCTTTGTTGGGAAAAAGGTTTCCTGTGAAGTATTCTGCAGGTGAACAAGCAATATTCTCTCACAGTCTCTATCATTTATACCATTCTTACAATAACATGCCCCTGGATCAGTTAAAGTAAACCTCACCAATTTCATTAGTTTCCAATTCATTCAACTGTCTGTAGTTCCAACTGTCAAATATTTTTAACCTTAGTTTGTATAGGTCAGGAAAATCAGAATATCGCAACGATACAACTCTATAAGGTTTGTTTCTGATGGTATCACAAACAAACATCAGAAAAATTACTCTACCATAGAAAAAGAGTATCTTGCTTTAACTCTGGCAATCCAGCAGTTCGAAGTTTATTTAACCTCTTCAACTTTACCCATTAATCTTGACATAAGACACATAAAAGGGAAAGATAACATAATACCAGATGCTCTTTCAAGAGTTCGAAATTCCAATAGTCATTTTCCATATGAATCAAGTTCAAACTGGATTTTCAAATTGTACTTTCATTACCTTGACTATCGTCATTAGTCTGAAATAATTAATATTTGAGTCATTTCCTATGTAATACTTCAGTTAAAGTGTCATATACATGTATATAAATGATATCGCAAGAAAGAAAGATTTATTTCATAAACCTTTCCTTTTCAAGGGGGGGGGGGGGGGAGTGTTATGTACATACCCAGTTATTCCTCGCTTTGTACATGTGTGTATATATTTTGAATGGTTTTCCCCTGTGGCTATTTTTAGAACTGGATTCTCTTTCGTGGAATATTGTTCTGGAAGTTTCTGGGCCTTCTGATTACTAGAAATTATGCAAGTAATTTTAACATGAATTTTCTGGAAGTTTATCTGCTATTATAAAAGGAAAAGCTCTCTACATCTCGGCGTTCACTAGTTAATACATGATTGCCAGACTAAAGTGGGGATTATTTTGTGTTTTTGTCATATAATTAGTGCTTGGATTACATTCAGTTAGGACCAGACTGGAATTAAAACTGGAATAATTTGTCTTTTGTATTGAACGTCTCAGGTATTGTTTTGTACTATTGTAATATTGTCACTGATTATTTGATATTATTGTTAATAAATTCTGTTAATTGTTATCGTTTGTTGCTGGCTTCTACTTTCTAGTTACGCCTGGCTCCTAACAATATATATAGATGGAAGTTTCTGGCGAAATAGTAGTCACATGATACAAATGAGAACAGAGCGGAGAACGAATCAAATTCGTCTGTGTGTATCACGTGATCGATTACCGACGCTTTAAAGTCCACTACAGTCGTCATTTTGAAGAAGGTTGCAGAGAGAGAGAGAGAGAGAGAGAGGGAGTCTCAGAGAGAACGAGATAAAGTCTAAATAAGAAGCAACAACAACTGAAATTTAAGTTTTCAAGTAATTCTTGTATGCAAGTTCTTTATCTGGATTGATTCCTTTGAATTTTTAAGAGACAGAACTTGTACATTGGGCTAGCTTCGCATTCCCGTGGATCGTTTTCGTTTATGCTGTATCCCCCATCTACTATTTTTTAAAGTTAAGTAGACGGCAAGGTTTGATGTGTGTGATCAAGTAAGCACGGATATAAGTTGTACATCGATGGGCAATGTGTTCAAACCCACAAAAGTATAAGTTTGTAGATTTGTTGAAAAGAGAACCAGTCTGTCTGGAAATGGGGAAATGGGGGACTGCCATTTAGAGCTAGTCATCTAAGGAAACTTATCAATTATTTAACTTCATGTGTATAGCGCTGATTTTTGAGAAGTTTCTATACGAGTACTCAACTTGATATATATCTGTACCATTTTAATGTTTTGTTAGAGTTATTACTCCTTGCTTATTTTTTTTAACTAGTAAGAAGTCGTAACTGGTCATTTGATAATTTAGATTAAGCACAGGTTCATATATATTTTTGACTGGAAAAATATTTCTTCCCGTTCAGAATCAAATGCTCTGCTATTCAAAATCTATAAAAGAAACTTTTATGTCCATTCAATAGATATAACGAAATACAACCCTGAAAAATAGAAGTTTAATATTTTCAGTTTCACAGATCATTTTACCAAGAAATCTTTGGTTTAGAACTCTCAAAATGACATTTCATGTTTTCATTGGTCAAATTAAGAGGAAGTACAGGGGAGTAAAAAGTTTTGGGAAATTTTTCAATCATACAATGTGATGCTCATTCAAGGTTAAAAATAAGGAGAGAAAGCTTCAAAGTACCATTTAAGATTACTATTTGACTATCTCAGACATTTAATGGCATTGCCTGTGTAATTAGTAGATCTATTTGCAAAAATGACAAGAAAATTTTGAACGAACTCTAACTCGCCTCCAAGAAGTATTACTCACTGCAAGTGTTATATATGTCCACTTGTAATTGGTGAAATGCTTTTCTCGAGTCAAATTTTAAACTAAATTAAGTACTTTTCATTAAAAACTCTGGTTGTCATGACAACAATTATACCCTTGAAAATACTCACATTACTTATTCATTCAGTGGCTCCGCCCGGGTAGCTCAGTGGTGAGCGTGTCGGACTCATGACCCGGTGGTTCCGAGTTCTATCCTTGGTTGAGGCGAACTTTATTTCCGGAGTATTTTCGCCTCTCACCTCTGCAGAAGCATATGAGAAAAGTAGTCGGTGGCTTTGGAAAGAAAAGTTGTGTTAGTACTGGTGTGAGAAAGTTAGGAAACACATGTGCGTCATCGATCGCCATGATATGACCTTAGCTGTTAAAGTGGCGTTAACCTCGAATACAACCAACCAACCAAGCAATAATCATTCAGTGACGACCGATTACAGTGCTTACAGCCACTTTGATATATATACAAAAGGATATATCGACTCTGCAGACTGCACTGTTTGTTATAATAGGAAGCAAGAGAACATTTATTTTGGAACTGTCCAGAAGTCTACTTAATCATCTCAAACTACTTAAGACATAATAGTACCGTTTACTCATATACCACTGTCAAAAAGTACTTTATGGATACACCAAACCTTGTACACACGCAAAAAGCATTCTTCTCATTCTTTTTAAATCGTACATCTTTGAATGTAGATCAAGAAGACAAAGACTTACAGTAGTCGGTGCCAGAAATTTTATATCATACAACTTTTTAATTCTAAAGAAAACGGCCATAGAAAACAATAAGATAAAATGCTTTACTAAGGATTGGGAAAACCTGCTTTGTGTTATAAAAGTTCCGCTAGAACATTATATTTTTATTTTCAACTTATTTTCAAACTACTTAAGACATAATAGTACCGTTTACTCATATACCACTGTCAAAAAGTACTTTATGGATACACCAAACCTTGTACACACGCAAAAAGCATTCTTCTCATTCTTTTTAAATCGTACATCTTTGAATGTAGATCAAGAAGACAAAGACTTACAGTAGTCGGTGCCAGAAATTTTATATCATACAACTTTTTAATTCTAAAGAAAACGGCCATAGAAAACAATAAGATGTAAGGATTGGGAAAACCTGCTTTGTGTTATAAAAGTTCCGCTAGAACATTATATTTTTATTTTCATAAATCTGGGAAGATTCGCTTTTACGTTTATACATCTTTTTGTGTGTGTTTTTATACTTAGTTTTTCCTTGATCTATTATCCTTAACTATATGCACCTACCATGTAATAGATACAGACTATATTCGCTCTTACCCTTATATCGCCCCTAACCCAAACAGGTAAAATGCCTTACTTTTTTTTTTTTTTTTTTAATGTGTGACAAATGGGAAGACACTAGCCAAAAGAACTCGTTCAACGCAATATTTTTCTATACAAGTGCAATAACCTATAGTATATGGATGTTTAGGATTTTCCATACGCTTATTCTGCAGATTCAAATTTCATTTTAATGTACGGTAATATTCATGCAAATAGCAGTGGTTCGTCTGACCCATTCAGGTCGATTCCTAGAATTCGGTTGAACACGTTTAAGGACTTGCAAACTTGCAAGAATTGAATCAACCATCGGAACATCAGATACGGAAATGTAATTTTCAGGCAACAAAACAAGATAAAAAATGGTTGCAATTACAGGCTTACCTCTGCCAATAATACAACAGGAGCGTAAAAAGTCAAAGTCAAAGATCAGACAGCTTGGTTTAGCAGTCTGGTCCTGGTCTACTTCGGCCTCAAAGGTAATTGCAATTGTGAATGGCGCTCCGATGGTTCATAATAACGACAATAATAAAATCTTTCTGAAAACAAGTAAATAACAGTGTAACGAAATGAGAAAACGCTCGCTTAAAAGCAGTTTTTCCTTTCCGCACAACGTCTCCTGACAAATATCAATAGATAATCTCAACGCCAACATGAAATTGTCCGGTAAACAACCACAATAAAACATTAGTATTTACATCACAATAGCGTATAATACAAAATAAAAACCCACCTATTTGAGTATTCAAACTCTTTACCGCATAACCCTGACCTTTAACGGCACTGAAGGGGAAGGCTTTGATAGCATTGTGGAAGAAAGAGGAAATGCTGAATACCAGCATTTCCTCTTTCTCCACAAAGCACCCCATTCCTTCCGAAATACTTAAGTTTTTAAGTTACATTTTTGTCTTCTGCTAATTCTTTGATGCTAACTAGTACAAAATCTTATGTCCGGTCAAGAGTTTTGTGTGTACATAATACGTCTTTTCAATACCAAAATTAGATACTATTCTTGCTTAATTCAAGTATTTTATGGACAAACTTGCATTTAATTAGCATTCTCCCTAAGAATCATGCAGATGGTGATAAGTGACTAGTCACAAAATTCATTGGTTTTACCCTCATTCCATCAGACTTGTTGAAAAACTTTCCAAAAACAAAGCATTCCCAGTTTCTGACAGTGGTTACCATGGAAACGAGAAATCAAAATTTCATGGAAATTGGTCGAAAGTTGTCAGTCAAAAAATTGAAAAATGACACTTTTTAGGGTGGTTTTTGACAAATAATTATTATTTAGATTATCTAAACTACTTCTTATATTACAAAAAGGACATGAGTAGTACTCAAAATTACATTGAAAAATGGAAAATGTCACTTGCATTGTGTTGCATAGCAACAGAAGTTTAGCCATAGAAACCAGTTTTTCAAACTTCCAATTTTGAACATTTTCAAACCAAATTATCTTCTAACAGCAAAGGTGCATATGAAAAATACATATAGGGCCTAAATGGGCAACATTTGATTTTTCACGGCCAACAATAAAAAAACTCAAAATGTTTATAATTTTTGTTACCATGGCAACAAAAGTATTGACCCGTCAGTGATTTTGCAAAAAAGTGGCAATTTCAAAGCAAATTATCTCCCTTCTGCAAAGAGAAATATTAACAGTGTATTTACATATTAAATGATCCACATCTGTTCAACCAATAAAGAAAAAAAATTGTTCTGCAACAATCCAAATATTAGTTACCATGGCAACCAAACTATCCAACAGTTTGCAACTTTAACAAAAATCAGCACATTCAAAGTAAACTACCGCCCATTCAGATAATCTATACTACTACTTATGTTAAAAGGAGGACATGAGTAGTACTCGAAATTACATAGAAAAATAAAAAATGTCACTTGCATTGTGTTGCATAGCAACATAAGTTTAGCCATAGAAACCAGTTTTTCAAACTTCCAATTTTGAACATTTTCAAACCAAATTATCTTCTAACAGCAAAGGTGCATACGAAAAATATATATAGTACCCAAACGAGCAACATCTGATTTTTCAAAGCCAACAATAAAAAAACTCAAAATATCTATAATTTTTGTAACCATAGCAACAAAACTATTGACCCGTCAGTGATTTTTCAAAAAAAAGTGGCAATTTCAACGCAAATTAATTCCCTTCTGCAAAGAGAAATATTTACAGTGTATTTATGTATTAAATGATCTACATCTGTTCAACCAATAAAGACAAAATTAAGTTCTGCAACAATCCAAATATTAGTTACCATGGCAACCAAACTAACCAACAGTTCGCGATTTTAGCAAAAATCTGCACACTCAAAGTAAACTACTGCCCTTTTAGATTATCTATACTACTACTTATGTCAAAAGGACGGCATGAGTAGTACTTGAAATTACATAGAAAAATATAGAAAAATATAAAATGTCACTTGCATTGTGTTGTATAGCAACAAAAGTTTAGCCATAGAAACCAATGTTTCAAACTTCCAATTTTGAAGATTTTCAAGCCAAATTATCTTCTAACAGCAAAGGTGCATATGCAAAATACATGCAGTGCCTAAACGAGCAACATCTGATTTTTCACAGCCAACAATGAAAAAACTCAAAATGTTAATAATTGTTGTAACCATGGCAACAAAACTATTGACCCGTCAGTGTTTCTTCAAAAAAGTGGCAATTTTAGAGCAAATTATCTCCCTTCTGCTAGGAAAAATATTTACAGTGTATTTACGTATTGAATGGATCCACATCTGTTCAACCAATACAGAAAAATCTAAGTTCTGCAACAATCCAAATATTAGTTTCCATGGCAACCAAACTATCCAACATTTTGCGATTCTAACAAAAATCAGCACATTCGAAGTAAACTACCGCCCATTAACAAAGGATTACATTGATAAATAATACTTACTTAAATTACCCTCATCTGTTTGTCAATATTAAAATGTAAAAGAAAAAAATAATGGCCCAGTCATGTTACCATGGCAACCAAATCAATGAACCATAATAAATAACAGCTTGTTCAAAGCAAATTAACCCCTTCCAGCTAAAAATCATCTAAATGAATTAAACCAACTTTAAATGACTAATATGTGTTATGCACATACAAAAGATAAAAAGTATTCAACACTTCAGAAAAAAAATGTTACCATGGCAACAGAACAGTAAACTCATCCCCATAAAAGTATGGAAAATAACAAAATATCAAAGGGCAACAATTCTTGAATATGCAATCAAGAGTTATGGTTCTTATGCACCACACTTCTCTTTGATGAGATCTATCCATCTGTGAAGTTTCATGTTTATCCCTCAAATAGTTTTTGTGTTATGCTGTAGACAAAATTTAAGTGAGAAAATAAAGGGCAATAACCCTTAAAATACGCAATCAAGAGTTATGGTTCTTATGTACTGCACTTCTCTTTTATGAGATCTATCCATCTGTGTAGTTTCATTTTTATATCTCAAATAGTTTTTTAGTTGTGCTCCATACAAGAAATTGGGATGCAAAGACGGATAGACAGAATGGAGGAAGAATGGATAGACAGACAGAAAGACAGACAGAGAGACAGACGGATGGCTACTATTACCATATACATAGCCGCCTTTTTGGCGGGAGATAATTAGCATGTATGCTACTTTATGAATGAAAACTAGCATGCCAGGAACTATGTATAGAGGGGTATGAACATTCCTAATTGTTGTTCATTCTATTTGATAGATAATAGTATTTTCTCAGTTTTACCGATATGTTGCCACTTTGGCTGCCATGGTAACCTAAAGTATGATATGATATGCTCATTGCCATTTTTTCATGGACAATACATTAGACTAATAGCGATTTCTAAAACCAAAGTTATTCAGTTTACTCATTCTTGTCTCTACAATTATGCCTTGAAAATAAGCAAAAATTGCAGTTTTATGCCAGTGTCGAGATTAAGGTTGCCATAGAAACCAGAGTTTTTTAAGGAATAAAATTCTTTTTAAAAAATTCAGAAGAAGATCATGGCCGGATCATTTCTGTGAAATTTCATCAAATTTGGATGGGTAGTTTCAGAGAAGATGTTTGAAATAAAATTTAACATATGCACACACATACCACGCACGTGTACACACAAACGCCCACACGGACACACAGACGCAAGACGGATACCTGGGCATGACATAAGCCAGCTGGCCTTCTGCCAGTGGAGCTAATGAAACTGACATGCCATGAACCATATATAGAGGGGTATGAAGATTCTAAATTGTTGTTCATCTTATTTGAAAGAATGGTATTTTCTCAATTTTACCGATACATTGCCACTTTGGCTGCCATGGTTACCTAGAGTATGATATGATATGCTCATTGTTATTTTTTCATCGACAACATGTTAGATCAATAGCTATTTCTAAAACCAAAGTTATTCAATTTACTTACTCTAGTTTCTACAATTTTGCCATGAAAATAAGCAAAAATTGCAATTTTATGCCAGTGTCGAGATTCAGGTTGCCATGGAAACCAAATTTAGACACAAAACCAAAATATCTTGTTTGCAGCTTTTCAAATTTGTGTTAATACTTCATAGGTCATATTAACTGATGTTCAAATATTTGTGTTTAGTGGTCATTTTTTTGCATAAAATACAGCATTTTCCAAATTTTCTAAATCTGTTGTCACTTTGGTTGCCATGGTAACCTGACCTAAAAACATTTTGACCTTTTTTATTTTTTTATTTGTGACCCAATACATTAGTCTTTATGCCCAATATTGAAACCTTAAATCCTAGCTTTGCTGTTAGGAGATAATTGAGATAGAAATTTGTCAATTTAAGCCACCAGCAGAAATGCGAATTACAGCCTTTGTTTGTTGCCATAGAAACACATTCTGCAAGCTTATTTTTGCTATTGCATTCTTGATATTGTAAGCAAATACATGGGTGATTATGTTATGATAGCACAACTGACCGGACTTTTGGTGACAAATATGTTGTATTAACTTCAAAGTGCTTAATTTTTCAAGTTTTAAAAAGGAAAAAATATGCCTCTGGGGGCAAAAACTTTCTGTGGCCGTTGCCATGGTAACAGCATGACAATAAAAGTTTCCCTTTGGCTTTTGAACTTTTGTGACTGAAGGAATCAATTGCACTAACTTTTTTTGGTATTCTGAAAAAGTCACTTATCACCATTTCTACAAGGCCTGCATGATTCTTAGGGAGAATGCTAATTAACAGAAAAACCTCTTGTTTGCTGACCATAAAATTGGCATAAATGTAAAAAAAAATTTCAGTATTACAAATATAATTATGTCCAACGTAAATTTTCCTGTAAAAGTCATATTTTTTGCACTGGAAGAAGACAGGAAGTTTGCCCTTCATCACTGAAATTGAAGAGTTTTCAAGACAGAAAGAGCAAATACGTTCTTCTCTGGATATGTTATAATGTCTGCCAACTTCAATATTCAATTTATGATCGGAACATCGGAATTTTGCAAATGCTTGTCTGAGATGAAACCGGAAAATAAATGAAATATAACTTTCTATATATACTTTCAGTAACGACTTGTACTGACTATATAAATTAGCTTTTGAAGAACTAGTTAGGCTATTATGCCAGTGTTGCTGCAATATGTCCTTAACTCTAATTCTGAATTCTTCGATAAAAATGTTTATATCTCCTTTATCTTGAGACAGCCGACCAACACCGTATTCATAGCTAAACGAAAGTTTTCTTACTTCAGAAGCATATGTATGTTTATTATTTTCGTCCAAATCCTTTAGCATTAAATAACATTGTATTGGGTATCTATTGTTCGGCATATGTAGTAATTTACAGCAGTATTTAATGAATCTAACAAAGTAATCTAAACATAGAGGATATCTAGCACAGTCACCCAAAACCATAGCATTATAAGTAGTTTTACCGACGGCTAAAAACTGTTTACAGGTTTGGATATGTACTCTTTTCCCGATGTCTCTATATGTATAGCCCCAAAGTTTGCCCCGTAGCAAAGTATTGGTTCAACCGTTGCGTCTAATACCTTAAAATGATCTTAGTAATAGAGTGTCCCATATTGGCAGTTGTATACTCGCCTGCAGTTTAACGTTTTAGTTGCCTGTGCAGATAGATTTCGAAGAGCTATTTCAGTTTAGGAGTAAAAAGTACTCCCATATATTTATAAAAACTAACCACAGATAAAGGTTTATTTCCCAATTTTCACTTTTCCGTAATCGCCCCCCCCCTTTCCTAAATACAACAATTTGTTTATTTTAACATTAATTTTCATGCCGGTATCCTTACAGAAATTCTCAACTTTGTCTAACTTGCGCTGGAGCTGTACCACTGTATCAGCCGGGCTAGCAACATCGTCAGCAAATAAAAGATAACTTATTTTAGGGATGTTTGAGTGGATAAATATGCCAGTGTCCGAATTAATGCCAACATTACTACAGAGAGCGTGAGATTGAAAATTTGGGGACTACAGGTGTCTCCTTGGCGGGTTCCCTTCTGACAGAGGAGGTATCTAGTACAAGAATCTGCTACTTTAACGCACGAGTTGTTTTTCTTATAAATCTCTTAGAGGATGTTCAAAATTTTTCCATGAACGCCTTTACTAGATAAACTTTCAAATAGCTTTTTATGTGATATATTATCAAATGCTTTTTCAAAATCAATGAAAACAACATAAAATCTGCCTTTACGTTTAGAAAGATATTTCTGAATCATTGCATGTAGAATAAACATACTGTCTACTGCTGAGTAACCAATTCTAAAACCAGCCTGGGCTTCATCTACAAATTCATTTTCATTGGATCATAGACATAAACGTGTACGTAGAATATTGGCAAAAACTTTGTATAGGATATTACTGTGAGAGATGCCGCGATAATTATTTACATCCTTTAACGATCCAGATTTATGTCACGGACAAATAACATTCTCTGACCATAGTTTACGGAATTCACCCCTGTTAAAAATAGCATTGAAGAGTCTAGTTAAAATTGGTATAGTCACATGTTGTGATGACGTAATAAAGTGTCCAAGAATACCATCTGGTCCAGGCAATTTACTTGGATTTATCTTTTTAATAGCTGCATGTGTTTCATATTCTAAAATCTGTGTATTTAAAATATCATTTTTATTATTATTATTTGGGTTCAGGTCTTCAAAATTATGGTCAAATATTTCATTACCCATCAAAAGGTTAGAAAAATGAATAAACCAAGCCTGACCCGAGATTCTAAGCTGCACTACCTTTGGATTAAGCATTTTTCTAAGTAAATTCCAAAATGCTTTCGGATCATTTCTACAAGCTATCAACTTTTGTCTACTTTTTGCACTTGATATATTCTTTTTCCTCTAACAAGATAGTTTAAATTTCTTTTTATTCTCTTTATATACTTTGAGATCATTCATATCATTCGTATTTCTAAACAATTTAAGGGATGCATATTCTGTGTCTTTTAGAACTTGTAGCTCATCATCCCACCATAGTGGTTGTTTTATAGCTTGACTATATTCTAAATTAACTGGTTTGCGTTTTTTGCATTTCATATTTAATTCGGTACACAAATACACAATATCATCATAGCTAAGATTAAATGTCAAATAAAATAATGAAACGAATCCATCTCGTTTTTTTTTTTTTTTTTTCATTCCAATAAAAATTAATTAGTGATTTAAATGTATTAGATTCATTATTTTCAATGTATTTGTCCGGACACTCTTCGGTAGTAACAGGCAATGTCAACGAAAAAGTCAGTGGAAAATGATCAGAATTACTACTATTTAGGACTTCAAAGTTTACAACAAAACTGGAAAAGATCACTAGAAGCTATACAGTAGTCTATTACTGAAGATCCGAGATACAAGTAATATGGCCCTCTCTGTCTTCGAAACCTTTTCCATTCTGAATATGGATATCTACAACACTGCACATTTCTACAAGGGATATACCAAAACTATTAATTATTTAAGAAGAGTTCATATTAAAAAGTATTTTTATGAACGCCCAAATATGTATATGTTTGTGAAATTATTAAACTCAAAAAACAGAAACAGTCTTTTAAATTTAGCCAAGTTTTATTAAGCAAAGCTTTGTTACAACCCGTTTTGTAATAAAAACCCGTTTTGTAATAAAACATTAAGTTTGCAATGAAAAGAGAAAATCTAGCTTTCTCAATAGAATTGGGCAAGTTATAAACTTATACATTGTATTTTACCATTATGAAATTTATCAGAATCAAATTAATATAATGCTACAAAATTACTAACATAATGGTGATACGATTATTACAAAATGGGTTGGGAGAACATTTTTACAATTCGGGTAGACAATTACAACCCATTTTGTAACAAAAACATGAATTCTAATAAAACAGTTCGTAATGAAAAGAGAAAATATATCATTCTCAATAGAGTAGAAGTTTTACACTTGTGCATTTTATTTTACGATTATAAAATTGATCTTAACACAACAGGCTTTAAGACACTATAGAATGGAGTGTATTTCTTTTTGAACAGAATATTGTATTCCAACAAAATGACTAACATAGTGTTGATACAATTATTACAAAACGGGTTGGGAGAACATTATAACAATTCAGGTAGAAGGTTACAACCCATTTTGTAATATAACCCTGTTTTGTTACAATTTATTACAAAACGGGTTGCAAGAACATTATTACAATTCGGGTAGACAGTTACAACCCGTTTTGTAACAAAACCCCGAATTGTAATAAAACATTAAGTTCGCAATGAAAAGAGAAAATATATCATTCTCAATAGTATTGGTCAAGTCATACACTTGTGCATCGTATTTTATGATAAAGAAATTGATCTAAACACAACAGGCTTTAAGACACTATAGAATGGAGTGTATTTCTTTTTGAACAGAATTTATCAAATTATTGTATTCCAACAAAATGACTGACATGGTGTTGATAGAATTATTACAAAACGGGTTGGGAGAACATTACCGGTATAACAATTCGGGTGGACAGTTACAACCTGTTTTGTAACATAACCCTGTTTTGTAACAATTTATTACAAAACGGGTTGCGAGAACATTATTACAATTCGGGTAGACAGTTACAACCCGTTTTGTAACAAAACCCCGTTTTGTAACAATTTATTACAAAACGGGTTGGGAGAACATTATTACATTTCGGGTAGACAGTTACAACCCGTTTTGTAATAAAAACCCGAATTGTAATAAAACATTAAGTTTGCAATGAAAAGAGAAAATCTATCTTTCTCAATAGAATTGGGCAAGTTATTAACTTATACATATTATTTTAACATTATGAAATTTATCTAAACACAACGGTTTTCAAGACATTATTTATGGGAATGAATTTTTGTTTTCATCAGAATCAAATTAATATAATGCTACAATATTACTAATATAATGGTGATACGATTATTACAAAATGAGTTGGGAAAACATTTTTACAATTCGGGTAGAAAATTACAACCCATTTTGTAAGGAAAAAAAACGAATTCTAATGAAACAGTCCGTAATGAAAAGGGAAAATATATCATTCTCAATAGAATAGAAGTTTTACACTTGTGCATTTTATTTTACGATTATAAAATTGATCTTAATACAACAGGCTTTAAGACACTATAGAATGGAGTGTATTTCGTTTTTAACAGAATTTATCAAATTATTGTATTCCAACAAAATGACTAACATGGTGTTGATACAATTATTACAAAATGGGTTGGGAGAACATTATAACAATTCATGTAGACAGTTACAACCCATTTTGTAACATAACCCTATTTTGTTACAATTTGTTACAAAACGGGTTGCAAGAACATTGTTACAATTCGGGTAGACAGTTACAACCCGTTTTGTAACAAAACCCCGAATTGTAATACAAGAGGGCCAAGATGGCCCTGGATCGCTCACCTGAATTTTTGAGAGGACCATAGCCTCTTTTTTTTTTGAAGGTATTGAAACACTGGAAACAAAATCATTATTTTGCCAAGCAATTTTTAAAAGGTCACAACTTTTAAAAGTTTCAGAAAAGAAGAATTTTTAGAGAGTTTCTTAATTTCCATACAATTCAAGTAGCCCCCATTCACCAGAGCCATGTTTCTTGACCTATCAAAATTTCGACAACAAATTTTGAAAAAGGTCATTCAAGGAATATTTCCGTGAAATAATTTTCAAATCTGACAAGCCGTTTCAGAGAAGAAGAATTTTCAAGAAATCAAACTTTCACGAACAATATTTGAAAAGGGTAACCCAAAGGAATATCTCTGTCAAAATTTTCCAAAATCTGACCAGCCGTTTCAGAAAAGAAGAATTTTTAAGAATTTCTTCATTGCCCTATAGTGCAAGTAGCCCCCATTCACCAGAGCTATGTTTCTTGAGGCATCAAAATTTCACAAACACCTTTTGAAGAGGGTCACCCAAGGAACATTTCTGTGAAATTATTTCAAAATCTGACCAGCGGTTTCTGAGAAGAAGAATTTTAAAGAATTTCTTCATTTCTGTATAGTGCAAGAAGCCCCCATTCACCAGAGCCATGTTTCTTGACGGATCAAAATTTTGCAAACAATTTTTGAAAAGGGTCACCCAAGGAACATCTCTGTGAAATTATTTTAAAACCTTGCCAGCGGTTTCAGAGAAGAATTTTTAAGAATTCCTTCATTTCTGTATAGTGCACGCTGCCCCCATTCACCAGAGCCATGTTTCTAGACGGATAAAAATTTCGCGAACAATTTTTGAAAAGGGTCATCCAAGGAACATCTCTGTGAAATTATTTTAAAATCTGGCCAGCAGTTTCAGAGAAGAAGATTTTTAAAGAATTTCCTAAAAAATTCCATTTCATTGCCATGACAACCAGAGTTTTTGACAGAATCAAATTCTGTGAACACTTTCAAAGAGGACCTCCCAAGGAACATTCCAGCCAAGTTTGGTCCAAAATGGCCCCGCGGTTTAGGAGAAGTTGATGTTTAAAGAATTGTTGACGATGGACGACAGACACCGGGTGATCCTATAAGCTCCCCTTGAGGATGTTGTGCTCAGGTGAGCTAAAAAATTCTGTGAACACTTTCAAAGAGGACCTCCTAAGGAACATTCCAGCCAAGTTTGGTCCAAATTGGCCCCACGGTTTAGGAGAAGTTATGTTTAAAGAATTGTTGACGACGGACGACAGACACTGGGTGATCCTATAAGCTCCCCTTGAGCACGTTGTGCTCAGGTGAGCTAAAAACATTAAGTTCGATATGAAAAGAGAAAATCATTCTCAATAATATTGGTCAAGTTAGACACTTGTGCATCTTATTTTATGATTATGAAATTGATCTAAACACAACAGGCTTTAAGACACTATAGAATGGAGTGTATTTCTTTTTGAACAGAATTTATCAAATTATTGTATTCCAACAAAATGACTGACATGGTTCTGATACAATTATTACAAAATGGGTTGTAAGAACATTATAACAATTCGGGTGGACATTTACAACCCATTTTGTAACATAACTCTGTTTTGTAACAATTTATTACAATTTGGGTAGACAGTTACAACCCGTTTTGTAACAAAACCCCGTTTTGTAACAATGTATTACAAAACGGGTTGGGAGAACAATATTACAATTCGGGTAGAGAGTTACAACCCGTTTTGTAACAAAACCCCGTTTTGTAACAATTTATTACAAAACGGGTTGGGAGAACATTATTACAATTCGGGTAGACAGTTACAACCCGTTTTGTAATAAAAACCCGAATTGTAATAAAACATTAAGTTTGCAATGAAAAGAGAAAATTTATATTTCTAAATAGAATTGGGCAAGTTATAAACTTATACATATTATTTTACCATTATGAAATTGATCTAAATACATCAGTCTTCAAGACACTGATAGATGGGAGTATATTTTTTCAACAGATTTTATCAAATTATTTAATGGAAAAAGTTGACTAACATGGTGGAGATACAATTATTACAAAGCAGGTTGGGAGAACATTATTTCTATTCGGTTTGACAGTTACAACCCATTTTGAAATAAAAACCCTGATTTGTAATAAAACATTAAGAGCGCAATAAAAAGAGAAAATATATCATTCTCAATAGAATTGGTCAAGTTATACACTTGTGCATCTTATTTTATGATTATGAAATTGATCTAAACACAACAGGCTTTAAGGCACTATAGAATGGAGTGTATCTCTTTTTGAACAGAATTTATCAAATTATTGTATTCAACCAAAATAACTAACATGGTGCTGATACAATTATTACAAAACGGATTGGGAGAACATTATAACAATTCAGGTAGACAGTTACAACCTGTTTTGTAACATAACCCTGTTTTGTAACAATTTATTACAAAACGGGTTGCGAGAACATCATTACAATTCGGGTAGACAGTTACAACCCGTTTTGTAACAAAACGCCGTTTTGTAATAATTTATTACGAAATGGGTTGTGATAACATTATTACAATTCGGGTAGACAGTTACAACCCGTTTTGTAATACAAGCCCGAACTGTAATGAAACGTTATGGTGATACAGTTATTACAAAACGGGCTAAAAATTAAAACCTTATTTGTAAAAAATACTCGAATTGCAATAAAACATTAATTGCACATTAAAAAGAAATAATCTGTCATCCCCTATAGAATTTAGCAAGTTAAACCATTTCAACCATTTCAGTTTTTTTACTTAATTCATTTATTGCATGAACACAAGATGTTATAGCGACAACAGGTATATGTTTATTTCATGATTTTTCACGTACATATAAACACATAGTAAAGAATTGCCATGGTATCCTTCTTTGTATCTGCTTTTAACACATTGATGGTTTTATTCATGCGGTATGAAAAGCGCTCTTCGGGGGACTCCAACTTGTCAAGAATATCGCATTAGCAAATTGCCGACCCTTTTGAATTACAGTAGATGTTGGTTGCACGTGTACATGTTTATCTAAAGATATTGTATAGAAAACTTTTTCCATTAAATAATTTGATAAAATCTTTTGAAAAAATATACTCCCATCTATCAGTGTCTTGAAGACTGATGTATTTAGATCAATTTCATAATGGTAAAATACAATGTATAAGTTTATAACTTGCCCAATTCTATTTAGAAAGATAGATTTTCTCTTTTCATTGCAAACTTAATGTTTTATTACAATTCGGGTTTTTATTACAAAACGGGTTGTAACTGTCTACCCGAATTGTAATATTGTTCTCCCAACCCGTTTTGTAATAGATTGTTACAAAACAGGGTTTTTTACAAAACGGGTTGTAACTGTCTACCCGAATTGTAATAATGTTCTCGCAACCCGTTTTGTAATAAATTGTTACAAAACAGAGTTATGTTACAAAACAGGTTGTAAATGTCCACCCGAATTGTTATAATGTTATCCCAACCCATTTTGTAATAATTGTATCAGAACCATGTCAGTCATTTTGTTGGAATACAATAATTTGATAAATTCTGTTCAAAAAGAAATACACTCCATTCTATAGTGTCTTAAGGCCTGTTGTGTTAAGATCAATTTTTTAATCGTAAAATAAAATGCACAAGTGTAAAACTTCTATTCTATCGAGAATGATATATTTTCTCTTTTCATTACGAACTGTTTTATTAGAATTCATGTTTTTGTTACAAAATGGGTTGTAATTGTCTACCCGAATTGTAAAAATGTTCTCCCAACCCATTTTGTAATAATCGTATCACCATTATGTTAGTAATTTTGTAGCATTATATTAATTTGATTCTGATAAATTTCATAATGGTAAAATACAATGTATAAGTTTATAACTTGCCCAATTCTATTGAGAAAGCTAGATTTTCTCTTTTCATTGCAAACTTAATGTTTTATTACAATTCGGGTTTTTATTACAAAACGGGTTGTAACTGTCTACCCGAATTGTAATAATGTTCTCCCAACCCGTTTTGTAATAAATTATTACAAAACGGGTTTTTATTACAAAATGGGTTGTAACAAAGCTTTGCTCGAAGATCGAAAGTTATTAACAACATAGAATAATTAATATTTAGCTAGTCTCGTGTTATTCGACTTTTGCATTGTTCAACTATGTACTACTCTTTCTATAATGTCACTTATAGAATTATTGTTATTTTCTCCATAAATGAAGGTCTATTTGCTTTCATTATCAAAGTTGTCATCATGATCTGTCTTTCTACTATTATCGTTGTAATTGTGTTATTTTTATTATAATTGATTTTTGCTCGACGATTCTATTGCTAGTCACTGTATTATTATTGTAACTTTTAATGTTTGACGAGAAACTGTAGAGTTTAAGTCAATAAAGTATTGTCTATTGTCTATTATTATGTAAAGCCGGTACAAATCAATTACTGACGCACGCAGCCAATAAACACTTTACTTAAACTGATCCTAGTCGTTTAATCAATATCAATATCAATCTACCTTTAATCAAGTATTTAGGCTTCTGGTCCATATACACTTACAAAATATTCAATTTTTGTACAATGAGTGGCATATTTACAACAATTTATAAGCTTCTGTAGTTAACAACTATTGAGAAAATTATAATATCCGTTTGTAATACATCTTCAGCTTATAATTCAAAAGAAAAAAAAAATATCTACTGACAGTGTTCTTAAACCAATTAATATGTGAGCAAAATTGTGATAGTTGAAGACCTTAAAGAAAAAAATTGTGACATAAGATCCTAATATAATTAAACGTAAACATTAGAAAATAAATTTTCAGTGTCTTCCCACAAGTTTGCTAATCTTTTTTAATGTTTCAGTGTGTTTCTTACCCTCAGATAGTTGACACCTTTGAAAATGTTGTAACAGAAGTGTGTTATTCATCGAAAGGATAACAAAAAGAAAAGGCATATAAAAACTATGTTCGTCTTCAACCTTTTGGGAACATTATGACGAAAGATAGATTCTTAACCCTTATCCTGCCAAATTACTCAAATAAAAGATTCGAGTCGATCTTTAAAAAAAATCCAACCAGTGATATTTCAAACTTATGTTATGGAGAGAAATATCCTCCTTATGGTACAGTGTTGATCAGATCAGACCATACCCTCTGTGCAGTCTGATCCTGATCCACACAGCCCGTCAATTGTCATCGACTAGCGCTTAGCAGCCTAGGGGTTAAAATATTGGCAAAGAATTAAAGTACTTTCAATCTTATATGTGACAATGCTACTGGAATATAACAGTGTTTATTCTGCAGTTTGTAGATGAGACGAAAAAGGATTAAAATCTTGTCTACATCGACACAAAACTCTATACAAACCTCATTTATTCAACAACAGGGAAGATAAAAAACAATAGAGATATTCCTTTGCTAAAATTTAATTTTGGCGGAACTGGCCATGGCTGGTGTACTAATATAGTTACATTTATATATTTCAGAAATTCAAATTACGAAATTTGTCTTAAATTGCTCCGTTAACGGTCGCAAAAACGAGCTTAATCAATATCCATATCTTCAGCTGATTATTAAAATTAGTTTGCCCCGGCATCGGTCGCAAACTCCGAGCATAATGAATCTACGCCAAAGGTTCAGGAAGGAAGCACAGCGTACTGATAGAACCGGCTTTCCAAACAGCGGTCCATCATGCATGACTAGGACACCAGCCACAGTCAGTTCGGAAATATTACAGCATGATCATAGTTATAGACGAAATTGTAAATAGCCCCAGACAGTGGATTCAGCATTAAGTCATAGCCTAAATTTGACAGATGGGTACCATCTACCTGAAAAAAGTGTAACTGCTCATCAATCTCAGAATATTTTATTGCAGATCCGTTATGTTTAAAGAAGTAAGTATTAATACAACTATTGATTTTTTTCCTAGACCTGTTAGCTATTCTTTTGTCATTTATGTAGCGCCAGTTCATCCTAGGTAGAATTTGGGACCAGGCCAGTTTTTATTGTTCAGGTAACAATGCCTTGATCTTTGCGTGACAATTTTTGATCTCCCAAATAAGCTCAACCATCGGTTTTGTTCTGATATGGCTTCCTCCGCAGTGTATGATCAAAAGCTGCGGTGGCTGATGAAAATTTAGCAAGTATCTCACCGAATCAGGAATTTGAGAGAATCTCATTCCTCCAAAATATTCCCATACTAACTCAATATTAGCTTTCTGTAAGCCAATATGCGGTCCATCGGGCCGAGACAAACTCCTTCGATAGGCTGCTTTAATTAAAGCGGAGCCAATAATCAACGACTTTGCTCTTAGATCTGTAATTCAGATTAAACATTAGTCCGTGATATTTATAAAAATGCTGATAATGCATACGTAGACCTTACACAGAGAATTAATTCAAATGAAATGACAGTCCTGGACGTTTATTAATCCTTCTTACTATTATTTGATTGTTTTCCAGATCGTGAAGCTACCGTTATGTATAAACCGGCTTGAAACGAAACGAGAACAAGAGTGGCAAATTGTCGCAAGATACGCCCGTCTTACCCCAAGTTGTAAAGCTGGGGCATGCACCGGACAAAGTTCAAGTATGAAAAACAACAAAGGGCAATAACTCAAAAATTATGCCAGCAAGAGTTATGGTTTCTGTGCACTGCACTCCCCCTTGATGAGATCTATCCGCCCATGAAATTTCATAACCTAGCTAGTATAGTTTTGGAGATATACTGCGGACAAAATTCAAGAATGAAAAACAACAAAGGGCAATAACTCAAAAATTAAGCAAGCAAGAGTTATGATTCATGCGCACTGCACTCCCCCTTGATGAGATCTATCCACCCATGAAATTTCATAACCCTAGCTAGAATAGTTTTGAAGATATGCTCCGGACAAAGAACTGGCCCGCCCACGGGTGATCCCATAATACGTCCCGTCTTTGACGGGTGTATAAAAAAGGCTTGTCTCTCTCTGGAGAAAACACACATTTTGACAGTTGTATGACTTGTAGGGCTGATTGAATGTGATAATGGTCCAACAACGGTCTCATTCCACGTTTGTTGAATAAGTTTTGAAGCCAACGTTGGATCGCACGGCCTTCACCTTAAGGCTTTTTGGCAGATCCTCCTTATAACTTATCGAAATGTTTTGACAGCCAAATACTGTAACTTTAAACTTAAAAGACAACAAGAAGAACCAAACCAACCTTATACTTATAAACTGCATTACATTATTACCTTATATTTCTTTATCTGTATATCATTATCACACTATACTTCATTATCCTTAAAATATCATCACATTATACTTCATTATCCTTATAACCTCATCACATTTTACTTCATCATCCTTATAACTTTATCACAATATATCTTATAAACCTTATTATATTATCATTTATCTTTGTCTTATATGCTTTAAGTATCACTTTAATATATCACACTATCCTTGTTGACCATGAAAAGTGATAATCTCAATGCCTAACAAGCCCTGTGTTGTTGCTGGTATTATCGTGTTTCTATTTACAGGCCTCTTTTCCTAGTTATTCTAGCTCAGCGAATATATGATTTATAAGCTGAAGATCTCCATCTTGCCCTTGCTTTTATAGAGTTCACATCCATGCCACCTTTATACAAATCTGTAGCTCCCCCAATGCGGAATGAATGTGATCTAAAGATTTTATTATCAAGACCCGCTGATATCGCGGCCTTTCTCAGTACCGCATTAAACTGATAAGCCGTCAAAGGGGATTCGTCACGATGACAAAACAGGGGCCCAAGACAGTCGGGACGATATTTCAGGTAATGTAGAATCTTGTTAAAGCAAATTCTATTTTGGTTATTTATCGGAATATCGACATGGTTACCTTTGCCCCTTTGGTCAGTTTTTGATGTCCAAAGACAGATTCTCAACATGTCTTTCCCTGCTATTATGTCATTATACTGAAGCACAGTATTTTTTGCTCGTTTGTTTGGCAAAGTAAATTCACTCACCCTGAGCAATGCTAGATAAGCTAGAGCAAAGGCAGCAGAAAATAAAACCGTTTCGAATTGTGACCTACATATGAAAGGCAATTCGCTCAAGATTTTATGAAGCGCCTCTACCGTAATAGGCTCCCTCTTGTCAAGAGATGGTCGGGATCTGCGGAGACCCTCGAGCATACAATTGATGATAAATTGTTTTGTGTTATCGACCAGACCTTCTTTTTTGTTTTTTATAGCTTATGGCTCATCAAGAGATGGTCGGGATCTGCGGAGACCCTCGAGCATACAATTGATGATAAATGGTTTTGTGTTATCGACCAGACCTTCTATTTTGTTTTTTATAGCTTATGGCTGATATTTGACTTCTCACTGTTGAAAAGGAATAGCCTTTTAGACACAAGTGTGCTATGAATCTGGCCAGAATATCAGCTGACGGAGGCCAGCCATCGTGGATTCTTTGTTCAGACAGAAACTCTTCAAACATATTTAGACTACGGTCATAAGCTTTTTTCGTGTTGCAAGACAACGATGCGTCCAATAGTTTGTTGATTTCGGATCGATGATCTGCAGAAAGCCGACTGGAATTGCACAGGGGGAGCTGCTTGCAGTTTTGGGTAGTAGACGCTTCGCTTTGGCCCACTGAAAACGACTCGAGGCATCAGCGATATCGTTCTTTTTACCATCAATATGGATAGCTCTTACTTACATATTATTTTCCATCAAGATAAGCACAAATCGTCTCATCTAATGCATGACCTTTACATTTTTAGACGACCTTTTGTTGAGAATCTCTACTACAGCCTTATTATCTGAACGAAGAATTATTTTCTTGTTTTTCATCTTTTCACCCCAAATTGTGAAAACTAATAGAATGGGTACCATTTCTAAAAAGGTAATATCCCCAAAAATTTGACTCTCCCAATACGATGGCCATTGCAAAACAGACCACTGGCCGTCGAAATAGCACCCACAACAACACAAAGATTGATTATCTGACGCATCAGTGTATAAATCGAGATCGGAATCTTTTGACCAGCTGTCCTCGTTGAACGAAGTAACACCGTTAAAATAGTGCAGGAAATGAAGCCAAATCTCGGCATCTGCCTTCATAGACTTTGTAATTCCGACGTAATTGTTGCGTTTTTTGACTTTTGAGAATGAATCGTACAGACGCCTAGTAAACGCTCTACCGGTAGGACAAGAGCCTGTGAGACTTTGTAATTGTTTTAGGCGTAGTTTCTTAGAACTCAGTAGCAATTTCAAGAATTCGGATAAACGTGTTATTTTGTCCATGGGAATCTTAATATTCTGTGACTCGGGATCGATGTCCAGACCTAAATAATTATGTAATACATGCTACCGGCCCGACCCATTTTTCATTACTTAAAGGAATTCCCAATTTCGCGCAAATCTTCAAAAATGTTTCCATGAGAACGAAACATTCATAGTACCCCGAATCTGCCATAAAGAAATCGTCAAGTAGGTGATCGATATTGTTTGAAGATGATTCTTTTTTAATTATCCACTGTAAAAAATGTAGCAAACTTTTCGAAGATAAAGCATGAGCAAGACGCTCCTGTAGGGAGTGTCTTCTGAATCCAGTACCCTTCTTCCGTTTTTATACCTAATAGGTCGAAATCACCTGGCCACACCGGGCAAAGATTAAAGGCAGACTTGATATCGGCTTTAGCCATTCGTTCATGTTTTCCTATGCCCTTTACAACGTTAACAGCGCTATCAAACTGAGAATAACTGACATGACTGAAACATGGATCGGTATAATCATTTACGCTTCGACCAGAAGGGTATGATAGGTGTGTGATCAAGCGCCAACCCCCTGTTCTCTTCGGAATAAGTCCGACCGGGTTCACACGTAGGTTTGAAAGGTCTCTTTAAAAGGTCCAATTATATGCCTTTGGTATTTTTCTTCTCATAATTTACTTTATAGAACATCTAGGTGGTCATGTGCAGATTTTAGATTCTTAGATATTACACTAACTCGTGGCCCCTTACATTGAAGCTTGAAACCATTGCGGAAACCGTCTAAAATGAATTTAGCATCCTCTGGGTAACTCTTTATGTAGCCTTCTAATTCCTGTCCCTTAATTGGTGTTTTGGCAAGGTCCCATAAACCTTCCAGGAGCAGCTGGTCTGAATGAGTTTCTAGGGATCTGTGCCCTGAAATGTGGTGAGTAGGTATTTATTTTCGAACTTTGGAAATTATGAGTTTGGTTAGTATGAGCAAAACTTTTCCCAGCGGTGAAGGGCTGAGATTTCGGACCTATTTGACCAAAGGCCAAACAATTAGCAGCCGAATGAGAACCATCGCATTTAATGCATTTATGGGTATACATTAAAGACCTTTCATAACAATAACCTTTATTGTTAAAGCGAAAATATTTGCCTTGGTTTGTTCTAAATTTTTCTTCGAGATATATGCGAGGGCGCATGAATAACATCCACAGTTCAGGATCGACCGAATCCCAGCGAACGCTCGGTAACGACAAGCCCTTTTTAGTCTAAATTGTTTGTCCTAGTTTGACGAGCCCTAGAATCTTTGGGCAGCCAGGCGTATGTTATGAAAGTACTGTAGTAAGCTTTGTGTAGTTTTTGGATGCTTTTGTAGATATATAGAAATGTAGATCAGAAACGCATCCGACCATTTCTCACAATTTTCAATGTTTTGTACTAATACCTCTTTTGAGACGACAAGTTCGCTGTTGAGGACTTGAATCTTTTGTTGTTTTTTAGCTCACCTGAGCACGAATTGCTCATGGTGAGCTATTGTGATCGTACTGTGTGCGTCGTGCGGCGTCCGCCGTCCGTCGTCATCTTTTTACCTTGTGTACGCTCTAGAGGCCACATTATCGGTCTGATACTCATGAAAGTTCTTCAGAATGTTTGCCTCAATAAAATCTTGGACAATCGAAAATGGGTCATGTCGGGTCAAAAACTAGGTCACTAGGTCAAATCTTAGAAAAACCTTTTGTACGCTCTAGAGGCCAGATTTTCAGTCAGATACTCATAACAGTTGGTCAGGATGTTTGTCTGGATGATAGCTCGGACGAATTTGAAAATAGGTCATTTGGGATCAAAAACTAGGTCACTAGGTAAAATTTAAGAAAAACTTTGTGTATCCTCTAGAGACCACATTGTCAGTCGGATACTCATGAAAGTTTGTCAGAAGGTTTGTCTGGGTGATATGTCGGACGAGTACGAAAATGGGTCATGTCAGGTCAAGAACTAGGTCACTAGGTCAAATCTTAGAAAAACCTTTTGTACGCTCTAGAGGCCACATTTTCATTCCGATACTCATGAAAGTTGGTCAGAATGTTTGCCTGGATGATATCTTGGACGAGTTTGAAAATGGGTCATGCCGGGTCAAAAATTAGGTCACTAGGTCAAATCCTAGAAAAAAACTTTTGTAGGCTCTACAGCCCACATTTTCAGTCCTAAACTGGAAGTTCTCAGAATGTTTGTCTTGATGATATCTCGAATAAGTTTGAAAATGGGTCATGTCGGGTCAAAAACTAGGTCACTAGGTCAAATTTTAGAAAAACATTGAGTACGCTCTAGAGGCCACATTTTCAGTCCGATACTCATGAAAGTTGGTCAGGATGTTTGCCTGGATGATATCTTGGACGAGATTGAAAATGGGTCATGTCAGGTCAAAATCTAGGTCACTAGGTCAAATCTTGGAAAAACCTTGTGTACGTTATAGAGGCCACATTTGCAGTCCAAAACTCTTGGAAGTTCTTCAGAATGTTTGTCTTGATGATATCTCGAATAACTTTGAAAATGGGTCATGTCAGGTCAAAAACTAGGTCACTAGCTCAAATTTTAGAAACACCTTGTGTATGCTCTAGATGTCACATTTTCTGTCCGATACTCATGAAAGTTGGTCAGGATGTTTGCCTGGATGATATCTTGAACGGTTTTGAAAATAAGTCATGCCGGGTCAAAAACTAGGACACTAGGTCAAATCTTAAAAAACATTGTGTACGCTCTAGAGGCCACATTTTCAGTCCAAAACTCTTGAAAGTTGGTCAGAATGTTTGTCTTGATGATATCTCAGACAAGTTTGAAAATGGTTCATGTCAGGTCAAAAAACTAGGTCACTTAGTCAAATCTTAGAAAAACCTTTTGTACGCTCTAGAGGCCACATTTTCAGTCCGATACTCATGAAAGTTGGTCAGTATGTTTGCCTCGATGAAATCTAGGAAGAGTTTGAAAATGGGTCATGCCAGGTTTAAAACTAGGTCACTAGGTCAAATCTTAGAAAATTCTTGTGTAAGCTGTAAAGGTCACATTTTTAGTCCAAAACTCTTGAAAATTGATTAGAATATTTGCATGGATGATAGCTCGAACAAAATCGAAAATGGGTTATGTCAGGTCATAAACTAGGTCACTAGGTCAAAATTTAGAAAAACCTTGTGGACGCTCTAGAGGCCACATTTTCAGTCCAACACTCTTGAAAATCGGTCAGAATGTTTGTCTTGATAATATCTCAGATATTTTTCAAAATAAGTCATGTGGGGTGAAAAACTAGGTCACTAGGTCAAATGTTAGAAAAAACCTTTTGTAGGCTCTAGAGGCCACATTTTCAGTCCAAAACTCTTGTTAGTTGGTCAGAATGTTTGCCTTGATGATATATTAGACAAGTTTGAAAATGGGTCATGGGGGTTGAAAACTAGTTCACTAGGTCAGATCTTAGAAAAACCTTGTATATGCTCTGGATGCCACATTTTCAGTCCAACACTCTTGAAAATTAGTCAGAATGTTTGCCTTTATAATATCTTGGATGAGTTTGAAAATGGGTCATGTAGGGTCAAAAACTGGGTCAATAGGTCAAATGTTATAAACACCTTTTGCATGCTCTGGAGGACACATTTTCAGTCTGATACTGCTAAAACTTGTTCATAATATTTGTCCTGGTGATACCTTGAATGAGTTTGAAAGTGGGTCATGTGGAATCAAAAACTAGGTCAATGGGTCAAATATTAGAAAAACCTTGTGTACACTCTAGAGGCTACATTTTCTCCCTGATACTCTTCACACTTGGTCAGAATATTTGTTTTGGTGATGTCTCAAAAGAGTTTGATAATGGTTAATTGTGGGGTCCAAAACTAGGTCACTTGGTGAAATCTTAGAAAAACCTTTTGTACGCTGTAGAGGCCACATTTTCAGTCCAATACTCATGGAAATTGGTCAGAATGTTTGTCTTTTTGATATCTCAAAAGTGTTTGATGATGGGTAATGTCTGATAAAAAAAAAAAAAACTAGGTCACTGGGAAACTAGATGGTTCACGTTTGGTCAATAGACTCGGGTGAGCGATTTCAGAGCCATCAAGGCCCTCTTGTCTTTGCTGTTGGATTGACACAAGGAGGCCAATTCAATGTATTCATCATTCCAAATTCTCTCTTTGATGCTTTGCGCAACATGCATGTCCATTTGTGTCCCTAGAGTAAAACTAACTTCGATGTTACCTATTTCTGTAGGGATCGTCTCCATCTTTAATTCAGGCTGTATCTCCTGTACCTGCTCTAGGACCGACTCATTAGTGCCAATCATTGCACCTTCGGTGAGCGCATCTTTCGTCGGTTGTTTTCTTTTGCTTTCTTTATTTTGTTTCATGAGCTCTCTTCGGAGCCGATTCTAACCTTGTTATCCATCGCCTTTGAAATTCAATTTAAGCCCCATCTCGCAACGGAGTTTCAATCATGACTCAAACCATCTAAAGATATGTATAGGCTTAACCAGACCATGGAAAGCGGAACCTGGGAAATTTTGCAAGGCTTGGGTAGATCTATTTGTAAAATGTCAGAATTTACAATAGTCCTACCTTTATTTATTTATTTATTTATTATTTATTTATTTATGCAGCAAAATGGGGAATAGCATGGTGAAAAAATAATTTCGCAGCAGCCATTTGTTTCAAGAAATTGTTCAGAATTTACGAAATTTGATATTGTGTACCAAAGTACATACAGGCCATAATGCAATCGTATTACTAATACTGGTAAACAACCTTTGCTTCTTGCTTCCCACAATATTCCTATAAAAAATCATCATTTGAGCAAATGTAGTTAGTCGTGTATGTACGCCCGTAAATGCTTTGAGTTTGGTTTAGTCCAAAATTTGGTCGTTTTGTAAAGACATATCTAAAACTCAAATGCCATTCCACGACGGAAGAACAGAAAATATAAAAGATAAAAAGTACAGGCAATTCAAGTTTTAGTTGCAGTGATTATCATTTACGTTTTCGCTGCACTTTGCAATCATTAGTTTTGCTACAATATTGATCGAACGGTCAATTTACTTTTTCAGAGGCAACTCTTTCGTCAGGTATATTACTATTAATTGTGACAAATTTGGTTTTACATCTAACCCTTTACACAGCCTGGGTTACAGTTCGATTTATTTCATCCCCCCTTTTTTTCAAAATGACGCCCATTTTTGACAAAGTAACGTCACGATATAAAAAAGGAGAAAATGATCGGACTGAACCCAGGCTGCCTTTTAAACAATCCCATGTTTTAACGACACTGAAGAAAAGTTTTTTGAGGCCATTGAGTAAAGAAATAGGAAAAGCCGGTAACAAGCCATCTCGCCTTCTAGTAGCGCTTTTGTAGACCACACGTATGCATGTACCATTAGAGCTGTAGTAAAATGTCGTTTGTTAGTGCTTTGTTCAACTCAATTCAAGATTTTATATGACGTAGCCTAAGGGTCAGGCCCCTGTTGTCTCTCTATATACACGAATGTTTAATCGACACGCTAAAACGCCTCCTGGACTGGCTAACACGCCTCCCTGCCCACAGCATTGTAAATGATATTTATGTGTAGAATTTCCATGTAACCTTTATCTAGACAATCTGAAGTCTAAACGACAAAGAGAGTGAAACATTTTTAACACTATTAAAACAACAAATGCAAATAATCATCATTTCAGGCTTTTCAACAGTATTTAAAGTATGTTTTTCCTGCTGGGAGCAGGTTCTCTTGACGTTTTTTATAAAAAGAAATTTAACCACATTTGATTTTTCTATTGACTTTATTGTTACAAATAATAATTATTGTACTGTTTTTCTTTCATAAATAAATTGTTTACCATGATTAAAAAAGTTCAGAGCTACATGTATTACTTGGATTGTCGTCCTGGTAGCCTATAAAACGCAAACCAGTCACAACTTGGTCATTACGATCGGCAAACCAGGGTCCAGAAAAGGCACTCGTTCTGTAGGACAAGTGGCCTTGAAAAAAAAACACTGGCCTTGCTTCGATCAGGGATCTTATATATGCATTTTATGAGATCGTATTGAAATAAAGAGCATGTAGAGTCTAAGAACGAACTTACCCTCTGAAACCTGTTTAAAATTCATAATCATGTCCATTAATAATCATCAAAGGGGTAAATTAATATGAAACAAAAGATGGACTGTCCCTGGACAGCTATTTAACCTTTTTGCCAAAGTATTTCGAGCGACCCGGAAAAAAAGGGGGCAGACGTGCTGATTTGTCTCACTGTCTGTTACTTGTCTCACTTCCTCAACCTTAACACTCCACCCCCCTAACAAAAAAAATAATCAATATGTAGTTAAGAAATGTCTGTGAAAAATATTTTTTTATTTTGTCGTCTGCAAATACTTTCGATTCGGGCAAACCTAAAATTTCGTCGTTTGGTAATGAGTTATACATTTTGAATTTACAGCGAAAGTCCTGACTTTCACATAATTAACATTTTTAAAAATATTTATGGTTGCATTTTTGTCATATTACTGTTTGAACTACCTTATAAGTTGACTATCGTAATAACAAAGTTTAATTCATATTTCAAACCTTCCATTCCCTCTAGAAAAAAAAAAATGTTAGAGATTCATTTTCAGCGAATACGTGCTATACTTGTTTTCATTGCAAAGCTAGTAAAGGGTTAGCTGGGTGATCTATATGAAATGTGATGTTCTTTTTAGGCACCGGCTAACGCATAAGTGTCACAATTAAGTGTTTATCCCTTTTAGTCTTCTAAAGGTTGATCACTTGAAAAGGTTTGGAATTGTTAAAATCTGTTACGGAGGGTAAATCTCGAGGAAAACTGCATCTCCGTATCGGATAGTGTAGATCTAGGATCAGACTGCACGTTCTTGTAATCCATCTGAATCTATAGTCTGCAAAAGGTAATCGAGTCACGCCTGGCAGCCTATGGGTTAATGCAGTCTGCATACAAATACATGTAGTTCTATCAACAGACCCGGCAAGAGACATGTAACGCTTATGACTCAGCTTTACTCTCTGAATCTACCGAAAAATTGATAAAACAACAGTTCTTTTTTGTGTGTGTCTTCGAAAAAGATAATTGATGAAACTATCGGCACGGCCGTTTTTAGGGTTTTTGTCTTATTTATCGCGTGTAGGGTGTATTCCATGACCCTTTAACTATTCGTGTATATACAAAGATTGTCCAGTAGAAAGGGAAGTAACTCGTGGTGACACGTCAGTAACGGTAATTGGCAGATGGTCTATTAGGGCCACTCAAAGCATCCTCGGATACCCCGGGGTCTCCCTATTTGCTACGCTACATCGACCCCTTGGACAATTAATTGAATTTCCCTCGCAAATACCGCTGGCCGAATGCTGGCTTTTCATTGGTTCCATCATCATTTTGTGATGGGCGAGTGGACTGTACGTTATGACGTTTCGTATCGAATTTCGGCGGCTGATTCAAAGTTTTATTAGTCAATTATCCCAGGGTCGATGTAGCGTAGCAAATAGGGAGACCCCGGGGTATCCGAGGATGCACTCAAAGCATATTCCGAGATTTTTGTTTGGCATGAAAGGTCCCGGGTTATATCATTAGGCAGACTTGAAACCAGTCTTAATTTGGGGATGGGAACCAGCACGTTTTATGTTCTGTTTTAAAATTTGATTTCCTAAATACCCTTGATTTGCTTATTCAATAATTGAATGGCCGTTTTGTCTTGTGTAAGTTAAATATTCATCTGAAAAACTTCTTTTACTATCTCCTGTTCACCACTCGTCCTACCGGACGAGTATGGCAGATATTTCACTCGCCCTCATCCATTTCGTACACGTAAATTTATAAGAATGGTTTCTTTTTGGACCCTGCAAACAAATTTTCATTTCTACTCGCAAAAAATGCTAGTGGTCGTAAAGTCTACTCGCAAAATCACTTTTCCACTCGCATTTTGCGAGTTTGCTAGTGTTTATCTCGAACCCTGGATTTAACCAATTTGCAATGGAAATGGGGACGTTTTAACCAAAAGTGGGACGTTTTGACTGTGGGACGTTTTATCCGGATACTCTCTGCGCATGTGCAGGACGCGCTTAAACTTTTAACTGAAGGGATTCCTCATATACGTAAACATATTCTTTATTTACAGAATACTACAATAGTTATGAAGCAGGAATAAAGTATTAAGACATATGTAGACAATATCAGGTATGTATACAAAGAATCGGCAAATTCTATGTTTTTGTCAAATATCCGGGTAATAGAGATGTACAAGCCGACACCGAGTAACACTATGGTCACAATGTGAAACTGCCGCCTGCCGATTTTTAGACATCGGTGGATTCTTAAAATTACATGCCGCCGGCCGATTTTTTACAAATCGGTGAGAGTGGTCATAAATAACCGCTAGTAAAAGGCCGCCTGGCGGATTCCGGGCGGCGGCAGGCAGTTTCTTAAGATCGAGGGGTGTGGGGTGTCATCAGGGTGTCGGCCGGTGGCAGTTAGGCGACAGTCCGGCAGCCCTCAGATTTTACCTGCCACCGCCCGGCGACCTGGCGGACACCGACCATTTACAACTGACACCGGCCGGCGATCGGGCGTTCGAACTGCCACCGACAGGCGCCCGCCCGATAATCTGACGGCGGCAGGCTGGTTTACGGGGAATATATATAGCTAGATTGCTCTCGTATCACTACAAAGTGTTCATCATTATTATCAACCACAAGATAAATAGATCTAATCTTTAAGAATTTTTTCCTTCCAACAAGTTGCCCCCTTAAAGGCAAGGGGCAGGACAAAGCGCCAGTACCGAAGCGCAAGAGACTAGAGCTCAACCCAGCAATATGCAAGTCTCTGAGTCGCCCTGGTGCTGTTAGAATCGCCATGACGACAATTTTTTATTGTGAATAGCTTCGGATTTATATTCAGGGGCCGGGAGTCTGCACTCGGCAGATCGCTATCCTGCCACCTACCAACACCAACATCCGCCTTTCATCTGCTTTTCAATCTCCGCCCTGCCGCCGGCAGGTATTTTGAAATCGCACGGTGGCATGTCGGTAGCATAACGGTAGCAGGCCGGATGCTGGAGAGTGGCAGTTAGTTCCTACCGATCGCCGGCCGAAGATTAAAGGCCCTTGAACCCCGTGACGACCGAGTAAAAATCACGCTGCCGCCCGTCTGCCGCTTGATAGACACCGCGCGACAACGAAATGCGCCCGGCCGGCGCCCTGACGACAGCCACAATTAGAAAAAATCGGCCGGTGGCAGTCAGAATTTTAACTTTTTCTTAAAACTTCAGCGGCGTCCTAGCGGCGTCTAAAATGCCGCCTGCCGCCTGCCGATTGTCCCTGCTACCGAGCTGCCACCGGGCTGCCACCGGCCGAATTTGAGTGAAAACTGGCAGTTACCACGCCGACAGGCGGCATTTACTGATTTGTGACCGTAGTATAAGGAATAAAAGCACGGAGTACGGAATATCAGAGAGGGGGTCATCTCAGAAGCTAGGAGATTATCGATAAATGTAATCCGCTAATTACTCTATCCGCGTCTACCGTTCTTCCGTCTTACCTGTCTAGTTTTTACTCGCCCATGGTTTCAGTCCGATCATTTTTCCCATCTTTACGTTTGGACGTAAATTTGTCAAAAAATGAAACTGTATTACTGATAGAGTAAAGTCCGAATATAAAAGAGAAAACAAAAATGATCGGGCTGGAACACAGGCTAGGTTTTTTTACAATTAAATTTTTACTAAATTGCCATTTTTTTTTTTTACCAGACCAAATAAAAGCAATTGCAATTAAATGTAGCTTAAGGTTGTAGATCCCTAATGGGCACTACTGCAAATTGGTGTAAAACCCATACTATCTGATATCACATCATTTGAGTGTCTTAAATATGAAAAATTAAAAACTTTTATCCACAAAAAATGATATTATATGAATTTTTGTGACCTAACCCCCTTTCGGACTTCATGCACAAAATAAAAGTATCACTATTGATCTAAAAATACCAATATTTTCACCATTACTGGCTAGTTTTCAACAAAATTAGCATCAAAATGTTCAAAATTGAATTGTTTTTCTATAAAATTCACAAATACAAAGATATATTCATATTTAAAAAAAATATGATTAAAAAAAAAAAATTGAAATCCAGTTTTCATTTTTATCATTTTACCAGATTTCCGAACAAACGCGTCAGAAAACTCCACAAAAATGACAGATTTCTATTGATGGGGCATATACAAACTATATATCATTTTTTTTCTACATCATTTGAAGAACAAAATATACCAAAAAGAAGAACTTTCACCTAACGCAACTCTAAATATATTAGTTAAAACTTTTATACCCTCATTTTCAGGCTTCCACTAGAAAGCAACTACATGTATAATTCACCATATCACCAACAAAATTAATAAAAATCCCTAAAAACATCATTACTGTTTCATCTTTGTATTCTATAGGGTGCATTTAATCAGGAGAATTGCTAAAGAATCAAATTAAGACATGAAGCACCATTTAAAATTTTTTTAAATTCACTTTTTATGTCTGGTTTGCCCCCCCCCCCAAAAAAAAAATGTAAGTAGCAGGGATGAACAAGATAAAACTTTATATATAAAAGGTTACAGTGTATTAAGATCTATCTTTATTATATTTAGTTCACAATACAAGAATAATATGGATAAAATTCAAATTTAACAAAGTAAACAAGAACCAACATTCAAGGGCTTGAACTCTGTCATTTTTTGAAGATGGCAAATCTTTAGACTTGCATAAATTCAACACACTTGCATCATCAGAAATGGTTAAAACATTATGGAACAAGAGCATCACATGTATAGCCAACACTCTGCTGCAGTTGCTTTATATCAAGTAACAATACTGAGTCCAAAAAGGGGCATAACTCAAAAAAAATGCAAAAGGTAATTTTATATAATCTAGGATGAGAGAAATATGTTGTTCAGAGTACTTAGTTATGACCAGAGTGGCATTATTTCAGTTTAAATCACAAACACTTGAATATATAAGGATAAAAAAAAAAAAATGACCATTCAGAGCTCTGCATAAAAGGAAGTGATTCTCTCCCAAACCCTATGTTGTGGGTACTCATCAGAATGTTCTCATGGAGACAATTCTGAAGACTAACCACACTATAAGGTTTGATGGATAATTGTTTAAAATAACATCACTCACTCTCGACATCGATGTACCAGTGTGGCAAGTTTTGTTTCAAGTTTTTCAAGTACAAAAATCAAAATGCTTTTTAACCCTTTCCCAAACAACGAACTTTTGCACTAGACCAATTTGAAAGCATTTGCAGACGACAATTAAACTCTTTCTGAAAAGATGATTTCTGTCTATGATAGGCTAGAAAACATTGTGAGAAAAGGAGAAAATGCTGGTTACCAGCATTTTCTCCTTTTCCCACAATGTTTTCAATAGGCTACTATTCTAGACCCATAAAAACCAGGGACTTTTCGGGAAAGGGTTAAGCTATTTGTCATTTTCATTTATAGACTTTTGTTTGTTTAGTTTAATGGTACATGAGTATTATTAAACATTCACTGAGAAACAAGTTATTACAACTTATACTAGCATCTCTCGATTTTGCATCCTGGGATAATACTCACACCAAAATTGAGATACCAATATCAAGATAAAATGAACAAGAAAGAGTATGTGAACATCAATAGAAAATGACCATAGAAGTCAACTTTTTTCTGAATCAATATACAAGAATTATATTCTAACAACATTAACCCATTACCATTGGACTGCTCAGAATTGAAAGAGATTGCAGACAACAAATCAGATATGGCTGGAGTAATGGAATGTGTATCAAAAAGGATGGAGAAGATTGTGAGAAAAGGAGAAAATGCTGGTTACTAGCATAATCTTCTATTTTCATGATTTTTTCCAAAGCTTTCATTCTCAAGGACATTAAAACTTGGGATTGTGTGGTAACAGTTTAACCCATTACCAAACAACAATATTTTAGACTTGTCCAAAATGAAAGCATTTGCAGATGACAAAATAAAAGTGACTGAAAATTTTGTGAAGGGTTGAAAACATTGAAGGAAAAGGAAAAATGCTGGTTACCAGCATTTTCTCCTTTTCCCACTATGTTTTCTAAAGACTTCTTTCTCAGGGGTGTCAAAAGTAGGGATTGTGTGGTAATGGGTTAAATCTAAAATATTCCCATAGGTTAATATTGTTACCTTTCTTTTGTTTAAAACAAGAGGGCCATGATGGCCCTGAAATCGCTCACCTGAGTTTATTGACCAAACATGCACCATCTAGTTTCCCAGTGACCTAGTTTTTTATCAGACATTACCCATCATCAAACACTTTTGAGATATCAATAAGACAAACATTCTGGCCAAGTTTCATGAGTATTGGACTGAAAATGTGGCCTCTACAGTGTACAAAAGGTTTTTCTAAGATTTCATCAAGTGACCTAGTTTTGGACCCGACAAATACCCATTATCAAACTCTTTTGAGACATCACCAAAACAAACATTCTGACCAAGTCTGAAGAGTATCAAGCAGAAAATGTAGCCTCTGGAGTGTACACAAGGTTTTTCTAATATTTGACCCATTGACCTAGTTTTTGACTCCACATGACCCATTTTCAAACTCATTCAAGGTATCACCAGGACAAATATTATGAACAAGTTTTAGGAGTATCAGACTGAAAATGTGTCCTCCAGAGCATACAAAAGGTGTTTATAACATTTGACCTATTGACCCAGTTTTTGACCCATTATGACCCATATTCAAACTCATCCAAGATATTATAAAGGCAAACATTCTGACTAATTTTCAAGAGTGTTGGACTGAAAATGTGGCATCCAGAGCATATACAAGGTTTTTCTAAGATTTGACCTGGTGACCTAGTTTTTAACCCCCAATGACCCATTTTCAAACCTGTCTGAGATATCATCAAGACAAACATTCTGACCAACTTACAAGAGTTTCGGACTGAAAATGTGGCCTCTAGAGCCTACAACAGGTTTTTCTAACATTTGACCTAGTGACCTAGTTTTTGACCCCACATGACCCATTTTCGTTCTTGTCCGAGATATCATCCAGGCAAACATCCTGACCAACTTTCATGAGTATCCAACTGACAATATGGCCTCTAGAGCGTACAAAAGGTTTTTCTAAGATTTGACCTAGTGACCTAGTTTTTCACCCCACGTGACCCATTTTCAAACTCGTCCGAGATATCATCCAGACAAACATCCTGACCAACTTTCATGAGTATCCAACTGAAAATGTGGCCTCTAGAGCGTACAAAAGGTTTTTCTAAGATTTGACCTGGTGACCTAGTTTTTGACCCCACGTGACCCATTTTCAAACTCGTCCGAGATATCATCCAGACAAACATCCTGACCAACTTTCATGAGTATCCGACTAAAAATGTGGCCTCTAGAGCGTACAAAAGGTTTTTCTAAGATTTGACCTGGTGACCTAGTTTTTGACCCCACGTGACCCACTTTCAAACTCGTCCGAGATATCATCCAGACAAACATTCTGACCATTTTTCATGAGTATCCGACTGAAAATGTGGCCTCTAGAGCGTACAAAAGGTTTTTATAAGATTTGACCTGGTGACCTACTTTTTTACCCCACGTGACCCACTTTCAAACTTGTCCGAGATATCATCCAGACAAACATCCTGACCAACTTTCATGAGTATCCGACTAAAAATGTGGCCTCTAGAGCGTACACAAGGTTTTTCTAAGATTTGACCTGGTGACCTAGTTTTTGACCCCACGTGACCCACTTTCGAACTCGTCCGAGATATCATCGAGACAAACATCCTGACCAACTTTCATGAGTATCCGACTGAAAATGCGGCCTCTAGAGCGTACACAAGGTTTTTCTAAGATTTGACCTGATGACCTAGTTTTTGACCCCACGTGACCCACTTTCGAACTCGTCCGAGATATCATCGAGACAAACATCCTGACCAACTTTCATGAGTATCCGACTGAAAATGCGGCCTCTAGAGCGTACACAAGGTTTTTCTAAGATTTGACCTGATGACCTAGTTTTTGACCCCACGTGACCCATTTTCGAACTCGTCCGAGATATCATCGAGACAAACATCCTGACCAACTTTCATGAGTATCCGACTCAAAATGCGGCCTCTAGAGCGTACACAAGGTTTTTCTAAGATTTGACCTAGTGACCTAGTTTTTGACCCCACATGACCCATTTTCGAACTCGTCCGAGATATCATCGAGACAAACATCCTGACCAACTTTCATGAGTATCCGACTCAAACTGCGGCCTTTAGAGCGTACACAAGGTTTTTCTAAGATTTGACCTAGTGACCTAGTTTTTGACCCCACATGACCCATTTTCGAACTCGTCCGAGATATCATCGAGACAAACATCCTGACCAACTTTCATGAGTATCCGACCAAAACTGTGGCCTGTAGAGCGTACACAAGGTTAAAAGTTGACGACGGACGACGGACGACGCACGACGCACGACGGACGACGGACGACGGACACAGCACGATCATAATAGCTCACCATGAGCACTTCGTGCTCAGGTGAGCTAAAAATGGCGTAGTTTCGGGAGCACTTCATCTAAAACTTTTTTGCAATTTGTTACCCTTGGAAGACCTTCACTGTTTTTCGCAGTAAAAACATCAGGCATATCCTCCTGAACATTTATATATGATGCTAAGATGACTAATGTTTAACCCAGACCCTGTGATATTTTCAGCTGTTGGTCTTTTGCAAATTCCAGACACTACTAAAGGGTCTATGCTTCTTACATTCACTTTTGGAGATTGAATATAATACTGTTCACAACAGCACATGGTGAAAAACTGAAGCTGACAATTTCACTATTAAGAAGAAGAGTGTGTACTAAAGGCTGTCCAAAGGATGTTACGTCTGCCTAAGCATTGTGAGCATCATAAGTGCAATTCAGTAATGGATGGACAAGATCTTCCAGCTTATAGAAATCAAGTTTAGGATAACATTTTCTAAATACAGCCCAGGAATCAACAAGTCTAAAAACACAATCACCAAAGGGTCTCACTAAGTCCGTGTTTATAAAGGTGTTCACTAGCACAGGGAATTCAAAGCGACACCTATTATGGGCTACTAACAATACACTGGCAAAGTTATTCAGTCATGTTCACAATTTCTTGATTCCTACTTTGATGGAAAAAGACTCCGCTTCCTTTCCATGTACAGCCATCTTGTTTTCATTCATCACTATTCCTGTCAGTCATTGGGCATCTTTAGAAATGGGTAAGTCTGGCTTTTTAAATGCTTATAGGTGACCCGGACTGAACATTTACAGCAGCAATCTGTGTTATTTGTGGCATGACACCATATTGGACTAAAATGAAACAAACTGAGGAACATAATTATAGGCTCTATGCAAATACAAATTACCAGGCTCAGGTTTGATCTAGTTCCACAGTTTATGTTGTCTGAGTGAACTGGATCAACCTTATCTTTTTTAATCAGAGACTCATAAAAAACAGGGGCTCTCCTTTCATATGAGTACGTCAAAAGAATATACTATTGTCAAAGTTAATACAGGCTGTTAAAGGTCAATACTGTCAAAATTTATCTTATAATATAGTAGAAGTTTACCATGAATAAAACTAGTAAAGCAACCTAGGTCAGTCTGAACATACAACAGGCAGATCTTAGTATAACCGATGATCAGCAAGCACAACCAAACAGTACTTGCTTTGTGATTCTATAAATAGCAGTTCAAGTTAACTCTTTACTCCATAGATACTCATTTCTACCCATTGCTTGTAGGAGCTTTTGGAAAACATTGTGGCAAAAGGTGAAATTGCTCATAACAAGTAATTTCACCTTTTGTCACAATGTTTTCTATGCTATCAAAAGGTGTCATCTATACATAAGAAACGGCATCATCCTTGCTGTTACTAAGGGTCAATTAAAGATACATTAGAAATGCCTTATGGGGCAAAGGGTTAAATTATACCTAATTAAGTGTGACACAGAGAGAAAATGGTGCAAAATGTTCAACTACACAACTTGAACTACACAACTTTTCTTACTCATTACTTGATAAACAAAAAAGAGTTTTTGCTTCTTACATGTGAGACTGTCAAATCCCCTTTTGTGCCATGCAGTATCTCATTGGAAGCAGGCTTGGTCCTTTCTTCCATATACATATGACTTGTTTTCAATCTGTAAGTAGACAATTAATCCAAGGTATCTATATCATATCGATTTTTCTTATTTCTTAGATGGGTTAGAGGATTGAGATGCACCAACACCGCTGTTATATCCTTGGATAAGACATTCAAGCCAAAGCCTAGTACTGGTGAAACCTAGGAAGCAAATGAACAGGCACTCTTTGCCATCATATAACTGAAAAATTGTTAAAAGTAACATTAACCACCATACAAAAGTATATCTACTTATCTATTTGGGGGGGGGGGGTTGGAATAGAATTTAAAAAAAATCAAAGTACTGAAACAAATATACAAATATTTTAACAGAAGACCTTTAGAAACTACAAATTGTGGGAAAAGGAGAGAGTGCTGGCTACCAGACATATTCTGTCTTTTTTTTTTTAACAATTTAAAAAAAAAAAAGACCTGCTTTTCAAAATCTCTGCGGCTAATAACAGTTCAATGTTTCATTAATGAATGTCTAGGCCTTTGACACCAATGTGGCAGGCTAATTACAATCAAGCCATGTCATTTGAGCTTGAATCCGGATAGCTAAACAAACATTTACCTAAAGAGTATAGAATAGATTAGAAACAAGAAGTCTATTACCTTTTGGGTGTCATATTTCCTGTTCTCACTATCTGTGTCTGTCTGAACATCCATGTTACTGATATTTGTACCAAGTGATTCGTCACCATCTCCATTCTGCCAATCTTTTGAGTTCTTGGAAACTCAACCTGCAGAATAAACATAATTATCCATTCACCACACAATCTCAAGTTATAACAACCATGAAATAGAAAATTATTATAAACAATATGGTAGAAGAACAAGAGGGTCATTGCATGATTGGGGCATAATTGTTGCCTCTACTTTTTCCTAAAATTTGCCCTAGTGACATAGTTTTTTACCCCAAGCAACCCATATGTGCATTTTGCAAGAACTTTACTGGTGAAAGCCAAGCCATTTTCGAAACGAATCACTTGGTACTGATATTTGTACCAAGTGATTCGTCACCATCTCCATTCTGCCAATCTTTTGAGTTCTTGGAAACTCAACCTGCAGAATAAACATAATTATCCATTCACCACACAATCTCAAGTTATAACAACCATGAAATAGAAAATTATTATAAACAATATGGTAGAAGAACAAGAGGGTCATTGCATGATTGGGGCATAATTGTTGCCGCTACTTTTTCCTAAAATTTGCCCTAGTGACATAGTTTTTTACCCCAAGCAACCCATATGTGCATTTTGCAAGAACTTTACTGGTGAAAGCCAAGCCATTTTCGAAACGTTGAGATGAAGAAAATGGATAATTTTCAAGACAAAAAGTCATTGGCCTTTGGAAGGGATAATGAAAATATGTGTATTAACTCTTTGCCAAACGACAAGTTTGTAGACTAATCCAAATTGCAAGCATTTGCAGATGCCAAAATGAATACGGCTCAAAAATTGTACATTGTTTTGAGAAGGGTAGAAAATATTGTGGGAAAAGGGGAAAATGCTAGCTACCAGCATTTCTACTTTTCCTACAATGTTTTCTACAAGCTTTTTCTCAGAGTCATTAAAAGTAGTGATTGTGTGGTAAAGAGTTAAAATAATCAACAAACTTACCACATTTCAGATGCATGATAGGTATCCTTTGCTGTATTTTGGCTGACTCCTTAGCAACCAATTCTACAACCTCTCCAGCCTGTACTTCCATATTTTCTAGATTCTCATTTTTCACAGGCTTCAGGTTTGGAGCAGTGAGAAAATTATTTACTCTCTTTGGACTTCCTAGACTGTAAATCATAGCTGAAATCATGAAAAAAATATCATATTTACTCAATATCTGTTAGGATGAACCTGGGAAAGAGAGGGATATTCTTCACATAATAGCTTGTTTCATTGCATATCATGTTTTCATGTTTGCCTGTAAAGGATTGAATAAAGGAATGAATTGAATAGTGTTTTTTTGGCCTGCAGAGACCAATGATCATGTTAGGTACAATTACAAGTCTTCAAAAACTGTGGAAGGAAGAATAATCTATTCTAGTGCAAGGAACAAGACATATGGGCTTCCCCTAGACCATGTATAAACCATTGTAGAGTCCGAAAATCTGCACAATGTAGTAAAAACACAAAATGTGTAATCTCAAAGTTCCAATCAGTAATAATTCAAGTTGTGTCTGACAGTGTGGATTCAAGATCAAACTGAAATGCAAGTTCATTGTCCTCTATAACTCAAAAAAGGCTGTCAGTTTTCCATGCTTTCCATGTTTTATAGATGATTCTAGCTTTTATAATCTTTTTACACAACAGCTCTGAATTTGGTAAAAAGGAAATAGGCTAAAGATCATGGTATTTTCTCCTTTTCTGACAATCCCATCTTTTGATTCATGGCAAATTTGTCGTCTGCAAAGACTTTAACTGACTGTCAAAATGTACTGTCAACTGTTATATGTCTGACAGGAGTAAACGTTAAAAAAACTGGATTTACCTGTACCAAGTTTCGTATTCACTGCAAAACAAGGCATTTCCCTGTCTTTCATTGATGCATTTTTCCATATGCTGCTTTGTTGACATGGCCACACAACTGACATTTCACAAATATCTGCAAAGTCCTTTCTGTAGTTCACCGACAATATTGTAAGACGTCAATAGAATAAGTCCAACAAAATGGTGTTCACATGCATTGTACCCTTTACCAAACGACAAAAATTCAGACGAGTCCAAATTGATAGCACTTGTGGACGACAAAATAAACGTAGGCCTAACTGATAAATTGTAATTTGTTTCCAGCTGGGTAGAAAACATTGTTGGAAAAGGAGAAAATGCTGGTGACCAATTTTTTCCAACAATGTTTTCAAAAGGTTTCTATCTCAGGGTCGTAAAAACCAGGGATTGTTTACCATGAACTTGTGATAATTCGTTTGGTAAAGAGTCAAGTTTGTCATTTACACATCAAATTCAACAAGGCGCCTCCAATTTTTCGCTTTTCGTCTCTTGTCTCGACTATTGCGTACAATCAACATCGTTTCCGACATAGTCGTGATCTATCAAGCGTGAGATAGGTTGCAATTTACTTGTTTTCAGCTTACATGTAGGCGAAACGAGACCTTTTACGTCTCGAAAACCCATGACTTACAAAACCGGAAGTATCGACTATTTCTAAAATTTCTGTTTATTTCTTTAATAATTTCCAATAATTTCACATTTCTGTATCATTCTTCTTTTCTTTTATTCTAATGATGAATTATTCGTAAACATCTTAAAACAATATCGCAATAAAGATTTAACAAACGATGATCCGACTTAAACCGAAAGTGGATGAGGCGCGAGATCGCCAATCACCGGGAGCGCGTAGTAGAACGACATTGGCCGACGTTTCAAAATCTCATTAGGGTTCTACTGCCTTAAGCGGTGGTTTCTTGTCTTTGATTAGGTTCATGTAGAAAATATTGTGGGAAAACGTGAAAATGTTTGTCACTAGCATTTAGTCCTTTTTCCCGCAATGTTTTCAAAAGCCATTCATGATCTATGCCTTCGAACATCCGAGGGATAAGTATCGACCAATACGTATTATCCTTTTTTGGACTGCATTACGTAACCTGAGTTGAAACTTTAAGTCGGTTTTCTGAATGCTAAAATACCATCTAATCATTGTAAAACCATTGGCACGTATCTCACTGCTCAGGCGTCGACGACTCGTGTAATGGGTAAATAAGATTTTATATCGTAAAATTTTGCATAAACTAAAAAAGAATAGTTTAGGAGACTTTCGTCAATTTTCCCTCTGGCTTTTGATTTACTTCTTGGCATTAATATTGGTATAAATAAAGAGTGATTTACGATTGCTACAAAATGTGGCCATGTTCATGCGGCGGCTCCCTGAAAGACGTTTTCCTGGCACATTTGTGAGAAGAGCATGCAAGCTCCTGCATATGAAACCAAAATATCATTTAGGGATATTCTGGAAAATAGGGGCTTAGTGCATCTGCGAAAAGTATCAGGCTGACCTTGGCAGAAAAGTTTGGCTTTTGATCACTTTTGTATGTCAAAGGACCAGTCAACCTCATTATTAAGTACGTTGTTAAAAATGGTAGATGTCATGTACACATAACTATATGATGACTTATTTGGTACCATGGATAACGGAAATGCGTTAACCCCACCCTTTTTTTCCAGATAATTGCGGGTTCGATACTCAGATGAAGCAAACCTTTCTCCGGCTTTTTTCACCGCTCCGGTGCATGTGAGAAAAGTAGTCAGTTATATGCAAAGAGAGTTGTGTCAGTACTGGTTTGAGAAAACTAGGAAAACATGAATACGTTTAATTTGTTTCCGTGGAATATATGAAAGGGATCTATTCGCATTTGCGAAAAACAAAAAGTCAACATCAAACGATTTCATGTGCGCTGGCCAACCTCTGTCATTTTTTTTAAGAAATTAGTCATTTTACCATGTTTATTTTACAGTCGTTCAACAAATATTTATTTTGCTGGCAAATTAATGTAGATGTCAAATTTTATATTTATGTCAAAAAAAAAAAATACAACAAACCCATAGTTAAGCGAATACCGATTTTTATGCACTGGTTTGGGACCAAAAAATCATGAATTTAAATCATGAAGTAGCAAGATCCTCTGAGAGACTTTAATGACTTAAATCAAAGTAGCATGTACAATTGACATGATAAAAAACGAAAGAAATGAAAACACAGTATCATTTGAAACCTTACCACACCACAAAATTTTGGACTGGACCAAATCGAAAGCACTTGAAGACAGCAAATTAAATGTTGCTAAATTTATGTTTCCTGCCTTTGATTGGAAAGAAAATATTATGTGGAAGAGATAAAAAGCTAATTGCCACATTTTTTCTTTTTCCTCCACTTTGACGATGTATAGGCCTATACAATGGTCCTCTATTGCAGAATGGAGGGAATTGAAGGAAAATTGGCATGAAATACATTCTGCTGTAGGGGCGATAGATGGAACAAGCCATGAAATATACCGACCAGTTTAAAACCAACAACAGTTTTATTCTGGCCATAGAAATTATCACTACCTTCATACTCAAATTATCGTTGATAGTGAAGGTATGATTAGATATGTTGAGTCTGGTTGAGAATGATGCACCAACTTAAACAATTATGGTTCAACAGGTGGGCAAAATCTACCTTTTCATGTCGATTGTGTTTTTCTTGCGGGCCAAATTTACCCAAATGGACACCCAGTCATAACGCCGTATAGCACATCTCCACAGAATACATGGTCAAGAAAGGGTAATGTGTGAGAGGTACCACCGATACCACAAAAGGTACAGAGTGTCTGTTGAACATGCAGTCGCTCAGGTAAAGGGGTACAAAAGCTTGAGTTCAGTTTGGCATCACCCACGACAGTTTCTCGGTGTGACTGTAAGAGTATGCTCTGCTTTGGTATGCAGATAAAGATGCATTAGTCTCATAATGTAAAAAGGAGGAAGTTTAAAACGTTTTATGTGAAAACTCAATATATAAGAATTCTATGACTTATTGAGAAGTGCATTATTGGAATATAGTTTTCTTCGAGTTTTTTGCTATTGATGCCTCTTTCGCTTATACCGCCGTATGAGCACCGGTTTTAGGGGTGTTTTGTTACCCTAAAAATGAGGTGTGCGATGCACAGTCGGGTTTTTTTTATGTAAATACTTATTTAGCTAAGATCTGTTGAGAGAATGTTAAGATCTGGACAGAATGTTGTGGAACCATCATACTGAAGTGATAAAATCTAGAATGGAGGAACAATTGGCTTAAGAAACCATGAAGGGTTTTACCAAAGTAACTGATTCATATTTTTAGTTCATGTTGGGGACTTTGGGTAGTTTACTTGTATTGCAATAGACCAAAGAGTAGTGAACTAAAATCCACAATACGATCCAAAGAAGAGTTACGGCCAAACGTAACTCAGTGTGTCACATATGTTACAATTCCTCATAGAAATATTACAGACATCGTTTTGATTCTCTGAGAAGTGAAATTTTAACGTGGTCTATTTAAAAGTACCTTGCAAAAGCAGACGATCGACAGCGAGCATCTCTTAAAAAGCGAATTACCTTTATCGATAGTCTCGTAGATTTTGAAACGAACCCCTTGTCTAAACTCCATATTCCTTGTCAAATATCCGTATTCGATGTCGGCTTGTACATCTCTATTATCCGGTAAACTTCGACTGATCCGTTGATCAGGTTATACATTGTTACGGGATCAGCCGAGTTTTGACGAGTCCTTTTCGTAGATATAACAGGTGTTGAAAAGATGGTAGGTAATTTGAGCTTGAGCAGAGATAAAAGTTGAAATGGAATCGAGTTTTTACAGAAACATCGCTTTATAAAGATAACTTGAACATTAAATTTTAGATTGTTTTGCCTTAGAGCAAACTAGTGTTATATGCAACAGCTGTAAGTTTAAAACAGTATTTGGCTGTTGGTCGTTTATTGTTAGCGAGATGAAGCTGTGAGGGACAAAGGATGTCGAGTTGTGTAAGGGATATGACCCTAGTGGAGAGGGCATGAACTGGTTATCTCAGGCTTGCAACCTTAGAACCAAGACTGTACATTCACAGTAGTGGCCAGCATAGATCTGATTAGACATCCTTCAGCTTTGGCTATATTAACCCTTGGACTGTCAAGCGCGACTCTATGACTTTTTGTGGACAGTGTAGATCAAGATAAGACTGCACACTACATGCAGTCTGATTTTGGATCTGCACTTTCCGATGAGATTTTTTTTTTTTCGAAAATACCTGCAAAATAGTTAAAACTTTGGGTTTTACTATTGCCTAAAAATTTAATATAATTCATCTAGCAGATACTGTAAAGGATTAAATTGTTGTCATACCCCTCTACCTCTCCTTTCATCCGTGTTTCTTCTTGATGATATTCTAAAGATTGAAATCAGTCTACCAAATGTTGACTAAAAAATTCAGCGGGGATTTATAATTTAGTGAAATCAAAGCGTTGAGAAAGCTGAAGTGGTATTTGTCAAGGAAACCCATTGTGTGGAATTAATAGTTTGAAAGAAAAAGAGACGTATTGTTCAAATACTGTATTGGCTTAAAAGTCAACCCACTTAGCAAATGAATATAACTTTTCGGTTGAAGGGAGAGTACTTATGACAAAGTTTGGTTTATTTTTGTTATGTGGTCTTCCTTCGATCATTAGGATGAAGCAGGAGTAACGCCCCTTGACAGAAGGATGCATGACGAATAGAGAGAAAAAATGCGGTTGATTTATCGAATAGAATTAAGTTTGTTCCTGAAAAATATAATTTTGAAATACTAGTATCTCTAGCATTTTACATTTAATTTCCAACATTACAATCAGTACATGGATCCGTGGTGATAAGATAAACCGATTACCGTAGTTACTGTTGCCAAGGTCTCACAAACAAACGTAGTCAATACAGATACAGTATAGCAGATAGGCTACTTAAATCGTGCTGTCATGGCTATTTCTCCCAATAAAATTCCGGAAAAAGTATTTTAATCATATATTTCTATTGATCATAATTCTCATTAAGCAATTTAAAGATGCTTAACTAATTTACATACAGAGATGTATTAAAAGGGCGAATTACGGGGGCGATTGACAATGTAACGGATTTACATGTTTAATAAAAAATTTGAATTCCAATTGGAACGAATGAAAAACAGCAACAAATCTCCATTTTGCCACAAAATAATAGAATTAACGATACTTATTGCTTTTGTTGGGCTAGTAAAGCCATCTCAGCTTCATACCAAATTAAATAACACTGATTTACAAACCTTTCGAAAAGTTTATAGAATGTCTGATTTTACAGAGAGGTTTAAGTTAATGAAAAATTTCAATATCAGGTTAACGGGAAAAGGATTGTCTGATGGATTATGAAATGCGTTAAGTGTGTTGTCAATTAAGTAAATTGTTAATATCATTGACTGTATTTTTTTTTATCATAATATACTGATGACAACGGGTGGTCAAGTTGATTAGAGCGGCAATTTGCTTTGCAATCAAACACACTTCCTACCAAATTAACGGTGTCTTCCCATTTGTCCCACATTTCAAATCAAAGGACTGATAGTCCTGAGAGTCGCCTGGTGGGTAATGTGTTAGAAGTTTTCTCCCTTACTAAATTTCCAAAGGTAATCTATTTCAAGCGTTGAAGAAACAAGATGACCTAACCATAAAATGGTATTATGCACGCATAATTCCTGACTTGTAGAGCGCTCTAATGCTAAAATCACTCGTATAAATATCAAAGTTCACATGATAGAAATATGTTGTGAGAAACAAAATTTATGCCAAGCAACAGCTTTAAACAGTTTAAAGACTTCAAATTTGCTAGAACTCACGTACTAGCCTGTTTTATGATATTTGTTTACTGCAATTAACTGATTTTGGGCGTACACTGACAGCAGCTTCAGATTTGCGAGACTGTACGTTGATCCATGGTGCCAATGGGTAGTTATCAAACGATTCTCACCAAGTATTTTCAACAAAATAGTCTAAGCGTCCAGTAGAAAACACGCTTACAGTTTACTTTAAAGTACAGTTAACAAAGAGCCTTTACCAAAAATTCCAGATTTTTAACAACCCTGCAGAAGAATGCTTTAGGAAACATTGTGGGAAAAGACGACTGATACTTTCTCCTTTCAACACAATGTTTCCTATCCTTAGGTAAATTGTAGAATGTGAGCCAAAATCAATGTGTCGTCTGCAAATGATTTGAATCTTAAAGGTGGGTATTTAGAATTTTTACATCTCACCAAATTAAAAATTATATATATCACTGAAATTCATATGAAAAACTAATACAAATCATCAATAATTAAGATTTATAAAATTACAAAAAAGATATTTTTGACGGTATTCTCTTAAAAGGCTACGTAGCCTCTTAAGCTATTTTTAGATTTCGCGCCAAAAATCAATAATGCATTGTGGGAATCTCAAGTGACTGGCACCTGACCCATAACACTTAAATTCCCTATCATTACAAACATGTAATAATTATTTTCCATAATTTCTTCTTCGGACGCTATGTTTGAAGCTTCTTCTGTGTATTCCTGTAGGTAAATGAGCGAATTGATCATCTAAAAATAGAATGTGTCTCCCGTTGGTGTCAACCTGGGCCGTTGTAAATCACTAATTTCTCGTGTTGTCGGACGGATTTCAACTACTGTGGTTTTATGAATGAAAATTAAAAGGCTTTGGGAGTATAAATATGATTTTTTTGCACTTTTGAAAAATTTTTGTCTCAAAAACTGAAGGGCCACCTTTAAGAGGTCCAGAGTTTTATCAGTTGGTAAAAATTAAAAGAAATAAACGCGAGAAGTCATGAAAATTTTGTAGATATTTATTCTTATTACATTTGTAGTAACATGACCCTTTTGTATTATTCTCATGTTATTTGGGTCCCTTGATGGAGCAAATTTCTGCTTGAGAAGAATTGTTAAAAATCTGAAATTGTATATGAATTTCTCATCGTGAATGCTTTCATGGGACTATTAGTTTTGTGCAGCTAATAAGGCATGTATGTAACTGAATTTCTTTATGCACACAATGTCAATGACTGAATTTTAATACACGTATATTGCTTTCACTCTGAAAGGGGCATTAAGGATTTTTGTTCTAAATATAAACAAGACTATTGCTTTTTCCTTTATTTAACAAAGTCTTGGAATCTAAATTTACATTTGACACTAGATAAAAAAACTGAGGCAAATGGAGAAAAGTAATTGAAGGATTGAGATGAAAACATTGTGGCAAATAGATGTTGCTGACTGTGAACAATAGCATATTTGGTCACAATATTTTCAAAAGCAGTCTGCTTGAATGCTGTTTTAATTTAGTGTGTTTCATGGTTAGGATTTAAATACCCTTTTAACTTTTACTAATTTTGGAAAAGTACCGGTAAATATTGGCATGAACTTCTTTGCAGTGCACTATAGCACTATTTTTCTTTCATTAAATGTGTAAATGACTGCATATCCAATGATATATGATGTTGCACAAATTGCAACATGTGGTCTCTGTAAGGTGCAGTTGCCTTGCAGTCATGGTTTCTTTTTAGTTTAATTCTTCTACCAGGAGAGAGCTCTGAAAGTATATTAATAAGAGATGTTTGTAAATATAGTATATCAAGAAATACAAGTTTTTAGCTCACCAGAGCAAAAAGTGCTTAACCCTTTACCGCAAGACAGACCCTAGGCTTGTCCAAACAAAAACATCTGGAAACAACAATGTAAGTGTGGCTGGAAGGATGGAATTTGTCTTTGAATGACTAGAAAACATTGTGGAAAAACGAGAAAATAATGGTTACCAGCGTTTTCTTCTTTTCCAACAATAAAATCAAAAGGCTTCTTCCTCTATTCAATTTCTACTAGATCATAAAATTCTGAATTGCGTGGTAAAGGGTTAATGAAAGCTTTTTTGTCTTCTTCATTTTCATGTATCTACATGTATCTGGTTGTGAATTTGTCTCTTGTTGACAGTTTCTTTGAAATCATCTTGAATTGAGTTTGAAACTGCTTTCAACAGAATTTCTACTAGATCACAGCTACCAAAAAATAATGCTGAAAGCAGCCAAAAACTTGATTCAATCAACAATTAATCACGCCTGTAAGTTAACCTTTCCAGGAGTTTCTTAACTCTCTCTAGTAGGTATCTCTCACTTAGGATTCTTCCTCAGCAACTGGCTGTTTTTCAGCCAACAGATTTCTTTACCAAACAGACTGATATGGCATTAATCTTCATCAAATGGATGGATCACCGTTCAAAACTAGAGGTGTCACTGAATGACTAAACGCTTTTTTCATAGGGGTGTTAAAAGTAGGGATTGTGTAGTAAAGTGTTAATACCCCTACCAGGGCTTTGACAGAAACAGGCAATTACTAGTATTTTGTACACCTGGTCATAGGTATCTTTCCAAAGTACGCACGGACACGTGGACGCCCACACGGATAGACAGGCTTATTCCAGTATACTCCCGAAAACATTAGTTTTGCGGGGGGGGGGGGGGTATAAAATTAATATTGTATGGACAAGTGTATTACTGGTCTGAGATGTTCAGAAACATAGGGGTAAGTGAAGCAGTGCAATGACAATACCAAAATACTCTTGCAATTTTGTTATATTCTCCACAAAAATGGTAACAAAAATTGCATCATGATACAGTATTATATTGTGATAGATATCGAGAGAGAGTAATTTTAGTAAGTCTATCCAAATATGTCATTATTTTTCCCCTTTGAAAAAGAGGTAATGCTGGAAAGGTTTAGAATTGGTCGCATAACACAAATTAAATGTGACAAATTATGCTTGTATATGTATAAAATAACTTTTAATTGAATAATTATCGAATACCTTGAAAGTCCTTGTATTGTCTCAATAGCCGTTGTAAATCATGATCCTTAGCTGGAAATATGCAGGGTACTTTATCTTTGCGATGAAGATTTTCTGGTGAACTTCACTGATATTCTCTCCCACAAACCCATCTTGCAATAAATGACAAGAGAGCCATTGTTAAACTACTGACATAAGCCTTTCCATCTTGTGTCTGTTACGCAGTCTGTATGTGTAACACAACAATATGACCTTGCACCGGGACATACTTCATGCAAATTGCATGTTAGATTTGAACGTGTATGAATTATATCAAAGATTTGGGTAAGCTGTAACCAAACAGAGTTAATCACTTGTATAAATTAAAAGCAGTAGTAGGCAAAAAAGTAAGAGTGGCTAAACAATTGAAATTAATTTATGAAAGGGCTGAAAATACCCTGTGAAAAGGAAGATATGCTGGTTACCAGCATTTTCTCCTATTTCCGTAATGTTTTCATAAACTGTTTTCTCTAAAGGTAAAAATAAAGGGTTAAACATTTCATTCATGTGTCAGTTAGTTCACTTGGTCATAGGTATCTTTCCAAAGTAAGGTGCACAACTCTAAAATTCAATGTGCATAGTGGAAGAAACATATTGCTTTTTTTTAAAAAAATGACCCATGGTCACAGGTGAACAGCGACGACAAAGTAAATCCTGTATTAAACACGAATATACTGAAAGGTAAACAACTCGTAATGTATTTTCAAAATCCCCGTTACAAATTTCCTGCTGTTTACAAGTTATTTACGACCAATATTAACACCCATAGTACCAATCGAGAGCGGAAACATTATTCTACAAGAAAATCATGTCACAATTTCAGCCATTTGGGGAGACCGGGGCTATCTGTTACATTTTTTCGTTTTTCTTGGATAGAAAATTCAAATATCTGTACATCCAAACAATTCTTATTTTGAAACAAACCTTATCAACAGAGGTAAAATATGGACACTTATATGCGAACAAACTTTGAACAGGTTCCTCAGAAAACTGATTTTTTCCATCAGAATTTTCTGTAACAGTTTGCCCCATGCTTGGGGCAAAGTGTTACAAGGAGCGGGGAAAAATATCACATGAACTGCTTCAGTGGCATCTTGATCTTAAAGGCACTTGCACACTCATAAGCTAGCAGGTATACATCACTCGGAGACAAACCGACATAAATATTTGTTACTTTTGTCAGGTACTGAACAAGAATGACCACTTGGACTTTGTCAAAGACAGCCAGATGACCCTAATGTAAACAACTGACACCCCTTCAACTGAACCTTTTGTTTTCGCTTGTTTGACGTAGCAGCAAAGCGTCATGGGTTTCATATTTATACTCCCCACAACGAAGTGGAGGGGGTATACTGGAATCGCCATGGCTGTCCGTCCGTCTGTCCGTCCATCCTTCTGAAGACACCTTTTTTCCCACAGTTTTTCAAATACTGCTCTGAAATTTACACATAATGTTTGGGTATATATGGAATTGTGCATGTGCAATTTTCACGACCTTGCTGCCATTGGTTGCCGAATCATCTCCCTTTACGCTTGTAAGGTTTCCTGCATTGTTATTGTCCAGAGCATTACTCATAGAGTTTTGCATATACTGAACCCACTTTTATAGAAGTTTCTGTACATATTATGATGGGATGTATTTCTTTCATGCCTCTGCTATAATTTGTTGCTGAATTATCTCCCCTTGAACTTGTAATTTTTACTTAATTACATTTATTGTTGTCTGCAGCAATACTCACACAGGATTGCATGTACTGAATTCAAATTTACAGAGAATTTTCCTGTTAATATGAAGCTGTGCATGTGCAATTTTCATGTACCTGGTATGATTTGCTTTTGAATTATTGCCTCTGAAAATTTTAAGGTTTACGTAGCAACCCTGTGCAGTGTTTTTTTCCAAGGTCTTTCTGTTATACTAAACCATTCTGCATTCTGTTTCAGAGAGCAGAAATTTTTAGACAAGGAGCTGGTGGGGGTATGATCACGTTTAGTGATAGCTCTAGTTAACTCGGACGCTACAGCTCGAATTGGTCTATTGCAATTTATCACATCCTCTATACCCTTTTATTTGGGATTTCTGATCTTGGACATTTTTTTTTTTGTAGTAACAAACCATCTTAAATAAAAATCATGAAAATAATAATGATGAATTAAATTAGTCTATTAGATATACGTAGTGTTACTAAAAAGGTCAGTGATCTGAGACTAATTATTGACCTTGGTTAAATACTTGTTAAAAGTTTGTAGTCTAGGAAAGTAACTCTTAATGTTTTTTTTTTCAAATGACTGCTTTAAATCTGTAATGGGTCTAAAATCTAAACAAGAGATTCACATGCAGTTGCAATTCACATATGCCAGTGCTTTAAACTGTAAGGCGAAAAGGGGTATAAATCATAAAAATATTCCCCTAGTGTTACCTATAACATCCTAGTGCAGGACCGGAAGTTCGTTTTGTACCGTCATTATGCTATTGTATAGCGATGTTCGGTCAATTGAGAGCTCCCAAGTCACCCGATTTTGATCACTTGAGAGCTATCAAGTGACCAAACCACGGCTGGTAAACAGGGCAACTAGCTCCAAAAAGAGTGAATAGTATTTTGTTGCCTCGTAACATATTGCGTGCTAGTTGCATAGATAGAAAATTTGTCAACAAAGGTAGGTGTCGAATACTTTAATTTTTATTGATTTCCTTAGCGGAGACCTTTTGAAAAATCCGGCAATGCAGTGCGATATAGAAATGACTAATATTTATTCACCGCTAGCATATGTCATATAAGTGTGCAGCGCTTAGATAAAATCTTGGCTAAACTTTCGAACATCAAGCGGTAAAAATGTAAATCGGAGATATGAAACCACGGATTTCCTCATTGAACGTCCAATACATAGCCATTACAATACCTGATGCACTTTCCCTATTAATTTCAAGCCCAGGGAATTACGATATAACAAAAATTGAAAATTTTAGAAGTCGTGTATGTAGAATATTAGCTGAATATATGTGCGGGCTAGTTGCCTAGCCCGGGGGGCGGGGGGGGGGGTTACAAGGAGACAAAAAGATAGTTAACCTATTTGCCCCAAATCAGCACCGTACAGGGTAATTCAACAAGTAATTTTACATATCTAGGATTCTGAACATATTTTGAAACACACGATTCATATATTCTTTTCATTTCAGAATTTTGAGCTTAGTAAAATTTGTAATATATGCAAGTGCTTTTTACGCTTTCTAAAATTTGGCATTTGTAATTGAATGCCTATGCTATAATTGACATAGGAATAGCGGCTAACTCGTGACCTGAAAAGTGTCGAGGGTCGCGGGTTCCAGTCCCGGCCACGCCGCTGATCACGTGGGTATGTCCATGGAGAAGGCATTCAGGGTCCCAGCGTAGTACTGTTGATACCCAGGAAGCACACGAGTTAGTGAACTTCGTCGTGATATAACTGAAAGATTCTTTAAAACGGTATGAAACCCCTTCAAATATGGTGGATGAAGCTTTCACATGTTAAATTCTTGGCACTGTGATGCTGCCTCATGTGATCTGACACTCTTTTTCTCGTGGCTACTTGCTTTCCACAGCAGTCGCTTTGATATTTGCGAACACCCAAATGTGCATAATCCACATGAGTTTTTAATGTTATTTTCGTGCTGAAATGTCTTTGGCATATATTAGATACTGTCGATGATGGATCCTGGTGAGCATTTTTCGAGTGTAAATTTAGTCTTGATTTGGCTGAGTAGCTCTTTGGACACTCTGAACATGTTACCGTGAAGAATTTGGATTTTTTGACATCTTTGCTTGTTTCTGAAAAGATGTCAAATTTCACAAGTTAAAGTACTTTAAAGGTGGGTATTTAGAATTTTTACATCTCACCAAATTAAAAAATGTATATATCACTGAAATTCATACGAAGAAATAATACAAATCATCAATAATTAAGATTCATAAAATTACATTTTTTTTTTTGATGGTATTCCCTTAAAAGGCTACGTAGCCTCTTAAGCTATTTTTAGATTTCGCGCCAAAATCAATAAAGCATTGAAGGAATGTCAAGTGACTGGCACGTGACTCATAACGCCTAAATTCCCTATCATAACAAACATGTAATAATTATTTTCCATAATGTCTTCTTCGGACGCTATTTTTTTTATGGTATTCCCTTAAAAGGCTACGTAGCCTCTTAAGCTATTTTTAGATTTCGGGCCAAAAATCAATAAAGCATTGTGGGAATGTCAAGTGACTGGCACGTGACTCATAATTCGTCTGTGCCTTAATTCGTCTACACAAACAGAAAGACAAAAACTTCATGGTTGAGTCTCCACTTACTATTTTTACGATTGATTGTCCACAAGGAAAATGTGGTTTCTCAGCTATCGTGGACTAATGTTGTCGATTCATATTACAAAAACTTATAAAATTGATAGTCAGTTTCCTTAACTCTTTACCAAACAACATGATTTTAGACTCGTCCAATTTGAAAGCACTTGCCGACAACAAAATACATTTGACTGGTTACCAGCATTTTCTCCTTATCCCACAATATTTTCTAAAGTTTTCTTTCTCAGGCTCGTAAAAACCAGGGATTGTTTGGTAAAAATTAAAAGGATTAAGACTTAGATTAGCTGACAAAACATTATGACTGAAATACTCTTAAAAGTGAAATAATATACATGTATTACGGTACCATTTCATCAAAGAATGAATATTGTCTTTATTTTCTCTATGAAAGGTATGGTTTTGTTCTGTTGGAAAAACTTGTGAATACCTCAGAAATTTGTTGGATAATTTTGGTATTGAAGATCCGAGTGATGGTCAAAAGTTAGCAAAGAGGGTGATAAACGGTACTAAATTATATCATTTGAAAGTATGGAAAATTGTTGTGAAGATGACAATCTGTCATTGTAGTGTCATTCAAAGCATAATTTGCAGGTAGGAAAATTACTTAAAATATCAGGTATGAAGTAAACAAAAGATGGAGCGACCTTGAAACTTTGGTACTTTGACAGTTCCTGTGAGTGTTTAACACTTAGACAAACTAGAAATAACAGATTTTCTTTCTCATAATGATTTCCATACTTTTGAATGGTATGACTTGAATTGCATTTTTGCAATACCCAATGTTTACTTCGGCCACTATTGAGCTTTTATTTCTATTATCTTCTTGGTGGTAGGTTAAAATATGTCCTTTTTGAAATAGATACACTGTTGATGTAAGCAGCAGACCTAATTTTTTTGTTTTGCTCTAGAATTCTTTTTGGAATGTGTTTGAAAATGTGTTTGTTTTACTCAGACCTTACCCGTTATTAATCTTTTGCTTAAAATTTGAAAATAAAAGATCTAAAGGGATTTTTATACTTTTAAAAGGTTTTCATTTTAGTGCATTCCTTAAAATTAATGTTATTTTGATGATATGAGTAAAGTAAAAACATTCATAAATCTTCATTTGATAGAGGTAATTATGATTGAAATAAACACTTCATGTCAGTTACATACACTTGCACCGTTTTCCGTATGACAAAGAGGAGGTTTTACAGTGCAACACTGTATGTATCTGAAGTTAACTACAGTGTGCATTAACAGAATTACCAATATTCACGTACGACATTTTGACCACTTTTGAAAATTCAAGTGCTTTATTTTGATTTTTTCAGAAAAATATTTCTGATGACCATGAAACTGGCACTCTAGTCAGGGATCTTATATCCCTGCTCTAGATTAGAAAAAAGGGGAAAAAAGTCTTTTTTGAAAAAATAATGTTAGTTACGACGGTGTTGCGTTGAGCCCTCGAAATTTACTTTTCAGCAAAGTGTCATTGGAGATCAGACTGCACTGAACGAGCAGCCTGATCCTGAATCTGAACTTTCTTATAAGGTAAGATCTTTGGGTTTGAAAACATAATACTGGAGAGGCTGTCTTTGAAATACTTGAATATTACCAAAGGCTGAATTCAACAGCGGAAACGTAGGTCTGTGCAAAGAAATCTAATCCACCTATTATGATTTAATGATTTAAAGGTGGGGATTTAGAATTTTTACATTTCACCAAATTAGAAAAAATATATATCACTGAAATTCATATGAAAAAATAATACAAATCATCAATAATTAAGATTAATAAAATTACAAAAAAAAAAAAAAAAAAATGATGGTATTCCCTTAAAAGGCTACGTAGCCTCTTAAACTATTTTTAGATTTCGCGCCAAAAATCAATAAAGCATTGTGGGAATGTCAAGTGACTGGCACGTGACTCATAACGCCTAAATTCCCTATCATAACGAACATGTAATACTTATTTTCCTTAATGTCTTCTTCGGATGCTATGTTTAAAGCTTCTTCTGTGTATTCCTGTAAGTAAATGAGCGAATTGATCATCTAAAAATAGAATGTGTCTCCCGTTGATGTCAACCTGGGCCATAGTAAATCTCTTGTATTTCGTGTTGTCGGACGGATTTCGACTACTGGAGTTTTGTGAATGAAAATTAAAAGCTTTGGGAGTATAAGGATGATTTTTTTGCATTTTGTAAAATTTTCGTCCCAAAATCTGTAGGGCCACCTTTAACTCCGTCAAAGAAAACATGATTCTATTGAATACGAAACCGAAAGTAGGCTCTACCAGTAACCTCCTTACCTGATCTGAATACGATCTGTTCTTTACTGTGGCGTATTCATGGTCACATATTGTTCTTCGATGATTACTGAAATATTAAAATCGCTTTGACGTTTGAAGTCTCTGACTTAATCCTTCGTAATTACTTCGTGTATCTCTCCACATAGGCCTACTGCGATGGAAAGGAGATAATGAACTCTCGCGGTCACGTAACGAGACTTACAGATTTATACGCATTCCAAAACTAGCTATGACGCACCAAATGATCAAGGAACTCCCGGTACTCGCAATAAAAGACATGTGGTGCTGTGTGTTCCTTACATATTATCTCTGATAGAATCGTTAGATACTTCATTCCTTATAGATATATTCATTTATCACAAATGCACAGTTTGTAAGTTATCTACCACTAAAAAAATTGACCTGTTTGACGTATAATTACAAAATTAGATTTCATCTCGCAAACCGGAACTTGGGACAGGAAGCAGTACAAGGCCGGAAGAATGCTTACGTCACTTCTTTGATCAGTACGATAACAATGGGAGCCTGTTTGCTCCGCAAACAGGCGACTCAAAAACCAATACATGGATCCGTGGTGATAAGACAAACCGACTACCTTAGTTACTGTTGCCAAGGTCTCACAAACAAACGTAGTCAATACATATACAGTATAGCAGATAGGCTACTTAAATCGTGCTATCATTACTGTTTCTCTCAACAAAATTCCGGAAAAAGTATTTTAATCATATATTTCTATCGATGATAAATTCTCAGTAAGCAATTTAAAGATGCTTAATTAATTTACATACGGAGATGTATTTAAAGGGCGAATTACGAGGGCGATGTACAATGTAAGAGATTTACATGTTTAAACAAAAATTTGAACATATAAAAAAAATCAACAAATCTCCGTTTTGCCACAGAATAATAGAATTAACGAAACTTATTCCTTTCATGTCAGCATCATACCAAATTAAATAACACTGAATTACAAACCTTTAGAAAAGTTTATAGAATGTCTCATTCTACAGAGAGGTTTAAGTTAATGAAAAATTTTAATATCAGTTCAAGGGGAAAAGGGTTGTCTGATAGATTATAAAATGCGTTAAGTGTGTTGTCAATTAAGAAAATTGTTAATATCATTGACGGTAGTATATGATATACTGATGACAACGGGTGGTCAAGTTGATTAGAGCGGTAATTTGCTTTGCAATCAAACACACTTCTTATCAAATTAACAGTTTACCAACACACCTTTTGTGCTAATGTGCAGATGTGCTTATCCATTTAAACTCGTCACCAAATGACAAAATTTTAAGAGAAATCCAAACTCAAATATTTGCAGACAACAAAATAAATGATTCAAAAATTGAAATTTGTTTTTGAAAGAGCGCAAAACACAGTGAGAAAAGGATAAAATGAATGTTACAAGCATTTTCTCCTTTCTCCACAATGCTTTTAAAAGCTTTCTACGGGTCGTTAAAACTCGTCATGTTGTAAACGGTTAAAACAGATAAGTCAATTTAAGAGAAAAATTTCCAAGTTCAACCAGATCAGAAGTTAGACTTTTTTTAGAATTGAAATATACTCTTAGTGAGGAAGAACTACACGTCAAAGTGCTTATTGTAATCAGCAGATTCTTTAAATCCAAGACTAATCATCATGTAATTTGCAATCTGATCTATATCTACACATCAGAGATCGTATAGACGATCCCAGTACACATTCAGCATATTCTTCATGCACCATGGGTTAAGATTAATGTCAAATTGAAACATTGGTGACAAGTTACGCGGCCACTTTTTAGATGTGCTTAGGTTATTGAACAAGGTTAGATATTCAAGTAAAAGTATTTTCTTTTTATTAATACTACATATAGGTCTATTTTTGCCTTTGTTTTCCAGTTTTCTCTTTCAGAGAGGAAAAATTATATAATACTTTGAATTAATCCATTATCCAGCGCTGATCAGCTCTTTGCATAAGTTCAAATTTTCAGTAATCATCACAATTTAAACTTGTCTATAGCCTCTGCATGATCTCACGTCATCGGTACACGTTCGCAAAGCACATTTTTTTAAGCTTTTTTTAAAATTCAAACGTTAAAAACCAAAGATAAATAAAGAGAATTGCATTCTTCCAACGTTAACAGTCGTTTATTTGTGAGCCGAAATAGCAGAAACCAAGGTAGGACATCGGGTAGAATAAATGCGATGTCCTGATTGGTCAAATATCGGTTTCCACGGATCCATGTATAAGGCATTTACCTGTATGGGTCTGTATCAAACAGATTAATTAAGAAAGCTATAGTTTTATACAGTTTAAAACATAAAGTAAATTAATAAAGTTGTCTTTAAAAGAAATAGCAATATAGCAAAATAGCAAAGTTGAATAATCTTATAAGAGACACACAGAAGGAAAATATGGTTTTAGTAATAACTATGTTTTTCACAAAATGAATAGTATACTTTTTTTTTTTTTTAATCATAAGACAAAAGTGTAGGCATGTTTAACTTGAAAGCATTTGCATGTAAGGCTTAAAAATTGCAGAAATAGACCCTGAAATTACAGTGTTGAAATACAACATTTAAACTCAGTACCAAATAACAACAATCTTATACATATTTCTCACTAAAAGCAATTGCATATGACAAAATAAATGTTGCTCAAATGTTGAAATTTAACCGAAACGCTATATGTTTCCTGGCTTTCTCACAACTAACTAACACAACTTTCTGTCCAAAGCCACTGACTACTTTTCTCGCATGCTTCAGCAGAGGTGAGGCGGGGTGGGCTGTTTTGTGAAGAGTAGAAAGCATTATGGAAGTAGGAGAAAATGCCAGTTACCAGCAATTTTCCTTTTCCCATGATGTTTTCAAAAGCCCCCTTGACCCCTCTGATGGCGCTGATTACATTGTGAGATTGAGGAAATGCAGTTTGTCAGCATTTTCTCTTTTTCCCCACAATGTTGATAACCGGTATTTTTAGCTCTGCTGGCTGAAAGCAGAGCTTATGTCATGGCGTTTTTTTCGTCGTCTTCCGTCTGTCCATCTGTAAGTCTTGTTCACGCGATTAAGTCTGCATTTTTGGTCAAATTTTCGTGAAACTTGCACCGTTTGTTTATCTTATCTATAGGTTTAACTGTATTGATTTTGAAAAAAGAAAATCGACGATCAATATGGGAAAAGTAGCCATTTCAAATTTAAAATTTCCATTGCTTGTTTACGCGATAAAGTCTGTCTTAGGGTTTCCATGATTCCTTGAAACTTGCAGAGTTTGTTTATCTTGCCAATATCTTCAACCCCATTAATTTTGAGGGAAAAAATTCCAACAAACAGTGAGAAAAGTGGCCACTACAAGTTGAAAACTTTCAGTCTTGTTTACTCGAAGAAGTCTGCATTTCAAGAAACTTGCGTAGCTTGTTTATATCATCAATAGCTAAATCCCTATTGATTTTGAAAAAGAAATCCAACATAAAGAATGGGAAAAGTAGCCATTTCAAGTTGAACATTTTCATTGCTTGTTTTCATGATAAAGTATTTATTTGTGATCAGGTTTTTGTGAATTTTTCAGTTTGTTTATCTCATCTTTAACCATGTTGACTTTGAAAAAGTCCATCAAACAGTAATGGAAGAGTAGCTTTTTCGAGTTAAAAATTTCGATTTCTAACTTACATGATGAAGTCAGCATTTGTAATCGGATTTTTATGAAATTTGCACAGTTGCTTTGTCTCATCAAGAGCTGGAACCCTATTGATTTTGAAAAAAAGTCTTACAATCAGTATGGGAAAAGTAGCGATTCAAAGTTGAAAATTTCCATTTCTTGTTTATAGGTGCTTTCTTTCGCACTGATTTTACTGGTTTTCTTTTTGCATCATGAATTCATAATGTATGCTAGCATAAAAGCAAAATCTCTACCACTAGAGCTATTTCAGGCCCTTCTACTTTCCTTTTCACACAATGTTTATTCATGCTTGTAAAAACTAGTATTTTTTGTGAAGAGAGAGAGAGAAGATAAACAAAATTTATTACAGTAATGTCCTAGAAATTAGTAAAGAATTAAAATTTATAAAAAAAAATGGATTATTTTATGCATAAATTGCCTTCAACTGCATGTATCAGTATTGATTTCATGCTCGGTCTTACGGTTATGCAAGATTCAAAGGTCTTCCTGGAAATAGTTAGAAAGAGACAGTAGTGGTTGGTTCTACACAATCTTCTTTATTTCATGAATTGCAAGTACATAAATCAAATATACTAATTACAAATGAATGACATAATTTTATGAAAATAATGAGCTTTAACATCAAAGCAATAACAAAAGCTAAGGGCTAAGTTCAAGAATGGGCAAAAATGGCCCTGTAAACTCTGAAAAATAAATTTACGAAATTCTATCTAAAAGTCATTTATCTAGAACAAAGAACTAACTATGTTTATAATTACGTAAATATCCTGCCTTAAAACTCCATCGCTACCATAACAATGACTTAAGAAAATGATACGGTTCGGTCAAATTGAGCGGTTTTTGCCGAGTTTTACCATATTTTAGTAAAAAATAAATATGAAGCCACTCTGCCGCATTCATGAAATTTACAGAGGGGTTTAATAAAGATATCATATGTATTTTCTGAAAATGTCATGTCGTCGGCAGAATGGCTTCATGTTAAAAAAAAATAAAATCTTGCCTCTTCCCAGGCGGTTCCCAGGCACAGTTCAATCCATCGTGTTTTGGAAGAAGTTTTATCAGATCAGTCATGAAATAAACAGGTGTACTATAGTAGACTAGATACACGGTAACATGCGATTGTGCATGTTTTCCTTTCTTCAAAATTCAAGAATTGCCTATGCTGCTAACTTTACGTGACATTTCTCAAGATTTATCCGATTATTATGCTATCCGAAATACCATCAGTTACTCTTCAAGAGGTAACGATGGCGTCGTTGACTACGGACAATTTTTGAAAGAAATGCCAGGTACAGACGGACCCTGAGTAAGTAAACATGCATAATTTTAACTAACAAAAATCGGAGACACCAATAGGTTATTTCATTGCTTTAGTAAAACAGCGATTTCGCGATAATTTAGCTTGGCCTATATGTTCAAGGCAGAAGTGCAGACGAACAAGATCGGCATTGTAAGTGTAATGTCCATAAAAGAGCTATTGTACAATGAAAATACATCTTAAAAGTAACTGTATCACTATTAAAGTTTATAAATTTTTGTAATTACGGAAAAATTGTTTTAGTGAATATCTGTACTCATCAATAATTAGTATAAAATTAATTTGTGACACCATTTTTATGAAGGGGGCGTGTACGCGGTATAGCTAAACAGCGAAATGAACTTCCTTTCGCTTCCTATCGCGAAAGGAACATAATGCCAACGAAAGGAAGATTGTTTTCTATGAAAAAAGCGTTTTTCTTGCGAAAGGAAGGTGTTTTTGGAAAATTAACATCAAGTCTTTCGTACGGTTGAAATAAAATTGTTGGGATTGAGCGTTTGAGGCCGAAAAATCGTGTTTTAGTAATCGCCGTAAATGGTGTTACTATAAATAGCATTTCCTTCCTAAAATTGAGTTTCTTTCACGAAAGGAAGATTTTTGCCCGCAAGTAATGTTTATTCCACAACATGATTTTATAAATAATGAAATATCTCTTTTGAAGTATGTATCCCTTACAGATTAAATTTCAGCTTTTTTTCAATGATAGTGTGTAGTGAATTTGTTATTTATGATATTTGCAAAGTTTCTTTTAGAGGAAAATTCCATTCATGAAAACAGGGACCATATGTAAAAGACTATATGTACATTTTACAATCCCTGATGAAAGGAAAATTCACTCCGAGCTACGCAAGAATTCTATTCCTACAGAAAATAGAATTTCTTTCCCAAGTTTAGTACATTTTCGCAACATAAATGAAATTTAAAGGTTTAATTTAACTTTTTACATCCCCCCTCAAAAAAGAAAGAAGTGTTTTAGTGGCGCTTTCTTTGTGTAAAAAAAAAAAGGTTTCTTTTCTGAAATGCATGTTTTCTCGATATGATTTAAATAAAGATGTTGAACAGTTTCAAACCAAAAACTTCAGTCTTAGTACATCTAGTAGGGTGAGCGCTCTTCCACGGAAGGAAGGTATTTTTGTTTTGCCGGCCTTTACTTTGCTATAATTTAAGGTGGGTATAATTAGCAAGAGAACGGTTCCTTGTGGCAATTGCTATATTATCTTGATATAGATGAAATTTTTGTTCATCGTGTATTTACAAGTATTGCAGCAGAGAAAGAAACTTCCTTTCGCGAAAAGAGGAATACGTTGACCCACGGAAGGAAGCCATATGCTATTATGGGTAAAATTGATAACAGGACTGTTCCTTCATAACAGTTAACATATTAGATCTATCTTGATGTGGAAAAATACTTATTTAAGAAGTTTTAGCCATTCATGAATTTGTACCGCAGCACTTTATAGATCTAGATCTGAACAACATTGAAAGTTCTACTGATCCATTGAACATGAAAGGAAATTCTTTTCGCTTTTTTTTTTACAGAGGAATTGTTAGGAACAAATACATTTTTTAACGAAATCAATGGCTGCTTTTCATACTGCACATGCTACGTTGTATATGAATGACTTTGTCACATTATGATCTTCTTGACGTTCTTGAAGCTCGAGGCTAGATTTTTCGGGGGTCGGATATTTCGTCCTTTATACTTTTCGTACCTTCAGACGTTTCATACTGTTTTACAGGTGCCACAGACACTATATACCGTGGAAACCATAATATAAAACGAGGGGGAATTCCAGGTGTATTTCATTTTCAAACAGATTGTTTTACTAACCCCATTGCCAAATTCATAACCCTGCCAGTGTCATTAGAAGCTTTTGCAGATTGCAAATTGCAAATAAGAATGATTCCAATTCTGGGATTTGCTTTTGAAAAATAAGAAACATTTGTAGCAAAGTAAGAAACCTCTTGTTAACAGTATTGCTCCCAAATCTTTCTTCTTTTGGTTTATCTGGAAAATGATGAAAGGTTGTGAGGAACATTTTTCATATTTTCTTTTCATTCTACAGATAATATAGAAAGAACGTTTAAACAAAATGCCGCTGCCCCCACCTCCTGTCAGTTTTCTCTTTATATGTTGCAGGTCCCGCTTGGCCCAGTGGTAATGTACATGTGTGTGAATTACAACCTTGATGCCACAGGTTCGAGCCACAATGGGACCCCTGAATTGTTCATGGGAGTGCCCCTTTGGCAAGACACTGAAAAATAGAGCCCATTGCCAAGAACTTGTGAAACCCAGAAGAAACAAAAATATATGAGCTTAAATTGCTGTGATATTACCAAAATTATGTTGAAAGTGGCGGAAAACAATTCAATCGATCTTCATTTGTAAAGTAAATCTCTTTTTTTTTCTCACCCTATTTACTTAACCCATTACCAGACGACAAATTTTAGGCTCTTCCAAACTGAAAGAGTTTGCAGACGACGTTTTCAAAATTGACGAAAATGGCAGAAAGTTATCGAAACGGTTAGAAAACACTGGGAAAAGGAGAAATTGAAAGCATTTGCAGACAACAAAAAATTAAGTACTGAAAATGATTATTTTTGTCTTTGAAAGGGTTGAAAATATCCTTTTCTTCCCCACAATGTTTTCAAAGGGCCTTTTACCTAGGGTCGTTAAAAGTCGGGATTCTGTGGTAAAGAGTTAAAAGTGGCAGAAAAGACTACAACAACAACCATTTCCTCTCTTTTCCACACTCTTGTCGAAAGTCATGATTCCCATGGACCAGTTGTTTGGTAAAGAGTTAACTTTCACGAAGTTTGCTACTCTAATGATTTCATCTTAAAGTCTTAGACTTTTTCAAGAAGAACAGTTTTATATCTTGGTTCTATAGACGGATTTGTATTTCGCAAAAGGAATTTCTTTACCCTAAAGAATCTCGTTACTAGCAAAAGTTTTATATAAAACTTATAAATTTGACAAGTCAAGTTCATCCATGTTGGAAAGATATTCTCAAATTTTGAAAAATCCTTTCATGCAAAAAGACTACGTTCGAGGCAAAAATCTTCCTTTCATGAACGGACTTACTTTCGCGCAAGAACGGTTATTTATAGTAACACTTTCACCGCGATAGTAAAACACGATTTTTCTAGTCTAAAACTCTCAAATTCAAAATCTAACTTTTACAAATACCCAGAATATATAATCAATAAATCAACGGCGGTTTCCTTTCGTGAGGAAAACGCTTTTTTCATAGTAAACATCTTCTTTTCGTGAACGTAATCTTCCTTTCGCGCAAGGAAGCAAAATGATTATGGTACGAAATGATTGCATATACCATCATGATTCTTTTGATAGAAAAAGAAAAAAAACTCTGGAAATAGCATTTTATCCCTTTCCAACAACATTTCACTCCAAAATATGCTTTTCAGATAAGGACAAGAAAGAATTATACGAGTTTAACAACCACTGATCAGCGTGTTTTACATTTGTGATTTCAATATCATATTTCAAACTTAAATCACGTCTAAATTATTAGAAAATCATATTTACATTTTCATAAAGCTTGCTAGTCTAATGATTTCATCTTAAAGTCTTAGACTCTTCCAAGAAGAACAGTTTTATATCTTGGTTCTATAGACAGCTTTGTATTTAGCAAAAGGAATTTCCTTACACTAAAGAATCTCGTTACTAGCAAAAGTTTTATATAAAACTTATAAATTTGACAAGTCAAGTTCATCCATGTCGAAAAGATATTCTCAAATTCAGAAAAAAATCCTTTCATGCAAAAAGACTACGTTCGAGGAAAAAATCTTCCTTTCGTGTACATACTTTCACGCAAGAACGGTTATTTATAGTAACACTTTCACCGCGATAGTAAAACACCATTTTTCGAGTGTAAAAATCTTAAATTCATAATCTAACTTTTACAAATACCTAGAATGAATAAGCAATAAATTAACGACAGTTTCCTTTCGTGAGGAAAACGCTTCTTTCATAGTAAAGAATCTTCCTTTCGTGGACGTAATCTTCCTTTCGCGAAAGGAAGTTCCTTTCGCTGTTTAGCTATACCGGCGTGTACTGCAGTGGTCATGAGCGCGGCCCGTCACATGCGACGCTGTAGGATCGTATCCCACCTTGAACTATTTTTTTTTCTTCAACTATCACTCAGTATTTTCTTCCAATTAGGAAGTTAAAAAAATCAAGAAAAACTGGGATAAATCCAAGAAGAATTTTCTTACAAAGTATTGTAAGAGAAACCTAAATCCGCCATTTTTATTAATAATATAATTTTTCTTAAATCAAATCACTATATTTTTCATGTTACTTTAATACCAGACCCACCGTTTAATTTTTTAACTAAGTCCTGAATAGCAATGGCGCTCCCATCCATTAAGGTGCTAATGCTTTGTGTTGTGGGGTTACTCACCGCGTTTACGGGTGCCACGAAGAATAGGAAAAAAATTCTTAACTTAATACACTACACTCATTGGAGAGGTCATCAGACCTCTCCAACAGTGTTGAGTTTAAAAGGCAGACTGCCTCAGAAATTGCTGTCTAAATCCAATCTTTGTAGGGGAATTGTTCCTATACACAGTCTGTTTCGTCATGATTTTATAAAGAAATCGAAGTCTAAAAACTGAAATAGGAAATGGACGTGGTTTGTTTCTATATCGCGAATTTCAACAAAATTGTAAGGATTTATTTGCATTTTCCCTTTCCAACAATTTTAATTTTGTATTACACTCTTAAATCTAAACAAAAAGAAGAAAAAGAAAAAAGAATTTCGTTAAAAATAGAAACGAACACAGCGGAAAAAAATCACGTGACCTTAAAACGCGGGAAGAAGGTCATGACTTACATAAATTACAAGGACGGATGTATACGGAATCCTGTTTTTGCCATCCACTTTGATGAATGTGTATTTACAACTGAACAGATTTCAACTACCCGTTTATTGTCTTGCTTGTTTCTTTACATGTACCTAGATATATTTAACCTAAAAGCATAAAAAGTATTAGAAAAAAATGATGTCGACCTCTCCTGGCTTCTTTTTTAAAGAAGCCACTTGTCTTATTACCATCAGACTGAAAGTTGATTAACCTATCGCTAATAATAACAGCATATGCCTCGGTATCCGCGGGTACATTTTCATCAAAATACGTCTTGATTTGAATATCAGTAACAGAATATTTTAATCTTTCACTTTGCTTAGAAACATCAAACAAAAACAAAGGATAGAGGGTCCCATAATCTGATGGGGAAATATTAGGGTTTGATACTAACTCATCCATGTTAAAAAACTTAGACCTAAATAATGCAGCATCACCATAAGCTCTACTAAATTTATGCATTGGAAATGAAAGATTATAGTCAGCAGCTGGGTATCTTGTAGAATTATATTCCAACCTAGGTTTTGAGCTTGAATATTTTCTTATATTCCAACCTACGTTTTGAGCTTGCGCTGTGGCTGTTGTATCCTTATACCACAATTGGTTTAGCCCTTGCGATTTAGAAAAATCGTCCGGATATTTTAACAACCCAAGCATTGTAGTAGCTTGACCAGGGCTTATTATGGATTCAATATCCTGACCGGAAAGTTGGTACCTGATATTTTTAAAAAGATACATGAGGGCGTTGTTCGTTAGAGAAATATTGTCAGCATTTGCGTAAGCTGTTCCATCAGTCTTTGTTACGCGGCCTTCTATAAGTAAATAACTTTCGCTTGGATGCGTAAAAATATCTTGGGTTTCGATGTTAATCCTAATATCTCCTCCTGAGTTGTTCAAACGTGTACCAGTAATCGGGCTATACTCAAAGTGCTCATACTCATCAATACTATCGTATTCTACAATTGGTTCGGCGATATTTAAAATGTCCATTTTATAATACAATTATAATTTTTTTAAGCAAAAATTATAATTGCGTCTATCACTCTAACCTAAGCTGGGGAAAAGGCTTTTTCGTGTTGTCAACCCACACACTTTTAAGTTTAATGCTTTCTAGGCCATCTTCTTGCCAATAACTTTTCTTTTTAGGGTAAACCTTGTTTCCATACACAATTTTTATTGGGGAAATACCTATACGCCCTAAATACTCGTTTACCTGTTTCTCAATCTCCCACATTATAGCTATTTTTTCGGGAGATAACTTCACACACGTTTTTTGGTAGCCATATACCGTATCATTAACTTCGAGTAACTCGCAATCCTCCATTTGTAGAGATGGGTTAGTTACTACAATAGATGAAGTTCTATGCCTTTCATAATATTTACGAGAGAAACCTAAATCCGCCATTTTTATAAATAATATAATTTTTCTTAAATCAAATCACTATATTTTTCATGTTACTTTAATACCAGACCCACCGTTTAATTTTTTAACTAAGTCCTGAATAGCAATGGCGCTCCCATCCATTAAGGTGCTAATGCTTTGTGTTGTGGGGTTACTCACCGCGTTTACGGGTGCCACGGTATGTTTTTCTAAAATTTTACGCGATTTTGGTGTTAAAGCTTTCGTAACTAATTTCTTTCCCGCTTCTACAGCGACATTCTTTCCAGCCTCTAAAGCTTTCTTTGCTCCTTCCTTAGCAACGCTCTTACCAACATCTAAGGCGGAAGATGCGAGTTGCTTAGCTGCGCTACTGGTAAAAAGTCTCGCGAGAAAGCTCCCAATGTTGTCAAAGAACCCGCTACCACCATATGCATACCTTCTATTAAATCCTCTTTTTCTAGGCGTGATCATTTTTTATAGTATAGACATTAAATTTTTATAAGCGTCCGAATCTATAACACCTTGCCTTTTTAATTCATCGCATATGCCTACTAACTCGTTTCTTACACCCGTGTTACCCGCTTTTTTGCTCGCTAACAACAGGTCGAGTCTTTTTATTAATGCGTTAGGATCACCCGGGATAACAACGATACCCTCTCCTTCGTGCTTTTTTCTATTATACCAAATAGGGGCAAGTATATCCTTCCATTTTTCTCCTTTACTGCTTTTAGGATATTTACTGGTCGGATCGTTATCGCGATAAAGGGTTTTGGTTGTTAACATCAACTTCAGGTAATTTTCATAATCATCATCAGTATAAATATTTTCATCCGGTTTCTTTGCAACAATTAGCTCCCATAGCCCAGGGGTGCCCACATATTCTTCGCCATCAACTATAATATTGTTATCATTGATAACAACTTGTTTGTCGCCGATATAAAAGTTACGTTCTCTGTCATATAACCCATACGTTACATCTGCTTCACCTTTAGTAGCAAACTTTCTTAGATACTGCTCAGCTATTGGCCCAATAAGCTGTGTGCATTCACCTATAGGTTTATCATAAGCTGTAATAGATGGAAAAGCTGAAACTTAATGGCTTTTATACCTTCCTTAATAGGTTTAAGTTCTTCTACAACCTCCTTAGCTGTAGCTTTTTGCGTTTCTGTAATAGGTTTAAAAAACTTTGAAAGGTCAGTTTGCAGTTCTTTCTCCCCCGTTCTCTTCGCTAGTTGACTATCTCGGATATTCTTTTTTGTTTCGAGGTACTCTTTTACTATTAGGTCCCTTTTTGCAGGATCACCTATTTTTAGAAATGACATTTTTAATTAGCAACACAATTTTTTTAAACGCGTGTACATATCTTATCTCTGCCATAAAGATAACATATGTTTTCATCGCAGTTTTTTAACACGTTTCATCAATACCTATTTCGCATGTACACTTACACTTAAAATTCAAGTTTACCCCCATGGTTCTTTTCCACCAATCTCCGAAAGGACTCGCGCGCTTCTTGCCTCCCTTTCTCAATTAACGATTCTTCCGTCTCAACCATTATCTTTTTCTTCGTTTTCGACCTAACTTCTTCCTTCATTACTTTATACTTTTGAAATTCTTCTAAGATAAGTTGAAATTCTTCATCACTAACTTTGTTATCACTCAAAGCTTTCGATATATGCGAGGATATCGTATTTAAATTGGTATCGGCGATTGTTCTAATTTTCTCGTGCTTTCCAGCTTTTGCAGTGGAGCGTCTTACGCTATACTTTCCAACTAAGCTTAAAAGGCCAGTAAAAGCCGCCGCACTTTCTAATGCTATCACTGCGGGTATCGCGACTATCGTTGATAGTAGACCTATCCCACCTGCCCCGGAAATCATGGTAACCGTAATTAAAACCGTATCTATATTATCTACTATTCTCGCGGCTCTAAAATACTTCTTACTTAAGGCTTCCTCTTTGGTCTTCTCTTCTTCTAAGAATTTCTGGATTTCATTGATTTTCTGCAGCCTATAGCCTTGCCCCTCATCAATTGGAGGAGCAGTTGGTAATTTAGGGTAAACACTTTCCTTCATCTCCGCCATTTTTTATTTGAATTATATTTTTTTTAAAACGAATAGTGAACGAAGCATAGAAGCTCGTTTTCCTCGATTGTTACGCTGTTGCTAGAATCGTTTGTAATAGTAATTATATAATATTCTCGGCATTTTCGAGGTTAACTTCGTTTTGCGAGCTACACCGCTTAATCTTTAAATAGTATGGCAATGAGGCTAAAACAACTCCTTTAGTCATTATAAAACCAAGCCCTAAGAGTATATGTTTAACTTCTTTAGACGCTAGTGTAAGCTTTTCTTGACAAAAAATTTCCCAGGTTACCGTATTTACTTTTCGTGGTGGATATTTCAAGCCTTTTAATGGTATCCAGTGGACTGTTTTTGGCTGAATAACATTCGCTTCCTTAACACCGAGTTTATGAGTCTTCATATTTTATATCACTAGTAATAAAATTTATAATATAGCCCCTAAGATAGGTATATTAGCAAATGGACTATTAGGGCCCAAAAGAAGTCCACTTCCGTCATAAAACTTTCCTCCTTGTTTTAAATACAGTCCATCACCAACAGACTCTAACCTGCTACCTCTATAAAGCCCTTCCCCATCAGTTTTTACCTGGCAAACACAACCTCCTTTTTTTAGGTAAAGACCCGATCCTAACGCTTTATTTACTCCGAATGAACCTAAACCAGACAAAGCCCCAAGACCTAAAGCCGGTAGCGCTTTTGAGGCAAATACAGCCACCATCGGTAAAGCTCTAGCAGCCAGCCCGGCCAACATTCCGAGAATACCACCCTCTATCTTCATGTTATCTCTAAGCTGTTTAGCGCTCATTCTTATTGTTATGCCTTTACCATTTTCATAGGCTTTGCCCATTTTCTTTACTTGCGAATCGGTTAACGCTATAATATCATTACCTTCTAAATCCTCATGACCTAAGCGAATATTTACTGGACATCCACCTTTAACAGCATACTGAAGCTTTTGCTTTTGCCCTCCCGATATATTAACTTTTACATTCGTATAACGCGTCATTTTATATATCTAATTTTTTTTTATTATACTTCTCTAAGATGAAATCTAATTGTTAAAGTTTCTCCTCTAAGATTTAGTAAGGTGCCATTTTGGTTAGTTACTTCAACCGTCATATTGTGTATTTCATACACCGTTATAGGTAGGTATATAAGGTTTCGAGGAGTCTCAATAATTTTATATCCGGGAGATACATCCGGGAAGAAAGAGTAAATCGTATTTTGCGTTGAACCATTAACATAACTTCCTGAGATGATGTCAATGTTTATAAATATGCTGTTTATATCGAGAATGTTTACAACGTTCTCCGACTCCCAGAATCCTTGAGTGTATTTAGAGTGGTTAAATCCTAATACTTTGGCGATTGAGTTTGGATGGCTAAAATCTACTTGGTATCCATCTTCTATATCAATAACCGATCTAAGGGTATTAGTGTTCGCAGAAATATGGATATAATATTTTTCATTGACTGCATCATAGTGGTCTTTTTTTCGCATTTCCTGCTGTATGGTATCATTAATGTTTGTGATTTCATAACTCCGTTCTGGTATCTCGATCTTATGCCATGTAACACCCTGATCCGGAGAATAAACTAAGATGTTGTTTGATGCATCGATGTTTGGAAAGGAGTAATAAGTTTCAAGGTCTGCCAGGGCTATTTCGTATTTTCTATCCTTGTCAAGTTGTAGAGGCGGGTTAAACCTGGTTTTAAATGCGTGTTGTATTGTCACTTACTATAATTTGTGAGGATAATTTGGGCTCTGTATTTCTCGCAATTTGTTTTAAGAGATCTTCCATTTTTTTTAGTAAAAATATATTTTTTTAACTCGGTATGTAGAAGTTATCAAAACCGCACCTGTACTTCCCATCATGTTTTTTACTCGTTAAATCGATAATAACGAAACCATGTGGTCTTTCCCAACACTTATGACAAAATTTTCTAAACTCCTCCTTAGACATATCTTCGCTTACATGGTCGTTATAAATATGATTAATGTTTTTCAGGTCTTGCTTGAACAAACAATAAAATTTGCGTTTTCTCTAATAGTTTGTCTCGGTAGTCTAAAATAGTTTTGTGAAAGGTAGAAGCAGTCAACATTACTATGCCTTCCGCGAATGTAGTAACACTCGCACTTATTCTGCTTTTCTAAAAGTAGATCGTCAAATATCATTAGATTTTTGTTTTCTGTGCTTAACTCACGTGGATCAGGTACCTGGTCCGCTGTTTCAAAAAAACTACACTTTATATCTGAGAGAGCCTTAAACGTTTTTATGCATTCCCCAATCAAAGCTGTCGGCGAAACATTTGAATCCTGTATTTCATCCCGCATATTAAATAGCTTTAAGATACCTTCTTTCGGTAGTCTTTCTTCAAAAGCTTTTTTAAGTATGCGGTATTCAGGCTGAAAAAGACTCTTACCGAAAACGCATAAATCATTGTAGTCCAACCAACCCGGTCTAAGCAAAAGGTTAAGTAAAAGGGTGGTTTTGCCACATCCTGATTTACCTACGATTAACCCTCTAATACTCTTTGGTAATAGAGGGTTATTAAATCTTCTTGATACTACGTCGTTCCATGATAGATCGATTACGTCCATATTTTTTATATATAACTTTTTTTTATTGTTATATATAAAAATGTATTGCGATAAATGTAAAAAAGTTACTGATACGAATAACATAGAATATGCTGTTAGTAAGAATGGTAGGAATATGAAACGAGGAAAATGTTCGGTTTGCGGAACAACTAAAACCCAATCTATTAAAGCGCAGGAGGGCGGTTCAGTTTTAAACAAAATGATTAACAATATGCCTTTTGAGATGCATCTCCCCGGTCACAATTTTACGGGGCCCGGCACTAACCTTAAAAAAAGGTTAAACCCGGATTTAACTCCGAAAAAATGGAGCGAACCTATCAATAGAGTAGATAAAGCCGCTTATCATCATGACATATGTTATCTCCAAAACGATGACACGGCTACGAGAAATGCTGTATGCGATAAAAATATGTTAACGGAGCTGAAAGGCATTTATGATCCCACCTTAAGAGAAAAAATGGAAAGGGGGATTGTTTCTAGCTTAATCGGAACAAAGAAACAATTTGGAATGGGAATTAAAAAAAAATTTCGAAGATTTAGCGGAACTACACAAGCCCGTAAAGAGAAAATTTAAGAAGAGGAGAGTTGAGGTAAACGGTATTGATAGGATATGGGCTGCAGATTTAGTAGACATGCAAGCGTTTTCTAAATTTAATCGCGGTGTAAAATATCTTCTCGTCGTTATTGACATCTTTTCTAAATACGGTTATCTGGTGCCATTAAAAGACAAAACGGGGAAGTCTGTTGCCGCAGCATTAAAGAGTATTTTTAAGGAGAGAAAGCCTGAGAAGATGTGGGTAGATAAAGGTAAAGAGTTTTATAACAAAGATGTTAAAGGCCTGATTGAATTGTATTCCACTGAGAATGAGGAGAAATCTAGCGTAGTTGAGAGATGGATTAGAACAATGAAAGAAAAGATGTGGAAATATTTCTCCTCCAACTCTACGAGCGTTTACATCGACGTGTTACAAGACCTCGTTAAAGAATATAAGGCCAGAATTTTTTTATAAGTTGATTTACGGGATCTTTTTTTCAAATTTAGGGTCGGGGGGACGAAAAAAAAATAAAATAAAAAGCTCTAAAAATGTTCAGTCGATAAAAAAATATAAAAAAAAGAGATTTTTCTTTTCATTATTTTTTTTTCCTACCAATACCGCAAGAAACTAAAAATATAACTAGTGAAGTAAACCAACAGTCTGTATTATAGTTACATCTTTCAAGTTACCATAATTTTCCTAAAAATCTATTCTGGATACCTTAAAAACTGTAATGACCACCTTTAATGGTGTCATGCCACAGATCAATGAGGTCCAAAGACACATTCAGAATTTAGCAAACATTGAAGATTCTGATCGAATTTGCTCCTTTATGAGAAGTCTGATCTGGCTCTACGACATTTGCTGCCAAATGAATTCTTAAAACTTTAAGGCTCTTTATGATTGTCTGACAAGAAAAGAAACAGAAAGTCGCTCTTTCACAAACCACAACATTAGCTAAGAAGTTCTGAAGTTCCAATAAATTTAGCACAATTTTACAGAAACAGTTCTGGAAATTCATTGCGGTGAATCTACAAAAAACAGACTTTTTTTTCTCATAATGTTTTCCTAAGTCACCTCTATTGAGGTCATTATGAAGTTGGCATTGTTTGAGCTCCCAAAACATAACAAAAATAATTTAGCTATCACTAAACGTGACCCCAAACCAGCTCCTTGTCACTAAACAGCTCTTTGTCACAGAATGCAGAATGATTTAGTACAGAAGAGTTTAAAAAAATTATATATTACAAAGGGCTATAACTCTGAAAATAGTGGGAAAAGATTTATTGTTCTTGCACAGTGCACTTTACTTTGATGTGATTCAAAATCATATGAAGTTTGAAGTGACTAGCTTTTGTACTTTGCAAGTTATGCACCATTTTAAAAATCCAAAGTCACAATTAACAAAGGGCAATAACTCTAAAGTAGCAGGAACAGAGTTATAGTTTTGAAAACTGCACTTCTTGTTAATGTGGTCCATCTGTATATGAAGTTTGAAGGTACTAGCTTTTACACTTGGAAATTTATGCCCCAGACAAAAATCCAAAATAAAATTTACAAAGGGAAATAAATGTGAAAATAGTGGGAATATAGTTATGGTACTGGTTAAGTGCTCTTTGCTTTATGGTGATCTAATTATAAATGAAGTTTGAAGTCACTAGCTTTTGTACTTTGGAAATTAAGCCCCAGATAAAAATCCAAAGTTAAATATACAAAAAGATATAACCGTTAAAATAGTGGAAAAAGTTATGCTTCTTGTACACTGCACTTCTCTTTAATGTGGCTGATCTGTACATGAAGTTTTTAGTTGCTAGCTGTTTTATTTTGGAAGTTAAGCCTCGAACAAAAATCCAAAGTTCGAAGTCACTAGCTGTTCTACTTTGAAAGTTATGCCAAGCTTTTTGTGACACATGGATGGACAGACATGGTGACTCTAGTATACATCCCCCATACTTTGTTTATGGGGGGTATAAGCATGATAAAAACACATAATGTAGTTAAATTTGTTTGAATCTAGAAGCAGACTTGTTCTGCAAGTAGACAGTATCCCTGTCTTGAACCTAACAAAAGAAAGTATGTGATGAGAGAATTTCTGTATGCCTTCCATGGAAGAAAAGAAGTTGAACCTAACTATCCCTTTTGGATATGATTTGCTATATCAAAGAAAGACAATTAGTATGGATTTCTATCCTGGCGTATTTGTTGACTCAAAAGAACAGTATCATACCATTTTGTTTTTGATTGCCTATGACCCCACTGATGCAGAGTTACACTTAACTCAAAACTCTAACATTTCTCGTCAGATTGCAAATAGTGTCCAGACTGGTAAGAAGAGAAAAAAAAACTTCTTTATGCCTGTGATGGGGACCACAATCTTGATTCAAAAACATGATAATGACTTGTTAAAGTTTAAAAGAAAGTTAACAAGATCTATAGAGATGTAATCTATTAGTCAATAAACTGATAAGGAGGAAAAGGTGTAGAGTATTCTAAAAATAGAACACTCCACTGCATATTTTGCTCGAGTTGCCGACATGAGGAAGGCAAAAGATCGTCCTCAAGATTTTTCTAATCCTTCACTTTACCATTATAATTTATTTAAAATATGTTTGGAAAAAATATCTCCAGCTGTAAGAAGTGGTAATTCAAGTTTATTTTATGACTATTCATGTTTTGAGAATCAGTAATGATCGATAGTGTGACGTCATTTAAACAAATATGCAGACGCTTTACCTGTGGGAAAAAAAGTGTGATTTTCGTAGGATAAAGGGGTGGATTTAGCGAGTTAGTAACAGGTAAGGATCATAACACTCTGCTGTCTTGTCCAAATTGATAAAGTTAATTAGTGATAACCTGTCATCTTTTGTCTTAGATTGCGGATATTTCATGAATATAGGCCTGGTCGGGACTGTTTGTTAGGCGAAGTTTTTTCGCTGTGAAAGCTTGATGATGCAAATTTGAGTCATTGAAGACGACTTTTTCACCCTGTACCATACTTCCTCAAGTTCCTGCTTCAGTCTTTCTCCACTTATCTCGTGAGTTGAGACAAAAATGTCAATAAAAAATCCTCTCGACACTTATTTTCGCCAGTTACAGAAAAACTACAACTGGCGAAAATGGCGATAAGCAGCGTGGGTCCCGCTGCTGCATGTTATTGATCTTCGTATCGGAAGGTTATATAGGAGACGAGACAGGAACCAGTTTAAAAGTTTGGGTTGACGTTCGCTTTAAATACAGATTTTTTTTTTGACGAAACGAATAATGGTTAGGGTCGGCGGAAAAAATTTTAAAAAATCTTTTAGAACCTTCTTTTATTTTTTTTCTGGTTTTGGGAAAATTGCAGTCGGCGGGTTTGTAAATCAACTAATAAAAAAATTCTCGCCTAATAACACGTGGCATTCTTCTATTAAGATGCCGCCTGTAGACGCGAGTAAAAAAGAAAACGAAACCAAAGTTTGGAGAAATCTTTACCCCGATCGTTTCGAAATAACAGATATAAAACCTAAGTTTTCCGTCGGAGATAATGTAAGGATAACTGAAAAGAAAAAGACTTTCGAGAAAGGTTATACTACTAGGTGGACTGAAGAGGTTTTTACGGTTTCTGAGGTTAAAAATACGGATCCTGTAACGTATAAAATAAAAGACCTTAATGGAGAAGAGATACAAGGTACCTTTTATGAACCTGAACTGCAAAAAACTAGCCAAGAGTTGTATAGGATAGAAAGGATTATTAAAAAGGGGAAAAATAAATCGTTAGTAAAGTGGAAGGGTTATTCCGACGAGTTCAATTCATGGGTTGATAATAGTGATATAGTAAATATTTAGGCATAATAAAAATGAGAAATATTGCAGTTGGAAATCTTATACTACCAAATAGGCCGTTAAACAATTTCGAATTAGAAAGCGCAGCAAAAAAATTAAAGATTCCTTCTTTTAGAGGAGTCATGGTACGAGACACTTTACCGAAAAAGTGTAAAAAAAAGGAGTGCGGTATATTAAACCTCGATGACACAGGCGGCCCTGGTACTCATTGGGTTGCTTGGTATAAAAACGGTAAAACTAAAAATTACTTTGACAGTTATGGTATACAACCCCCTATTGAAATTCGAGAGTACCTAAAAAGCCCGATACATTACAATAGCGACCAGTTGCAAACGGCTGGAGAGGTGTTTTGTGGGCATCTGTGCCTTTACGTACATAAAAAGTTAGGTAAAGAGGTTCAAAATGTTTTAAATACTTTATTTTGATAATAAAAAATGCCTGTCGATAAATTTGAAAGAATGGATTTTGTTGTCGTAACAGGCGATGATGGTGTACCACTCGCTTACATAAATAATAACTTTTTACGGAAAGATGGAACAACCACCGTTACTGGTTCAATAAATATGGACGGGAATACACTTACTAAGGTTAGTAATCCAACTAATCCTCAAGATGTTGCTACGAAGGATTATGTTGATACGAGTAAAGGAAAGGGTTTTTTAAAAAGGAATCAAGATGGAAACATTGTGGCAAAGAAAGATTTAGATATGGATGGTAATAAACTGTTAAATATTCCCTCTCCTGAAAATGATGGTGATGCCGTAAATAGAATATATGTTGATACATCGAGTGAGGCAGCTAAAAGATATTCTGATACACACACACCTTTTATTAATCTAAATGGGTATGCGGCTAAAAATTCGATAGATATGAGAGGTTTTACTCTAAATAATGTAGGAGAGCCAACTGATTCAAAGGATGTTGCTACTAAGGAATATGCGGATAGCGCAAATGCTTTAACTCCAAGAGATGATGATGGGTGGAGCGCAAAGGGTACAATATTTTTAGCTAGTAAAAAGTTAGGTGGTTTAAGAACTCCTATAAACGGTCGTGAAGCTGCTAATAAGGAGTATGTGGATGATACTATAAAAGAATAAGTGGATGAATACGTTGGAAAATTTAAAGATGAAAATGGAAATTTTGTTACATCTTCGGGCGTAAACATGAAAAATAAAAAACTTTTTGGTTTACCTACCCCAACTGCGCAAGATGAGGCTGCTAATAAGGAGTATGTTGATAGAGTAGGAAGCGATGCTAAAGAGTATACGGACAGAACGAGGCAAATGTTAGGTAGACGAATTATTGATCTACCTAATGCCTTTTTAAAAGATAATGGTAGTTATGCTGCAACAGACCCCATCAACATGGCTTTTCAACCTTTGAATAATCTTAAAGAACCTGAAGAGGATGCTGATGCTGCTACAAAGAAGTATGTGGATGATGCTGTAGATAAAAACAGAGAACCTAGCGCACTTACTAAAACAAATATTATAAGCGATGATGATGGAAATGAGGTCGCGGTTTTACTGAGTGATGATCCTTCCTATGTGGCAAGTGGGGTAATTGGAACGAGACACCCTATTAAACTTTTTCAAGACAGCTTTATTGATAGTGATGCTGTAAACAAAAAATATGTGGATACTCTCGTGGCGGATAATGTTAGAGATGGAGCTATTCCCGGGGTTGCCGAGGGAACCGTATTTTTTTAGGAGAATGGGAATTATCAGGCTACCGAGAATATTAATATGGGGTTTAAACAGTTATTAAACTTACCTGAGCCTTATAACCCGAGTGATGGTGCTACCAAGAAGTATGTGGATGATGGTGTAAAAGAGTATGTAGATAGAGCATTGCAAGAAAAAAAGCACGTAATTTGTTTAACAGCTGAATTCCGTGGTGAGAATTATGAATGGAAACCAGAAACAGATCATTATTGTTTTAATTTTGGTTTCTTTCATAGCGATATTAAACCAGGGATTCAGGGTTTCGATAACCAATTTGTAATGGCAGTACATGGGAGATTATTGAGATATGGTGCACATGTAAAACATAAAGATCGAGAACTTAATCCAACTGAACACATTACTGCTACTATGGAAGTAGTAGGAGCTAAAAAATAGGTATTTACCTTAATGGGGATCCAAGTCATAATTATGGTGTTTTAGAAGGACAATTAAGTCCAGACCTACCTTTACTACTTTGTATTCCTTATTTTGGTAATAAACATGTAAAGAATGAGTTCTTTAAAGCACTTTTAATTAGGATTACACTATTAATAGAGTTGGACTTATAACCATACAAATATAACTTTTCATGCATGAAAAGTTATATTTTTTAAGGGTTTGTAAAACGTAGTATTCACCGGTACATATTCATTGAGGATTACAGCGTAATCATAAACGTTTATACTTCCTCTTTGGTTGTAGTGGGGGATTAACAAAGTTTGCGTTTGATAGTTGTTTTCTTTCGACACATGGGGCATTTATTTAATCCTTGTGTATCGCATGTATCACACATACATATGTGGCCGCAATCACAAAACATAATATTGCAGGTATTTTCGTTACATATAATACACTTATCTTTGCGAAATGATTCTGAGGCGTTTATAGGTTCTTCTAGATCGTCCCATTTTATCGCGTATCTTTCTTCTATTCGTTGGCGTATATGTCTCTCTTCTTCGCTTACTGCCGCGATACGTTGTCTCCATACTTCCTCCGACGTTTCCTCGTAAAACTCGTACACTTGAGCAGGAACCCGATCTGGCCTTCTATCTAGCTCTCCTCCGGGTAAAAAGATAGGAGTCCACATTACATCTGATTCGGCAGGATCCATCCTATGGGGGGAAAATGTAACGGAGATTTCTGTAACGGCAGCTAACGAAACCCCTTTTAAAAAGCTGAGCCGGCTTTATCCTTAATCCGGTCAAACGCTTCCTTAAAGGTTTCTCTCGTCCCGGTCACTGTTATCTGAGGTAAAATAAGCCTCGCGATACCTAAGTCGTCGTATATTTCGAGGTAAAAATTTTTAGCCGGCGGCCTCGATAATAAATAGCTAAACGCGTAGTAAAAAGGAGCCCGAAGTTCTTCAGTAATTTCTAATATGCCGTTTTCGGGCAATTCAATAACAATTTCCTTTTGCGCGTGCACCCCGTGATAACCGAAATTGCCAAACTTATACGGTGTTCCGTATTCGTAAACCCACAATCGCTTTCTAAGGTGTTCTTCTAGCGTGTTACGTATCTCCGTTTTACTAGGAGACGACTCCCCCGTAGCTATATTCGAAATCTCATCGGTCCGACTCATTTTTAATTAGGGAAAAAAAATTTCTTAAGACAAATCAAAAAATTCTTCGTGGTTGCTTATGGTCAAGTGGCTCAAATTCAAAAGCGTGGTTGCTTATGGTCAAAGTGTCCCAGATAGCCCATATTATATACTACTTATAACCCTTAATCTATGGCATAATATCTTCCCCGGTCTTCAAAGACTTTGGTCCCCAAAGTTTAGTTTTCTGGTAAAACGCTTTTATGTGGGAACTGTTTAGTGATGCAAACACTAGAGATACAATGTATCAGAAATTATTGTAAATATATATATATATGAACTAGCTAATGGAAATATTATGTAAATTACGACAATAACTAATTATAATATACAAAAACAATGCGTAGTCTTGCCATGTACATGCTTGTCCATATTTATTTTGTAGTTACTGCATTGGGATCATACCATGATGTCGCTTATAAATGTAAACAAAGAAAGGCTGCCTGAGTATATGCTTGATATGGTAAGCTTGAAGTAAAGTAATATTTACAACAGAGTACAAGAAGTTTACTGAAGATAGTTTCTTCACCTTCGAGCTCATCATTTTGTGTACATGTATATGTAAAAGATGGTATAGGGGTTACTGCTGCTTTAATACTACGAACTTGCTGTAGCAACAATAGTTTCTTCACCTTCGAGCTCATCATTTTGTGTACATGTATATGTAAAAGATGGTATAGGGGTTACTGCTGCTTTAATACTACGAACTTGCTGTAGCAACAATGCACTTGAAGCTAGTTTACGAAGCTTGAATATTGTGTGAATGAGAAGCACTGCCAATATGGCAGATGCACTCATACTAACTATAATTAAAATATCATTTGTTGATGGCCAATTTGATTCTATATCAATTTGTCCATCAAGTAGGGGTTCTACTAACGATTGAAAAACTTGAACATTATTCTTTGCAGCTTCCGCCATTTTCTGTAAGCTTAAGTGTTGTTTTGAGTCAGCTGCTATGATATCTGACATTTTATGTTCATAAACTTTAAATTGTAGAAGCGTAACATTAACAGGTATGGATGACAAAGTGTCAGCAAGGATGTTGTTGGCAACCTGATCATCAAAGAAATGCTGTAATACAGCCAAATTTACAGGATGAACAATAATTGTCACATTATCAGTATGTTTGCATGATCCCAGCGGTGGTGGTATATAATGTTGTGATGTGGAGACAGAACATTTACATGGCACATTTATAATACAAAAATCACATCCAGTTAACATGCTATGTGAATTTAAACAATTAAGCGATAGCAAAGGTGTTTTGTATAGTAATAGGACATTTGACTCAAGTTCTCTAATTTTAGGAGAAATGGAGTTTTCCAGAAACCTGAAGTCACTTTGAGCTTTAGCCTGACTTTTGTCATTTCCAAAGATTGCAAGGATGCAAGATTTGGAGGTTACCGGCTTCAATATTAAGTTGAATGGACAATATTTGACTGTTTCACCTCTACAATAAGAGAATTCGAAATCGCTTCCTGCGAAATAAAACTGTTTGTCATGTGTTATGACAAAGTATTTTGGCAAGTCCAATAGCTGAGTTGCATGACTTGAAGAACTGTTCAGCGGTACTGGCATTGCAATGACTTGAAAGAAGTTTAGTGGGTCTTGATGAGATGAAATTGGTATTTTTATTGTAACATAGACCTTAGAGTTGTTCCTTGCAACAAGGAATTGACAATCTGAATATATGTGATTGATATTTTGAATATTTACATGAAATCCATGGAATTTTGTGTTCAAAATTTCTTGTATATCCTGCATGGTGGAACTCATCACATGCTGTGGTATTAGCAAGGGAGATAACTTCCCATTCATGAGATCAGATACACCAAGCTTCAGCTCTTCCAATTGATGGCTTAGCCGAGCACTTGTTTGTATTTGACCTGTAAGGATGGACGTTAGATACTCAAATGTCTCTTCCAAATTCAACGCAGTGGTGTGCAGCTGTCTTTGGATGTATTTAATGGCTAGCATGTTATCCTGAATACCACTCATGAGGTTATCCATGCGAGAGTTAGCTGTGGATATGAATGAGCTTAGCTGCTGTTCTTGATGTACTAGTGACTTGGCCATATTATATGTCATCTGACTAATTCTATTTATGTGGTTTGCTAGGACATTCACATCTTCCATTGTAGCCGTTCCAAACAAACCACGTGTCAATTTGCCCACAAATGGTAGTAAAGAGCGTCTACTACGGGACTTTGGAAGGGATCCTTCCGGTATAAGTTCCTTAATGAATTGGACCGTAGTATTCAAACGTGAGGCAGTCTGTGATCGAATGCTATTAATTTGTGATATGACATGTCCTATCATTGCACATGTTACATTGTCTCTTTGACATTTTGGATTACGAATCAAGTTGAGTTTAGGAGGTAAGTCAATGACAAATGTATGATACCAGAAATCAGTGGCTACAACAATAGGTTCTTTTGCTTGGAACACGACCCGATAGTTTAGTCTTTGAACCATTTGCTTGCTACTACAAGGAGAAGCAAAGTCGAGTAGAAGTAGGATTGCAAAACTCCATCCAACACTCCAGAATCCTGAAAGTAAGAAAAGAAGTTGTGAGTTCATGGGGTGAAAGAGAGAGACAACAAGAGAGGAGTTGTCCTTCACCACAAGAATCACTTTGAGAAAAGATAGAGGATAGATTGCCATGGACTTTCGGATTCAGAATGGTAGAGTTTTTTACTCTCTACAAGGTTTTTACTCATTCTTGCAGAAGAATTTTGGGAGACACTTTCTTTTGCGTTTCATGCCAAACATCGTGTAATGTTTCAAGTAAGTGTCGATTGCATACTTTGGAATATTTGCCTCTAGTTCCCATTCTCTAATACCATCTGGCCACTGAATTCGGTATCTTTGCCGACCACCTTTTTTTTTTGCTTTTATGATTCTAATATTACTCATATCTTTAGGATGCTTATGTCCTGTAATATTGTCCTCATGTGAGTCATTTGTACTGTTATCATTCTCAGTCTGATTTTCTTGGGATTTCTCATGCTTGCAAAATGGATTGTTATTGTCCAAATGACCTTGAGCATTTTCATCCCTATCGACTAGCCTTTTGTTATATAATTTTAATCTAGTGGCATTTATAAGAGATCTCTTTATTTTATTGTTTTGAAGATCTTTGATTTTGTATGTGAAATTTGGCCCAATTTCTACAATTCTGAACGGACCTTCCCATTTGTCTGTTAGCTTTGCCGACATGCCATTTGGGACTTTGCCTTGCTTAAGAAGAACAAGATCACCTATACCGAAATCGGGGGCTTTTGCCTTTTGGTCATGCAATCTTTTAGACTTGACCTGTGCTTCCTCCAAATTTTTCTTGGCAGTGTCTTTCACTAATTTCAATTTTTCTAACAGATTTTCGAAATACTGCCTTACATTAGTATTTAAAGTAGGTTTTGGAAGCAATGAAGTGTCAATTGGTAAGTTCATTTCTCTTCCAAACATTAGCTGAAATGGACTAAAGCCTGATGTTTCTGTGCAGGGGGTTGATCTGAATGCCATCATAACACTAGGGAGAAAGGATGGCCAGTTTTCCTGATTTTTACTAATGTAAGCCCTAAGTGTCTGAATCAGTGTACTGTTAGCCCTTTCTACTGTTGCATTAGTCTGAGGATGGTAACTGCTAGTATGATGTCGTTGACTTCAAACAGCTCACACAGTGCATTTACCAACTTAGACATGAAATTTTTCCCATGGTCTGATACAATGGTTCTTGGAGCCCCATATCTCGTGAAAATTTCATTGTAAAGTATATCTGCAATTTCTTGAGCTTCCGGAGTTCTCAACGGGAAAGCTTCAGTCCACTTAGAAAAACTGTCAACAACTAACAGTACATACTGAAACCCCTGTTTTGATTTAGGAAGTGAACATAGAATGTGTATGTGTAGGCGAGCAAATACATCTTCATCCGGCAGAGGACTTAATGGTACGGCTGGCCTATTTCGCTCTACTTTTACTCTTTGACATATATCACATGAGCTCACATAGTCATGAACATCTTGGTACATTTTTGGCCACCAGTATTTTTGCTTTATAGCTGCAAAAGTTCTCTTAACCCCAAAATGAAACCACCAGCTTTACAATCATGATATGCTGTGAGAATTTCCTTACGTTTACATTGTGGAACAGCTAATTGTAAGATCATGTTTTCTTCTTTTATAATGTTGTCAGCTTTCTTGATTCGTGGAGTAAATATGTGATATAGGACATTATTTAGAAGAACGTACTGATTTTCTGAAACTACAGATATTACATTGGCTTTTGCTTTGTCTTCAGGTAGTATACCTTTGTCTAGATATTTGATGATATCACTGAAATCAGGACACTTATTCTATATAATTCTTTGTTTGGTTCTAAATCACCACATCCTATTGGGTTTACACTAGGAGAATTTTTATATTCAAATGTTATTTCTGTATTCAGTGACTGGTTTTCATTGAAAGAATCATTTTATGAGCTGTTATCAGTATTTAAATTATTAACGTAAGAAGAGTTAGCTTTATTAGACTCATTCCTCAGTTCAGGACTTGGGTTATTTTTGTTGGGAAGTCTGGTGTAATCAAGTCGAGATAAAGCATCTGCATTTTGATGCTGTGTGCCTTTTCGGTGCTTTATAGTGAAATTGTTATGCTCCATCTTGCTAAACGGCCTGTTGGTTCGTGCTTATTCATTAGCCATTGCAGAGCCGAATGATCTGTGACAACCGTGAAGTGTTTATGAGTCAAGTAATGCTTAAAGGCTTCTACACCGCTGATCACAGCTAAGCATTCTAACTCAGTAACACTCCAGTTCTTTTCTTCCGGACGAAGAGCTCAACCGCCATAGCACACAACATACTCTCGACCACTTTCATCAACTTGCCCCAAAACATAACCCAAAGCCAACTGTTATGTACATACCCAGTTATTCCTAGCTTTGTTCATGTGTGTATCTATTTTTGAATGGTTTTCCCCTGTTACTATTTTTAGAACTGGATTCTCTCTTGTGGAATATTGTGCTGGAAGTTTCCAGGCCTTTTTACAATCTGATTACTAGAAGTTATGCAACTCATTTTTACATGAATTTTCTGGAAGTTTCCCTGTTATTATAAAAGGAAAAGCTTTTTACATCTCAGTGTTCACTAGTTAATACATGATTGCCAGACTACAGTGGGGATTATCTTGTGTTTGTGTCCTATAATTAGTGCTTGGATTATATTCAGTTTGGATTTGGATCAGACTAGACTAAAGTGAGGATTACTTCGTGTGCTTGGATTACATTCAGTTTGGATCAGGATCAGACTGGAATTAAGACTGGAATAATTTGTCTTTTGAATTTAACGTCTAAGGTATTGTTTTGTACTATTGTAATATTGTCACTGTTTATTTGATATTTTTGTTAATAAATTCTGTTAATTGTTATCGTTTGTTGCTGGCTTCTACTTTCTAGTTACGCCTGACTCGTAACAGAAATTGGGGGCTCGTCCGGGATTGGAAGATAGACTAACGCATTCGTTTTCCTTTTAGGATTAACCATTGATTGGAAAATAAGACATAGACGTTTGCTTTTCACAATTTGAATAAATCTAATACATCCTGTTAGTCAAAATTACTAATCAGTAATTATAATACAATTTTGTACTTGAATCCAGCAACAAACAAACATGTCTTTTGACTTAGATAAATTTACGGCTGAACCGTCTGTGGAGCTATTGAATTTAGGTAAAAAGACTGATTTGCTTAATCTTGCTAAACACTATAAATTGTCTGAAATAAAATCTTCAATGCGTAAACATGAAATTAGGAACATTTTGGTACAATATTTTGTTGATGAGGAGATTTTCAATGAAAATGCGCTTTCCCTGATAGTTGACGTTCAGTCAATTTCAAGTTCAAAAGAACTTGAATTAAAACTTCAGATCAGACAGTTAGAAATAGAAAGAGAAAGGGAAAGACAGAGAGAAGAAAGAGTAGAGAGAGAAAAAGAAAGAGAAAGAGAAAGGGAGAGAAAAGAAAGAGAAAGGGAAAGAGAAAGGGAGAGAGAAGAAAGAGAAAGGGAGAGAGAACAAAGAGAAAGGGAGAGAGAAGAAAGAGAAGAGAGAGAGAAAGAAAGAGAAAGGGAAGAGAGAGAGAAGGAGAGAGAATTTCAATTAAGAATGAGGGAAATAGAAATGCAAGAAAGAGCAAATCAGCCGAAGCAAAAGATTGAATACAATTTCGATGTTACAAAACATATTAGGCCTGTTCCTCCATTTCAAGAAAAAGAAGTTGATAAATACTTCCTACACTTTGAAAAAGTTGCAGAAAACTTAAATTGGCCAAAAGAGCAATGGACTTTGCTCCTGCAAAGTGTTTTGATAGGCAAAGCTCGTGAAATTTATACACAACTAGGTGTTGAACAAAGTCATCACTATAAGACTGTTAAAGAACTTATTCTCAAAGGTTATGAGCTGGTTCCAGAAGCATATAGACAAAAATTTAGAAATTGTAAAAAAGATTCTAACCAGACTCATGTTGAATTTGCTAGAAACAAAGAACAGTTATTTGATAGATGGTGCTGTTCTAAGAAAATAGACCAAAATTATGATAAACTAAGACAACTTATGTTAGTTGAAGAATTCAAACGTTGTATTCAATTTGATGTTAAGACATTCTTAGACGAAAAACAAGTTGAAACTTTAGAAGAAGCAGCTCGTCTGGCTGATAATTACTACCTTACACATAATGTTTCTTTTATTGCTAAACCAAAACCTACTTCCTCACATCCCCAAAATAAATCTATGTCTGGTAATTCATCTGGCATGCTCAGTCAATTCAATACACCCAAACCCAATTCTACTAGTGAAACCAAAACTCAATATCCCTTATCTCGACCCACTTGTAACTATTGTAAGAAACCTGGTCACCTTGTTTCTGAATGTTTGAAATTAAAAAGGAAGTTAGAAAGTGATGAAACCAAACCAACAGGGCTCACCACTCTAAGACCAAGGCCACAGTCTTCTATTAAATCCAATACAATTGACAAAGTCACAAAACCAAAGTCTGATTCTACTATGGAGATTTTTGAACCATTTATGTTGAATGGGTTTGTATCACTTTCAGGTGATAATTGCCCACCTACCCCTATTAAGATTTTAAGAGACACAGGAGCTTCTCAATCTCTTATTTTAGCAGATATACTGCCTTTTTCTGAGAAGACTTCTTCCGGTACTAGTGTCCTTATTCAGGGTGTAGAGTGTGGAACTGTTAATGTCCCTCTTCATTACGTTAATTTGTCATCAGATTTGGTTACTGGGCCTGTGGTTATTGGTATTAAACCTTCCTTACCATTCAAAGGTGTCCATTTACTGCTAGGCAATGACTTAGCTGGAGATAAGGTTGTGGTAAATCCACTTGTAATGACACACCAAATATAGGTCAAACAGATGACCCTATTGAGCAGGAAATTCCTGACTTGTATCCTTCTTGTGCAGTTACCCGAGCTATGGCTAAAAAGGCCATTTTGAAAAACTGCAACTCTGACATTGACTTGACAGATACTTTTATCGGTCAATATTTTAATAATGAGATTAAAAAGTCTCCTGATCCCAGTTTGTCTGATACTCAGACAGACTCGTCAATGTCTTGTCATTCACCACCACGGTCTATTGACCAAGGTCACGACACGCTGTCAAAGTCACAGCTTATCCAGGAACAGCAAACTGATCCTGAGATTTCAAAATTGATTTTTAGGGCTTTACCTGAAGATGAAATTTTACAAGTCCCAATGTGTTACTATATAAAGAATGGGATTCTTATGAGAAAATGACGACCATTTGATGTCCCAGCTGATGATGAATGGGCTGTTTACCACCAAATTGTGGTTCCAAAGTCATATCGTCATGAAATACTAAGTATAGCCCATGAAAGTCCTATGTCAGGTCATCTAGGTATAAACAAGACCTATCACAAAATTATTACTCATTTTTATTGGCCTGGTCTCAAATCAGATGTCTCTAAATATTGTAAAACCTGCCATACATGTCAAATGGTAGGTAAACCCAACCAAACCATTCCCAAAGCTCAATTACAACCTATTCCTGCTTTTGATGAACCTTTCAGTAGGATACTTATAGATTGTGTTGGTCCTTTGCCTCGAACCAAGTCAGGAAATGAGTATCTCTTAACAATTATGTGTACTTCTACACGTTTTCCTGAAGCTATTCCTTTAAGGAACATAAAAACAAAGTCAATAGTCAAAGCTTTTATAAAATTTTTCACATTTGTTGGTCTTCCAAAATCAGTTCAGTCTGATCAAGGGTCAAATTTTATGTCTGGTATATTCCAACAGGTTATGCATGAATTAGGAATCAAGCAATATAGGTCATCCGCTTATCACCCTGAAAGTCAAGGTGCTTTAGAAAGATTTCACCAGACATTAAAAAATATGATAAGATCATATTGCTTTGACACTGAAAAAGATTGAGATGAGGGCATCCATTTGTTACTATTTGCAGCCAGAGAATCTGTACAAGAATCTCTTGGTTTCAGTCCTTTTGAATTAGTTTTTGGCCATTCTGTTCGTGGACCTTTAAAACTTTTGAAAGAGAAATTTCTCTCAAATGATGAAACATCTTTGAATTTACTGCAGTATGTTTCTGACTTCAGAAATAGACTGTCTAGGGCATGTGAGGTTGCTAGGTCTAATCTTAAAACGTCTCAGGGCAAAATGAAAGCAAGATATGACAACCATGTTATTGATAGAAAATTTAAACCAGGTGACAAAGTCCTTGCTCTTTTGCCAATACCTGGCAGACCTCTACAGGCAAGATATTTTGGACCCTACACTATTGACAAGAAATCAAGTGATTTAAACTATATAATTAATACTCCAGGAAGGCGTAAAAACAAACAAATGTGTCATATAAATATGTTAAAGGAATACTTTGACAGAGATAGCTCTATTTCAAAACCAATTACAGTTGTAAACACTGTCCCACAAGATTCAAATGTATCTGATCTTGAAGTAAATTTGGACTTTATTGATAAATCTGATCCTGGTCCATCTAAACTTGAGAACTCTGATATTTTGAGAAATCTTAACAACAAACTATCTCACTTGGAACCATCACAGCAGGAAGAGCTGAAACAGTTGATACATGAATATGAACATTTATTTCCTGATATCCCCACAAGAACAGATAAAATCTATCATGATGTCATTGTGGAAGATTCTAAACCAATAAAGCAACATCCATATAGGGTGAATCCTTTGAAACAGAAATACCTCCAGGATGAAGTAAAATACTTACTGGAAAATGACTTTATTGAACCTAGCCAGAGTAATTACAGTTCACCATGTATATTAGTACCTAAATCAAATGGAACTTATAGAATGTGTACTGACTATCGTAAGGTGAACTCTGTGACAAAAACAGACTCTTTTCCAATACCAAGAATTGATGACTGTATTGACAAAGTTGGAAATTCTAAATATGTCACCAAATTTGACCTGCTAAAAGGATTCTGGCAAGTTCCACTGACTGATAGAGCAAAAGAAGTATCAGCCTTTGCTACTCCAAACGGTCTGTACCAGTACAAAGTTATGCCGTTTGGGATGAAAAATTCTCCTGCAACGTTTCAGCAACTTATAAACAACGTTATATGTGGATTAGATGGCTGTGATGCATATATTGACGACGTCATCATCTACTCAGACAGTTGGAGTGACCACCTTCAAAGAATCAGGAAGTTCTTCGACCGACTCAGTAAATCGAAACTGACTGTGAATCTTGCAAAAACTGAATTTTGTCATGCTACTGTAACATTTCTAGGACATCTTGTGGGACAGGGTCAAGTTAAACCTTTAGAAGCTAAAGTCAATGCTATCTCTGAGTTTCCTGTGCCTAAATGTAAAAGACAGCTGATGCGATTTCTTGGTATGGCTGGCTACTATAGGAAATTGACAAATGTCAAGATGCATTTGATCGTCTAAAAACCATACTAAAGAGCACACCAGTCCTCTTGGCACCTGATTTTGACAAATGTTTCAAATTAGCTGTTGATGCAAGTGATGTTGGTATTGGTGCTGTTCTTTTACAAGAAGATAATAATGGTATTGATCACCCAGTTTGTTACTTTTTAAGAAATTTAACAAACATCAGAAAAATTACTCTACCATAGAAAAAGAGTGTCTTGCTTTAATTCTGGCAATCCAGCAGTTTGAAGTTTATTTAACCTCTTCAACTTCACCAATTGTTGTATTCAGTGATCATAACCCTTTAAGTTTTCTACACAAACTTAAGAATAAGAATCAAAGATTACTGAGGTGGAGTTTATTGCTTCAAGAGTTTAATCTTGACATAAGACACATAAAAGGGAAAGATAACATTATACCAGATGCTCTTTCAAGAGTTTGAAATTTCAATAGTCATTTTTCCCTAAATCAAGTTTAAACTGTTTTTTCTTTTAAATTGTAATTTCATTACCTTGATTATTTTCATTAGTCTGAAATAATTAATATTTGAGTTTGTCATTTCCTTTGTAATACTTCAGTTAAAGTATCATATACATGTATGTAAATACTATTGCAAAAAAAAAAGAAAGATTTTATTTCATAAACTTTTTTTTTTCTTTTCAAGGGGGGAAGTGTTATGTACATACCCAATATTTGGATTCGGATCAGACTAGACTAAAGTGAGGATTACTTCGTGTGCTTGGATTACATTCAGTTTGGATCAGGATCAGACTGGAATTAAGACTGGAATAATTTGTCTTTTGAATTTAACGTCTAAGGTATTGTTTTGTACTATTGTCACTGTTTATTTGATATTTTTGTTAATAAATTCTGTTAATTGTTATCGTTTGTTGCTGGCTTCTACTTTCTAGTTACGCCTGACTCGTAACACAACCCACTTGCATCAGTAGACAACTTGAATTCCTTATTCATGTCCGGAAATCTTAAAATTGGTGGGCTTATTAGAGCAGTTTTAAGTGTCTCAAATGCATTTTGGCAATCAGTAGACCAGTCTGATGAAGAAAATGATTTGTTAATCTCCTTCTTCAGCAGTGCATTTAAGGGTACTGCAATTTTTGCAAAGTCCTTAACAAAACGTCTATAATAATTACATAGACCTAAAAATCCTCGTAGCTCTTTTTGGGTTTTTGGAATTGAGTGGTTAGGGTATTGGCCTTGCGTCCGGGAGTTCCGGGGTTCGAATCCCGCTCGGACCCTTATTTCTGCCATGTATTTATTCCTTTGTTTCTCTGTTACGGACTTTGTTCGTAGGATGGGGGCTCGTCCGGGATTGGCCATTGAGCCATTGGTCCCATTTGTTGTCCAAAATCGGACTTCCTGCCTGGTGGGGCTTTGAGTCATCAATAAATGATGATTTTAAGAGGGGTTGTGTTACGGGAGACCACTCCTTCCTGCATGGCATTCTCCCGATTTAAATACAATACCTGGCTAGTGCGTCAGTGAGATATCTCTTTGGCTCAGTGGTTAGGGTATTGGCCTTGCGTCCGGGAGTTCCGCCATGTAAAAGTACATGTATTTCTGCCATGTATTTATTCCTTTGTTTCTCTGTTACGGACTTTGTTCGTAGGACAAGACAGTTCCACGACTACACAGTTCCCCGATACTTTTTTAAAAAGACATTTCTCCTACACTTTAGTTTCATGCCAAATAACCGATTTCTTGACTTTTACGATTGATAATCGTGAGATGTTAGTTCTACTTATTTGTTGATGGATCCTATATTTGTACTTTGTAAAGAATTCTGTAAACATTGACAGGTACAAAATTTGTTCTCTCATGGGTGAAGGGTTACACAATAAGTCGCGATTTTCATGAGAAAAAGAATAGTTTGTAATGCTGTTAACGAGCGTGAAATTTGAGAAAATAATATGTTCCGAGATCATTAAGACAATCATCAAAATTATTTTATATTCTGGGTAACTACATTTGTATCAATTGATCCTTTCTCCACAATATTTTCTACTTTTAATTCTTTACCATACGACAAAATATGAAACAGGTCCAAACTGAAATAGCTTGCAGACGACAAAATAAAGTTATATATTTCAAAAATTGATTTTTTTTTCCAGCAGAGTAAAACACTGTGTTAAAAGGAGAATATGCTGGTTACTAGGTTACTTTCTACTAGGTAGCTGGTTACTTTCTTACAATGTTTTTAAAAGTCTTCTGTCTTCGGGGTCGTAAAAATTACGGATTGATTGGTAAAGGGTTAAATATAAATCCCACACATTGGGCACAAGTTCTGGTTAAGTTCACAGGGAGCAGTATCCGAAGAGATTAGTACGAGTTGTATGGACTTGTTTCTCAAGAGATGTAAAATACATGTTTAACCCTTTCCCAAACAATCCCTGGTCTTTACGGGAAAGGAATAGAAGCCTTTTGGAAACATTGTGGGAAAAGGAGAAAATGCTGGTAACTAGCAATTTCTCCTTTTCCCACAATGCTTTCTACCCTATCATATAGAAAAATCATCTTTTAAGCAACTGTTAATTTGTCATCGGCAAAATGCTTTGAATTTGGTCTGGTCCAAAATTTGCCGTCTAGGAAAGGGTTAAATTGTAACCAAACATCAAATTTAATGATTCAACCGAAGTGAAACCAATTAGAGTCAACAAATCAAATTTAACTTGCATGTTTCGACTTGTTTTTGATGGGTAAAAACATTGTAGAAAAAGGAGAAAATGCTGGTCAGCAACATTTCTCTTTTACCTACAATGTTTTCGAAAGTTTTTTCTATCTTTACAAGGGTCGTAAAAACAAAAGATTTCTCTCAGTAGCCTGTCTAGAAGACAGTATGGAGAGGAACAGGGAAATATCCACAAATCAGAAGTGTAAAGATACAATTCAAAATTTGTTCAAAATGATTGTAAGTTGTCAAATCATTTTTAAGAGTGAAATGTCGAAGAGAAGAAGTGTATGGTATAAAAGCTGTAACATGGGTTTACTGTCACAAACAAACATTACAGAGTAAAGGGGTGAGATATGCAAATGTTATGTAACCATTTCCTGTATTGTTTCAACTGGCCGGTGATGGATTAACCTTTATGGTATCAGGAGAACTCGTACCCTGGAGAACTCGTACCCTAATCTCAAGGGTACGAGTTCTCCAGAGAAGTCGTACCCTGGGTACGAGTTCTCTGGAGAACTCGTACCCCCACTAATAAATATAATGTTAGTTTACCAGCATGCTGTCAACCTTTATTTTTTATGCCGTTATTGTGATGTAGATTTGATGATTTTTTTTTTTCTTGTACATGTGTTGAAAAGACAAAAAAAGTAAAGAAACCTGTGTGTTTTTTCATGCAGTTTATGTTGTATTTGACGTAAAAATCGTAAGGAAAACATTTATGAACCACAAATAAATTGTATTCAACTGAAAATACATTAGAAGGATTAATTTTTGCCCTCTTCAATTCTTCGGGTAGCCTTCACTTGCATTCAAGTTTTGAGTTGATGTTTGATGTTGTTTTGTGTAAGAACGGTCTAGGAATCAGTATTTGATTGGATTAGATATTTGTTAAATGGAAGGAGTTGATAAAATGAATACATAATTAATCAAAATTTTCACACCTGGTGAAAAGGCAAATTTCCTGAACAAAGACAGCAAGAAAGGTGTGATTTTCACAATGATGAAATTACTGTTATATAATTGCAATATTCAATATTGAACCCTTAATTCAATTAACGCTAGAATCGAAACGGTGGTTAAGAAAAAGATCAATATGAAAAACATGTAGTCTGAGCTTGGATTTACATAATCAAGATTCCCATCCAAACCTTTCAGAAAAAAAATCTTTTCTGAATTTTAGTGAGTCCTCGATGAAGTCCCCTGTATACTTTTGGCGCCAAAACGTAGGGTAATGATTAGAAAGATCAGTGACATCATTTGTCCACAATGTTTCAGCAATACAAAAATGCCTCCGTAGAATCGCTTGTAAGCCGAAAATTTCATGTAAGCCGTCTGAAGAAGCTTTCAAAATTGCTTGAAAAGGTGAGAAAACACGTGGAAAAAGGAGACCATGTCCGTCATTTGATTTTGCACCTTTTCCCACAATGGTTACTTCTTTTGTGTGGTTGAAACTCGAGATCGTGAAGTAAACGTCTCAGAAAACATAGAAGAAGACTGTGCAATGATAATGAGTGAAAGAGAGAGCGAGAGAAAATGCAAATATTGCAATATGTGAACTCTTAGTCTCTTCAAAATTGTATAATCTGCGTACAACAAATTCATATCTGGTACAGACGTACTTATTTATCGGACTGAAAGGGCGGAAAAAATTGTGGGAAAATGAGAACATTGCTAGTTTTATAAACACCCTCCCCTTTTTTTCCGACAACAAAAGCTATCTCCCACAGGGTGGTATTTACCAACTCAGCACTATTGGGATCCATCTAGATTCAAAGAGTTCTTCTTTTTCTTCTTTTAATGTTACATAATAAAGAACCGGTTATAATCATTTAATCCTTTTTCAACCAAGTCTATTTCCTTGTAAAACCATGCAATTTATTGGTAAAGGGTTAAGAGTCCTTTTGAAGACCTATACCAGTTTAATTGCTGGTAAATGGCAAGTGTGCACAATCATGTTTATCACACCTGATATGTGACTTCATTGTACCCGACACCTTTGACTCCTTTAAAAAAAATGGCATACTCCATTAAAGAACCTAAAAATATGTAAACAAGCTTAAAAAAAACTATCTTCGAATCATTAGATGAATCCAGATTATGTAGATTTTACTGATAATTTAATCTTTCTTGAATTTACCTGCCCATTTACCTGTTTACCATACTTCCTTTTCATTTTAATCCATGAAACATCCGGTAACAAAACTGATATTTTACTGCAAATACCCGTTACCAATGCTTGATTATTGTATAACTTACTCGATCATTTCATAATTTAAGTTAAAATGAAAATCATCAATTCACCAAAATCTGAATAATATATAGAGATACAAATTTATCCCCAAAAATATCTGTAGGGTACGAGTTCTCTGGAGAATTCGTACCCAGGGTACGAGTTCTACAGAGAACTCGTACCCTTCAGATTAGGGTACGAGTTTTCCAGAGTACGAGTTCTCCAGGGTACGAGTTCTCTAGCAACCACATTTATGACCATGACCATGGGGGTAGCCAGATACTGACTTCACTCTTTACCATGCAAACCCTAGGTCTAGCTAGTTTCCAATACCGAAAGAAAGAGTGTTTGAAAAACAGTGTGGGAAGAAAAAGATGTTTACTGTTTAAGGGCAAATCCTAATATATTTTGACCAAACTGTTTTTTGCTCCAATCCAGTCAAAAATTTTTGTGTTTGGTGAATGGTCACTTGACCCTTTGTTTTTTACAACCCTGAGATAGAAGCCTTTTGAAAACATTGTGGAAAAGGAAGAAAAAGCTGAAACACTTGAAAGTTAACATCATTTGAACATTCCAGACTTTGGTACTTGCAAAATCTATGTTATGAATTTGGATGAATATGTTATGTTGTTGCCCCTGAAAACATTATGAGGAAAAGAGAAAATGCTAAGATTTTTTCCTTTTCCCATAATGTTTTCCATCATTTCCAAATCATTTTTTTTTTTCAATTTTTTTATTACCATTTTTTGTCATGTGCAAATTAACCCTTTACCAAACAATCCCTGGTTTTTACAACCCTGATATGGAAGCCTTTTTAAAACATTGTGGGAAAAGGAGAGAATGCTGGTAACCACCATTTTCTTCTTATCCTACAATGTTTTCTATCCTGGTGGAAACAAATTTTAATTTTTCAGTTAGGTTTACTTTGTTCCCTGCAAGTGCTTTTAATTTGGACCAGTCTAAAATTTTGTCTCTTGGTAAAGGGTTAAATGTTGAAAACATTTGGGGAAAAAAAGGGAGAAAACGGCACCAATTTCTCCTTTGTCCAGAATGTAGATCTAGAAAATGATAAAATATTACAAAAAACAATTAAAGGAATTACTGACCTTATGTTTGTTTTTGGAAGTCGATTACGTCAGTAATCGGTCTTCCTATGTGAACGCTCAGGCATTTGGGAAATCACCCAACAACACCAATATTCAACCAGCGAAAAAAAAGTTCTATGAAATTCAAGCATTTAAACATATAAAACGATTGAATTTCAGATAAAAAATGAAATAAGTCAAACTATTGCACTAAACAGATATTTTCTTTGAACTGTTATGACATTTCAATGAATAATGATCAAATCTTAATATTTGTTAATACACAGATCCTATATTTTTCTATATGAATGCGGACGAATCTAGCCATTCGGCATTACTCTGGTGTTGAGAGGGTGTCGCACCACTGCTAGACTGCTTCCGGTTCGTAGTACTTAGTCCCAAGTGAAAATTTGCAGTAGCACTTTTGTTGCACTGTTGTATGGGGCTAAGAGGGCTTGGTGGTATATAATTTAGATTTTGCTACAAATATAGGCATTGGGGGACCACTTAGATGTATTTTTATTGTATATTGAGTGGACCATTTTGTGTCACTAGAGGATCAAAAAATTGAGGTCATGTCGGTGAACAGGTGTTTTTGAGAGGGAAAATTCTAGGGTGCCCGTTGTTTTTGAGATTTAGCGAAAAACGCAATCGGTTGACATATTGTTTTTAATGCATTTTTTCGAAGAACTATGGACGTACTTTAGACAGCAAGAGACGGGAAAAGCAAAATTTTTCCCATTAAGCGATCTGTGAGGCTTCAAAGATGGCCAATTTCACTCTATTTTCAATATGGCCAAAAACCACAGGTGTGACACCAGAGCCATCAAATCGGCCGAGATGTTACGATTACCAATCGGGCACTATTTTATGAATGATATGTCACTCGGACCCATGTTCAAATAAAAAATAGCTTTCGTTAAAAACGCATCATTAATATTCTTACCTAAAAAATTATTGGTTTGTTACACGTTTATTTTTCAAGGCATTTACATTTTCAACAAATATTTGCTTGAAGTGTTGAATAGCTAGTACCTAATTTATTCATACGCGCAACGTGACTTTCATCCACAACACAGCTTTGAAACGGCGGCGAGTGAAACGCAAGGAAGCAAGTCACAATTTGATCTGAACAAACCCAAGGCTGCAAAGGTAAAGTTCGCCTAAAGTTCAATGTATTTTTTTCTTTTTTGAAATGTGTTTTTGTTTTAAACGTGAAGGACATTACGTCCTTCCTTAAGTATTGTTTAGAAACGAAGTAGGTCAGTGGTTGTTTATAAAGATTACAGTCGCCATTTTGATTGATTGTAAGCTCGTGAAAGCACAGGAATCGGACGTTTAGTTGGTGAAAATAGCTAAATGTCAGCCAAAGTGGTCACTCTCTATTATAAATATACAAGGTGTGCAACGGATTTCCCAAAAAAATTCGACACGACTGTCACCCAAAATCATCGCTGAAAATGGGGTCAAATCAATATTAGCCGACATAAACACACATCTACCGTGCTCTTAAATATCTAATCTGTCGATTTATTATGTCCCTACCTGCCGTGAATCACTCTTTCCGCGTCATTCATCCGATTTTCCTAGGGCGATATTTAGCAAGAATCAGCCTCGGCGAATCCACCATGGTTCACCAACTTCCGGTTATCGGAGTGAATGGGCAAAGTGTATTCCCCGGCCCTACCTGTCAAAATGGGGTCATACTATTTTGCGGACGCTAATTGCGGACAATATAGACAAAGAAGGATTTTGCGGACAATATAGAACATAGAGGGATTTTGCGGACGCATTAAATATAGAGTAATCATTGCAATTAAGGCTATGGACTTGTTACTTTCAACGTTGAAATGGGTTTTTATACTGATTATTTATACTTTTTATATGAGCTTATAACGAAAATTATTTTTAGAGTGTTGAAAGTAATTTATAAAAACCATGCATATTATTTATATTATTTTCTTTTCTTTTTTTTTATTTGTAATTACAAGTCATAAGTCTAATTCTTCGTAACATTGATACTTTTACAGAATCCTTTGGTGTTCTGAAACGTGAGTAGCCTACTGAAGTAAAATCACATACATGTGTCACTTAAAAAGTATGGTAGGAAACGTGCGGACGCTACATGCGTACATCATACACAAAGAAGGAATTTGCGGACAATATAGAGAAAAGAGGGATTTTGCGGATGCAATAAGTATTTATAAAGTAATGTTTTAGATGAAAAACGTGTGTATTTTTCGGCGTAGTTTTCACGTATTTATGTTTATAACATCGAAACATTATGTAAGTCTGCTCTTTCGTAAATCTTTGAAACCATTGTTCTATGGACAAATTAGGAAGATATCTACACTATTAATGTAAACGTGTCTGAATCATAAAGTATGGGAGAAAAATGCGGATGCTACGTGCGCACACTATACATAAAGAAGGAATTTGCAGACAATATAGAGTAAAGAGGGATTTTGCGGACGGATTGATTATAGAGTAGCAATTATAAAGTGGTCTTTTAAATTAAATATATATTAATTTTTCGGCGTAGTTTTCAAGTATTTATGTTTATAACATCGAAATATTATGTAAGTCTGCTCTTTCTTATGTCTTTGAAACCATTGTTTTATGGACAACTTAAGAAGATACCTACACTATTAATGTAAACGTGTGTGAATCATAAAGTATGGGAGAAAAATGCGGATGGTATGTGCGGACACTATACATAAAGAAGGAATTTGCAGACAAGATAGAATATAGAGGGAATTTGCGGACAATATAGAGTAAAGAGGGATTTTGCGGACGGATTGATTATAGAGTAGCAATTATAAAGTAGTGTTTTTAAATGAATTATATATGTATTTTTCGGCATAGTTTTCACGTATTTATGTTTATAACATCGAAATATTATATATGTCTGCTCTTTCTTATGTCTTTGAAACCCTTGTTTTATGGACAAATTAGGAAGATACCTACACTATTAATGTAAACGTGTGTGAATCATAAAGTATGGGAGAAAAATCAGATGCTACGTGCGGACACTATCATACATAAAGAAGGAATTTGCGGACAATATAGAGTACAAAAGGAATTTGCTGACAATATAGAATATAGAGTGATTTTGCGGACGGATTGATTGTAGAGTAGTATTTTTAAAGTACATGTAGTGTTTTCGATGAAAAATATATATGTATTTTTCGGCATAGTTTTTCACGTATTTATGTTTATAACATCGAAATATTATATAAATCTGCTCTTTTGTAAGTAAATAACACCTGTCATTAATTCACAGTACTTAACAGAAGCGAGACACGACTGGGTTTTTTCATTTTTAGTGACCACAAAGGGTAAAGTCTAGCTGATCTTGGTTCTACGTACATGTACATATTGGCTCATATGGTGTACTTTTTCATTCGTACAGTAGAAAACACTGTGGGAAAAGAAGAAAAACTGGTAACCAGCATTTTCTCCTTTTACCACAATCATTTCAAAGGGCTTCTTTCTCAGGGTCGCTAAAAGTCAGGATTGTGTGGTACGGTACGTGTAAACTAAAGGATTTCCAGTATTGGGGGAAAGACGTTTTAAAGTTATCTTTCTACTGCGATACATTGTCTGCAATTTCCTTCAATGTTTATGGTGTCTGCAAGCAGCTTCTCTATAATCAATCCCTACGCAATTTCCTTCAATACCCAAGTCATCCGCAAAGTCCCTGTTTGTTTAAAGTCGTCGCAAGTAACACCTGACAAATATCTGTCTTCATGTAAAAACTACTCCATATTCAATCCGTCCGCACTTTCCCTTTAAATTCTATATTGTCCGCAATTTCCATGTATGTTTATAGTGTCCGCAAGTAAAATCTGAAGTAGCATCTGGCAAATATATGTTTTCATGTAAGAAATATTCTATGTTCAGTCCGTACCAAATTTCCCTCAGTATTCTGTAATGAAATATAGTCATATTAAGGTTAAAAATATTAGGCTACAACCTGTTACTACGATTTATTTCAAATGGTTAAAATGATATATATCATTAATTGGACACTAAATATGTAATTATCGATGTACATAATTAAGACGATCAAACCTTTCCAAAGGTGCGAATAACATGTCTGTCTCCTTTTAAAATGCGATACTGATTACTTTATATTCAATGCATCCACAAAATCCCTCTATGTTCTATATTGTCCGCAAAATCCTACTTTGTGTACATTGTCTGCAATGACAAGGCCACATAGCTCAATAGGTAGAGCGTATGACTCGTGAACGTGATGTTTCGAGTTCCTTGAGGGTCTGGGTTCGTCGGCAATTTCTTTCCATATTCCATATTGTCCGCAAATTCCTTCTTTGTATAGTGTCCGCACGTAGCATCTGATTTTTCTCCCATACTTTATGATTCACACACGTTTACATTAAAAGTGTAGGCATATTCTTATAATTTGTCCATAAAACAATGCTTTCAAATACTTAAGAAAGAGCAGACTACTCTATAATCGATCCGTCCGCAAATTCCCTCTATTTTCTCCGAAAATTCCTTCTGTACGTATAGTGTCCGCACGTAGCATCCGCAGTTTCCTACCATACTATATAATATACATATGTTTCCTGCATCTGACAAATATATGTTTTCATGTAAAAACTATTCTATATTCAATCCGTAAGTAATTTCCTTCAATATCATTTATTGTCCGCGAATTTCATGTACCTTTAATGAGTTCGCAAGAAAATTCCGTCAAATACATAGTTCCATTTAAAAACTACTTTATAATCAATCCGTCCGCAAAATCACTCATATTCTATATTGTCCGCATATTCCTTATGTATAGTGTCTGCACGTTGCATCCACATTTTTCTCCCATACTTTATGATTCAGTCACGTTTACATTAATAGTGCAGGTAGGTATATCTTCTTAATTTGTCCATAAAATAATAACTTCAAAGACTTACGAAAGAGCAGACTGATATAATATTTCGATGTTGTAAACATAAATACGTGAAAACTACGCCAAAAATTACATATATATTTCATTTAAAACACTATTTTACAAATTACTACTCTATAATCAATCCGTCCGCAAAGTCCCTCTGTATTCTATATTGTCCGCAAATTCCCTCTATATTTTTTATTGTCCGCAAATTCCTTCTTTATGTATAGTGTCCGCACGTAGCATCTGCATTTTCCTCTCATACTTTATGATTCATACACGTTTACATTAATAGTGTAGGTATCTTCTACTTGTCTATAAAACAATGGCTTCAAAGACTTACGAAAGAGCAGACTTACATAAGACATGTGTTTCGATGTTATAAACAGAAATACGTGAAAACTATGCCGAAAAATAAATATATTTTTCATTTAAAACACCACATTATACTCTTTAATCAATCCGTCCGCAAAGTCACTCTTTATTCATATTGTCCGCAAATTCCCTCTGTATTCTATATTGTCCGCAAATTCCTTCTTTATGTATAGTGTCCGCACGTAGCATCCGCATCTTTCTCCCATACTTTATGATTCGCACACGTTTACATTAATAGTGTAAGTATCTTCTTAATTTGTCCATAAAACAATGGTTTCAAAGACTTAAACAAGAGTGGACTTGAATAATACTTCGATGTTAGAATATTTCAATATGTTTCCATAATAATATACTTTTAAAGCAGACTCCGCAAAATCCCTCTTTACTCTATATTGTCCGCAAATTCCTTCTTTATACATGTATAGTGTGCGCACGTAGCGTCCGCACATTTCCTACCATACTCAATCACTTTCACATGTCTGTAATTTTTCCTCAATAAACTATATATTAACCTATTAAATAAGCTCCAAAGGAAAATTATAATATTGTTCGAATTTTGATTCAACCCATTACTACTCAATAACAAATTTTGACGACCCTGAGAAAGAAGCCTTTAGAAAACATTGTGGGAAAAGCAGAAAATCCTTTTCCCTCAAAACAAATTTCAAATTTTCAGTCATTTTATTTTGTCGTCTGCAAATACTTTCGATTTGGATCACCATAAGATTATTAAAAATAACGAAAGAAAAAAAAAAAAAGTAGATTAATTTTTATAAATTACATTCAAATTTCTAAAAACGATTTTCGTTATATAAGTTCAAATAAAAAGTATAAGAAAAAGTCAGTATAAGAACTCATTTCAACGTTGAAAACAACATGTCTTTCGCCGTAATTGCGATAATTATTCTATATTCAATGCGTCCGCAAAATCCCTCTTTGTTCTATATTGTCCGCAAAATCCTTCTTTGTATATATTGTCCGCAATTAGCGTCCGCAAAATAGTATGACCCGTCAAAATGGGTCATAATTCCCGGCCCTTGCTGCCCCTATTTAAAATCTTTTATTTTTCGTTGTATTATGCTCAGAATAGTATTAAAATGAAGCCTAGTAATAAAAAGGACGAATTTCAAACGCTACACATGCTTGGAAAGTCAAGTTTCTACATACCATTAGAAAGGTTGTTAACTAAGCTTTAATTTGGTGCTAATCTTATTAGATTTGGCAAATAAATGAAATATTTAGCACCTGGGGCCGGATTTTATCACTAACAAATTACGACGCATTTCAGCAAAAAAAAAATGAAGAATTTCAAACGCTTTTATCATAACTACATATGCATGAAAAATCATGTTTCTATATACCATTGGAAAAGTTATTACCTAAGCTTTAATTTGGTGCTAATTTTATTCAAATGTACCCGCCAATAAAATATTTAGCAAGGGGGCCGTTAGGGCCGGGAATTGTGGCATATTTTTGATTGGGGCCGGAGAATACACATACCTATACAGTCAAAAAAATTATATATATATATTTGATTTGCATCGATTGTGTTGATATAAATATAACATGATTTTTCTTACATTTAACTTGTACCTACGGAAATTTTATGAACATTTTCTGACGTGATTTATTGGAAAAAGTAAACAGACATTTTCATTCACTCCGATAACCGGAAGTTGGTGAACCATGGTGGATTCGCCGGGAGGCTGATTCTTGGTGAATATCGCCCTAGGGAAATAGGATGAATGACACGGAAAGAGTGATTCACGGCAGGTAGGGACATAATAAATCGACAGATTAGATATTTAAGAGCACGGTAGATGTGTCTTTATGTCGGCTAATATTGATTTGACCCCATTTTCAGCGATGATTTTGGGTGACAGTCGTGTCGAATTTTTTTGGGAAATCCGTTGCACACCTTGTATATTTATAATAGAGAGTGACCACTTTGGCTGACATTTAGCTATTTTCACCAACTAAACGTCCGATTCCTGTGGTGAAAGCTTTACGCCTGCGTTTCAGAAGGCTACATTAGTATATAAATATGAATGATTTGTATTCCATTTGCTGCCATAACTAGTTAAATGTATTGCTCTTCGTCGAAGAAGAATATTTAACGAATCCCAAATGTCAACAGTTCTTACAGTGACTGGAAATTTCGACCGATAACAATTTCGTCCATTACAATTTCGGCCCATTACAATTTCGGCCCATTCTCCTAACGTGAGTTTACATGGTTTGCATTTGTGTAATAAATCTTACACCTTTATAATCTTTTAAACTTACCTTTCAGCACTAGGATTTTGCAGCCCTAAGGTGAAAGTATATTGAAATGTTGGAAAAATATAAAACGGTGATCTATTCTTCCCCTTTCATATAGTTACTTTTGACTTTAATGCTGTCAACCTGGATCTAACATATATATGCATTTAAATCTTTAAATTGGCTCAGTCAAAAGGATTGCAGCTTTTGTACTTTCACTTAAAGGTGGCCCTTCAGATTTTTGGACGAAATTTATACAAAAATATTAAAATTCATCCTGATACTCCCAGTACCTTTTAAATTTCATTCATAAAACCCCAGTAGTCAAAAACCATCCGACAACAAGAGAAATTACAGATTTACTACGGCCCAGGTCAACACCGACGGGAACCATGGTCTATTTTTAGATGAGCAACTTGCTCACTCACTTACCGGAAATACACAAATGATGCTTCAAACACAGCGACTGAAGAAGTTTATGGAAAATAACATGTTTGTTATGTTATGGAATTTAAGAGTCATTAGTCATGTACCAGTCACTTTACATTCCCACTATGCTTCTTTTGATTTTTGGTACAAAATCTAAAAATACCTTAAGAGGCTACGTAGCCTTTTAAGGGAATACCATAAAAAAATGTATACAAAAAGTGTCATGGTATTGAAGTTTTTGAAGTTAATTGACATAATATTTAGTAGATTCATTCAATTTAGCTGGCAAGTATCTTGCAAAATTGATACCTGCTTCTGTAGAGAAAAGGGTTAAACATTAATATTGAAAAAAAAAAATTAAATGAATGTGCATGCAAAACCGAACAAAAGAAAGCTTTTGAAAACATTGTGGGAAAAGGAGAAAATGCTGGTAACCAATGTTTTCTTCTTTTCCCATAATGTGTTCTTATCCTTTACTGACAAATCTTATTACTTGTGCCACATTTACTATGTCTCTTGGAATTTCTCTCAATTTTGATCGGTCTGAATTGTGTTGTGTGGTAAAGAGTCAAATCTGATATAAAAGGTTTTTTGAAAATTGTGTTTGCATAGGTAAAAAGGCTGTACAGTATGTGTGCTTAACCCATTATCACACAGTCCCTACTTTTGACGCCTCTGAGAAAGAAGCCTTTTGAAAACACTGTAGGAAAAGGAGAAAATGCTGGTAACCAGCGTTTTCTCCTTTTCCCACAGTGTTTTCTACCCTTCCAAGAACAAGTTTCAATTTTTCAGTCACCTTTATTTTGTCGTCTGCAAATGCTTTAAATTTGAACAAGTCTAAAATTTTGTCATTTTGAAATGACTCTTTCCCAAACAACAAAATTTAAGAGTGGTCCAAATTGAAAGCCATGCTTATGACATAATAAATGTGGCTCAAAAATTGAAATTTGTTTAGGGAAGAATAGAAAACATTGTGAGAAAAGGAGATAATGATGGTTACCCACACTTTCTACTTTTCTTACAATATTTTCAAAAGGCTTCTGTCTCAGGAAGTTGAAAGTCGGGATTGTTTGGTAGCCTTAAGAGTTAAAGGTAACCAGTGGCACTGTTGAGTTAATGCAGAATGCAAACCATTTTAGATATGTCTGTTCGGACTACTTTAGCTTTTAACAATTGCCACAGTCAGGGAGATTTGTCTGAAATGATTATGATCCTTGATTGAACATTAAAACCAATATTTTATCATCTACAAAAGATGTGAAGCATTCTTTAACCTTTTACCACTCAGTGATGAGTTTTGACACCCCAAGGAAAGAAGCCTCCTTTTCTCACAATATTTTCTACTATGTCATAAGAACAATTGCAGCATTTGATTCAGATAATGAGATTGAAATTGTTGTCTGCAACTGCTTTCAATTTGGACAAGGCTACAATGTTGTCAATTGGTAAAGGGGTTAGACCTGGTTTGTATGTGTTAGCATGATGCTTTCAAGTGGGATAAAGCAGTTAAGCTAAAGAAATGTGGGCTGAGCTTAACGGGAAGCCATAACCCCTATCTTGCCTATTGCAACATTGGTCATATTTGCTAATAGTGTAGACCAATGATCAACCTGCATAGCCATTCAGTCTGATGTTGGTCTGCACTGTTGGCAAATTTTACAGTGACTGAAATTCGGAAGCAAATCTGGAATAGTCTATTCTGGGAAATCAGCAGCATAAGAGGTAAAATTGACCCTTGAAAAGATTTTTGAAAAATGTTTTTGTTAAAGAAAAAATTGCTCAACAGTAAGGTGGGTAATTTTAGACAATCAAGGCCCTCCTCAATTCTTTGGACAATAACTTGATGTTGCATCAATCTACAATATGCATCTTTGATAAAAGAAGAATGTTACCGGTAAGTTAAATACTGTTCAGATTCTTGTATGGCTATCAATTGGTTATATTTCTTTGTATCTGTTTTAGGAAGAGATTGTGAAGATTGTGCAGGTCAGAGGGACAGACGTCCAGGTCAAGACAGTTAAGATCTCAAGATGGCACAGATGACTTAAAGGTGTCACTCTGGAGGGAGTGGAGGGAGATGAGTTCAAAGAACCTAATGGGTCAATACATATAGCTAACAATTGTTGTTGTCAATACATACAGAGACGAGATGTCAGTGTCAACCAAAACAAAGACTGAAATTAAGGTATTAAATCCACTCTAGTCTTCCCAGGTTATCCCTAGTGCTCATGGTGAACAGTTGTGATGGGTTGGTATTTTGACTATTGTGTGTCTGTTCACCATCAGCACAAGCACATTTACATGTTGCTCCTGAAGTTCTATTTGACAAAGCCCAGAAAAGCAATGTCACAAACTGCCTTTCAGTATCTTTAACAGAATCACTAAGATGTAAAAGGATAATTGAACTTTTGACAGTATTGTCCTCAAGTTAATCCATTACCACGCAATCCCTACTTTTGACGACCTTTGGAAACAAGCCTTTTGAAAACATTGTGGGAAAAGGAGAAAATGCTGGTGAGTCGCATTTTCTCCTTTTCCCACAATATTTTCTACCCCTCACACAACAAAGTTCAAATTTTCATTCACATTTATTTTTGGTCTGCAAATGCTTTCAATTTGGACAAGCCTAAAATATTGTCATTTGGGTAATGAGTTAATCTCTTTCAGACCTTGCATGGCCCAACGTAAGATCTGGAAAAAGATTGATTTTATGCCGTTTGTTTACTAACATGTTGGGACATTCTTATTGGTGTATCAGCATTGATGATAATTCAACATTCTTTTTCAGGAGACTGAAATAGGGCTATCTTGACTCACTTGTTTCCTCAGTCATTTGCTATTGAAAATAATAGAACCACTGTGATTCTCTAAAATTCTCAAAGTAACTGTGACTCAAATTATGTATTTCCATTATCACTAGAAATTCTAATTTCTATGGGCATAGATCAAGAAAAGTGCAGAGATACTGCAGAAAATCCTTACATTGCTAATGCATATTGCAGCTGATTATTAGGAAACATAGTTAACCCATCACCACAGAATCTCTACTTTTGACGACCCTAAGAAAGAAGCTTTTAGAAAACAGTATGGGAAAAGGAGAAAATGCTGGTAACCAGCATTCTCACAATGTTTTCTACCCTCCACAAAACAAATTTCAAATTTTCAGTTACTTTTATTTTTTGGTCTGCAAATGCTTTTGATTTGGGCAAACCTAAAATATTGTTGTTTGGTAATGTTAACTGCTACTAACACAAATTATGTGTGAAAAATAGCCCAGAATATTTTTTTTTGTGTGGGAATTTCATACTAACTTGTTTGTTTGATTTTCAAAAGTAAATTCTTTTTTTTTTAATTTCAATGGCTTTTTTTTTTTTTTTTCAGACTTGCCAGGAGCCATCCTCCCAAGTAGAAGGGGAGTTGCAGGCATACATTGCAGAAAACAAGTACACCATCATTAAGAGCGACTACGTAAAGCACTAAACTACAGCAGTGGAGACTTCAACTAATCTCTACAAAAGAAGATGTTTACGTGCGTGCATCCGTAAACTTTTTCTTTAAAAAAACTTCTCCTCAGAAACTATGTACATTTTACAGGAATGTTCCTTAGGTGGTCCTGTTTCAAATTCCTTCAAATAATTGTGTTCCATGAATAATTCTGGTTGCCATGGCAACCAAAGTAAAAAACCGTTAAAAGTCTTCTCCTCCCAAACCGCTAATTGGATAGCATTATTTTTTTTGCAGGATTCCTTAAAAAAAAAAAAAGATCCGTCAAAAAACATGGCTTTTATGGGAGACTCATTTTCCTTTTGTGGTATAAAGTGAAATCCTTGAAAAATTTCTTCTCTCATACTATTCATTTTGAATTCATTGTTGTATTGGAGGTTAGTTCCTATGCTGGTAAGTCTTTACTATACAGTCCTGACTTTTAACGACCCTAAAGAAGAAGTCTTTAGAAAACACTCTTGGAAAAGGAGAAAATGCTGGTAATCAGCATTTTCTCTTTTTCCCTCAGTGTTTTCTACTCTATCAAGGAGAGAAATCATCATTTCATCAATGTTTAATTTGTTGTCTGCAAATGCTTTCAGTTTGGTCACATCCCAAATTTTGTCGTTTGATAAAGAGTTAAAGATGGTTGCTTTACATAATCTATAATCCTTTTCATATAAAACAAGAGAACCTCTGCACTTTTATTAGTTCTGGTAAAGGTTTGTTGACCTACTGGTGACCTAGTACAAAGAGGGACAGGGCTTTACTGTTGTGATAAGGCATTTTGTTATCCAATCAAACTGATCCCTGACAAAGAAGACTTTAGAAAACATTGTGTGAAAAGGAGAAAATGTTGGTAACCTTTTCCCACAATGTTATCTACCCTTCACAAAACAACCTTTAAATTTTCAGTCACTTTTATTTTTTCATCTACAAAATGCTTTCCATTTTGACAACCCTAGAATGTTGTCATTTGGTAATGAGTTAACTATAACCAGAAGACAAAATTTTTATAACTGGCCATAATTGAAAGATGTTGCAGACAACATAATAAATCTTCAAATTAGTAAAACTTGTATGAAAAAGGGTAGAAATTAATGTGTAAAACTAAGAAAATGCAGGTTACTTTTATTTTCTTCTTTTCTCACATTTTCATAGCTTTTTTTCTTTTAAAGTGACCTAAAATGCAGGAATGAATGGTAATTGTTAAAAACTTCTCTTCACCGTTACAGAAAAATCAGGCCTGTGGAGCGATACAGGTGCTCAAGCGCCTCTAGTTTATAGACTTGAGGTAGAATGCTTTCAGAAACATTTTCGGTATACGAGAAAGTGTTTGTAATGCATATTTACTCCATTGGTCACCATGTTTTCTTTCTTCAAAAGGCTACTGCACACTTTGAGCAAAAGTTCATTTCTTGTTTGCAAATCTTTTCAAGACTAAATTTTTTTAATGTAGATAGAGTGATAGATTGATATTTTACATGCACATCATCTGGCTAGTCAGGTTTTTGTGTATATATTTTCACTTGATTACTTTTTGGTACATGTTCATTATATTTTTGCCACTACCGTTATGTTTACATGCTGTATCTTACTATATTTGCCTGTTCTTTAACCAATTAACCCTTTACCAAATCATCCCTGGTTTTCACGACCCTGAGATAGAAGGCTTTTGAAAACATTGTTGGAAAAGGAGAAAATGCTGGTTACCAGTAATTTCTCCTTTTCCCACAGTGTTTTCCACATTGCCTGAAAGAAAACTTTAATTTTTGAGTTGCCTTTATTTTGTTGTCTGCAAGTGCTTTCAATTTAGACCAGTCTAAATTTTTGTTGTTTAATAAATAGTTACTAGCAGACAAAAATTAAATTCTCCCAGATTTCAGCAGACAATTTCAAAAAAGGGCCAAAAAGTGGAAAAGGTACTGAAAGGATAAATATAAACATTATTGGAAAGAGACACTATTTGGATTATATGAAGAAAGCATTGTGTTGCAATGTACCAGTGTTTATCTGTAGATTCCTTTGACATAGTGTGCAAGTTGTTGGCTAAATACATGTACTCATGTTTTCTTTTTAAAAATCATCATCAAGTATAAGATTTTGAGCTTTTTTTACTTTCATTTATTTGCAACTCAAAGCATCAGCAGAGATGAAAATGCTTGTCGCAAGCATTTTTACCTTTGGACACAGTGTTTTCAAAAATATACCGAACAACTTTAAAAATCGGGCTAGTTGGCTATGGGTTAAGTTTTGATTCAAGGGCCATTTATTTCTCTTTATACAAGTGGTATGGTCCCTAAATTTGTCCTAGAAGTATTCTCTGCATTAAACAAATTTAACAGTATGAGAATATACTCTAGCTGAAGTATTAAAATATACCACGGCGGGGAATCACGTGACACAACAACAACAACAATGACCGTTATTTGAAAAAATTCCCCGACTTCAGGTAAGAAAATCTTCAATAATTCCGTTAATACATGACCGATTGGAATTTGGCTTGAAGCAGAGAAGGCGGAAGGACTCCAGGCATTTGCTTGATGTGTTAGATTTTTTAAACAACACCTGATAAAAAAGTTATTGACGAGCAAACATTTTTTTTACCCTGGATAATTTGTTTGCTCGTCAATAACTTTTTTATCAGGTGTTGTTAAAAAAATCTAACACATCAAGCAAATCCCCGGAGTCCTTCCGCCTTCTCTGCTTCAAACCAAATTCCAATCGGTCACGTATTAACGGAATTATTGAAGATTTTCTTACCTGAAGTTGGGGATTTTTTTCAAATAACGGTCATTGTTGTTGTTGTTGTGTCACGTGATTCCCCGCCGTGATATACTTTCAATGTTCATCATACTACAAGGGCATACAATTAAAAAAATATCAGAAAGATCTTTACAAGCTATTAGTACTTATTTTGATGTTTCGAAAATATAAGAAAAATATGAGATTTTTGTTTTGGTCCCTTGAAATATTATGCAATAAAAGCCACATTTTCTTTTTTATGCAGTTCAAAGTAAACTCTTTACCACACGAGAACATTTTAGATTGGTTCAAAATGAAAGCATTTGCAGACGACAATATAAGGTGACTGAAAAATTGAAATTGGTTCTGGGAAGGGTAGAAAACACTGTGAGAAAAGGACAAAATGCTGGTTACCAGCATTTTCTCCTTTTCCTACAGTGTTTTCAAAAGGCTTCCTTTTCAGGGGCGTCAAAAGTAGGGATTGTGTGGTAATGGGTTAAACCTGCTAGTCTTTTTGCGAGCCTTTTTGACAGGTCTTAATTGAGACAAAGCACTGGGATAAGAATGTAACACTTAGTATTCAATTGTTTTCTACTTTTGCCACAATATTTTCAAGCTGCTTCTCTCCAAGAGTAGTCAAAAGTCGTCATTGTGTGCGAAAGGGTATTGACATGTCCTGCTTGAGATGGAGGTGTTTATTCACAAAATACTGTTTACTTGTTTCAACTACCTTTACATAATATTCATTTTGTTGTGGTACTCGATTCATGTTACGAGAAGATGATACTTCTTTCAAATTAAAGTGAAAAAAAAAGAAGCTTTGTTTCTGTTCTTCTTTTTGTTTAACTGTTTCATCTTAAATACATGTAGTATTGAGTTTTGTTGACTATTTCACTCTGCACATGATGAGAAACTTTTGGTCACATCCAAATTGAACGCACCTTCAGACCAGGGGAAACGATTTCTTCATTTACTCAATCTAATTCTAAAATCGACTTCCATGAGTACTTTCAGTACTTTGATTCTTTTTGGAGATTGCCATTGCGGAATGTCAGTCTTATGGCCTATCTTATTTCGACTCGGAGTTTCGTACAATGTCGGCACAGCATCAGGTTTTAACCGCAGCCTAATATTCCTATAACCAACTTCTTTTACGAGTTTTGGACTTACTAAGAACTGACTGTCCTCTGAGTGTTTCCGACACAATTTGGAATGAACTGATGGCACAAAATCCGCCGTTACTGTCCGGCCCCGGTTTAAACGTTGATCCATAGTTTCCTCCTTTTTAATTCCTTCGGAAATTTGAACATACTAATTCTATGTGTTCCTAATTCGACGTTGAAGCCATAGGCCGCACAATTTACCATTTTTTCGGCTGAATTCTATGTTAATACTCAGATATCTGTGTATAATCATCAGCGTTCCTACTAATACATGGATCCGTGGAAATCGATATTTGACCAATCAGGACATCGCGTTTATTCTACCCGATGTCCTACCTTGGTTTCTGCTATTTCGGCTCACAAATAAACGACTGTTAACGTTGGAAGAATGCAATTCCCTTTCTTTATGTTGTGGTTTTAACGTTTGAATTTTAAAAGAAAATTAAAAAATGTGCTTTGCGAACGTGCATCGATGACGTGAGATCACGCAGAGGCTATAGAAAAGTTTAAATTGTGATGATTACTGAAAATTTGAACTTGTGCAAAGAGCGGATCAGCGCTGGATAATAGATTAATTTAAAGTATTCTGTAATTTTTCCTAACTGAAAGTGAAAACTGGAAAACAAAGGTAAAAACAGACCTATATGAAGTATTAATAAAAAAAAAAAACTTTTACTTGAATATTAACCTTGTTCAATAACCTTTGCACATCCAAAAAGTGGCCGCGTTACTTGTCACCAATGTTTCAATTTGACATTAATTTTAACCCATGGTGCATGAAGAATATGCTGAATGTGTACTGGGATCGTATATACGATCTCTGATGTGTAGATATAGATCAGATTGCAAATTACATGATGTTTATTCTTGGATTTAAAGTGCCTGCTGATTACAATAAGCACTTTGACGTGTAGTTCTTCCTCATTAAAGGAGTATATTTCAATTTTAAAAAAAGTCTAACTTTTGATCTGGTGGAACATGGACATTTTTCTCTTGACTTATCTGTTTTAACCGTTTACCACATAACGAGTTTAAACGACCCGTAGAAAGCTTTTAAAAGCATTGCGGAGAAAGGAGAAAATGCTTGTAACATTCATTTTATCCTTTTCTCACTGTCTTTTGCGCTTTTCAAAAACGAATTTCAATTTTTGAATCATTTATTTTGTTGTCTGCAAATATTTGAATTTGGATTGCTCTAAAAATTTTGTCATTTGGTGACACGTTTAAATGGATTAGCAATCTGAACATTAGCACAAAGGGTGTGTTGGTAAACTGTTAATTTGATAAGAAGTGTGTTTGATTGCAAAACAATTTGCCGCTTTAATCACCTTGACCACCCGTTGTCATCAGTATATCATATACTACCGTCAATGATATTAACAATTTTCTTAATTGACAACACACTTAACACATTTTATAATCCATCAGACAACCCTTTTCCCCTTAACCTGATATTAATCTTTTTCATTAACTTAGACCCCTCTGTACATTCAGACATTCTATAAACTTTTCAAAAGGTTTCTTTAATTTGATATGATGCTGAGATGACTTTACTAGCCCAACGAAATCAATAAGTATCGTTATTTCTATTATTCTGTGGCAAAACGGATATTTGCTGATGTTTTTTATATGTTCAAATTTTTGTTTAAACATGTAAATCTGTTACATTGTACGTCGCCCCCGTAATTCGCCCTTTTAATACATCTCCGTTTGTAAATTAGTAAAGCATCTTTAAATTTCTTACCGAGAATTTATCATCGATAGAAATATATGACTAAAATACTTTTTCCGGAATTTTATTGAGAGAAACAGTCATGAAGGCACGATTTAAGAAGCCTATCTGCTATACTGTATAGGTGTTGACTACGTTTGTTTGTGAGACCTTGGCAACAGTAACTAAGGTAGTCGGGTTATCTTTTCACCACGGATCCATGTATTTCTACTGACTGTAAACACAGGCTTACGCTCCTATGAAGTCACACAGGTAGGGAAGATAAGCGAATCAGGGGAAGTAAGCCATGCACCATTTTTGGGGCCGTATATCGGCGTGACAATTCGAGCGTGATTTATGGCATGTTACAGGGTGGTATTTATGAAGGTAACAGGACGTTTCGCCCCCAAGACGTTTCCCCACTGGTCGTTTCCCCCCTGGTCGTTTCGCCTCTATTTTTCACCCCTAGTCGTTTCGCCCCCGGACCCTAGTCGTTTCGCCCCCAAACCATTTCCTCCCCTAGTCGTTTCGCCCCCAAAATTTCAACTCAATAGTGAGAATAATGGTTCAAAGATTCTTGAATGATAGTGTATATTAAGAATTATTACATTAGATCTAATTAAAATCATAAAGTAATCGAGGCCACATGTACATTGTACATAAGCCAACTAGCTTCTACAGAATCATAATTTAATGAAAAGAAGAAGAAAGTAAATATATATACATACATGTTTACCGATGTAAGTGTCCTTGATAGTCTTTTGATACAATCAACTGAAGTATTAAGGTTTTTCATCGATACCGTTAATCACCTTGTTTATTTGGTTGAGTTATTAATCACGCAATGTTTTTCGCGCAGTGAATGTGACTAATGCTGAGGTGTGAAAACGCATGTTTTATGCAAAATTAAACTTCTTTAATTATATCTGCTAGATTTTTTTTTACCCAAAAAGTAAAATGAAAAATCATGACAAGAAAAAACTATCTGAATATATATACTGATATAACTGCCGTTGTATAGTTATGTAATAGAATCATCATTTCCAAAGGAAACGTAAATGTCGGTCAATAGTTTATACATGTGTATATATAAAAAAGCCAATCCTAGATTAAGGTTAAAATTCAGAACAAAAAAAAAAAAAGGAAAAGAATCATTTAGAACTGTATCTCCTTTTGTCACGATGCTGATCGTATAGCAGACAAAGATGATGCACCATATGACGCCGACCTGATCTCGGTCTTTACCTCTCTTTCACCTTCTAGGTTATCTTTTAAAAGATTAATGACACCCAAAATTGTTTTCTGCTTGAAAGAGTCCAGCGTGTTGTTGGTCAAAAGGCTACCACGTGCCGTCATAATCCTATTAGGCCACTGATTATCAACTCGTTAATTACGTATTACGCAATCTTTGTCAGTTTGACTTTGCTACTGTGAAGTCGCTTAATTGATTACGTAATCCTTTGTCACATTGTACATTACTTTCAATATTGTCTGCACCAATTTTTATCAAAAGGCATATAGATGCGTTTATATATCTTTATGCAGAAATACAAATGTGTAAAGAGATTTCACTGTCTTGATTTATCATTTATATTTCTGAGGTTCATCGTAAAAAGGGTTGATATTATACAGAAAAGTTGTGAACTTCAATCCAGATTGCGTCCTTCTGTCCGTCTCTCCGTTCGTCCAAAGCCATTTCTCCACAACCCCTGGACTAGATTAGATGAAACTTCATATATGAAGGATCTTGCACCGATGTATTTTTCTCGGTTTTCCAATTTGACGCTGTGTCATGGAAAAATGGGCTTTCTTGTAAAAAAAGAAAAAAATATCCAATTTCTGCTAACATTTCCGTCAGTTTTCGTCAAAATTCCATGAATCTTCGCATCCATATTGTTTATGAAAAGTTTCAACATGTGCCCCCCCCCCCCCCCCCCCCCTTTTTCTTAATCTATGTCAAACCATGTTACGGGAAAAGGGTGCTTAATGTCTGATAAGTTGTGTCCTTTATTGCCCTTAGTAAATTGAACATTGGCAAATGCTGTTTGGCAGACGGAACCAAACACAGGTAGCCTGTTTCACCCCCACCCTCCTCTCCTGTGACCAACTATTTACCGAAAGCCTTCACTTTCCTGTTCGGGGAGCACAATCCGTCTACGATGGCTTTGTTTTACTCTTTATTATTTCCATGTACAAATAACACAAAAAGGGGAGGTGTTTTGGTAAAATTCAATAACCGTTGATAGCCTGGTACTTGAAAGAAAGCAATTTAAAACAATGTGGAAAAAAGGTAAATGCTGGTTACCAGTATTTACTCCTCTTTTCATTTAATTAGACTATTCAGAGACTAACATCACAATTTGAGCAACTCTTGATACTTCCTTTTTTTTCTGTCAGTAACCGAAAAATTGGCCGTTGTAAAGCTAGGAAGATGATTCTTTCATTAATAGAAGCCTTTTGCTTTCTTTTTAATGTAACAATTTCACCCTTTTACCACACGAATAAGAATTAAATTTTTGATAAGGGTCTCGTTGTCCAAATTATGCAAATGTCAAACAAAAAAAATCATATTGTGTTTCTTAACATTGTCCTGCTATTAAAATTCATTAAAGTTTTAAGGTGCAATTCAGCTTTTCTTGAACAGGGGGCGAAACGACTAGGGGGGAAACAACCAGGGGGGCGAAACGACCAGGGGGGGCGAAACGACCAGGGGGGAAACGACCTGGGGGGAAACGTCTTGGGCGCGAAACGACTAGGGGAGGAAATGGTTTTGGGGCGAAACGTCCCGGAACCTTTATGAAAACTGATGGACACGTGTTTACTAACATCATTTGCAGCTGATTGGACCAAAAAAAACAGTATGGTCAAAAAATCTTAGGATTTGCCCTTTAACCCTTTCCCAAACGACAAACTTTTGGACTAGACAAAATTGAAAGCATTTGCAGACGACAATTCAACTCTTGCTGAAAAGATTATTTCTGTCTATGATAGGGTAGAAAACATTGTGGGAAAAGGAGAAAATGCTGGTTACCAGCATTTTCTCCTTTTCCCGCAATGTTTTCAAATGGCTACTATTCTTGACCCGTAAAAACCAGGGATTGTTTGGGAAAGGGTTAAAGCATTTTTTCATAATTGGAAAGAATTTCAACTGTTTGTCATTTCATGGGCAGAGCATTTTCATAGAGGAAAAAAGTGAAAGTGCAAAAACGTCTTATTATCGATATCTGAATCAACTGATCAGTTAAAAAGGCTTTTTTGGAGAGACCAGATTCAGACCAGACATGCAATCAGATCTTGGGTTTGTAAGGCCTGTTTCCTGAGATATTCTACTCAAAACAGTGGTGGTTCAGTAATAGTTAGGCTGCTTTTCCACGTTTCAAATATCTATTTCAGTATTTCAATGCTTTAAGTGTAAAACTCAGTAAGATGTTTGTCTCGTTAGCTCCTTCATATTAGTTGATTCTCATCCTCCATATTTCAGATTAAGAGCCCTAGGTTCGCTGTAGTGATGCACTTGCTCATTACAGTGACTCAATCAGCCTAGGTAAGATCTACGTAGTGATCGTAACCTTGGCTCGCGAAGATGTGTTTATTAGAATGACTTAAATGTAGGGCCTGAATGCCAAGCTAATCATCCATTGGTCTACATTTGGTCTACATTTGATTCGTATTTGGAAATGCTTTGAATTTGGACAAATCTAAAATTACATCATTTGGAAAAGAGGTGAGGGTTGGGAAGATATTACATTCTTTGAAAAAAATGGAAGAAATTAGCCAGCCAATGTTTTGGACAGAACGATCTTGCCAAGATCAATCTAGCCAGTCAAAAAAAGTTCGGTAGGACAATTTGTCCAGATAAACACGACTGTTTCTTAAAAATACTTGCAGCAAAAAGTAAACAATTTGTGTTGTAATACATGCATATTTCATACGACTTATTCATACCATTCAAGAGTATGCATGTTCCTGATGATATCAGACAATGTATTGCCATTTAGTTGTCAAAGTTGCAAAAATTACAGAAAAGAATATTTATATATTGTTAGATTTATTCAAAAGGTAAAAAGGTACTGTTAATCAGGATGAGTTATATCTACAGCTTGATGATGGGCACTACTGATCATTATATTTGACGTTTTGTTGCTGTTAGCCAGCAAACACATATCCTACTAATTTGTGAAGGACAGCTAGAATAAAGGGTTCCTACGTGGTTCTGTTGCAAGGTATATGTCTTCTATTTCATACATAGTTAAGACAACTGCCATTCGATGTGTGATTTCAACCAGTGAGGTTATTCAGTGTCGACAGCACTTTCATTCTTTCAGTGGTTAAGCAGTTTACACATACTCAAAAGTTGGCAGATCAGCGTTTCATTTCCCCAAACTTTGTTCTTATATTAGATCAATAGACAAGAAAATGTTGATACTGAACATCAATGGCGCCGCAAACCACTTATTTCTGTAACAGGGCACATACATTGGGCCGCGTTAAACCGTTTATGAAAATCACGTGATCGTTTAATAGCTCAGTAGGAATCACATTGTTGATCACGTGACTCATTTTGTCACGTTTAACATTCAATACGTGTATTTGCATATGTGGAGAAAGTCGTCGCCCCTGTAAGATTTTGTCTACACAACAAACATTTGTCGGCAATGAATTACCATACATTAACGAAAGAAAAAGTCTGATTGTGCTAAATCTGACACTCTAACACATATGTCTGGTATCATACAATCCCTCTTTATAGATACAATAAAGACTTGAATGAAGTTCTTATTATATCTATATAGACTAAAGGGGTGGTATGAAACCAGTCTTGTCAGGCGCTTCAACATTGGCCTAGTTACAGTTAGCTGGTCTTAAAAACTCGATCGCGAAAGGAAAACAATATTTCTACAATCCATACAACACTAGAACAAAAATATAACTGGGGTCACAAGTACCACATAGGGTGCTCTAGGTCAAAGAGCTTGGAAATACCTCTTAACCTTTTCCAGCGTAAGATATTCAAAATGGCGGCTTCGAAAATTTATGACAGATAATTTTTTGTAACGAGACTTTTTTTTCAAAATGGATCTTTATTTATCATTATTTTTCAAAAGGAAAATGTTGATATGTCTACGATCCGGGTTTTTATCCATCTAACAATGAAAGTACAAGATATTATATATTTAAAAAATCCCACAAATAAATAAAAAAGTTAATATGGACCCCGATCTGGTAATCAAAGTACAGTGGATATAGATGGATGTTAAAACAAAGCATGGAACCAGTCCAATATGGCTGCCTCCATAGGCACTTTACAAAACCGAATAGAAATATAGTGCCGCCGCTCAAGCGGCGCCACAATAAAGATAATTTTTCAGAGTTACATGTAGCATTTGGAATCGTGATAGTATAATCATAAATGCTGGCCGAGGCTCGATTCCCGTTACAGGCCATATAGAAGGTTGGAATCATCTGATAGGAGGGTAATGTTCCCATCACAAAACCTTTTTATTGCAATTTTTAATTAATTTACTACCACATGTTCTTTCGGGATATAATAAAATAGCCTTTTACAAAAATAGACCAGGCTCCTGGACAAATTAATCGAATCGAGTTAATTGAATCGAAGAAAAACCCTACTTTGACTTGGATATTATTTAATAACACATAAATTATATGCACCTTGAAGACGACAAGCATAACAGACATTTAGGTCAAGGTCACACCGGTGTGGGGGTGGGGGAGTAGGTGACCCATTCGGCAAACCTCGGGTGATGCGGTGGTCAAGTCAAAATGAAGTTACGGAATCGGCCGAGTTGTGACAAGTGAAGGTGATATCTTCCTTCGGACGCAGGTGTGAAGTCCCGCTTTACAGAGATCTTGTATACTAAGCTACATGTCTCCATCTATCGAGCAAAGTTTCCCCACAGTTTGTAAATTGTGGGTTTCAATACAGCATTAACAAATTTAACAAGCTGTTATGAAGAATGACTATTAATTATATTTCTAGCGCCAAATGAACAGTTCGTTGTTTACCTGTAAAGTATTAGGACAACAAAAATAACACAGCTAAAATTAACATTTACAGCGATGAACTTGGCTTCAGTTGCTTTTACAGACAGTGCAGGTCAAGATCAGACTGCACAAAACGTGACCGTGGTCTACGTTTTCCTCTACACTAACGATCGAGTTTCTAAAATGTGACCTGTCACACAAAAAGGCACCTTCTGGGAACTGCTAAAAGTATCAAACCTGGTTAGACTGCGCAATTGTGCTGGCTGACCAAGGTTGACACTTTTCACTTTTAAGATATTTTTTTGCATGAAAAGTGGCCATTCTACCTTGTTACACAATCATTTTTGAGCTATCAGCTTAAATTTACCTTCACTATCGTTGACCTGTTTTCATCTAATTGATGTACAGATTTACCAGATAGTCCATTTTTGTGTGACAGGTCACAAATTCTAGCCAAAACAACTTCGAAATAGTAGAATCTAAGCTATTCCAAATAACTGAAAAAGACAATTAAATTGAGCGAAGCTTTGGCAAAAACGGGCTTAAAGCACCTCCGTGATGCATTATATCTAGAACGTCATCACCTTATTATGGGTCCATACAATCCATAATAACAAATAACTGACTGAATTATGAGGTAGACTGGTACTTTGACTCGCAGTTAATTTATAGATAGCGAAAAACTTCGGCCCATGTCAGCCTTTGCGGACTGCGCAGGCTGACGTGAGTCGATGCTTTTCGCAAATGCAATACGCGCCCCTTTGCCAGAGAATAGCTCGATACAGTACCTTCATGAGTTACTCTTCCGGCGTTATTGGCGGAGACAAGGACCTTCCGGACGGCATAGATCGAGAACAGCTTGCACGTAAAGGGCAATCTGACCTTGGATCAATACCATTCGCTGTTAGAACAAGCCCATATGCAAGATAGTTTCAATCAATTATACTTTCAGCTGTAGGTATAAGTCGAGCTTATCATATCTTGCGCTGAAAAAGTAAATGTTTCTCCGGCTTTACTAAATGACAGACTTCGTCAGCTACTCTTGACGTTTCCGTATATTGTGTATGATCGTCTTGCTCGATTTCTTTCCTTTTTTTTTCAGTACACGATCAGTTGTGCTGGCGAGTATTTAAGGACTAAAACGAAAGACATCGGCAAGCACTCACTCAAATAACGCTGTCATTGTCGATCTTATTTTACTTGAGAAAACTTTAAAGTATTAATCATTTTCCTTCGTTATTAAACTACTTTACGCCAAAAAGCCGCATTTATTGTATTAAAAAGAGCAAAAGCATCCTCAAGTATTAGTAGAACACCACCACCTATCAGGTATCAACATTTTCCAATGACAAAACTTCAGTTTCAGTTCTACCAATTTCCGGTCCTTGTATCACAACTTCCGGTTCCTGTTTAAATACTTGCACTTCTGTTTGTTCCAGTTCCTGTTTTCGTAGTACATTTTCTCCTTTAGTTTTTAATTCTTCGAGTGTCTCTTTTGAGTTCGATATTTCCGTGGACCTGTCGTCGAAATGGACAGTTTTTATATGAAGTTTTGGACTAATATCAACCTCGACTCGAGTGACATTCGGTAAGTCTCGAGGCTTGCTTGAAATAGGTCGGAATTTATCGTTCAATGATTTGCCCGATACAGGCCTTGACCGGTCCAATGATATCACCGAGTTTCGACCCACAGAATTAGCAAATGGTATCGGGGGTGGGGGCTTCTTAGCCGAAATGGGGCGGGTGATGAAAATTGAACTTTGGGGTTTTGGGGAACCTGAAGGCATTTTACCCCCAGAAAACAAAGGCAGTCTTGGGGATCTTGAAGCTGAATTATTATTGCAGGTATCTATAGAAGTCTCTTTCACTGTTGACTCAGTCTTATCGATAGTAATAACCACACGTTCGTCCCCGGGCTGTGTTGATGACTTGTCGGCAAGTTCCTGAGTCTTTCGTCGATCTCGTACCTTCTGAGCCCAGCGTCTGAAAAACTCCACGACGGCTGAATTTTTCACTTTCTTCTCAGAATGTCCTTCCGGTTTCCGCTTTTCCCTTTTCTTGAATTGTATAACAGAGAGTCTTGCACGAATTAAGTTCCGCGTATTATCACTGATGTCGCTTGCGTCCTCGCGTATTGCACGTCTGTCATAACATATATCTACAAGTTTGGCTATTACAAGAGACAGAATAAAGGCAGCTATCAAGACACAAATAGTCACTATCAGTTTTGTTTGTCTCAGCTCGTCGTTGCCTTCAGAGTTTGAGTCCTCTTGGTCTGAAATGATAAGAAAAAGCATACTTGTTTGGGCTATGTTCTGGCAAAAGCAGTTTTGACTCTCTACCATACAAACCCGAGAGAAGCTTTGAAAACATTGTGCGAAAAGGAGAAAATGCTGGTAACCAGCAATTTCTCCTTTTCCTAACTATGTTTTCCATCCTTCACAAAACAAATTTCATATTTTCAGTCTTTTTTATTGTGTCGTCTGCAAGTGCTTTCAGTTTGGACCAGTCTAAAATTTTGTCGTTTGATAAAGAATTAATTAATTTCCGTGATATGTTATAGTGATCAAGACATTACATAATGATGGATTCAACAATTCAACTCCATAATTATAAGCTTTATGGAATCAGTCACGCAAAAGTGATGGCCTCGAGGACCAAGAAATGTATAATTGCACAAAAAAAACAACGATTTGCATTCATTATTATTATTATTATTACTATTATTATTATCATCATTATGTAAGTATGGATTTTTAAAAGAGTTTAAGAGTTTACGAAAAATCACAACAAGAGGGCCAAGATGGCCCTGGATCGCTCACCTGAATTTCTGAGAGAACCATAGCCATTTCTTTCAAAATATATTCAGCCCTTTCAGAGAAGAAGACTTTTTAAGAATTTCTTCATGAATGTATAGTGTAAATAGCCCACAGTCATCAGAGCCATGTTTCTTGATGGATCAAAATTTCTAGAGCATATTTTGAAAAGGGTCGCTAAGAAACATTTCTGAGAAATTATTTCAAAATCTGATCGGCCGTTTAAGAGAAAAATAATTTCTTCATGGCTAAATAGTGCAAGTAGCCCCCATTCACCAGAGCCATGTTTCTAGACAAATCAGCATTTTGTGAACAATTTTTGAAAAGGATTACCAAAGGAATATTTCTGTGGGATTATTTCAAAATCTGATCAGCGGTTTCAGAGAAGAAGAATTTTTAAGAATTTCTTCATTTCCCTATAGTGCAAGTAGCCCCCATTTACCAGAGCCGTGTTTATTGGCGGATCAAAATTTCGCAAACAATTTTTAGAAAGAGTCATCCAAGGAAGATCTCTGTGAAATTATTTCAAATTCTGACCAGCCGTTTCAGAGCAGAAGAATTTTTAAGAATTTCTTAATTTCCGTAAAGAGAAAGTAGCCCCCATTCACCAGAGCCACATTTTTTGACGGATTAAAATTTCGCAAACAGTTTTTGGAAAGGATCACCCAAGGAACAATCATGTGAAATTATTTCAAAATCTGACCAGCGGTTTCAGAGAAGAAGAGTTTTTAAGAATTCCTTCATTTCGGTGCAAGAAGGCCCCGTTCACCAGAACCACATTTTTTGACGGATCAAAATTTTTACGAACAGATTTTGAAAAGGGTCACCCAAGGAACATATCTGTAAAATTATTTCAAAATCTGCTCAGCGGTTTCAGAGGAGAAGATTTTTAAAGAATTCCCTAGAAAATTCCCTTTGGTTGCTATGGTAACCAGGGTTCTTGATGGAATAAAATTCCGTGAACACATTTAAAAGAGGACCTCCCAAAGAACATTTCAGCCAAGTTTGGTCCAAATCGGCCCGGTGGTTTAGGAGGAGTTGATGTTTAAAGAATTGTTGACAACGCACGACGCACGACGCACGGCGGACGACGGACACCAGGTGATCCTAAAAGCTCCCCTAGAGCACGTTGTGCTCAGGTGGGCTAAAAATGGGAATGAAAGGAATAATTATGAAATATCCTAACCGTGCGTCGGTGCATAACATAATTATATTCAATGCGTTTACTACCAAATGTGTCTGTCTGAGAGCCCTTCTATATTTTATTTCATGTGTCTATTTTTAGAAATGTTATGGATAGAGAAATGTCGTAATATATCGTAGTAAACCCCTAATAGAAAACAGCTATTTCCAAAATAATATTATCCTACAAAACTTGCTATGATTAAAAAAGATTGTTATTGTACCGATTTAACCAAGCCACTTTTCCCTTTTTGTCTTTTCTAGAATTATCATTGATAAATCGAAAACCACTATATTTTCATTACATACACGAGAGATAGTAAATACCTCCCTTTTTCTGGAAACTAACAAAAATATCTACAAATGATTTCAAGATAGGCATAAAGAAATTTCTGGTCGGTTAAAAATGTGAAAAAGTTTTATACCTGTATAAATCCGTATTTATCAACTATCAAAAAAGCTTTATGCAATGCAGCACGAGAGGTCTACTACCTTAAACTGGGGGAATTATTTCCCCGTCACAGTCAGTATTTTCCTCCTGTCGAAAATCTGAAACTACTTTTTTTCATTTCGATGCAATGACTAGTTTTAAAAGTTGCATTCATTGACAAAATAATCAGAGGAAATAAAATATATAATTTATTTCATCAGCTTGTGAAATAGCTTCAAAAGGGAAAAGTCCGCGAAAATAACTCATGCCTAACGACACTTGTTACCTTTCTCTTTTTCGGCAGATATTTCCCCATATTAACCACAAGCTGCATCTTCGCAAGCCAAGGCTGACGATTCACTACGCTACTCTACCCTTTGCAGATCGAGCTTGATTTTTACATTCCCCCGATACGCTTTTTCATTGGATGCAGCCAGCTCTAACTGCAACGAATGAAATCGCTCGTAACATTTCATCTTTGATAAAAATAGATTAAGGTCGATACCTTTCGAATAGAAGGTAAACATGGAATCCCACGTGGATGTCTGCTTATCACTTCATGTGTATTCGTAAGCTGTTTGTAAAACGATATTTCATTGGCTTTAAGAAATATGATGTTAAGGAGGGTAATAACCAGCATCCAATAGAAGGCGCATCGCAGGAATCTCGAAATCGGGCTCAATCGGCCAAGGTAAGATCCACGTCGCGCCACATGCACAAGCTGATGAAATAAACTCTATATCTGTCTTTATCTTGACGTTTCTCGGTCGATTTATTTATCGGCATACGAATGTGCGCATATATAAATGCACCTATACATGCATTAATGTATCTTCATAAATATATGGACCACATTACCATGGTAGGGCTAGATTTTTTATCATATTGACATAAAATATAAATGACCCATACCAAATTTAATGCGTCAGTGCTATCCGTGACTCGAGGTAAAAGAAACGCTAAGCTTCATTCATTCTTGATCAACACTATTAATTAAAAGTCTGCAACTTTTCGTTTTATCTTAAATGATTGCCTGACTCTTAACCTTTTCAGACAGACAACATCGATTGAGATAACACCGCAGCCTGGTTTTGGATCTGTTGCATACGCCTATTTAGCTAAAGTTATTGATTAACCCATTGCCACACAATCCCTACTTTTGACGACCCTAAGAAAGAAGCCTTTTCAAGCATTTTCTCCTTTTTCCACAATGTTTTCTACCCTTCACAAAACAAATTATAAATTTTCAGTGACTTTTATTTTGTCGTCTGCAAATGCTTTCCATTTGGACAAACCTAAAATTTTGTTGTTTGGTAATGAGTTAAGTAAAAATCTTCCCCCGTTTCAGTGAATTATATTTCAGCCCCCGAGAGTTGGACTTAAATGTTTGGGGTAGAGGGAAGTACCTTATATTATAGGCTTGCAGCACTCGAAGTATTAGTGTTATGCAAACCACAGGCTTTTAGAGCTTAATGTTTGTCTAATTTTTGTGGTATTTGTCGAAGACAATACCACTATGGGTTCAAGGTTGAATTTTGATAACCATGTATCTTATTTTGTGCAAAGCCGAAGGAAATAAACCCAATAAAACTCATTTTTTCTCAGGCAATTGACTTTTGCGGTGGCACTCAGATATGTAATTTGAAATAGCATATTAAAATACATTGGGCGAGGTCATCGGTCGTTGAGATACTTATTTTTGATTGAAAATAGCTTGTCTCGCACATGGCCTTTTATTGGCCCAATGATACAAATTTGCCAACTGATCCTGTGATTTTTCATTCCAAAACCAATTCGTTCCATGGCTTGTTCGTCCTATGATTGTGCGCTTCTCCGATTGATTGCTCATGAATATTTATAGATCGATAAATACACCGTTACTGACGCGTCACCGTGAGTTACTTCCCTTTCCACCCGACAATTTTTCGTAATCCCCAATAGTGAAAGTGTCATATTTTTTAAATGGATTACACCGTAAACGCGATAAATAAGACAAACAACCTAAAACGGCCTGCCGTTAATTTTATCAACTACAGTCAAACCTGGTGATCCGTCCACCTCCATTCAGCGTGAACCTACATTTAACGGCCAGTTCAATGTCCCCCCAATCAATTTTACTCTATATTGAACCTTTTTTCAACAAGCACCTTTAAAACGCACGCAACGGCCGCCGAAATTGTGTTCCGTTTTTCAAAACACCCTGGTAAGTAGCGGCCAATAACCAACGGAAGTCGAACTGCCAAATTAAAATTTCACGCCCAGTGTACTTCTCACGTTCAACCGTTTTCGGATGAACAACTAAGGTGTCAAAATCGAACAATCATATACAGACGTCGCCAATTAACAGGTGATTGTATATTACCTGATATCCTCGAGAACGTGTGATTTTGATGCAAATGCTGATTTCGTAAGCTATTATACCCGATTTGTCACAATTTTTTTAAGTTCGAAATCACGTATAAATTACCCGAGTCAGACAACTAAAATTGTCTTTCTACTTTCGATTTAATCCGACATTTCTGTAATGATTACATAACGTAATAATAAAGAAGTTGTTTCGCCATTTTGTTTGTTTGAATTTTTCTAAACGGTGAGAAAAAATTAAAGAAAACTGTCCTAACAACCGATTGTACCCAAATTAGAATGGGTAATTACATATGCCGGTGTTTCAGAAATTGTCATTGATTATGTTAATATTTCACGATTACCCGGACGTCCCTTTGTCATTGACCAGTAAACCGACGATTGTTTGGCCTTTTTTGCCCAATCATCTTTCGACCATTCGATTATTTTGGTTGATGATTATTCCAAAGATGCATATTTCTTATGTTTTGACCCTACGATCTGCCTATTGTATTATTAACTCGAGACTGTTAATATCTAATCATGGCTTGTACCAAGAGAAAAGTGTTGACATTAGAAAGCAGAGTGGAAGTGATTAGACTTTTAGAATCTGGAAAGAGTTCTCGGATTCTAGCTGAACAATTTGAACATGGGTAGGCCTATGCACTGTACTTGTATATGGACATGTAACACACCCCCCTCCCCCTTTATAAATTTTTAGCAAAAGATAACCCCGAGATCATCTTGCGTGATGGACCTCTTTTAAGCAAGCACCTGTCTTAAGCAAGCGATTTTGGAAGGTCCCTTGACCGCTTGCTTAAGACAGGTTTGACTGTATCTTTTTTCGAAGACACACACAAAAAAGAAACTGTTGTTTTATCAATTTTTCGATAGACTTCAGAGAGTAAAGCGGTATCATAAGCGCTGTCTCCTGCCGGGCGTGTTGATAGAGCTTTTTGTATGCAGACTGTATTAACCCTTTGGCTATGAAGTGCGATTCAATGACCTTTTGCAGACAATATAGATTCAGATCATACCAGGAGGAACGTGCATTCTGATCCTAGATCTACACTTTCCGATACGGAGATATTTTTCCTCGAGATATTCCTTTGAAATAACTTTTTAGGTTTCACTATCGGCTTTAAAAGTGGCATTTAATCTATTTAGTAAGATAAGGTTTAACTTGAAATAAACAAACACCCCTCCATTCCTAAAGAAATCAGAGCACATATACCGTTAAAGTGGGACCTGTTAATCCAGGTTACATAATAATGCATTTGACAAAAAAAAATGTTCGGGCAGAAAAATGCATCTTTTGGCTCCAGTAATTAGAACAGACTTACCCTCCGTCACAGCTTTTAACAATTCCAAACCTTTACATGTGATCAACGTAAGCTTAAACGGGATAAACACTTAATAATGACATGAGTATGTTAGTCGGTGCCTAAAAAGAACACAACAGCTTTTCATTTAGATCATCCACTTTGACGGTGAAATACCGAGATCAAACGAACACCCATCTAACCCTTGACTAGCTTTTCAATGAAAACAAGTATAGCATGTATTCGCTTCCTGAAAATGAATCTCTAACATATATATATTTTTTTTAAAGCGGGAATGGAAGGTTTGAAATTTGAATTAAACTTTGTTATTACGATAGTCAACTTATAAGGTAGTTCAAACAGGAATATGGCAATCATGCAACTATACAGATTTTTAAAAATGTTATTTCAAAGTTAGGATTTTTGCTATAAATTCAAAATGTATGATGTCCCAGTTTTTTGTTGGTAGACTGTCTCTGTATTTTAGCAGATACTGGAACATTTTTTTTGGAAAAATTATCACATTAATAGTTTAAATAAATCAAACCACTGATTCATTGACTTCAAGCCTGTACGTTTGAAAATTAGCTACAGAATTCCGCAAACGTTGGTTGAATAATCAGACATAAAAATAGGAAAGGTCTACTGCAGGTATATTGATGTTATACCCCCGCCCCCCACACCCCATTTTTTTATAACACTGAATCTTTGACCAACTCTTTACGAAACAAAAATTTGAGACTTGCCCAAATTGAAAGTCTTTGCAGATAACAATTTGAATGTGGCTTAAAAATGAAATTTTCTTTAGGGAGGGTAGCAGGGGAAAAGGTTGGTTACTAGAACTTTATCCCTTTTCAACAATGTTTTTAAAAACTATATTTGTAAGGGTCGTAAAAAACTTGGGTTATGTGGCATAGGGTTTTAAATAGTTACTGCGAATGTTTTCACCCAACGACAACACTTTGGACTTTTCCAGATACTTAGCATATGGAGACGATTGAATAAACGTGGGTAAAATGGTTGTAATTGTCTTTGAAAAAGTAAAAAAAAAAAATATTGCTGAAACAGGAGAAAATGCATGTTGCAAGCCCTTCCTTTTTTCCCCAAATATTTTCTCCTACCCTTTGAAAATTCGTTTTTCACAGATGTCTCTGAACTACATATTGATTACTTTCAGTTTTCGGTTTTTTGAAAGTGGGGCGGGTTTAAGGTTGAAAAGGTGAGACAAATAACGTCAGCACTTCTGCCCCCATTTTATACGGCTTGCTGGAAATACTTTGGTAAAAGGTTGATTAGCTGTTTAGTGTCTTCAGAAAGACAGGGACAGTCCATTTAGTGATTTTTAAAGCACTATTATCAAACATCCTTGTTGCACTTTCAGGCATGTACCTATTGACGTATAACTTCATGTTATAGATAATGAACAATAGAAACGTGGCTTCAGATCAAATTTCAGACCTTTCATAACTTCTTTTGAGCTTCACTTTGAGTATTAAAGAATATGTATCTAATGAAGTTTTACTAAAAAAAAAAAAATGGGTGAAGGGTTAAATCGGTGTTCCTTTGATCTCGGTATCGCACTGCAGGGTGGGTGACCTTTAGAACAGCTGTAATGTACTTGCTTCTTACAGATTAGCACACACGTGTCAAATTAAATTGACTCTTCTTATCTTTTGTTTCATATCAATTTACCCCTTTGTGATCATTAATGGTCAGGATCATGAATTTTATACAGGTTTCTGAGATTACGTCCGTTCTTAGTCTCTACATGTTTTTTATTTAAATACGATTTCATAAAATGCATATTTTGTCTATTTATGATTATTTTTTTTTTCAAAGGCAATATCATGAAATACGGTTGAATTGTTTTAGAATTGATTTCCATAGATTTCTTGCTATGTCAGTTTCTTTTCAGTTATGAATTTGTCCAAATTTAAAGGATTTGCGAACTGGACATACAACATTTATTACTGAAATAATGCTTTGATTGTCCGGTGTCACCTGATACTACTGGTGCGCCGCTTACGATAAAATGGAAATATCGCTTATATCAAATCTAAATGGAAAATCGTTTATTGATTGTAATGTTGGAAATTAAATGTAAAAGGCTAGAGATATTTCAAAATTATAGTTTTCAGGAACAAACTTAATTTTTTTCGGTATATCAACAGGATTTTTCTCTCTATTCGTCATGCATCCTACTGTCAAGTGTTACTCCTGCTTCCTCCTCATGATCAAAAGGGGACCACTTATACAAAAATAAACCAAATTTTGTCATGAATACTCTCCCTTCAACAGAAAAGGTGTTCATTTGCTTAGTGGGTTGACTTTTAAGCCAATATTTGAACAATATGTCTCTGTTTCTTTCAAACTATTAATTCCACACAATGGCATTCTTTGACAAATACCACTTCAGCGTTCTGAACGCTTCGATTCAAAAACGGCAACCGTTACTTTGAATTTCAAAATAAGAGAAACGTTTACTCAATGAAACGCTACCTGGTGCGACTCATTCAATTATGATCCGCCAGCAGGTAACCTATACACCGGCCACTTATTAAAACAGTCCCTACGGGCTTGGATTTAGCTCCGGTATAAGCTCTACTTTCCCCATGAATCGGGGAATGGGTGATGCGTCATAGCAAACAGGTCGAATCTTCGAAGAATATGACATACGCAGACAACGACACCAAAACTTTTAAATGTTGATGATTGAACATTTTAACCCTTTACCAAACAATCCCTGGTTTCTATGTCCCTTAGATAGAAGCCTTTTGAAACCATTGTTGGAAAGGGGGAAATGCTGGTAACCAGTATTTTCTCCTTTTCCCACGATGTTTTCTACCCTGATGGAAACATATTTCAATTTTTGAGTTATGTTTATTTTGTCGTCTGCAATTGCTTTCAATTTGGACCAGTCTTAAATTTTGCCGTTTGGTAAGAAGTTAACTAAAATAGCACACTGGTGCATCGAATTCAAACCATGGCAAAGAAAGCTTTCCAAAACATTGTGGGAAAAGGAGAAAATACTGATTACCAGCATTTTCTCCTTTTACCACAGTTTTAACTACTCTATCTCACACATTTCCCTACTTTAAAACATTTCAAAACATTTTCGGTAGGCTGCAAATGCCCTCAATTTCGACTAGTCGAAGATAACATTAAAACAGAAATACATCTACTGACTGATCTTGGCCATATCAGAACATGAGACCAAAGAGAGTAGACAAAGGCAAGACAGCAAAGATGTGCAAGCCGATCTTGTATATTTCGTTGGCAGTGTTAATGCTAGGATCGTGCATTGAGCTGTCCGTCAGTGCCAGGACCGTGCATTGAGCTGTCCGTCAGTGCCAGGACCGTGCATTGAGCTGTCCGTCAGTGCCAGGACCGTGCATTGAGCTGTCCGTCAGTGCCAGGACCGTGCATTGAGCTGTCCGTCAGTGCCAGGACCGTGCATTGAACTGTCCGTCAGTGCCAGGACCGTACATTGCACGATCTACAAACATGTGCATGCTGAGACCAAGTAACATATAGATCAAGAAGGAGCTGACGGTTCAAATCTTTGCTGCCAACCCGGGAGTTGAGGATTTGAGGATGCCAATTTTTGCCTCGTCAAATGAAAAGGTCTACAGAGAATTCCTACAAGTAACAGCTATAAGGCACACTCCTCTGGCAACCTTTAAAAATTGCTTCGAATCCGAGGGAAAGCAGCCAATAGCTTTGAAAGAGAGTTGTGTCGAGACCTAACACTAATAAAGAGACTCCAGGTATACAATGAACAGTTTGCAGCCCTACCCGCCGTACTATAATTAAAGCATAAAAAAAGAAGTTAGATACCACCAAAAAGGCGAAACATGTATAATTATGTTTAGTTTAATATCATAAGATGATCCAAGTTATTTGAAGGATTCAAAGCGGCAAGGTCAACAGTATAATGGTATTTAATTTGAAATCCCAAACACAAACGTTGATATTAAACCTAGTCGGTAAAAATTCAATACAAAAATAAACACAATGTATTGTAACAAATATTAACTTTGATTTATTTATTCTGTAAGAGAAGAAAAGCTTGTACTAAAAAAAAGGTGTATTTTTGGCAGCGACAGAAAGAGACGGGCGGACATACCAGCTAACCAGACAGACAGACAAATTGACAGACCGACAGATAGACAGACTGACAGACAGATTGACAGACAGACAGACAGACAGACTTGTTCAGCGCATTTCGCAAAAGCTGGGTTTTTTGCGGACGTCGTAAGTCAAGATTTACAAAAATAGCATACGTGGACCACGCCAGTAGACTGACGTCTGCCGATACTTTTTGTAAATGCATTAAATCCTCTTTTTACAGAGCCTGTCACATTTTCTTATTTTTGTTTTATCAGCTATTCCGACATGACAAAATTTATAATTATGATTGCATCATCCATCAGATTCGTACCAACTTCATCTCAAATGGCAAGACCCTTCTACCCCCCCTCCCCCTTCCCCCCACTCTCCCGGTTAAAAATAAACTGACACCGACAGAAGCGTCTTGATATTGGTGCTAGAATTCACACTAACTGTATTAGACACATAAACGGTTATCAGCATAATCTTTAACCCATTACCACACAATCCCTACTTTTGACGCCCCTGAGAAAGAAGCCTTTTGAAAACACTGTAGGAAAAGGAGAAAATGCTGGTAACCAGCATTTTCTCCTTTTCCCACAGTGTTTTCTACCCCTCCCAGATCAAATTTCAATTTTTCAGTCACTTTTATTTTGTCGTCTGCAAATGCTTTCAATTTGAACCAGTCTGAAATTTTGTCGTGTGGTAATGAGTTAAAGCGGCACGCACTTTACTACTTTAAATATAATCATTCCGTAACGAAGAGATGCAGAAAACAATTATCACAGTCTAATTTTTAAACATGTATAGATTTACATTTACTTGAACATCTATGTACGACGTAGGGGGTATTAGGGTGCAAACAGGTACAGCTCGGTTACAACATTGTTTTCACTCTTTACCCCACGTCAAAATTCTAGTCTTGCCCAAATTAAAGACCTTCGGGGAAACACAGTAAATGAGCTTCACTTAATAGAAGGTGGCTTTGAAAGAATTGAAAAACCTGATTATCAGTATTTTCTCTGCATTCCCCAATGTTTCTGAAAGGCCTTATCTTAAGAATCAAGATTGTTTGGCAAGAGATTATTATTACCTTCAAAACTAATTTCCCATGTTTTTGTCATTGTTATTGACACACAAAGAAAATGGACAATTTCGATCAATTGGAATGACCATAACATTTCCAAATTCAATTTTGTTTTTTGGTCGAATATCCAACAAAAGTCATTGGACGGTTTAGATCCAAAGCCCGACTGCGCAATCTTGGTCTACACTCTTGGAAAAAAGTAACTACATGTATGATTGGGAGAAAAGTTAGAAGGGTTGTTCATCTTGTATTACTAATACATGTAAAAATAACTCGTTACCCCATTACCAAACGACAATATCTTAGACTGGTCCAAATTGAAAGCATTTGCAGATGACAAAATAAAAGTGACTGAAAATTTGAATTTTATTATTATTATTATTATTATTATTATTTTTTTTTTTTTGAAGGGTAGAAAACATTGTGGGAAAAGTAGAAAATGCTGGTTACCAGCATTTTCTCCTTTTCCCACAGTGTTTTCAAAAGGCTTCTTTCTCAGGGGCGTCAAAAGTACGGATTGTGTGGTAATGGATTAAAGAAAACGGATTGATGTGATTTTGAGTAGTTCAGTTCTTGACTCAATGTAACTCTGGCTCAATTCTTTTTTACGACTCATTTAGTAAATCAATCAACTTAACAAGACATTGCTCTGTGAAACGGGGCGAACAGTATCGACCCACGTCAGCCTGCGCCGAAACTTTTCGCTTTTAGTCAATTTTCTGTATGTCAAAGGACCAATCCACCTCATGACTAAACCTGGCCCCTTTTCCGTGAGCTTGGGTCATATGAATAAACACACACAAACATTCAAATACGTCGCATCATTTTAAGCATTTGTAAATTTAGGTATATATTGAGAATAGAGAGTAGTCGGCAGTTTTTGGCTACTGCTCACCAACCATTCCTAGTCTGATAACCGAACTGTCTCAAGTTCTCGACCTTTTAGAGAAATGTGATTTCTGATTGGCTAAACCAGTTACATGCAAATAAGCCAACCAAAAATTTGTGTTACTTTTTAAATTTCAAAACTGGAATAAGAATTCAGTTTACTCGTAGAATTGTTTGTGAATACAGATCCGGGTTGTTTTGAATATGAAAGAGCGGCTGCTGCAACGATTTTGGAGGACAAGAAGAAAAAAAAAAAAAAATAAAAAGATTCTATGAGGAGGATAAATGAAAGAATAAAAGCATGCTCTTTTAACAAAATTATGAAGCTTTAAGTCATCTCTTTCAATATGCGTAATTTGATTCACTGATAATTCGAACGCACTGACTGCATGGTTCTTTCTTCATTTCAACAGTTGGCGTATAACTATCTAAAACATTTTAAACGGCCCTCCCTACCTGTACGGTTTGATTTTAAAACGCCCCTTTTACCACGTGTAAAAGGTGCCTGTGCTCCGAAATTAAGGAATCAATTCGAACAAACAGAAGAAAGTTAAATTCTACAATTTTCTTTTGATTAAAACTCGTTCTGCAACGTCTATAATTCGCCTGTTGCTGAAAACCATGTTCAAATACATTGTACGGAAAAGAGACATTGCCCGTCATTGACAATTTCTCTTTTAGTCACCAGTCTAGTTCTGGCGAAATCCAGGATACACGGAAACTGTCGTCATGGTATGTCTGAAACGATGTTGAATGTGGCGTAAAACAGTATTTAAACATTCAACCAATCCCAATAACGACAGGACTTGAAACCAGCGGGTCGCTAGCTCCAAACTCAGCTCGGCCAATTCCTTAGTATTGATGGTCGTCATTAGATTTCATTCCTCTCTCATAGCTGATCATTGTGTCGAGGATGGCTTCACGGGAAAAAAAACCAGGGCTTATCTGGGAAAGGTTGATCCTACAACCGGATGAATTCTAATTTGCTCATATCGTCGGTTTACTTCGAAAATCTCACAACTACAGCTTTTAACAAGCTGTAATTACGAGGTTTTCGAAGTAAACCGACAATATGACATGCAGAAAATTTACAGAAAGCACAAGGTTTTGACACAGGTCAGCCTGCCCCGACTACGCAAGCCGACCTGAATCGATAGACTCTGGAGATACTTTTAACTCCTCTTTCACAGAGCACGGCTCTATACGACTTGCCTTTCTCAAGAATTCTGATTTTTCTCCTAATTGCACTCTCTCCCCCTGAAACTTGAGAGGCGTTAAAGAACTCCTTAATGGATCAGCGGTTAAACATATTATCAGTTCAATGAATATCTGTACAACAATGGAAACAATGACTTCAAAGGACCTATGTGTAAGTTTAAAGCTATTATCGTAAATGTGTCAAAAGGAAATCAAAATGAAATAAAAGAATAATAATTTATAATCTCTGAAAATTATAACATTTTATGGGGTCCTCCTTAGCTCATAATTATGTGGTAATTTAAAATTTAAAAATAAATCCGGCTGATGTTACGAGTTACATTGGAGTACCATCGGGCAAGCCACTGTAGATTTCTAGCCTTATACTTGATAAATCCTGCCATGGAAAGACATGAATCACCGTGACATGAGTGAGACAGTTCTACTTTTGTCGCATTTTCACAAATTACAACATAAAATAGGTTGATCGATGTACAAACTGCCTTGTTGGATCATATTTGTAACAAATCATATATGTAACACCTGTTACATATATGATCACATATGTAACATGTGTTACATATATGACTCGGAAATCAAGCATAAATGTAACATATTTTGTGACGAATATGATCGATGCCGGTTTTTGATGTGACATGAAATCACATATGTCACAGGTCAATTTTGATTTAAAAACAGTACAAAAGAATGCATATTTACATCTGAAACACATTTGTAGCAGGTTTTTATTCACCAGATGGGCCAATATCTTGATACTGATTTGTTGTGTCACTTTGTCCATCGTCGTCATCGGCGGTGACGTCGACGTCACTCTTTCGCGTCCGCTCCATTAATAAAACTGGAACTTACTTTTTAATCGAGCTTTCCGCACACGAGGAGCGTTTGGTCCCAACTGTGAATCATATGTGAAGCTTATGAAGAACAACTGACTTGAAAAGAACCGACATCAAACAAGCCGAAAATGACCCTTTTCATTGTCTCTTTCGATGACGTCACCATCTTCGCGTGGGAAAAATGTATACAGTGGAGGTGCTAGTTTAGCAAAAGTGCTAGTCCCGTAAATGCTTACTTTCAGTCACAATTGAGAGTTTCCATACGCCCGGCGCGCGTTTGGGTTATACGCTACAGTGTGACTGCTGTTTAAGACTGTTACACCCTGAACAACATGTGGCGCATAGTGAAGGGAATCACACCACAGTTACGGAATATATATGGCACCAACACCCGGGATTTCCTGTCATCAAATGATGTTGAACGCCGACTGAGATAAGAAATCTGTCTTGTTATCTTTTATTCAACAATTGATCGACAGTCAGTACGAGGCGCAGATTGTTGGAAGTTAAACTGTATGATGTGTGTTTTGCCTTGAGTTCCAATCTGCAGATCAATTTTCTTGCTGTTTGGATGTTGCTGGACACACTCACGTGCGCGCTCGAGATGCACTGGTACCTTGGGCAAAAAATCATTATTCCACACGTCCTCTCTCTCTCTCTCTGAGGTTGATTCAAGTTGGAGTGAGTCTCGAGAGCGATTAGCTTAATGTGCTAACTATTGTTTTGCAATCGAGAATAAAATCAATAGTGTAAAGAATATAATGATGTTGCTATTGCTGTTAATTGTTTGAATACAAATAGACAACTAAACCTGTTACATATATGCTTCTCATGTCAACCCCCATTTCGGACAAACACATTTGTAACACACTTTATCTGTTACGAATGTGATCATGTACGTAACAAATGTGTTACATATATGATTTGATACAAATATGATCCAACACTGCCTAAACGTATTACAGACTTGGTAAATTCAAGTATCGGTGATATATAATGCCACGCGCATTGCGTTCATTCAAATTGCTGTATCGGTTATTACAAAGGCAGGAGTCTGTTTCAGAAAGATAAATGCTTCACGATATCTTTTACTATACAAAATATACTGACCGCTGCACCCTTACACATACTGCAGTTTCAGATCAACACAAATGGTTCCAAATAACATGAATAATAAAATCTAAAGGAACTAAAAATACGGTTCAACGGTATGGAAAACGTTGAAGAAAAAGGAGAATACGCTTGTTATAATTGCTTGCTGTCAATAAAGAGGAGATGAAGAATCCTGTATATGTAGCGAAGGATACATTGGGAAATCTATTCCCACACAGACTATGTTGAAGGATGCTTATATCTGCTAATGGTCCCATGTTCTAACTCGAATTGAGTTCATTATTTAGAAAAAAATTCAGTAACATAAACAGACTCATATCCTGTGTACATAATATGTTTCAGACTCAACTAATAGTACGGTCAGAAATCAGTAAATGCCGCCTGCCGGCGTGGTAACTGCCAGTTTTCACTCAAATTCGGCCGGTGGCAGCCCGGTGGCAACTCGGTGGCAGGCAAAATCGGCAGGCGGCACTTCAGTCGCCGCTAGGACGCCGCTGAAGTTTTAAGAAAAAGTTAGCCGATTTTTTCCAATTGTGGCTGTCGTCAGGGCGCCGGTGTAATGCAGAAAAATGACCCCCATTACAAAATGACCACCGGGTCATTTCTCTGACCGTAGGTCATTTTGTAATGGGAGTCATTTCTCTGCATTACACCGGCCTGGCGCATTTCGTGGTCGCGCTGTGGCTATCAAGCGGCAGACGGGCGGCAGCGCGATTTTTACTCGGTCGTCACGGGGTTCGAGGGCCTTCAATCTTCGGCCGGCGATCGGTAGGAACTAATTGCCACACTCCAGGATCCGGCCTGCTACCGTTATGCTACCGCCATGCCACCGTGCGATTTCAAAATACCTGCCGGCGGCAGGGCGGAGACTGAAAAGCAGGTGGAAGGCGGCTGGCGGTCTTGGTAGGTGGCAGAATAGCGATCTGCCGAGTGCAGACTCCCGGGGCTATTCAGAATAAGATATTGTCGTCATGGCGATTCTAACAGCACCAGGTCGACTCAGAGACTTGCATATTGCTGGGTTGGGCTCTGGTCTCTTGCACTTCGTATATCGGAGAAATTCAAGTTAAGGCTGGTCCTTTTCGATGCCAAGCCAGGAGTGAAACTCCCCACAAGGTTACCAGTTTAACAGATTGTGAGAAGAAAACGGCTGCCGAGGCATATTGTAGCTATACGGGAGGGTATGTTAAACTTTTTAATTTTGGTATCGGCAGTAAAGTAGATATTTGGTCAGTGAGCTTTCGGAGTGGAAATACCCAACACTTTTTTTACCTTTTTTACATTGGTAAGTTGAAAATCTGGCATACCCACATAGTTATACCCTCTTTTCCCCACAATCCCGAGTTATCAAACCGGTCCTGCAATAGAGACCTTTTGACAACATTGTGAAACAAGGAGAAAAGATTGGTAACAAGCTTTTACATCCTGACCCAAATATTTTCTAACATCAAATAGGTCACTCCACTAATTTGAGCGCAACTTAACCTGTTGCTTGCTAATGCCTTCAACATGGGCAAGTCTAAGTTTTATGGTACAGATACAAACCGGGGGATCTTTCATTTTTTATGAAATCTATCATCTGTCTTTGGCTCCTTTCCAGTATTTCTTGTGAGTTTTCACATGTGATAGCAGTACTATACCAGCTTAAAAACTGGTTATTACAAGGATGTAGGAGACTCCTGCACAGCCTGCTGGTACTAGTTATGAGCAACAATGGGATAATACTAGAGGAACAAAAATTGGGGCTGTGCCAGAGACATGAAGGTACATTGAAACCCCGCCCCTCCGTTTATCAGTGGGCTGCTCAAATGTAATTTGCCTGGAAACAACGTCTAAATAAGCCTAAAAACTAATATTACCTCTATAATTTTGTCTTTTTCTTAAAAAGTTCACAAAGTTTGTAGAGACATGAGAAGCTTATATACCTACAGACCTGGGCCTGTATTCACTTCTGATTGGCTAAACCATTTGGTTTAGCCAATTAGAAGTTGTGTTACTTTCAAGTTTGGAAAAACTTGAAGAATAAGACTGAGAATGTTCCTAAGAATGGTCTGTGAATGTAGATCCTGGACTGGCTGATATTGTAGCTCCACTATTTGCTCTTGTCACTATTATATTTCCCGTGGAACCCTTAAAATCTCTATTCAGTATATACTTTTATCTGAAATTTAAGGATAATAGATGTGTGATCAATTAATACTATCTGACAGAATTTACTGTCTGATCATGGTTCTATACCACCCATTACCTAAAATTCAAACGCAAGAACTGTAGTCGCTTTTATTTTATAAAGTTTATCAAACAATTCTTCTTTAAACCTATACCATACAATCCCTGGTTTTACGACCCTGAGATAAAAGCCATTTGAAAACATTCTGGGAAAAGGGAGAAAATACTGGTAACCAGCATTTTCTCCTTTTCCCACAATCTTTTCTACCCTGATGGACACAGATTTCAATTTTTGAGTTATCGCAAGTACTTTCATCTTGGACCAGGGTAAAATTTTGCCGTTTGGTAAAGAGTTAACGAAAATGAAGAAGAATGCTTTCGAAAGCATTGTCGGAAAATGAGGAAATGCTTGTAACAAGCATTTCCTCATTTCCCTGCAATATTTAATGCCCTAAGGGTTAAGTTCATTTTTTACACATATGAACTCGAATATCATTGAGTGCGGATCTTTTTAATTAGGAAGCGTCAAAAATCTGTAATTACATTGGAAGAGGTGAATTCGGCAAGAGAGGGACCTTCTTACTAATTTTCTTCAAAAGCCTATCTTTTCGAAAATAATCGAAATACTTTGGATGGGAGTTTATAAACGAAGTGTGCGAGTCAGTGCAAAAATACAAAACAAGTTAAGAATAATTTGTTTATCGATTTTTAGTAAATTGCTTGGATTAATTTCAAACAAACCACTCCGAAATATCTATACGTAAAGATAAATGGCGCTTAAGAACTAAGTTTTGAGGTTATAAATCTCTTAAATTTATATTAAAGTCATACTGTCAGGTAAGCTTCTATGGTTGGTTAAATTTTCCAGTGAGTGAGTGAGTGAGTGAGTGAGTGAATGAGTGAATGAGTGAGTGAGTGAAAAAGTGAAAAGGTGAAAAGGTGAGTGAAAAGTGAGTGAGAGAGTCAGTGAAAAATTGAGTAAGAGAGTGAGTGAAAAAAGTGAGTGCAAAAGTGGGTGGATGGGTACGTCAGTGAGCGAGCGAGCGAGCGACTGACTTATTGACTGATTTTCTGGCTGGCTGGCTAGTTGGCTGTTGGTTGGTTGCTTTAGATAACTAAGTGGGGGCAGAAGGGTTTAGTAAATGAACAATTGTTTGGTCTGACAGACTACTGGTCTTAGATAGAGCCACTAATCTGCTTGAAAGGTGATATCCAATTTCCAATGTTACGCATTCAAATTATTTCCTTTTCTTAGGGTGTCCAGTAATGTATTTAAGTAGCTTACACACTGCTTAAACTAATTTTTAACAGGTACTTTTCTAAAACAGGCACAATCGTGAGCATAATGACGATTTACAGCCCGTATCGCCTTCCCATTGTCCTTGTTAATATATGAATATAAACTGATGTAAGTATTTGTCAATAGAGTATTTCGTTCGTTCTTTCTTTTTGCGTTCATTCCTTATGTCGATTGTTTGATCGTACGTTCGTTCTTATAAACTTAGAGTCAATCATAAGAAAGTATTTTGCAAAACAGAGCAGGTTCCGATCATCATGCGCCGTTCAAATGCTACCAGTTTTTTTTGGTATTTGTCGAAGACAATACCACCATGAGTTCAAAATTGAATTTTGAATACCATGCACCTTACTTCGTGCAAAGCCGAAGGAAATAAACCCGAATAAACTTAATTTTTCAAAGCCAAATGAGTTTTTCGGTCCCACTCAGATATGTAACAAGAAATGGCATTTTAAAATATACTGGACGAGGCCATCGATCATGAAAGTATTAATTTTTTACTGAAAATAGCTTTACTCGCTCATAGATTTCTATATTAGTGCAATGATACAAAATTTGTCTACTGGTCGTTTGGTCCTGGGCTTTTTCGTTCCAAAACCAGTTCGTCCCGGCCATGGCTTGTTAATCCCATGATTGCGCGCTACGCCATTTACGCCATTTGATTTGGCATGGATATTTATAGATTGAAATAATTGATTGTAAGATTTGGAATGAAATGTTAACGGTCAAGGATATGTCAAAAACATAGTTTTCAGGTACAAACTTAATTTTATTCGATATTCACATGGTTTCTCTTTCTGTCCATCATGCATACAACTGTCAAGAGAAGTTACCCCTGACTTGTGTTCAAAGGGAACCCGAATTTTGTCATGAGCGCTCTCCCTTCAAGCAAAAAAAAAGATATCCATTTGCTTAGTAGGTTGACTTTCAAGCCAATATTTCAATAACATGCCTTTTTTTCTTTCAAATTATCAATGCCACCCAATGGCATCCTCGAGAAATAACACTTAAGCGTTTTCAACGCTTTGATTTAAGGTACAGTAATTGTTACGAGAAAGTGTCCATGTACACGATATAAAAGTTCTAAAGAAGAGAATCGTGATGTTCCTATGTTGCTAATCTGGAATTATGAAGCACAAAGATGGAGACAGACTGATATGCCAAGGATGTCATTCAATCCTTTATCACACAATCCGGATTTTTAACGAACATAATGAAAAAAGTTTATGAAATCATTGTGGAAAAAAGAGAAAATGATGATAACCAGCTTTTATTTCCTCTTCCAATAAAGTTTTCTATTTTTTCCAAAGGCACAGTTCATCATTTGAGCTACATACCCCTGATTGTTTTCAAATGTTAACAACCTGAACAGGTCGATAGCTCTGTTGTGTGGTAAAGGGTTAAATAACTTGCCTAACCCTTTCCCAAACAATCCCTGGTTTTCACGACCCTGAGATAGAGGTCTTTTGAAAACAGTGTGGGGAAAGGAGAAAATGATGGTTATCAGCATTTTATCCTTTTCCCACAATATTTTCTACTCTGCAGCAAACAACTTTTAATTCTTGAGTTACATTTATTTTGTCGTCTGCAAGTACTTTCAATTGTACCAGTCTAAATTTTTGTGGTTTGGTAAAAGGTTAATAGAACATGCACATATAAAAGATGTAACCACTGTGAGTGTATCTTTCAACCCTAAACCTGCTGAACAAGTAAACTTTCTAGCCAATAGTAATGCCCAAATATTGATATTTCCGGATTATTTTGGGCAAAAATAACTTCTTATCGAACAGTATAGATCCAACATTAAACTGAACCTCTATGCAGTCTGATTTTGGTCTACAGTGTCCGCTAAAGGTCCTTGAGTCACGCTTAGCAGCCTAAGGAAGACATTATGCATGTATAAAAAATTTTACTCCCAGTGTTGAACCCACTCCAGCGATACAAAGTACTTGAATGTTTTTGATGGAAAGCAAAATAATGACTATATCTATACGTTAAACTTTTTACCGCATAATCCCGACTTTGAGCGACCCTTAGGGAGAGGCCTTTCGAAAACATTGTGGGAAAAAAGAAAATGCTGGTAACCAGCATTGTCTCCTTTTTCCCGCATTTGTTACTATCCTTTCATGACTTTTTGTTATATTTTAATCAAATCTAACTTTTTTTCCTGCAAATGCTTTTAATGTGGGCTAGGCTAAAATTTGTTCTGTGGTACGGGTTAACATTTAATCAAACGGCAAATTTTCAGGCTTTCCCTGATTGAAACATTTTCAGGTGACAATATGAATTTATCTGAAAATGGTGGAGTTTTTCTGAACTCTTATCCTGCTAAATAAAAGATGAAAAACTTTCAAGTTTATAGTAGAACCCCAGATTTTCCTATTTCAAGTGTACTTTTTGGAGCAAAGATATCTATTGATCAGACAGTTTAAATTCAAGATCAAAATGCACGTTCTGTGCAGTCTGATTTTGATCTACATCGTCCGATAAAGGTTTAGTGAGCCGGCTAGCAGCCTTGGGGTTAATAAGGTGGAAAACACTGTGGGAGAGTGAGAGAGAGAGACAGGCAGACAGACAGACAGACAGACAGACAGACAGACAGACAGACGGACGGACAGACAGACAGAGACAGAGACAGAGCGAGAGGGAGAGAACACTAGTTGCCAGCATTTTTACATTTTCACCTTTGCTAACAACGTTTTCTTAAAGCTTTTTCTTCATAGTCCTTTTCAAAGGACATTTTTCTTCAATGACCTACAGATTCGTGACTGTGAAGAGTTAAAAAATCGATTTTCTAGATATTGAAGATTTTTTAAAATTCCCACAGAAACTTATTTATAGCAGATGCTGACACACTGTGTTAGGCTACTTTTGACGCTAGCTATAGAATGTAGACAATCATAGCATCATTCTGGCGGAGAGGAAAAGCGAAATGTAAGGACGGGGGGGGGGGGACGACGACATGGACGGCGAAAATGAAAAACTGAAAATGATGATGATGATGACGACGATAATGATGATGATGATGAAAACTCACCAGACATAATTTAAAAGTTTATTCCGACGTTGAAAATTTCGATTCTCTAAAACTTGCGACACAGCACATCTCCAAAAAGTTTCCCTAATTTCTAAAGAAGACAAAAATGTATTAATTTACACTGTACTAAAACGTTCGATACAGTCCACCACTTAAAGACCGTCCATTATATAAAAGAATTTGCGATTTCTTCCATAAAAAATTACCTCTATTAAGGAGATAATAAAAAATAAGGAATGGTATAAACACGATCGTTCACAAATTTCTCACAAACTAAACTTATCGAGCACTGTATAAGAAAGCAGACTGGTATAAGAAATTAAATGTAAAGTACAAATAGCAATATAATGTATCCATTGTCCCATTTATGTCCAGTTTTATGTTTGCAAATCGAATTTTTCCAAACTTTATTGACTAAATACGATCTTTTATTGGCAAAAAAGATCTCCCGAATCACGTCTTTACACGAAGTGCTATAAGCATACACATTAAACTTAGCACACGTAAGGTCACCCTTTACTCCGGAAGATTTCCAGTTTCTCCCTCATATTCAACTTTGACTAATTCCCTTTTTTGATTTTAGAACAAGTCAAAATTTCAGTGCTTTGGGATACATTACAGATTAATGGCTATAAACTGATCATCAAAGTAATTTTCTTCGTGTATTGGTGTACATCATTAATTGCCAAAGACGAAATGAAAAACAGAAAAAATACCACAGTACTGATATTTTATCATGTATTTTTTTCAACCTACTAACATTGTTAGTGAAACATACAGAAAAACTTGAACAGTTATTATTTAAGATGTTCATCATTTGTAGTGCCAGTGGCTACTTTGGCCGCAACCGTGTAGTGAAGAGTATATCGAAGACGACGTCTGCTCGTATTTAACAACCATTTTTGAGCATATTCTTCGTCTTCTCTCCCATGTTTTCTAAATTTGTAAGTAACATAATTTCTGATTGGCTAAACCGAATGGTTTAGCAAATCAGAAGTTGTGTTACTTACAAATGTAGAAAATTCTTGAGAATAAAACAAAGAACGTTTGTAAGAATGGATGGTGAATACGGACCGAGCAGATTGCAGGACTTGTTGCGATGCATTGTGATCATGATGTGTACAATAATGAGAAGCAATAAATGTAAATTATACTTGACACCTCTATGAGTAAATGTTAAAAAATGAACAAAAAATTCGTTGTAAACTCCCTCAACACACAAACATGTGCGCCAAATAGTTTACCCGACAACTGAAATTTAAGCGAGTCCAAATTGAGAGCAGTTGCAGACGACAAATCTAATGTCACCCACAAATAAGATTTGTTCCTGAAAGAGTAGGAAAAATGTGATAATTGAAGAAAATATCGGTTACATGCATTTTATTTTCTCCTTCCCCCCCCCCACCCACCAACTGTTTCCAGACCGATTTCGAAGGCATAATAAGGCATAGAAAAGGATGGATAGTCGTAATAAATTGTCAAGTGGTTCAAGAATACAAATGGTAACACTGAACATCAATGCAAAAGGAGGTTTCTTTTTCTTGTGAACAATTTATACTTTTGCCACAATGTTTTCAAAGGCGATGAGCTACAGAACATGGAAATGGTCATGTAAATGGCACTGTGTTAACATTTCAACTCTTTCCCACAAAACAAATTTCAGATTCCTCCAAATTCGATACATCTGCTGACAGCAAATTCAAAATTTGTTCAAATATTCGCTCTCCGACAGGGTAGAAAACATTGTGGGGAAAGAAAAAATTCAGGCTCAAAGCACTTTTTCCTTTTCCTACTATGATTTCAAAAGTTTCTCACACAGAATTATTTGTTGGGCACTGATTGCTTCAAATAAAAATTTTCAGCTAATAGTAGACACTCTTAACTGCGATTTCAACATTGTTTTTGCCAGAAAGTGTCCACGTATCGGACAATGTAGATCCAAGGTCAGACTATACGTTTTGTGCAGTCTGATCTTGATCTACAGTCTTTAAAAGGCAATGAGTCAATCTGACCAGACAATGAAAAGAGACAGACATATCTATGAGGATTACAGGGTACAATCTGATAAATTTTGACCCTTTGTTGGCATAGCACAAATACATAAATTAACAGATTTTTAGGACAATGTAGACCTAGATCAGAAGTACCAGGCCTGTCAGTCTGATCTTAGAGTTAAACGGTGTCTTGTATTTAACTCACATTCTGCCGGAAAATGAATCCAAGAAAATACAGTAGTTGTGTGTTACCTCCGTGAAAATGTCGTTATTTATGAAATGCGCAAAGGCTTAAATGTCATAATTTATTATCAACAATAACTTATCATATATGAAAATCCACATAATAACCGCCTATTCAATACGTTCAAATAATTATAAGTACAAAATGTTTACGTCAGTCCGAGAGAAAACGAGTTTTAAAGACTTCGATGGCATAAAAGGGAAATTTTTTTTTGCTTTGTGGGAGGGGGAGGGGGAAATGTTTCTATTCCTTAATCATCTACTTCACCAGTTCAATTTTGAAACGATCCTGAGGAAACGGTATCTAAAAGAGTTGTGGTAAAAGAGGAAAGTGCAGTCAGCCAGCATTTTCTCTTTCTATCAAAATCTTCTTTCCTTTTCATAAACCTGCCAATAACTTGAGCCACATTTGAATTTTCATATGCAAATGCTTTCAGTTTAAACTGGTCTAAAGTTTTTATGTAAAATGTTAGACTTTCTCCAATAATCTAAATTATCAATGCTGAACGTGCTGAGTCAAAAGCGTGGCCTTTGCGGAGGGCATAGGTTCAGATTAGATTGCAAAATGGTCTGTTGTGTATGGTCAAGTTTGTCACATTAGACGAAACAAAAAAAAAACTTTCTGAATTTCAGTATTATTATTTGTGCTATTACTCCTAGATCGAGGCCGAATTAAGTTATTCATCACTTAACCCATTACCAAACGACACTATCTTAGGCTTGTCCAAATTGAAAGCATTTGTAGACGACAAACTAAAAGTGACTGAAAATTTAAAATTTGTTTTGTGAAGGGTAGAAAACATTGTGGGAAAAAGGAGAAAATGCTGGTTACCAGCATTTTCTCCTTTTCCCACAATGTTTTCTAAAGGCTTCTCTCTCAGGGGCGTCAAAAGTAGGGATTGCGTGGTAATGGGTTAAGAGTGAAAGATAGACTTGTGTTTTTTTTAGCTCACCCTAGCACAAAGTGCTAAAGGTGAGCTATTGTGATTGCTCTATGTCCCCAGCGTCCGTCGTCCGTCCCTCAATAATTTCTTTAAACATCTCCTAAACCACAGGGCCAATCTTGATGAAACTTGACGGGGATGTTTCTTAGGTAAAACTCTACCAAAAGTGTTCAAAGAATTGAATTCCACTCGTAGCTCTGGTTGCCATGGCAACAAAAAGGAAACAAATACAAAATCTTTGAAAATCTTCTCTGAAACTAGAAAGCGTAGAGCTCTGATATTTGGTATGTGGCATCTCCAAGTGGATCTCTACCAAGTTTATTTAAATGATACCCCCGGGGTCAAAACTGGCCCCACCCCGGGGTCATAATTTTGAGCATAGTAACAAAGAAGGAAACTTTAAAAATCTTCTTCTCTGCAACTAGAAAGCGTAGAGCTTTGATATTTTGTCTGTGGCATCTCCCAGTGGACTTCTACCTAGTTTATTCAAATGATGCCCCTGGGGTCAAAACTGGCCCCGCTCCGTGGGTCACAAGTTTGAAGGAAACTTGAAAATCTTCTCCTCTGAAACTAGATGGTGTAGAGCTTTGATATTTGGTATGTGGCATCTCCCAATGAGCAAGTGTGTTCAAATGATGCCCCTGGGGTCAAAACTGGCCCACTCCGGGAGACATAAGTTTGAGCATAGGAACAAACAAGGACAACTTTAAAAATCTTCTACTCTGAAACTGGAAGGCGTAGAGCTTCGATATTTGGTATGTATGTATGTATGTATGTATGTATGTATGTAGTGGACCTCTACCAAGTTTCTTCACATGATGCCCCTGGGGTCAAAACTGGCCTCGCCCCGGGGGTAACAAGTTCAAACATAGGAAGAAAGATGGAAAACTTTAATATTCTTCTCCTCAAAAACTAAAAGGCACAGAGCTTTGATATTTGGTATGTAGCATCTCCTGGTAGACCTCTACCAAATTTGTTCATATGATGCCCTTGGGATCAAAACTGGGCCAGCCCCGGGGGTCATAAGTTCAAACACAGGAACAAAGACGGAAAACTATAAAAATGTTCTTCTCTGAAACTCGATGGCGTAGATATAAAGCTATAGTCTCAGGTAAGCGCTCCAGGGCCAATGGCCCTCTTGTTTCGGTAGATATTTCCTCTTCGAATTACTTGTACTAGATTTTGCATTGATCCAAAATGGACCTGTTTTGTGTTGGGTAAATGATTAAATCTATTCAGTTCTATGCGAACAATAAGTGTGCCTAAATAGTTACGCAATATTAATATAGGGCCTACAAATAATCCTCAAGATGATTGGCAAAAAGTCCAGATTAATACAGAGTAAAGTGTTATTCATAAAAGTATATATATATATACCCTAATAAGAGTTACATTTCCATACTGTTTTGATACATTCAACTCTGGACTGCTATTCTTGTATCAGTGCTAAAAAAAGGTAATATATTTGTGCTGCTTCGGTAAAGAAAGAAGGAGAGGGAGGGGTCGGTGAATAAGGGATTCTTTGCTCTATATGAAAAAGAGAAAGGCATACTGTATGTGAGCTACTACAGAACTTAGACTAAAATACATATGCAAATATACATGTGACATAAAAACCATACAAAAACAAAAAGAAAGCACCAACCGTAAACTGTACGTAATATAATAATCAACCCTTATCCTACTAAATAGTAATGAAACTTACAAGCTGATAGTTAAAACCTCAAGATTGCTGTTTCAAAGTTTTTTGTTTTTTTTTGCTTTGGAGGTTGGGGATATTTCACGATCGGACATAGTAAACCAAGATCAGACTGCACATTCCGTGCCGTCTGATCTTGATCTACACTATCTGCAAAAGGTCTCTGAGTCGCGCTTAGCAGGTTCAGGGTTGAATTTACCTATATTTTGTGTACAGGGTTTTGTAGAACAAATATATTCATGTCGTCTCTATAAAATAAATCTTATCAATATATTGTCCTCGATTCTCTTTACTACAACGTTTTCCTTAAATGCCACCCTTTACCCAGCTGACTCGAAAAAAATCAATTATCTCTTCACCAAACGGCAATATCTAAGGCTTGTGCAAATCGAAAGCATTTGCAGACGACAAAATAAAAGTAACCGAAAATTTGAAATTTGTTTTGTAAAGGGTAGAAAACATTGTGGGAAAAGGACAAAATGCTGGTTAGCAGCATTTTCTCCTTTTCCCACAATGTTCTCAAAAGGTTTCTTTCTCAGGGGCGTCAAAAATAGGGATTGTGTGGTAATTGGATAGAATATACAATTATTTTGTATAACCAGTAATAAGTTGAAATTATACCGAGTTCAATTCGTTAATATTGCCGCTTTTAACATTCTTTAAAATCATATCTCTGTGACCAGGTCAATTTTTTCCTTGCTTTTCCAGAATGTCTTCATCATTTTCATCATAACGGGGGGGGGGGGGGGGGGGGGAGGAGGGGTGTCTATACAAACACATAAGTTCCAAAAATTACAACAAAAGTGCTGTGGTGTGATCATGAGATAAACTGCTACATTGTTTGAGGGCCGCGTACATCCATTTTACAGCCAACCCAGTAAATCTCGACGGTCACTGCAACATCCATATTTCTTCCTTGACATTAGGCCGACTTACCTGTGGTAAGGATTGCATTTTTTCAAGCTCTCTTGGTTGCCATATTTTGCCTACTTAACTCTATTGTGCTCTACATAATTCAACCCAGAGCAAGTGTCACAGTGGAGAAGTACATTTTGATAAGAGCCATACTCGAGGAAAAGGTGGTTTATTGCATATACGTACTGCATTATATGGCTTGCAAAACGCGAAAAAAAGGGGTTTTCGGACATTTGCGTAAAGTGTCGTTTCGGATCAGCTTGCGCAATACGTAGACTGATCCTAGACAAGACGACACTTCACGTATACATTCGATTTTGTACTACAGTGTACATGCGCCAAAGAGAAAATTGCAAATTGACGCAAAGTGTCGTCACGGATCAGCCTGCGCTAACTGTGCAGACCGATATGGTCGATATCTTTTGCAGATGCATTAAGCCATATGTTCGCGGAGTATGACTTCTTTCCCAAAAATAATGACATTGTGCTTCATAAATACGGAAATGTATACGATTTCCTTGCCTTCACACACATAACAATAATGACAATGTGCACATTGTTGGGAAAGGAACAGTTCTGACAGACAAAACACCAATTTTCCCATTGTTTTCCTTATAAAACAGGTGTACTGCGAGGCGTAAAAGTTCGCTCTAAAATAGATAAAAACCTGATCTAATATATTTCACGTTGTTAAGTCCATGACAATCAAAATACTGACAGTAACATTTAAAGCCTTTTCAGGCGTAGCTGAATGTCCTGGTTTTTTACCTATTTTTTGGGGGTACTAATAAAAAATGAATAAATAGAAATATGTGATTGGTTTAAATTGTATACATGTTTATTCTTAGGGTCCCTATTTGCTAACAAATCAACGCCATCCATCTTTTAACCCTTAGGCAGCTAAGCGCGTCTAATTGGCCTTTTGCGGACAGTGTAGATCAAGATCATACTGCACAGAATATGCAGTCTGATCTTGGATCTACACAGTCCGATGAAGATATCTTATTCCCTAGAACATACCTTTGAAATAGTTATTATGGGTTTTTAATTTCGAATCTAAAATTTTACTTTAGTTATTTAGCAGGGTATGGGTTAAGAGATATTTCTGTTCACTAGGTTTGTTACCTCCCTTGTTACAGCAAAGTTCAACTGTATGTAAATGTACAACGGGGATCAGTTTTAACTGTTTACAATCAAATGGAATCTCATTGTAATGATTTGTTCGAAGTAAAGGCTGGTCCGAACATACCTCTTGGGAAAATTCCAAAGAGTAATAAAAAATGTCCAGGACCCTAGGTCAATAATTGTCAAAGAAAAAAGGAAATAAAATGCAAATTAGTACAGATTACAACCTTTGATATTGATGTTTCATCAAAACCCAATAAATACCTCAATCAATAATCGGAATATAACAGTTCTAACTATAAGCACTGACCAAATGATAAGACAGCAGTACAAACTATTGGCGTCGTGTTCTATTTTATCATACAACATAATAAATTATCACATTTAAACTAGATGTTTGATGTTTTAAATCTGACAATATGGACCAGTCTAAAATGTGGATTAGAAATCATAAAGTTATTACATGAATACATGTATATTAAAGTCAACTCTGACTAAAGCGAGACAATGATGAATACGAGGAATCTTATCTGAATCCTTTGCCACACAATCCTGGGTTTGAACGAACTTCGAAAGAAAGAACGCTTTTGAAAACATGCAGGAAAAGCAGAAAATAGTGGTAACCAGTATTATCTCTTTTTTCCCACAATTTAACAGTCAAAACTCATCAGAGCTACACTTAAAATTTGGAGAAGTCAAACATTCTCGTTTGGTAAAGAGTTTATCCATTTCCAAAGAATCTCGACTTTTCATCGAACCGGACACAAAGAACACATCGTGGGAAAAGTTGAAAATACTGGTAATCAGTATTTTCTTCTTTATTTTTTCATAGCATTTTCTATTCTTTCGCACAACTTCATTTCATGTCTACTACTTTCGGATTTGTAGTACGAAGGTCCTTTGAACTCCGGCTAGTCTAGTTTTATAGACAGACCCTTATCCTGCTATCTAACTAAAATTTATTAAATTTTCAATTCAATATTAATAATCCAAATATTGCTGTTTAAGTTATGTTTTGGGGAATAATATCTCCCTGTCGGACAGTGTAGATCAAAGATCAGACTGCACGTTCTGTGCAATCAGATCTTGACCTACAGTGTCCGCAAAAGGTCAGCGAGTCGCGCAGAGCAGCCAAAGGCTAAGATTGATGTTTACTTTGTTTACAGCGTAGGGCAAAGCTTATCAGTTAGTGGCAGTAGCGTCAAATACAATGTACATGTACCTGCATTTCACGCACGTATGTCTATGGTAAGGTATTTTTGAAAAAAAAATGTGAGAAAAATAATCATTTGAGCCATTTTTCAATGTTTTTTGTACAAAATTATCCATAAATAACCATTTTTTCCTTTTGTTAGCTTTATACTAGTTGTAGGTTGATAAGAAGTCAATCTATACAGGATAACTCTAGTCCTTAGCACTAACGGGTAATTCATTACCAGAAAACGAAAAATAATACACCTGTCCAAGACTGAAAGACACGATAAATAAAATGTGACTAAAGAGTAAAATTCTGTTTGGAAGTGTAGATAATATTCGGCGAAAAGGAAAAATGCTAGTTACCAGCATTTTCTCCTTTTCCAAGGATGTTTTCAAAAGTTGAAACTCTGGACCGTGTGGTAAAGGATAAAACCATCACTACAGCTTGACAAAGAGGTCTGTGCTGCCCTGCTCCAAGACAGAAAAATGTTATTGCTTATTCGTTAAATTCAAATATCGTCCTTTGTTAGTATACAAACCTTGTGGAACGATATTTTCGTCTTCTTTGTGTACCGTCTTTATAAAGTTTTCTATACTTATATATAGAATGATTTATATTTTATGTGTGTACCGCTTTATATACTGAAATACTTGTTCTTTATACAAGTCTATTTTCTGTTTCATTCCTCTCTCACTTTCCGATGTATTTACAACTTTGTATTATTCACTGTTGTCGGTGGACCCTCTCTCTCTCTCTCTCTCCCTGTGACTCTCTCTCTCTTTCTTTCTAACTTTTTTAGCAGGTCAAGGGTTAACTAATTTTGTACTACGACCCTGATCTATGTTCTAAGTGACACACAATTGGCCTGCAACACGTGAAAGAAGGCATTAGGGCATTTGGGTAAAGTGTCGTATTGGATCAGCCAGGGCAGTTTGCGCAGGTAAATTAGAAAACACACTTTCCATTTTCAGGCACTTTTCTGTTTTGTTATGATAGGCTTGAAAGCTGTATTTTGTGTATTAAGCAGGAAAAGAGTTATCAGTGCGGCGTCATTGTATTTTCAAGTCATCTCCTGTAGATTACTTTCAAGACTGCAATTGCGTTACACGTTGTATAAAAGAAGAAAACTTTACTATGTCTTTGACTTTTATCATTTTATTTTCAAAAACAAATTGACGTGTATAGTGTAAATGTGTAGAACAAACTACGAAAACAAACAGATCCTTTTTTCTTTCCACAAAAAAAGTGCATTTGAACACTAATGCAAATTCGAGTCAAGATTTTATAACATCTGTTTTCATTTTCAAAAATAAAAGTCAATCAAGCAAACGATGATATTTGTAACTTAACTCCCTTTCATAATAGTTGATTTTGAAGACAGATTAAGACCCAGATGAGTTTATACAAGGCGTATGGTCTTATTTGGGATCAAAATGAATGAATAGTGTTTTATGGCCCGTCGACAACTTAGGGTCATATTGGGCGCACTTACTTAGTAAACAATAATGCGAGGTGAAAATAATATACATGTGCAAGAACGTAAGACAAACATGGTAAATGAGGAATTGATGAAACACAAAATGATGCCCCTTTTGTCGCCTTTTACGACATGCATGCTGTCACTTTTGTTCCGCCAGATGAAATGGCAGATGTGACGATCGCAGGACTGCAGTGATTTATTTGGGATCAAAAAAGCCTGTTTTATACAAAATATCTTAGTGTCTAGTTCATTTTTACAGAATGGCAAAACCATTTACTTCATACACTCAACGGCTGATAAAGAATACTAGATATAGTTCTGAAACAAAGAAGGGTGTTCAGGCTCCAGACAGAGGGAATGATTTTGATTTCAAAATTGAAAATATTAATTATTCTCTATTAAATTCTATGTTTTGGATACTCAATAGAATCGTCTCACTGAGACGATTCTAATGAGTTCCCACAACAAAGGGTTTTCAAAGAGAAATAATGGATTTAGAATACCATCACTCCCTCTTATCTGGAGCTCCGGGTGTTAACGTTCACCGTTTTGTCCAAGATAATTATACCGAGATTTCGACCAAAGCGAGAGCACAAAAACTAGGTCTTGCACAGAAAATAAACTTGTCAAACAAATAAACTGATACACAATGAGACAGACAGCCACAAAATGTTGATGAACAGAAAATGAATGCCGATGATTTATAAAAGAAAAGTGTCATAATAGTCTCATATTGCTCAATAGTTCAGCAAACGCACTGTAGTTTTTTTAATGCCTTCATTGATTCATTAAAATCTACTGGGACTCTTTTTAACCCTTTCCCAAACAATCCCTGGTTTTTACGCGTCTGGAATACAAGCCTTTTGAAAACATTGTAGGAAAAGGAGAAAATACTGGTAACCAGCATTTTCTCCTTTTCCCACAATGTTTTTACCCTATCATAGACAGAAATCATCTTTTCAGCAAGAGTTGAATTGTCGTCTGCAAATGCTTTCAATTTAGTCTAGTCCAAAAGTTTGTCGTTTGGGAAAGGGTTAATTAAAGAGCATTCAAACATAGTTGTACAGGAAACCACTCCTTCATGCATGGCTTTGTCCCGGTTTACATGTAAATACAATACCTAACATTTGCATTGGGGAGATATCTCTTTAGTTCGGTGGTTATGGTGTTGTCTTTTAAACCTCGAAAAAACAAGGATCTTATCCACATGGGTTCGAATCCCACCAGATGGGTTTTATTGTTCATCTAGGCATTTATTGTAAACTTTCATGTTCGTAAGAATGAATAATATGTACTGATAACAATGATTATGTATTATGAAGGTGGGAAAAATTACAGGTTTATGAAATGTCACAAAGGTTACATGTATGTTGAATAAATAATATTTACTATCTCTTTAACCATTATATGACCACTACTCTGAACACAACATTTCTTCCATGCACGAGGAGAACTTTCCTTTTACAACAATTACTAATAGTATAACTATGACCTACTTTTGACCATTCAAGACGTCCATTTCAATTTGATGAAGATTTCAAAGAAAACAATAAAAAACATCACAGAAAGTATGATCAACAAACAGTATGTAAAACAATCAAAATTATTATTATTAAATATACAAAATTCTTGTTATAACATATGCTTAGCATGTAGTTTTAAAACAAAGGACTTGTATTCCTTTTTGGAATGATATTTTCATGAAAATGTGATAAATAACATTATAAGAATTGGACGGAAAAAATCTTAGTTTCCAATACAAAACTGACATCTGCACAATAAGTAAAATACACTACAATACAAAGTAATACTCATTCCTGAAGTCAATTTATTTTTCTTGCAGTTAAAACTGGAAAATCCTAACAAAATTGAAATATATACTGATTAGCTCTTTACCAAACAACAAAATTTTAGACTAGTCCAAATTGAAAGAACTTGCAGACCTCAAAATAAACAGAACTCAAAAACTGAAATTTGTAGGAAACATTGTGGGAAAAGGAAAAAATACTAGTTTTCTCCTTTTCCCACAATGTTTTCAAAAGGCTTCTATGTCAAGGCCATATAAACTAGGGATTGTTTGGTAATGGGTTAAAAGATGTAAAAGTATGATCTTCAATATTGCATTCAAGAATTTTACTAATCACATAGGATTCCACAATATGGAAAGAACTACTAGAAAAATGGGCACTTGCTCGTTATAGACAATTGCTCCTATTTTCACTGGGTTTTCCAAACATTTAAACCTTTAATGAACAAGAGGGCCATGATGGCCCTGTATTGCTCCACTGGTTAATAAGATATAATATTACTAGCCAAACATTACAATACTTGGCCAATTTGTTTCGAACTTGAAGACATACTAAATTTTTTCTATAAAATCTGATAAAGTTATGACTCCATTTTTCTCCACACAGCTCTAATTACTTGAATCCTGACGGGCGTCCACACGATAAAGCCCCATACCAAATAATACAGCCCTAGAATGTGTGGATTTTCAAAGTTTCCTCTAGAAAAGGCCCTGTAAAACATCATACCCATGAGACATAGCTAAATTTTGTAGCCTTAGGACTTATTATTGTTTCTAAGCCTTATGGCTTGGTACAAGTAGATTCTTTTAGTTTTCCAAATATACGCCCATGTAAAACTTGTGACCTCATGGGAAGGGGCAAAATTTGGACACCCTTTGTAGAAACCCTCCAGATAAAGCTACATACCAAATTTGGTAGCTCTAGGCCGTATCACTAGGCAATAGATTTTTAAAAGTTTCCCTATATAAGCCCATATAAAACTTGTGACCTCCAGGGCCAGGCCAAATTTGACACCAGGGCTATAGTTTGGGTATTCTTGGTAGACACCCACTTGATAAAGACACATGCTAAATTTGGTCGCCCCAGGTCTTATGGCAAGGTATCAAGAGATTTTAAAGTTTTCCCTATATAAGCCCATATCAAACTTGTGACTCTCGTGGCAGGGCCAATTTTGACCCCAGGGCTAAAGTTTGAATGAACTTAGTAGAGGTCCACTAGATACAGCTACATGCAAAATATGGTAGGCCTAGGCCTTATTGTTTCAGACAAGAAGATCTTTAATATTTTTCTGTTTTGCTGCCATGGCAACCAGAGTTTTTGAAGGAATCAAATTCTTTCAAGCAATTTTATAGAAGACCATTCTGTGAAAATTCATCAAAATTGGATGAGTAGTTTCAGATAAGAACATGTTTGAAATAAAAGTTAATGCACACATGGACAGACAGACAGACAGACAGACAACAAACACCAGGCCATGACATAAGCCTGCTGGCCTTCGGCCATTGGAGCTAAAAAATTATGAATTTTCACAACCGCTTATGGAGAGGAGTGTTTTTCAAACTATATCGTAGGAAAACGAAATATAACAAACTAATTACGAAATTGTTCTTCCAGTTTTGTAATCTTTCAAAGAAAAATCCTTTATTTCAGCTAAATAAATGTGCCAAATGGAAATCACCATCCTCTGTGATCCAGTTTGGATTCATTCTGTTATCACCCCTAGGTAATTCCGCCAGTGTTGTCATAAATTATTCATGAAGCATTTTGATTTGTGATCTAAGTTTTTCTTTGAAAATGTTCATATCAAATCACATCATTTGTTGTGAATCAAACTTATCGCTACTTTGAATATAGTGGCACACTAACATAGCTGTGCCCATCAACACTACAATCGAGAAGTGTTTAATCCTCTACCAAACGACAAAATTCTAAACTGGTTCAAATTGAAAGCACTTGCAGACAACAAAATAAACTTAACTCAAAAATTAACAAGAGGGCCATGATGGCCCTGCATCGCTCCACTGGCTTTTTAACCCTTTACCACACAAATTGAAGTGTTCATGACCATGAAAAAGAGGGCCTTCATAAACAATGAACACTGTCAGGCAATACAAGTAGATTAATTCATTGGCATGAAAGGTAAAATCCTTGGAAAAATAAGCTGAATGATAGAAACCTTACTCTGAATTTATTATTCACCTCATGTGAGCATAAGTATTAGCATCCAAATGAATCACACTCCTTGAAAACAGAATATTTTCTATCAAAAAACTTAATGTCTAGCACCAATCATGTATCAAAGAAGTTTGATAATCAAGGAAAGTAAATAGTACCAAACTTTATCTTTCATAAAAAGTTATTTCCCTTGATTAATGTTTAAATTGAAGTGACTATATTTTGAAGCCCATGTTAAACTTGTGATCCCTGAATGGAGGCAATTTTGACCCCAGACCTACAATATGAAACTAGAATGTGTGTTTATAAACAAGAAGATTTTTTAATCTTGCCCAATAAAAAGCCCTGTAAAACAAGTTTGCTCAATAAAAGGCCCTCTAAAATATGTGACCCATGAGACAGGTTTATCAAGTTTTCACTGTAAAAGCCAATGTAAAACTTGTGACCCCTGGGGTGGGGTCAAACATGACCCCCAAAGTTAAAATTTTGGCCCTCTTGGTAGAGGCCCATAAGATAAAACTACACGCAAAATGTGGTAGCCCTAGGCCTTATGGCTATGTACGAGTAGATTATCAAAGTTTCCCTATATAAGCCCATGTAAAACTTGTGACCCCCTGTGACGGGGCTAAATTTGACCCCGGGGCTATAATTTGGGCACCCTTTGGTAGAGACCCCCTAGATGAAGTTACATGCAGAATTTGATAGCCCTAGCCCTTACAGCTAGGTACGAGTAGATTATTAAAGTTTCCCTATATAAGCTTATGTAAAATTTGTTACCCCCCAGGGCGGGGCCAAATTTTACCCCAGGGCTATAATTTGGACACCCTTGGTAGAGGTCCACTAGATAAAGTTACATGCCAAATTTGGTAGTCCTAGGCCCTATGGCTAGGTGGAAGAAGAATTTTAAAGTTCTCCCTATATAAGCCCATGTAAAACTTGTTACCCCCGGGGCGGGCCAATTTTGACCCCAGGGCTATAATTTGGACACTGTTGGTAGAGGTCCACTAGATAAAACTACATGCCAAATTTGGTAGCCCTAGGTCCTATGCCTAGGTAGAAGAGGAATTTTAAAGTTCTCTCTAAATAAGCCCATGTAAAACTTGTGACCCCCGGGGCGGGGCCAATTTTGACCCCAGGGCTATAATTTGAAGAAACTTGGTAGAGGTTCACTAAATAAAGCTACATGCAAAATTTGGTAGCCCGAGGCCTTACGGTTTCAGACAAGAAGATTTTCAAAGATTTTTGAAATTTTTCAGTTTTGTTGCCATGGCAACCAGAGTTTTTGAAGGAATTAAATTCTTTCAAGAAATTCTGAAGAGGACCATGACAGGATCATTTCTGTGAAGTTTCATCAAAATTGGATGGGTAGTTTCAGAGAAGGAGATGTTTAAAGAAAAAGTTAATGCACGGACAGACGGACGCACGCACGCACGACGGACAACGGGCCATGACATTAGCCCGCTGGCCTTCGGCCAGTGGAGCTAAAAATTGTTTCCAGCACAGTAGAAAACATTGTGGGAAAAGGACCAGCATTTTCTCCTTTTCCCACAATGTTTTCAAAAGGCTTCTATCTCAGGGTCGTAAAAACCAGGGATTTTTTGGTTAAGAGATTAAGAGTTAACAATAGATTTTTTGCATAACACCCAAAGTTTGTCAGTTAAAATCATTTACAAAGATGGATAGTATAGCAGAGTGGCATACTTAACTCACAGGAGACAAGCACGCCAATGGCCGCCATACTTGGTGACAACCTCAGGTTTTTTTTTTAGTAACAGAAGAAATGAAATTATGCTCTTTGTAAGAGAAAATCATTATGTTATGGATCTTTCCATAAGCTATAAGGGTACTCTCAGCCAATATGAATATTCATTAGAAACAACAAATTGCTAGTCAATTTTCCCAGGGGTGATGAATCTGGAGTTACATAATGCTTAAAACCTGGGTTCTGAGGATGGAAATGGTTTGAATATGGAAAAGAAACGACCAAAGTTTTGTTGTTTTGTATAGATTTAACTTACCCATTACCACAGAATTCCAACTTTTGACAACCCTTAGAAAGAAGCCTTTGGAAAATGTTGTGGAAATAGGAGAAAATGCTGGTGGCCAGCATTTTCTCCTTTTTCCACAATGTTTTCTGCCCTTCACACAATAAATTTCAAATTTTCAGTCACTTTTATTTTGTTACCTGCAAATGCTTTTGATTTGGACAAGCCAAAAATTTTGTTGTTTGGTAAAGAGTTAAAAGGCTTCCACAATCATGCTAGTGTGGTAAAAGAACCAAACCAAAAAGACTAACAGGATTTATAATGGTTCTAATTCTGCCCGCTTTTCTTTCTGTTTCTTCTTTTTACCAGATAATTTGTCTGCCATTTCTACTTCCTCGTATGAAGGTAACTCATCTAAAGGTGGAGCTGGCAAATTATCTAAATTTGGTGGATTATCTCCCTTTAGTGGAGGAAGAGCTGCCCCTCCCAGTTTAAAAGGTAATGGCGGTATCCCTTTTGCCCCCAGGGGTGGAGGAAGTGATGAGATATCTCCAAGCCTTTTCTGTAAGATGGGCTCCCCAGGGGGTGGGTGGAATGTTGGTGTGGGTGGGGGCATTTCGGGGGCTTCACCAGCAGGGTTGATGTTTGGTAAGGGAGTTTCAATCTCATCCCTTTCAGGTGGAAAGCTGGGTGCAAGAGTCGGCGGAATGTCAGGAGTTGGATTCATTTCTGCTTCCACTAGGGTAGAGGTAGCTGGGCGACTAGCCCCTGGGGTGGGGGCTACCTTTTCACGGCTTGGCTCAGGTTCCTTTATCTTGCTTGGATCCGACATTGGCTCCTTAACTGCTGTCTGATCTGTGTCTTGAGCCCTCTGATCTTTCCAGACCAGATTCTCACCAACTTGTAGTGCTGTACTAAGCTTAGTGGCGATCTCCTGAACCTGCAAAATAATGATGAAATTTTTTAATTTACCTACAGGTTCAAATCTAATTGAGCAGGTCAGTCACATTTCTTTAGAACCTTAATAAAATGAGCCAGACACTTCCAGTGAGAATTAAGAAACTGATTAGATTTAACTAGACTAAATGTTACATATTAGCATTACACATGTGTGGATTTTACAATGACAGACCAAAATGGGCCATGTAATGCTTAGCAAAGATACAGCTGGCTGTGTATATTTGATGGCATTGCAAAGACAGAAAAATGTCATGTTTTTCCAAACTGTGGCAAATACATTTTGGGTGAAATTCTAATAAAAGACTCTGTTACATTTATTTGTGGATTTGATGTCAAACTATGTACATAAATAAACCATACTAACCAATACAGACAATGCAGTAAGGTGAAAAAATATTCCTTCCTGCAACTTTATGAGGGTAGTTTGTATTGAAAAACATCATTATAGGAACCACAGTTAACTCTATACAAATTGTGGTTGAAACAGGAGAAAATCCTGATTCTCTTTTTCTTATAATGTTTAAAAGAGCTTCTTACAATAAATTATTAATTAACTATTGTATATATAGAAGTTATACATGGATACCGGTCCACCCAATACCAGTCACATTTCTGATTTCATATAGTACACAGGTCGTGACCCCGGCTTAATACGACTTGACCTCCGATCAATACAGTTAACCTCGTATCAATTTTAATGACCCGCGACCAATATAGAAATCCTTGAATGTGATTGGTCAAAAGTTCAGTGGCGTGAGCATCTGCGCTTACTTCTAGCTAATCACGTTCAAGGAGGCGGCAAAAAAAAAAGTAACCCAAAAATTGATATTTGTTTCCAGCAGGGTAGAAAACGTTGTGGGTAAAAGGAGAAAATGCTGGTTACCAGCATTTTCTCCTTTTCTCACAATGTTTTCAGGAGGCTTCTTTTTCAGGGTCGTAAAAAATAGGGATTGTTTGGTAAAGGGTTAATTAATAAAATTGTCATTAATCAAGTGATTTCGTATTGGCCCAGTTACAGGTCCTCGGTCAGCCGTATTGTCCCTCGGCCTTCGGCCTCGGGGCCAATACGGCTGACCTCGGACCTGTAACTGGGCCAATACGAAATCACTTGATTAATAACATTATAGAATTGTTTGATAAGGTTCGATGACTCAATCTACTTAGTGATGTAATGAATTCAATCACCAATTTGCTTACTAATTCATTGATCAATCAACTGACTTGTCTATTAATTATAAACACTATTCAATACCTCAGGGTCAGTGTTTGCAGGATTGGCAGATCCTTTTACGGCCTTTATCTTCTTCTCAAACTGGGAAAACTGTTTAGTGGCTGATTTTCTATCATCATTATTGTAGAGAAAAACAGCATAATTCAGGGAAATTAATGGGTCTTTTCTGAAATAAAAAATAACCTGTTTTTGTCATATAGGCTTGTACAGGAATGTAACATTTTGTTTAGGTGCCCACTGCATCCTAACAAATAACCACTGATGATTAAAGTTGTCCCTGTACAAATGAACTTTTTAACCCTTTCCCAAACGACAAACTTTGGACTAGACCAAATTGAAGCATTTGCAGACTACAATTCAACTCTTGATTAAAATATGATTTCTGTCTATGATAGGGTAGAAAACATTGTAGGAAAAGGAGAAAATGCTGGTTACCAGCATTTTCTCCTTTTCCTACAATGTTTTCAAACGGCTACTCTTTCAGACCCGTAAAAACCAGGGATTGTTTGGGAAAGGGTTAACTCATGATTTTCAGGCAGTCATAAATATGATTTCAGTAAAATCTAGATAGACCCTTTACTAAACAAACCTTGGTTTTCACTACCCCGAGGAATGGATGAAAATGCTGATAACTGGCATTTACTCCTTTTCCCACAATTTTTCTTAAAAGGGGCTTCTTCCCTGCAATCGGCATTTTCTGTTTTTCCCACAGTGTTTTCTACCCTTCCAAAAACAAACTTCAATATATGAGTCACATTATTTTTGTTGTCAGCAAATGCTTTAAATTTGGACAAGTCAAATACTTTGTCGTTTGGCTAAGAGGTAAACCATTATTTCATGTTGACAATATTTCATGTTTGTATCAGACCATTATGGAAAGTTTTGTGGCAAAGAAAGAAATTTCTCTGAAGAAAGAATTTCTTTATGTCCGCAAATTGCAAGTAGCCCCCATTCACCAGAGCCATGTTCCTTGATGGATCAAAATTTCACGAACAAGATTTGAAAAGGGTCAACCAAAGAACATCTGTGTGAAATCATTTTAAAATCTGTCCAGCGGTTTCAGAGAAGAAGATTTTTAAAGAATTTCTTAAAAAATTCCATTTGGTTGCCATGGCAACCAGAGTTTTGACAGAATCAAATTCTGCGAACAATGTTTCAAGAGAACCACCCAAGGAACATTCCAGCCAAGTTTGGTCCAACTTGGCCCAGTGGTTTAGAAGGAGTTGATGTTAAAAGAATTGTTGACGACGGATGATGGACGACACATGACAGACACCAGGTGATCCTAAAAACTCCCCTTGAGCATGTTGTGCTCAGGTGAGCTAAAAATGAGAGAACAGTAATATCTGCGAATGCCTTAGTGTTTCTAAAAAATCAAGATTTAAATACATTTGTAATATAAAGGCATACATACCAAATTACTTTAATTACTGATTTACAACCTGTGTAAATCAACGACCATAAGTGTTATATATAAAAGTCTTACTGATCAATCTGTAAAGCTTGTTCGTAGGCCATTTTAGCATTATCTGTGTCTTCCAGGTGTGTCAAAGCCACTGTAAGGATACAGCAAAGTTATGAAAATGTCATCAATGTAACACATTTCCAAACTAGAGCTGTCACTGAATGTGATTTAATATGTAACCCCTGCCAGCGTTTTGACAGAAATGAGCAATTACTAGTATTTTGGACACACAGACAGACACACTGACAGAGACATGGACTGACAGACAGTCAGGCTGATTCCCATATACTCCCTCAAAAAACATTTGTTTAGCAGGGGTATAAATAAAAAAAAAATCTTGACTTAATATTACTGATTAAGTGGCTGGCCTTTAAAGAACATTGTGGAAAAGGGAGAAAATGCTGATTACCAGCATTTCCTCTCTTTTCTCACAATGTTTCCTACCCTAACAAGGACAAGTTTTGTCATATATATCACCTTTCATTAGTTGTCTGCAATGTTTTTAAATTGGACCGGTCTAAGATTTCTTAATTAAGAGTAAATCAAAGGCTGCTACATTCCTTATATTTTCCTTTAGTCTGGCCAAAAAAAGGGGGCTCAATAAATAAATAAATTGTGGTCTATGATTTGTGAATAAAACAATTACATCAAAATATAGCAATGTAACAACCAACACACATCTTTACCCATCTTGCAGACAACCGCATTTGTCAAGCTATTGGTAAAGGAAAAATCTTTCATATCAAACCCTACTCAGTGATGAATATCTTTTTTTTTTTTACTTCTAGCCAAAGCAACACAATTTTAGACCTGTCAAAACTGATAGCATTTGCAGATGATATATCAAATTTAGCCAAAATGATAGAAATTGTCTATAACAGTGTGGTATATCTTGCTAACAGCCAATATAATGTTTAACAACAGGTAGAAGAGCACTTCAGATGAGTACCAATGCTTGGCTGCAGTTGCGTGACTTAAAGTGAAAATTCAGTTAAAAAAGGCACATAGCTGTGTCAGAAATATTGTGATGGTCTCCTTCCCTTGTTATATGGGTTTCCCTTTTGACAGTTAACAAATAGTCCGAGTTTGAAATAAATAGCTTCAGTGGTGGCAGAGATATTATAAAAGTTTCTTGCTAGACACAGACAACTAATGATAGATTTGGTCAAACAACTCATTACGATACACTTCTTAGTTTTAACTACTTTGAAGGAGAAAGCTTTTGAAAACATCGGAAAATGAAAAAATGCCAGTACTGGTAATCAGCATTTTCTTCTCCACCTCAGGGTTTTCATTTAAAGCCGATTGCCGATCAAAAACATCGGTTGAAATCGACTTTTAATCGGTTGTTTTTGCTGGATCTTTGAAAAATCGATAGCTCTGTTTATACCGAAAATATTTCACGCGTTGGTAACTGTACTGCGAAACCAGAAACAGTTGGTTTATGAATGTTACGCGGTCATTCATTGGATGCTTGCATACAATTATCCAATCTTAGGCCTCGATACGTTGCTCCAATCTCCATTTGGTAATCATGGACGCCAAATGCAAAGAGAAAGAAGTCCGCAAATTGCTGTTTATTTGATTTTGGTTTTAAAAACGCCAAATTAGACGATGACGCCGGTTAGTAAAGTTGACATAAAATTAACAATAAAGTTTAAACTGCGTGACTCAGTTTTTTACAGACCGTTTTGCAATTTTAATCCCGAGAAGCGAGTTGTCGTTGAACTATTGTACATTGACAATACATACTTTATGTTTCATATTATTTTTGTCTTCGGATATTTACCATCAAAGCGAATGCATTGATCTGAGATATATGAAAGATTATTTAATTTGTTAAATGTTTTAAGGTGAATTGGGTTAAATTTTCGGAAGATTTAGAAAGTAAATTTAAATAATAAAAATGAAATGTCCTATCTCCTTTGCTCTTTGTAAAAAATCAAATAGGTATGTGTATGTCTTACTCTTAATTGGCTGTGAAGTAAGACATGTTAATATTTGTTTTCATATTTTATACGTGTATTTTTCTCAAAACAGTATTTGGACCTCACTTACATACTGTATATGTACAAGTGCGATCCAAAAAATGTTTTAAGAGCAAACTCATGACATAATGATAGAGAAAAAAAAACAGATTTACCATCAAGGAGACCTCACAAAATAGGTTTAAAAAAGCTCAGAATCGTTTTCGGCCGGGGGGGCTTCACCTTGACCCACAAGGGGGCCTAGGCGGCCCCCTTGATCCCCTGCCTGTTGTTTTTGTCAATCGATCTGTTGTTTTATTTCAAAATGAAAACCCTGCCACCTACAAAGTTTTCTACACTTCCTGAGACAAATTCCACAATTTGAAACTTATCTGCAAATGCTTTGCAAGTCCAAAATTGCTGTTATAATTTATAGTTTTTGTTTGCATTGGAGTTTAATGCCATTTTCACGGCTTAAGTTATATCATGGTAGTAAGTGACGCATCAATGTGTTTCCTGGCTTTCTCAAACCAGTACTCACACAACTGTCTTTCAAAAGCCCCTGACTACTTTTCTCAAATGCATAAGAGGTGAGAAACAAAAAGTTTGCCGGAAAGAAAGTTTGCCCTAACTGGGTACTGAACCTGCAACCTCCAGGTCACAAGTCAGCTATGTTAACCAACGAGCTAACACGCCAGGCTTGTCACATAGTAAAGTTAAGAGTTAATGGGAAGAAAAAATTGTAGATAATTAGGGAAAATGTCAATTTTTGGCATCCTCTCCGTATCTTGAAGTGATGTAAAAAGTGTCTTCTTCCATTAACTTGTTTGGTCAAGGGTATAGAAGTAAGCAACAAATTTTGTATAACCTACCTGCAAGAAGCATGAACAACTGTGACATTTTTGGTCGTAGATTTATTGCTGCACTAAGGAAATGAAATGCAGAGGCATACTGCTGCATTGTTAGGTGAACAAGTCCAAGGTTATAGAGTATCTTCCAGTCAAAGGGAGCCAAGTAATTTGCCCGCTTCAAACAACTGATTGCCTGCACATAAATAGATCATTGTAAGTAAGTAGAGACTTCCAAAAAAATATCTCTTAGACTCCTAAATCATTGCAACATTATCCGGTATATTCCCATCCACTGTCCTTTCCATAAAATGTTGACAAAGGTCAGCATGCTTTCACCTTAAGACTTTCAGTCTGAAAAATTTGAAGTCAAACTCTTTTGATGGCTCAAAAATACAGCTTAAGCTCAGAGATTGTATTTTTTCCCTTACAGGCTAGACTAATCAGGTGGGTGGTAGAGATCCAAGATTAAACTGCATATTCTGTGCAAATTTATCTTGATCCATGTCATCTGCAAAGGTCTGTATTTTCACCTGTGGCAGTAAGAAGAACAAGCAATTTCGTTGAAATGATATCCCCCGCCGAAAAAGACCTTTTTTGATACAAACGTATAGGAGGTATTCTGTTTTGCATGTACATGTGGCCTTTTTGTTATTGGTCCATGATGAAATTATACATTAAGCTCCCTTGTTCCATGGCACAGGATTTCATTACATAAAAAAGGTCCATTACAGGATTATACATTAAGTATCCTTTTGGCAGAGCTTGGTATTTCATAAAAGTTGGAGATACACTGACAAAAAATTAAATTTGACATAAAGTCCCCTTTTTCCATGATACAGTGATAAATTCCAAAACCAAGACAACATGTGCTAGGTCGCATGATCTGTGAAAATCTCGTACAAATCTGTTGAGATATGTCCAGTAATTAAAGAGATACAGATGAAAAATGAAATTATAACATGAAGCCCCCTTATTCCATGATGCAGCTACAAATCCCAAAACCTTGACAATATGGCATAGGTCACATGATTGTGTGAAAAGTCCATCCAAATCTGCCAAGAAATGTGGGAGGTGTTGTGTTAGGTCACATGATAATGTAAAAATTCCATTCAAATCTACCAAGAAATGTGGGAGGAGTTGCCTTCACAAGAAATAGAATAAAATAAAACATGAAGCCCCTTTTTTCATGACGTAGCCACAAATTGCAAAACCTTGAGAATATGCAACAGCTCAGATGATAAGAAACATTCTGTGAAAATTCCAATGAATTCTGTCAAGAAATATGGGACGAGTTGCATTCACAAGAAATAAATTGAAATAAAACATGAAGCCCCCTTTTTTCATGATGCAGCTACAAATCGTTAAACCTTGAGAATATGCGATAGGTCAAATGATCAGAAACATTCTGTGAAATTCATTTCAATTCTGTCAAGAAATATGGGACTAGTAGCATTCACGAGAAATAAAATGAAATAAAACATGAAGCCCCCTTTTTTCATGACGCAGGTACAAATCGCAAAATGTTGACAATATGCAACAGGTGACATGACAAGAAATATTCTGTCAAAATTCTATTCAATTTCGTCAAGAAATGTGGAATGAGTTGCCTTCAAAAGAAATGGAATGAAATATAACATGAAACCCCCTCTTTCCATGACACCTTATTTACAAAAACAAGGGCAAATAACTCTGGTGTTGCACGGACTTGTAGGTGAAACTTTTTTTCCTGCATTTCCTAATGGAGGTTGGCAGATGTGACAAGTTCCATGTAAAAACTTTGTATAGTTTTGAAGAGAAGACTCCAAACATTAAAAGTGTACTTAAGTGTAACTTAAGTGAAACTTAAAATCGCTCTCAGTCGGCCATTGTGCATCGATCAAAAAAACAAAAAAAGTGTCTCGGGAGATTGGGTCATTGTACATGTGTATAAAGTTTCACGAAATTCCGTCCAATGGTATTGGAGATATTTGCTGGGACGGACACACTGACGGACGGACGGAAGGACGGACGGACAACGCTAAAACTATATCCCTCCGCTTACGGCGGGGGATAATTAACTGAAACACAGATGCTAGTATAAATCATGAATAATGCAATCTTTAAGTTTTGAACAACTTAAGGTAAACATTATCTTAACCATTACAGCATAGCAATACATTTAATATAACCATACTGAAAAGGATTATCAAACTGCAAAGATTGTGTGACTTTGATTAAGCTTGAAATCAAGTGCTGGAATAGGTCATGTTCTTGAGTCCTGTATGCTACTGGCTGCTCCTCTGGTGCCTTGCCAAATAAGCATACCTAGAAATACAAGAAAAATGAAACTTACTGCCACATATTTCTTCTTGCCAAAGAAGCACATCCCTATGTTGTTCCACAGAGGGGGACTTTCTGGACAGCTGACAGCAGCTATCCTGTACTTAGTTAGGGCAACATCAAAGTCTCCGTGGCTCTGCATCATACTTCCTGCTGCCATGATGGCCTTGACATGAGAGGGGTCATAGGTCATAGCATTGCCCAAATTTTCAAATGCTTTTTGATATTGGCCTACCTGTAGAAAAATGAGGTGAAAGTCAAAACCTTTGTAAAATGAGCACAAGAGATTACACAAATAAATGGTACTTTAACTCTTTACCAGACAAGAAAATTTTGGACATGTCCAAATTGAAAGCATTTGCAGACAACAAATTAAAGGTAGCTCAAATTACGATAATTGTCATTGATAGGGTAGAAAAAATTGAAGGAAAATGCTGGTTACCCACATTTTTCCTTTTCCCACAATGTTTTCAAAGATTTTCTTTGTCAGGATTATCAGAAGTCGGAATTGTGTGCCAAGGGTTAAGCAACCTAGATGCTAAAGAAAATTGTAAAGTATTTAACCCTTTCCAAAATAATCCCTGGTTTTTTAACCCTTTCCCAAACAACAAACTTTTGGACTAGACCAAATTGAAAGCATTTGCAGACAACAATTCAACTCTTTCTGAAAAGATGATTTCTGTCCACAATAGGGTAGAAAACATTGTGGGAAAAGGGGAAAATGCTGGTTACCAGCATTTTCTCCTTTTCCCACAATGTTTTCAAAAGGCTACTATTCCAGACCCGTAAAAATCAGGGATTGTTTGGGAAAGGGTTAAGAACCAAGATAGAAGCCTTTTGACGACATTTTTGGAAAAGGAGAAAATGTTGGCAACCAGCATTTTCTCCTTTTCCCACTCGTGTTTTCTACCCTGCTGGAAACAAATTTCAATTTTTGAGTCACGTTTATTTTGTCGTCTGCATGTGCTTTCAATTTGGGCCAGTCTAAAATTTGTCACTTGGTAAAAACTTAAAATAGAAAGCCATTTTTTGTCATTCAGTTTTCCACCTTTCCAATGGCAAATTCCAAAAGGATGAACTGTTAACTTTTAACCTACAAATGCTTTGAATTTTAACAAGACATTTTTTTTGTAAAGATTTATGGATTAAACAAAACTAGAGGCACTTGAGCGCCTGTATCACTCCACAGGCCTGATTTTTCTGTAACAGTAAAAAGAAGTTTTTAACAATTACCATGTATTCCTGCATTTTAGGTCACTAAAGAAAACAAGAGGACCATGATGGTCCTATATCGCTCACCTGAGTACCAAGCAGCACAGGTCTAACCTAAAGATATATACCAAATACATGTAACAAGGTTCAAGGCCAAATGATAATGAAACAGGAGCAGCAAATTGTTGCAATCTAACTTGAGACTTTGAAGTTCCATTCCATACAAGCAAGAAATACTGTAAAAATGAAGATCAAAGTGGAATTACTCAAAATTCCTGCTATGTAGAGTTATTGTTCTTGTGCACTGTACTCTGTAATATTGCAAAAAACATGAATACCAAGTTTGAAGTCGTTCTGACTTAAGATAACAGTTATATTCAGGGCAGGCACTAAATGCTGTAAAAATGACATTCAAAGGGAAATAACTTAAAGACAGCACAAGGTACAGTTACAATTCTTATTGCAACAAATAAGCATACCAAATATCCAGTCATTCCTCCTTAAGATGACAAAGTTTTGCTCCTGACAAAGCAAGAAATGCTATAAAAATGAAGGGGGAATAACTCAAAATTTGTGCTAGGAAATTATGGTTCTTGTGCAGTGCATTCTATAATTTTTCAACAATCATGCATATCAAATTTGACGATGTTCAGGCTGTAGATGACAAAGTTATATTCCAGACAAGCAGAAAATGCTGTAAAAATTTCAATCAAAGGGAATTAACTTATAGACAGTATGAAGTAGAGTTATGGCTCTTTCACACTGCACTCTGTTTTACTGCAATAAACACAAATGCCAAGTTTCAAGTAAATTGGACTGGAAATGACAAAGTTATGCTCCAGCCTAAGAACTATTCTAAAAAAAAAAAACTTTCTAATTCAAGGGCAAATAACTCCCGTTGTTCTGGTCACCCATAATCGGACTCATCTGAGATCTTAGAGTCATATATGTTGTGACCAAGTTTGGAACTAATTGGTTGATATTTGTAGATGCTAGAGTGTAAATAAAGTGAAATACAGCAATTTGTTTAATTCAAGGGCAAATAACTCCAGTTGTTCTGGTCTGAATACACCAATAATCAAACTCATCCGAGATCTTATGGTCATGTATATTTTGTTCAAGTCTGGTGTTGATTGGTTAATAATTGTAGATGCTAAAGTGAAAACAAAGTCAAATATAGCTATTTTTCTAATTCAAGGGCAAATAACTCCAGTTGTTCTGGTCCGATGAGACCCATCATCAAACGCATCCGAGATCTTATGGTCATATATATTTTGACAAAGTTTGGTGCTAATTGGTTGATATTTGTAGATGCTAGAGTGTAAACAAAGTGAAATATAGCAATTTTCTAAATTCAAGGGCAAATAACTCCAAATGTTCTGGTCTGATTTGACTCATACTCAAACTCGTCCGAGATCTTATGGTCATACACACTTTGTCCAAGTTTGGTATTGATTCGTTAAAAATTGTAGATGCTAAAGTGAAAACAAAGTCAAACATAGCAATTTTCTTAATTCAGGGGCAAATAACTCTGGTCGTTCTGGTCCGATGAGCCCCATAATCGAACTCATCCGAGATCTTATGGTCATATATATTTTGACAAAGTTTGGTGCTAATTGGTTGATATTTGTAGATGCTAGAGTGTAAACAAAGTGAAATATAGCAATTTTCTTAATTCAAGGGCAAATAACTCCAGATGTTCTGGTCCGATTTGACTTGTAATCAAACTCGTCCAAGATCTTATGGTCATACACACTTTGTCCAAGTTTGGTGTTGATTCGTTAAAAATTGTAGATGCTAAAGTGAAAACAAAGTCAAACATAGCAATTTTCTTAATTCAGGGGCAAATAACTCCGGTCGTTCTAGTCCGATGAGCCCCATAATCGAACTCATCCGAGATCTTATGGTCATATATATTTTGACAAAGTTTGGTGCTAATTGGTTGATATTTGTAGATGCTAGAGTGTAAACAAAGTGAAATATAGCAATTTTCTTAATTCAAGGGCAAATAACTCCAGATGTTCTGGTCCGATTTGACTCGTAATCAAACTCGTCCAAGATCTTATGGTCATACACACTTTGTCCAAGTTTGGTGTTGATTCGTTAAAAATTGTAGATGCTAAAGTGAAAACAAAGTCAAATATAGCAATTTTCTTAATTCAAGGGCAAATAACTCCAGTCGTTCTGGTCCGATTAGACCCATAATCGAACTCATCCGAGATCTTATGGTCATATATATTTTGACAAAGTTTGGTGCTAATTGGTTGATATTTGTAGATGCTAGAGTGTAAACAAAGTGAAATATAGCAATTTTCTTAATTCAAGGGCAAATAACTCCAGATGTTCTGGTCCGTATTGACCCATAATCAAACTCATCCGAGATCTTATGGTCATACACACTTTGTCCAAGTTTGGTGTCGATTGATTAAAAATTGTAGATGCTAGAGTTAAAACAAAGTCAAATATAGCAATTTTCTTAATTCAAGGGCAAATAACTCTGGTCATTCTGGTCCGATGAGACCCATAATCGAACTCATCCGAGATCTTATGGTCATATATATTTTGACAAAGTTTGGTGCTAATTGGTTGATATTTGTAGATGCTAGAGTGTAAACAAAGTGAAATATAGCAATTTTCTTAATTCAAGGGCAAATAACTCCAGATGTTCTGGTCCGTATTGACCCATAATCGAACTCATCCGAGATCTTATGGTCATACACACTTTGACTAAGTTTGGTGCTGATTGGTTGATATTTGTAGATGCTAGAGTGTAAACAAGAAAATGTGAACGGACGACGGACGGACGGACGACGGACGGACAACGGACGCCGACGGACGGTGAGTGATCACAATAGCTCACTCTGAGCACTTCGTGCTCAGGTGAGCTAAAAAGCTATGAAAAACATTGTGAGAAAAGAAGAAAAAAATAGTAGCCTGCATTTTCTTAGTTTTACACAATAATTTCTACCCTTTTTGATACAAGTTTTACTAATTTGAAGATTTATCATGTTGTCTGCAACATCTTTCAATTATGACCAGTTATAAAAATTTTGTCTTCTGGTTATAGTTAACTCATTACAAAATGACAAGATGTTAGGGTTGTCCAAATGGAAAGCATTTGCAGATGAAAAAATAAAAGTGACTGAAAATTTGAAAGTTTTGTGAAAGGTTGATAACATTGTGGGAAAAGGAGAAAATGCTGGTTACCAGCATTTTCTCCTTTTCCCACAATGTTTTCTAAAGTCTTCTTTGTCAACGACGTCAAAAGTAGAGACTGTGTGGTAATGGGTTAAAAAGGGTCTTGTTACAAACCATTTTGAGTGGGGAAACATCAAAATATAGAAAATATGTATTGTGGCAATTGTTTTATTGAAGTTGCAGGTTCAGTTTGATTGGATAATAAAATGCCTTATTATAACAGTAAAGCCCTGTCCCTCTTTGTACTAGGTCACCAGTAGGTCAACAAACCTTTACCAGAACTAATCAAAGTGCAGAGATTCTCTTGTTTTATATGAAAAGGATTATAGATTATGTAAAGTAACCATCTTTAACTCTTTACCAAACGACAAAATTTGAGAGGTGACCAAACTGAAAGCATTTGCAAACAACAAATTAAACATTGATGAAATGATGATTTCTCTCTTTGATATAGTAGAAAACGCTGAGGGAAAAGGAGAAAATGCTGATTACCAGCATTTTCTCCTTTTCCAAGAGTGTTTTCCAAAGACTTCTTCTTTACGGTCGTTAAAAGTCAGGATTGTATGGTAAAAAGACTTACCACCATAGGAACTAACCTGCAATACAACAATGAAATCAAAACTAATAGTTTGAGTGAAGAAATTTTTCAAAGATTTTACTTTATACCATAAAAGGAAAATGAGTCTCCCATAAAAGCCATATTTTTTGACGGATCTATTTTTTTTTCAAGGAATTCTGTAGACCTCTATCTAAGGAACATTCCTGCAAAAAAATACTGCTATCCAATTAGCGGTTTGGGAGGAGAACATTTTTAAAGGGTTTTTACTTTGGTTGCCATGGCAACCAGAATTATTCATGGAACACAATTATTTGAAGGAATTTGAAAGAGGACTACGTAAGGAAGATTCCTGTGAAATTTGGTAAAAATCCAGTCCATAGTTTCTGAGGAGAAGTTTTTTAAAGAAAAGTTTACGGACCCACGCACGGACGAACGGACGCACAACGGACACAACGCCATGACAATAGCTCGCCTTTGGCCAGTGGAGCTAAAAACTAACCTGCATGTATAAGAGACCTAAAGTTGTGAGCATGTCCGGGTGTTCTGGGGAAAATCTGAAGAAAAGATAAACAGGGACTGTATTGGAAAGCCATTCCTAAGGTTTTACAACAGTAAAGACTGTTGTAGTTTTAAATTCTAATATTTGAATGTTTAACAAAAAAGAATATGCACAAAAAACAAGAACTAGAGCAAAATCATTATTCAAATCATTAAGTTTTTCCAAAGACCAGTTATTTTCAGCAAACAAATGAAATCAAACATGTAGAATTATTAAATCTGTGTTTAACTTTTTAACAGTCAGTTTTCAAAGCCACAGCAGTCAATACATCTATTTATATGTTCTTGATATTCCTTTTTACTAGTACATACATAAAACTCTTTCCAAACCACCAAACTCTATACAGCAGGATCCACAGTATAAGGAACTAGAAGAAGAGGGGGCGTTTGAAAACATTAAGGAAAAATGAGAAAACGCAGATAACAAGCATTTTTCCATTTCCCGAAACTTTTTATAACCTATCAAAGATAGAAATCATCATTTGAGATACGTTTATCATGTTATCTGCAAACCCTTTCAATTTGGTAGAGTCCAAAATTTTGCCATCTGGTAAATGCTTAACCCTTTACCACACTATCCCAAGTTTTAACAACCCTGGGCAATAGGATTTATGAAAAAATTGTCGGAAAAGAAGAAAGGGTTGGAAGCCAGCATTTTCTCCTTTTCCCACAATGTTTTTTAATCTTGCAAGAGCAAACTTAGTCAATTGAGGCATTAATTGATTATCTGTAAATATTTCAGTTTGGACTAGCCTAAATTTTTTGTTGTGTGGTAAAAAGTTAAACAATCTGTACTGGTGATAGAAGAGTGAATTCTGATAAAGTTAAAATGACCAACCTTCAATTTCAAACAGAGCTGGGTTTTGAAAAGGTAAATGACTGTTTTATCACCCTGTGCAATATTTATAGAATGTTTTTGAAAATTGTCATTCAGTTTGAAACAAAAACAATAACACTTTACTCTTTAACAAAGCAATGAAATTTTGATTTACTCCAAAATGAACCCATTTGCACACAACAAATTACAAAGGTAGCTAAATTGATAACAAGAGGGCCATGATGGCCCTGAAATCGCTCACCTGAGTTTATTGACCAAACATGCACCATCTAGTTTCCCAGTGACCTAGTTTTTTATCAGACATTACCCATCATCAAACACTTTTGAGATATCAATAAGACAAACATTCTGGCCAAGTTTCATGAGTATTGGACTGAAAATGTGGCCTCTACAGTGTACAAAAGGTTTTTCTAAGATTTCATCAAGTGACCTAGTTTTGGACCCGACAAATACCCATTATCAAACTCTTTTGAGACATCACCAAAACAAACATTCTGACCAAGTCTGAAGTGTATCAGGCAGAAAATGTAGCCTCTGGAGTGTACACAAGGTTTTTCTAATATTTGACCCATTGACCTAGTTTTTGACTCCACATGACCCATTTTCAAACTCATTCAAGGTATCACCAGGACAAATATAATGAACAAGTTTTAGGAGTATCAGACTGAAAATGTGTCCTGCAGAGCATACAAAAGGTGTTTATAACATTTGACCTATTGACCCAGTTTTTTACCCAACATGACCCATTTTCAAACTCATCCAAGATATTATAAAGGCAAACATTCTGACTAATTTTCAAGAGTGTTGGACTGAAAATGTGGCATCCAGAGCATATACAAGGTTTTTCTAAGATTTGACCTGGTGACCTAGTTTTTAACCCCCAATGACCCATTTTCAAACCTGTCTGAGATATCATCAAGACAAACATTCTGACCAACTTACAAGAGTTTCGGACTGAAAATGTGGCCTCTAGAGCCTACAAAAGGTTTTTCTAACATTTGACCTAGTGACCTAGTTTTTGACCCCACATGACCCATTTTCGTTCTTGTCTGAGATATCATCCAGGCAAACATCCTGACCAACTTTCATGAGTATCCAACTGAAAATGTGGCCTCTAGAGCGTACAAAAGGTTTTTCTAAGATTTGACCTAGTGACCTAGTTTTTGACCCCACGTGACCATTTTCAAACTCATCTGAGCTATCATCCAGACAAACATCCTGACCAACTTTCATGAGTATCCGACTGAAAATGTGGCCTCTAGAGCGTACAAAAGGTTTTTCTAAGATTTGACCTAGTGACCTAGTTTTTGACCCCACGTGACCCATTTTCGAACTCGTCCGAGATATCATCCAGACAAAGATCCTGACCAACTTTCATGAGTATCCAACTCAAAATGTGGCCTCTAGAGCTTACAAAAGGTTTTTCTAAGATTTGACCTGGTGACCTAGTTTTTGACCCCACCTGACCCATTTTCGAACTCGTTCGAGATATCATCCAGACAAACATCCTGACCAACTTTCATGAGTATCCAACTGAAAATGTGGCCTCTAGAGCATACAAAAGGTTTTTCTAAGATTTGACCTGGTGACCTAGTTTTTGACCCCACGTGACCCATTTTCGAACTCGTCCGAGATATCATCCAGACAAACATCCTGACCAACTTTCATGAGTATCCGACTGAAAATGCGGCCTCTGGAGCGTACACAAAGTTTTTCTAAGATTTGACCTGGTGACCTAGTTTTTGACCCCACGTGACCCACTTTCGAACTCGTCTGAGATACCATCCAGACAAACATCCTGACCAACTTTCATGATTATCCGACTGAAAATGCGGCCTCTAGAGCGTACAAAAGGTTTTTCTAAGATTTGACCTGGTGACCTAGTTTTTGACCCCATGTGACCCATTTTCGAAGTCGTCCGAGATATCATCCAGACAAACATCCTGACCAACTTTCATGAGTATCCGACTGAAAATGCGGCCTCTAGAGTGTACACAAAGTTTTTCTAAGATTTGACCTGGTGACCTAGTTTTTGACCCCACGTGACCCACTTTCGAACTCGTCTGAGATACCATCCAGACAAACATCCTGACCAACTTTCATGATTATCCGACTGAAAATGCGGCCTCTAGAGCGTACAAAAGGTTTTTCTAAGATCTGACCTGGTGACCTAGTTTTTGACCCCACGTGACCCATTTTCGAAGTCGTCCGAGATATCGAGATATCATAGAGACAAACATCCTGACCAACTTTCATGGGTATCCGACTCAAAATGCGGCCTCTAGAGCGTACACAAGGTTTTTCTAAGATTTGACCTGGTGACCTAGTTTTTGACCCCACGTGACCCATTTTCGAACTCGTCCGAGATATCATCGAGACAAACATCCTAGCCAACTTTCATGAGTATCCGACCAAAACTGTGGCCTCTAGAGCGTACACAAGGTAAAAAGTTGACGACGGATGACGCACGACGGACGCCGGACACAGCACGATCACAATAGCTCACCATGAGCACTTCGTGCTCATGGTGAGCTAAAAATATGTCATTCACATGATAGAAAACATTGGAGGAAAATGGAGAAAATACTAGTTATCAGCATATTCTCCTTTTCTTACTGTTCTTTAAATAGTCTTCTCCATCAGGGTCCTTAAAACTAAAGATTGTGTGATAAAGGGTTCAAAAGGTGGTTATTGCATTAAAGTTTGATAGGTCTTTTGACATATAGTACCCAGAAATTTGTATCACAACTAGAGCTATCACTAAACGTGATCATACCCCCCACCAGCTCCTTGACACCAAACAGGTCTTTGTCACAGAATGCAGAATGGTTGAGTACAAAAGTAAGAGTTGAACAAGAGCAAATTGTCGCAAGATATGCCTGTCTTACCCAAAGATGTTAAGCTGGGGCATGCACCGGACAGAATTCAAGTATGAAAAGCGACAAAGGGCAATAACTCAAAACTTAAGCGAGCAAGAGTTATGATTCCTGTACACTGCACTCTCCCTTGATGAGATCTATCCACCTATGAAATTTCATAACCCTAGCTAGTATAGTTTTGGAGATACCCTCCAGACAAATTTCAAGTATGAAAAACAACAAAGGGCAATAACTCAAAAATTAAGGGAGCAGGAGTTATGGTTCCTGTGCACTGCACTCCCCCTTGATGAGATCTATCCACCCATGAAATTTCATAACCCTAGCTAGTATAGTTTTGGTGATATTCATCGGACCAAATTCAAGTATTAAAAACGACAAAGGGCAATAACTCAAAAATTAAGTGAGCAAGAGTTATGATTCCTGTGCACAGCACTCCCCCTTGGTGAGATCTATCCACCCATATAATTTCATAACCCTAGCTAGTATAGATTTGGAGATACCCTCCAGACAAAATTCAAGTATGAAAAATGACAAAGGGCATTAACTCAAAAATTAAGCAAGCAAGAGTTATGATTCCTGTGCACTGCACTCCCCCTTGGTGAGATCTATCCACCCATGAAATTTCATAACCCTGGCTATTATAGTTTTGGAGATATGCTTCGGACAAAATTCAAGTATAAAAAAAAACAACAACAAAGGGCAATAACTCAAACATTAAGCAAGCAAAAGTTGTAATTCCTGTGCACTGCACTCCCCCTCGATGAGATCTATCCACCCATGAAATTTCATAAGCCTAGCTGGTATAGTTTTGGAGATACCCTTCGGACAAAATTCAAGTATGAAAAATGACAAAGGGCAATAACTCAAAAATTAAGCAAGCAAGAGTTATGATTCCTGTTCACTGCACTCCCCCTTGGTGAGATCTATCCACTCATGAAATTTCATAACCCTGGCTAGTATAGTTTTGGATATATGCTCCGGACAAAATTTAAGTATGAAAAAGAAATTTGTCCAGAATCATCAAAGGGCCATAACTCCATGAAACCTTAATAAACCATAACCAAAATACGACATGCACATCTCTGCTTTATACTGAGTCTATTTGTGTAGTTTGAACCAAATCTGTCCAATAGTTGATGAGAAAAAGAGCGGACAAGAAATTTCATGAAAGGGCCATAACTCAGTGAAAAATCAATGAACCATAACCAACATTTCATATGCACATCTCTGCTTGATACTGAGTTTACCTGTGAAGTTTGAATAAAATTCGTTCAGTAGTTTATGAGAAATAGAGCGGACAAAAAGCTACAGACCGACCGACGGACCGACCTACGGACCGACCGACCGACAAGCTGACTCCTATATACCCCCCAAACAGAGTTTTGGGGGGTATAATAAACCGAATGGCCAGATATGATACCTAATCTGTCTCTAATGCTACTTGCAACCAAGGAAAAATAAAAAGGAATTTTACCCTTTACCATGCAAACCAAAGCTTTAAGGACCCTGAGAAAGAAAGTCATTGAAAACATTGTGGAAAAAGACGGAAATGTTGGTGATCACCATAATTATTTTCCTTATCCCACAATATTTTCTAACTTTCCAAAAACAAATTTCATTATTTTAGTCAGATTTATTTTGCTGTCTGAAAATGTTTTGAATCTGAACATGTCTTGAATCTCGTTGAATGGTAAAGAGTTCAAACGGCAATTTATTGAAGATACATACTCTACTGCCTGTTTGTAGACCTCTATTGCTCCTTGAATGTCACTATTTATCAAATAAATCTTTCCAAGCATAACATAGGAAAGTTCATGCCGCTTAAAGGATATCGCTTTCTTCAGACATTCTTTGGCCTGTCAAAATTGGTGAAAAAAAAAAATCTTATCATTGGCAAAATTTGTCTTTTAACCTTTACCACACAATCTAAACTTTCAACAAATGCTGAGGAAGGGTTTTGAAAATATAATGGGAAAAGAAGAAAATGTCTTTCCAAATAAATTTTCAATTTTTGATTCACATTTATTTTGTCGCCTGCAAATGCTTTCAATTTGGACAGGTCCAAAATTGTGTCATTTGCTAAAATGTTAACATGCTGAAAATTTAAAAAAAACTAAAAGTTTTTATTTAAGTCAGCTTATTTAATATATTTGGCGGATGTATTCAATCCCCTTGTTTCACAGAGCTTGTTCAGATGAATGGTAGATGGTAACTTGAACTGTTGCAAAACCATGCATATACGCCAAAAGGGGCATGTCAATGAAACAAGTAAACAAGAGGACCATGATGGTCCTATATCGCTCACCTGAATACTAAGCTGTAAAATCAAAATTGTGGCCCCTGGGACGGGGCCAGTTTGGACCCCAGGGGCATCCTAAGAAAAGACTTGGTAGAGGTCTACTAGGAGATGTTACTAACAAAATATCAAAGCTCTACACCTTCTAGTTTCAGAGAAGAAAATTTTCAAAGATTTTGTTATTTTTTTTCCTTTTGGTTGCCATGGCAACCAGAGTTATGGTTTGAATTCAATTTCTTGAACAACTTTGGTAGAGCTTCACCAAAGGAACATCCCTGCCAAGTTTCATCAAGATTGGCCCAGTGGTTTAGGAGGAGAAGATGTTTAAAGAAATTGTAGAGGACGCACGGTGCACGGCGCACAACGGACAATGGGCGATCACAAAAGCTCATCATGAGCACTTTGTGCTCAGGTGAGCCTAAAACTAGAATGCCTGCAAATATCCAAATCTTAAAGGTCACATGCACAATTACACAAAATAGAGATTCATTGAGGTAAGTTTGAACTTATTCCAATAAAAACTGTAGAAGTTGCACACACAAGAAATTGCTAACAGGCAGACAGACGGATGACTGGTGCCATAACAAAATATGATCCTTCAAGCGAATAAAGAGCAAACAAATACTAGCACTAGCATCCTGTAACTGAAGAAGCATGATCAAAGAACAGAAATGATTTTCAATACAAAGAACATTAACTAGACCTTGACCATTGACGCATGTGACAGAAAACACTAAGGCACCCCTCTTTGGATAATGAGCAACACTTGTGTAAAGTTAACTGAGTAAGAGCACGGAACGATTTTCAAACAAAGTTTTTTCTGTGACCTTCACCTTTGACCCATACGACCGCAAAACAATATGGTACCTCCTTGAGTCATAAGCAACACTTGTGTGTATAAAGTTTCAGTGTCCTATATAAACAGCTTTAAGTAGGAGCAAAGAAATGAACAAGAGCGGCAAATTGTTGCAAGATACGCCCATCTTACCCCTAGTTTTAAAGCTCGGGCATGCACCGGACAAAATTCAAGTATGAAAAATGACAAAGGGCAATAACTCAAAATTTAAGCGAGCAAGAGTTATGATTCCTGTGCACTGCACTCCCCCTTGGTGCGATCTATCCACCCATGAAATTTCATAACCCTAGCTAGTATAGTTTTGTAATTATGCTCCGGACAAAATTCAAGAATAAAAAAATGACAAAGGGCAATAACTCAAAAATTAAGCAACAAGAGATGTGATTCCTGTGCATTGCACTCCCCCTTGGTGAGATCTATCCACCCATGAAATTTCATAACCCTAGCTAGTATAGTTGTGGAGATATTCACCAGACAAAATTCAAGTATGAAACAAAGGGCAAAAACTAAACAAGAGGGCCAAGATGGCCCTGGATCGCTCACCTGAATTTTTGAGATGACCATAGTCTATTTTTTTTTTAGGTATTGAAACATTGGAACCAAATTTATAATTTTGCCAAGCAATTTTCAAAAGGTCACCTGTAAAGGTCATTTTGAAATCTGACCACCAGTTTCAAAAAGAAGAATTTTTAAGAATTCTTCATTTCTGTATAACAGCAAGTAGCCCCCATCCACGAGAGCCATGTTTCTTGAAGGATCAAAATTTACGAACAAGTTTTGAAAAGGGTCACCCAAGGAACATCTCTGAAATTATTTCAAAATCTGACCAGGGGTTTCAGAGAAAGAGAATTCTAAAGAATTTCATCATGTCTGTATAGTGCAAGTAGCCCCCATTCACAAGAGCCATGCTTCTTGACGGATCAAAATTATATGTACAACTTTTGGAAAGTGTCACCAAAGGAACATCTCTGTCAGATTATTTTAAAATCTGACCACGGGTTTTAAGAGAAGAACAATTTTCAAGAATTTCTTCATTTCCATATAGTGCAAGTAGCCACCATTAAATAGAGCCATGTTTCTTGGCCAATCAAAATTTCGCCAACAATTTTAGAAAAGGGTCACCGAAGGAATATCTCTGTGAAATTATTTCAAAATCTGGCCAGCGGTTTCAGAGAAGAAGAATTTTTAAGAATTTCTTTATTTCTGTATAGTGCAAGAAGCCCCCATTCACCAGAGCCATGTTTCTTGACGGATCAAAATTTCGCGAACAATTTTTGAAAAGGGTCACCCAAGGAATATCTGTGTGAAATTATTTTAAAATCTGGCCAGCGGTTTCAGAGAAGAAGAATTTTTAAGAATTTCTTCATTTCTGTAAAGTGCAAGTAGCCCCCATTCACCAGAGCCATGTTTCTTGACCAATCAAAATTTTGTGAACAATTTTTGAAAAGGGCAACCCAAGGAACAAGTCTGAGAAATTATTTCAAAATCTAACCAGCTGTTTCAGAGAAGAAGAATTTTTAAGAATTTCTTCATTTCTGTATAGTGCAAGAAGCCCCCATTCACCACAGCCATGTTTCTTGACCGATCAAAATTTCGCAAACACTTTTTTAAAAGGGTCACCCAAGGAATAACTCTGTGAAATCATTTCAAAATCTGACCAGCGGTTTCAGAGAAGAAGATTTTTTAAGAATTCCTTCATTGCTGTGCAGTGCAAGAAGCCCCCATTCACCAGAGCCACATTTTTTGACCAATCAAAATTTCGCGAACAATTTTTGAAAAGGGTCACCCAAGGAACATATCTGTGAAATTATTTCAAAATTCGACCAGCGGTTTCAGAGGAGAAGATTTTTAAAGAATTCCTTCATTTCTGTATAGTGCAAGAAGCCCCCATTCACCAGAGCCACATTTTTTGACGAATCAAAATTTCACGAACAGTTTTTGAAAAGGGTCACCCAAGGAACATATCTGTGAAATTATTTCAAAATCCGACCAGCGGTTTCAGAGGAGAAGATTTTTAAAGAATTTGCTAAAAAATTCCATTTCGTTGCCATGGCAACCAGAGTTTTTGATGGAATCAAATTCTGTGAACAATTTTTAAAGAGGACCTCCCAAGGAACATTCCTGCCAAGTTTGGTCCAAATCCGCCCAGCGGTTTAGGAGGAGTTGATGTTTAAAGAATTGTTGACGACGCACGACGGACACCGGGTGATCCTAAAAGCTCCCCTAGAGCACGTTGTGCTCAGGTGAGCTAAAAATTAAGCAAGCAATAGTTATGATTCCTGTGCACTGCACTCCCCCTCGATGAGATCTATATACCCATGAAATTTCATTACCCTAGCTAGTATAGTTTTGGAATTATGCTCCGGACAAAATTCAAGTATGAAAAACAACAAAGGGCAATAACTCAAAAATTAAGCAAGCAAGATTTATGATTCCTGTGCACTACACTCCCCCTCGATGAGATCTATCCACCCATGAAATTTCATAACCCTAGCTAGAATAGTTTTTGAGATATGCTACGGACAAAGAACTGGATGCCGCCTGCCCGGACGCCCACCCACCGGCCACGGGTGATCCCATAATACGTCCCATCTTCGACAGGCGTATAAAAAGGCAACACACCAATGAGTTGATGAATGGACTGACAGACAGACAGACATGGTGTAACCAGTATACCCTGCTCTATTTTGTAAGTCAGGGTGTATCATAATCTCAATACATGTATACTTACTCTATCCATTTCTTTCAAGTACATGTAGCACACACCTTGATTGTGACATATCTCCTGAAAAAAAATCTAAAACTGTGAGAACGAAAATCAGTATGTAGTTGAACTCCGTTTTAACTCGTTACCACACAACCCCTACTTTTGAAGACCCTGAGAAAAAAGGCTTTTAAAAATATTGTGGGAAAAAAGAGAATGCTGGTTATAAGCATTTTCTCTTTTCCCCACAATGTTTTCTACCTATTCAAAGACAAGTATCATTATCGGACAACATGTCAATTTTCCTTTGTGAATTTCCTCAATGTACACAAGTATAAAATTATGCTGTATGGTAAATGGTTAAATAATGTAAAACATGCAGTTTCTACAACTAAAGTGAAGAAACAGTTCTACAAATAATTCTTAACTAATTACTATACGATTTTTGCAATATCACTTTTTCAATTTACCTTGAATAGGAAACAAGAGGGCCAAGATGGCCCTGGATCGCTCACCTGAGTTTTGAGATGACCATAGCCTATATCTTTTTTTTGAGGTATTGGAACCAAATTTATAATTTTGCTAAGCAATTTTCAAAAGGTCACCTGTAAAATTCTTTTCCAAATCTGACCATCAGTTTCAAAAAGAAGAATTTTTAAGAATTCTTCATTTCTGTATAAGAGCAAGTATCCCCCATCCACGAGAGCCATGTTTCTTGATGGATCAAAATTTACGAACAAGTTTTGAAAAGGGTCACCCAAGGAACATTTCGGAAAATTTCTTTTAAAATCTGACCAGGGGTTTCAGAGAAAGAGAATTTTCAAGAATATCATCATGTCCATATAGTGCAAGTAGCTCCCATTCACAAGAGCAAGGATCACCCAAGGAACATCTCTGTCAAATTATTTTAAAATCTGACTAGGGGTTTCAGAGAAAAAGAATTTTCAAGAATTTCTTCATTTCCATATAATGCAAGTAGCCCCCATTCACCAGAGCCATGTTTCTTCATGGATCAAAATTTTGTGAACAGTTTTTGAAAAGGGTCACCCAAGGATCATCACTGTGAAATCATTTTAAAATCTGTCCAGCCGTTTCAGAGAAGAAGAATTTTTAAAAATTTCTTTATTTCCCTATAGTGCAAGTAGCCCCCATTCACCAGAGCCATGTTTCTTGACAGATTAAAATTTTGTGAACACTTTTTGAAAAGGATCACCCAAGGAATATCCCAGAGAAATTATTTCAAAATCTGACAAGTGGTTTCAGAGAAGAAAAAATTTTAAGAATTTCCTCATTTCCCAATAGTGCAAGAAGCCCCCATTCACCAGAGCCATGTTTCTTGACGGATCAAAATTTCGCGAACAATTTTTGAAAAGGGTCACCCAAGGAACATCTCTGTGAAATTATTTCAAAATCTGACCAGCGGTTTCGGAGAAGAAGATTTTTTAAGAATTCCTTCATTTCTATATAGTGCAAGTAGCCCCCGTTCACCAGAGCCACATTTTTTGACAGATCGAAATTTCACGAACAATTTTTGAAAAGGGTCACCCAAGGAACATATCTGTGAAATTATTTCAAAATCCAACCAGCAGTTTCAGAGGAGAAGATTTTTTAAGAATTCCTTCATTTCTGTATAGTGCAAGTAGCCCCCATTCACCAGAGCCACAATTTTTGACGAATCAAAATTTCACGAACAAGTTTTGAAAAGGGTCACCCAAGAAACATATCTGTGAAATTATTTCAAAATCCGACCAGCGGTTTCAGAGGAGAAGATTTTTAAAGAATTTGCTAAAAAATTCCATTTCGTTGCCATGGCAACCGGAGTTTTTGACAGAATCAAGTTCTGTGAACAGTTTTTAAAGAGGGCCTCCCAAGGAAGATTCCTGCCAAGTTTGGTCCAAATTGGCCCAGCGGTTTAGGAGGAGTTGATGTTTAAAGAATTGTTGACGACGCACGACACACGACGGACACCCAGTGACCCTAAAAGCTCCCCTTGAGCACGTTGTGCTCAGGTGAGCTCAAAATGTTTTTGTGATCATATTTTTGAAAAGATATTTTTCTGAGCATCCAAACATTCACCCTTTCCTTCAATTATTTCAACATTTCATCAATTTCAGTATCAGCTACACAGTCTGTCCACAGATAGCTATATATACTTAAATTCTTCTCAAATGACAAAATTTTAGACTGGTCTGAATAGCAAGCATTTACAGATGACAAAATGAATGTTAAACAAATTAGAAAACATTTACGGAAAAGGAAACAAGAGGGCCAAAATGGCCCTGGATCGCTCACCTGAGTTTTGAGATGACCATAGCCTATATTTTTTTTTTGAGGTATTGAAACATTGGAACCAAATTTATAATTTTGCTAAGCAATTTTCAAAAGGTCACCTGTAAAATTCATTTCCAAATCTGACCATCAGTTTCAAAAAGAAGAATTTTTAAGAATTCTTCATTTCTGTATAAGAGCAAGTATCCCCCATCCACGAGAGCCATGTTTCTTGATGGATCGAAATTTACGAACAAGTTTTGAAAAGGGTCACCCAAGGAACATTTCGGAAAATTTCTTTTAAAATCTGACCAGGGGTTTCAGAGAAAGAGAATTTTCAAGAATATCATCATGTCCATATAGTGCAAGTAGCTCCCATTCACAAGAGCAAGGATCACCCAAGGAACATCTCTGTCAAATTATTTTAAAATCTGACTAGGGGTTTCAGAGAAAAAGAATTTTCAAGAATTTCTTCATTTCCATGTAGTGCAAGTAGCCCCCATTCACTAGAGCCATGTTTCTTCATGGATCAAAATTTTGTGAACAGTTTTTGAAAAGGGTCACCCAAGGATCATCACTATGAAATCATTTTAAAATCTGTCCAGCCATTTCAGAGAAGAAGAATTTTTAAAAATTTCTTTATTTCCCTATAGTGCAAGTAGCCCCCATTCACCAGAGCCATGTTTCTTGACGGATTAAAATTTTGTGAACACTTTTTGAAAAGGGTCACCCAAGGAATATCCCAGAGAAATTATTTCAAAATCTGACCAGCGGTTTCAGAGAAGAAAAAATTTTAAGAATTTCCTCATTTCCCAATAGTGCAAGAAGCCCCCATTCACCAGAGCCATGTTTCTTGACGGATCAAAATTTCACGAACAATTTTTGAAAAGGGTCACCCAAGGAACATCTCTGTGAAATTATTTCAAAATCTGACCAGCGGTTTCGGAGAAGAAGATTTTTTAAGAATTCCTTCATTTCTATATAGTGCAAGTAGCCCCCGTTCACCAGAGCCACATTTTTTGACGGATCAAAATTTCACGAACAATTTTTGAAAAGGGTCACCAAAGGAACATATCTGTGAAATTATTTCAAAATCCAACCAGCGGTTTCAGAGGAGAAGATTTTTTAAGAATTCCTTCATTTCTGTATAGTGCAAGTAGCCCCCATTCACCAGAGCCACAATTTTTGACGGATCAAAATTTCACGAACAATTTTTGAAAAGGGTCACCCAAGGAACATATCTGTGAAATTATTTCAAAATCCGACCAGCGGTTTCAGAGGAGAAGATTTTTAAAGAATTTGCTAAAAAATTCCATTTCGTTGCCATGGCAACCAGAGTTTTTTACGGAATCAAATTCTGTGAACAATTTTTAAAGAGGGCCTCCCAAGGAACATTCCTGCCAAGTTTGGTCCAAATTGGCCCAGTGGTTTAGGAGGAGTTGATGTTTAAAGAATTGTTGACGACGCACGACGCACGACGGACGACGCACGACGGACACCCAGTGACCCTAAAAGCTCCCCTTGAGCACGTTGTGCTCAGGTGAGCTAAAAAAAAGATGGCCCTTTCCCACATGGGTCATAAAAACTCAGGATTATGTGATAAAGGTTTAAGCTACACTAAGCTCTTATCTACATGTTCACTTCCAATTTATCAAAAAAGGTCTCAAATATTTAATGCCTACTAGCCACAAAAATCAAACAATTTGAGGGTCAGAATGTAGGCAAATTTAATTCACACCATTTCAAAAGCATGGATTTTATTGCATGTATCTGATAAGGTGTTACAGTACAATCTGTAAAACTTGCACTTGTTGCCAGAAAAAAAAAAAAGAATTATGTAACTAAAATTAAATCTGCAAGCTTTTATTCTAGGGTAAAGATTTCCAAAAATTAAATTCACATAAACAAAGATTCCTTATATCAATATATTTTACATTTGCAGACAGCAAACAGCATGTTTTATGTTTGATCATATTTGTAAAAAGCATTGCTGGAAAGGGAGAAAACGTGTGGTTAGATTTTTTTCTCCTTTTTCCACATGCCTTGTTCCTCAAGGCCACATACAACATCATGGATTAATAAACAGTTCATATTCTTACCCAGTCATTTGCATTCAACTTGGCAGCCTCATTGTACACATCAATGGCAGCTTTATGCCTTGCTAAAAGAAATCTGAGGAGCAAAGAGAAGAAAATAAAGTATAGTTACAACAACAAGAGGGCCATGATGGCTCTTTATCACTCTACTGGCTAGTAAGTAAAATCACTACAAGCCAAACATTACAATATTTGGCTAATTGGTTTTAAACTTGAGGACATACAATTTTTTTTTTTTAATTAAATCCTATGAGAAAGTTATGACCCCCGGGCAAAGCCAATTTTGCCCAAAGCTATAATTACTTGGATCCTGGTGGAGATCTACAAAATAAAACCCTATACCAAATAATAAAGGTCTAGAATGTGTGGTCATAAACAAGAACTTTTCAAAAGTTTTCTCATAAAAAGGCCCTGTAAAACACGTAACATGAAAATTAGTGGCCCCAGTCTTTATTATGGTTAGTAACAAGATGATTTGAAAGTTTTCACCACAACAGCCCATGTAAAACTTGTGAACCCTGGTGTGGGAACAAATTTGACCGCAAGGCTATAATTTGGGCCCTCCTAGTAGAAGCCCACTAGATAAAGCTACACAGGGTTCGAAATTCCCACATATTTACTCGCAAAATGCAAGCCAGAATTGGAAAATGCGAGTTGAAATTTCAAGCACTTGCTAAAAAATGCGAGTGCAAATAGTTAACGAATGTACTAAATTTCATATGTGGATACAAAAAAAAGTTAATTCTTTTTGTTCTTGATGAACATTGGTCATGTCGCCCTGAGAATACCCTGCGACGGCTGTTGATAATTTTACATGTCTCCATTGAAGCCTCCGAGTTGTCGTTCATTATCTGAGCTTCATGAGGCAATCAGAGCCAATACTGAGGTTTTGCGTTTTTTATACGGAAAAAACGGTAGGCGAATTCAATCTCCGATTATAAAACAAAATATTTATCAATCTTTCATGAAAAATATAAGTATTATGCACAAATAACAACGAGAAGCAAGTCGGACGTGGTGGACTCGCTAAACCAGTTACTGGACATGCACATATTCGAATATGATACATCCGTATTTCATTTACAAAATCGTCCACTATTGTAAGTTTTGTATAAATTAAATTGGTTTGAGAACAAACCCTGGTTTTTGAGACCCTGAGATAGAAGCCTTTTGAAAATATTGGGGAAAAGGAGAAAATGCTGGTAACTAGCACTCTCTCCTTTTCCCACAATGTTTTCTACCTCGCTAGAAACAAATTTCACTTTTTGAGTTACGTAAATTCTATCATCTGCATGTGGTTTCAATTTGGACCAGTTTAAAATTTTGTTGTTTGGCAAACAGTTAATAGACCTGTATGGAATCCTAAATAAGCATCACAAAGAGTTAGAAATATCATGTTCATTATGAAATATAACGGTTTTGAAAAATTAACTGTGTACCAGTTGTAAAAATTTTTGGCTTGTCAATCTTTAAAGTGTTTTAGTTGACAAGTTGATAATGACTGAAATCGTGACACCATTATTAAATCATGAAATCATTTTGGAAAAAAGGAGAGCATTTTGCTAAATAGCAGTCTTTTTGTTTAAATCGAAGATGACCTACAATGATCTAGCCACTTGTTTCAAGTTGTCAGCACTGCTAGGATTCAATAGAGCACAAGTCTGAAACATCTCCAGTGACTCTTGTATCTTCCCCTCCATACGCATAATCAAGGCTGTGAAAAAAAATGATCCATAAATTAGAATACAAGCAAAACAGAACAATATAGGTACTTTTTTTCTTCCATTCAATTTGTTCTCTGTAGATGAAAATTATGCTATAAACTCATACCTCCTTAAAGAATCTACAGCAGACTATGATGTGAACATCCTTGTAAATTTATGAACATTTTTGAAAATGTGTCAATTTGGCTGTCATAAAAACAGACTTTGGTATTAGTAACAGATTGTCAGAGAAGACCATTTTTGACCAGAATCATCCAAAATAATCACATATTTTTGCCTCTACAAATTAATGAGTCAAGAAAATGACTAGCTGAACCTTTTGATGACAAAAACACACCCCTGCAAAGTACAAGGTGGAAATCATTGTCTTAGTAACCAGGCTGCTTCCCTACAAATACAAAACTTAACCCAATACCAGACGACAATATTTTAAACTGGTCCAAATTGAAAGCATTTGCAGACGACAAAATTAAAGTGACTGAAAACTTAAAATTTGTTTTCTGAAGGGTAGAAAACTTTGTGGGAAAAGGAGAAAATGCTGGTTACCAGCATTTTCTCCTTTTCCCACAATGTTTTCTAAAGGCTTCTTTCTCAGGGGTGTCAAAAGTAGGGATTGTGTGGTAATGGGTTAAACAATGTCCTGCAATGATGTCCTTCAATCATCCAAGGTCTAAGTTGAGACTTAACTCTTTACCACACAGTCCCAAATTTTAACGACCCTAAGGAGGGAGACTTTTAAAAACATTCTAGGAAAAGGACAAATTGCTGGTGACCAGCTTTTTCTCCTTTTTCCAAAATGTTTTCTAACCTTTCAGTAACAAATCTCATCATTTGAACCATAGTTAGTACCTCCAATAAAAATGCCTTTATTTAAGATGAGTCTAAAAGTTTGTTGTGTGGTAAAGAGTTGTACTCACACTCTGAAAGTCAAGGTTGGTAGGTGTGAGGATAAGCAATAAAGCAGTGTTCAGCTCTCTGATGAACACTTTACCAAATGGCACTTAGAAGGTTTTTAACTCTTTAAACCATTACCACACAATCCCTACTTTCGACACCCTGAAAAAGAAGCCTTTAGAAACCATTGTGGGAAAAGGAGAAAATGCTGGTAACCAGCATTTTCTCCTTTTCCCACAACGTTTTCTACCCTTCCCAAACAAAATTATAATTTTTCAGTCAAATTAATTTTGTTGTCTGCAAATGCTTTCAATTTGGACCAGTCTAAAATTTTGTCATTTGGTAATGGGTTAACAAACAACAAAATTTTAGACTGGTCCAAATAGAAAGCATTAGCAGACAACAAAATAAATGTTGCTCAAAAATTGAGACTTGATTGTGAAGAGTAGAAAACATTGTGAAAAAGGAGAAAATTCTGGTTACCAGCATTTCCTCCTTTCCCAACAATTCTTTTAAAAAGGCTTTTTTTCTCAGGGTCGTTAAAAGTCAGGATTGTCTGGTAAAGGGTTGAAACATTGTAGGAAACACAGAAAAAACTGGTGGCCACTGGCCAGCATTTTCTTTTCCCCTCCCCACATTGTTTTCTACTCCATAGAAGTAAAATCACTTAGTTTGATCTCCCATTAACCAAAAACTATGGGGGACAAGGGTTTTGAAAACACTGTGGACAAAGGAGAAAATCTCCTGTGTTGCTAGCATTTTCCGCTTTCAAAAAATTGCTTTCTACTCTTTTGAAGAAATTGAATCACTTGAGCCACATTAATTTTGTTGATTGCCAACACTTTCAGTCTATATTTTTGTTTATGACTTATTACATATTTCATGTGTAAGCGATTGAGCCTTCAATAAAAGCATAGAAAGATTTACCTTGTACATATACTGCATATTCACACATTCCTCCACTTTCCCCGAGCTGTTCCCTAATCATCATTTTACATTGTTCATATTCCTTTCTCACATAATGTAAATGTATCAACCAGTTTCTTCTTTCGAATATGGGCAGCTCTGGGGCTATTGAAATGTTGGAAAGTTGGAAAATAAAAGACAAAAAGGTATAGCTATAAAAAATGTTGAACAAGTGTTGAAAGAATGGAGAGACTGATCACTATAGAGACATTTAATCAAAATGTTCCCACACATCCCAGAAAAAAAAGCAAGCGAAACAAGATATACACATTTGAAGGTATGTTCTCTTTTGGTCTGAGGAAAATATTGATGGAAAACAATTAAATGCAACCTTTCCCTCATTTATGTAGTGCACAGGTTGCAATGAAGTAGCAAAGGTTTTTTTTTTATCACAAGAAGAATAGTTATATTCTGAATATAACATATTTTATGTTGTTGTTGTTTCTTTACTGTTAAACACCATTTTCCAAAGTATTTCAGCTATATAGTGGCAAGCAATGTACCTATCCATGCCTGGACTTTCTTTTAACAGAACTTTGTACTGATCCATATCAATCATCTGGCTGCTTTTTCACGAAACCATCATCAAAACAATGGTCAAACATGAGAGAAGAATGATACCTCTCTCAATGCATTTACAGACAACAAAGTGAAATCAGTTCAAAAGCTGAGACAAGAAAATATTGACGCATAACATCAATGGCACCGCAAATCAGTTGTTTCTAAAATAAGGCACATTACAGCTTTCAGTCAAATTGACCAAAGTAAATTTTTGCAGAACTGAGCGAGAAAAGAAGTCCTAAACAATCCTTGGCCTGAAACTTAAAACTTAAAAAAAATTATGACACAGTCATAGCCATTCTTCAGAGAAAATTAACATATGATTTCAATTAGAACTTAGTGACAAAGCAGTTGTCATTTGAGGAACTACCAAGAAAATAGTATTAAAGGTGGCCCTTCAGATTTTGGGACAAAAATTTTACAAAAGTGCGAAAAAAATCATCGTTATACTCCCAAAGCCTTTTAATTTTCATTCATAAAAACCTAGCAATCGAAAACCATCCGACAACATGAGAAATTAGAGATTTACTACGGCCCAGGTTGATACCAACGGGAGTCACATTCTATTTTTAGATGATCAATTCGCTCATTTACTTACAGGAATACACAGAAGAAGCTTTAAACATAGCGTCCAAAATGGAAAATAATTATTACATGTTTGTTATGATAGGGAATTTAAGCGTTTTGAGTCACGTGCCAGTCACTTGACATTCCCACAATGCTATATTGATTTTGGGCGCGAAATCTAAATAATAGCTTAAGAGGATACGTAGCCTTTTAAGGGAATACCATCAAAATAAAATTTTTTTGGGTAATTTTATGAATCTTAATTATTGATGATTTGTATTAATTTTCATATGAATTTCAGTGATACATATATTTTGTAATTTGGTGAGATGTAAAAATTCTAAATACCCACCTTTAAAACTAGGATCCAAATTATCGAATTGATCTTTAAAACTAGGTATGAAATGACCAAAGTGAATAGGAAAAGACTGCACTGAGTATGAAATGCCAAAATTACAAAAAAAAAATGGGGGTACGGAATGACCAAAATTGTACAAAATGGCCTAGGTACGAAATGACCTAGTTACGAAATGAGTTGAAGCCATGTAAACAACAGTTGTCTCCATAGGTAGTTTTCAAAAGCAAATAAAAATATAGTGCCACCACTCATGTGGCGCCACAATAATATCACGATTTTCATAAAATAAAAAAAGAAAAGTGAAAAAGGGAGGATAATCACAATATGGTGCAACATTTCATTCTTCTTCACTTTTGTTTCCAACACACTCTTCATCAGCATCATTAAAAATAAACTATTTCTGGTAAATAATGACAGGACACAGCCAGCTGCTACAGACCTTTTTTGGGTTTAGGTTTGGATTGTGCTGGGATGACTGGAATCTGAGGTGGATGGTCAATGCCAGGTCCTTCTTTCTCACCATTTCTTTCAACAGATATCACTGTTTGGTTCACCTAAAAGTAAGAGACATTGAAAGATTATAAAATTTATTTGTTTGAAATGGTTTTCAGTCCTAATGAAAAATTATTTCAGTTATAACATCCTTGTGATACATGACCTTGGGTGGAATCACGACCTGAATGCCAAGCTAGCTCAGTTGGTACAGCTGCACTTTTTGCGTTCTGGGGGTCATGGGCTCCAGTCCCACATGGGGCACACTTTTCTCCCTTGATTTACTTCATTGGCACATAGGTTAATTGGTGAACACTGGATAGTGGTACCACCGTACCAGCTGTTCATGGGGACTGAAGGGGGGAGTTGGTTGCTTCAAATAAAATCAGGCAGGATATATAACGTTGGATGGACTCACAACTAGATGCCCAGCAAGTTCAATTGGTAGGGTTGTGGGGTCTTTCCCACGTCGGTCACATTTTTCTCCTTTGATTTACTTCACCAGATTACCTGTTCAGTAAGTTGTACTGGTTTCACCAGCTGAAGACTGAAGTTCTCAATAAAAAACCCACACACACATGGAAAATAAAGGTTTATTGAGACACTGAGGGAAAAGGGGCAATTGCCTATCTAGTCTCAATAATGAGACGCCCCGGTGATCTTTTTCATATTTGGACATTTGCCTGTACACCATGTTGTCTCAAGTCCATCGTAAATTTTCCAGTAGCGAATATAGAGCGCTAACATTGCCTTTGGGGACAGTTATCTGTACTATTGCCTATCATTAGCATTAAAGCACAGGAATTTGACATTCTATAACCAAAATAAATGATCAAATACGAAAAAAAAATCTTCCCTATATAATATAAACACAAGGAATGCAACGTCTCAATTGCCGGCGCTACCACAAGACAGCCTTTCCCACCCAAAATCACCCATGTATCAAACACTGATCATAATTTCCTTTAGCCTAGTGACAGACAACAGAAAAATTTACCTGCGACATACGGCGATTCCTCAGTAGACATCTTTTAACCTGAGATATCCGTCATGTTTTACAATTTTTCGGAAAATTTCTCTCCATCGAGGAGACTATTCGCTGACGTCACAGGAAGAGCCAGGGAGTGTATTTTCGGACTACGTATAGAGTCAAATATCTTTTCTTTAACTCCTTACCCAGGGGTGTGGAAATATTCAAATTTTCTACTTGTCCATGGACAAGTAAATCTAAAAAATCTACTTGTCCGTCAGAGAAGCTTACTTGTCCAAACCAAAACAATTTTATATAGCATTCAAAGACCTAATTGAATGTAGTTTGTAGATAATTATGATCTTTTCACTATTTGAATTTGCTTTGTTTTGCTTTTTAATGATGATTATGAAAAATCAGACTGACTTTCAAGGTACATCAATTTAACAAAATAATGGCACTGTACGTAGGTACAGTAAATAGAAAGGTGCAACAATTTAATAGTTGAGAAAGATTCAACAATTACACTATAGCTGTTTAACCCATTACCACTCAATCCCTACTTTTGACGCCCCTGAGAAAGAAGCCTTTTGAAAACACTGTGGGAATAGGAGAAAATGCTGGTAACCAGCATTTTCTCCTTTTCCCACAGTGTTTTCTACCCTTTCCAGAACAAATTTCTATTTTTCAGTCACCTTTATTTTGTCGTCTGCAAATGCTTTCAATTTGGACCAGTCTAAATTTTTCTCGTGTGGTAATGGGTTAAACCATGGCCAAATATCTCGGTGTTTGCACTTACAGCCCCTTATTAACACTACGGTCATACACCCATGGGTGCCGAATGTAATACTTCTGCAGAACTGCTTACCAGCCATCATAATGATACAAGGGAATAATTATCTGTGGCATGGTTATTGTGTCTGGAGATGTAGAGTTTGCATGATGCGCAGTGATAATAACGGTCTAGTTTTCAGACAACGGGAGATCGGCGACGTCCAACACTTCAGATTGAGACTCAGAAAGCGGATAGTTGATTACCTGCAGATCGATCTGCAAAGAATTTCACGCCGAAATTTCACGCCGAAAGTAAAACCGCTGCGCTGACTTTTATCATCTACAGCCCTTTTAACAACTGTTTGTAATGTTTCCCGGTTCTTGACATGTTTTACATGGATACAGCTTGTTTGGTTATCTTTCAAATACTGCGACCGAGTAAGAATGTGTTCCACAGTGTTAAATTGAGACAACTTCTCTTTTGTCAACTGTAAGTTCTTGCAAACGACAAAAAAGAATTTAATTTTGAATGATAGAGATTGAATGACAACCGCATCTAGTCTATGTGCGGTGTAATCATGTGCAAAAAAAATAGGCTAACTCGATTCAGTTATTGTTGCCTCCACTGAACAAACCAAATGGAGCCAAGAAGCCACAACATTTCGGCCGCACTGCAGTGCGGTAAAAAGAGCCCGCGTAGGGGATAAAGTCAGAGTCAGCCAAATATTCGGGCTTTTTTCTGATTCTAGATATCAGGGAATAGTATATCATAATTCGATTTAAAAATGTTCTTGTTCTTGTAGATAGAACATAACTGTTTCACAAGGATAATGTTATTAATTTTAATAATGAAATTTTCTTCCAAATTACCCCTCGTTTTCTACTTGTCCGCGGACGAGTAGATTGCAAAAAGCCACTTGTCCGACGTCAAATTTACCCGAGTCGGACGTAGGAATTCCACACCCCTGTTACCACACAACAAAATGATAGACTGGTCCAAATTGAAAGCATTTGCTGATGACAATTTCAATATGGTTCAAATTGCAAAATTTGTCCTTGATAGATTAGAAAACAATGTGGGAAAAGGAGAAAATGCTGGTTACCAGCATTTTCTCCTTTTCCCACAATGTTTTCAAAAGGCTTCTTTCTCAGGGTTGTTAAAAGTCAGGATTATGTGGTAAAGAGTCAAAAGAGAATATAGTCAAATGGTTGTTTTGTTAGTTACTTCTAGAGAAATCTTTTGTATCATTGTGATGTCCATAACCCTGTACCACACAATCCCGACTTTTTACGACCCTGAGAAAGAAGCCCATTGAAAATATTGTGGGAAAAGGAGAAAATGCTGGTAACCAGCATTTTCTCCTTTTCCCACAATGTTTTCTGCCCTTCCCAAAACAAATGTCAAGTTTTCAGTCATTTATATTTTTTTGTCTGCAAATGCTTTGAATTGGGTCCAGTCTAAAAATTTTTCGTTTCGTAAAGAGTTAAATATATCTAAAAATGAAAAAAATACTAGTAATACATAATCCGCAAATACGCTTTCTGGCTCTTCCTGATACGTCAGCAAATGGTCTCCTCGATGGAGAGAAATTTAAAAAAAAATTGTAAAACATGACAGCTATCTCCAGTTAGCTATGTTCTATATTATGCTTCATTATTTGTTTTAAACATGGAAGACATTTAAAATGGAGCAGAATGTAAAATCATCAACATCAAGACGTTGAAATGAACATTTCTAAATAATTTACAAAAAGATGGAAGACACACACTATAAAAATCATGGGTACATTTTGACTTCACGTTGGGTACGTTTTGACTCCACTTGGGTACGTTTTGACTTCAATTGCGTACGTTTTGACTCCGCTTGGTTACGTTTAGACTTGGGTACGTTTTGGTTTGGGTACGTTTTGACTGTAAACCATCTACTGAACTAGAATATGCGGCATTTCAAAATTAAGTCTGCGATGCTCAGGTCGCTGACAGCAAGGAAATGTTTTTGATTAAGAAAAATCAAAGGTATCTAGTGGACCTGTTTATGTCTTACCTCGTCTAATTCAGATTTTTCTAGCAGAGGACCACCTTCTTCGCTAATCGCCTCCATACCGGAAGTTTACCAATGTAAATATTTCAGATCCGGACTGAATATTAATTTCGTTTTTATTAGAAGATACTTTTTCGTTCAAAGGGCATGTCTAAACACAGCATCCATTATTCAAATTTCTAACTCGAATTAATGTAAATTGCAGGACATGTTTTTAGGGCCTATAGCAACATTCTCTCGAGTTTTTTTTATCCGATAAAAAGAGAGCCAAATACTTTTTTGACGAGATAGTATTTGTAAGGCTACTACTTCATGGGTTGAATCCTTTACCAAATTTGACGTATTTAGGATATGTATTTTACGCGAAGGTCTGGGGAGCAGTGTATCAGGGGAGGTAACCAGTCTATTTGAAAACATGCATTGTCGGTAACCAAAACTTTAACATTTTCCACAATGTTTTCCAACCTTTCAAAGACGAAACCCATTATTTCAGCAATGTCTTTTCTTTCTTTCTTTTCAACAGATGTTTTCGACGTGGACAAGTCTAGAATTTGGTCGTTCGGAAAATAGTCAAGGATGCCCGTGAGTAGATAGCCTGAAATCGATGTTGAAACTTTCTAAATTCCACATAGCCGAGCATGGAGGCATGTAACTTCTCCTCTACAGTTCAATCTTTAACCCTGTACCAAATGATTCCAAGTTTTAATGTCCCGGGGGAATGAGGCTTAAAATAGTTCATGTGGGAAAGAGAGAAAATGCTGGTAATCACCATTTCTCGTGTTCCAACAGAATTATCCAACTTTTCATTGACAAATTTCATTATTTGTTTCTATTCTCAGCATATTCTTTCAATCATTGGACAAGGCTAGAATTTCTTAGATTGGTACAGAAGAGTTAAGCTGGTAAGAACTCATGAGTTAAACATATTTTCTGAGACTACAGATCAAAATAAGACCGCATAAAATGACCAGTCTGATCTTGTATGACAGATCTTGTATGACAGATAGAATGTAGAGAAACAGGTCAAGACGTAATCTGAATAAAACTAAATAGAACAATCACCAGCATTAACTGTGATTAAAATGAAGGTTTAATTGAGAAACATCCCCATCAAGCTGTGGAATATAAGATACTATTTGTGAAAAAAGATGTAAAAATTTTCTTGAAGTCAAGTAGTTAGTCTTTTCAATATATCATGGGTTAACGACGTATATGACTTTTTTTTTTTGCGCACCGATATTTTTTTTTTTTTAACTTTGCACATACAAAGCTCAAGAGGAAATTACAGTAAAAAAGATGTTGGTCACTGTTCTCGTTTCTGAGAGATTTGCCTTTGAAAAAGATATATCCACACGGCTCCAGATAGAGGGAGTGATTTTGATTTCAAAATTGAAAATATTAACAGTATTTTCAACTAAACCCTATGTTGTTGGTACTCATTAGAATCGTCTCATCGAAACCATTTTAATGAGTCAACATAGGGTCTAGAAAAGAAATAATGAATTTAGAATACCATCTTATCTGGTGCTCTGTATACATGTGCTTCCAAAATTCAGCTTATATCGGATTTAAAGCGCCTTTCTTTTACAGTCGGCAAAACAGGAAACTTACAGGAAAATATACAAATAGCATTGTCTTCCGCTAGGTGGCATTCTGTAAATACTCATCTATCTAAAGTTTGGGCATCCTGAGTACAGAACCGACCACTTTCCTACGCGACAACTCTTACTATGAATATCAAACTAAAACAAGCGATCTCGTTGAAATGATATCCCCCGCCCAAAAAGACCTTTTTTTATACAAACATATAAGATTGGGGTATCAGTGTGTTTTGCATGTACGCATGGCCTTTTTGTCATTGGTCCGTTATGAAATTATAGATCAAGCTCCCTTGTTCCATGGCACAGCATTCCATTACATAAAAAGTATAAGAGGTCCATAACAGGATTATACATTAAGTATCCTTTTTCCAGAAATTGGCATTTCATGAAATGAAAACAATGAAAGAAAATATACATTAAGCCCCCTTTTTCCATGGCACATATTTAATTGTATCCAATGGAAGACATACATGAAGTTTTATAGATCTTTGTGAAGGACTTTAGAAGATATCCCTCTAACAATATACGCAGCAACATTGCTGCCATTTCAAGCAGCTAGCTAGAGAATAAAGTATTGGAATTTCTAGCACCTGCCTGGGCAGCTCAATGGATAGATGTTTTACTTGTGATGTAAAAGGGTTACGAATAGACTGATGGATGGACAAATGGATGCACAGATGGATGCACAATGGACTCACCAATCAACCAATAAAAATATGAAGTTTCATGAAACTATGTGCACAAGTTGGAGAACATTAATAGAAAATTAAATTCGACATGAAGCCCCCTTTTTCAATGATACAGTGATAAATTGCAAAACGCGCTAGGTCACATAATCTGTGAAAAACACATCCAAATCTGTTGAGATAATTTATGTCCAGTAATTAAAGAGATATTGGTGAAAAATGAAATATATTATGAAGTCCCCTTATTCCATGTTGCTGTAATAAATCCCAAAACCTTGACAATATGCGTTAGGTCACATGATTCTGTGAAAATTGCTCCGAAATCTGCCAAGAAATGTAGGAGGCATTGCCTTCACAAGAAATAGAGTGAGAAAAACATGAAGACCCCTTTTTCCACGATGCAACTATAAATCGCAAAACCATAACAATATGCGATAGGTCAAATGATGAGAAACATTCTGTAAAAATTTTATTCAAATCCGTCAAAGAAATGTGGGAGGAGTTGTGATCACAAGAAATGGAATGAAAAAAAAAACAAAAAAAACATGAGATCCCTCTTTTCCATAACGCAGCTACAAATTGCAAAACATTGACAATATGCGATAGGGCACGTGACGTGGAACATTCTGTGAAAATTTTATTCAAATCCGTCAAGAAATGTGGGAGGAATTGTGTTCACAAGAACTGGAAATAAATATATCATGAAGCCCTCTCTTTCAATGATGCAGCTAGTAATCCCAAAAACATTGACAGAGTTGCAAGGTCAATCTGGGTTAAACTTTTTTTCCTTCATTTCTTAATGGTGGCAGATATATGTGACAAGTTGAATGTAAAAACTCTGTATAGTTTTCAAGATAAGACTAAAAACTTTAAAAGTGCAATGAACCGCCTAACTGAACTAGAAGGCCCTGAAGGACCTGAATATGCTTTACTGGCAAAGTTTGCTTTTAAATAAAGCATACATTAGGAATTCATTATGCAAAAAGACAAAAAAAAAAATGACATTTTCAACACAAAATGGCCTCTTTTCCACTAGAATTTGCTAAATTTTCTCAAACTCAATAGGGTAAAAAAGCTATTCATGGGATAAACAAGCTGCAAAATTCACAAAAATCTGATCACAAATAAATACTTTATCATGTAAACAAGCAATGAAATTGTTATACTTGAAATAGCTACTTTTCCCATACTGTTTATTGGATCTTTTTCAAAATCAATAGGGTTTAAGCTATTGATGATATAAACAAGCTATGCAACTTTCATGAAAATCTGACCTCAAATGCAGACTTGATTGCGTAAAAAAGAAATGAAAATTTTCAACTTCAAATGGCTACTTTTCCCATACCGTTTGTTGGTATTTTTTTTCAAAATCATTAGGGTTAGAGCTATTGATAAGATAAACAAACTCTGCAAGTTTCACGGGAATCTGACCACAAATACTAATACACACTTTATCACATAAATAAGAAATGGAAATTTTAAACTTGAAATTGCTACTTTTCCCAAACCGTTTGTCGAATTTTTTTTTTCTAAATCGATAGGATTTAATCTATTGATGAGATAGACAAACTGTGTAAGTTTCACGGAAATCTGACCAAAAATGAAGACTTTATCACGTAAACAGGAAATGAAAGTTTTCAAAATCAAATGGCTACTTTTCCAATACTGTTAATTGTATTTTTTTCAAAATCAATAGAATTAAAGCTATTGATAAGATAAACAAACTCTGCAAGTTTCACGAAAATATGACCAGAAATACAGACTTTATCGCGTAAACAAGAAATGGAAATTTTAAACTTGAAATGGCTACTTTTCCGATACTAATTGTTGGTGTTTTTTTTTTCACAATCAATAGGATTAAAGCTATTGATCAGATAAACAAACTGTGAAAGTTTCACGAAAATCTGACTAAAAATGAAGACTTTATCGCGTAAACAAGAAAAAGACTAACGGACGGACGGACAAATGGACGGTCTTACAGGACGGACCTTGTGAGGTCGAATTGCTCTAACCCTAATACACAAAAATAACCCCACAAAGTTAACCCCACAAGCTAACCCTAACCCCACAAACCCTAAACCTACAACCCTAACCCCTAACCTACCAGATGGACGGAAGGAACCCCATAGAGACCAAATGGACAAAATTAATGATCCCTAACCCCACAATGTCGGGCTCGTAAGGCCGGACAGACAGACAGACGGATGGACGGACCGTCGGACGGACGGAAAGAAGGCCATGACATAAGCTCTGCTGGTTTTCAGCCAGTAAGGCTAAAAATCGCTCCCAGTCGGCCATTTCGCATCGAATCACAAAACAAAAAAGTGTCTCGGCAGAATGGGTTATTGTACTCATGTATTAAGTCTCACGAAATTCCGTCCAATGGAATTGGAAGTATTTGCCGGGACGAACAAACGGAGGGACGGACGGACGGACGGAAGGACAGACGGACGGACAACGCTAAAACTATATCCCTCCGCCTTCGGCGGGGAATAATAAACAGTTACTCAATAAAACGGTACCTCGTGCGATTCAGCTATGATCAGCAGTTTAGAGCAATTTGGAGCTAAAACAGGCCTGATTTTTTCCTCAGATTTCCTCAAATGTGTTAATAAAAGCCATTTTCTCCATTGCTACTTTATAGCGCGTATTTCTACGATATCGGGGAGAGTGATGCGTCATGTAAGACAAGTCGAATTTTCAAAGAATATGACCTGTACAGACAACGATACAAATCTTCATTATTTAAATGAAAATTCTTTTTTTTTTCCTTTCGCAAAAAATACATAAAATCCTGTTTTTGAGCATCGTATATGCAAAAAAAAAAAAAATTCATGTTATATAATTATATAACATTGAGGTAAAATGGGGATAATTTGACCGCAGTAAGGATTAATTAAGAAGAAAAATACATGATTTCTAACAGATAACTTTTTAAAAAACTTTCCCCACTTACAGTGTTCATTATTCTAAACAATAATAAAAAACGACAATGGCACCTATCCATGCTTATTTCGTCAGAAAACAAGGTTAAAAGTAATTTTGAAAGTTTCAATCAAGGAAAAAAAAAAACAGGATGAAAGCTCAGCAGACATGCTGGGAAGCAAAAATTGCTTAATAGGGGCGATTTCTTTTTTTAACAACAATGGCTTTCAAAGTGGAAACAGTTATATTTCCAAAGGTTTGTATTTCCTACCTTTGATTGGTGTGTACCGCCGTGTCAGCACTATTTTATTTATTTCACGTTTGTGTGTACCGCCGTGTCAGCATGCACTATTTTAATTATTTCACGTTTGTGTGTACCGCCGTGTCAGCACTATTTTAATTATTTCACGATGACAGTTCAAAATACACTTTTTTTCCTCTCTTCACCAACACATCGCGGAGAAGTTGCTGCTTGTTTCAGCACACCAATATCATTATCATGTCCAAAAAAATCATAGATGCACTTCTGATAAAAAGTTAAGACAGACATACATGTGCAGTAGGATGCAGATTGACATTTGACATATATGCGTCGTTAAAAATAGTTATTTGGACCCGTATGTCGTATGTTTTTAAGATAGGATTGTGGTATTTTGAACACGATGGATACATCATAGGATTCAGAGGGCCATATAGTTCAAATCAAGTAATTATTTCGACCCATAGGTTGATTTAGATCTCAGGACTAGAAATAATAATGGATTAATCAGGTAAAGCAGTTCCTCGCATATTATATAATATTGTGTTTAAATGGGCCATATAGGACCTCTATATATATCATGTGTTTAAGTGGGAATTGAACTTCTCTAGATATGAGATATCATAATGATTCAGATGGCCAAGTACTTGCCAAGGTAGAGTCAAGTAGTTCCTTGTATTCAGTATGCTTTTAAACTGGCGTGATAGTTCTTTAAATACTTCGTAGGTTTCAGAAGGCCAAGTCGTTCTTTGGATACATGTGGTAGGTAAATGGGCGTTGTTGTTCTATAGATATGTCATAGGTTTCGGTTGGATAAGTAGTTCCTTGGATACAAAAAGAAACTGAGAAACGATTCATACTGATTACACTATGGTCACAATGTGAAACTGCCGCCTGCCGATTTTTAGACATCGATATATTCTTAAAATTAAATGCCGCCGGCCGATTTTTTACAAATCGGTGAGAGTGGTCATAAATAACTGCCAGTTAAAGGCCGCCTGGCGGGTTCCGGGCGGCGGCAATTTTTTTTCTTAAGTTCGAGGGGTGTGGGGCGTCATCAGGGTGTCGGCCGGTGGCAGTAAGGCGACAGGCCGGCAGCTGTCAGATTTTATCTGCCACCGCCCGGCGACCTGGCGGACACCTACCATTTACACCTGACACCGGCCGGCGATCGGGCGTTCGAACTGCCACCGCCAGGCGCCCGCCCGATAATCTGGCGGCGGCATGTTGGTTTACGGGGGATATATAAAGCTAGATTGCTCTTGTATCACTACAAAGTGTTCATTATTATTATCAACCACAAGATAAATAGATCAAATTCTTAAGAAATTTTTTCCTTCCAACAAGTTGTCCCCTAAAGGCAAGGGGCAGGACAAAGCGCCAGCACCGAAGCGCAAGAGACCAGAGCCCAACCCAGCAATACGCAAGTCTCTGAGTCGCTATGGTGCTGTTGGAATCGCCATGACGACAATTTTTTATTGTGAATAGCCTCGGATTTATATTCAGGGGCCCTGGAGTCTGCACTCGGCAGATCACCATCCTGCCACCTACCAAAACCTCCAGTCGCCTTCCATCTGCTTTTCAATCTCCGCCCTGCCGCCGGCAGATATTTTGAAATCGCACGGTGGCCTATCGGTAGCATAAAGGTAGCAGGCCGGATGCTGGAGAGTGGCAGTTAGTCGCTACCGATCGCCGGCCGAAGATTGAAGGCCCTCGAACCCCGTGACGACCGAGTAAAAATCGCGCTGCAGCCCGTCTGCCGCTTGACAGCCACCGCGCGACTACGAAATGCGCCCGCCCGACGCCCTGACGACAGGCACAATTGGAAAAAATCGGCCGGTGGCAGACAGAATTTTAACTTTTTCTTAAAACTTCAGCGGCGTCCTGGCGGCGTCTAAAATGCCGCCTGCCGCCTGCCGATTGTGCCTGCCACCGAGCTGCCATCGAGCTGCCACCGGCCGAATTTGAGTAAAACTGGCAGTTACCACGCCGGCAGGCGGCATTTACTGATTTGTGACCGTACTATTACTGTAAAACGAAAGAACAAAAATAGCTGAAATGACTTAGAATATCCATTTCATTTGTACCATGGTCTGTTCACCTACCTGTATTTCACATTATTTGGACACCAGTGTTGGAATCGGACACAAGTTGTTTGCTAGTTATGTCAGCTATATAACTCTTCTTTCTCTGAAGCCCTCAAAATAGCAAGACCTAGAGAGTTGTATTTTACTCCAAAGAGTGTTAGGTTAGTTCAGGTCTGGATAAGGGTCAGTAAGTCAAGATTAGGATAATATTCACATAAAAGGTATTGTGATACCAATTTTAGGAGTCTTTTCATGTCCCCCCCCCTTTTACCATAAGGTGTCTGTGTGTGTGTGGGTGGGGGTGTGGGTGTGTGTGTGTGTTTGAGAGAGAAAGAGAGAGAGAGAGAGAGAGGTATCCAATCTTGCAAATTACAATCCTTCTTCACAGAAAATTCCTCAAGTTTTTGACACGAGCCACATGGTTTTTCGACGAAATGAAGTTTCTGGAGGTCACATGATCCGATATTTCTGGGAGAGTACGAGAGGAAAGTAAACTTCAAAATGACATTTTTAACCTGTACCCTGTCGTGTTGATATTTTTTAGCATTGAAATGTCAGCTTTCGGTGGGTAAGTTGGTATTTTTAAAGGTTGTAAAATGAACCTTTGACGAAGAAGAAGAGAATGGTGACTAAGATCAGATTGGAAATATGTGCAAGCAGGTCTGATACACTTTCTTCGACAGACATCCAAGATCCTGCATGATGTGATAAAAGGTAACGAACAATTTGTTCCCCGATGGCAGCATCGACCCTTCACTCCGTCAGGAGAAATTGCCAAATTAATGACATTGTCCTAAATTACAAAATAGACATGAGAAAAATAAAAACCCAAGTGATTTCAATAGCACTGTCACCGTAATAGTATAAACTGATATATCAAATACAGATTTTTAACCAAGGAGCTACTCTTTAATATTTTTGTTTTTTGCGTGATACTGAACTACGATCCTGTGCGAAGATGTAAAGGATGACAAAGTGAACAGACCCCCTGTAAAATCTATAAATTGTTTGTTTGTATATATAATGGGGTTTGAGAACTCTTTCCTCAACACGAATCTCCAAGTTTCTTGAAATTTCGATTACTTCCCTTTTTAAACTTGGGTTATTCTAGCAGTAGAAAATGAAATTGGGGGACATGATATATTACAAAAAAGGAAACTTTAAAGGAGGCCATGGAAATATGTTGTTTTTTACACAAAACTATTAGAAATGAATACTGAAGCATTCGGATTGCCTTTAATTCGTGGTGTAAAGAATTAATGCTTTTCGAACGAGACGGAAAGTCGGGAAAGCCCTTGTGGCGGAACGGATATATCTGTGGTTTTCACCGTTTCTCGATGGCTGTTCAAGAAGAAGTTAGTAATGTACTATTGATTGCCTTTGTTTTTATGCTCACTACTTTCTTCCCCTCCCCCCCCAAAAAAAAGCTTTTAGTTCGGTTTGTTTGTTTGTAATACACGTATCCATGTAATTGCATGTTTTTAGCTTAATGTCATTTGATTAAACTATATACTTAAATAAAAATCCAGAGTTCACATGGCTTAAAATAGCTATTCAACCACTCTACTAGTGTTTCGAAAAGCGCTTACCGTAAAGTCTATTATTTTCCAGGGAAAAATCAGCAGAAAATTGTAGTTATTGCAAATAACACATCTATCTTTTTTTGAATCAACAAATTTACAAACTACGTTGGTCGTGATAGACAAGTCACTCATGGGCGGATCCAGAGGGGGGACCGGGGGTCCGGACCCCCTCCTGGAATTTTGGCAAAAATGTGGTTATCGGATTCGTGAAATGGTACTGGTTTGATATTGTACAGTATTTATGTAAAATACAGTCATAAATTTAAAAAAAAAAAGGGTTCTAAATGTGGAGACCTCCTCATGGTTTGAACTGGAAACGTTGACCTTTTTTTTTTGTAAACAGCTTACATCCACTGAAATCCGGAAATCAAAGTTTCATATAATAAGACGATTGCATTTTCAGTGCCCCCCCCTTCCCCTCGAGAAAGATATCTGGATCCGCGCATGTCACTGCAGTATATCGGTAAATATACGAAATAGTAGACTATATGAAAATACCCTAAATTACGATTTTTGTCCTAAGTAAGATCACCTAAGTCGATCCAAAATAAAAAGCAAGAATTTTTTTTTAGGATAGATGGCATGCATTTGCCCACTTAAAGGCCAGAAGGAGGCTTCAGAACAAACATCACAAAATTTCTTACCAATCAAAAATTTCTATTTATTTATTCAAACCGTATGTACATGAATCAGTACCAAGGAGTAGGTCTAAAACCAGTGCATTAGGCTGTGCCCCAAAAAGTAGTTCGGTAGTTGCAAACATTTATAAAACCAGCTTATATACTGGTGTATAACCAGTAATTTATGACCTTAGGATCCCCTGACAAACATGTATATCTTCTACAGTTATTTATCATAAGTTTTAAATTGAGGATTTTCATGTATAAGAAATCTTTATTTTTTAACTCCTACGAGACTTGTTAACTGCCATTACTATGTCAGTAAGGAACTGGACGAAATTTTGGTCCTGAAAAAAAAAATATAGTGTACAGAACGTGCTCTCTGGTCTTTTATTCACACAGTCCAATACGGACATATTCTTTTCCAGAAATTACATTCCAAATATAAAAATTTGCGATTTTACTCTCAGCTTAAAAGTCACAGGTTCATTTCATTTATTTGGCCGGATAATAATTAGCTTCTCCGTCGGTATATTTTCCGATGATCAAGTCCCAATTTAGATATTTGCGTAACCCCCCCCCCCTCCTCTCCCTCCCTGTGGCATATAAGTTTAAAGGCTATCATCAGTTTACTTCAAAAACGTCGTGACTACAGCTTGTTTCAAGCTAACAAGCTGTAATTACGAATTGTTTTCAGTAAACCGACGCTATTTTGTTTTTTTTTCCCATGAAATTATAAATAACTCCAAATTCGTTCACACTTCTATTTGTAATTAATTTCTTGTCAATATTTTGTTCACAAAATAGTGTGTAGAGCGATGTGAAATAATGCGTACCTAAAAAGCTTACACCGAACTGTTAGAGTGCTTGTTGATTTTAACCCTTTACCAAACAATCCCTGGTTTTCACGGCTTTGGGAAGAAAGGCTGTTAAAAATATTGTGGGACAAGGAGAAAATGCTTGTAACCAGCATTTTCTCCTTTTTGTCATAATGTTTTCAACTCTATCAAAGTCAGAAATTATCAATTGGGCTACATTTAAATTGTTGATTTCAGATGCTTTCAGTTAGGTCCAGTTCAAAATTTTATCGTGTCGTAAAGGGTTAAGTAAACCACTAAATATTGTCTATGTTGCACATTTTAAAATCTTGATGCCAAGCACCGGTATCTCTGTCGGCAGCGTACAAGGCTTGAGAACGGTGGGTCGCTCGCTCGATTCTCAGTTCGACCAGTTTCTTTCCGATGATTGATGATGATAGTCAATACGACAGGACAATCGCAGGACATTGTTTCGACGATGATTAAAACCTGTTTCACATCAGCCGTGCGAGTTTTTTGTCGTATGATTTCCACTGCAAACACAATCGCTACCTACTCGTACCCGTCTCAGATACTGCAAATTTGCACAGCGATCTCCATAAATTGTTCGCACAGTTGTCTCACGTACCGTACGGTGTTCGCAGGTTGAACGCACGAAAAAAAAAACAACGCGACATGTTCGCACTGCTGTCATGCGGTTATCGTAAGGCTGCCGTACAAATTCTCAAGGCACTCGCAAGACTGCCGTAAGAATTTGCAAAGTTTCTTACGATCACTACACGGATTTGCGAGGCAGCTTTACGGTGTTCGTGCGATCGCAATGAGAAGGAGAAATTATCTCCTCTTGTCCAGATTTGGACATATATCTATACACAATGGTATGCGGCAACAGCCACAGTGTTCAACGGTCCTTCACGGCTTCGACCCAGGCACAAAGTTTGCGTATTGCAGCCATGAACAGGATACTGGCGGATGAGGAACGGGACAACGCTATTTTATGCTAAAGGCATATTTGTCACTCCTTAACAAGCAGGTGCCTTTTTCATCTGAATCCTGGGTTGGTAGTACCTCAGTTTTCCCAGGTTCAATGGGGGGGGGGTGTTCAGAAACCAGAGCCCTCCCCTTTCCCTTCTGAGATCTTTGTTTTGGAGGCATGGCCTCTCTCCCTGAAACCTTGATAGCGAACAAGACATACAAACACTTTAAAAGAGGAGGGATGATGTTAACTTTTCGCAAGGCATTTGCGGGACAGCCGTGCGAATATACACTTTGTTCGTACGTTCAGCAAGACGTTCGCAAGACACCCGCAAGATGTTCATACGATCATCGTGCTGCCTTAGCATGACAAACGCAAGTTTAAAATCGTACGATTGATGTGCCATGGTCTCAAGGTAGCCGTACGGCTGCCATGTGGCCACTGTACAGTTGCCGTCCGAACTCCAAAGAAATCGGAATTCGGAAAGAAAACGAGCATGTTGAAAAACCAGCTTGCGACGTATACGGCGTTGCGAATTTGTACGGCAGTCTTGCGAAGTCCGCACGAAGTTCTGCGATTTGTCAAAAAATGTTCCCGTAAGGCTGATGTTAAACAGGCCTTATGTGGGATAGCGGCCAGTGACTTGGAAAGAGTATTATGCGTAGTATCGGTAAAAGAAACTCCACGAAAGTAAGGGAAGGTGCGCTGACATTCGCGATATAAATGAAATTATTTTGAAAACGGCGTTAAACACTACTTAGTCTATCATTAAACATTATCTTCTTTTTTTTCGGTATAGCTGTCTGTGCTGGATGATTGAAAAGGATTTTTTGATTGATGAAAAATGTAGATACGTTTATTCTCAGGGTTTCTGTGGTCAAATGTAGACACGTTGTCCTAAAGACTGTGCCTATTTCCTGACAAATTGACGCCGCCTATATATCTTTTTAAAGGATATATCTTTTTTATAATAGGAAAGAAAGATACTTGAATTTTTTTTTATGTACATGTAAGTGTTTCGCACAAGTCTGGCAACTTTTCCTTAAACTATGTCTCTCTGCGTGTCCTTCCACGTATACCATGGCCATTCTTTTAGCAAAACTCGTGTGCCTAACCTTTGGGCTGCTGGGTGAAAACTTGGTGCCATTTGAGGACCGCGTGTAAATGAAGATTAGACTGCAAGAACCTGCAGTCAGCTTTTTCAATCTCTATATTCTTAGGAACGTTCTTAGTGTAATTCTGAAGATTTTTTTTAGATATTAAAGTAATACAAGACCTGATTGGCTAAACAAAATGGCTTAGCCAATCAAAAGTTGTGTAACTTTTATAAATATAAAATCTTAGAGAATAAGAATATTCTTAAAATGTTTGCTAAATAGAGGCTGATCTCCGATCAACACTCGACTATACTGTAAGCTTTTCTTAGACGAAAGAACGTAGATGTTGTGATATTTTGCGAAAGAAAAAACTTAGAAGTTGTGAATTTTATCGAGTTTATTCAGTAGGTCAAGAGTAAAAATTCCTTTCACGTTTTCGTAAGAGGAAGGGGGCAGAGTTGACGGAGCTTAAACTGAGCATAATGTGCATTTGGGTCTATAGCTATAGTCCATACTCCACTGAGATATTTTTGAAATGTAACACATTGAAACACAACTTATTTGTAACTGTTTTTGTTGTTGTTAGTGTTATTATTTTTATGCTCCCCGAAGGGCGAGCATATAGTCGCCGCTTCGTCTGTCCGTCCGTCCGTCCGTCCGTCCGTCCTTCCGTCCGTCCGTCCGTCCGTCCGTCCGTCCGTCCGTCCGTCCGTCCGAAGCCATTTCTCCAGAACCCTTGGACCAAATTGGATGAAACTTCATATATGAACTCCTTAGGGTAAAGTGCTCACACGTTTATCCCAGTTTTTCACTTGACCCTGTGTCATGGTAAAAGGGGGCTTAATGCAAAATTGCAATTCTTTACTAATAACTCATTCAGTTTTTGTCAAAATATCACGAAATTTCATGATTATATTGTTTATGGAAAGTTTCAGCATGTGCCCTTGCTATTTTTAATCTAGGCATTTTTTAAGTTGATATTCTGTCATGGAAAAAAGGGGTTTCTTTCAAAATTCCAATTTTTACTAATTTTTCATTCAGTGTTGATCAAACTTTCATTAAACTTCATGGTTATATTGTTTTTTCAAAAGTTTCACCATGTCCTCTTGTTTCTTTATCTATGTGTTTTTCAATTTGACCCTCTGTCATGGAAAAAGGGGGTTTCTTGTAAAATGCAAAGGAAAAAGGGGCGTTAATGCAAAAATTGCAATTTTTACTAATATCTTGTTCAGTTTTTGTCAAACTTTCATGAAACCTCATGGTTATATCTTGCTTTACAAGTTTCAGCTTGTGCCCTTGTTATTTTCAGTCTATGAATTATTAATGCGTAAATACCTCTATCCTCTTTGAGGCTGCATCACGGAAAAGGGGGACTTCATAGGAAAAAAATGTTTTTCACTAGTATCTCCTACATCAGTGCTCAAGACTTTATGAAATTTCAAATCTGAACTTGTTGGAACGTTGCCCAGGTATCTCTCTTCCGATTTCTGAAGTTCAGGCTGTGTCACAGAAAAAGGGGGATTCATGTAAAAAAATGGTTTTATGTAATATTTACTACATGACTGCTCAAAATTTTAAGAAATTTCGAATTTTGATTTATTATTCAAAAATGCCACAAACCACACACCTGTTGTATTTAATTCAATGATGCAATATTGTCTTATGGGAAAAGGGGACTTAAAAGGGGGCTTAGTGGGCTTATTGTCCTCTACAAGTTCATGTTGGCTATCTCTAAGATAGTAATTGCCTTTTCACTTCAATTTTTTGGGGGGCATGAACAGGTCCTTTTAGGATAAAAGAAGTGAATTTATATCATTTTCATATATTTTATGACAAGCACTTGTTCGGGGAGCATAACCCGTCTCTGACGGCTCTTGTTTTCCTTTATTGACAATTTAAGGATTAATTGATTAAAACCGGAAAAAAGAATTTGTTTCGTCGGCAGACTCCTGTCAACCCTTTATCGCACAATCCCGTCTTTTAATGCCCCACTGAAAGAAGCCTGTCGAAAAACATCGTGATACATACCCCATTCTCCATTTGGTATACTATTTCCACATGTACAAGCGCAATAAGCATTTGAATCATGCTGTGGCTAAAGGGGGCTTAAGGCATCTTTCTGGTCCATTGTACCAAGCAAGACAGTATAATACTATTATAGTTATGGATCTGTTAACAGCCGCCTTAATCATAAGCCTTTAGACAAACAGAAAATCGATTATTAGCGAAAAGTTTCGGCCCATGTCAGCCTGCGCGGACAACACAGACTGACCTGGGTCGATACTTTTCGCAGATGTATTAAGTCCCGTTTTCACAGAACATGGCTCCTTTATTTATGCTTATCATCCGTATCTAGACTCTTTCCAACCAAAATTTATTAACCCTTTCCCAAACAACAAACTTTTGAACTAGACCAAATCGAAAGCATTTGCAGACGACAATTCAACTCTTGCCGAAAAGCTGATTTCTGTCTATGATAGGGTAGAAAACATTGTGGGAAAAGGAGAAAATGCTGGTTACCAGCATTTTCTCCTTTTTCCCACAATGTTTTCAAAAGGCTACTATTCTATCCCCGTAAAAACCGGGGATTGTTTGGGAAAGGGTTAAACAAGTTATACCAAACTGAAAGCCTTTGAAGATGACTGCTTAAACCGTTTTTACTTCCCGTTGCTAATAATGGTATTTATTATCATTGCTTGCAAAGTAAATAAAAGACAAAAAATAACAACAATAATAATCATTATTATCCTCATCCCCATCATTTATTCATTCATTCATTCATTCATTCATTTATTCATTCACTAAAACCTTTTCAATGATACAAACTTTTCGCTTGATAAAATACATTTTCTATATTTTTTATCTAAGGACATCGCAACACTGAAAAGAAAATTCTTGGAAGGCATTTTATGACCTAAAAGAACGCCTCCTTGTTATAGCTGACCCCGCCCACTTCGGAAACCAAATCACTTAACATTTCCTCAGAACAGATCTTATCCAGATAACATGACATGCCTTGTTACCATGGCAACCAAGTGTAAACATTCTGACATCAAATATCTCGCCGAGAGCTTTTGATGGGTACCTTTTGATGTTATTTCAGTGATTAATCGTTGGATGGCCGTTTGTTATCGGTATTCGAGCCTATATCACATTATGAAAATTAGAGATTCGGGTATCCGCACTGCTCTCCAATAAATCTTTACCAAATACCCAAATTAGAACTTGTTGAAGTCCGGAAGTCTTTACAAAATGACACATTTTAGAACGGTCCAAATTGAAAACATTTGCAGATGACAAAATAAATGTGACTAACGAGTTGAAATTTGTTTTAGGAAGGAAGAAAACATTATGGACTTTTTCAACAATGTTTTCAAAAGATAAAATTTTGGACTGGACCAAATTGAAAGCATGTGCAGACGGCAAATTCAATGTTGCTAAAGTGATATTTCTTAGATGGATTAGATAGCAAACGTTTTAGGAAAAGGAGACAGTGCCAGTGACAAGCATTTCATTTTTTCTGACAAATCTTTTTAAAGTCTGATATACCACAGTCGTTAAAACGCGAAAATTTGGGGAAGTGGGTTAAGCTGAAATCATTTGCAGACAACAAATCATATTAACACACTCAGATAGGGAAAGCTGTTTGAGAGAGGGAAAAATAGTGAGATATAGAGAAAATGCTGGTTGTTAGCTTTTTCTCCTTATCCCCAAATATTTTCAAAACTGTTCTAATCAGGGTACATAACTAAAATTCACGATTGTGTGATAAAGGGTTAAATCAGTGCTTCTAGAAAGAAATTTACAAACCTACCAAACTATAATATTTTAGCCAGACTGAATTTGTCGTCTGCAAATACTTTCATTTTGGACAATGTTAAGAAATTGTCGTTTCGTATATAGTTAACTCTTTAAGAGCTGAAAAAAGAAATATAAAATTAGATTCATCTAAATTGATTGAATTGTTCTTTAGATTGGTAAAACCACTGTGAGGCGTGGAGAAAATACTTCTTTAAAAAGGTGAAACCACTGTGAGGAGTACAGAAAATATTTTTTGTCGGGGTCACCAAAATCGATAATTCTGATGAAAGATTAAATCCTTTTCCCACTTAGTAAAACTATTGTAAATGTAGAAAGTTAAAATGTTCATTTCCGCTTGCCCGATTGTGCCACACTCCTTTCTTATTGTCAGTACACTTCGTCATACAGTCTGTCCGACAGTCATATGTGTTGTTATTAGCAACTGTGATTTTTTGTTTGCATGTCTGTATGTTTGAATTTATTTCAAATAACCCTTTCCCAGTTACTTTAATTCACGTGATTTACTATGTTTTGTAGTTGTATGTGAAGTAGACGATGTACCTATACAAGTCTAAATAAAATATCTGTACCTGTATCTGTTAAAATTGATGACATTTAGATTTCTTCGAAGAATTAAGTGAACCTAAAAGAAACTCTGCTACAGAAAATACTGTAGTACCAGTGTTTTTTTTTTTCATTATTTTCATTAAATTACTAATATCAAACAAAGGTTAGCCCATACATACAGTAAGTTCATGTGCACACCTTTATATCTTTAAGCTATAATTGACAAAGACTAAATTAGTCAACGACAAAATTTCGAACGTATCCAAATTGAGATCATTTGTAGACTACTAATAAATTTTATCCAAAACCTGAAAGTTATCTTTTATATGGAAGAAAATATTGTGAGAAATGGAGAATATGTTGGTTTTTAAATGAAAACTCCCTTTTCGGTGTGAGTCCATTTCTTTTTGTTTTGTTTTGCTCCAAAGGATCGTAAAAATTGGAATTGTTTGTAAAAGGGTTAAATTACAATTGTAGATTTTAGTTTCGCGGTTTAGTTAAAAAATATTCTATATCTTTCATTTTGGATTAAAAGTATCAATTAATTGAAACTTTATCGAATGAAAATAAGAATACACTTTCTGTCTGACTAGTGTATCAATTTCTTTCACCCTATTCCAAACGACAAACTTTTGGACTAGACCCAAATTGAAAGCATTTGCAGATGACAATTCAACTCTTGCTGAAAAGATGATTTCTGTCTATGATAGGGTAGAAAACATTGTGGGAAAAGGAGAAAATGCTGGTTACCAGCATTTTCTCCTTTTCTCACATTGTTTTTAAAAGGCTACTATTTCAGACCCGTAAAAACCGGGGATTGTTAGGGAAAGGGTTAAATGAAATATAAATCTGTAAGTGACTTTCCACTTGAAATCCTCTGGGGTCTTCCATACCTCTTTGGTCCCGAAATTTTCAGTTGACAATCTGTACATGTGCGTTACCTTTCAATTCCCTGGAACCAGAAATATCATCAGTGTTACTCGTATTTGTAAAAACAACAAAAGAGTTTTTGATTCTAGAAGTGTAAGGGTTGTGCACGGAATGCAGTAAAGAAAAAGGCGCGATGGAAATCAGAAGATTAAAGCCGACATAGGAACTGACGGCATTCTGTCCGTTCGAATTTGGCTACTTCAGTTAGGTTTTACTTTCTATACAACTTATTTATCCTGGAAAGTTTTGCTAAACAACCCACATCCTCAGCCGTTTCCTGAGACTGAAATGAGCTATAAGCGAAATTTGACCATTTCCTCAAAATGATCGCGAAACACAGAATTTCAAAGAAAATCTTATTACTCAATCTATAATGGTTTTGTATCAAGAACAGGGTCTTGAACAATAGTTGGTTTCTAATAATTATCTAGTTTGAAGGGGGGGAAGACTAAGTACTTAATTAAACGTATTGATAATGGCAAGATATCTCTGAACGTTTGAACAACAGTGCAGTGTGCACAACTTACATAGCTTAGCTGTCTTGTAGGCCTGTCCTTGTTTACAATGCAAATTATAAGAGTAATGAATATCATGTGGATGAATATTGGGTTAATCCAATTTTCATCCGGGTAAAGTTATAAACTTTTATGAAAGACAAACGCCATCAAAGACCTATTTTCGAAATTTTAGATAAAAAAAAAAAACTTTTGCATCCACCAAGTGTCTATATATATGGAATAATAATGATTGAAAGAATGACAGTCGAAACACGGTACACATTATGGAATAGGTGTAGATACGGAAATACGGAAATAAATTCATATGCATTGTAATTTCTATGCTCCCGAACCTTTTCAAATAAGAATTATGTCATATATTGTACCAAGGAACTATTTCATCTACAAGTGATCACTTGAGAACACTGCATTCAAAGACGATGGGGATTAACATTACTGCCATAACCATTGCCTCAGTATGACGTCAGATAATGTCTATGATGTAACTTCCGATAAGAATACGCATGACACTGATATTGTTAGATTATTCCCACAAGTGGCTGTAAGTGCTTTTCCAATTATCGGCGATGCAAAATCAGTGCGATAACCGCCCAATTAGGGCTCGTGTCGACCGATTTTATCCGAGTCTAACCTGGAGGCAGACTACTACTCAAGTTTCTATGCTCTCTTTCATTCTCATTTACTCTCGAGAATTTTTCCCACAGCTTCTTTCAGTGGTAGTGTATAGCCTATGATCAAAACACAGTGTGTGTACTCATATTATAAGTATAGAAATATCTGTTAGTTTACCTATAGTTTGTCTATAGACACCTGTCTGTGCAGCCTGTGAGAAAGCTGGTCAAGCGATTTCCGAACGGGTTAGTTTAAACTCTTCCTGAAGCGTTTCTTTCATGTTATTTGGCACTTTCTTTGAGGTCTATTGAAGACAAAATCTGCAGACAACAGAGCCACATGTAATAGGCCTATGGATGATTATCTCTAAGGCTGCGAACCGCTAGTAACTGAAACTTTGCAGACAGGCAAGATCAACGTACACATTTCTTTGTTCTGCGCAGTCTGTTCTTGTTCTATGCTGCAAAAGGCTTTGATTTCGTCTATGGTCCCGAGAGTTTTGAATCTGGATTGATAGCTTACTAGATCTAGTGATGAATACACTTGTTTTTTTTATTTCAAAATTTTTCATATCATATATTTCTGGAGCGCCGATTGGGCAAATTCACAAACAGAAAAATACAATCAAGTAGGCCTACACTATATTATGATACATAAAGGCAGACATGATTTTTTTTCTTCTTGTTTGAAAAAGTCTGATCATAGAACAGAACCGAGAACAGATCATACATTTATTTTTTACTTATACAAGTTGTACATTGTCTCAGCACATACATAGAATGAATTTAGTCACGTGAACAAATATAGACTGTTTGTATTTTTTAAGATCAACCCATAAATCGGTGAATCATTTCACTTCTTAATCAATGGTCCACATATAACACGTATAACAGGCTTTATATATTTTACTACAAAACTAGATAAATTTTCATTCGAATAATGTATATTTGTATTATTCTTCCGATAATTTTCCAGTTTAACTTACTATATTAAAGAAATACGTGTGAAATCCAATATAAGCTGAATTTTGGAACTTTCGCGTTTTACTCGGGCGAAGAAGGCATTTAATTGGTTAATTATCTTATGTTTATTTAAAAATGCAAAACATTAATTTGAGCACTATTATCTTTGCAGTTTCACCGTGTTAGGCAATTAAGATACCTAGTGAGAAAAAATTGATCCTCACATGAGTTTTCGAAAATCAACGAAACAGATCCTATATCTGGTTTTATCCCAGAGCTCGAGATAAGGATTCGTTGAAATAATTTTAATGAATCTCTTTTAAACTATTGGGAAACAAATCACACTCTAGAGAATAAATCCCTTATTTCTATCTCGACTATTTCTCTGTGTATGTGTGTTGGTTTTTTGTACGTTTTCTTTCAACGTATTCTTTTCAGTTAATTTCGTAGCTGTATGTAGCGATTTAGATCCTTTCTGTTCAAATTTTTCTATATGATTTTTTTAGACGGCCAAAAATCTAAATCAGTATATAGTTATACATCACGGGTAACAAACTTTTTGATGGTGCGTGAGTTAGAAATATTCAGGGTACGAAGCTATCAAATCTTCCGCAATATTTCAGTGTTATGGAAGGTAATTAGACGTATGCAAGGTGCGTTTTATCGATAGCGAGGGCGTTATTTATCTATCTTATGTCAATCAACGGGGCCCGCTACAATTTCCCAGCAGTGCGCAGCGTGCAACGTGTCATGTCGTACTCGGGATTCGTCGTACTTTCGTGCTTCCCAATATTCATTTTTTTATTGACTTACTTTGTTTTTCTCTATATCAATGGAATTAGATTTCAGCTTTTTATTTAAGAAACAGAGTGTTAAACGAAATCCTATGCGCTTTTCAAAGAACTTTACAGAAAGAGATAGGTTTTATCATTTAGTCTGGAGACCAGTGATGTCGTAAAATATGCAGAACTCGATGAAAGAAAAATCTGAAATGAGTACAAAAGAGTAACGAAAACCAATTGCAAACTCACCAGTACTCGAGAACTACGTATAATAGTTATAGCGATTTGATAAACACGTTCAGTATGACACGATAGATAAGTATGTAAACGAACCGTGCTCTGAGGAAAGGGAATTTAACGCTTCACCACTAAAAAAGTCTTGCAACACGCAAAAAGGGACATTACGACATTTGCGTAAATTGTCGTCTCGGATCCGAGACAGTACTTTACGACTACATTAGATTTTCTCTTACAATAGACTTGCGCAAGTCAGAAAATTTCACAGAAACGGAAATGTCATTTAGGATCAGCCTGCGCGGACTGCGCCGGCTGATCCGAGACGACAGTTTATGCAAATATCCGAATGCCTCTTTTCGTGTGTTGCAGGCGATATATAATACTGAGGTGGTCGTCGAATTACTAAGATCATGAAACTCAGTTTTCCTAGGAACCGACTCGATCACGGGATGTTAAGCTCGTTGGACAAGCAGAAAGCTTACCACAAGCAAACATGTTTGACTCGTGTTAGTCTGCTGGGACTGAACAGACTGAAATAAATCGATAATGGTTGCAAATGCATCTAACCCCTGTATCACAGAGCACGGCTCAAATACATGTTAATAACTGATGGGAATAATGACACTACTGATGATGGAGATTTTTTTGACAGATAGATGACAGAAATACGATTTAAACTGAACTCTGTGCAAATGGACACAATTTTAGATCTGTTCAAATTCAAAGCTTTTGCTATCGACACAATGACTGTTGCTAAAAATCTGTAATTTCCTTTCGAAAGGGTAGAAAACATTATTTGGAGATGGGGGTATGAGAATTACAAGCATCCCGCTTTTCTTTGTCAACAGTTCTTTCGAAATCTTCCTTCTTTCCAGTCTTGTGTTGGATCTACAATTAAGGACTTTGCATTCCCTTCTGATTTGCTACAAAAGGTAGACAGCTGTATTCAAAGAGTTTAAGTAGTGGAACTGACCGAGTTTTCTACACCAAACACAATGAACAGTGTGCTGTGTGTCATACTTAAAGTGATGACGTATATTTCACAAGTGAAAGGTCTTTGACATTTAGCTTAGCTATGATACAGGGGATGGGAGATCGGGTTACCAAAGTCCAAAGTCACACAGTCTTGGGTTTGGTTTTCTCCTTTACCCTAAGGCTACTAGGCGGGACTCACTGGCCTTTAGCGGACATTGGAGACAAAGATCAGACTGTACAGAACGTGCAGTCTGATCTTTGATTTACACTATCCGATAAGGAGATATGTCTTTTACCTAAAACATAATTTTGAAATGGTAATGTTTGGATTTAACAATCGAAATGATAATTTGATTTTAGATATTTAGCACGATAAGAGTTAACTCAATGGATAAGTTGCAATAAAACTTTAAAGCTGGAAGTAAAAAAAATAACTCAAATAATACTATTTCAAAGTTAATTTTTGGTGGGTACATATCTCCTCATCAGACAATGTTTTGTGCAGTCTGATCTTGATACACACCGTCTGCTAAAGGTCAGTGAGTCAGTCGCGCTTAACAGACTGAAGGGTTAACAAAAAAAGCAGTTTACTTTTGAAGACTAGGAGAGTTATGCCGTTTGTTTCACTGCTGTACTCTATATAATTATGCTACAGGATGTATAATTATGTTCAAAATATCTAATATCGATAAAAAATGGAATCAGCCTCATGAAAAGGGGGCTTAATGTATTTACAAATATTATCGACTTATGCCAGCCTGCGCAGTCCGAGCAGTATGCACAGGCTGCCCTTGGTAAAAAATGTTTGCTATCTGAAAATTTTCTACATGTTCAAGGTCCATTCTACTTACGGATTCAGTTGATTATATATAATGCGTTACAAAAATACTTAAACATTCCTTTCCCAGGGCATCAGAATTACTTTAAAAGAAGATTAGGCTACTGTTGCATTGAAAGTGCGGCTTGTTCTTGCAGACATCTTCGATTAACCTTTGGAGCTCAACAAAATAAAAACAACAAAAAATGGACTCTTTTAACCCTTTACAAAACAATCCCTGGTTTACACAACCCGAACATGGAAGCCTTTTGAAAACATTGTGGGAAAAGGAGAAAATGCTGGTTACCATGCAGCATTTTCTCCTTTTTGCACAATGTTTGCTTACCTACTGGAAACAAATTTCAATGTATAAGTTTATTTTGTCGTCGGCTAATACTTTCAATTTGGACCAATCTAAATTTTGTCGTTTGCTAAAGGGTTAAAGATGTTTATTCAGAATCATCTAAAGCAATGTCAGACGGCACTGTTTTGGCTGAGGTTACCTGTTAAGACTTAGGCTGCTAAGTGCAGGTCACTTACCTTTCATGGACACAGTCGGTCAAGATCAGACTGCACGAAACGTGCTGTTGTGATTTTAGATATACGTTTTTCAATAAGGAGATTTCTTTTACACCAAAATATATTTTAAATAACATGATTTTGGCTTATACTATCGGTCTGAAGGTCTCATTTAACTTGTTTAAGAGGTTAAGGAGTTAACATAGCACAAAAGAATCCGAGTAAAAGAACACAGTTTATCACAGTCAAGGGTTGTAACGACCCAGACAGGGAAAGCTTGTGGAAACATTGTTGGAAAAGTGAGAAATCTTGGTAAACAGCATTTTCTCCTTTTCCTTCTATGTTTTAACCCTTTAAACGACATTTTCTACAATGTAATAACATTTAGTTTTTCCTTCACAAATGCTTTTGATTTGCACAAGTCTAAATTTTCACGCATAGTAAAATGTTAAGAGGAAGGGTTGGGGTTGATTTATGTAAATATTTAGGGGGTGGGGGTATTACGGAACTGACCGACTTTTTGCCCTTGAATAGACCTACAATGGACAGCCTGAGTTGTGTCATAAGTAAAGTGATGACATACGCTTCGCAAATAAGAAGTAGGTCGTCGGCATATGGTATAAGATGGGTCAAGTTACCCGATTGTAAGTCTATATCACCGCAGGAAAAAATCACCAACTTTCTTTTGTATAAAACAGCTGATCTCTGTAGACTCCTTTAAAAAGCACAAAAAGATATTCACAATTGTTTCGGTAGGATTTGACATTCATGTACATATCCACATGTTGGTTCATGGTACATACTGCTTCAAGGTTATAAGTAGCCTATTTTTCCTACATAACAAAAATCGGCGCCCTCTAGTCGCTTTTCTGGACTCTATTTTGATTGTAAATATCTTAAACTGAACATTTCTGTACCTCAACCAACTTCATTTTTCAAAATAAAGGATTAGAATGGAAGAAAAATGTACCGGAATTCAAAACGTTGTCATCAGCACAGGTCTACATGCTTAACACTTTTTACCTTACTCTCTAAAATCCTTCATTTCAAACCGTTTTACTTCAAAGCATGCATGATGACGACTTTGGATCATCTGCTAGGCCACGTGGCATCTGTTTTGATCATGGACTGCAAATTGGCGGTAAATAAATCTAGTCCAGTTGATTGGACTTTTTTAAGCAAACTATCATTTGAAGTCGCATATGCATGCATCAATATCAGAATGGCACAGGGACAGTGGTGAAGGTCAAGGCTGATTTTCTTTCGAATGTTAGAATGAAAGTGCATCATATTTTTTATGACGCTGACTAAAAGAAGAAATTAGAAAATTACTTGGTGCTTTATGATGCACTCTGTCGAAATTTTGACTTTTTCTCGATCGGACCGTAACTACCGTGAACCAACAAACCATAAGGCTATATTCTGTTTGTTTATTTTCAAAATTTCATAATTAAGAAGTAATCTTCTTTCTAATGTGGTTTATCGGTAATAAACCACAGTTGTTATTTATGACAGGGGAAGTTTGGCTCTATAAACACAGTGCAACGAAAGCGTAGTAAAATCTACGTTATTCAGTGTAGAGTAACGTCATTCCATATAAAGTGACGTCATGCTGTACAAAGTAAGTTATTCAATGGAATATATGTTGCATCCGTGTTTTTATTGTAAGTATGAACTTGTTTTCCTTTGATTGAGAGTCGGTCATGTTTGAATCGAAATAACCTTCCTTCTATCGTGGTTTGTCGTTGAATAAACCACGTTCTGAGTTATGATATGTAATGGATTAACCACTCGGGCTATCGCCCTCGTGGATAAGGTATTGTGCCTCATTACTCACAACCTGTTTATTGAACAATAAACCACGATAGAAAGTAGACTATTTCTTGATTCTAACACGACACGCGAATTTTCCTCTATAAACAAAAGGCCACGGAAACGTGGTACAATCTACCACAGAGTGGTGTCAGTCTATAGATCTATAGAGTTACGTCATTCTTTATATGGTATATAAGTAAGTTATTCAATTAAGAAATAATCTTCTTCCTATCGTGGTTTATCGTTCAATAAAACACAGTTGTGAGTTATGAGACACAATAAATAATATATGAGGCTGATAGCCCGAGTGGTTTATTCATTGCGCCTCATAATTCACAACATGGTTTATTGAACGATAAACCACGATAGAAAGAAGATTATTTCGATTCTAACATGGCCCATTCTTAATGAAAGGAAAACAAGTTCAAACCTGGAGTAAACACGCAGATGAATATTATGTTCCACTGAATAACCACTCATTGAATGACGTCACTCGATATAGAATGACGTCACTCTGCACAGATTGTCGCAGGTTTTACAACGCTGTCCTTGCACTGTGTTTATAGAGCCGAATTCGCGTGTCATGTTAGAATGGAATATAATCTGCATCCATATTTTTCTCCAAGTTTGTTTTCCTTTCACTAAGAGTTGGTCATGTTCGAATCGAAATAATCTTCTTTCTTTCGTGGTTTATCGTTCAAAAAACTACGATGAGAATTATGGACCACAATAACTAACCCATTCGGGCTATCGCTCTCGTGGATTATTCTTTGTGCCTTATAACTCGCAACTCTGTTTTATTGAACGACATACCACGAGAAAGAAGATTATTTCTTAATTCTCACATGACACGTGAATTCGGCACTATAAACACAGTGCAACAAAAGCGTGGTAAATTTAAGAAATAATTTTCTTTCTATCGTGGTTTATCGTTCAATAAACCACAATTGTGAGTTATGAGGCACAATGAATAATCTACATAGGTGATAGCCCAAGTGGTTTATTCATTACGCCTCTTTACTCACAACGTGGTTTATTGAACGATAAACCACGATAGAAAAAAGATTGTTTCGATTCTAACATGACCAACTCATGATGAGAGGGAAGCAAGTTCATACTTAGGGTAAAAACGCGGATTCAGTTTATATTCCATTGAATAACTTACATACTTACTTCATACAGAATGACGTCACAATATATAGAATGACGTCACTCTATATTAGTCCAGTCAAACTAACAGATGGGTTGGAACTAATTGCAAAAGTTTTTATTTTTACATTCCACGAAAGAAAACTAACGTAATAATCACAAGAAAAAAGTTGCACTGAAAATTCATTGCCCGAAAAGAGTTATTTGTAATTTGAAATTGCAAATTTCGGTAAAAATATACGTGCTCGACGATGGCCCGAATAGCCACCGTATTCAATACTATGCAAGTTACGTCAAAGTTATCACGCGCCATTCTGTGAGTTAAATGTAAACACAGAGGAGGATGACCAGCAAAACGTACTTTGAGAAAGAAATTTAATCTACCGATGTATGAACGAAACTTCTACGATGACTTTAAAGGTATTTATCTCTCACTCACTGGTATCTTTTTATAACAGATTGATGTTTAAATTCGAAAATCGACTTCAATTTTTAGGTCCACTATTTCAAAATCGTCGATGACCAACTGACGAGTGTCGGATCATGTAATACCCAGTTCATTGTTTACAAAATTGTACATCAGCTTTATAGATCGCCAACATGTCATTTATAAGATAACGGAATGATTTTCCGAGCCATCTTTTCGTGTCGGTGCCAAGTGTGAAAGAAACCTAAAGATGTTGATAAAATTTGATGACGTCACTTCAAGCGATGGTTGCAAATAAAGTACGGTAGCGAAGGAGTGCCTGAATTTCACCGCATAGTTATCGATTTCCCGAAATAATTTCTTTTAGTGTGTAATTACTATTAATTTACAATTAACGTTTTAGGTTTTCTTTTTAAATGTATTGTATTCAAACATTATGTTCAGTTTATTTTTACTTGAATTGTCTCATTCAAATAAGTAAATAATATTTAACCCTTTCCCAAACAATCCCTGGTTTTTACGGGTCAGGAATAGAAGCCTTTTGTAAACATTGAGGGAAAAGGAGAAAATGCTGGTAACCAGCATTTTCTCCTTTTCCCACAATATTTTCTACTCCAACATATAGAGAAATAATCTTTTTAGCAACCGTTATGTTGTCATCTGCAGAATGCATTCAGTTTGGTGTGGTCCAAAATTTGCCGTTTGGGAAAGGGTTAAGCTGAAAATAGATTGAATGAATTAATTTCAAACCCAAGTAGTTGAACATTCATAACAACAAGATGAATGGTAGTCTAATTCATATCGATTTTACAACAAAAGTTGAACCCCGTTAAAACTTTTATTCAGCGTTTGATGATTTAGCAGGCTTTACTGGTTTTCACCAATGTTTCACCGATGGATATGACAGTTAACTTTACTTAATAATGTAGTCCAGTGGTTTCAAAGTGCTAAATTCCCTATCAAAAAGATACTTGCACCTGACCAATGACGCTAGTAGGATTTAATTCAAGGTCGCTTTGATTAAAAATCCAACCCTTCAGCAAAGAAACAGGTGATCTTGCATAAGTGCTGAGAGCTGTTTAGTCCTACGATACTTTTAGTACGAAAGCATGCTTGTTTTCTTAACAGAATTATGATGTTTATCTTTAAGCATTCCCTGTGACCATGAAACACAAAAGAAGATACTACATGAAACACAAAAAAGGATACTACATGTACACAACTTATGATAATCAACAGATTTAGATTATAAGGAGATTTTTATCACAAATGTAGCGTTTTCCTCTTTTAGAAAAATGGCTGATATCTTCAAAATAGGAATTTACAGGCAAATACGACCAATGACGCTAGTAGAATTTCATTCAAGGTCTCCTTGATTAAAAATCCAACCCTTCAGCAATGAAACACAGATGGTCTTACATTAGTGCTGAGGGCTGTTTAGACTTAATATACTTGTAGAACGAAAGCATGCTTGTTTTCTTAACAGAATTATAATATTAATCTTTGAGCATTCCTTGTGAAACTGAAACAAAATAAGATATTACATTTACACAAATTATGATAATCAACAGATTTAGATTATAAGGTGATTTTACGACAAATGCAGTGTTTTCCCTTTGAGAAAATGACTGATGTGTCCAAAGGAAGAATTTACTGGTGAATCATTTACAATTGGGAGAACCATTGAATGAATACTATAAGATTTTTCAGCCTAAAAATTGGAGCAAAAGATACGCTTAAAATATGACAATAAAGCAAAATATTGACTTATTTTATCAAAATAAATTCGGTGAAATTCTGCCAATGAAAAAGCAGATACCTTGCGAAAAAGAACAACAGACCTTACCCATTTAAAAGCTAATGTATGTTTTGATTAATCTATTGATTGGTACTTTTTGAAAAGTTTCTGAAAATGGTATGACTTGAAGATATATAATTTGTTTCTCTACTGTATAAACGCAATACATTTAAACAACACTGGTCGTAATTTATAAGAATTAGCCCGAAAATAACAAGTTTTGAATAAATTTTCCCTTTATGTAATTAAGTGGTATTACATTCAGAGATTCATATATTTTCAATACCTTGCTAAAGCCTTTTAAATAGAATATGATACAAAAAGAAAAGTTCTCCAAAAATCAAAAAGTCCTTGAATTTATCAAAACTTGCCAGCTTTGTTTCATTAACAAAATTATGAAGTTAGTCCTTGCTATGGGATGTTCTCTATTTCCTCAAGAAGAGCACTGATTTTTAAGGTCTACGGCCCCTAACTCTAATAATAAAAGAAAGAAGCTGTCGAAATGGGCCGAAAAGCCTTTACGAAAACAATCAATGTTACATGGTATTTACCGAGGAGTTAGTGAGTCTACAGCACCTAACTCTCATAATAAGAGGCGAATGCTGCCTAGAATGGCCGAATAGCCTTTACGAAAACTTTGATGTTTACCATGGGTTAGGGGCGTAAGGCTTAAGTGGATTATTGCTGCACAAGGCTTTGCTTGGCGTCCATGCAAAGCAGTGTTATTTATGGAACGGAGGAGAAAAGATTACCATGGCCAAACAGACACATCCATTATACAGGCTTCAAATGAACTGTTTTCTGTTCTCAAATGAGTATAGGATTCCATTATCTACACCAGAGGCTAGAGGGTTGTAGCACTAGAGTTTGGTGTTGGAAGAATGAACATGTTAGTGTTGCTTGTATTATCGAGCATGACCATAAGGATGGTTGATCAGTTCATTTATGGGCAGGCATAAGCCAATTGATCAAAAACACAATGCTCTCACCAAAAAAGTTTGGCGATGTGGCTTTTTTAGGTCAAACTTTAGACAAGCAGACAATAAATATGGTGGTACTGCTGCGTGTACAGCTGTTTTCACATGAAACTTTTTTTTTAACCAGAACTACATTAAATTGTTTCATAGGTGCATTATCCATTGATAAGGCACTTAGTGAGCATGTCGGGGATGACTCGAAAATAATCTGTGTATAACAGCGCTAAACCCCAACAATCCCTCCATAACTTTGCATAGCATATCTGGAGGAACTGAACTGCATTCAAGATCACTGAACAACCTCACAGTGTTGTAAGTGAGGCGAAGCAGGCAAGGTTATATAAATGCAAAATGTGTTCATATATGCGATGTTATCATGTTATTATGATTAGTTTCTTTGTATTTGTAAAGCCATTCCCTGGTAATATACTGGACTAAACTTGAAGGAATCTCCAGATGAAAAAAAAGAACAGACTTTGTAAGAATGATAACTATATGAAATGGTGGTGGTTGGGTGGGCGGGGAGGGGGAATGGGAACTACTCGTTACTGGCAATTTCCCTCTTTTCCTCAATGTATACAACTGTTGAATGCTGTAGAAACTCCAAAGTCCAATGGGGTCGGGAGAGAAGGATTAAAATTCAATAGTGACAAGTACTAATTTAACCCTTTACCCAGGACGAGAAAATTAGATTTGTCCAACTGCTAAGCACTTGTACTCCACAAATTAAATGTGTCTCAAATGTCAGACTTTGTGAGTGAAACGACAGAATCCAATGTCTAGGAGAGGAAATGCTGGTTATCAGGGTTTTCAGAGCTTGATTTCGATCTAAATACTGACAGTGTTGTACTTGAAATGCTAAAAGTTTTGCTGCCAAACTTTGTTCTAGACTAAAGACGCCGAAATTGTTTACACTGCTCAATCTGAAGTTCCTCCAGATGAAAAAATAAACGTGACACGTGTATACAGGTTTTTACGTTGTCTGCGCATGTCATATTCTTAGAAGATTCAACCTGTCTTATATGACGCGTCACTCTCCCCGATATTGGGGAGATTGTAGAAATACGCGCTATAAAGTGGCAATTGAGAAAATGGCTTCTATCAATACGTTTGAGGAAATATCAGACCTGTCTTAGCTCCAGATTTATCTAAACTGCTGAGCATACCTAAATGAATGGCAGCAGGTAGCGTTTTACTAAGTGAAGATTTATTTCATTTTGAAATTCAAAGTAACAGTTGTCGCATAGAAAAGTAGTCCGATTTTGTACGAAGGATGCCCAAATTAGATAGATGAGTATTTGTAGAATGCCATCTAGCAGCAGATAATGCAGGTTTTTATTGAAGAAAATGCTTTGGATATAAGAGAACTTGCTCGTCTTGATCCACTTTCGCCTAGTTTCTCAAAACTTATCAAAATGCATGTATGTCAGACAAGTAAAACATGGGATTGTTAATAAAGGGTTAAAAAGTGAAATGGAAAAGGGAAATGTTGCAATTTTGTCAACTGTAGTGCTGTAAGAATTCTAAATTTGATTGTTCCTTTGCAATAATTTATATTAAAAGGCAAAATTTTAACGTTTTTGGGCTATGACAAAGACTCGGATACATGTACAATTTACAATATATATAGTTATCACTCCCTCTACTGTGGATCTGCATGTTCATTATATATGCACATGATAATGATGTTTTGCCATATAAAGATTTTATTTCAAACAGATATATGTATCATATGTATTTTCTTACGAACTAAGTCCGTAACAAAGAAACAAATGAATAATTGCATGGAAGAAATAAGGATCGGAGCGGGATTCGAACTCCGAACTCCCGGACGCAAAGCCAATAACCTAACCACTGAGCCAAAGAGATATCTCCCTGACGCAGTAGCCAGGTATTGTATTTAAATCGGGAGTATACCATGCAGGAAGGAGTGGTCTGTCGTAACACACCCCCTCTTAAAGTCATCATTTATTGATGACTCAAAGCCTTATTAGGCAGGAAGTCCGATTTTGGACAACAAATGGGATTAATGGCTCAATGGCCAATCCCGGACGAGCCCCCATCTTACGAACGAAGTCCGTAACAAAGAAACAAATGAATAAATGCATGGCAGAGATAAGGATCGGAGCGGGATCGAACTCCGAACTCCCGGACGCAAAGCCAATACCCTAACCACTGAGCCAAAGAGATATCTCCCTGACGCAGTAGCCAGGTATTGTATTTAAATCGGGAGTATACCATGCAGGAAGGAGTGGTCTGTCGTAACAATTTAGTGTGTTGCAATTCATTAATTTACAAAAAAATGAAAAATGCATCATAGGCTAAGTGGGTGGGGTAAATTAATATGGTTTGGCAACAATCAACTTCAATTTATTTTCTTGTTTTAATCTGAAAACAAACGAAATTGACATTAAAATCTGTCCTGCAATACCAATTTCACAAATTAGGTAACAAGACATCATTTCCATTGAGTAATTTGCATAAAATGGCATTTTGTTGAAAAACTAGACGATGATGGGAAATTTATGGCGGACCTATTCGAAGACATTTTTTGGTAACTTCCCCTCATAGTTCAGCCTGCAACTTTTTTCTCGAGATTACCGAGGTATCACATGAAACAAAAATGACAAAATCATTTCTTTTGCAATTAGTTCCAAGTTTGGTGCTTTTTTCGGCTAGGTTGACTGGCCTATATAGAATAACGTAGATTTTTACCATGCTTTCGTTGCACTGTGTTTACAAAGCCAAATTCAAGGGTCATATTAGAATTTACGTTATTCAATATAGAGTGACGTCATTATTTCATGCTTTCCGGTAGGATATCGAGAAATAGCAGTGAAAATATTTTTCGATCTTACACTGGTTCCACCAGTGAAAATACCGATTTTCACGTTCTTGTTGCCTAGGTAAATTGCGCGTGCCTAACAACCAGATGGGAAATATGACGTCATACACCTTACATTTCTCGCGCTTGACGTAACGTTGCTATGCGGGAGGGGTACGCCACGGGGAATAAGGGAAAAGAACTGTACTGAATTTTGATAAAGCTCCTCCCAGAAAGGGTTAAAAGCATGAAATAGATAGAATATTTGTTTTTTTTTTTCGGTGAAAGATCGAAATTAATTTCATCTCGTGAACACCATCGGTAATATTTTCACTCGTGGCTGCGCCACTCGTGAAAATATTACCGATGGTGTCCACTCAATGAAATAAATTTCGATCTTTCACCGAAAAAACAAATATCCTCTATTTCTATATAGAGTGGCGTCATTCTGTATTTAAGGTAGTGGTCCGTAAGAAAAAATAGCTATTTACACTTTGATATTATCCCACAAAATTTGCTACGACTAAAATGAGTATTATTGTACTACTTTAACCGAGCCACTTTTTTCTTTTTTGTCATTCTTAGAAATACCATTTATAAATCTAAAACAACTATATTCTCATTACAAAGGGAGATAATAATCACATTCCTTTTCTGGAAACTAACAAAAGTATCAACAAATAATTTCAAGATAAACATCAGTTTAAAGAGTTTGTGATTGGTTGAAAATGTGCAAAAGTATTATCTGTATAAATCCGTATTTAGCAACTAGATCTATCAAGAAAATTTATGTCATGCGGGTCTACTAAAGGATTCAATGGAATATAATCTGCATCCGTGTTTTTACAATAAGTATGAACCTGTTTTCCTTTCATTAAGAGTTGGTCATAATCGAAATAATCTTCTTTCTATTGTTCGTTGTGGTTTATCGTTCTTCTTTCTGTCGTGAAGAAATGGTGATAGCTAGCATTCTACCCTCTTCCAAAAAAGTTTCCTTCACTTCCAAAGGCAAATGTCAAGTTTTGTTTTAATCACATTTAATTTGTTGTCGGCAAATACATGTAGATCTACTCTAAATCTGGACTAGTCTAAAATTTTGTCGTTTACTAAATTCAAATTATTCCCGACTTTTCTCCCCTGAACAAAATGGGCAATATGCACTGTGTCAGAACTCGTTTCGCAAATTGATACGTAAGCTGTTGAAATAACACACGGACAGAAATTGTCAGGGACGTATCGAATAACCGAGGTTGAAATTAAACCACGCAAAAACCACGCAAAAACAACCATCTTCATTTACTTTATAAATTATGAAAAAAATTGAAAACATGACCTTTCCAGACTCAAGAAACTACGCAGCGTAAATTACATATGAGCCCGGATCTCTGTGAAAAGGGGGCTTAATGCATCTGCGAAAAGTATCGATTCAGGTCAGCCTCCACACTCCGTGCAGGCTGATCTGGGCCGAAACTTTTCGAAATTGGTCAATTTTCTGTTAGCCAAAGGACCAGTCTATCTCATGATCAAGTTAGTTGTTCACAAAAGGACTATTATGGATCCATAAATTTGGTATTACTAGGGCTGGTATCATGTATTACATGTGGTGCATTTAGTCCCCTTTTTCCTGAGCATGGCTCATATGTTTGTTTCTCGTATTTTCAAATTTCACACAACACTCATAAATAAGAAAAAAAAAGTTGTTCGGCTTTGGTCCCTTGAAGTGACGTTATACACTAGATTGACTTTTGAAAACTCCTGAATACTAAGAGTGCTGAAGCAGGCCTTTCTGATTAGAAAATAAGAGATTTAATCCATTTATGATATTAATTTAAGGTTGATTTGGCCAGAATATGTAACAAAGAAGCGGATATAAGTAAAGATCAGACTGCACGTTCTGTGCATTCTGATCTTGATCTACACTGTCTGCGGACAGTACAGATCAAGATCAGACTGCATAGAACGTAAAGTCTGATCTTGGATCTACACTGTCCGATAAGGAAATGCATTTCTCAAAAAATAAAAAAATCCTTTGAAATAGCAAAATTTCGTTTTTTGCTCTCGGCTAAAAAGTTTCGTGTTAGCTAGTTATTTTTTTTTTAAATTTTCATTTATTTAACCCATTACCACACAATCCCTACTTTTGACGCCCCTGAGAAAGAAGCCTTTAGAAAACATTGTGGGAAAAGGAGAAAATGCCGGTAACCAGCATTTTCTCCTTTTCCCACAATGTTTTCTTCCCTTCCCAACAGAAATTTCAAATTTTTAGTCACTTTTATTTTGTCGTCTGCAAATGCTTTCAATTTGGACCAGTCTAAAATATTGTCGTTTGGTAATGGGTTGAGGGTTAATGAATCTTTTCAAGTCAGTTGAACAAAACACGTGGAGCAACTGTATTTTGAACAAAAAAGAAATCTTCTAGAAATCTGAAAAAGAAAAAAGAACGACCCAAACAACTAACTTATCTCTTTAAAATCAATGCTCCTTTATGGAGGATTTGGATAAAGATCAGCCGGTTGCAGAGAACTAACAGTCTAATCTTGGATGCACATTATCCAATATGTCGGAGAGAGAAAGTCGAGCAAAATTCAAGATAATTATGGATTTGGGCTCTGTCTTCATTCTGATATTTATAAAGGATGGCTTTTGAGATAAAATTTTAACGAGTCTAGAGAAAATCGTATTAAATGAGCCTCTGGTGAGCTTAAAACATTTTTCCTTGACGAGTATGATACAATTTTATCTCAAACGCCAACAAATGTCATCCTTTTTATCACATAACGAAATTTGCGAAATTTAGATCAAATGATGTACAAAACCTTTGATACATGCATCAACATCTTCGCGAGCCAAGGTTACGATCACTACGTGGATCTTACCTTGGCGGATCGAGCCCGATTTAGAGATTCTCGCGACACGCCCCTATTGGATGCTGGTTATTATCTCCCTTTGCATCATATTTCTTATAACCAATGAAACGTCGTTTTAAAAACGGCCTACGAATACAATGATTCAACTTGAAGCAATAACCACAAACGTACTTCGACATTCCATGGTCAGGTGCTGGAATATAGCCTTAAACGTCTGATAATTGATTGGTGACATTGAAACTTTCTGTAAATATTGTTCGTCTATGTTTTCTTCGGTTATAAATCATTACAGATCCTGCACACATCCATGGAGGTATTCATGTTTACCTTCTATTTCTTTCCGAAAGGTTGCGACATTGTTCTATTTATATCAAAGATGAAATGCTACAAGCAATTTGATTCGTGCAGTTAGAGCTAGCTGAAACCAATGAAAATGCGTAAGGTGATTGTCAAAATAAAGCTCGATCCGCCAAGGGTACAGTAGCGTAGTGGATCGTCACCCTTGGCTTGCGAAGATGATGCACCCGTAGTTATATCCGTAAAACCCATAAAAGAGTACGTACTTGTGAAATGACGTCAAAATGACGTCACACAATTGTGATATTAAACGTGTATATCAGATTTAAAAAAATGTAATGGGTATATTACACTGGAAAAAAAGGAGGTTATGTGATAAATCTACTTCTAGAATTTAGCAGTATGAATTTAAATATCTATGTTCTTCCGTGCACGCCCCTGCATGGTTGCACTTTGCTTACACTGACGGGTACTTTTAGCTTATAACTCTTTCCTAAAAGAAACAAATATAGACATCATTTATATTAAATCAAGGGCACCTGGCCCATCATACAGTTATAGATATACGAGGGGTGTTTAGTAATTAATGAAAACACACCTGTATATCATTAACCCTTACTGATATTTGAACGAAATTTTAGCAAGACAAAAATGAAGATCTCTGCTTTATTTTTGGCACCAAACATTATCATGACGTTCTGACGTCGTGCAATGATGACGTCATCAAAACATGATGTCACTTCCTGTTTAGTTCAAAATGGACGTCAGCAGAGAACACCAAAGGTTTTACATCTTCACAAGGCTGCAACTTGGAGATGAGTTAAAGCAAATTCATGAAGATTTGCATACTGTATATAAGGAGTTAGCTGTACCTTATAACACCTGTTCCAGGTGGGTGAGTGAATTTAAAGATGGAAGAAAGCTTATTGCAGACAAACCAAGGTCAGGAGCACCTAAATTCAAGGTGAACGAAACTTTGATCATAAATGTTAAAAATCAAGTAGACAATGACCCCAATGTTTCGGTGCGGGAGATCAGACTTAGATGTGTCCATAGGTACCATCCATAAAGTGCTGCATGAAGAACTAGGGCTGCGAAAGATTTCCGCGCGATGGGTACCTCATGTGCTGACTCCCGAACAGAAAAAGAATAGGGTTTCTTGTGCAAGGCAACTTTTAGACATGTTCGAACCCAACGGCCCAAAAAGGATAACTGACATAGTCACAGGAGATGAAACTTGGATATACTTCTATGGTATCCCAAACAAACGTTCTAACATGATGTGGCTGACAAAAGATGAACCCAGACCTGTGGTCTGTAAACCAGGTTTTCAGAGTCGGAAGAGGCTTTTCACATTTTTTTTCAACTATGAAGGACCTGTAGCTGTAGATGTTCTACCAGAAAAAGCAACCATGACTGGGCGATACTACAGAGACACTGTACTTCCTCAGGTGGTTTCTGAGTTGAATAATCGTCGTCCCATCACAGGAACATCAAGAATCATGATTTTGCACGACAATGCGAGTGCCCATAAAACAGCAGCTGTAAACCAGTATCTGTTAGAGAACAAAATTTCTACACTCCCCCATCCTGCCTACAGTCCTGACTTGGCCCCATGTGACTTTTGGTTGTTTCCTAAACTGAAGGAGATCTTGGCAGGAAACAAGTATACACGTGTCCAAGACCTCTCTAAAGCCGTAAATGCAGAGTTAAGGGGTATACCTAAAGAAGAGTACCGAGCAGCATTTGATAGATGGCGCAGGAGGCTGCAACTGTGCATAGAGAGAGAAGGAGAATACTTTGAGGGACTGTAGAAAAATAAATGAAATCGAATGACGGACACCCTAGATATGCAGCTGTTTTCATTATTTAATGAACGCCCCTCGTACTACGTATAATTCGGTGTGACATGAAGATTCACAGGTAACAATTGTGTATGCAGAATAAAGAAAACGTGACCAAAAAGTTCTTTTTCTTTTGAGTGATTGAAAACGTTGTGGCGAAAGAAGAGGAAATGCTGGTTACCAGCGACTTCCTTTTTTTTTTTTACCATAATGTCTGGAAAAGTCCTCGTTTTTAGGATCGTTGGAATTCCGCCGACATTTCCAGCCAACGGCAGAAACCTAAATACCCTTACTTGCTTTCATCCGAAAATATCTCACGATTGGGGACAGTGTAGATAAAAGATCTAATTGCATGTTCTGTGCAGTCTGACCTTTGCTGTACACTGTCAGCAAAAGGGCATTCAGATGCATCTACCTACTAAAAGGTCAATTTTAAGAGCCCTCTGATTTCTAAAAAAAACCAAAATAAAACTTACGTTCTTGAAAACCAACCATTTGAAATCTAAAGGATATGGGGGTAGGAGATTTAAGACTTTGACATAATTCTGGCAGTCCGAAAAAAAGTTCGTTGACCGATACGAACTGTTTGTTCAGGTTTTGACAAAATACATCTGTGTATTTATATGTCTGTGTTGGTTCCGAGAGCTTGACGGGGAAAAGTACAACCCTTCATAAATCATTATATGACACACTCTTGAAAGTAGGTCTTTGTTTATTTATTTATTTAGAGAGAGAGAGAGAGAAGGGTGACGGACGGTGACGGAGAGAGAGACACACAGTCATACGTCACACGGTAGACTGGCCAACTGACCGACAGATACACAAAGAAGGAGGGAGTGAGGGAGGGACGGATTGGTGGCCGGATTGACTGACGAACAATTTCCGATATGATCTGGGATTATCTTGTCTAAAAAGCCTTTAAATGATATCTGGCCATTATTACCCAAACAGTATTCATTGTCATGTTTTGGTGGTTTGACCCCTTTTACTTGTTCGACCCTTTTTACTCGTTCACCACTAATTAATCAAATAACTAGGATCCAATGCAAATTACTTTTTGATCAAAGAGTAGCAATCAAAACTAAAATCTAAGATCGGACAGCACCGTTTGATCTTGATTCATCCCTTCGGAAAAATCTTCTGTGACCGCCTATAGTGGCCAAAAGCACAGGATTATAGAGTAATCAATCTTTAGCCAACACTTCAGAAACACAAATAGACTATGTTCAACTCTTCTAATATGGCCTGTAACACGGGAAAAAGCGCATTCGGACGTTTTTATAAAGTGTCGTCTCAAATCAGCCTGGGCTGTTTGCGCAGGCTAATCTGAAACGACAATTTCAGTTCTAACGTGATTTTCTGTTTCGCAAAAGTCTACTAAAGCACAAAATCTAATGTAGTCGTAAAGTGCCATCTCGGATTAGCCTGCGCGGACTGCGCAGGCTGATCCGAGACGACACTTTACGCAAATGTCCGAATGTCTCTTTTCCCATGTTGCACGCCATATAGTTTTGAAAAGTTTCTCTAAAATTAGAGTTCCATCGCAATTTCACATCAACGTTGTTGCCCAAACTCTAGATTAGAAAAGAATAACAGTATTATTATATCCAAAGTAAACAAAATAACTTCTGTGCCCTCTGATCTTAATCTAGGCTCATCACCAATATCACTACATTTATTTTTTTTTTGGCAACTGTGAGAAGCTGCACAGAACGTGCACAGAAAGTGCAGTCTGATCATGGATCTATACCGTCCGATCGTTTAGCCAAGCCTGTAAGATGACTATCTTTCCATGGTTATGTGGATAAGTAACTTAACCCTATACCAAACAACAAAATTTCAGATTGGTCCAAATAGAAAGCACTTGCAGACGACAAAATAAACGTTCTTAAAAAATTGAAATTTGTTCCCAGCAGGGTTTAAAACATTGTGAGAAAAGGAAAAAAATGCTGGTTACCAGTATTTTCTCCTTTTCCCACAATGTTTTTAAACGCTTCTATCTCTGATTCGTAAAAAACGGGGATTTCTTTTGGCAACGGGTTAAGCCGCCGGAAGAGGTCGACTTTGTGTGTCTGGCGAGGAAAGAGTTAAAATGGACACTATCTTATTATTATATCGAATTCTTAGTCGATGGCAGTCTGTTTGTTTTGGGAAATTCGGACATTTTTACATCGATAACAGTATGGACAGAATTCTGGACTACTCATTAGTGTTACCGTTATGCCATATTTTCAACTGGCAGTGGGAAAAGTTGCGGCTCTGGTTCAATCTTAGACTGGTGTCAATCTGTTAAAAAGAGCTTTCTCATTAAAACAAAAACATCAAGTAAAACTGCAAAACAAAATCTCTGTATTCTCAATGTTCTGAATGTCTGATTTAACCTATATTTTAGAAGAAGGGCAAGTAACAACACATATTTCTGTGACTTTGCTGTAGTTGTGTACCTTGTTTATTAGAATGACTTAAATGTAGGGCCTGAATGCCAGGCTAGTTCAACCTCTAACCTTCTGCTCCTGCTCTTCCTCTTCTTCTCCTCCTCCTGCTACTACTACTCCTCCTTCTCATCATCATCGCCATCTGATCAAAATCTGGTTGTCGCAATCATAAGCATCATCGTCATAATCATCATCATCATATCAGCTGCAGCATCAGCACTATCACCAGTATTGGTATATGCGACGAAAGTTCCTTTCTCGTTCGTTTGATTTTTGCTTGATTTCCATGCTTCTATACATAATTGATTGAATTGCCCATTTTTGTATCACAAAAACTTATTATTCCCTTTCGAAAACAGAATCGGAAAAGATGCTTCTGCTCTTCTTCTTCATTTTCATCAGCATTTTCTCCTTTTTCCACAATGTATTCTACCTTTCACAAAACAAAAATCAAATTTTAAGTCAGTTTAATTTTATTTTGTCGTCTGCAAATGCTTTCGATTTGGACAAACCTAAAATTTTGTTGATTGGTAATTGGTTTTTTTTCCCCAGCTAAATCGCGGTGAAAGTGCGCAAATTAAGTCCATTTTTTTGTATTTAGTTCACCAAGTTTTTCTTTGCAAGCCATTTTTTCTCTCCAACGTTAAGGGCATAAAAAATCGTTTAGCTTTGAGAGTGAACACTGATACAAAGACCGCATCACCAACTCTCTGGTAGAATTTTGCTAGCCTGAGAACCAAACAAGCTACTCATTTTTTCTAAACCTTGTATGCTTCAGAGTGCATGAGATCGATCAATATATCGATCGATCGATCGAGCGATCTCTCTCTCTATCTCACTTTTTCTTTCTTTCTTTCTTTCTTTCTTTCTTTCTTTTTTTTTTTTTTTTTTTGTTGTTGTTGTTAACCCTTTACCAAACAATCCTTGGTTTTTACGACCTTGAGAAAGAAGCCTTTGTGTCGGTAAAGGAGAAAATGCTGGTTACATTTTCTCCTTTTCCCACAACATTTTTCTACCCTGCTAGAAACAAATTTCAATATTGTGTTACGTTTATTTTGTTGTCTGCAAGTGCTTTCAATTAAGAACAGTCTAAAATTTTGTCGTTTGCTGAAGAGTTAACAGGACTGACCGTTATTTTAAGAGAAATTTTAGCACAAAAAATCTTTAAACTGAAATATTGTGCTTTCCCAAGGACTACAGAGATAGAGGTAAAAAAAATTGATATATTTTGATCTTTGATCTACAGTTTGATTTCCACCAGAAAAATACCGAATCATGCGGCAAGCCTTCTATCGTTATAAGATTAAATGCTCATTCATTGGGCACAAATTTGTACAGACGTGTTTCACCACACATCCTTATAAAGTACTTTATATTAACCTTTTACTACACAATGACGACTTTTGACGACCCAGTGGAAGAAGCCCATTGAAAACAGTGTGGGAAAAGGAGAAAATGCTGGAAACCAGCATTTTCTCCTTTTCCTACACAGTTTTCTATATACTCAATCAAAGGAAAATTGCGTAATGTGAGCCACTATGAAATTGTCGTACGCAAATGCTTTCAATTTGGATAAGTCTAAAATTTTTCCATGTGGTAAAAGGCTAAGCATGAGTATGAAGCGTAATACACACTAATGCATATTAGAATATTGCGAAAGAATAGACATATAATTTTGCTCTAATTGGGCCATTTCTTCCTTTTCTCATAATGTTTTACAATTTTAGACGCAATTACAAAAAAACAAGCAATTCAACCCTTTACAATACATTCTTAAGTTAAACAAGCGTAACAAAAAAAAAATTCGGAAAGGAAAAAAATGCAGCATTTTCTCCTTTTCCCACTATGTTTTCTGCCCTTTATATAACAAATTCCTTGGCTTGAGCCCTATAACGTATTAATTGTCGTCTGCAAAAGCTTTGAAATTGGAGAAATAAAAAAAATTGTCGTTTTGTGAAAAAGGTTAAACATTTCATCACCCACACCATGCAATAAAATTGTCCGATAAGGCCCCGTAACAGATATTGCTAATCTCTGGCGCGAAAACCCATTCCACTTTTTTTCAGTTAGAGACAAAAGCCTCTTCAAACGTCACAGCTCAACATCAAAGCACCGAAAAGTAAACACATTTCGGCATTTAAATTCCCATTCCACTCGGGTGCGCAGTAACAACAAGAGCCAACGTGGATCCAGATCTCGTTAGATCTCGTTAAATCCCGTCATATATCGTGAAGTAATCTCACTTAAAACGTGATCTATGAGCGGTCTGGAAAGTTAATCTAAAGCTCTAATTGGTTGGCGATTGAAACGAGATAGCACCAGAAAAAGCCTTAAATACGTCTGTGAGGTACCATTGTGTCTTTGATGTCGCCGTTGCCAGACCCGAAGACCACAAAACTGTCTACATATCCGACCAATCACTTCACACATTTTTTCGGGGGGGGGGGGGAGACTTTTAAAGGTCCGAGGTACGTGGATCTAAAGACATATCGTCGGTTTACTCCGAAAACCTCGTAACTACAACTTGTCACAAACTTGTTACGATGTTTTTGAAGTTAGCCGACGTTATGAGGAATGTCTTGTGAAAAGGGGGCTAAAAGAATGATACAAGTCTTCTTGTTATTGGTCATTTTCCAGCTTATCAAAGAACCATTCTACCTCATGTTGCAGTCAATTGTTCCAGACAAAATATACTGTATTGATCCATAATTAAGTAACAACTTGCTCGCTATGATGCAGCACGAAGGTACATTAAAACCCTTTTGTCATAGCATGGCTTGTTTTTTCCCCGCAGAATATTATGTTGACGTATGAAAGGAACACGGTGGCAGCTGGAAAAAATCCACACCATAAGTGTCAGTAATTTGGAAACTTGCTAGTCCCAGAGGCGTCAGTATGTGGCACATAGACGGAAAAGTTTGGTAGGCTGTGTCAAACTTCTAAAAAAAAGTTAATTAAAGAAAAAAATGTCAAGTCGCTTATATTTCATAGAGATGAGGACTTGATCTAACATAAAAAGGTTTTATGCAGAAGGGTGTCAAGGTCATTGAGATTTTGGTGTTTTTTTTTTAGCCACGCTGTGGCAAAAGGGGGTTTAAGTCTTTCCCAAACGACAAAATTTTAGACTAGTCCAAATTGAAAACATAATTTGCAGACGACAAAATTACAGTGACTGAAAAATAGAAATTTGTTCTGGGAAGAATAGAAAACACTGTGGGACAAGGAGAAAATGCTGGTTACCAGCATTTTCTCCTTTTCCCACAGTGTTTTCAAAAGGCTTCTTTCTCAGGGGCGTCAAAAGTAGGGATTGTGTGGTAATGGGTTAATACATCTCAATGAAGCAGGATACAAGATATCACAGTCCTGTTTTTGTATCCATAAATCCTTTTGTTAATTGTTTTACCTAAATACAAGGTACATTGATTCTTTGTCCAGCAGAAAACTGATCGATAGCAAAAAGATTCGACCTAGGTCAGAGTGCGCAGACTGGGCAGACTGACCTAGGTCAGAGTGCGCAGACTGGGCAGACTGACCTAGGTCGATGCTTTTTGCAGATGCATTAAGGCCTTTTTCTATCGCAGAGATTGGCTCATTATTATTTGTTTCGTCTGAATGTTGTCTATTTTGTTTACACCGCCCCAACAATATTTTTCAGTTAAAATTACAGCAGACTTATTTATTAAAAGCAGATCTCTGGGAAAAGTTAAGTTATCACAATTTCGTAATTAATTATATCAATCAAGAAGTCTCATAATATGGATCGATTTTGTCAAAAACCCAATTAAATCACGAGGCAAAATATCGACTTGACTGGTCAAAACCTTGCCAAAAAATGTGCAAAAAGTTTCAACTAATGTCACTACAAACATTTTACCCATAGCAAAAAGCTTCGACTTATGTCCACCAGAGTGGATTGCACAAGGTGACGTCGATCAATGTTTCTGCAGACGCACTAAACCACATTGTATTAATATGGTCTCTAAGTTTCTCCAGAACCCTTTACCAAACGACAATATGCCAGTCTGCTCCAAATTGTAGGCACTTGCAGACGACAAAATAAACATGACTTAAAAATTGAAATTTGTCTTGGGAAGGGAAAAAAACATTGTGGGATAAGGAGAAAATGCTGGTTACCAGCATTTTCTCCTTTTTCCACAGTGTTTTCGAAAGGCTTCTATCTTAGGATCGTAAAAACCACTGATTGTTTGTTAAAAGGTAAAAGTATACTAGTGGCTCTTTAGGGCCTTGCAAAAGTGGCCAAAGGTGGCAGTTGAGATCAGACTTGAAATATGTACAGGCTCTCTTTCTAAAATCCACAACGTAAAGCAACTAAATGTGACATAAAAAAACATGCTGAGGGAAAGGAACATTATTTTTTGTGGTACTCAAATGCTCGGAAAATGAGCATTCGCTCTTTATACAGTTAAAAACATTTTTCAACAGTTTTACTGGTTTTCAAGGGCATGGGAGGAAAAGTCCGAATTATGGTCTTGAAATATGGCGGGAAAAATGAGTGAACCCTGTAACAAGCAAATGTGCCGTTTATGGAATCGTTTTGAAATCTGACTTCTTCCGGTGTAATGTAGAGAAATGACCCTCCCTACAAAATAACCAATGGGTCATTTCACTACGTACCGGAATGACACAAGTCACTATTCTACGTAGAGAAATGATCCCAGGGGGTTATTTCTATACGTAGATTAATTGTCCGGATAATTTCTCTACGTATAGTAAAATGACCTATGGGTCGTTTGTAAGGGGGAAGGGTTCATTTCTCTGCATTACACCGGCGAACAAGCGAATCTTCACATAGTATAGATAGACTTCGTCTACAAACCGCCTGAATCATAACATAGAACGGTCTTTGGAAATGCAGAAATCTTACAGTAAAAAAAATCGATCCAGGTCAGCAGATGGATTGTACCATTTACATGCATGTTGTTTCAATTATCTAAGTAGTTTAATTTACCGAAAGGTCATAAAGGTCACCGACCTAACATATAAAACATCGTAGTCAATTGCAAGAATTTGAGTTGTTTTTATAAAACAGTATAATCACTAATATTCTTACGAAATGATAGTATGGGAAAAAAAAAGAAAACTCTAGACTAGCTCAATATTTTGTTACATGTTCTGAGTTTTGAACTCATTCACTTTCATGACAGTAGCAATACTTCATTGAAATGTCGGTCTTGATTAACCCGTCACCAAACAATCTTTCTTTTTTTTCAATTACCGTTTTATCCAAATTAAATCATTTCTGCTGTACACAGACCTAGTGGGCCGGGAGAAAAGTAATGGCAAAACGTAAACATGTTGAATAATCATACATTATATGTTTACAAGCAGTAACTATGATGATTAACATGTAAAATTAATTAACCGAGAAAATCTTTCGATCTGCCCGTTTTTGACGATAAAAGAAACAAAATTTTAGGGTCTTTTATTTTCAAGATAGTAGTAGGTTTAATTTACATTCTTGATTATCCCTTTACCTATAATCTCCAGCGATTTTTTCCACAAATCGGTGCGAGTGGTCATACATAACTGCCAGTAAAATGCCGTCTGACGGCTTCCGGGCGGTACCAGGCAGTATTTCAAGTTCGAGGGGTGTGTGACGTCATAAGGATACCGGTCGGTGGCAGTTAGGTGACGGACCAGCTGCAGTCAGATTTTACCTGCCACCGCCCGGCGACCTGGCGGACACCGGCCATTTACACCTGACATCGACTGGCGATCGGGCGTTCGAATTGGTGGCGGCAGGCCGGTTTACGGGGATATATAAAACTAGATTGCTCTCGTATCACTTCAGAGTGTTCATCATTATTATCAACCACAAGATAAATAGACCTAATTTTTAGGATTTTTTTTTCTTTCCAACAAGATGCCGACTGAAGGCAGCGACAAGGGGAAGGACAAGGCGCTTGCAGCGATGCACAAGAGACTAGAGCCCCATTCCCAGTGATATGCCGCTCTAGTGCTATTAGAATCGCCCTGACGACTATTTTGTATGGTGAATATCCTCGGATTTTGTATTTAGGGGCCCAGGAATCTGCACTCGGCAGGTCGCCGTCGCCACATACCAACACCGACTGCCGCCTCCTAGCTGCTTTTCAATCTCCGCCTTGCCGCCGGCAGATATTTTGAAATCATACGATGGTATGTCAGTAGCATAACGGCAGCAGGTCGGATGCTGGAGAGTGGCAGTTAGTTCCTACCGATCGTCGGCCGAAGTTTGAAGGCCTTCTAAACCCACCTAGAAAATTGGGAAAAGGAGGAAATGCCGGTTACCAGCATTTTCTCCTTCTCCAACAATGTTTTCAAAAGGCTTATAGGCTTCTTCCTCACGGGCGTTAAAAGTTGTCATTGTGTGGTAAAGGGTTAACAGCACGGGAAGCGATAGTCAACTTTTTAACTCTTTTTACAAACCCAAACATTTTATGGCCCTCCACATTAAAAGCTATTCCAGACGATAAAGATAAATGTGATTAAATTGGTGAAAACATTCTAAAAGGGTTGACAAAAAAACATGAGAAAAGGGGAAATGCTTGTAACCAGCATTTTCCTCTTTCTTTTCCCGCATTGTTTTCAAAGGGCCACTTCCCCACAGATGTGAAAACTCGGGATTTTGTGGTAAGGGTTAATATACAAAACGTTAAAAAACAGTTTAACATTTCAGTTTCGCATTCACATTTAATCTAATTAATGAAGGACTGTAGGACTGAGAAAGGCTCCCTGGCCAGTGAGGGTTTGTGTAGCTGGGATTTGCTTCAAGTCACCTGGGGGTATTATCATACTTTTATGTACTCCGGAGTAGGAATCAGTGATATGGGCCTGATTTGCATATAGGCCACTTAATTTACATATAAGCAAGCATCATATACCTTATCACTGACATCTTGTACAGTCTACTACTTTCAAAGTGGACAAGTTCAAATTGGGATGATAGAGATTCTGCGCTTTAATTAGAAGTTGTCGTAATGACTGAATTAAGATTCCTAATAGTAAGGAGTTTCTTTTTTCTGTGAGGCAGTATTTGGCAACTGTGGGGTTTTTTTTTGTTAGATTGAGTCTGGTTCAATCTGGATGCCTATAGACTAGCTTCGCTAGTCTAAAAACCTAAGAAAGCAGTTTTTAAAATCTTACTTTAACAGAAAGCCCAGTATGTTTAAATTCATAAAGTTACTTAATAGCCCACAGAGATCAAACTTAGGTCGCCTGTGTCAATTTATAAGGAAAGCTATAAAACACAGAAACACGATTTTATTAACATGATTCTGTAACTTTAACGGATGATGAATTTCATTTCATATTAAAATGTCCGTTTTTTGATCAGTTAAGAAAAAAATATATTAAAGAATATTATCGTATAAGACCAAGTACCTATAATGTTTTAGAACTTTGAAATTCAACAAATAAAAATGAGATTTTCAAATTGGCTAACTATGTAACAAACGCCCTCTTTGAAAGAACTTCATACACGCATCAATTGACTGCTGATTAAGAGTTCGTCTCTAAAACCAAACACATAATGTTTCCTTTAAAGCATAATTTAGATTTGTGTGTGGGTGTGCGAGTAGGTGTGGGTGTGTGTTTGGATGTGTTTGTGTGAGGATAAATTTCTGTTTTCCTATTTCTGTTTTCTTTTGTTATGATTAATTATTATAGACCTTGACTTTTGACATTTTTCTTTATCATATTTAGAATGTTGCTATGACTATGTACTCTGTGCTTGTCAATAAATTTTAAACATAAAGCTTCAATGAGGCTTTGTAACAGCTTTAGTCTCGAGATGAGCACAAAGTAGAAGTTCAGCATTATTCTTGATTTTATTTAGTAGCCGCTAATTATCCTTGTCGAACACATTTACATAGACCGGACAATGTGGATCGGAGATTGGTCTACACTTTAGCGCAGCCCCATCTCGATCCACTTTGGCCGAAAACGCATCTTAGTTCCCGAATCGCCTTGGGTTTAATAATAATAATAATAGAAAGATTTATTTCTATTGTTAAGATTTGGGATCCGTGTTCATGTTGTTAATGTGACTTATAATGTCATTTTTATTATTGTAAATATCTATACTTTAACATCAGCAGGTAAAGTGAAAAGTGTTTAATGTATTTGATTTTTTTGTAAATCTAAATCACTAACATTTTTTGGGTTGTACTGCCCGGCTCTATGGAATTTTCGAACGGTGTGGATCGAGATCTATTACACATAAAGTGCTATCCGATCTAAGGTCAACATTGTGAGATGAAATATAATTTTTGAATTGATAAGAAAAATGAAACTGCAACACTTAATTTTAACTTTTGTTTTTACTTTTGGCTGAAATGATTGAAAACTTATTCATTTTCTTACTTTTTCTGTTAGTGGTATTGGCGTTAATAGTGATAGCTATACTTACCCTCTAAAGTTGGATTTAAAAGAAAAAAATGCACGAAGAAGACAAGTAAAACATATCTATAGAAGTCGATTTAGAAAATATTGATACAGAAATGTTACCTCAATCTCAACCAGATCATAAGAAATCAATTACTTTAAATACAGAGTATTTTTTTCCACGTTTTATAAATATACATGCAACAGTTCTTGATTTACTGTCGGTTGTTTATATTTATCATATATATAATGTACATGTATATGACGAGATACATGTACTTGTATATAAGTCAATAAAATCTATCATATATTTTCTTTTATAATAACACAGAAAGCGAACAAAAACACGCATAAACACCGGACCTCAAAACTGAAGACAACTTTAGAAGATCACCATATAATTGTCTGATCTCAATTTCAGCCTCCATAAAAGTCAAGAATATTAATTTGAACATCAACACCACCACAACGACAATAACTTTTTTTAGACTATATTCAATACATAAAAACAAGTCTATGTTTTAAATCAAAAAAAAAAAAGAAAAAAAAAATCAGCCGGAACATTTCACTTTTCTTTTGTAAGAGTTTGAAAAAGTATATTGAATTTATAAATATACTTTGATAAAAAAGAAACTGACGCATATCTAGGCAAAAGGTGATGCCATCTATCACTGAATCTACATTTTTTTATATACCTTTACGCTGCCGGAAGTAAACTTTTTTTTGCGAAACTGTTTTCATCGTGATACCACAGACAACATAAACATTAATTTGACCACATCCTGGTGAATCTTTGTTGAATGTGAGTATACATTTTATGAACGGTATCGTGAGAAGATTCCACTGAATATTTTTGGAAATTGGAAAGCTGCCAGGCAACTGATGAAAAAAAAAAAACTGAAGACTGATCCTTATAAGTTCATGGTATCAACTATCGATCTGGCTCTTTTTCACACGTTCACTGCAGCATAAATCTTATCTTGACCGTGATAATTCTGTTAGATCTGTAAATGTAACGTAAAAATTACATTTTTGTATAAAAACCATACTTTTCTAATTTCCGTAAAATATTTGTAAAAATGAAAACTGTCGTCCAAATAAAAAAAAAAAGGGACTGATTCAGTTTTACTAAGCCAAAAGTAAAAAAATAGGCACTCTGAACGATTCGAAACTTCATAAAGGGAATTACCGAATCTAAGTTAAGAGAACGTGCGGTCAGATCCTTTTGCCTAGTTATTTGTATATGATGTACATGTATATTGTTCAGTACTGTAAACTTTCTTTTTATATACTTAGCTGGCAATAAAGCTTGTTTTTTTTAACGAAACGGGTAATTTTGTGTAGCAACCACCGCTTTCTGAAGTCCGTAAAATTCGAACAGGAAGGAGAATATGCTAGTAGTCCTTAGGCAATTCTTGACATTTCTCTTATCAACGTTAATGTAGAATTGTATAAAAGTGTAAATTTATTATTTTACATCGATTGTGAAACAAGTTCAGTAACTAATCGAACGGTATAGATCCGAGATCAGACTGTCGTTTGCAAAAAGTCTTTTTTCGCCCGTGGCACTGAGAATATTTACATCTACCACAGTAAGAGGCATTAACTGGTTCATGTGTCACTGCGAATAAATACGATAAAGCAGGTTGAAAAATGTGTGCGGTGCTAGTGTTAGGAAAGACACCCTAACACCCATGTAATGCTGTTGGAAACGGTGAAACAAACCCAGCTTAACTTCGTTCATTTCTTCCTTAACACTTGGCAAAAGTCACTTGATGAAGTACCGTTTGTTTTGCCTACATTAAATTCACAGATTAACACAAAGAAAATGCATCTCCGAAGAAAACAATCAAAATTATACCAAAATTATTTAAAACATGGTTCAAACAATTATAGAACATTAAAATAGAATTTTAAGAAAAGAAATTCAATTTATTGTTTAAATATATCTGTAGAAGCCTAAATTGAAGGGAAACACAGTACAGGGAGGAAACGAAGGATGTAATCAATCAATCATTTAGGGCGATCTTCCCGGATTTTTTCCTACCTGACCAGATGGTAAAAAGCACATTCCTGGCTTACGCCTTATCCAAACAATTTATATTATGTGTAATTATAGAAACTGCCCTCTTGTTGCTTGTACGTTTCACCGTTAGACTTAGATCAGTGACCTTAGACCGTACCACAAGGAACCTCTTCCGGGTTTCTTTCTTCATTTTTTGTTCTTCTTTTATCTTTGGCTTACACTAAATTTGTGTTTAAAGAAAAGTCTGATGTGAAAGGCGAAGAGATACATATGTATGTGAAATTTTCCTTGATATACGTACATGTACTTCTGATGACTGCTATTGTTTGGCAGAACATGTCAGTTCCTTACAGTAAGAATCGAACAACCAGTCCTTCTGGTCGGCTCCTTAATTGCACAGCTTACAAATGGCTCTTTCAAAATCAACTAACCAGTGAAAGAACCAATGAACGAAAAAGGAACTGGAAATGAATGACAAAACAATCGAATCGCTCTAATAAATCAACCGTTTACCCAGTCAACCAGCGAACCGTCCTGTAGTCCCGGTAAAGCATAATTATAAATCTGAGGACCACGTATTTTGAAATATCTGCAAATAACAACTATTCATCGGATACAGCCTGCTCATACATGTATCGGTCTCAATTTTTTACCGTACGACTAAATTTTCAGCATGTACAAATTGAAAGTATTTCCAGACGACAAATAAACTGTGGCTCAAGTGATGAAATTTGCCTCTAATAGGAGAGAAAGCCAGTGTTTTCTGGGTACCAGCATTTTATCCTTTTTATACAATGTTATCAAAAGGCTTCTTTCTCAGAGTTGTCAAAAGTGGGTTTCATGTGACAGAGAAATATATGCACTTATCAGAAATACAGTTACCATGGGTGTAAGTATGCATTGGGGGTTGGAGACTCGATGCCCAAACGAGTTACATACGGTGATCCGGAATATACGATGATCCACTTTAACTTCTTATATCTTTTTCCTTTGAAACCTTGTCTTAAAAGTCAAAAGTGCTATAGAACTACAGATCATTTTATTCTACTGAAAAGAAAAATCTGAATAGATAATATATGTCCCTAATATTTATCCATGTACACTGCCTTAATCTACGTAATAAAAGCAATTTCCCTTTTGAGAGCCCGGTATACATGGATGTACTTTTAACACAGCATCCCAAATGGCGACGTTGATCGATACGAGCCGCCTACAAGACAATATATTGAGTCACCTGCACCATGTAAGTACTAGTTAACCTTGATGGGTGTTATCATTACGGAGATAATAGATTATTTTCTTAAATTAGTCTAGTTACATGTATCATCATTTTGTTGTCATTCTAAGCAGGCATGGTACATACAATCCCTTGTCCAAGGCAAACTTACGGGGTTAAAATGAGCCATCCTTTCATCAGGTAAGCAAATTTTGAAGTGTCGAGGTTCATTATAACGTTTTAAGTATAACCAAATAGTCCTTTTAGGCAACTTTAAGTAATGGTCGTTTACTTATGCCAATAAATCATTAATAAGTAGAATAATTACTTACCTTGAAGTAATTTAAATCCATGTCTAAATAAAAATACGTCGAATGTCTATCGCAGTGACTTCATGAAGTTTATGCATCAAACTGCACGTTTTACCCAGGTTGCACTGACGTCAGTTCACAGTGACGTCAGTTTTCATTGAATTGGGACACTCACAGGGAAAATTCTCTATCGACAACGTCCTCAATTCGGGAGACTGTAACAGGCCTACATGAAGAATTGGCATAATGCACGTTTGAATGGTAAGACCTTGCAGTATAATAAACTCGTTGTACGGTCAGGTAGCAGGAGGCTTGGAATCTTGTTAATGACTCGCCTTGGGCTCTGGGCGACATGATTCATTGCAGCCGTGAACAATTTTCCAAGTCCTCTGCAACCTGACCTTACAACTGATGAGGCTTTATTGTACACATTTGGTATGGTTTGAAATAAACAATACCAAGCAATAAAAATCTTAACCAACTAGATCTATAGTTACAGCAAATGTTCGACATACTAGTATATCATTTGTTTTCTATTACTGTATTAAGTCTAGTTTTTGAAGTTTTCATTCACATTATTCATAAACATTTCTGATATAATATTTCTAGTATTTCTGTGAGAATGGCTTTGTCGGCGTATTTAAAGTTTATCGAGTCTCTCATATTGTGCATATCTGTTTTATAAATGAATGTTTAACTGTTACTTGAGAGTTACTCAAAATACAGCTTCATTTTTTCTGCAGACTTCTGCTTTGACGTCGCCATATTAAGTAAACAACTTGACACAAATTATGTCACAATGTCAACATAACATTAACGTTTTCTCGTACTTTTGATATCAAAACTTTAAGATTAGAGGATTAGGACATTTTTTTTTGCGCATAATCCTAATTCTAACTATTGAAGATCGAGCTAGTATGACATATTCTGGATCACTAAGTACATTGTTTTAATTACTGTTATGCTGTGGAGATAACATTTTGACTTCCAAGAACTGTTCTCAATGGTACCCTCTTTTCAACAATATGATCTTCCTTACGCCGACCTTGAATTGTGACCATCTTATGGGCTATTGTCACAAATTGTATTCTAGCACAAGGCATTTCTGAAGTTATAATGTCGTACTATGTGAAATAGCCACTGAGTGAGTGCAATCTTTAATAACCTTTAACCCCTAGGCAGCTAAGCCCGACTCACTGACCTTTTGCTGTCTGATCAGGAATCTATACTGTCCAAATAAGAGATATTATCCTCCAAAGGATCAGTGTGAAATAGTAGTATATTGGTTTTTACTATCAAAGTGAAAATTTCATTTTAACCCTTAAAAGTGGGTATTAAGACTTTTCATGTCAAACCAATTTAAAAAATATATGTATCACTGAAATTTATATGAAATACAATACATTTCATCAATAATTAAGAATCATAAAATTTCAACAACAAAAAAACAAAACTTTTTGTGGTATTTCCTTAAAGGTGGACCTTCAGATTTTGGGACGAAAATTTTATAAAAATGCAAAAAAATCATCCTTGTACTCCCAAAGCCTTTTAATTTGCGTTCATTAAACCCTAGTTGTCAAAAACCATCAAATAACACGAGAAATTAGAGATTTGTTACGGACCAGGTTGGCACCGTTCTATTTTTAGATTATCAATTCTCTCATTTAAATACAGGAAAACACAGACGAAGTTTCAAACATCCGTCCAAAGAAGACATTATGGAAAATGATAATTACATGTTTGTTATATAATGGTATTTAAGCGGTATTAGTCACGTGCCAGTCACGTGACATTCCCACTAGGCTTTATTGATTTTTGGCGCGAAATCTAAAAATAGCTTAAGAGGTTAGGTAGCCTTTTAAGGGAATACCATCAAAAATTTTTTTTGTGGAATTTTATGATTCTTAATTATTGATGATTTGCATTGTTTTTTCATATAAATTTCAATGATATATATATTTTTTAATTTGGTGTGATGTGAAAATTCTAAGTACCCACCTTTTAAAGGCTACGTAGCTTCTTAAGCTATTTTTAGATCTCCCGCCAAATAAAAAAAAAACATTGCGGGAGATTAAGTGAGTAGCACGTGACTAATGACTCTTAAATTCCATAACAAAATAAACATGTAATTATTTTCCATAATGTCTAGAATTTTGAACGCTATGTTTGAAGCTTCGTCTGTATATTTCCGGTATGTAACTGAGCGAGTTGCTCATGTAAAAATAGGCTGTGTTGCGCTTCAGTGTCGACGTGGGCCGTAGTAAATCTCTAATTTCTCTTGTTGTCGGATGGTTTTCGACTACTGGGGTTTTACGAATGAAAATAATAAGGCTTTGGGAGTATAATGATATTTTTTTGTATTTTTGTAAAATTTTCGTCCCAAAATCTGAAGAGCCACCTTTAACGACGTATACGACAAATGTTCGTGCGCATTCTACAGCGCATGTATATCTGTTGTGGATATTGAATCAAAAGTGCACTCATGTACTTTTTGCACGTAATGGCAATACTATTGCTGCACTGTCTTTGGGTAGTATTAGTGGAGAGGAAAAAAAATGGATTTTTGACCTTCACTTTGAAAAAATTAAAATGCTGCTGGCATGGCGTTACACGACATACAAGGAAACAAAGGCATGAAATTTAAAGCTGCGGAAGTATAGCTGTTTCCACTTTGAAAATTATGGTTGGAAAGGGAGAAATCGCTCCTATTGAGCAATTTCTCCCTTTCTCGCTATGTCTGCTAAGCTCTTATCCTATTCTTTCTTCGGAAGAAAATAACTTCCACAGTGACCTAACATTTTTTTTCCGACAAAATAAGCGCAGATAGGTGCCATTTTTATTTTCTCTTATTTTCTCTTAACGTGTTAATACTATATAAGAGTAGAAATTTTAAGTAAAATGTGTGCGTTAGAAAGTATGTACTTCCTTAACTCTTTACCACATGACAAAATTTTAGACTGGTTCAAATTGAAAGCATTATTTTGCAGACGACAAAATATTAAAGGTGACTGCAAAATTGTAATTTGTTCTTGAAAGTGTAGAAAACACTGTGGGAGAAGGAGAAAATACTGGGTACCAGCATTTTCTCCTTTTTCCACAGTGTTTTCAAAAGGCTTCTTTTTCAGGGGCGTCAAAAGTAGGGATTGTGTGGTAATGGGTTAAATCTAATCCTTAATTCGGTCAAATTATCTCCCCATTTAACTCAATGGTCCATATATAACAACCAAATTTATACAATTACAATGCTAAAAACCAGGCTTTTATACATTTTTTTTGCATAAATGCATGAGTATTCATTAAAATGATGTATATTTGTATGTTTTTCTTGTTAGTTTCCTGTTCAACTAATTAAAACTCCCATATTAAAAGACAAAAGATGCTTTAAAGCCAATATAAGCTGATTTTTTAACTGTATGTGCCCTTTTCAAATGCATTTTCCTCAAAAACGAGCATCGTGACCCACGTTAGTTAAACCTTTACTCCATAAGGCATCTCTATGGCATCTATAATTGACCATAAATAACAGCAATGATGAAGCCGTTTCTTATGTGTAAATGACACCTTTTGATAGTATAGAAAACATTGTGACAAAAGGTGAAATTGCTCGTCACGAGCAATTTCACCTTTTGCCACAATGTTTTCCAAAGGCTCCTACAAGCAATGCGTAGAAATGAGTATCTATGGAGTAAAGGGTTAATCTAATCTAGTGGCATGATGAGCTTTGTATGTGCAAAAATTTCTGTTTTAAATCTGTAATACTTATTTATCTGCGAATCCCGACTGGCTGACCTTTTGCGAACAATCTTTATTAAGATCAGAATGCACAGCATTTTCTCCTTTTCCCACAATGTTATCTGCTCCTCGCAAAACAAATTTCAAATTTTCAGTCACTTTTATTTTGTCGTCTGCAAATGCTTCGATTTTGACAAGCCTTAAATATTCTCGTTTGGTAATGAGTTAACAGTGTTCTGTATAGTGTCAATAATAAGACGCTAGGGTGATCTTTTTCATATTCGGACATTTACTATACACCGTACCAGAAGCGACCAGTGGAAAAGTAACATCGCCTTTGGGAGCAGTTATCTGTAGTAGTGTTTTGTTACTTAGGCCGAAAATCCAAAAACCAGAAATATTTTAATGGGTGTCATGATGTAACATATCTGAAAATGTCGGGAAAGCAATAAAAAAAAAAACAGATCAAGAGCACGAACCAAGCCTGTACATAGTATATGACGTTAAAGTTATTTCAAATATTCGATTAATTCTAAATAAAATGACATTCAGTCAATTGCTTCCTGTGCATCCGTCCCCACCCTGGTGGTCTTGGTTTACACTCTAATTATCCAATTTGTGAGTTGTCAGATTGAATTAACATATCAAATACTCGGCGTACATCTGATTTTCGTTTAAACCGTTAGACGATATCCCCATTTGCTGCTTCAAAACTTCAAAGAAAATCTTCAATTATGAAGAAAACGGCTGCAATCCAAAATGCAGCACTTAGATTAATTTCATTTTATTTCAAACTTGTAGATATAAAGAGAAAAATTAGTACATTTTCTTTAAATATTGGAAAAAGGGTATATGCATGTACCTAAACTTTTCACGATGAATATTCACCAAGCTTTGCCTGTAAGGTGAAGTGTACACTAAATTAGCCTAATACAACCACCGGGTTGTGATTCGCGCGTGCTTTACAAATTATAGACATCGGGAAAAAACAAGACTTCCATGAAATCTGAGAAATTGATCTGTAAGTGTGTGGTTTATGTTAAAGATTGAGTATGAGAATTGTGTTTGTGCTGGAGTGCTACAAGGAGATAGTTTTTCAGAGAGGCAGGGTCATAGAATCTAGAACATAAATTAATTTTGTATTCCCTGTTTATTCGTTCAAAAAATATTTCAACTGGAATAAAGTTTTTTTTTTGATAAAGAATGCTTTCAGTTTTCTATGCAAGTCAGTAGCTTTACGACTAATTAATTGCGTATCGTAATAAAAAATTATTTTTTTTTACAGGAGTGCAACAAAAAAGAGAATTGGGCCAATGACAAACATATTCCATCAGACACAACTGCACGAGCGGCGCTAATGCAAAAAGAGGTGTAAGACAATCTACATGCTGCATCGCCAAATATCGGCCGAACGTAAACAATACATTTCAAATTTAAATCATATGACGCACTTTAAGAAAGAATTTACAAAATATTGTAAATATGACAGTCTGTCATTGTTGTCGTTGTGAGAAAACAAGTGATCAAAAGATAGAATGACCTGTCATTTTTTGCATACCTGTAGTTTTAAAATTCATTTTTTCTGCCTGTGAGTATACATGTAACACTTGGGCCAACCGTGTAATATAAGGTAGTCAGATTTTTACAATAATTTCCAAAAGTTTGAATAGTATATGATTTTGATTTATGTGCATTGAACACACATAATCTTAACTTTTGCTTCTGTGTATTAAGGCTTCATGTCACCTATTAACCCATTACCAAACAACAATATTTTAGACTGGTCCAAATTGAAAATATTTGCAGACGACAAAATAAAAGTGACTGAAAATTTAAAAAAAAATGTTTTATGAAGGTTAGAAAACATTGTGGGAAAAGGAGAAAATGCTGCATACCAGCATTTTCTTCTTTTCCCACAATGTTTTCTAAAGGCTTCTTTCTCAGGGGCGTCAAAAGTAGGGATTGTGTGGTAATGGGTTAATCGTGCATAAAGACGTGGTGCGTGTTTCTAAAATGAACAGATTAATTAACCCATTACAACACAATCTCTACTTTTGACGACCCTGAGAAAGAAGTTTTCAGAGAACATTGTGGGAAAAGGAGAAAATGCTGGTAACCAGCATTTTCTCCTTTTCCCTGAATGTTTTCTACCCTTCACGAAACAGATTTAAAATTTTCAGTCACTTTTATGTTGTCGTCTGCAAATTCTTTCGATTTGGACAAATCTAAAATTTTGTCGTTTGGTAATGAGTTTAAGAAAATTAAAGAATCTCTATAAAGTTAGCAAAATGTAGGAATAATATCAGTTTCACATTGATTTAAAAGAAAAACAAAGAAACAACAATAAATACACGATAGTTGTTACGTCTCAACTAAAACCCGTATAATTGTATTGCTGTTATATCGATATCTTCATATATGAAAAGCTCAAGCTTTTGTAATTTAATTGATAATTTTTTAATCAGGCAGTAAAGACAAATTTTGTTGCTATGTCAGCTATAAAAAGGAAGACACATGAACGCACAAAGATTAAAATTTGACTTTAAAAAAAGTCTACTATTGACACATCTAAAAGATTACAATGTGTTCTGTAAATTGTAGTGTGCGACCAGCTCTGTTTATGCACATCTTTTGATTATCTATGTAGAATTCGGGTGTAATTTTCTTCATTTCTTTTTTTCTTCTAATTTACAGCTATCTAAATAAAATCCGTGAGTATTTTGAAAAATAAAAGGAGCAAAACAGACACCGTGTATTCTTTAGTAAATGAACATCAACCATCGAAACATTGCAACGGCACGGCTCTGAATGAACGGTAATAGTTTCGTCGCTTTTTCCGACGGTATGTCTTATATATGCAATCTTACATTGATCTATGCAATTAACTCATTACCAAATGGCATGCAATATTTCTGGCTTATCAAAGTCGAGAGCATTTGCAGACGACAAAATAAAAGTGACTGAAAATTTGAAATTTGTTTTGTGAAGAATAGAAAACATTGTCGGAAAAGGAGAAAATGCTGGTTACCAGCATTTTCTCCTTTTCCCACAAGGTTTTCTAAAGGCTTCTTTCTCAGGGTCGACAAAAGTAGGGATTGTGTGATAATGGTTTAAAAGACAAATTTCTATCATATAAGCAACCTGTAATTTACCGTCTGCAAATCTTCTCAATTTGGTAAAGTCTTAAATTTTGTCGTGTGGGTACAAGGGTATCTCCAAAACACGCATTTTATGCATGAAAGATCTGAGAGAGAAATTCCCTTTCCGAATTTTCCCTTTCTGAACAGTGTTTAACATTGTACAGTGTTTAACATTGATAAAACACCAATAATAATTGAGCAACCCTTTGGCAAAAAATGTATAAATAGATTATAGTTTTTTTTTTTTCAGTTAAAGATTGAAATTTATTTCATGCTTTCCGTTAGGATATCAAGAAATAGCATTGAAAATATTTTTCGATATTACACGGGTTCGACCAGTGAATATACCGATTTTCATGTTCTTCTTGCCTAGGTAAATTGCGGGTGCCTCACAACCAGATGGAAAAATGACGTAATTTACCTTACATTTCTCACGCTTGACGTAAGATTGTAATGCTTTGCTATGCTGGAGGGGTACCCCATGGGAAGAAGCGGAAAAGAACTGTACTGGATTTTGATAAAGTTCCTCCCAGAAGGAGTTAAAAGGATGAAGTAAATAGAATATTTGCGCCACTCGTAAAAATATCACCGATGGTGTTCACGAGATGAATTAAATTTCGATCTTTAACTCCCCCAAAAATAAATGTTCTATTAACTTCATGCTTTTAACCATTTCTGGGAGGAACTTTTTCAAAATTCAGTACAGTTCTTTTCAGTTATTCCCCGTGGCGTAACTCCTCCGCATAGCAACGCATAACAATATGACGTCAAATGCGAGAATGACGGGTAAATGACGTCATATTTCCATCTGGCTGTAAGGCTTCAATTGAAGAGTTAGAATATATAAATCGTTATTTTCACTGGTTGTAACCATGAAATATCGAAAATTATTTCACCGATATTTTCAGATCAGCTACCGAAAAGCATGAAATAATGCATTATACCAAGCAAATCATTGTAACACGCGAAAAGGAGAATTCGGACTTTTGCGTAAAATATCGTTTCGGATCAGGCTAATCTGAGACGACACTTAACGGCTCAAATTAGATTTTGTGCTACAGTAGACTTTTGCAAAACAGAAGCGTGCATAAAAAGGAAAGCGTCCTTTCAGATTAGCCTGTGAGTACTGCGTAGGCTGATCCGAGGCGACACTTTACACAAATGTTCGAACGTCCCTTTTCGCGTGTTGCAGGCCAATCATTATAATCATGGATCCATAAAATCTATTTTGTCTGACACCAACCAAAGTCGTGAAGTACACTTATCCTTGAATTTACCAAAAGCAAAATGTTTCGACCAAAAACAGCCTGCGCGGACTGTGCAGGCTGACCTTGGCCGATACCTTTTGTAAACACAATAAGCCCCCTTTTTATTCAGCAAAGCTCTGATAAATTATTCTTTATTTTACGATTTTTTTAAAAAAAAATCATCGGCAACAAGTATCGACTAATTAGATATTTCCTTGCACAATGCATGCAACTTATTTATAGATCTAGTTTGCAGAAGCATTCAAATTCTATAAAAGGAATTTTAATTTTGGTAAACTTGCACAAAGATTTAAAGCCAGTTTTACCGATGTAGATCTATATACATGTGACAAATTTCCTCTTCAACCATGGATATTTTCCCCTCATGTAAAAATACTGGTGACTGTAACACTCGGAAAAAATGACAAATTGGTTGAATGACAGGCAAGTTTTCGAAAAGCAAAGTGTTCCGGCCTAATTTTGCACGGATCTGACGTGCCTACCTGTCAATCCGTCAGCATGATGTCATACAGCACCTGGGTGGCATCTAACCCAGCGCCCTCGACGTGCCTTTAATTGACCTCTGACCTAGATTCCTACGCAGGCAGTTCACTGAAATATCACATGTGGCACCAACGTACTACTTTTTTCGTTTTTCTTTTGAAACTCCAATATCTCTCGATCCTGCTGTCTGCTAATCCGAGACTACACTTAAATTTTCAGTTGATGTATAAACCTGTTGTCCCTGTACCAATCATCAGTTTTAACGATCCTGAAATTGAAGGCTTTTAAAAACATTGTGGGAAAAGGAGAAAATGATGGGAACCCAGCATTCTTCTTTTCCCACAATGTTTTCTTCCCATTCAACAACAGCCATTGTTTGAGTTACATGTAGTCTGTCGTTTTCGATAGTTAATAATTTCCCTTCCAACGATAGTAGTCATTGTTTGTGCCACATGTAGTTTATTATTTCCGATTATCAGTAATTTGGACAAGTTCTAAATTTTATTGTTTGGTAATGGGTTACAGAGCTTTAGGTATAGGTATTTAGGTTTTTCATATCACACTAAATTAGAAATATATATATATCACTGAAATTTATATGAAAGAAAAATACAAATCATCAATAATTAAGAATCATAATATTACAAAAAAAAAAATGGGATGGTATTCCCTTAAAAGGCTAGGTAGCCCCTTAAGCTATTTTTAGATTTCACACCAAAAATTTTAAAAAAAGCAATGTGTGGGAATGTTAAGTGACTTGCCCGTGACTTATGACACTTAAATTCCGTAACTTAACAAACAGGTAATTATTTCCATAATGTTTTCTTTGAACGTTACGTTTGAAGTTTCGTCTGTGTATTTCCAGTATGTAAATGCGCAAGTTGCGCGTGTAAAAATAGATTGTGTTTCCTGCCGGTGTAATGCAGAGAAATGACCCCCATTACAAAATGACCCCCGGGTCATTTCTCGACGTAGAATATTGACCCATGGGTCATTTCTCTACGTCGAAAAATGACCCATGGGTCATTTCTCGACGTAGAATAATGACCTAGGTCATTTTTCTACGTCGAAAAATGACCCATGGGTCATTCCTCTACGTCGAGAAATGACCCGGGGGTCATTTTGTAATGGGGGTCATTTTTCTGCATTACACCGGCGTCGACCTGAGCTGTAGTTAATCTCTAATTTCTCTTGTTGTCGGATTGTTTTCGATTACTGGGGTTTTTATGAATGAAAATTATAAGGCTTTTAAGAGTATTTTTTTGTATTTTTCTATAATGTTTGTCCCACCTATCTAATGGGCCACCTCTAAGAAATCTACTTCTCAATACATGTAACTATCAACACGACGTCCATTTAGAAGCAACTTTCGCAGCCCTATTCATGGACCTTCGGCGGGGAAGCAGATTACCAAAAGCCGGTTGTCATGTCTACTTTAATGACCGTTAGCTAACTACCTATTGTACAAACGGCCTGAAGATTTAATGCTGATGAAGTCACCCGTTGTGCATAACGGCAGAAAAACAAAACAGGTGCTATTTATTTTGTCGTTACGACAAGCAATCATCGCAACCCGGGGCGCACATACTGGAGTAAAGCCCCAGTAGCCCATTGGATGACACTATATTATACTGGTCAATATTAAAGACGACAGTATTTGAAAACGACATTTAAATGTGGCACCAATGATGGATCTCGTTTCGAAATAGTAGAAAATAATGTGGGAAAAGGAGAAAACGCTGGGCACCAAGATGTCATTAAAATATAAAGATAGCGGTGTACAGAGAACAAATAGGGAATGATGCTTAGCTTCCTTCTCTATCTTCAAGGGTTATCAAGATTTGGGGTTTTAGTATATTTCAAATGGCTGAGGTCAAATTGACAAATTGCCACTTTCTTTTTAAATTGTGTTCGTATGACTTCATCCAAAACAATATTCATTTAGAACATACTAGTACATTTTTTTCTTTGGAAAAGCAATTATGTCTCAGTAAATCAGGACCCGTATTCAACAACATATTATAAACACTTATCATGCTAAGATCAACTCTCTGACCTTTTGCAGACAGTGCAGATCAAGATCAGACTGCGGTGTGATCTTGGATCTACAATGTCCGATAAGGAGACTTTTTTCGCTCAAAAAAAAAAAGCTGGAAGTAGCGTTATTGGGATTTTTACTGTCGGCCTGAATGTCTAAGTTCAGTTATTTAGCTGGATAAGGGTTTAGAACTTCTTTAGTCTAATAGTATACATTTAGAAAGAAATACAACTTCTCATAACCCTTTACCCCATAAGGCATTTCCATGGTATCTCTATTGACCCTAAATAACAGCAAGGGGGAAGCCGTTTCTTATGTGAAAATGAAGTCTTTTGATAGCATAGAAAACATTGTGGAAAAAGGTGAAATTTCCCGTCACGAGCAATTTCACCTTTTGCTACAATATTTTCAAAAGGCTCCTAAAAGCAATGCATAGAAATGAGTATCTATATAGTAAAGTGCTTAACCTTCGCTCGTGTTACTTTTAAGTAAAAAAAATGAGAGTAAGACAAAGAATGTTGTTAATAGTAAAAAAGGATATGAACAATGTGCATAAGAACATATCTAAAACATAAAATACGTGAGACAAGATTGTTGCAATAGAAGAAATTACCAAAACGTGTGCTAAAGGTATATAGCGAAATACATGATACAGAATAGTAATTTATTTAAGTTTTTTTCGGGTCCAACTAGGAGCTAGTTGTTTTTTTTTTCAGACAGATCTCGTTTATACATATGAAAAGTAAGCTTTTCCGTCGATATTATTAATTTTCTTTTTATCGCTTTCTGTAACCAGCGTTTATCACCGATTTTCTGTCTTTGAGAATACAAGGCGAATTATGACTAAATCTTCATCAGTAACTATTTGAGGAAAATCTTGCTTTAGCAGAGGTTTTCCCGTTTGATTTTAAAGCAATTAAATGTTAAGTAGTTTTAAAAGTTGATTCCAGTTAAAAATAAGTTGAAGTTCAAATCCATTAGAAGATTTCTTAACGTATACTAGCGATACTAAGTTCATTCAAAATCATTCAATATAGCAAAACTATCCAAATTTAGAAAGTAAGTATTATTTTCAACGTCAGACAATTCAAGACATGTAAAGCAAACTTCCGCCCATTTCCGAAAAAAAGATCTAAAATCACTTTACTGTTATCCAATGATCTCCCGCAGTTCTCGCACCTGACGTGAGCTAACGAGATCCTGATTATTCCTGCTGTTACAGAGGCTGCTTGATAAAAGGCGGGCGGGGCCTGGAATTGGAATCATGCTCTCTTTGTTAACTCCACCCCTTTCTGCTCATAATCTAAATACGACAAGATTTCCCGGACATTTTGCTATAGTATCTGATATAGATTGACTTTTGTTTGTAAATTATTTCGGGGTTGATTTAGATAAGAAGATGTTAGTTGTTGGAAAGAAATCGCTAGTTTGTATATTTTTGTGAGTTTTTGTGTATTTGTGTGATTTTTGCGTGCCTTGGATTCCGTTTCATATATTTACGTTAAACGTTTGTCAAGTTTTGGGCTATTTATTTTGTGTTTTCAAACAAAGTGTGTTAGACTGCGGGAAACTGTGTTGAAATTGGATTAATTGAAATAAATACAGCGCGTTCGGTTTACAAAACAAAAGTAAATATTCTGAGAATCATCGCGTGCCTTAGACATTTCATTGTGGACGGAAGGACCATTCAGCACGAGGAAAATGGATGGACCACATTTAGCACCCGAGGTAAAAACGATGACTTCTTTGGACAGTCTTGAAGACATAGATGAAGCGTCATTGCAAAATCTCCATGGTAACCTAGACGACGACAATGAGGAAGCTTCGTCCACTACAACCAACCTTTCCGAGTCATCCGAATGTCAAAAATCGCAAAAGAAACCAACAGTTGGTGTTCGGCGACAAGAGAAACCACCATATTCTTACATAGCGTTAATTGTGATGGCAATCCAAGCGTCACCCAATAAAAGATGTACATTAAGTGAAATTTACCAGTTCTTGCAACAAAGATTTCCTTTTTTCAGGGGCTCGTATCAAGGTTGGAAAAATTCTGTCCGCCACAATTTATCTCTCAACGAATGTTTTATTAAACTTCCGAAGGGTCTTGGGCGTCCAGGCAAGGGGCATTACTGGACAATTGACCCCTCAGCCGAATTTATGTTCGAAGAGGGTTCGTTTAGGAGAAGACCGAGAGGCTTCCGCCGTAAGTGTCAAGGACTAAAACCTTTCGGAATGTTTAATATGAATGGCATGGCGTCATCATCGTCCATGTTCTCTCCTCATTATGATTTATTCCATCAAAATAATATGACGTCAATGAACATGGCGTATGGGATGAATCCGGCTCCAAGTTACGACAATACTTCATTTATACCACAAAATACCGGGTACCAACAAACTAATTACAACCCAACTCAACAACACACCAATAATTTAGCCAGTTGTAGTTTCAATGTTAATGTTAATGTTAACGGACGATTCGGTCCAAATTGCGCCATGTCAAGTGGAGTTTCGGGTATGAACACTGACTACGCACACATGACCAACATGAACCCGGTACCCCCCGTGTCGAACCCACTACCTGTTTATGAAAGAGACACAATGCCGTCGAGTTTGTCCTCAAACCTAACGCAGCATTTATCAGCTCAGTGGCCTTCTCAGCGCTATGTCAAACAGCAGCCAAACAGTCCAACAGGAAGTACAGGCTCTGTCCCGAGCCTCTCACCGAACAGCAGTGAAAATTCACCTTACCATGTAAATAACACAACTACAACATCCGAGCCAGTGGACCTGGCACTCGCTGGTATGTTACTTTTCATATTTATTTTAGCCTCGCAAAAATAATACTAAAAGATTACATCAGTCCTATAAAATTTTTCGAGCACTTCAACTTAATTGTCCTTTATTTGACAGATAATACAAAGCGTAAAATATGTATTTATAGTAAGCGCAAGGCTAATTTTTACTATTCATAGTAGTATAATGACTTTCCATTGAATATTCAATTAGAGCAAAATATTTTCTAGTACATGTGTATATAACTGCACATCAGTTAAGAAGTTGGTTCATCAATCTCATTATCAGAAATTTGTGATAGCCTCCATTTTTCATGTTCTTTTTTCCCTTCTCTTTTTTAGGGTCGCTAAACCTTGAGGTTGAGTTGTAAAAGGCTAAACTACCTACATGTAAAATCTGTATATCGTCGGTTTACCTCAAAAACCTCGTAACTACAGCTTGTTTCAAGCTGTAGTTACGAGGTTTTTGAAGTAAACCGACGATATACATGTATGTTGCTGCTTCGTTGACGCAGCAAAGATCTTTTGTTTAGCTAGGGTTTTAACTGTTTGAAAGCTGTCTATACAATGGATAAAATTTCATTGAATTAACAAAATGTTTATAATTGAAGGATTGTTTGATAATTAGAAAAAATATAGTTAAAATAAATACATCTTATTTATTTCTGTCGACCTATGCAAAACGAAAGTGGTGGGTTTTCAGAAGTACATTTAAAATGTGGAGAAAAAAATATAAAGAGATTGACTAAATCGTGGATGAATGTCAATTTTCTCATCATTATTTGAGAAAATTTCATATCAGACAAATATGTTATTTCCGAAAATATTAATTGTGATCACAATGGGGGAAAGAAACCCCTTTTTCCCCTGTGTGTTTATTACTATATGTTGTGTCACATTTCTTTCTTTTAATATGCGTTTATCCTGGCATTAAAACAAACGACGCAGGAAACAGATTTTCGAATCTATTTTTTGCAATCAAACTACCACCATATCGGACAATGTAGATTGTCCCATTTCAAATTGAACAGTTTGTGCCGTCCTGGCTTTGACTACACTGTTCAAAGAAGTGCACTGAATCACGCCCAGCAGCTTAAGATTTAATGGGCACAGCTTTATCAACCTTTCTGTTCCAATATTCCATGTCTATATAGCTTTGGATTTTCAAAATATCGTGGGCATCGTTCCTTTTTAAGTAAAAGTATTTAAACGAAAGCATAACGTCATCTTACGGGTTTTATTTAATTAGATGGACAAGCTTAACTTATACCACACCCGATAATCCAAATTCTAGGAAGAAAATGTTTATAAAAAACCGTTAACTCCCCCTTTCCCCCCCCCCCCCCCCCCCAAAAGAAAAAAAACACCCAGATCTTCCTAATGTCATTACTCATATTTATCACTAGTCAAGTGACCGTGGATTTATGCTTTGGTCAAAAAAAAAAAATACTCAATGAAATATTAAGTGTTAGATATTTTAAACATATGCTCCTTTTACAAGAAGGTGCAAGTCGTCATTCTTACATATGTAAAAAAAAAAAACAACAACACTACTTTAAGCCTGGTAGCACCAACATTCAATTTACACAATAGATGGTGTGAAAAAAGAACCAACATTTATATGCACCCCGATGAAAAAATTATGCGTTTTTTCCTCATTATTTCCAAGGCTTACAAGCCAAAATAGAAGTTAAAGTAGAAATCGTAGACGAAAAGAGGAAACTTTTGACCCATTAGCTAGTAAGTACGACTCACCAATGTTTAGCGGAGTGTTTAGATCAAGATCAGACTGCAAAGAAGGTGCAGTCTGATCTTTGGTCAACAAGTTAGATAAGGAGGTAGCTTTCTTCAAAAAATAACTTTGAAAAGGCATTATTCGACTTTTTACTTAAAGGTTTCGTTTAATTTTTTCGCAAGACAAGGGTTAACCCTTTAGCTGCTAAGCGCGACTCACTGACCTTTTGCTCACAGTGTAGGATAAGATCAGACTACACAGAACGTGCAGTCTGATCTTTGATCTTCACTGTCTGATAAGGAAATATTAGTACCCAAGATATAACTTTGAAACAGCAGTATTTTGGTTATCAATATCGCATTGAAAATTTCATTTTAGTTATTCAGCAGGAGAAGGATAACACTACACCACCAGTCTTGTATAAAATTACACTTTATGAATAAGAAGCCGTCGGAGCTGATAAGCAATACAGTGGTTCTTTTGATGAGATTTCCTGCATAATAAATCACCTTTCAACACTCCTGTGCCGTAGATAATTTATGCCACAATAACGACTTTAAAAAGGAACCATTGCTCAGAACATGTAGTTTGTGACTTTTGTTTTGTGCTTGCATTAATACTTGTACGCGGGAATCTGATATCACACTCCGATAGAGTGTGTTCTTCTTAAAAATGAATTTTGTGGTTGATTTTCATCAGATTTGGTCTGACAACTTAATCCAACAAAGAATTTACACATAACCACAGGGGAACGTAAAAGACCCTCCAACTACCAAAACAATAAAAACAACAGTAGGCCGTTTTGGGAGGTAAAAAACTTTCTTGCAACAAAAGAACACACAAATTATCGTGCGGAACAAGTTCCTTGCCCTTCAATGTTTTAAAAACCATCTATTGTACTGACTTTAAAAGAGTATTTGTGTGGAAATGAGTAAAGTGTTCGCAATGCAAGGTGCTAAACGCTTGTTATAATTATGATGCCTAACTCAGATTGCATGCCGGTGTAATGCAGAAAAATGACCCCCATTACAAAATGACCCCGGGTCATTTCTCGACGTAGAGGAATGACCCATGGGTCATTTTTCGACGTAGAAAAATGACCCATGGGTCATTATCTTACGTCGAGAAATGACCGTAGGTCATTTTGCAATGGGGGTCATTTCTCTGCATTACACCGGCTGCCCTAGTCAGACACCGGGGAGAAAAATGAGACCATACGCATTATAGGATAGTTAAGAGAGTATCCCGTACACATGGAGTGTGTTTTATCAGATGGATAGAATAATATGACAGATAGACAGACAGACAGAGGTAGAAACGAAGTAAAGAGACAAGAAGACAGTAACATACTGACACAGAAAGATGCAAAGAGAGACAGAACGCAGATAGAGAGAAAAACAGAGAGAGAGAGAGAGAGCATAATTTTGGCTCTCTATATAAAATCCATTCTGTCCAACAGCCAGCGAATCCTGGGATAGAAAATTCTAAGACAAGAAGAAATTTTACCAAAGCAAAAGCTATGAACCAGAGAAGCTGTCGCAGATTGCGCAGCTGACCTGAGTCGATACTTTTAACAGATGCATTGAGTCCTTTTTCACAAAGCACGGCTCACGTCTACTCTCTTCTAAAATTCCGACTTTTTCTACCCATTTGTAAAGCTGATTTCGTGTATTCAGGACCTTGAGCAAAGACGGTTTTTTAGAATGCTGGTATGGAGAAGTTGCTGATAACCAGCATTATCTTCTTTCCCACAATGTTTTCTATCTTATCAAACAAAAATCACGCTATTGGGCCATATTTAAATTGTCATGCTTTCAATTTGGGCGGGTCAAAAATTGTCGTGTGATAAAGGGTTTAGGCACATCTCATCTGTCACTTACAAATACTGTCAATATCAGCATGTCTAAAGTCATTCCAATCTGAAAAGTGAAAAAGAACAAAATATCAACTGCACTGAAATGGGTCACTCCACTTCCCGCCGCAGCTTTCTGTGCGGGGTGGTCTTTATGGTGCCCTTTTCTAATAAACTTTACAAAAAATGATTTCACGCCTGGTTTCCAAACCAATACTCCGTGAAAAACTCGTGTTTAAGTTTTGTTTTATTGTCACAAATTTGAGCTTCAAAAAAAAAAACAAGCAAATTGACACTTTTTTTTCAAACAGGAAAGTAGAACTTTTCTTTAACTGCTTTTCGGTATTATACAGGAATATGTCTGTGTTTTAACTCTGCGTCAGAATGATTTCAGTTGTATCAACAGTTCTGTTAACACTTATCTTGATGAATAAGTTTAATAGAATTTTCAAGTCGATAGTCAAAATCCAAATAATGCTATTCCAAACTTTTTTTTAAGAAAAAAATATCTATAAAACGGACAGATTAGATAAAAAATGAGACTACACGATCTGTGCAACCTGGGCCCGTATTCACCAACCATTCTTAAGAACGTTCTAGGTCTTATTGTTCAAGGTTTCCTGTGAAAGTTACAGAAGTTCTGTTGCTTTCACATTGATAAATTTCCGAAGAATAAGATTAAGAGTGTTCTAAGCATGGTTGGTGATACTGACCCGGATCTTGATTTACACTGTCAGCAATTGGTCAGTGAATTGCGCTTGGCAGCCTGAGGGTTAAGGTAAGACCTGTGTAATGGAAAACAGCAATTTCCACTAAAATATCATACGGCAAACTTAGCTATAATTAAAAATGAGTATTATTGAACTACTTTCACCTTTTCATTTTTTTCCATTTTTTCCTTCCTTGAATTATCATTTATAAATCTAAAACCGCTATATTCTCAATTGAAAAAAATATAATAATTACCTCCCTTTTTAAAAAACAACCAAAAGTATCAAAAAAAAGTTTCAAGATAGACATAAACGGAATTTCTGATCCGTTAGAAATGTGCAAAAATATTATTTCGGCATAAATCCTTATTTATCTTTATTTAACAACCAGTTAGAATTTTTGCCAAATGTTCACCGGAAGTGCATTACACAGGTCTTACCTTAACAGAACAAAATCGATCAAATATCAAACTTGTGTTTATCAAAAGCACGAGAAATTAAAAACGCAACTAGGTTAAAAAAAAAAACCACTGTCGATAGAGGAGAAAATGGTGGTCAACATTTTTTTCCAGAATATTTTCGAAACCTTTCTGGCCAAGGGTCTTTGAAAGCACGTGATCATTTGGTTGAGGGTTATAAAAAAAAAAAAAACTTAAAACAACCTCTTTAAAGAAAAATTGATATAACTTAGTTTTAGACATTTCGAACCGAACAGTTTCCATATTGCAGTGGAAAACATGTGGCAAAAGTTCGTAAAGATAACATTTCCTCTTTGCCGCTATGTCTAAAGTTGTAGTCACATATTAAACCATTACTGGTATTTATCATGCATATCTTAAAACTTAATTCCAAAAGTTCTGTTCTTCAAATCAATTAAAAGTGGCCTTATTAGAGGGAAAAAAAGTAAACGTCTCATTACTATGTTATATAACAATGGTGTGGGTACTTTGATTCGTAAATTACATGTATACTACTGATAAAAGATTAAATTTTCCCTAACATTAAATGTTCACAAAACGATCATGAGCTTTCACTTCTCTTGACCGCTACAGTTTCCAGCCTTTCAAATACAATTAACATTTTTTTAGCAGCCTCTGATTATGTCGTTTGCATATATTTTCAATTTGGGGGATTTCTAATGCTGCGCGTGCTAAACAGGAAGTGATAGAAGAAAACTGCAGACAATTTAATCCTGGCGTCATTCAACGATATTATTCGGCAAACCTATGGTGAACCGTTGATCAAGCCCCTCGGCAGTATCACGTAAATGTACCTACACGGTAAATGTCTTCGCCGGAAATACACCGATTTGGTGTTGTTAAAATCGCAACCCTCCACTAAAAAAAAAATCTAACACTAGCACTACGGTGTGAATCGTACTAAATATATATTTTCGATGACAAACAATGTGTATTTTTTATTTATTTTAAGTCAGTCTATCAGTCCTGTTGGCACGTTTCAGCGATAGCTGGCTTGTCACCGTGGCTGATGGCGCCGTTACTACTCGACTTACTTAGGCACCCCCATGTTTAAAGATCATGTGACAGGCTGTATTTCGAAATGGAAAGCCTCTTGATACGGACTATGTTAGAGATAGTTACGGACTCGGCCGAGTTGTGACGAACGATTACAATATCTAATGAGCGTCTCACTACTTGGCGGCCGAATTTGATAAATAGAAAGTCCTTGACTGTATGCTTGTATAAAATAATGGTAACTGTCATTTCGTCTATCTTAATGTGTGTTTGCAGTAGCTACGAAGATAAGGCTTGCAATCCAGCTATCCATTTTAGCTGATAAGCCCTCTGAACAAACGGTCCATGAAACATGGCGCTGTATTATCTCCGGGTTGCACTACCATTGACAACGAAAAAAAACAGTGTAATGAAATGTGTAAAAAATCTTTCATCAAGTTGAAATTACAGTTATTTCAGTTGTGTGAGATTGTTTTGCAGATAGAAAGAAGATATTCAAATTCTTTTTGACGTACGACTTCAGGGCTTTTCCCATGTAACGTACCGCACTTGTCCGGGTATTTTTTGTGTGTCAGTTTTCTTTGAAGAACAATCTCTTTTTGATTATAACATATTTTTTTCCAGTTTTTGTAAGAAACCTTATTTTCATTGGAAGTCTGAGTTTGAACATCAAATGTAAACATTTCGCCTTCATAAGAATTAACCGAAATTCATGGACACTCGGTTCGCACGCTCGTCAACCCAGGCGACATCGCTAAGGACCTAGATCATGGAATATATTGTAGTTCCTCTCTTTAAAAAAATATGGGAGAGTCGGGAAAGTTAAATAAACGTCCGATCTCCATTTACCTCACGTAATTTATTTCACGTTGACACAAAATCTATTCCAAAGTCGACTGTTCACGACGTTTCGAAGGACAGATCCGCTGCAAATGGATCAGTGCTTTGGTCACATTTTACCGTTAGGTATCGGACAGTGTAGATCTAAGATCAGACTGCACGTTCTGTGCAGTCTGATCTTAGATCTACGCTGTCCACAAAAGACTTTTGAAGTAGTCACAGGCATGATTAATTTTATTTCCACGATTCTTCCAGTGGAAACACTGACCACAAATTTTTCGTGTGAAGAAGATCGCTGTGAATAAAAGATTTTAAACGAAGCTCATACAGATACTCTTGAGGTACTTACACTAATATTGCAAAGAGTGTGACAAAAGTAGAATTTGCTCTAACGAGATATTTTTCTCTTGCTACTATGGTTTGAAATGGTCTTGTATATTTTATTACACCTAGATTCACGTAATATTTTCAATGTTTTACCGTAATATTTTTCCAAGTCGTCTCACGCAAATTTATCACGAATAACGATTAGAGTAGCGTATTTAAACGAATTTCAAAAGAAAGCTGGTAATCTAAATTGTTGGTTGACTTTAATGGGCTAATTTACAGCCATTATCGTTATACATTAAGTAAAAAAAAATCGGTCAAAACTCTTGAAACTCTTAAAAACCTTGCCTTTATCTACTACATAGGCCTATCTAAAAAAAATTACGAAAATGCAAAAAATATTTTTTCATATCATTTTCTGCAGGGAAAATACCTACCCGATCCACCATAACTGTGGTCCGGTTCAACTCTTCGTAAGGAAATGACTTTGAATCGTATAACATCATTTTCAAAACCGTTACCATTATACTGATAAAAATATTCCACACACACCCTTCAAAGAAAAAAAAATATATAGATGAACCATGCTCTGTAAAAAGGGGGCTTAATTCATCTGCTAAAAGTATCAACCCATGGCAGCCTGTGCAGTCCGCGCAGTCCGACATGGTTAGAAACTTTTTGCTGTTTGATAATTTTATTTATTTCAGATACTTAATGGACTTACGAATCCACTCTTATGTAATGTCTTCTTGGTATAATGCGATGGGTAGATGCATTAAACCCACTTTAGGCAGAGCATGGCTCAACTTTATATTGATCCACATGCAAACAATGGTCCAACAAAGCTTATAACACTGTGAAGCTACGGCATAAGGCATAACATAATTATGACAGATGCTGTTGAAATTTGAACGTCCTGTTAAGGTTGGAACTGATTTTAACTGGGTGAGTGAGTACTTTGATTTTAATAGTTTACTTATAAATTGATAAGATTCATTATAGTATTTTGATTTTGAATTATAATTTGATAGAAAACTCAAGTACTTTTGATTTTGAATTATACAAATGCCTACTGTTCGGTAGACAAATAGATGTGTAACACAGTCAAGTAAAACTTAAATTATATTAAACATATATTTGAATTTGGTGAAAGTGCTGCACAAATAATTATATTGTATAATGTAGGTCCTTTTACTGTCTGTCATACGCTCTAGATCTCCTATTATTTCATGTTTATAAATGATTTTTTGAGACTATGCACAACTGCGTACTTGTCCTGTAATAAACTTTTGTTCTGTTCTGTTCTTTTTTTTTTGCTATCTATAACGAGGTGTAATAGTTAATTACTATACCATTAATTGTCCTGTGCTGCGGAAAACTATTAAAACAGCAGCCAAATTTTCGCAGCCTAAAATTTCGGCAGCTAATTCGATACTTATTGTTAATAATATACTTCTGGTCTCATTTGAAAATAACCGAGTTAAAGAATAGAAAGCAACCACACTGCAACATTATCAAATAAATCATCAAAGAATACACAACAAATAGGTGAGGGGGGGGGGGGGTCAAAACTACCCGATCTGTCACAAGCTATCTGTGCACTAAATGTTTTGTTAACCTATCCATATTTTTTTCCAATTCCAAATGGATTACTTTTGTCAGCGACTCTGGTACTTAGTGACATTTATAATTAAATTCATTGTCTGATTTGAAATCCAAATACTTAATTTTTGATTCCAAGTTATCTTTATTATGGATAGCAAAGAGACACTGGGACGTCAAAAAACTGAACCAAGATTAAATGAATGTAGAGGCAATAAAAAGAAAACTATGCTCCAATTACAAGATTTTAACAAGCGCGCCAAGAGCAGATGACAGCACAAGGGTAAAGAGTAGAAATGTTGAAGGATTGATGGGATAATTATTACATTACATTTTCATTGTTTCATAAACATCGATATCCGTGACACGATTCCCTGGAGTTTGTCCGTAAACATTCGGCCCCAGTCAGGAACATTCGAGAACAAAAGGGGAATTCATTCATCGTTGCGTTGACATTTTGCCATACAAATCATTTCATGTACCGAAAATATCTTGGTGTCAAAGAAATCCAAATAGTGTCTTAAAAGAAATGTTGCATGAAAAAAATCATCTGCATAGCCGAGAAGGAACATCGGACAAAAAGTAATAACATACAGAAAAGAATTGAAAATAAAACTTCTTACTGAAATATAATTATATTGCAACTAATTTTAAGGTATGCGGAACTTTTCGAAAGTGATTATATCATTATATCAGAGAATCAATAGAAATTATATAAATACATATCTTCATTTGTTTAGAATATAAATATATCCATAGCAGAATGGTTAACAGAAAAATATTATACACAATAAGTAGGACATGGAAGATTTAGTCTGGAAAAATGGTTTAAAAATGCTAACGGGGAAGGTACCTGTTGTTTACTCGTTCTGAATAATTTGCGGTTAGTTAATACTGGGATCAGTTTTGCGTGTACATGCTTATTGATCACAGCCCACACTTCTAGCCAAAGAACAAACGGTATCGGTCATTATATCTTCAATCATCTAACCACCTCCGCCTGTATAATATCGAAATTAAGTACAACCCATAATCGAAAAGAAAGGAGAACTTTGTAGTACCATTGCAATCATGTAAATAATAGTAACGTTTGTGAAAAAAAAAGTGCAAATTGATTATAACGGGCAAACTTAAGGAGATGCAAACTATGAGATCCCTGTTTCTTTTAATCTACCTAAGTTATTCACTTCCCACTGGAAACTGTTACCGAGTATACAGATGGATAAGGATTTGTTTAATTCTGTGACAGAAAACATTGTAATTATGAAATAAAAGAGCTTTAACTAATACCGTCATTCGTAAAGAAAATCGCTGTATTTCATATTACACGTATATGCCCTTCTCTGTGTAAAAAAGTTTTAATGCATTTTTATGAAAAATATTGACAAGGTAAGCCTGAGCTGTCCATTTTCGAAACTGTTTTTCTATTAGTAACTTTTAAGAATTTCTGAGGATCATTCTCCCTCGTGAGTAGGACAGTTTTTTTCCAAAATTGATCCATATTCTATGACTGTTTACTTTAGTATAGTGCTTCAACTCTATTTCCCGGAAAGCCGGCCAACCAATATTTTAGTGAATGTATGATTTCAATAGACTTGCTGAACCGAGAACTACGGTTTGCTTTAACGTCTGGTTATTTTGTGACTCGAGGAATTGTTGAATTTAATGCATATTTCGACAATTTTTGTATTTTCAAATGAAAGTATCAGATTTTGGTTCAAGAATAAACCTGTACGACCTCATCCAAATAAAAACCAGCTACCAAGACGTACAGTCCGCGTCACGCAATTGAACCAAATTTCTCGCGTCCGTGATGGAACGTGTTACGCAATCGCGAAATCTCGTCACGGCAGTTCGAAAAGCTTCGTCGTGACAGCATTGTTTCCGCGAAGACACACGGGGAAATTTCGTCGCGATTCGTCACGGAATTTTGTCGCGTGCCGTCACGACAGAGGTAAATCAGGATCTGGGATTAAGGTGGGATCGCTTATAAATCATATTTGCCGCGGCGTCGCGCGACAATTTCCTTACAGTTTTGCAAGTACAGTGCAGGTAGGAATTTGTTCTGAGTAAAAAAAAAAGAATCGTCTGAAGGAAATAGGTTGTTTACACAACTTTACTGCTAAATGAGATTTACCCATGGTTACAAAGTACACACTAAGGCCAGAATTTTTTAATTAGTTGATTTACAAACCCGCCTACTGCAATTTTCCGAAAAACGGAAAAAAAATATAAGAAGGTTCTATAAAAAAAATTAAGTTTTTTCGCCGACCCTGATCATTATTTGTTTCGTCAGAAAAAATGTATTTAAAGCCAATATTCACCCAAACTTTTTAACTGGTACCTTTTTTGCCTCATGTAACCATCCGATACGAACATCAATAACATGCAGAAGCGGGGCTCACGCTGTCGATCGCCTCTTTTGCCAAAAGCAGTTTTCCTTTGACTAGCGAAAATAAGTGGCAAAAGGATTATTTATTGGCAATTTCTTCAGTTTTTTTTGTCTCAACTCACGTGATAAGTGGAGAAATACTGAAGCAGCAAAGATGGTACAGGGCGAAAAGGTTATCTTGAATGGCTCAACTTTGCCTCAAGCTCACACGGCGAAAAAACTTCGCCTTAAGGACAGTCACGACCTTGCTTATTCTCATGAAATTTTGGCAATCTAAGACAAAGGATGACAAGTTATCCCTTATTAACTTTATCAATTTGCGCAAGACACCACATTGTTATGATCCTTACCTGTCACTAATTTACTAAATCCACCTCTTTATCCCAAGAATTTTTTTTTTTCCCATGGGTAAAGCATATTGGTTTAAATTACGTCAGCCGATCAATCGGTACTGATTCTCAAAACACGAAATCATAAAAATAAACTTGAATTACCACTTCTTACAGCTTACAAATTTATTTTTTAAATAAAATATTATTTACAATGATGGATGATTAGATGGTAAACTGAAGGATTAGAAAAATCTTGAGCACAATCAATTGCCTTCCTCACGCAGGCAGGTCAAGCAAAATCTGTTGTGTAGTGTTCTATTTTTAGAATACTCTATACCTTTTCCTTACCAGTCTGGACATTATTTGCAATCTGATGAGAAATATTACAGTTTGGAGTCAAGTGTAACTCTGGTATTTTTATGAAGGGAGTTCAATCTGCTAAAATTATCTCATTACCAAACGACAAATACTCAGACTGGTCCAAATTGAAAGCATTTGCAGACGACACATTACAGTCCGCGTCACGCAATTGAACCAAATTTCTCGCGTCCGTGATGGAACGTGTTACGCAATCGCGAAATCTCGTCACGGCAGTTCGAAAAGCTTCGTCGTGACAGCATTGTTTCCGCGAAGACACACGGGGAAATTTCGTCGCGATTCGTCACGGAATTTTGTCGCGTGCCGTCACGACAGAGGTAAATCAGGATCTGGGATTAAGGTGGGATCGCTTATAAATCATATTTGCCGCGGCGTCGCGCGACAATTTCCTTACAGTTTTGCAAGTACAGTGCAGGTAGGAATTTGTTCTGAGTAAAAAAAAAAGAATCGTCTGAAGGAAATAGGTTGTTTACACAACTTTACTGCTAAATGAGATTTACCCATGGTTACAAAGTACACACTAAGGCCAGAATTTTTTAATTAGTTGATTTACAAACCCGCCTACTGCAATTTTCCGAAAAACGGAAAAAAAATATAAGAAGGTTCTATAAAAAAAATTAAGTTTTTTCGCCGACCCTGATCATTATTTGTTTCGTCAGAAAAAATGTATTTAAAGCCAATATTCACCCAAACTTTTTAACTGGTACCTTTTTTGCCTCATGTAACCATCCGATACGAACATCAATAACATGCAGAAGCGGGGCTCACGCTGTCGATCGCCTCTTTTGCCAAAAGCAGTTTTCCTTTGACTAGCGAAAATAAGTGGCAAAAGGATTATTTATTGGCAATTTCTTCAGTTTTTTTTGTCTCAACTCACGTGATAAGTGGAGAAATACTGAAGCAGCAAAGATGGTACAGGGCGAAAAGGTTATCTTGAATGGCTCAACTTTGCCTCAAGCTCACACGGCGAAAAAACTTCGCCTTAAGGACAGTCACGACCTTGCTTATTCTCATGAAATTTTGGCAATCTAAGACAAAGGATGACAAGTTATCCCTTATTAACTTTATCAATTTGCGCAAGACACCACATTGTTATGATCCTTACCTGTCACTAATTTACTAAATCCACCTCTTTATCCCAAGAATTTTTTTTTTTCCCATGGGTAAAGCATATTGGTTTAAATTACGTCAGCCGATCAATCGGTACTGATTCTCAAAACACGAAATCATAAAAATAAACTTGAATTACCACTTCTTACAGCTTACAAATTTATTTTTTAAATAAAATATTATTTACAATGATGGATGATTAGATGGTAAACTGAAGGATTAGAAAAATCTTGAGCACAATCAATTGCCTTCCTCACGCAGGCAGGTCAAGCAAAATCTGTTGTGTAGTGTTCTATTTTTAGAATACTCTATACCTTTTCCTTACCAGTCTGGACATTATTTGCAATCTGATGAGAAATATTACAGTTTGGAGTCAAGTGTAACTCTGGTATTTTTATGAAGGGAGTTCAATCTGCTAAAATTATCTCATTACCAAACGACAAATACTCAGACTGGTCCAAATTGAAAGCATTTGCAGACGACACATTAAGTGTGAATGAAAAATAGAAATTTGTTTTTGGAAGGGTTGAAACTATTGTGGGAAAAGGAGAAAATGTTGTTTACCAGTGATTCCTTTTATAACAGTGTTTTCAAAAGGCTTCGTAAAATGGGCTGTTAAAAGTCTGGATTATGTCGCATCGACAGCCTTGGTCTTTAAGCGCGCAGTTAAAGAGAAACAATTATGCAAAGTGCAAACAACATACATGTACATGTTCAACAACATTAGACAAACATGATAAATGAGGAATGAATAAAAAAACACACACACACACACAAATTAACCCTGTCCCAAGCAACAAATTTTAGACTCTTCCAAAAAGAAAGAGTTCGCAGACGACAATTGTAAATTTGACGAAAATGACAGAAAGTTCTCCAAACGGTTGTTATGAGCAATTTCTCCTTTTTCCTCATTCTTTCAAAAGAGCTGTACTGTGAACACGTAAAAACCACGGTTTGTATGGAAAAGGGATAATGCCCCTTTTTTATCCAGTCAGACTATCAACCAGGATTCAGCGCAACTGAGGGAGTTGGTTTGGAGCAAAACCTTCTTCAGGTTGTACAAGCGCAGAATGATGTTGGACGCTAGAGATGATCGGTGAACACGCTGTGGATTTAGTTGGCAGTTGTGTCCTTGATTTCGAAGTTAGTGGGGTGTCATTATTAACATAATGATACAGATGTGCTGTGAGGCGGACTCTGGCTAACTAGCGAATGACTTGATGTTAGGGCATCTGCATCAGTTCTATTGCATTCTTCAACAGGTGCTGAAGAAAAGTTACAGGGTTGTTTTTGTCCTTCTGCTCTAGTAACGGATTGTTTTGGAGACACCACCCGGATGACTTTGGCTTTTTTGGTACCAGCCTTCTGAAAGTATGATTTTTTTTCGTTTCAAACATATGAACTAAGAAAACTGAAAGTGTTTGCCTTACAAAATCACAACGGTATGTATACCCTATCTGCAATGTGATACATCGTATACCATGCTTCCAACATTAAAATCCTACATGTCGCTGTGATTTGGTGAAAGGCCAACACTCGCATGTTAATCATGACATGAATTGTGCAGTGTACGATAATGAGCCATAATGGCCCAGACAAAAATTCGAAGTTGGAATGTGAGTGAAAATTTTTAAATACTAGGTGTAGCAGAGTTATTGCTTTTGTGCACTGCACTTTTCCATAATGTACATGTACTCAATCTGTGTATGACGTTAACAGCTTATAATTTGGAATAAATGACCCACACAAACAATGAAAACGGACGGGACGTGCCTAATAGACTATTTTGTGAAAGGTCCGCTGGAAAAAGCATCCACTACTTTGATATGGAAATAGAGACAAATGAAGTAATAAGAAGTAAAGCAGAGATTTTAAGCCTTTTGTGAGAAACATTCATAAATGGGAAATTTTCTTACCTGTTGTGGTTGTGTCCTTTCGAGAGTTGACGATGACTTGATACTGATGCTGCCTGACAGATTGATTTTTTTTCCTTCATCTCACCTTCTGTACCCGAATCAAGAACATTAGCGGTGGCGATCTCCCTTGCTCTACCCCACTTTACTTTGTATGATTTCCGTCCGTCTGTTCGTCTGTCTGTCTACTAATTAAAGGCCATACATGTACATGCTACGGAAAGAGCAGAAAGTACTCGTCACGAGCAATTTCCACGCAATGTTTTCAAATGTCTTGTAATGCACAGACACCTGAAAATAAGGGTTTGTTTGGAAAAGGGTAAATTTCTCTTTTTTCCCATTTATATCCATGTATCTTGCTCCTTTACCGTCTGTCTGATCATCTGTCTGTCTACTAATTAAAGGCCATACATGCTGCGGAAAAAGCAGAAATTACTCGTCACTAGCAATTTCTCCTTTTTCACCCAGTGTTTTCAAATGTCTTGTAATACAGACACGTAAAAAAACAGGGTTTGTTCGGAAAAGGGTTTATTTCTCTATTTCCATTTCTATCCATATCAACTTCTATAAAACAAGGGACTTTCAGGGAAATGGGTAATTTCTCTCAAATGGGCTTGTTCAAAAAGGGGTTAATTTCTCTCGCTCCATGTATTTACATGTATCTCTCTCTTTTATCGTCTCTCTATCTTCTAATGAAAGGCTATTCATGCTGGTAGAATAGTCCTACTTTCTCCTTATCCTAATTCAACTATCAGCTAACAAGATTAAGTAACCTTATTCGATCGATATTAAGAATCATGGTCAGCACAACGAGCAAATTCTCCTTTTCCCTGGAGTGTTTTCAAAAGACTGAAAATGGCGGAACTTTCTCCAAAAGGACTGTGGCTAAGGGAGATATTGCTTGTTACGAGCAATTTCTCCTTTTCCCTCAATGTTTTCATTAAAGGAAAGTGAAGGCTGTTGGGAAATGGTTGGTCATGGGTTTATTGATAGTATTTTGTTTAACGCCGTTTCAACAGTATTTCAGTAATATTGCTGCGACCAGTGCACCTATCCATGCGTTCCTAGAGGTTTTTAAACCAGTACTCCGCACCATATTCTTTCCAAGCTACTGGATGCTTTCCCACATAACCATTGTCGAAACAACAGATAGCAGTGCGAGAGGAATGAATCCTGTTGCAATGAGTATCATCAAAACTCGGAAAGAATATTGGCCGAGCCGGGGATCGATCAGTGTACGTAAGAGTTCGATTCTTCAGTGCGGGCATGACCGCGTCGAGTACTGAATGAAGAAATCGGAAAGAGCTCGCACGTAAGTCGTGTCCCCAAGGCGATATTTCATAAGTCCGGGCACGGCCGTAGGGCACCCAACAAGTTTTTCTTCATTGAATACACGACAGTCGGCCTCGCAGTACGAATTTTCTTGAGTGCGTACACAACTGTCAGGTAAATAGTCACTTTGTTTAAAATATTTGTTATTAGTAAGTGTGAAAACTACGATGTACATGTGGCCTCGCGGAATATTCTTCTTACAAGCCAATCTGAAAAGTAAATTTATTCGACATTAAAAATAATGCAATTAATGATATAAACTTATAGATCTAGGGACATTTTTCAATGAACTGATGAAGAAGAAAAAGATGAAGAAAACTTTTTCGGTACACTATTCATTGGTTTAACCCATTCGCTACTTACATCTGTCAAGACTCCTTGACGATAAAATGGTCGCGACGGTTCGTCACGGATAAGAAGGTAACGTTACTGCCAGAAAAATCCCTACAGCTAATAAAAAATCCAATTTGTTCTTCGTCGCGTGTCGTGATGAGATTTCGTCGCGCGGCGTCGCGAAATATCGTCACGGTAAATGGCCGTCCTCGCTGGCCGTGACGATGCTTTCAGCTGTCCTCGCTAACGGCCGTCGTCACGGACCGCGAAAATTGGTTCAATTGCGTGACGTGGACTGTAGATGGTGCTTGTATACGGACTGTCTGGTTGTTTATGGAAGTAAGATGTGTTGTTTATATACAATGTAGATAATACTTCTGCAGCTTGATAATGTACCATTTATCATTGTTATATTGTTCTTTTCTCACTCACTGTACAACGTTACATTTATTTCGATATAATTATTTCTTTATTCTAGTCATTTACATAATCATATCTTCAATTAGGGCCGACTTCCAATGCCGATCTCGTTCGTCCTAGCTTATCGTGATATTGTTAAATAAAGAAAATATTTTCTTTTTGCGATTATCTTCTTTTCATGTGCAATCAATTTACTCTATATAGATTAAATCAAAATATAGGTTTTGAATTATTAACTACATAATGGTTTAAATATAATGGTATATAATGTCTGATGACGTTATTCTGCATTCTGTCACAGTTCTCTGCATAAGATGATTATATTATCACTATCGATACATGTACACGTAACTTTGCGTGTTTGGAAAACGGGGTTATAACTTACTTTTGTTAGAGAAATCTCAATGAAAAAAAAATCTGTGTGACAAGAATTTCTGTATAAAATTAAGTAAATAGCTACCATAATAAAATAATGCCAACTCGGATTATTATATAATTATCAAATAATGTCATGTAGTGCCGGTAAGAGTTAACGTTTTCGTTGTCGCCAAATACTACGCTAAATAGATTTTTTTCCTCATTAGATCTATTTTCATACCACATGTATGAGTTTTTCTTCATATTTTCCAACATATATTATCATACATTTATATGCACAACCTCCAAATGAAATTCATCTATTTTAAAAATGAGATTGAACAGTATCGCTTTTTCGTTTACTATTATCATATTTCATCTCATTCTATCTTCATCATATTAGCATTAAGATTATTAAAAACTATCTTTCCTTCCCACACTTATACGTATGTGTGCTTCTTGACTGTATATTGCAAACACTTGGATCTCTCGGTATTAATACCCAACACACAAAAAAGGGTCACCGTGATTTATATGCAATAAATAAATTAATCTTACAGGGTTTAAGGGCTAATAATGAAAAAATTTCCTAGAACTGTTGGCAGTGATAGAGATATAAAGTTTTCCGTGAAAAATATCTCATCACGACAGCCAAAACAAAGGTCCTTAACGTTTAGGCTGCTAAACGCGACTCACTGACCGAATAGTGAAGATCGAGATCAGACTGCACAAAATGTGCAGTCCAATCTTGGATCTACACTCTCCGATACAGTCATATATCCGATCAGAAAATTCCTTTGAAATACATGTAGCATAAAATGGTTTTTACTATAGGCTCAAAAAGTTCATTTCAGTTATTTAGTAGGATAAGGGTTAAAGCCTCGAACTATTCGATGTCAAACATGAAGCAACTAATACTCATACAGAGCAGGAGAGATTTGAATCTAATCAAGGTTATCGAAATGAATGGCGTATAAATCAACGCCTCGTTAGTGGGAATAATCCCTAGAGAACCGCACTGTGTTCACCCCTTGTCTGATTCCGATGAGCTGAATCTTTGTTCCTTGCGACGAGAATGCATTACAGCTAAGTGGTCAGTTACATCGCTCGCTTACACGGTAAATTAACCCTTTCACTAATAATGACTTCTCAGAGCTACGTGGACGTCGACGTTGCTGACAAGTATGTAGGCAAAGCAGACAAAACAAAAATCGGCTGTGTTCTTATTTACTCTGTTTTCCTATCCTTTAGCGCGATCAAAATATATTGATATTTATTATATTCCTGCACCAAGTTTACGGGATTTTTCAAAACATTAGATTTTCACGGGTGTCAAGAAACATTTCTATCGAGAAAAACGGCTAATCGAGTTAGCGATCACAGCAGGGAATGTGATAACTTAATGTACAGACCTAACTATGCAAGCTGCATAACGGGCAATCTTGAGTTGGTATGAAATAGGATGGAGTGTTTTAAGTGCATTGATTGTACCAAATAATCTTTCAGAGCTATTCATTCATGAAATATCTTAATAGAGATATGCTGGGGAATCATAATGACAAGATATTGTTGAAATGATTTGCAGCAAGGTATAAAATCTATAGACATGTTTGTGATGTTTGGGGGCAGAACAATTTAAGTAATATGGAGCAGTCGCAATGTAATAAGGTTGGTAGAATTTAAGAGTTATACAAAAATTAACATTGCAAAAAGACCTGTGGCTAGACCCGAAAACTCGGTTAAAGCAGCGGCCCATCGGCTTCTTTAAATTTTCTTTCATGCAGCATATAACAATACGTTTTAAATAGCAACCACTAATGCCTAGTGAGATCAAGGCTAAATATAACTAAGTTAATTAATTAATTAAATGAGATTATTATAGTTAACCTACAAGCTGCTTTCCGAAGCTCAAAGACCTTTTACGATCAACAGAATATTTGTCTATTTGTTACCCCATAAGATCAAATTTTTGATATCCACGAAATAGATGTATAAGCAACTAGTATACTGAACTATTAGAATTAAATAGTAAGTTCAAGGACAGAAATTATTTTATATCAAACAAAACTATTGAATAACCAAACGTTCAAATCTTGAAAAAAAAAAGCCTCACCAACCCGATATTTTTTTATGTATACATGAATTTACATATCGGTGTAATGAATTAATCTATACAATATATGTACAATTCCTTCACAATACCATACATTCCGCCAAAGGTTTTCTCTTGCTCTCCAATTAAGAATAAATTTGCGATTTACTAGACAACAAAACCCTTGACTTACAAGTCTCTATTGAAATCCATTTCAGACTACAAATTAAAGGCGACTGGAAAAAATTGATTGATCGTTCAAAGGAGAGAAATCATTGTGGAAATGGTTATCGGCATTTACTCTTTCTCCTTCGATGTTTACAAAGCTTTTCCCCTAAGGGTCTTCAATACACGGTTAGGTAACGGAATAGCTTGTGTTCAAGCATCGTATTTCAGGCTTATGTCCAAAGCAAATATTTCTGTAGTTGCTCGGTAGGATCTTTGTCAAAATCTCCAGAGTTACAGCTGTTTAGATATATACATGTATGTCTAACCTACATTCACTGAAACGGCATTCATGCCATAATTCGAGGGAAAGATTTCTACGATTCTTTTGTGTTTAAAATAAGTTAGGTTCACTGTAAAAAAAGTTCCACTGGTTTGAAAATTGATCGATACAGCTTATAATTATGGTAAACTGTCCATTCAATCGGTCGATGGATTCCAGTTTTGGATTCCAGTTTGATTTGATTGGATGATGCTAAATTGCAAGTTTAAATTCGACTAAATCATTGTTGTCATTTATTAATTTGAAACTTATCGTCTAGGGTCATTTCTTTTATTGATTGGTTGATTGATAACTGATGGATGTTTGCGCGAATGGATGTATAGATTGGTGGTTAGATGGATTGATCGTGGGACAGATGGATGGATGGATGGATGGATGGATAGATGGATCATCAGTATATTGACCGATAAAAATTAAGGACACTAGATTCTAATTCGATGCTTAATTTGAATTTTGTCAAAGATGTGCACGACTTGATCCAGGAACGATTTTATGATCATTAACTATACTCTGTTCTTTACTTTTTCTTTTCCATCTAAATATCTAGTAGATTCTATCCTTCTGCGATTTTTTTCTTTCGAAATAGAGGGAAAAAAAACTTAGATGACACGTAGTAAATTAACATTTTTCTGAAGTGTGGTGGGTGATAAAACGACTGATAAAACTGATAGACAGAGAAAAGTGCCTTGATGCCTGCCTAACGATCGTGTTTCACATTTCCGTCTTGCATCTTATCTGTTAGGCCATTTTTTTTTCATTTTGTTAAAGTTTATAAGTTGTGAACAAGTTTTTCTTTATCTTCGTACTAAATTAATCAGTTCCGATTGCTGAAGTTTTAATCATTTTGCACACCGTCGATCCTTACTTTTAAAAAAAATGTGGAGAAAGGAGAAAATGCTGGATACCATTATTTTCTCCTTTCTCCACATGTTTTCGTCCACCCTTTCAAATAAAATTTTCATGGTTTGCCCCACATTTAACTTGTTGTCTGCAAATGCTTCCAACATGGACAAGTCCGAGATTTTGTCGTTTAGTAAAGAGTTAACAAGTAAAGCGCAAACTATATTCAAGGAGTAAAAAGACTGAGATGAATTGATACATTTTACAGATCTATATATGGCATCTGACGACCATTAAAAGAACATGAATCTCGTATAAAACGTTTCCCTTTATCTATTTTCAGGAATGAGGTTACAGTCTCAGAGCTATGTTCAGGGCTCCAACTGCGACAGAAAACCATACTTTCCATATGGAACCAGCAATATGAATTCTACAATAAACCATACACCGTATTATGAAAAGTGCGTCATGTGATCGAGACGTCAATCAAATAGACATGCGTGATAGGACTGGTAGAGATGGACATCACGTGCTCGACCAAAGTACATGTATTGTTATCAGGATCAGGGTATTTAGGCCATAATTATAGCTTTAAAATGGCAAAAAAATGTGTAATAATTCGTGCCTTACGAAAAAAAAGTCTTCCTGTGATTTTTTTTTTTCATGTGATCTCGATTAAGTGTCGTATGGATTAAAGGAAAAGCTCGTTAAGCAACGAATGAATTTCGTTTTATTTCATGCATTTCTGTAAATTATTAGTAAAAAATAGTGTATAATTAAGGTTTGACAATTCAGGGTTACAACCAATGAAACCAACCGTAAATATTTCTGAGAGTCTTGTGTTGATGGCGGAAACAGTTTACCCTAAATTTCTCGTGCTTTACGTAATACTGTAATGCGTTCTTGTATTGGTGCGAGGGGAAAGGGGATAAGTTACAGGGAATTACCGAAAAAAGCTGTACTGGATTTTGCAAAATGATCCAACAAAAAAGATTTAGAAGCATGAATGAATAGGATATATTGTTTTCAGTGAAGGATCGAAAATTCATCGCGTGAACATCATCGGTAATATTTTCACTTTTGGATGCGCCACTTGTAAAATGATTGCCGATGATGTTCTGTTGAGGAAATAAAAAATCGATTTTTACACCGAAATATCCTCTGTGTAATGACTGTGATGGAATGCTATGTCCACCAAGGCCAGTGTACTCCTTCGCATATGTGATTTTAGCTAATATGTTATGTGACACGAACGAAAAGGTATCAGGCAATGAAGATGTGATCATTTATGTAGTGTTAAATAATGTTCGAGGAGGCAATATAGCTTGATATAGAGAAAATGAATTATTCAGTACAAAACTCTTGGTCTAGCGTAAATATTTGTTGTCAAAGTATCAAGCAGTTTCATGCTAAGCTGTTTTCTTTTCCCCCCAAAAAATGGACATGGGTCCTCTAATCAGCGCTCGTCAGTTATGGTGAAATGTTTAATAATATTTCATTAGGCAATTTGAAGCCAAACTGACTGGTCGTGTCGTAGCCAAAACACCCAGTCAACCTTAGTAATACACAATTGGTATAGTGTCAGATCGGCAATGAAATGGTCTGAAATATGGAAATAACACACAGGGACAAACCTTAGTGCTCACAGATGGGTTCACATCATCGCCCAAGGACATGCGCACTTCATACAATTAAATATACAACTGACAAACAGTGCCAAATGTTGACTATAAAACTTATATAAGTAAATGTTAAATATATAATAACGATGTTGTAAAAAATATGGATGAAACTATGTATTTATTTATATATGTATAAGTCAAGGTCTTTTCTTTCTTTGTCATTTACATGTATTTGTGTCATATAGATTGTACTTTGCCGATGTCTAGCATCACGATATCACTGAAAGTAGAAATTAAATCAAAGGTTATATCCGTGATTTAACCCCTTACGGTACAAACAACTTTTACACAAACCACAAATGTTAAGAGAAGCATTATTTTTTTACGTCTGAAGGAAAGGTATAGCCGTTTTATTGTGACATGGTAAACTTTGTGGGAAAAGGCATGATTGCCTTTTCATTCAGTCTGAAAATGTTTTCATATGATGAGAACAGCTAGGGCTAGATAATCGTTTAGTTATAAAGCAATGCGTTAAAACATAATATTGATACGATGTGCACGGATTACTCTCAGTCCAAAACGCCGTCCAAAATTCTCTTGAAGTGTTGCATTAGATTGGCTATATAACTATTTTGTCGCCATAGACAAAGACTTGAGTGTTTTTGGACGGCATAGATTCAGATAAGAATGTAATGAACATGCAGTCTGTTTTATCTATATCTCTGCCGGTAAAGGTCTTATAATAGATGCAATATCTACGATAGGCTACAATATCATCACTAATTCTCTCAATGCAGAGTAAGAACACAACTTACAGCGCCTCTTGCGGACAGTGAAGATCAAAATCACTAAGAACAGTTCTATCCTAGATCTATAGAGACCGATAGCATATCAGGTAACAAAGGAAATTTAACCAGGTAAAAGTGTTTGTTTCATCTATCCGATCTAAATGGTGAAAGACTATTTTTGAAATGAATAGATCTATAACGGATGTTTCATGATTATATTTGTTGCACTTTAAATGTTTGAGTAAGGTATATATTATTTATAACGTAACTCGATACAGTCTATACCATTTAATGAATTTAAGATTTTCTTTTAATGCCAGATACATGCAGTATGTTAGGTATTATTAAAAAATATCGGCGACTATCCCTTTCAAAATGTATATACTCGTACATACATGTACGCCATCGATAAATACAGTACTACCTTACATGCTGTTCATGTCACAAAACTTCAATTTATCTGAAACGGAAGAAATTTTACAGTAGAACCTTTATATCTTTGAATGTGTATCATATATTCTGAAACACCCCGTATCTCTTTCATTTCTAATTCAGCATTTGAGCAGCGGTCTGCGAAAAGGGGGATTTAATGTATCCATAAACTAAGCAACTTGTCGCTTAATGGGCCTAAACTCTGGCCTGCATTATGGGATAGATGACATGCCGGACGTTTACCAATGACAAAAGATTTCTGCCCATGTCATTCTGCGCGAGGTGCACAGGCTTACATAGGTGACTAAAGTCGATACATTGTTATAGATGCATTAACTCGTTACCAAACAACAAAATTTTAGGTTTGTCCAAATTGAAAACATTTTCAGACAACCATATAAAAGTGAATGAAAATTTGAAATCTGTTTTGTGCCACAATGTTTTCTAAAGGCTTCTTTCTGAGGGTCGTCAAAAGTAGGGATTGTGTGGTAATGGGTTAAACCACGTTTTCACAGAAGCACGACTCATTTCTTTTGCTCAATTTCTTGTCTGCCTTTACAGTTTAATTGTTATATACGAAATGTGCCTTACATTACTATGTTACCATAGGATATTTTTTTCTTGTTACTATAGTTTTTTTTTTTCAATAGCGTCCAACAGAGCTTACTAAGGTCTAAGACAGTCACACTTGCTGATCACAATGCCTTTAACGTCGGTTTACTTCGAAAACTTTGTAACTACAGCTTATTGCAAGCAGTAGTTTCGAGGTTTTCGAGGTAAACCGACGATGATATCTGCTACTTTTGTTATTCATGCGATCAATTGATAAACTATATTAAAGCATATGTATGACGAAAAAGGTCCGTCCAATACCAAATGGTACACTTGGCCAGTATCAACTCACTTGGCCAATACAAGAACAAATTGTAATAAAAAAAAGAGCAAATGTGAAATCCAAAATGGTCGATAAACGTTGGCCGTTAATGAATAAATTTGCCATTCATCTAACAATTTCATAATGTCGGCGTAACAGGTCCAACAGCTGCAGTCTTATCCCGAGGCATTTGGGCAGACCTTGGACTTGACACACTCCGCCGATACGGTTTTACTCGATTAAGGTAGTGGACCCGTAATATTTCTAGTGTAGCATGGCATAAAATTTCTTGACCGTTGAAAAAGACACAGGTTTATACAGACATAATACGTTTGTATACATTTAACCTACCAGAACTTTCTTTGATGTTTATCGTGAAATTCTTTTTTGATTCTTTTGTTAGTTTTCAGAAAAGGGAGGTAACTGTCATATCCCTTTGTAATGAGAAAATAGTGGTTTTAGATTTGTAAATCATAATTCTAGGAAGGATAAAAAGGAAAAAGTTGCTCGGTGAAAGTAGTACAATAATACTCATTTTTCTTAATCTTAGCAAATTTTGTAGGATAATAATATAATGGAAATAGTTTTTTTTTTCTATTAGGGGCCCACTACGTTAATACAATAATGTTATCATCTGAGGGCAACTTTTAGTTTGTCGTGCAGTTGACGAAAATTTAAGCAAATTGTTGAGTGAAAAGGAGCAGTTGACCATTAAAAGTAATTTCTGTCTTGGTCATAGTAGTTTTGAATATCTTTGATGACCAGCCCGTCAATAAATGTTAAATCGTGATGTCTTCTTGTCCTTTTCAAGTTATATTTTAATAAACTATTCAAAATAAAATTATTCCCAACGACTGGAGATCAACAGCGTTAAGTTTTCTTCTGTTTACAGGAAAGAGGTTTTTTGAAACTTTTTGTATTGTGATTTTTAATATTGTAGTAAAAGAAGTTCATCATACAAGACAGGTGTTTGTTTTTCTAACAGTTTTTCTGACAGTTCCCGACCAGGCTATAGGAAAAGCTTTAGAAAGGGTTGTATAATGATTGACAATGGCAAAAATGGGGTTTCTTTAATATGTAAAGTGTTGAACTAGGTTCATATGACTGGCACTAATGACAGGGTTACGGAGAGTTGGGAGTAAGATCAGACAGCACATGTGTGGAGGCTGACTGCGTTACAACCTTCGCTTAATGCATCGTAAACGGCAGGAGAAATGGTCCCAAACGGCAGTAGTTCTCCAGTGTTATAGACCGTTATAAAGACGCACTTCGTTACAGGAAGAGTTCAATCTATGACTGAAAAGGTTGCTGTGAAAGAAAACTTGACAAAAAGTTGTTGTTTAATTCTGTACATGTTGGTGTATGCATAAAAATTGAGTTAACCCTTTACCAAACGACAAACTTTTGCACTAGACCAAATTGAAAGCATTTGCAGACGACAATTCAACTCTTGCTGAAAAGATGATTTCTGTCTATGATAGGGTAGAAAACATTGTGGGAAAAGGAAAAAATCCTGGTTACCAGGATTTTCTCCTTCTCCCACATTGTTTTCAAAAGGCTACTATTCCAGACCCGTAAAAACCATTTTTGGGATTGTTTGGGAAAGGGTTAATTCATTTAATTTCAAAGAGTTGTATAAACCCAAAGGTGGGATTTCTCAAATCTATCGTTTTTGATAGTTTGTAATGATTTCGTTACATATCACGGTGAAGCGGACAGCACAGTTTATCTCTTGATATCCTAGGTTTCACTGGCACCTAGCTGAGACTCTCCCATATTCTCAAGGTACTCTCAAAGTGACCTGGGTACATATTCATCATCATTCTTAAGAATATTTTTGTCTTATTCTTCAAGATTTTCTGACTGTGAAAATAACAGAATTTCTGATTGGCTAAACCATTTGGTTTAGCCAATCAGGTGTTATGTTACTTTCGCAACGATGAATTTTAGAAGAATAAGGCTGAGAATGTTCTTAAGAACGGTTGGTGTTGGTGACTACCTACCTTGTCTCGCGAGCGGAGAACCAGCTTACTGCGGGGTTTGGTCACTTGATAAACATTGACATACTACGTCAAATTTTAAAAAAAATCTTAAATCTCCCAATTTAACCCATTACCACACAATCCCTACTTTTGATGCCCCTGAGAAAGAAGCCTTTTGAAAACACTGTGGGAAAAGGAGAAAATGCTGGTAACCAGCATTTTCTCCTTTTCCCACACTGTTTTCTACCCTTCCCAGAACAAATTTTAATTTTTCAGTCACCTTTATTTTGTCGTCTGCAAATGCTTTCAATTTGGACCGGTCTAAAATTTTCTCGTGCGGTAAAGAGTTAAAGATTTGTGTTTATGTGAAGGGTTAAGAAGGACAAAATATCAACATGAATAAAGAATCCTGCTGCATTTTTTTTTCTGCTAGATTCTTAAATATAGAAAGAGCTCTTTTATTTTGCTCTTGTGAAGTTATCTTGTATATAGGTGTGGAAAAAAATAAACTGTTCAGCGAAATATTGTATGTAAAACCAGGCCAGTGTTTACCAAACACTCTAAATACCATTCTCAGTTTAATTCTAAATTAATACAGTAAAATGATTTCTGATTGGTTAAAGTATGTGGTATTCCTCTAAAATTAGAAACATTGTTGAGAAAGGACGGCCTTTTAGAATGGCAGGCTTCCGGAAAAGGCCAGGACTACTCCCCCACCCCTTTCTAACATTACACCAGGAGCCGTGTTCATTAACACATTACCACACAAAACCTACTTTAAGCGACCCTGAGAAAGAAGCCTTGAGAAAACATTGTGGGAAAAGGAGAAAATGCTTTTCCCACAACGTTTTCTACCCTTCACGAAACAAATTTCAAATTTTCAGTCACTTTTATTTTGACGTCTGCAAATGCTTTCAATTTGGACAAACCTGAATTTTTGTCGTTTGATAAGTTAACCCTTTCCCAAACAACAAAATTTTACACTGGTCCAAATGGAAAGAACTTGCAGACTGTTTCAAGCAGGGTAGAAAATATTATTGGAAAAGAAAAAAAGCTGGTTACCAGCATTTTCTCTTTTTCCAACAATGTTTTCAAAAGGTTTCTATATCAGGGTCGTAAAAACCAGGGATTGTTCGGTAAACGGTTAACTATTCATTAATTTTATTCTTGGTCTCATTCTAGGTTAAAAAAAAAACAAGTAAGTTATTACATAAATTCTGATTTGCTAAACCATTTTTAACCAATAAATGTCTGTGTAACTTTACCATTTTTAGCCAATAAATGTCTGTGTAACTTTCGAATTTAGAATTCTTTTGAGAATAAGACTAAGAAAAGGTTACCAAATTTCTGACTGACTGAACCATTTAGCTTAGCCAATAAATAGCTGTGTAACTTTCAAATTTATACAGTTCTTGAGAAGAAGACTATAAGAAAAAGTTACGAAAATTCTGACTGACCAAACTATTTAGTGTAGCCATTAAACAGCTGTGTAAATTTCAAATCTAAAAATTCTTGAGAAGAATACTAGGAATTGTTATTTAATACGGGCCGATGATTTTATCCTTAGTTTTTATTCTCACCCCATTTGCATTACCAGAATATCTAAGAATATCAAAAAGAAAGCTAAAGCAATAACAACAACGATTTTTCTCCAAACATGAAAACGACAATCAAATGAAACGAAGCAAGAAATAATGAATGTCAAATCTTTAAAAGCGTCTATCTACAAAAAAAAAAGAGGAAGACAATTTAATGCAACTTTTTACTTCACGTGAAAACTTGTAAAATGATCTAAATGTTCCTTTTTTCTCGACAGTAAAATAACTATAAACCCTTCATCGTCGGATAAAAAAAGCATACCCTTTAACCCGTTGCCCTTAGTAATCGTTTCCTCCAAAAACAGAGGCCCAAGTGTCCGTTTTTACCAGCTATTCTGAGGAATTTTCTGATTTTGAGGTTAACACGATTTCTGATTGGCCAAACCATTTAGTTAAGCCAATCAGAAACTGTGTTACGTTCAAAATCGGAAAAATAATCTTTAAACCATTTGAATCAGCCAATCAGAAGTTGCGTCACTTTCTATTTCCAGATACTATAGATAAAATTAACCCTTAGGCTGCTAAGCGCGACTCACTGACTTTTTGCGGACAGCGTAGATCAAGATCAGACTGCAGAGACCGTGCAATCTGATCTTGGATCTACACTGTCCGACTAGGAGATATAATTCCTCAACACATAACTCTAACTCATTACCAAACGACAATATTTAAGGCTGGTCCAAATCGAACGCAGTTGCAGACAACAAAATAAAAGTGTCTGAAAATTTGAAGTTTGTTTTGTGAAGGGTAGAAAACATTGTGGGAAAAGGAGAAAATGCTGGTTACCAGCATTTTCTCCTTTTCCCACAATGTTTTCTAAAGGCTTCTTTCTCAGGGGCGTCAAAAGTAGGGATTGTATGGTAATAGGTTAAAATAGCAATATTTTGGGGGTTTGCTATCGAATTGAAAATTTCGTTTTAGTTATATAGCAGGATACTAGTTAACCCATTACCAGATGACAAATTTTTGGACTGGTCCAAATTTAGAGAATTTGCAGACGACAAAACAAATGTGACTGAAAAGTTGAAATTTGTTTCGTGAAGAGTAGAAAACATTGTGGGAAAAGGAGAAAATGCTGTTTACCAGCATTTTCTCCTTTTCCCACAGTGTTTTCAAAAGGCTTCTTTCTCAGGGGATGTCAAAAGTAGGGATTGTGTGGTAATGGGTTAAGTATGGTTAGTAAATACTGACCCGGGAGAATAAAGAAACCAGCACTTATGCCATACGGTAGAAATTTCTTCCAAGGAAAGACGGCACTCTGTTTTCATTGGGTTCTCTACGCGCATATGGGTGAGATATGCCGTTCCTTATACCCTTTTCGTTTGTTCCGCACAATTTGATGTCCCTTTGTTCGATGACCTGGGAACGTATTTACCAACCATTCTTGAGAATATTCTTGGTCTTATTCTCCAAGATTTTCTGATTTTGGACTAACACAACTCCTGATTGGCTAAACCAGATAGTTTAGCCAATCGGGAGTTGTTTTACTTAAAAAAAAATGAAAATTCTGGAGAATTTGCCTGGGAACATTCACAAGAATGGTTTGTGAAAACGGACTACAGATGGAAATATTTTGACAAACGAACAATTACCAAGTTTGAACAATTTCTATACCTACTGCAATTCCTTTAATGCCAGTCCTACCACAGACCTTTCACTTTTTTTTCTTTTCATTTTCACTTATCAAGATTATTTACCTACTCGAAATGTCTTAAGGAAAATGTATATGGGGGTTAAGTAAACATTTAATGGTCGGAAAGCCGCAGGAAAAACCAGAGTAAAAGTTTTGTTATCCCGAACAAATAAAACTAAGACAGTTGAGAAAGAACGAGGAAACGCGATCTAAGATAAAACACACAAAAACGAGAGCTGGTAAGCAATGCAATGCACTGTGTGTGGGCCTTTATATAACAAGATTTCCGATCGACATGGGGAAGGAAAGCCTGCGGGGAGAGGTGGGTGGGGGATTGCGCCACAAGTGCCCTGATAAAAAGCAAGACTGATACTCGAGTCATAATCCCAGATACTAGTCTATAAAACTGACAGGTCCTCGAACAAAACAGCGACACCAGTCTGTTACGTCATGGCATCCGCATTGTGCATGGGAGAAACTTTTGTATACGTGCACTCCGAAGTGCAAAACGAAGAATAGAATTACACGGAATGAATGACTGGTTTAGAGTTTTTGCTTCAGGTCTGTGATATCAGCCTTCTATCAGCCTATGTTCAACTTATCAACGCCTAACTCTTTACCAAACAATCCCTGGCTTTAACAAACCTGAGATAAAAGCTTTTTGAAAACATTGTGCGAAAAGGAGTGCTGGTAACCAGCATTTTCTCCTTTTCCCGCAATGTTTTCTACTCTGCTGGAAACAATTTTCAATTTTTGAATTACGTTTATTTTGTCATCTATAAGTGTATTCACTTTGGACCAGTCTAAAAATTTATTGTGTGGTAAAGGGTTAATATATCAGATTGTTCTGCCTCTAACAAGCTACCACACAAATCATCCCGCGTTATAACGATCGGAAAGAAGGTGGGTTTTGAACACATTCTGGGAAAAAGAGAAAATACTGGTGATGATCATGGTCTCACTACACATTCTGTGCAGTCTGCTCTTGATCTACACAGTCCTCAAATGTTCACTAACTCACTACCAAACGACAAAATTTTAGGCTTGTCCAAATCGAAAGCATTCGCAGACGATAAAATAAAAGTGACTGAAAATTATTTGTTTTGTGAAGGGTAGAAAACATTGTGGTAAAAGGAGAAAATGCTGGTTACCAGCATTTTCTCCTTTTCCCACAATGTTTTCTGCAGGCTTCTTTCTTAGGGGAGTCAAAAGTAGGGATTGTGTGGTAATGGGTGAAATGGCACTTACGAGCCTGTGGGTCAAAATGGAAACTGAGAATAGGTATGGGATATCAACGTTTTTCTTGTATTCCAGCAAAGTTTTATGTCCTCTCGTCACAACTCGGCCGATTCCGTACCTACATCTAATGATGGCTCCCATCACCCGAGGTATGCCGAACGGTTTTATATTCTGTCAAGGAAAATATATCATTTCGATTTAGTCTAAAATTTTGTCGTCTAGGAAAACAGTTTACGCTGAACTCTTTTCGAAACGATAATTAATATTTTAAACAGATCAGATTTGGAAATATTTGTAGACGAAAAAAAAATGTATATGGCACAAATGTTGGGATTTTAATTAGACAGTCTAAATATCAACTGTGGAAAAAGGAGAAAATGGTGATTACCAGCATTGTTTTCCTTTTCCCACATTTTTTCCTAAGGGGCTACTTCTAGGGTCGTTAAAACTCGAAACTGTGTGTTAAAGGCTTAGTAGAGTAAGTTTCCAATCAAGCTTATGATAGAAGACCGAAGCAGAAAGATTTCAAACTCTCTTTCACCATTATAAAACCGATAATATCGGGCACGTTTTGTGCAGTCTATTCGCAATCTATTCAGCCCATATAATTGAGCCATGCTCGGTTAAAAAGGTGCTTAATGTATTTGTATCCACTGGGGTCCGCACAGGCTTACCCGGGCCGACTATTTTCGCTATTGGTCTATTTTCTGTATGTCTTAGGACCATTCTACCTCGTGATTGAGTCGATTATTAAAATTAGTGGATGTCATGGATCTACAAGTATGTAATGGTTTGCTCTGATGGATGATGAACATGCATTAAGCCTCCTTTTGCCAGAGCACGGCTCAAATATAATAAGGTAGTTGAAAAATCGTGATAAACAGACAGATCTTGCAAGATGATACTCATAGCTTTTTTGAGGTAACATAATCTCGCACAATGTAAGGGACTACACATGTAAGATGAGACTGCATGTACAGTAGGATGAGATCTTGGGCTACAATTTTACTTTATCCCTGACAAGAAGACAAATTTCCGTTATCTAAATCCTCGCGGTGAACTAACACCATTTTCTTTTTTTCAAAACTGTGCACCAATCCACAACGGAAGAATAAAGAATAAAACTCTAATTGAATCTGACAAATGACAAGCAATTATCAGCACCAAGCTACACGGAATAGATCATCTTGATCAGCCGAAAGAAAGTACGGGTAGGTTCATAACTTTTATTCCACGATTTTAAAGTCTAAATTCTCCTGTTAGCTTTTTATAACTTCGGACATTTGCGTAAAGTGTCCTCTCGGATAAGCCTGCGCGGGCCGCGTAGGCTGCTTCGAGACGGCATTTTACGACTTTATCAGATTTTGTGCTACAGCAAACATGTGCGAAACAGAAAATTACATACAAAACGAAAAGTGTCGTTTCGCATTGGCCTGAGCGGACTGTGCAGGCTGATCCAAGACGACACTGGACACAAATGTCCGAATGTCACTTTTCGAGTGTTACAAGCTATATATTTTCTTTCCAAGGATTGATTTTCCATTAAAATGAATTCGTCTATAATACTATTTCATCTTAATCAGGGCTTCTTATTTTATCTTAACTCTTTACGAAACGACAAAATTATACACTGGTCCAAACTGAAAGCATTTGCAGACGACAAAATTAATGTGACTGAAAAATTGGAATTTGGTTTGGGAAGGGTAGAAAACACTGTGAGAAAAGGAGAAAATGCTGGTAACCAGCATTTTCTCCTTTTCCCACAATGTTTTCAAAAGGCTTCCTTCTCAGGGTCGTTAAAGGTCGGGATTGTGTGGTATAGAGTTAAGTTACGAATTTGTGTATCTTGTTTATGACAAAGAATGAAAAAAAATGGAAAACCGCTCAATGCCAGGCTAGCTTTTACATGTGTTGATCGACATTCGTGAACCATCCTGTGTTCTGCGTTAATTCTTGGCAAATCTCTGCTCTCAATTTGCAGGAATCAACCCGATCCATTTTGGAGGCGTGAAATAAAATTCCTTCGTTAATGGTCGATGGCTGGTTTGCGTTTCCGCCATTAGAGCTCAAGTACTTAGACTGGTTTTCCATAATTTTCCCTCAGTCTTACGTCTGTATCTGTCAGTCTGCGACACAGTCCAGACCTCGTTTGCTGAAGCATTGTGTTTTTAACTGGAATTATGCTTAGATCGGTAATTTATGTGCGCTATTAATGTTTTATTTCATTTGTGCCTCGTTTAACCCTTCGAGAGCTAAGCAAAAATTATAAATACTTTTGTGGATAGTATTGATCGAGATCAGACTTCACATAATGTGCACTCTGATCATTGGTCTATACTGTCCGAAAATGCACGAGATATTTAAGTAAAAGCATTATACCTGATTGGGCGTTGAGAATTTGCATTGCTGGAATGAAAATGAAATTTTTTTTTGGAGGGTAATACTACACCAATATATTTCTAACTTGACGGAAAGCGCCGGTGAGGTTAAGTTATATATACAAAGAGCTATCATAATAAAATGTGTTTGCTTAATCCAGCCATTATCGAATGCACATTCACTGTAGGCTGATGTTACAGCTGCACAGAACTAAATCTGAAATTCTTTGTAAGAAAGTTGACACTTTATTGGGAAAATTCATCCAAAACATGACATCTCCTCACGTGTGTGTTTGGAGGGGGTGACCCACACAAACACTCACACAGCCACTACAAGACTTCGATGGGATCTAACCAGCAACATTCAAACCGACATTCCGGAGACTTTACCAATTGGAAACTGTCTATATAGAGTATCTTAAAAACACTCATCACTTGTTATGAAGTAACGACCTCATAAAAGTGATAAGAAATATCTTGGCTGAGACATTGTGCCTTTGCTATCCCGTGGATGGAGGTTTTTTTCTAAACATTGTTTTCAAACGAAATATACTGCCGAACTAAAGCTAAGGGCTAGAAGAAGAATCGTCTCTCATAACATAACAAGAAAAAGTTGATGCAAAGCATCAAAGTCGCCGCAAAAAAATTTGTTTAATGCTTCAAGAAAGCCAGGGCAAGTAAGTAAATGTCAGTTTTCATCAGCAGATTTTTTATCACATTATGAAATTATGTGAATAGTAACCTATATCAAAACTTGTCTTCTGTTACAGTATCTAATACCCTAGCACCGCGCTCTCTTAGCTCTTTTCCAAACGACAAATATCAGACTCTTCCAAATTCAAAGAGTTGGCAGATGACAAATTTAAAAAGCTGCAAAAATGGTGGAAAATTCGCTAGTAGTGGGGAAAAAGTATTTAACAAGAGGGCCAAGATGGCCCTGGATCGCTCACCTGAATTTTTGAGAGGACCATAGCTTTTTTTTTTTGAAGGTATTGAAACACTGGAAACAAAATCATTATTTTGCCAAGCAATTTTTAAAAGGTCACCTGCAAAAGTCCTCTCAAAATCTGACCAGCAGTTTCAAAAAAGAAGAATGTTTAGGAGTTTCTTAATTTCCGTACAGTGCAAGTAGCCCCCATTCACTGGAGCCATGTTTCTTGACCTATCAAAATTTCGCGAACACATTTTGAAAAAGGCCATTCAAGGAATATTTCCGTGAAACAATTTTCAAATCTGACCAGCCGTTTCAGAGAAGAAGAATTTTCAAGAATTTCTTCATTTCCATATAGTGCAAGTAGCCCCCATTCACCAGAGCAATGTTTCTTTACGAATCAAACTTTCCTGAACAATTTTCGAAAAAGGTCACCCAAGGAATATCTCTGAAAATTTTCCAAAATCTGACCAGCCATTTCAGAGAAGAAGAATTTTAAAGAATTTTTTCATTGCCCTATAGTGCAAGTAGCCCCCATTCACCAGAGCCATGTTTCTTGATGAATCAGATTTCGCGAACAATTTTTGAAAAGGGTCACCCAAGGAACATCTCTGTGAAATTGTAAGAATTTCTTCATTTCCCTATAGCGCAAGTAGCCCCCATTCACCAGAGCCATGTTTCTTGACGAATCAAAATTTCGCGAACAATTTTTGAAAAGGGTCATCCAAGGAACATTTCTGTGAAATTATTTTAAAATCTGGCCAGCTGTTACAGAGAAGAAGAATTTTTAAGAATTTCTTCATTTCTGTATAGTGCAAAAAAGCCCCCGTTCACCAGAGCCATGTTTCTCGACGGATCAAAATTTCGCGAACAATTTTTGAAAAGGGTTACCCAAGGAACATCTGTGTGAAATTATTTTAAAATCTGGCCAGCGGTTTCAGAGAAGAAGAATTTTTAAGAATTTCTTCATTTCTGTATAGTGCAAGAAGCCCCCATTCACCAGAGCCATGTTTCTTGACGGATCAAAATTTCGCAAACAATTTTCGAAAAGGGTCACCTAAGGAACATCTCTGTGAAATTATTTTAAAATCTGGCCAGCGGGTTTCAGAGAAGAAGATTTTTAAAGAATTTCCTAAAAAAATCTATTTCGTTGCCATGGCAACCAGAGTTTTTGACGGAATCAAATTCTGTGAACAATTTTTAAAGAGGACCTCCCAAGGAACATTCCAGCCAAGTTTGGTCCAAATCCGCCCAGCGGTTTAGGAGGAGTTGATGTTTAAAGAATTGTTGACGACGCACGACGCACTGACACACGACGGACGACGGACGACGGACACCGGGTGATCCTAAAAGCTCCCCTTGAGCACGTTGTGCTCAGGTGAGCTAATAAAGAAGAAATTGCTTATAACGAGCAATTTCTCCTTATCCAACATGTTTTGACAAAAGAATTTGATAGCACACATGTGATAACCCGTGTTTGTTTGGAAAGTGGTGAAAGCAGGGCTAAGTTACTAAAATATTGCTGTCCTAGGAAAGTATGATTCAAGAGGACGTAAGTTTGCAAGGCATGCTTTCAATTTAAACAAGTCTAAGACTAAAGTGTTTGGTGAACAGTGTTCATAAAGAATCATGGTTTTGCATCGCGCTTTATCATTATGAACAACACAGCGAAAATGTGGCCTCGCTCCAGATTTTTTCCACAAATTAAATTTATGCAGAGCTCGTTGAGAAATAAACAAAGGAGTTCTAAACTATCTTTGCTGTAAAAACTAAACTTAGAAATAAGTAACCAATAATGCTCAGATACAATCATAACCATCATACCCGTTCTTCGGCGAAATTTAGCACAATTTCAGCAATGCACAATTTTAGCAGTGGTCATTCAACAAAAAACACACAAATAGCAGGAAAAACTATCTACAAAATAATCAAAATGATTATTAAACCTGTGTACGAAGGTTGTACGCAACGACCAACTGGGTACGAAATGACCAAAATTGAAAGTATAAGTAGGTACGAAATGACCAAAATCGTACGAAATGACCTAGGTACGAAATTAACAAGGTACGAAATGACTGGAAACCTGTACAGCCTTGACCAATGGAAACAAGGCATTTATGTGGACGAGTCCATTTCTCACGAATAGCGACAATAAAAGAAATAATTAGGCGGTTTTTTGACGTTGTAAGTATTAATAGAACAAAAATAGTATCGTATTGCAATTTCGTAGTTTAAGAATGAATTTAAAAGCCAGTTTAAGGCGAAGTAACGTTAGAAAGATTCCTTGTTAACCTAACACCCCTATAAAAACGAAATTCCCACTATCCATGTCCTAACTCGAAAAACTTTTAAAAATATAGTCGCGCGCTTCTGCGCGGCGACTAAAAATAAAAGTAACATCTTCAACTACGACATGTAACCTTTCGATTCATGTAAACAAAATCACTAACAAGAATTTTCATACGCGCAGTAGGCGTCAGAAATACCCCACCCCCTGTTGAATTGTTACCAGAAAGTTTATCCAGTTTGGTCAAGTTCAGTAACGGATGTACCCACCTTGGGCTGTAAGACATTCGCCGATCCGTTTTTCCAGAGCGTGGCTCATCTTTAGCTTCCATTCGGTAGTTAACCCTTTTCCAAACAATCCCTGGTTTTTACGGGTCTGGAATAGTAGCCTTTTGAAAACATTATGGGAAAAGGAGAAAATGCTGGTAAACAGCATTTTCTCCTTTTCCCAGAATGTTTTCTACCATATTATAGACAGAAATCATCTTTTCAGCAAGAGTTGAATCGTCGTCTGCAAATGCTTTAAATATGGTCTAGTCCAAAAGTTTGTCGTTTGGGAAAGGGTTAATCTCTTGAGACCAGCCGGTGGCTTTGGGGAAAATACTGCGCGAAGTAACGTTTCTTGTGATAGAAACTACAGGACATTGTCAATAGGTGCACCGGCCGACGCTATATAACTGAAATAATGTTAAAAATCACGTTAGACACCATATAGTTGATCAACAGTCCATTAACCCTAAACTGAACAAACCCGTGTTCATCACGACCTCGATGAAGGTTTTTTTGGAAATCGTTAAGGGAAAAGTAGATACTGCTGGTATTTAGCGCTTTCTCTTTTTCGAACGGGAAGGGATAAGATGTAAGAAGTATTAGCTTGCCACCCAGATTCTCTACCTTTCATTTGGTGAATAAAACAATTAATTTTACCTCAGTTTTATGAGTGTTTTATGGCATTGCTCTGTGTTTCCAGATAGTTCGGAGATCTACCTGTCTATCTTGGATGCACAACAGGATTGGATTTTTATATTTTGTCCAGGAAAATGATGTCTTAATATCTGATTGTTCTAGAATAAGGTATTTTCGAGGGAGCATTACACAGTTATATCTCTATGACAAGGATTCTGTAATTCGGTAATGCAAGAAAACTCGAATCAAACGATTACAAGTAAGCAGTAAAGACAAAATGTAGTCAAATCTGCCTTTATACGACCCACATTTTCTCCTTTATTCAGGACTTTATTCTACAAAGGCTTTTATCCCTCGAGCCTGTCAAATTAATACTTTCCCAAACGACAAATTTTTTACTCTTCCAAACTGAAAGAGTTTGCAGACAACAATCTTAAATTTGATGAAAATGGTAGAGAGTTCTCCTAAAGGGTAGAGAACACTGTGGGAAAAGGAGAAATTGCCCTTTAAGAGCAATTTCTCCTTTTCCCACTGTGTTTTCAAAAGAAATGTACTGCAGACACGTAAACACCAGGGTTTGTTTGTGAGGTGTTACTACAAATCAAAGTGACTATACTTCTTAGATTTCTACGGAGCCCGGTGTGTGTCATGTTCTACATATCTCTTTATTTCGAAATAACGAAATCCCGAATCATTCAAACGAAACACTAATTCGAGAAATCAAATAACTGAATTGTTAATACGAAACACTTATTCGAGAAAACGAAAAACTAAATAGTTAAAACGAAATTCTATTTAACTGAAATAGCATTTCAATGACACTTACCGGGCTTATTGTTTTTTGTTTACTCGCTCCCGTATTTATTGCCGTTCTTTGAGGGGAAAAACACTAAATTACACGAAAATATACATGGAAAGCATAAAAAGTGATCAGAACAAAACCCGTGCTACTGAAGACTGATCTTCGTCTCATCGACCTTTGAAAGGTTACCTCACGACATGTAGGATATGGGTCAACCACGTACTTTGCCAATAGAAAAAGAGTTATTTAACTCATTCAGCACCAAACGACAAAATTTTACGCTGTCCAAAATTTAAAGCATTTGCAGACAACGAAATTAATGTGACTCAAAAATTGAAGTTTGTTTTGGGAAGGGTAGAAAACATTGTGGGAAAAGGAGAAAATGCTGGTTACCAGCATTTTCTCCTTTTCCCTCGATGTTTTCAGATGGCTTCTTCCTCATGGTCGTGAAAACCAGGGGTTGTTTGGTAAAGGGTTAAAACCAAACCTACAATAATTATACAGATGGTTTATTTCCTGTCTCAAAGAATTCCTATAAAATCATTGTGGTAAAATAGACATATTGCTTGTAACGAGCAATTTCTTCATTTTACAACAATGTTTTTACATGTATCTGTTTATCTATCCCTAGATTTTATGAGTTGTTTCATGTGTTTTTCAATATTCGTTTCAAAGTCGTCTACTGACTTTATCTCGTCAAGAAGTAATCTGGCAGTAAATCTGTCAAAGCAGGCAGGCTGTCCCGTATTTAAAATTAATATAAACAAATGTTTGGAGGCGAGATACATGCCAAGAGTCAAGCAGAAAAAAATGTCTTAAAGAGGATTGACCGAGTGGGGCCATTCTTCGAAATGAAATTATCTCCCTTGTCAGATAAAAACTAAATGTATCCAAGTAACAGATTGGTTCTTTTACCTGCATTACTTTGTTTTTATCCTTGGTTTCCTCGAGAATGTTGCGATAAATATAACAATGATTTATGATGTTTGCGTAAAGCCGGCATGTAACTCACTTCAAATTCTGTTCTTAATCATCAGGAACTAAGCATACACTGATTTGTAAAACAATCTGATTAGGCTTACTTGCAAAATATTATCTCAAGAACATAGCTGTTTAGTGCAAGAAAATCAAGGATAAAATCCAAGTAATCTTCATATCAGGACCAATGTAGTTCTGGAGAAGAGTCTGAAGAATGGCCCACATTGGAGCAAATTGAATATTAACCCTTAGGCTGTTAAGCGCGACTTACTGACCTTTTGCGGACAGTGTAGATCAAGATCAGACAGCACAGAACGATCTGCAGTCTGATCTTGAATCTACATTGTCTGATAAGGGGATATTATTCCCTAAAACATGATGAAGAATGATGGCAATGATGATGATCATGAATATGTAAAATAATTTATATTTTCAGAAAACTATTCAATTTGCACTTGACTATCCCAGGTTCAGATTCTAGCACGGTGCCAAACTGGTTGTAGATAAAACCGATATGTCACACAAGTGCTATCAACAACCTTCTTGACAAATTGTCTTTCCTTTTTTTTCCTTTTTTTTTATCCCATTTCTCGGATAAATGGCTATAAATTTTAGGACCGGTCTTGCTGAAAAGACTCTAAAAAGAAATAACGTTGGTCTATTGAAATGGGTTTTCCTATTCCATCATACCGCTTTCTTCAGTTATCACTTTAACCCTTATCTTGTTGAATAACTGAAATCAAATTTTCAAGTCGATGGTAATGGCCCCGGTATTGCCATTTCAAACTTATATTTTGTGGAAAACCATATTCGTATCGGACAGTGTAGATCAAAGATCAGACTGCACGTTCTGTGAAGTCTGGTCTTGACCTACACCATTCACAAGATGTCAGTGAGTCGCGCTCAGCAGTCTAGTGGTTTAGATTAACCCTTCACCACACAATCCCTACTTTTGACGTCCCTGAGAAAGAAACCTTTGGAAAACACTGTGGGAAAAGGAGAAAATGCTGGTAACCAGCATTTTCTCCTTTTCCCACAATGTTTTCTACCCTCCACAGAACAAATTTCAAATTTTCCATCCATTTTATTTTGTCGTCTGCAAATGCTTTGGATTTGGACCATTCAGAAATATCGTCGTTTGGTAAAGAGTTAAGTCAAGATTATCGGATTTTTTTTATTGAAAATTCTTGGTAGAGGCTGTTAGAAAATGTTAGATTTTACAGATTCCTACAAGTTATAGCGTTTGTGAAGACAGTAGAGACGTAGATCACAGAGCATAACGTCCGTTTACTTCAAAAACCTCGTAACCACAGCTTGTTACAAGCTGTATTTAAGAGGTTTTTGAAGTAAACCGACGACATTATCTATTTTAGCCTTTATGAAACATCAAAATCTCACGCCAGTCAAAACTGAAATCATTTGCAAAGAAATAATCAGTTGTGAATTAAATGACTGGATTTTTCCTAAGAAAGGTTAGAAAACATTGTAGAAAAAGTAGAAAATACTGATTACCACTATTTTCTCCTTTTCCCTCCAAGGCTTTAAAATGACTACTTTTGCAGAGACGGTAGAACTCTGGATTGCATTATAAAGGAGCGTTATCTTGGATTTCACTGGTAAATTATAACGTACCCTTGCCACAAAAAAATTAACCCTAACATCATGACAGGTGAACGAAGCAGCTTCTACGGAAATCATAGATCAAGATCAGACAGCGAAGGCCATGTAGACTGAACTTCGAACTCGGAATTGTGTGATAAAACATTTTCTTTTTTGACCACAATGCTTTTGGGGGCCGTCTTTCTTTGGTTCGATAAACTTGGGACTGTGTGTAAAGGGTTAAAGGGCGAACTTGGGAAAGGGTTTCACGTAAAAGATAGATGGAATCATGACTGAAATTATCTCAAATAAAATTTCTTCTGTCAGAACCAGCGGGCCTGTAATTTGAACAAATTGTACGAAATAAAGAAAAATAAATAATTTGAAAGCAGATCTAGGCATTTTACGTGGTAATGAATTAAACAGATGTTTTTCAGAGGTGTATTTTTGTCTTTGTTGCTGGGTTGAAAGTGGGAATATAGGTGTAACTGAATGTACATAGAACAAATTAATTTCACTGCAAGGTTAATTTCTTACCAAACGACAAAATTTTAGTCGGGTCCATATTGAAAGCATTTACAGACGACACCACGAATGAGTCAAAAAATGAAATTCTTTTGTGAAGGTTAGAAAACATTGTGGGAAAAGGAGAAAATGCTGGTCACCAGCATTTTCTCCTTCTCCCACAATGTTTTCATAATCTATTTCAGGGTCGATAAATTCCGGGTTTATTTGGTATAGCGTAAAAACGTCGTCAGGAAAAAATGACCATTAACTTTAATCAAGTTTAGTAAAAAGGTCAGTGAGTTGTGCTCAACAGCTTAGAGGTTTAGATTAAGTAAGATTATCGGAAACTTTATTTTTCTTATAGAAAATTATTGGTAGAGGCTGGTAGAAATTATTTGATTTTAAAGATTCCTACAATCTTGGGGAAAACAAGGGAAAAGGGAGAAAGTGCTCATCTTTTGTGGCAATATTTTCAACTATGCGCTGCTGCAAGAAGAAATGAATTCGTCTGCAAGAAGTATTGCGTTACTTGATATAGAAATTTGCTATCATTTATTTACTGATTTATGCCTAGACGATTCGAATTTTCTATATTAAACCTGTATCATTGTGAAGAAAATAGAGTAAAAACCACTGTCTTTGACTGGCTGATGCTAAATCCCTGACGAAGCGGGAGCTTTGCAGTTTTTTTCTTCAAATATATGTTTAATGCCCTCCACAAAAAGCAGCATAAAATGGCATCATGAGCGATGAAAAGTTTTTCTATTCCTCTTCAAACACATGTACCCTCGGAAAATTGCTGTCGGTCTAAGCCCTAACTGGTGACAGACCATGCGTATTTGCCTGGTCACAAATCAAGAAATAGTCCTAAAAGAAACACATAAAATGCATTCATTCTCTGAGGAAATAATCAAATTAACTTCAGAAACACATTTTAGACCTGTCTTCTCATACTTCATGATAAAACAGTATGGCACAAGGGCTTGGTATCAAATTTTCAAGTGGGACTACTTTTGACTACTACGACTCGGAAGCATTTCGTTCTGGTGTTACACTGTATCCATTTGCTAAGTACGATGACTTTCAAGCCAATATTTGAAAAACATTTCTCTTTTTCTTTCAAATTGTTATTTCCATATAATGGCTTTCTTGACAAATACCACCTAAGCATTCTCAACGCTTTGATTTCTTTTATAATTACATGCTACTAGGACCTCATCTCCATGAATTTATATTAGTACACGGGTTGTTACGAACCTGGCATTAAAAGATTTTTTTAGTCACTGGTAGACAAACTCTACCAAAACACATACATAGGTGACTCTCAGTCGTGAAGGACTCTTGAAAGTTGCCTTTTAAGCGCAAAACTAACAAACTTCATTTTCCTTTCATTTTTCTTCCTCCTTATTCCTACTTAATCTCAAAAACCTCAAAATTCGTGTTTGTATTTGAACTATTATTTATTTGAATATGTAAGTATTTTGAGCAACACTTACAGGTAAAAATCAGGATAGAATTGCACTACATGCACTTAACACCATCCTCTTGGTTAATGTCTGAATTTGTTAAACTCTTTATCTGCTCAATACGTTCGATGAAATTTTTAGGCCGATCAGAAAAACCCAAATTTTGATATTTCAAAGACTTTTTTTTTTTTTAAATATCTCCTTATCGGACAGTGTGAATCAAAGATCAGACTGCACATTCTGTGCAGTCTGATCTTTGATCTACACTGTCCACAACAGGTCCTTAAGTCGCGCTCAGCAGCTTTAGAGTTTATATGAGAGTTACGTCTGAAGTGATTTCTAAAACGTGAGCAATTTCACAGACAATTTTTTTTACCCACGAAATTCCGAGAACTCTTCCACCACGAATGAGAGATAAGTAAATGAAGTGATGACAAGTTTGTTCATTTCAATTTGTAGGCGATTTTTTGATACAGCAGCCTTTCTGATTTTATCCAGTGCCTCGACTTTGCTTTCCCACATCGTAATGGGAAAGTTGCACGTAATTTATTTGTCGATCAGAACCGTTTTTTTTTTCTTTTAGAATAGATTTAAAAGGCATATAGTCCATATAGCTACATGTCGTGGGAAAATCAACCGCTGTAAAACTGAGACTGAATTTCATAAGCAGACTTTTTCTGTCGGTTGAAATTACATGAACTTTAAACTTTTGATATTATTAAATTTTTACGTGTCTGTTTTTAGTTTCAGCAGGATAACTACGAACCTGTATACCTGAATAGACAGACAGACAGACAGACAGACAGAGACTATATCTGTGCCCTGGTTATTTTATGAAAAGATTTTATACATCTTATGAAAATACTCGAGACTTTTAAAAGAACATTTTGCAGTTCATCATCTTGCTACGATGCACGTGTACGTGATCATAGACAATGTATTAACTCTTTACCAAACGACAAATTTAAAGACTAGACCAAATTCAAAGCATCTGCAGACGACAAATTAAATCTTGTTAATTTGATGATTTCTGACTTTGATATGGTAGAAAATATTGTGGGAAAAGGAGAAAATGCTGGTAACCAGAATCTTTCCCTTTTCTTACACTGTTTTCTATGGGCTTCTTTCTCAGGGACGTTAAAAGTCAGAATTATGTGGTTATGAGTTAAAATAATAGTTATTTTACCAAATGTATCAGCGATACATCAACGAATTTAGTCTCTGCGGACATATTTGGCTTTAATAACTGAAAAAAAAAAAAACTACTTGCCTTACAAGAGTTTTGAATTAAAAAAAAAAAATCTGCTCGAAATGTTCACAGAGTTTTGATGACAGTCTTGGCAATTGGGTCATTATTACGGCTTCAGAGATATCCTGTCAGCTGAAATTTATATACATTTTGTCAATGTCGAAAAAACAGCCACATCTTTGAAAGCATTGTAGTTTAAATAGATTAAAGTTTTGGATGCCAGAAAAAATATATGACTGTAGTGACAAAAATGACTGAGAAGCTGTTAACCCTTTACTCCACAGATACTCATTTCTACGCATTGCTTGTAGAAGTCTTTGGAAAACATTGTGCCAAAAGGTGAAATTGCTCGTGACGAGCAATTTCACCTTTTGCCACAATGTTTTCTATGATATCAAAAAGTGTCACATACACATAAGAAACTACTTCATCCTTGCTGTCATTTAGGGTCAAATAGGGTCAAATAGAGATACCATAGAAATGCCTTATGGGGTTAAGGGTTAACTCTTTACCATACGACAAAATTTGGGACCAGTTCAAATTGAAAGTATTTGTAGACGACAAAATAAATTTGACTAAAGATTTAAAATTTGTTTTAGGAAGGGAAGAAAACATTGTGGGAAAAGTAGAAAATGATTACCAGCATTTTGTCCTTTTCCCACAATGTTTTCACAAGGCTTCGTTTACAGGGGTATTTAACCCATTACCACACAATCCCTACTTTTGACGCCCCGGAGAAAGAAGCATTTAGAAAACATTGTGGGAAAAGGAGAAAATGCTGATAACCAGCATTTTCTCCTTTTCCCACAATGTTTTCTACCCTTCACAAAACAAATTTCAAATCTTCAGTCACTTTTATTTTGTCATCTGCAAATGCTTTCAATTTGGACCAGTCTAAAATATTGTCATATGGTAATGGGTTAAGTCGGGATTGTGTGGTAAAGGGTTAAAACGACTTCATCATTTGAATAGAGCATTATAAAGAGCGCAGTAAGGGAGGTAACCTGTATTACATTTTCTAAGTTATTAGTAAGAGTTACCTTCCTTAACAAATAACACGCACGGCTAGCCCCAATAATCAGAAGGCAGTTGTTCTCATTAAAAGAATAACGGAAATGATAATTTCAAATGCAAAAGAGTATTAAAATATTATTACTAAGTTTTTGAATGAAAACATGTAGTTTGTGAGAAAAATAGGGATTCATTTTTGCTTTTTTTTTTCTAAACACTATGATAGTATTCTGTTTCAACGAGTATCTATAACAAGAAAACAAATTTAAAAAAAAACATAAGCGAAAAAAAGAAATTACTTAGCCCTTACCAGACGGCAAAATTTTAGCGTTATCCAAACTAAAAGCATTTGCAGACGACAATTTCGATGTCACCGAAATGGTGCAATTGTTCATTGATAGCGTAGAAAACATTGTGGAAAAAAGAGAGAAATGCTGGTTACCAGCATTTTCTCAGTTTCCCACAATGTTTTCCAAAAGCTTCTTTGCAAGGGTCGTCAAAAGTCGGCATTGTGGGGTAAAGGGTTAAAACAAACACTCTCACTGTAGGAGAAGGTTAATTGCAGTCTGATCGTGCAATCTACACCCGTTCTGCTACATTATCCTGCTGAACAATTTAATTCGATAGTACAAACCAAAATACTGCTTTTTCAGTTTTTGAATGAATATCTCCTAATCGGACAGTGTAGATCCAAGATCAGGCTGCACAAAACGTGCACTCTGATCTTGACCTGCAATTTTCGCAAAAAGGTCAGTGAATCGATCTTAGTGGTACATTTATCATTAAGCAGAGACAGAGTATATGCAGAATCAAAGATCGAGAAAATGGGGGGAAAAATCATGTTCAAACATACTACCTCAATATCGGAAGCTCATATCTTGTAGTTGTAGCCCTTTCATATGCCAGTATTATGTATAGTATGATTAGCATTTGTCCTTCTGAATTGATTCTATAAACTTTTATTTTTTTTATGTCGTCAAATTGGAATTTAACAGGCATCACATGTATATGTGTCTGGAACCATTCAACGAAAGTTATGGACTATTTTGCAGGCTGATGTTTGTGTAGATACTCATCTTGAAATTGTGTTCACCGAGATACAGTTTAGTCATTTTTTTTATACCATTCTTTTACAGTTCTATTTTCGCATTTATTGAGAGATAGAGTGTCGCATATACGTATATTAGATCCGTTACTACAATGAGTTCATGCAAGGGAAGCAACTTTTTTATTACCATTGCATCAAAATGTACGCGTTATCTCCCTTTCAATAATTCACACCGCGCTTGGGATCAAACATTAAACTTTCAAGCCGATAGAAGAAACCCTATTTTAGTTACTTCAAAGTCAGTTTCTGGAATAAAATATCTCCTGATGGACAGTATTCAGTGCAGCCTGATCTTGGATCTATATTGTCCGTAAAAGATCGGTGAGTCGTACTTAGTAGCCTTGGGGTTAAAATATTCGAATAATTTACGTATCTAGGTAAGATTCTTGAAAGTCTTTTACATCATAAACGTTATTGTCTGTTTATCACTGACGTTTTAGCTACCAAAAGTTAACAACATGAGCATGAAATGTATGCAAATTTAAGTCATATCATTAAGAAGTAGGTAACCTGTTATTGTACAATCGTTTCATTTGTTCGCAGCTGGCAGAAAAATTAAATCCACAATTAGGTCGCTCTATTTGATGTTTACTTTTTACCTGATTTGAAAAATTATCTTTTTGTCTGCAACTAACAATTATACAGAACATACTTAAACAGATGTAGTTTTTGTTGATTACCTATCAAAGAGACAGCTCATGTTTACATGTCTGTAATGAGTCTCGATACAAAGATCTGCCTTGGACTCTGTCCTACCTTGATAAGATGTTCTCCAATATGACGAGCGCCAATGCGGGCATCAAACCAGATTTGTTTTGTTACAAACCCAACTCCGAATTACTGACATTATTACCTTTTTAAGATGGAACGTTCAACATTTACAGAATTCTGCTTCCGAATCTCTAAAGTCCTTTTCTCATTAACAACTAATGGCGACTTAACTTTTTACCAAACAATCCGTGCTGTCCCGTGTTGTCAAAACCTTTTACAAACATACATTTTAAAACATTTTAGGACAAGGAAAAATGTTGGTAACCAGCATTTTCTCCAATTTCCACAATGTTTTCTACCCTGTTGAAACACAGAAGCGCTTTTTCACTACTTTTGAATTTGTTAACTGCACGTGCTTTGATTTTGGAAAGGTCTAAAATTTGTAGACTGGTAAAGAGTTTTAAAATAGCTTTTACGGGTGGCATAGATCCGAGATGAGCAGACTGAACAGAACGTACCTGATGCTAGAAGTTGACCAGTTCCATCTGCAACTGCTATAGAATCTAATAAGAGTCAAATTTAATGAGTTAAAATTGATAGTGAAAGAGTTAATGAAGACAAACGCTTGGGAAAGCTACTAAAATAATCAAGCGAAGAATTTCGAGACAACGATGTAAATCGATGGACAAACAGATAAAAAGACAGACATGAACCTTTCTGCTTGTATTCATATTACTACCCAATTTTCAGTTCCTCACGAACATGTTCGAACTACATCGTCAGCTGCTTCTCACTTGTTTAAGGACAAGATGAGTTGAATTGAGACTTAGTGACTGTGGCTTTTACTTGCACCTCGTAGGTAGGTCTGTATATGATTTTGTTATTCGGAAAAGTCTAAGGCCCGTCAAACTCAAACCATGTACACACAACAAACTATATGTAGATCCAATGTTTTGACTTGTTTTAGAAAGTGAAAAAAAGATTGTGAGAAAGCATATTCTCCTGTCTCTGTATGTTTTCAAAAGCTTTCATCATCGAGGTCGTTAAAACACAGCATTGTGTGGTAAGCTTAGAAAAGTCTGCTGTCGAACAGAGATCATACATAGCATTTTATGACCCGGCCTGCATAGAATGGGCTTATGCGTCAATCGAACATCTGCTTACAAAATTAATCACGTCTTTCTTCATTTTTTCTCATGCGCAGTGAATATCTTGTGCAATCAGACGCTTTACTTTTCAAAGGACTAAGTCCGGAACAAAAAATAAATGGATTGATTCATGATATTGATTTGCCTGGATTCTCGCTGTCTGTGCAATTCACAAATATTTAATTTGATTGGACCGGGAACCAGAAATATTGATTATCTTCTTTCATTCTGTAAAGTACACTTTTGATTGGCTGATATGGATGCTGTTCGGGAATCATGCGGATGACTCACTTTTTATTGACCAAGACTGTCTCTAAGAGAGAAGCAGACGTCAAAATGTCGTCTGTTTTGTGTATTTGTTAACATAATTTTTTCAAGTCTTAGGTTTTTAAGTGTACTGGAACAGATCAGTTTCAAAATGTAGGAAGCATCTGAAACAAAGGATTTCAACATGTGGTGGATTTTTTTCATTGCCTGCAGTGTTCAAGTTTTAATTTTTGTGGAAGGTAAGAAAACACGAAAAAAAAAAACATCTTGATTTCTTTACTTTTTGTACAAATTTGTGCAGATTTACAGCTAATTTTATCTAATTTATGTTTTTGTTTTAAAAATTAATTTAACGATAGTACGTTTTTCTTTTGTTGTAGGACCTACTTTTGTAGTTTAAATCTTTAATTTCTTCACGTAAAAATAAAGGTGTAGGATCTATTTTCATCACGTTTCTATTTACATTTACAGAAATCAAGTCCTGATTTAAAATTCATATCGGGAACAGTTTAGAGTAATTTATCATAGTAATTTATTCAAATATCTCATGGCCAAGCATTTTAGTTTCAGATTAGTCCAAATCGAAAGAATATACAGATGACAATAGAAATGTGACCAAAAAATTGAAATTCAATAATTATGTTATGAATGGAAAATGTTGTGTATAAAAAGAAATAAAAAAAAAAAGGTTTCCAACAGTTTTTCGTTTCACAAAATGATTGTAATAGCTTTCTCTCACTGGGGTTTTGTGGTTATGGGTTGAGAGAAAGAGAGAGAGAGAGAGAGGGGGGAAGAGAGGAGAGGGGGGTGGAGAGGGAGAGGAAAGGGGGCAATACAATAACTGAGTGATTTCAATTTAAAGAAAATGATCTTTTTTTTATCTCCATATTTTTAAAACAAAAAGTGTGCATACAAATATACATAAAAGTCATGCACAGTGAAAAGGGCTTTTTCAGGTTAAAAACATTCATTTTTTTATTATCTAGGTGACAATGTATTGACTTGTACAAATATTTTTTTTGTATGTGCATTTATTTATGCCATTATCATTATTATTTTAACAATATCAAGGCCAACCTGCATCTGTTCATGCTTTCCTTTCTTGTTATCAATACTCTGGATAACATTGTTCACCAGCCACTGGCTGCTTTCCCACAAAACATTGTTGAAACAATGTTCAGGGGCAGGTAGGAAGGAATCCTGTGGTAATAGCTGTTATCAGTTCTTCAAAGGAATTTGGCCAGGCTGGAAATCAAACTGATAACCCCTGGGTTTACAGTCCCAGAGCTCCAGATAAGGAGTGATGGTATTCTAAATCCATTATTTCTCTTCCAAACTCTATGTTGTGGGTACTCATTAGAATCATCTCGATGAGACAATTCTTATGGGTACCCATAACAAAGGGTTTAGTGGACAATAACAGTTACTAATATTTCCAATTAAGAAATCAAAATTACTCCCTCTGTCTGGAGCTCTGAAGTCCAAAAGGTCATCAACTGAGCTAAAAGGCTCAGTAGTTGTGTAAGCAATCAAGGTGACAATACCAATGAAAACTGAGCTTTTGCTCATTAATAATGTTCTTTTATTAAAATGAGTTCGCTCTTGTAACGAAACAACAAAATCTTAGATTTGTCCAAATGAAAAAAATTGCAGATGACAAATTTATTTTGATTGAAGTACAGAAACTGGTCTCTGACAGGATGGAAAAGATTTTCAGAAAAGGAAAAAAATGCCGGTTAGCAGCATTATCTCAATGCTGGTTACCAGCATTCTCCCACAGTGTTTCAAAAGCCCTTTGCCTAAAATCAATACAGCTGCAGATGGTATGGCTCAAGGAGCATTAAACAAAGTATTGTAGTGCAAGTTTTTGAGAAAATCCTGTCTAAGACTATTCTTAGAGTTTTGAAACCATTTTAGGAAAGGCATTTTTGGATGACAAAATTTATATCAATCAAAAATTAAACTTTGGTTTTGGATGGGTAAAAAACTTTGCGGGAATGGGAGAAAATGCTGGTAAGTACCATTTTCTCCTTTCCACATAATGTTTTCTACCCTTCCTGTACGAAATTTTAATTTGCCATACTTATTTTGTTGTCTGCTAATGCTTTCAATTTGGACAAGCCTACAATTTTGTCATTCGGTAAAGAGATAACACACTGGTTGGTTGTTCAGTTGGTAGAATGGACAACTATAGATATGTATGTTTTTGAAAGTTGCAGTGACTCCATCCAAATTAAAGCAAGATATTTTTCAGCAATTTATTTTTTTTTTAAGTAAGGGTAAGCAATCATGTTGTTGTGATTTTTGTGACAAAACATCAAATTTCTCAAAATTGTAAAAAGGAGACTTGTGTCAAAATTTCTTTTCATTCTGTCTTTAAAAGCATTACATAATAAAGGTGTAAATATGTATGTATGTTAGCAAAGTGAAATGGTTGAAACTTGTGTCAAAATCTGTTTTCATTCCCCATTTTAAAGCATTGTGTAATAAAGGTGTCAAATATATACATGTTTGTATGTTAGCTAAGGAAAATGGTTCATATTTTTACTATTAATTTTTTTTTTGTCTCCAGGTGGGCAAGAAGTTTATGTTTCCAACGGCACACATGTTTTGAGTTATTCACGCAACAGGGGAGGTGGCAACCAAGAAGCTGTTACTGCCGTTCTAGGAAAGGTATGCTATATACTATAAAGCATTCCTCTAGACTCTGGGACCCCAGTGATACTCCATAACTCCTTGCCAAACAAATTAAAAGTTTTAATTAACCCTTTCCCAAACAAGCCCTTATTTTTACGTGTCTGCCGTACAAGCCTTTCGAAAACACTGTGGGAAAAGGAGAAATTGCTCATAACGAGCAATTTCTCCTTTTCACACCGTGTTTTCTGCCCGTTCGGGTAATTTTCTGCCATTGTTATGAAAGTTTAAATTGTCATCTGCAAACTCTTTCAGTTTGGAAGAGTTTAAAATTTGTCATTTGGGAAAGGGTTAATATTGGTTCAAATAAGGCTTTTGGAATCATTGAGAGAAAATGAGCATAAACTGGTAACTAGCATCTTCTCCTTTTCCCCCAATGTTTTCCATCCCGTATTTTCTCCCTTTTGTGCAATATTTCCTACCCTTTCAAAGACAAATATGTATACATACCATCATTTTAGTCAGATAAAAGTTGCTGTCTGCCAAATGTTCTTGATCAATCATCTTATATACTTTATTTTGATACTTTTTCACCAGACATTTCTCATGAATAAACAGTAGAACTACAGTTGGAATCTAAAAAAGTGTAGAACAACCAAAAATGCTGTGAGGCTATGGTATCCTCTTGGCTCAGTAGTTAACATGTTAGATTTGTTATCAGGAGATCTTGATTCTATCACTGTAGGCTGATTCTGTCCTCCTCTGACTTTCTATTCAAGTAAAAATGTCCTTTTGCAAGGCTTTACAGGACCCCTGTCTAGCAATGTTGACATTATGAAAACACACAAAAATGAATGGCATTTTCTAAAATTATACTGAAATGTAGCAAACAACTTTGCATAATTTTTCAAGTTTAAACCTTTACCACAAAAATCCAAATTTCAATAACCCTGAAAAAAGAAGCCTGTTTGAAACAGAAAACTGGTAACCAGCATTTTCTCCTTTTCCCACCTTGTTTTCAACACTATCAAAGACAGAAGTCATCCCTTTAGCTATATTTTTTGTCTTCAAATCCTCTCAGTTAGGTTGAGCCGAAATTTTGCATTAGATAAAGGGTTGATGAGGTTTACCTGTAAGATGAAAGCTATTGGGAGAATCCTCAATTGATCTAATTACATGCATATGACTACAGGGCTTGCTTTTTTGACAAAACTTCAACCTCATGAACTCTTTAATTACCACACAACAAAATTGTGTGCTTGTCAAAATTGAAAGCATTTGCAGATACAACTGATGGAATTCTTTGCTTTTTATAAGGTGGAAAACATTGTGGAAAAAATTAAGAAATGCTGCTTTCCACCATTTTATCTATTTTCTAGGGCTTTGTTTCACAGGGGCTTTAACCCTTAACCAAATGACACAATTTTAAACTGGTCAAAATTGAAAGTATTTGTAGACAACAAAATAAAAGTGACTAAAAATTTGACATTTGTATCGAAGAAGAGAGAAAACATTGTGGGAAAAAGAGAAAATGCTGGTTACCAGCATTTTTTCCTTTTCCCACAATGCTTTCAAAAGGCTTTTTTCTCAAGGTCATGAAAAGTCGGGAGTGTGGGGTGAAAGGTTAAACTGAGTATGTTCTTAAACCCAATGTGTACCTTATCTGAATTTTATTTGCCTTTACCACATTGTTTTCCAAAGCATTCATTCTCAGGGTCTATGAGACCCTGATAAAGACTTGACCCTTTTTCAGTACAGGTCAGTATAGGTCAAAATAGGGACTTTTGCAGAGGACATAGATCGTGATAAGAATGCACAGTAGGTGCACTCTGATCTTAGATGTATATGGCTTGCCTGTCTTGTCAAGCAAGAAGGATTAAAATCATTATGACCGTCAGTGAATTGCATTTATGGCCATCAAAAGGGTTCAAGTTTATATTGTGAACCATGCTCTGTGAAAAGGGGGCTTAATGCATCTGCTAAAAGTATTGACTCTGATCGGCCTTGTCGGTGTTGGTCAATTTTCTGTATGCCCAAAGACCATTTTATTTCATGAATTAGTTAGTTGCTCCAAAAATTGGAAACCATGTATTTCTAAGTATGTGATGTCGAGCTCCAAGTACCATGAATCAATCATGTAAATGCGTTAAGCCCTTTTTGTTAGTGCATGGCTCATTTATTTTGGCACTGAAAGACTTAAGGAAAGGAAAAGTATGTGCTGCAGATTTTTTTCCTATTCTCCCTGGGAGTTCTAGTATATTTCTAGAACGCCCCAGTAAAACTTGCTCCTGTAAACCTCATAACAAATAGAGTACTCACTGACAGTATGCCACGCCATACCCATCTCAGTCAGTAACATTTTGGGTAATGTGCTGATGCTATGATATCTTTTGAAAATAACCTGTGCTATGTGAAAAGGGGCCTTGGTTCATCTGCAAAAAGACTGTCCACACAGGCTCAGAGCTGGATTGAAACTTCTTGCTTATACTAAATTTTCTGTATGTTAAAGGACCAGTGTACGTAATGATTCAATATGATGTTACATAAAATATATTTTACAGATCCTTCATTGTGGGATGAGCTGCTTGGTATCATACATCACAGAGATGTATTAACCCTTTCCCAAACGGCAAATTTTGGACCAGACCAAATTCAAAGCATTTTGCAGATGACAAATTAACAGTTGCTAAAAAGATGATTTTTCTATATGATTGGGTAGAAAACATTGTGGGAAAAGGAGAAAATGCTGGTTACCAGCATTTTCTCCTTTTTCCACAATGTTTCCAAAAGGCTTCTATTCCAGACCAGTAAAAACCAGGATTGTTTGGGAAAGGGTTAAAGCCTATTTTCCCACAGCAAATCTTGAATAATTTGACACATTGAGAAATTTCCATACTAATCAGATTTTCCATTGGTCACAATGGTTCATTGGCTTTCTGTTTGTGTCATCCTCGGATACCCCTATGACGTTTCGTATCGATTTTCGGCGGCTCGCTTTACCGCTGGCCGAATGCTGGCTTTTCATTGGTTCTATCATCATTTTGTGATGGGCGAGTGGACTGTACGGTATGACGTTTCGTATCGATTTTCGGCGGCTGATTCAAAGTTTTAGTAGTCAATTGTCCCAGGGTCGATGTTGCGTAGCAAATAGGGAGATCCTGGGGTATCCGAGGATGGTTTGTGTATGCATAAAGCAGTCTTCTCACTCTTTATCACTTAACAATATTTTTGACATGGTCCAAATTGAGAGCATTGATTTCTCAGACTACAAAATAAACCTGAATAAAAAAATGTCACCTGTTTTGGAAAGGTAGAGGACATTGTGGGAAAAGGAGAAAATCTCCTTGTTCCACAGTGTTTTCAAAAGATGCCCTGCCCAAGGTCGTTTAAAGTTGGGATTAGTTTAAACATATTTATTTTACATTGATTGAGAAACAAGTTCTTGCAACTTATGCTTATCTGTCTCGATTCTGCTTCCTGGAAATTACACTAGTCCTTGTGTCAGATTGTGGGCCAATGAAAAATCCCAAAGTTGATACACGCGCACGGGTATAGAACACGGGACCTTCAGATTGCCTGGCTGATGCTCAATCTCACAGCCACAGACACCACAAAATCAGGATTGTGTTGTAAAGGGTTAGATTATAGTGAATGTAAGATATTAGATATGAAAACATGGTCATGTGGTAAAAACCAAAACAAAATTTAACTTGAATAAGTTTATTTTCTGATAGGATAGAAAATTGTATTTTTTTTTTCAAATTTCTCTTTTTCAGACAGGCTATCGCATTGTTGGGCTTGCGGCAGATCTTGGACAAAAATATCTGTTTTGGTCTGACATCAGTGCTGATTATAAGGGCATCTATCGATCAGACCTAGCGGGAGAAAATGCTACATGCATAATTAAAGGTAATCATCTCTACATGTAATTTGAAATTCTTGGCAGTGAAGATTGCAAATTGGTTTACCCTTCCTTTGTTGAAGGTAAATCCAAATCCCTTCTTTATTGTTATGTGAAGATGAGGGTCAGATTACAGACAATTTGCAGGCTGATTTCGGTTGAAATTATCCTGTATAGAGAAGTATCACTGAGTTATGGTAAATATACATGTGGCTTGAAATCTGCAATAGACAAGTTTTTCCTACAAAGGCTTTCAAGTGTTCATATAAGATTGTGTCTGTTTGAGACATCAAAATCTCACACATTTCTTCTTTGTTACACAATGCTAACTTTGAAAACATCTTGATAAAAGATAAAATGCTCTTAATGAACAGTTCTCATTTTTCCACAATGATTTACATAAACATAATATTGTATTATTGTCCAAATCAATCAAGGAAATAAGTGGGTGGCAGAATGTAATGTCTGTAGTTCTGGAAAATGCTGCCCCTTTTGAGTGCTCATTTCTTTTACTTCCCATAACATCTTTAACTCTTTACCACACAATCCCGACTTTTAATGACTCTGAGAAAGAAGCCTTTTGAACAAATGGTGGGAAAAGAAGAAAATGTTTGTAATCAAATTTTCTCCTTTTCCCACAATGTTTTCTACCCTATCAAAGCCAGGAATCATCATAATACCTAGATTTAATTTGTTGTCTGCAGATGCTTTGAACTTGGTGCAATCCAAAAATATTCGTTTGATAAAGAGTTAAGCGCTGAACACTATTTTTTGGCTGCTTGTTGCTGCAGTTTTGCCTGAGATTAGAGACAACAAAATTTGCTGTCTGGTCATGAATCTTCTCTTTTGAGATTCACTGGCCAATATAAGCCTAAAAAATCTGTCACTTGAGAATTTTTCTACTGATAAAAAACATTCTCTTCATCTAGTTTTACCCTATTCAATTTTTTTACTCTGAAACAAATTTTCCAACTCACGACAAAACAATGTCTCTAAAACCTGCATCCATGAAACTTTATCAGTATTCTTTGAAAAGGTATGAATACTGCGAAGGTGGGTATAGCATGAGAGGTTGATGTCTATGTCTACACATAATTTGTCTTCTATTTCTATTGCTATCCATTTTCCTAAATGTTTTCAAACCTTTCAAAATCAGATTTCATCATTTAACTCAAACTTTACACTGGTCTAAATCATCAGCCGTCGGCAGATGATCAAGTAGATGTAAATGTGGCTCAAAATTGGAAATTTAATTTTTGAACGGTGGACAACATTGTGGGAATAGGAGAAAATACTGGGTACAAGCATTTCTTCTTTTCTGAAAATGTTTACAAAGGCCTCTTACATTAGGGTCGTCAAAACTTGGGAATGTGTATTAAAGGTGGCCCTTCAGATTTTGGGATGAAAATTTTACAAGAATACAAAAAAATCATACTTATAATCCAAGAACCTTATAATTTTCATTCATAAAACCCCAGTAGTCGAAAACCATCCAACAACAAGAGAAATTAGAGATTTACTACAGCCCAGGTTGACACCGATAGGAAACACGGTCTATTTTTACCTTGGCACCTCACTCATTTACACACCGGAAATATACAGACGAAACTTCAAACATAGCATTTGACGAAGACTTTATGGAAAATAATTACATGTTTGTTATGTTATGAAATTTCAGCGTCATTAGGTACGTGCCAGTCGCTTAACATTCCGACAAATCCCTTTTTTATTTTGGTGGGTAATCTAAAAATAGCTTAAGAGGCTACGTAGCCTTTTAAGGGAATACCATCAAACACTTTTTTTTTTTATTATTTTATGATTCTTAATTATTGATGATTTGTATTGTTTTTTCTGTGGTATATATTATATCTTTATTATATTTTCTAATTTGGTGGGGTGTGAAAATTCAAAATTCTAGATACCCACCTTTAAAGGCTGAAGTTGTTGTCTTTTAATGTTTGTAATATACTGACAAAATCTGAAAATGTTGTCAATAACTAATGACTTATGCTAAAGGCTAAAGTGGGGGGTGGGGGTGGGGGGGGCCATTATGTTGGTGGTTCCCCACTTTTTTGGCCGATCAGTAACAAATGACGACAGACCAACGTCAGTGTTTTTTGGGGATCTATTTGTCTAGCGGTCACATAAAAGCGACGTCCCGGCAGCGGCTTTTTCCTTTGAATGGCAATTATGTAGCACTCGTATGACCGAACAAAGTTGATATGCCGTTGATATGCCAGCATGCTGTTGCCGGCGCCCAGCAGACTGTTGCAGGTGCCTGGCTGATTAAAGACACGTCGGCCTAGCATCAAAAGTAGTCAGCGATTGTACACTGAGCGACGGCCAGACTACTGCGATCACATGTTTGTCCAAACCTGGCCAAAGTCAATACAAAAGGGGCAGAATCCGGGATATTTTCGTAGAGTTTGGAAGTACACAGATTATGGCATCCAAGACGACTCCTTCCTCCCTTGCCGCCGCAAGCGCTGCTATCAGCATCTGGTCTTGTTGAAGAGGGGCTTAGTGTGCCCTCAGGACCACCAGCTTTCTCCTTCTTCTGTCATGATGACTTCTACACTGGAATGCAGTTGCACAAGTTTTCAGATATGACCATGGCTACCAGTGTATATACTGCCGATGTTGGAATTAGTTGCCGGCTACTCAACAATACTTTGTGAAGTAATCAGCGGGTAATTTGTAAGAGATCAATGATTAGTTGATGGGAACATGCTGATATGCATGCCATCGGCCATGACCTGGCCGGGCACCTGCATTGCATTGAAAGAGGCCCAGCGAGATGTCAACCACAAGTATCCAATAATTTACGGCGGAGAGAAAGTCCAAAAAAGGTCAGAAACGTCAGTGATGTGTACAAAGTCTGCCGCAGTCCATCAGATAGTCGGCAGTGCCATGGTCGATCGATGGTGATAAGTCACTGAGGCCTTAAGGACTTCTGCAAAACCCAAAAGTTCTGCCGATTGATTGGTAGATATTAACTTGAAGGTAAATTTGGCCAACACCTTGCTGATCATAACAAAAACGCTGTTTTTGTCTGTCAAGGTGCCGAATTATCAACAACATATCTCCGATTGATCTCCAAAATTATCTCCGATACTCCCAGAAACCCATCGGTACCCAATTGCCGGTGCAACAGAGCAGCTATGTGACTTTAGCTTTAGTCTTTTACCAAACAACATTGGACTTGTCCAAATTCAAAGCATTTGCAGGAAAAAAATTAAATGCAGTTTAACCCTTTACCCTTTACAATTCCTGGTTTTTAAGACCCAGAGGGAGTATATTAAGCCTTCTGAAAACATTGTTGGAAAAGGAGAAAATGCTGATAACCAGCATTTTCTCCTTTTCCCACAATATTTTCTATTCTTCTAAATTCAAGTTTCAATTTTTGGTTCACATTTATTTTGTCATCTGCAAATGCTTTGATTTTGGACAAGTCTGAAATTTTGATGTTTGGCAAAGAGTTAAATGGGAGTTGTCTGAGAAACGGTAGAAAAGAGTATGGGGAACAGAGGAAGTGCTGGTAAAGAGCATTTCCTTCTTTTCTTACAATGTTGCAAAAAAAGGGAATTTGTGGCAATGGTATAACTACATGATTGTAAAAGGAAGCTTTCATATTACAGAATGTGCTTTATTTATACCATGATATCAAATAGACAGTTATCATTTATATGGTTCACTTTATGATGAAAACAGTGATGATCCATTTACTGAAACTAGGTAATTATTTTGTTTTACAATATGGTAAAATGTTTTGTCTGTACCCATATTGATTTTGAGGATCTGCCAAAATTTACCATCCAGTTTCCACAAAATCTTCCCAGCATGATCAATTTGATTCAATAATTTGTTAGGATGCCCACTGCAGGACCACTATTGTATTATTGTTTTTAAAGTAAGCCAAGGTGAAAGAAATAAGTTTGCACAGAACAAGCAGCCTGATCTTAACTCATTACCAAACAACAATATTTTAGGCTTGTCCAAATCAAAAGCATTTGCAGATGACAAATAAATATGACTGAAAATTTGAAATTTGTTTTATGAGGGGTTGAAAACATTGTGGGAAAAGGAGAAAATGCTTGTTACCACCATTTTCTACTTTTCACACAATGTTTTCTAAAGGCTTTGACATGGAGAGAGGTTAGATATATACATGTACATGTATAAGCACTTGAAACCTGCCTTGCTCTTGGGCTCGCTTTTACAGCGATGCGTTTTGGTGTATCTCTCTGTGACATTAAGCAATGTGCATTAGGTTAGTGCCTGGATGGGTGACTTTAGGGCGTTGCAAGTTACAGCTTCTTTCTCATGGTCATCAAAAGTAGGGATTATATGTATTAAATAGGTTAAATCAACATAGACCAATATTTTGTCTGACAATTTTAAAAGACTGCTCTGAACTAAAGCTTCACAACAGACTGAAATGTCTAATTCGTCCATTTATTTGTTTACCAGACACAATCCCGAATTTTAACAGCCTTTAGAAAGAAGCCTTTCAAATACATTGAGGGAAAAAGAGAAAAGAAGAAAATGCTGGTAACCAGCATTTTCACCTTTTGCCACCATGTTTTCTACCCTTTCCAGACCAAATTTCGACTTTTCAGTCACATTTGATTTGTCGCCTGCAAATGCTTCTAATTTGGACTAGGCTATAATTTTGTCATTTGGTAAAAAGTTGAATAAAGTAGACATGTTGGAAGCAGACAGAGTTCTTTATAGTCCCTCATTTTTATTTTGAATCCCCATTGTTGCCACTGCGAGTCTTTCTGGCTCCACGGGATATTTTCTATAAAAAATGAAAACAGCTCAAAGTTTGCAATGCATAAACTTTTTTCCTAGCTGAAAACATTACATAATGTAATTTCACATTCTATGGATAAAAACACAAATGAATGAGATGCTCTACTTGTATAGTGGGTAAGCTTTCTATGATGAATCAATCAATTATCCACCAAAAGATAAGGACTCCTCTGGGAGTCTGGCTCAGTTATTCTACACTTTTTGTTTCGATATTTATGTTAAGTTTCGTGTGTGTACCATTTGAGAACAATGTTCACTTGTCTCTTTGAAATAGAGTTATTCTTTTATACCTTTGTTGTACCAGTTGGCTGTAGATAAGGGAAAAATGAGTACAATATGGCACATATATGAAACATATAAATTGCAAAAATCAATCATTTGAAAAAAGAGGGAACTGAACAAAAGCTTTTCATGAGTAACAGCTGTAAAAATACCTGCAACCTTTTTCAAAGAGTGTTAAATGCATGGGCATAAACAAATTTATTGTTGTTTTTCTAATTTATCATCAACTTATGCCATCCTTTAGTTCACTGTAATTTTTTAAGTAATGATGATTGATAGTATCTAATGCCTATCACCATGGTAGCCTATACACATATCTGTTATACATGTATTTCTTGTGTCTCTTAACTCTTTATAGTCCGGTCTGTTAGGTCAAAAATGTTTACCAAACGGACGAAAGTGTGAAAATTTTATATGATATAAACAATACTTTTCTAAAACGAAAAAAAGGGGTGTGCCCGATTTTAAGGCCCTAGATCAATTTTTATTACGATTTGAAATTCGGATAACTGTACTGTCCAAATACTCTTCCTTTGTAGAACAGTAATTTGGTTGTTTCCCGTTTAGTCACAATGTATGATCGACAAAAAATGGTGTTTCAGAAGTATTTTGCCATTTTAAAGGCACAGCTGGATTTAGGGATTGATTTTATGAATATTCTATATGTCTTTCGTATCTGTGTGTTTATCTGTCCGTCCATTTGCCTGTCATTTGCTTCCATTTTACATGCTTAAAAAGAACTGATTCTGAATTTCGTGTATAGGATTCCTTTGAATTTGGTCGATCGGCAGGACAAATCAAATTGCCTTCAGATTTCCGCATACAATGCAATAGTGGATTTGCCGATTACATTTGATATAACGGATATTTTCTTTTTATCCAAAGCATTTTTTTCAAGGACAAATGCTGTATGTCCCGTTGGCAAACCCCATTGGACCCTTTGGACAAATTCACAACTGAAAAGAAAATGACACACCAAAAAATTTAGAGGAAATCAATTCTAACACAATTTAGTAATATTTCGTGATATTGCTTTTGAAAAAGGTAATCATGAACAGACAAAATATGCATTTTATGAGATCGTATTGAAATAAAGAGCATATAGAGACTAAGAATGTAACCTGTGTATGATTCAAAATCCCGTCCATTAATGATCACCACACGGGTAAATTAATATGAAACAAAAGATACAAATAGTCAGTTTAATGTGACACATGTTTGGAAATCTGTAAGAAGACAGTACATTACAACTCTTCTGAAGATCACCCACCCTGCAGTGTGATACCGAGATCAAAGGAACTCCGAGTTAACCCCTTTACCCATTTTTCACATCTGTAAATGCTCAAAATGAAGTTTGAATAAATATTTTGTGAAAACGGTACGGAAGGTTTGAAAATTGATCTGAAGCCACATTTCTTTTGTTCATGATCTATAACATAAAGTTATTCGTCAATAGGAACATGCCTGAAAGTGCAACAAAGACGGTTTGATAACAGTACTGTAATATCAGTAAATGGACTATCCCTGTCTCTCTGAAGACACTGGACCGCTATTTTACCTTTTACCAAAGTATTTCGTGTTTTGGCGACCCGGGAAAAAGGGGGCAGACGTGCTGATTTGTCCCACTTTCTGTTTTTTGTCTCACATCCTCAACCTCAACACCGCCCCCAACCCCCCCGCAAAAAAAAGTAATCATCATATGAACTATATTATAGTTCAAAAACATCTGTGAAAAATGAATTTTCAAAGTGTGAAAATGCCGATAAGCAGCATTTTCTTCTTCTTTCACATGGTTGTTATAAGAATGGGAATATTGCAGAGAATTAAACATTGAGAAGAAAGGAAAGCAATTTGATCATTCTGATCATTAAATCTCTGTGTTTTTTCTACAAAAATGATTAAAAAATTATTTTTATACACTTTTTTTATAAGCAGTGGGCATTTGTCCTCCCTGTCAAAATTAGCAGTGAGCTTTTGACCAGTGGGCTTTTGTCCAGTGGACTTTTGTCCGTCCCCCATATACTAAGTATATGGACGTTGTCGGGTGAAAACATTCATCGTAACTATTTAAAACCCTATCCCGCATAACACAAGCTTTTCACGACCCTGAGAAATATAGTTTTTAAAAATGTTGTAGAAAAGTGATAAGGTTCTGGAAACTACCTTTTTCTCCTTTTCCATTTGCTATCCTTCTTACAAACAATTTCATTTTTTCAAGTCACATTCAAAATGTTGTCTGCAAAGGCTTGCAATATGGGCAAGTCTCAAATTTTCGTATGGCAAAGAGTTAATGAAGATTCAGTATTGTAAGAAATTGGGGAAAAGGGAGAAAAATAACATTAATATAACTGCAATAGATCTTTCCTATTTTTATGTCTGATTGATCAACTAATGTTTGCCGAATTCCGTGGCTAAGTTTTTTAACGTACTGGCTCGAAATCCAGGAATCGGTGGTTTGATTTATTTAAAGTATTAAAGTAATAATTTTTGTTTTAAAAAATCGTTCCAGTATCTGCAAATAGACTGAGACAGTTTATTTACCAAAAGCTGGGATATTATACATTTTCAATTTAAAAGCAAAAATCCTGACTTTGAAATAATATTTAAAATCTCTATAGTTGCATTTTTGCCATGTTCCTGTTTGAACTACCTTATAAATTAAGTATGGTAATAACAAAATTCAATTCAAATCCCAAACCTCCCATTCCTTCTAGAAAAAACAGAAGTTCGAGCATCGACTAACACACACGTGCCATAATTAAGTGTTTATCCCGTTCAGCCTTACGATGATATCACTTGTAAAGGGTGGAATGGTTAAAATCTATCACAGAGGATAAGTCTGTTCTAATTATTGGCCCTAAAAGATGCATTTTTCTGACAGAACATTTTTTTGTTGTTGTTTTCAAATGCATTATTATGTAACCTGATTTAACCGGTCCCAGTTTAACTGTATATTTGCTCTTATTTCTTTCGGAATGGGCTGGGGGATTTGTTTTTCAAATTATTAAACCTTATCCTACTAATTAAATGACACTTTAAAGCCGATAGTAAAATCCCAAATGTTATTTCAGAGGAATATCTCGAGGAAAAATATCTCCGTAACGGACAGTGTAGATGATCTAGGATCAGACTGCACGTTCTTCGTAGTCTGATCTTAGTCTACATTGTCTGCAAAAGATCATTGAGTCGGGCTTGGCAGCCTAAGGGTTAATGCAGTCTGCATACAAAAAGTTCTATCAACACCCCCGACAGGAGATAGCGCTTATGGTACTGCTTTAATCTCTGAAGTCTACTGAAAGATTAATAAAACAACATTTCTTTTTTGTGTGTGTATCTTCGAAAAAGCTGATTAATAAAACTAACGGCACAGCCGTTTTAGGTTTTTTGGGCCTTTCAAAAATTTCAGAACTTAATATAAAAGTGAAAAAAATACTAAAAATGCCCATTCTGGGTATCATTTCAGATTTATTCATTTCTATATTACTGAAAATAAACCAAAATCCACCTACAAAGTAAATAAAAACAAATTTTCGATAAAAAAATGAAGTTCTCTAAAATTTGAAACCGTTTCGATCGACCCTCAGTGATCAAATCATTGTGAGATACAAATATATGTGTTCTGATAAAATACAAAGGAAGAGTATTCGGACACTACATCTATCCGAAAATATAAGAGGCAGTAATTTATGAACTAGGCCACTAAAATCGGGCACACCAGTCGCAAATGGTTCGGAATGATGTCTATTAACTGTATGCAAAATTTGTTGCTTTCGTCCGGACTGTAAACATTTTGCTAAAAAATCGAGTTAACAGACCGGACTATTACCAAATAAAACATTTTTAGACTGGACCAAATTTAAAGCACAGACAAATTAAATTAAATCTTGTTTGTATGATGATTTCTGACTCTGATAGGGTAGAAAACAAATTTTTATGTGGAAAAAGGGGTAAATGCTGGTTATCAGAGTTTTCTCCTTTTCCCATGATATTACTAAAGGTTTCTTTCTCGGGGGTGTTAAAAGTCGGGACTGTGTGGTAAAGAGTCAATCAATGCTACATAAAACTATTTTCAAGCCACTGTGAGCTTTGCAAAGTACATCCATAGCTATATTGGAATGGTACAGGTATTTGTATTTGTTATCTCAGTCTCAGAGCAGAAAAATGATATGTCCCTTGATACTGTTCTAACACATCATAAATATACATTACATTCATCAATATTGCAAACAATGTAAAACAATCACCATTATCACGTCATTATTACTCATTAGTATTCCCATATGGAATTGATATCTAGGCTGGTATTTATGTGAAATGTTCACCATTATGAATGTCAGTATACATGTACTTGTATTTATTTTCTATTGTCATTTACCGGTAAGTTATTGGCTTGAATGTTCTTTATCGTAGGATAAACTGTACATGCAGTGTGTCTTAAAAGTTGGAGCCATGAGTGGAAAGTGCTACATAAATTTTACAATTTAAGCTGATTCTTTAACAAGCAGATTTTTTTCTGTTAAAGATAAGAGTTTTCATAACCTAGCAGAACCTGGCCAAACCTAATTTTTTGCTGTTACTTTTCATTCCTGACCAATCTTTCATTGCAATTCTTTCACACAGTTATCATACTATTATGCCAGGCTAGTTTTCCTTTTTCCTATCTTGATTTATGATGCAATTTCTACATCACAGTTTTGATATAAAGACAATTTTGATTTTCTTTCATGTGTATTGTCCCTGTGTCCTGCTTCTTCTACACTCATTATAAATCCACTTTCAGAACTTTCAGTCCTTAAAGGTGGCCCTTCAGATTTTGGGACGAAAATTGTACAAAAATGCACAAAAATCATCCTTATACTCTCAAAGCCTTTTAATTATACGCCCGAAGGGTCGTATTATGTTATACCCCCGGTTGTCCGTCCGTCCGTCCGTCTGTCTGTCTGTCTAGCCGTCCGTCCGTCCGTTAGCAATTTCTTGTGTGCGCAACTCCTCCTACAGTTTTCATCGGAATTATTTGAAACTTGCCACAATGAATCTTCATCATGTCTAGTTGTGCACCTGGGTCTTAGAATTTTGATTGCTGTTTGCGTTCCAAAATTATCTGCCCTTGATTTCACAAATAACCAACTTTTCGCTTTGAATTTTTGTTCAGGCCATAACTTTCATACCATAAAAGGTATCAAATTGAAACTACATACACTGATAGAACACATTATGGAGAAGTGCAGTGCACATGAAACATAACTCTGCCACTTTTATTTTTTGAGTTATTGCCCTTTGTTAATTTTCAGTTTGAATTTTTGTCCAGGCCATAACTTCCAAACTATAAAAGCTAATAACTTGCAACTTCATACACTGATAGAACACATTATGGAGAAGTGCTTTGCACAAGAACCATAACTCTGCAACCTTTATTTTTTTAGTTATTGCCCTTTGTTAATTTTCATTTTGAAATTTTGTCTAGGACATAACTTCTAAACTATAAAAGCTATTAACTTGGAATTTAATACTCTGATAGAACACATTGTGGAGAAGTGTATCGCATATGAACCATAACTCTGCCACTTTTATTTTTTTAGTTATTGCCCTTTCTTAATTTTCAGTTTGAATTTTTGTCCAGGCCATAACTCCCAAACTTTAAAACCTATCATCTTGAAACTTCATACACTGATAGAACACATTATGGAGAAGTGCACTGCACAAGAACCATAACTCTATGATCTTTATTTTTTTAGTTATTGCCCTTTCTTAATTTTCAGTTTGAATTTTTGTCCAGGCCATAACTCCCAAACTTTAAAACCTATCATCTTGAAACTTCAAAGACTAATAGAACACATTATGAAGAGGTGCACTGCACAAGAACCATAACTCTGCCATCCTTCTTTTTTAGTTATTGCTCTTTGTTAGTTTTTCTCTTTGAATTTTCGTCTGGGCCATAATTTCTAAAATAAAAAAGCTATGATCTTGAACCTTTCAAAACTGATAGAACTCCTTGTTGAGAACAGCAATTCACAAAATTTGTAACTGTGCCACCCTTCTTTTTTTAGCGATTGCCCTTTAATACTTTTCACATATCATGGAGATTAACTACTCTTCATTCATGGCCCTTCCGTCATTTCAACTCATTTCACTGACAAGCCCCTTCGGGCGTATATGCGCCGCTTTGCGAAGCTCTTGTTTTCATTTATAAAACCCCAGTAGTCAAACACCGTCCAACAACACGAAAAATTAGAGATTTACTACAGCCCAGGTCGACACCGACGGGAGACACGTTCTATTTTTAGATGATCAATTCGCTCATTTACATACAGGAATACACAGACGAAATTTCAAACACAGCGTCCGAAGACGACATTATGGAAAATAATTATTACATGTTTGTTATGTAATGGAATTTAAGCGTTATGAGTCACGTGCTAGTCACTAGGCATTCCCGAAATGCTTTATTGATTTTTGGCGCGAAATCTAAAAATACCTTAAGAGGCTACGTAGCCTTTTAAGGGAATACCATCAAAAATTTTTTTTTTGTAATTTTATGAATCTTAATTATTGATGATTTGTATTATTTTTTCATATGAATTTCAGTGATATATATATTTTCTAATTTGGTGAGATGTAAAAATTCTAAATACCCACCTTTAAAGCAGCATTTCCATAACACTGGTTCTTTGATATGTTAATTCTATTTCCTTTATGTCAGCTTATCCTCTATACTTGAGGATCTGAAAGATGGATCATCCTCAGTTGATATTTCTTGGTATCAGCTACTTTTGAGTTAACCCTAAATTTACAACACAGTCCCAAGTCTTAATGGCCCAAAGAAAGAAGGTTCTCAGTAGATGATTAAGAGCAGATGTCAAGAAAATATTGTTTAGGAAAAAGCCTTTTGAAAACATTTTGGAAAAAGGACAAAATGCTTGTTATCTGACTGGTTTCATAAAAAGTACTGAAACAAATGATTACTTGAAACAAACAATTTCAGTTATTTTAGGCTCTGTTTGAATCCATATGAAACTTATGTACATTCTGGAAGAGCAAAAAAGGTTGCCCTACATAAAGAGGATAGCTGATTCTGAAGAGATAAAAATGCACAAACAAATTCAAGCTTTTGTAATGAGCCATTAGGATCAAATTACTGTCAGACTTTGTGGCTATAAAGTCTCTGAAATGTGTTCTAGAATTTGAAAAAGATTGTTTGGAATTATTAACCCTTTACCAGACAACCAGACATCAAAATTGTAGCCATGTCGAAATTGAAAAAGTAATAGCAGAAGACAATTTCAGTGTAGCTCAAGAGGTGGAATTTTTCTTTGACAAGGTAGAAAACATTGTGGGAAAAGGAGAAAATGCAGGTTACCAGCATTTTCTCCTTTTCCCACAATGTTTTCAAAAGACTTCTTTCTCAGGGTCGTTAAAAGTTGTCATTGTATTGTAAAGGGTTAAATGAATCATGCTTTGTGATAAGGGGTTTTAATGCATCTGCAAAAAAGTATTGACTCATATCACACTCTACAGTCTGCAGAGGCTGACTGCTACTTGTACATTTTCTGTAAGTCCTTGGACCATTCTACCTAATGATTCTGTCAGTTGCAGGACAATTTTTAAGGAGTTTTATAGATCCATGAAAATATGCATGACTGGCTTGGTATAATGCATCACAGGGATACCTTTAAACTCCTTTTACCTGAGTGTACCACTTGAACATTATTCTTCATCTCCCAGTTTTTGTCCTGTTTGGTTTGAATTCAGAAAATACTTTTGGGGATCTTTGGATCTTTCTCTTTCTGTTATTCTGCCTTCTATTTTTGGCATCAAGTTGTCTTCCATGTCTGCAAGGATATAATAGAACCTGCAACACACAGTTTTGTCTACCAGACAACAAAGTTTTAGGTTTGTCTGAATCCAAAGCATTTGCTGAAGACAAAAGGGACTGAAAATTTGAAATATGTATTGTGAAGGGTATAAAACATTGTGGTAAAAGGAGAAAATGCTCACCTTACCAGCATTTTCCCCTTTTCCCACAATGTTTCAAAAGTTAGATCCTTTCTCAGGGTTGTTTATAGTCAAAATTATGTGGTAAAGGGTTAAGACCTAAACAAAACCTTTTTTAAACAAAACCTTTTTTAAACAAAACCTTTTTTAAACAAAACCTTTTTTAAACAAAACCTTCAAGGCAGCCTTTCAGCCAGGGAAGGGTAGAAAGCATTGGGAAAAAAGGAGAAAATGCTTGTTACCAGTATTTTCTGTTTTTCCCACAATATTTCCAATATATTTTACCAACATGGTCCTTAAAAATTGCGAATGTGTAATAAAGGATTAAAAGACAAAGTAAGGAAAGGAGTATGGCAGGAAATGGGCACATTAGATTCTTAGATCCTGTACAAATAATACTTTTATTTTTACAGAAAAAGTTTTTTTTTTTAATCTAATAAGATTGTTAGATCCTGTACAAATAATACTTTTATTTTTACAGAAAAAGTTTTTTTTTGAATCTAATAAGATTGTTAGATCCTGTACAAAACAAATTTACCTTTATTTTTGAAGAAGTTTTTCACTTGAGCAATATTCGGTCTGTTTACAGCAAACACTTTAAAGGTAGTCTGATTTTTTGTAGTCTGGTGATGGAGTTTGACAGGAAACACTTTGGCAAGTGGAAAAAATTCTCTCTGTCTCTCTCCTTCAATTTGCACTGTATCATTATTATTATGGTACTTCCATTCAGCTTGTGCTAAAAGGTACCTTCATTACAAAAAAATCCTCAAAGTTGTAAATGACAAAACAGACAGCTAGAGTCCCATTATTTGTACAATCTATGTTTTATGTGATGGGCTTACCAGCAAAAAAAAAGTAAAAAATAATATGTTTTTCCAGATGTTTAAACTGCTAAGCTGGTTCTTTACCTGTCTGTCTTTTACTCTTCTCCATCCCCAAAGACAGACTTTGAAAACTTTTCAGAGGGAAAAAAATTTCACAGGAGATTGTTTTGAAGGAAATTTTAAAACAGTTACAGAAGCACTTATTCAAAGGGGCAATGTTCTGTTTTTTATTTTTCAACCATCTTTTTTTTTATTCAAAAGATATTTAAACATAGTGGGAAAGAAGAAGTAATGCTGGTTACCAGTATTTTCTCCTTTTCTTTTAACATTTTCTAACCTCTCACAAATCCAGTTAATTGTGGAACTTCTAAAAGATAGAAAAAACATTCCATAATTCCATGAGAGAAGGACTTAATTAAAGCTAAAGGCTGTCATCACAGTTCATCCTTCTCCAAGCAATCCTTATAGTTTTAACAACCCAAATGAATAAGATATTTAGCAAACTTTGTAGGAAAAGGAGAAAATGCTGGTAACCAGCATTTCCTCCTTTTCCCATAATGTTTTGTTTTCATTTTCAAAAGCTTATCTCACCTTTTGAGCCACCTTTATTTTATTGGAGATGCTTTGGACTAGTTTTACAATTCTAAAATTTTGTCATGTGGTAAAGAGTTTCCTGCATTATGGAGAATGAACATAATGGTTTGACAAGGGCTGTAAATTTTTATTATGATCTAACCCTCTACAACACCTTTGCTGAGATTTAATCATCTTGACAGAGATGGCCTCTGAGAATATTTTGGGAAAAGGAGAAAAGGCTAGTAAACAGTATTTTCTCCATAACCTATAATGTTCTGACAATTGTAAAGCCTTACACATGATTTTATTACACTGCAAAGAAATTTCTCGTGATCTGATTGGTTAACATGCCCGCAACATATATAATAATTATCATGTTCCCTGACAAGAACCACATAAGAACAGTTTCGCTTTTGAGTGCCCGTTAAACATCACTACAGGTGCAACACAACATCCAAAATGGCAGCGTCGATCGATCACCAGACTGCACATTTATGCACCAAACTGCACATTTTGGTAACATCAGTTTCCAGTGACATCAGTTTTTAATGAATTGGGGCACTCAGAAGGGAATTTCTATTTTGCCAGCATACTCAATTTGTGAGACTATGAAACAGGAAAATTTCGCTTAAGGTACAATAAATTTGTTGTATGGTCAGGACTGGCAGGTGACTTGGAAACTTGTTCACGGCTGTGTCAAATCATGTCGCCACCTCGCCTTCAGCTCGGGGCGACATGATTAACCACAGCCATGAACAAGTTTCTAAGTCCCCTGTCACCTGACCGTACAACTAATAATGTCATCTGCAGACTGAAGAGAGAAATCTCATATTTTCCTGTGACAAAGTTGACAATGGGGAAAACTTCAATGTGAAAGAAGGATTTTAATGAACCTTTACCACACGATCGAAATGTATACTAGTCCAAGTTGAAAGCATTTGCTGACAACAATGTGATTGTAGGACAAATGATGGAACTAAATGTTTTTGATGGCATAGAAAACATTATGGGAATAGAAAAATAAACTGGTTTTCAGTACTCCTTTTTCCAAAATGTTTTCAAAAAGGATTAAAATCTTTCTAGGAGTCATTAAAAGTCAGGATTGTCTGGCAAAGGTTTTTCCATTAATTGGGTAAAACATTGTAGCAAATAAAAAAAAGCTTATTATGTGCAGTTCTTATTTTGTTAAAATGTTTCAAAAGGATGAGTTACTACAAGATGAAAACTGCCTGCAGGAGGATGAGGTTATGAGGTAACTCTTTACCAAATGACAAAATGTTGGACCGGTCCATTTTGAAAGCATTTGCAGACAACAAACTAAAAGTGTTTTAATTTTTGAAATTTGTCTCGGAAAGGGTAGAAAACCTTGTTCAAAAAGGAGAAAATGCTGCTAACCAGCATTTTCTTCTCTTCCCTAAAGGTCTAAAGCTTTGATCAATGGATTATCAGAATACCAGAGCTTGTTTCGTAAAGAGTTAACAAGGGAAGATCTTTTATCTGCTCCAAAATGCATTCCTACCGTGGGAACTGAACTGTACAAATAGGAATAAAAATTCTTTTACTAAAGTACCATGCAACAAGATTTTATTATAGGGTAATGTGTAGGTAACAAAGTTTCCACTCAGACTGATAAATGCTTGCAAAAATGACTTTTAAGAAAAAATGTTGTCTAGATTGTCCTATTTTTGACAGTTTTTTGGTCAGATTTCATATCCCCCTTTATCAAGTAGCCAATACATTTACCCGTATTGCTTGACATAGTTTTATTTTATTTTGAAGACATGTGTAGATCCCTATCAGACATAATGTTGAAAGCAGCCCCGGGTTTGCGCTATTTCTACAGTTGCATCAGGTGTTTTGCAGGCAATGTAGATCGAGATCAGATTGTACAGTCTGTGGCCGTTGCAATCTTGAATTTGAATTGTTGTATTTGTTGAAGGCGTACTGCCAATTATGCACAATAGTATGCCAGTGTGTACAAAAAAAAATGCGACCAAAACTGTAAATCACAACATCATTATACATGTATATGGACTGTTTTTTCTCTAAATTTGTGAGTCTTTTCCAAATGAATACATGTAGGTGGGTTAAATTAATGCACTGATGACTTAAATGGAGTTCTTCTGTGCTTTGCAACAAATCGTAAACTCCCGCATCCTCCCCTCTTGGCACTTTGTGCCTCACTGTGCGTATAAATATTTTCAACCTGGCTACGCCCATGTTTGTAGCACTGAGTAATATTACCGGTAGGTCCTTTTGCACACAATGTCGATAGAGATCAGTCTCTGCAAAACATGCAATCTGATCTTGATTATACACTGTGTAATATCTTGTGATGTTCTTGAACTACAATAGCCCAATGTAGTTAATTTTGTTCAACACCACCTACTAAATCAAAGGACTTAAAGTCCTGAAAAGTATTTTTAAGGAACAGTACTTTGTAGCATTGATATGAAGAATGAAAAAGAAGTGCTTCATTTGTGAACAAGTTGTTCAGCCAATGTGTGAAGAGTATACTGATAATACATGGATCCGTGGCGATAAGATAAACCGACTACCTTAGTTACTGTTGCCAAGAACTCACAAACAAACGCTGTCAATACATATACAGTATAGCAAATAGGCTACTTAAATCGTGCTGTCATGACTGTTTCTCTCAGTAAAATTTCGGAAAAAATATTTTAATCGTATATTTCTGTCGATGATAAATTCTCGGTAAGTAATTTAAAGATGCTTGAACGAATTTACACACGGATATGTATTAAAAGGGAGAATTATCGGGTCAACAGACAATGTAACAGATATACATGTTTAAACAAAATTTCGAACTCCAATATGAAAGGAAAAAAAAGAAAAAAACAAAGAAATCTCCGTTCTGCCGCAGAATTATAGAATTGCAGATACTGATTGCTTTCTTTTTTAGTAAAGTCATTTCAGCATCATCCCAAATTAAATAACACTGAATTACAAACCTTTCGAAAAATTTATAGACTGTCTGATTCAACAGAGAGGTTTAAGTTACTGAAAAATTTCAATATCAGGTTAAGGGGAAAAGGGTTGTCTGATGATTATAAAATGTGTTAAGTGTGTTGTCAAGAAAGAAAATTGTTAATATCATTGACTGTAGTTTATCTTATGATATACTGATGACAACAGGTGGTCAAGTTGATTAAAGCGGCAAATTGCTTTGCAATCAAACACGCTTCCTATCAATTGACAGTTTACTAAAACACCCTTTGTGCTAATGTGCAGATGTGCTAATCTAATCAAACTCTTCCCCAAATGACAACATTTTTAGAACAATCCAACTTCAAAAATTTGTAGACAAGAAAAGAAATGATACAAAAATTGAAATTTGTTTGTGAAAGAGCACAAAACACTGTCAAAAAAGGAGAAAATGGATGTTACAAACATTTTCTCCTTTTTCCGGGATGCTTTTAACAGCTTTCTAAGGGTCGTTAAAACTCGGGTTTATGTGATTAACGGTTGAAAAAACTGAGTCAAGAGAAAAATTAATATCTTGTCCATTGAGCTAAACTTCCACCGGTACAAAAGATAAACCTTTTTAAAATTGAAATCTACTCTTAGTGAGGAAGTAAGAAGTACACGTCATTTGAAGTGCTTATTGTAAATAGCACTAGTTTAAATCCAAGACTAAACATCATGTAATTTTCAGAGTGATCTATATCTACACATTTAGCATTTTCTTCATGCACCATCGGTTAAGATTAATGTCAAACTGAAACATTGGTGACAAGTTACGCGGCCACTTTTTGGATGTGCATAGGTTATTGAACAAGGTTAAATATTCAAGTAAACATATTTTCTTTTTATTAGTATTTCATATAGGTCTATTTTCACCTTTGTTTTCAATTTTTCTCTTCAAAGGGATAAACATTATTTAAATTAATCCATTTTCCAGAGCTCATCAGAACTCTTTACAATAGTCCAAATTTTCAGTCATTATCATAAATCAAATTTGTCTATAGCCTCTGCGTGATCTCACGTTAGCGGTACATGCTCGCAAAGCACATATTTTAAGTTTTTTCTTAAATTCAAACGTTAAAAACACAAAATAAATAAATAGTATCGCATCCCTCCAACGTTAACAGTCCTTTATTTGTGAGCCGAAATGGCAGAACACAACGATGCACATCGGGTAGAATAAATGCGATGACCTGATTGGTCAAATATCGATTTCCACGGATCCATGTATAATAGTGTAAACCTTTCCTACACCATAAACAGTGCCAGAAGCTATTGCTGACAGTGTAGAGTAAGATCAGACTGCAGTCAGAACATGCAGTCTAATTTCTGATCTGCACTCTTCACCTCTATATCCTAGATTATGACATGACCGTCTCTTGATTTTGCAGAGGCAATTAATTTTTCAGCCTTTGAGAAAATGCAATTTATTTATTCAGCAGTAAGTTAATCTGCCATGAATTCTGCTGCTAGTAGGCGAAATGTATGTAGTAGATATAGTAGAGAACATTGTAAGGTGGGTATACAGCTAGTGCATGCAAATCAGACAGTATTTTGCTTCAGTCTGATTGATCACAGTAAGTGATTTGCTGTACAAATTCTCAAAAAATATCAATTTCATTAACTCTTTACCAAACAAAATTTTAAATTAATCCAAATTGGAAGCATTTGAAGAAGACAATTTTTAATTTATGTGACTCAAAAATTGAAATGTATTTTTGAAAGTGAAGAAAACATTGTGGGCAAAATTGAGAAAATGCTGGATACCAGCATTTTGTCCTTTTCCCATAATGTTCTCAGAAGCCTTCTTTCTCAGGGTCATGAAAAACATGGATTATTTGGGAAAGATTTAATTTAGATGCCTTTAAATTTATTAAATTTTTGTTTCAGATGTTGGAGAAGTGGATGGTCTAACTGTGGACTGGGTGTCTAAGCATATATATTGGACAGACACAATCAAGCTGACTATTGAAATTGCCAACTATGATGGGTCAGGACGTCGTATACTTATCTCCACAAAACTCAAGACGCCAAAGTCTATTGTTGCTGCTCCAATTTTTGGGTAGGTTACTCTTACTTTGATATTCCTGTTAATTTGTGCACCAACTACCAAATTTTTTCACACGCATACCAGAAATTTACTGTATGGGTTTGTAAAATCTGTAAGGTCTACAGCCCCTTATTCATTGGTACGCATCTAAATTTTTGTAAAGGTTAGTCGGCCAATGTTTATCAGCTTCTGTCTTTTACTATGAGTGTAAACTTACCAACTCATTTGTGAATATCATGTAACTTTGATGTTTTTGTAAAGGCTATTTGGTCAAACTCACCAGCTTCTGTCTTATAATATGAGAGTTATGGGCCCTAGATCTTAGTGTCCACTGTGCCTGTCGTTTGGTCCGTGTTTTAACAATGTATCATCTTGTAAAACATACCAGTATTTGTGCTAATACTCACAAGTTTAACATTTACAGTGAATGGTAGTTTTTTGCACAATCTCATACCTTTTCTCACAAAGACATACAGGGATATTTACCCTTGAGCATAAAGTAATATAATATTACATCTTATTAAGCTATAGCATCGTTACATTGCATTAAGGTAGATGAAGTCACTTTCCCTGAAAGTTTCAATCAAGAGCAGACTTAATACATGTAAGATGCACAGCATGATCTTGAATCTCTTTGAAATTAATGTTTTAAACTCACAAGAGCAGAGGAGGATCAGTCATATGAAAGGTACTTGGAAAGGTTTTATGTAGAGATGAACATATCAATATCTCCAAAATTTTGGCTGGTTTCTGAGTCTGACCTACAGGTATAGAGGTAATTATGAAATTGGCAGGTACTTGATAATCATATTCTCATTAGCTATCAGGAGATAATCCCTTCTTTTATGGGAGCCTGTTCAGAGGCTCCTGGCCTGTTTTTGAGGGGTTTCTAAAACATCTTGACAGTTGGAGAAACTGCTCAAGCAAGCTGTTCTTTCTGTGTCCAATTGTTTTGCCTGAAATTTTTTAAGGTCTAATTTTGAAAACCTGGTTAATAAAAACAGTCATTACAGTCTAGATGAATGAAGGTTTAAATCAACTAATGAAATTTTAGTAATCTCCAAAGATCTCGGCCATGAGAAAGCCAAAGATGCAAGTTAATGTGAGTTTTACATTGTATAGTGGTAGCTTCAAGCAACAGATACATAAAGGATATTTTTTTTTTTTTCGGTGAAAGATTGAAATTTATTTCATCAAGTGAACACCATCGGTAATATTTCACGAGTGGCACAGCCACGAGTGAAAATATTAACGATGGTGTTCACGAGATGAAATAAATTTTGATCTTTCAACGAAAAAAATAAATATTCTGTTTTATTTCATGCTTTTAACCCTTTCTGGGAGGAGCTTTATCGAAATCCAGTACAGTTCTTTTCCGTTATTCCCTGTGGCATACCCCTCCCGCATAGCAACGCATTACAATATTACGTCAAGCGCAAGAAATGTAAGGTATATGACGTCATATTTCCCATCTGGTTGTGAGGCACGCGCAATTTACCTAGGCATCAAGAACGTGAAAATGGGTATTTTCACTGGTGGTACCAGTGTAAGATTGAACAATATTTTCACTGCTATTTCTCGATATCCTACCAGAAAGCATGAAATAATGAAGTATAATGGATAAATAGTACAAAATCAGCATTTGTCACAATGATGTAGGTATTCTTCCATGGAGTTATCAAAATTAGCAGTGCTGTATGAATGAGTACCTGTATACTATTGCTGCTCTATCATAATGAATGCTAACTGGCCAATTAACCTTTTTTCCTCTTTAACCCTTTATCAAACAATACTATCTTATAACATCCATAAGGAAGAAGGCTTTTGAAAACATCCTGTTGAAAGGAGAAGATTCTGTTTTCTACTCTATTCTACTTTTCCAAAGGTAATTCATATCACTGGAATAAAACTGTAGTTGCTCATTGGGAATGCTTTCAATTTGGACAAGTCTAAAATTTTGTTTGGTAAAGAAATTAGTATATTTACATTTTTTTATAACCATACACAGGCAGTTTAGGAAAACACTGTAAGAAATGAAAAAAATGCACAAATAGATTTACTTTGCATGCATCTCATTGTCTTACTCAGTTTCATATATTCTCAAAATTATTCTTTGTTTTTCTTTCGTTAAAAAAAAATCATCATTCTGAAAAGTGCAAATGAAGAATGGTTTTACAAATTAGGTATGCTAATATACACTGACAGGAGTATGGGAAGCAGGGCACCAATCTATTTCTGTTATTTATTATGCTACTAATTTGTCAGCTGGTACCCATTTCATAGTTCACAGATGATTATGTTGGAGCAGTACTGTAACACCTGTCCAGGTGTCATACTTACTTACAGGAGCCATTACGCAGAGATACTTGGCTCAGAGAGAACATAAGTTTTGAAAACATTGCAAGCAGTTATGCCAGTTACACAAATTATGAAATATTTCTTAACTCATTACCAAACAACAATATTTTAGACTTGTCCAAATCAAAAGCATCTGCAGATGACAAAAATAGTGACTGAAAATTTGAAATATGTTTTGTGGTGGATAGAAAACATTGTGGTTAAAGGAGAAAATCCTGGTTACCAGCATTTTCTCCTTTTTCCTTGATGTTTTCTGAAGGCTTTTATCTCGGGGTCGTCAAAAGTAGTGATTGTGTGGAAATGAGTTAATTATGGAATCAAAACAGACTGGCTAAAGATACATCTGTAATGGCTTTAACTCTTTACCAAATGACAAAATTTTAGACTGGTCCAAGGTGAAAGCACTTGCAGACGACAAAATAAACATTACTCAAAAGTTTAAATTTGTGTCCAGCAGGGTAGAAAACATTGTGGAAAAAGGAGAAAATGCTTGTTACCAGCATTTTCTCCTTTTCCCACAATGTTTTCAAAAGGCTTCTATCTAAGGGTCGTAAAAACCAGGGATTGTTTGGTAAAGGGTTAAACCAGTCTCACAGTAAACCATTTCAACTTCAAAGGTGGCCCATCAGATTCTGGGACGAAAAGTTTACAAAAGTACAAAAAAGATCATCTTTATACTCCGATCATCTTTGTAAACCCAAATAGTCGAAAGCCATCCAACAACAGGAAAAAATTAGAGATTCACTACAGCCCAGGTCGATACAGACGGGAAACACGATCTATTTTTACATGAGCAACTCCCTTATTTATATACCAGAAATACACATGTTTTCAAAAAGCTTCAAACATAGCTTTCAAAGAAGACATTATGGAAAACAATTACATGTTTGTTATGTTATGGAATTTAAGCATCATTAGTCGAATGCCATTATCTCCTGCTAGATGGCATTCTATAAATACTCTTCTATCTAATTTGGGCATCCTGGGTACAAAACCGATCCACTTTCCTACGCGACAACCGTTACTTTGAATTTCAAACTAAAATAAACGTTTACTCAATAAAACGCTACCTCTTGCAATTCACTCAACTATGATCAGCAGTCTAGAGAAATCTGGAGCTAAAGCAAATCTCATTTCTCCTCAAACGTATTGATAAAGGCTATTTTCTACATTACTACTTTATAGAGCGTAATATTACAGTCAGCCCACTTTTGGGGCTAGTGATGCGTCATATAAGACAGACAGGATTTGACATGAGTCGGCTTTTGAGATAAGATTTTATTAAACGAGTCTAGGAAAATGTTATTATGCGAGCCTTTGGCGAGCTTAATAACATTTTCCTTGACAAGTTTAATAAAAAATCTTATCTCAAATGCCCACAAATGTCAGATTCTTTTTATCACATAACGATATTTCACAAAATATAGATCAGATGATACAAAAACATCCATAAATGCACCCGCGGCATTTTATATGAGACTTATTCACTTGTATGAAATGCGTGCAAGATGACGTAAAAAATGGCATCACACAAAAGTAATATCAAACATGTGTAAGATAAGAAAATTCGTAAAGGGTATATTACACTGAAAACAAGGGAGGTTATATGATAAATTCGAATCTTGGAAGAATATGACATGCGCAGACAACGGTCGAATACCAGTCACTTAACATTCCCACAATGCTTTTTTGATTTTTGGCGCAAAATCTAAAAATAGCTTAAGAGGCTACATAACCCTATAAGGGAATACATGTACCATCTAAAAAAAAAAGCTTTTGTAATTTTTTTTATATATATATATTTCAATTTGGTGTGATGTGAAAATTCTAAATACCCACCTTTAACTTATAAAGTGTCACATAATCATGTAGAATCTTCATGCCCCTGATGGTTTCAAGGTTGCATGGATTACCACTGATAGAAATATTGTACATTCATTTCAAGACATCACTGTTATGACGTTTTCAATTTTAAATTGAAGATTTACAATATATATCTTGGATGCCTACACTATACATGTTGATAATTTATATATATTTACACAGCTAACCAAATTTTTGGACTGTTCTCAAGTCCATGAAATTCTTAACCATCTTTTTTTTCCTCAAGCTGTAAGGATTTGTCTTTAAGCATTTGTTGTAGCCATTTTGGTTTGACCCAGTTTGACTGCTGAGCATACTATTTATGCTATTGGTTATGTGAAAGGAATACACTTATAAACAAGAAAAAGTTGATGCACAAAAATTTTTATTTAATGCTTCAAGAAAGCCAGGGCAAGTAAGTAAATGTCAGTTTTCATCAGCAGATTTTTTAACACATTATGAAATTGATGTGACTGTGAATCTATATCAAAACTTGTCTTCTATTACAGTATCAAATACCCTCGCATAGCGCTCTCTTAAATCTTTTCCAAACGACAAATATCAGACTCTTCCAAATTCAAAGAGTTGGCAGACGACAATTTAAAAAGCTGCAAAAATGGTGGAAAATTCGGTAGTAGTGGGGAAAAAGTATTTGATAAAGGAGAAATTGCTTACAACGAGCAATTTCTCCTTCTCCCAACTTGTTTTTCCAAAAGAATTTGACAGTACACGTGATAACCCATGTTTGTTTGGGAAAGTGTTGAAAACAGGGCCAAGTTACTAAAATGTTGCTGTCCTAGGAAAGTATGATTCAAGAGAACGTAAGTTTGGAAGGCATGCTTTCAATTTAAACAAGTGTAAAACTGTACTATTTGGTGAACAGTGTTAATAAAGAATAATGGTTTTGCATTGCGATTTATAACAACACAGCGAAAAACCGGTCTCTCTCCAGATTTTTTCCCACAAAGTAAATTTATCTAGAACTCGGTGACAAATAAACAAAAGGGTTCTAAACAATCTTTGTTTTAAAAACTGAACTTAGAAAGAAGTAACCAATAATGGTTAGATACAATCAAAGCCATCATACTCGTTCTTCGGCGGAATTAAACACAATTTCAGCAATGTACAATTTTAGCGGTGGTCATTCAAAAAAACACACAAATAGTAGGAAAAACTAGGTACTAAATAATCAAAATGATAATTAAACCTGTGTACGAAATGACCAAATTGGGTGCGAAATGACCAACTTGGTACGAAATGACCAAAATAGAAAGTATAGGTAGGTACGAAATGACCAAAATCGTACAAAATGATCTAGGTATGAAATTAACTAGGAACAAAATGACTGGAAACCTGTACAACCTTGACCAATGGAAACAAGGTATTTATTTGGATGAGTCCATTTCTGACGAATAGCGAAAATAAAAGTAATACTTGGGCAGATTTTTTGATGTTGTAAGTATTAACAGAGCAAAAATAGTATCGCATTGTATATACTTCCTAGTTTAAGAATGAATTAAAAAGCCAGTTTAAGGCGAAGTAGAAAGATTCCTTGTTAACCTTAACACCCCTATAAAAAAGGAATTCCCATTGTCCATGTCCCAACTCGAAAAACTATTAAAAATATAGTCGCACGCTTCTGCGCGGCGACTAATTAATACTAGGCAGCACAAACTATTTTAAAATTCCTTTTCTTGGATCTACCCTGTCTTGATGTACTGAGGTTTATCTAATGAAATTCTAATAATTTGGCTTCTACTACTGTCTTTATACATGTATGTGAAATCCTATGTGGAAAAATCCCATAAGAATGAAATCCTATATGGTAAAATCTTATGAGAAAAATAAAGTAAAATCCCTTAAATCTCTATGCATGTATGGGGTAAAACCTTTTGAGGTAAAGAGTTAAGTTAGAGCTAAAATTCTGAGGTGAAATCCTACAATGTTTTATTTTATCTCAAAATCTTTGAAAAAGAAGGAAAATGCTCATTCTATGGCTTGAGTGTTTTACCATGTATTTAAGCTTAATTCCTATTACCTATATTTTACAAGGATATTATTAAAGGCACCTGCTGAAAATTTGTTTCAACAGATTAGTTAATTAATTTCCTCAAGCATACCCGGTTTCTTTGCAGTTGAATATTTTGCTTGTACTGAGTTTTGCTTTTATGTTTTAAATTTTCCATTCTTTTTTTTTCAAAGTGATTTGTGATACCTTTGTACATTTAATTTTCTTGAGAAAACCCTCTAACACAGGAACAGGTAGAAGATATAATTCTTAACCTTGAACAATGCAGTCTTGGTGTTTGAGATACAAGGCTTTTAAAAACGTGATAGGGAAAGGAAAATATGTTGGTAACCAGCATTTTCTTCTTCACCAAGAACATTCCTACCTTTTTATACGCCCGAAGGGTCATATTATGGTAAACCCCGGTCGTCCGTCCGTCCGTCCATTAGCAATTTCTTGTGTGTGCAACTCCTCCTACAGTTTTCATTGGAATTATTTGAAACTTGTCACAATGAATATCATTTATGTCTAGTTGTGCACCTGACTCTTAGAATTTGGATCGCTGTTTGCATTCTAAAATTATCTGCCCTTGATTTCTGAAATAACAAACTTTTCACTTTGAATTTTTGTTCAGGCCATAACTTCCATACCATAAAAGGTATCAACTTGAAACTACATACACTGATAGAACACATTATGGAGAAGTGCAGTGCACATGAAACATAACTCTGCCAACTTTATTTTTTGAGTTATTGCCCATTGTTAATTTTCAGTTTGAATTTTTGTACAGGCCATATTTACTTCCGAACTATAAAGCTATTAACTTGGAACTTTATACACTGATAGAACACATTATGGAGAAGTGCACACTGTGAACCATATCTCTGCCACCTTTATTTTTTGAGTTATTGCCCTTTGTTAATTTTCAGTTCGAATATTTTGTCCAAGCTGTAACTTCCAAACTTTAAACCTATCATCTTGAAACTTCAAAGAGTAATAGAACACATTATGAAAAAGTGCATTGCACAAGAACCATAATTCTGCCATCCTTCTTTTTGAGTTATTGCCCTTTGTTAGTTTTCACTTTGAATTTTCGCCTGTATCGATTTTTTATCTTTGAACGGCCATAGATCTAGATTCTACAATCATACACTGTAAAGTTTTTAACTGCATCAAATTTTGTTTACTCTCTGGCTGTATTAAGGTGCATAGTTAAATGTTGGAATGCCCTTGGATAACCACTGCAGATCCCAAGTATAATGTACAGTAAGCCAGTAGCAGCTTGATAAATAACTGTCAACCAACAACAAAAATTTTGATTTTATCCAAATTCACACCATATACAGACCATGCGTGTCGTCACAGGTGTGGCAAGTGTAACATTTGCCGCACCAATACTTTGAGCCAACAAAATCTAGAAGAAAATGTATAAAAAATGAGATGAAATTTCTGTTTAAAAATACCCTAAAATGCACAAAATTGCACCAGTTTTTAAGAAAAATTTCCGTACCCCCCTAGCATAGCTTCATGTCATCGGTGGTCATTTTTGCCTCATCAATCAAAACAACATGGCTTCACCTCTGCAGACTACACATACTGATGTAGCTTAACTACATGGCATTGCCTTGAAAGGGTAGAAAACATTGTTGGAAAAGGAGAAAATGCTGGTTACCAGCATTTTCTCCTTTTCCTACAAGGTTTTAAAAGACCTTCCTCCTGAAGAACGGTTAAACTTTGGCCTGTGTGGTAAGGGGTTAAACAAGGTGTAACTGGTTATGTAATTAGTAAATTCATTAATGTTAACTGTAAGACAAGGGTAACATCTTTGATGAAGTTTTTGTTTTCTTTCAGATATTTATTCTGGGTTGATCAAAGGGGTAAAAGAATAGAACGATCATGGTTGGATGGTACACACAGACGGACAATCATCAAATCTTCGGACCACTGGCCGAATCAAATGGATATTAGTCATCAAGAAGAGTATGTCTGTTTTCATACATTATGTCTTTTTTTCCCTAATCGATTATAGTATGTTGTTTTTGGCTGTTCTTTTCTTTTTACTTATTTTGTGTTGTGAATATTGTACTAGCAGATTATCCGTGATTCATACCTAAAGACTACACCATTGCTAGATAAACTTTTAACTGTAATACAAGAGAATGTTGGATCTATCCCATTGAATGAACTTACAAACAACAAGCAAAGTATGGTTCAAATGATGTGTCTGAAAGAAAAGAAAACAGTGCAATTTTAGGAGAAAATGCTGTTTAACAGAAAGTCTGTTCTTTCAGATACCATATTTCTCCTAATAAAAGCTCCTGGAGCTATGCTAAACATACTGGTAGGTAGGGAACCTTATTTTGAACTCAATTTGTAAAGCAAAAGTATGTCCAATGTGTTTTAGTTATTGTTAAGAGGAAGTATTAATCAAATTAGTGGAAAAATTTGTCAAATTCTTCAATTATTGTCATTTCAATCACATGGGAGGGGCTTCTATTGGAGAAGGTGATTTTATTTGGATAAAAATAGTATGTTAAAACTCAGGATGGTATGCTGAATGGTTAAATATCTTTCTTTTCCATAGATTCAAACCAATTTAGTCAAAATATTAAAAAAAAGAGGGTGGGGTGGCGCAGATGGGGGGGGGGGGGGTGTGGAGATATCATCACTCAACAGATACTGATTGAGGTTAGGGATGAATCATAGTACAGATACAGTATTCTGAATAAAAGGTTTTTTAATGGTATGAGTCACTGTGGGAAGTTTTTCCCAGAAATTGATTTTTCAAGACATTTCAGGGAAATATGGAACTCTGTGACACAGTGAAGTCAGTAAGCCCACACTGTGTTATCCTTTCCTCTGTTGAAAAGGTGTTTTTCTTCACTAAGCCTGTAGAGTACTTTCACTGACTAAAATTGCCTTTTTAAGCTAGTGCATGTCTAGATCAGACTGAGTAGAATATGGAATCTGATCTAAAACTACACTGATAGCTGTATTCAAAGTTTGGATTTTCAGGACTCAAAGAGCCTTGATATTGCAGTACTGGCAATTTCTTCAACTCCGAGATGTCGATTCAACCCTTTCCCTGATATGCCAGTTTGAGGCTCTTCCATTTCAGCAGCTAATAAAGATATGATGTCAAAAATATGGACAAATGAGGATGCAAATATCTGATTGAGTGGAAACATTGTGGGAAAAGAAGAAATTGCTTGTTACGAGCAATTTCTCCTTTTCCCAAAATCTTTTCAAAAGCTGTCTGTTGTTGATACATCAGAATTAATATCTAAGGAGTAATGATGACTTTTAAGGCCCCTGAGGAAGAAGCCCTTTGAAAACATTGTGGGAAAAGGAGAAAATGCTGGTAACCAGCATTTTTCTCCTTTTCCCACTAAGTTTTCTACCCTATCAAAGCAAAATTGCACCATTTGAGACACTTTGAAATTGTTGTCTGCAAATGCTTTCAATTTGGATACGTCTAAAATTTTGCTGTGTGGTAACACATTAATATCACTGAAGTTGACAGCTTTGGAAATGCTTGTGATAAAGAGGACAATACAGCTTGCAAGATAGCAATAGCTTATTAGTTTCCACATTATACCAGAACAGTGGCCAAATGAAATACTGGAACAGTTATAACTACTGTTCAGCCATTTACAGAGGACAAAACTTTTAACTGGTCCAAAGTGTAGGCATTTGTAGATGACAAATCAAATGTGCCTTACAAATTGAGACTTATCTTAGAAAGAGTAGAAAACCTTAAGCCTTGGTCACACTGAGCTGACGGACGAGTAACGGATAAAAAATCTTTCTATCCGTTGGTATCTGTTCATATCCATTTTATGTCCGTTTCTTATCCGGTGAATCCGCTACTTATTCGGCGACGTCCATTGATGTCCGTTCCGTCCGGTCGGAAGTTTTGAGCATGTTCAAAAATTTCCACCGGACAAAACGGACAGAGACGTCCGTTTGATGTACGGTCTTCATCTGTTAGCATACAGTTTGTCCGATACTCGTGTGTTACATCTCCTGTACTTATTCTGTTTATATCCGTTAATGTCCGGTGGTCCTGGGCCTGGATCGGACTTTTAACAGATAAACCGGAGTATTCTGGACACGTACCGTTTGCTCAACGGATGATAATGGACAACTAACACATACAAAAGTGCAAATAGTGGGCGGCAACCAAACTATTGATGCATATTTTCTGTGGACATTATCTCCCGCTAGATGGCATTCTATAAATACTCATCTATCTAATTTGGGCATCCTGGGTACAGAACTGAACCACTTTCCTATGCGAGAACCGTTACTTTGAATTTCAAACTAAAATAAACGTTTACTCAATAAAAAGCTACCTTGTGAATTCACTCAGCTATGATCAGCAGTTTAGAGAAATCTGGAGCTAAAGCAGGTCTCATTTTTCCTTAAACATATTGATAAAACCTATTTTCAACATTGCTACTCTATAGAGCGTAATATTACAGTCTGCCTGCTATCGGAGCCAGTGATGTGCCATATAAGACAGTCAAATCTTCGTAGAATATGACATGTGCAGACAACGTTTCTATGGAATATTAAAACGTAGTTAGCCCGTGTCAGTGTCTCATTTTGTTCTGGTATGCTACCTGAGAAGATCATATACAATGGAGTGTCGTGCTCGAATTCGAATATAGAGTCAAGCCGCACTTGTGCTAATCTGGTCATGCATCGGAGCCAGCACAGGTGGTGGGTCAGGCCTTAGCTATTAACTGGCTAATTATGAGCATCGAAGCTCATAACCTTTATTTACTCAGCTAACAGCACAGGTTTGTTCGGAAAAATAATTCAAACTATCTCATGAACTATTGAGAGGCCCAAACAAAAACTGTATTACCTTGTTGATTTTTCTCACACTGCGTATCCTTTTCGAGAAGATTCTATGACCTTTGCAGATTGAAAATATCCTAGGTCTGTGTTACGAACGTTATAAAAAACCCAAACTTAAAATATATGAAAATTTTGAAAGGCCATGTACTGTAGTGCCTTTATTTCGATTAGGGTAAAGTTTGTGTCGGTTTGATTAATTGATTGTATGGTGTTTAACGCCATTTTCAACATTTTTTTTGGTTATGTCGCGGTGGGCAGTGCATATATCGATGCTTTCCTGGAATCTCTTTTACCAGTACTCCGCACAATTTTCTTCCAAAGCCACTGGCTGCTTTTCCACATAGCCATAGTTGAAACAATGGTCAGCAGTGGAAGAGGAATGAGTCTCGTCGCATTGACTATCATCGCTCCTCAGAAAGAAATACTGTAGAGATAGAAAAGGGGGGCCTCTTTGCTGCTCTTCTAGACTTGCCTTTGCCAGGGTTTCTTCTTGTGCTGCCTTTTGGTGGCATTTTACGAAGACACCCAGAGTACAAATGGCAGACTCTGGAAGCATCTGACAATTTATAACGCTCGGCATGTCACATAGCCGGTAGGTTCCTTGGACGTTGTGTTCGGTACATTTCCAGTTCTCATGCGTTGCACAACCGTTTTATTCGGTACAAGTCCATGACCCACACGGTGATATCCGTTAATAAACCGTTTATTATCCGGTATATATCCAGTAAAAGTGTGTTTTTTCAGTTACATGTTCAGTACTCGTGCGGTGATTGTGTAGCTTCTTCTCTCCACACACCGAATGCAAGAGCCTCAAGCGGCAGAGGAGGTGAATTGCGTCACTGGATAACCAAATTCTGCATGTTTTTGTCCATTTTTTTCCCGTTATATATCCGTTAGCCGGTCTGACCAAGCCTTTACAGGAAAAGAAGAAAATGATGATTACCAGCATTTTCCTCTTTCCCACAATGTTTATGTAAGCTCTCTTCTAACGGGTCATCAAAAACACCTGGGGCTTAATAGATAAAGAATTAAAAGGTTTTTTTTTCTGATCAAAGGCTTTGTTAAAAAATTCATCATTTCTTCATCCAACATTACTTTATTTCTTTAAAGACAGTTCTCATTGTTTTAAACTGCATTTATATTCTTGTCTGCTAATACATTAATTACAAAATGATTGTAGAAAAGAATGTATCAAGAAAAAAATCGATCAGGAAAAAATGTATCAGAAAAAAGTATCAGAAGCCAAAAACAGACTAAGCCAATATAGTATAATATTATGGTCAACCATTATATTGACTTTTTTTTTTTTTCAAAAAAAGGATACTATTTCTGTTTTCCATATGAAATTGTCAAGAATTTGTTATTTGATTTAGGTTAAAAACATTTGCATACCATAATTTCATAGGGTGGAAAACATTTTTGGAAAAGGAGAAAATGCTGGTTACCAGCATTTTCTCCTTTTCCCTTAATCTTTTTCTAAAGACCTATTTCTCATGGTTGTTAAAACTCATGATTGTATGGTAAAGGGTTAATCTATTAAAGGACAATAATTTAATTCCCAAGGTAGAGACACAGAAATGTGTCATACTATTGATCCTTTGATTATTGAGTCAGCCAGACAGAATTTATTTCTAACCATATTGGTCCTATTGGTTGCCATTGTTTTACCAGGTGGAACTTTTGTAATTAGTCATCAAAGGTTTTCTTAATTTTAAAGCATTGCAGTATGTGGAAAAATACCCTTCTCTCCCTTAGTCAAAACATTTCTTTGATTGTCCATACACCTAAGTTTTATTCTTGCCTTTTTGTGTTCTTCACTAGAGGTTTTCTGTTCAAAAAGTTTACCATTAAAACCCCAAGACCAACTTTACAGTGCAAAATGTGTAGTCTGACCATAGATCTACACTCACAGCTTAAAAGCTTGTAATAGAGATGTACAGCAAGAGTCGAAAGTCGAGAACGAGAGCCGAAAGCGGAAAAACTCCAGGGGTCGTATAAATGCGCTCCACGGATTGAAGTTTGTGATACTGATTCAAATAGCTTTAACTTTTTTTTCGTGCATTACTCCGTTTCAGAGGGTAAGACCTATTTCTATCCCACAACATACCAGTTTACCATACATATAAACTGTTTTGTACAAATATCACCTTTTGGTGTCTCCAAATACTGTGGATGGCCTTATATATTTTGGAAATCCTGCGTGACTCAGTGGTAAAGTGTTGGGCTCGTGACCTGGAGGCCCAAGGGTGTAGCCTTACTCGATCCATTGGGTTTTTAACGGGAGTGTCATTAGGCAAGACACTTCAAAGCCCTAGCCTAGTGCTGGTGAAACCCAAGAAATCCATGTATATATGCGAGCTGTCGCCGTGATATGACTGAAATGATGTTGAGAGCTGTACTTTGATTGTGAAAGTATACGTTTCGAACGTGGTGATTGTGAATGGTCTGTGTAGCATGTTAATGAAATCTGAATAGAAAATTAACGACTATTTCAAGGCGCCTTGCATGAGTTATTATATGTGATGCATCGCTCTATGTATATAGATCTACATTCTGTTTTGGAAACCGATTCAATACGAATTTTAAAGGAAATACTAATTTTGATTTTGAAAGTACATGTGTAAGTTTTGAAAGTGGTAATTGTGTACGGCCATTGCTTATCATTTTAATTAAGTTCCTATGATCCGTTTCGAAAACAGAACGTACACAACCACCACTTTCAAAACGTATACTTTCACAAAGAACATATTTATATTTTCTTGTGAAATGAATGTTCGCAGACGCCAACAACTTATTTAAGCAAAACTCTGTGCCAACTGCCACCCGATTTCGTAGATTGTCGTAAATATGCATAGGCCTCGGGAAATTATGTGCCAATTACCGCCAATCGCATTTCTTGGTATTCGCAGCAGATTGCATTATGATTATGACAGTATTCTGGGAGAAATGTTTTTCGAATATGATGTCAACAATACAATTTTTTTTGTTTTGTTTTTTTCAAGCAACGAGTGGAATCCAAAAACATTTCTTCATTTAGTCAATATGGTAGAATCACCCAAGTTCCAAATTGTTTCGTCGAAACGCAATAGTTCTTCTATGTAGTATGTGGTTACGAACATGTCCGATATATAGAATGCTTTCAACACTTTTCAATGAGAGTTTATCGACTGTTGAAAATGAGACACAGACCGCTATTCAAGTATTTCATATGTGTTTAGCAGGTTAAATTCGCTGGCTATCATAGATGAGTTGCGAAATATGGAGGGCGCATGGCATAAAATTGAGGCAGCTTTAAGTGCCATTGATGCCAATTGTCACGAAATTCATCGTCTAAACAAACATCAAGGACATTGCTCCCCTGGACATCAAGGACATTGCTCCTCCGGACATCGCCATTGCCATTGTTTATATACTTAAATCACGGTTGATTGTTCGGACACTATATTGAGTCTGGCTTTCTCGGCCACTAGAATGACGCACAGCAGTTCCATTTAATGCGCCAAATTGGAGATTTGCCTAGTTTGCCTTTTCTAGATCAATGTGCGTTTTAGTAGAAACAATTTATCCCGACAGTCTATCAGTGATAACTCCATTCACTGCAGCACAACTACTAAAGTTCGAGATGCACGCCCTTACAGGAAATTCAACCGCTGTCACAGACGATACTGTGTAGCCGTTGATCATGCCATTGCACAAATAAAAGTTTACTGGAAGGCCATCGGCAATGTTTGAAGACATCCACGGAAATATATAACTGAAACCATTTATCTGTGGTGCGTTGGTATGCAGTAGGAAAATCATAGACCTGTCTTATCCTCTTTTATCCTTTTAAACTGAAATATTGCTCTGAAAGGCTAACGCTATTTGGAACAGTTTAACATACATTAGAGGAGCATATAAACGAGCCTTCAGTTTTTCTCATTTCGGCCTGTTCTCGGCTATGGAGCATCGCTATGTACATGTCCAATTTGAGTCAGTTTTACATACATCGTTGGTAATGCTGAGATGACCCCCTGTCTTTCTCCGCGTTCGACTTTCGTTCTCGACTTTCGTTTCTCTTGTACATCTCTAATAGTAACATTTCGTCTGTTTTTCCTAACTGAAATGGTCAACATCTCAAAATCATTAATTCAGTGCTTTAACTCTGCACCAAATAACAGAGTTATAGGTCGGCCAAAATATGAAGCAATTTAAATCACAACAAACTAAATGTGACCGAAAAATTAAATTTGTTTTAGAAAGAGTTAAAAAACTTTGTGGGAAAAGGAGCAAATGCTGGTTACTGCATTTTCTACTTTTCCTGCTATGTTTTTAAAAGGCTTCTTTCCCAGGGTCTTTAAAAGATGAAGATGTTTGGCAAAGGCTAAGAGTAAATTACAAACAGGTTAATGGGTTAAATGTGCGGTGCTATTGATCCTTTGATTAGTGAGTCATCCTTTTGTCACTTTTTTCCAACCAGCTTGGTCGTGATTTATTGATAGGCATTGTCTTTACACAAATGCCCCATTTATCCAAGGTGGTTGTAAAATTTGTGTAAGTTTACAAAATTATAGTACAGTGCATTTTAATCATCTAGAGATACATGAAAATTATCATGATAGTTTTCAGGTGTCTCATAGCAGATCAACGCCACTATACTATAGTTACCTATAGTTACGTAAAACTTGCGAAAACTTTGTCCGTAAGTACCATAGTGAAAAGGGGCCTAGGTGTATACCAGAGTCACCTTGTCTGTCCACCTGACTTTCCATCTGTCTGTCTGCCTGTCTGTCTGTTCGTGCATCAAAAGCTTGTCTGGGGCATAACGTCCCTACATCAATTTTAACTTTTGTTTTTGGTCTGGGGCATAACTTTCCAAGCATAAAAGCTAGTGACTTCAAGCTTCATATACAGATAGACCTCATTAACAAGAAGTTAATTCTACTTCCACTATTTTCAAAGTTTACATTATTCATAATTTTATTCCAACTATTTTTAGAGTATTTCCCTGTGTTAATTTTAACTTTGGATTTTTATCTTGGGCATAACTTGCTAAGTATAAAAGCTAATAATTTCAGACTTCTTATACAATTAGATAACCATAAATCAAAGTGCATTATACAAGAGCCATAACTCTGTTCCCACTACTTTTTTCAACTCCTACTTTTGTTCTAAACCATTTTGCATTCAGTGACAAAGAGCTATTTAAAAATGTGACAAGGAGCTGGTTTGGGGGGCGGGGTGGGGGGAGGGTTATGATCACCTTTAGTGATAGCTCTAGTTTTATCTGGAGCATCTATAGCCAACCACTCTTTGAACATGATTCTCATTCCTATATTTAAAACTGGGCAATATATGGTTGATTGAACACCAGACATAGATCAGACCCCTGGTCCCTGGATTTTAGAATTAAATTAAATTCTTAAATTCTAACTACCAGTCAACAGTGCCCAAGCTTTCTTGAATCAAGCTTGGAATAAAACTTGTTATTGAAAACCTAATAATTGTTTTTTCAATAGGCTGTATGATCTATGCAATCTCACAAGTGCAGAGGGAAAAATGAGGGTTGTCCGTAAAGTTCTGAGACTGTGGCTCTATCTGAAAAGTATCTAAAATGAATCAATGAGAAATATTCAGTAATGTTGTACATGTAAAAAGAGACTTTCTATGAAATAGGTAACCAAAAAATAGTTCATATTGAGGCAGAAAATGGTTGCAAAGATAACAAGTGTTGCGTTTTGAAATTGCTGTATACTTATACATGTAATTGATAGCACTTGGTATTAATGCCTTTTAGACAAAATGTTTGCCGCCAAAATTCAATGTAAAATCCCATGTAGATAAAATAAATTCTACCACTCTTCTGTGTAAATTTTAACATCATCTAAAAGTAAAAGAAGCTTTTGATATTCAATGGAAGAAGACCCACTCTTAGAAGCTAATGGAAAAAACTCTGACAGTGATATCGGGCTTAGAGCAGTGGTCTTAACAGTACTTCTTTTAATGGCTTGTCAGCCATTAAAATTTTCAATGTATGACAGACATGCAAGTATTTTGTTTTTTATAAAGTTTACAGTCTCAAAAAATATTATGGACAACTCTTCTGTGTGGTGTAAGACAGCAATTATTACTGCAGTTTGATAAAATGACCATGAAAAGCAGTCCTTCATGTAACAAACTGCACAGGAGTATGGATGCAACCTCAAGTTTTGATGGTTGGCCCATGGTTTCATCTTAAGACTCCATTTTCTGAACCCTTTACCACAAAATCCAGAATTTTAACATCCCTAATAAAGAAGACATTTGAAAACCTGGTGGGAAAAGGAGAAAAATACTGGTGAACAGTATTTTCTCCTTTTAAGCTCACCTTAGCACGAAGTGCTCAGAGTGAGCTATTGTGATCACTGACCGTCTGTCGGCGTCCGTCATCTGGAGTTCGTTCACTTTTCCTTGTTTACACTGTAGCATCTATAAATATCATCCAATCAGCACCAAATATGGTCAAAATATATATGACTATAAGATCTCTGATGAGTTCGATTATGGATGTAATCGAACCAGAACGACTGGAGTTATTTGCCCTTGAATTAGAAAAATTGCTATATTTCACTTTGTTTACACTGTAGTATCTACAAATATCAACCAATCTGCACCAAACTTGGTCAAAATATAATATGACCATAAGATCTCGGATGTGGTTGATTGTGGGTGTACTTGGAACAACTGGAGTTATTTGCCCTTGAATTAGAAAAATTGCTATATTCTACATTGTTTACACTCTAGCATCAACAAATGTCAACCAGTCAGCACCAAACTTGATAAAAATATTTATGACCATAAAATTTCAGATTAGTTTGATTATAGGTGTAATCAGACCAGAATGACTAGAGTTATTTGCCCTTGAAATAGAAAAATTGCTATATTAGGCTTTGATTACTCTCTAGCATCTATAACTTGGTCAAAATATGTATGTCCGTAAGATCTCGAATGAGTCTGATTATGGGTGTAAATTGTAATTGAACCGGAACAACTTGAGTTATTTGCCTTTGAATTAGAAAAAATGCTATATTTGACTTTTTTACACTCTAGCATCTACAAATATCAACCAATCAGTACCAAACTTGGTCAAAATATATAGGACTCTAAGATCTTGGATGAGTTTGATTAAGGGTGTAATCAGACCAGAACAACTGGTGTTATTTGCCCTTGAATTAAAAAGTTCTTTAGAATAGTTCTTAGTGCGGAGCATAATTTTGTCATCTCCAGTCTGATTGACTTGAAACTTGGCATTTGTGTTTCCTGCAATAATGCAGAGTGCGTTGTGAAAGAACCATAACTCTACTTCATTCTGTCTATGAATTATTTGCCTTTGATTGTCATTTTTACAGTGTTTCTGCTCGTCTGGCATATAACTTTGTCATCTACAGCCTGAACATCTTCAAATTTGATATGCATGATTGTTGAAAAATTATTGAGTGCAGTGCACAAGAACTATAACTCTTCCTAGCACAAGTTTGGAGTTATTACCCCTTGGACCTTCATTTGTATAGCATTTCTTGCTTGTTCAGAGCAAACTTTGTCATCTTAAGTAGGAATGACTTGAAATTTGGTGTGCTTATTTGTTGCAATATTTGGGAGTGCAGTGCACAGGAATTGTAACTCTACCTTGTGCTGTCTTTATTATAGGGTTGAGTTCAGATTTTTGTGTTTTCATCGAGATATAAAATGCAATTGCCTTATTACATGGCAAATAATGCCTGAATGGCGTTATGTTAAGCCATGTAATAAGGCAATTGCATTTTATATCTCGATGAAAACACAAAAATATGCACTCAACCCTTATAATTGCACTCAGTGTTCACTTAAATCACTTTTAAAAATTATAGGGAGAAAAAATCACGGACAAATATGACAGTAAATATGTGTTAATTTCCTTTGCGGATACTTGGTGGAAAGGGGCATGAATACACAATCTATTTTTAGCTTTTCAACAAATTTTTTTCAGTCGAAGACGTCCATTTTGCTGGCTTTGAAATCAATACTTTTGATGATTCATGGAAGAAAATTTAAAAAAGAAATAATTATGTACATGAACAAAACAATCAGCTATCTGAACTTGAGGCTAAGCGGACGATGTGTTCATTCGACTGACCTTTTTATAGATAATTTGTAAAGAATATGTGAACATACCGTCGGCAGATCTGTTCTCGATGAGTATGTATCTGTTGCCGATATAAGACTTGGTATATCGTGTGTTACTTATAAAATATGAATCGAATGATGCCAACTTTTTGTGACCCACTTATTAGAACATAAAAAAATGTTATCGCAGCTGTTAATTTTTCAATTTTTTTTGTTTCCCAGTTCTAGGCTTGTTTCTAATATCATCCCTATCGTGCCAAGATTTAAAAAATTCTTCACACAGTGTGTTCACTTCTTTCGGTCCTTTCTCCAACAGTTCTTTCACTATACATTCCATCAAATCCATGATGACTTTTTTCTTGTCAATAGTCATCTATCTTTTTTTTGAAACCTAACATAATCCCCGCAATAAAAAGTTTTAGAGTAATTCCGTCATGAAACAAGAAATCAAATTCATTTATGCAAGAGTGGTTTTTCCGTTTAAACAGTGCACTAAATTTAGCCTAGTGACCTTGGCTTCATAGAAATTGACTGCTGACGCATTGAATGATGTAACTGATGACGTCGAGCATTCAGACTCTACATTCACTGTTGGCATAGTGTATTTTTTTTAAGCTCACCTGAGCATGAAGTTCTCAGAGTGAGCTATTGTGATAGTGCTGTGTCCGGTGTCCGTAGTGCGTTGTCCGTCGTAAACTTTTACCTTGTATGCTCTAGAGGCCACATTTTCAGTCTGATACTCATGAAAGTTGGTCAGAACGTTTGTCTCAATGATATCTCAGACGAGTTTGAAAATGGGAATGTCAGGTCAAAAACTAGGTCACAAGGTCAAATCTTAGAAAAATCCTTGTGTACGCTCTATTGGCAACATTTTCAGTCCGATACCCATGAAAGTTGGTCAGAATGTTTGCCTTGATAATATTTCGGACGACTTTGAAAATGGATCATGTCGGGTCAAAAACTAGGTCACAAATCTTAGAAAAACCTTGTGTATGCTCTAGAGGCCACTGTGAGTTTCAGTCTGATACTCATGGAAGTTGGTCAGAATGTTTGCCTCCATGAAATCTCGCACGAGTTTGAAAATAGGTCATGTCAGGTCAAAAACTAGGTCACTAGGTCAAATCTTACAAAAACCTTGTGTACGCTCTAGAGGCCACAATTTCAGTCTGATACTCATGAAAGTTGGTCAGAATGTTTGCCTTGATGATATCTCGGACGAGTTTGAAAATAGGTCATGTTGGTTCCAAAACTAGGTCACCAGGTCAAATCTTAGAAAAACCTTGTGTACGCTGTAGAGGCCACATTTTCAGTCCGATACTCATGAAAGTTGGTCAGAATATTTGTCTTGATGATATCTTGGATGAGTTTGAAAATGGGTCATGTTGGGTCATAAACTAGGTCAATAGGTCAAGTTTATAAAAACCTTGTGTATGCTCTGGAGGACACATTTTCAGTCTGATACTTCTGAAACTTGTTCATAATATTTGTGTTGGTGATACCTTGAATGAGTTTGAAAATGGGTCATGTGGAGTCAAAAACTAGGTCACTGGGTCAAATATTAGAAAAACCTTTTGTACATTCTAGAGGCAGCATTTTCTGCCTGATACTCTTCAAACTTGGTCAGAATGTTTGTTTTGGTGATGTCTCAAAAGAGTTTTATAATGGGTAATTGTCGGGTCCAAAACTAGGTCACTTGGTCAAATCTTAAAAAAAACTTTTGTATGCTGTAGAGGCCACATTTTCTGTCCAATACTCATGAAACTTGGTCAGAATGTCTGTCTTATTGATATCTCAAAAGTGTTTGATAATGGGTAATGTCTGATAAAAAACTAGGTCACTGGGAAACTAGATTGAAAATAGTTCATGTTTGGTCAATAGACTCAGGTGAGCGATTTCAGGGCCATCATGGCCCTCTTGTTTTAATTTTTAGGGTGCAAATAAAGATAAACATGCATCATTTTGTCAAGGTTTATTCGGTAGTTTCCTTCATGCAAACTTTTTTAAAGAAAAAGAAATGGATCTTTTTGCATTTGACTGATTCAGAGAAGGAACTCTAAATACAGCCTATAAACAGTTTGCATGAAATCTAAAATTGGATGCTACACAACAATTTGGAAAAACCAAAAGTAGAGCATTCATCAAAAAATAACATATCGCTTTTTCTATCACATGACCCGAGTCTGACCAATCAAAAAACGATTTTACACCATGAGTGCAATTATTTCCTTTTGAATGTAATTTTAACAGCATTTAGTGCCATCAGGAATATAACTTTGTCATCTCAAGTCAGAATGACGTCAAACTTGATATGCATGTTTGTTGCAATATTACGGAGTACAGTGCGCAAGAACAGAAACTTCCTAGCGCAAATTTTAAATAATTCCACTTTGATCTTCCCTTTTACAGTATTTCTTGCTTGTCCGGAATGGCACTTCAAAGTCTCAAGACAAATTGCGACATTTTCATTTCATTTGGCCTTGAACCTTGATATTTGATATTTATCTTTATTTTAGACCTTTACTACTTGGTACTCAGATGAGCAATATAGGACCATCATGGTCCTCTTGTTTCACTATGTTTTCTATACTATTTAAAACGAATTCCATGAGTTGAGAATCATTTAACCCATTACCACACAATCCCTACTTTTGACGCCCCTGAGAAAGAAGCCTTTTGAAAACACTGTGGGAAAAGGAGAAAATGCTGGTAACCAGCATTTTCTCCTTTTCCCACAGTGTTTTCTACCCTTCCCGGAACAAATTTCAATTTTTCAGTCACCTTTATTTTGTTGTCTGCAAATGCTTTGAATTTGGACCAGTCTAGAATTTTCTCATGTGGTAAAGAGTTAAACAGGTGTCTGCAATTGCTTTAAGTTTGGACAAGTCCAATATTTTGTTGTGTGGTAAAGAGTAAAAATGATGGTTTCAAGACAATCTGCAGTAGTTTCATTTCAGGCAGATTTTCAGGCCCTGTTTTGTAACTCTAAACTAGTTGTAAAGTTCTGAGAAATGTTTTAACAGGAAAGTACAATCTTCAACCTCAGTAAAGGCACGAGAAATCCATTTGTCAAAAGAGACTATTGATTTTCAGCCAGAACAAATAGATATAAGTGCTTTTTGGAGAGAACTGGTGCAACCCTTTTCAACCAAATACATAGATCTACATGATTGTAAAACTTAGGTTAATGTTGATTATTTGATTGTATGGTGTTTTATGCCATTTTCAATATGATTTCAGTTATACACAATGATGACATTTAACAACACTGAAGAAGTAGCCCTTTGAAAACATTGTGGGAAATGGAGAAAATGCTGGTTACCAGTATTTTCTCCTTTTCCCACAAAGTTTTCTACCCTATCAAAGCAAAATCGCACCATTTGAGTCAGTTTGAAATCGTCGTCTGCAAATGCTTTCAATTTGGATAGGTCTGATATTTTGCGATGTTGTAACAGTTTAAAACAATGATCATTGGTATGAAAAAAATGAAATCAGTTGCGATGACTATCCAGGCATGTAGGAAGCATATTAAGATTGGGGGGCTAACTTCGAAATACGGAGATTTTTTTGCGTAGTTGTTGCACTGCACTAAAAACTCAAATATTAGTTACTAAGATTTTCAAAATTATTGGGGGGAGGGACTGAGCCCCCCCCCCCCTGTTCCTACGGCCTGCTATCAACACTCACCAGACTGAGGTTTCAAACCAAATCCTGTACCAACTGCCCAAGCAGGATTCAGCATGTTTATGTTAATAACAAGCGACAGTGAGTTATGGGTAAAGCCTGTTACGACCTAAGCTTGTTTTGGAAAAGCAGTGTACTAGATTTTCAAAAATAGAATTCAGACTTCGATCAGGGTTTTAGTCTAAATTTACATGGGACTGACTTAAAATTGAGTCTTTTGGTTGTGGGAGAGAGGTTACATATATAAGCACTTAAACCAGCCTTGATGTTGAGCTAGCTTTACAGTGATGTGGTTTGGTGTATTTATCTCCATGATAGTTAAGCAATGTGCATTAGGTTAGTACCTGGATGGGTGACCAGGTAGTTGCACATTACAGTTGGTTGCACAGTGTCACCTGTACCATGATCTTTTTTTGCACATACATCTTATTGGTTGAAAATGACAATTATTATCTCCTGATTGTAATATAAGCTAGTTTAATGAGTACAGAATATCTAGTTTTCTACTTAATGTCTGCATATTAAACTTCAATTTTTGTATAAATATAGCGCAATGACCTATGCTAAATAATGATGATGTCATTTTTATGTCATGCACAAGCCTTTTTTTCTCGAAAATATTGTGTCAAAGAAATCATTTCAAAACTTTTTTTTACTGTTTTTAAATACCATCTTAAGAGAAAGCCAGATTTTTTATTTAGCTCTGATCTATGAAAAGGGGGCTATAAATGAAAAAACATTGAAGAACAGTGTTAAACACCTAAGATGACCTGCAAAAACAATCAGGTTGGAAAACTCTTGGTTATCGCAGATACATTCAAGCACAGTTCTCTATTCACTTTACTCCATAAAATGCTGTTTAAAAGTATGCAAACCAATTATCACTCCAACTTATGTGACTCTGAACCTAAATTAACAAAATTGTAAGGGAACTGTCTTTGTTTTGTCCTATTTCTCATGTAGATCTCTATAAATAGATCTACATGTACGAAAGAAGAGTGCATTCTATTTTTGACAATTTTTTTTCGCAAAATCGGGATTCAAACATAAAACCCTATGATTTCAAGATCTGGATCATCATTTGAATTACATGCATGAGATATTTATTCCACAAATCATTCATGTCGGTTGTACTGAGGTTTTGCGTTTTTCATATTATTGATGGTGTTTGTAAGCCTGGCGCATTAGGCTTTTTTCCAAAGTAAACTCAATTCAGCAGGATAAGGGTTATGATCGTTTAAAATAAGTTGCAATATGGCAGTACTGAGCTCTGTAGATATTGTTTCATTTTTTTAAAATTTTTGTCATAGCCAAATACTGATACAATAAATAGAGGATATTTGTTTTTTTCAATGAAAGATCAAAATAAAAATATTTCATTGAGTGGACACCATCAGTAATATTTTTACGAGTGGCACAGCCATGAGTGAAAATATTACCAATGGTGTTCATGAGATGAAATAAATTTCGATCTTTCACCGAAAAAAAACAAATATTCTATTTATTTCATGCTTTTAACCGTTTCTTGGAGGAGATTTATCAAAATCCAATACAGTTCTTTTCCATTATTCCCTGTGGCACATCCCTCCCGCATAGCAATGCATTACAATATTATGTCAAGCGCGAGAAATGTAAGGTAAATGACGTAATATTTCCCATCTGGTTGTCAGGCACGTGCAATTAACCTAGGCAACAAGAACATGAAAATCGGTATTTTCACTGATTTATTCCTCTTAACTCAGTGTAAGATCGAAAAATATTTTCAGTGCCAATTCTTGATATCCTACCGCAAAGCATGAAATAAAACAGTGATAATTTGTAATAATACAGAATGTGATTTCGAAAAAACAAACAGTGGATAGATGGATCCTTGTGGTAACTATTATCATCAAACCTGGGAAATAATATTTTCAGATCCCAGATAAAATCTTATACCATCAGATAACTCTTTACTACACAATCTCGAGTCTTAACGATCCTAACAGAAAAGCCCTTTGAAAACATTGTGACTGTAGCAGAAAAATACTCAGGTAACCTGCATTTTTGCCTTTTCCTAAAATGCTTTCTTTCCTTTTATTTAAACATTTCATTCTTTGAGCCAGATTTGATTTGTTGTCTGAAAATGCTTTGGAATTGGGCCAATTTAAAATTTTGGAAAAGAGATAAGAAGTGACTACCTGGATCCAATGCTAATTTTTTTCTCTCATTTGGCCACAACATGCGGCTGCCTTGATTTTACTCATAATACTGATAAGCAAGTTGCTGCTTATAACACATGAGTACATGGCTGACTCCACATGAAGCAAAGAAAAATCTGCCATGATATGTTGATTTATTCCTCTTAACTCTCTCTCAAACAACAAACCCATCTTGCTCAAACAACAAACCCATTTTGCTCAAACAACAAACCCATCTTGCCCAAACAACAAAATTTTTAAACGGAGGAATTTAACTCTTTACCAAACAATCCCCACTTTAAGGACCCTGAATAAAAAGCCTTTTGAAAACATTGAGGGAAAAGAAGAAAATGCTGGTAACCAGCATTTTCTCCTTTTCCCACAATGTTTTCTACTCCTCCCAAATCAAATTTAAATTTTTCAGTCACATTTCTTTTGTCATCTGCAAATGCTTTCAATCTGGACCAGTCTATAAATTTGTCGTTTGGTAAAGAGTTAAGCATTAGCAGACCAGGCGACAAAATGAACTTAAAAATTAATTATGTTTATTGTGGCACATTTTAACGGCTTTTTTATGCGCAGCAACTATACAAAACAACCCTTGTACTATTAACTCTTACAATATTTTTTTTACATCATATACACCATTCTAAAATGTACATAGATGTATAAGATAAGTGCATAAGATTCGTCCTCCAACACCTAAATTCCTGTGAATGGAAGACTAGCATGCCTCTGTAGTCAGAAAAATAAGTAATTGATTATACTTTTGGCAAAAGGGAGATCAGGATCAGCCTTTATATTTTGTGCTGTTTGATATCCGACTGATTTATGTGATGATCGAAGCAGTTAGGCCAATATAGCCTTAAGTTTACAATTGATCTTTGAATAAACAAATTGGACATGGAAAAAGGACCATAATGTCGGAATTTCTGGGCTGTCACTTTTTAAACTTAAGTATCTCAGAACATCAAACAATGATTATTAAGATAATTTTGCATGGTTTGGGGAGTCTCATCTAATTTTAACCTTTATACCGACTTTTAATGACCTTGGGAAAGAAGCCTTTTGAAATCATTGTGGGAAAAGGAGAAAATGCTTTTCCCACAATGTTTTCTACCCTATCAAGAGAAAACTTGCACAATTTGAGCTGCACTGAAATTGTCTCCAGCAAATACTTTCAATTTGGACAAGGCGAAAATTTTGTCACCTTGTAAAGAGTTAACAGTATCAATTGCCTTCAAATAGTCTGTACCTTGACCCTTTACCAAACAATCCCGGGTTTTTATGACACTGAGATAGAAGCCTTTTGAAAACATTGTGGAAAGAGGAGAAAATGCTTGTAACCAGCATTTTCTCCTTTTCCCACAATGTTTTTTAACCTGCTGGAAACAAATTTCAATTTTTGAGTTATGTTTATTTTGTCGTCTGCAAGTGCTTTCAATTTGGACCACTCTAAAATTTTGTTGTTTGGTAAAGAGTTAATCTGAGTGCTTAAATATCAAAGAAAATATTTTTAGCCAAGAAGAAGGACTACATATACTTCAAAAATACTTTTTTTCAGTCAAGGGTTTCCAACTTAAATGGCTAAACTAATGTCAAGGAGTACAGATTTCAGATCGGACTGTACATTTATAAGTGCAGTCTGATCTTGATCTATACTTTCTGTAAGCACACAAAAGTGTAGAGGTGAATGACACAATACCTTGTAAGAAATGGTGAAAAACATATTAAAATATTGACAAAGTTAACAAATTCAAAGTATTGTTGAAGTTCCCAAGAATATTGGCAATTATACTCCATTTAATTGTTAAAGATGCCTGTCTACAGCCGGTGAGCAGAAACGCTGTTAAATTTCAAAAAGAAAAATAGAATGGTACAGAAATCTGTCCTTTGTGTACACAAGGATAAATTACTGACATATATCGTGTAAATGAAAAAAGAAACACGGGGGTTTGTGTGAAAAACCGGAAATCGGCCGGAAGAAAACTGGCTGACGATCGAAGCTGTAAACAATGGTGGTGACTCACTGAAATTTATCGTTGGTTTCCGCCTAGAGTCGGATACGGTGTAACTTACATATAGGCCTCGATCTCTAATTAATTCTAAATTTCTCTGATTTACTCTTAAGTGTAAGTGTAAGTAAGTCAGTATGTTAAAAGTGTGTCTCTACATGAAAAACTACATATTTTATATTACTTAGAAACATAGTCACTAGACCAATGAAACTTTACAATTTTAAGTAACCAATGAAATATACAAAGGGAATTAACCAATAGATATAAAGTGATTAACATTAGGTTTTACCAGAGGCAAGCTATGGTTTCACACCTAATCAAATATGGTGACAAAAGATTAGATCTTAACATTCCAATCGATCTCTAATTAATTCTAAATTTCTCTGATTTAGTCTTAAGTGTAAGTGTAAGTAAGTCAGTATGTTAAAAGTGTGTCTCTACATGAAAAACTACATATTTTATATTACTTAGAAACATAGTCACTAGACCAATGAAACTTTACAATTTTAAGTAACCAATGAAATATACAAAGGGAATTAACCAATAGATATAAAGTGATTAACATTAGGTTTTACCAGAGGCAAGCTATGGTTTCACACCTAATCAAATATGGTGACAAAAGATTAGATCTTAACATTCCAAAATCAAAGGTGCTAAAAGCAAAATCTTATTACAAAGTTGACTTGATTGATAAAAGAAACTCAAAATGATTGAACCTAAAAGATGTAAAAACATGTCCAGTAAATCTTAACAATTGGGATAAAAATGCCAAACTGTATCAAAATCCTCTGTATTAAAACATAAAAGACTTGACAAAAGTAGATCTCAAAGAAAGATTAATTTCTTGTGAGGAAAAAGGGAAGTTTTAACAATTATGCAATATTATCTAATATTTTGCATATAACAAAATATTAGATTTATTGCTAGGTTACACATTACCGCTCCTTGAAAAATGATTGTCCTCAATCATATGCTAACAGGTAACAATCAAATGGAATGGAATAACATAGCATATAGTAATGTAATACAAATTTACATATTAAATAAAAATACTTTTTTTTTTTTAAATACATACAACTTTCTCACTGGCTAGCCCTCTTTCACACTTTCTTGCGTACATCCGACTCTCGTACCATTCAATAGTTTAGTCATATCAATTCATGAAATAGTATTGTAATTATTATAACATTTCAAAAGTTGAAATAATAGTGGTATGTGTATAAGAATAGCAATGAACTTCAATTTCCTAAAGCAATGACTTTTATCTGACTGATAACCAGTACATCGATCAAAAGGAAATATTGCTGTTGTTACAGAAGAAACAACATTATTGCAATAAAATAGAAGTAAAAATGCAGCTACCATTTGTGAAATGGATGTCTACATACACATATATTTGTCACATAAAGAAATAATCTTCTTTCTTTTCTGGCTTTTCATAAGTATGATACTCAACCTTTTTTTTTCACTTGATAAGCCATGATGCATTTTTCTTTTGAAAACACATGCTTTGCTACCGAAATAGTGTAACAGAATGCAAACGCAACTTACCTGGTTGGTTGAGGATAGATTATAAGGATATATTTTATTAACACTTTTACTTTGAATAATCGTATCCTTTGAGGATGTATAATTCATGGCAGTAGTACTGCTTACATGTTTTATAACTGCTGCAACTTTTTTTTTTTGTAGGTAGACTATAAGTATGAATATATATCTTTGTTTTTTTTTTTGGTTTAGTCTACTACTTAAATACAATATATTTTGCATTGCTCTTAGGCATATTCTTTTGTTTTGTTCTAATGGAACTTTTTCTTCATGAACTGAAATGAGGATGCAATATACCATTTAACTTTGTTAATTTTCAGTCACTAAAATATAACATAATATAAACAATAATAAATTTATGTAATATGAATTTCTCATATTTGGCATATTTGTGATAGACATGAATATAATTTATTGAACTTTGATATCTTTTTTTTTTGTCTTCACAATGCTTTTTTTTTTTTAATGCTTTCTAGGGATCTAGATGCCTTTGTTTTTAATATGTGGAAGACCCTTGTTTCTGAAATATGTTTTCAAATCTGCATGCAATGTGGGAATGCCTTCCTCTTATTTTTCTTTTGTAAGTGAAATTACAATCATTCTGTGATATAATGCCCCATAGGTATCAAAAACAGTTGCCAACTGTAACATGTCAATCTATAACATTGGGTTTACGGTATCAGAGCATTAGCCATTTATTTTTCAGTTGGTCTTCCTTATAAGAAAAACATGTTCTTTTTTTTTTTAGACTTCACTTTCTTATAGGACTCAATTATCAATTCTGCCCATATTTGATTTAAATATTTTGCCAGGCTGTTTTATTTTGGCACCTACTCTGAACAAAAATTGGCGTACAAATTTAAGTGGAACTTGAAAGAAAGAAAGCCAGATAGGTTCATGTGAGTTTTGACAGTGGACTTTGAAATACGTAGTTTCTAAGGGATTATCCATGTCATTGGTGAAAACTGCTCTGACCATTTTAGCTTCCTTGGCTGTTCCATCATCCATAAGAGCAGTTGTATTGTGCCACTCCTTAATGTCCATTTGTTGAAGACAGTCAAATAGTTTATTGAGGTATGGCTGCATTTGTCTCTTTCTCTCTGAAATCCGGAAAGGAACTCCACATTTTGCTGCCGTATGTTCAACAGGCCTGTAGGTATAAATCTTTTGATTGGATAGGTCATAGGTTTCGCAGTATCCTACAACCTGCTCTTTATCGCAATAAGGACCAGGTAGAGGTCCTTCTGGCATGGAGTCAAAGAAACGGTTCTTCTTTAACAGGGGACGTTTTCTCTCCCTTCCACTCATGGTTCTGTGAACATGGTATTCTCGGATGAAAACTTCTGGTATGGTTGATGCGTATTCCCAGGTGCTTGGTTTTGCTGGATCTTTCCACTTGATTCTGTAGTACAGTGTGTTTTTGTCTCGTTTTGATTGGATGATTCTGTCTATTTGTTCAGTTGGAAAGAGTTGTGGTTTTGATTCAGTTTGAGTGGTAGTTTGTGATTGCTGCTGTGTTTGTATGTCTGTCTGTGAAGGGATAGTAGTTTGTGTGTCGTCTTGCTGTGGTGTTTGATATGAGGTGGTTGGTTGAGTGACCGTTTGTGTGTCTGTTGGTTTTGACTTGGATTTCTTTACTTTTGCTGTATGTTTTGGATTTTTGGGGTGCTTGCCTTTGCTTTGTGTTTGTGTGGTATCTTGTTGTGTTTGGTTGGTTTGTGTACATGGTTGCTCTGCAGCTGTGTTTGTTTGTGGGTGTGGTTGTGTTTCAGTGAGTTGTTCTGGGTTGAGTGGGTGTGTGAGGTGCTCATACTCAGGTGGTATATTTGTGGGTCTATCTGCAGGATCCAAGTATGGCTTTAGGTGTGTGGCATTTACCAGTACTTTTACTTCTTTGTTGTCTCGGCAGCGCCTGAGCTTGTATGTATTGTGAGGCCCACTATATACAATATAGTATGGCCCAACCCATTTCCTGTGGAGCTTTGGAGCCATTCAGATATATAAGAATGACTACATTTTGATAAAATAAAAACAAAATGAGTTAAAACTGGCTTAAAATGAGTATTATTGCCTCTTTAACCTTTTGGCTGCTAAGTGGGATACACTGAATTTTGCAGACATTTCCTAGAACACTGAATTTTGCAGACATTTCCTAGATCATGATCAAACTGCACAGAATGTGCAGTCTGAGCTTAGATTCACACTGTCTGTTTTAGGAGATGGAACCCCTCAAAACTAACCTTTGAAATAACAGTATATGGGTTTTTACTATTAGATCAAAAGTTTCATTTTAGGCCAGTCAACCTAACCGAAAAAAGCACCAAACTTGGAACTAATTGCAAAAGAAATGATTTTGTCATTTTTGTTTCATGTGATACCTCGGTAATATCAAGAAAAAAGTTGCAGGCTGAACTATGAGGGGAAGTTACCAAAAAATGTCTTCAAATAGGTCCACCATAAATTTCCCATCATCGTCTAGTTTTTCAACAAAATGCCATTTTATGCAAATTACTCAATGGAAAATGATGTCTTGTTACCTAATTTGTGAAATTGGTATTGTAGGACAGATTGTAATGTCAATATCATTTGTTTTAAGATTAAAACAAGAAAAAAAATAGAAGTTGATTGTTGCCAAACCATATCAATTTACCCCACCCACTTAGCCTATGATGCATTTCTCATTTTTTTGTAAATTAATGAATTGCAACACACTAAATACATATGATACATATATCTGTTTGAAATAAAATCTTTATATGGCAAAACATCATTATCATGTGCATATATAATGAACATTAAGATCCAAAAAAACCCAAAAAAACATTAAAATTTTGCCTTTTAATATAAATTATTGCAAAGGAACAATCAAATTTAGAATTCTTACAGCACTACAGTTGCCAATATTGCAACATTTCCCTTTTCAATTCAACTTTTTAACCCTTTTATTAACAATCCCATGTTTTACTTGTCTGACATGCATACATTTTGATAAGTTTTGAGAAACTTTAGGCGAAAGTGGATCAAGACGAGCAAGTTCTCTTATATCCAAAGTATTTTCTTCAGTAAAAACCTGCATTATCTCCTGTTAGATGGCATTCTACAAATACTCATCTATCTAATTTGGGCATCCTGGGTACAAAACCGGACTACTTTTCTACGCGACAACTGTTACTTTGAATTTCAAATTGAAATTAATCTTCACTTAGTAAAACGCTACCTGCTGCCATTCATTTAGATATGCTCAGCAGTTTAGATAAATCTGGAGCTAAGACAAGCCTGATTTTTTCTCAAACATATTGATAGAAGCCATTTTCTCCATTGCCACTTTATAGCGCGTATTTCTACAATCTCCTCAGTATCGGGGGAGGGTGATGCGTCATATAAGACAGGTCGAATCTTCGAAGAATATGACATGCGCAGACAACGTATAAACCTGTATAAACGTGTCACGTTTATTTTTTCATCTGGAGGAACTTTAGATTTAGCAGTGTAAACAATTTCGGTGTCTTTAGTCTAGAACAAAGTTTGGCAGCAAAACTTTTAGCAGCTTCAAGTACAACACTGTCAATATTTAAATCGAAATCAAGCTCTGAAAACCCAGATAACCAGCATTTCCTCTCCTAGATATTGGATTCTGTCCTTTCACTCACAAACTCTGAAATTTGAGACACATTTAATTTGTGGAGTACAAGTGTTTAGCATTTGGACAAATCTAATTTTCTCGTCTTTGGTAAAGGGTTAAATTAGTACTTGTCACTATTGAATTTTAATCTTTCTCTCCCGACCCCATTGGACTTTGGATTTGCTACAGCATTCAACAGTTGTATACATTGAGGAAAAGAGGGAAATTGCCAGTAACGGGTAGTTCCCATTCCCCCATTCCCCCCCCCCCCTCCCATTTTATATAGTTATCATTCTTACAAAGTCTGTTCTTTTTTCATCTGGAGATTCCTTCAAGTTTAGTCCAGTATATTAACAGGGAATGGCTGTACAAATACAAAGAAACTAATCATAATCACATGATAACATCGCATATATGAACACATTTTGCATTTATAATACCTTGCCTGCTTCGCCTCACTTACAACACTGTGAGGTTGTTCAGTGATCTAGAATGCAGTTCAGTTCCTCCAGATATGCTATGCAAAGTTATGGAGGGATTGTTGGGGTTTAGCGCTGTTGTACACAGATTATTTTCGAGTCATATATATTGTTTGCTTGTCTAATGTTTGACCTAAAAAAGCCACATCGCCAAACTTTTTTGATGAGAGCATTGTGTTTTTGATTAATTGGCTTATGCCTGCCCATTAATGAACTGATCAACCATCCTTATGGTCATGCTCGATAATACAAGCATCACAAACATGCTCATTCTTCCAACACCAAACTCTAGTGCTACGACCCTCTAGCCTCTGGTGTAGATAATGGAATCCTATACTCATTTGAGAACAGAAAACAGTTCATTTGAAGCCTGTATAATGGATGTGTCTGTTTGGCCATGGTAATCTTTTCTCCTCCGTTCCATGAATAACACTGCTTTGCATGGACGCCTCTTATTATGAGAGTTAGGTGCTGTAGACTCACTAACTCATCGGTAAATATCATGTAAGATTGATTGTTTTCGTAAAGGCTTTTCGGCCCATTTCGGCAGCTTCTGTCTTTTAATATTAGAGTTAAGGGCCATAGACCTTAAAAATCAGTGCTCTTCTTGAGGAAATAGAGAACATCTCATAGCAAGGACTAACTTCACATTTTTGTTAATGAAAGAAAGCTGGCAAGTTTTGATAAATTCAAGGACTTTTTGTATCATATTCTATTTAAAAGGCTTTAGCAAGGTATTGAAAATATATGAATCTCTGAATGTAATACCACTTAATTACATAAAGGGAAAATCTATTCAAAACTTGTTATTTTCGGGCTAATTCTTATAAATTACAACCAGTGTTGTTTACATGTATTGCGTTTATACAGTAGAGAAACAAATTATATATCTTCAAGTCATACCATTTTCACAAACTTTTCAAAAAGTACCAATCAATAGATTAATCAAAACGTACATTAGCTTTTAAATGGGTAAGTTCTATTGTTCTTTTTCTCAAGGTATCTGCTTTTTCATTGGCAGAATTTCACTGAATTTATTTTGATAAAATAAGTCGATATTGTGCTTTATTGTCATATTTTGAGCGTATCGTTTGCTCCAATTTTTAGGCTGAAAAATCTTATAGTATTCATTCATTGGTTCTCCCAATTGTAAATGATTCACCAGTAAATTCTTCTTTTGGACACATCAATCATTTTCTCAAAGGCAAAACACTGCATTTATCTTAAAAATCACCTTATAATCTAAATCTGATGATTATCATAAGTTGTGTAAATGTAATACATGTATCTTATTTTGTTTCAGGTTCACAAGGAATGCTCAAAGATTAATATTATAATTCTGTTAAGAAAACAAGCATGCTTTCGTTCTACAAGAATAGTAAGTCTAAACTGCTCTCAGCACTAATGTAAGACCGTCTGTGTTTCATTGCTGAAGGGTTAAATTTTTAATCAAGGGGACCTTGAATGAAATTCTGCTAGTGTCATTGATCGTATTTGCCTGTAAATGCCTATTTTGAAGACATCAGCCATTTTTCTAAAAGAGGAAAACGCTACATTTGTGATAAAAATCTCCTTATAATCTAAATCTGTTGACTATCATAAGTTGTGTACATGTAGCATCTTCTTTTGTGTTTCATGGTCACAGGGAATGCTTAAAGATAAACATTATAATTCTGTTAAGAAAACAAGCATACTTTCATAGTAAAAGTATAGTAGGACTAAACAGCTCTCAGCACTTACGCAAGATCACCTGTTTCATTGCTGAAGGGTTGGATTTTTAATCAAAGCGACCTTGAATTAAATCCTACTAGAGTCATTTGTCACATGCAAGTATCTTTTTGATAGGGAGTTTAGCCCTTTGAAACCAATGGACCACATGATTAAGTAAAGTTAACTGTCATATCCATCGGTGAAACATTGGTGAAAACCAGTAAAGCCTGCTAAATCATCAAACACTAAATTAAAGTTTTAACGTGCTTCAACTTTTGTTGTAAAATCGATATGAATTAGACTACCATTCATCTTGTTGTTATGAATGCTCAACTAGTTGGGTTTGAAATTAATTCATTCAATCTATTTTCAGCTTAAATATTATTTATCTATTTGAATGAGACAATTCAAGTACAAATAAATTGAACAGAATGTTTGAATACAATACATTTAAAAAGAAAACCTAAAATGTTAATTGTAAATTAAAAGTAATTACACACTAAAAGAAATAATTTCGGGAAATCGATAACGATGCGGTGAAATTCAGACACTCCTGCGCTACCGTACTTTATTTGCAACCATCGCTTGTAGTGACGTCATCAAATTTTATCAACATCTGTAGGTTTCTTTCACACTTGGCAGTTGGCACCGACACGAAAAGATGGCTCGGAAAATCATTCTGTTATCTTATAAATGACATTTTGGCGATCTATCAAACTGATGTACAATTTTGTAGACAATGAAGTGGGTATTACATGATCTGACACTCGTTAGTTGGTCATCGACGATTTTGAAATAGTGGACCTTAAAATTGAAGTCGATTTTCGAATTTAAACATCAATCTGTTATAAAAGATACCAGTGAGTGAGAGATAAAAATACCTTTAAAGTCATCGTAGAAGTTTCGTTCATACATCGGTAGATTAAATTTCTTTGTCAAAGTACGTTTTGCTGGTCCTCCTCCTCTGTGTTTACATTTAACTCACAGAATGGCGCGTGATAACTTTGACGTAAGTTGCATAGTATTGAATACGGTGGCTATTCGGGCCATCGTCGAGCACGTATATTTTTACCGAAACTTGCAATTTTAATTTACAAATAACTCTTTTCAGGCAATGAATTTTCAGTGCAATTTTTTTTCTTGTGATTATTATGTTTGTTTTCTTTCGTGGAATGTAAAAATAAAAACTTTTGCAATTAGTTCCAACCCATCTGTTAGTTTGACTGGACTATTTCAGTTATTTACCAGGATACGGGTTAATCAATGCTGTTTAAATGTGTCTAAAGAGGGAATATAGCAGTCATCTTATTTTTCAACTTTTTTTAGCTCACCTGATCACAACGTGCTCAAGGGGAGCTTTTAGGGTCACTGGGTGTCCGTCGTGCGTCGTCCGTTGTCTGTCGTCAACAATTCTTTAAACATCAACTCCTCCTAAACCGCTGGGCCAATTTGGACCAAACTTAGCAGGAATGTTCTTTAGGAGGTCCTCTTAAAAAGTTTTCACAGAATTTGATTCTGTCAAAAACTCTGGTTGCCATGGCAACCAAATGGAATTTTTTAGCAAATTCTTTAAAAGTCTTCTCCATCTGAAACCGCTAGCCGGATTTTGAAATTATTTCACAGATATGTTCCTTGGCTGACCCTTTTCAAAAAGTGTTCGTGAAATTTTGATCTGTCAAAAATTGTGGCTCTGGTGAATGGGGGCTTCTTGCACTATACAGAAATCAAGGAATTCTTTAAAAATCTTCTCTTCTGAAACCGCTGGTCGGATTTTGAAATAATTTCACAGATATGTTCCTTGGGTGACCCTTTTCAAAAAGTGTTCGCGAAATTTTGATCCGTCAAAAAATGTGGCTCTGGTGAATGGGGGCTACTTGCACTATACAGAAATCAGGGAATTCTTTAAAAATCTTCTTCTCTGAAAACGCTGGTCGGATTTTGAAATAATTTCACAGATATGTTCCTTGGGTGACCCTTTTCAAAAATTGTTCGTGAAATTTTGATCCGTCAAAAAATGTGGCTCTGGTGAATGGGGGCTACTTGCACTATACAGAAATCAAGGAATTCTTTAAAAATCTTCTCCTCTGAAACCGCTGGTCGGATTTTGAAATAATTTCACAGATATGTTCCTTGGGTGACCCTTTTCAAAAATTGTTCGTGAAATTTTGATACATCAAAAAATGTGGCTCTGGTGAATGGGGGCTACTTGCACTATACAGAAATGAAGGAATTCTTAAAAAATCTTCTTCTCTGAAAACGCAGGTCAGATTTTGAAATAATTTCACAGAGTTGTTCCTTGGGTGACCCTTTTCAAAAATTGTTCGCAAAATTTTGATTGGTCAAGAAACATGGCTCTGGTGAATGGGGGCTACTTGCACTATAGGGAAATGAGGAAATTCTTAAAAAATTTTTCTTCTCTGAAACCGCTGGTCAGATTTTGAAATAATTTCTCAGGGATGTTCCTTGGGTGACCCTTTTCAAAAAGTGTGTGTGAAATTTAGATTGGTCAAGAAACATGGCTCTGGTGAATGGGGGCTACTTGCACTATATGGAAATGAAGAAATTCTTGAAAATTCTTCTTCTCAGAATTTAACCCCTAGTCAGATTTTAAAATAATTTGACAGAGATGTTCCTTGGGTGATCCTTGCTCTTGTGAATGGGGGCTACTTGCGCTATATGGACATGATGAAATTCTTGAAAATTCTCTTTCTCTGAAACCCCTGGTCAGATTTTAAAAGAAATTTTCCTAAATGTTCCTTGGGTGACCCTTTTCAAAACTTGTTCGTAAATTTTGATCCATCAAGAAACATGGCTCTCGTGGATGGGGGATACTTGCTCTTATACAGAAATGAAGAATTCTTAAAAATTCTTCTTTTTGAAACTGATGGTCAGATTTCGAAATTAATTTTACAGGTGACCTTTTGAAAATTGCTTAGCAAAATTATAAATTTGGTTCCAATGTTTCAATACCTCAAAAAAATAATAGGCTATGGTCATCTCAAAAATTCAGGTGAGCGATCCAGGGCCATATTGGCCCTCTTGTTTACTTTTATGTCTAATAATACAAATAGTGCATGACTTCTAGAGAGTCTGTAGGTGGTAGGAATGGATGAAAATAGCCATTGATTTTGTATCAGTTCTGACAAATGGAAAATGCATGATGATTGATTATGCATTAAACCTATTGCTTTGGTCCTCTTGTAGCCTTACCTAATGACAATGTTTTTTAACCCTTAGTTCTTTACTAAAAGACAAAGTTTTAGACTTGTACAAATTGAAGACATTTGCAGACGACAAAATAAATGTGAATCAAAAATTGAAAATTCAAGTTGCAAAGGGTAGAAAACATTGTGGGAAAAGGAGAAAATGCTGGTTACCAGCATTTTCTCCTTTTCCCACAATGTTTTCATAAGCTTACTTTCTCAGGGTCTTTAAAAGTCAGAATTGTGTGGTAAAGAGTTAATTCTTTACCAAACGACAAAATTTTAGACTCCTCCAAATTCAAAGTATTTGCAGATGACAAAATGAAAGTATCTGAAAATTTAAAATTTGTGTTGTGAATTGTAGAAAACATTGTTGCAAAAGGAGAAAATTCTGGTCACCAGCATTTTCTCCTTTTCCCACAATGTTTTCAAAGGGCTTCTGTTTCAGGGTCGTAAAAACCAGGGATTGTTTGGTAAAGAGTTTTAACCTGCTAAAGTAGTTAACTCATTACCAAACAACAAAATTTAAGTTTGTTCAAAATGAAAGCATTTGCAGATGACAAAATAAAATTGACTGGAAAGTTGAAATTTGTTTTGTGAGGAATAGAAAACATTGTGGGAAAAGGTGAAAATGCTGGTTACCAGCATTTTCTCCTTTTCCCACTATGTTTTCTAGAGGCTTGACTTTCTCAGGATCGTCAAAAGTAGGGATTGTGTGGTAATGAGTTGAATTAAACTTCATCTGATAGTAGAAACCTAAAAGTTGCTATTTTAAACTTACCTTTTGGCAAAAAATCCCTCTTTATCTGACCGAGTAGATCCAAGATCAGACTTCCTATAATGTGCAGTCTGATATTAATCTACACTGTTTTGCTAAATGTCAGAGTCATGCCTAGCAGCCAAAAGGCTAAGTGTTGCTTACAGGTACATCAAAAGCATTTGCAGACAACCTAAAGCTTGGATCAAATGTTTGGAATTGCTTTTAAGATTTTTTTTTTCCAGTTTTACAACTTCGATTCAAATCCATCAGTTGCTGCTTTTCCTCAAAGACAGAATTAACACTTTACCACACAATACCAGCATTTTCCCCTTTTCCAACAATATTTTCTTCCCTGTGGAGGAAAAAATTCATCTTCTGAGCCAAATTTAAATTGTTGTCTGCAAAATAAATGCTTTCAATTTGGACAAATTTTCAATTTCGTCATTTGTGAAAGACAATAGACTGAATGAAACACTTCCATCATAAGTTTCATAACTATGGGGAAGTATGAGTATTATGAAAACAATGGAAACCAGCATTTTTTTCCTTTTCCTGCATTTCCTTGCTTTCTTACCCAAGACAAATGCTATCAACTGAGGCAAAAAGAAAAAAAGAATGAAATCTAAATCTAAAATGTGTTTCAATTTCAGTCACACCATTTAAAAGCATGGCAATTATTGTGAAGACTGACAGTCTATCAGTCTACATTTGGTCCATGTGCTAGTCTCTGGCAGAAGAAATTATTCTAAAACTAGGTAAAAAATAAACAAATGATATGCTAATATGGCTCCAGCAGCTCATTGGAAAAGCTTTTAAATCTGAATGCAACCTCTTTAAAACTTGACTGCTAAAAATACATTCCAAAATGAACCTTAGATACTTTCAGCTTAAAGTCTTCACGCAACAAGGCATTAGAGATCCGAAATCAGACTATGAGAGTTAATCCCAGTAACATCCCATCTCCTCCTAAAGATATATTTTTTTTCATTCTTCAAGGGCCTAAAAGATTACCAGTAATTATTATTAATAGTATTTACAGAGAAGTATGATATTGTTGGAACAAGAAAAAATGCTGTTAACTAGCATTTTCTTGTTTCCCCACAAAGTTTTATATCCTTTCGATGGCAAATAACTTGAGCCACACCAAATTTGTAGTTTGAATATGCTTACAATTTGGACAAAGCCAAAATTTTGTTGTTTGGCGAGGAGTTAAAAATTTCCTTCCCAGAATAATACAGTGCCTTATGTCAAATAACGCACAATAGGATTGAACATGGAAAAATCTCAAGGGAAATTTTCAAGTATCATGATCTGGTCAGGAACTTGAATTGACATTAGTCCATTCCCAGTCGAATCAGTCATTTACATGACGTTGGCAAAATGTGAAATTTTTTCAGGATCACAGAATGTTTTGATGTATGATGTACCTATAAAGAACTGAAAATGTGGTGACAAATGCAGAAATTGCTAGTGAACATTAAATCTACTTTTCCAGTTGTCATTACAGGTATCTTTTCCCTGTCTGCAACATCATCATGATGCAATTGACAAAACATAGGGAATTTTCATGTAAGCCAAGCCTACCATGCTTTTTTTTATTTACAGGCGTCTATACTGGGTTGATGCAAAATCACTGGCAGTGCTATCATGTGACCTTGGTGGTAAGACTGTCAAAACAGAAGTGAAATATAAGAAAATAACCAGAGGCAAGCCAGGCTTTGGGCTTATAGTATTTGGAAACACAGCTGTTGTGAGCACTTGGATGAACACAGCTATCTACTCCATTTTACTTGGTTCCAAACGTACAATTTGGCAACAAGAAACTAAGAACCTTGGCACCAGAGAATTGTTCCATATGGTCAGCTTGAACCAAGCAACACAGCCCATGAGTAAGTTACTATTTAACATATTGCCCCCTTCATTTAACTTATATTGCTTGCTTGTATGAGACCTCTTTAAAGAGGAAAAAAAAGGAGAATCTGTGAAACAATGATTTCATAGTCTGCTGCAAGTTTGGAAGCCATTTTCTGTAGTCTTTGGAAAGATATGTAGTGATAAATGCTAGTTTCAAGACAATTTCTATTCTCATCAAGCCTTTCAAGTATTCAAATTACATAGACTTTAAAGAATGGAACTACATTAATCTATGATGTAAAGCATCTTTGGTATAAGGAAAAACAGCTCATATGAATCGAGGAAATGGACTAATGGTATGGATTGGAACACCACCTTATTTCATATGCAGTTTTTGATGAAAAATATATACTGTTTTAATCTTTACCAACCAATGAAATTTTACCTTTGTCTTAATTGAAAGCATTTGGAGATGACTCAAAAATTGAAACTTGACCGTAGAGAAATAGAAAACATTGTGTGAAAAGGAGAAAATACTATCTACCAACATCTTCTCCTTTTCCCACAATGTGGTAAATGCATCTCTATGAAGGACTATGCCAAACAAGTTATGACATAAAAATGGATCCATAAAATCCATTTTGGTCTGCCAACCAAATGAGTCCTGAGATACATGTAGAATGGTCCTGGGACATACAGAAAATGAACAAAAAAGCAAAAAGGATTGGCCAAGGTTAGCCTCTACAGACTGAACAGGCTGATTACGGTGGATACTTTTTGCAGATGCATTAACCCATTACCACACAATCCCTACTTTTGATGCCCCTGAGAAAGAAGCCTTTTAAAAACACTGTAGGAAAAGGAGAAAATGCTGGTAACCATGACTTATTTATAGTTGATTTTCTTCTGTTTTAAAGCGTACCATCCGTGTATGGAAGAGGATAATGCTGACTGTTCACACTTGTGTCTTCCTGGTCAGAGAAACAAGTATAAATGTACTTGTCCAACATATGGAGGGCTTGCCTTGGCTTCTGATGGTAAAACATGTCAAGGTAAAAGACTTGAAATGTGTACTTCAGATCATTGTATTTTAACTTTTTCATGTACAATCCTAACTTTTAACAACCCTAAGAAAGAAACCTTTTGAAAATATTGTTGGTAAAAGAGGAAATGCTGGTAACCAGTATTTTCTCCTTTTCCAGCTATGTTTTCTACCTTTTCCAAAACACATTTCAAATTATATTCAGTTTATTTCAGTGCACCTGTCTTAACCCTTTCCTATACAACAAATTTTGGACTCTTCCAAACCAAAAGTATTTGCAGATGACAATTTTAGATTTGGAGAAAATGGCAGAAAATTCTCAAAAAAGGTAGAAAACACTGTGGGAAAAGGAGAAATTGCTCGTTACAAGCAATTTCTTCTCTTCCCACAGTGTTTTCAAAAGACTTGCACTGCAGACACGTAAAGACTAGGGCTTGTTTGAAAAAGGGTTGAATTCATGTATTGTAAGATTTTCTGACCAAAGCACCCTGAAGTTGACAATCAACTTTTTCAATTTTCAGTCAGATTTATTATGTGTACATGACCGTGCTGTGCTCTCTGATAAATTGCTGACAGTTGTCATTTTACCTTTCTATTTTCAGTTCCAAAAGACATATTACTTGCTACATTTAGTAACCATGGTAAATCTGGTTTCTACACCAGTGGAGACATTGGTTTTGTGTCCTTGGATCCCAATTGTTCAAGGGAGGTAACTCTTATAAGCCAATCCAGGGAACCAGGAGCTATTGCATATGATCCAGTGGAACAGGTAGTAGATCTAGACTATAAACAATATCAGAAACATTTCCCAAAACTTTTAACATTGGAACCAGTCATGTTCAAATGGATCCAATATACACACATGTATGTCATCATTCATGAAAATCTAACATTTTTTTTTTCTCATTTATCAAACTCAATTTGCACAATACACTAGAAATTAATCAACTGCGTATTAGACTTACTATGAATGTTAGCATGAAGATTCAGATATGTGTACTTTTGTAATTTCAGGTCAAGATCAAACTGCTTGAGCAGTCTGATCTTAGATTTACGCAGTTAGATTTTCAGAGTAATCCAAGCCAATCTTAAAGTCAAATTACAATATTTGAGTCTTTCACCTGTCCTACAGAATCAAGATATTCTGCTGGTGTTAGAAACAACAAAGTAAAGCATGTTTATGTTGTCCAGAAATAAAACCTCATCAGCCTGTAAACTTTTTACCAAATGACAAAATTTTAGTCTTATCCAAATTGAAAGTTTTTGCAGATGACACATTGAATGTGACTTACCGGTAAATAAAGAAATTTGTATGTGACAGGCTAGAAAGCATTTTTGGAAAAGGAGAAAATGCTTGTAACCAGCATTTTCTCATTTTCCCACAGTATTTTCTAAAGGCTTCTTCCTCAGGGTCTTCTTAAGCCATCAATGTGTGGTAAAGGGTTAAGATTGTTTGAATATCTCGGCTAAAATGGTTATTTTTCAGATGGTATATTGGAGTGATCAAGATACATTTGACAGTACTATATACCGAGTCAGACTAGATGGAACTGAGAAGTCCATGTTGTTAAACAAATCTCATGGTCTTGGACAAGTCGAAGGTAACAGTTGATGGATATATTAGTGTTCATCACAAAAAACTTTGTTATGTACTTGCAGTAGATGAAGCTAGTGTTTGAGGACATTAATAGAACACAAGCAATTACTTGTGCATGACTGAACACTCTTTTGCAGGCAGTTTAGATTAAGGTCAGACTGCACTGAATATGCAGTCCGATCTTTGATTCTGATAATCTGAAATGTTATGATTATTTAGTTGGAAGAACTTTGAAATCACAATATTTTGGTTTTTACTGTCAGATGTAAATTTCAATTTAATTTGTTTAGTAATTAGAGGGTGAAAACTTTGTTCATCATAGTAAAACAGAACCTACGAGATACAATGTGCGCTATGTAGATTTTAGATGGCTGCCTTTAAGTTTCTTCCCTTGAACTTACATAATTATGTGACCCATCACGCAAAAAGGGACCTGGGAACTGCGAAAAGTGTCAACCCTGGGCAGGCTGACCGAGGTTGAAACTTTTTGCTTTAATGACATTTTCTGTATGATAAGTGGTCATTGTACCTTGTTTTACAATCATTTTTGAATTATCAACTTATCCTGGCCTGCACTATCATTGATCTGTTTTCATCTGATTGATGTACAGAATTCCCAGATAGTCCTTTTTTTGTTTTATGACATTTCCACGTTTTCTTTGTAGGTTTAGCCTTTGACTCTGAGACAGGTTTGCTGTATTTTACAAGTTTTGGAATATACCATGGTTCACATGATGAATCAAATTACTCTTGGCATCGAGTGGAAGCTGTGCATGTGCATACGGGCAGTCGTAGAACCATACTCTGTGATGTGTCTAAACCTACATCTTTGGTATTGGACAAAAAACAACAGTATGTGCCCTTTTCAGAAATAGATTTATTATATATCTGCTTTGTTAGCTCCACTGGCTAAAGGCTAGCTGGCTTATGTCATGGCTCGTTGTCCATCATACGTCCATGAGTCCGTCCGTCCATGCATTAACTTTTTTTTTAAACATCTTCTCTGAAACTACCCATCCAATTTTGATGAAACTTCACAGAAATGATCCTGACATGGTCTTCTTCAGAATCGTTTGAAAGAATTTAAAATCTTTAAAAACTCTGGTTGCCATGGCAACAAAACTGAAAAATTTTGAAAATCTTTGAAAATCTTCTTGTTTGAAACTGTATGGCCTAGGGCTACCAAATATGGCATGTAGCTTTATCTAGTGGACTTCTACCAAGTTTCTTCACATTATAGCCCTTGGGTCAAAATTGGCCCCGCCCCCGGGGTCACAAGTTTTACATGGGCTTATTTAGGGAGAACTTTAAAATTCCTCTTCTACCTAGGCATAGGGCCTAGGGCTACCAAATTTGGCATGTAGCTTTTTCTAGTAGTCCTCTACCAGGTTTCTTCAAATAATAGCCCTTGGGTTAAAATTGGCCCTGCCCTGGGGGGTCACAAGTTTTACATGGGCTTATTTAGGGAGAACTTTAAAATTCCTCTTCTACCTAGGCATAGGGCCTAGGGCTACCAATTTTGGCTTGTAGCTCTATCTAGTGACCTCTACCAAGGGTGTCCAAATTATAGCCCTTGGGTCAAAATTGGCCCTGCCCCGGGGATCACAAGTTTTAGATGGGCTTATTTAGGGAGAATGTAAAAAGTCCTCTTCTACTTAAGCATAGGGCCTAGGGCTACCAAATTTGGTATGTAGCTTTATCTAGTGGACCTCTACCCAGGGTGTCCAAATTATAGCCCTGCGGTCAAAATTGGCCCCGCCCCGGGGGGGTCACAAATTTTACCTGGGCCTATTTAGGGAGAACTTTAAAATTCCTCTTCTACCTAGGCATAGGGCCTAGGGCTACCAAATTTAGCATGTACATGTAGCTTTATCTAGTGGACCTCTACCCAGGGTGTCCAAATTATAGCCCTGCGGTCAAAATCGGCCCTGCCCCAGGGGTCACAAGTTTTACATAGGCTTATATAGGGAGAACTTTAAAATTCCTCTTCTACCTAGGCATAGGGCCTAGGGCTATCAAATTTGGCATGTAGCTTTATCTAGTGGACTCCTACCATGGATGTCTAAATTATAGGCCTGCGTTCAAAATTGGTCCCGCCCTGGGGGTCACAAGTTTTACATTGGCTTATATAGGGAGAACTTTAAAATTCCTCTTCGACCTAGGCATAGGGCCTAGGGCTATCAAATTTGGCATGTAGCTTTATCTAGTGGACCTCTACCATGGGTGTCCAAGTTATAGCCCAGGGGTCAAATTTGACCCCGTCCCTGGGAGTCACAAGTTTTACATGGGCTTATACAGGGAAAACTTCCAAAATCTTCTTGCACCTAACCATAAGGGCTAGGGCTATCAAATTTTGCATGTAGTGTTATCTATGGGGTCTCTACCAAGGATGCCCAAATTATAGCCCTGGGATCAAAGTTTTACATAGGCCCATATAGAGAAACTTTAATAATTTATTCGTACATAGCCATAAGGCCTAGGGATACCAAATTTTGCATGTAGCTTTATCTAATGGGCCTCTACCAAGAGGGCCCAAGTTTGACCCCACGCCAGGGGTCACAAGTTTTACATTGGCTTTTACAGTGAAAACTTGATAAACCTGTCTTATGGGTCACATATTTTACAGGGTCTTTTAAAGAGCAAACTTGTTTTACCAGGCTTTTTATTAAGCAAGAATAAAAAATCTTCTTGTTTATTACCACACATTCTAGACCAGTCCTGTTTTATCTGGTATGTGGCTGTATCTTGTGGACCTCCACGAGGATTCAAGTAATTGTAGCTTTGTGGCCAAAAATTGCTTTGCCCTGGGATCATAAGTTTCTTGAAGGATTTTATAGAAGAAAATTCTGTTTAAAACCAATTGGCCAAGTATTGTAATGTTTGGCTTGTACTGTTTTGACTTAGTAGCCAGTGGAGCAATACAGGGCCATCATGGCCCACTTGTTTTTTACAATTTCATTCATCTTTCATTTATATGAATATCACAAAGACCAGTGTGCTTTCCATATTCCTCCTGTTTCTGTTCTATGGCTGATAGACAGCCTATGAGTCTGCTTTCTCGCATCACCAGTAATCTAGAGTTCTAACTCTTTACTACACAGCAAAATTTTAGACCTAGTATTTGCAGATGACAGTTTCAAAATGGCTCAAATGGTGCAATTTTGCTTTGAAAGGGTTGAAAACTATAGGAAAAGCAGAAAATGCTGGTCTGAGCTTTGTCTTCTTTGCAGCCAGTGGCCATTTTTTCTCTAACATTGCAGACACTTGTATATCATTGATGCTGGACCTCCTACTCGTATTATACAGTCTGACCTGGATGGAGGTAACTTTACTGTCCTAGATATAAGGCCACTAACTAATCCAGTTGGGATAACAATGGTGGAGACAGATTTGGTGATATATGACAAAAATGACAGCACAACAACCATACTGAGATACAACACTATGACTGGGGAGATATTTGTCTCTGATGTTGGAAATGTTGTAAGTGTAATATAAATAGTATAGATTTCTTTTATGTCTAATACTTTACCAGAGAGCTCCAGATAAGAAGGAGTGATGGTAATCTAAATCCCTTATTTCTCTTTCAAATCCTATCTTATGGGTACTCATTAGAATTGTCTCGATGAGACGATTCTAATGAGTACCCATAACATAGGATTTAGTGAAAAGTAATAAATATTTTCAATTTTGAAATAAAAATCACTTCCTCTAGCTGGAGCTCTGCTTTACAGTCTCATAGAGAGGTAAAAGATGGAGTTAGCTGGGCAGGAAAAAGAGAAAGATGACCAAATTACATCTGAGCGAATATGATTTTGTGTAGTGTGATTTTCAATAGCAACTTTTGATACATTTTTGTAATTCTTGTTTGCCATATAATTATTAATAAAACAACTTTCTTTTTAAGTAACAGCTTCCCTGCATTACACTCAGTGCATATTTTGCTTTGAAAGAGGAATGATCCCAATTTATATGGTTGTCTGAAGTTAGACCATTAACTTGCTTGATATTACATGTAATTCACTACCTTGTGTGCCAAATAATTCCCTTGCTTGGAAACCCATGGTTATGAAAATGTCCTTTGGTGTTTTTGCAGAGGACAAATTGAATGTAACTGAAAATTTGAAATTAATCTTTCATAGAGTAGAAGTTTTTGTCAGAAAAGGAGAAAATGCTGGCTTATAGCATTTTCTCCTTTTTCCCATAATGGTTTCGAAAGGGCTGCTTCCCCAGGGATGTTAAAAGTTGGGATTGTGTGGTAAAGGGTTATAAGATTTCATCTGGATAGTTTGTCCCTCTGAAGTTGACAAGCTATTTCTCCTTTTTCATCTATTTTTTCAATATTTTTCAATCCTCCCCTAAGTTTCTTTTTCATGTCCTTTGCATGAATCTTTTGAAGACTTTACTTTTGTTGGTTTAACTCTTTAACAAAGGACAAAATTTTCGTTAGGTCCAGATTGAAAGCATTTGCAGACATCAGCATAACAGTGACCAAAAATTTGAAATTTGTATCAGCATTTTCTCCTTTTCCCACAATGTTTTCGAAAGGCTTCTAGTATAGGGTTGTTAAAATTCAGGATTGTATGGTAATGGGTTAAAGTGATCTTAGTCAAAGACTTTACCAAGTAAATGCTTGCCGGTATCTTTTAGGACACTGGCAGCGTAAGCTCCCACATTGACCACATTTACTATACTGAGAGAGAAAATGGTTATGGTAGAAGAATTGTGCTGGACAATGGAACTGATACATTCACTGTTCTTCAAGACTGGTACCCAAACAATGTTCTGTACTCCCCATCTACAGCTGTATTGGTACAGGGTAAGTGCTGCAGTTAACTGTTTACCATACAAACTGGAGTTTTAATGACCTACAGAAAGAAGGCCTCTGGAAAAATTGTGAGAAAAAAGAAAATGATGGTTACCACAATGTTTCTACCCTTTCAAAGACAAAAAAAACATGTTTTTAACCCTTAGGCTGTTCATTGCAACTCAATGACCTTTTGCAGATAGTGTAGATCATGATCAGACTGCACAGAATGTGTAGTCTGATCTTTGATTTACATTATCAGATGAGGAAATATTACTCCCAAAAACAGTACTTTTAAAAATAGCAATATTTGAGCTTTTACCATCGAATTGAAAATTTCATCTGAATTATTCAGCAGGATAAAGGTTAAATCAGATCTGAATCAGCATCTGAAAATGCTCTGAACTTTGACAGGTATAAAATTTTGTTGTGTGTTATAGACTCATTCAAATTTTTTCATCTTTTATAGGGTAATGAGCATTGTGGGAAAAGGAGAAAAGGCTGGTTACCAGCATTTTCTCCTTTTCACACAATGTTTTCTAAGGGCTTTTTCCTTAGGGTCATTGCAAGTCAGGATTGTGTGGTAAAGAGTAAAACAGCAAACTCTTTACCTCTATAGAAGAAAATGAAATTAAAGACTTATCCATACTGAGAGCATTGGCTTTGGCAGAAATCAAAATTATATACGGCCGTATCAAATATGGTTGTTCTAGTGTTTCACCGAAGATTTTCAGTTGCTTTTTACATGAGAGAGGTAAGAAGCTCAAGTTGTTTGCCAATTCTGTTTCTAGTTTATTAACACACAGTTACAGAAACTGTAATTCAGCACAAAGCCTGTATAAAAGTTGCCAGACTAAATGTCATTGATGAAATTGTAAATGAAGCTTTTTGTCTTAGATTATATGATGAACTTTTTCTTAGAATTTCAATTTAGAACTGAATTCAGATGATTGATGAATAGAGCCCACTGGAAACAGAGGGTAATTACTTTATCCTGTAATAGTGATAATGTAGTTTCAGTCAGTTTTAATGCCATATAAATAAACTAGCAAACTATCAATTTTAGATCACCAGACCTCTTGTATCAACTTTGGCTGTAGCCATGACTGTATTCCCCTGCCCAGTGGTCAAGCTAACCAGCTGAGATGTACTTGTCCAGAGGAAGCTATGTTAGTGCTTGGAGCTGATGGAAAAACTTGCCAGAGTAAGATATTATTTTTCAATTAAAAAAAAAAAAGTACACAAGTTGGTCAGAGCAGATGAAAAATATTACCAAGAATAATGCGCTATTTTTGAATGAAAAGTATTACTCACACTCACTGGTCACTTTTGTACACATTTGGAGTTAAAAGTTTTTAAACCAAAGCAAAGCATATAGACTGCCACTTTTAAGCTGTAATTTCCTGTAGACCTTTTTAGTATGCTACTAATTACAATAATCATTTTGCATCATTGTCCAGAAAAGAGATGTTTCATTTGACTTTTTGCAGAATGATTGATTGGTGTAAAAACATAATTCAGCCTTTGTCTGAACAGAATTTATTGTTCTTGCTAAAGGAGCATATTCTATTGGAGCTAATCCATGGTCTAAGAATCATTGGAGTGAACTCTGTCAAAATTACCTTAGTTGAGCATATTATATGTGCATCCTATTGCTCATTTCTTAACAAACAAGGAATTCAAGGGTCTTTCATTTAGATATCATTTTGTGGTTATACTGAATGCTTTGGAAAAAGCTTAAATGAATAAAAAGAGATCAAACTTCAAATATCATTATAAAAAGATATTTAATCCTGACTAGTTTCGGTTATTTTAAACCTTTACTGGAAAAAGCTTGAAATATGTTGAGAAAAAAAAGCCTCTTACTCAGAACAGAATGGTGATATCATGTGTTTGATGTGACATTAAAATGTGCAAAACTTTGAAAGTACTTGTTCTTTAATGTGTGCATATTTTATCATTAAAACAGGACCTGCCAAGTTCTTGCTGTACACAGATGCTGCAACTATAGGTATGGTCAGCCTTGACAAAGACACAGACAGGTCACCTGTTACACTGGTCAATTTTCCATGGGGTGATATGATAGATGTGGTCATTTATGATGAAATCAAGGACAGAATATACTGGACTGGCACTGATGGGTAAGTCTTAACCCTTTAATCCATAGATACTCATTTCTACACATTGCTTGAGCCTTTGGAAAACAGTTGCTTTTTTTTTCAGTCTTTAAACCTTGAACCACAAAGCTTAACAAGTTTCGTTTACCAAGTTTTGCTTGTATCTTTATGAAGCAGACAGACATGTAGCAAGACAAAAATCTTTTCTTTAACTCTTTACCAAACAACAAATTTATACACTGGTCCAAATTGATAGCATCTGCAGACAACAAAATAAATATGACTGTAAAATCGAAATTTGATATAGGTAGGGTAGAAAACATTGTGGGAAAAGGAGAAAATGCTGGTTGCCAGCATTTTCTCCTTTTCCCACAATGTTTTCAAAAGACTTCTACCTCAGGGTCGACAGAAGTGGTCATTGTGTGGTAAAGGGTTAACCCTTATCCTACTAGATGAATAAAATGAAACTTTTAGGTCAATTGTGAAGACCAAGATTTTGCTAGTTCAAACGTATTTTTGAGTCAAATATGTCTCCTCATATAGGATAGTGTAGATCCAAGATCAGACTGCATGTTCTGAGCAGTCCGATATTGATATACACTGTCTGCAAAAGGTCTGTGAGTCATGCCTAGCAGCTTATAAGTTACCTCTCTACCACACGAGAAAATTTTAGACTGGTCCAAATTGAAAGCATTTGCTGACGACATAATAAAGGTAACTGAAAAATTGAAATTTGTTCTGGGAAGGGTAGAAAACACTGTGGGAAAAGGAGAAAATGCTGGTTACCAGCATTTTCTCCATTTCCCACAGTGTTTTCAAAAGGCTTCTTTCTCAGGGGCGTCAAAAGTAGGGATTGTGTGGTAATGGGTTAAATGTTGGTCACTAAACTTATCTTGCATATTCATCAAGGGAAATAACTAGAGTTGTAACAGATACATGTATATGATGTGATATTATTTACTTCCCTTGATTATCAAACTGCACTAGCACTACAAAAAGTCATGATTCGAGTTGGATATTCCATTTTTTTTTTGCAAAGAAAATGTTCAGTTTTCAGTGTGAGTGATTTACTTCAATGTTTATAGCTATGCACAGAGAAGTTTAGTACTAAGAATACAGGAAGATTTCTTTCATTCATTTTTTTTTTCCAGAACTTTACCATTCATTCCAGTGAAAAGATGTTGTCTGCTTCTCAGATCTGGAAATCTTTTTGTCAAAGAAATTGTTTTTTGAGCTATCAAAGTTTTTTTATGACTTTTGCTTGATAAAAACTGCTTGTATTCTTTGACATAAACTTTTCGTTTAAAAAAGATTTATTGCTAAGCATACCACTTATGATTTAGGTCTCAGTAAATGCAAAGTACAATGTAAGTGCATGATACAGATGTGTATAACCCTTTACTCCATACATACTCATTTGTATGCATTGCTTGTAGAAGCCTTTGGAAAACATTGTGGCAAAAGGTGAAATCGCTCGTCACGAGCAATTTCACTTTTTGTCACAATGTTTTCTATGCTATCAAAAGGTGTCATATACACATAAGAAACGGGCTTCATCCTTGCTGTTATTTAAGGTCAATTACAGATACCATAGAATGCTTTATGGGGTAAAGGGTTAAAAGGCAGTGGAGCAATACAGAACCATCATGGCCCTCTTTTTGATGTTCTGAAATAAGAAAATCAACAGTTTCTGTTGTTACTGTAAAAGGCCCGAGAATATTTTATTGGTGAAGCATAACATTCAATATTTTCAATTCTAGCCATATATATGGGTAATATCATTTTTCTTGCACACTCAGTGAAATGTTAAGCTTGCCTTGCATTCAAATGTACAATTATTGCCATAAACCTCAGAACTTACATGTAACTCTTTACCAAACAACAAATTTATGGAGTGATCCAAATTAAAAGCATTTTGCAGATGACAAAATAAATATGACTGAAAAATGGAAATTTGTTTTGGGAAGGGTAGAATACATTGTGGAAATAGGAGAAAATGCTGGTTACCAGGATTTCCGCCTTTTCCCACAATGCTTTCAATTTCTACCTAAGGGTTGTCAAAAGTGGTCATCATGTGGTAAAGGGTTAATTTCTGTAAGAAAACAAAGTGCATAGAAGAAAACAATAGGCATGATATATATTGATTACTATAATTAGTAACATAGTGCCATGTACAGTTTATATTGCCTTGCAGACAGTGTATATAAGAATAAGACTGCACAGAAGGTGTAATCTGATCATGGATCAACATTGTAAGCTTTTTTGTGAATTATTCTGGGAAAACTCCCAAGAAACTTTTATAGTTTTGTCTTTTATCAGACTGAAAACAACATTAATTCAGTTCTCCAAGGAATCAGTGCCTGTATTCACGGACCATTCTGAAGAACATTCCTTGTCTTATTCTCCAGAATTTTCTATATTTGTAAGTAGAACAACTTCTGATTGGCTAAACCATTCAGTTTAGCCAATCAGAAGTTGTGTTAATTTACCAAATTAGAAAACCTTGGAGAATAAGACTAAGAATATTCTCAAGAATGGTTAGTGAATAGGAGCCCTGATGTAATCTCTTTGTTGTTTTATTTTCAGTTTTGCACTGTATGTGTCAAGACTAGACCATATCAAACCTGCCATTATCTACAAGGAGGAAAGTTTGATCACCTCAGTTGCAGTTGATAAAAGGAAACAGAAATTATTTTGGACGTCCTATTCCAAAGATGATGAGGGTTTTATTGCAACACTTCAGCTAAAGCGGGGGCTAAGTACATATAAAAGAATAAAAACAAGACGGAACAAAATTTGGGCCCTGACTTTACATCCTAATGGAAAGTAAGTGCTTTAATGCTTGTTTTGAATTGGTGTGAATGGTATTTTGCGTATTCAATTTTCTTCTACATGTCAAGACTACATATTTACATCATATAAAATTATGTACATAGGTTAAAAATTAGAATGAAGCAGTTCAGTTGCAGATGAAGTAATAGTCAGGTTTTTATTAACTAGTTTATTCCTTTGTTAATTTTGTATTGCTCTAAATATGCCTCTTTTTCATTGATGTTGTGACATTGTCCCTAGTCTAGACTTTTCTTGTCTACTTTTTCTCACTTCTTAGTCAGAGATATTGAGTCTTTACCAACAACAAAATGCTAAAATTGAGAGCACTTGCGCATAACATGATACACATGATCCAAAAATTGAAATTTCTTCCTGGAAGGAAGGTGCTGCTTACCAGCATTTTGTCTTGCTCCAACAATCTTTTCAAAAGGTCTCTTTTTCAGGGGTGTTGAATGTCAGGGTTGTGTGGAAAATGGTTATGTATAATTTATATAAAGCAAGGAATTCGAATTTCGTTGTTATTTTTCAGATGGCTGTACTGGGTGGAGCTAAGAAGTGGATACTATGGCACTGAGATTAATTCCTGTAATACGAAAGGAAAGAGAGACATGAATATTCATACTTTACCCACATTTAGACCTACAGCCCTGGTAATGACAGAGAATTCAATTTACATTGGGGATACAAGTGGGGAGGTTTTGGTATCAGATTTACAAGGTAAAGAAAAGAAAACTTACATGTCAAATAATTATACCCCCACAAAACAAAATGTTTTCAGGGATATACTGGAATAAGCCTGTCTGTGTGTCCATCTGTGTGTCCGTCCGTCTGTGTACAAAATACTAGTAATCTTGTGTCACAAACTCCTCCTACAGTTTTCCTTCAATTGTATTGAAACTTTGCACATAATACTGATCATATATTGAAAATTTGCAAGACACAATTTTCAGTTGTCAATTCTTTCTGGTTGAAGAATTATCTCCACTTGAACTTGACACTTTTTTCTGTGAAAGCGCTGGCGGGGGTATTAAGTCACATTCAGTGACAGCTCTAGTTTTCCCCTGCATGGAATGAACCCATGTTTTTATAACCCATAGGAAAGTAGGTTACTGAGAGATTTACGGAAAGTGAGAAATGTGTGAAATTTTCTCCATTTTTCGGAGACAAATTCCATTGTTTGAACCTAAATCATCATCATAATGCTTTCAATGTAAATAAGTCTAGAAGTTTGTAATAACCCAGTTTGCAATTCACATTACTTCTGCAATAAGACTTTCATAGAAATGAGCATCAGTATTAAAAATACAGAATTTTACCCTTTACCAGACGAAAAAATTCTAGCCTTGTCCAAATTAAAATCATTTGCAGACAAAAATTTCAGTGTGGCTGAAATGGGGCCATTTTTCTTTTGATGGGGTAGAAAACATTGTGGGAAAAGGAGAAAATGCTGGTTATCAGCATTTTCTTCTTTTCCCACAATGTTTTCAAAAGTCTTCTCTCCTAGGATGGTTAAAAGTCAATTTATTCAACCAAATGGATGACTACATCTTGTATTTGTTTCTTTTAATCTTTCTGTCAGCCTTTCTCTCCTTCAGGTATTCCCTTTTAGAGCCTTTCTCTATTGTGTCTGTCAAATTTCTTCTTACAATTCAGCAAATAGTTTTTTGACCATGATTGCATTCACATGTTTACCACAAAATCTCACTTTTTAACTACCCAGACAGGTAAGGCTTTTGCAAATATTGTGGGAAAAGCAGAAAATGCTGGTAACCAGTATTTTTCTCTTTTGCTTCGAATATTTTCTGCTTCTTCCTAAATGAATGAGACAAGTTTAACTCTTTGCCATTTGACAAAGTTATAGACTGGTAAAAATTGAAAGCATTTGCAGACAACAAAATAAATGTGACTGAAATATTGTTTGGTCTGGGAAAGGTATGAAACATTGTGGGAAAAGGAGAAAATGCTGGTGACCAGTGTTTTCTCCTTTTCCCACTATGTTTTCTACCCTTCCCAAATCAAATTTCGATTTTTCAGTCACATTTATTTTGTCTGCAGATGCTTTCAACTTGGACCACTGTATAAATTTGTCTTTTGGTAAAGAGTTAAAGGTTAGACCAGGACCATTTTAAGTCCAACATATCAATAAAGCCAATGTCATTGTTACATAATCTTTTTTTTTTTTCAGGAAATAATTTGGATTTTCTACCATTCAAGAATTTTGATATTTCTGGTATTGGGTTAGTGGAGAATTTGATCTTTTACTCGAGCTGGAAACAAGGCTCCTTAGGTGTCATGGATGTTATTACTGGTACAGGGATTATTGTGGCAAACAACCTAACAAAACCATCTTCTGTGTCTGTTCACCATCCAGGAGAAATAACAGGTGGGAAAAATCTTATAGTCTTTAATGTATAACTCGAAAAAATTGACATGGAATGAATTAGCTCTATAACCATAATTACACGCTTGGATTATTACCCAAACCTGGCTTTGGCTATTGTCTTCTGTATGTGGAATTATGTGAAAGTTTTTTTCAACTTTTACGTGGCTAATAAATTTATCATGTCTTTAATGAATATTTAAGATACTTGAAATAAACTTGAATTTGTTTGTTTCAATTGGTAATATGATGCGGGTGACATAGATCTAAGAATGCTCTTTCTGCTCAGTCTAATCTTGTACTTTGTCATGCGCAAGCCTTCTTATTTTGATTATGACACAATAAAGGTCAAACCTGACAATATGGTTAACAAAATTCCTGTGCCATCCGATTATACCCGATGATTTAAATATTTGCTCTTGAATTATTCTATGCACAAAGGTCAATTTCAGGTCAATTTATTCAAGTAATACAGTCCTGTCTATTGGTGAAAAAATTCTCCTTCTCGGTAAGATGAGAATCACACCTAGAGTTTTTTGGTTCTTTTCCCATAGGGTGTTTTGCATTTATTCATGTATATGATTGTATACTCGAAGTTGATAATTCAGATTTTGCAAGAATGTTCTAAAAATGATCTAGATACACTGCAAATTTGTATGAATAAATGCTACTCAAAATAGTGGGACAGATATTGTGCCAAGCAAAGAATTCAGATTGAAAACATATGCAGACAACAACTCTAATGTAGACCAATGATAAAATTATTCTTTGAGAGGGTAGAAAATAATGTGGGGTAAGGAGAAATGCTGGTTACCAGCATTTTCTCCTTTTACCACATTGTTTTCAAAGGCTTACTCTTTCAAGGTCATGAAAACAAGGTCTGTTTGGAAAAGGGCAAAATATACTATTTTATTCTTTGAGCACTTAGAGGAAAAATTAGATTCAGTATATTCATTACAAGATGGACTGAAGCAGTCTATATTTTCTTACCTAAATACCCTTATCATCTATATACATTCTAAAGGCTCAGGTACATTGGCTTATACTTTCAGATGAATGCAAAAACAGCTACCCGTGTGAAGAACTCTGCTCCCCTTTTATATGGGATCAATATCGATGTTCTTGCAATGAAGGCAAAGTCCTTTCTGTGGATCAACATACCTGTGTTATTGGTAAGTTTTCATTATATTGCTTTGCTTATCATTGATCAGTTACAACTTATTATGTCCATATAGCAAATAGATTTTAGAAAAATTTTGAAGTTCAAATTAAGCATGTCCTGTAAGTATTTAGATGTTTTTCTACATATTTATTTGGATGGAACTGAGTACCTTTCTACTATCAAGTTTAAACCCTGTCATCAGTGGTGCTTAATAACAAGGTGCTATTGATCTACTTCAAAAGGCCCTTCTTTGTGTTAGAAGCAGTAGTTGTCTTTGCCCTTTATCCATTACCCAACAATCCTGAGTTTAAGAAGAAGACCTTTGAAAAGACTTTTACTGATTACCAGCACTTTCTTCTGCTTTCACATTGTTTTCTACCCTTCACAAAACAGCAGATTCTTCCAGTTTGAATTTTAATCCTCATCCTGCTGAATAACTCAAATGAAATTTTCAATTTGATAGTGAGAATTCAGATATTGCTATTTCTAAGATACGGGTTGGGAAATAATATCTCCTTATCAGACAGTGTAGATACTAGATAAGACTAAACTGAATGTGCAGTCAGATCTTGATCTACACTGTCCGTGAGAGGTCAGTAAGTTGGGCCTAGAAGCCAAGGGGCTCAATTCTTTTGTTTAGTAAAGTTGATTCTGAAAGGAATTTCAACAGTATAGCACTCAAAAAAGGCATTTTTCTATCTTCCAAATGTTTTGATTTTATTGTCTTGTGTAATTTCAAGACATGTATCTAATTAAATAATTGTTTGTTTAATCTTTAGATTTGGGTAGCACTGCAAAACTTTCCACAACAGTTGCCATGACAACTAGTCTTCCTGAAACAACCACCATCAGCAATCTAGATTCAAGGGACAAATCTAAAAGTACAACATCTAAACCACAAAACATGTCATCCCCAAAACCTAGAGCATCTACAGATATGATAAAAATTATGCCAAGAAAAGAGGACAAGGTATATGACCTTGACCTTGAAATGAATCTAGATGATGTTATTTATGTCAGCACTGAGAAAACAACAAAGAAAAGAGACTATGCTGAACCTAGACCTACAACGTCAACCAAAAAACTGTATATGGGTACAAAGGTCATGACTTCTACTGAGAAAAATTTTGAAACTGTTGAACCGGTTAAGGAAAATGATGATTTAAATCTACAACAAAAAGGTATGTATATATAGAGCATGAACACTGTAAATTTCAACATATGAACAGTCTTTCTTTGTGCATAGATTTAACAATTTCTTTAAAGGGAACTACAAGTACCATACCAAGCTGAATTCAGTTTTACATGTATATGCAGGTGTGTTAGTATCATTTAAACAAATTGTGTTCAATTTTCGATGGACAAAAGGATTGCTTTTTTAATTTACATGTTCAGATAAAGCCTTAACATATTACCAAACGACAAAATTTTAGGTTTGTCCAAATCAAAAGCATTTGCAGACCACAATATAAAATTGACTGAAAATTTGAAATTTGTTTTGTGAAGGGTAGAAAACATTCTGTTGTCTGCAGATGTTTTTGATTTGGACAAACCTAAAATTTTGTTGTTTCGTAAAGAGTTAACCCTTTCCCAAACGACAAATTTTGGACCCTTCCAACTGAAAGAGTTTGCAGATGACAATTTCAGATTTGGAGAAAATGGCAGAAAGTTCTCAAAAAGGGTAGAAAATACTGTGGGAAAAGGAGAAATTGCTCATTACGAACAATTTCTCCTTTTCCCACAGTGTTTTCAAAAGACTATACTGCAGACATGTAAAATCCAGGGCTTGTTTGGGAAAGGGTTAAAGATATCACACAAGGGACAAAAATTAACGATTGGATATATCTTTTCTTGTTTATATTGAAACTGTCTATGTCCATTTTCTTTTACAAATAAAAATATACTGAGGTAGAATAGTTCTTGGACATGCAGAGAATTGACCAAAACAAATTGTTTAGCCAGCATGAACTGCTAAGGCTGACAAGGGTTGATTTATCGTAGAAGTATATAGAGGATATTTCTTTTTACAATAGAAGATCAAAATTTATTTCATTGATTGAACATCATAGGTCATATTTTCAGGAGTGGCTGAGCATGAGTTTTATTCTTTAATTTCAGATGTGCCTAGAATACCAAACTGTCCATCAAATGAAGTTATCATCACTAAATTAAGTGAGACGACCAGTGCTGCAGAAATACCCCTGAAATTTGAAGGTAAGCCGAACTTGTTGTTTATATAGGGATCTGTCAGTCTTAATATAGAGATTTGTCAGTCTTAAACTCTCTATCAGATGACAAAATCTTACACTCATCATCCAAATCAAAAGCATTTGCAGACAACTGATTATTTCTATACCACACAACAAAATTTTAGATTAGTCTAAACTGAAAGCATTTGCAGACGACATGATAAATGTGACTAAAGAATAGAAATTTGCTTTAGGAGGGGAGGAAAACTTTGCGGGAAAAGGTGAAAATGCTTGTTACCAGCTTTTTCTCCTTTTTCCACAATGTTTTCAAAAGGCTTCTTTCACAGAGGTGTTAAAACTCAGGATTGTGTGGTAAAGGGTTAATTGTAGTTCAAAATGTTGGATTTGTCTTTGAAAAACCTTGGTAACATAAATGAAAAACAAAAAAAAAGGCGCTCAATTGCCTCTTTACAAGTTTAAATTTTTTCTTTTCAAAGCTCTTCCTTTTTTAAAAGATTTTTTAAAACATTAAATTTTGCTTGTTTCATAAGGTATTAATAGGCTGAGATTAGATGTTAATCCTTTTCTTCATAAGGTGTATTTTTACTGATTTTTTTAATATCTTTTTGAAAAGGCTAGCTCATAATTTGCTTTATTTATACCTTATCACAATATCATTTTGTCCAAAAACTTTTTTAATAGTATGCATCATAATCTACTGTATTTTATCAGGACCTTTAAAAGATGCATATTTTGTGTTGACCCTTTACAAAACAATTCCTGGTTTTTAAGACCCATAGAAAGAAGCCTTTTTGGAACATATTGGGGAAAGAGAAAGTGCTGGTTACTAGCATTTTCTCCTTTTCCTACAATGTTTTCTACCTTGCTGGAAACAAATTTTAATGTTTGAGTTAGGTTTATTATGCCATCTGCAAGTGCCTTCAGTCTGGACCAGTCTAAAATTTTGTTGTTTGGTAAATGGTTAAATGCAGCATTCAGCACTATTATGCTTTTAAAGTTGTTGTTAGTATGCTCCATTACAGTATAGTCTAGATTAAGTAGTAAGTAATAAAAGATAGTACAACTTCATTTTTCAAACTGTGTTTTATTTCAGGTTTTGATTCCAATGGAGTGTCACTTCCCCTACACTGTAACTATGATAAGACAGATACTGGACTTTTGATACCTTGGAAGGGTGATGAAACAGGAAACCAGCATGAGGTTATTTGTAAAGCAACTGATTCTCATTGGCAAAGTACAATTTGTAGTTTTACAGTGATTGTAAAAGGTGCGTAGAGTGCATTTACATGTTTATTTTGTAATGAATTTCCTATTAACTCATTACCAAATGACAAAATTTTAGGTTTGTCTAAATCTAAAGCATTTGCAGACGAAAAAGTAAAAGTGACTGAAAATTTGAAATTTGTTTTGTGAAAGCTAGAAAACATTGTGAGAAAATGCTGGTTACCAGTTTTCTCCTTTTCCCAACATGTTTTCTACCCTTCCCAAATCAAATTTTGATTTTTCAGTCACATTTATTTTGTCTTCTGCAAATGCTTTCGATTTGGACAAGCCTATGATTATGTTGTTTGGTGATGAATTAAACCTCCTTACACTGAACATGGCTCCTATATTTTTCTTTACTTTTATGACTGTGTGAACTGTGCTTTGTTCTTTTCCTCAATACACATCTTCTGTCAAACCTTTAAGATGAATTTGGGAACAAATAGATCAAGATCAGACTTCCTAGGTTCATGGTTAGGCCTAGCATAGGACATTCCTCTGTGTATCAAGATTTTATAAAGATTATATTATGATCAGAAGCCTTAACTCCTGTGCCAAGGACTATCCCTAGTGTCTGTTTGGAAAGTATTAATTTGTTACCAGTAATATTACACTGTGATGATTTTACAGATATGCATCCTCCAATCTTTACATACTGCCCATCAGACATGAAAATGAAACCTTCCCAGAATGCACCATCAGAACTATGGATGGTTCCAGAGGCTGTAGATAATGTTGAAGTTGTGAAAATAACTGGTTCCCATGGACCTGGACATGCTTTTCCTCCAGGAGAAACTGTAGTGAACTATACAGCAGTGGATGGTGCAGGAAACCTGGCCTTTTGTACTTTCAGTGTATTTATGTTGCAAGGTTAGTGTTTGTAATGTTTGTGTGCACACCAACCATCATTTGAGCTAAGTGATGCCAAAAAGTGCTTAAGTTGAGCCTTAATGATGACCAAAAAAGTGTTATCTAGTATCAATTGTGTCCATTTCTTTTAAGCTGTTAGGTTAGGACTTTTTTTTCACAAAACATGACCATTTTGCATGTAAAGTTTTAAAATATGTTATGTTGTATCATATTACTTTGCTTCATTTCGCCAGGTAGTTCCATGTTTAAAGCAACCAAATTAAGAATTTCACTAGCCTTGACCATGTTTCAACTGGGCAAGCTACATGAGTCAATTTTTTTATGCCTCAAACCCCATTTCATAGAGCATGGCTGAAAAAGTTACAGCTGAATAATATGAAGTTAACAAGACCCTTTTGAAAATACATTATTTCTGGAATATAACCTTAGATTCATGATGTTTACATCATAACCAGACACAACATTTACTAAAAACAAAAAGAATTTAGCAACCAAAACAGAATCTAAAGTAAATAATGTTGAATTACATGATGTTGGTGTCATGATTTTGACACAACTGATGATTTGTTTATTACAACTTTTTTATCACTGTTCACAAATATAAACCGGCTTTTTAGCTCACCTGAGCACAACGTGCTCAAGGGGAGCTTTTAGGATCACCCGGTGTCCGTCGTGCGTCGTCCGTCGTGCGTCGTCCGTCGTCCGTCGTCCGTCGTCCGTCGTGCGTCGTCAACAATTCTTTAAACATCAACTCCTCCTAAACCGCTGGGCGGATTTGGACCAAACTTGGCAGGAATGTTCCTTGGGAGGTCCTCTTTAAAAATTGTTCACAGAATTTGATTCCATCAAAAACTCTGGTTGCCATGGCAACCAAATGGAATTTTTTAGCAAATTCTTTAAAAATCTTCTCCTCTGAAACCGCTGGTTGGATTTTAAAATAATTTCACAGATATGTTCCTTGGGTGACCCTTTTCAAAAATTGTTCGTGAAATTTTGATTCGTCAAAAAACGTGGCTCTGGTGAATGGGGGCTTCTTGCACTATACAGAAATGAAAGAATTCTTTAAAAATCTTCTCCTCTGAAACCGCTGGTCGGATTTTGAAATAATTTCACAGATATGTTCCTTGGGTGACCCTTTTCTAAAATTGTTCGTGAAATTTTGATTCGTCAAAAAATGTGGCTCTGGTGAATGGGGGCTTCTTGCACTGTACAGCAATGAAGGAATTCTTAAAAAATCTTCTTCTCTGAAACCGCTGGCCAGATTTTAAAATAATTTCACAGAGATATTCCTTGGGTGACCCTTTTCAAAAATTGTTCGCGAAATTTTGATCCGTCAAGAAACATGGCTCTGGTGAATGGGGGCTTCTTGCACTATACAGAAATGAAGAAATTCTTAAAAATTCTTCTTCTCTGAAACCGCTGGCCAGATTTTGAAATAATTTCACAGAGATATTCCTTGGGTGACCCTTTTCTAAAATTGTTCACGAAATTTTGATTGGCCAAGAAACATGGCTCTAGTGAATGGGGGCTACTTGCACTAGATGGAAATGAAGAAATTCTTGAAAATTCTTCTTCTCTGAAACCCGTGGTCAGATTTTAAAATAATCTGACAGAGATGTTCCTTGGGTGACCCTTTCCAAAAGCTGTACATATAATTTTGATCTGTCAAGAAACATGGCTCTTGTGAATGGGGGCTACTTGCACTATAAGGACATGATGAAATTCTTTAAAATTCTCTTTCTCTGAAACCCCTGGTCAGATTTTGAAATAATTTCAGAGAGATGTTCCTTGGGTGACCCTTTTCAAAACTTGTTCGTAAATTTTGATCCATCAAGAAACATGGCTCTCGTGGATGGGGGTTACTTGCTCTTATACAGAAATGAAGAATTCTTAAAAATTCTTCTTTTTGAAACTGATGGTCAGATTTCGAAATGACTTTTACAGGTGACCTTTTGAAAATTGCTTGGCAAAATTATAAATTTGGTTCCAATGTTTCAACGCTAAAAAAGAAAAAAAAAAAAATAGACTATGGTCATCTCAAAAATTCAGGTGAGCGATCCAGGGCCATCTTGGCCCTCTTGTTTGTTATTTTTAGCTCACCTGAGCACAAAGTGCTCATGGTGAGCTTCTGTGATCACCCAATGACCGGCGTCTGTCGTGCGGCATCCGTCGTCCACAATTTCTTTAAACATTTTCTCCTCCTAAACCACTGGGCCAATCTTAATGAAACTTGGCAGGGATGTTTCTTGGGTAAAGCTCTTCCAAAGCTGAGCAAGAGATTGAATTCCACCCATAACTCTGGTTGCCATGGCAACCAAAAGAAAAAAAAAAATCTTTGAAAATCTTCTTCTCTGAAACTAGAAGGCGTAGAATTTGAAATTTGGAATGTATCATCTCCTAGTAAACCTATACCAAGATTCTTCATAAGATGTCCCAGGGGTCAAAACTGGCCCCACCCCGGGGGTCACAAGTTTGAAACATAGGAACAAAGAAGGAAAACTTTAGAGAAGTTCTTCTTCTCTGAAACTAGAAGGTGCATAGCTTTGATATTTGGTATGTAGCATCTCCTAGTAGACCTCTACCAAGATTGCTCCTATGATGTCCCTGGGGTCAAAACTGGTCCAGCCCCGGGGGTCACAAGTTTAAAACAGGAACAAAGACGAAAAACTTTAAAATTCTTCTTTTCTGAAACCAGAAGGCGTTGAGCTTTGATATTTGGTATGTAGCATCTCCTAGTAGACCTCTACCAAAATTGTTTATTTGATGCCCCTGGGGTCAAAACTGGCCCTGTCCTGGGGGTCACAGGTTTGAAACATAGGAACAAAGAAGGAAAACTTTAAAATTCTTCTTCTTTGAAACTAGAAGGTACAGAACTTTGATTTTTGGTATGTAACATCTCCTAGTAGACCTCTACCGAGATTGTTCATATGATGTCCCTGGGGTCAAAACTAGCCCCACCCTGAGGGTCACAAGTTTAAAACATAGAAATAAAGAAGGAAAACTTAAAAAGTCTTCTTCTCTGAAACTAGATGATGCAGAGCTTTGATATTTGGTATGTAGCATCTCCTAGTGGACTTCTACCAAGTTTGTTCACATGATGTCCTTTGGGTCAAAACTGGCGCCTCTCAAGGGGTCACAAGTTTGAAACATAGGAGCAAAGAGGGAAAACTTTAAAATTCTTCTTCTCTCAAACTAGAAGGTGTAGAGCCTTAATATTTGGTATGTAGCATCTCCTAGTGGACCTCTACCGGGGTGAAAACTGGTCCCGCCCAGGGGTCACAAGTTTGAAACACAGGAACAAAGAAGGAAAACTTTAAAATTTTTCTCCTCTGAAACTAGAAGGTGCAGAGCTAGAGCTTTGATATTTGGTATGTAGCATCTCCTACTGGACCTCGACCAAGATTGTTCATATGATGTCCCTGGGGTCAAAACTGGCCCAGCCCCGGGGGTCTCAAGTTTGACACATAGGAACAAAGAAGGAAAACTTTAAGATTCTCCCAGCCCCGTGGGTCGCAAGTTTGAAACATAGGAACAAAGAAGGAAAACTTTAAAATTCTTCTTCTCTGAAACTAGATGGTGTAGAGCTTTGATATTTGGTATGTAGCATCTCCTAGTGGACCTCTACCATGGTTATTCATATGATGTCCCTGGGTTAAAAACTTGCCCTGCCCCTTGGGTCCCAAGTTCGAAACATAGGAACAAAGAATATGCTTTCATTTATGTTTCAGAGTTGGATACACTTGTTTTAGAAATCTTTGACAAGATTCATTTATTACTCATTATTATTACAGTTCAACTTAAATGAATTTTACGTCTTTTTCCCATCTTACCAGGTTCAGTGTGTTGACAAAATGACAGAAGTGTTAAAAACAAGATTCTAAGGAAGCTATCTATTTTATCAAACAGAAAAAAATTGGATTCTCCTAGGGAATCTAGTGGACTTACTGAGTTTGTCCCACTTACTGCATCGAACTGGCATTACAACAGAGTTTCATCATTGTTCTAGTGTTCCTTATATAATGTTAGATTTTTTTTTTTTGGAATGTAGCAAGGCTTCCATCAAAACTTTGCATAAAAAGTTTGTTTACTTCGAAATATTTGTTTTAATTGGTGGTACATTATGTACTTTATGTTTATATTATAAAGACTTTACCATATCTTGTCTAACAGACAAACTGTGTGATTTGCCTGACATACAAAATGGCGGTGTGGTCTGTAGTGATCATGGTGGTTCAGAGGATTGCAGGATTGTTTGTGAGTCAGGCTTTGTAGTCAACCCTATCAGGATCTTTAGAAGACATTTCAACTGCAAGCACCCAGATGACATCGATGCTTTACATAAGATACTTTCTACCCAAGTACCATGCTTAGGTAAATAGAATAAACTATTTTTGCTTTTCTCTTAATATTTTTCTGGTGAATTTGTCTCTTTATGCCTTAACTCTTTACCAAACAACAAAATTATAGACTGGTCCAAATTGAAAGCATTTGCAGACGACAAATTAAAGATGGCTCAAATGGCAGAATTTGTCCTTGATAGAGTAGAAAACATTGTAGGAAAAGGAGAAAATGCTGGTTACCAGCATTTTCTCCTTTTCCCACAATGTTTTCTAAAGGTTTCTTTCTCAGGGTCGTGAAAAGTCAGGGTTGTGTGGTAAAGAGTTAAGCCAATGGTAATCGAAACAACTCAGAAACAAGAAGACTGTAAATTATTCAATTTATTTCTCTATTGTCTCTAAATTTTTTTTCAAAATATTTATATTTCAATGTTATGTGAATGTACTTAATTGTCAGTTTTCCAGTGTTATCTTCCTAATTTGAATTGTGTAAAACTTGCATACGGAGTAATCGGTGAAAAATAGCTATGATTTACTGTTATACATCTTGTAAACTTTTTTATGTATAAACTCTTAAAAACAACTAGGAGTTAACAAAAACAACTACAAATTGTTAGTGGCTTTGTTCTGAGATACTATAACCAAAAAGAGTGAATAACTCAACAGTAACATTGCTGATTGCAATTGTACAAGAGTTCATTTACTTTAACCTTTTACCACTCAGTCAAGACTTTTAACGACCCATGTTAATAACTTTTGAAAACTTTGTGGGAAAAGGAAAAAATGCTGGTAACCAGTATTTTCTCCTTCCCACAAGGTTTCCACTCTTTTATAGACAGTCGCCATCATTTCAGGCACATTTTATGTCTGAAAACACTTTCAGTTTAGCCCTTTACTCCATAGATACTCATTTCTACGCATTGCTTGTAGGAGCCTTTTAAAACAATGTGGCAAAAGGTGGAATTGCTCGTGACGAGCAATTTCACCTTTTACCACAATGTTTTCTATACTATCAAAAGGTGTGATATACGCATGCATAAGAAACGGCTTCATCCTTGCTGTTATTTAGGGTCAATTAGAGATACTATAGAAATGCCTTATGGGGTAAAGGGTTAGACAAGTATAAATTTTTTTTGTGTGGTAATGAGTTAAACACAATGCATACATAATATACATGTAGTACATTCTGATCCTGTATCAGCTCAATGATTATTTCTTTTGTATTTGTCTAGCCAAGGACTGCCATAAAAAAAAATTACTTTTTTTAATCTGGCCCATTTACTAAACAACAAGATTTTAGTCATACCCAAATTGTGAGCATCAGCACTCAACAGCTTGATTGGAACAAAAATGGGATCTGTCTCTGAAATGGGAAAAAACAGCATTTTTTCCATTTCCTTCAATGCTTTCAAAAAATTTTACACTCATTCTTTTCACAACAACAAATTGTTGGACCATGGGTTAACCCTTTACCAGACAACAAAATTTTAGACTGTTCCAAACTGAAAGCTTTTTCAGACGACAAAGTATAATTAAAACTCAAAAACTGAAATTTGTTTTGAGCAGGGTAGAAAACATTGTTGGAAAAGGAAGAAATGCTGGTTACCAGCACTTTCTCTTTTCCCACAATGTTTTCAAAAGGCTTCTATCTCAAGGTTGTAAAAATCAGGGAGTGTTTGGTACAGGGTTAATACATACAATAACTCAAATATTTTATTATAGAAAAGAAATTTCCATCAATCATCAAACAAGAGTTCAGCTTACTATTCCATGGACCAATCAACAAACACAGATCAGATGTGATGTCACAATTGACAATAGCATTGACCAATCAACTTGTAAGGGAGGAGTTATGTGCTGATGAAATCTGTGAAGTTGGGAATTTGTCAGTACCCTGTGACAGAGATGCAAGGAAGAATAATATATCAGCCTGTATAGAGGATGAAGAGATAAACCTTTTTTCTGTTACCTTTAATGTAACACTTAGAAATGAGTAAGTTTCATTTTTTCCACTCTCTCTCCTTTTTCTCCAAGTTGATCTTTTTAACTCTTATCCTGCTGAATTACTGAAATGAAATAATGAACTTGATACTAATGCCAGTAATACTGCTATTTCAAAACTATGTCCTTAATGGACAGTGTAGATCAAAGATCAGACTGCACATTCTGTGCAGTCTGATCTTGATCTATACTGTCCGCAAAAGTTCAGTGAGTTGCACTTAGCAGACTAGGGGTTAAAATGTCCATCTCTCTGTCTAGACTTGTGAAGTTGCACTTTCAAAATTTAAATTGGTTGTCAGTGTTCCCACCACACCAAAAGATCTTTTACTAACAGTTTTGATCAAGATCAGAGGCCCTATCCACAAACCATTATCAAGAATGCTCTTTGTCTTTTTCTCCAAGATTTTCTGAGTTTGAAAGTTACACAGCTGCTTATGCAGCAAATCTAACAGTATAGCCAATACCCAATCTAAAGTTGTGTTATGTATGAATTTAGAAAACTCTAGGGAATAGACCTAAAATATTCAAAGAATGCTAGTTAACCCTTTCCCAAACGACAAACTTTTGGACTAGACCAAATTGAAAGCATTTGCAGACAACAATTCAACTCTTGCCGAAATGATGATCTATGTCTATGATAGGGTAGAAAACATTGTGGGAAAAGGAGAAAATGCTGGATACCAGCATTTTCTTCCTTTCCCAAAATGTTTTCAAAAGGCTACTATTCCAGATTCGTAAAAACCAGGGATTGTTTGGGAAAGGGTTAATATGCAGGCAAATCTTCATATACAGTGTCTCCAGTATGGGAATGAGCCTAGCACTATTATTATAGATTCATGAGTTCCACTTGTTTATCTGACTCCAGAAATTTAAAATTAGTTCATATGACAATGGAGGTAGATTTGCCTCTATAGACAAAGTTGGATATGATACATGTCAGATAAATGAGAAAGAAAAATGAATATTCCAGTAATGTAATTCCAAGACTGAATATTTTAAGACAGCAGACACTGTTGATCCAAGGTTGTGCTGTCTTATATTGGTCTCTGTTCACAAAATGATTGGCAATGTGATTAATGCATAAAACAGTACTCCTTTAACCCTTTACCAAAGACAAATCTCAACAATAGAGCAACTTAAAATTTGTTGAGTGCAAATACCTGCAAGTTGAACAAATCTGAATTTTTGTCATCCAGTTAACTCTTTACCACATGACAAAATTTCAAGCTGGTCCAAATTGAAAGCAGTTGCAGACCAAAAAATAAATGTAACTCAAAACTTGAAATTTGTTTCCAGCAGGATAGAAACATTGTGGGAAAAGGAGAAAATGCTGGTTTCCAGCATTTCCTCCTTTTCCCACAATGCTTTCAAAAGGCTTCTTGCATAGGGTCGTCAAAAGTCAGGATTGTGTGGTAAAGGGTTACCGGTAAGAATTAACCCTCTTCCATACAATCCAGACTTTTCAAGACCCTATGGGAAAAAGCTTATGAAAAAACGAGAAAATGCTGGAAGCAAAGTACTAAACAGATGAAAATATTGGCATTGTCATAAAACAATATTATATAATTTCAGCACAAATTCCGATGATATAGATGTCATGAAACTCTTACAAGACATACATAAAGAACTTATGAACCTAGCAGCTCTATTTGAACTGGAACTAGAAGAACATAAATTTGAAGCTATACAGGACAGCTTGACCAGTGCACAGGTCCAGTGGCTATGTCCACTTGGTCAAATAACAGAGCAGGACATTTGCAGTAGGTCCCTTTTACCCATGAACTAGATTGATTGCAATTTTAATTAGCTCACCTGAGCACATAGTGCTCAGGTTGAGCTATTGTGATCGATCGTTGTCCGGCGTCCGTCAGTGTGTCCGTCCGTCCATCCGTCCGTGAACAATTACTTAAAAATTCTTCTCCTCTGAAACCGCCCAACAGATTTCAGTGAAACTTCACAGAAATGATCCTTAGGTGATGCACTTTCAAAATACTTCAAAGATTTGAATTCCACGGAGAACTCTGGTTGCCATGGCAACCGAGAGAAAAAACTTTAAAAATCTTCTTGTCCCAAACTGTAAGGGCTAGAGCTCTCATATTTTGCATGTAGCATCATCTAGTGACCCTCTACCAAAATACTTCAAATTATGGCCCTAGTGTTGAAAATAGCCCCATGTTGTGGGTTCTCGGATTTCACATAGAGATAAAGAAGGAAATCTAAAAATCTTCTTGTCCCAAACCGTAAGGGCTAGAGCTCTCATATATGGCATGTAGTATCATCTAGTGGCCCTCTACCAAAATACTTCAAATAATGGCCCTAGGGTGGAAATTGGCCCTATGTTGTGGGTTCTCCGATTCCACATAGAGATAAAGAAGGAAATCTGTAAAAAACTTTATGTCCCAAACCTTAAGGGCTAGAGCTTTCATATTTGGCATGCAGCATCATCTAGTGGCCCTCTACCAAAATACTTCAAATTATGGCCCTAGTGTTGAAAATGGCCCTATGTTGTGGGTTCTTTGATTTCACATAGAGATAAAGAAGGAAATCTTTAAAAATCTTCTTGTCCCAAACCATAAAGGCTAGAGCTCTCATATATGGCATGTAGTATCATTTAGTGGCCCCCTATTTAAATACTTCAAATAATGGCCCTAGTATGGAAATTGGCCCTATGTTGTGGGTTCTCAGATTTCACATAGAGATAAAGAAGGAAATCTTTAAAAATCTCCTTGTCCCAAACCATAAAGGCTAGAGCTCTCATATATGGCATGTAGTATCATCTAATGGCCCTCTACCAAAAGACTTCAAATAATGGCCCTAGTGTAGAAATTGGCCCTATGCTGTGGGTTCTAGGATTTCACATAGAGATAAAGAAGGAAATCTTTAAAAATCTTCTTGTCCCAAACCGTAAGGGCTAGAGCTTTCATATTTGGCATGTAGCATCATCTAGTGGCCCTCTACCAAAATACTTCAAATTATGGCCCTAGTTTGAAAATGGCCCCATGTTGTGGGTTCTCGGATTTCACATAGAGATAAAGAAGGAAATCTTTAAATATCTTCTTGTCCCAAACCATAAGGGCTAGAGCTCTCATATATGGCATGTAGTATCATCTAGTGGCCCTCTACCAAAATACTTCAAATAATGGCCCTAGTGTGGAAATTGGCCCTATGTTATGGGTTCTCCGATTTCACATAGAGATAAAGAAGGAAATCTGTAAAAAACTTCTTGTCCCAAACCTTAAGGGCTAGAGCTTTCATATTTGGCATGTAGCATCATCTAGTGACCCTCTACCAAAATACTTCAAATTATGGCCCTAGTGTTGAAAATGGCCTTATGTTGTGGGTCCTCAGATTTCACATAATGATAAAGAAGGAAATCTGTAAAAATCTTCTTGTCCCAAACCTTAAGGGCTACAGCTTTCATATTTGGCATGTAGCATCATCTCATGACCCTCTACCAAAATACATCAAATTATGGACCTAGTGTGGAAAATGGTCCTATGTTGTGGGTTCTCGGATTTCACATAGAGATAAAGAAGGAAATCTTTAAATATCTTCTTGTCCCAAACCATAAGGGCTAGAGCTCTCATATATGGCATGTAGTATCATTTAGTGGCCCTCTACCAAAATACTTCAAATAATGGCCCTAGTGTGGAAATTGGCCCTATGTTGTCTGTAGTTGTTGGTGTATTTAACAACATTATAATACTAACTTGTATAGAAAGTCTTGAATCGGCAAACATTCTCTACTAAGTTTGCTCAAATCAGGCAACTTTTTGCCACACACCAAAAGGCCTAGGGCTTTGTTATTATTCCTTCAAAACTCTGTTCTGGAGGTATATCGGAGTCAGCTTGTTGGTCCGTCCATCCATCCATCCATCCATCAGTCTTTCTGTAGCATTTTCTTGTCAGAGCTTGTTCTCAACAACTACAGGACAGATTTCATTCAAATTTTAGAGAGACTCGGTGCCAAGCAAGAATGTGCATATTATATTTTGGTGACGGTTCATTGAATTTTTACAAAGTCATTTTCCTTTGATGAAATTTCTTGTTCTCCCTATTTTTCAACAACTATTGGACAAATATCATTCAAACTTCTCTTAAATATTTATATAACCGGGTTTGGTTAAGAAAGGTTATCTTTTTATCTAAACCAAGAAGACCTAAAGCTTTGGCCTTGCACTTCGATATTTGGTATTTATCTTCATTGTAAATCTTTACTGCTTGGTACTCAGGTGAGCGATATAGGACCATCATGGTCCTCTTGTTGTCACCTCAATCTAACCTTATCAAACCTACACCCTCAAGTGGTCCAAAATACCACATTCTCAAGTCCTAGCCTCTACCAACTGAGCTATTTGGCCTGGTCATCAATAAACTAATTTCTAAACGCATTAATTATCTGTTTACTAAACAACAAAATTTTAGACTGGTCCAAATTGAAAGCATTTTGAAGACAACCAAATAAGTGTGACTTTGAAATTCAAATTTGTTATAGGAAGAGAAAAAAACTTTGTGGGAAAAGGAGAACATTTTTTCAAAATTTTTTCAAGGGGTTGTCAAAAGTCCGGATCGTGTGGCAAGGAATTATAGAGGCTGCTTTTAGCTCACCTGAGCACAACATGCTCAAAGGGAGCTTTTAAGATCATCTTTAGTCCATCATGCCTTGTCCATCGTACGTCACTCACACTTCAAGGGGGCTACTTGCACTGTATAGAAATGAATGAATTCTTAAAAATTCTTCTTCTCTAAAATGGCTTTTCAGATTTTGAAATAATTTCACAGAGATAATCCTTGGGTAACCTTTTCTAAAGAGTGTTTGCGAAATTTTGATCCGTCAAGAATCATGGCTTTGGTGACTGGGGGCTACTTGCAATATACGGAAACGGAAAAATTTTAAAGAATTCTTTTTCTCTGAAACCGCTGGTCAGATTTCTAAATAATTTCACAGAAATGATCCTTGGATGACCCTTTTCAAAAAGTGTTCATGAAATTTTGATCCTTCTAAAAACAATTCGTTGGCACCTGCATGTGGTGCTTTTGTTTGACTTTTGTTTTTAGTAACTATCGAGCATGTGCTCTTCTTCAATGTTTAAAGTATTCTACATAATTATGCACACTATGCTTATATTTGGAATGTTGTTATACTTTATAATGTTTCATTTCTCTTCCAGTTGCATGTCCCCCAGGAACATTCCATAACATCACCCTAAACATTTGTCAGTACTGTGGTCAGAGTTTTTACCAAGATGCCCCTGGACAAGTTACTTGTAAACCATGTGATCCAGGACATACAGCCCCAGATGGTGCAACCACAAAATCACTCTGTAAGCATCTATATTATTTTTTGTCTTTAAAATGAGTGATAGTTTTATTAAGAAATAATCTTCTGGTTATCTTGGTTTATTGTTCACTAAACCACAGTTGTGTGTTATAAGGCACAATAAATAATCCACAAGCCCGAGTGGTTTATTAATGCGCCTCATAGCTCTCAATGCGATTTATTGAAAGATAAACCACTGTAGAAAGAAGATTATTTTGATTCAAACATGACCAACTCTATATCAAAGGAGTACAAGTTCATACATTGAATGCATATTATATTCCATTGATAAACTTACTTACCTTATACAGAATGAAGTCACTCTGTAGAGAATGAAGTCAATTCTACATAGAATATTGTAGATCTTAACATGCTTTTGTTGCACTGTTATGTTATGTTAGAATAAAAAATAATCTTTTTGTTTTGATTTGTTGGTCAATTAACCATGATTGTTAGTTATGAGGCACTATTAAAAAAAGCATGAGGGTGATAGCTTGAGTGGTTTATGAGTTGCACCTCACAATCCACTTATTTAACTCTTTCCCAAACAAGCCCTGGTTTTTACGTGTCTCCAGTACAAGTCTTTAGAAAACACTGTGGGAAAAGGAGAAATTGCTTGTAACGAGCAATTTCTCCTTTTTCCCACAGTGTTTTCTAGCCTATCGGAAATTTTCTGCCATTCTCATCTAATTCAAAATTGTCATCTACAACACTTTGAGTTTGTGACAGTCTAAAATTCGTCATTTGGGAAAGGGTTAAGTTCTGACATATCCAACTCATGATTAAAGGAAAACAAATTCATGTTTAGTATACAAAGTGGATTGTGGATTAATTCCCTTGAATAAGCCACATTTTTTACAAAAAACAACTTTGTAGTGCTTCAGAAGTTGGTTGCATCAAGTTTGAACAATTATGATATCATTGTCTTTATTTTCTGGAAACGATGTTGACATCATTCTAAATAACAAAATAAAATTTGAAAAGGATCAGTAAATTTTTCGTTGGAGATGGACTGCAGACAACAATTTGAAAAATCAATTTGTTTTGAGTGCCCAGGTTCCTGTTCAAATTATTTTAAGCATGGTTCGTATCATACTTATTGTTTGCCCAATATCTTTGTATTTTACATATAATCCTTAAGATATACTCATGGGTAATTGTGGAAATAAAACCTGTGAATCTGTGTCACTTTTATAGATATTGGCAGTATCCAAAAACTAAACGGACATATCTGGTATATTTGACTGTAAATATTTTCAGTTTGAACAAACCTAAACTTTTGATATGTTGTAAAAAGTTATCCACTACTTCAAAACTAATTGTCAGCTTACTTCAAAAACCCTGTAACTACAGCTTGTTACAAGCTGTAGTTAGAGGTTTTTTATGTAAACCAATGCAATACTAGTTCTTCCTTTTACATTTTCTTTTTTACTTGTAGGTCACTCTATACCCTCCATGGATGAGATGACTCTATTTGTTATTGTAACAGCCTGTTCATTTGGTGTGGTTTTCCTCTGTATGGCAATCACACTATACCTCCAGTTTCAGCGGCAACAAAAACGTCATCAACAGACAGTCAGTCAGAAAAAGACTAGATACAACATGACACCAAATATCTATGTTGCCCCTCCTCCAATACTTAAGTCTAAGTTGGATGAAAACCTCTCACCAGGTCAAAGAAATTATAGTATAGACAAAAAGCATCCAATTAACATTTACAATAACCATGATTATGAAGAAATGGATAACAGTATGTCTGTTTATGAAAATGATATTTATAACACAACACCAGGTCAAGGTCGTAAGGGTCTGCGAGACTACTCTCCTGTTGAGGAGGTACCTACTGGTACCCTATCTAGAGAAAATACTTTCTCTACTTCCTCATACTCTCCACAGTTTGGTGTAAAAAGAGGAACAGTAAGAAGCATGAATACCCCATCACCAGGGCAACAAAGGAAGATGTCACATGACAGTACTTTCTCCAATCAATCACCAAAGATGATGAGGGTTCAAAGAACACCAACCAGCGATACACCATTAATTACACAGTCACCTCTGTTGCGTTTGAAACTTGCCGCGTACAACTTGAATCATGAGGATTGAAATAAGAAAAAAACTATCTTACAATGAAACTAGATTTTAACAAACCAGTTACCAAATATTGCTATCATTAATATCGAATCCCTTTGTCTTTGATAGGGACATTTAAAAAATAAGTTTGAAAAAGAAAACAACTAATCATTACCAGTATTTTCCCTTATTTAGAGAGGATTGTTCCACAGGACTGTTTTCAGGTTCAATTCAGGATTAGTTACCAGCATTTTCTTCTGTTCTCTCAATGTTTTCAAAAGTCTTTTCTTTCAGGGTCATTTAATAACAGGGTTGATTGTGTTTTGTTCATATATATCTGTCCTGTGTGACCTATTGCTAGTATGTGGAAGGTTTTCAGAAAGTCTATAAAGGTAATTGGTTGAGTAAGATGGAAAAATATAGAAAGAAACTCTGTACCTAACTTTAATATTTTGAACTTACCTAAATCCAAAACATTACTAGATGGCCACGTATGGCTTAAATGAAAAAAATTGTCTTTTAAAAGAAAAAAAAACATTTTGGGGAAAGGAGAAAATGCTAGTTACCAGCATTTTCTCTTTTTCCCAAAAAATTTTCAAAAGCCATTTTGCTGAAGGCCATTAAAATCAGGATTGTGTGGCAAAGGCTTGTAAGTGAACTTGTTAAAGGTACATGTATACAGTGAAAAATGACTTCATTTGATATGTAAAACCATTTTGATGGAATGACTCTGTGTGGCAACAACGATGGTAATATCCCTTAAGTTTTTACCACATAATGCCTACTTTTAACGACCCTAAAGAAGAAGTCTTTGGAAAACACTGCGGGAAAAGGAGAAAATGCTGGTAATCAGCATTTTCTCCTTTTTCCTCAGTGTTTTCTACTCAATCATAGAGAGAAATCATCATTTCATCAGCGTTTAATTTGTTGTCTGCAAATGCTTTCAGTTTGGTCACATCCCAAATATTGTTGTTTGCTAAAGGGTTCCTAAGCTTTTTTTTGGCTCATAGATACCACTGTTGGCCAACCAAAGTGTTCACTCTTTAACCCTTCACCAAACAGTCCCAAGTTTTTACTACACTGAGATAGAAGCCTTATGAAAACATTGTGGGAAAAGGAGAAAATGCCTGTAACCTGCATTTTCTCCTTTTCCCACGTTTGCTACCCAGCTGGAAAGAAATTACAATTTTTTAGTTATGTTTGTCGTCACCATGTGCTTTTAATTTGGACCAGTGTAAAATTTTGTCGTTTGGTAAAGGGTTAATAAAAAAGACAGGCCTACTTTTGGCAGACTGGAGAGCCTTACCATTACAATTTCATGGCCAATGTCAAGATACAGATAGAGCTTGTTTCCATTTTGCTTTCTAATGGATCTACTTGGTCAAATTTGTAGGAGAAATAAAAAATAGCAGTTTATAAGTTAGCTCAGTTTGTATTGTAAGATATACTTTCATGTCTTATATTTGGGGCCGAATGCAGTTGCCATCACATAGCAGACCCAGAAACAGTTTTTGCAAAACCAGAAACATTTTTCTTTAGTATTTATGACATTTGCAAATATGTTCTTATGAATAGATCCCAAAATCTGTCTATCTAAATGTCATTCCAGTGTATTTAAATTTATGTTTGCAAATTGGTGTGTATGCTTTTCTTAGAGTGAATAAAATCTATGTTTTGATCTTGTATTATACACATTAATGTAAATATTCTTCTTCACACAGGGTTGGGAGGTTAAAATGCAATTTCATTTAAGCTTGTCCTATAATATTTTCTGGGCATGTTCAGTATTGGATTTTACATGTTTAAGGGCAAGTTACAATAGTCATAAATAATGAAATGGACATCACTGTTTTTCATTTTATCAACAAAATTAATGAACAATCAAGTTGACCCATATCCTGTCATTTGCGACCATAGATAACTTTCCGGAAGAGTGTAAAGCAAGATCAGCCTGCACATATGTGCAGTCTGATCTTTCTCTAAACCATCCGCTATTTATCAGTTGTTTAGATCATGTAAGTAAAGCCTACTGTTCATACATTTAGAAAAAAATTCTTATGTAATCATCAACAGTCTTATGTGGTAGGATGAGGGTTACATGATAACTTCATCATGACAATAACTATCATATATTTTCAACTTTTGTCTCTCAGTCCCGAAGTTTTTTTTACCCTTTACCACTCAATCACAAATTTAAACCTCTCAGGAAGAAGCTTTTGAAAACAAACAGGGAAACATTGTGGGAGAAGAAGGAAATCCTGGTAACCAGCATTTTCTCTTTTTCCCACAATGTCATCTGCCTTATCACAGACAATTTTAATCATTTAAGGCCTGATAATTGAAATTCTTCACAACATAACAAAATAATAAACTTTTTAAAATTCAAGGCATTTGCAGATGACAGTTCAAATAGATCTAGTGCCCAGATTTTTCTCCTTTTCCCTTATTGTTTACAAAACTAAAGTCTGGGGGAAAAACAGGGTTCTTTGGTAAAAAGTTATCATGCAACACAGAAATTAACTTAAGTTTTAATTCTGTCTGCTTTTTATACATGTATATCACAAAGCTATTTTGTATGCATATTTCTATATAAATAATCATCAATTAATTTATTGAAGTGTGGAAGCATCTATGTATTATTATTTGACAGTGTGTAATATTTTGTATCTTTTCTCTGTCTGTCGGTGTAATTTGAATAAAGTGCTTTGTAGTAACTGTTGCTTCCTTCATTACCCTTATGATCAACTTTTCCAGTGTTCTAACAGGCTTGAATTGATGGATGGATGCATGAAGGAATAGGTTGATTGATTGATACAACTCTGTCAAGTTTTTTTTTCAGTCTTACCATGGCAAAATCGTGTCTTTTTTGTTTGGAATCACTAGTATTTAGCTTTGATTCTACAGTATTTTACTCAAGGGCACTCCCTCATGACCAACGGACCTGGATTTCCAGATCGCATTGTCTTAGTGAGGACTCAGGTGAGTGATGCATGACCATTGTACATAGTCTTTTTCGCTCACCTGAGCACGAAGTGCTCATGGTGAGCTTTTGTGATCGCCCAATGTCCCTCGTCCGTCGTGCGACGTGCGTCTTGCGTCAACCACGATTTCTTTAAACATCTCCTCCTCCTAAACCACAGGGACAATCTTAATGAAACTTGGCAGGGATGTTCCTAGGGTGAAGCTCTACCAAAGTTGTTCAAGAGATTGAATTTCAGGCATAACTCTGGTTGCCATGGCAACCAAAAGGAAAAAAAAAGAGCAAAATCTTTGGAAATCATCTTCTCTGAAACTAGAAGGTGCAGAGCTTTGATATTTGGTATGTACCATCTCCTAGTAGACCTCTACCGAGTTTGTACATATGATGCCCCTGGGGTCAAAACTAGCCCCTCCCTGGGTGTCACAAAGTTGAAACATCACAACAAAGAAGGAAAACTTTAAAAATCTTCTCTGAAACTAGAAGGTGCAGAGCTTTGATATTTGGTATGTACCATCTTCTAGTGGACCTCTACCAAGATTGTTCATATGATGCCCTTGGGGTCAAAACTGGCCCGGTCCCAGGGGGTCACAAGTTTGAAACATAGGAACAAGGAAGCGAAACTTTAAAAAAATTTTTCTAAAACTAGAAGGTGCAGAGCTTTGATATTTGGTATGTAACATCTCCTAGTAGACCTCTACCAAGCTTGTTCATATGATGCCTTGGGGTCAAAACTGGCACGGCCTCGGGGGTCACAAATTTGAAACATAGGAACAAAGAAGTAAAACTTTTAAATTCTTCTCTGAAACTAGAAGTTGCAGAGCTTTGATTTTTGGTATGTACCATCTCCTAGTGGAACTCTACCGAGTTTGTACATATGATGCCCCTGGTGTCAAAACTGGCCCCTCCCTGGGTGTCACAAGGTTGAAACATCAAAACAAAGAAGGAAAACTTTAAAAATCTTCTCTGAAACTAAAAGGTGCAGAGCTTTGATATTTGGTATGTAGCATCTCCTAGTGGACTTCTACCAAGATTGTTCATATGATGCCCCTGGGGTCAAAACTGGCCCCTCCCCGGTGGTCATAAGTTTGAAACATAGGAAAAAAGAAGGAAAACTTTAAAAATCTTCTCTGAAACTTGAAGGTTTAGAGCTTTGATATTTGGTATGTAGCATCTTCTAGTGGACCTCCACCAAGATTGTTTATATGATGCCCCTGGGGTCAAAACTGGCCCCTCCCTGGGTGTCATAAGTTTGAAACATAGGAAAAAAGAAGGAAAACTTTAAAAATCTTCTTCTTTGAAACTAGAAGGTGCAGAGCTTTGATATTTGGTATGTAGCATCTTCTAGTGGACTTCTACCAAGATTGTTCATATGATGCCCCTGGGGTCAAAACTGGCCCCGCCCCGGGGATCACAAGTTTGAAACATAGGAACAAAGAAGGAAATCAGAAATATTTAGCCTTGAACTTTGATATTTGGTATTTATCTTCATTGTAGACCTTTACTGCTTAGTACTCAGGTGAGCGATATAGGACCATCATGGTCCTCTTGTTTACTCTACTAGCTATGGACCATTAGGCTTGAGTCATGGCCCTATTTTTCTGGCGCATGCATCTGTCTGTCAGTCTGTGCATCGATAGGTCACACTGGAGAGACCTCACGAACTTGCCCTTGGTCAGCGTTACTGCCCCTGTCAATTTTACGTACCCGCTCGAGTAAAAATCATGGCTGCGCCCACAAGATTACACAAGGTAAGCAGAAAAACATACTTCTATAACAACCAGATGAGCAGATGTGCTGTAGATGGTTGTCGCACGGAATGTCTGGGATGTCAGTGCATATTTCTGTATTGTTCCTTTGGTGGTTTGTTATTTGTCAACGGCGTTTAATCCAACGAACTTCCGTCAGCGACTGCGATTTCTGAATAATCAACAGACGGAAGTCAGCAAAAAGCTTTTTTAAGCTTCAAAACACAATAATCTGAAGTTTGTGTTGTGTCAAGTGAATCACATATGCTTTATTCACCACAGTTGAAAACAAAAACTATACGACATCCATTAAAAAGCACTTTTCTGTCAATTTTTGTAGGCAACGCTCCACGCTCCAGAACACAATAAACGATCCAGTTCCTGAATTGAAACAGAGAACGATATCATAATGTGAATGTGTACGAGTTTAATGATTTCTTTCCCTTTTTTTAATCAATATGTATAACTGTCTACTTGTCCATCTTTCGGTTTTTCTTTCCCCTATATAATATAAACACAAGGAATACAACTTCTCGATTGCAAGCGCCAACATAAGACAGCCTTTCCTACCCCAAATCACCCACGAAACAAACATTGATCGTAATTTCCTTTAGTCTAGCAATAGACAACACAAAAATGTACCTGCGACATTGGGCGATTCCTCAGTAGACACCTTTTAACCAGAGACAATTTCTATTCATCGAGGAGGCCATTCGCTGACGTCATGGGAAGAGCCAGGAAGCGTATTTTCGGATTACGTATTACCATATTTGTTTTCGTTGTTAAGATTATTTATGGACATCACATGATACTTAAGATTTTTCTAGAAGTAACTAACAAAGTATTTTACCGTGTTCTCTTTTAAAGAAAAGATACGTAATCCGAAAATACACTTCCTGGCTCTTCCTGGGAATCCCGTGACGTCAGCGAATGGCCTCCTCGATGGATAGAAATTGTCAAAAAAAAGTAAAACATGACGAATATTTCCGGTTAAAAGGTGTCTACTGAGGAATCGCCGAATGCCGCAGGTACATTTTTTATTGTCTATCGCTAGGCTAACGGTGGTCGGTAAAGAATTTTTTTTTCAATGAGACAATGTCTCCTGTTTTTGAAAACCAATTGGACATTTTCAAAAGTAATGAGACATTTTTACCTTCAGATGAGACGTTATAAAGATTTCAAGTAAAACACTTTATTCTGTTTTATTGTTTTAACACATGAATAATCAATACTGTTCATTTTTTCATATATTTTAATTTCCAAACGAGTTAAAAACAAAAAACAATCAGACATATTTAAAGCATTTGCAGACGACGATTTCAACCCCCACCCCACCTGTCTGCAATAGATCTATATTTTTATTTCATAAAACAACATTTTTTCAGTCATGAACCCTGAAATTTAGCTTCCAACACTCAACTCTCTCATTATCATCCGCGTGTCCTTCGCATTTTATACTGATCGTGTTTAGCCCAATTTTCTGCCGGATGAGCGCAAGCTAGATTTTATGAAGCTCTACACGATAATTTCATGCGTCAGATACTTTCCATTGTCAAAGACAGATCATTTCAAATTTCCAAGTCTCAAAACCCGGGCTCAGGGATCAAATGAGAAGCGTGTCGAGTTGTCAAGTTTTGTCAGATAATCCATGGACAAAAATGTCTTTCTCATTTTTCCGGCCAATTTTGATGTTTGTTATTCACTGTTAAATCGAAGATTGTGATTAATAATAGTCACAAAACCAAAAATTCAAGTTTACGCACCAAGTGACTTCAAGAACCGACTACAATCGATTCCGGGTTTTCTCAATCGATTATCGGAATCGGAAGCCAAAACCAAATAACTTTCGACTATAGTCGATCATAGTCGGCCCACCACTATTGATAGCTATAAGGACTTCCTGCAATGAGCAGTTTAATTTATGGCTCAGTCCCGATGATAAAATCACAATATCTGGATATAAAGTCGCACTTTATCAATGTATTATCGAGTAACATTCCCGAATACCGATGTTACGCATACAATCAATTATAATATTCACAAAATACGAGAATACCTAACTTCACTTTTTGTTTGTTTTAATAGTTTTAGAAGATTTGCAAAAAATATAGGCGCAACTTCCGTATTCCTATGAGACAGTTGGATACTAGGATTTTGAATGAGACAATCGAGACGTTGCATTCCTTGTGTTTACATTATATAGGGGAGATTTTTTTTCCATATTTGATCATTTATTTTGGTTATAGAATGTGAAATTCCTGTGATAAAGATGAAGAGCTTGATGACAGACAGTATCATGCAAAGGATATCTATCATAACTATCGTGCAGAGGATCCATAACTATTATAAATACCATCTTCGATATCGTCATCAAGAGACTCGTTTTCGTGAATATGATTTAATAATAATGATCATCAACGAACAACCATTCGTATGCCTTGTAAGCGGCACACCTAAAAGTAACTAGTAATATCTAATACTATGCTTTAAATATTGATCAGCGATACTCTGTGAAAAAAGGGCTTAATGCATCTGCGAAAAGAATCTGCCCAGGTCAGCTAGTGCATTCCGCGCAGGCGGAAGTGGACCGAGACTTTTCGTTTTAGGTCAATTTTCTTTATGTTCAAAGACCAGTCTACCTAAGGCTACCTCTCTCTTTCTCTCTCTCTCTCTCTCTCTCTCTCTCTCTCTCTCTCTCTCTCTCTCTTTCTCTCTCTGTTTAACGATGGGTGTCTGATTCTGACAGCTTAATAAAATTGAGGATGGAAACAGAGAACCCGAGATCGCCTGAATACATTCCCAGTAACATTAGGCCTATTGATAGAAAAAAGAGTTCAACGTGTTTTAGAATTGTACTTCCATTCAAGTATTTATTTAATTACACTACGACTGTGACTACGATAATTAATATGGAATCTTGACCAAAATAACAAAATTGTTCACTGTAACACAAACCCATACGCTTACCGTTTTTTCAGCTCAGAAGCTGAATCGTTGTATTGAATTTAGGAGCATCTTACGTTGTAATGTAAAAATGGCAAAATATCCTTTAATAACTGCAACTTGATTTTTTATCGGTTTATAGTTCTGAGGATAATCACTGTATTGGTTATATGACACGGCACACACTTCAGAATATCGAGTGTATATGTTTTACAAAGGTTTTTGGAGACTCCACGTAGTGTTTTTCCAGAAATCGTAGTCGCCGACGAAACTTTGTTGGATTAAACGTATTCAACAAACGATTAACTACCAAAAGAACTTAAGATTAACGTGCACTGACATCCCAGACATTCCGTGCGACAACCTGCAACTGCTTATCTATTCAATAACATGTTAAAAATATTATGTTTTTGTGCTTACCTTGTGTAATCTTGTGGGCGCAGCCATGTTTTTTACTCGAGCGGGTACGTAAAACTGACAGGGGTAGTAACGTTGAACAGGAGCAAGTTCGTAAGGTCTCTTCAGTGTGTAGGCGTGTTAACCTTTTCCCAGACAATCCCTGGTTTTTACGGGTCTAGAAAAGAAGCCTTTTGAAAACATTGTGGGAAAAGGAGAAAATGCTGGTAACCAGCATTTTATCCTTTTCGCACAATGTTTTCTACTCTATCATATACAGAAACCATCTTTTCAGCAAGAGTTGAATTGTCTGCAAATGCTTTCAGTTTGGTCTAGTCCAAAAGTTTCTCTTATTATAAGCCGGTGGAGAGATACAGAGCGACTATGGCTTTCTTGTCTTGATACGCACATTCTTCCTGTCTCTTTTTCGCTCCCGCATTTCCCATTTCTCCTCTGAAGTTCCATATATATTATTTCGTTCATATTATCCTTCCTTCCTTCATTCATTCATATTTGCATTCATTAATTTATTTACAAAATAAATCAAAGATATGCCATCCATACATGGCTTGCAACACGCCAAAAAGGGGCACTCGGATATTCGCGTAAGGTGTCGTCTTGGATCAACCTGCCCAGTCCGCGCAGGCTAATCCGAAACGGCATTTTATGACTACATAAGATTTCGTGCTACAGTAGACTTGCGCAAAAACAGAACATTACTAACAACGGAAAGAGTAGTTTCGGAATAGCCTGCGCGGACACTTCACGTAAATGTTGGAATGTCCCTTTTCGCGTGTTGCAAGCCATATTATAAGATCTGTAGGCCTATGCAGTAGAATACATGTACGTGTTTGTTTGCATTATTTTGGCGCTTTTTGTCACCCGAGAAATATTTCATTCAGGGGTAGCTTGGCTTTTCATGTCTATTCTGTATTCAGGCAGTACAAGGCTTGAGATTTGAAGTCTTCCAAAAGGACACTTAGATTTGCGTAATAAATGACGCGGGGGGGGGGGGGATTACTCGGAAGTTTCTCATTACAGCCATGAAGGCACCAAGGATACCCTAAAATAGGCCTACATGATTACATGATATATATTAAACTTGTCCAGCTTACAAACGTATATGGCAAATTTTTCTAACGGTCAGAATTTTTAAAACTTTGGACATACAAAGCTCGTCATGTCTCTAGGAGACTACTGTAAAAAAGATGTGGGTAGCCGTGCTCCTTTCTTAGAAATTTGCCTTTGAAAAAGGTATACATATATACAGCTCAGCTTATATTGGATTTAAAGTGCCTTTCTTTAATATTCAGTTAAACAGGAAAGTTACAGGAAAAATATACAAATATCCATGATTCTAATGAAAATCCATGTATCATTGAAAACAGTTGCATAAATGCCTGATTTTGAGAATAGAAAATATACAAAAATGCATCATATGTAGATAGATAGATTTATTTTAGTATATTCAGGCCACCGGCCCATTATACATATATACAAAGTGTACAATATGTAAACATACTTATAATTACATATGTAAACTTACATTTTACATGGAAAATATACACAAATCTACTATTTACCAAATAAACCCTGACTGTATGGCCCTGAGTGTTGTTTCTGATCATTTAGCTTTTCCTACATGAATGTTTTCTACAGGATTATTTCCCTTCGTTTCAGTCACAGTTAATTTGTCGTCTGCAAAAACTTTCAATCTGGACCAGATCAATGTCATAGTGTCATAGTCTGAATCAGTATATACATTTCTCAATGATATAGTCAAAATAAATTCACATATGATGGGAAAGAAAGGAGTAAGCTGAAGAAGAAGAAGGTTATATAAAGACTGTTGTGTTGACAAGGGAGATGATTTGATCAAATTAAGGGTTTATTTGAAAAAAAAATACATGTGTACTTTCTAACGAACTGATTTTTCTTAAACTTTCCACACTTAAAGTATTCATAATTCTAAACAATAAGAACAAACACTAATGACACCTATATATCCATACTTGACACCTATATATCCATGCTTGACACCTATATATCCATGCTTGTTTCGTTAGAAAATAATGTTGAGGATCATCATGGTAGTTAGTTTTTCAAGAAAAAAAAATAATATAATAAAAGCTCAGCAGACATGGTGGAAAAGGGATAAAGTACTCAATAATTGACTGATTTCTCGTTTTCCACCAATGATTTTCAAAGTGGAAACATGTATACTTCCACAGCTTTAACCCATTAGCACACAATCCCTACTTTTGAAGCCCCTGAGAAAGAAGCCTTTATAAAACATTGTGGAAAAAGGAGAAAATACTGGTAACCAGCATTTTCTCCTTTTTCCACAATGTTTTCTACCCTTTCCAAATCAAATTTAGATTCTTCAGTCACATTTATTTTGTCGTCTGCAAATGCTTTCAATTTGAACCAGTCTAAAATGTTGTCGTGTGGTAAAGAGTTAAATTTACCGTCATTGTATTCTTGTTTGGTGTGTAACGCCATATCAGAAGCATTTTGATAATTTCACGCTGACAGTTCAAAAACCCATTTTTTTTTTTCTCTTCGCAAATACTATCCGAAGAAAGTACTACTTTCAGTACGCCAATAGTATCATTAGCATTAGATTTACCGTCACGGGCAAAACATACATGGATTCACGTTTGATTTAGTATCCACGGCAAAATTACATGCCTTGTAGGATATGCGCGAGAACATTTTTATATACAGTACGTTGTTAACAAATCGCAAAATGATAATTTCTCTTTATCTTTGCTGGTTATAATAATAATAACAATAATAATAACTTTATTTAGAGAAGATAACATGTTAAGACATATGTACAAATCTTATTTTCAACATGGCCTTCTTAAAAACAACTACAATGACTCTCTCTCTCTCTATCTCTCTCCCTCCCTCTCTCTCTTCTCTCTCTCTCTCACACACACCCACACCCACACATCCACCCACACACATGTATATCACTTTACATCCAGAGCACACAGCCATAAATTTGCAATATAACTCATACAACAATATGGTTACAAGTCAACAAACAGCTCCTTTTTTCCATGTTGTTTTCAGAAGTACCGGTATTTTCCATCAGAGTCGTTAATAGTCAAGATTGTTTCGAAGTTCAGACATATAACAGACCAACCCTAGAAAACATGGTTTCTGAAAAGAAAAGAAAAGCATGGTATTAGATCATTGTCATTTTCATTCCTTGTTAAATTATACAAACTGTAAACAAAGTTGGAGACAGACGTAAATCCTGTTTTTCGTAAATTTGTTCAGGGTCATTTATCTGAGCACAAGAAACACTAGTTAGATAAGTTCTCGTGACAAAAACGGTGATTTATTTTTATTTAATTAATTCTATTTATTACTATGGAAACGTCAGAGTGTTTTTTTCCCTCGAAAATGATTTGTAATATAATATGGTTTATTCAATGACATTTTCAGCAAGACAGAAACTATTGGAAGTACTCAGCTGAGCTCTTTCAGCGTATATAGTTACAGGAAAATCAGTGGTGTGAACCGATGAAACTTCTTCATGCAAAGTATGTTGCACGTAAGCATACAGAAATTATTTCAAGGTATATTTTCATTCATTCGCAGAATTGTAGGTTTTCTTTCTGTCTTTGCTTGCTTGCATGTTTATTTTCTTCATTCCTATTTATTTCGCCATTTATATCATCTTCTTTAGCTACATAAAGGCCCTATCGAGTTTCTAACAATTTATTTGTGCTATCAAGGTTTTGATTCCAGAATGAATTTATACTGTTTATATATAATGATAAATATAATTCATACCTTCAACGTCTGTGGCTAACTATAACAAAACACTCTCAGTTTTTTAATGTGAATGAACTTAAAATTTACTGCAATATTTGAAATCTGTGTACCATCGAGGTGATTCAACCAAGAAATTACTTCATAACTTTTTGTTTTAACGACCCTATGGACAATGGTCTTTGAAAATAGTGTTTAAAAGAAAGTATTTGTTACACATTTGCTTTGGTCGTATTTCTCTTTCTTAGCGCGGTCTCTGTACAGCGGATGTTTTAATATTACAGACGCCGTTGACTCTACGACCTTGCATAACAAAAACATTTTTTTAAATCGTATGCTAGTGGCCTGTAAATACGCCGAGATAGCATTGCACGATCCCCGCACTGGCACGGAGGCCGTGCGATGATCGTGCAAACAATTAAAACTTGTCATTTTAGCCTTCAGCGGGTATATTTTCTTTTTGCCCCTGCAGACCTATTGCAAGGTTGTCGCACGGTGTCCTTGTGATTTCTGTACGATATCCGTCAGGTTTTCCCCCTGCCGTCGCCGAAAATTGTCACAAAAAAAAAATCAAAGTGCTGTAAGCACTGTAATCGGTCGTCACTGAATGATTATTGGTTGGTTGGTTGGTTGGTTGATTGCTTTGGAGTGTAACGCGACTTTAACAGCTAAGGTCATATCATGGCGATCGATGACGCACATGTGTTTCCTGACTTTCTCACACCAGTACTAACACAACTTTTCTTTCCAAAGCGATCGACTACTTTTCTCACATGCTTCTGCAGAGGTGAGAGGCGAAAATACGACGGAAAGAAAGTTCGCCTCAACCAAGGATAGAACTCACAACCATCGGGTCATGAGTCCGACACGCTCACCACTGAGCTACCCGGGCGGAGCCACTGAATGATTAAGCAATGTGAATATTTTCAAGGATATAATTGTTGTCACGGCAGCCAGAGCTTTTAATGAAAATTACTTAAGTTAGTTTAAAATTTGACTCGAGAAAAGCATTTCACCAATTACTAGTGGACATATATACCGGTAACACTTGCCGTGAGTAATACTTCTTGGAGGGAGTTAGAGTTCGTTCAAAATTTTAGAGTCATTTTTGCAAATAGATCTACTGCTGACATAGGCAATGCCAATAAATGTCTGAGATAGTCAAACAGAAAGCTTAAAAGGATCTTTGAAGCTTTCTTTCCTTATTTTTATCCTTAAATGATGAACATCACATTGTATGATTGAAAAAATTCCCAAAACTTTATACTTCCCTCTACTCCGGCTTAATTTGACCAAATTGAATGAAACCGTAAAAAAACATGAAATGTCACTTTGAGAGTTCTTAACCAAAAATGGCTTTCTTGGCAAAATGATCTGTGAAACTGAAAATATTAAACCTGTTTTTCAGGGCTGTATTTTGTTAAATCTATTGAATGCACAGGAATGTTTCTTTTATAGATTTTGAATAGCTGAGCATTTGATTCTGAATGGGAAGAAATATTTTTATCCCGTCGAAAATATATAAGAACCCGTGCTAAATCTAAATTATCAAATGACCGGTTACGACTTCTTACTAGTTAAAAAAGTAAGCAAGGAGTACTAACTCCAACAAAACATACTACAGATAGATATCAGATAGAGTACTCGTATACAAACTTCTAAAAAATAAGCTCTTTACACATTAAGTTAAATAATTGATAAGTTCCCTTAGATGACTAGCTCTAAATGGCAGTCCCATTTCCCCATTTCCAGACAGACTGATTCTCTTTTCAACAAATCTACAAACTTATACTTTTGTGGGTTTGAACACATTGCCGATCGATGCACAACTTATATCCGTGCAACGAAGATGCTTCCTTGATCACATACATCAAACCCTGCCGTCTTAATCTTAAAGCTATAGTAAAGGGGGGGGGGGATACAGTATAAACGAAAACGATCCACGGGAATGCGAAGCTAGCCCTAAGTTCTGTCTCTTAAAAAATCAAAGGAATCAATCCAGATAAAGTACTTGCATACAAGAACTACATGAAAACTTAAATTTCAGTTGTAGTTGCTTCTTATTTAGACTTTATCTCGTTCTCTGTGAGACTCTCTCTCTCTCTCTCTCTCTCTCTCTCTCTCTCTCTCTCTGCAACCTACTTCAAAATGAAGATTGTAGTGGACTTCACAGCGTCGATAATCGATCACGTGATACACACAGAAGAATTTGATTCGTTCTCCGCTCAGTTCTCACTTGTATCATGTGATTTCTATTTCGCCAGAAACCTCCACCTAAATATATCACGTGACTAGTTTTTCCCTTTACGTCGGAAATTTTCAATTTGTTGACCAGTATCTTGAATCTATGCAATAACGTGCTGGTATTTAGAAGACGAGTGTCATAATTCATTATTGTACGCATTGAATATGATATGCCATATTCGCCATCCAAAGAAAACAAAAACAAAGTAAATCTGATGTTTCCTTGAATAGTTGCTAATCTAACAGTCTCTTTACAAATTATGTATAATTTGTATGCGTCCATTCCTGTAAAGGGCCTTTTCGGGAATTGGGTCAGTTTGGATTGTGGAAAACGCCGTCTCTAATCGGTCTAACGACCAATTAAAAAAGGTAGCAATGCTTTTATAAAATCTAAACACATAATACGTTGCCTGAAAATTCGCTCGGAAATTTGTAGAATAATTAACTCATACGGTGCCTGACCCAAGGACGTGTCATGTTGTTTTGGGTCACATAGGTCAAAGGTTTCAGGTAAACTTTGTTTTGAAATGCATTTCCAATCTCTAATTGTATTTTCTAATCGGGCTATTTGATCGCTTTGCGACAGTACTAGTTTTTCTTGACCACTTCATCTTAGTTACGTAACGTGGTTTGACTTTTTTTTTTTCAAATCTGCCGCACGGTACAGAACAAAAAAAAAACCCGTTCTATAATCAACTTTTTTCACCTACAGTGATATTTGATAAGCGCAGAACAAAAACAACAACTCAATTGACGTAATTTTCATCACCAGAGAGTTCATATTGATTCTTTACCATACGACAAAAAAAAAAAATCAGACTCGTCCGAATTCAGAGCAGCTGCAGACGACCAATCACATGTAGTTCGAATAAATTATTAAGTCTATGAAAAGGTAGAAAAATAACATTGTAAGAGAGGGAAAATTTCATGTAGAAATCTATACCAGTAATGTTTCCTTTCCCCATTTTTTTTTTTTCAAAATTCACCCCCCTCATGGACATTCTAACTTGGGATCAGGATCTAAATAGACAAGTCATTTGGCGAACCACATCAATCGTGATGCTGTCTTTATCTGTTTCCATAGAAACTAATGATAATAGAATTGATGTGCATTGACGAATATAAAAATGATTTATTTCGATGTCTTTGATCTTCGGAGGGGAAAACATTGAGGAGGAAAAAGGCTCGTATCTAATATGTTAACAAGATAAGATTCACTAGCATATCATGAAAACAAGCATCTCGTTGAGTAATTTTTCACGCCACTCTGAACAGGAAGTAGAGTATAACCTGCCTGTGAAGCCAACTATAATAAGCAAGCGTGGATTAAGTCTTTCATAACTGAACAGATCGACCCTTATTCTGGTAAATAACTAAAATGAAATGTTCACTTTGTTGGTAAAATCCAATATACTAATTAATATTTCAAAGTAATATTTTGGGGAAATAATATCTCCTTATCGGAGAGTGTAGATTAAAGATCAGATTGTACGTTTAGTCACCGAGTCACGCTTAACACCTTAACCCTTTATCCCATAAGGCATTTCTATGGTATCTCTTACTGACCCTAAATATCGGCAAGGATGAAGCCGTTTCTTATGTGTATATGACACCTTTTGATAGTGTAGAAAACATAGTGGCAAAAGGTGAAATTGCTCGTCACGAGCAATTTCACCTTTTGCCACAATGTTTTCCAAAGGCTCCTTCAAGCAATGCGTAGAAATGAGTATCTGTGGAGTAAAGGGTTAAGGGACAACTGCATTTATTCAAAGATAACTAATGCAGGTTTAGCTGCAAGCCGTCAAGAGATAACAGTGGACAGTGTAGATCAAACATCAGACTTTCTTTTCAGTCTGATCTTGATCTATATTGTACACCAAAATTCCTGGTGTAGTCTTTGATATGGAAAGAATATAGCAGTGGACAGTGAAGACCAAAGATCAGACAACACGTTCTGTGCTGTCTGATCTTGACTACATTGTCCACAAAAGCTTCTGGTGTTGTCTATGGAATGGAAAGACTTAATGTTTCTTCCACATAAAGAAATTATAGACTTATCTAATTAACGAGCGTTAATTTAGATGAGTCTAAAATTTCTTTGTGTGGAAAAGCATTTTCTCCTTTTCCCACAATGTTTCCAAAAGGCTTCTACCTCAGGGTCGTCAAAAGTCATCACTGTGTAGTAAAAGGCCGCTAACACGTATCTTTATTATGTATTGTACAAAGCAAGTCATCGTAATTGTCGATCCATAGAATCCTTTTTTTTTAAACAATTGACTGGATCTGCAGGTAGATTGGCCCTTAGGCACGCATAAAATTGACTGATGGCAAAAACTTTCGAACCCTGTCCGCCTGCGCAGACTGCCCAGGTTGACTTATGTGGATACCTTTTGCAGATGCATTGAGTCTTATTTTCACGAAGCATTGCTCATAATGTATTATAATTATGTGACCCGTCAAGCTAAAAGGGACCTTCTGGGAACAGCGAAAAGTATCAACCCTGGTCACACTGCGAGAATTGCGCTGGCTGACCAGGACTGACACTGTTCGCTTTAATGACATTTTCTGCATGAAAAGTGGTCACTGTACCTTGTTGTACAATCATTTTTGAAATATCATCTTAAATTTACCTCCACTATATCGTTGATCTGTTTTTACAATTGATGTACAGAATTCCCAGATGGTTCCTTTTTGCGTGATGGGTCACATTTAGGACGCTTTAAAATATATTGGTCTCCACAGGATCGTTGAGGTTTCTCTCTCACTTTTGCATCTATTTTTGCTGCAAGAACGAAAAAAAAAAGAACGTTAGCTGCATTAGGCAATGTTTTAATTAGAAACTTCAGAAGAGATTTCCTGTTCTATAGTTTCAGATAAAGAGAACCGATGATTTCCCAGAAGGACAATATTCGTATGTGGTAACAAAGTGAGAGAATTGGACACCAAAAAGGTCTTTGAAAGGCTTGTGTATTATAGATTTACATGTACACATGTACGGTTAATAAGAAAAAAAAAAAACGCTCGTAGATTAGTAGACGATATAGGGAAAAAAAACTTCGTCATAAAGCAGGGCGATAGCAAACACTCATAACAGGACAATACAAAAAATAATACACATAATACAGACCGATACAAAAAAAAAGAGGACTATAAAGGACTACAAGAACAATCTGCCCTCATAAAATAGGACAGTAACAGAAAGACTTGCTCACATAGAAAGAAGGCGGTGCAATATGATCCAATGTTCTAAGCAGTACACAGAATGTCACGTGGCCGAGTGGCTATGGAAAGTGGTACCACTGGTTCTTCTGATAATTGGTACTGGGGGAAATGTTGTCAACATTATAGTGTTGTCCCGTAGAAATCTAAGAAGGTGGGTTGACATTCTGTAGCACGTGTCGTAGATGTATAGAGTAATAAAATCTGGCGTGGGTCAAATTAGAAATCAAAAGTAACATGAAAAAATCTATGAGAATACCTGAGAATGGTAATTATTGTAACTGGGTTACTGACAATGATAAAACTCTTTACAAGTGGACTTATTTAATAAATACAAAAGTTTGGAGACAAGAAAGATTGATAACATATGTAGGCTTAAATGTCGGCGGTTAGATCATAACCTCTGTTATTTTCCCTGGTTGAAAATGTAAATTCCATTTGCTTGGTATCCCCTGGCGTCAGTGATAATGTGGTTTTCAGAGATCGAATAGTCCCTCGTGCCTTAGTGATAAACAGAAAATCCATAGTAGGATTGCCCAGGCGTCGGTAGTCATCTTGGAGTGTTACAGAATCTTAGACCAGTAACACAAAAGCAATAGAAATGCAATGCTACATGCAACTATAGGTATGAGTGAAAAGGTTTTGAAAGCATATGCGCCATGCTCTGTGAAAGAGGTCTTAATCCATCTGTTAAAAAGTATCTACACATGACAGCCTGCCGCGCAACACTTTTCGCTGTATAAAAATCCTGAAACTGAACGCATCTCAGGCGTTCTGAAAATACTTGACAGTTCATGGTACAGGTTTTGAATATTTTAAACATTAGCCAGCTCATTTTTCATATATTAATCACTGACGGCTCTTTTTCTCGTTATAGTTCATTATACAATTAATCCTGTACGATTCATCAATAACGGAATGAAAACCAACATAAAAAATTGCTAATAAAATTGGCATCATAATAATTTAAGCTGTCAAATAGCCGTCCTAAACTGTCTAAGAAGTTCATCAGTGTCTTTTTCAACCGTTATATTTTATCACTCTTCTAACAAAAGTTGAATATCCCATGAAAAAGATGACCCCACGCAATCGCAAACTTGGAGGTACTGACCAATATTAACCCATTATCACACAATCCCTCCTTTTGTCGACCCTGATAAAGAAACCTTTAGAAAACATTGTGGGAAAAGGAGAAAATGCTGGTAACCAGCATTTTCTCCTTTTCCCACGATGTTTTCTACCCTTCACAAAACAAGTATCAAATTTCCAGTCACTTTTATTTTGTCGTCTGCAAATGCTTTCGAATTGGACAAGCCTAAAGTATTGTCGTCTGGTCATGGGTTAAACAGGCAGACCCTGTCCTGGGTTGAAGCTTTTGCTTTAGGGATTTTGTTTTGCATTTTTGTCTGTCACATGACCATTTAAAGTCGTGAATCAGACAGGTTTTAGACAAAATGAATCACATAACTATGACAAGACTGATAGTGTACATGTAGGAAAGGGACTGTAGACTGTGCCCTTTTAACCCTTTACCATACAATGCCAACTTTTAACGAACATGGGAAAGATACCTTTCAAATAATGTAATCGGCATTTTATCCTTTTCCCACAATGTTTTCTAACCTATCATTATATACTGTAATTGTTCCCTGAAATTGTTGTCTGCAAATGCTTTCAATTTAGACAAGGCCAAAATTTTTTCGTCTGGTAAAGTGTTAATAGACGTCAGTCCAAACCTTTTGAGGTTTCTTTCAGGTACTCCACCAGCGTATATCTACTTGTCCTTGCTGTCTCAGACACTCTGGCACTATGGACTTTTCTCCCAGAAAGCACTTTCCGGTATTTATTAGACTTAAACTATCTCAACCTGTCAATTGTACACTGCAAGACGGTTTCTTGGTTAGCCTATACCAGCGGGGCCGTGTCGACCTGGACAGTAGCACATCTGACCGTTGAAAGAACTCTGATGACTATTTTTCCTATTAAAGCCAAGATTAGATTGACTCCTAAGGTATCGCTTTTCGTGTCTCTGTCTACTGTATTTATCTTACAATTACTTACACTACATTTGGTATTTGCTCACAAGATGGGAGAATCTGGCATTGAAAAAAATACTGGAAATGATACATCACCAGAATTTATTATTAAGTGCAAATTGGTATCAGAAGAATACAGGAGATTTATGTATTTCACATGGAACTACATTGTTTTGATTTGCTTCAACCTGTTGCCAATGGCGATTGTCATTTCCGGAAATGTTATAATCGGATATGTTTTGTGTAAACGGAAAAGACAAGTCTTTCCGTCCGTCAGCTTGAATCAGCTGAACATGACCAGGGAAAGAATGGCTGTGAAAATGCTGTTTGCAATTAGCTGTTTCTTTATTTTCTCCACAAGTCCGTACTGCATATATGCCGTAATAAAGAGTGCTTTTCGGGGACAAAAAACGACAGCGAAGGCCAAAGCCGTTGATCAACTTATCGGTGCCATTGTACATATGTTACTATTCAGTAACTTTACTTTTAACTTTGTTATGTATTTTGCCAGAGGAACTTTATTTAGACAGGAATGGAATAAAATAGTTGCCTCTGTGGAGACCAGGGTATCAGTATTTCAACAGCGTTGGAGAAGAACAAAAAAGACTGGAACAAGTAGATCTATAGCAATCAATGTGACCGTTTAGGTTTCCATGACAGGTTCTGACGATATATGAAGTAACAATTTAACCCCTTACTATACAATCTCGACCTTTCACGACCCAAGAGAAGGAGGCTATTCAAAACCCCGAGGGGAAAAGTAAAAAAAATGCTGGCAACAACATTTTCTTCCTTTCCCACAATGTTCTATAAATATACCCTATCAAAAAGAGATATCATTATTTTAGCAACCTTTAATTTAATGTTTGCGTATGCTTTCGAATTAGTCCAGTCCAAAATTTAGTTGTTTGGTAAAGACTTAATCCTTTCCCAAACCACAAATTTTTTTAGACTGGTTCAAATTGAAGGCACTTACAGACGACAAAATAAACGTAACTTAAAAGTTGAACTTTATTTCCAGCAGGATCGAAAACATTGTTGGAAAAGGAGAAAATGATGGTTACTGTGACGTCAAACTTTCTGCCATCATGAAGTCAGACGAAGTTTCCGATTTCTAAGGTACGACCCAATAATTCAAATGCCAACTTCTTTTATTGTTCGTTCACTACATGTTTCTATACGCTTAAAAAAGAAAAATATATCGCGCATGTATCGATATTTTCAAATACGGGTGAAACAAGTTTTACTAATGCATTATGCCCCTTAACTCTTTACCAAACGACAATTTTTTGGACTAGTCCAAATTGAAAGCGTTTGCAGGCGACAAAATAAATGTGAATCAAAAACTGAAATTTGCTTCCAGCAGGGTAGAAAACATTTTGGGAAAAGGAGAAAATACTGGTTACCAACATTTTCTCCTTTTCCCACTGTGTTTTCAAAAGGCTTCTATCTCAGAGTCGTAAAAACCAGGGATTGTTTGGCAAAGGGTTAAAAGTATTTCTTTACAATAAGAGAGAAAAAACAGTTAAAACTTGTTGTTCAGGATGTTGGGGGCAAAGAAATGCTGGGAATTTGTTTCTGATTTAGAACCGGAAACAACTAGAGTGATGTCTTGGAAAGCCCCCGGAGAATAAAATGCATTTCCTATCCGTCTTTGTTTTTCCGTGGTAATCAGTGCAACCTTGGAACCACCACGGGCAGCATTTGGCATGAAGATACCACAATGATTATAGTTTCATAAAATAAAGACGAAATTGTTTGAAAAAAAAAAGACCAAAAAGGGTAAAATGTATCTATAAATTATACGCTAACACTTTTTTCTATTGGTCACGTGATATGGGGTTAAAATGAGGCTCTGAAAACCCAAATTTTGGAATGGTAAAGCTCAGGAAAGAAACAAATAAACGAGCTGTCTACTTTCTGTTTCTGGAAGAAAGAATACCAAAGGAGTTTGATACCTTTATTTAATACGATTCCTTTTTGTCGTAAAATTACCTTGAGATTCAGTTTCATTTGTATTGTAAGATTTTCATTTCAGTATATTCATTCCCAGTTTTTGTTTCCAGAGAAAGTGTTGTTTTGCCGTTTCTAATTAAAAGTGGATTAATAATAAGTTTTTGTTTCGAGAGATATCTTATTTTTTGCCGTTGTTACAGCAGATCACTCCTTCCTGACAGTATATTATATTAGTATAAAACTATCATGCCTTAATAAACACGGATCTCTACCAATAAAACAACCTCTTTTTTTTCAATTCCTATTTCAGATAGGGATAAAAAAAAAAGGGATAAAAAAAAAGGCAATCTCCAAGTCATGTACAACCACAATCAAAATCATACTTACAGAGAAAAAAAAATAATAATAACTAAAAAAAAATTGAAAATATTTTTGGAAAAGGAGAAAATGCAAGTAACCAGCATTTTCTACTTTTCCCACAGTGTTTTTAAAGCTTCTATCCTCAGGATAGAAAATAAAACTCAAAAGTGTTAAAACGATACATATATCCAGCTTTCAAAGCCATTGTTTGGGGTACAGTCTATAAGGTATTGCGATAAGAATGTCATTCCTACTAAACGTGTGTGTCTTCCTAATTCGCCCCTTTCCGATTTGTACCTCCCCCCCCACCATGTGTTCCTATTTTGCCTCTTTGCAATTTCGCTTCCTCATTTCGCCCTTTATCATTTGCCCCCCATTTCCGCTAGGCTCATTTCCTGTGTCGCCCCTTTCTCAAGCCTTCCCTTCCCATCTGGCCCCAACCTGATTCACCCCTTCCCATTTCGTCCAATTCCTTTTTTTGTCACTTCCACGATTTTGCCCCTTTCCCGTTCACCCTTTCCCATTTTGCCCATTTTCCATTTTGTCCCTGTTCCATTATATGCTACATAAAAATACTTATTATTTACCGTCTGGCCACTTCAAATTTTCAGAGTCAGGAGGGAAGTTTTCTTCTTCATTTTCAATGGATTGAGGCACGAATACCAATCCAAGTGGAATAAGAAATGAATAAAACATTCTCAAATTCTAAACTAGAGGCCCTTAGGGGCCTGAAATTGCTCAACTGGCATTAATTTTCGTTTTATGCTATCACATACTATGAATTCATGATGCAAAAAAAAAAAATGTGAACTTATCGCGTAAAAAGAAATCGAAATTTTCAACTTGAAATGGCTACTTTTTCCATACTCTTTGTTGGTTTCTATTTAAAATCAATAGGCTTATTTATATGCTATTGATAAGTAAACAAAGTGTACAAGTTTCGCAAAAATCTGATAACAAATGCAGACTTTACCGAATAAATAAAAAATGAAAATTTTCAACATGAAATGGCTACTTTTCCCATACTGTTTGTTCATTTTTTTTTTCAAAATAAATAGGGTTGAATCTATTGATAAGATAGACTGTGCAAGTTTCATGGAAATCTGATTACTTTTCTAATACTGTTTGTTGGATTTTTGTCGATATCAATAGGGTTGAATCTATCAATGAGATAAATAAACTGCAAGTTTCATGGAAATCTCATAACGAATTTAGACTTTATCGCATAAACAAGAAAAAGACAAGCAGACGGACGGACGACAGAAACCACGCCATGACACAAGCTCGGCTGGCTTTCAGCAGGTACTGAGTAGACCTAAATATAGAGTGGCATTTAAAAAAAAAAAAAGGAAATGCATTATGAAAAATTTGGAATTTGCAAAGGGCTTTACAGGGTAGTAGGGGACGCTTAAACATTTTTTTATCCATTTGCACCTTGTCAAGTTCAATATCCAGTGTATCCAGAGTCTTAGGTGAATTAAAATTTAAATCAAAGTGATGTAAGCACTGTAATCGGTCGTCACTGAATGATCATTGGTTGGTTGGTTGGTTGATTGTATTGGAGTTTAACGCCATTTAACAGCTAAGGTCATATCATGGCGATCGATGACGCACATGTATTTCCTGACTTTCTCACGCCAGTACTAACACAACTTTTCTTTCCAAAGCCACCGACTACTTTTCTCACATGCTTCTGCAGAGGTGAGAAGCCAAATTACGACAGAAAGAAAGTTTGCCTCAACCAAGGATAGAACTCACCACTGAGCCATCCGGGCGGAGCCACTGCATGATTAAGCAATGTGAATATTTTCAAGGATATACTAGTAATTGTTGTCACGGCAACCAGAGTTTTTAATGAAAATTACTTAAGTTACTTTAAAATTTGACTCGAGAAAAGCATTTCACGAATTACCGGGAGTACTACTTCTTGGAGGCGAGTTAGATTTCGTTCAAAATTTTCTAGTCATTTTTGCAAATAGATCTACTGCTGTCATAGGCAATGCCAATAAATGTCTGATATAGTCAAATAGTAAGCTTAAAAGGATCTTTGAAGCTTTCGTTCATTATTTTTACTTAAATGAGCATCACATTGTATGATTGAAAAAAATCCCTAAACTTTTTACCTCCCTGTACCTCCTCTTAATTTGACCAATGAAAACCGTAAAAAACATGAAATGTCATTTTGAGAGTTCTTAACCAAAAATGGCTTTCTTGGAAAATGATCTGTGAAACTGAAAATATTAAACATGAAGCCCCCTTTTTTATCGCATAAACAAGAAAAAGACAAGCAGACGGACGGACGACAGAAACCACGCCATGACACAAGCTCGGCTGGCTTTCAGCAGGTACTGAGTAGACCTAAATATAGAGTGGCATTTAAAAAAAAAAAAAGGAAATGCATTATGAAAAATTTGGAATTTGCAAAGGGCTTTACAGGGTAGTAGGGGACGCTTAAACATTTTTTTATCCATTTGCACCTTGTCAAGTTCAATATCCAGTGTATCCAGAGTCTTAGGTGAATTAAAATTTAAATCAAAGTGATGTAAGCACTGTAATCGGTCGTCACTGAATGATCATTGGTTGGTTGGTTGGTTGATTGTATTGGAGTTTAACGCCATTTAACAGCTAAGGTCATATCATGGCGATCGATGACGCACATGTATTTCCTGACTTTCTCACGCCAGTACTAACACAACTTTTCTTTCCAAAGCCACCGACTACTTTTCTCACATGCTTCTGCAGAGGTGAGAAGCCAAATTACGACAGAAAGAAAGTTTGCCTCAACCAAGGATAGAACTCACCACTGAGCCATCCGGGCGGAGCCACTGCATGATTAAGCAATGTGAATATTTTCAAGGATATACTAGTAATTGTTGTCACGGCAACCAGAGTTTTTAATGAAAATTACTTAAGTTACTTTAAAATTTGACTCGAGAAAAGCATTTCACGAATTACCGGGAGTACTACTTCTTGGAGGCGAGTTAGATTTCGTTCAAAATTTTCTAGTCATTTTTGCAAATAGATCTACTGCTGTCATAGGCAATGCCAATAAATGTCTGATATAGTCAAATAGTAAGCTTAAAAGGATCTTTGAAGCTTTCGTTCATTATTTTTACTTAAATGAGCATCACATTGTATGATTGAAAAAAATCCCTAAACTTTTTACCTCCCTGTACCTCCTCTTAATTTGACCAATGAAAACCGTAAAAAACATGAAATGTCATTTTGAGAGTTCTTAACCAAAAATGGCTTTCTTGGAAAATGATCTGTGAAACTGAAAATATTAAACTTCTATTTTTCAGGACTGTATTTTCTTAAATCTATTGAATGCACAGAAAGGTTTCTTTTATAGATTTTGAATAGCTGAGCATATGATTCTGAATGGGAAGAAATATTTTTATCCCGTCGAAAATATATAAGAACCCGTGCTAAATCTAAATTATCAAATGACCGGTTACGACTTCTTACTAGTAAAACAAGCAATTTCGTTGAAATGATATCCCCCGCCGAAAAAGACCTTTTTTGATACAAACGTATAGGAGGTATTCTGTTTTGCATATACATGTGGCCTTTTTGTTATTGGCCCATGATGAAATTATACATTAAGCTCCTTTGTTCCATGGCACAGGATTTCATTACATAAAAAATATAAAAAGGGTCCATAACAGGATTATACATTAAGTATCCTTTTGGCAGAACTTGGCATTTCATAAAAGTTGGAGATACACTGACAAAAAATTAAATTTGACATAAAGTCCCCTTTTTCCATGATACAGAGATAAATTGCAAAAACCTGACAACATGTGCTAGGTCGCATGATCTGTGAAAATCTCGTCCAAATCTGTTGAGATATGTCCAGTAATTAAAGAGATACAGGTGAAAAATAAAATTATAACATGAAGCCCCCTTATTCCATGATGCAGCTACAAATCCCAAAACCTTGACAATATGGCGTATGTCACATGATCATGTGAAAATTCCATCCAAATCTGCCAAGAAATGTAGGAGGTGTTGTGTTAGGTCACATGATAATGTAAAAATTCCATTCAAATCTACCAAGAAATGTGGGAGAAGTTGCCTTCACAAGAAATAGAATAAAATAAAACATGAAGCCCCCTTTTTTCATGACGCAGCCACAAAATGCAAAACCTTGAGAATATGCGATAGCTCAGATGATAAGAAACATTCTGTGAAAAGTCCATTGAATTCTGTCAAGAAATATGGGATGAGTTGCATTCACAAGAAATAAAATGAAATAAAACATGAAGCCCCCTTTTTTCATGACGCAGTTACAAATCGTAAAACCTTGAGAATATGCGATATGTCAAATGATGAGATTAACATTCTGTGAAATTCATTTCAATTCTGTCAAGAAATATGGGACTGGTTGCATTCACAACAAATAAAATGAAATAAAACATGAAGCCCCCTTTTTTCATGACGCAGGTACAAATCGCAAAATGTTGACAATATGCAATAGGTGACATGACAAGAAATATTCTGTCAAAATTTTATTCAATTCCGTCAAAAAATGTGGAATGAGTTGCCTTCAAAAGAAATGGAATGAAATATAACATGAAACCCCCTTTTTCCATGACACATTATTACAAAAACGAGGGCAAATAACTGTGGTGGTCAATGTAGGTGAAACTTTTTTTCCTGCATTTCCTAATGTAGGTTGGCAGATGTGATAAGTTCCATGTAAAAACTTTGTATAGTTTTGAAGAGAAGACTCCAAACATTGAAAGTGTACTTAAGTGTAACTTAAGTGAAACTTAAAATCGCTCTCAGTCAGCCATTTTGCATCGAATCAAAAAAACAAAAAAAGTGTCTCGGGAGAATGGGTCATTGTACATGTGTATAAAGTTTCACGAAATTCCGTCCAATGATATTGGAGATATTTGCCGGGACGAACACACGGACGGACGGACGGACAGACGGACGGACGGACGGACGGACGGACGGACGGACGGACGGAAGGACGGACGGACGGACGGACGGACAACGCTAGAACTATATCCCTCCGCCTACGGCGGGGGATAAAAAGTAAGCAAGGAGTACTAACTCTAACAAAACATTAAAATACTACAGATCGATATCAAATAGTACGGAACCCCTAAAGTGACATGCTCGATCTTTTTTTTTTTTTGTATGCGAATTTCTCAAGTTATTTCGTTTTAACGAAATAATATTTCGTAAAAACGAAATATTATTTCGTATTTACGAAATACTATTTCGTCTTTACGAAATAATTATTTCGTAAATACGAAATAATTATTTCGTAATTACGAAATAATTATTTCGTAAAAACGAAATACTTTTACCTGTTTGTAGGGTGCCTAAAGCATTTCAGAAAAGAATCGACACATTCGGCCCATGCCAGTCTGCGCGGACTGCGCCAGCTGACACGGGCCGAAACCCTTCGAGTTCTTCAAATTTTCTGCATGTGAAAAAGCTATGGAGCTCATCATTAGATAGCACATAAGACAAAATGGATTTTATGGATCCATTAAAAGGGCGGATCCAGGATTTTTTTCGAGAGGGGACCAGAATAGATCATTATATACGAGATATGCTCTGTGAACAAAGGGCTTAATGCATTTGTGAAAAGTATCGACCCAGGCCAGCCTGCGCAGATTGGTCAAACTGTTCGCTATATAGCAGTAAATTTTCAGTATGCCAAAGGACCAGAACTACCGTATGATTCAGTCGACTGTTGACCTTCATTCCTTTTGTATAAAAATACAGATCTTTGATATAGTGCACATAAAAGCAGTGTTATATCGAGAGTTTTAACCGCTTCTTTAGCCGAGTGGTTGGGCTGTCCGACATGAGAATGGGAGGTAGCGGGTTCGCTCCGCTGGAAATCCATTTCTAAATATAACGGTCATAATAGCGTGTTCCTTACTTCTTTCCTTCTTTGCACTTGGAAAGACGGAATAACATTACGACTGTTGCGTAAGTATCAGGGTATGAGATTTGTAGAGTGATGATCAAGAGAGACAGACAGACATACAGATAGACAGACAGATAGACAGACAGACAGATAGACAGATAGCTAAGGTAATATCACGGTGGTTAGCGATGCAACCATGTGTTTCCCAGCTTTCTCACACCAGTACTGACAGAACGGAAACCGCCTTGGAGGTTGAGAACAGCGAAGGGTAACGTTAGTGGTTTCGTTCTCATACAAACAAATTCTAAAATGGTAGTAATGGAATTCCTTCCTTGGTACTCAGGGTCTCTAGTACAGCACAACGACTGCCTTACCAGTGTTGGATTGTGAGACTTTTCAAGTGCTAGCTCGTGAAAAATGTTTTGTGAAAATGATTGAGCCGTGCTTTATGAAAAGGAGGCTTTATGCATCCACGTGATCCATGGTACCAAGCAAGACATCACCTGATAATGCATCGGCGGCTCAGCTCCTATAGAACTTTCAAAGTAATCGCAGCCTGCCGGAAATTTTGACCAAGTATGAAAGTGTCAAACATATTCTAAATCTATGCCAAATATAACACCCCGGTTACACAGACTGTCGGGCTTACATCCATTTCAAATCGGTGTCATTATTTCAAATTTTTTCGCTTTTTTATCGGTTGTCATAGGTGACCTTATTCACGGTGGGTACACGTACACCGGATATAGCCGTCAAATTGAGTAAAAATAACTGTGTATTGTATGACTGCAGGTAAGAGATTTCCAAATATTTCTTAGCAACAGCTTTTAATATACTATTGCCTTGTCAACCCAGATTCTACGATGTTTAGAGTTTGTTAGGTCTACAACGAATGCTGCTTTTAGCCATGTAAATTCTGAAAAAATTGTCCGAAAAGTCGGCTGCTCACGACGGATTTCGGAGATTTCTAGAAACAATTCATCTGCAAAGCCGGTTCTTTTCACAATACAAAAATCTGAGTCGACAAATTTCTTGATATTTTAGTCTAATTTCTTTGTGTGATTGCAATTTTGCTGTATCGGGTGAAAATTGCCAGAAAACACAAGTTTTTTGTCGACAATGGTGTACCGAGGATAGCTGTTGTTTTGAAAGAACTGTACGGAGGATAGTATTTTACTGTACCGGGGATAGTATGATAATGTACCGGGGATAGTAATGTTCTATTCTATAGTGTCATGTGAACTCTATATTGATAAACCACTGAATATATTCATGTATGCTACACTTAGATTGGTGTCTAAATTTCCTATCCTCATGTTGCAGGTTTTTAGGAGGACATTACAAAAAAAATGTCTTTTTGAAGACACACATCTATTTGTTCTTCTAATCCAGATGCATTTAAAGAGATTAGCCAAGAGCTAACCTACTTGCGTAAATTGCAGCCTAACATTATCAAGTAAAGATGCGCTAGCATATTGTACAAAGGGAATGCATGAGGCCGCTCCTTGCATATGCGACAGTTGCAGGAAAGCATATTCATGGCGGTAATTTAATAGAGGCCATAAATCCTATTGTAAAGAGATAAGCTAAGTAATACTAGCTGTACTTATACAATCCAATTAAAGGTTTTCTGTAGGTCAATTTATGGCTACTTTTGAAGACATTCTTCTTGTTGTCTAGACCAAGTTACCGGTATTCACTCCATTCGACCTGTTTGCTATGACGTCGCACTAGATCGTGTACAGGATAAATATTATTCTAACATGACTCGCGAATTCGGCTCTATAAGCACAGTGCAAGGAAAGCGTGGTAAAATCTGTGAGAATCCATGCAGGGTGACGTCATTCTATATCGAGTGACGTCATTCAATGAGTGGGTTATTCAATGGAACATAATTTTCATCCGCGTGTTTACTATAAGTTCGAACTTGTTTTCCTTTCATTAAGAATTCGCCAAGTTAGAATCGAAATAATCTTCTTTCTATCGTGGTATATCGTTCAATAAACCACGTTGTGAGTTATGAGGCGCAATGAATAACCCACTCGGGCTATCGCCCTCGTGGATTATTTATTGTGCCTCATAACTCACAACTGTGGTTTATTGAACGATATACCACGATAGAAAGAAGATTATTTCTTAAATAACCCGATTTAAAAAAAAGTAGCAAGGGAGAAAATGGCTATCAAAAATACATCTATGGAAAATATGTAGCCTGTTTTTCGCTCAAAATATCTTAAAAATCAAATTATTTCAAAAAGGAAGAAATGGTTTCCCCAAATACTCTTGTTTTATAGCACATCCTTGAATACAATCTCTAAATAAAGACTTCAGTGAAATCAGGATTCGTGCAGGCTTTTTCAACAGACTAACCAAAAAGTGTCTCAGCTTATACTGAAGCTATTACCAAAACCTATAGGCTGGTTTTATAAATGGTCGGTGCATAGGTTACATGCCAGCTTACCATAGCTGAATGAATCGTACCAAGTAGCGTTTTAAGGAGTAAACGTTTAATTTGAAACTCTGTACCCAGAATGCCCAAATCAGATAGGTGTGCATTTGATGGATGCCACCCCCCCCAGCAGAAAATAACACCTGTGAATACCATGAAGTATGTACTTTGAGACCGTTTGTTGCCTCATCAGTGTGAAAGTACTGTCGGCGGCCGCTCCTCGTTAAAGCTTAACTGGAAGATTTTTCGCATTGTCTTCTATAACTTTGGCATAACTGTCCCATATTTTGTATGTGCTGCAGGAACCAAAGGATATGTACTTGTACTTAACTTACGTTTAACTTACGTTCCTAGGACCGCAGGTAAGCCATCGGCTTCTAAAGGTCCATCTGTTGGATTTCTTTGTCTGGTTGTGTATGGGTTGTAGCAGCTCGGTGTGAATTTCAAGGGGTGGTTTTTCCAATGGTTGTTAAGTCTGCTTTTGAATGAGTTGATACTCGGTGCAGTTACTACGTCATTACTTAGTGCATTCCAATGGTCTATAACTCTATTACTGAAGAAATTTTTCCTTAATTCTGTTTTTGATCTTTTTTTGTATAGTTTGTAAGTATTACCTCTTGTTTGATTATTTTCTGACAAGGTAATAATGGATCTGCTTGGTTGGTCAATTTTCTTCATTATTTTAAAAACTTGGATCATGTCTGCACGTTCACGTCTGTACTCTAGGGATGGTAATCCAAGATTGCGCAATCGTTCAGTATAATTTAAATTTCTTAAAGCTGGTATCATTCTGGTGGCTCTTCTTTGTCTATTTTCAATGGCTTTCTTATATTTTTTCAAATGAGGAGACCATACTGGACTGGCGTATTCAATGATTTGTATAGATGTAAAAACATAGTTTTGTCCAGATATCTAAAGTTTCTATAAATTAATCCAAGATGCTGGTTTGCTTTGTTGATTTTAGCATAAATATGGGAATTGAAATGTAATTGATGATCTATTATTACACCGAGGTCCTTTTCCTCTTCAACATTTGTGATCAGTTCCCTGATATCATTGGTGTTATTCATATAGTAATTTGTAGTTGAATCTTTCTTTCCAATGTGTAATCTTTTACATTTGCTAGGGTTGAAATTTAATTCCCACTTTTTTGACCATTCAACGAAAGCATCAGTTGTAGACTGTAGTTTGTCATGGTCCTCCTGTTTTTTTTATTTCTGTATATGTTTTGGTATCGTCCGCGAATAGTTTTACTGTTGTTTTCGCAACATTTGGCAAATCATTTATAAATATCAAGAATAGCGTCGGGCCTAATACACTACCCTGTGGTACTCCGCTTTTGACCACAAGTCTTGATGAACGTATGTTGTTTATAATAACTTCTTGGTACCTGTTTTTGAGGAAGCTTTCAATCCACCAGTAAACTTTGTCTGTAATACCGTATGATTTCAGTTTAAGTAAGAGTTTATTATGAGATATTGTATCAAATGCTTTCTTGAAATCATAAAAAATGATGTCTGTTTCAACTGAATTATCAAGTGATACTGACCAATCTTCCATTGATTCTAACAGTTGGAGTTGACAGGATTTGCCTTTCATAAATCCAAATTGTTCTGGAGCAAATAGATTGTTTTTCGTCATAAATTCGATGATTTTTTCATTCACTATCCTCTGCATTAAGTTTGAGCAGATTGGATTGAGACTAGTTGGTCGGTAATTCTCTGGTTTCTGTTTGTCTCCAGATTTGTAAATAGGTACAACATCTGATATTTTCCATTGTCGTGGTAGTTCTGTATTTTCAAGTGATATTTGAAAAATTTTAGTTAGTGGATAGCATAGTTCATCTTTGCATTCAATCAGTAATTTAGGGTGAATGCCATCAGGACCTGCCACTTTATTCGATTTTAAGTTATTTAAGGCTTTCCTCACATCGTCCATGGTAATAGTAATTTGATTCAAGGTTTGGTTAGTCCTTTTTTCTATTTCTTCAAAATGTAGTTCATCATCTGAACTGCTTGCGTTAAATATACTACTAAAATAGCTATTGAATATATCTGCCTTATGAAAATCAGATTCAATAAGAAGATTGTCATTTAGTCTGGAGTGTATTTAGTCTCCGCTGTGGTTTTTATGCCTCAAGAATAAACATAGTCTTTGGACATTTTCTGATGATGAGCAAAATTTACGCGCAAAAGCTACTTTCCCATGGCGTTTTAAGCAAGCTTGTCTCACAGTGTTTGAACCATTGTTTAATTATGAACAGGTTGATATGTGTGGTTAAGAGTTACACGCATAGGTGCTTACACCCTTATGTTTATGCAAATGGCCTTAGACCCGTCTACAACTGATGACTTGGAAAACGTTGCAAAAAATGAGGAAACCACGTAACGAGCAAATTTTTCAATTGATAATTTTTTTTCTGCTCTGTCTTAATATTATGCTTTAATTACTCGATCGTCTGTAGACGTCTATTATTCGCTTATATAAACGCTTTTAGCTGGGATAACCCAAAATTAAGAAAACAGGGTCAGGATTAAGGTTTGGAGAGTCCGCAGTATGCCAATCATGGAAATACTACAGATTTTATTAAATACCGGTAAAGGGTTTATGACATATGTTAAAAGTGTGACGTTTATTATAAGTTTCTAGTTTGAAATTCAGAATTCACACGCCGTACTGTTTGAACAGCTAAGACTCCACACTGCACTTTTCGGACAAATCATCCACGAAGTGTGAAGTCTAGAAGTCACGACGGACCTTTAATGATAACATTTCATTTAACACAGTGAGTTTAATAGAGCTGTGTTACAAGATACACTATTTTCAGTTACCGCTAGGACCTTTGTTTATTTTTATTTTTGTTCATGTCTCGAATCTAATACAAAAGGCATTCATTATATCACTGTATTTTTTTTTTAAGTTCGGGAATACATGAATAAATCTGTGATATTAATCTTATCTTAGATTTTACCAAGATCATTTTTTTCTATATAATTGATATTTTCAGAGAAACAAAGCTTTATGTGTGTTTGTTTTAACTATTCTTTAGCCCTGACCTACTCTTGGGGCATCATACATGCTGTGCGATCTCGGTCTACATGTTTACAAAGTTAAAGCGAATTGCTGGTGGTCTAAGTACCTTGCCTACATTCATTACAAGCGACAATGAGTCGACGTGGACATAGTTTACAGGTAATCCAATATCGTTCAAGAATGGCTGTTCAGGCACGTTTGTACATGAACTGAATAATAAGTTACATGAAAAATATGGGGTTAGAACCGAATAAGCAATTGTAACATCTTGACACAGTCCATAACACTCATTACCCCAAACTACGTTAAAGCATATTTACACACATAAATGATAAACTCATGTTACAGCACGTTCGATGAAGTAATAACATCAGATCAAAAGACACATATTTATTGTCTGATCACAACAATATCTTTCAACACTTCAAAGTGGTGCATATCTATAAATCAGTTAAATATCAAAGAATATAAAGGTTAGGTTGTCTTCTACTTATAAGCCACTATCTTAATAAACTTCAAAACGATGAAAAATATTACTTTGAATCTGATCTGGATGAATGATGAGGACTGGGATTGGAACACATGCACATGTATCTTTTGATTGCAGCCTATATTGTCAAGAACAGAAAAATCTTGTCAGCTGTGAACATCCAATAGTAGAATTTCCTTATTTCTTAATTCACATTTATTGTTATTTCGGAATACCTGACATACTTGGCTTTCTGGGCGGCATATATTATCAAATAACTAGTAGTGAGCAAGAAATTACAATTTGCTCTGTAGTATCTTGTACTATTATCCTCAGTACACAAATTTCTAAAATAAAGCTATCCTCGGTACAGCAAGGAACTATCCTCGGTACAGCGATGGTAATCTTCTGTGACGTGTAACCACATGATAAGTAATTCTTAGAACTAAATTTTTGATGTACATAATACTTAATGTAATACACAGCAATCGTACACTTCAGAATTTCAATCAAATTCCCTGTTCTGATAATATTCCATTATTTTGGCCAGTCAGGTAAAAAATATGCGTGAGCATGACTTTCAGACGACAAATTTACGTCGTAACAAAACTAGTTTTGGTAATTCATCAATAGTACAGGACTGATTAACCATTTAGTTTATCAAATCATTACTATATGACACACGAATGTTACAAACACTGGTATAATATATGAATTCTTACCTGTGGTGCGAGCAATATTTCTTCCATTTGTAAACATTTACTCAATTACTCTACTATATCCGGTGTACGTGTACCAACCGTGTTATTTCAAGCTGTTTGTGTAAACGGCGATAAACAGGGGTTCAATCGGTCTTAAAAATATTCCGTCTTGCGCTGGTAGAGGCCCAATCGGGATCTGACCGGTGATTAAAGATATATACGGCCACAACATCTTTCCTTCACAATGGAGTCTTCTTGGACTTTCAAGACTTCGTTAGAGACAAACATAACAGTTTTGCCTTGGTCGACGGATTTCTGGGAGTTCCCTTTGACCGACATACTAAGACAAATCGGAACTTGTCACAGAATTGTTACAGAATCAATCATATATGGCGCTGGTGAATTTTTGTGGAAACTGAATTAAAATGCCTGTCGGGCATGTAATGTCAATGTGTCTCATGGATTCCATATTTTGATTCCTAGCTTTTTTCACCGGTGATTAGTATCAGTTCATCGGTGGCTCTTCGGTGGCTTGTCGATGGCCTATAGGTGATATCGGTGGTAGATAAGTTGTCAATCGGTTATTTTGTGATATTTTCACCGATCGAGAATTTTAAGCATGTTTAAAAATCTAAATCGGTAACTTTTCACCGACGAAATTCATCTTTTCCCGGTAGCTTTTGATAGGTTTGGAATAGCTGACCAATATGTGACATCGGAGGCAAGTAGGTTTTCGTCGGTTCCCACCCTACTTCGGTTAAAAAGACCACCGATTTATCAGCGATAGCTCTGTGTAACCGGGGTGTAAGTCAAATCTACAAAGACCTTCTTCTAAGTTGCTGAAATGCGTTGAAGAATAATGTTTAAAGGTGTACGCAGTAGCAAAGTTGAAATTGAGCCATATTCTGACAAAAGAAGGCTAACTGAATCTCCGTGATCCATGGCACCAAGCAAGCCATCACGTACTGATGGATCCATAGTAGATCTATCCATTTTTGTAGCAGCCGACGGAATCTTATGGTACAGTTGTAGTTCTTTGACATACTGAAAATTTACTGATAGCGAAAAGTTCGGCCGAAGTCATCCTACGCCGATTACATTTAATATATATACATGTATATATGCATTAAGCCCCTTTTTCACAGAGCATGTCTTATATATAATGATCTATTCTGGACCCCGTCCCGAAAAATATCCTGAACCGCCCTTGTTATGGATCCAGAAAATCCATTTTGTCTTATGGACGATCGAAAAATGAGCTCGAATAGCCCTATGACATGCAGAAAATTTGAAGATTTCGAAAAGTTTCGGCCCATGTCAGCCTGCGTGGACTGCGCTGGCCGACATTTTTCAATTCTTTTCTCAAATGCATAAGGCACCCTTTTCACAAAGCACGGTTCATTTTGATTTCCCCTAGATATGGATAGAATAATGATGACAGCGGCGTTAATACCAGCTAATATAGGAATTCAAGGCTACGTGGCGTTTTTGAATGGTAAAATTATTTTGTAAAAACGAAATAATTATTTCGTAATTACGAAATAATTATTTCGTAAATACGAAATAATTATTTCGTAAATACGAAATAATTTTACCAGTCTGTATATTCAATAAGGCCACGTAGCCTTGAATTCCATTATTTACTGGTGTTTACGATACTTTTTCAATATGATCTTCCAACTTTCTGCATGATAACTATCAATCCAGACCAGCCTGCACGGATTGCACAGGCTGGCCTGGGCCTAAACTGTTCGCTATCAGTAAATTTTCTGTATGTCTAGAACTACCGTAAGATTCCGTCGGCTGTTACAAAAAAATGGATAGATCTACTATGGATCCATCAGTATGTGATGGCTTGCTTGGTGCCATGGATCACAGAGATTCAATAAGCATCCCTTTGTCAGAGCATTCCTCAATTTCAAATTTGCTACTGCGTACAGCTTTAAACATTATTCCTCGACTCAATATTCAGCTAGTTAGAAGAAGTTCTTTGCGGATTTTACTTAAGTCTTCGCATAGATTTAGAATGTGTATGACACTTTCATACTTAGTCAAAATTTCCGACAGACAGCGGTTACTTTGAAAATTGTAGAGGAGGTGGGGGTCCGGACCCCGCTGACCCCCCGCTGATCCGCCGATGCATAATTGTTGCATTAAGCCCCCTTTTCATAGAGCACGGCTCAATCATGTCTGATTGATTCGTGTTTAACGTCGCATCAATTTTTTAAATTTCAGTATATATTCACGACAACCACCGTGATATTACTTTAGCTCTCTGTCTGTCTGTCTGTCTGTCTGTCTGTCTGTCTGTCTGTCTGTCTGCCTGCCTGCCTGCCTCTCTCTCTCTCTCTCTCTCTCTCTCTCTCGCTCTCTCTCTCTCTCTCTCTCAATCATCATTCTACAAATCTCATACCCTGATACTTAAGCGACAATCGTAATGTTATCCAGTCTTTCCAAGGGCAAAGAAGGAAAGAAATAAGGAACGCGCTATTATTACCGTTACACAAGTCTTAAAAATGGATTTGCAGGGGATCGACCCCGCCCCCTCCCATTCTCCGGTAGGACAGCCTATCCACCCACCTAAAGAAGAGGTTAAAGCTCCCAAAATCGTAATGTTTTGGTGTGCACTATATTCTATGCAAATGCAATGAAAATAAACAAGCTGCATCTAATCGAAAATACACCGACGCTGATTTGTCCATCTTAAAGACACATTTGCGGATGCCTGAACATTACGAGTCCTCTTATATACGGACGTTAAGGCACCGTATTTACAACAAAGAGGTTCTGGGTTGGAATCCCACTGGCGGGGATGTTTGAGCGTCAGTTCCTCGGCAATGCAGATCAGAGCCGCATCCGGCTACTGGTGAAACATAAGAATACATGAATAAGTGCTATTCGTCATTATGATTGAAAATTATTTAGCCTGATATCAATCAATCAACCACTTCCGTACTCTACAAGTCCCCCACTTTCACAATTAAGAGCCTGCTGTGGTTCCTGCAACCGAGTGATAAGAAAGAGAGCCCTAGATTCTAAATATTAGATTTAAAAAATGAATCGGCTGAGAATCGGATCCTCATTCTCCAGTTTACGACTGGGCCGTGCTCTAAACAAACTGAATATTGTAACTTTCTTTTAATTATCAATGACAACTGCGCGTACACAATTCATAAACAGAAGAAATAACAGACGGACGGATAGACGAGGGGCTGACTGACTGACTTTCTGATTGACTGAATGATCGATGAATAGATTTGAGTTTACCAATCATATCACTTATGCTTGTCCCCTTTTGTCTAATGTACCGATATTAAGATTATATATTTGACATCGATCTGGAAAAGCACAACACAGGTCAATGACTCTAGATGATAGCTCCCTTGAAACAGAACCCAAATTCGAACATGGTGTAGGCAATTCAGGAATAAGACAGCTCAACTCTGAATTCAAATCATAGCCTATGATGTGAGAGGCTGTCAATCAACCCTACAATGCAGACCTATCGCAAGGCAGTCCAAGTGCCTCGACCCCGAGTTGAACCGAGGATGCCTGTATTTCAACTTACCAGATTATTTCGTATTTACGAAATAATTATTTCGTTTTTACGAAATGATTATTTCGTATATACGAAATAATATTTCGTTTTTACGAAATAATATTTCGTTTTTACGAAATATTATTTCGTAAAAACGAAATAACTTGAGAAATTTGCATATTAAAAAAAAGTCAAGCATGTCACTTTAGGGGTTCCGTAAAATAGAGTACTCGTATACAAACTTCTGAAAAATCAGCTCTTTACACATGAATTTAAATAATTCATAAATTGAATTAAATTCCCTTAGCTGACTAGCTCTAAATGGCAGTCCCCCATTTCCCCATTAAGTTCCAGACAGACTGATACTCTTTTCAACAAATCTACAAACTTATACTTTTGTGGGTTTGAACACATTGCCGATCGATGCACAACTTATATCCGTGCAACGAAGATGCTTCCTTGATCACATACATCAAACCCTGCCGTATACTTAACTTTAAAGCTAGTAGAGGGGGGATAAAGCATAATCGAAAACGATCCACGGGAATGCGAAGCTAGCCCAAAGTGTACAAGTTCTGTTTCTTAAAAAATCAAACGAATCAATCCAGATAAAGTACTTGCATACAGGAACTACATGAAAACTTGAATTTCAGTTGTTGTTGCTTCTTATTTAGACTTTATTGGTCGCCCGGCAGAAGCCGGCGACCTTATATTTAATATAGTTCAGAAGAGATGTTCATGGAGAGTGTAGGTACTTCCGGTTGAAATCTTTCATCATATTCGCTAGGTTTAATTTGGTAAAATAGGTGTGATTATTTGTGAAATTGTTGTGTGGGGTTTTCTTCACCTTTTTTGAGGTTGTTTACTTGTTTTTAAACCGATAAAGAATCGTGAAAGAATTATTAACGGTCTGCTGCGCAACATTTTGTGAAACAATTAATATTCTTGTGCAGTATGCATCTATTTTTAACGCAAATGAACTCGTCCAGTCACATGATTTTAGGAACCAATGGAAATGCAAAACATGCTGCTCCTACTCTTTACCGTTGTCTGCGCATGATCCGAGTATTTATAGAATGCCATCTGGCGGGAGATAATGACTCTTTACCGGTAGGCCTAAAGAGCGGAATGGAAATATTTTAGAGCAATGGACGGAATGGAAAAGAAAACAAGCATGGAAATATATTATGCCTGTTTATTAAATAGAATAACAATAATGATTTGAAACATGTTTTTTTTCTACCCATTAAAGGTGATTTACAAGTAAAAACCAAAAATTATGTTTTTGTACCGCTGAAAAAAATGTACTTGTAGTGATATTTTTCCTTTATGCACGTATTCCTAGATGGCGAAATGAAAAATTTACAAACAGTTTATTGTACCTAAAGTGTTACAGGTCTTTAATGTATTTTCTTATGGGTAGTTAATTGAAGAAAATGATTAGAATTTCTTTATGCTTATAAGTACAAATGTTAAAACCTTTTAACCCTTTCCAAACGACAAACTTTTGGACTAGACCAAATGGAAAGCATTAGCAGACGAAATTTCAACTCTTGCTGAAAAGATGATTTCTGTCTATGATAGGGTAGAAAACATTGTGGGAAAAGCAGAAAATCCTGGTTACCAGCATTTTTTTCTTTTCCCACAATGTTTTCAAAAGGCTACTATTCTAGATCCGTAAAAACCAGGTATTGTTTGGGAAAGGGTTAAATTTCCTTTGAACGGGACTGACGCAATGGAAAAGAAAGTACGCAATAGACATTATACATTTGTTACTATATAAAGTAAATATGTATGATTTCAAACGTGTGTATTTGTACTCATATATCTTTCCTAGGGTATATCTACAGGAATATTGAAAAATAAAGATTTTACGGTTAAAAAAATATATTTGTAGCAATATTTCCTTCTTTAAGCAGGTAATCTCAGAAGGGGAAATGGAAAAATTACCAAGTTCAAACAAGTACAATATAATGCACCCAACACAGGTCTTAAAGTTCAGATTGAATTTTAAAATGGATAATAACTTGATTTAAATATCAGCTTACATGCATTAGACTGCGTGAATCTAGGATCAGACTTCAATTTTGGTAAGTCTGATCTTGATCTACACCCTCTTCAGATATTTCACTGATCGGCTTTGGTTACATGTATCATCTTATATACATTAGATTGCGTGAATCTAGGATCAGATTGTAATTTTAGTAAGTCTGATCTTGATCTACACTGTCCTCAGATATTTCACTGACTGGCTTTGGTTACATTAATCAGTTTACATGCCAGCTTATTTGTTTAGCAATATCCGTAATTATTACTTATTTTGTCAGGTTATATATGAATTCATATACAAGTACGTAGTTCAGCGTGTTGATCAGTGTATTGGACTGTGTAGATCTAGGATCAGAGAGCATTTCTTGTAAGACTGATCTTAATCTACACTGTCCTCAGAAACTTCACCTACAGAATTTGGTTGCAATTATCAGTATACATGTATATGTTTTATCATTCGCAGTTGATTATTTGTATAAATGTACATTGTACATGAAATCTTTTTTTTTTTTAATTTCAGATATTCGAAATGTTATCAGACTTTCCTCGTATTTATGAATGTAATTGAAAATTTTTCAGGAAAGAAAAACTGAAGATTGAGTTGTTCGAACCGTTAATTTTCAGACTTTGTGGATTAGCGATCAGACTGCACATTGCGTGCTGTCTGGTCCTGATGCACAACATTTGCAATACCATATTTAGGCGCGCTCAGCAGCAGATAGTTTTGGTGATGTTTGAATTCTTGTATGTCAACGGTTTTTGGTTTTTCAACGTAAACAACATAATTTGTAATTATCTTTTCCATTATTCCTTCGGAAAACATGAAGTATTTCATGTAATGCCGACATACACTTATTTTTTCCAAATTATACTGATATACATGCATTTTTGTCTTTTCTAATGTCTTGCATATCTTGTTAAACTGTACTTTGTATGGCTATACATAGATAGTACAAGAAATAAATGTGAAAAGGATCGGGACGAAAGCATATTGCTTATATAGTCCCCCCCCCCCCAGCTAAATCACATGATACGCCAATACTATCAAATAATGTCAAGAAGAGAAAAGATTATCATAAAAAACAGAAAGTAATGAATGTAAAGAACAAAAAGGCGTCATTATCTGAAAAAGTAAAAAGAAAAAAGGAATGGTGATTGGTGATTGAGTGATTGAGCAGAGTGGCAACAAAAGATACAAAATTATACTTGTACATTTACATAATTTATATGTTCTCGACAATAACGTGTTGCATTGTCAAAAAAGAGGACTTTTAATGTATTGGATTAAAACTAAGAGAATCTCTTGCTTTTATCAATGTATTCATGAACTGCACTGAAGATCTGTTTGTTTTCGACAAGGGAGAGTTCATTGTCTCCAAAAAGAACTGTATCAATATCAAAAGCAGATTTTGCACTAATATGTTGTCCGAGTGTTGTTCGAATGATGAAATCTGCATTCAAAGAAGTAGTGTGTATTAGATTCAACTTCCCCGCAACGACAAAGAGGAGAAGCCACAATATTTTTCCAGAAGAGATCTTGTTTTAGATCGTTACATTTACATGTATTTCTAAGTCGAGTATGAATAATTTGCATTTTTCTTTCCCCATAAAAATACATTTTACAGAGTGGGTTTGTCTATGTTCAGCAAACGTTTAAACGACGAGAGAGAGTCAGTTTCTCTTGTAGCTTGTGGCAAAGAGTTCCATGCGTTTACACCTGATTGCAGAAAGGAATTCATATAAACCCTAGTTCTACAAACTATGTTTGCCAAGTCATTAGAATTACGAAGATTATACGTTGTGTTACTTCCAATAGTGGGCGGGACAAGACAGCATAGGTAGTTTGGAACTAGACAATTGACCATTTTGAAAAAAAGAATGAGTTGTTGGTTGATAATATATATAATAAAGATGATATTACTTGATCAGTTATAAGTTAAATAAGCTGAAACTTTTTTCTCCATACCTATTGAGTACCCAGATCATTAAACTTCTTCTAAATTACCATTGCACGGGACCGGCGCAATGGAAAAAGAAACTTCACAAGGGAAATATAACTTGAATGTAAGTTGTAAAATAAACTATATATTTAGTAACCACATGTATATTTTGTGATCAATGACCAATTATAAAGTATACATGTATCTCTAATTATAAACGAAATACAATATTTTTATACTCATGGCTGAAAAAAATGTATTTGTAGCATTTTTTTAAATTATGCAGTTATTCTCAGATGGCGAAATTGAGTACTGGCATAAAAGTAAATCGGGCATTTGAACGTTTTGCAGTGCGAAAGCCCATACTTTATTTTGACAGTTGGTCATATGGCAAATTTATGACATTGGAGGTCACTATTGTCATGTCAATTTCATTGGAAAACAATAGATCTAGCTATTTTTATCACAAATGAAAAATAACTGAAAAAATTGGAGTCAGATCAATTCTGTTGTCTACATATTTCTCAGTTTAATAATGGGGAAAAAAATCATTTTCGGGCGACCTTGACGCCCTTGCGTCTTCTTTTTCTCTTGTCTCGTTCTCTGTGAGACTCTCTCTCTCTCACTCTGCAACCTACTTCAAAATGACGACTGTAGTGGACTTCAAAGCTTCGGTAATCGATCACGTGATACACACAGAAGAATTTCATTCGTTCTCCGCTCAGTTCTCACTTGTATCATGTGATTTCTATTTCGCCAGAAACCTCCACCTAAATATATCACGTGACTAGTTTTTCCCTTTTCGTCGGAAATTTTCAATTTGTTGACCAGAACTAGAATCTATGCAATAACGTGCTGGTATTTAGAAGACGAGTGTCATAATTCATTATTGTATGTATTGATAATAATATGCCATATTCGCCATACAAAGAAAACAAAAACAAAGTAAATCTGATGTTTCCTTGAATAGTTGCTAACCTAACGGTCTCTATACAAGTTATGTGTAATTTTTATGCGTCCATTCCTGTAAAGGGCCTTTTCGGGAATTGGGTCAGTTTGGATTGTGGAAAACGCCGTCTCTAATCGGTCTGACGACCGATTAAAAATGTGACCCTATACTATCAGGGTATCAATCTCCGAGGATTGAACATTGTCGTTCGTTACTCTCACCATACATCTCTGCAATGGGCTAAATGACAAGAATCTAGTCAAACCGAAGAAAACATGTTTTGTTACTGTTTAACTATTTCATGTGTAACATTACAAAGTAGAAAAAAGAAATATGATTCTGGATACAAACTGATTAATGTACCTGCATACAATGGAAGTATTTCTTTCGAGCTTCTTTACTGATGAAAATCTTATGCCAATTTTAACAAAAATGGCTGCGCCCATGAATGATGACAATTGTCTTGATACACGATAGGTCTAAGTTTGTAAGGTTAAAAACAAGTTTTCGTCCATCAAAAGACATTTAAGCTTTTCAAAAAATTCCTGTTTTTCATATTTTCTACCACTAATTCTAATTGGCCGTATGCTGTTTGAACAGCCATTTTGAGTTATGGCCATGTGATGAAAATATCACCTTTAGACAGACTACTTTCTGAGCCCACTGCAGAGGTGAATGTGAATGATACGTAGTGCAAGAGAGTGCCGTAGTGCAAGAGAATGTAAGGGTATATTCAAGATTGGATTAGCTTGTCCAGTGAAGAGTATCTGCAAGGGAAGTAAATCTGGGTGACTGTCGGTATCTGTAATATGGCAAATAGTCTATTGTCTTGTAGAGGGAGTACCGATTTTAAGTTGGTAGAACTTGTCCAAACCCCATTTCAACTTTTATTTTAATTTTTAATTTCCATTTTAACTTATATATGAGATAAAATACGTTTAAACCATTATCACACAATCCCTACTTTTGACGACCCTGCGAGAAAAGCCTTTTTAAAGCATTGTGAGAAAAGGAGAAATGCTGGTGACCAGCATTTTCTCCTTATCCCACAATGTTTTCTGCTCTTCCCAAATCTAATTTCAATTTTTCAGTCACATTTGTTTTGTTGTCTGCAGAAGCTTTCAATTTGGACCAGTGCATAAATTTGTCTTTTGGTATAGAGTTACTTAAACTGACTTATGAATTGAATTGGTATATAAATAAATATACTTCAGGGCCTCTAGTTGGATAAATGGATTGAGGGGTGGATCTATGAATTTATGGTATTTAACACTGTCTTTAACATAGTTTCAATTGCACCAGTAATTTTACGAAAAACTCGAATGTTTTCTGCAAAAGTTTTCAGTTTAGAAGAGAGTAGAATATGTCGTTTGGAAGAGCGCTACTGCCAGCTAAAATTTGCCAGGCAGTGTCAAGTAAACATATCTGGACAGATTTGTTGTTGTACGGATTATGATTGAATATATCTGAGGGAAAAAAATCCCTTTCGCCCGTTTCTATAATTTGCCTATTTTCATATTTTTATCTTCAACGTTTGAAATAGATTACCTTTGAAAGCTTAGTAATGGTGAAAATTCCTAACACATCACCCACCACGCCACTCTCAGGACTATCAGTCCTTTGATTTTGATAGCTTGGAAGTTATGGTCTGAACAGATATTCAAGTGAAAAGTTGGCTATTTCAGAAGTCAAGGGTAGATAATTTCAGAATACAAACAGCGATCCAAATTTTGAGAGTCACATGCTCAACTAGACATCATGGAGATTCATTGTGGCAAGTTTGAAGTAGATCTAATTCCGATGGCAATTGTAGGAGGAGTTGCGCACACAAATAATTGCTAACAAACGGACGGACGACCGGGTGTATAACATAGAACGACCCTTCGGGCATGACACCCTGTATAAATGACTATTGCTCCACTGCCCCCAAACTTCGTTTGTGGAGGGGGGGGGGGGGGTATAATGACCTATAACAAGACATTGCACACGAATGCAATGTATTACAACATTGGACAGGTAGGAACGTGGTCTCTGTCAGGACGACAAAAAGTCCATTTCCTGACTGTTGGAAAAATAACAATACAACACAAGGTTTAAACCGTACCTTATCATTCAACCATTTTGCTGGCTCCAGCATCTCCAGGTCTTCATGGTTCAAACTGTTATTCCCTACGTAGAGATTAACCTTCAAATCAGCATGGCGTTTGTCTTTAACTGCCTTCTTAATGTAGGAGTGGCCATTGGTCAAGTGGCTGGGAATGTCCTTCAATGTTTCCAACACAATAAAAGGGTCAAGTTCCACCTCAATTGCTCGAAGCAAGAAGCGGATGTAACCATCAGCACATCGACATCTTTTCGCCCTGGGTCGTGGATCGATTTCAGTAAGAAGGGCATCATATCAAAGATGGCAGATTCATCTGTGCCGCTGAGGAGTGTGTATGAGCCCGAACACTTTGCATTTATCATACTTGTGACGTTTTTGAATGAAGCTCCGCAATTTATTTGCTTACATTTGTCATAAAGTACCTGAAGCTCGGAGGTGGATAATTTGGCAAACTGTTCCCGGAATCTGAATTTAGTAATTTGTTCAGAGACTTTGGTACTTTTCTTTTGAGGCTCCGTTCCAATGTTTTGACTTAGTTTTACTTTAGTGGTTTCAGTCTTTTTAAATGCCTTTGCTTTAGGTGTCTTTCCAATGTCATCACCCTTTCTCCTCCTGTTCGTGTTTATTTTTGGTTTACATCCAGATTTTTTTTTGTAGGCCAGTAGCCGATAGGTTTTAGTCTTTAGGACGACCTCTAGTCTTCATCGTTGCTGGAAGATGCACATTGGATTTTCCTTTCAATAACTGCAAGAAACTTACATTGCAGGATGGAATACAGGGCGGCAATGTCAACTTCTTAGGTGTCTGGTTATTATCATTTACATCCATCTTTTCCGAGACTGGAGATCTTCCACCCAGATTTGGCAACTCATCATCATCAAATTGAATCCCGTCGGAGACATCTTTGCAATCTTCAGTACTGGCATCAACACCCATTGGATTAAATGTAGGGTCACTGGGAACTTGAACTGGACTGGAGGTAAAATCTTTTGACTCTTCTACTACATCAAGTTTGATAAATGGTTCCACTGCCGCTGGAGTTGATGGACAACTTACATTCTCCTCTTTCGTATTTTCCTCCACAATGATCTTCAACAACGCAGAGTCACTAGGAACATCCACCGGCTTCAATGCAGGGTCACTTGGAAGTTGAACATGACTGGAGGCCAGATCTTGTGACTCTTCCACTACATATTCAAATTTGATAATTGATTCCGTCGCCACAGGAGATAATGGACGACTTGAAGTCTCCTCTTTCGTATTTTCTTCAACAATGGCTTTCAACGATGCCGCAGAGTCACCAATAACATCATTTGGACTAGATACAATACCCTGGCAGAGGGACTCCTCAAAAGGTGCAGCTTTGCTCATTGGTCCTACCGGGGCAGAGCAATCTCTTCATTTTCAATAACAAGGCATAAATCTTTTCCACTGGTGATTATATCCTTAACCGTCTGCATCTCATGAACATACCTATCAAACTTCGATTGACCGTGATCCGCCATTGCACTGGCTCCTTACAAATGTTCAAGGCTTTGTTGTATTTTTCACATCTATTGAGAACACGTGTTTCGTTCGTCTTACACTACAGTTACGGGACTCATCAACTGCCTACCACAAGCAGGGTCCTTGTCCAAAACAAAAAAAAAAAAAAACTGATAGTCTTTTTTCCACCGGTTTGCCACCAGTGATCCTTCAAAATGAGAGTGATGGATCGCATGACTGAGCTCTAACAAAGAATATGTGTTTGCAAGGTAAGAGCATTGTGGAGTTATATGTGCAGGAACACGAATCCTTCTAATCATTCACAACATAAATGCCTTCAGGTTTAGTGACATGACGAAGGGAGTATCCCTCTGGGGCCTTCTCACAGGCATATTGGCCCAACATCTTCTTCTTCTGGTTCAGTGAATCTGTAACCTGTTTTGCTGCATACGGTGTACACATTGCATATACCTGTCTCAAAGTTTCACATATCCGAGTTGCCAATATGAAATTGTCGAATTCGACAAAAAATAGTGTGTGCAATGCTTCCTGTTGCTTTGTCGCACTAAAATGGACCAGCAACTTGACGCACTTAGTCAATTAATGCGACGACTTCATTGTGATCTTCAGCTTCTGATGGTACGACTCCAGGCGGTTTATTGTGCGGTTTCCAAAGGTTATACTTTGGTTCCTCCACACACAGACCCACATTTCCCGGCAGTTATGCCAATTTTTTGTGTAATACTGTAGGAAATTGCTTTGAGCTACATCCTGGAGCTTTTTGAAATGTTTATTGTACACGGATTGTGTATTCGAATAGACCAGTTTCTGCAACAAGTCCAAAATTTCAGTCTTTTTCTGTCCTTTGTATGCTGCTGTTTCCTTTTTAAATGTCCTCATAACGTGAAATAGACATAAGTGATTTTTTGCATTTGGAAAATATTTCTTTATCTGTGAGATTTCTGTAAAATCTTTGGCCACGAGATATAGCTGGTTTTTCAGTAGCAACTCCTTTCCTATGGATTTCTCAAGGGCCTCAATCCCAAGCTTTACAACATCACTGCTAACGAAGAAATGTGCAACAGGGATGCTGCATCCATTACCATCTTCTGCTATGATAGTGAACAAGGGCATCTTAGACCTGTTCACACGGTAGGTAGCATCTAACAGCAACAGTTCAGGGAAGTTCTCCAGAACTCTTTTCATGAATGACAACTGTAAGAATAAACACAATATTTTGCCATCTTCGTCAACTGAAAGCTGTACTGAGGCGTCCGGTTCTTTCATGAGAATTTCATCAAGGGTGACCATCAACATGTGAATATCGCTGTTTTCACCGACATTTTCCTTCTTTAACTTTGCCTTAAAGTTGTCGATATCACGAGAGGTCAAAATCTTTCCAGATACCTTTATCAGTGTCTCACGAAATGCTTTCGAAGGCACTGACAAGTTGAACATAGTTCTACCCAAGTCTTCAGACTGCTTGTCAAGGCGGCGTAGCTCAGGATACCGTTCATAATTTTCTCTTGCCACTGCATGATTGTGCTGTAGATTCACTTCGATAACTACCAGATTAGAAGTCTTTCCGTCAGCATTGATGAGGAAACCGCTTTCACAATCACTCTTGTATGTTCTGTAAATAGACAGATACATTGAAAACATCAGTCATGTAAGTCGGAGACTGCAACAGCCCTTAATCTGGACCCTAGGGGTCCTGAGTAGCTCAGTGGTAAAGTATTTGATTCTTAATCCAGTGGTCCTTGGTTCGAGCCAAACTGGATCCTCCACCGCCGTGGTGGCCTAGTGGATAGAACGTCCGCCTCGTGAGCGGGAGGTCGTGGGTTCGATCCCCGCCCGCGACAGTCTTTAAAACTGTTAGTAGTGGCTTTCCCCCTTGGCGCTCAGGATTATGGGAATAGCACAACGACTGGCCCATAAGTGTCAGGATAATGGACTTGTTAAGTACTGGTTAAAAAAATAGTCCAGGAAACATGGATTTGTGAACTGTCGCCGTTAGATAAAAGAAAAAATGGAAACAAGAAGACCACGATGGTCCTATATCGCTCACCTGAGTACTACAACAAAGACTATAATTACCAAATATTAAGGTTCAAGGGCTAATGATGATGAAACAAGAGCGGCAAATTGTCGCAAGATATGCAATCCCAAGTTGTACAGGAGGTATAATAGTTGCAAAAGGCAGGCAATGCAACAAACAATTTGACTTGAGACTTCAAAATTCCACTCTGGACAAGCAAACAATACTATTAAAATAAAGATCAAAGTGGAATTACTCAAAATCAATGCTAGGTAGAGTTATTGTTCTTCAACACAGTAGGCCTACTGTGTAATATCACAACAAACATGCATACCAATTTTGAAGTCGTTCTTACTTGAGATGACAAAGTTATATTCCGAACAAGCATTCAATGCAGACTCATGTGAGATTTTATTGAGGCAGACATTCTAACCAATTTTCAAGTCAGCTTAGCATGAAATGTGGTCTCAAGAGTGCTCCCAAGAAGACTTTTAAAGATTTTCCTCTTTATCGCTATGTCAAATCTGAGACCAACAACATAGGGCTAATTTTCACACCAGAACCATAATTTGAAGTATTTTGGTAGAGGGCCACTAGATGATGCTACATAACAAATATGGAAGCTCTAACCCTTATGGTTTGGAAGGAGAAGATTTTCTAAGATTTCCTTCTTTATCGCTATGTGAAATCCGAGAACCCACAACATAGGGCCATTTTCAACACTAGGGCCATAATTTGAGGTACAATGGTAGAGGGCCACGAGATGATGCTATATGCCAAATATGAAAGCTCTGGCCATTACTGTTTAGGACAAAGGGATTTTTAAAGATTTCTTTCTTTATCGCTATGTGAAATCCGAGACCCACAACATTGGGCCAATAGACGATTTGCCAATTAAATTTGATATAAGCGATATTTCCATTTTATCGTAAGCGGCACACCGGAAGAATCACGTGACACCGGACAATCAAAGCATTATTCAATAACAAATACCGTATGTCCCGTTCACAAATCCTTTAAATTCGGACAAATTCATCTCTGAAAAAAAGTGACATAGTAAGAAATCTATATGATATCAATTCTAACACAATTTATTCATAGTTCATGACATTTCTTTTGAAAAAAATAATTAGGAACAGACAAAGTACGCATTTTATGAGATCGTATTGAAATAAAGAGCATGTAGAAAGTAAGAATGAACTTACCCTCTGTAACCTGTATAAAATTCATAATCCCGCCCACTAATGATCACCAAACGGGTAAATAAATATGAAACAAAAGATAAGAAGGGTCAATTTAATGTGACACTTGTGTGTTAATCTGTAAGAAGTAAATACATTTCAGCTGTTCTAAAGGTACCGAGATCAAAGGAATACCGAGTTAACCCTTCACCCATTATTTTTTTGTATAAAACTTCATTAGACGCATATTTTTAAATACACATACTCAAAATGAAGCTGAATAATTATTTTGTGAAGAAGGTATGGAAGGTTTGAAATCTTTCGTTCATGATCTATAATATGAAGTTATTCGTCAATAGGAACATGCCTGAAAGTGCAACTAAGACGTTAGATAATAGTGCTATAATATCAGTAAATGGACTGTCCCTGTCTTTCTGAAGACACTGGACAGCTATTTAACCTTTTGCCAAAGTATTCCGAGTTATGGGGATCCGGAAAAAAAGGCAGACGTGCTGATTTTGCCCATGTTATGTTATTTGTCTCACTTTCTCAACCTCAACACATCCCCCCCCCAAAAAAAAAAAAAAAAAAAACAAAACAAGAGGGCCATGATGGCCCTGTATCGCTCCACTGGCTTTTTAACCCTTTACCACACAAACTGAAGTGTTCATGACCATGAAAAAAAAAGGGCCTTCAAAAACAATGAACACTGTCAGGCAATACAAGTAGATTAATTCATTGGCATGAAAGGTAAAATCCTTGGAAAAATAAGCTGAATGATAGAAACCTTACTCTGAATTTATTATTCACCTCATGTGAGCATAACTATTAGCATCAAAATGAATCACACTCCTTGAAAACAGAACATTTTCTATCAAAAACTTAATGTCTAGCACCAATCATGTATCAAAGCAGTTTGATAATCAAGGGAAGTAAATAGTACCAAACTTTATCTTTCATAAAAAGAGTTATTTCCCTTGATAAATGTTTGAATTGAAGTGACTATATTTTGAAGCCCATGTTAAACTTGTGATCCCTGAATGGAGGCAATTTTGACCCCAGACCTACAATATGAAACTAGAATGTGTGTTTATATACAAGAAGATTTTTTAATCTTGCCCAATAAAAAGCCCTGTAAAACAAGTTTGCTCAATAAAAGGCCCTCTAAAATATGTGACCCATGAGACAGGTTTATCAAGTTTTTACTGTAAAAGCCAATGTAAAACTTGTGACCCCTGGGGTGGGATCAAACTTGACCCCCAAAGTTAAAATTTGGGCCCTCTTGGTAAAGGCCCATAAGATAAAGCTACACGCAAAATGTGGTAGCCCTAGGCCTTATGGCTATGTACGAGTAGATTATTAAAGTTTCCCTATATAAGCCCATGTAAAACTTGTGACCCTCTGTGACAGGGCTAAATTTGACCCCAGGGCTTTAATTTGGGCACCCTTTGGTAGAGACCCCCTAGATAAAGCTACATGCAAAATTTGATAGCCCTAGCCCTTGCAGCTAGGTACGAGTAGATTATTAAAGTTTCCCTATATAAGCCCATGTAAAATTTGTTACCCCCCCCCCGGGCCGGGCCAAATTTGACCCCAGGACTATAATTTGGACACCCTTTGTAGAGGTCCACTAGATAAAGCTACATGACAAATTTGGTAGTCCTAGGCCCTATGGCTAGGTGGAAGAAGAATTTTAAAGTTCTCCCTATATAAGCCCATGTAAAACTTGTGACCCCCCGGGGCGGGGCCAATTTTGACCCCAGGGCTATAATTTGGACACTGTTGGAAGAGGTCTACTAGATAAAACTACATTCCAAATTTGGTAGCCCTAGGCCCTATGCCTAGGTAGAAGAGGAATTTTAAAGTTCTCTCTAAGCCCATGTAAAACTTGTGACCCCCGGGGCGGGGCCAATTTTGACCCCAGGGCTATAATTTGAAGAAATTTGGTAGAGGTCTACTAGATAAAGCTACATGCAAAATTTGGTGGCCCTAGGCCTTACGGTTTCAGACAAGAAGATTTTCAAAGATTTTTAAAATTTTTCAGTTTTGTTGCCATGGCAACCAGAGTTTTTGAAGGAATTAAATTCTTTCAAGAAATTCTATAGAGGACTATGACAGGATCATTTCTGTGAAGTTTCATCAAAATTGGATGGGTAGTTTCAGAGAAGAAGATGTTTAAAGAAAAAGTTAACGCACGGACGGACGGACGGACGCACGGACGGACGGACGCACGACGGACAACGGGCCATGACATAAGCCCGCTGGCCTTCGGCCAGTGGAGCTAAAAAACGAACAAGAGGACCATGATGGTCCTATATCGCTCACCTGAGTACCAAGCAGCAAAGATTTACAATGAAGATAAATACCAAATATCGAAGTGCAAGGCCAAAGCTTTAGGTCTTCTTGGTTTAGATAAGAAGATAATCTTTCTTAACCAAACCCGGTTATATAAATATTTAAGAGAAGTTTGAATGATATTTGTCCAATAGTTGTTGAAAAATAGGGAGAACAAGAAATTTCATCAAAGGAAAATGATTTTGTAAAAATTCAATGAACCGTCACCAAAATATAATATGCACATTCTTGCTTGGCACCGAGTCTCTCTAAAATTTGAATGAAATCTGTCCTGTAGTTGTTGAGAACAAGCTCTGACAAGAAAATGCTACAGAAAGACTGATGGATGGATGGATGGACGGACCAACAAGCTGACTCCTATATACCTCCAGAACAGAGTTTTGAAGGAATAATAACAAAGCCCTAGGCCTTTTGGTGTGTGGCAAAAAGTTGCCTGATTTGAGCAAACTTAGCAGAGAATGTTTGCCGATTCAAGACTTTCTATACAAGTTAGTATTATAATGTTGTTAAATACACCAACAACTACAGTGGTTGTCCAGGGACATGTTCATGGGTAATGGCTATTGTAAACACATCAACAATGTATTTACACTTGCAATAGTCTTGCACCAACCTTTCAATGCGTCCAGCTTACAAAAATTTGCCCTTCAAGTGTGACACTGACCTTGGCCCTACCTGAACAGATCTTTCAAATGGTACTTCATTTCATGGTGGAGTATATGCCCAAAATCTTTTTTTTTTTGGGGGGGGGGTCGTCATAAACTTAATTATAAATTAAGACAAACACCACAAAGTGAAGAACAAAAATTATAATGACTTCTAAGACTTACAAGATAAAATCTGTACTACAGAGTTAAATGAATGAACAAAAATGAACTCAAAATACAATGAACACAATGTTCAAAGATACATCCTAACAGCCAGAGAGAAAAATGCTGTCAAGGCCTTTAACCCTTTACCACACGGCAAAATTTTAGATCTGTCCAAATTGAAAGCATTTGCAGACAACATTTTCATATTGGCTCAAGTGACACAATATATCTTTAAATGGGTAGAAAACTTTGTGGGAAAAAAGAGAAAATGCTGGTTACCAGCATTTTCTCCTTTTTCCACAATGTTTTCAAAAGTTTCAACAGAATGTTTCTTATCATGTGACCTAGCGCATATTGTCAAGGTTCTGCAATTTACAGCTGCATCATGGAAAAAGGGGTCTTCATATTATATTTAATTTTCACCAATATCTCTTTAATTACTTGACATATCTCAACAGATTTGGATGAAACTTTCACACATCAAGTGACCTAGCGCATATTGTCAGGGTTTTGGAATTTATTGCTGTGTCATGGAAAAAGGGGGCTTCATGTCAAGTTTAAACTGTATCAGTCCATCCTGAATAGATAAAAGGAAAAAATGACCAGATGGGAACAAAGGTTAGGGGTATGCAAGATAGGATGTTTTGTCAGACAGTGTAGATAAAGATCAGACTGCAGTTGGATCTTGGATATAATTATATGCCTTATATTGTGCAAGAGAGTATTGCCTACAACACAGTCTTGAAATGCATATTACCAGTACTTGGTCTATCTTTATCTCTTTACCAAACAAAAATTTTAGACTGGTCTATAATTCAGAGCATTTGCAGACAACAAAATAAATTTGTCTCAAAAAATGAACTTAGATTTGGGATGGGTAGAGAACATTGTGGAAAAAGTTAAAAAAAAAAATGCTGGTTACCTGAGTGCTTGGCCCAACTGAGATTTAAAATGACATCCCTGCATAACTAGCCCTGTAGGTAATGAGCTAACAGGCTTGGCTCAAATCATTAACAAACAACAAAATTTAATCCTAAACCCAAAGGCCATTTTCATTCCAGAATGAGTCCAAGATGATAACAACTGCATGGGTGCCTTTTGTCTGCAGTGTTTCAACAAAGCAGACAGTATAGATCAATGATCGGACTGCACATTTCATGCAGTCTGATCCTCATCTACACTAGACACAAAGGCAACTATAGTAGTGAAAGGCGCTTAAAGGGTTAAGACTTGTCCAAATTCAAACCATTTGCTGACAACAAAATAAATGTGACTCAAAAATTTAAATTTGATTTTGGTTGGGTTGAAAACATTGTGGAAAAAGGAAAACATGCTGGTTACAAGTATTTCCTCTTTTTCCCACAATATTTTCAAGAGCCTTATTTCTCACAGGCGTTAAAACTTGGGATTGTGCGGTAAAGGGTTAAATAGAACAAGACTTTTAAAGTTCATTCTGTATACCTTTATGTCCTGTTTTGACCCAGGAGCATCATTTGAACAAAATTGGTAGAAGTCCGCAAGGAAATGCCACATACCAAATATCAAAGCTCTAGGCCTTCTTGTTTCAGACAAAAACATTTTTAAATTTTGCTCTATATACAATTTTGCCCAAAATTGTGACCCCTGGATTTAAAAGGTTAATTCAATTCTTGTAACAACTTTGGTAGAACTTCACCCAAGGAATATGCCTGTCAAGTTTCAACATGATTGGTTTAGGAGGAGAAGATGTTTAAAGGAATTGTGGAAAGACAGACGCTGGACAACGACGAATCACAATACCTCACCCAGCACTTCGTGCTCAGGTGAGCTAACAAATAGGCCTAACCACTGTCTGTGGCTTGTGATAAATAACATAAAGATGAAGTTTCATAACATTTTGTCCTGTAGTTAAAGAGATATAATCCATAATGAAAATATATGTGAAGCCCCCTTTTTCCATGACACGACATTTAATAAAAAAATCTAAACTAATGATATTAGCGGACTATCATAAGGAACACACTTATGAAGTTTCACAAATTTTTGTCCATGATTTTGAGTTGAAGATACGTGTATATTGATCCTTAACAGAAATATACATGAAGCCCCTTTTTCCTATGAGACAGTATTTGATATCAAAAAGGCAAAAAAACTAATAAATATCAGCAGACATCATTAGGAACACCTGTATGAATTTCTAATAGTTTTTGTCAAGGATTTTAGAAGATATCTGTCCTGAAAGATGGACAAACAGATGGTCATTGGTTTATGACGAAATTAAACACTTAGCCCCCTTTTTTCATGACAAGGCATTTCATGAAATAAAAACAAGTAACTATTGTCGGTGGCTTGCAATAAACAACAAAAAGATGAAGTTTCATGACATTTTGCCGTAGTTAGAGATATTGGTCCACAATGAAAATATACGTCAAGCCCCCTTTTTCCATGACACAGCAATAACTGGTCCTATTAGACCTACAATCAAACTCATTCGAGATCTTACGGTCATATATATTTCGACCAAGTTTAGTGGTGATTGGTTTAAATTTGTAGATGCTAGAGTGTAAACAAAGTCAAATGTAGCAATTTTTTTAGTTCAAGGGCAAATAACTCCAGTCGTTCTGGTCCGATTAGACACATAATCGAACTCACCCGAGATCTTACGGTCACATATATTTACACCAAGTTTAGTGCTGATTGGTTAATATTTGTAGATGCTAGAGTGTAAACAAAGTCAAATATAGCAGTTTTTCTAATTCAAGGGCAAATAACTTCAGTCGTTCTGGTCCGATTACACCCATAATCGAACTCATTCGAGATTTATGGTCATATACATTTCGACCAAGTTTGGTGCTGATTAGTTAATATTTGTAGATGCTAGAGTGTAAACAAAGTCAAATATAGCAATTTTTCTAATTCAAGGGCAAATAACTCCAGTCGTTCTGGTCTGATTACACCCATAATCGAACTCATCCGAGATCGTATGGTCATATACATTTTGACCAAGTTTGGTGCTGATTGGTTAATATTTGTAGATGCTAGAGTGTAAACAAAGTCAAATATAGCAATTTTTCTAATTTAGGGAAAATAACTCCAGTCCTTCTGGTCCGATTACACCCATAATCCAACTCATCCGAGATCTTATGGTCATATACATTTTGACCAAGTTTGGTGCTGATTGGTTAATATTTGTAGATGTTAGAGTGTAAACAAAAAAGTGTGGATGGACGGTTGACGGACGGACGCCGAACGCCGCCAGACGGTGAGTGATCACAATAGCTCATCCTGAGCACTTTGTGCTCAGGTGAGCTAATAATACCTGAAAAACATTAAGCACCCTTTTCTCATCACATGATTTTGCATTGATTAAAATAACAGTTGGCAAATGCTGAAGCTTTTGACTTACAATACAAGTGTGAAGTTTCATAATTCCTTTAATTAAAACTGAAGAAAACAGTAGTAAAAAAAGATGAGAAATGCTATTAGACTGGTCTAAACTGAGAGCATTTGCAGATGATATAATTGATGTGAGTACAATTAGAAACTAGTTTCCGGAAGGGTAGAAAACATTGTAGGAAAAGGAGAAAATGCTGGTTACCAGCATTTTCTCCTTTTCCTACGATGTTTTGAAAAGGTTTGTCTCAGGTTCCTAAAAACAGGGATTGTTTAGTAAAGGGCATTTTAAAGAGCTATTTTAAAGTGACTGCTTTGACAGTTTACCAAACAACAAAATTAAAAACCTGTTTAAAGTATTTGTAGACGACAAGATAAATATGAAAAAAAAAAAATAAAATTTGCATTGAAGGGGTTGTAAACTGTTACAAAAGTAGAAAATGCTGGTGACCAGCATTTTCTACTTTTTCCACATTTTTTTTTCAAAAGGCATTGTCCTTTGTGTCGTTAAAAGTCAGGATTGTATGGTAAATTGGTTAAATGGTTTCATTTGCCTGTATTCTACGTCCTACTGTGCATTATCCCTTTACGAAATGACCCCAGTCTGTTATGCAAGTTGGGGATCAATTAAAGACACATTTTTACTGGTTTATAGTTAATTTCATCTTGTGATCATTCTTGTATCTTCATGTTACATATTGGCCCTGATGGGCAAGATTGCAAGACATATCAGAAATGCCAAAAATCTTGGTAATTGATCTGTGTACACAACTGATCAAATTCTAAGCTATTCCACACGATTTCAAGTTTTAAAAAAGCATATTTCTTTGGTTCCCTCAAAGCCTTAAAAAGGGTAAATGAAATTGTTGGAACACACAAAAAAATTCAGCCACACTTTTTCCTTGATCTGCAAAAGTTTTCAAAAGGTGTCTTCTTTGTGCCTTATAAATGTTGTAGTACTAAATGTATCACAGGTATATATTTAAATCTCTCTTTCTGTCAATATATCTGGCAAATAAATGTACAGCATAAATCCAAGATCAGACTATGTTCTATGAAGTCTGATCTTGATCCATAATGTCTATGAAGACAATCAAATTCAGATTCAACACTTTGAGGGTTAACCCTTCAGCAAACAACAAAGTTACAGGTTTGTCAATATGAATTTTCTGAAGACAACATATAAAACCCTTTTCCAAACAACAAAGTTTTGAACTAGACTAAATTGAAAGTGTCTGCAGGTGACAAATTAAATGTACCTTACATGACACATGTCTTTGAGAAAGTAAGAAACGTCATGAAAAGAGAAAAACATGTTGGTTACCAGCATTTTCTCTTTTTTCAACAATAATTGCAAAAGACTCCTTTAACAGGGTAGTAAAAACCATGATTTGTGTTAGACATGCTAAACTCTTTTTCACACAAGAAAACTGTGGCCTTGTCCAATTTGGACCAATTTGCAGACGACCATTTAAATACGATTTTGGTAGAGGGCCACTAGATGATGCTACATGCCAAATATGAAAGCTCTAGCCCTTAAGGTTTGGGACAAGAAGACTTTTGAAGATTTCCTTCTTTATCTCTATGTGAAATCTGAGAACCCACAACATAGGGCCAATTTCCACACTAGGGCCATTATTTGAAGTATTTTGGTAGAGGGCCACTAAATGATACTACATGCCATATATGAGAGCTCTAGCCCTTATGGTTTGGGACAAGAAGATATTTAAAGATTTCCTTCTTTGTCTCTATGTGAAATCCGAGAACCCACAACATAGGCCCATTTTCCACACTAGGGCCATAATTTGACATATTTTGGTAGAGGGTCACTAGATGATGCTACATGCCAAATATGAAAGCTCTAGCCCTTAAGGTTTGGGACAAGAAGATTTTTACAGATTTCCTTCTTTATCATTATGTGAAATCTGAGGACCCACAACATAAGGCCATTTTCAACACTAGGGCCATAATTTGAAGTATTTTGGTAGAGGGTCACTAGATAATGCTACATGCCAAATATGAAAGCTCTAGCCCTTAAGGTTTGGGACAAGAAGTTTTTTACAGATTTCCTTCTTTATCTCTATGTGAAATCGGAGAACCCATAACATAGGGCCAATTTCCACACTAGGGCCATTATTTGAAGTATTTTGGTAGAGGGCCACTAGATGATACTACATGCCATATATGAGAGCTCTAGCCCTTATGGTTTGGGACAAGAAGATTTTTAAAGATTTCCTTCTTTATCTCTATGTGAAATCCGAGAACCCACAACATAGGGCCATTTTCAAACTAGGGCCATAATTTGAAGTATTTTGGTAGAGGGCCACTAGATGATGCTACATGCCAAATATGAAAGCTCTAGCCCTTAAGGTTTGGGACATAAAGTTTTTTATAGATTTCCTTCTTTATCTCTATGTGGAATCGAAGAACCCACAACATAGGGCCAATTTCCATACTAGGGCCATTATTTGAAATATTTTAATAGGGGGCCACTAGATGATACTACATGCCATATATGAGAGCTCTAGCCTTTATGGTTTGGGACAAGAAGATATTTAAAGATTTCCTTCTTTATCTCTATGTGAAATCCAAGAACCCACAACATAGGGCCATTTTCAACACTAGGGCCATAATTTGAAGTATTTCGGTAGAGGGCCACTAGATGATGCTGCATGCCAAATATGAAAGCTCTAGCCCTTAAGGTTTGGGACATAAAGTTTTTTATAGATTTCCTTCTTTATCTCTATGTGGAATCGGAGAACCCACAACATAGGGCCAATTTCCACACTAGGGCCATTATTTGAAGTATTTTGGTAGAGGGCCACTAGATGATACTACATGCCATATATGAGAGCTCTAGCCCTTATGGTTTGGGACAAGAAGATATTTAAAGATTTCCTTCTTTATCTCTATGTGAAATCCGAGAACCCACAACATAGGACCATTTTCCACACTAGGTCCATAATTTGACGTATTTTGGTAGAGGGTCACGAGATGATGCTACATGACAAATATGAAAGCTCTAGCCCTTAAGGTTTGGGACAAGAAGATTTTTACAGATTTCCTTCTTTATCATTATGTGAAATCTGTGGACCCACAACATAAGGCCATTTTCAACACTAGGGCCATAATTTGAAGTATTTTGGTAGAGGGTCACTAGATGATGCTACATGCCAAATATGAAAGCTGTAGCCCTTAAGGTTTGGGACAAGAAGTTTTTTACAGATTTCCTTCTTTATCTCTATGTGAAATCGGAGAACCCATAACATAGGGCCATTTTCAACACTAGGGCCATAATTTGAAGTATTTTGGTAGAGGGCCACTAGATGATGCTGCATGCCAAATATGAAAGCTCTAGCCCTTAAGGTTTGGGACATAAAGTTTTTTTTATAGATTTCCTTCTTTATCTCTATGTGGAATCGGAGAACCCACAACATACGGCCAATTTCCATACTAGGGCCATTATTTGAAGTATTTTGGTAGAGGGCCACTAGATGATACTACATGCCATATATGAGAGCTCTAGCCCTTATGGTTTGGGACAAGAAGATTTTTAAAGATTTCATTCTTTATCTCTATGTGAAATCCGAGAACCCACAACATAGGCCCATTTTCAAACTAGGGCCATAATTTGAAGTATTTTGGTAGAGGGTCACTAGATGATGCTACATGCCAAATATGAAAACTCTAGCCCTTACGGTTTGGGACAAGAAGATTTTTAAAGATTTCCTTCTTTATCTCTATGTGAAATCTGAGAACCCACAACATAGGGCCAATTTCTACACTAGGGCCATTATTTGAAGTATTTTAATAGAGGGCCACTAGATGATACTACATGCCATATATGAGAGCTCTAGCCTTTATGGTTTGGGACAAGTAATTTTTTAAGATTTCCTTCTTTATCTCCATGTGAAATCCAAGAACCCACAACATAGGGCCATTTTCAAACTAGGGCCATAATTTGAAGTATTTTGGTAGAGGGTCACTAGATGATGCTACATGCAAAATATGAGAGCTCTAGCCCTTACGGTTTGGGACAAGAAGATTTTTTAAAGTTTTTTCTCTCGGTTGCCATGGCAACCAGAGTTCTCCATGGAATTCAAATCTTTGAAGTATTTTGAAAGTGCATCACCTAAGGATCATTTCTGTGAAGTTTCACTGAAATCTGTTGGGCGGTTTCAGAGGAGAAGAATTTTTAAATAATTGTTCACGGACGGACGGACGGACAGACGGACGGACGGACACACGGACGGACGGACGCCGGACAACGATCGATCACAATAGCTCACCCTGAGCACTATGTGCTCAGGTGAGCTAAAAAAAAAAAAACGGAAAAAAAGTAATGAATATACAGTTCAGAGACATCTGTGATAAATGAATTTTTAAAGTCTGAGAGAAAATATTGTGGGAAAAAAAGGACGGGATTGCAACACTTTCTCCTGTCCGAACAATATTCTTTTACTTTTTCAAGGACAATTACAACCATTTGGCCTTTTTTAATTCGATCGTCTCCATATGCTAAGTATCTGGACGAGTCTAAGGTGTTGATGTCGGATGAAAACATTCACGGTAACTTTTTAACCTTTTACCAGACGACAAATTTTAGACTGAACAAAATTGAAAGCACTTGCAGATCACTACGTAAGTCAAAAATTGACATTCGATTCCAGCAGGGTATGAAACATTGTGGGAAAAGGAGAAAAATGCTTGTTACCAGCATTTTCTCCTTTTCCCACAATGTTTTCATAAGGCTTCTATCTCACGGTCATAAAAACTAGGAAATGTTTGGTAAAAGGTTAAAGCTCTATACCACATAACCCAAGCTTTTTACGAGCCTGAGAAATATTGCTTTTGAAAATGTTGTTAAATAGGGATAAAGTTCTGGTAACCAACATTTTTTCCTTTTTCTTTGCTATCCAAAATAGCGAAAAAAGGGGAAAAATAGCATTTATCTAAGTGCAATAGACCTTCGCTGTTTTTAGGTCTGATTGATCAACAAATGTTTGCCGAATTCCGTAGCTAAGTTTGTAACGTACAGGCTCGAAATCAAGGAGCTGGTGGTTTGAATTATTTAAACTATTAAATTGATAGTAATTCTTTTTTTTTTTAAATCGTTCCAGTATCTGCAAATAGACAGACACAGTCTATTTACCAAAAACTGGGACATTATACAGTTTGAATTTACGGGATTCATTTTCAGTGGGCAAATACGTGCTATACTTGTTTCATTGAAAAGTTAGTAAAGGGTTAGCTGGGTGTTCTTTTGATCTCGGTATTTCACCGTCAAAGTGGGTGCATCTATTTGAAAAGCTGTCATGCTCTTCTTAGGCACCGATTTACACACACGTTTCATTATGGAAAACCTTGGCTGTCTTATATGCACTAATTTTATGCTGTCCTGTCAAAACAGCAATATATCAAGCCAAGTTTTCAATATATTGAGTTGTAGTATCTTCACATGGTGTGCATTTCTTAATTTGTTATGGTAAACCGTCATTATATTGATTCCACGAGACAATATGTTATGCCGATGAACCTTTATACCAGGTCGACTTGTCAATATATTGTGTGGTAGTTTGCTGGAATGGAGACGAGTAAACCTTATATTAAAGACGTTTATGACAAATTCTTCCAACGGACAGATTTTTTTTAAACTTTGCACATACAAAGCTCATCATGTCAACATGGAGGTCCCCGTGCTCGTTTCCGAGAAATTCGCTTTTGAAAAAGGTATATACAGTTACAAAATTCAGCATATACTGGATTTAACACACTTTCTTTGAATAGTCAATTAAACAGGAAAATTGCCAGAAGAATATACAAATATACATCACTTTAAAGAAAAAAAAAATTCAGTTTTGCACAAAAAACATAAAAGCCTGGTTCTGAGCATGGCAAATGTACCAATATGCATTTTATATATAGACCATTGAGTTAAAAAGGGAGATAATTTGACCGGGTTAAGGGTTAATTTTCAATAAAAACACACTTTCTAACGGACAGATTTTTTTTTTAAATTTCCACAATCATAGTACTTATAAATCTTGACAATAAGAAAAAATAAAAATGACACCTACCCGTGCTTTTTTCCCCAGGAAAAAGGGATGAAGGTCACATTTGAAGTTAATTTTTTCCAAGGAAAGGGATAAAAGCTCGGCTGACATGATGGAAAAGGGAAAAATTATTCAGTGGAAGAAATTTACCCTTTTCCCACAGTATTTTTCAAAGAGGAATGGCCATACTTCAAGAAATAGGTATATTTCAACAGCTTCAATTTTCTGCCTGTTTCATTGTTTGCTGTGTAACTGGACTTTTTCCAGCTAATTCTTTACCAGTCATATCATCCTTACACTGGCAGGCCAGTTTTGATGCTATCACCTTCTCCGGAAAGATAGCATGACAACTGGCCTGCCAGTTTCAGGAAAACGTCAGAAGCTGTATCATTTTCGTCGTTGGATAGCTGACATTACGTGAAAAATTCCCTTTTCCACGACAAATAAGCATTCGTTTTGGTGAAAACTTCCCCTTTTTATTACAACCATAGAATACCATGGCTAGTGCAACCGTGCTATTACCATCCGTAGAATGTTCTTCTTGTAAAAGTGCACCGTCGGTCCGCTGTTACTATTGTCATTTGTGCGAAAAATACACAATAGCGCTGATAGTTTTACTATCTGTGAGAAATACACATGCGCAGTATGGATGCGCGTAAACATTTATACCAAACGTCGCACCTTGTTAATATATTGCGTGGTATTTTCAAGATGTGGAGTCGTGTAAACCTTATATGATGTCCAATCGATAATATATCGAGTCAAACAGTCATTATATTGATTCAACGAGATAACATATTATGCTGATGTACCTTTATAGCAAGTCGACTTGTCATTATATTGAGTGCTAGCTTGCTGATATGGGGTAGTGTAAACCGTATATTATGTCCAATCAGTACTTTATCGAGTCAAACAGTCATTATATTGATTCAACGAGATAACATATTATGCTGATGTACCTTTATAGCAAGTCGACTTGTCATTATATTGAGTGCTAGCTTGCTGATATGGAGTCGTGTAAACATTATGTTGTGTCCAATCGGTAATATATCGAGTCAAACAGTCATTAAATTGATTCAACGAGACAATATTTTATGCCGATGAACCTTTATAGCAGGTCGACTTGTCATTATACTGAGTGCTAGTTTGCTGATATGGAGTCGTATAAACATTATATTATGTCCAATCTATAATACATTGAGTAAAACAGCCATTATATTATAATTACTATACTATAAGGTTTGCACGACTCCATATTTTCAAAATGCAACCCCATATATCAACAAGGCGACTTGGTATAAAGTCAAATCGGCATGATACATTGTGCAGTGGAATCATCTATAATAACTGTTTCACAAGATATATTGATGTTTGAACATAATATATGGGTTACACGACTCCATATCAGCAAGCTAGCACTCTGTATAATGACAAGTCGACCTGTTATAAAGGTACATCGGCATAATATATTGTCTCGTTGATTCAATATAATGACTGTTTGACTCGATATAGTACTGATTGGACATAATATACGGTTTACACGTATCAGCAAGCTAGCACTCAATATATAATGACAAGTCGACCTGATATAAAGGTACATCGACATAATACAAGGTTTACCTGACTCATATCAGCAAACTAGCACTCAATATAATGACAAGCCGACCTGGTATAAAGGTTCATTGGCATATTATAAGGTTTACCTGACTTCATATCAACAAGCTAGCACTCAATATAATGACAAGTCGACCTGATATAAATGTACATCGGCATAATACAAGGTTTACCTGACTCCATATCAGCAAACTACCACACAATTTATTGACAAGTCGACCTGGTATAAAGGTTCATCGGCATAATATATTGTCTTATTGAATCAATAAAAAGGTTTTACTAGACATATTGATGATTGGACATAATATAAGGCTTGGACGGCTCCATATCTGCAAAGTTCCACTCAATATATTAACAAATGGACCTAGTATAAACACGGGGGTAATACCAAAATCGCTACCTGTGCTGTCGACCGAGCCGGTACTGCGTAAAGCTGCTGTCGACCGAGGAATACGGTTTTCGACCGAGCAGTACGGCTGTCGACAGGGGGACAAGGTGACTTTGATGCCCTTGGAGAAGCGAAAACGTAAGTATTAACATTTACAAACGCTGTCAATCTTTTAAACAGACAACGTGTTATTTGTCTGTTCACTTATTGAGAATTGTGACCCTGAAAAACACTATAAAATACCCATTCTTTCGAAAAAAATCAATTTACATAGAATATCATTAATCTAATGCATTATAAACGGTACGAAAGCAACAAAACACCTTATATATTTCGTGTATCATTTACGCTTCCACAACAAAGTGTGTTTGGCATAATTCATGCACTCTGGGAGATTTTATGGACCTTTGAAAAATATCAGGATACGGATGTCGATTACCAGTGATACGGCTGTCGATGATTTTGTTGTCTGAATGATCGGCTGTCGACAAAATATGAAAACTACATTTCATGTACCTGTGTTAAAATACATGATTTATTCTATGACTATTACTGAAATCTCCACTATAAGGCAGATTTCACTGGGAGCCATGAAGATAATTGTATGTTTGTGCGGACTGGTGCCTTAAAAGTCGCAACAGTCGCCAAGAATAACTCCACCCTTAACTCGCCCGTATATAGTTCACACAACAGACTACAAGGCTGGTCACAGATGTAAATACTTAAACATGTAAAGGTAAAATCAGATTAAGAACGAAACTGCAAAATATGATTTTAGACTAGCAAAGCTAGTCTATAGGCATCCAGATTGAGTCAGACTCAATGTAAACAAAAAAACCCACAGTTTCAAAATACTGCCTCACAAAAAATACTCCTTATTGTTAAGAATCTTAATTCAGTCATTACGACAACTTTGACTTCAAGCGCAGAGTCTCTACCATCCCAATTTGAACTTGTCCACTTTCAAAGCAGTAGATTGTACAAGATGTCATTGATAAGGTACATGATGCTTGCTTATATGTAAAGTAAGTGACCTAATGTGCAAATCAGGCTCATATCACTGGTTCCTACCCAGGAGTACATAAAAGTATGAATGGATCTAAAAGTAATACCCCCAGGTGACTTGTGGCAAATCCCGGCTACACAAACCCTGACTGGCCAGGGAACCTTTCTCATTCCTCCAGTCATTCATTATTTAGATCATTTTGAATGCGAAAGTGATGCGTTAAACTGTTGTTTAACGTCTTGTATATTAACCTTTTACCACACAATCCGAAGTTTTCACATTAGTGGGGAAAAAGCCCTTTGAAAACAATGCGGGAAAAGAAATAGGAAATACTAGATACAAGCATTTTCCCCTTTTCTCGTGTTTTTTCAACCCTTTTAGAATGTTTTCATCAATTTAATAACATTTAACTTTATTGTCTGGAACAGCTTTTAATGTGGAGGGCCGTAAAATGTTTGTTTTTTTTTTTAAGAGTTAAATAGTTGACTATTGCATCCGTTGCTGTTAACCCTTTACCACACAACGACAACTTTTAACGCCCGTGAGGAAGAAGCCTTTTGAAATCATTGTTGGAAAAGGAGAAAATGCTGGTAACCAGCATTTTCTCCTTTTCCCAGTTTCTTTTTTCCCTATCAAAGCAAAATTGCACCATTTGAGCTACTTTGAAATTGTCATCTCAAAATGCTTTCAATTTGGATAGGTCTAAAATTTTTGCTGTGTGGTAATGGGTTAATTAACTGTATAATCCAAGTTAATCCTCAACCTGCTTAACAAAAAGATTAAATAAAACATTCTGGCGGATGTTTATATTTTTGTAAAAGAAAAACATCCCATTATCGGTTATTATTAATTAACTATTGGATATATAGAAGTTATACATGGAAACAGGTCCACGAGATACCAGTCACATTTCTGACTTCGTATATAGTACACATGTCGTGACCCCGGCTTAATGGTGTGTTAATGGTGTGTTCTCTGAACGCCTACCAGATTTAATTAACACCTATTTAGGAATGGGGATTAGGGGGCCTACTGAGGGGCACTGATAATTATAATTGTCTTAAAAACCTTTTGAAAACATCATGGGAAAAGAAGATAAAATCATTTTCTCCTCGTTCCTCACTGTTTTCTAAACTTGATAATTGCATTCATTTTCATCACGCCGGGGTCACACTGTCCACACTGTCTGTCTGCTCCTCTGTCCAGACAGACATCTTTTAAAATCCTTGATGAAAGTTGGTGAAACATCATTAATATATTCCTTACAATAGTCCACCGATAAAGATTCCTTTTTCATTTGATGCCGTGTCATCGGAAAAGGGGGGGGGGGGGCTTGATGTATGTTTCCATTACGGACTGATATCTTTGTAACTATTGGACAAAATTTTATGAAACTTCGTATTAATTTTGTTTATAGGCTGCATCATATTTGTCTTATCTTTTCAAATGCTACGCTATGGAAATAACTAAAAGGCCAGGTGTACATGCAAAACACAAATTGCCTCTTATTTCTTTCTATCTGAAGATGTCTTTTTAGGCAGGAGATTTCGTCTCAACAAAATAACCTGTTTTAAATTGAAAGTTAACAAACTGAAGTTTTTCGTAATATTTCTTATAGAAGAAAATAGTCAAGAGCGTCGGGTAAAGTCAATGGATTGAACTGCATTTGAATTGAACCAACTTGGATTTAATAACCAGATTGAACCGATGGACCTGGAACGGACCCAGAAACCAAATATGACAATATTTCTAAAGTCTTGTATAAATCAACAAAGATTTACATTTACCATAGCCACACACTAGTTCCAAATTCGCTAGTCTTTCAGTATTTTCAGTACTTTGATAAAGTAATAGGGCTGAAAACATGTGCAAATACTCTTGAAGAATGATGTCGGAAAGAGCACATGCGCTTGACGTATAAATGCTAAAACAGGTCAAAAATTCTAAATATTTTTGCTACATGAGCCATTACGAAATTGCATATAGATTGCGTCAATATTAACCTTGATATTTAGTATTTTGAGCGGGTTTTCAGAGCAAAGAACTTCAAGCGCCTATAGAGAGAAGAACATTTCGCAACAAATGTCATTGTAATCGGTAGGGTTGCTCAGCAGATATGGCCCTTGTGTAATTTGCAATGGCTATCTCTAGAGAGCGGATGCATGCTTTGAAATATTTTGACCTGGTCACAGAAAATTTTCCACATTTTCAGCAAACGGTTAGGAGTTTCTAATCAATAAGAAAAAAATTCAATTGCACTGAATGCAAGGAATGCAATTTGTCCATTATCTGGGATCTTTTCTATATACTGTCAATTTTGAGCGTATTTGCTTCAAAATGACTATTCATTACGTTAACATGCCCGCACAGTTCAAACCCCTGTGAACCCCACTTTATAAAGTGAAAAGTGGGGTTTGCAGGGGTATGGGCTATTTTTCTTATTCTTGTTTAAAACATAGGTTTTGGTTGATCATTAGGACCGCCTCACCGAGGCGGTTCCAAAGAGCCCTTAAAATCTATGTTTGGATCAGAAATAAAAAAAGATATCAAGGTTTATATTTCGAATAAATGCATCTTCTGACACCATGTTAAGACAAGAGCTTCGCAAAGCGGCGCATATACGCCCGAAGGGGCTTGTCAGTAAAATGAGTTAAAATGACGGAAGGGCCATGAATAAAGAGTAGTTAATCTCCATGATATGTGAAAAATATTAAAGGACAATAGGTAAAAAAAGAAGGGTGGCATAGTTACAAATTTTGTGAATTGCTGTTCTCCAGAAGGTGTTCTATTAGTCTTGAAAGGTTCAAGATCATAGCTTTTATATTTTAGAAATAATGGCCCTGACGAAAATTCAAAGAGAAAACTAACAAAGGGCAATAACTAAAAAAGAAGGATAGCAGAGTTATGGTTCTTATGCAGTGCACTTCTTCATAATGTGTTCTATCAGTCTTTGAAGTTTCAAGATGATTGGTTTTAAAGTTTGGGAGTTATGGCCTGGACAAAAATTCAAACTGAAAATTATCAAAGGGCAATAACTAAAAAAATAAAGATCGCAGAGTTATGATTCATGTGCAATGCACTTCTCCATATTGGGTTCTAGCTGTGTATGAAGTGAAGTTGCAAGTTATTAGCTTTTACAGTTTGGAAGTTATGGCCTGGACAAAAATTCAAGCTGAAAATTAACAAAGGGCAATAACTCAAAAAATAAAAGTGGCAGAGTTATGGTTCATGTGTGATGCACTTTTCCACAATGTGTTCTATTAGTGTATGAAGTTCCAAGTTACTGGCTTTTATAATTTAGAAGTTATGGCCTGGACAAAAAATCCAAACTGAAAATTAACAAAGGGCTGTAAGTCAAAAAATAACGGTGGCAGAGGTATGGTTCATGTGCAATGCACTTCTCCATAATGTGTTCTATCAGTGTATGAAGTTGCAAGTTATTAGCTTTTATAGTTTGGAAGTTATGGCCTGGACAAAAATTCAAACTGAAAATTAACAAAGGGCAATAACTCAAAAAATAAAAGTAGCAGGGTTATGTTTCATGTGCACTGCACTTCTCCATAATGTGTTCTATCAGTGTATGTAGTTTCAATTTGATACCTTTTATGGTATGGAAGTTATGGCCTGGACAAAAATTCAAAGTGAAAAGTTGGTTATTTCAGAAATCAAGGGCAGATAATTTTGGAACGCAAACAGCGATCAAAATTCTAAGACACAGGTACACAACTAGACATCATGGAGATTCATTGTGGCAAGTTTCAAATAATTCCGATGAAAACTGTAGGAGTTCGAGTTGCACACACAAGAAATTGCTAACGGACGGACGGACGGACGACCGGGGGTATAACATAAATATACCCTTCGGGCGTATAATAATGGTTTCATATTTGATGATCAGCTTACAGTCTCGTTTTGGACTCACACAACAGAATTTTAGACCTCTAGAATTTCTTTATAAATTTGGACGGATTACATGAAATTTACGTCAAATGTTTCTCTTTCCAAGACCATTCTTCATGTTCCAAGATCATTCTAAGTTTAAAATTTTGACTGATTTGACACATATAACACCAAATTAAATGATTCGAGAAAAATTATTTGTTTGAGAAAATGCAAGTGTTTGCCTTTTACAAAATCTTAGAGGTATGCACGATTTTAGTATCAGAAGCATGGTATACGATGGATACCATTGCAAATACGATATTTCTCTTTGAGAGATAGGTGAACAGAAAACAGCATTTTGGTTACTATGGTAACAGAGCCATGGCATAATATCCTATTTGCAAGGATATCCATCGTATACCATGCTTCTGAAATCGGACTTCTGCATACTGCTATGATTTGTGAAAGACAAACACTTGCATTTTCTCAACAAATAATTTTCCTCAAATCGTTTTATTTTGTGTTATACGTGTATATGTGTATTTTCAGGTTAATGTATACTAGTTGGACCAATTCCTGGACTTACAGTGACGCATTTTGGTGTAACGTCAAAATATTAAAAAAAAAAGCTACTACTGTTGTTATAATAATAATAATAATAATAATAACCTTATTTAGAGAAGATAACATGTTAAGACATGTGTACAAATCTTATTTTCAACATGGCCTTCTTAAAAACAACTACAATAACTCTCTCTCTCTCTCTCTCTCTCCCTCCCTCTCTCTCTTCTCTCTCTCTCTCTCACACACCCACACATCCACCCACACACATGTATATCACTTTACATCCAGAGCACACAGCCATAAATTTGCAATATAACTCATACAACAATATAACATCATTTCAAAGACATACACAGACAATATAATATTAGTTGTAAATGAACAATGTATATTCATTTGATATAATATATAACAGTAGAAGAGTGTAGGCATTTAATTAGAAGTCTAATGACATAAGAAAGCTTTTTAGTTTTTGTTTAAAATAACCTATATTATTAATAGTTCTTATATCTATGGGGATCGAATTCCAATATTGCATCCCAATATAGGAAAAGGTGCGCTTTCTAAAATCTGTTCTAGGTATGTTTTGGCTTGTAACATCATTATTTAACTCAGATCTTAGCATGTAATATTGAATCCTACTATAATTTATAAGGTTAGACATGTAAGGTGGCGCTAGACCATGAAGCGTTTTATAAACCATGAGGATTGTAAAATATTTGCGGCGACCTTTAATGCTAAGCCATTTTAATGAGGTGAAATTTGACTTAGAGCATGTTTTTCTAGGTTTTTTCAAAATTATACATGCAGCTCGTTTTTGTAACTTGATAATTCTGTTTATAAAAGCTGATTTACAGTGACTCCACGAAATACAACCATAGTCAAAACAAGGAGCAATGTATGAATTATAAAACAGTTGTTTCATATCCAGTGTGAGAAAATTATTTATTCTCTTGAGTAAATGCACTTTTGACGATACCTTTGAACAGACCTTGTCAACATGAGTCTTCCAGCATAGCGAATTGTCAATATATAAACCAAGAACCCTTTGAACACTTACATTCTCGATTTTATTATTTGAAACTTTTAATTGAAGTTCTGGTAGATTCTTTTAATTGAAGTTCTGGTAGATTCTTAAGTCTCCTTTTACTTCCTAAAATCATACAAGTAGTTTTCTTTGGATTCAAAATCATATTGTTATTTTTAGACCAAGTATCAATTTTAGATAAGTCATTTTGTAATAATTCATTAATTTCTGATAGAGATTTACTTGATTTATAAAGAGTAGCATCATCTGCATACATGTCTATGTTTGATAGAAGGTTTAAAGGTAAGTCATTCACGTATAGTAAAAATAAGATGGGTCCTAAAATCGAGCCTTGAGGAACACCAGATGATAGTGGTTGCATTTCCGATACCACAGGGCCATTTTTGATAACTTGAAATCTACCATTTAAATAAGAATTGAAAAGCTTACAAGCTTTGTCTGTGAAATGATGTAATTTAAGTTTATATAATAATATTTCATGATCAACAAGATCGAATGCTTTTTTAAAATCAAGAAAGACCGATCCAATAATTTTACCATCGTCTACGTCCATTAACCACGAGTCTATTAGTCTAATGAGAGAATTCTGGCAAGAATGATTTTCTCTAAAGCCCGATTGATATGCGAACAGAACATCGGTAGTTTTTAAAAAGATTTTAAGTTGATTTGCAATATGTCTCTCAAATATTTTTGAAATTGTAGGTAAAACTGAAATCGGCCGATAGTTATTTGGATCCGATTTATCGCCGCCTTTGAAAAGAGGCTTTACACTCGCTTTTTTGAGATCAGCTGGGAAAATTCCCGTTGCTATGCAACTATTTATTATTACTGATATAGGTTTTGATATAAAATCTTTACACAATTTTAATATTTTGGGACTTATACCATCAAGCCCAGTGGCTTTATTATTGTTTAATTTTTCAATCATATGCCGTACTTCTAGTGCTGTCATGAAATGTATGTTAAAGTAATTATTTTTTATTTTTTTATCTAGATATCTTTTAAAACCCTCAAAGTTCTTCGGGTTAAAGGGGGCTCTAGTTACCATTCGTGAAATATTTACAAAATGTCTATTCAATGCATTTATGACGTTTACTGTACCTTCTTCATCTAAACCATTAACGATGAGATTATTGGGAAGTTCAAAAGGGTTCCTTTCATTTGATGTAATTCGTTGAAGATTTTTCCAAATATTTTTTGAATCTGTTTTACTTTGAATGGCCTTATTAAAATAATCCTTTTTGTTTTTCTTAATAATTGCAGTGACTTTATTTGTCCAAATTTTGTACATGGAGAAATTGTGTCCTTGTTTGAAATTGTCTCTTGTCCTTATTGCTTGTATAATTTCTTCGTTGAACCAGTCCGGCTGCCTTCCTTTTTTAACCCGTTTTTCTTTGACCGGAATATGTTTTGATAGGCAGTTATTCAACATCAAGTAAAAATGTTCTAGCGCTTTACATGGGTCATTAATTGTTTCGACTAAATCAAAGTTGGTCTTGGCAAGATCCATCAAAAATTTATCTAAGTTTAAATTATCAAAAGATCTATATGTTATTGACTGGATTCTATTTCCTACGTTTCCTTTTGAGTATTTATAAGTTATAGCAACAGGAAAGTGGTCGCTTATTCCTATTTCTGGAACAGATATTTCTTGAACAAAATTTGGACAGGTACTATAGACATGATCAATTATACTTGAAGAGTTGCTCGTTACTCTTGTAGGAACCGTTATATGTTGATGTAATTCAAAATCCTTAATCAATTTAGCCCACTTTGTATTACTATATAAACATGTAGATGATAAATTGAAATTTATATTGTAATCTCCAAATAACAGGAGATTTGTGTCATTAAACTCAGCTGATAATAACTGATTCTCATACTTATCTATCCAGTCTTGATTGGTATTTGGCGGTCGATAGGTGAAATTAATTAATAATGGTTTGTTATGTGGAAATTTGATTTCAATCCAAATACTTTCTATATCACTCTGTTCTAAATCATTTCTTCTTTTATAGATTATGTGATTTGCGATGTATATTAGTAACCCCCCGCCAAGTTTTCCCACTCTATCTCTTCTTTCAAAAACAAAGCCATTTATGTTAAGATTTATGTTTTCTACTTTTTCTGTGAGAAATGTTTCTGCTAGACCAAATAAATCAAGTGAGTTAGTCTCATTTAGTATAAATTTGATTTCATCCAACTTAGGAAATAAATGTTGAATGTTTAAATAACCTATATGCAACCCCTTGGTAATTAAGTTAAATGTATTGCTTGACGAATTATCCTTTGAATATAATGTTTTTATTACTTGGGATCCAATTTTATCATTCTGTACGATTGATTGGTTATTCTTGACTTCATTAGATAATGAAATTTGACTATAAGTGCTGTATTCACAATCAAAACACGCAATTGGATTGTCATGAGATCTTGTACACTTATTTGTAGTATTACTTAAGCAAAAATCATTAGACTTAGACTGATGACAGCTATCACATGGAAGATATTCGGAAAATTTAGCACACTCATTTGCAGGGTTACTTATGCAAAGACAATCAGTTTTAGGATAATTACAATTATCACAAAAGTAAGAAAGTATATCTTATTGATTTCTACACTCTATGGATTTGTGTATGTCTTGCTTGTCCTACCAGAAGCTATATCTACACTCATATGAAAAATGATTTGTCAGTCCACAGTTCCAACACCTCCTTTTCGATTTCGTTGTACTTCTAGTCTGTTGTCGATCGTCCGAAATTTGACTATATTGTCGGAGCTTTTCATGTGGCTTAGGTTTATTTACTTTATTCAACGACGATGGTCTCTTGAGAATTGGAACGCTTTTGTCAATAACTTTCAGAAGCGTACTTGTCCCTTTTTGTACTAGATGAATTCCATCTTTGTGAAACAGCAAGTCGACGGCTTTCCCATTCCCAAACACAAACGATGGATAGCAGTCAATTAACGTGGCCGGCGACTGTTCACATACCTGCTTTAAAATGTCATTCACTGGAGTCACCTCGATGTCTGTTCTGGGACAGACTGTGCATAAATAGATTTTGCATTTCTTTGACAATTTTTCTGACATACCCAAAAGCTCTTCATAAACTGTTTGTAAAGGTGTCCCGTTTGCAGCATCATTGCCTCCTGCATAAATTATAATTTGTTTAAAACTATTCAAATTCATTGTTTGTAATTTTGTGGAAATGTCAATGGCCTGTTTTCCACGACATGTTATTATTTGTATATTCTGTTTCAGTCCACGCGGATTAACACCTTTAACAATGGAGTCTCCTATAATAAGGGTCTTCTCTCTTTTATTGATTCGTTCTTTAAGAAAAGTCTCTTCATTAGCCGAGTTTGCTGCAGTAGTTGCTTTGTTAAGACTGTCTGTGTGGTTTCTTATCTTTGTCTTGTTAATAGGCGCATCATATTTTGTCGGACTTTTCTCCTTATCAGTCTGCATTTCATTAGAACTAAGGGTTTTCACGTGACTTTGTTCAGGATTCCTCGTGTTTATGAGATGTGTCATTGCATCTAGCCTTGTCTGTATTCTTGCGTCCAATGAATTAATGTTTTCTTTCAATTCACCACTTACCTTTTCAATCAAAGACAAACTATCATTTTGTATTGGTTGACACATCGGCTTAACATAAGTACCCCTACTCATCCCTATGTTTTCCTCATTATCGATCAGTTGATTGTCAGTGCTTGTTGTTGTAGATTTGCTGAATGATTCTTGTTCCTTCATAATCGCTTTTTGACTTTTAAGTGTATCCGATACAGATTGTAATCGTCTCAACAAACCTGTATTAGCTGACTGGATCTTTTGGTCTATACATACTGTTTTCTGGCTGATATCTGCAACTTCTCTATGTAAGTCTTGGGTGTATACTTGATCAATTTTGTTCAGACCAGTTATGGCATCTTTCAGTTCTCCAAATTGTGACGCAGATGTAGTTACGTGTTCCTGAACTTGTAGGGATAATACCTTAACTGTTTCCGTTAAGTCACTTAATTTTTCATTTATTTTGCTCAAACAATCACATTCTTCTGTTTTGGAATTTTGCCTGCCCATGTTTTGTTCATGCTTTATTTTCTTCATTTTTTCTACTGTTGATTGGAGAGACTTTAATTCAGAAACTTCACAAAATCTTGTTCTTTGGTCATCACTATTGCACTCCGTATTACGCGTTTGTAGGATCTTTCTGAACGAATCATTTATTATAGAAACTGTTGTTTCATTAGTTTCAACATTTGTTTCAATGATTTTGAGAATTTCTGGTAAATCTTTTTCTGTGAAATAGTTCGAGTCCTTTCCGTTGACTAAGCAATTACTGGTCGTGTGGTACATATTAAGTGTGTATGATTTTCCAAATTCGGTTGATACTTTATATTTAGTTTCGACTAAGTGTCCTTTTCTGTCATGTACAGGTATTTTTTCACACCTAGGTTGTGCATTTGTTGAGGTGAAAAATTCATCAACGGTAAGTTTCAATAATTCGTACATACCAGTATTAAACTCGAGTTTAATTCCTCCTCCGGTTTCATACATCGTAACTTCGCTTTTCTCTGTTGATGCCAGTTTTTTTCCATAAAGATTTTTCTTTGTTTAAATCATAGTTCCTTTTCTCCGGATTTTGAACTGTAGAATACTCTTTTCGGCCATTTTCGCACAAATCGCGAATATCAGAAAGTTCATTTCCGCTCATAATTCTTGAATTATGTATCAGAATAACACAAAAAACATACCGACGTCTTCAGCTTTTCATTTTCCATCTGTTGGTTTAGTTTTCTTTAACGGCCATTTCGAATGCTAAAACATTAATGCCAAAAATAGTTTTTTAACGTCCTGCTTTCAAAAAACTTGTTTACTTGACGTGACGTCTTAAATCTAAGACGTCTTAAATCTTAAATCTGTTCGTGACGTCTTAAATCTTAAATCTGTTCGTATAAGTGCACTGCCCATCACGAAGTCATTGAACATGCGTGCTCAAGGCATCCGTCACAGGCCCTACAATTTTGTAAAGTAACTCTAAATCTAGAAAATGGAAAGTTTGGCTACTCCCGTATGTTTTATGATGATCTGATTCCATTAGAGAAAGAGACTGTAGGGATGCGCAGGATCGCCTAAACCTTTGCTGTACGCATACGCAATAACTGCTATTTTCCTGCGTCACAGCTCACATGTAAAACTGATTTCGCACACGATAACTGCAGAGTTAATAGTTCCTTACAAGCTGTTGGTCCAAATTGTCGAACTAAACGGTCCGCACCAAACACTAAACATTGCTATCTGCTTAACTGCATGTTCTTGAAGAGTGCACAAACCACAGGACTTGCTTTTTACCCATGAGTAAATGCTTGTGCCAAAAAGAACGGATACACAACGGTGTTTTGCATTTATCAGGACGTACAAATTGCATGTATACATCCATTTATTCGTTGAAACCAGCCCTATATAAATGAATCATAGCACTAGTAGCGACACAATCGTCTAGACTGACATCTGAATCAACAAACTGTAACCCTTTCTAAGAACACAATGACTGACGAAGAATGTAACAGAAATTTTATTGTTTAACTCATTACCAAACGAAAATATTTTAGGTTTGTCCAAATTGAAGGCATTTGCAGACGACAAAAAAAAGTGACTGAAAATTAGAATTTTGTTTTATTAAGAGTAGAAAACATTGTGGGAAAAGGAGAAAATGCTGGTTACCAGCATTTTCTCCTTTTCCCTCAATGTTTTCTTAAGGCTTCTTTCTCAGGGTCGTCAAAAGTAGGGATTGTATGGTAATGGGTTAACTGGTTATTTCCCAGTAAATCTGTCGGTTGCATTCTCGATCAATCATCGACAGCCGTATCCAGTAACGTCGACAACCGTATCCAGCAAATTTTCAGATCATCGACAGCAGTATCAGCGAAAACATAAAAGGTGCCATAGATGCATATAAGCGCATGCACACACACAAATAAAAGGTAATCATGTATACTTATGATATATCTGCATTGTACCGCCCTCGATTTGCCATGACACTGAATAAGAATCACGCATTTCCCCGAAAATACTTGTTTTACATATTTTCACGATTAACTGCGCTCAGTGTTAAAACAGGATATTAGCCAAACTTCCTAAACACTTAAAACAATAGCAAAATATTTCAGAAACTGTTTGAACCCAAAAATATAGAAACATACAGTAAAATTGCACACTTATAGCGTATTTATATGGAACGCCGTAGCTGTCTTTTCTTCAAAAAAGTTATGTTGCTCAGTTCACTTTTAACTTGTATGATTGAATTGAAATGATGATCAGTCAGACAGGATTAAAGTCTTCTCTAAATATCATTTTGTTCGGTTGCCAAGCCATTAAGAAGTATTGGTTGGACATTTTGTTCTGCCTATTTCTCATGATGTCAAGTTAGATTAACATTTTGTTCACTTCACTTTTATCTTCTTGGGTTGAATTGAAATGATAATCAGTCAGATGGGAATGAAAGTCTTTTCTAGATATCATTTTGTTCGGTTATCAAGCCATTAAGAAGTGTTGGGTGATCATTTTGTTCTGTATATTTCTCATTATGTTCAGTTAGATTAACATTATGTTCAGTTCACTCTTATCCTATTGGGTTGAATTGAAATGATGATCAGTCAGCTGGGACTAAAGTCTTCTCTATATATCAATTTGTTCTGTTGCCAAGCCATTTAGAAGTATTGGGAAGACGTTTTGTTCTGTTTATTTCTCATTATGTCCAGTTAGATTAACATTATGTTGCGTTAACATGTTATTTGATTCCATCAACTGGTAATGAAGTTCAGCTGACATAGCATTAGTTTTGCTTTACTATAATATCTTGTTCATTACAAGGGTATTTTATTCAGTTTATTGTTTATCATAATATGTTTACTCGTTAACATCTTACATCAGAGAGACTGGAATTATGTTAAGTGCTCATTTAGTTTACAAAGTACACATCATATTTGACAATCTTATCATTGTATCTGGATATAAACAATTATGGTAAGAAAGGATGATGCTATGTTTAGTTGAGTGTATATTACGTCAAGGTAGGATAGTATTATGTTTCGTTACCCCGATATTCTGTTTGGTTGATTGTCATCGTATCGAGTTGAAGTAGCATTATGTTGAATAAACTTATGTTCATTTGGAAAACCTCAGTTTTACTCCGCAACCCGAACTTTTCCTCTTGTCCGGCGAAAAATGGCGGGAAACGAGGAAAATACTCGGACAATTTTAAAGAAAGTCCTGCAAGATTTAGGACTGCCAACATTGATAACTTCATTTATAATGGAGCGGATCGATGATGAAACAGCTGTTTACGTAAGCGACAGGGATCTGGTCAGACTTGGGATCGAGACAATGGGCGATCGACACTGGTTCCGTTCACACTTGAAAAGTTGCAAGGCGGTCTACAAGTCGATTATTTTCTAGACGTATCCAGCATGAATTATAAACTCCGGTGCAGCCCGATGATCTCTAGTTCCACCACTCTTAACATTTAAAATCTCGCATTTGTTTGAAGGATTTCATTTACCAAAGGATATTTTTCATTCTTCAAAGTATATCAAGTCCGTTCGCCCTAAAACACGTTCGCCTTATTAGGCCTAAGAAAAAAAATCAGTCCGAGATGCTATAGGTAGGGTAGGTAGGGTTTTCTTTTTTCTCTAAATTTCTTTTACATGGACCATGTACTGAAATGCCACCTAAACATTTGGGGCCGGTTTAACCTCCCCGGGGATCATTTGATGACAGGCCGGTTTGATTGCTGCCCAAATAAGGCCTAAGAAAACAAAGTTCTGTGTTTTGGGTTTCCAAACCCTACCTAAAAAATGCTGTCGACCCTAAACTTTTTACCCTACAGTTGAAAGAATATTTTTTTCAGGTGGCATTTCAGTACATGGTCCTTGTAAAAGAAATTTAAACAAAAACAAAAACACATGAAAACCCTACCTACCCTACCTATGGCATCTCGGACCGAAACCCTAAACACTGATTTTTTTCTTAGGCCTAATTAAGGCGAACGTGTTTTAGGGCGAACGGACTTGATATATTTTGAAGAATGAAAAATAATCCTTTGGTAAATGAAATCCTTCAAACAAATGCGAGATTTTAAATGTTAAGAGTGGTGGAACTAGAGATCATCGGGCTGCACCGGAGTTTATAATTCATGCTGGATACGTCTAGAAAATAATCGACTTGTAGACCGCCTTGCAACTTTTCAAGTGTGAACGGAACCAGTGTCGATCGCCCATTGTCTCGATCCCAAGTCTGACCAGATCCCTGTCGCTTACGTAAACAGCTGTTTCATCATCGATCCGCTCCATTATAAATGAACTTAGTCTTTGTCCTACTTTTCTATCCAATCAGAACGCTCATATTTGAAAATTTTTGACCGTCTATCTTCCATAAACTACCCAACGCAGGTTTATTTTGATCATTTATTCATTTAAACGTCGCAGTTTATCTGGATTTACTGCGCATGCGTACATAAACCCTACGCCCTCATTAATATTCAACAGTTACTTAGATTAGATGTAGCACATGCCAAGTGGTAAAACACAGATCTATACAAAAATTATGTAATAAAAGCCGATCAATCTAGATGGTCGGTTTTCCTCTAAAACCATACCACCTGCAGTTTGAAACAAGCTGTAGAACTTTACGAGGTTTAAAGGTTGGTATTTAGAGTTTTCATATCTCACCAAATTAAAAAAAAAAATAGATCTATATATCACTGAAATTTATATGAAAAAACAATACAAATCATCAATGATTGAGAATCATAAAATTACCAAAAAAAATTTTTGGTGGTATTCCCTTAAAGGTGGCCCTTTAGATTTTGGGACCAAAATTTTACAAAAGTACAAAAAAATCATCATTATACTCCCAAAGCCTTTCAATTTTCATTCAATAAACCCAAGTGGTTGAAAACCATCAGGCAATTAGAGAATTTAGAGATTTACTACGGCCAAGGTCAACACCGACGGGAAACACGGTCTATTTTTACATGAGCAGCTAGCTCATTTACATACCGGAAATAGACAGACATAGCGTCAAACATAGCGTCCGAAGAAGACATTATGGAAAGTAATTATCAGTTATATGTTTGTTATGTTATGGAATTTAAGCGTCATTAGTCACGTGTTAGGAGCATAACATTCCCACAATGCCTTTTTGATTTTTGGCGGGAAATCTAAAAACAGCTTAAGAGGCTACGTGGCCTTTTAAGGGAATACCATAAAAAAAATGTTTACCGTGATTTTATGATTTTTAATCAATGATGATTTGTTTTGTTTTTTTTTTTTTTCCATATAAATTTCAGAGATATATTTATTTTTGAATTTGATGTGATGTTAAAAACCTAAATAGCCACCTTTAAAAGGCTACGTAGCCTATTAAGGTATTTAAAGATTTCGCGCCAAAAATGAAAAAAGGATTTTGGGAATTTCAAGTGACTGTTACGTGACTAATTCCATAACATAACAAACATGCAATTATTTTCTATAATGTCTTCTTCGGACGCTATATATTTGAAGCTTCGTCTGTGTAGTTCTGGTATGTAAATGAGCGAGTTGCTCATCTAAAAATAGACCGTGTCTCCCGTCGGAGTCGACCTGGGCCGTAGTAAATCTCAAATTTCTCTTGTTGTCGGGTAGTTTTGGATTACAGAGGTTTTATGCATGAAAATTAAAAGGCTTTGGGAGTACAAAGATGATTTAAAAATTGTGTATTTTTGTAAAATTTTCGTCCCAAAACCTGAAAGGCCACCTTTAAGAAGTAAATCGACGATATGTTGGAATTTAAAGAAAAAATATTGCTGAACATAGTAAATCAGTAGACATTTCCATTAGTTGAGTCTAACCGTTACTTCCTCAAAATCTTGGTCAAATTCTGCCATATTTGACATTGTTTAACACTGGCGATAGTAAAGTGTGAACTGGAAAAGATGCTGATAATGAAGGTTTATTAATCGTTTCCCGTACGACAAATTTTAGACCATTCCAAATTGAAATCATCTGCAGATTGCAGATGTCAAATTTTGAAAGTGGAACAAATGAAGTTGAGGTTCTTGACAGGGTAGAAAATATTGTAGGAAAAGGAAAAAATGCTGGCAACCAGAATTTTCTCCTTTTCCAACAATAATTGCAATAATCTTCCTTCCCAGGGTCGTTAAAACAATGGATTGTTTGGTAAAGGGTTAAATATCACGTGGTCGTGTGCGAGTTGTTTAGCCCCGATTACGTCATATTTTAGCGATGATGCAATGATGACGTTTCTTGCGGAGTAAAACCGAGGTTTTCCAAATGAACATAAGTTTATTCAACATAATGCTACTTCAACTCGATACGATGACAATCAACCAAACAGAATATCGGGGTAACGAAACATAATACTATCCTACCTTGACGTAATATACACTCAACTAAACATAGCATCATCCTTTCTTACCATAATTGTTTATATCCAGATACAATGATAAGATTGTCAAATATGATGTGTACTTTGTAAACTAAATGACCAGTTAACATAATTCCAGTCTCTCTGGCGTAAGATATTGACGAGTGAACAAATTATGATAAACAATAAACTGAATAAAATACCCTTGTAAGGAACAAGATATTATAGTAAAGCAAAACTAATGCTATGTCAGCTGAACTTCATTACCAGTTGATGGAATCAAATAACATGTTAACCCAACATAATGTTAATCTAACTTGACATAATGAGAAATAAACAGAACAAAACGTCTTCCCAATACTTCTAAATGGCTTGGCAACAGAACAAATTGATATATAGAGAAGACTTTAGTCCCAGCTGACTGATCATCATTTCAATTCAACCCAATAGGATAAGAGTGAACTGAACATAATGTTAATCTAACTGAACATAATGAGAAATAAACGGAACAAAATGTTCACCCAACACTTCTTAATGGCTTGATAACCGAACAAAATGATATCTAGAGAAGACTTTAATCCCATCTGACTGATTATCATTTCAATTCAACCCAAGAAGATAAAAATGAACTGAAGAAAATGTTAATCTAACTTGACATCATGAGAAATAGACAGAACAAAATGTCCAACCAATACTTCTTAATGGCTTGGCAACCGAACAAAATGATATTTAGAGAAGACTTTAATCCTGTCTGACTGATCATCATTTCAATTCAACCCAACAAGTTAAAAGTGAACTGAGCAACATAACTATTTTGAAGAAAAGACAGCTACGGCGTTCCATAGATTTAAATCACCTTGTCCCCCTGTCGACAGCCGTACCGCTCGGTCGAAAACCGTATTCCTCGGTCGACAGCAGCTTTACGCAGTACCAGCTCGATCGACAGCAAAGTTAGCGATTTTGGTATTACCCCCGTGATAAAGTCACATCGGCATAATATATTGTCTCGCGCAATCAGTATAATGACGGTTTACCTCAATAAATGCACACACTATAAAGATACTACAGCTAAATATACTGAATATTTGACATAATATATTGCTGTTTTGACAGGACAACATTAATTTAGTGCATATAAGACAGTCAAGGCTTTCCATATCTAATCATTGGCCCGTTCAATTTGAAGGGAAAAATAAAAAAAAAACGCTGCTTTTTACACCACAATCTTTCCATGTAATTTTTTCTCCAAGCGAAGCACAGTTCGTATACATGCACCCATTAACCAATGATCCGCGGATACGGAGAATAATACGTACACGTGTATAGAACTATCTTCTAGACTGCAAAATGTATATAATTTATATTGTACAAAATTCACCAAGAAACAAAATTGAAGTCTGCTATCCATCTCTCTAACTAGACTATCAACCCTTTACTTACGCCAATGTTTTTGAAGGATTTTCCAGTAAAAGAAACAAAGATATTGCTGGAAAAGGAGAAATGCTGGTTACCTTTTCCAGTAATGTTTTCAATTTAAGCCTTCGTTCTTGGGTTCTTAAAACTCTGAATCGTTTTCTATACGCTCTCTCTTTCTCTCTCTCTCTCTCTGCTTATTTCTTTTTCTTTTGTCTTACATTTATAATGATAGATCTAGAATGATGTTTGGAAAATAAAAATTGAAATGGTTGTATCATGAGAGTTTTTTTTTTTTCCAACACTCTTGTCTTATCGTGTATGATTTCGGTATTCATCATATCCAGGTAACCATGTCAACCCAATCATTGAACCTGGCGATAAAATCATATATTTTTAGCTCAACTGAGCACGAAGTGCTCATGGTGAGCTTTTGTGATCGCCCAATGTCCGCCGTCCGTTGTGCGTCGTCCGTCGTGCGTCCTCCACAATTTCTTTAAACATCTTCTCCTCCTAAACCGCTGGGCTAATCTTGATAAACTTGGCAGGGATGTTCCTTGTGTGAAGCTTTACCAAAGTTGTTCAAGAGATTGAATTTTACCCATAACTCTGGTTGCCATGGCAACCAAAAGGAAAAAATAGCAAAATCTTTGAAAATCTTCTTCTCTGAAACTAGAAGGCTTAGAGCTTTGAAATTTGGTATGGAGCATCTCCTAGTAGACCTTTACCAAGATTTTTCATATGATACCCCTGGGGTCAAAACTGGTCCCGCCCTGGGGGTCACAATTTTGAAACATAGGAACAAAGAAGGAGAACTTTAAAATTCTTCTTCTCTGAAACTAGAAGGTGCAGGGCTTTGATATTTGATATGTAGCATCTCCTAGTGGACCTCTACCAAGATTGTTCATATGATGTCCCTTGGGTCAAAACTGGCCCCGCCCCGGGGGTCACAATTTTGAAACATAGGAACAAAGAAGGAAAACTTTAAAATTCTTCTTCTCTGAAACTAGACGGTGCGTAGCTTTGATATTTGGTATGTAGCATCTCCTAGTAGACTTCTACAAAGATTGTTCATATGATGTCCCTTGGGTCAAAATTGGCCCCGGCCTGGGGGTCACAAGGTTGAAACATAAGAACAAAGAAGGAAAAATTTAAAATTCTTCTTCTCTGAAATTCGAAGTTGCAGGGCTTTGATATTTGGTATGTAGCATTTCCCAGTGGACTTTCTACTAAGATTGTTCATATGATGTCACTGAGGTCAAAAATGGCCCGCCCCAAAGGTCATAAGGTTAACACATAGAAATGAAGAAGGAAAACTTTAAAATTCTTCTACTATGAAACTAGAAGATGTAAAGCTTTGATATTTGGTAAGAAGGATCTCCTTGTGGATTTCTACAATGTTTGTTCATATGATGTCCCTGGGGTCAAAACTTGCCCTGTCCCGTTGGTCACAAGTTCGAAACATAGAAACAAAGAAGGAAAACTTTAGAATTCTTCTTCTTTGAAACTAGAAGGCGTAAAGCTTTGATATTTGGGATGCAGCATCTCTTAGTGGACTTCTAAAAAGTTTCTTCATACGATGCCCCAGGGGTTAAAACTTGTCCTGCCCCAGGGGTCACAAGTTCGAAACATAGGAACAAAGAAGGAAAACTTTAAAATTCTACTTCTCTGTAACTAGAAGGTGTAGAGCTTTGATATTTTGTAAGTAGCATCTCCTAGTGGACCTCTACCAATTTTTTTTCTTAGGATTTCCCTGGGGTCAAAACTGGCCCTGCCTAGGGGTCACAAGTTTGATTTTACAGCTTAGTACTCAGGGGAGCGATATAGGACCATCATGGTCCTCTTGTTTAAGGGCCTCTTAACTCTTAAATCAATTCCTGGTCTTCACGACCCTAAGGATGAAGCTTTTGAAAACATTTTTGGAACTAGCAGTTTCTCCTTCTCCCACAATGTTTTCTACCATATCCAAATTAAACTTCAATTTTTGAGAAACATTAAATTTGTTGTCTGCAAAATCTTTTAACTTGGACAAGTCTAAAAGTATGTCGTCTGGTAAAGGGTTAAAGCACCGGAAGTGTTTGTTTTTCTGTTTAACAATGATTACTTTCCCTACATCCCCTAATTACTGAAATATGCCAGATTCTACATGAAAGTGTGCAGTTTCTGCAGTTTCAAAACCGAGTGATCTGTGATCCAGATGTTCTGGATTGACTTCTGGCGTCGACAGCTCAGTCGGCACAGGTAGTCCTCGAATACTGTCCTAGCCAAGTACCCGTAAAAATAGTCAGACTAATATGTTGCATAACTTAGACATCGCTGAGCATTGTGCACTAGTGACGCTATGGTTTTTCAGTTGTTTTTTTTTTTATGTATCAAAAAGCTTTCGTAATTCCAATAAAACAGGTTTCAAACAAATATGAAGGAGAAAATTTGTACTGAACAAACGTTGAAGTCAGGAAATCAGCAGCAGCCTGGGCCCGTATTCACCAACCATTATTGCGAACATTCTTTGTCTTATTCTTCAAATTTTCAATATTTGATTTTGAAAGTAACACAACCAAATGGTTTAGCCAATCAGAAGTCGTGTTACTTTCAAACTATGAAAACCTTGGAGAATAAGACTAAGAATGTTCTCAAGAATGGTTGGTGAATACAGACCCCCAGGCTTCATTTTTCAAAGCCCTAGGGAAGATTATTAGGAGTTACTACATACTAACCCTTTTCGAGTTACTAAATACTTACCCTTTTCCTGCTAAATACATAAAATAAAATTTTCAATTCGATAGTGAACGCCCAAATATTACTATACATGTATTTCAAAGTTATGTTTAGGCAATAACACCTCCTCATCGGACAGTGTAGATCCAATATCAGACTACACGTTCTGTGCAGTCTGATCTCGATCTGCACTGTTCGCAAAAGGTGATTGAGTCGCGTTTAGCAGCCTAAGGGTTAAAGCAAAATCACCAGTGTTGTTTCCATGTTCAATAAATCTCGGCCAAATAACGTCTTGGTGATAAAGAATCATTCTGAATTCCGATCCATTTGTCGTTTTCTAGTTTATCATTTTATGACCATTATTTCTTTACCAAACAACCCCTGATTTTAACGACACACAGGAAGAAGCCTTCTGAAAACATTGTGGGAAAAGGAGAAAATGCCGGTTACAAGCATTTTCTCCTTTTCCCAGAATATTTTCTAGTCGACTAAAGTTAAATTTCATAGGTATGCTATTTTAACCTTCCGCTTTCTGATTAAAAACAAAAAGGTGAATACCGGCATTTTCTTCTTTTCTTACAATGTTTTCAAAAGTCATTTTCACAATCGGAATCGCGAGTGTCACTAAAATGTTGATATTTGTTTGTGGATAGGTGGAAAACAGTGGAATAATGAGAAAACAAACCGTTCATTTTTTATTGGCAAATGTCCGTGTCAATTCGAAGGTTCTCAAAAGAAACAGCGTAAATAGTGACATTCTAATTATCTAGGGTAATAAATTAAGGTCTGAAGATTATACTAATGTTGCCTGTCTCCTTTTAAACCAAATTTTCACGGCCTAACATGTTCGGATTTGCCAACTAGCAAAACTCTGCACTTGTCAAAACTGAAAGTAGTTGCAGACGAAAAATAAAATAGACAAAAAAAGCTGCTTGCCCTTTTCTCACAATGTTCATTTAAACCTATTTTATAGGTAAGTAGGGTGGCTTATCATCAATTTATAGCCGTGAGTCCCTTTACGTCAAACAATTTGCACTAGTACTACGTCCATTGTGTGACAAAATTTACAAAAAATGTATGGCTAGCTTCATATATCGGTTGCATGTAATATTGGTTGTATGTAATTCTCATGCCAAATTTATTATGATAAATTACAGTAGTTTATTTTTTTTTTTCAATTTCTTTTTTTTTTCAATTTCAACAGGGATCGTATATATTCATGTATACGTGTATACAAATCCCTGATTTCAATATGCTCGTAGTAAGGTAGATAGACAGATAAAACTATGACAAAATCAAAGCGTTGAAAACGCTGAAGTGGTATTTGTCAAGGAAATCCATGTGTGGAATTAATAGTTTGAAAGAAACAGAGACATATTGTTCAGATATTGGCTTAAAAGTCAACCCACCAAGCAAATGAATACCTTTTCGGTTGAAGGGAGAGTATTCATGACAAAGTTTGGTTCATTTTTGTATAAGTGGTCTCCTTTTGATCATAAGGAAGAAGCAGGAGTAACGCCCCTTGACAGTAGGATGCATGACTAATAGAGAGAAAAATATTGACATATCGAACAAAATTAAGTTTGTTCCTGAAAACTATATCTCTAGCCTTTTACATTCAATTTCCAATATTACAATCAATAGATGGTAAGCGATATTTCCAATTTATCATAAGTGGTGCACCAGCAGTATCACGTGACACCGGACAATCAAAGCATTATTTCAATAACAATTGCCGTATGTCCCGTTCCCAACTCCTTTAAATTTGGACAAATTCATAACTGAAAAGAAAATGACATTGCAAGAAATCTATGGAAATCAATTCTAACACAATTCAAACATATTTCATGATATTGCCTTTGAAAAAGAAAATCACAAACAGACAAAATATGCATTTAATAAAATTGTATTTAAATAAAGAGCATGTATTGACTAAGAACGGACTTAGCCTCTGAAACCTGTATAAAATTCATAATCCTGACCATTAATGATAACCAAAGGGGTAAATTAATATGAAACAAAAGATAAGAAGAGTCAATTTAATGTGACACGTGTGTGCTAATCTGTAAGAAGCAAGTACATTACAGCTGTTCTAAAGGTCACCCACTCTGCAGTGCGATACCGAGATCAAAGGAACACCGATTTAACCCTTCACCCATTTTTGTTTTTTTTTTTTGGGGGGGGGGGGGGGTAAGACTTCATTAGATACATATTTTTTATACTCAAAATGAAGCTTAAAAGAAGTTATGGAAGGTCTGAATTTTGATCTGAAGCCATGTTTCTTTTGTTCATGATCGATAACATAAGTTATTCGTCAATAGGTACATGCCTGAAAGTGCAACAAGGATGTTTGATAATAGTACTTTAAAATCACTAAATGGACTGTCCCTGTCTTTCTGAAGACACTATACAGCTAATCAACCTTTTACCAAAGTATTTCGAGCGACCCGTGTAAAAAGGGGGCAGACGTGCTGATTTGTCCCACTGTCGGTTATTTGTCTAACTTTCTCAACCTTAACACATCCCCCCCCCACACACACACTTTCAAAAAACCGAAAACTGAAAGTAATCAATTTGTAGTCAGTGAGCGAAAATAATTGAGGAAAAAAGGAAGGGCTTGCAACATGCATTTTCTCCTGTTTCAACAATAGTTTTTTTTTTTTACTTTTTAAAAGACAATTACAACCATTTGACCCACGTTTATTCAATCGTCTCCATATGCTAAGTATCTGGACGAGTTCAAAGTGTTGTCGTCGGGTGAAAATATTCGCAGTAACTATTTAAAACCCTATGCCACATAATCCAAGTTTTTTACGACTCTTAGAAATATAGTCTTTTAAAAATGTTGTTGAAAAGGGTTAAAATTCTAGTAACCAACCTTTTCTCCTTTTCCTTTGCTATCCTTCCTAGAGAAAATTTCATTTTTAAGCCACATTCAAATTGTTATCTGCAAAGACTTCCAATTTGGGCAAGCCTCAAATTTTTGTTTCGTAAAGAGTTGGTGAAAGATTCAGTGTCATAAAAAATGGGGTGTGGGGGGATAACATCAATATACCTGCAATAGACCTTTCCTAATTTTATGTCTGATTATTCAACCAATGTTTGCGTAATTCTGTAGCTAAGTTTGTAACGTACAGGCTCGAAGTCCAGGAATCTGTGGTTTGATTTATTTAAACTATTAATGTGATAATTATTCCAAAAAATCGTTCCAGTGTCTGCTAAAAGACAGAGACAGTCTACTAACAAAAAAACTGGGACATCAAACATTTTGAAATTATAGCAAAAATCTTAACTTTGAAATAACATTTTTAAAAATCTGTATAGTTGCATGTTTGCTATGTTCCTGTTTGAACTATCTTATACCGGTAAGTAGACTATTGTAATAACAAAGATTAATTCAAATTTCAAACCTTCCATTCCCTCCAGAAGAAAAGATCTTACAGATTCATTTTCAGGAAGCGAATACGTGCTATACTTATTTCCATTGAAAAGCTAGTCGAGGGTTAGCTGGGTGTACGTTTGATCTCGGTGTTTCACCGTCAAAGTGGATGATCTATTTGAAGAGCTGTTGTGTTCTTTTTAGGCACCGACTAGTTAACACACACGTGTCATAATTAAGTGTTTATCCCGTTTAGTCTTACATTGATCACTTGTAAAGGTTTGGAATTGTTAAAAGCTGTGACGGAGGGTAAGTCTGTTCTAATTACTGGTGCCAAAAGATGCATTTTTCTGCCTGAACATTTTTTTTCAAATTCATTATGTAACCTGGGTTAACAGGTCCCACTTAAACGGTATATTTGCACTAATTTCTTTAGGAATGGAGAGGGGAATTTATTTAATTTATCTTACTAAATATATTAAATGCCACTTTTAAAGCCGATAGTAAAACCTCAAAAGTTATTTCAAAGGAATATCTCGAGGAAAAATATCTCCGTATCGGATAGTGTAGATCCAGGATCAGATTGCACATTCTTCCTGGTGTGATCTGAATCTGTATTGTCTGAAAAAGGTCACTGAGTCGCACTTGGTAGCCAAAGGGTTAATGCAGTCTCCATACAAAAAGCTCTTATCAACACGCCCGGCAAGAGACAGCGCTAGTAAAATAATAAATGATACCTCTTTACTCTCTGAAGTCTACCGAAAAATTGATAAAACAACAGTTCTTTTTTGTGTGTGTCTTCGAAAAAGATAATTGATGAAACTAACGGCACGGCCGTTTTAGGTTGTTTATTTATCGCGTTTAGTGTGTAATCCATTTAAAAAATATGAAACTTTCACTATTTGGGTACATACAGGATTGGGAAAAATTGTCGGGTGGAAAAGGAAGTAACTCGTGGTGACGCGTCAGTAACGGTATTTGGCAAATGGTCTATTACCTCGATCTATAAATATTCATGAGCAATCAAATGGAGTAGCGTGCAATCATAAATCGAACAAGCCATGGAACGAATTAGTTTTGGAACGAAAAAGCCCAAGGTCAGTTGGCAAATTTGTATCATTTCGCGAGAAGCTAGTTTCAATCAAAAATAAGTATCTCAACGATCGATAGCCTCGCCCAATGTATTTTAATATGCCATTTCAAATTGCATATATCAGTGACACCGTAAAAGTCATTTGCCTGAGAAAAAATGAGTTTAATTGGTTTTATTTCCTTGGGTTTTGCACAAAGTGGTTGAACTAAAACTCTACAAAGTTTGGGTACGCTGTCTCGGTATAGACTCGGTATGGACTCTAAAGAGTTTGGGTATGCTATGACAAAATGGATACGCTGGCATATGTAGAAATATGTATCATGTAGAAGATCTGCAAATCAAGATTTAAATTGAAATGTCGTCCTAGAAAGCTGCAAATTATGAAGAAAATGGCAATATTCATGTATTTAAATTGAACTACTTTATGCCAAGTTTTATATTCTTGCCCTAAAGCCTGGGACCTTTCGGAGGTTGATTAATTTATCAGCGTCGTTGACGACCGACTTATTTTGAAAATGGCTGAGTTATTACACTTGAAATTACGTTTTCAGCTCGTCTGGCTTTTCTGCGATAAAGGAGCACATAATCATTGCTTTGTCTGTTTGTATGTGGTTAGGACAGAGAACGTAGTAATGATATTCCAAAGCGTTTGAAGCATTTTCAAGCTACAAACATCCGGGATATTCCGGCAAAATTTAAGCGGGAACTACTTGAGCTGAATCTCTTTCCACTGCTGCGTACCTAAACGCGATGGAGTATTAGATTCACGGTACAAATTAGATACATGGTTATCAAAATTCAATCTTGAACTCATTGTGGTATTGTCTTCGACAAATACCACAAAAATGCTTTTGAAATCAGTTTTAAATTATTCGACAGTATTCTAGTTTTTACAGTGAATATAATAAATCTGCTCATTATTGTTTTTATTTCATTTATTCATTTATCTTTTTTTACTTTTGACCTAAATATCAATTTAATCCACCAGTTCCATTTTGCCAGGAAAACGGCATAGGGAATAAAACGGGCAAGATTCTTCCAAAAACTAAGACAGTTTATGGTGGGGTAAAACATTCGGTCCATTCATTCAATTATCTAACACTTTGTGCGACTTTTACAAGTTCATGAACTTCATGAACACTTTTACTTTCTTTCCACTGTGTTACATTGATTTACGTCCATGGAAAGTTGTGTGTGTCACGAATCGGTAGCTGGCTTATTTCGAATAATTTTATGGTCAAAGGGAGAAAACTCGTACATATGCTGACCAACCATTCCTCGGGGCAGAGTTACAGCCCTTGTATTCGTGGAAAAGCATAAAACCATTATCTCCCGCTGGATGGCATTCTATAAATACTCATTCTATAAATACATGCAAGTTTAAATTGTGACATAAGAAAGCTTTTTTATCGTATTCCTTCATCAGTTGATAAATTTTATTACAAAAACTATATTTAGATTCTGTGTGAGTTTTTACTTTGATTATTGAATTATCATTTTCAAGTCTTAAATTGGGCCGCGGGTTGGCTTGTTTACTAAGTGACGAAATACAAGGGAGACTACCATCTGTAACAAAATGGTAACCTCGTCTGCTATTGGTTTTTCTTTTGTCTACTGTCATGATATTTTCAAAAGTAGCAGCATCTACATTCAGTCTTAAACTTTACCAAAAACAATGAAAGCTATATGAACAGTTTTCTCGATACAGACCATCTTCACAGTTCACAGACGACAATGTTGTTTATTCATCTTTCGTTTTATGCCGTTGTCTACGCATATCATATTCTTCAAGGATTCGACCCGTCTTATATTACGCATCACTATCCCCGATATTCGGGAAACTGTAGTATTACGCGCTATAAAGTAGCAATGGAGAAAATAGCTTTTATCAATACGTTTGAGCAGAAATGATGCCGGTTTTAGCTCCAGATTTCTCTAAACTGTTGATCATAGCTGAGTGAATCGCACCAGGTAGCATTTTATTGAGCAAACGTTTATTTCAGTTTGAAATTCAAAGTAATGGTTGTCGCGTAGGAAAGTAGTCCGGTTCTGTACCCAGGATGCCCAAATTAGATAGATGAGTATTTGTAGAATGCCATCTGGTGGGACATAATGAAACAAGACTACCATAGAAACCAGTTTACATCATGCATTCTGATACGGTCTCAAATAGGAAAAAAAGAAAAGTCAAACAAAAACTAGTGAACAACCTGCATTCAACTTTTTTATACAAAAATAATAGTTTGTGCACAATCAATTACATGTATATAGTAAAATTCTGTAAGATAGTACACCCCAATATCTCATTTGGCAAAGAGCAACAGGAAACTATGAAAACAATTCATTACAAAAGTGGGGATCATCAGCACAATTTAATTCTGTATCAAATGACAACATGATATACATGTACATTCATCCAATATTGTGACTAAAATGATGTGGTGCCTCTGAGAGGGTTAAAGAAAAATTGTGAAAAAGGGGAAAAATGCTGGTGACCTGCACTTTCTCCACAATGTTTTCAAAGCATATCTCCTTATCAAAGGGTTCATTCAAATTGTTTTAAAATCTTTGGTAAATTGTTAAGGAAAGATTGCTAAATACTACCATTTTCTCCATCTATTAAAATGGCCTCCAAAGTTGCTTGCTGCAAATTGAAACAAGTATGGTGCATGCAGTAGTCAACAGTCAGCAATAGTTGCTTATTTCTCTGAAATTTTTTTAATAACAAAAAGGGGAATAACTGTGTATAACATTTTGAGAATTACCTACCTTTCAGGTATAGTTTTCCCGTATCATGGGTAATAAACTAGATTAAATTTGGAGTGAAAAGGAGATATCAGAAAGTGCCAAAGTTTTTGCTGAATAATAACAACTCAGACATTGATAGTACCATTACAATATCATGACATATTCATTAACTCTTTACCAAATGAAAAAAAAATCAGACTGATCGAAATTGGAAGCATTTCCAGACCTCAAAATAAAAGTGACTGAAAATTTGAAATTTGTATGGAAGAGGAGAGAAAACATAGTGGGAAAACCCACAATGTTTTCTATAGCTTTCTTTCTCACGGAAAAAATAGGGATTGTGTGGTAAAGGGTTAAAAAACAGCTGAGCTTGAACTGTCCACAACAGGTTATGTGAGAAATATAAAGAAATATAATACAATCTGGAATTCAACATAGGCAATGGCACATGTACTTGAACGCTTGATTCTTTCATTGCAGTGGGTGTATGATGTTACAGATCAAGCTGCACAGAACATGCAGTCTGATCTTTGATCTACACCCTCCGCTTTTCGTTTTAAAGTTTGATTGCACAACCTAATGAATTGGACTGTAGCCATTTTCTGCACATAATTATTTATCCCAAAAGGTAAGGAAAAAAAAAATCTTTGGAAAATTTAATACAAATATGCTTTCATTCAAAGGGTTGACAAATATGTTACAACTATCAAATTAGTCTTTGTATGCCCTATTTACACTTAAGTCATTAAAATACAATTTTGATATATATAAATATATATTGCAAAAAGTATAATTATTTGAGTAAGCAAAAGAGCTTTGGTATGTACATTTTGAAACAATCACAAAAATATGCATAAAACAACAAGGGGACTAACTTAACATCATCTACTTGCACATATTAAAACAACAACAACAACAACAGTAACAATAAAGCAAATAGGAACCTGCTGAGTAAAGCATTCTGCACTTTTGCATACATTGATCAAACTGTATTGAATGTGCAAATGCAGTCCAATTTTGGATTTGATTGGTTCCGTCTTTGTTTAAGGAACCCCAACAAAGAATCCTATTGAAAACAATTTTGGAAAAGGAGAAAATGTTTGTACCCAGCATTTTCTCATTTTCCCCATAATATTTTCTTTCCATCATAGACAAATCCCACTATTTGAACCATAGTTTACTTGCTGTTTTCAACTGATGTCCAAGTGGACAAGTCTGAACAGGGATCGTATATAACACAGAATTTAACAGGGATTGTATAATCTTATTTACTATATATCTATGAATTTTCCTGTATCAAATATGTTCGCTGAATTGGATGAAATAACACACACAACAGGAAAAAAAATCTGTGTCCTCAAGCAGTGAAATTTGGTCCCAAATATGGCAAGAGGACATATCTCATGAATAAACTAAGCGTACATTAAGTTGTGATCCAATGGGTTGAAATGTTACACTATTAAAATTAATCTGCCATCATAAAAACAGTTACTACCATCCCCACTGTTTACTGCCTCATTTTGTTCTCGAATAAACAGTCAATAATCGCAAAATGTTGTTGTTGAAAGTTGTAAGTAGATGTATATAATAAAAGGAATATTACATTGTAGTTTCTTTCATGGTGCTTGTATTTACTTCTTGATGCGTAAGAAAATTTTGTAATCGGTCTTGCATAATTAAATACAAGCAGCAGGAAATTTACTGGCCCTGTGCACATCGCTCTACTGGTTAATAAGTAAAAACACTACAAGCCAAATATTACATTATTTGGCTAAGTGGTTTCAAACTTGAGGACATACAAAATCTTTTCTATAAAATCCAATGAGAAAGTTGTGAAACACCCCCTCCCCCTGACAAACCCAATTTTATAAAAGCTATAATTGCTTGAATCCTTGTGGAGGTCTACAAGATAAAGCCCCATACCTAATAATACAGGTCTAGAATGTGTGATTATAATCAAGAAGATTTTTAAAGTTTTCTCAAAAAAAGGCCCTGTAAAACATAAAACCCATGAGGAAGGGCTAAATTTTGTGGCCTTAGTCTTTATTATGGTTAGTAACGTAAAGATGACCTTTGGTAGACAACCATTTGATAAAACTAGATGTAAAATTGAGTAGCCCCAGGCCCTGTGGCTTGGTACGGTAAGATTTTTAAAGTTTTCCCTATATTAGCCCATATAAAACTTGTGAATCCCCGGGGCTTGGCCAAATTTGACTTGAGCTATCATTTGGGCACTCTTAGTAGAGATCCACTAGAGCTACATGCCAAATTTGGTAGCCCTAGGCCCTATGGTTAGTTACCAGAAGAACTTTTAAGTTTTTCCCTATATACGCCCATATAAAACTTGTGACCCCCGTGGCAGGACCAATTTTGACCCTAGGGTTATTATTTGAAGGAACATGGTAGAAGTCCACTAGATAAAGCTACATGCCAATTCGGTAGCTCTAGGCCTTATTGTTTCAGAGAAGATTTTCAAAATTTTTCAGTTTTGTTGCCACGGCAACCAGAGTTTTTGAAGGAATAAAATTCTTTCAAGGAATTCTAAAAAGGACCATAGTAGGATAATTTCTGTGAAGTTTCATCAAAATTGGAAGGGTAGTTTCAGGGAAGAAGATGTTTGAAATGAAAGTTAACACATGCACGGACGGACGCACAGATACACTGACAGACAGACGAACAGATGCACGATGGAAACCAGGCCATAACATAAACCCGCTGGCCTTTGGCCAGTGGAGCTAAAAAGACAGAATATAGAAAAACAAGAGGGCCATGATGGCCTAGTATGTAAAACACTACATAGACAGAGACATACTTTTATTATGTATACATATACATGTATCTTGTAATACAATAGATGGTTTTACCAAATCTGTGGTCATGTGATGTGTTCAAAACAACCCCATAGAATACAACAGAAAAAACAGCCAATTTATTGCAAAAATATTGAGGAAAAACATGGACAGTACATGTATGTTAATTAATTAATGGGTACCCACAACTTGTATGGTACATGAACAACCCCATAGAATAGAACAGAACAACAGCCAATTTATTGCAAAAATATTGAGGAAAAAACAGAGTTAGTACATGTACATTAAGGTAAGACCTGTTTAATGGAAAAGTTATTTCCGCTATAAAATATCATCCTGTTAGCTATAATTAAAAATGAGTATTATTGAACAACTTTCACCGATTCATTTTTTCGTTTTTTACTTCTTTGAATTATCTTTTATAAATCTCAAACCACTATATTCTTAATTCAAAAGAGATAATAATTACCTCCCTTTTCAGAAAACTAACAAAAGTATCAAAAAATAATTTCAAGATAGACAAAAGCAGAATTTCTGATTTGTTAGAAATTTGCATAAATATCATTTCTGCATAAATCCTTATTTATCAGCCAATTAGAATTTTCACCGGAAGTGCATTACACAGGTCTTACCTTAATTAATGAGTATCCACAACTTGTACAGTATATGAACAGCACCTCTTGAGGATTGGTTGCTGAGTGTGATACGGACAATTACTTGGCTGAGTGGTTTTGAACATAAAACCCTTGAGGCAGGACTAAAATTGGTAGCACTAGTTCTTATACTTAGTAACAAACTTTCTAAAGTTTCATAAAAATTGGATGGGTAGTTTCAGAGATGTTTGAAATAAAAGTTAACACATGGACAGAATGATGCATGACAGACACCCAGCCATGACATAAGCCTGCTGGCCCTCAGCCATTGGAGGTAAAAACAAAGAAAGGTTTGATTGATCTGTTCAGTTTTGAATTTGACATGTTTGAAAGACTATCACTGATACTTGATGCTGTACTAAACTTTACACTGCACCTGTACTCTTTACAAATAAACAACAAAATTGTGGCAGATTGCTGTTAGTTAAAAGCTTGGAGAGAACTAGATCTACATGAGCTCTTTTCACCACCAAATGGATTTTGTTTTTCTTAGCATTGTATTGTGTTCAGTGCAGTTTCGAACATAATTTTAGGAACAGCAAAAAATACATCTATCCATGCTATACTAGTAAAAGAATTTCTTTTACTAGTATTTTGTACTATATTCTTCCAAACCAACTTACTGGTTTTCCAGCTAAATATCGCTGAGACAATAAATTAGGGTGTGACAGAAATGAATCCAGTTACAATGACTGTCATCAATCCACTGAAAGAAATTGGCAGAGCTGGAAAGAGAAAACTCGTGTGCATTTAAAATTGAAATTGTAGAAGGTGTAGCAAAGTTCCAAATTATCACTGAACAGTAAATTCAATTTTGATTACTCCTTAACCTTGTATACGTAAACATTGAATTAAATATGGCCTGCAGCATGTGAAAAGGGGCATTCTGATATTTGCGTAAATTGTCGTCTCAGATCAGCCTGCGAAGTTTGCTCAGGCTTATGCAAAACACAAATTTCCTTTTTCATGCTATTTTCTGTTTTGTGCAAGTCTACTGTAGCACAAAATCTAATGTAGTTATAAAGTGCTGTCTCAGATTAGTCTCCGCAGACTGTGCACGTTGATCCGAGACGACACTTTAAACAAACGTCCGAATGCTCCTTTTTACATGTTGCAGGCCATGTATGTTAACTCTTTACCACACGACAAAATTTTAGACTGGTTCAAATTGAAAGCATTTGCAGACGACAAGATAAAGGTCACTGAAAAATTGAAATTTGTTCTGGGAAGGGTAGAAAACACTGTGGGAAAAGGAGAAAATGCTGGTTACCAGCATTTTCTCCTTTTCCCACAGTGTTTTCAAAAGGCTTCTTTCTTGGGGGTGTCAAAAGTAGGGATTGTGTGGTAATGGGTTAAAGAGAAATACAAAAAAAAAAAAAATCTACATTGTGAGAAATAAAGAAACAGCTTAGAAATTCTTCGGTATTTCATATTTTCCCTTCTATCTTTCAAAAAACTACCATGAAGTTTTATTCATTTGTCCTTTCTTCAAAAAATATTTCTTACTTCCAATAGATCTATCATTGTCTATTCACTATTATCAATTCTTTACCACAAAACCTCATATTTCAGGGAAAAAGACTAATGAAAACATTGTGAGAAATGAAGAAAATGCTGATAAGCAGCATTTTTCTTTTTTGTCCACATTCTTTTTCTTATCTTTCTATGGATAACTCTAACTATTAGAGCTATTTTCATCTTTTGTCAGCAAAATGTTTTCAATTTGTATAAAGAATCTAAACTTTTGTCATCTAGTAAATTGTAAAGATTCAACACATTTCAATCTTGCTTTTCTTGATGAGTCTTTGAAATACGAGAAGTAAAATGACAATAAAAATACACATTTATTAGAAAATGAAAAAAAAAATACATGTCACTTTATATACATAAAAACATAATTATGAGAAAACAAGAAGTAAAAACAGGACTCAAAACTCTTCAAAATCGAGCATGTAAAAATGGATATCAAAGATACTAACAAACCAGACAAAAAAGAATGATAGGCTTTACGCTTCACGCTTTACTAGATGACAAAGTTTTAACTTTGTCCAAATTGAAAGCATTTTGCAGAAGACAATTTCAGTGTGGTTAAAATGGCACAGTGTTTCTTTGATAGGGTAGAAAACATTTTTGGAAAAGGAGAGAATGCTGGTTATCAGCATTTTCTCCTTTTCCCACAATTTTTTCTATTTTTCACCAAACAAATTTCAAATTTTCAGTCACTTTTATTTTGCTGTCTGCAAATGGTTTGGATTTGAACAAGCCTTAAATATTGTTGTTTGGTAATAAGTTAAATGAGGCTAGAATGACAAGATCTGGAAGAGAAAGAGTGTAAAGTAAAGTGGGAAATGAAGAAATGCTGGTAACCAGTTTTGTCTTCTTTTCTTGCACTGTTTTCAAACACCTTCTTCCTCAGAATATTTAAAACTTGTGACTGTTTGGTAAAAGATTAGACAATATCAATTAACCCTTTACCCCATAAGGCATTTTTATGGTATCTCTAATTGACCCTAAATAACAGCAGGGATGAAGCCGTTTCCTATGTGTATATGACACCTTTGATAGCATAGAAAACATTGTGGCAAAAAGTGAAATTGCTCATCATGAGCAATTTCACCTTTTGCCACAATGTTTTCCAAAGGCTCCTACAAGCAATGCGTAGAAATGGGTATCTATGGAGTAAAGGGTTAAGAATTTGAAAAAAAAAGGATTTAGGAAGACATACAATTCAGCTTCTATACAAAAATCTGCAATAAGACCAATACATGTTAACAATTGGTGTTACAAGCATTTACAAAGGCACTGATTTTTTCGAATTTTTTGAAAAAATTTTCTTGTCATTTTTTTCCTTCAAGAAACCTGAGAAATGAAAATGAATATCAGAGAAAAAGCTTAGTCACACAAACATAATTAATTGATAACAATTCTGTAGCTTTTTATTCATCATTTGTTTAAAATTTCTCTTTTTGTTTTTGTTGTTCTTGCTGTTGTTTAAGCCAGGAGTCTGCCGTCAGATAGACTTTGTCACCATCTGGACTTTGTATTTCCTTTTTCTCGGGTAATGTCTCACCATTCCCAAAGTGAAATGTCTCTGGTCCATCAGTCTTTGCATTCTCAGTGATACTAAAAAGGAACAAGAGAAACAATTATGGTTCTTGAACAATTTCCCCTGTAACATGATTTCAGAAATTAAATTCACTTTGGTTCAAATGACAATATTTGCCTTGGATAGTGTAGAAATCATTGTGCTTTGTCTGCACATGTCATATTCTTCGAAGATTCAACTTGTCTTATACAATGCATCACTCTCCCCGATACTGGGGAGACTGTAGTAATATGCACTATAGAGTAGCAATGGAGAAAATGGCTTTTATCAATACATTTGAGGAAATATCAGGCCTGTTTTAGCTCCAGATTGCTCTAAACTGCTGATCATAGCTGGGTGAATCGCACCAGATAGCATTTTATTGTGCAAACATTTATTTCAGTTTGAAATTAAAAGCAACGGTTGCCATGTAGAAATGTGGTTCTGAACCCAGGATGCCCAAATTAGATAGATGAGTATTTTCAGAATTCTATCTAGCACCAGATAATTATCATTGCGGGAAAAGGAGAAAATGCTCAGTACTAGTATTTTCTCCTTTTCCCAGAACAATTTTCAAAAGCTAAAAGTAAGTACTCCAATCATACTTTTGTCAAATTATTGCCACTGTTTCACAGTTTTCACCATTTAAGCTGACTCTGATTTTAAGAGTGGTGTAGATCAAAATCAGACAGCACAGAAGATTCAGTCTGATCCAACAATTAAAATATCTAGTGCCGTGATATTTTTTTCCAGCAACAAAGAATGCTAGTAACCTGCATTTTCTTTTTTTCCACCATGTCTGGTAAAGAATTAAATGATGCTTAACCCTCTGTCAATCAATCAAGAATTTTAATGAATCTGAGGAATATTGCTTTTGAAAATATTGTAGGAAAAGAACAATATGTTGAAAACCAGCATTTTTTCTGTCGCAATGTTTTTCTGTCATATCAAAGACAAATTCACTTTTTGATGAGCTACATCAAGTTTGTTGTCTTCAAATGCTTTACGCTAGAACTGTGTTTCTGTACATTGTTTAACCAGTTACAACATAATCTGGAGTTAAAAATGGCCTTGAGATATTCTTAACTTTTGAAACAATGAGGGAAAAAGAGAAAATGCAGGTTAAAAGAATCATTTCTTTTTTCCCACAATATTTTCAACCTTATCAAAGAGCTTTAGTCTAACTGTATCTCAGATTTGTCATCTGCTTCAGTTTATCTAAACAAGTCTATTTTTTTCTCAAAAGTTAATCCTTTACCACACAATCCTTACTTTTAACAACCCTGTGAAAGAAGCCTTTTGAAAACATTGTGGGATAAGGAGAAATGCTGGCTAACAGCACTTTCTCCTTTTCCAACAATGTTTTCTACCCTTTCAAACATAAATTTCTAATCTGTAAGCATACTATACTGACTTTTTGTCCACCTCTAGTTGGGCAAGTCTAAAATTACATTGTTTGGTAAAGGTTTAACTTACGTGTTATATGGATTTTCTGTGCCAGTAGCCCTAGCTTGATCATATCCATCATCTGTTATTCTTATGTCAGCCGTGAGATACCCTGGATTTTCTATTCCATCAATTTGATCATTCGCATAGGAGGCAGGGGGAACATCTAGTTCCTTCTTTCCACAGCTACCCATTCTCCTGCAATATAATTATTGCACTGTGTTCAACCTTTCCCTGACAAAAAATTACTGACTCTTTCAAATTGAAAGTAAAGTGTAGCTATATTATAATAGTGTCCTAACTCCAATTTTGAAAATTTCAGGACTTTCATATTGTTAGAATTCTCATGAAGAGTTCTATGTCCCCATGAAAGTAATATTGCATTATAGGCCTGTTTAGGAAGGTTCAATAATCCATGATCCATGAACATTTTCTATGATTATTGTGTCTAAATAAGCATGGAAGGTAAACAAGAGGACTATGATGGTCCTATATCGCTCACCTGAGTACTAAGCAATAAAGGTCTACAATGAACATAAATACCAAATATCAAAGTTTAAGGTCAAATAATTCTGACAGGGTATGTAACTGTGAAAAATGAATCTTCTACTTTTAGAGAAGAAGATTTTTAAAGTTTTCCATCTTTGTTCCTATGTTTTAAACTTGTGATCCCCAGGGCCAGGCCAGTTTTGACCCCAGGGGCATCATATGAACATTCTTGGTAAAGGTCCACCAGGAGATGCTACAGGCCAAATATCAAAGCTCTTCATCTTCTAGTTTCAGAGAAGAAAAATTTTAAAGATTTCCTTCTTTGTTGCTATGTTTCAAACTTGTGATCCCCGGAGCCGGGCCAGTTTTGACCCCAGGGGCATCATATGAACATTCTTGATAGAGGTCTACTAGGAGATGCTACATACCAAATATCAAAGCTCTGCATCTTCAAGTTTCAGAGAAAAAGATCTTTAAAGTTTTCCTTCTTTGTTCCTATGTTTCAAACTTGTGATCCCCAGGGCCGTGCCAGTTTTGACCCCAGGGGCATCATATGAACAATCTTGGTAGAGGTCCACTATGAGATTCTACAGGCCAAATATCAAAGCTCTTCATCTTGTAGTTTCAGAGAAGAAGATTTTTAAAATTTTCCTCCTTTGTTCCTATGGTTCAAATTGTGACCCCCAGGGCCAGTTTTGACCCCAGGGACATCATATTAACAATATTGGTAGAGGTCTATTAGGAGATGCTACATACCAAATATTGAAGCCCTGCATCTTGTAGTTTCAGAAAAGAAAAATTTTAAAGTTTTCCTTCTTTGTTGCTATGTTTCAAACTTGTGACCCCCGGGGCGGGGCCAGTTTTGACTCCAGGGGCATCATATGAACACTCTTGGTAGAGGTCCACTAGGAGATGCTACATTCAAAATATCAAAGCTCTGCAACTTCTGATTTCAGAGAAGACGATTTTTTAACATTTTCCTTCTTTGTTGCTATGTTGTGACCCCATTTGGCCAGGCCAGTTTTGACCCCAGGGGCATCATATGAACACTCTTGGTAGAGGTCTACTTGAAGATGCTACATGCCAAATATCAAAACCCTGCATCTTCTAGTTTCAGAGAAGAAGATTTTTAAAGTTTTCCTTCTTTGTTCCTACATGTATGTTTCAAACTTGTGACCTCCAGGGCGGGGCCAGTTTTGACCCCAGGGGCATCATATGAACACTCTTGGTAGAGATCCACTAGGAGATGCTACATTCAAAATATCAAAGCTCTGCACCTTCTGATTTCAGAGAAGACGATTTTTTAATGTTTTCCTTCTTTGTTGCTATGTTGTGACCCCTTGCGCCAGGCCAGTTTTGACCCCAGGGGCATCATATGAACAATCTTGGTAGAGGTCTACTTGGAGATGCTACATGCCAAATATCAAAGCCCTGCATCTTCTAGTTTCAGAGAAGAAGATTTTTAAAGTTTTCCTTCTTTGTTCCTACATGTATGTTTCAAACTTGTGACCTCCAGGGCGGGGCCAGTTTTGACCCCAGGGGCATCCTATGAATAAACTTGGTAGAGGTCTACTAGGAGATGCTATATACCAAATATCAAAGCTCTATGCTTTCTAGTTTCAGAGAAGAAGATTTTCAAAGATTTTGCTGTTTTTTTCCTTTTGGTTGCCATTGCAACCAGAGTAATAGCTGGAATTCAATCTCTTGAACACCTTTGGTAGAGCTACACCCAAGGAACATCCCTGCCAAGTTTTATCAAGATTAGCCCAGTGGTTTAGGAGGGGAAGATGTTTAAAGAAATTGTGGATGAGGCACGACAGACATTGGGCGATCACAAAAGCTCACCACGAGCACTTCGTGCTCAGGTGAGCTAAAAACACATGCCCAAGCAGCTGGAATTTAGACTGCTCCACCAAAAAACTATCTCAGGCAATTCAGTTTAAGTCTCAGATGACTCATGCAAGACAGGATCAACAGAATTAAGTGAATTAAATGATAAATTAAACCAACCAAATCTTACTGAAAAATTCACAATACACACAGAATTAACAAAAATGTACCAAAACTCTGTACTTCGCAGGATTTTCTTGGCACAAAGCTCATTTTTTTAGCCAATATTGTAAAATTAGCAGGAATATCACACCATGCCCTAGAAGCAACTCTGTACATAACGTCTAAAGTGTCTGTGAAAGTCTAAGAAGAGACTGATTATAGCTGTACTGTACTATTTCAACAACATGATGTCTAGAAATTGTTAGTGAAAACTGATGAAGACAGAAGTAACAACACTTTCTTCAGTATCTTCTTCATGTAAAGTGTGTGTGTGGGTGTGTGTGTGTGTGTGTGTGTGTGTGTGTGTGTGTTTTAAGGTTTCACATTTGTCTTCATCTTCACAAGCCAAGGGTGAAGATCCACTACGCTACTCTACCATTGGCGGATCGAGCTTGATTTTGACATTCCCCCATGTGCATTTTCATGGTTGCAGCTAGCTCTAACTGCACGAATCAAATCGCTTGTAGCATTTCATCTTTGATAAAAATAAAACAAGGTTGCAACCTTTTGGATAAAAATAGAAGGTAAACATAAATAACTCTGTGTATACATGTGTGCAGAATCTGTAATGATTTATTACCGAAAAAAAAAAAAACACAGATGAACAAGCATTCTGATCGTATTGCATAGCAATACTGAGTCTCCTACTGGCTGTATATATATACTGCTAGCAGGTATAGTTTGTGAAACCGTGTGGAGGAAAAAGAACATATTTGACCCGCTTTCAGAGTTATAAGCATCATGTCTGTCTTTGTATGCAATGCTTTAACAAAAGTCAAATATATAAGCATTTTTCTCGTTAAAGTAAGTTAGTTGAAGAAGTTTTATAAAGACAAGAATGTGTTTGTGAAACACAATTGCCCCTGTAAAAGCAAATTTTCAGAAATATGACCTTAAATTTGTGAGATGACCATAACCTCATCATCAGCAGGTGTGTACCAATGAGAGGTACAAGCTTACCCTGTATAAGTGTTATAATTTAATTACTTAAACTAGAGCTGTCACTGAATGCAACTTAACATGCCAGCCAGGGCTTTGACAGAAAAAAGTGTCAAGTTCAAGGGAAGATAATTCCACAACCGGGGGAGTTGAAACTTGAAACTTGCCTCTTGCAAAACTTCAATATATATTCAATAAATGTGCATAGTATCAATACAATTGAAGGAAAACTGTGGGAGGAGTTCACGACACAAAATTGCTGGTACTTTGTACAGATGGACACACAGACAGGCGGACACACAGACAGACGAACAGAAACACGGACGGACAGACAGTCATGCATATTCCAGTATACCCCCGAAAACCTTCATTTTGCAGGGGTATAATGAAGTGAATATGTATGAGAGTTTAGAAAAAAAGTGTGGAAAACTGTTTTATCAGTGAAAATTTCAAAGTCCAAGGCCCGTAAATCTGTGAAAAATCAGTGTAGTGGAACAAAAGTTGAACTTGATGCCTAAGTAATAGTGGTTTACCTACAAAGCAATAGTTAGGTCAATATCCACCATCGTTTAGAGAAAAAAGTCCAGAAAACTTTTTTTTAAATTCCATTTCCAAGGTCCGTAATTTTGTTAAAAATCAGTAGACCAGAACAAAACTCAAACTTGATCTGTAAGTCGCGGTGGTTGACTTATACTCTAAAAATTAGCTCAATATCTCCCAACATTTAGAAAAAAAAGTCTGGAAAACTTTTTTTCAATGAAAATTACCAATTCAAAAGCCTGTAATTTTGTTAAAAATCAGTAGACCAGAAGGAAACTCGAAACCGATCTGTAAGTCATGATGGTTGACCTATCCTCTAAAAATCAGCTCAATATCTCCCAGACTTTAGAAAAAAAGTCTGGAAAACTGTTTTTTCGGTGAAAATTACTAAGTCCAAGGCCTATAACTTGGATAAAAAAAGTCAGTAGATCAGAACGAATCTCAAACTTGATCTGTAAGTCATGGTGGTAAACCTGCCCACCAAAGACTAGGTCAATATCCACCATGTTTAGAGAAAAAGTCCCGAAAACTGTTTTTTTTTTTTTAAATTCCAATGTCCAAGGCCCGTAATTTCTTTAAAAATCAATAGACCAAAGCAAAACTCAAACTTGATCTGTATGTCATGGTAGTTGACTTATCCTCTAAAAATCAGCTCAATATCTCCCAGCGTTTAGAAAAAAAATCCGAAAAACTGTTTTTTCCGTGAAAATTACTATGTCCAAGGCCCGTAATTTCGTTAAAAATCGGTAGTTCAGAACAAAACTCACACTTGATCTGTAAGTCATATTGGTCGCCCTACCCACCAAAAATCAGCTCAATATCTGCCAGCGTTTAGAAAAAAAGGTCCAGAAAACTGTTTTTTGTGTGAAAATTACTAAGTCCAAAGCCCGTTATTTCATTAAAAATCAGTAGACCAGAAGGAAACTGGAACTTGATCTGTAAGTCAAAGACATTGACCTATCCTCTAAAAATCAGCTAAATATCTCCCAGACTTTAGAAGAAAAGTACGGAAAACAGTTTTTTCCATGAAAATTACTAAGTCCAAGGCCCGTAATTTCGATAAAAATCAGTAGACCAGAACGAATCTAAAACTTGGTCTGTAAGTCATTGTGGTTGACCTACCCACCAAAAATCTGCTCAATATCTGCCAGCGTTTAGAAAAAAGTCCAGAAAACTGATCTGCCGGACTGACAGACAGAGGGACAGATGGACGGACGGACTGACAGAGGAACGGACTGACAAACGGACGGAGTGCAAACCGAAAGTCCCCTGCGGCTTTCCTGGTAGGGGACTAACATTACAATATTTACAGAAAGTTTCAGTGTGACCAATCAATTATCAGAGATTTTAGGCTATATCCCTGACCATGGAATGTGGAAGTATGTTAAACTTTGTGGTTATTGCTTCATGATAAATTATTGTATTCGTAAGCTGTTTGTAAAATGATATTTCATTGGCTATAAGAAATATGATATAAAGGGAGATAATAAGCAGCATCCAATAGGGGGCTGGATCAGCCAAGGTAAGATCCATGGAGTGATTGGCTCCCGAAGATGATTTGTCTTATATTCTGATTTTCTTTTTAATTTACAGAATAAATAGGTGCCTTCTATGATATCCAACTATTGTAATTAATTCCTTTCCTTAACTCTTTACCAAATGACAAAATTTTACACTTGTCCAAATTGAGAGGTTTAGCAGACGACAAATTGAATGTGACTTAAATGTTAAAACTTTTCTGTGACCGGATAGAAAACATTGTGGGAAAAAGAGAATATGCTGGTTACCAGCATTTTCTCCTTTTCCAACAATGTTTTCAAAAGCACTCTACTCCAGGTTGCCAAAAGTCGCGATTGTGTAGGAAAGAGTTAATCATGAATACTAAATTGGTGACATACCAATGTTATGAATTAGCATAAGTCTTGGGGAAGACACTGCATTTGAATTGTATTACTGTTGCAAGAGAGTTCTATGTTTTAGAGATATATGCAGCTCAGTTGGATAACATTGTGCCTAAAGGCAGAAAATAACTGACATAGAACACATGTTCTTTCTGTTACAATACTTTAAAATGATTAATATCAGCATTGTTAAAAATCACTTTATAATCATCAACACAGTGAGTTAGGAAAACAATAAATGAATATGTGTTTTTATTGGAAATTTGCTAAATTAGTCAACAACTTCTAATACATGATGCTGTAAGGACATTTATATGGGGTCAAAACTGACATCAACTTATGACTGTCCTTCCCCATCCACCTCAAAATGTTGGAGATGACACAAATTCCATCAAATGCCATCAATAAGCAATGAGTTTTTTATGATCAAGAGTTCTATTTCACTTATTCAAAATACAATACTGAAATAAACTGCATTTTCTTTACTACCTTGTTCCATCTTCAAACAGAAACCTTGAAATAAATAAAAATCCATGGACGTGGTCTTTTCTCCCAAGATTTTGCCATTTTAAAAGAAAGATTAAAAGAAACAAAATGGTGTGTCTCTGATATCAATTGAGTGATGTTCAAAGATTTTAAAGCCCTCAAAAACTTTGGAGCTAATTTTCTTGAAAACATCAAAATGGCAGGTATAACACTTGCAATGATGCAACAAAATGCATCATGTACAAGTGAGATATAGTTCTTTTATAGGGTAAAAACACAATATTGGGACAAAAATGCTGATTACCTACATTTTCTCTATTTTTAACAAAGTTTCCGAAATCTTTCTTTCTCTGGATCACTAGAATGCAAAATCGTTTGGTTGAGGTACCAAAACAGTTTGGGAAAAGATAAAAACGCTGACAATAGCTAAAATCTCCTCCTTTTAAGCTCACCATTAAAGCCACAGTTAATTCTCAGTTGCAAATCTTATCAATTTGGACATTTGGACTTACCTTCTGAACATGAAAGCCAGCACAATCAAGATCAAAATTACAACGGCTGTGACAGCAACTCCAACACCAATTCCAACTTCCTTGTTCTTGCTTGTCTGAGCCTGGCTCACAACTGGGGTTTCTACTGGAAGTTTAGAGAAGAAATTAAGACATCAATTGAGTGACAGACATACACCTAGGTCTTTTATGAGCCTTTTGTAAGCTCTGTCAAAATATTGAGCTCATAACTTTTCCCTCATGAGGCACAAACTTGATCTTTACCAAAGGATAAAATTTTAGACTTGTCCAACTTGAGAGCATTTGCAGATGAAAAATATAAATATGACTCAAAATTGAAAATTGACTGTAAAAGAGTAGAGAACATTGTGAGAAAAGGAGGAAATGCTGGTTACTAGCATTTTCTCCATTTCCCACAATGTTTTCAGAAGGCCTCTTCCTCTGGGTTGTAAAAATCAGGGATTATTCAGTAAAGGTTTACTCAACACTTTTTAACAGTATTACAGTTTTATCAAGAGTGGCTAGTGCAGCTATCGACATGTACCTGGCTTTCTTTACCTGTAATACACATATTACTGTATCAAAAACAGTCCAAAACCAAGGAATGAAGAATATCTTCAATGAAAACTTGAACATATAAACAAAAGCACGCTCTGGTGAATAGATACTATAGGGATTCAGTAGGATAACAAGGAAAAACAAAAAAGAAATGCCACATAAAAATAAAACATACCAAAACAAAGATTGGTAGTTTGGCTCCAGTTTCCATCAGCTTGACACAGTATTTCTGTGACATTCTGGTTCCGAACAAATGGTGAAGTGCAGACATATGAACAGTTAGATCCAACTCTTCTGTCACACTGAGAGCTTATCACACCAGTTAGAATTGTGTTTGGGCATAAGATCTCTGTAATGTAATCAATTTAAAACATTTTGTAGAATGCAAAACAAAGTCCTAGGCCTGTATTCACCAACCATTCTTGAGAATATTCTTAGTCTTATTCTCCAAGGTTTTCTACATTTGTAAGTAACACGACTTCTGATTGGCTAAACCGAATGGTTTAGCCAATCAGAAGTTGTGTTACTTACAAATGTAGAAAATTCTGGAGAATAAGACAAAGAACGTTCCTAAGAATGGTTGGTGAATACAGGCCCTGATCATGTGTTCAGTGTTTATATCTTTAACTCTTAACCACATGACAAAATTTTAGACTGGTACAAATTAAAAGAATTTGGAGATAACAAAAGAAAGGTACCTGAAAAATTAAAATTTGTTTTGGTAAGGGTAGAAATCATTCTGAGAAAAGGAGAAAATGCTGGCTACCAGCATTTTCTCCTTTTCCCACAATATTTACAAAAGGCTCCATCTTGGGGTAAAAAAACCAGGAGGGCCAAGATGGCCCTGGATCGCTTACCTAGCAAATTCTTTTTGAGGTATTGAAACTTTGGAAACATGCCCCCTCCCCCATTAGAGCCATGTACATGTAGATTAAGAATTTCCTCATGTCCATTTAATGCAATACCTGCCCCCACCCCAATCAGACAGATCAAAATTTCCCAAACACTTTTTGAAAAAGGTCACCACAGGAATATATCTGTGAAATTATTTTAAGATCTGACCAGTGGTTTCAGAGAAGACTTTTAAAAGAATTTCTTGAAAAATTCCATTTGGGTTGCCATGGCAACCAGAGTTTTTGATGGAATCAAATTCTGTGAACACTTTTTAAAAAGGACCTCCTAAGGAATATCCCAGCCAACTTTGGTCTAAATTGGCCCTGTGTTTTAGGAGGAGAAGATGTTTAAAGAAATTGTTGATACCGCACGACAGACAATGCACCACGAACAGAGCGTCACCTTAACTCATTACCAAACAACAAAATTTTAGGTATGTCCAAATTAAAAGCATTTGCAGACGACAAAATAAAAGCGACTGAAAATTTGAAATTTGTTTCGTGAAGGGTAGAAAACATTGTGGGAAAAGGAGAAAATGCTGGTTACCGGTATTTCCTCCTTTTCCTACAATGTTTTCTAAAGACTTCTTTCTCAGGGGCGTCAAAAGTAGGGATTGTGTGGTAATGGGTTAATAGTTCCCCTTGAGCATGTTGTGTTCAGGTGAGCTAAAAGGACTTGTCTGGAAAAGGGTTAAAATTAATCCTTTGTTTTCCCGGCCTTGAAAAATTAGATCTTTTAAAACATAGTGGAAAAAAGAGAAAAAGAGAAGTTAGTTTCAACAAAATTCAATTTTTGATTCACATTTATTTTGTTGTCTGCAAATGCTTTCAATTTGGACTTGTCCAAAATTTAGTTGTTTGGTAAAGAGTTAAATAATGACCTCTGTCTTTGATAGGGTGGAAAATGTTGTGGTAAAACGGAGAAAATAATGTAATTAATATCATTCATGAATGATATTAATTATTGCAGCTGCAAATACAGTGCAAGGACGCTGTACACAGTTCTTCATTTCCATTCACAAAAAATATGTCTGCATGTGCCTGAAGTCTTTACCAAATGACAAACTTTTAGACTAATCCAAATTGAAAGCATATGCAGAAAAACAAAAGAAAGATAACTCAAAAAATGAACTTGACTATAGAAAAGTAGAAAACAACCTGGGAAAAGGAGAAAATGACAGTTACGATCATTTTCGTCTTTTCCCACAATGTTTTCAGGTGGCTTCTTCCTCTGGGTCATGAAAACAGGAATTGTTTGGTAAAGGGTTAATTCTAGCAAAATATTCAATTAAGTCAGTTATGGATCACATTGAGAAACAGGGGAAACAGGGTCCCGTTTCATCATGGTGGTTACGAACAAAATTTGCATAAAAGTTTTAAGTAACTATAGTACAGTGGTATTAATCAGCTACGAGATACATGAAAATTATCATGATAGTGAAACGGGGCCCAGATGTTTGGTGTCTTGGACTGGAAAAATTTAGCATGCTTGGCTTTCAGGGATTTTCTTCCTTTCCTGCTGGGCCAAATTTCGGCCCAAAAGTGTATTTTTTTCCAAATTCGATAAGACAAATTCCCAATTTGACGCTAGAAAAAGAAAAAGAAAAAGGTCTGATGTATCAGCCAGGGTTTCACCTGACACAAATTTGTGGGCATTGACCACAGCTCAAGCAGGAAATTGGCGGATGTTGTATTGTAGGTGTGGAAATATTTGGGGGTTAATTAACTATGCACTGCGTCCGTATATTTTCAGCCGATTCATGCACTGACTCGTTTATCTGGCTGTTAATGGTTCTTGGTTTACATGTACAAAAAACAGACAACTATCAACTTCTCGGCAACTGTCATGTTGCAAAGCGGAGTTTTCTGAGGCAAAAATAAAGAACCCAGCCCCTAAATTGATAGTCCTGAATCATGAACAAGTTATGAAAAATACCCAGCCAGATCTACACCACAAGTTGTTTTTTTTTTCCTTTCAAATTTTGAATGGTGGTCTCGAGCGTTTTTTTGTCTTAGCACGGTAATTGTCTGTATATTTTGTATTTTGTATTTTTGCAGAGCTTGTCATCGGCCGAAATCGATACACTCTATCGAAAACAAACTTATTTTTCCTCGGACATAGACAGTCATCAGTTATAGGTCATAAATTCAAGGAGAAAATTAAAGAGCCTGTAAGTATGGCTGTGAGACTATCGACATACCAGAAGTCATATAAAGCAAAATTAAAGTTTGAAGTTTTCCCTCTCTCATGAATTTTTGACAGTTTCTTTTCAATATTGTTCTAGGTCTACCACAGAAAATGTCAATTTTTCAATCTTCCTATATATTATGTCAAAGTACATAAAAGATCGTCTTCAAAGATTAATTGTCATCGGAGGAAAAAACATGAAAACCCATAAAAAAATCAATTGTCAAACAACTTCAGCCAATCAGAGGCTCTTCAGTCTGTCTTATCAAGCTTTGATAATGACCTCATTCAGCTAACTTGCGTACACACAATATAAAAAATAAAATGAGAAAGAATTCCTCTATTCATTCACCAGAAAAACAAATATCTTTATTTAAATATCCTACCTAATGGGGTTGGGGTGGGGGAGCTGAAGGGGGGATCTTACAGCTTAAACAATTGATCAACTAGTATGAAAAATAAAAGAGAGCATATCCATCCAAAAACAAAGAAGTTTCGAAAAAAGAAGTGGTATTGATTCAGTAGCACATTAAATACCATAATAAGTGAATTGTAGGGTGAAATGTGTTCCAAACTTAATATTTCTTTTCAATGTTATTTTCACAATTTTGACATTTTGTCAATGATTTTTTCCCCAATTATGCCAAGGGCCAAAATGCGTGGATAAAGCCCTGACTTTTGAACTTTTTCACATTAACATTTGGCCCAGCTGCAGCTGAAGGCCCAACCATACAAGGAAATTTGCCATCCACATAATTGCTAACCAAGACATTTGGCACTTATGACAAAGCCCACTCGGACAAAATCCTCCTGATGTTACTTTGATAGTTGAATTATTGATTGACTGCCTCAACTCTCTGCAAGGTGAAGCCTTGCTAATACAATGTAGAGAAGACCCATTTTTTTTTTGTAAGGCTGTAGTTGAATACTATTGAAAATATTATTGGAAAAGAACAAATTGCATTTTATCCCATTACCACACAGTCCCTACTTTTGACGCCCCTAATAAAGAAGCCTTTTGAAAACACTATGGGAAAAGGAGAAAATGTTGGTAACCAGCATTTTCTCCTTTTCCCACAGTGTTTTCTACCCTTCCCAGAACAAATTTCTATGTTTTAGTCACCTTTATTTTGTTGTCTGCAAATGCTTTCAATTTGGACCAGTCTAAAATTTTCTCTTGTGGTAAAGAGTTAAGAGATGAGTAACACCCTGAAATAAAAAAATGTTTAAGTCCAAGGGGAGATAATTCCTCAACAAGGGGGACACTTGAAATTTGCATGTCACAACTTGACTTTGTTATGTTTGAGAAGTAAAAATATAAACATATTATTTTGCAGGGCTGTAACAAAAACATTGTTTTGTGGGGGTATAAATATGTGAAAAGTAAGACAAAAGGGTGGGTGGGCAAATGCCCCAAGTTGTATACTATTGTGGGTGAGCATTTGTACACATGTCCAGGTAGTGTATGTCCAGATGGCAATTGTCCTAGAGAGCAAATGCATGTGATACCCCTATGAACTTAACAATAAAATTCCTACCCCATGAACAATAACCTTTCCCAAATCCAAGACACCACACATCTACTCCCTGTTTATTATTGCTATATCCAAAAGTATCACTACTTCTCACTCGGGTACAAGCTTAAGTTTTTCTAACCTTGGCATAGGTTGTTGGTTTGATTCCAATATCCTTGCTCCTGACAGTGAATAGACATTACATTTGTGTTTTTCTTATAGTTAGTGTCACACTCATAACTGCATGTTGACGTCACTTGTCTATCACATTGATCACTTATTTTGCCGTATGAGATAGTGGTGGGACAGTACACATCTGAAATATAAATAAATTAGCTAAACTTGGGCAAAAAGGCATTTATTATATCTCTGTCATGCATTAACCCTTTCCCAAACGACAAATTTTAGACTCTTCCAAACTAAAACAGTTTGCAGACCACAATTTCAAATTTGATAAAAATGGTGGAAAGTTCTCCAAATGGGTAGAAAACACTGTGGGAAAAGGAGAAATTGCTTGTTACAAGCAATTTCTCCTTTTCACACAGTGTTTTTAAAAGACACGTACTGCAGACAGGTAAAAACAAGGGCTTGTCTGGGAAAGGGTTAACTCTTAACTCTTTACCAAATGACAAAATTTTACTCGGGTCCAAATTCAAAGCACTTGTAGATGACAAAATTAATGTGACTCAAAAATTTAAAATTTGTTTTGGGAAAGGTAGAAAACATTGCGGGAAAAGTAGAAAATGCTGCTAACCAGCATTTTCTCCTTTTCCCACAAAGTTTTCAAAAAGCTTCTATCTCATAGTCATGAAAACCAAAGTTAGCTCTTTATCACAAAATGCCAACTTTTAACGACCTTGAGAAAGAAGCCTATAGAAAACATTGTGGTAGTTAAAAGACGGAATCATGTGGTAAATGGTAAAGAATATTCTTGGTCTAGTTGTAGATGTAGAAAGTTACACAACTTCTGTTTGGCTAAACCATTCTGGTTTAGCCGATAAAAAGTTGTGTTACTTTCAAACTTAGAAAATAATCATGAATAAGACTGAGAATGTCCTCAAGAATGGTTTATGACCAGGACCAGGACACAAAGTTTCAATCCCTCAGATGTAAAGTATTGAGTTTACAAGATTTGATGAATAGCTTTAATTGTTTCCTCACCTAAACAAGGTTTCTCCCCAGCAGAGTGCCAAGTTCTATCAGATTGACATGTCAGGCTCTTCACAAAAGGATTCTGATAATATCCTTTATTACATGAGAACATGCATGAATCCGAAAGTCTGTAGGTGCAGTTTGTGGCAATTCTTCCATGCTGTGTTGTGTGTGGGCAATGTACCTCTAAGTTATGGAAACAAATTACAGTCATTTGAATCAGTTTTAGGTTCTAAATACTTATTTATTTAACCCTTTACCACAAATTGCTTAGCTTCAATGGCTCTGAAACAATGTGGGAAATGGGGAAAATTCTGGTACCAAGCAATTTCTCCTTTTCCCCAGAATGTTTTAAACTCTTTCAGAAACAAGAACTTTCATATGAGTAACATTTAACCCTTTCCCAAACAGCAAACTTTGGACCAGACCAAATTGAAAGCATTTTGCAAATGACAAATTAACAGTCGCTAAAAAAATTATTTTTCTATATTGTTGGGTAGAAAACATTGTGGGAAAAGGAGAAAATGCTGGTTACCAGCATTTTCTCCTTTTTCCACAATGTTTCCAAAAGGCTTTGATTCCTGAGCCGTAAAAACCAGGGATTGTTTGGGAAAGGGTTAAGCTGCCATCTGCATTCACTTTCAATTTCAAGCTGTCTAAAATTATGCTGTGTGGTAAAAAGTTTACAATCAGCCAATAAGGGGATATATAAAGAACTACTGCATCCTTTCCAACAACATTTTTATCTAATGCTGAAAAGTGGTATTTTTATTTCCGAATGTGTTATCTTTGTGTGTTGATAATAGGTCTAAACTAAACTTTACAGGAACAACCTAAGGAATAAGGTGACTTCAGTGTCACATTAAAATCAAGATAGCCTATTTTTAAAGTTGTTTCAAATAGTCGGAATATCTCACAAAGTGGTAGACAATAGGGATTCAAGAACAACCTGCAACTTTTGTGCCGCATGATCTTGATCTACACACTCTCAAAAGAATTGTAGTTCACTCAACAAGGTTTAACCCTAAACCACACAATCCCGACTTTTGATGACCCTGTGAAAGAAACCTTTTGAAAACATTGTTGGAAAAGGAGAAAATGCTGGTAACCAGCATCTTCTCCTTTTCCCATAATGTTTTCTAGAGTTAACCCTTTACCAAACAATTCCATTGTAACAACCTTGACAAAAAAACCCATTTGGAAAAGTTGTGAATAAAAGAGAAAACAAGAGGGCCATGATGGCCCTGAAATCGCTCACCTGAGTTTATTGACCAAACATGCACCATCTAGTTTCCCAGTGACCTAGTTTTTTATCAGACATTACCCATCATCAAACACTTTTGAGATATCAATAAGACAAACATTCTGGCCAAGTTTCATGAGTATTGGACTGAAAATGTGGCCTCTACAGTGTACAAAAGGTTTTTCTAAGATTTCATCAAGTGACCTAGTTTTGGACCCGACAATTACCCATTATCAAACTCTTTTGAGACATCACCAAAACAAACATTCTGACCAAGTCTGAAGAATATCAGGCAGAAAATGTAGCCTCTAGAGTGTACACAAGGTTTTTCTAATATTTGACCCATTGACCTAGTTTTTGACTCCACATGACCCATTTTCAATCTCATTCAAGGTATCACCAGGACAAATATAATGAACAAGTTTTAGGAGTATCAGACTGAAAATGTGTCCTCCAGAGCATACAAAAGGTGTTTATAACATTTGACCTATTGACCCAGTTTTTGACCCAACATGACCCATTTTCAAACTCATCCAAGATATTATAAAGGCAAACATTCTGACTAATTTTCAAGAGTGTTGGACTGAAAATGTGGCATCCAGAGCATATACAAGGTTTTTCTAAGATTTGACCTGGTGACCTAGTTTTTAACCCCCAATGACCCATTTTCAAACCTGTCTGAGATATCATCAAGACAAACATTCTGACCAACTTACAAGAGTTTCGGACTGAAAATGTGGCCTTTAGAGCCTACAAAAGGTTTTTCTAAGATTTGACCTAGTGACCTAGTTTTTGACCCCACATGACCCATTTTCGATCTTGTCCGAGATATCATCCAGACAAATATCCTGACCAACTTTCATGAGTATCCAACTGAAAATGTGGCCTCTAGAGCGTACAAAAGGTTTTTCTAAGATTTGACCTAGTGACCTAGTTTTTGACCCCACGTGACCCATTTTCGAACTCGTCCGAGATATCATCCAGACAAACATCCTGACCAACTTTCATGAGTATCCATCTGGAAATGTGGCCTCTAGAGCGTACAAAAGGTTTTTCTAAGATTTGACCTAGTGACCTAGTTTTTGACCCCACGTGACCCATTTTCAAACTCGTCCGAGATATCATCAAGACAAACATCCTGACCAACTTGCATGAGTATCCGACTGAAAATGTGGCCTCTAGAGCGTACAAAAGGTTTTTCTAAGATTTGACCTGGTGACCTAGTTTTTGACCCCACGTGACCCATTTTCGACCTCGTCCGAGATATCATCCAGACAAACATCCTGACCAACTTTCATGAGTATCCGACTGAAAATGTGGCCTCTAGAGCGTACAAAAGGTTTTTCTAAGATTTGACCTGGTGACCTAGTTTTTGACCCCACGTGACCCATTTTCGACCTCGTCCGAGATATCATCCAGACAAACATCCTGACCAACTTGCATGAGTATCCGACTGAAAATGTGGCCTCTAGAGCGTACAAAAGGTTTTTCTAAGATTTGACCTGGTGACCTAGTTTTTGACCCCACGTGACCCATTTTCGAACTCGTCCGAGATATCATCCAGACAAACATCCTGACCAACTTTCATGAGTATCCGACTGAAAATGTGGCCTCTAGAGCGTACAAAAGGTTTTTCTAAGATTTGACCTGGTGACCTAGTTTTTGACCCCACGTGACCCATTTTCGAACTCGTCCGAGATATCATCCAGACAAACATCCTGACCAACTTTCATGAGTATCCGACTGAAAATGTGGCCTCTAGAGCGTACACAAGGTTTTTCTAAGATTTGACCTGGTGACCTAGTTTTTGACCCCACGTGACCCATTTTCAAACTCGTCCGAGATATCATCGAGACAAACATCCTGACCAACTTTCATGAGTATCCGACTCAAAATGTGGCCTCTAGAGCGTACACAAGGTTTTTCTAATATTTGACCTAGTGACCTAGTTTTTGACCCCACATGACCCATTTTCGAACTCGTCCGAGAATTCATCGAGACAAACATCCTGACCAATTTTCATGAGTATCCGACTAAAACTGTGGCCTCTAGAGCGTACACAAGGTAAAAAGTTGACGACGGACGACGCACGACGCACGACGCACGACGCACGCCGCACGACGCACGACGCACGACGGACGACGGACGACGGACGCCGGACACAGCACGATCACAATAGCTCACCATGAGCACTTCGTGCTCAGGTGAGCTAAAAACTGGTCTCCTTTCCCTACAATGCTTTCTACCCTTACATACATACAAGTCCCTTCATTTGACTTTGAATTTGTAGTACGCAAATGCTTTCAATCTGAACCAGTTCCCAGGTCTGTTGTATGCTAAACATGAAGCAGTTTTGACAAAGAGCCTCTCAAGGCAGGGATTGAACACAGGACCTTTGCGTCCCAAGCCAAATGCTCTACCACCTCACTACAAAAGCTAGCTACATTGTATGTATCCCTTTAACTCCTTACAAATGACAAAATTTCAGACTGGTCCAAGTTCATAACACTTGCAGACAACAAATTAAATATAACACAACTGAAATCTGTTTTGCAGGGTAGAAAACATAGCAGGAAAAGGAGAAAATACTGGTTACCAGAGTTGTCTCCTTTTCCCACAATGTTTTCAAAAGGCCTCTATCTTAGGGACGTAAAATAAAAACCAGGGATTGTTTGGTAAAGGGTTAAACAAACAAAAGTTACACATTTACAATCTATCTATGGGACAGACAAGTATACTACCTACTCCTCAGCCATATGAAAATTCATCTAAGAATCCTTCAAGTACTGTTACTCAACTTCTTAAGTAAGTGGGTTCCACTAAGTTGGGCTTCAATGCAAGAATTCTGACAAATAGCCCCCCAAGACAGGGATTAGTTTCAGGACCTCTACTTCCCAAGGGAGATGCTCTACCATGTCACCACAAAAGCTAGAGGTAGCTCTATAGCAAGACAATATAGGTGTCCCCCTCTGGACATGTACAAACAGAAGCTGTATATTTGTGGTATTTGTCGAAGACAATACCACAATGAGTTCAAGATTGAATTTTGATAACCATGTATCTTATTTTGTACCATGAATCTAAAACTCCATCGCGTTTCGGTACACAGCAGTAGAAAGAGATTGAGTTCAAGTAGTTCCGGCTTAAATTTTGCCGGAATATCCCGGATGTTTGTAGCTTGAAAATGCTTCAAACGCTTTGGAATATCATTACTACATTCTCTGTCCTAACCACATACAAACAGACAAAGCCATGATTATATGCTCTTTTATCGCAAAAAAAGCCAGACGGGCTGAAAAACATAATTTCAAGTGTAATAACTCAGCCCTTTTAAAAAAAAGTCGGTCGTCAATGACACTGATAAATTAATCAACCTCCGAAAGGTCCCGGGCTTTAAGCGGCAAGAATATAAAACTTGGCATAAAGTAGTTCAATTTAAATACATGAATATTGCCATTTTCTTCATAATTTGCAGCTATCTAGGACGACATTTCAATTTAAATCTTGATTTGCAGATCTTCCATATGATTCATATTTCTATATATGCCAGCGTATCCATTTTGTCATAGCGCACCCAAACTCTTTAGAGTCCATACCGAGTCTATACCGAGACAGCGTACCCAAACTTTGTAGAGTTTTAGTTCAACCATTTTGTGCAAAACCGAAGGAAATAAACCAAGTTAAACTCATTTTTTCTCAGGCAAATGACTTTTACGGTGTCACTCAAATATGTAATTTGAAATGGCATATTAAAATACAGTGGGCGAGGCTATCGATCGTTGAGATACTTATTTTTGATTGAAACTAGCTTCTCTCGAAATGATACAAATTTGCCAACTGACATTGGGCTTTTTCGTTCCAAAACCAATTCGTTCCATGGCTTGCTGGTCCTATGATTGCACCCTACTCCATTTGATTGCTCATGAATATTTATAGATCGAGGTAATAGACCATTTGCCAAATACCGTTACTGACGCGTCACCACGAGTTACTTCCCTTTCCACCCGACAATTTTTCCCAATCCTGTATATACCCGAATAGTGAAAGTGTCATATTTTTTAAATGGATTACACACTAAACATGATAAATAAACAACCTAAAACGGCCGTGGCGTTAGTTTCATCAATTATCTTTTTCGAAGACACGCACAAAAAAGTACTGTTGTTTTATCAATTTTTCGATAGACTTCAGAGAGTAAAGCGGTATCATTTATAAGCACTGTCTCCTGCCGGGCGTGTTGATAGAGCTTTTTGTATGCAGACTGCATTAACCCTTTGGCTACCAGGTGCGACTCAATGACCTTTTGCAGACAATATAGATTCAGATCACACCAGGAAGAACGTGCAGTCTGATCCTAGATCTACACTATCCGATACGGAGATATTTTTCCTCGAGATATTCCTTTGAAATAACTTTTGAGGTTTTACTATCGGCATTTAATATATTTAGTAAGATAAGGTTTAACTTAAATTAAACAAATACCCCCCTCCATTCCTAAAGAAATTAGTGCAAATATACCGTTTAAAGTTGGACCTGTTAACCAAGGTTACATAATGCATTTTAAAAAAAAATGTTCAGGCAGAAAAATGCATCTTTTGGCACCAGGAATTAGAACAGACTTACCCTCCGTCACAGCTTTTAACAATTCCAAACCTTTACAAGTGATCAACGTAAGACTAAACGGGATAAACACTTAATTATGACACGTGTGTATTAACTAGTCGGTGCCTAAAAAGAACACAACAGCTTTTCAAATAGACCATCCACTTTGACGGTGAAACACTGAGATCAAACGTACACCCAGCTAACCCTTAACTAGCTTTTCAATGAAAATAAGTATAGCATGTATTCGCTTCCTGAAAATGAATCTGTAACATCTTTTCTTCTAGAGGAAATGGAAGGTTTGAAATTTGAATTAAACTTTGTTATTACGATAGTGTCAACTTATAAGGTAGTTCAAACAGGAACATGGCAAACATGCAACTGTGCAGATTTTTAAAAAATGTTATTTCAAAGTTAAGATTTTTGCTATAAATTCAAAATATTTGATGTCCCAGTTTTTTTTCTTAGTAGACTGTCTCTGTCTTTTAGCAGATACTGGAACGATTTTTTGGAAAAATTATCACATTAATAGTTAAATAAATCAAACCACAGATTCCTGGACTTTGAGCCTGTACGTTACAAACTTAGCTACAGAATTACGCAAACATTGGTTGAATAATCAGACATAAAATTAGGAAAGGTCTATTGCAGGTATATTGATGTTATCCCCCCACACCCCATTTTTTATAACACTGAATCTTTCACCAACTCTTTACAAAACAAAAATTTGAGACTTGCCCAAATTGGAAGTCTTTGCAGATAACAATTTGAATGTGGCTTAAAAAATGAAATTTTCTTTAGGAAGGATAGCAAGGGAAAAGGAGAAAAGGTTGGTTACTAGAACTTTAACCCTTTTCAACAACATTTTTAAAAATAATATATATTTCTAAGGGTCGTAAAAAACTTGGGTTATGTGGCATAGGGTTTTAAGTAGTTACTGCGAATGTTTTCACCCGACGACAACACTTTGGACTCGTCCAGATACTTAGCATATGGAGACGATTGAATAAACGTGGAAAAAAAAAAAAACTATTGTTGAAACAGGAGGAAATGCATGTTGCAAGCCCTTCCTTTTTTCCTCAAATATTTTCGCTCACACTTTGAAAATTCGTTTTTTTTTCACAAATGTTTATGAACTACATATTGAGTACTTTCAGTTTTCATTTTTTTGGAAGTGTGTGTGGGGGGGATGTGTTAAGGTTGAGAAAGTGAGACAAATAACAGACAATGGGACAAATCAGCACGTCTGTCCCTTTTTTACACGGGTCGCTCGAAATACTTTGGTAAAAGGTTGTTTAGCTGTTTAGTGTCTTCAGAAAGACAGGGACAGTCCGAATATAGGTAAAAAAGGCCAGAGGTAAAAAGGCCATAGGTAAAAAAGCCAGAAGTAAAACGGTAAAAAGGCCATAGGTAATAAGGCCATAGGTAAAAAGCCAGAGCTAATTTAGTACATGTACATGTATATATGATTTATTAAGAACATACCAAATATTTTGAATATAATATTAATAGATATAAATAATTAATAAAAATGATTTATGATGATTTGTGCATTAATTTTAACATTTATATTTGTGCATAATTTTTTACATTTATTGTGTAAATTAAAAGAATTCACCATATTCTATGTACAGCATAATGTGGTATCTAAATAAAGATTGAATTTATATTATAAAAAAGGATAGGTAACAAGATAATTTGTATTTACACTACAATACAATACAATACATATTTACGTATTTAATAGAAATTATATTTATTTATTTTTCTACAAGTACTTGTTGATAAATTAATTGAAACCAATAATAGGTGCAGGAAATGCCCTATTACATAATTTAACAGTATTATTTCAAACTGTTATTGACCAATCACATGATTATGATTAAAACTTGTGAAATGACAGTTTGCACATGTTTGTAATAGTTTGTTTTTTGTATTGAAAGTTTGTTCCATGGAAACTTTGAAGTATAAGATAATGGTATGCAATGATTGCAAACATTGTGGGAAATTGCTTCCTTTGAGCAGTTTCTCCTTTTTCCCGAAATGTTTTCTAAAGTCATCACCTGCAACTGTAAAAGCGTTAAGTATGACCAGTTTCACTTATCAAACAACTAATTTTAGACTCTATCATATTGAAAGAGCATGCATAAAACACATCAAGATAGGATATAAAACATTGTTGGAAAAGGAGAAATTGTCTGCTATGAGCAAGAAAAGTAGAAGGAGGCCCGTCTTAAATTGCGTTTTTTGGGAATTTGGTAAAGGGTTAAATATTGAAAATATCTGTATACAACACATCAATATACAGGGAAATGTGTGAAAAGGAAAATTTGTTTGTTGTTGGCAGTTTCTCCTTTTCCTTAAAGGTTTTCAAAAATCAGTAGCTGAAGACTGGAGAAGCTCCCCTTATCAAACAACTAATTTCAGACTCTTACACATTGAAGTAATCTGCATACAACACATCAAGATAGGATATAAAACATTGTGTGAAAAGGAAAAATTGGCTTCTCCTTTTCCCAAAATACTTCTAAAGATTTTCTGAAACAAAAATCTTTTTCTACATCATATACTTAATTAGCTCTTTTTTTCTTAATAAACCATATATATTAAATTAGCTCTGGCTTTTTACCTATGGCCTTATTACCTATGGCCTTTTTACCGTTTTACTTCTGGCTTTTTTACCTATGGCCTTTTTACCTATGGCCTTTTTACCTATGGCTTTTTTACCTCTGGCTTTTTTACCGCACAGTCCATTTAGTGCTTTTAAAGTACATGTACTATTATCAAACATCCTTGTTGCACTTTCAGGCATGTACCTATTGACGAATAACTTATGTTATCGATCATGAACAAAAGAAACGTGGCTTCAGATCAAAATTCAGACCTTCCATAACTTAATTTAAGCTTCATTTTGAGTATAAAAAATATGTATCTAATGAAATCTTACCAAAAAAAAAATTGGGTAAAGGGTTAAATCGGTGTTCCTTTGATCTCGGTATCTCACTGCAGAGTGGGTGACCTTTAGAACAGCTGTAATGTACTTGCTTCTTACAGATTAGCACACACGTGTCACATTAAATTGACTCTTCTTATTTTTTACTTCATATTAATTTACCCCTTTGGTTATCATTAATGATCAGGATTATGAATTTTATAAAGGTTTCAGAGGCTTAGTCCGTTCTTAGTCTCTACATGCTCTTTATTTAAATACGATTTTATCAAATGCATGTTTTGTCTGTTTGTGATTTTCTTTTTCAAAGGCAATATCATGAAATATGTTTAAATTGTGTTAGAATTGATTTCCATAGATTTCTTGCTATGTCATTTTCTTTTCAGTTATGAATTTGTCCAAATTTAAAGGATTTGCGAACGGGACATACGGCATTTGTTACTTAAATAATGCTTTGATTGTCCGGTGTCATGTGATACTGCTGGTGCGCCACTTACGATAAAATGGAAATATTGCTTACCGTCTATTGATTGTAATGTTGGAAATTGAATGTGAAATGCTAGAGATATTTCATAATTATAGTTTTCAGGAACAAACTTAATTTTGTTCGATATATCAACAGGATTTTTCTCTCTATCCGTCATACATCCCACTGTCAAGGGCCGTTACTCCTGTTTCTTACTCATAATCAAAAGGAGACCACTTATACAAAAATAAACCAAACTTTGTAATGAATACTCTCCCTTCAAAAAAGGTATTCATTTGCTTAGTGGGTTGACTTTTAGCCAATATCTGAACAATATGTCTCTGTTTCTTTCAAACTATTAATTCCACACATGGATTTCCTTGACAAATACCACTTCAGCATTTTCAACGCTTTGATTAAATCTATCTGTGGGATAGACCTGTATACTACAAAAAGTTATATAAAAACACATTGCACTACCTCTGCATAGTGTGTCATTCTGTCTATCCCAGCCACTGTTTGTACATTTTAACTTTTGTTCATCATTCTCATTACTTATGGGAGCATAATATTGAGGACAGTTGAAGTTGCATTCGACACCAACATAACGCAAACAGTCTTCTTCAAAGGTGACAGCAAGCCGATTTGCAGACTTTTCTATAAATGTCTCAGCACACTGGAAAACTAAAATTGGAATAAGAAACCTGTCCAACTAAACCTGTTTTAGTAAAGTAAAGGAAAAAAAAGTTTTTTTACTGTATCAATAACATTTTACTTATTTCACAACAACAGTTATTCATTCTAACATGCATGCTTTCTTCTTATCTTTTCTGAATGACAAAAATTTAAACTTACCCAAATAGAACATTTTACCACATAACAAAATTACAGTGGCCCCCAAAGAAGACATTCATCCTTTTGAAGGATAGAAAACATTGTAGGAAAAGGAGAAAATGCTGGTTTCCAGCATTTCCTCCTTTTTCCACAAAGTTTGCAAAATGCTTATACTCATAAGATTCTTTTTAACTTGAAATTGTGTCAAAAGGGGTCAATTAATCATTGCATTTTTACCTGACTTTTTACAGATTACATATTAATATGACTGTTAATATTGTGGAAAAACAACAGGTAGACTCTAAAATAAACTAAAAAGCCTTCAACCTTAGAAAGTCCTAAAAGTATGATTCATTATGGTCAAGGAGTTAAATCATGATTAAGAAAATAGGCAGCAATTAAAGACTGAAGAACCAAGTAAAACTGCCTTAATTCTTTTGAACTTGCTTAACATAAATACCAATGCTATGGGAAATATATTTCTACCAACCATTAGAGCAGGTTCGTTTGTCTGCCAGTAGGGTAACATTGTATTCACAAGCACAAGTTCTGCCTGTCTCTGTTGGAAAACAAATAGTGCTGCAGTTGCCAAGCCCATTTCTATCCCTGCAGGGCTCACTCACTGTAAAGAATGAATTTGATTGGTAATGAATAAAAGTGCTTACATCAACTTCAAATTGAACAAACCTTTTTACAATTTATATCTACATTGTTTAAAGAGCAGAAAATGAATTGGTAAACCATTTTGCAAATAGATCTAGTAGATTCAACATCAATCCTTGGTAAAAAAGACCAAACATCAAATCAGAAATGTTTCAATAGTGTCTTTGAATTTGGTACGCTGAAAGAAAAAACTTAATAAAATCCTATGCAAGTGCTAACAACTGACTGCAGTTGCTCTGAAAAATTAGTATAGTCTGTTAGTTTTGAAGGAGATTAAGACTACTTGAATCAAAACAGAGGCATAACTGTATCATAAATCTTTTGGGATATTTCCTCCATTGGTTTACATTGACTCTTTACAAAATGACATTATTTTAGACACATTTAAATTCAAAGCATTTGCAGACAACAAACTAAGTGTGACTTTGGTTCAAATGATGAAACAGGTCATTCATACACTAAAAAAACATTTTCAGAAAGGAAAAAATGCTGGCTAGCTTAATAAACACTTATTTCTTACCTTTCTGTAGGTTTAGAGCAGTAGTCTTGTAAACAGATACAGTCTCCAATTTCCCAAGTTCAACACTTTTTCCCAGTATGGTAACTACCTTGTTGTCCAGTGAAATTGCTTTAAGATGCCTAAGATAAAGAAACAGTAAAAGCAATATGTTAAGAAGAGCACACAGGTGAAAGTGCCTGTAAAAAAACGGGGAAAAATTCCAGACACATTTAATTTCTTTCTTGTAATTGCTTTCAATCTAGATGACTAAATTTTTGGCATTTGGAAAGACCAAAACCTATTTTCTTTATTTGAGCCACATATAACTGTTGTGGGCAAACACTTTTATTTCTTAAATGTTGTTAAGGAGTTAAGAAGGACTTAACTCTTTACCACACAAGAAAATTTTAGACTGGTCCAAATTGAAAGCATTTGCAGACGACAAATAAAGGTGACTGAAAATTTGAAATTTGTTCTGGGAAGGGTAGAAAACACTGTGGGAAAAGGAGAAAATGCTGGTTACCAGCATTTTCTCCTTTTCCCACAGTGTTTTGTAAAGGCTTCTTTCTCAGGGGCTTCAAAAGTAGGGATTGTGTGGTAATGGGTTAAATACATGATAAGAAGTTCAACTCTTTTCTAAACAATGAAATTTAAGGCCTGTCCAATTTGAAAGCTGCTTTCAATTTGGAAAGGCCTTAAATTTCATTGTTTACAAAAGAGTTGCAGATGACAAAATAAACACAAGTCAAAAATTTGTTTCTAGAATGGTAAAAAAAATAGTGGGAGAAGGAGAAAATGCTGGTTACCAGTATTTTCTCCTTTTCCCACAATGTTTTCAGAAGGCTTCTATCTCCGAGTTGTAAAAACCAGGGATTTTTTGGTAAAAAGTTAACCCTTTCCCAAACAATCCCTGGTTTTTACGGGTCTGGAATAGTAGCCTTTTGTAAACATTGTTGGAAAAGGAGTAAATGCTGGTAACCAGCATTTTCTCCTTTTCCCACAATGTTTTCTACCCTATCATAGACAGAAATTATCTTTTCAGCAAGAGTTGAATTGTCGTCTGCAAATGCTTTCAATTTGGTCTAGTCCAAAAGTTTGTCATTTGGGAAAGGGTTAAACAAAAGGCATGTAAAATGCACATACTGGTAATTCCATGCAGTAAAATACAGCAGCTCCCCATCAGTATCCAGTTCCCGTATATTTGCCACTGTGTCTTGGTAAAACATTTCACAATCCGCAAGGTCAAGGTTACATTTATAAATTTTGTTCTCTCTGAATTCACTCCAGTAGATATGGTCAGCTACAGAAACACATTCAAGAAAGGTCAAAATCAAATTTCCTATTGTTTACTAAGATCTGCCAAGTTGATATTATCAGCTATTACAACAAAATTTTGTTTGAACACTGTTAGATTTTCGAATGAAAATGAAACAAAAAGTTCCATACTGGAAACCAACAAGAGGGCCAAGATGGCCCTGGATCGCTCACCTGAATTTGAGATGACCATAGTCTATTTTTTTTTTTTTTGAGGTATTGAAACATTGGAACCAAATTTATAATTTTGCCAAGCAGTTTTCAAAAGGTCACCTGTAAAAGTCATTTCGAAATCTGACCATCAGTTTCAAAAAGAAGAATTTTTAAGAATTCTTCATTTCTGTATAAGAGCAAGTAGCCCCCATCCACGAGAGCCATGTTTCTTGATGGATCAAAATTTACGAACAAGTTTTGAAAAGGGTCACCCAAGGAACATCTGTCTGAAATAATTTCAAAATCTGACCAGGGGTTTCAGAGAAAGAGAATTTTAAAGAATTTCATCATGTCCATAAAGTGCAAGTAGCCCCTATTCACAAGAGCCATGTTTCTTGACGGATCAAAATTATATGTGCAGCTTTTGAAAAAGGTCACCCAAGGAACAAGTCTGTGAAATTATTTCAAAATCTAACCAGCTGTTTCAGAGAAGAAGAATTTTTAAGAATTTCTTTATTTCTGTATAGTGCAAGAAGCCCCCATTCACCAGAGCCATGTTTCTGGACCAATCAAAATTTCGCGAACACTTTTTTAAAAGGGTCACCCAAGGAACAACTCTGTCAAATTATTTCAAAATCTGACCAGCGGTTTCAGAGAAGAAGAATTTTTAAGAATTCCTTCATTTTTGTATAGTGCAAGAAGCCCCCATTCACCAGAGCCACATTTTTTGACGGATCAAAATTTCACGAACAAGTTTTGAAAAGGGTCACCAAAGGAACATATCTCTGAAATTATTTCAAAATCCGACCAGCGGTTTCAGAGGAGAAGATTTTTAAAGAATTCCTTCATTTCTGTATAGTGCAAGAAGCCCCCATTCCCCAGAGCCACATTTTTTGACGAATCAAAATTTCACGAACAATTTTTGAAAAGGGTCACCCAAGGAACATATCTGTGAAATTATTTCAAAATCCGACCAGCAGTTTCAGAGGAGGAGATTTTTAAAGAATTTGCTAAAAAATTCCATTTCGTTGCCATGGCAACCAGAGTTTTTGATGGAATCAAATTCTGTGAACAATTTTTAAAGAGGGCCTCCCAAGGAACATTCCTGCCAAGTTTGGTCCAAATCCGCCCAGCGGTTTAGGAGGAGTTGATGTTTAAAGAATTGTTGACGACGCACGACGGACGACAGACGACGCACGACGCACGACGGACGACGGACACCGGGTGATCCTAAAAGCTCCCCTTGAGCACGTTGTGCTCAGGTGAGCTAAAAAGTCACAAGATTTACATCAAGTATGGCAACTCAATGCATAGATCTAAACATTATGGTGCAGTAAGCTTGTCTAACATGTTGTCCTTGAAATAGTGGAACAAAACACAAAATCTCTAATATTGGCACTAGAATTAACTGTCATAAATACCAGCATTTTCTCTTTTTCCCACTATGTTTTCAGAAGGCTTCTTTCTCTGGGTCATAAAAACAAGGGATTGTTGGGTGAAGGGTTAATCAATCAATGGAATAACAATAGATTACTTACAAGTAAATTTGGTCAAAACTTGTTATTTTACTGCTGATTTGCAACTTATAACTAGTTTTGCATTTCTTAATATACTAGATCTACTGAAGTGTTCTAAAACATTGTAACATATAATGTATATTGGTTAACCCATTACCACACAATCCCTACTTTTGACGCCCCTGGGAAAGAAGCCTTTAGAAAACATTGTGGGAAAAGGAGAAAATGCTGGTAACTAGCATTTTCTCCTTTTCCCACAATGTTTTCTACACTTCACAAATCAAATTTCAAATTTTCAGTCACTTTTATTTTGACGTCTGCAATCCCTTTCAATTTTGACAAAAATAAAATTGTGTCGTTTGGTAATGGGTTAAGATTGAATTAATATGAAATTGAATTGGTACAGAAGAAATTATTTCGTGAGAAAGAAGTAACTATTTTTATCCTCTAACTAATTCATTTTCATGTTCTAAAAAGGCTTGTCAAGACATAATAGGGAAAAATAAAATGCTGAAAACAAACATTTTTCCCTTTCCAAACAATTTTTTCTTACCTTCTATTCCAAGTTTTGACAAACCTATGCAAGAGAGCTCTTGAAACATTTTGGAAAGAGGAGAAAATGCTAGTAACCATCATTTTCTTTTATTTTTTTTCCACTATGTTTTTTAATTTTTAATAAGCAACCCCACTACTTGAATAACATTTGCATGTAAGCTAATTTATTGTCCTCCATTCCTTTTGATTTGAGTAAATCCACAATTTTGTTGCTCTAGAAAGAGCTAAATTATCTGTCCCTTGGACAGAAATAAAAAAGTGCAAAACCAGAAGCAAATCAACATATTACTTACACCAATGGTCAATAACGAGTCCTTGTAGAAGAGGAAACGTTATTGGTGTGTTGAGGTGTAATATAACAGGGTTTGAACCATCCAGATTAGCCCGTATAATATATGAGGCAGAGTAATCAGCCCTTATACCCACATACATCCACCTGAAATGTTCATCACAACTCTTTACCAAAGGAAATAACTTTTTGACATGTCCAAATTGAAAGCATTAGCAGACGACAAAACTAAAGTGGCTCAGAAATTGAAATTTGTTTTTGGACAGGTAGAAAACATTATGGAAAAAGAAGTAAATGCTGGTTACCAGCATTTTCTCCTTTTCCCACAATGTTTTCAAAAGGCCTATTTTCTCGGGGTTGTTAAAAGTCAGGATTGTGTGGTTAAAGTTAATACAAGAATGTAAGATACAGAGGTCATTAAATATTGTTTGGTATAATATTTCAGATTAATCATTAAAGACTAAGCCACTTTATTCAACACAGGGACCGATACATGATCATCAGAGGTTTGTTTGTTTACTCTGTACCAGTGGCGCGAAAAAATTGCTTACTAGCTCATGTGAACCTGCTTCCAGCATACTAGATAAGCGGGAGTAAAGCCAGCCAAAGCCCTTTCTAGAAGCGACTTTGACAGAAGTAACACAGATAAGTCTACAAGTACAAAGAATTTGACTGCCACATGGCTTAGAAAAATCTTAGAAAAAACGAAAGAGAGAGTAAGGCAATACTATAACTACTTCTTTAATATTTTGGTGTAACAAAATTAAATTCAGTAGAGTAATATTTCTGTTGTCTTTGATCTTCCCTGTTGTTGAATAATTCAGAATCAAACTGGATTCATATACTTCATAACCAGTTTAAATTTTGGCCTCTATATACACCTCATAAAAAATATGGAGTGCTTCTGCAGTGTACTCATCCATTAAAGTGCCATATTGTACTCCAGCATGTTACTTATTCATGACTTCTTAGTCCTATACCCAAGGAATATTCATTAGCCTCATAAATTTAATGCTTACCCTTTCTGTGGATGAACATCAATTGCTACTATAAAATCTCCATATGCAATCTTATGGAACTCTGGGAAGGCCATTCCAAAACCCTGAGGCGTTAATACTCGCACAGTGCTGTTAAAAGGATATCTACTGTCTGCATAATACAAATTGCCTGTGGTTTCATCTAGTGCAAAATCCCCAGGCTGACCAAAAGCTGAAAAATATGATATATGAGTCATGTGCTGGCAAATGGGGCCTATAGTATCTGTGTGATGCATTACACTAAATACGTTATCACATAACAATGGACTTGATCTGGGGATAGAATGGTCCTTTAACATGTAGAAAATTGACCAGTTTTAAGTTTCGGCCCACTGGTCAGCCTGGGTGTTCAGCATAAGCTGACCTGAGCTGACAGTTTTAGCAGATGCATTAGCACCCTTTCCACAGAGAATGGCTCTACACATACTCCACATACAATCCTAAGAAAAGTGTGCCCTGAAAACATGAGTAAATGTTAGAATTTCCTTTTCCCACAATGTTTTCTTCCCATCAAGAAACAAACTACAATGACTCTTAGCCAGATTTCATTGTTGTCTACAAATGCTTTCTGTTTGGAAAAGTCTAAAAATCTATCCTGGGTCGTGGGTTTGATTCCTGGCTCGGCCAATTTCTTTCCAATGATTGATTATATTCATTGTGACAGGATTTATTCCTCTCTCATGGCTGTCTATTGTTTCCATGATGGTTATATCAGAAAGCAGCTAGTGGCTTGGAAAGAAAATTGTGTGGAATACTGATAAGAGACTTGAGGAAAGCATTGATAGATGCATTTATTTATTCGTTTGGTAAACAATATCAAGACAAATCCCATCACTAATTTTGAGCCACACTGAATTTGTTGTCTGCAAGAAGATTCAACATGAAGAAGTCAAAAATTTTTTGATCTGGTATAGAGTATAGGTGTTATCTTTTTACCAAACAACAATATTTTAGACAAGTTAGAATTGAAAGCAGTTCCAGACAACAATTTAACCCTTTGCCACACAATGACACCTTTAACAACCATGTAGAAGAGGCCTTTTGAAAACTTTTCAAAAATTTTTGAAAACTATTTTACTTACCCCTTGAGTCTAAAATCCTCCTGTTTGTTCCATTGAGGTAATCAGAGAAAACAAACGGACTATATCTTTCACCCCATACAACCTCCTGTTTTAGTTTATTGAAGAAGACACTGCTAGCTGGAGTGTCATCTCGATCCTTAAATGCATGAATCTGTCCGTCATTGAGATTGATCTGCAGTACCTTCCCCAATGTAATATCTGTCACCAGAGCAAAGTCTTTCTCAACAAAATCTAGAAAGTAAAAGGTATACAATCTGATTAACACTTTACCACATATATAATCCCGACTTTTAACAACCCTGAGAAAGAAAACTTTTGAAAACATTGTTGGAAAAGAATAAAATGCCAGTTTTGACCCCAGGGGCATCATATGATCAATCTTGGTAGAGGTCCACTAGGAGATGCTACAAACCAAATATCAAAGCTGTGACCCTTCTCGTTTCAGATAAGAAGATTTTTAAAGTTTTCCTTCTTTGTTCCTATGTTTCAAACTTGTGACCCCAAGGGGGTGGGGCAAGTTTTGACCCCAGGGGCATCATATGAACAATTTTGGTAGAGGTTCACTAGGAAATGCTACATACCAAATATCAAAGCTCTTCACCTTCTAGTTTCAGAGAAGAAGATTTTCAAAGATTTTGCTTTTTTTTATGGCAACCAGAGTTAAGGCTGGAATTCAATCTCTTGAACAACTTTGGTAGAGCTTTACCCAAGGAACATCCCTGCCAAGTTTCATCAAGATTGGCGCAGTGGTTTGGGAGGAGAAGATGTTTAGAAATTGTGGACGACGGACGACACATGACGGACATTGGGCAATCACAAAAGCTCACCATGATCACCTCATGTTCAGGTGAGCTAAAAATGACATCTTGGTTTTAATATTTATATCTCAGACAAAAATAAAATCTGTGATAAAGAAAATTCACCATGTAAAATGTGCATTTAATGGCACATTGCCCAAAATTTCATAAGAATCAAATAGTTTATCTCAAATCAAAATCCTGAATATGTGTGGTCAAGAATTGAAATTCATGAAATTGATATTGAATATAACCACATTGGTGAACATTATAATATGTTTTAAGTGTATGTGATATTTATCTTATATGACTTCATTAACAGCCAACTTTTGTCAGGCACTAATTCAAGATTTGAAAAATAGTCCTTAGAAGCTAGTGTATGGCAGCCCAGGCTTTATCTACACTTCGGTAATGTCGATATTCAATTGATGTCCATATTGGTCATGCAATTAACTTTGTAAATTTCAATGTAACACTAAATAAATTCAGGCTTTTGATTTGAGATGGATTATTCACTTGAAATTTAATAAATTCTGGGCACTAAGTGCCTAAATATGACCATTGTACAAGGTGAATTTTTGAAACATTTGAACTAAAGTTTGGTAAACAAAACTGACCATTATTACGTAACATTGGGCACTGATGTGCATTTTGATATTAAATTTGTAAAGCGTGCCAAAAGTTATACATGTAATTTGCATTTCTACAAAAAAGACAACATAGCATCTTTTACACAAGGTTTGCGTGTTAAATGCACTCAGTGTATATTCAATTGAGCCACTTTTAACCCATTACCAAGCATACATGTGTTTTAACTACCTTTGGGAGAAAGGCTTTTGAAAACATAGTGGAAAAAGGAGAAAATCCTTATAACCAGCCTTTTCTCCTTTGTCCACAATGTTCTCTACCCTTTCAAAAAGAAATAGCATCATTTATGCAATACATGATATGTCACCTGTAACTGCTTTCCATAAGGGTGAGTCTAATAGTTTGTTTTGTGGTATGAAAAGGATTAAATTGTCATCTGCATAAAATTACAATTACAATTTGGAACAGTTAAAAATTTTGCAGTATGGTACAGGGGAAATCACCAAAAAAATTTAGCAGATATACCATACAAGTGGAAATTTTTTGTGATTTCATGAATTTGAAAAACTCGCAAACTTTTTTTTTCTGAATTTTACAACAAATAAACAACCAAATAACAAGTGCCTTGAATTTGCAAAGTTTTCTGTTCACAAAATGTCTGTGATCATTAATTCACACATTTTTTGACACGCGAACTTATCCACATAATTGTACAGTACCAGAAACACATGTTCCATCATCCATCAGACGAAATCCTACTGTACAGCGGCAAGTTTTGACTGGCTCTTGTCCATTGTAATGGTTGATGCAAATTTGTTCACATCCGCCATTTTGTCTTGCACAGGGATCTGAAAATAAAGAGCTGTAGAGCTGTAAATTCATGGACATGAATAGTTGAAAAAATTTGCTATATTACAATTAGTCTGATACTTAAAGTATTCATAGTCTTAACTTGTGTCATTTGGTACCAAGTTAACTCTTTAACTCACAATACCAACTTTTAACACCCCTACTATAGAAACCTTTTGAAAAACATTGCGGGAAAAGGAGAAAATTTTTTCCTTTTCCAATGTTTTCTTCCCTTCCTAAAGCAAGTATCAATTCTTTAGTCATTCATTTTGTCGTCTGCAAATGCTTTCAAATTGAACCAGTTAAAAATTTTGCCCTTTGGTAGAGTTACATTACCTGGCCAAATAGCTCCTTGAATAGCATATCTGACCCTTGACCTAATGGTTGAAAGTTTGATACCTGGCTGTGGTAAACTTTCTTTCCAGTGATTATTTGCTTCTCATCTGTGATGCAAGTGAGAAAACTATTCAGTGACTCAGAAGAAAGTTGTGTTAGTACTGGTTTGAGAAAGCCAAGAAAGATGTGCATAGGTGCACTGACTGCAGTGATCTGATATGACCTTAGCTGTTAATAAAGTGTAAAACCCCAACACAAGCAAGCAAAAGGTTCAACCCATTACCAGACAACAAACCCTAAGTCTTGTCAAACTTGAAAAGCAGTAGTCTTGTAGATGATAATTTCATTGTGGCTCAAATGGTGCAAGTTTTCTTTGACAAAGTAGAAAACATTGTGAGAAAAGAAGAAAATGCTGTTTACCATAATGTTTTCAAAAAGCTTCTTTTCCAGGTTCATTAAAAGTCGTCATTGTCTGGTAAAGGTTTAACCCATTACCATGCAATCCCTACTTTTGACGACCCTGAAAATGAAGCCCTTCCTAAAACAAATTTTAATTTTTGAGTCATGTTTATGTTGTCTGCAAATGCTTTCAATTTGGACAAGTCTAAAATTCTGTAGTTTGTTAATGAGTTACATGTAAGTAATTGTTTTAAAGATAAAATCTGACCTACATGTACAGGCACATTGAGTATTAAGTACAGTGTAGAATAATTTCGAAGCAAACTATGTTTTCTTTTGATAATACAAAAAAACACGATAAAGCTATTGCCTCTTACAGCCAGCTTTTCCTTTTCCCTCAGGGATCATTAATTTTGTCAATTTTCAACACAAAAACTTTTTACTACACAACAAAATTTATGCTTCCTACAAATTGGATGCATTTGTGGTTGATGTGATTTACTAGATTTTACCAAAAACATGAAATGTGTCTTTCAAAGGCTATGAGAAAACACTAGTTGTTCATTAATTGTCCAGATGGTTTAACAAAGAGAATGGAAACAGAGTATGCAAATACATGCTTACATACATGCCACAGACTAAGATATAGAGTGACAGAAGGACATAAAGCCTGACTTCATCCTCAGAACCCATGGCTAGGTTGAAAATGTTATGTTACCCTCTATGCATTCAATTACAAAATGAACTGAAACTGGGTCTACCAGGATGACTACACGTGAAAACACTTCCAAACCATTTCGATGGGTAAGGGCAATACTGTTGTATGTGCCTATACATTGTATAGGCACTTACAACAGTATTGCTCTTACCCAGCGATTTGTACTGCGAGGATTCAACCTTTTAACACACAACCCAAAGATTTAACAATACTAAAAAAGAAGGCTTTTGAAAAAAATTGTGGGAAAAAGACAGAGCTGGTAACCAGCATTTCTCCTTTTCCTACAATGTTTGTAACTTTTACAGAGAACTGCCATCATTTGAAGAATGCTTTTTTGTGATCTACTACTGCGCCACAATTTGGAACAATAAAAAATTTACTAACAGTTAATTCTTTACCAAAGGACTTTATACGACTTTCAAATTAAAAGCATATGCAGATGATAATTAAACAAGGCTCAAAAACTCAAATTTGCCTTTGAAAGGGAAGAAAACATTGTGGGAAAAGAAGTAAAATTTTAATGCTGATTACTAGCATCTTCTTCGTTTCCCCTATCATTTCATAAGGGCTCTTCCCCAGGGCTGTGATACCCATGAATTGTTAATTTACACATGGCTTGCAACATGCAATATGGGGCATTCGGACATTTGCGTAAAGTGTTGTCTTGGGTCATTCTGCACACTCCGTGCAGACTAATCCGAAACGACACTTTCCGTTTTTATGTAATTTCTCTGTTTTGCACAAGTCTACTGGATCACAAAATCCAATGTGGTCATAAGGTGATGTCTCGGATCAGCCTGCGCAGACTGCGCATGCTGATCCGAGATGACACTTTACGCCCCTTTTTGCATGTTGCGCACCATATAAGGGTTAAAATAAATCAGAACAAAAAAAGTTACTTGAAGCTGTTAAATCACCGGGTGTCAAAGAAACATCCAATACTTTCATATCTACAAACTTATAGGACAGTCCAAATGAGCCGCTGGTTCCACCTTGTTGTGTATCTAACAAATAGCTATGAATCCAGGTACCAGAAACATGCTTTGGATTTCCCCATGTCAAAAAATTCTGAAAATACACAACCAAAAGCCAAAATTTCAGGCTTTTCTTCACTAGTAGCAACTACCCAAAACACAGAGTTTTAATGATTCTGATGGAATAGCCCTTCCGAAACATTGTGGGTGAGGGTTGATTTGCTTGTAACTCCTTTTTCACTGATTTTACCAGCATTTTCTCCTTTTCCCACAGTGTTTTCAAAAGGCTTCTTTCTCAGGGGCGTCAAAAGTAGGGATTGTGTGGTAATGGGTTAAAGGAATTCTGGATAGACGGAGTCAGGAGTAACGTCCCTTGACAGACGGGTGCATGATGGTAGATAGTGAAGCCATGTAAATGCATTGAATTCAAATAATTTTATACCTGGATACTATGATTTTGGGATGTTTTTGGCCATCAGGGTCTAATTCTAAACAATAACAATTAAGTTTTCTACCTGAAAATATTCATGCACAATCAAATGAATAAAGTGAAATAATGAGACAAATAGGTCCAGGGGCAAACTGGTTTTGGAACGAACAACCTCAGAAGCAAAGTGGACAGAAGACAAATTTTGTACATATACTTGTGCCAGTAGAAGGCTATGAAAAGGTGAAGCTATTTTCAATAGAAAGAAGTATTTCAACGATCAACGGCCTTTTGTAGTTTATTTTATATGCCATTTCCAATTATATATCTGAATGTTTTTGAAAAAACCCATTTTTCTTGAAAAATTGAGTTTAATTGGGTTTATTCCCTTCGATTTTGCACAAAATACCATACAAGATCTTCAGAATTCAATACTGAACATTCATTATTGATCTCATAGCTTCATTGTCTTCGACAAATGCACAAAAATTGCACCATTAGAGCTATATTGAAATTTATCTGCAAATGCTATCAATTTTGACCATGCTAAAATTTTGTCATCTGGTAAACATTGATAGTAAAAACCAAAATATTGCCATTAAAGGTCATGTTTTTGGCACAATAACTCCTTCTAGGACACTGTAGATCCAAAGTCAGACAGCATGTTCTGTGCAGTCTGATCTTGACCTAATTTGTCTGCAAAAGGTCGGTGAGCCAAGCTATGTAGCTTATGGGTTAACTCTTTTTCAAATGGAAAAAAAATTGAAGGCTCATGCAAACTGAAAGTTTTTGCAGATGACAATTCAAATGTGGCTTAACTCTTCACCAAACAACAAAATTTTAGACTTATCCAAATTGAAAGTAATTGTGGACTACAAACCAAAGGTGATTGAAGAATTTAAATTTGTTTTGGGATGGGTAGAAAACATTGTGGGAAAAGGAGAAAATGCTGGTGACAAGCATTTTCTTCATTTCTAACAATATTTTCAAAAGGCTTCTTTCATAGGGTTGTTAAAAGTTGGGATTGCATGGTGAAGGGTTAAATAATGAAATGCGTGTTAGCATGGAAAAAATTGGTTTGTTGAATAAAGATAAAATGCTGATAAATGGATACCAGAATTTGTCCCACATTGTTTTTTCTCAGGATCGTTTAATCTCTATATAATGCAGTATAGACTTAATGGTGTAATAAAACTAAAATCTAATGGCATCTGAAAGCTAGCTTACCATCCAATAGCAATTATGCACTACGCAACTGAAATCTAAAAGTAGATTATATAGGCTTAAAAGAGTCCGGACGAGCTGTGCCTGTTGCTTGACTGAACTCAGGTGACATGCTAATAGCACTGTTGGTGGTGTCAGGTCCCAATGTCGAGCAAGGAGGTAAATCTCCTGGAGGAGTCAAGCTAATTGCCTTGCTAATCCATGGAGACATGCTCTGGGCATGTCAGTATCTGTAACATCATTAGACCTGGGAGACATGCTAATGTCTTTGTTGCATTTGGGCATGTCACCAGGGAGAATGTCTTCAGGAGGAGACATGCTTTGGTCTTTATGGTCTTCTTGGAGTTGCTTATTGCACTTGGCATACTATCCCTGACCGATTTTGTTCTCTAGTTAGAATTCTTCAGAGGTGTAACAAAGCTATGATTAGCTGCTTTGGTACTTGGTGGATAGAGTGTGGCTGCCATATATATATATATATATTAAGTGGTGCCGGTTGGGCTGGTTGGTACCTGACATATAACATTGTAATACAGTAACAGACTGAAGTATACCAGAAAATGGGATCTTACTTTGTATTGTAATAACAAACTGTAATCAGAACTGTCCATAGTGGTAACTTGCTGCACTACCTTGGTGTCAAAAGCAACACTTAATACATGATCTTGCTCTATCCAATATAATCTGAAATATAATATGAATGAAATCCCAGTCTCATATTACTCTTTACCAAACAACAAAACTTTAGACTTGTCCAAATTGAAAGCATTTGCAAATGACAAAATAAACTTGACTCAAATTGAAACTTGACTGAAGAGGAGTAGAAAACATTGTGGGGAAAGGAGAAAATGCTTATTACCAGCTTTTTCTCTTTTTTCCACAATGTTTTCAGAAGGCTTCTTCTTTGGCAGAAAAGATAGAAGATTTGTCAGGAAGGCGACATTGTTTTCACTTTCTCCATAGATAGTGGCTGCAACAGAATTACCATCTTTAGAGACATCTGCATAGATGGGTTTGAAGGAAAAATAGTGTTCCTTTAGCTCTCAATACTTTGAATGAAAGACTCACCAGTCTGTTTCCGAATTATTAAAACATGCAAATTCAAAACGAAATTCAGCACAATTTTGTGTCCAAGGAGGAATGCCAGGAATTTTGTAGTGGGCGATAGATTCAGTATCTATACAAAGATTTTCTAGAAATGAGTCCATGTGAATACCAAATGGAGAAATGCCATTTAGCTTTCTTTCAAACAGAATTTGTACTGAGGGTTAAAAATAACTTTATACGCAGGGTTAGATGGATGGTACTTGAGTTTTAAAATGTACTGAAGAGACAGTTTTTTTCCTCCTAACTGAAAGAGATGGTTCATTGGCCTCGACATACAGGCTGTTAATGGGAGAAATTCTAAAAGCTCCAAGTACCAGTCCTAGACCTTCATGATGAATAGAATCCAAAGTTTTGAGATAGGACTTGCGAGCAAATCCATATACAATGGATCCATAATGTAATTTGGAGCCATCAAAGAGCCTTAAAAGGACTTTCCTATCTGCTACCCAGACTGAATAGGCAATTACTTTAGGAAGATTGAGTGCCTTTTGGCACCTTTTCTTCAGTCCATTGATATGTGGGAAAAACAAAAGTTTTTTGTCAAAAACAATACCAAGAAAATTAAATTCGGACACAATTTCGTGTGGCATTTTGTCTAAGAACAAGAGATGTTTGTAAAACATGTATGCCCCCGCAATGGCATCCAATTCTAAATATAACATGTGATTATAAACTGTTATGTTCAAAGTGTAAAAACAAACAAATGGTAATAACTCAAAAATTATTAATGATAAATTAACAATTCTTGGGCACTGCAATTCCAATTTATGTGGACTATCAACTTTTAAAGTTTCATGATTTTACCTCACATACTTTTTGAGTTATGCTCCGGAAAAGAATTAAGTACGAAAATCATCAAAGGGCGATAACTGCAAAAATATAATGGGCAGAGTTATGGTTCTTGTGCAATGCATTTCTCCTGAATAAGATCTATCCACATATAAAGTTTCAAGATGATACCTGAAAAACCTTTTGAGTTATGCTCTGGACAAAAATTAAGTATGAAAATCAACAAAGGGCAATAACTCAAATGCAGAGTTATGGTTCCTGTGCACTGCACTTCTCCTTAATAAGATTAATCCACCTATGAGGATTCAAGGTGATACCTGAAATACGTTTTGAGTTATGCTCCGGACAAAAATTAAGTATGAAAATCAATAAAGGGCAATAACTCAAATGCAGAGTTATGGTTCCTGTGCACTGCACTTCTCCTTAATAAGATTAATCCACCTATGAGGATTCAAGGTGATACCTGAAATACATTTTGAGTTATGCTCCGGACAAAAATTAAGTATGAAAATCAATAAAGGGCAATAACTCCGAAAATATAATGGGCTGACTTATGGTACTTGTGCACTGCACTTCTCCCTAATGAGATCTATCTACCTATGTAGTTTCAAGATGATATCTGAAATACTTTTTGAGTTATGCTCCAGACAAAAATTAAGTATAAAAATCAACAAAAGGCAATAACTCCAAGAATATGATAGGCAGAGTTATGGTACTTGTGCACTGCACTTCTCCCTAATGAGATCTATCTACCTAGGTAGTTTCAAGATGATACCTGAAATACCTTTAGATTTATGCTCCGGACAAAAATTAAGTATGAAAATCAATAAAGGGCAATAACTCTGAAAATATAATGGGCAGACTTATGGTACTTGTGCACTGCACTTCTCCCTAATGAGATCTATCTACCTATGTAGTTTCAAGATGATACCTGAAATAGCTTTAGATTTATGCTAAATACAAAAAATTAAGTATGAAAATCAACAAAGGGCAATTACTCCATAAATATGATGGGCAGAGTTATGGTTCTTGTGCATTGCACTTTTCTTAATGAGATCTATCCACCCATGTAGTTTCAAGATGATACCTGAAATACTTTTTGAGTTATGTTCTGGACAAAAATTAAGTATGAAAATCAACAAAGGGCAATTACTCCATAAATATGATGGTTAGAGTTATGGTTTTTAAGCACTGCACTTCTCCTTAATAAGATTAATCATCCTATGAAGTTTCAAGGTGATACCTGAAATACTTTTTGAATAATGCTCCGGACAAAAATTAAGTATGAAAATCAACAAAGGGAAATAACTCCAAAAGTATGATGGGCAGAGTTATAGTACTTGTGCACTGCACTTCTCCTTAATGAGATCTATCCACGTATGAGGTTTTAAGATGATACCTGAAAGACTTTTAGAGTTATGCTCCGGACAAAAATTAAGTATGAAAATCAACAAAGGGCAATAACTCCATAAATATGATAGGCAGTGTTATGGTTCTTGTGCACTGCACTTCTCCTTAATGAGATCTATCTACCTATGTAGTTTCAAGATGATACATGAAATACTTTTTGAGTTATGCTCCGGACAAAAATGCGGTCTATGGACCGACCGACGGACCAACCGAGGGACCGACCGACAAGTGCAAAGCAATATATCCCCACTTCTTCGAAGGGGGGCATAATAATTTGGGATCAGTGTGAGAGCTTGGTAAACTGCAAAGTACTTGATCATCTGAGACCTGTTTCTGGTGCACAAATGAAAGCAAAACCAAAAACAAACATTTTTGCAAAACTGTACCTAAATGTACAATCATTGCCAGGCAGAGAGCCAGATTGATTGTAAGTTTATTCAACAATATTTTTATCATTATTTTAACAATATTACTGAGGTCAGTACATCTACCAATACTAAACCTACAATTTTTTTAACAAGTACTGTGCACAATATTTGTCCCATGCCAATTGCTGCTTTTCCACATATTAGTCACCATATTAGTGATCAGTGGTGAGAGTAGAATGAAACCTCATGCAATGATGATCATAGATCCGTAGAAAGAAGTTCACAAGTGCTGAAGATTCAAAACTGCAAGCGACAGACAGCAAGAAAGACAGATTTATAATTACTTTCAAAATCATGTGTTTACAGTAGACACAACAAGTGCGCCTTATACAGGCATAGGCGTAACTTCTATTACGCACACCAGCACGTGTGTAATGTAAAAAAATCGAGAACAGGTCGTAGGTTGCCTCTTTTCCCGTATTTTTCAGTTAGGATATTTTCTAAAACGGCCAAGATTAGAAATACATGTATCTTGATTTTACGGCTCCAAAAACCATTCGGCTGATTCCCAATTGCTCTCGTCACCTGCCTCAAAAATGGACAACTTCGTCGTGCATGTAATTTACTTTTTCCTGGGTACGCCTTTGACAGGTACCAATGCTCAGCAACAGTTGCTTTTAAACTGTGAATTCCAAGTTAAAAGAAGAGACATAAATGTGTTTTTAGGAGTTACTAGACCTTTTGGGTTCTCCTTTTGACAGTTAGCAACATTAAGATAGAAGTTAGAGTCTTCAGTAATGGAAGGATATAAGCAAATGTAACAGTTTTGCACCATTACAAGTCAGACTATATTAGGGAAAGATATAGAGGATATTTTTTCTTTTCGGTGAAAGATCAGAATTTATTTCATCGAGTGAACACCAATGGTGATATTTTCATGAGTGGTGCAGCCACAAGTGAAAATATTACCGATGGTGTTCATGAGATGAAATAAAAATTTCGATCTTTCACCAAAAAAAAAATTCTTTTTATTTCATTCTTTTAGCCCTTTCTGGGAGAAGCTTTATCAAAATTTAGTACTGTGTTATTCCCCGTGTGGCGTACCCCTCCCACCTAGCAATGCATTACAATATTACATCAAGTGCAAGAAACGTAAGGAAAATGATGTAATATTTCCATCTGGTTGTGAGTCACATGCATTTTACTTAGGCAACAAGAACATGAAAATCGATATTTTTACTGGCCGTATCAGTGTAATATTGAAAAATAATCACTGCTATTTCTCGATGCACTACTGGAAAGCATGAAATAAAATACCTCTATATTTATCTCAAATACAGTCTAGCTAAAGATGAAACTCATCAAAGAAAAAGGGACCATCTGGGATCTTAGAAAAATGTTGATCCTGGCCAGATTGCAGGGGTTGCTCAGGCTGACCAGGGCCCACACTTTTTGCTTTAATGATGTTTTCTGCATGAGAAGTACCGGTAGTCATTCCACCTTACTATACAATCATTCAAGAAGTATCAACCTAAAAATGACCTGCATTATCTTTGATCTGATTTCATCTAGTTGATGTATGTGATTCCCAGATTGTCTCTTTTTGCGTGACAGGTCACATATAAACTTACATCTGTTTTTCATCGTCTACTGTTAAGGATACTATGTCAGTTCTTCCTGGAACAAGTGTTGTCTTTTTTTGTTCATCAACTTTAAGTGTCATCAAGTTGTAGACTCCACTAGTGTTTCTGGATGCCCAAGCTAACACCCTGAAACAATGTACAGAAATAAAATTTTATTTCTATGATTCAAATATACAACAGCAGGGGCTTAACTCCTTACAAAACAACAAAATTTTAGACTGGTCCAAACTGAAACCACTTGCAGACAACAAAATAGACATAACTAAAAAATTGAAATTTGTTTCCAGCAGGGTGGAAAGCATTGTAGGAAAAGGACAAAATGCTGGTTACCAGCATTTTCTCCTTTTCTCACAAAGTTTCAAAAGGCTTCTATTAGGGTCATAAAAACCAGGGATTCTTTGGTGCAGGGTTAACTCCAAACGAAATAACAAAATTTTAGACAGGTCCAAATTGAAAGCACTTGCAGATTACAAAATAAATATAACTAAAATATTGAAATTTGTCTCCAACAGGGTAGAAAACATTGTGGGAAAAGGAGAAAATGCTGGTTACCTTTTCCCACATTGTTTTTTTAAAGAGTTCCTTATCAGGGTCGTGAAAATCAGAGATATTTGAGAAAGGGTTATTTATCTGTAAAATGTATCTATCCTAGGCAAAAACATTCTGCAACTGGTTAAATTTCTGCACCACTAACTCTTTACCACACAATGAGGTTTTTTAGCTACCCTGAAAGAGAAGGCTTTAGAAAACACCGTGGGAAAAGGAGAAAATGCTTGTAACCAAAATTCTCTCCTTTTCCACAATGTTTTTTACCCTGTTGGAAACAATTTTTTCAATTTTTGAGTAGCATTTAGTTTGCTGTCTTCAAGAGCTTTCAGTTTGGACCAGTCTAAAATTTTGCCATATGGCAAAGGGTTAATCAACTACTTCAAAATCTGTGGAGTTAATGATTCTAATTTCTAAGACAGAAAACTTAGAAAAACATCAGAAAAGGAGAAATGCATGTAATCTTAACCACACAATCCTTCAATTAGCTTTAACAATCCTGAGTGAGGAAACTTTTGAAAATATTGTGGGAAAGTGAGAAAATGGTGGTAATGATTTTACGAAAGAAAACTTATGAAAATAATAGAAAAGGAGAAATTGCTTGTAAACTTGACCACACAATTCTTTAGTTAGTTTTAACAATCCTGATTGAGGAGGCTTTTTAAAAACCTTGTCCAAAAACGAGAAAATGATGGTAAGCAGCATTTTCTCCTTTGCTTACTACATCTTCTACCATTTCATAGAAATGTTCCGTTATCAAAGCAACATTTTATTGGTAGTCTGCAAAAGTTTTCAATTTGGTTGAGTCTAAAATTTGAAGCTGAAGACCTTCAATACGTATCTCAAAAGCATAAAAAAAGTTACATGTAAAATCAATATGGTACTTAGAAAACAGTGTTGGAAAAGGAGAATATGCAGGTAGCCAGCATTTTCTCTTATTTCAACAATGTTTTCTAACTTGTGTAGAAACGTCAATCCATTTGCAACACATTGAAATAAATTTTGTCATTTGAAGATGCCTGTTACCGTTTACCAAGCAACAAAGTTCTTGACTAGTTTGAAAGTATTTGCAGACAACATAATATTTTTATTGTTCAAAATGATTTGCTTTTTGAAAGGGTAGAGAGCAGTCCAGGAAAAAGAGCATTTCTCCTTTCCTCACAATGTTTTCAAAACCAATATCTGTTTGGGCCGTTAGATCTTGGATCTGAAGAAAAAAATTGGGTTGAAGCATGTATGTGTGTGGGGGGAGGGATTACACAAAGCTAAGCTAAAGGGTGTCGAGACAGTTCCCCAACAAAACAGTTCCCCACACAAGTTTCGAGAAGGTTTCCCCACAGATTCGAAGAAAGTTAACCGACATTTTGGAAGGTTGTTCCCCGACACTTTTTTTCCTGGGTCAAATAATATTTCACTGAAAATTATGATTGATAATCAGGAGATAGTAAAAATACTTTAAGATAACTGATATTGGATCATTCATACCTTCTGAAGAAGAATTCTATGTACAATGACAGGTAGATCTACATAGTTATTCTCTGATGGGTGAATTCATAATTGTCATTCAAATACCAGAATTGCCAACAGGTGTTTCACAAGCATAAAATTTGATCAAATATATGTGTTGAGTTAACCCATTACCACACGACAATATTTTAGACTGGTCCAAATTCAAAGCATTTGCAGACGACAAAATAAAAGTGACTGAAAATTTGAAAGTTGTTTTGTGAAGGGTAGAAAACATTGTGGGAAAAGGAGAAAATGCTGGTTACCAGCATTTTCTCCTTTTCCCACAATGTTTTCTATAGACTTCTTTCTCAGGGGCGTCAAAGGTAGGGATTGTGTGGTAATGGGTTAATTCTTTACACTGTTTTGATATTTTGTATTTTAATTGTGTGTATTCCTTAATGTTTTAGGGAATACTTTAGAGCCAGTGAGGGATAGAGGGGGATTTTCCTTACTAAATAGTTTTTTTGTTTACAGAGTACACTTGGTCCATAATCCTAATATTTTACATATGTATATTGTATGTACCATTAGGGCAAAATGTAGTTAGGCAAAATGTAGTTGGGCAAAATGTAGTCTACCTTGATATTTTTCAGTACTTTATGACCATGGGCCATCGAACTGTTCCATCTAACAACGCTGAGTTATAGAAAATTATAAACATTTCATGAGACCATAAAAGAAAATTAAATACATTCTAGATAATGGTGACCAAATAAACTTGTCAATTACTGGTACAAACACTTCAATCAATAACAAAAGATCATTTATCCAGAAAATCCTTCATCAATAATTTGTATCCATGATAACTGTCATCTGACACAGACAAAAAGTGTCTGGGAACTGTCTTCAAAAGTGTTGGGAAACTGTCTTGCAACATTAATGTTGTTCAGTCAACTGTCTTGTCTAAAAACTCTCTTGTTCCCCTTGGAAAGCATGATAAAAGATTCATGAATGCAACAGAGACCTTTGTCGATAAAGCATAACAAGATTTGAGGGCATCCCTTCCCCAAGATCTGCAACTTTCATAGTAAAACGAGTTGTTATGTCAGTCACTTGTAGAGTTCTAGTTGATGACTCAATCCAATAGAGGTCGTTACCATTGACCCAGTCGAACACCATGCCTTAAAAGAAATTAAAAACTTGAAACAAGACGCCTTTGAAAACAAGAAAGGAAAAGGACAAAATGCTATCAGGCATTTTCTCCTTTTCCAAAAGTGTTTCCTTCTTTTAGAGTCACAAATAGGATCATTAATTTTGAGCTTCATTAAATCTGTTGTCTGCAAATACTCTCAGTTTCGACCAGTCTAAAATCTTACTCTGTGGTAAAAGGTAAAAAAATTCATAGACATATGTACAAAAGCATCTATTATAGATTTGTTTATTAAAAGCATCTACCTGGTACATTTTACTGTTATTTTTTGTTTATCTGTTCAAAGAAAAATGGAGAATACTTATTGTTTTTCAATGTTTTAACACTTAAGCTGCTACGTGCACTTTTTGTGGACAGTGTATGTTATGTTCAGATTGCAGAGAACATTGATCTACACTGTCCAAAAAGAATCAAGATGTTTTTCTCCCAAAAATGAATTTGAAATAGCAACATTTAGGCTTTTTGGTAGAGCTAAATGTGCTGGCTTTTGACCCACTTCTTTGTACTAATAAAGAATGGATATACCGGTAGATTGTAATTTCTGATGGTAAAACATAATAACAGGCTTAATGGGCTGGCCCCATCCTCGGATACCCCGGGGTCTCCCTATTTGCTACGCTACATCGACCCCTGGGACAATTAATTGAATTTCCCTCGATTTACTGCTGGCCGAATGCTGGCTTTTCATTGGTTCCATCATCATTTTGTGATGGGCGAGTGGACTGTACGCTATGACGTTTCGTATCGATTTTCGGCGGCTGATTCAAAGTTTTATTAGTCAATTGTCCCAGGGTCGATGTAGCGTAGCAAATAGGGAGACCCCGGGGTATCCGAGGATGGGCTGGCCCCTGATTAATTGCTCACACATTTATGAAACCACTATTTACAAGCTTTAGTACAACTAATCAATACCATTCATGCAATAGCAATATGATGTAATAGAGAATGGTTCTTTTTTGTTTTATTTGGAAATACAATATTTCACATCCATTGTCCAATGTACCAATACTACTTTTCAACAAAATGAAAATGGTGTGGAAAAGGTGGCAGTTTTTCATGAGGGTTAATTCTCATTATTGTACTTCATATTGAGTAACAAAAGAGTTTAGATATTTATATTCAACTATCTCTCACACCATCTATCTGTTTTAACCCTTTACCACACAATGACCTTTAACGACCCTGGGAAAGAAGACTTTAAAAAATATTGTGGGAAAAGGAGAAAATTCTGGTAACTAGCAGTTTCTCCTTTTCCCACAATGTTTTATGCCCTATCAAAAAGAAATTGCATCATTTGTGACATACATGTATGAAAATTGTCATCCACAAATGTTTTAAATTTGGACAGGACTTATATTCTGTCATCTGGTAAAGGGTTAAACATATTTCTTGGAACTATTGGCTTGAAAGTTTAATTCAACTTATTCAACTGGTCAATTCTTTCCCATACAATCCCTGGTTTTCACAATCCGAGGAAAGAAGCCTGATGAAAACATAATGGGAAAAGGAGAAAATGCTGGTACCCCGCATTTTCTAAATTTCCCATGATTTTTTCTATCTGTCCCAAAAATAATTGAGTCATATTGACACAGTCATCTATAAATGCCTTGAATTTGGACAAGGCTAAAATTTTGCTGTTTGGTACAGAGTTAAGGATTAACTACCCTGAAGAAGAACAAAGGCTTTTGACAAACATTGTTAGATAAATAGAAGCAGTTTTTGTTGCCTAGCATTTTCCTTTTCCCTTCAAAGTTGTCTATCATCACAAAAAAAATCATGTTATGATGTACAATGAATATTTCATCTGCAAATGTGTTAAAATCTGTTATTTGTTAATGAATTACCTTGCCCCTCATTCTGCTAAATAACAAAAATAAAATGTTCAATTTGATAGTAAAAGGCCAAATATTTGCTATTTCAAACTTATGTTTTGAGGAATAACATATCTTTATTGGACAGTGTAGTTCTAAGATCAGATTGCACATTCTGTGCAGTCTGATCTTGATCTACATTGTCTGCTAAAGGTCAGTGCATTGCCTTTTGCAACCTAAAAATTAATTCTATATGACAACAATCTTAAGCCTGGGTCACATGAGCTAACGGACGAGTAACGGATAAAAAAAAATTCTATCCGTTGTAGAGCTGGGACGGGTAGAAGTTTTGTACCCGGGTACCCGTGACCGTATTACCCGCGGGTACTCGAGTACCCGATGTTATTACTTCCCATTAAATGAAACATCAGTAGTTGTATATCTTTATACATCCTGGCACTTGCACATGTACCAATACATGAAAACAACTAAATAAGGTTTCAAATAGCCAAGTTTAGTCAAAAACCCGAGTTTGGCAGTTCTTTGGTGTTTTGCAAGACAAACAAAGGACAAAGGGTAACATTTGAAGTGTTCCCATTCAAGCAAAATTGTTGCGTATTCACGTTGTAGATTTAGAATTGTAATTCACGAAAGAAAAAAAAAAACGTAAAAAACCTCATTATCCACTAAACTTGTGTTAAATGACGGGATTTCAAGTTACTTGCTGCCCTTATTGATAATTTATTATCAAATCAGGGGGAAAAACCTATCCATGAATCAAAACACATGAAAAAATACGCGGTGCAGAAAACACGGAAACCCATGACACAACACAATGTTCCTTTCGACATCGTCCGATCAGAGTCACTTAAGGCCGTCTTTTCAGCTTTTTAATGACTTTAAACAATACCTTTCCACAGTTATCTTCATATAACACACTATTGTGGTGCAAAACATCATTATTGATTACTTAACTTCTAGTTTGGAACCATTATTGTCGTACCCTCTAATATGAAACCTTAGGCCTAGAGGCCCTGCCTCCTGAATTACAGCTTAGGGGGTAAGTGTACCCTTCAAATAAAAAGTTAGTGTGAACACTGATTTGCGATATAGAACTTTGCTACCAAGAGGGGAGGGTGGTGCCTCATCCATGAAAAGCACATTGAGTTTAAAAACACCCTATGAAGCTAAGGAAGCGATCCGGCAACAACCTCGCAGAGTCAGCTGAACCATGAATAGTGATACAAAGCAAAGTTGATGGTAAAAAATATACACCATATTCACATCAATCTATGTTTTTATTCAAAATTTCCTGTCAACATATCCACGTAAATCTATTAATTTTTTAACTTTTCGCCTTTTATGCTTTTAATTATCGGGTACCCGGGTAATGATTTAGTACCCGGGTACCGGCGTTACCCTACCCGATACCCGGGTACTCGAGTACTCGTCACAGCTCTAATCCGTTGGTATCCTTTGTATCTGTTATGTCCATTTCTTATCCCGTAAATCAGCTACTTATTCGGTGATTTCCATTGATGTCCTTTCCGTCCAATTGGAAGTTTTGAGTATGTACAAAACTTTCCACCAGACAAAACAGACAGAGATGTCCGTTTGATGTTCGGTCTTCATCTGTCCCATACTTGTGCATTACATCTCCTGTACTTATCCGGTTTTTATCTGTTAAAGTCAGGTGTTCATGGCCTCAAACGAATAACAGACTTTTAAAAGATAAACCGGAGTATGACGGACATCTACCGTTTGCTCAATGGATGATAACGGACAACTAAAGCATACAAAAGTGCAAATAGTGGGCGAGAACCAAACTATTACAGTAACTACTGACGCACTTTCTACGGAATATTAAAACAAAGTTAGCCTGTGTCAATGTCTCATTTTGTTCTGGTACGCTACCTGAGAAGACCGTATGCAATGGAGTGTTGTATTCGCAGTCAAGCCGCACTCGTGCAGGACCAGGTTGGCCTGCTATATGCTAATCTGGTCATGCATCATCTTGCTCAAAATAGTGTGAGGTGACGGAGGCTGCGCAGGTGGGTCAGGGCTTGGCTTGCCCTCTCCCCCTCCTCCCCCATCAGTTCAGTCTGTATGACCAACTGATGGTTAAATTACAACAAGAAGACCAACGCTTGTTCATCAACTTCATGAGAATGCCACCTGAAATGTTTGATGAGATTCTTGTTCAAGTGGGCCTGAGGATAATGAAAAAGCACAACAGCTACAGACTACCCACTGAGGGAGCTAGCGATTGCACTGCGGCATCTTGTTTCTGGATCAAAGTACCGAGATATGGGGTTCGGCTGGAGGGTGCCTCATAACACTATTGCTCTCCAGTTGCAAGAAGTAAGAATCAGTTAATTTCCTATGATTGCTATGAATTTTTTTAAAATATGTTTTTGCTTCGTTTTTGATGTATTCAAATGATCTCCAATTATAATGTACATGTATGAAGAGCCTTGACCTGTATGATAATATCTACTTTTAGGCGACAAAACCTTTGGCCTCCGTAATTATATGCAAAAGCCATATAGCCAAAAAGCGTTGTCCAAAGACAAATGAATTTTCAAATGCAGGTTGTCCAGGGTGCAAAGAGTCGTTCAGAATGCCTTCATCATCCTTGCTAATAGGTTCCAAGTCCTGATGAGTACTATGCAGCACCAGCCATCAACCATCCACCTCATCAGTACAACCTGTTTGGTTCTGCACAACTTTATGCGAGTAAGGTATCTGCAGGTGCAGAAACGCCTCCTAGACCATGATGTCAGAAACTAGCAACTAATACACACAAGCAGAGACATGATGCCAGATGCAGGACTGTCATGTTGTCCAGGGGCCAAACACAGACAATCATTAGGGCAATAAACTATGCAATCTCTTGAAACATTGTGTGAACTCCCCGGCCGGCTCAGTTCCCTGGCAGGACAACATGATCTGAACATGTATAGTAGTAAACTGAGACCAGAAACATTTCAAGATTAACAATCAGTGAAATTAAACTGTGCAGAAGCACCTCTATGATGAACTGCGTAAGTAAAGCGAAAATTAGGAGCATCGGAGCTCATAACTTTTACTTTATTTATACAGCTAACCCCCCAGGACTGTTCGGAAAAAAAATTTCAAAATATCTCGTATAAACTATTAAGAGGCTCAAACCAAAAACAGTATTCACTTGTTGATTTCTCTCACACCGCATATCCTTTTCGAGGAGAATCTATGTCCTTTGCAGATTTAAAATACTGGTTTCCTAGGTCTGTGTTACGAACGTTATAAAAAACCCAAACTTGAAATATATGAAAATTTTGAAAGGTCATGTACTGTAGAGCATTTTTTTTAGATAAGGGTAAAGTTAGTGTTGGTTTGATTGATTGATTGTATGGTGTTTAATGCCGTTTTCAACATTATTTTGGTAATATCGCAGTGGCCAATGCACATATCGATGTTTTCTGGAATCTCCTTTACCAGTACTCTGCACAATTTTCTTCCCAAGCCACTGGCTGCTTTCCAACATAACCATCATTGAAACAATGGTCAGCAGTGAGAGAGGAATGAATCTCGTCACATTAACTATCATCGATCCTCAGAAAGAAATACTGTAGAGACAGGAGAGGGGGGAGGCTTTTAGCTGCACTTCAAGACTTGCCTTTGCCAGGGTTGCTTCTTGTGTTACCTTTTGGTGGCATTTTGCAAAGACGTCCAGAGTACAAATGGCAGACTCTGGATGCATCTGACAATTTATAACCTTCGGCATGTCATGTAGCTGGTAGGTTCCTCATAGGTTGGTGTTCAGTACGTTTCCGTTCATCATATGTTGGAAGAGCATTTTGTCCGGTTCTCATGCGTTGCACTTCCGTTTTATCCAGTACAAGTCCGTTACTCGCAGAGTGATATCCGTTAGATAACCGTTTATTATACGGTATATATGGGGTAAAAGTGTGTTTTTTCTGTTACATGTTCGGTACTTGTGCGGTCATTGTGTAGCTTCTTCTCTCCACACAAGAATCACAACAGCCTTGAGCCGCAGAGGAGGTGAATTTCATCACTGGATAACCAAAGTCTGCATGTTTTTGTCTGTTTTCCCCCCGTTATATATCCGTTAGCCGGTCTGACCGAGCCTTTAAACTTAAATTATTGTATCATCATATGCCAGAGAGAAAAATTCCAGAAACTGCAAAATGAAAGACTGTTTTTGTCAAAACTCTTTTGAACTATATTGGAGGGTGTCAATCCAAGATCTGGCTAGATGTGTCGTCCAGCTGTTCTCGGTCAACATTATCCTCAAAAGTGACTTAATTTGATATGTTAATTGTGAGGCTTACGTATCATGCACACTGTGGCTTATTACCTATATACCAACATTAAATATGTTTGTACCAAATCATTTCTGAATAACAAATATTTAAACTATCCAGATTTGAAAGCATCTGGAGTTCAGAAAATCAAACACATCTAAAAACCAACTTTACTGATAAGTTGTTTAGTTTAAGGCCTCACTGCTTAAAAGTCCGACCTTGAATCTACTATGTCAAAAATTTAAGAGATATTATGATTGCAATAAATAAAATTTTGTAAATTAAAAGATCAATTTCACTGATATATAGTTTTAAGGTAAAGCCTTCTTCATTCTGTTTCAGCTCACAATTACCTATATTATAAGATTAACCCTTTCCCAAACGGCAGATTTTGGACCAGACCAAATTGAAAGCATTTTGCAGATGACAAATTAACACTTGCTGAAAAGATGATTTTTATATATGATAGGGTAGAAAACATTGTGGGAAAAGGAGAAAATGCTGGTTACCAGCATTTTCTCCTTTTCCCACTATGTTTTCAAAAGGCTTCTATTCCTGACCTGTAAAAACCAGGGATTGTTTGGGAAAGGGTTAAAGTCCAAAATCAAGTAGATATGGAAAGAACATGAATCAGTTATATTCTATAAATCAAGGTGATGTAAGATGTTATATACCTGTGATATTTCTATTGTCTGCTACTATCAGATTTCTAAAAGACTTATTTACTGGCAAATCAATAGGCCTGCTAAATATTGAATTATCTGCTGTAACAAAGTATACAATCCTCCTCTGAATGTCAAGGTCAAACATCACTATTTCATTTGCTGGGTCCTCTGAAAATAGAAATAATAAAAGTCTGAAGTATGTCCTTACAGTTTGCAGCCATTGCTAAGAAGTCGGTAAATTTACAAATTAGGCACAAGAAACTTACATCATCATAAAGAGCTAAGTTTTCTCAGCCGACATGTGAAAAAAGCTGCCACAATCAATAGTTTTTCATTATTGGTCATAGCCTGTACATACCACTAATAACCCAGGACAGGTGTCAACATCCTTATGACAGAGTGTTGTCTTTTTTCTGAAATTGTATTGACAAGATCTCTGGTGCTTATTGTAGAATCAAAATCTGATTATAAGATAGTTAAACACAATTCAGACCTAGGAATTTTCACCTTTCACTACAACACATTTTGGTCAGACAGTTCCCTAAAGCTGACCCTATGATCCACCCTCCTCAACCACCATATTTATTGAATCTGCTAATGCTGCATACATGAGACTTGGTCACGCTAACTTTCACTGTCATTGATTGAATCATGGCCATCCGATAACCTCTCTGCCACATGTAAACCAGTAAGCGACATACAGCTAGCTTTCTTGCAGCTTCAGACAGCATTTCCATGGTATCTACCGGTGATTTCACAAGACTGGCACACTATTATGATAGCCTGTTAACCCTTTACTCCATAGATACTCATTTTGATGCATCAACAATAGACAGCATTTGAAAACATTGTAGGAAAAGGAGAAATTGCTCGTAACGAGCAATTTCTCCTTTTCCCACAATGTTTTTCACTCAATCAGATATTTGTATCCTCATTTGTCCATATTTTTGACATCATATCTTTATTTGCTGCTGAAATGGAAGAGCCTAAAATTGGCATATCAGGTAAAGGGTTAAATACAACTATTCAAAGTGCTTTGAAATTGTGAACACAAGTTTTGAAAGGCTATGATGTCATCTTCCATACTTTCTGGAAATGATGTCAACATCATCCTTTATCAGGGTAGAAAAATTGATAAGGATCACTTTACTTTTCATCAGACTATACACTGCAGATGACAATTTGAAATGTAAATTTAATTGCATTGTTTGGTGTGCCCTGGTCTCACTCAAATCATTTAAAGCATGACTGGTATCCTACTTATTCCTGGTGCAATATCTTTGTATTTTTTACATACAATGCTTTAGACATACCCAAAGATAATTGAGGAAATAAAACTCGCAGAAACGTATAATCGGCATTGTCCACAAATTTTACAGACACACCTCATACTGATATATAGTATTGTCCTGATAAATTATAAGGAAATAGAACTAAACAGGCCTAATGAAAATTGCCTTTACAATTTTATCAGCAAAGATGGCAAACTGCATGTAGATCTTATTATTTACATTGCCTTTGATAATTTTATCTATTGTTTTCTACAGCAGTATCAGAAAAGGAAATAAAGATTTAAAGGTGGGTATTTAGAATTTTCACATCACACCAAATTAAAATATATATATATCATTGAAATTTATATGAAAAAACAATAAAAATCATCAATAATTAAGAATCATAAAATTACAAAAAAAAAATTTTTTGATGGTATTCCCTTAAAAGGCTACGTAGCCCCTTAAGCTATTTTTAGATTTCGCGCCAAAACTCAATACAGCACTTTGGGAATGTCACGTGACTGGCACGTGACTAATAAAGCTTAAAATGCATTACATAACAAACATGCAATAATCATTTTCCATAATGTCTTCTTCGGATGGATGTTTGAAACTTTGTCTGTGTTTTCCTAAATTTAAATGAGAGAATTGATAATCTAAAAATAGAACGTGTCTCCCGTTGGTGTCAACCTGGGTAGTAGTAAATCTCTAATTTCTCGTGTTATCATATGGTTTTCGACTTCTGGGCTTTTTTGAACGCAAATTAAAAGGCTATGGGAGTATAAGGATGATTTTTTTGCATTTTTGTAAAATTTTCGCCCCAAAATCTGAAGGGCCACCTTTAATATTCACAATGAAAATACAATTCTCCTTTGTAAGGGTAAAAAACTTGGCCATAAGAGGAGAAAATACATGTAATGAAAACCAGCATTTTTCATATTGCCACACTGTTTTCAAAAGGCTTCTTTATAGTGTCTCTCAAAAGAGTGGCTCACTGTGAAACCAATCACAGCATGTTCCATAATTTGTTTAACCCATTACCACTCAATCCCTACTTTTGACGCCCCTGAGAAAGAAGCCTTTTGAAAACACTGTTGGAAAAGGAGAAAATGCTGGTAACCAGCATTTTCTCCTTTTCCAACAGTGTTTTCTACCCTTCCCAGAAACAAATTCTATTTTTCAGTCACCTTTATTTTGTCATCTGCAAATGCTTTCAATTTGGACCAGTCCAAAATTTTCTCGTGTGGTAAAGAGTTAATAACAACAAAAGATAAAGAGAAAAGTATCAACAATCAAAAAATTGTAGAAATCTTTCAATGTACTGCCTCTATGTAGTTTTTCAATCCTTCTCCCATCTTAATATCACAAAGCCACATCTTTTTGCACAGTCATGTACTTATTTCAAACCAAACTACATCTGTAAACATAAACTGGTGAATCATATAAAGGCCAAAGGCAATAATGCATGATACTTGTTGGTCTGTCATTCATTAACTCTTTAGCACACAATCCCAACTTTTAACAATCCTGAGAAAAGAAGCTAATAGAAAAAATTGTGAAAAAAGGAAAAAAATGCTGGTAACCAGTATTTTCTCCTTTTCCCACAATATTTTCTACCCTATCTATCAGAATCATCATATTAACAAGATTTACAAGGGGTGATCAGAAAGAACTTGGACCAGTGCCGGTATCGGAATATTGTTATAAAAGGCAACTTGGAGTGTTCACTATTTTTGACAGTAACCTCCTCTGAGTTTTATGCACTTTTTCATTCTGGATTTCCATAAGCGAAGCACGTGTTGGAGCGTGTCACATGATGTTACCATCAAGAACCCGGTCATATCAAGGGTTAGCTCCTCTCTGCTCTCGTAGTGCATGCCACATACAGAATCTTTCAAAACAGGAACTAGTCTGACACATGGAGTCAGGACTAAATCATATGGAGCGTTGGCAAGTGTTTCCATGTCAAGTTTTTGCAATGTTTCCAGTACAAGTGTGGCTCTGTGAGCTTGGGCATTATTTTGGTGTAAAGTGGCATCACCCTGCAGGACTTCTGGCTAAATTTTTTGTATCATGTATGTGAAATTCATTTGAATAATGTGGGCATAAAACTCAGTATTGACTGTAGTATGTATAGATACATCATGATTTAAAAGAAAACAGGGGAACAGAAATACTTGATGTAGATAACTTTGCAAAGTGACTTAGAAAGGTTAGCTTTACCATTGGAAGGCGATGTTTAATGTTCCAAAACACCGTTTGTAGTTTAGATTTGGTCTTGTTCTAGTGTGCCTATCTTTCATAGCATCTTACAATATGATCAGTAAAGTTGGACCCCTCTACCCTAATGCATTTAGAAATTTCTTTCAAGATTTCGATCCTAACCCCAGTTTTCTCGGGCATCAGTTGCCAAGGTACCTACATTGTCCAATTACGCGACATTCCAAGATTCCCGGTCAAAATCTCCTGGGCACTTCTATATGAAAGGTCAAATGTATAAGCTATTTTCCTGACAGTATCTCGGCGATCTTGTTTTACATGCTGCTCTACAGCCGTTATGATTTTGTCTGTGACTGATGTTGATAGACAGCCAGATTTAGTGTCATCGTTAACAGTATCGCACCCTTGTCTAAACCCGTCCGATCCATGAACAAATATCAGATTTCTTTAGTGCAGAGTCCCCTTTAATTGGTTATATCTTGCTTTTCATTTCTGATAAATAATTTTCGAGTTTGACTTTGTGATACTCTTGGCTCAAATAAAACATTGTCTGGTATTTTAGACCACTAATGCATTATATGACATCCATAAAATGATGTCATACTTTACCTATTTGAATATGACAACATTTGAAAGCTTGAGTCAGCTACCTGATAATTGATGCTTATCCATGCAAAATTTTGTATTTCTATGTGTAATAGTTTTCAAAATATTGAGGTATTATTTCATCCTTTCCGGTAGGATATCGAGAAATAGCAGTGAAAATATTTTTTTATCTTACCCTGGGACCACCAGTGAAAATAGCGATTTTCACGTTCTTGTTGCCTAGGTTATTTGCACGTGCCTCACAACCAGATGGGAAATATGACATCATTTACCTTACATTTCTTGCGCTTGACGTAATATTGTAATGTGCTGTTATGCGGGAGGGGTATGCCATTGGGAAAAACGGAAAAGAACTGTGCTGGATTTTGATACAGCTCCTCCCAGAAAGGGTTAAACGCATGAAACAAATTGCACCACTCATGAGAATATTACTGATGGTGTCCACTTGATGAAATAAATTTCTATCTTTCACCGAAAAAAAACAAATATCCTCTATGTCACAATCTTTTTTATCACCCCACATAATTTGTTTTTTGTAGATGCTTTGAATTTGGTCCAGTCCAAATATCTGTGGTTTGGTAAAGAGCTAATGTACCCATAATAAATAAATTCTCAAATTCGTGATCTTGTACATGTATTATCATTTTAATTAAATTCGTCCACTAAAATGTATATGACACTTGTCATACTGGTAACCAGCATTTTCTCTTTTTCAGGTAATGTTTCCTACCCTATCAAAGGTAGAAATCTTCTTTTAAGCTACATTTCATTCTTTGTCAGCAAATAAATTTGTTTGAGTCCATAATTTGTCATTTAGTAAAGAGTTAAAGCACCTTTAACAACTGTACTTGACTTCGCAGACAGACAAGATCAAGATCAGAGTGCACAAAATGTGCAGTGATCTTTGTTCTACAATGTTTGCTCTGTGGGAAACTAAAGGCTAAAACCCTCTTAATATTTAGTTTAAACATATTTTATTTGCAACATTTTACATACAAAATATAATAAGACAATTACAAAGTATACTTAGAATATGCTACATAATGGATTGGAACGAAAGCATAAGCTTATACTGTTCCTTTCCATGGATTCTAGATGGTATCAGTCTTATTTTATTCATGTATTAATTGAATTAACAAGTGAAAGAAAAAAAAGGTGCCAAAAAGGGAAAAGGTGTCAGTTACAGATGCTATAGACAGGAAGATCGTGCGATGTGGGATGCTTTCTAAACCAATATTAAGAAATAGACTCTATTGTCTTTATACGTTCGATATAATAGCAAAACGAAACTATAGAATTATTAAAAGAGTTAAATAGATTTTCTTTATAGCTTGAACCTTTTGCTATCCTTAATAAAGGACTGCACTTCTAAAAATACTGTTACATTTTCTTGAAAGGTGAGGCTTTCGTCACCGTACAGCAGGACATCCAAACTGATACTTGTGAATTTCTCAATAGTTGCAAAAAGCTTATTTCTAGCGACAGTATAATACCCACACTCTAACAGATAATGGTGACTAGTTTCAATTCCACCACATTGACACAAAGGCGAAGCAACTAAATTTTTTTGGAAAAAGTCAAAATTTAGAGAACTACATTTATTACGCTTAATATTTCAATCATTTGGGTCTTATTTCTAACCCTTTACCAAACAATCCCTGGTTTTTATGACCCTGAGATAAAAGCCTTTTGAAAACATTGTGGGAAAAGAAAAAATGCTGGTAACCAGCATTTTCTCCTTTTTCCACAATGTTTTCTCCCCATCCCCAAACAAATTTCAATTTTTGAGTCACATTAATTTCGTCCTCTGCAAATGCTTCCAATTTGGACTAGTAAAATACATGTAATGTCGTTTGGTAAAGAGTTAATCGTCAACCAGATAACTTAAGATCTAGACTTATCCAAATTCACATAAGACATATTTGGTATGGCCAAAATCAACAAATTTGTCTGTTATTAGGTAGAGAATATTGTTGGAAGAGGAGGAATTAAAAACCAACAGTCATACCCGATGCTTTGTATGGCTTAGATGTTGTTGCATTTGGACCGGCAGTAGTTGTAGTTGTTCCAAGAACTGGGTTCAGTGTGTTGAATGTGCAGGAAATGTAATAAATTGGATGAAACACGTTTAAAGCTCTAGTGTCTGCCAAACAAATTTGTGTCTTTGTGGCAATAACCAAGGCACGGTGGAATTCACCAACATTTGTCTCTAAATAAAAGAAAGGAAAATATGGCTTAACCCTTTGCCACACAATTCCAAATTTTAACGACCCTGAAAAAGAAAGCCATTGAAAACATTGAGGGAAAAGGAAAAAATGCTGATAACCAGCATTTTCTCCTTTTCCCACAATGTTTTCTTCCCTTTCCAAATCAAATTTCAATTTGATTCACATTTATTTTGTTGTCTGCCAATGCTTTCAATTTTGACCAGTCTAAAATTTTGTCCTTTGTTAAAGGATTAAAGCATAGATGAACAAATTGACAAAATCATAAATGATTAACTATCCACTTTCATATATTGGTCAATTTACAACAGATTCCTATGTGAAGTAGATACTGTCAATAACTGACACTTTGGTTGCATATTTAATAAATCCCCAACTGTGTAATACATGAATTAAGGCCTGGTCACACCGCCCGAACTTTGCTGGAGCGTTCCTGGAGCGGTGGAAAAAAATCATCACCGCTCGTAACCGTTCACCATCGTTTAGCAAAAGTTGGCCCCCGTTAAAGCAACGCCGTATACGCTCAGCCACCGCTGATGTTTCTCGAGGGACCCTCCTACCGCTCCGAAAGTTTTGAGCTGCACAAAATATAGCGAGCGTTGAGGAAGGAACAATTTTCTGACCCGGCAAAGTTCATCCCCGCTCCACCAACGCCCATTCAAAGTTTGGCACTGCTAGACGCAAGTTCGTGGACACTTGGGTCCGCTAGGCCAACGCAGAAATCTTGAACGCTGGATCACCGCTACTTCACCAGCGTTGCCCGGGCGGCGATTTAACGTTGCACAAACTTTGGTGGAGCGGTTGTAAGAGTTTTACGAGCGGACACGGGATTGCTGGAACAGTGTCGGGCGTTGAAGCAGCGAGCCATGGCGGCGATGAACTTTGTTTTGGCATTTTTATAGAGGTGCCGGAGCGGGACCAGAATTAACTATAAATACGGAAAGAAATGGACCAGGAGCCCATTTGGAATCGAGCTGCCGTTGAGTTCAGACCTCATCTATATCGCAATTGCTCAAAGTTAAAGTAAAACTGTATCACCATGGATGCTGAGAGACTTGCTATGATTGGTGCACTAGTCCAGCAGCAGAATCAAAACCTCCTCAGATTGCTACAAGCTGTTGACAGAAGGAGAAGAGAGAGAAGAAGGAGAGACAGAGTTGTGTGGGTCAGACAGTGGATACTGAAAACGATCCGTTCAGCTCCGTAGTCACAAGCGGTATGCCGCTAAACCAACTTTATAGATTCGCCGAGCCAAAGCCCGCATGCACAGAATGCCGCTATACCAACGCTCGCGTCACCGCTAAACCAACACTTGCTACCACTAAACCAACACTAAAGCAACACCGGCTTCAGCGGTGCACCGCTAAACCAACGCCCGTGTTTTCGATTTTTTTTCCCATTTTGTGCGTGGTGACGAGCGTTGTCGAAATTCGGCCCCCTTTCCTACCGTTCAAGAAACGCTCCAGCAAAATTCGGCCGGTGTGACCGGGCCTTTAAGTTTTAAAGACCTTTCCAGAGAACACTTTTGAAACCATCTTGGAAAAGGAGAAAATGTGGGTAACAAGCATTTTCTCCTTTTCCAACAATGTTTTCAACCCTTTTATAGGCAAATTTCATAATCTGAGCAAGATTTTATTTGTCACTGCAAATACTTTAAAAAATGGACTGATCTAAATTTTTGTCATATGGTAAACTGTCAGGTACCAAATAGTGACATATCACTTCACAAACAGGAGAGTTACAGTAACTGTTGCTTTTCAACAGTATAGTAAAAAGAAATATGGACATACCGGTAGTTATTGCTGTCACCACTCTACTTTCTTTCTACAACTATTTCATCATTGAAAAAGTTAAAGACTCACCATAAGACCCTCTTTCAAGCTTTTAAATCCAAATACTGCAACACTTCGAACAAGCCAATCTCATTTGCATTTATTATAAGCTCTCTGCGTGTTACAGCAATATTGCATGCATTTGCAAGGGTATAAACCAAGATCAGAGAAAACCATGGATACTGCAGTCTGGTGTTGGTTTTTTTTATTGTATAAGTTAATGATTGGATTAAGAAAATGTACCAGGGCCCCTTTTCATCAAGGTAGTAATGAACAAAAAATGCGTAAGTTTTACGTAACTATAGTATAGTGACATTAATCTGCTACCAGATACATGAAAACTTTTATTTTCATGATAATTTTAGAAAAAACTATTGTGATAAATCAAAGTTTCCTGTAAGTTTTATCTTTCATTTTATCTAGATGAAATTTCAGGAAAACTTTGATTTTATCGCAATAGTTTTCATATGTCTTGTGGCAGATTAATGCCACAGTGTATTATAGTTACGTTAAACTTACGAAAATTTTTGTTCGTAACTACCTCGGTGAAATAGGGCACAGGTCTCTCATATTAGCCATCTAGTGGCTGGACCTTTCAAAAGGAGTGACACTGCTGTAAACAGGTGACATATTTTTGTATACTTCACTTTTTTGCAAACAGAAGAAAATTTACCTTCGCATCTATTTGTTGTTTCATTGAATTTATAGCCTTCATAACACATACATCTAGGTACAGTTGTAGTAGAAACACATATGTGCTCACAATCCAGTTCGGAGCAGTTCTTTCCCTCTATAATGAGAATAAAAGACATGAGACAAAATTAATAGGAATTAACTCATTACCAAATGACAAAGTTTTAGGTTTGTCAAAATTGAAAGCATTTGCAGACGACAAAATAAAAGTGACTGAAAATTTGAAATCTGTTTAATGAAAGGTAGAAAACATTGTGGGAAAAGAAGTAAATGCTGGTTACCAGCATTTTCTCCTTTTCCCACAATGTTTTCTAAAGGCTTCTTTCTCAGGGTCACCAAATGTAGGGATTGTGTGGCAATGGGTTAAAAAGCTAGAGAATAATATTACAAAATGTAACACTAAGAGAAAACTTGAAAGACAAAAAACTAGCTTTGGATAATTTTTTTTATTTGATGTGAGTGCACCCATTACTGAACACCTCCGCATGATAATTTGCTGTTCGTAAAAAAAAAACACCTATTGAACTGGTGACATCGTTTATATCATCTGAGGTGTATTCCTCACAATTGTGACTTATAAAACTAATGCAGTATGGTGTACTAATATCGAGTTATGGACATTTCTTTAGTGTAACCGAAGGGTTGAAATTATGAACACTGGTTATGAATCCAAACACATATGGTTGTAAATCCCAACACATCTGCAATTTTTAAAAAATAACCACTTCAAACACACGTTAATAGCAGTCTATACCAGAAGTTGCAGGTAGTTGCAAACACACTTGTGTATGCAAACAAGGACACCTCTGGACATATATCTATGATGACTTGGGTTCTGTCAGATATCACGGTATCCTGATGGGATCCTGCAGTGTAATATCAATGGGTTACCATTAAATTACTGAATGGAATGGAAAGGGAAAAAATCCCTTGAAATCTTGTTGCCTAGTTTGTGTAACTGAAAAGTTTTAAAAACATTACGCCCAAAAGGAGTTTTTGCTTAAGATAATCAATATCTCCTTTTGTCACAATGTTCACAACATCATTTTACAGTAATGCTCAAGATATCAAGAAAACAATAGGTTTATTTTTATAACATCAAACATGCAAATGAAATGAGCCTGTAGCAGTGAACAAATTTTCTCAAGATAATTGACCTTTCTGCCGATTTTGATTGACAGGTCTTCCCATGTCTTATCGCCCAATGAAAAGCAGCATTGGGTGTCATGTAAACAAGAAAGTCTGACACATACCATAATTTGATCGTGTCTGTTTGACTATATTAAAACAGCAATTGTGTTATCAATCAATTAAATATTTTAAACAAGAGGACCATGATGGTCCTATATCGCTCACCTGAGCACTAAGCAGTAAAAGTCTACAATGAAAATTCTTCTTTTCCGAAAAGATCATCGTATCGTATTTGGTAGAGGTCCACTTAATGATGCTACATAACGAAATATCAATGCTCTTAGATTTCCAGTTTCAGAGAAAAATATTTTTAAAGTTTTCCTTCTTTGTTCCTATGTTTCAAACTTGTGACCCCCGAGGTTGGGCCAGTTTGGACCCCAGGGACATCATGTGAACAAACTTGGTAGAGTTCAACTAGCAGATGCTTCATACCAAATATCAAAGCTCTACTCCTTGTTTCAGGAAAAAAAGATTTTTAAAGTTTTCCTTCTTTGTTCCTATGTTTCAAACTTGTGACCCTCGGGGCGGGGCCAGTTTTGACCCCATGGGCATCATATGAACAATCGTGGTAGAGGTCAACTAGGAGATGCTACATAATAAATATCAAAGGTCTGCCCCTTCTAGTTTCATAGAAAAAGAATTTTCCTTCTATGTTCCTATGTTTAAAACTTGTGACCCCCGGGGCGGGGCCAGTTTACACCCCAGGGGCATCATATGAACAGTCTTGGTAGAGGTCTACTAGGAGATGCTACATACCAAATATCAAAGCTCTGACCCTTCTAGTTTCAGAAAGAAGATTGATTTAAGGCTCTACTCCTTGTTTCAGGAAAAAAAGATTTTTAAAGTTTTCCTTCTTTGTTCCTATGTTTCAAACTTGTGACCCTCGGGGCGGGGCCAGTTTTGACCCCATGGGCATCATATGAACAATCGTGGTAGAGGTCTACTGGGAGATACTACACAATAAATATCAAAGTTCTGACCCTTCTAGTTTCATAGAAAAAGAATTCTAAAGTTTTCCTTCTATGTTCTTATGTTAAAAACTTGTGACCCCCAGGGCGGAGCCAGTTTTGACCCCAGGGGCATCATATGAACAATCTTGGTAGAGGTCTACTAGGAGATGCTACATATCAAATATCAAAGCTCTGACCCTTCTAGTTTCAGAGAAGAAGATTTTCAAAGATTTTATTTACAATACAAAAACAGATTTCTAGCGTTTTTGTGTCGCAAGATAACCTTAAGTAACAATGTTGGTGGATTTGCGAATGTCACAATTTTACACACCTGATTGTGGGTAGCAAAACAAACTTGAATTTGTGGGATATTATTATGGTGTTGACTCCAAACTGGCACAAAAAGGAAAGAGTAATAAAGTGTTGTAATACATGTGATGTTATATCTGTACTGTACAGTTGTGCAAAAGAACTAAGGTAATAAATAGGAACTTGTTCGGAATTTGACATCGATCGGAATTACATACACCCCCAATGTTTTCAGCCCCTTTCAAAGAGAAACAGCATCATTATTTTGTCATCTGCACATAATCTCAACTTGGAAAAGACTAAAATTTTTTTTTTTGATAAAGAGGTAAAGCATACTGCTCTAAATGCTTTAAGTCTGACTCAATGTCAAGAAAAAAAAAACGCTGAAATAAAAATGGGGGTTCTGTCTAGGCAAATGTTTTAAAAGTTTGATACTTTTTTAACTCTTTACTAAACAACAAGATTTTGGACTGGACTAAATTCAAAGCACTTGCAGACAACAAATTAAATGTTGCCAAAATGATGGTATATATGTCTGCTAGGACAGGAAACATTGTGGGAAAAGGAGAAAATGCTGTTTATCAGCATTTTCTCCTTTTCCTAAAATGCTTTCAAAAACTTTCTTTTTTAAGGTCGTTAAAAGTCTGGACTGGTAAAAGTTAAAACCCTTTACAACACAATGCCGCCTTTTAATGACAGGTGGGAAAGAAGCATTTTGAAAACATTGTGGGAAAAGAAGAAACTGCTGATAGCTAGAATTTCTCTTTTCCCACAATGTTTTCTACCCTTCCAAAAATCAAATTTCAATCTTGAGTCATATTTATTTTGTCATCTGCAGATGCTTTCAATTTGGACCTGTCCAAAATTTTGTTGTTGGGTAAAAAGTTAATGCAAATATATTATATGATGCAATCTTGATAAACAATATCAAAACTTACAGTAATATTTGGCTGGATAGGTAAATTTGGGCAAATCATTGGGTCATTTATCATATTTCACAATGGGAAAGGAGAAAGTCTTTTCTTTCATTGTGTTCTTTGGTAGTCTATCTTGATCAGAAATACAGGATGGATTAAATGATAAATGTTATTGGTAATATTAATTCTTAAGGATGAAGTGGAGAAAACCTTCTATCATGAAATGAAATTTCTGATCACGCAGTGACTATATTGAACAAATCTTGTCGGTCAATACATGTACTAAATTACACCCTATTACTTCCATTGCCGATTGCAAAACTTCATTGAACAAATCCAACCAAAAGCATGCACAAAATTTTAAAACTTTGTTGAGATAATCGAAGGCACTTGTTCATGCTTATTTTAAATTTGTTGTGACTTTAAATGTATTTTATTCATGACATTTTCAGTTTGGTTTGAACAAATTTGTTTTCTGTTTACAATCAATCTATCATTCTTAACCCTTTCCCAGACAATCCCTGGTTTTCACAACCTTTACATAGAAGCCTTCTGAAAACATTATGGGAAAAGGAGAAAATGCTTGTAACCAGCATTTTCTCCTTTTTCCACATTGTTTTCCTTCTTTCCCAATACAAATTTCAATTTTTCAGTCACATTTACTTTGGTGTCTGCAAATTCTTTCAATTTGGACCAGTCTAAAATTTTGCCATTTGGTAAAGAGTTAAACCTTATCCATACTACAAAATTTTAGATTTGTCCAAAACTGAGAGCATCAAATTTAAAAGGTGACAAAATCGTTGTGATTCAAAAATTGAAACTCATTTACCATAAATAGAAAACATTTTGGTAAAATGAGAAAATGCTTGTTGCCAGCACTTTCTTCTTTTCCATTACTGTTTTCCGAAGGCTTTCTCTTCAGGGTCATTAAAACTTGTTTCTGTGTGAACAAGAGACAAACCAGTCCTAGTTCTGTATTCAAAACCTAGTTAACAGACAAAGACGTTTAACCCTTTACCAAACAATCCCTGGTTTTTACGACCTTGAGACCAAAGCCTTTTGAAGACATTGTGAGAAAAGGAGAAATTGATGGTAACCAGCATTTTCTTCTTTTCCTGAAATGTTTTCTATCCAGCTGGTAATACATTTCAAAATTTGAGTTACATTTACTTTGTCGTCTGCAAGTGCTTTCATTTTGGACTGGTCAAAAATGTTGACATTTGGTATTGGGGTAAATTACTCTGGGCTAATAAGATAACTATTCCTGGAATTTAGAATTAAAACAATATCTAGAACAGTTAATGAAATAGTCCTATATATATACATGGGTCCTTGAATCATTTTTCATCACATAATTAATTAAATGTACTTTATTTCACTTACCAATCTGTTTCATTGGCTGGTTTTTTATGTTATAGATTACAACACCATAAAGATATTCATCTTTGAATTGTAAAGAATCTTCAAGTTCAACTCCACTTGTTTTGTTGACAAAGTAGGCTCGACCAAACTGAATATCTGTTACAACAAGAAGGTCCTGTATAAAAGAGAAATAAGGTTCTAATTACACATTGTTTTTTTCTTTCTATTTATTTATTCTTTGACCTTTAAGCCACACTAAATCCCAATTTTCAAAGACCTGGCAAAGAAGTCTTTTGTAAACATTGTTGATCTTTTTCAAACAATGTTTTGGGACCAACTGGGTCAATAAATCTAATTTCATCAGCTGCCGACAGCAAATTCTTTTGATTTGGGCAGGTCTAAAAATTTGATCTCTGGTAGAAGATCTATCTATAAATATTTATTTCTCAATCATACATCTTGTTTCAGCAGCCCTTAATTTTTTCACTTTCGCCACTTAAATAAAATAAAAACAAGAGCTTAGCAAAGCAGCACATTATCAGTTGTGCAGGTGGCAGGGGACTTGGAAACTTGTTCACGGCTGTGGTGAATAATGTTGCTCCAAGCCAAAGGTGAGGTGGCAACATGATAGACACAACTGTGAACAAGTTTCCAAGTCCCCTGCCACCTGACCGTACAATGAATTTATTATACTGCAAAGTTTTACCCTCTCAAAGCACATTAAGCGGAATTTTCCTGTTTTATCATCTCACAAATCGAGTATGCAGATGGAACAGAAATTTCCTCCCAATTCAATGAAAACTGACATCATTGGAAAAATGAAGTCACTATAAATGTCCAGTTTGGTGCCTAAATGTGCAGTCTGGTCATCGATCCTGGTGCCACCATTTTGGATGTTGCATTGCATGTGTAGTGATGTTTACTGGGCACTCAAAAATGGAAACTGGCTTTACATGGTTTTTGCCAGGGTACATGATATGTGTTAATCAATCAGTTTACGAGAAATTTCTTTGCAGTATCATAAAATTATATGCCCAAGGGGCTAGTGGGAAACAGTTAAAATCTAGAAAGCCTGCAGATATCCAAATTTTAAAAGTCACATCAGACATCATAGAGATTCATTGTGGTAAGTTTGAACTTATTCCAATAAAAACTGTAGAAGTTGTGTGCACAAGAAATTGCTAACAAAGAGTTGGATGAACAATGGCATGGATTGACAACCGAGGCTATAACATAATAAGACCCTTTGGGCGTCTAGAAGGATCAGTCCATTTATCCATCCATCATTCTTTCTTCACTTCCGTTCAAGCAAACCCTAAACCCTTACCCTAAGCCTTAAGATGCTAAAGTGTTTGAATGTTAAATAAAATTTTCAAGCCAATAGTAAAAACCCAAATGTTGCTCCAAGTATCTTAAAATGTGGTCAGATCTTACACATAATTGCATAGTTACATAGCTGACCTTTTTCAGGAATGAGAGTAGTTGGCCATCAGTGAATGTAATGGACCATTTACCAAACAATCCCTGGCTTTTATGACCCTGGTATAGAAGCCTTCCTAAAACATCATGGGAAAAGGAGGAAAACGCTGGTAACCAACATTTTCTCGTTTTCCCACAATGTTTTCTACCCTTTCTATGTTGTCTAAAAATTTCTATTTTTGACTTACATTCATTTTGTCCTCTGCAAGTGCTTTCATTCTGGAGAAGCCTCAGATTTTATCGTTTCGAAAGGGGTTAAATGCATAGAGGTCCGTAGTTTGACACCTGGCACCAATAGTTTATACTATACAGTCTATGGGTGCCAGGAGTTAAACTACAGACCCCTATGGTTTAATATACCTATAGATAAATTTAGTTTCATGTAGATCACTATGCTTCAATCCAGTAATGACCGTAGTTTGAACATATGATAAAAAAATGCCTGTTGAAAGCATAGAATCTTTCATCATGTTAAAAAAATTAGTTACTGTTAACCACAATGTTTTGACCCTACTGTGACCTTATTTTGAATGTTACTGATCTTAATTAACCATAACTAGCCTTACTTAACTGTAATGTGTATTATAGTTGACCGTAGTTTTGGAAAATTATCTTTACTCCCAAGGCTGCATGGCTGAATAAACAATCAGGAAATTTCTGGATTTTTGACTTCAAAAAACAGTGACTGTAGCTTATCCGTACTGAGCAGGTGCAGCCAAAATGTTTTACCATGCCTGGTGCAGCTTAATACAGTAGGCACTTACTTACATCAGTTACGCATACATATGACATAGTTTATACATAGTGTAACATAGTTACTCATAGTTAGAAATAATGATACCCTAGTTAAGCCTAGCCACTTTGCTTGCAGTTGAATGTAGCTGACCTTATTTACACAAAGTTCAACCTACTTAGACTTACTATGATTTCCTCTTTGTTCCTGTTTGGAGCATTCTTGAACCATAGTCCAACCTAACTGACCATAGTTAAGACTATTGCAGACTAGATAAAACAAACTACAGTCAATTATTTGTATGGCTGTAAATGTGACCATGACATTAAAGGTATTTTTGTGGGATCTCTCTTAATCTGACAGCATAGATCCAAGATCAGATTGCAGGATTACCCTCCTTTTTCTGTTCATTCAAAGTCTTTGTTCTTAATCCATCCATTCTCTGATTTTTACTATTCCCCTATTCTGTTTATTTAAACACAAATTACCCTAAAAATTCCTAGATCTCCAAATGCTCCTCCGAATTGTAATCCTACACGACCCCGCCCTGATCCATCATACTTAACATATTCTACAGTGTCTTTTCCATGGTCAACCCAGTACACTCTATGCATGAATATATCAGCTTCCAGAGATAGTGGATTTTCAAGCCCATTTGTTACCAAAGTCTTCCTTCCATCTTGGCTTCCATCCAGCTGTATTCGCTCTATCTTTGGGTGACGCCCATTGTCACAAAAGAACATGTAACTGAAATCAAACAAATACTTGAAACATATGATTTCTTATGCCATTACAGTTGAGATAGCAATGGTTTTTTTCAAAGCATTCCCTCCAACACCAAGTATGTTTCCCATGTTGTTGAAAAAAAAAAAGGTTTCGCTTTTCTTCCTAGTTTGCCCTATACAATTGTCAAAAAATATGAATTACTATCGTCTGGAGAATTTCATTCTAATGATTTTGATTTTACTGATGCAGTTAACCCATTACCACACAATCCCTACTTTCGACGCCCCTGAGAAAGAAGCCTTTTGAAAACACTGTGGGAAAAAGAGAAAATGTTGGTAACCAGCATTTTCTCCTTTTCCAACAGTGTTTTCTACCCTTCCCAGAACAAATTTCAATGTTTCAGTCACCTTTATTTTGTTGTCTGCAAATGTTTTCAATTTGGACCAGTCTAAAATTTTCTCGTGTGGTAAAGAGTTAAACCCTGTACCAAACAACCCTGTGTTCCAGTATTACCCATCCTAGAAAAAAAACTTTAAAAAACATAGTAGTAAATGGAAAAAATGCCAGCATATTTTCCTTTACCCACTATGTGTTTCACCCTGGCAGTGAAAAATACAAGCCTGTCTGCAAATGCTTTGAATTTGGACGAGCATAACTTTTTATTGTGTGATGAAGAGTTATGGGATGGGAAACTTTTTTAATAGACTGTATCTATTCAATTATACTTTTTATCATGCAATCCAGAGTTATAAAAACCCTGAAAGAGAAAGGCTTCTAAAAACATAATGGGATGAGGAGAAAATGCTGGTAACCATCATTTTCTCCTTTTCCCACAATGTTTTCTATTCTGTCATAAACAGAAATCATAATTTAAGCTACATTTAAATTAAAATTTTGCTGTCTCCTGATGCTTTCAACTTGGTCCAGTCTATAATTATTCATTTGGTAAAGAGTAGATTTTCTTGTCATTCCGGGATTCTTAACCCATTACTACACAATCCCTACCTTTGACGACCCTGAGAAAAAAGCCTTTAGAAAACATTGTGGGAAAAGGAGAAAATGCTTGTAACCATCATTTTCTCCTTTTCCACAATATTTTCTACCCTTCACAAAACAAAGCTTAATTTCCGGTCACTTTATTTTGTTGTCTGCAAATGGTTTTGATTTGGACAAGCCTAAAATATTGTCGTTTGGTATTGAGGTAATATCATTCTCGGTATAATTTCTCCATTTATGATCGGCTATACAATTAATGCAATGAGACCGATACAAACGATACATTTTGGACCCTTCGAACTGAAAGAGTTTGCAGAGGACAATTTAAGATTTGGAGAAAATGGCATAAAGTTCTCAATAAGGATAGAAAACACTGTGGGAAAAGGAGAAATTTCTCCTTTTCCCACAGTGTTTTCTAAAGACTTACTGCAGACACGTAAAAACCAGGGCTTGTTTGGGAAAGGGTTAAAGGGAGGCCACTCATGACAAAGTGAGGATTATTTGTGCATTGGTGGCCTGCCTTTGATCATTAAGGAGAAGTCAGGAGTAACCTCTCTTGACAGTAAGATGACTTTGTATGATGGATAGAAAGAAAAACCATGTGAATATATCGAATAAAATTAATTTAGTACCTGAGAACTATAATATGGAAATATCTCTGGCCATTAACATCAAATTTCCAACATTACAATCAATTATTTCGATCTATAAATATTCATGCCCAATCAAATGGGGTAGTGTGTAAGCAAGGGATGAACAAACCATGGGACGAACCGGTTTTAGAATAAAAAAGCCCTTGATTACGTGATCGGTAGACAAATTATGTATCATTGCGCCAGTGAAAGGCTATAGCCCATTTTCAATCAAAATTTAGTATTTTCATGACCAATGGCCTCACCTATTGTATTTTAACATGCAATTTCAAATTACATATCTGGGTGTTACCGAAAAACTCCTTTGCCCGAGAAAAAATGAGTATAGTTGGGTTTATTTCCTTTGGCTTTTCACATAACATGATCCATAGTTTTCAAAATTCAATATTGAACTCATAGAGGAATTGTCTTTGACAAATAACACAAAAATTGCTTTACCAATCAGAAAGAGTGTTTCAGGTACTTTCTATGTCTAGTGTAAGACAATAATAAGAATCATTGGTGAATATGCACTAAGGCCTACTTGCTCCACTGAAGCCGTAACAATATACAAATGAGCAAAGCTCCAGCAAAGGGGGTTTAAATGCATTTCCTTGAACATTGCATTATACCAAGCAATCGAAAATATTCTAGCAAAAAGTGTTAGCCTGCACAGTCAGCCCAGACTGACATGGATCAATATGTATTGTAAATGCAATGAGTCCGCTTTTTAACAGAGTATGGCTAAAATATACAGAACCAATTATCACAATCAACTTGCCCATCTGTCTGTCTGTCTGTCTGTTTGTCTGTCTGTGTCTCTTACTCACTCTCTCTCTCTCTCTCTCTCTCTCTCTCTCTCTCTCTCTCTCTCTCTCTTTATCTCTCTCCCTCTCTCTCTCTCTCTCTCTCTCTCTCTCTCTCTCTCTCTCACTATCTCTCTCTCAAGAAAACAACTTACCCTGCTAGGGGATCAACAGCCAACCCTTCTGGGTGTTCTAAATCTCTTTCCAAAATGATTGTAAATTTATTGAAATTCACATATTTTGTTGCTTCAAACTTCTCAATATCGCCTGATGTTGCTACAATCCACTTTAAGGCAGAGTCTACCCAATATAAAGTCTTTGACATCCAATCATATGCAATTTGAACTGCCCCATTTGCAACACCTATATCTAGATAGTAGACATGGCCCCCTATTGGTCCATCAGTCACCGGCGCCTTGTATTGAGAAACAGCCAAGATAGACCTGAAGAAATGTAAATACTTTCCATCAAGACCAACTCACTGGCCACTAGAGAACTGACCAACCTACTAAATGACTGACAATGAAACTCGTATCTGGTGAAGTTTTTCACAATTTTTAAGATAGAAGACTTCTTTTTGTGAAAACATAAATTCCAGTAAAGAATTAATGAAGGTACTGTCACAAACTCACTCCTTTCTTACTGCCAAATAATTGTAGTAATATTAGGTAGCATGGATAAGCAGTGACCCAGGGAGCTCATTGGTTAGAGCACTTACCCTGTAATTGAAGGTTCTAGGTTTGAAACCTGTACTTGCTGAATTTTTCACAGAGGGTTTTGATTTATTGGTGTCATACTGATGTGGTTGCAACAACCATAGAGGTCTTTAAAAATGGAGAGGTGGAGTAGCTCTTTAAAATTAGAAGAGGTAAGAATGTAGTGATAATCAGGGATATTGGTTACTCTGATGTGGGGGTTGCACAGTGGGTAGGAAACTCACTCTGTAAGGGGGAGGGTTTTGGGTTCAAACCCATATTGTTAAAGTATTTTGACATCTCTCAAGAGATTTACTGTATGGGTATTTGGGTAACCAAGAAGCTTCAAACTAGTGTCAGATGAAATAGCAGTATATTAATCCTTATGCATGTAGATTAAATGATACCATTAAGTCCATAGTAGAAAAACAAATTATTGCTTTTTCAAAGTTTTCTTTAGGGAAAATAATTGCTTTTATCAGACTGCTTAGATAAAGTTCTGTGTGGTCTGATCTTGATCTACACTGTCCATAAAAAGGTCACTGCATGGACTCAGCAGGATAAGGGTTAACAAAACTGGGAGTGCACTGGCCACCATTATAAAAAGTGCAGCAATAGAGTTCAAAAATATTTTCACATTAAACCGAGAAAGGTTCAAAACTCCCATCAATCAACATAAGCCAACATAAGCCAACATAATGCACAGGCTCTCACAGTTACCTACCTTGAGTCTCGATCAAACAAGAACAGATTCTTTTCTCGGAAATCTATATCAACACTTAAAATGTCAATTGTTGGAACTGTAAACTGCCATGCAGGAAACAATGCTGGTCTTGGCACCTTTTTGTAATATGGCATAAAAGGAACATGGATAAGATGTGCAGATTGAGGCCCAGCCTCTGCAGTAAGTAGTATACCTTCCTCCCGCTCTGGCAAAAAAAAAAACAGAGGGTAAATGATTATATAATGAATATTTACACCAAACAATCCTTGTGGAGGATTTGGAAGAAAGCACTGCTAACTAGTATTTTCTCTCACTCCCATAACACTTTCTATACTTAAAAAGACACATCCTTACATGTTAACCCATTACCACACAATCCCTACTTTTGACGACCCTGAGAGAGAAGCCTCTGGAAAACAATGTGGGAAAAGGAGAATATGCTGGTAACCAATATTTTCTCCTTTTCCCATAATGATTTGTTTCACGAAACAAATTTCAAATTTTCAGTCACTTTTATTTTGTCGTCTGCAAGTTCTTTGGATTTGGACCAGCCTAAAATATTGTCGTTCGGTAATGAGTTAACCCATTACCACACAATCCCTACTTTTGATGCCCATGAGAAAGAAGCCTTTAGAAAGCATTGTGGGAAAAGGAGAAAATGCTGGTAACTAGCATTTTCTCCTTTTCCCACAATGATTTTTACCTTTCCCAAACCAAATTTCAATTTTTCAGTCATATTTATTTTGTCATCTGCAAATGCTTTCAATTTGGACCAGTCTAAAATATTGTCTTTTGGTAATGAGGTTAGCCACAAAAGTAATCAATGTTTTTTGATTAATGAAAAGCAAAAACTTGCAATTCCACACAATTTTGGGTACAGTAACCGTCACTACTAATGAGCCTAAAGAAGAAGGCCTTCAAAAACATTGTGGATCTCTATCAGAGACAGGAGTATCAAATTAATCAGGCCAAAACTTCTTTGTTTGATAATGGGTTAACTTTCTTACCAAACAGCAGAATTTTAAACTGGTCCATATTGAAAGTATTTGCAGACAACAAATATTGTAGCTCAGAAATTGAAGTTTGTTTTGGGACGGGTTGAAAACATTGTGGGAAAAAGAAAAAATGCTGGTTAACAACATTTTCTTTTCCCTACATTGTTTTTAGAAACATTCTTTCTCAGGGTTGATAAAAGTGGGGATTGTCTGGCAAAGGGTTAAGCAGTAACTCAAATAAAGTTTAATTTATCAAGAAGCTTGCTTAACCCATAACTACACAATCCTTACTTTTGACACCCCAGAGAAAGAAGCCTATAGAAAACATTGTGGGAAAAGGAGAAAATGCTGGAAACCAGCATTTTCTCCTTTTCCCACAATGTTTTCTAACCTTCCCAAACCAAATTTCAAATTTTCAGTCACTTATAGTTTGTCGTCTGTAAATGCTTTCAATTTGGACCAGTCTAAAATATTGTAAAGTAAAATACAGCTAATTATGGGATTTGTCTTGGAAAGGGTAGAAAATATTTCAGGGATTAGAGGAAATGCTGGCAACCAGCATTTTCTCCTTTTCCAAGAACCTTTTCAAACTAAGTCTTCATCAAGGTTTGTTTTGTAAAAATTTAGGTAATCAATTATCTATGTGCCCATATCTTAGTAATGGAATTTACTAAAACCTATGTTAAGAGATCACTTGTCTTAAGAGACATTTATTCTCTTCACTGGCAGCTTAAGACAGGTTCAATTATCTATTATGTGTTTTCTAGCCTGGTGCCTTGTGTTGATATCTATCAACCATTCTTGATACCGGGTCCAGTCACCTGATTGTCTGAAATAGAATATCACAGCCAATTGGACAACAGTTTCTAGTCTTGAATTCAAAATTTATTGACCATACGGAAGAGTTTCTGAATACTGTCCTTATTTGGCTCAAACCAAACGTTTCTCCAAAAGAGAGAGCTAGTCTTGATTAACTATTTACCAATGACAAAATTGTAAACATGTCAAAATTGAAAGCATTTGCAGACAACAAAATAAATGTGGCTCAAAAATTGAAATTTGTTTTGGGAAGGGTAGAAAACTTTGTGGGAAAAGGAGAAAACGCTAGTTAGCATAATTTTCTCCTTTCTCAGGATTGTGAAAATTCGGGATTGTGTAGTAAAAAGATCAAACGAGATGTTGAATACTTGGTGAGTACCACAGTATACAGTATTTCAAATACGGTACTATAAGTCTGTCCTGTCCCATCTTGAACCATGTTATACTCAAAAGCCTGTTTTGTTTTCACCTTCTGCACCACAATATTTCTTTTCTACCCAAAAAGAGGCCAACAACATTTTAGAAGATTTACTTTGTAACACCTTGAAGTCAACTTATAACCTGTTAGGCTTACCACACAGCAAAACTTAAGACCTATCCAAATTCAAAGTACTTGCAGATGAATTCTAAAGTGGCTGAAATGGTTCAATTTTGCTTTAGTAGGGTAGAAAACTTTGTGGGAAAAGGAGAAAATACTGGCATTTTCTCCTTTTCCCACAATGTTTTCAGAAGGCTTCTTCCACAGGAGCATTAAAAGTCTTCATTGTGTGGTAAAGGATTAAAGCTGTTCATGATGCACATTGACCAACTAGTTAGTCTGTCTAGGGTAGCCTGGCATTCAGGCCCAGCATTTAAGTCATTCCAATAAACAAGGTACACAACTACAGCAAAGTCACAGACATATGTGTTGTTATTTGCCATTCTTCTGAAATACAGATATTAAATCAGACATTCAGAACATTGAGAACATAGAGTTTTCGATTTGCAGTTTTACTTGACGTTTTTGTTTCAATGAAAAGGCCCTAGTTAATGGACTGACACCAGTCTATGTCTGGGTCAGTGGATGCAGAAATAACCATTTGAGTGCCACAAGAGAAAGGAGAATACAGTGGCTCTTGCAGCCCATACAAATCAAGATCAAACAGCACATAAAAAGCAGTCTGATCTTTGTTGTTTTGTCAAGTATATAGGATGAAAACTTCTCTCGGTTAATGTGAATTTCATTTCCAGCAGTTGGCAGAGTTAAAATTATACTACTCTTTGAACCGCACGGTACACATTTTACACACATCTTTTAATTGAATTATCTTACCGTAAACTGGTAGGCCCGAAGTTCCATTAGATCCTGTGTTTTGTCCATAGGTGGAACACACAAGCTGTACAAAACAGTGAATGAAAAGCACAAGACTAAACAAAGACATGTTGTTTCTTTTGCACTCACTGCCTCCTGTTCTTGCCAAGAAGCCTAAGTTCATCTGTGTTATGAAATCAAACTGCAATTGAAAGAAATAAAAAGAAATTAAGACTTTACTTCAACTTTGACTTAGTCAACTCTTTACCAGACAAAAACATTTTAGAGTGGTCCAAATTGAAAGCATCTGCGGACACAGAATAGATAGCCATTTTGACAGAATTTGTTCTTGATAGGATAGAAAACATTGTGGGGGAAAAGGAGAAAAAGCTGGTTACCAACACTTTCTCCTTTTCCCATAAATGTTTTCAAGCCTTATCCCTCGGGATTGTTTTAAGTCTGGATTGTGTGGTAAAGAGTTAAACATTTACCGAGCGATTCTTAGGAACAAAGCCTTTGAAAACATTGTGCAAAAAGAGGAAACTGCTGGTAACCAGCAGTTCTCTCATGTTCTTACAATGTTTTCTCCCCATTTTCAGACAAATCCAATGGTTTATGCCACATTCACAATGTCGAAAATGTTGGCTGAATAGAGACTCTACGGGCTGTGCCTGTTGCTTGACTAGACCATGGTGACATGTTCTCAGCTATGTTGCTGCGGTCAGATCCCGATGCCGAGCAAGGAAGCAAGACTGTAGAAGGAGTCAAGCTATAAGCCTTGCTTATCTGTGGAGACATGCTTCTGGCATGCTAGTATCTGTGACATCATTAGACCTGGGAGACATGCCACTGTCTGTGTTGCAAAATGGCATGTCATCAATGAGTATGTCTTTAGAAGACATTCTTTGGTTTAAAATTTTGCCATTTGGTAATAAGTAAATAAAAAGAGCCTTGGCTTTGGGGATGTCTTGGTTTGCCGTGAACCATAACAAGTTGTGAACTCTTCAGTTCTGTGATGACCTGGGAGAGCAGCCCGCTGTGAATTCTGATCCGTTGTCGCTCTGTAGGATCTCTGGGGCACCGAAGAGAAGAAAGATACCAAGGAGATGGAAAGCAACTTCTGCGGCTCTTTTCGAAGTAAGTGGTCATAGAATCATGAATTTCGTTAGGTGGCATTGGTACACCATAATCCACCTGAATTGTCCTTTGGGTAGAGACTGCATGTCGATGAGATCAACCTGGGAGCGGGAGTTGAACTCACTGGAAAGGATTGGCTTAACGACGACACCTTGAGACTTTGGGCGTTTTCTTTTCTCTTGACAGACGAGACAGTAGGACTTGAACAATTCCACTGAGTATTTTGTTATGTTGGTGTACTTGTCTTTCAGGTGTTTCACCGTTCTGTCTCCGCCACCGTGACCTGTAGTAATGTAAGCGTTGTGGATAATGTGGAAAGTGTCTTCGATAGTAGTAAAATACAGTGGACGTTCTTCATGGGATTGTCTTTTCTTGATCAGCTTCTGTACATCGCCGCACTGGAGTAGTTCATATTTGGACAGCAAGGTACTGGTGTCTGGATTTCTTCGTTTGTGGGCCGATGGCTAATTTCAGGTTTGCAATTGTCTTGTTGTAGATACTTCTTGGTAAGAGATGCTTCTCACATTGGGAGTACTTCTGAAACAAAGCTTCTGTGGATTTGAGTTCAGCTGTTGTCTGGTCCATCTTGATAGCAAGCATATAACAAACTAAACAAGGAATTTCTGAATGTGGTCTTTTTATATCAGAGAAATTAATTACATTGCTAAAACCAATTAGTTTGGAATTGAATGAATAATGAATGAATAGTGTTTTATGGCCCGTCGACAACTTAGGCCATATTGGGCGCACTCACTTAGTAAACAATAATGCGAGGTGAAAATAACATACATGTGCAACAACATTTATGACAAACATGATAAATGAGGAATGGATGAAACACAAAATGATGCCCCTTTTGTCGCCTTTTACGACATGCATGCTGTCACTTTTGTTCCGCCAGATGAAATGGAAGATGTGACGATCGCGGGACTGCAGTGGTTTATTCTTATACCCCCGATTAAACCACACGGGGTCCCACAGGCCAACTGATTCCCATTCCAAACCCTATTTACATCAAGAAAAAAAAAATAGGATTTGGAATAAGAACTACCCAGCCTGCTGCAATCCTACGAATTACGAGGAAAGCAGCCGTTTGTCTCTAATTTTAGTCGCCTTCTACGACATGCCATAGAGAAAGGCCGAGGTCCTATTCTGTAAAGTAAAAAAAACCCGGGACCCCACGAGGCAATTAGTTTGGAAAACAATGATTAAAGCATAATCAGAAAATGTTAAAATTAGTCTTTAAGTTGATAACGGCCAAGGTAATGAATAACACAAAGATAGTTTCCATAACATCACCCGTGATCAAAGTAACCAATTAGTGGATAAGTAACTACATGTAATTACATTAGGATATTTTCACACATTTTAGTTCATACTACAGATAATCTTTTGATCTGTTACATAAAAGTTATCCTTTAAAGGTGGGTATTTAGAATTTTTACATCTCACCAAATTAAAAAATATATATATCACTGAAATTCATATGAAAAAATAATACAAATCATCAATAATTAAGATTCATAAAATTACAAAAAAAAAATTTTTTTTTATGGTATTCCCTTAAAAGGCTACGTAGCCTCTTAAGCTATTTTTAGATTTCGCGCCAAAAATCAATAAAGCATTGTCGGAATGTCAAGTGACTGGCACGTGACTCATAACGCTTAAATTCCCTCTAATAACAAACATGTAATAATTATTTTCCATAATGTCTACTTCAGACGTTATGTTTGAAGCTTCTTCTGTGTATTCCTGTAAGTAAATGAGCGAATTGATTATCTAAAAATAGAATGTGTCTCCCGTTGGTGTCAACCTGGGCCGTAGTAAATTTCTTATTTCTCGTGTTGTCGGACGGTTTTCGACTACTGGGGTTTTATGAGTGAAAATTAAAAGGCTTTGGGGTATAAGGATGATTTTTTTGCACTTTTGTAAAATTCTCGACCCAAAATCTAAAGGGCCACCTTTAAGTAGAGAACTCTTGATAAGAAAATCAATCAATCAATCAAACAAACTAATATTTAAAAAATAAACTAGCAAACAACTTATCAATGTATGTTTCCTCAACAAACCAATGAATCAAATACTCAATCATTCAATCGAAAATGTAATGATATTTTTCTAAATAAATAAATAAATAAATAAAAAAATAAAGATATAAATAAAACTAAAAGGAATCAATTACAAGAACAAGAAAATCATCAGCTTTCTAATCAAATAATGAATCAATTCATTAATATACTCATTTACCAATTTAAAGAAACTCTAGATTTTTTACGCAGATTGGCTGAAAATCCATCAGACAGTCTGTGTAATATTGACATCAGAATTTCAGTCATTTCATGAAATGGCTGAAATATTTTATTCATTTCGTGAAATGGCTGAATGAATTAGGCATTTCATGAAATGGCTGATTTCACAGATTGGCTGTAACATATATATATGCGAGTTATCTTTCCTGAACTGCTCGGGGTACCACAGTGAATAAGAAACTACGCCAAATGCTGCCGGATTATGTGCGATGTGTTTCAGAACGTCCGGAATGATCGCTGAAGGTTTCCCGAAGGGATGCCAACGGTCCCGACGCTTCCCTGAACTCAACGATCGGCGTCCAAATTTTAAAACTTTTAAAATTTGGATCCCGAAGCTTTTTTTCATTTCGAATTGGCCCCGACACACTAAGAATGTTTCCAGATGGGCTTAAGAAACACCAAGAAAGGTTCCCAATCATTGCGAAGATGTGCCGAAGCATCCAATTCCTGTCATTTTTACGATCGGGAACCTTTCGGGGTCCTAGTGGAGGGGCGGTCTTATTAGGGAAACATTGTGGGGGGGGGGGAAGAAAATTCTTATCACCAGCACTAACCTCTTTTACTGACAGGATTTCCTAAAACCTTTCCCTAACAGATTTGAGCCACATATATTTTGTGGTTTAGACGTTTTTTTTTTGTAAAAATTTCAAACGTTTTGGTATAGGAATAAACACTGAGATGGCAAGAATAGATTAGCTGCCATTAACACTTTACCACACAACAAAATTTCAGACTGGTTCAAATTGAAAGCATCTGCAGACGACAACTTAAATGGTGAAAAGATGGAATTTGTATCTCATAGGATAATAAAAAAAAAAAACATTGCAGGGAAAAGAGAATATGCTGGTTATCAGCATTTTCTCATTTTTTCTGCACTATTTTTCAAAGGCTGTCTTTCTCAGGGTCGTTAAAAGTTGGGATTGTGTGGTAAAGAATCAAATTATAATAGAAACATTGTTGAAAGCGTCGTAAAGAATGCTCCTAAAAATTGTTGGTGATAACGGATCCTGAGGTCAGCCTGTGCAGTCTGCGGGGGTTGACTGGAGTCAAAAACTTTTACTACTCTTTGATTTTCTGCATCCTCAAGGACTAATCCTACATCATCAATTGGTATAATCGAGGTACTGATGTAAATTCTTTTTATGAAATATTTCAAATAGACAATTTTGAATTATTAAGTAAATTAGCATTTTACGTACACATGATCCTTAAATCTAATTAGGTACTTCTCTCAACATGTATTATGGAGTTTTGTATGTTGTATGTATTTTTGGGCCGGTGGCCTGTATACGCAAATAAATATTTGTCATTGTCATTGTAAATTGGTAGATAAAATGAACTTCATATGTCCACCTGTTGACTAGCTTGATATAGCCTAAAATGTTAACGCTTGACCAAATAGTCTAAGGCCTGGCAAGCTGGATTCATTTTTTTTTTTAATCCGTCTTGTAGAAAAATTTCATTGATACCAGGTGATGGTACAGCCATATGGAAGTCAAATTAGGGTGGATGCCAGAAACAAAAGTGGTGCAAATTTTTTTCAGACGACATTTTGTTACCCCACCCACTGAAAATGCATTGAATTGAGTTTATGTGTATAAACCTCAAAATTTCAATATCTTCCGGAGCATATTGATTGCAAATAGGTGGAATTGACATTTAAGCACATAAGTAGTGGTAAAATTCAGTTTCAGGAGAAGATAAAATACATTGGGTGTCTTGGTGTTACCTCACCTACCAAATTTGCATACATTTTCTGAAAATCATGAGCAACTTAATATCATTTAAGACTTTTGTGTTTCAACTTCTTGTGAAAGGGTTTGATGAGAACTAAATGCTTACCATTGTACTAAATTGCTGCATTGTATATTTGTTACGGTCTTGCTTATCTTTTACCCCACCCACTAATGTATATACACGGCCATCTATGAGCTATAATATAATTATGGCAGATTTTAGGAGACACGATTTTTGAAAATTAAGTTGGATTTTTGTGTTTGATAAGGTTCTTTATATCCACACTGGAATATTGTCTACTGTGATGCAATGTTAGTCCTAACACATCGACATGTCCTTCATGTAACAAAATTGTAAAGTAAAAGAAATTCCATTCTAATTTAGAAAAATGAAAGTTTTCTGGTTCAGATTATAATATTTCACTTCGAATCATCTGTATAACACATATTTGTTTTATATTAATTGAGTATTTTGGAACAAAATTTTGGCACGTTATATGTCAGAGAAGATCAGTCTTTTGCAACTATTCTAATTTCTTGAAAAAAGTTATATAGATCTAGTAAATGATTCCTAGCTGTTTGTACTAAAAATGTAACTGTATTTTCCCTTTTGTTCCCAGGAATAGTTTTTATTAAATTAAACGTCGCAGCTTCCTTTCATGAGCATTTTTTATCATTGTTATATAAACGACCCATGTTTTACAGCAATGACACAAAGTGTTACAGCGCAGACATATATAAGTATTAAAAAAAGGTTTGTACTTAGTGCCTTTATTTGAGAAAAATCAAACGAAACAATAATTGAATAGTTACGTATGAAATGAAGAAAATTCATTTGCAACAAAAATACTGTCTTGTTGACAAGTTAAGACTTATAATGTTATTACAATTACATTTGAGTTATTTCAATTACTCTTCTGTACCCACTGTTAACTATACTCACGCTATATGCATTAAAACTATAATTGTTATGTAGGAAATAAATCCGTTACATCATGACATTTCAACAAGAGGGACATTAGCCCTGGAGTGCTCACCTGAGACTATAGCTTTATTTCCATCATGTGTATGTGATGAATTTTAAACTAATCTGTGCAGGGCCAGTTTTGACCCCAAGGGCATAATATGAACAAACTTGGAAGAGGTCCACTAGGAATTGCTACATGTCAAATATCAAAGCTCTATGCCTTCTACTTTTAGAGCAGAATAATTTTATAATTTTCTGTCTGTGTTCCTATGTTTGAACTTGTGACCCCCAGGGTAGGGCCAATTTTGACCCCAGGTGCATCATATGAACAAACTTGGTAGAGGTTCACTAGAAGATGTTACATACCAAATATCAAAGCTCCACACCATCAAGTTTCAGAGAAGAAAATTTTTAAAGTTTTCCTTTTTTGTTTCTGTGTTCGAACTTATGACCCCCGGGGCAGGGCCACTTTTGAACCCAAGGGCATCATGTGAACAAACTTGGTAGAGGTCCACTAGGAGATGCTACATACTAAATATCAAAGCTCTATGTCATCGATTTTCAGAGGAGAAGATTTTTAAAGTTTTCCTTCTTTGTTCCTATGCTCAAACTTGTGACCCCCGGGGTGGGGTCAGTTTTGACCCCAGGGTTATTGTTTGAACAAACTTGGTAGAAGTGTCCGTACATGCATTGACTTATATTTCAAACATATCCTCTGACACTACCCATCCAAACTTGATGAAAATTCACAGAAATGATCCTGCCATGGCTTTCTTCATAATTTCTTGAAAGAATCTGATTCCTTCAAAAACTCTGTTTGCGATGGCAACAAAACTGAAAAATATTGAAATCTTTGAAAATCTTCTTATCTGAAAGCATAAGGCCTAGGGCTACCAAACTTGGCATGTAGCTTTATGCCGTGAACCCCTACCAAGTGCCTTCAAATAATAGCCCTGAAGTCGAAATTTGCCCAGCCCCGAGGGTCACAAGTTTTATATAGGATTATATAGGGAAAACTAAAATCCTTCTTTAGGGCCTTGGGCTACCAAATTTGGCATGTATCTTTATCAACAGGGGGGTCTACCAAGAGTGCCCAACTTATAGTCCTGGGGTAAAAATTGGCCCGGCCCCGGGGTCACAAGTTTTAAATGGGCTTATATTGGGACAGCATTTAAAAATCTACTTGTTCATAGCCGCAAGGCCTAGGGCTACCAAATTTTGAATGTAGCTTTATCTAGTGGGACTCTACCAGAAGGGCCCAAATTATAGCCTTGGGATTAAGTTTGTCCACACACCAGGGGTCACAAGTTTTACCTTGGCTTTTGTGTTGAAAACTTTATAAATGATCTTTTTGCTAACCATAATAAAGCCTAGGGCTACCAAATTTAGCCCTGTTTCATGGGTCTCATGTTATACATGGCCTTTTTTCTTTTAGGAAACTTTGAAAATCTTCTTGTTTATAACACAACATTCTAGACCTGTATTATTTGGTACGAGGGTTTATCTTTTGAACCTTCACCAGGATTCAAGTAATTATACCTTTGTGGTCAATAATGGCTTTTCCCAAGGAAACTTTCATAACCTTACATCACTTTCTCGTAGGATTTTATAGAAAAAAATGCATGTCTTCAAGTTTAAGACAAATCGCCCAGAGTAGTAATATTTGGCTTGTAGTGTTTTCACTTATTAGCCAGTGGTACGATACAGGGCCGTCATGGCCCTCTTGTTTCAAGTTAGATCCCCTATTGTATCAGTGAACTAGAGAAAAAGATGGATGAAAAAAATAGGGCCCTTTTTTGACCTGAGCCTAAGCCATTGAAACCATTTGGCCGGAGTTGTAATGTTTGGCTTGTAGTTTTCTCACTGCTTAGCCCGTGGAGCGATACAGGGCCATCATGACCCTCTTGTTTCAAGTCATATCCCCTATTGCATCAGTGAAATAGATTAATAGAGTAGGAGAGAAAAAATAACAAAGGAAATAAAGCAGCTTAAGTAATGAAAATAGCCAAATCTTAGTGTTGGCATACTTATGGTTATAGTTGTGAATATATAATGAAATAACGAAATCAAAGGTTAGTGTGCAACAACAAATTATACTGTTGCACTCATAAATAGATCATTTTTGAGGTACTAAATGCTAAAACTCCATAACTGTTCTTTATTCTGATTCTCTATGTCTGTCCTAGTAGCTCTAGCAAAAAATGTGAAAAAATCTAGCCAGAAATATTAACACATTCAGTTTGAAGACTGAAAATCAGAGATTGTTTTCAATTCATTCAGCTAGGAACATTTATTAGGTGTTTTACGGTATGTAAAATTTGTCAGACTTTATTTATTTAATTTAAGTCTTACATACATGTAAATGTGGATTTTTATGAGCATCTTAAATTCAAAAGATTTGTCAAAAAGATTGCATTGTTTCATTGTTTTTTTTTTTTCATTATTGTGGACATAAGAAAAGTTTAATTTATGATATAGGCAAATTTGGGGTAGGCGCGTTTATTAGCATATAAAAAATCTGCATTACTCTCAGATCTGGCATCCATGCTTAAAGTGACTCTAATAGGCTATCCTAACTCACTGCACCATTTGAATTTTTCTACCAGATGGATTGAAAAAAAATTAAAAATAGGGCCCTTTTTTGATCTGGGCCTTAGCCTAAAACAATCCCTGATTTTCATGACTTTGGATAGAAGCCTTTTGAAAACATAGAGGGAAAAAGAGAAAATGCTGGTTACCTTTTCGAACAATGTTTTCTACCCTGCTGGAAACAAATTTCAATTTTTGAGTAACATTTTGTCGTCTGCAAATACTTTAAATCTGGTCCAGTCTAAAATTGTGTTGTTTGCTTAAGAGATGCATGAACCCCCTTATGCCAGAGCTTTATGGCATTGATCAAGGTTTATATGGAGGTGATAGCACCAATAGCGCCACATGTCTTCCTTTTCTCAGCAAATGCTTGAATTAATGTGGACATGTCTACGTTGCTTACAATGAAGATTCAAACGAGATAATACGTGGAATTCAATTTTGGAGATCTACGTTCTCTATAGTTCCAGATATCGCAAATAATTGAGATCTGTTTTCACCCTATGAATGTTTCCATACAGTTAGACTTTATAGAACACCGCTTCTTGCAGACGATAAGTCTAATGGGGCTGTGTTGGGCATTATCTCCCGCGAGATGGCATTCCATGGATTCTCATCTATCTAATTTGGGCATCCTTGGTACAGAACCGAACCACTTTCCTACGCGACAACCATTGCTTTTAATTTCAAACTAAAATAAACGTTCACTTAATAAAACGCTACTCGTGCGATTCACTCAGCTATGATTCACTCAGTGCGTTCCTGGGACCAAAACAGGCCTGATTTTTCCTCAAACGCATTGACAAAACCATTTTCTCCATTGATACTTTACAGCGCGCATTACTACAGTCTGCCCGATATCGGGGCTAGTGATGCGTCGTGTAAGACAAGTCAAATCTTCGAAGAATATGACATGCGCAGACGTTGTCTGTGCATGTCATATTCTTCGAAGATTCGACTGTCTTATATGACGCATCACGAGCCACAAAATCGGGCAGACTGTAATATTACGCTCTATAAAGTAGCAATGTAGAAAACAGCTTTTAACGTTTGAGGAGAAATGAGACCTGCTTTACACTATGGTCACAATGTGAAACTGCAGCCTGTCGATTTTTAGACATCGGTGGATTCTTAAAATTAAATGCCACCGGGCGATTTTTTTTTACAAATCGGTGGGAGTGGTCATAAATAACTGTCAATAAAAGGCCGCCTTGCTGGTTCCCGGCGGCACCAGGCAGTTTCTTCAGTTTGAGGGGTGTGGGGGCGTCATCAGGGTGTCGGCCGGTGGCAGTTAGGTGACAGGCCGTCAGCCGTCAGATTTTACCTGCCACCGCCCGGCGACCTGGCAGACACCGACCATTTACAAATGACACCAGCCGGCGATCGGGCGTTCGAACTGTCACCGGCAGGCGCCCGCCCGATAATCTGACGGCGGCAGGCTCGTTTACGGAGGATATATAAAGCTAGATTGCTCTCGTATCGCTACAAAGTGTTCATCATTATTATCAACCACAAGATAAATAGATCTAATCTTTAAGATTTTTTTCCCTTTCAACAAGTTGCCCCCTAAAGGCAAGATGGGCAGGACAAAGCGCCAGCACCGAAGCGCAAGAGACCAGAGCCCAACCCAGCAATACGCAAATATCTGAGTCGATCTGATGCTGTTTGAATCGCCATGTCGACATTTTTATTGTGAGTAGCCTCGGATTTACATTCAGGAGCCCGGGAGTCTGCACTCGGCAGATCGCCGTCCCGCCACCTACCAACACCGACAGCCGCCTTCCATCTGCTTTTCAATTTCCGCCCTGCCGCCGGCAGACATTTTTAAATCGAACGGTGGCATGACGGTGGCAGGCCGGATGCTGGAGAGTGGCAGTTAGTTCCAAACGATCGCCGGCTGAAGATTAAAGGCCCTCGAACCCCGGTACAACCGAGTAAAAATCGCGCTGCAGCCCGTCTGTCGCTTGACAGCCACCGCGTGACCACGAAATGCGCCCACCCGGCGCCCTGACGACAGGCACAATTGGAAACAAGAGGACCATGATGGTCCTATATCGCTCACCTGAGTATATTTGTAACTTATATGGTTTATCAAGGGTAGGCTATTAATTCTTTTCAAATAAGGCATACCCTGAGGTTTGTCATAAGAAGATGTTTACAGATTTTCTTCTTTGTCTTTGACCAGTGGAGCTAAAAACTACTGCTTATCATCAATTTTCCTCTTCACAATGTCTTATTCCCTTTCTGATTTGTAGTTTAACCCATTACCAGACGACAAAAGCTTAGATTGGTCCAAACTGAAACAAATTGCAGACGACATTTTAAAGTGTATTTAAAATGAAAAATATGTGATCTATATGGTAGAAAAGATTGTGAGAAAGGATAAAATGCTTGTTACAAACAATTTCTCCTTTTCAGATGGAACTGATTTTTAAAGATTTCGTTATATGATTCTATGTGAAATAGCGTGCACCAGGGCACATAGCCCAAATATGACCCCAAGGGGATAATTTTAATTATTTTTATAAAGGGTTACTAGATGATGCTACAAGCAAAATATGAATGATCTAGCCCTTATGGTTAGACACAAGCAGGTTTTAAAAGATTTCCTTCTTTGTTTCTATGTAAAATAGGGTGCGCCCAGGCAGAGCCCAAATATGACAGCAGAGGGATAATTCTAGCAATTTTGGTAGAAGATTATCAGATTATGCTACATACCAAATATGAATGCTCTAGCCATTACGATTTGTCAGAAAAAGATTTATTAAAGGTTTTCTTCTTTGTTTCTATGTAAAATAGGGAGTGCACGGGCAAAGTCCAAATATGATCCAAGGGGAATAATTTTAACAATTGTGGTAAGGGGTCACCAAATGATGCTTAAAACAAAATATGAATGCTCTCTGCATTATGGTTTTGTCACAAGAAGATTTTTAAAGATTTTGAAATAGGGTGCACCCGGACAGAGCCCAAATATGACCGCAGAAGAATAATTTTAATAATTTTGGTAGAGGATCATCAGATAATGCTACATACTAATTAGGAATGATCTAGCCATTATGACTTGTTAGATAAAGATTTTTTAAAGATTTCCCTCTTTGTTTCTATGTATAATAGGGTGTGCACGGGCGAAGCCCAAATATGACCCCAGGGGAATAGTTTTAACAATTTTGGTAAGGGGTCACCCAATGATCTTTTAAACAAAATATGAATGCTCCTGGCCTTATGTTTTGTCACAAGGAGATTTTTTAAAATTTTAAAATAGGGTGCGCCCGGGCAGAGCCCAAATATGACCGCAGAGGAATAATTTTAACAATTTTGGTAGAGGATCATCAATACTACATAACAGATATGAATGCTCTAGCCACTATGGTTTGTCATCAAAAGATTTTTTAAAGATTTCCTTCTTTGTTTCTATGTAAAATAGGGTGCGCCCGGGCAAAGCCCAAATATGACCCCAGGGGAATAATTTTAACAATTTTGGTAAAGGGTCACCCAATGGTGCTTCATACAAAATATGAATGCTCTCGGCCTTATGGTTTGTCACAAGAAGATTTTTTAAAGATTTTGTCCATTTTCAGCCATTTTGTTGCCATGGCAACCACAGTTTTTGATGGGATTAAATTATTTTAACAATTTTTGTAGAGCTTCACCCAAAGAACATTCCTGCCAACAATCAAGATTGGCCATCTGATTTTGGAGGAGAAGATTTTTAAAGAAATTGTTAACGGACGGACGGACAGATGGACGGACGGACGACGGACGATGACCGATGACAATAGCTCCCCTTGAGCACGTTGTGCTCAGGTAAGCTAAAAATAGACAGAATTTTAACTTTTTCTTAAAACTTCAGCGACGTCCCGGCGGCGTCTAAAATGCCGCCTTCCGATTGTGCCTGCCACCGAGCTACCATTGAGCTGCCACCGGCCGTATTTGAGTGAAAACTGGCAGTTACCACGCTGGCAGGCGGCATTTACTGATTTGTGACCGTACTATTAGCTTCAGATTTCTCTAAACTGCTGATCATAGCTGAGTGAATTGCACGAGGTAGCATTTTATTGAGTAAACGTTTATTTTAATTTGAAATTCAAAGTAACGGTTGTCGCGTAGGAAAGTAGTTCGGTTCGGTGCCCACATTCGATAGGTAAGTATTTATAGAATGCTATCTAGCGGGAGATAACATTGGTGTTCGGAGGAAATCCGCGGTCTTGCCAACTTCAGTATCCGGCCTTCGTCTGTGTCACCGCCGTCTACATGCGATAACTTTGGTAGTTGACCATATGTATATATAGATCAACACAGAAAAGTAGCTTTACTTTCCTCAAACTTGGACTACTAAATGAAGAAACTATATAAGGCAGTTAGTTAAATCTGCAATACTTTTGACACAATTATGACCCTTTTCGTAGGAAGTTTTAGAATTGTTCTAGCGTACTATTGCGTATTTATCCTGTATCTATAGGATAGTGGGGCGTCATAGCAGACAGGTTGAATATTCGATGACTTGCGCCGTCAGCGGATTACAGCTTAAACTGAAGCTAGCAAACTGGTTCCCTGGCACCGGATCCGTCCGATACAAGGATCAACAAGCAATTTCGTTGAAATGATATCCCCCGCCGAAAAAGACCTTTTTTGATACAAACGTATAAGAGGTATTGTGTTTTGCATGTACATGTGGCCTTTTTGTTATTGGTCCATGATAAAATTATACATTAAGCTCCCTTGTTCCATGGCACAGGATTTCATTGCATAATAACTCAAAAATCATAAAAAGCAGAGTTATCATTCTTGTACAATGCACTCCCCCACAATAAAATCTATCCACGTATGAAGAAACATGTCATTAACTGAAATAATTTTTGAGTTATGTCCTGGACAAAAATTGAGCCTGAAAAATAACAAAGGGCAATAATTCAAAAATCATATTGCCAGAGTTATCGTTCTTGTACACTGCACTCCTCACAGTAAGATCCATCCACCGATTAAGTTACATGTTCATATCTGAAATAGTTTTTCAATTATGTTCTGGACAAAAGTTAAGCCTGAAAAATAAGAAGGGGTAATAACTCAAAAATTATGAAAGTTAGAGTTATTATTCTTCTTCACTGCACTTCTCCTTATTGAAATCTAGACACATACAAATTTTTAAGTTGATATGTGAATTTTCAAGTTATGTGCTAGAGAAAAAAAATTAAGCCTGAAAAATAACGAAGGGCAATAACTCCAAAAATTTGAAGGACAGAGTTGTCATTCATGTACACTGCACTCCTCCTTAACGAGATCTATTCACTTACGAAGTTTGAAGTTGGTATCTGAAATACTGGTTAAGTTATCTACCGGATAAAAATCGGGGATGGAAGGAGGGACTGACAGAGACTATTACCATATCCCGACCCCACCAGGGGGATAATAAGTATGAAAAATAAACTAGCACTTGTTCCAGAACAGGATAAATTCATCAAAGGGTAATCAGTCAATAAAAGCCTGTGAATCTAAATAGAAATGTGCTAACAAAAATTCAAAGTAAAAATTTACAAAGGGCAATAACTCCAAAAATACTGAAGATAGAGTTATGGTTCCTGTGCACTGCACTTCTCCTCAATTAGTTCTATGTGTGTGTGAAGTTTCAAGTTCCTAGCTTTTATACTTTTGGAGATATGCTCCGGACAAAAATCCAAAGTAAAAATTTACAAAGGGCAATAACTCCAAAAATACTGAAGACAGAGTTATGGTTGTTGTGCACTGCACTTCTCCTCAATTATTTCTATATATGTGTGTGAAGTTTCAAGTTCCTATCTTTTATACTTTCGGAGATATGCTCCGGACAAAAATCCAAAGTAAAAATGTACAAAGGGCGATAACTCCAAAAATACTTCAGATACAGTTATGGTTCTTATGCACTGCACTTCTCCTAAATGAGTTCTATATGTGTGTGAAGTTTCAAGTTCCTAGCTTTTATACTTTTGGAGATATGCTCCGGACAAAAATCCAAAATTAAAAAGTACAAAGGGCAATAACTCCAAAAATACTGAAGATAGAGTTATGGTTCCTGTGCACTGCACTTCTCCTCAATGAGTTCTATATGTGTGTGAAGTTTCAAGTTCCTAGCTTTTATACTTTTGGAGATATGCTCCGGACAAAAATTCCAGAAAAAAAGTGTACAAAGGGCAATAACTCCAAAAATACTGAAGATAGAGTTATGGTTCTTATGCACTGCACTTCTCCTCAATTAGTTCTATATGTGTGTGAAGTTTCAAGTTCCTAGCTTTTATACTTTTGGAGATATGCTCCGGACAAAAATGTGGGACGGAAGGACGGAAGGACGGAAGGACGGAATGACGGAATGACGGACGGAGACTATTACCATATGCCCCGCCGCCTTTCGGCGGGGGATAATTAAAACAGGCTGGTAGTTTAATTATGTCTGCAAATGCTCTAAAGTTATAGAAACCATTCAAAAGTTTTGTTACCTGGTGAAGGGTAAAAGGTTGAAATCGATAAAAGGTTCTAACGGCAAAAAGCAACATTTTTCTTTAGCCGATGGCTTCTTTCCCACATAAAAACAATTGCAAGTAGTGAATGAGCAATGTCGAGCATTGATCTTTGGAAAGATGTTCGCCGAGCTGTTGACCGACCATAAAGAAATATGTTCGCTGACATTGTAATTTAATAACGCCGAAACTCTAGATTTTCTTTCAAAAGCGTACCTTTCCCTACCATCTAAATAAAGATAGATGTATTCATATTTTTACCATAAAAACACGTTAAAATATAATGTTTGTGTTCACGTTACAAAGAAAGAAAACATTAGCCTTGACCTACTTTATCTTCATCGAAGATCTCTGTGTCGACCCTGAAGAAAAGGTGTTTTTGAAAACGGTCTTTGAAAAGAAAATTCTGATAACAAGTGTTTTCTCTTTTTCTCACGATACCTTTCTAGTCATAATAGTCAAAACCCGTCATTTGAAACATAATTTAATTGTAGTATGCGAATGCCATTGATATGGACAGGAACAACGTTATTTTGTCTGCTACAGGGTTAGATAATGCATAGATTTATTATTATTTTCGACCTAACTGCAAAGTTCTTCATGGTAAGTTTGGGTTTTTTGCAATAACATTTCAACCCCACACCGTAACAGCAACATGGTAGTGGTATGGATGTGGAAAACGTCGATGGCAAAAAAGTATTTGTACCACGCAAATGAATCTATTTTCCCCCACCCCTACTGTAATGGCTTAGAAAGATTTACTTTTATCTGTATGACAGAAATCGCTTTATGTTAGCATGAGTATCTATCTCATTACCAAACGACAGAATTTTGGACTGGTCCAAACTGAAAGCATTTGCAGATTTGCAAAATTTACGTGACTCTAAAATGAAATCTGTTTTGGGAAGAAAGAAGGAGAAAATTCTTTCTAAGGGTCGTGAAAACCAGGGATCCTTTGGAAAAGCGTTAATAAAGGAGTAACTGTGTTCCCATCTCGTCGGTTTACAAAAAAAAAAAACTCGTAACTACAGCTTGTTTCAAGCTGCTTGGACCATAGTACCGTAGTTTGTCCACCACAGAGGTATACAAAATTAATGTCAAACTTATACGGTATTTAAGTTAATCATTTGCTCCTTTACCCTATAAATTCTGAAAGATGTCAATATCTGGTACATTGACAAATTTAAGATACATGTATTTCTATTGTATTGGGTAACACCACAACATATAGGGCGCATTTCGTAACTGTCCTAAAAAAGAAATTATTTGCGTATTAAACGACTCGTTTAACCCGCTTACGAAACTAATTTATAAAATATGAACTAGAAAGCTTTTGAAATATCGTCGAAAAACGATTTCATCCTCTTGTTTCTGATATGGAAGATGTTAGTATATATTACTACATATTATATTAGTAATTATTGCCACAGCCCAACCTTGGGGGCGGTGCATGCAATATGATATAAATTTACAATGTCTACACAAAACTAGGGACATTATTTTTAGGAGGGAACAAAAAACGCTCCAGAAACAAGGTCAAGTGATTTTATAAATTGGGAAGATCAAAGTCAAGCATCAAAAGTAAAATCGAGCAATGTGTCGGGGTATTCGTCGGATAAACGACCCTGCAACACATTAGTGATATGCCTATCGACTCTTAGCTGGCCCAAGGCAATGTAATGAGCTAGTGTCAACGGTGCAGATCAAATTCTGAATCTTACAACTCTCGCATATTTTGCAAGGAGTTCTAGTTAAAGTCGTCTTTAAGGGGAAATGTAATAGAAACCTTCTGGTAGACTGAATATGTTTAATACATTTAGTGAACAAGAAACAGGGGATTACTCCTCCGTGCTCAAGTACAAAGCAGACACGCAGCAAGGTCAATGTCGACATGGATAGTTTACTCAGTACATTTTGTTCGTTTTGTTTAAAACTGCACCAGGCAATCCATAGCTTGTAGAAAATGTGACCTTGTGTAACAGGTGGTGAAAAAATATCGCAGCTCAACCGAGATTCGAACTCAGGGCCTCGGGAATACCGTTCCTGCACTCTAACCAACTGAGCTACCGAACCACATGTCGATAGTAAGTGGCTATGGTAAATGTAAATCTTTGTTGATTTATACCAGACTGAAAAAATATTGTTATTTTTTGTTTCTGAGTCCTTTCCAGGTCTATCGGTTCATTCTGGTTATTTGTCAGCGGGTGAAACCCGCTTTCATAGTCCCCAGGTATGAGTTACTGATTTTCAAAACCTACAATATTTATCTAGGTCGAGAATTCTTGCATCCGGCAGCTTTTTCCTGGATACGCGAGGTAAACAAAACTTGATTCCTACACGTGATTAAATAGTTCCTCCTTGAATACACAAACGATCATGTATAAATACGCGCTACTCGCGCAGACGACACCCTTCAAAACTGCCTTACACCTTACGAGTTCACCCGTAATGTAGAAAAGAAATGGAAAGAGGGCGTCGGTATCTACATAGACCGAAAAAGTGCAAAAGAAAATATTTTCAGAGCATACGTTTTTATTAGTCGCGGCGCAGAAGCGCGCGACTATATTTTCAATAGTTTTTCGAGTTAGGACATGGACAATGGGAATTCCTTTTTCATAGGGGTGTTAAAGGTGGGTATTTAGAATTTTTACATCTCACCAAATTAAAAAATATATATATCACTGAAATTCATATGGAAAAATAATACAAATCATCAATAATTAAGATTCATATAATTACAAAAAAAAATTTTTTTTGATGGTATTCCCTTAAAAGGCTACGTAGCCTCTTAAGCTATTTTAAGATTTCGCGCCAAAATCAATAAAGCATTGTGGGAATATCAAGTGATTGGCACGTGACTCATAGCGCTTAAATTCCCTATCATAACAAACATGTAATAATTATTTTCCATAATGTCTTCTTCGGACGTTATGTTTGAAGCTTCTTCTGTGTATTCCTGTAAGTAAATGAGCAAATTGATCATCTAAAAATAGAATGTATCTCCCGTTGGTGTGAACCTGGGCCGTAGTAAATCTCTAATTTCACGTGTTGTTGGACGGTTTTCGACTACTGGGGTTTTATCAGTGAAAATTAAAAGGCTTTGGGTGTACAAGGATGATCTTTTTGCACTTTTGTAAAATTTTCGTCCCAGAATCTGAAGGGCCACATTTAAGGTTAACAAAGAATCTTTCTACTTCGCCTAAATCTGGATTTTAAATTCATTCTTAAACTACGAAGTATATACAATACGATACTATTTTTGCTCTGTTAATACTTACAATATCAAACAATCCGCCCAATTATTACTTTTATTTTCGCTATTCGTGACAAATAGACTCATCCAAATAAATGCCTTGTTTCCATTGGTCAAGGCTGTACAGGTTTCCAGTCATTTCGTACCTAGTTTATTTCGTACCTAGGTCATTTCGTACGATTTGTCATTTCTTACCTACCTATACTTTCTATTTGGTCATTTCGTACCCAGTTGGTCATTTCGTACCCACTTTGGTCATTTCGTACACAGGTTTAAATATCATTTTGATAATTTAGTACCTAGTTTTTCCTACTTTTTGTGTTTTTTTTTTTTGTTGAATGACCACCGCTAAAATTGTACATTGCTGAAATTGTGTTAAATTCCGCCGAAGAACGAGTATGATTGTATCTAACCATTCTTGGTTACTTCTTTCTAAGTTTAGTTTTTAAAACAAAGATTGTTTAGAACCCTTTTGTTTATTTCTCACCGAGCTCTAGATAAATTTACTTTGTGGGAAAAAATCTGAAGAGAGACCAGTTTTTCGCTGTTGTGTTCATAAATCGCAATGCAAAACCATTATTCTTTATTTACACTGTTCACCAAACAGTATAATTTTAGACTTGTTTAAATTGAAAGCATGCCTTGCAAACTTACGTTCTCTTGAATCATACTTTCCTAGGACAGCAACATTTTAGTAACTTGGCCTTGTTTCAACACTTTCCCATACAAACACGGATTATCATGTGTGCTGTCAAATTCTTTTGGAAAAACATGTTGGATAAGGAGAAATTGCTCGTAATAAGCAATTTCTTCTTTATTAAATACTTTTTCCCCACTACTAGCGAATTTTCCACCATTTTTGCAGCTTTTTAAATTGTCGTCCACCAACTTTTTTAATTTGGAAGTCTGATATTTGTCGTTTAGAAAAGAGTTAAGAGAGCGCTATGCGAGGGTATAAGATACTGTAACAGAAGACAAGTTTCGATATAGATTCACAGTCACATCATTTTCATAATGTGTTAAAAAATCTGCTGATGAAAACTGACATTTACTTACTTGTCCTGGTTTTCCTGAAGCATTAAATAAAATTTCTTGCGGCGACTTTGATGCTTTGCATCAACTTTTCTTGTCGGTGTTTGTTTGCATGATGAATTTTGAGCATAGGACATCTTAATGGGATTCGTGTGACATCGCCTTTTATTGCCAATGTCGTATGTATTCGGCGGCTATGAAAGGCGATGTTACACGAAAAGTCACCCATTAAAGGAGAGTATTTAGAATTTTACATCTCACCAAATTAAAAAATATATATATCACTGAAATTCATATGAAAAAATGATACAAATGATCAATAATTAAGATTCATAAAATAACATATTTTTTTTATGTATTCCCTCAAAAGGCTACGTAGCCTCTTAAGCTATTTTAAGATTTCGCGCCAAAAAAACAATAAAGCATTGTGGGAATGTCAAGTGACTGGCACGTGATTCATAACGCTTAAATTCCCTATCATAACAAACATGTAATAATTATTTTCCATAATGTCTTCTTCGGAACTTTGTTTGAAGCTTCTTCTGTATATTCCTGTATGTAAATGAGCGAATTGATCATCTAAAAATAGAATGTGTCTCCCGTTTGTGTCAACCTGGGCCGTAGTAAATTTCTTATTTCTCGTGTTGTCGGACGGTTTTCGACTCCGGGGTTTTATGAGTGAAAATTAAAAGGCTTTGGGGTATAAGGATGATTTTTTTTTGCACTTATGTTAAATTTTCGTCCCAAAATCTGAAGGGCCACCTTTAACCCATTACCAAACGGCAATATTTTAGACTGGTCCAAATTGAAAGCATTTGCAGACGACAAAATAAAAGTGACTGAAAATTTGAAATTTGTTTTGTGAAGGGTAGAAAACATTGTAGGAAAAGGAGAAAATGCTGGTTACCAGCATTTTCTCCTTTTCCAACAGTGTTTTCAAAAGGCTTCTTTCTCAGGGGCGTCAAAAGTAGGGATTGAGTGGTAATGGGTTAAGCCTTTAGCAGACGACAAAATTTCAGCTGTGTTCAAACTGAAAGCATTTGCAGACGACAATTTCATTGTGGCTCAAATGGTACAATTTTTATTTTATAGGATAGAAAACATTGGGGATAATAGAGAAAATGCTGGTTCCCAGAATTTTCTCCTTTCCCACACTGTTTTCACAAGGCGTCTTTCTCAGGGTTGTTAGAAGTCGGCATGGGGTGGTAAAGAGTTAAAACTACTAGTAGTTAAAATTGCTAATTATGTTATACATGTACTTGTACAAGACAATCTCAAGTTTTAACGACCCTTAGAACATATTTTTTACAAACATTGTAGGAATGGGAGAAAATGCTGGTAAGTAGCATTTTCTCCATTTCCAACAATGTTTTCTACCCTATCAAAGATGTACGCTGTTTTTGAGCCATGTTTCAATTTTTGTCTGCTAATGGCTTCTTTCGGAATAATTTATTAGTATCATCCCCAACTTTCAGCTGCAGGTCGAGCAAGAGTTACTCTCCTTGGAACTTATCGATTATCTGGTCCGAAAGGATTTCCGATAACGGCCTGTCATATAGGATTCAGAAGGAAAAATTTTTTGATCGACTAAAACACATTTTTCTTCCGAAATGTTTAAAATCTATAACGTCTTGAAGTATTCTGTAATATCTCTACTTTACTTCAATATAATTTTAATTCCTGTAGCAAAATGGGAAGTTACGTCCATTTTGATTTAAAGTTACTGACCCATTCTCCTTCTTATTTCTATAGAAAGGTTTAAGAAATTTGCTCTTGCGCCGTTTTTGACGCTAAATAACATAAAAAAGAATTGCAAGAAAAAAATCTATAACGTCTTGAAGTATTCTATGTTTTGTTGTGATTGTGATCAAAGTATTCGTTTACATTTGTTAAATTGAGATCTTGCGTCCATTTTAGTTTAAAAACGACACTATCGTTAATTTTTGTATAAAAATGCTGTATCGAGCTAAGTGAGATTTTAAGACTGGGTGAAAAGATTTAGCAACGGATAAAGGGAAGATAAGAACTGATGACATGATAACCTTGTCTGTATTGTTTTGTTAAACCTGCATCCTGTTTTTACACATTGTCCAAATATATAATGACTGTATTTATCATTTTTATACATGTACGTGTATATTATTTACATCAGTGAAAACTTTTAACCCTTTCCCAAACAAGCCCTTGTTTTTACGTGTCTGCAGTACAAGTCTTTTGCAAACAATGTGGGAAAAGGAGAAATTGCTCGTAACGAGCAATTTCTCCTTTTCCCACAGTGTTTTCTGCCCGTTCAGATAATTTTCTGCCATTGTTATGAAAGTTAAAATTGTCGTCTGCAAACTCTTTCAGTTTGGAAGAGTCTACAATTTGTCGTTTGGGAAAGGGTTAAGAGATTTGTAAAAACCATTATCTTCCCAGTATCGTCTTTTTTAATTCTTTCTCGGAAAATAATTTCAATTTAGTTAGCATAATTTTTTCTTAAATTGTATTTTCATTTATTTATTTATTTATTTTTGTCTTTATTTCTTAAGAAGATTGAATTTGTTGTACTATTGGATCAGTATAATACAATTATGCAGTCAATAGACCAGTAACAAACTGTACAAAATAAGCAGTCTGATCCTGGCCGAATCGATTTTATTTTGTGTCGAAATTCTTTTGAAAAGTTGACGTTGCAATATCAATATGTGACTGAAATCAGCAGAAAACAATTTGCGTTTTGGGAGTATTGATGTGACCCGTACAGCACACTCCCGAATTTCAACGGTCTTGCATAAAGGGGTACGGACAATTGCCCCTGCGGACAATTGCCCCTGGGACAATTGCCCCTGCGGACAATTGCCCCTGCGGACATTTCCCCCTGCAAAATTTGTTCACCTGGACATTTCCCCCTGAATTTTTAAAAAGCTTAAAAATGGTTTTTATTTTAATCGGAAATATTTCTGTTTGCTTTAATCTTTAAATTTATAGCAATTCCGTTATTATTTTGAAAAATTTAGTCTTATTTTAACAATATAACATGTGTGTTTTTTTTTTTAAATAAGTCTGTTTTATGGCATTTTTTATATAGATTTTCCGTTTGATTTTTAAATAGCTTCAAAATTGATGTTATTTAGACTAAAAAGTTGACTTTTTTTTTATTTGACTTTTTTTCATAGCATTTCATAGCAATTTCTTTATGATTTTTTATATAAGATGTGCAAAATGTTAGCTCTAACATAGAAATAACAAGCGTATCTTTGTTTCTTTAGAAATAAAACAAATTAATTTCAATTGATATTAAAAACTTTACTTTAATAGATCTACTGACTTAAATTTTTGAAAAAACTGAAACGGCGAAAAAATTCATCTACTTATAACTTATTAACTCTAAACTTCTGAGATTACAAATGATATCACTCAAAATCAAATGTAAGTTACAATCTGAAAAAAAATAACATCAATTAAAGTAAAAAAATAATGAATCAGGGGGAATCGTCCGCAGGGGCAATTGTCCGCAGGGGGAATCGTCCGCAGGGGCAATTGTCCGCAGGGGCAATTGTCCCAGGGGCAATTGTCCGCAGGGGCAATTGTCCTACACTCTGCATAAAACCTTTTGTAAACATTGTGAGAAAAGGAGAAATACCAATATCCAGTATTGTTTCCTTTTCCTACAATGTTTTATACTCTTTTAAAGTGAAGAATATCAATTTAGCTACATTTGATTTATTTTCTGAAATTGCTTTTTTTAAAAGTTGGCGAAGTCAAAAAGTTCTCCATATAGGAAAATGTTTTAAATTATTGACTTTTGAAAACACATGAGAGGGAGAAAATACATGTGATCAGATTGAAAATAGCGAGGAAATTTGAATATGTGAGCTGTCGCCATAAAATACTTTTGAAAATGCATTAATCATCATACATTTGCAAGTAAATAGCTAAAGAGAGAAGGCGTCAAATTGGACTTCCTTATACAAAATCTTGTTAAACTTGACTTTAAATACTTATAAATAATCTCATAAAAAAAAAATCTGATCTTAGTTTAAACATTTAGTTTTAATTTATTGAATATACTAACATCATTCATTTACAACAACATGTATTTCGAAAAGGATTGAAACGAAAGCACGAAGCTTATATAGTTCCTCTCCCTAACGAAGTCTGATTTTTTTCCTGATACATGTACTTTCTTTCCGATTACCCCGTATAAATGTATCAATGTATACCATTACGTAACACCAATCAAGATACCCGATAGGCGTCTTATCTAACAGTGAGACTCGGTCATCATCGGAGAACTCCGGCACAATGCAAACGATCAGGGAAAAAGAAAGAAAATACGATAGTTGCTTTAAAAAAGTGTAAAAAGGGCTAAAAATGTATTTTCTGAATGACTAAAAACTACGCCATATTAGAACAATAAATAAGCTTTCTGACTTCCCTGAAGATAATTTTGATTTTCCAACAATATTGTGCAGGCTGATTTATGTTTACCGTGTGCTCACAAAACCACTGACTTCTTGTAAAAAATGGCGAAATTATTTTAAAGAGAACTGACCTATTGAACATAAAGGTTAAAAAATATAATTTGTATACGGTTGGTTTGTTTATGATAGATCAGACGATACCAGTGTGGTCCGATCTACCAACACACTTTCCCCAGCCTAATATACATGTACGTACATGTATTTGTGACGACGCTATGCAAAACAATTACAATAAAATGCTGTGTGCTGACTATGTAATAGCTCTATGCTACAGGTTGGAAATTAATGTTTTCAAAAACATTGTAACAAGAGAAGCCTCTTCATAATATCCTTTACTTTGTGGGTAGCTATTCAGAAATATATCCTACCGAAGTATTTTTACTATTGTACCATTTTTGTTGATAAATCAATAAAAATATCAGAGATTGAATTCAAAATTATGATGAAAAAATCAGAGATAAAATTCCAAAGATGCAGTAAACATATGTGCTGTTACATTTCGAGCGTTCGTGTCGCGCTCCTCCCCCGGCTTTAGTCTCATCATAAGAAATTTGTACTGCGGATATTTTTCTTTTTTTTAACTCTTCAGGAACTGGCAATGTATGACAACACAATAAATATGGCTCAAATTATTCAATTTGTATCAATTAAGGCATGACAACATTGCTTGAAAAAGAGCAATTGCTGGTCAAAAGCATTTCTATAGCTGACCATAATTTTTCAAACGCGTGCTTTCGGTAAAATTTGAGGTAGATCGAATTGTAAGACCTGAAAGGAAAACAAATCCTACAAGTTTTGGTACCCCAGTAATTTACAACCCCAGATATCCCGCAGAGTTGTTTTCCAATAAATTGAAACCCTCTACACTCGAAGCGCGAAATTCGGGTTATAAGTGCAAAGGGTTTGCTGAGATCGCCAGTCAATATATAATTCCGTATGTGATCGATTTCACGGCCAAAAGGGATCAAACTCTCATAATTTAATTGGCTTACATAACGGTCAAATAACAGTTACCGGGTTTGATTTGCATGATAAAGTTGGCCATGTTAATGCAATTTAAACAGCTTGGGTCATATTAGCTGCCAGTGTACCTATGCATGCGTTTCTTGGCTATTTCCTTAAAGTCATGCACTGAATAACAATATTGCATGAATGATACGTGGATCAGAAAGAAGACCATGCTGGAAATTTAAACCAGCGATACCAACTTCAAGTCTTTGAGCTACAAACTCCTTTAAAGGGATCGGCAAAACTTTTATAAAGCTCATTATTTGACCAACAAGGATTTTGAGGTGTAAAACCTCAAAATTATACTAAAACAGATTTTCAGTACTGAGTCCTTTCAAGAATTTCGTAACTGTTACGGATTGATATGATAGAAAACATTGGTTAGAAGCACTTTCTCCATTTCCACAGATGTCTTTAAAGGCCTCTTGCACTGGGTCATAAAAACTTGGGATTGTTTTGGAAAGGATTAATATCATTTATTCAAGTCTTGTTTTCTGCCTGTGCTCATGTACTAGATTTTACCTTTATTTTAACCACAAACAAATGAGCTGTGCTTTGGCCAAACGGGGCTTCTTGCATCCTCATGATGGATTATACCAAGCAAGACATAATTAATTATTGATCCATAGACCGATCCTTCGATGTACAGAAAATTGACCAATAGCGAAAAGTTTCAGCCCAGGTCAGCCTGTGAAGACTGCACAGACTGACTGTCTGCACAGGCTGACCAAATCTGTACTGTTTGCAGATCGATTAAGGCACTTTTTTACTTTTTTTAGAGTCAAGTATGAAGGAAACCTGTGCAAAGAAAACGATAAGATCTGTAGCTGCCTAACCCGCTGCTTCAGTGTGTCAGCGCTTTGATTAATCTATTCATACTATTAAGTACTCCGGAGAAGGAATCAGCGATATGAGCCTGATTTGCATATAGGTCACTTAATTTACATATAAGCAAGCATCATGTACCTTATCAATGGCATCTTGTACAGTCTACTGCTTTGAAAGTGGACAGGTTCAAATTCGGACGGCAGGGATTCTGCGCTTTAAGTCAAAGTTGTCGTAATGATTGAATTAATATTCCTAGCAGTAAGAAGTTTTAACCTGTGAGGCAGTATTTGGCAACTGTGGAGTTTTTTTTTTGTTTACATTGAGTCTGGCTCAATCAGGATGCCTATAGACTAGCTTCGCTAGTCTAATCAAAGGACTGATAGTCCTGAGAGTCGCCTGTAGGGTAATGGGTTAGAAGTTTTCACCCTTTTTTGTTCAAATCTATTAAAAGCATACAAGATACAAAATAACTTAACCACAAAACAGTATTATATGCAAGCATATTTCTGAGTTGTCATCCTAAAATTCAAAATATCCGTATTAAAATTTACATTTAAAAAAATGTGGTGGAAATTAAAATTTAGGCACCAGGACTAGCTTTAATGAGTGCATCGTTTTTTATTCACAGACAACAACCCTTTACAAGTAAAGACCAGATTATCTTCTGGTATAGGATCTAGTGACATACTTTTAAACAAAAAATTCCCTTTTGCAACTCGCTCATATCTAATCTTAGCAGTCTGACAAAGTTTCATAAGTATTACATTGAACATAAATGGATTCTACAGCTCTATTACGGTTCCGTCTAATTTAACTTAATGACAACCTTAAAGCTTTTTCTTTTAATCCCAGGTGACCTATATTCAGTTTTGTCAAAGAAATTATTGAGACAAACAGCCAGGCAATTTCATGATCATTGGACTGAACTGTAGCCTTTGGAGCACAAACAAATATTTGACTCAGTGATCTACCTGTCCTTTGGAAATAATTTGTTTTTGTTGTTGTCCAGGTTGAGGTTTTGACCAGCAATGGACTCTATGAATGTGGCTGCTACAACTCAATAAAATCTATAACCCAACAGCATGATCATCAGCCTTATCATTTGTCTGCGTTTTATAACGTCTCAGGGATTATAGTGCTTCTACACCAATCGAAAATTGTCTATATGTATATTGCTTTGGTGTAAATTAAATGTTTGCGATTCGCTTTATTACCCTTTACAAAAACCCTTCACAAGATTACAAACACTCCAATAAAGAACTTGTTGTTTGAGTGGGTAAACACTGATCTGTTCTATTATATTTGAATTATAGCGGAGTAAAAAGTCAATTTCTGAGATTGCTGGTTGTTAGAACTGCGTAGTGTAAATTCAGATTTTGGCAGTTACAAAAGCACCTTTGCGTTCTAATACCCGCACTAATAAATTGTTGTTAAATAAATACTAGATCTAAGTTAATCGCTCATTGAAAAAAAAAAACAGCAGACTTTAAAACATTTGGCCTTCTTTATGAACGAAAACCAATTAAATATAGTAAATTACCAACCCTCTTTCTACATAGGTCGGTGCACGCTGAAAGTAAAGGCCGGTTCAGCGACTGATTCATAAATATGTAAATTCATAAAGATTTCCATGGTGCAAATGACGTTTATACGTCACGTGATTACAAGATCTATATTTGTCGCAAAGCTACATTCCGGAAAACACCTGCAAAGCGAGAACTTGGTACAGCCTAGAACCGTGTACATTGCATACGATGTACGATCTCTGGTGCACCTAGGATAAGGGTGTGCAAAGTATCTAAAGTCTAGATTAAAAAGCTGGGAAGAAGCAACGTGTAATAATGTCTAAGAAGGCAATGCAACCATTCAGTGTCGTTAAAAATTCGTTAACAAAAAATTAGCCTACTGTTGACATGTTAACTCGGCATCGCCTTTCTCTGTCTAATCATAGGTTGAGCGCTGAATTGAAATAAGGCTTGCAGTTAGGACTGTAAGATCGTAAGAGTTAGAGTGTACTTCTAATAGGTAATTATCGAACAATTTTCACTGAGAATTGTCCTCAAATAGAAGCAGAAAAGATGCTTGTAGTTGAAGATTTCTCAGCGTGTCCGCAGACTTGTTTAGTTCACGGCAGCTATTTTTACATATATACGTAATGCGCTATTTTTAGAGATGATGTCTTACACAGACATCATGCTAATGTGTACCCTTGTGGACGAAATGATTGTTTCAAAGGTTTGAACCGTTAAACAGCTCAGTCTTTATAGACATATTCATTATCACAAAGGCACAATTGTAAATTCTTTTCAACAGAAAAAAACTGGGTTGTTCACCGAATTATTAGAAAACTGTTTTATCTCGTAAACCGGAACTTGGGACAGGAAGCAGTACAAGGCCGGAGGTATGCTTACGTCACCCCATAGATCAAGACGATAACAATGAGAGCCTGTTTGCGTAGCAAACAGGCGACTCAAAAACGCAACCTCAACTATTGCTATTTCAAAGGTACTTTTGCGGGGATGCTCATCTTCTTTAAGGACAGTGTAGATTCAAGATTAGACTGCAAATTCTGAACATTCTGATCTTAATCTACACTCTCTATCAAAGTTTGTCCAGTCAATCTTAGCAGAATAATGGTTCAAAGAAACGCCAAATACTGTAAATTCAGGGGTAAAGTATGTTATTGTAAAAAAAATGGATGGATAAGAGGTTTCTGTGATAAAATCCTTGCACACTTTTTGATGGACGGTAAACGCCCAAAAATAGATAAAATCCACTAACACTTTACTTATAGGTAAAAGTGTTTGTCATTTGGCTGCAAAGCGCGATTCGCGGACTTTCTGCAGAGTGCAGACAGTGTATATAAAGATCAGACTGCACAGAACGTCTGCCTTATTAGAATTTGTTTTTCTTAAACAAATAAATATGAAGTAGCATTAAACCTTTCCCAAACAATCCCTGGTTTTTACGGGTCAGGAATAGAAGCCTTTTGAAAACATTGTGGGAAAAGGAGAAAATGCTGGTAACCAGCATTTTCTCCTTTTCCCACGATGTTTTCTACCCTATCATATAGAAAAATCATCTTTTTAACAACTGTTAATTTGTCATCTGCAAAATGCTTTCAATTTGGTCTGGTAACCAGCATTTTCTCCTTTTCCCACGATGTTTTCTACCCTATCATATAGAAAAATCATCTTTTTAACAACTGTTAATTTGTCATCTGCAAAATGCTTTCAATTTGGTCTGGTCCAAAATTTGCTGTTTGGGAAAGGGTTAATTGGATTTTTACTATCGGTATGAAGGTTTTATCTAACTTAATTAGCAGGACAAGGGTTAAAATATGTATGCTCACATAATTTTCTGCATACTTTGTTCATTTTGATGTGATCAGAGAAATAATGAGGTCAACCTCCGTCCTAACCGACTTAAAGTGGAGCCAGCGGCTCTTTTTGTTACCGACTGCAAGAAAAGAAGTGTCAGACCGGCATTTATTTATTTATTTATTTATTTATTTATTCATTTATTTATTTATTCATTTATAAAGAGATAAATCTTTCCCTTCTGATTTTGAACTACCAGTTCTAGTATTTGTTGTTATATCTACACCAAGGATGTCTCAACTGCTTTTCATCATCGCCAACAGAAGAAAATATTCTTTCACTTACATGCTTTAGAAGACAAATTTGGATTTTTTTGTTGAAAAAGGAAAGATAATCTCGTAGCTGGCCATTTAGTCTACAATCCCCAATAAAACTTTTAACCAGTATATATACTGATTCTAAGTGCTTGATTCTTTTTTGAATGATCACTAATGGAGAAGGCTTTTTGAAAACATTTTGGACTACAGTTCTTCATATTGGAGCTACATTGAGAGCCATTCTCCGGTTATTTCCCTTGATTCTTCTCCGATACTACATTGGTCCTGATATGGGAATTACTCGGATTAAATCTTTGGTTTTCCCAAGACAATATTTCAAATAAACTAGTAGTTAGATTGATTTACAAATGTATAATAATTATATAAGGAGTTCGTGGTTATTAAAACAGAATTTGACTTGAATTACATGTGTACTTTAAACAGACATCATACCGGTATATCATTATAATTATTGCAACATCCCCAAGGGAACCAAGGATAAAAACAAAGGAATACGGTAAAGGACCCATTATCTCCCGCTAGATGGCATTCTATAGATACTCATCTATCTAATTTGGGCATCCTGGGTACAGAACCGAACCACTTTCCTACGCGACAACCGTTACTTTGTATTTCAAACTAAAATAAACGTTTACTCAATAAAACGCTTCTTCGTGCAATTCACTCAGCTATGACCAGCAGTCTAGAGAAATCTGGAGCTAAAGCAGGTCTCATTTCTCCTCAAACATCTTGATAAAAGCTATATTCTACATGACTACCTTATAGAGCGTTATATTACAGTCAGCCCGCGATTAGGGCTGGTGATGCGTCATATAAGACAGTCGAATCTTCGAAGAATATGACAAGCGCAGACAACGGTAAAGGACCAAGTTGTTATTTGGTTACCTTCAGTCTTTATCTGGGAAGGGAGATAATTTAATTGACAGGAATACCCCCATTGATATATCGTTTCCAAAAGTTTAGAGTGTGGACAAGTCTAATAGCCTATGTCGTCATCTGGTAAATGGTTAAACTCTTTCCCAAAAGACAATATTTTAGATGGGTCTAATGTGAAAACACTTGTAGATGATGACATTTATAGGACATAAAGGATGTGATTTGTATCAGATAGTAGAGAAAACACGGTGGAAAAAGGAGAAAATGCTGGTTACAAGCTTTTTTTACCGTTTCCCACAGCCTTTTCAAACGGCCTACATTTCAGTTTTAGTAAAACTCGGGATTGTGTTGTAAAGGTTTAATTCGTTTTACATGGATATTGCCCCAGCCGTATTAATAAATTAACTCTTGAACTGACAAGAAAATTCAAGATTGGTCAAAACCAAAAGCGTGTGCAGACAACAAATTTACTGTCACACAAAACATATTTTGTCTTTGCAATGGTAGGGAACAACGTGGGAAAAGGAAAAGATGTTGGTTACCAGCATTTTCTCCTTTTCCTTCAACGTTTTCAACATCCGTTTTCCTTTGGGTAATTGAGTGTCGGATGTTTTTGGTAAAGGGTAAAATCCAGGGCGTTCTGGAATGCTTTGAAATCAAGATAATTATTGCCTCAGCCTTTTGCCTCTTATACTGAATGACGGAATTAGAACGTTGCCCAGATTGAAAAAAAAATCTAAATTTTGCAAATCCTTGGGAAAGAGGCACTTCCTAGACAACAAATGACTTAAGGACGTGACATACATTTTTGCAGTCTCATTTTAACATACTTTTGACCATGTATGCAAAATTATCCGCAAAAACATCCGCTGCACGGCAAAAATAGGGTATTTCATAGATTTACATAAGTATTAAATTTTCAGTTTTTGCTCTATAGAGAAAGTGTTCACGCGTAAAATTTCAATACTTTTAACATGCCAACTAAAGTAAGTGCGCATGCTCTGTAGTGTTTATTCACTAGTTTTTGTATGGTAGCATTATACAAGGACGAATAAAGTTACCACAATCGTACTCAGGGGTCAAGGACGGCATGCAGAATGAAAGTATCTTAAACCTGCAAATGTATTGTTAATTTCCAGAATCTTAGTATCGTATTGTTGATCGGAAGGAAAAAACATACAATTGTACGAACGAACGAAGGGACGATTGAACAAATGTACAAACAACATATGGGTACCATAGGCCCTGGCTCTCCTGAGTAGCCTGAAGATATCTCGGATTGATAAAGCTCAACTGGCTCTCCAGTGTAGCCTAAAGATATTTTGGATTGATAAAGTTAAAGACATCCTGGATGTGATGATGGATACATCATTGTTAGTAACCTACTTTTTCGTCTAACGTGACCTACTTTTAAACTTGTTTAAGATATTCATGAGTGTCAGACTGAAAGTATGACCTCTAAAGACACAAAGGACATTTTGCAGACAGATACACATTCTGACTAATTTTCAAAAGTAACAGACTGAAAATGTGGCTTCTAGAGTGCACTCACGATCACAGTTTAAAGAAACTGGCCCCAGCGACCTATTTCTTTTAATTGATATGACTCAATTCAATTCGTCTGAAATGTCATCAAGATAAACATTATGATTAAATTGTATGAGTTTCAGAATGAAAATATGGCCACTAGAGTGTACAAAAAGGGGTTTTCTTTTAGACAGATTTGTCCCGTTTACCTACTCTTCAAGCCTCCTAGGCTCAATTGCCAACTTGCCTCAGATATCACCAGAGATAACCTTATGATCTATGCTCAATATAATTTCAAACATGTCTGAAATAACATCAAGAGAAACATTCTGGCCAAGTTTCTTGTGAATCGGACAAAAATATGGCTTTTAGGGTGCAAACGTTTTTTGTTTTTTTTTCTAAGATTTGACCTAATGATCTTCTTTTGACCCTATGTGACATAATTTTAAACTTTTACTCCATACATGAATCACCAAGAAAAACACTCTGAGCAAGTCTTATGCCTGTCAGACTGAAAATGTGGTCTCTAGAGTGCACACAACATTTTTCTAAAATTTAGTACAGTGATTTACTGACGTACTCTTTGGTTCAACTTTATCCGAATTCAAAAGTCTTAGCGACATCAACAAGAAAACCATTCTGACAGAGTATAAACCCAAAGACCAAAACTTGCCTCTAGAGTGCACACAACACTTTCAACGATTTAACCTAGTAACTCTCTCTTTACCCCATGTGACCCATTAATTTATGATCCAACATTACCCAATTCCAAATACATGTAATCTGAAATATCATCTAGACTAAGTTTCATTAGTATTTTCTTTTTTACCTTTTCTACCTTTTCAAAGACAATTACCATCATTTGAACCAAATTTTATTTGTCAACAGCAGCACTTAGAATATGGACAAGTCTAAACTGTGGTCGTGCGGTAGCAAGTTTAACTCATTACCACACGTCAAAATTTAAACTAGTCCAAATTGAACACATTTGCAGACGACAAAATGAAAGTATCTGAAAATTTGACATTTGTCTCCCGCAGGGTAGAAAACATTGTGGAAAAAGGAGAACATGCTGGTTACCAAAATTGTTTCCTTTTCCCACAATTTTTTTAAAGGCTTTTTTCTCAGGGTCTTCAAAAGCAGGGATCGTGTGATAGGTTAACACTTTTACCCTGGGTAAGCAATTAACAAATACAAATAGATATAAAGATTCTTCTGTACATATTTATTTTTCAATATAATTTGATGCTTCTTTCAATAGTGTTTTATCATATACTTGTCATGTTCTGTGAAGACGAGGTTTAATGCATCTGCAAAAAGTATCGGCCATTGTGCGCAGTCTGACCTGGGTCGACACTTTTTGCTTTTGGTAAATTTCCACCTGTCCAAGAACCATTTTGCCTCATGATTCTACCAATTGTTGGACAAAATGAATTTTATTGATCCATAATAATAAGAACTTGCTGATCTGCGTGGTATAAAACAGCACCACGGCAGATACAGCAAAACCCCTTCTGTCAGAAACATTGCCTATATACGTGACATCTCACTACAACAGCTAATTCATGCAAGTGTTTCAAGTGTTCCTCAGGTACAACACTGAGACCTCTTCACGCACTGTTTTAATATACATATTATCTACTTCATTTTACCTGATCTAGGTCAAAATCATTTACATAAAGTAATATTCTATTTTACCCTCGGAAATTCCTCCACATATGTGCCAAATGGTCACGGAAATATTTTGTGCGGCATACGCCAATCATTTGGCAAATGACAACTTTTCATGAACTGAACATGAATTTTTTTTCCGCAACCTCAGCCCCATGGTAATTCAGATAATCTGCGATACAAGAGTTTAAAAAGAAACAATCAGTCCAAACTTTTCATGGATACTTCTCCCTTGTTTATGGCCGAACTTTTTTTAGATTCAATAGGTTTCAACCAGTTCATGAGAATATAAAATTGTAACGATGTGGAGAGCTCCAGATAAGAGGGGGTGATGGTATTTTAAATCCATTATTTCTCTTCCAAACGCTATGTTGTGGTACTCACTACAATCGTCTCGATGAAACTATTCAAATGAGTACCGACAGCATAGGGTTTAGTGGAGAATTATTACTATTTTCAATTTTGAAATAAAAATTACTCCTTCTGTCTGGAGCTCTAAATGTGTGTGTTTAACGCTTAAACAAGGTAAAAACTTACAGGCGGGCGGAAGGGGACTAATAAACCGACGATGAAACTGGCCACCCCTTGCCATAAACTAAAATGTGAGCAGGAATGCATTAACCCATTACCACACAATCCCTACTTTTGACGCCCCTGAAAAAGAAGCCTTTAGAAAACATTGTGGGAAAAGGAGAAAATGCTGGTAACCAGCATTTTCTCCTTTTCCCACAATGTCTTCTACCCTTCACAAAACAAATGTCAAATTTTCAGTCACTTTTACTCTGTCGTCTGCAAATGCTTTCTACTTGGACAAGTCTAAAACGCTGTTGTTTGGTAATGAGTTAAATAACCCGACGGTGAGACTGGCAACGCCTTGCCATAAACTAAAACGTGAACCGGTTCTTGTTGACAATGATTGTTTGTTATTTTGTATGATAGCTTTAACATTATTTCAGTTACATAGCGGAGGCCAGACATCGCCTCTATCTACCCTTTTCTTGTCTATTCGCACGTCTACCTCGTACAATATCTTCTCCTAGCCAGTGGCTGCTTTTCCACATAAGTATTGTCTACACGATGTTCGAGAGGTATAGATCATGTCGCAAATGACTATAATAAATTCACGCGGAGAAGTTGGCCGCGCGGGAGAATCGAACCAGCCTCCCATGGTTTCAAGCCCTGTATAGCCACTGGGCTCGATGATAATGATGATGATGATGATGATGATCCAAGCGGAAATATTTGAAAATATAAAATGGCGATAAAATATATGCAAATCAATTATTATAAAAAGAAGTATTTTAACAAACCTTCTTTGTGTGTACTTCTTCCTGTTTGAGCAAAGAAGACTTGTACTAAATACAATTAACACCCGTAACGTTGACTGCCTTCAGAATACCTTCTATACATCATATGTGTCATATTTATACTGTGTTGTATAAAAAATCTAGGGATGAAACCCTTAACTTGTTACCATATGATACTTTGAACCTCTCTAAATCCAAAGTATTTACTCCGAAACAGTAACTTTAAGCTCAAAGTGTGAAAACTGCCTTTGAAAGGGTTGAAAACATTGCGGGAAAAGAAGAAAATGCAGGTAACCTGCATTTTCTCCTTTTCTTACAATGTTTTTCAAAGCCTTCTGTCTCAGGGTCGTTAAAATTTGGGATTGTTTTGAAAAGAGAATAGATTCAGATAGACTCAATTGACATTTTAATTGGTGAGAATGTCGCACTTGTAAACGTTGCGATTTCATGATTATATTAGTCAGAACATTTAACGAAAGATTTTGACCTTTTATTTATCAATATCTTGTGCAGCCCAATGTTGGAGCACGAGGTCCAGGGAAACAATGATTTAAGTGTTCTAATACCCCCATTCCACTAGGCCGCGATCTGCGGCGCTCTGTGCGCTCATATAGAGCGCCGTAGATCGCCTCAGATCGCTGCCGGATCGGTGATTATGAAGACCATCCCGCTCAGATAGCAACCGGATGACGCTCCGCTGGCGATCAAGTAATGACCCTTGAGATTCGATAGCGATTGAACTGTACACATGATCGTAGCCTCGCTAGGAGTTGAGACCTTGTACGACCTGTTTTTCGCTCCGGTAGCTACCCGACCATACCGTAGTTAAAAGTTTTGACCAAAGAATTAATTCTACCAACACCTGGTGGTTTCCAAATGTGAATTGATGATATGATGACTTTCTTGGATTAAGGTCCCTCCATGCTCAAGGCATTTACATGGTATGGACAATTAGAGAGAAAGGGTCGGATACAAGGAAATCTGGGTACAAGCCCCAAGCTCTTCTTCAAATAGACTTCCCTGGTTCCTTAACTTGCCCAGTTTATAACACCGATGCACTCGACGCTACCTCTGGGTTCCAAACCAGTTCACCTCTAGTTGGATGGGAAACACAAGGTGTCTCAGAAAAGTCTCAGTTTGGCCGGGTATCGAATCTTGGGCCTTAGGATTGACAGTCCAGCATTTTGCCACTGCCCTGAAATGATGATGGCCGAGACAGACACTCATTTACATAATCCCCCAATAGCGCGATCGGAGCGCCATCAAATCACCACTTGATCGTAACGGAGCGCCATCAAATCACCACTTGATCGTATCGGAGTGCCATCATATTGCCACTTGATCGTAACGGAGTGCCATCATATCACCACTTAATCGTATCGGAGCGCTATCATATCGCCACTTTATCACAACAGAGCGCCTCTGCATCTCTAACGGTCGCTATCGAATCACATAAGAGCGCAATGACCGACATACTGGCGCACATTTTGCGCTCTTGAGCGATCCGATAGCGCGCCAGTTACGATGTTTACATTCAAGTTGCGTTTGATCGCCACGATCGCCACGGATCTCTGTGCAGGGGAGTAGACTGGTTGCGATCTTGGCGATATTGGAGATCCTTTAAAGATCTGTTAGCGTGCTCGGCGTTCTTGGCGCTCTGCATGGCGATCTACGGCGCTCTGTGAGAGCGCCGTAGATCGTCGCCTAGTGGAATTGGGGTATAAGGGTTCTTAAATAGCAAATATACCCATGCAGAAAATACGAAGTTGACTGTTTTTTAAACCTATCACATATTGCATTTGTTTAGTCGTTTTCGTATCAGTTTCAATATCAAGTTTTTCAGTACGGCCTTTGTCGTACATTTGTCCATGAATTCTTTGCATGAATATGAATATACGAATATGAAAATGATATCAGGGTATTGATAGTTCAGTAAAACATTGTTCTATTTCATCGTTTTATAGTTTAAAAGTTACGTAATTACAGACATATCAGTGCAAACGCACTTCTAAAGGCCGATCGGTCGGTCCATACAGCCATACTGTGCACCCATCTATCCATCCGTCCATACATCACTGCGTCGTACATTCATCCATCCATTCATGTATAAAAGATGATATCCTCTTCTTGAAAAATGTAACTGTTAACTATAATGTACACGAGCTTTCGGGGCGGTACAACCGCCTTCTTCTAGTGTGATCCTGTGATCACAGGATCACACTAGAAGAAGGCGGTTGTAGCGCCGAAAGCTCGTGTACATTCATGTATACATTCTATGCACCAATATGTCCCCCCATGCATGCATTTCTACAATGCACACATCCATGCATGCATTTATCCATACAGTATATCTATAGATATCAATCCATACAAACCTCCATGCGTCGTACTACATATGCACCAATATGTCCACACATGTCCATCTGTGCATGCATTCCCACATCGCACACATCCATGCATGCATTTATCCATACAGTATATCTATAGATATCAATCCATACAAACCTCCATGCGTCGTACTACATGTGCACCAATATGTCCATACATGTCCACATGTGCATGCATTCCCACAACGCACACATCCATGCATGCATTTATCCATACAGTATATCTATAGATATCAATCCATACAAACCTCCATGCGTCGTACTACATATGCACCAATATGTCCACACATGTCCATCTGTGCATGCATTCCCACAACGCACACATCCATGCACGCACTTACCCATACAGTACATTTATCCGTCAACCGATCCGTCCATCCCATCAATCGATGCTTACAAACTGGGGCTGGTTGGTAAGTTATGAGCCTCACATGTAACGTTGTAATTTTGGCGGACATATTGCTTTAGTTATTCATATTACCTCATTCACTATATACAATGTACACGTTATCCAGCAATGTTTAACTCTATACCAAACGACAAAGTTTGCGACTGGTCCAAATTGAAAACATTTGCAGACGACAAAACAACTGGGACAGAAAAATTGAAATTTCTCCTGGGAAGAGAAGAAATCATTGTGGGAAAAGGAAAAAATGGTGGTTACTAGCATTTTCTCCATTTCCGACAATGTTTTTAGAAGTCTTATTTCATGAAAAGTCGGGGTTATGTGGGAAAGGTTTAATGGTTTCGATACTACTTCTAAAGAAGTCAATTTCTAAACTATTCAGAAGGTAATCCACTTCATACATGACATCATCATCTGGCCGAAAAAGTGGGTACTGGAAATAGCCTTTTTGAATTTTGGAAACAGTTGAGAGATAATGTGGCGAGATCAGACAATTAAGGCGGATTTATAATCAATTCCAAGCCACAGTCGTTAATGGCAGCCATGACAATGACAGACTTGTGAACAGGTGCATTGTCACGGTGGAACGACAAACCTTTACTAAGTGTTTAATCTGTTCCTTTAACTGTGTAAGTAGTGATACATAATATCTGCATATGATTTTTTATGCGCCTTTTGGATGTAATCTGCGACCAGAGAACCATCAGAATCCTAGAAAACCGAGGCTATAGCCAGTCAGGGGCGTAGCTAGCCCGTCAAAAAGGTGTAGGCCAAATTATACCGATGGTGTTTATCATTTATCACACATTCCCGATCTTGACGACCTTCAAGGAAAAGGACTTTTGAAACATTGTGGAAACTGGAGAAAATGCTGGCAATCAGCATTTTATCCTTTCCCACAAAGTTTTTTTTTATGTAGAAGAAAATATTTCTAATTTCTGTAATATTTAATATGTTGTCTGCAAATACTTTCCCTTTCAACCATTCTTAAATTCTGCAGTGCGGTTAATAGGGGTACGAAGGGTAGAGAGAGCGTTGTAGAATTTTCGAGTAGGGTGTGAAGGATCTTATCTCCAAAAAATTATTGGGTTTTAGAAGCTAAAAGCTCTTCTTTTTTGGAGGGGAAAGTATATGCAACTGCGTTTTTTGCGTACAGGCAGCTATGACTCTGCCAGTCTATGATTTCTTCGGCGCAGATGAACCAGGAAGCTTCCATTCTTTTAATTTTTTGTTTGGCCTCTATGATGAAATGGACACATGTTTCATCCATAATCACAAACCTCTGCAGAAAGTTGGTATGGTCTGCTTCTCAGATAAGAAAGCGACAAAGGCCGCCTGGTGTGCTTCAGAATAGCTGTCAGAAGTCTGGGTACCCAACGAGCTGAGAGCTTTTTCACTGCAAGATCTCCGGAGATGACATAACGAACTATACTGGCAATATATCGCACTGTAATTCGCCTGTACAGCAGTTACAGCAGTATTGACTGTCTCTGGCGTTGCAACAGTGATAGGCCTTCCAGGAGGAATATCATCCTCAAAGCTCAAAGTTGAAACTCTACCACCCATCCTTACACTGCAGCATATGAAGAGACATCAATCCCTAGTGCTGATAACATATAGCTTGCAACACGCAAAAACAGGACATCCGGATATCTGCGTAAAGTAGGCCTATCGTCTCGGATCAGCTTGCGCACTCTGCGCAGGGTAACCCGAAATGACACTTTCCTTCTCTATGTACTTGTCTGTTTTGCAAAAGGCTATTGAGGAACAAAATCTGAACAAGTCGTAAAGTGCCGTCTCGGATTAGACTGCGCGGACTGCGCAGGCTGATCTGAGACGACACTTTACCCAAATGTCTGAAATAAAATACTGAATCATTGCTCTTTAGTTCATTTTGCTATAGTCACTTGCCTTACAAGTACGCATTAACGTGCTCTCTGTTGGACATAAACTCCCAAATAGGACCAGTCTTCGAGAACAGACAGGAAATAGTTCGGCTGAAAAGGGACATCCCCTTTGAACTTGTATGCCAGTCCTTGTAAACCCGTCCATCATGCACCCTTCTCCAACTTCCTTTTAGAGTCACATCCAGCCACTTGCTGCATAAACCATAAAAAATAAATAAAAAAAAAGGTTTGTGCATCCTATTTTGTTGCAAAATATTTCATAATTTAATTATAAAACGTCGATTGCATCTCAAGTTTGAAATTAAATTTTAATATACACGAAAACGGAAGCAAAAACCGTTTTGAATTGCGTTTTATGTTTATTTCAACAACATATCAGTCATAACATTTCATGTGTTGATGTTGTGCCAGGTTTTATGAGATTGAAACTCTGTAGTAGTGCTGCAGTGACTTCGTTGTCTGCACATGTTATATCCTTCGAATGCCATCTAGCGGGAGATGATGGCAGTGACTGGATCAAGGGAATCGTGATTTGTGGTATAGAAACAGGTGTCTCCTGGGTGGGAACTCCAAAATATACCGAAGAATATTCTCGGCTTTATTCTCCAAAATTTTCTTAACTTGAAAGTAACCCAAGTTTTGATTGCCGAAAGTATTTGCGTTACTTTCAAATTTAGAAAATTTTACAGACTTTCCCTGAAACGGGGCTAAGAAGCACCATAACCTTTTACTGCACAATCCCGACTTTTAACCACCCTTAGAAAGAAGCCTTTTTAAGACTTTATGCGAATAGGAGAAAATGATAGTAAAGGAGAAAATGCTGGAAACCGGCAGTATTTTCTCTTTTTCCCGCAATGTTTTCTACCCTTTCCAAAGCATTTTTTTTCGTGTGCAAATACTTTCAGTTTGGACTACTAGTATAAAATTTTGGTAAACAGTAAAACGACTTAATATGTAGGGTTGGATTTGCCCTTAACCCTTTCAGTGGTACAGGTGAAAACAACGTGTTTGTGGACAATATAGATCAAAGATCAGACTGTACAAAACGTGCATTCTGATCTCGGATCTTTATCGCCCTCTTGTTTAATCAAACCTGTTAAAAAACAATCTTTTTGGATTTCAGGGATTTGAATTTATAGCTGTTAAACGAGGTCGAGCTTATAATTGACGTTTAAATATGGAGACGTGTATAATTGAACCATACTGTGGAAAAGGGGGGGGGGGGTCAAGTGCATCTCGGCGCTGCTTTTTAACAAGCAAAATATCTCATATCTAACTCATTACCACACAATCCCTACTTATGACGACACTGAGAAAGAAGCCTATAGAAAACATTGTGGGAAAAGGAGAAAATGCTGGTGACCAGCATTTTCTCCTTTTCCCACATTGTTTTCTACTCTTCACAAACAAATTTCAAAATTTCAATCACTTTTATTTTGTCGTCTGCAAATGCTTTCGATTTGGACCAGTCTGAAATGTTGTCGATTGGTAAATGGTTTAAAGATTCATAAAACCCCATTTTGTCCAACAATCTGGGGGTAGAATGATCCTTGGACATGCAAAAAGTTTACCAATAAGAAAAAGTCTACCAATAACAAAAAGTTTACCAATAAGAAAAAGTCTACCAATAACAAAAAGTTTACCAATAACAAAAAGTTTCGGATCGGGTCAGCCTCTGCAATTTGTGCAGGCTGATTTGGGTCGATACTTTTCGCAGATACACTAAACCTCCTTTTTTTGCAGTGCTTGGCCCATTATTTTATTATATCTGTGTAATTGAAAGTTTCTCTCACCCAATTTAATTTCATTTCACCCTTTACCACTCGGCAAAATTTAAGACCTATCCAAGTTGGAAGCATTTGCAGACGACAATCTCATAGTGGGTCAAACAATGTAATTTTTCTTTGATAGGGATTGTGGGAAAAGGAGAAAACGCTAGTTACCAGCATTTTCTCCTTTCCCCACAATGTTTTCAACAGGCTTCTCTCTAAAGGTTGTAAAAAGACGTCATTGTGTGGTAAAGGGTTAATTAAGCATTTCGCTGGAGTGTCCTTGGGCAAACACCTCAGAGCCCTAGCCTAGAACGTGTAAAATTTTAGGAAATACGTATAGATATGCGAGTTGTCCTCTTGATATGACTGAAATAATGGTGAAAGCGGCGGAAAACACCAATCATCAGTCACAATCATTCATTGAAGAAATTTTAAAAAAGGGGTAAAACTTATCAAACCATGAAATCAGTACATACCTCACCTTGACATTGACCTGAAAATCTCTAGATCCTCACACAATGTCATGTTTTTAACTCTTACCCTACTAATTTACTAAAATGAACATTTCTATTCGATAGTAAAAATCCAAAAATTGCTATTTACAAGTTGTATTTTGAGGAATGAGATGTCCTTACCGGACAGTGTAGATGCAAGATCAGACTGTGTTCTGTGAAGTCTGATCTTGATCGACACTACGTTAAAAGTCAGCGAGTCGCGCTTAGCAGCCTCAGAGTTTACTATTAACACATGATGAAGTTTTACACGATAAGGAAAAAAAATTCTGGATGCCAATATTTTCTTCTTTTCTCACAATGTATTCAAAAGCTCTCTTTTTCAGGCACGTAAAAACTTCAGACAGTGTGGTAAAGGATTAACTCTTAACCAAATGACAAAATTTTAGACTGTTCCAAATTGAAAGCATTTGCAAACAACAAAACAAAAGTGAATAAAAAAATGAAATTTGTTTAAGGAAGGGAAGAAAACATTATCGGAAAAGGAGAAAATTCTGGTTACCATGCAGCATTTTCTCTATTTCCCGTAGTGTTTTCAAATCTGCTTTTTTTTAAAGACTTTTATTTCTGCTTTTTTCTCAGGGTAGTTAAAAGTCAGTATTGTTTGGTAAAGGATTGAATTAGTGTTGTTACACCTTTCCTTACGATGGTTGACACTAATTGCTTTGGCAGACGAGATTTATCAAGATCAGACTGCACAGAATGTCCAGATGGATTTTCACCCATGTTATCCCCCATTTCAATCTGTATTTTCACTAAAATGGACATTTTCTTCACAAAACGCGGAATTCAACCCTCAAAAGATGAATTTATCTAATCAGCTACCTTCAGTTTTCAAAATTTATACCTCTTTGATTAACGTAATCTTAACACAAAGACAGTTGTTAGGCTTCGATATGGAAAATATTACGTCCATTGCAGGAAATGTAGAAACGCCACTTTTTTGCTAGCATTTGTTATGTCCCGTTTGTGATTTGTTTCTGCCCTATTTTCAAATAAAGTGTATAATTTAAAAAAAATATTTATGAGGTTCTCAAATGTTATGGCGCAGCTCTTTTCAAGCATTCATGCGTTACTTAAAGGTCGTTTTATGTACTAAAACCAAAATAGAACATCATAAATAAATCATAGATCCGGGTAATTTTGCGTCAAATATTGTTCATTAACCCTTTATCACACGATTTTTCTTTCAGAATTTTCTAAATAGTTTGACAAGTTCAATATGGCTCAAAAGACGATTTCTTTCTATAAAATTGGAAAAGACATTTTGGGAAAAAGAGAATATGCCGAGATTTGTTCTCGTTTTCCCAGGATATTTTCTAGAATTTTGTCAATGTCGTTATCTAAACTCGAGAATTGGGTAGTAAAGGTTTGACCCTAGACCAAATAACCACAAGTCTTTTCGAACCTAAGTAAGGTGACTTTTGAAAACATACTGGGTTGTGACGAAATTCTGATAACAAGACTTTCTTTCGACGTAAAATGTTGTCGATCTTAGATTTACACCAATATTTGTCGTCTGCAAATCTATATCATTTGAATTAGCCCTTAGGCTGCCAAGCGCGACTCACTAACCTTTTGCGGACAGTGTAGATATAAGATCAGACTGCACAGAACGTGCAGTCTGATCTTATATCTACACTGTCCGATAAGATATTATTCTCGAAATCATAACTTTTGAATGGCAGTATTTTGGGTTTTACCATCGAAATGGAAATTTCACTTCAGTTATTTAGTAGGCTAAAGGTTAGGTATATCTCACTATTCTTCGGGTAAAGAGAAAAATGCTCTTATACAATGTGCGTCGGAGCTTACGTAAATCACGTCTCAAGTGCTTACAGGTGAGACATTGTGGTAGCTGTAGGTCAGTCACGTAGTTTCTAGCAACACTTCGGTTTTCATTAACCCTTTACCAAACAACTGAATTTTGTATCGGGCCAAAATGAAAACATTTGCTGTCAACAATTGAAATGCAGCTCAAATGACGATTTCTGTCTATGATAGGGTAGAAAGCGTTGTGGGAAAAGGAGAAAATGCTGGTTACCAGCATTTTCTCCTTTTCCTACGATGTTTTCAAAAGCTTCCTTTTCTAGAGTTTAAATTCCAGAACATACTATATGGAATAATGCTACCGGTTTAATCTTTACTTTTTTCGTCGACAAATGCAGATGCTGAAGGGAGGATTCTGTTGAAAGAATATGGGGTGGGGTTTTTCAAGGAGAATAGTCCTAAAAAAGAGGAATAAAGTACGGTAAAACATCACGGCGGGGTATCACGTGACACAACAACAACAACAATGACCGATATTTGAAAATATTCCCCGACTTCAGGTAAGAAAATCTTCAATAATTCCCTTAATACATGACCGATTGAAATTTGGTTTGAAGCAGAGAAGGCGGAAGGACTCCAGGGATTTGCTTGATGTGTTAGATTTTTTAAACAACACCTGATAAAAAAGTTACTGACGAGCAAAAAAAGTTATTGACGAGCAAACAAATTATCCAGGGTAAAATACTTGTTTGCTCGTCAATAACTTTTTTATCTGGTGTTGTTTAAAAAATCTAACACATCAAGCAAATCCCTGGAGTCCTTCCGCCTTCTCTGCTTCAAACCAAATTTCAATCGGTCATGTATTAAGGAATTATTGAAGATTTTCTTACCTGAAGTCGGGGAATTTTTTCAAATATCGGTCATTGTTGTTGTTGTTGTGTCACGTGATTCCCCGCCGTGAAACTTTGGTGTTACGAGTCTCGGACATACGAAAACCCTGCATTTTTTCGTGGAATTCCGAGAGTCCCGGCAAAAACGTATACGAAAATCGTTTTTGTCCCTAAATTGCTGAATTTTCGAAATGGACCTTTTTAAAATTTTTATACCAATCAAGGCCTGGCTTCTCCCTATAGCAGTTGTTAGGTATCGCATTTAAACCGTGATGAAGCCATGCATGAAGGAGTGGTCTCCCATAACAATGGCATCTTTCTAGAACTAGAGGCGCTTGAGCGCCTGTATCGCTCCACAGGCCTGATTTTTCTGTAACGGTGAAGAGAAGTTTTTAACAATTACCATTCAATCCTGCATTTTAGCTACCAACTTAAGAGAAAAAGCTAAGACAAAGATTGCGAGAAAAGAAGAAAATAATGGTCACCAGCATGTTCTTAGTTTTCCACCATAATTTCTACCCTTTTTGATACAACTTTTACTAATCTGAAGCTATATTATATTGTCTGCAACATCTTTCAATTATGAGCAGTTACAAAATTTTTTCATCTGGTTATAGTTAAAGAGGGTCTTGTCACAAACCATTTTGGGTGGGGAAACATCTAAATATAGAAAACTAGGTCACCAGGATTAACATCCCTTCTGTCCACTTTGCACTTGTAGGTCACCAGTAGGTCAACAAACCTTTACCAGAACTAATAAAAGTGCAGAGGTTCTCTTGTTTTATATGGAAAGGACTATGGATTATGTAAAGCAACCCTCTTTAACCCTTTACCAAACAACAAAATTTGGGATGTGACCAAATTGAAAGCATTTGCAAACGACAAATTAAACATTGATGAAATGATGATTTCTCTCTTTGATAGAGTAAAAAACACTGAGGGAAAAGGAGAAAATGCTGATTACCAGCATTTTCTCCTTTTCCAACAGTGTTTTCCAAAGACTTCTTGTCTTTGGTTGATTATGAGTAATTTCACCTGTCCCAAAGTGAAAGCAACAATGAAATCCAATGAATAGTTTGAGAGAAGATATTTTTCAAAGATTTTACTTTATACCATAAAAGGAAAATGAGTCTCCCATAACAGCCATGTTTTTTGACGGATCATTTCTTTTTTAAGGAATTCTGTAAACCTCTACCTAAAGAACATTCCTGCAAAATAACAATGCTATCCAATTAGCGGTTGGGGAGGAGAAGATTTTTAAAGGTTTTTTACTTAAGTTGCCATGGCAACCAGAATTATTCATGGAACACCATTATTTGAAGGAATTTGAAAGAGGACCACCTAAGGAACATTCCTGTGAAATTTGGTAAAAATCCAGTCAGTAGTTTCTGAGGAGAAGTTTTTTAAAGAAAAAGTTTACTGACGGACGAATGAACGGACGGACAGACGGACGCACGACGGACACAACGCCATGACAATAGCTCGCTGACCTTCGGCCAGTGGAACTAAAAATGACATGCAAAACATATTTCTGTCATTACAAACACAAAGACACCCCCCCCCCCCCACACAAACACACAACAGAATGTGGACTTTTTGAAATTGGGAAGTATAAACAAGCAAAGAATAGCTATATATTACACTCTATATGCATAGTGAGTATATTAGAAACTTTATAAACAAAAAACAAACATTTTGAAACAAGACAGAAAAAATCCATATATCATGGTTTTTATCATAGAAATCTCACATATGAGTTCACTGGTTGAATATTCTTAACTCTTTACAAGCAGAAAAAGTTTTAAAATCCTCCAACATGGAAGCATTTGCAGACAACAAATACAGCTTGGTGGGATTCTATATATATGTATATAGTTAAAGGTTGATAATAATTAAAAAAGGATTTCAAAACATCCTTAGAATGAGATGTCATCTGATGAGAGTTAAAAGATTATTCTATATATCTAGAAACAAAAACAAATACAAATGAAAAGAAAAAAAGTACCCTGTGGAAACGACAATTTCCAGTCAGTAAACCAACATATTAGTGCCACTTCCAAGAACCAAACTCGCCAACCTTTAGAAGCTTTATTCCTATTCTATCTTAGAGGAAAACCTACTTGACACATCTAAGCAATTTAGATAGCTAGCCTGTGTCAAATGTACCATTTCCTCTAATTCTTAAGGATTTTCTAGCTGCAAAAACAACAAAACCTCTAAATGGCTAAACCAAATGGTTTAGCCATTAAGAGGTTACATTGCTTTCTAAATCTCATGTAAAAATAAGAATGAAATTAAAATGTTGGTGAACAAAGATCCAAATCAAAAGGCTGTCTTGAAATGAGATCAGAAATTAGTTAACAATGCAGATCACAGATTACACTGCACAAAGTGCACAGTTTGATGCTGATCTACGCTGTTCACTAAAACTAACTGAAATTACAGTCATGATTGTAGTCGTCCATTATCCATATACCAAGGGCAAATGATAAAAGGATGATAACATTTTGATAATGACATTACTGGAAGAAAAGCACCTTTTTACACTTCTATAGTAGGCAATATTTTGAAAACATTGTGGAAAAAAAGCGCAATAACTATTAACAAAAACTTTATTTTTTCTTACAATGTTTTCAATATCACTAAAAAGGTAGAATTTATTTTTCTTCAGACATTACTGCTTTATATCATTTACAGGTGTGTCTAAAATTATGCAATATGTTAACAATTTACAATTTTACAATTTACATGCTCTGGATAGCAGGTTTAATGTGAATGAAAAACTGAAATTTGATTTGGAAAGAGTAGAAAACATTGTGGGAAAAGGAGAAAATGCTGGTTACCAGCATTTTCTCCTTTTCCCACAATATTTTCAAAAGGCCTCTATTTAAGGGTCATTAAAACCAGGGATTGTTTGGTAAAGGGTTAAGGGTCATTAAAACCAGGGATTGTTTGGTAAAGGGTTAAGGGTAATTAAAACCAGGGATTGTTTGGTAAAGGGTTAATGGTCATTAAAACCAGGGATTGTTTGGTAAAGGGTTAATGCATCTCCCTGATGTATTATACCAAGCAAGTCTTCATATAATCATGGACCTAAAAAATCCTTTTTGTCTAACCGCAGACTAAATCAAAAGGTAGATTGATCCTGTGACATGCAGGAAAATGACCAATAGTAAAAAGACTTGACCCAGGTCAGGAAGAAACCTTTTGAAAACATAACTGGAAAAGGAGAAAATGCCAATAACCAGCATTTCCTCCTTTTCAAACAAAGTTTTCTGCCCCATCAAAGAAAAGTTGCGTCATTTAAGGAGCTATGAAATTTCTGTCTGCAAGTTTGTTCCATTTGGATAGGTCTAAAGTTTTGCCATGTGGTAAAGGTTTAAACCCCATTTTCACAGAACATCCATAAAATGTTTATGTTTGATATGTATATTGCAAAAACTGATATGTATATATATATTTTCTGTGTACTAAGGCTAATTCAAAACATAACTCCACACAAAAACCTCTTTTATCAAATAAAATTTAACACCACACTTTTTATCACCTTTTACTAAACAACTATTTTATGATTTATCACTGAAATTTTACAAAACGAAGTGATAAAAAGATGCTGGAAAAAGGGAAATATCTGGTTACCAGTATTTTCTCCATCTCAAAAAAAAAAAATTAAAAAGTCCTCAGTTTCTCTCTGCTGTCAAATCTTTGGACTGTTTCATAATGGGTTAAATTATGAAAGAACATTGTGAGGCCCTGAGACCTAACACCAGCTTCAACTCTTTCATAGTTTAGCAAAATACATAAATATCAATGGATTTCTTTGAAATAATTTGAATGATATCAATTACAGGATGTAAACATACACAAAGACTACTTGATTGCAAAAATTAGTTCAACAAACATTCATAAATGAAACTGGATTTCAATCTGGGTATACATGTACATTACAGTAATATATAAATTCCATTTCAAGTTTGATTGCACAGTCATAGAGCTAAAAAAAACTTTGATAAAAGATAAATCTGCAATTACATGCACTTACCAGCATTAAGCTATCATTGTTTACTTTACAAAACAAAATTTCAGACTAGTCCAATTTAGAGGCACTCACATATGACAAATTTAATATGGCTTAAGAAATACGTTACATGTATATCTTTTTGTCTTTTAAAAGAAGAAAATATTGTGATAAAGGAGAAACTGCTGGTCACCAGCATACTCTCTTTTTCCCTCAATCCTAAATAGTCATTGCCCTCAGCGTCTTTAATCTTTGATTGTTTCGTAATGATTTAAGTTCTTAAAAATCCAAGGTTTCAATGAGATTGCATTAACCAGCCAACTCTCTGAAGAGGCCAATATGATGGCTGCTTAGGACAAGTTTGACTTTATCTGTACTGCTATTTCAAAGAGATTCTGGCCTAACTAGCCCTGACACGAAATATTGGACAGCACTGATCAAAGATTGAATCTTCCTTTTAACTCTAAATTTATCCTTTACATTCCATAGGAAACAAGTCTGCTACTGGCCCTAAAGCGCTCACCAGAAGTCATCTATGCTTCGTGAATCTTAAGTTTAAAAATGTAAAATATGTACATGTAAGAGACCCTCTTTTTGACTGACTTGACCTCCTTTAGTGCTTATAAGAGGGATTTTCCAGACAAACATTTTGATGATGGCTCATGATTATCAGATTGAAAATCTGGCATCAAGACTGGACACAAGTTTTTCTAAGATTTGGCCCAGGGATCTACTTATTGATCTATTGTGACCCAATTTCAAACTTGTCTGAAATCTTAAACAGGTACATACAGCCTTTCTAACATACACATAGTTTTACAAGTATCAGATGGAAATTGTGGCCTCTTGATTGCACACAAGGTTTTTTTAAGATTTTTCCATGTGACCTACTTTTTCACCAAATGTGACCTAATTTCAAACTCATTTAAGATATGATCAAGACATGGATTCTTACCAAGTTTCAGGAGTATAGGGCTAAAAGTGTAGCCCCTGAAGAGCACACAAGGTTTTTCTTAGATTATGTGTACTGACCTACTTCTTGACCTTATGTGATCCAATTTCAATCTTGCCTGACATCTTATCGTTACAAAGATTCTGACCAAGATTCATGATGATTGAGTTTCAGACTGGAAATTTGGACTATAGAATGCACACAACATTTTCTAAGATTTATCTCAGTGACTTACTTTTGGACCACACATGACCAAGTTTCATATTTGTCAGTGATAATATCAAGAAAAACATTCTGACCATGTTTCATGAGTAACTGACTAAGTGGCCTCTAGAGTTAACACAAAGAAAATGTTGATGCCTGAATAAAGGACGACAGACAACCTATGACCGACACAACATGATCATGCTCACCTTGAGCACTTAGTGCTATGGTGAGCTTAAATAAGGACTTGTCCTTGGATGCCTATAAAAGCAGCTTGAATAAAATATGGCATGTCTGTAAAAAATAATATCCCTAAGTGGAAGACTTTTTTCACAGTACAATAAAAGCAGTTTGTCTATGACACTCATTTAACAACTCTGCTCATACAAATAAAGACAACACAAATATAGAGCAAACCAACAATTAAGCATGTGTAACACATTGGGGATCAAGTTATGCAACAACAGCTGGCCAGCCAGCTGACTGAACAGACAGAAATAACTACCTGTAGTACATGTATTCAGATGTAGTGCCAACCATGAGTAAAAACAATAAATGTAGACCAAAACCATCTTCAATTTATAATGTCAGAAGTTTTGAGGGATATTAACTCTAAGAGGCAACGGGTCCATATTTACCAACCACTATTAAGAACATTCTTAGTCTTAATCTCCAATATTTTCTAAATATGAAAGTAACATGACCTCTGATTGGCTAAATCAAAGTGCTAATTTGAAATTTAGAAAGCTCTGGAGAATATGATCAGAAATGCGCTAATGAATATCTGGTAACTATTGACCAAATTAAAAAAAAGGACCTTTCCCACATAGACTGAAATATCATCCTCTTCCTGTAGCATTATTAAAATTACCCTAATCTTTTACCTAATCACAAATTGTAGACTAGCCTCAAGTGATAGCACTTTTAGATGATTTATTAAAGATGACTAAAATGATGGAACTTGTTTAACCCTTTACCAAACAATCCCTGGTTTTAACGACCCTGAGAAAAAAGGCTTTTGAAAAAATTGTTGGAAAAGGAGAAAATGCTGCTAACCAGCATTTTCTCCTTTTCCAACAATGTTTTCAACCCTGCTGAAAAATTTTCAATTATTTAGTCACTTTTATTTTGTCATCTGGAAGTACTTTTAATCTGGACCAGTCTTAAACTTTGTTTTTTGGTAAGGGGTTAAGAAATGGGAGAAAAAAAAAAGAATTTTCTTAACCCTGTACCAAACAATGCTGAAAGCTTCGCCAGATCTGCTAACAGATATGTAACAGAAGGAAAACAGACAACAAGAGGGCCAAGATGGCCCTGGATTGCTCACCTGAATTTTTGAGAGGACCTGATAGCCACTTTTTTTTTGAGGTATTGAAATACATGAAACAAAATCATTATTTTGCTAAGGAATTTTCTTAATTTCCGTACAGTGCAAGTAACCCCCATTCACCAGAGCCATGTTTCTTGACATATCAAATTTTCGTGAACAATTTTTGAAAAGAGTCATTCAAGGAACGTTTTCATGAAACTGTTTTAAAATTGGACAAGCCATTTCAGAGAAGAAGAATTTTCAAGAATTTCTTCATGTCCATATAGTGCAAGTAGCACCCATTCACCAAAACCATGTTTCTTGACGAATCAAAATTTCACGAACAAATTTTGAAAAGGGTCACCCAAGGAACATCTCTGTGAAATTGTTTTAAAATTTGACCAGCCGTTACAGAGAAGAAGAATTTTTAAGAATTTCTTCATTTCTGTATACTATATACTGCAAGTAGCCCCAATTCACCAGAGCCATGTTTCTTGATGGATAAAAATTTTGCGGAGACTCTTTGAAAAGGGTTACCCAAGGAAAATCTCTGTGAAATTATTTTAAAATCTGGCCAGTGGTTTCAGAGAAGAAGATTTTTAAAGAATTTCTTAGAAAATGCCATGGCAACCAGAGTTTTTGATGGAATCAAATTCTGTGAACAATTTAAAAGAGGACCCACCCAAGGAACATTTCAGCCAAGTTCGGTCCAAATTGGCCAAGCGGTTTAAAGAATTGTTGACGACGGACACAGGTGATCCTAAAAGCTCCCCTTAAACATGTTGTGCTCAGGTGAGCAAAAAACAGGCAGAATTTGGTTATCTGGTGACAAAATTTATCTCCTCTGCCACTTTAGGCTTATGACTGTGATTGGTGTGTGAAGCCAAGAAGCCACACAATGACCACACTAGTAATGCACATGTAATGGAAAAAACACATGTTTACCGGATATGTACCAGATAGTAACTGGTCTATTAACTGATATCATCGTATGAGTAACAGACTTGTACCAGGTAAAACGGAAGTGCAATAAATGAGAACCGGACATGATGTTCTTCAAAAGTATGATGAACTGAAATGTACCGATCACCAAGGTATCAGGAACATACCGATCATGCGACATGCTTAGGGTATAAACACTCAGATGCATCCAAATTCTGTCATTTGCACATTTCTGTCCATTTTGCACGGTTGAAATTTTTTAACAAGCTCAAAACTTCCCACTGGATGGACCAGACATTCACTGGAAGTTGCCTTGCAAGTAGTGGATTCACTAGATAACAGACATCACTGGAAGTTGCCTTGCAAGTAGTGGATTCACTAGATAACAGACATCACTGGATTCACTAGATAACAGACATGAAACAGATACAAAAGGACACAAAAGCATAAATGTTTTTTTTATCTATTACTTGTCTGTTGGCTTGGTCTGACCAAACCTTCAGGTTTATTGATCTTGATAAAGAAGGCTTTTGAAAACATGGTGGAAAAAGGAATATTCTCAATATCAGTATTACCCATGTATCACTTAGAAATAAGTAATAATGCATACCTGTGACTGAAAAACAAATTTTTAACCTACATCATTAATCATTATTTCACTAAAAATCTACAAATTAACAACAATAGCAAAAATATAAGATGTACACATGTTATCTTACAAATAAATCCTGTTATATTTCAAAAGCATTGTTTTCTGTTTTTAATCTTTTACTTACCAATCCAAATTTCCCTGCGGAAGAAAGGTTTTAAAAACATTGTGGAAAAAAGGGAAAATGATGGCAACCGGAATTTTCTCCATACTAGCAATCAGCGCTTTTTCTTTTCTGCACAATGTTTCCTAACCTTTCAAAAATGAATTTCAAATTTTGAGTCACAGTTATTCTGTTGTCTGCAATTTTTTTTTTAATTTGGACAACCATAATCTAAAATTTTGTTGTTCTGAAAGATTAAACCCTTTACCAGACAACAAAATTTAACAAATGTCCGTGTTTAACTCTTTACAACATGGCAGAATGCTAGACCCATCCAAATTCAAAGCATTTACAGACGACAATTTCAATGTGGCTCAAATGATGAAACTTTCCTTCACCTGTGTAAAATCACTGTGGGAAAAGGAGAAAATGCTGGTTACCAGTATTTTCTCCTTTTCCCATAATGTTTTCAAAAGGCCTCTACCTAAGGGTTGTTAAAAGTCGGCATTGTGTGGTAAAGGGTTAATTAAAGCTTTTGATAATAAAATTTTAGTTATGGCATGAAAGATAGGGTGTCTTTGAAAGGGTGGAAAACATAACAGGAAAAAGCAGAAAATGCTGGTTACCAGGATTTTTTTCTTTTTCTGCAATGTTTTTCTTTCAAAAGTTTAAGTTCATCAAACCTTGAGATAAAGTGGTAAGGAATCAGTGAAGTAAAAATTTCTGCTTAAATATATAGTTAATTTAATCCTGTATCAATATATGTCCGGTTTCTGCAACTTTGACGTAGGAAAGTTGTAAAAATGTTGTAGGTAACTAGATTTTGTTTCCCAGATTTCCTTCTTTTCACACAATGATTTCAATCCTTTCAAAGAGAAACCTTATTTTGTAAGCTACAAGAAATGTGGTGTCTGCAAATACATCGAATATTGATGATTCTTGGCTCTATACCAAACTAGGGTTAGTTTAAGACTAGTCCAAATTGAAAGCATGTGCAGATAACAAAATAAAAGTGACTGAAAATTTGTAATTTGTTTTGTTAAGGGTAGAAAACAATGGGTCATCAAACGTCGAGATTGTGTGGTAATGAGTAAGTCATGTCTAACAATGCAGACCATTCAAAAAGCATTTTTATAACTATATACATAACATGAAAGGTTAGTAATATGTTTTAAAAATCATATTTGATAATAACATATAGAGTACACAAATTATGCAGTTTATCAAATTATGCCTTTGATCAGAATTTTAAACACTATATTTATCACAGATGCAATCTTCATACACTTTCAACTTGACCAATCACACGACAACTTCATCAAATTTTATACTGGTCCAAACTAAATGGATTTTTGCCGACATCAATTATTAAGAAGTGGCACAAATGATGATATTTGCACAAAATGGGTATAACATATTTTGGCAATAGAAGAATAGGAGGAAATACTAGTTACTAGCATTTTCTCATTTTCCTACAATGTTGTAAAAAGTCATTTTCTTAAGGGTTGTTCAAACTCTTGACTTATTTTGTACAGGGTTACCAAGCATTAAATTTTAAAGCTTGTTCATAGTGAATTGATTTGCCAATGTAATTAAATGTGACTCTGCAGGTTAAAACATTGACTTCATAAAGAAATTGGTAAAAGGCAGCTTGAAAAAAGACAGGGTTTACCTCTGTACCAATCTGATTACTAACTTCAAGTCATTAAAAACAGCATGAATTTTGCTCTTTCATTTCAATCTTTGAGAGAAAATATCCCCACAGTAGACACTTTAGATCAAGATTAGAATGAACAGAATGTGCATTCTGAACCTGGATCTACCCTGTCTGCAAAGGGTCAGTGATTTGCCCTTAGCAGCCAAAGGATTGACAACACTAGAAGAAGACTTTTGAAAAATGTGTGGTAAAAAAGACAAGTTGCCAGTAACCAGCTTTTTCATATTTTCTGACAAGGTTTTCTTCCTCATCTAACATAAATTTCAAAATATGAACCAGTTTTATTTTGTTGTCTGCTAGTGCTTTTAATTTGGACAAGTCATATTTTTTTCTTATATGCTATAGAGATAAAAAGTGAATAGAACATTTTGATTATTGATAATTGTTCAGACTGAGTTTGCTCACTCAATCTGCCTTAATCTTTTTAGAGCATCTTACATCTAATAGCTAAGAGTAAAGTAGTTATACAAGCTGACAAATGTGGAACAAAAAAAAAAAAAAAAAAATCAATCAAAATTATTCAACAAATCCAACCAAACAATAATTTGATAACAATATGAAAATATTTATCTTAATTTTTGATTATTTTTTCTGCAAAAAAGGATCTACATACATCAAGCTCTTTAGTCTCAGCACTGTAACAAAATGTTACAAAATTTCTTTGAAGTATGGTAATATGTAATATTTGACAAAAACAGATAATAAAAGATGTTGATGACACTGTAAATTATTCTAAAAATACAAAATATGACAAATTTAGATGAGTGCTTGTATGCACACAATGTTACTTATGTATCAAAAAAATTTTTCAACAGTACCTAAAAGCAAATCTGATTGATGACTTATACCAATATCCATTCTGACATTTTACCCAAAATCACACAAAATAACACCACAATTTTGAATATGGAAGCATTTCATCTGATTGAATGAGAACTGTATCTGTCTTTACTTAAGTCTCAGGAAGTCTTAAATATTAAGATTATGTGGCCCACAACACACGAAAAGGGACAGTCTGATATTTGCGTAAAGTGCTGACTCAGATCAGCCTGTGCATGCTGCACAATAGACTTGCACACAAAAAAGCAAAGTACATGTACATAAAAACAAAACATGCTGTTTCGGATTAGTCACCGTAGAGTGTGCAGGCTGATCCAAGAGGACACCTTTTGCAATTGTCCAAATTAATGCCCGTTTTCGTGTGTTGCATGCCATGTAGTATTGATATTTATCTAAAGGGGGGGGGGGGGGGTTTGAGCCCTTAGTGTACTAAATTAATTCAACAGACATTTTCAGACCTAAATACATTAGAATGCCTTGGCAGACAATTAAAATCAGACTGCACTGAACATGCAGTCTGATCTTTGATCTATGAGGGGCAATTCTGTGCAAGATGAAAAGGCAATACCAGTAATGTTGGTATCATTTGTAGACTCAAAAAGATGTTGGGTTTATATGGAGCTCAAAGGCTTAAAAATTACTCAAGTATGCTTGTATTACAGGATTCATAAAGAGTTCTACTAATTATTATTTACTGAAATATCAGGTCCCTTTTCTTTCTCCTTCAGCCATGAGTCTGTCGTCAAAACTACATTATCACCGTCTGGCACACTTATCTCCCCTCCACTTGCCATTGGCTCTTGGTTAAAGTACAGCGGATTGGCGATGCCTGCATCAATATCATTGTGGTCCACCACTGGCTGGGGTATACTGTAAAAAAAGATATATCATTTTATTCTTATCAGTGAATTATTGGGATTTCACAGTGAATATAACAGTGTATTATTGGGATTTCACAGTGAATTCTCTTTTTCCCACAATGTTTTCTTCCCTTCCCAAAAGAAATTTCAAATTTTCAGTCCCTTTTTAGAAAGGTTAACCTTTTATCAAAGAGTTATGTCTTTCAATAACCCTGAAGAAAAAGGCCTTTTGAAAATTTTTTACCAGCATTTTATCCTTTTCCCACAATATTTTCAAAGGCATTCTTTCTCAGGATTGTTAAAAGTCGGGATTATGTGATAAACAGTTAACTTACCTTGTTAGCCCTGCAGACAAATGATACATATATAGTAGATGATAATGAAACCATCTTTAGAAAACCTGGATTTTTTGCATAAATTACTACCAGCCAATAAAATTTTATACCAGTCCAATCTAAAAGCATTGGCAGACAACAATTTAAATCTTTGAAAGTTTAGAAAACATTGTTGATAAGGACGAAATGCTGGTAAAATTTTTTCAAAAGGCCTTTTTCTTCAGGATTATTGAAACACATTATTCTTTGATAAAAGGTTAACCTTTAAAACAACCTTAACCATACAATCCCAAGTTTTAACTATCTCGACACAAGCTTAACCCTTTCACAAACAATCCCTGATTTTTTAGGGGTAAGGAATAGAAGCCTTTTGAAAACATTGTGGGAAAAGGAGACAAAGCTGGTAACTAGCATTTTCTCCTTTTCCCACAATGTTTTCTACCCTATCTTATAGAACAAGAGATGTTTGTAAAACATGTATGCCCCCCTAATGGCATCCAATGTGATTATAAACTCTTACGTTCAAAATGTAAAAACGAACAAAGGGTAATTACTCAAAAATTATTAATGATAAATTAACAATTCTTGGGCACTGTACTTCCCATTTAAGTGAACTATCAACTTTTAAAGTTTCATGATTTTACCTCACATACTTTTTGAGTTATGCTCCGGAAAAAAAATAAGTATGAAAATCAACAAAGGGCAGTAATTGCAAAAATATAATGGGCAGAGTTATGGTTCTTGTGCAATGCACTTCTCCTGAATAAGATCTATCCACATATATGGTTTCAAGATGATACCTGAAAAACCTTTTGAGTTATGCTCTGGACAAAAATTAAGTATGAAAATCAACAAAGGGCAAAAGCTCCAAAAATATAATGGGCAGAGTTATGGTTCTTGTGCACTGCACTTCTCCTTAATAAGGTTAATCCACCTATAAGATTTCAAGGTGATACCTGAAATACTTTTTGAGTTATGCTCCAGACAAAAATTAACTATGAAAATCAACAAGGGCAATAACTCCAAAAATATGATGGGCAGAGTTATGGTACTTGTGCACTGCACTTCTCCTTAGTATAATCTATCCACCTATGAGGTTTTAGGATAATACCTGAAACACTTTTAGAGTTATGCTCCGGACAAAAATTAAGTATGAAAATCAACAAAGGGCAATAACTCCATAAATATGATGGGCAGAGTTGTTGTTCTTGTGCACTGCACTTCTCCTTAATGAGATCTATCCACCTATGTAGTTTCAAGATGATACCTGAAATACTTTTTGAGTTATGCTCTGGACAAAAATTAACTATGAAAATCAACAAAGAGCAATAACTCCAAAAATATGATAGGCAGAGTTATGGTTCTTGTGCATTGCACTTCTCCTTAATAAGATCTTTTCACATATAAGGTTTCAAGGTGATACCTGAAATACTTTTAGAGTTATGCTATGGACAAAAATTAAATATGAAAATCAACAAAGGGCAATAACTCCAAAAATATGATGGGCAGAGTTATGGTACTTGTGCACTGCACTTCTCCTTAATGAGATCTATCCACCTATTAAGTTTCAAGGTGATACCTAAAATACTTTTTGAGTTATGCTCTGGACAAAAATTAAGTATGAAAATCAACAAAGGGCAATAACTCCAAAAATATGATGGGCAGAGTTATGGTTCTTGTACACTGCACTTCTCCTTAATGAGATCTATCAACCTATGTAATTTCAAGATGATACCTGAAATAGTTTTTGAGTTATGCTCCGGACAAAAATTAAGTATGAAAATCAACAAAGGGCAATAACTCCAAAAATATGATGGGCAGAGTTGTTGTTATTGTGCACTGCACTTCTCCTTAATGAGATCTATCCACCTATGAAGTTTCAAGATGATACCTTAAATAGTTTTTGAGTTATGCTCCAGACAAAAATTAAGTATGAAAATCAACAAAGGGCAATAACTCCAAAAATATGATGGGCAGAGTTATGGTTCTTGTGCACTGCACTTCTCCTTAATGAGATCTATCCACCTATGAAGTTTCAAGATGATACCTTAAATAGTTGTTGAGTTATGCTCCGGACAAACTTGGTCTACGGACCGACGGACTGACGGACCGACGTACCGACGGACCGACCGACAAGTGCAAAGCAATATACCCCCATTTCTTCGAAAGGGGGGCATAAAAATCATCTTTTTAGCATCTTTTGTCATCTGCAAAATGCTTTCAATTTAGTCTGGTCCAAAATTTGCCATTTAGGAAAGGCTTATGATAAGCTTATAAGGCTTCACATCAGAAAGAGAAAGAAACTCTGAATTTGAAGAGTGATTCCATGTAGCAGTTCTCAATGCAGTATCAGTACCGTTAACCCATTACCTCACAATCCCTACTTTTGACGATTCTGAGAAAGAAGCCTTTAGAAAACGTTGTGGGAAAAGGAGAAAATGCTGCTAACCAGCATTTTCTCCTTTTCCTACAATGTTTTCTACCCTTCTCAAATTCATTTTGTCATCTGCAAATGCTTTTCAATTTGGACAAGTTTAAAATATTGTTGTTTGGTAATGAGCTAATTTTCTTGATAAAGTTGTGAAAAAAAACACAAGGTAATTTGAGTCAATTAAGGTCTGCGCACTCCTCTTTGGGCTACCACAATATTGATGAATTTTTATTTCACCTACCCTGAAAATGGCTCTTCTTTCAATGCAGTGTTTATGTATGGCTCATCCATGTCATTGGTGACTCTTAAATCTGCTGTCATATAACCAGGGTTCTCTATGGAAACATTTTCTCTGCTTGAATTTGAGAAAGATGCTGTTGAATATGGCGAGTCCTTCTTGAAGAAACCCAGTCTCCTAGATAATAGAAATCAGATAATATTTTGCAAGCATGACCACAAACCAACATGTAACTATGCATCAATACTAGATGTCATGCATTAATAATCTGACATTACATTTAACTATTTAAGGTGCATAAATTGCATTTAACACTTCATTTTCTTCATTTACATCCTCCGCAGACCTTGACTAATTAAAATCTTCATCTGCTTATCATAAATCTCAGTCCTTCCTTCCTTAGGGTCCTTCCTACCTAGGGATCCTTCCTTCATTCCCTCATTCATTCATATCACTAATTCATTAATAAAAACCCCTTACCACACAACAAAAGTTTGGGACACATTAGGCGTCTAAAAAATCAATGACAAGCTATATGTTGTTCAAAAGACTTGAATTGGCTTTCAAAGATTAAAAAACATTGTGGGAAAGGAAACAAGAGGGCCAAGATGGCCCTGGATCCCTCACCTGAATTTTTGAGAGGGCTTATAGCCAGTTTTTTTAAAATCTGATCAGTCATTTCAGAGAAGAAGAATTTTTAAGAATTTCTTCATGTCTGTATGGTGTAAATAGCCCACAGCCATCAGAGCCATGTTTCTCGATGTATCAAAATTTCTGGAACAACTTTTGAAAAGGATCAGACCACAAACATTTCTGTGAAATTATTTCAAAATCTGATCAGCCGTTTCAGAGAAGAAGAATTTGAAAGAAATTCTTAATGGCCATATAGTGCCAGTACACCCAATTCACCAGAGCCATGTTTCTTGACAAATCAGCATTTTGCGAACAATTTTTGAAATGGGTCACCAAAGGGACATTTCTGTGAAATTATTTCAAATTCTGATCAGCAGTTTTGTCTGAGAATTTTGAAGAATTTCTTCATGGCAAAATAGTCCATGCAAGTAGCCTCCATTCACCAGAGCCATGTTTCTTGACAGATCAAAATTTTCCCAAACAATTTTTGAAAAGAGTCACTAAAGGAACATCTCTGTAAAATTATGTCAAAATCTGACATACAGTTCCAGCAAAGAAAAATTTTTAAGAAATTCTTCATTTCCCTATAGTGCAAGTAGCCCCATTCACCAGAGCCATGTTTCTTGACGGGTTAAAATTTCGAGATCAATTATTGAGAAGGGTCAGCCAAAGAACATCCCTGTGAAATTATTTCAAAATCTGACCAGCAGTTTCAGAGAAGAAGAATTCTTAAGAAATTTCCATTCACCAGAACCATGTTTTTTGATGGATCAAAATTTTGCGAACAGTTTTTGAAATGGGTCAGCCAAAGAACATCTCTGTGAAATTATCTTAAAATCTGATCAGCCCTTTCAGAGAAGAAGAATTTTTAAGAATTTGTTCATATTCCTTCATTTCACCAAAGCAACATTTCTTGGCAGATCAAAATTTCATGTACAACTTTTGAAAAAGGTCACTCAGGGAACATCTCTGTGAAATTATTTCAAAATCTGACCAGTGGTTTCAGAGGAGAAGGTTTTTAAATAATTTCTTAGATAATTCCATTTAATTGCCATGGCAACCAGAGTTTTTGATGGAATCAAATTTTGTGAACAACTTTTAAAGAGGACCTCCCAAAGAACATTCCTGCCATGTTTGGTCCAAATTGGCCCAGCAGTTTAGGAGGAGTTGATGTTTAAAGAATCACTGATGATGCACGACAGACACCTGATGATCCTAAAAGCATCCCTTAACCACATTGTGCCCAGCTGAGATAGAAATGAAGAACTGTTTGATTAACTCTTTACTCAGCAAATAACAATAATGTTTGTACTCTTTCAGATTGAAAGCTTTTGAAGACAACAACTTGAATACCGATAATGACTTGATCTGTCTATTACAGAGTAGAAAACATCATGGTGAAAGGAACAAGAGGGCCAAGATGGCCCTGGATCGCTCAACTGAATTTCTGAGAGAACCATAGCCATTTTTTTCAAAATCTAATCAGCCATTTTAGACAAGAAGAATTTTCAAGAATTTCTTCATGCTTATATAGTGTAAATAGCCCACAGCCATCAGAGCCATGTTTCTTGATGGATCAAAATTTCTCGAGCAATTTTTGTTCAGAGAAAAAGAATCTTAAAGAAAAAATATTGCAAAAAGCCCCCATTCACCAGATCCATGTTTCTAGACAATTCAGCATTTTGCAAACAATTTTTGAAAAGGGTTACCAAAGGAACATTTCTGTGAGATTATTTCAAAATCTGATCAGCCATTTCAGAGAAGAAGAATTTTAAAGAATTTCTTCATGGCCATATAGTGCAAGAAGCCCAAATTCACCAGAGCCATGTTTCTTGACAGATCAAAATTTTGCAAACACTTTTTGAAATGGGTCATCCAAGGAACATTTCTGTGAAATTATTTTGAAATCTGACCAACAGTTTCAGAGAGGAAGAATTTTTAAGAATTTCTTCATTTCCATACAGTGCAAGTAGCCCGCATTCACCAGAGCTGTGTATCTTGACGGATCAAAATTTCGCGAACAGTTTCTGAAAAGGGTCACCCAGAGAACATCTCTGTGAAATTATTTCAAAATCTGACCATCACTTTCAGAGAAAAAGAATTTTTAAGAATTCCTTCATTTCTGTGATCCTAAAAGCTGTGATCCTAAAAGCTCCCCTTGAGCATGTTGTGCTCAGGTGAGCTAAAAATGCTTGGTACCAACAGCTTCTCCCTTTCCAACAATGGTTTCTCAAGAAATCTTTTTGAAAGGTAGTTTAAACTCAGGATTATTTTGTACAGGGTTAAACAGTCAATCTAAATAATGACTATAACCTTATTGTTTATAATTAACAATGTCTTCACTATTTCTTAACTCTATACCACACAAACCCCGACTTTAAACAACCCTGAGAAAAAAAGCCTTTGAAAACATTGTGGGAAAAGGAGTAAATGCTGATAACCAGCATTTTCTCCTTTTCCCACAACGTTTTGTACTCTTTCCAAATCAAATTTTCAATTTTCAATTTTTGATTCACATCAATTTTGTCTTGTTGTCTGGACATGCTTTCAATTTGGATGGTTCAAAAATTTCGTTCTTTGGTAAACAGTTAAACATTTTATGTATTACTGTATTCAATGCCATTGCATATACTTCTAAAGAAAAAATATATGTTTACTAAAAAGGTGTACATTTACATTTGAGCAGTACACTGCAAAACAGGGATTAACAGCACCTCCTTGATGCTTGAATCTTTACCAAACAACTCCATTTCCGACAATGTTTTTTGAAGGCTTCTTTTTTAGGGTTGTAAAAACCAGGGATTGTTTGGTAGAGGATTAATACCAACAAAGGCATCACAGAATAACAAATCCATGAACATGTGAAGTGCAATTTGTCAAACAACTGATTGAATCATGCAGAAAATTTACCAACAGCAAAAAGTTTCTAGCCATATCTGCTTGATCTGACTGCACAGGCTTACATGTATAATATTTTTTGCAAAATGAATTAAACCTTTTTTTTCCACAAAGCATGACTAATTCACTTTTTACACACCTTAAAAACCTTCCCTCAACCTATCCACACACCAACCCATCCATCCACCAACCTATCCATCCTCATCCTTCCACTCATTCCCCAGCCTGAACATTCATTTGTCCATCAATCCTCCCAATCCCCTATCTGACTACTTGATAAGCTCTTAAATCACCTACCTCCTGTACATGACAAACACCAAAACTAAGGCAATTATCACCAATACAGCTATAACAACACCTAGTGCAATACCCACACTGGAACCTGCTGAACTTGTTTGACCTTCTGTTACAGTTTGCTGAGCTATTGTGAGGAAAAAGAAAAGGATAAAAAAAATTAAGTTTCTTACATCAAAGAAGGATTCTTAACCCATAGGCTGCTGAGCATTGACTTACTGACCTTTTGAAGACAGTGTAGATCAAGATCAGACTGCAGAGAAACTGCAGTCTGATCTTGAAATCTACACTGTCGGATCAAGAGGTATCTTTTCCCTAAAAAATACAGTTGAAATAGCAAAATTTGGGGTTTCATTGTCGTCTTGAAAGTTTCATTTCACTTTTCTAGCAGGATATGGATTAAAACATCGTGGTATAAGAAAAAAAATCTACTAGTTAGAAATCTTTACCTGTTTTTCCTTTTCCATCCTTTAGGCCCTTTACCACATTGTCCCAGGTTTCAACAACCCTGATTGAGAAGGCTTTTGAGAACATCATGGAAGAGGAGAAATGCTGGAAACCTTTTCCTACAATGTTTTCTATCACATCAAAGACAAATTGTTTCACACAAAACAAATTTGATCAGTCATCTGCAATTCCTTCAGCTTAGACAAGTCTACACTTTGTTATTAGGTAGAGAGTCAAAAAAGGAAAGCACACTTTGAGTAATAATATTCATTTGTCTGCAGATGCTTTCAATTCAGATTAATTCTTTGCCAAATGACAAAATTTTTGACCGGTCCAAATTGAAAGCATTTGCAGAATGACAAAATAAATGTGGTTGGAAAATTGAAATTTGTAGAAAACATAATGAAACTCCCAATATCCATGCCAAAATCTATTTAAAGCATTCCCATCTTATTTCTGTGTCAGTGCGCTATTTTTGATGACGATTAAGTTTATGTGATGATGCAAGCACATTTAGTGTCAAACTTGATTCGACCTTTCTCAACTATGCTTGAATTTAAAGATTTGTGCTACAACTCTGACAGGTACTTGAACGCTTTCACAAGTTAAACAATTTGTTCACTAAGCTGTAATGGTGTTAAAAACTATGAAAAATGATTGAAGAAAAATACTTAATCATCAAAATGGTGGAAAAATAAGCAGAAATAAAGAAGAAAAAGACAAGTGTAAACCAGTTGTTTGAACACACTGTAAAATTACAGAAGTAGTAGACAAAATGGCTTATCCGACTCATTTAACCGTAATTAAACCATAAACATATAAGATCACACAAAATCGATGCATCGGTCCCCCACTTATGCATAACTCATGCATCAATCAACCACGAAACCCCTAACTCATGCACCAAATTCCTAATTCTCTTTATTATCTAACCACCAAAAAAGAAGATGGTTAGATAATGGATATAGCACTAAATGAAATATATTTTTTATTAAGAATTTTTTATTTTAAAATAAAAATTTTTTGAATTTAAAGTTTCTTTTTTGTAAAAAAACAGAATAATGGGTGTGACAAAAAGATTATATGCCAAAGAATTAGAAATTCTTACAATGAAATGCACTATTAAAGATGATTGTGATAAGTATATTAAACGAATTAAAGAGCAACTTGATGAGTTAGAAGAGGTACATATAGAAAATCTAGAAATCATTAGAGATAAAGAATCCCCTTTTGATAGTGAAGTATTTGATGATAGAATTCACAACCTTTTAGAATATGATTACAATATGGCTGTGAAAGAAGGTGAAAAATCAATTAAAAGATTAGAGAATATTCGAGAAAAGGTTGAAAATGCTACATTAAAAGAATTGGAGGAGCTTTATGATCCAGAAGATTTCCCCGGTGTTTATGGATGTTTAGAGCATTATTATAAATACTATTACCAGAGAGTTAAAGAATTTCTCGAGCAACAAGAATTGTTTGTTAAATCTGGATTAAGCAAGGAGGAATTCGATTTAAGTATAAGAACTTATTAGAATATAACTTTTCTCACAAAGAAAAAAGTTATATTTATTTTTGTGGTATATCCTTATGGCCATAAGCTAAAGTGTCTATATTGTTTTCTAATATATAAACCTTATCATCCTTATCACTTAAAGCAACTTTATTTAATTCCACCGTATAAACATCATGCTTATCACTCCTTAACAATCGCATCGTTCTATATTTTTCCTTTCTATCTAATAAACAATCCTTATAATTTTCAAAATGCATATCTTTTTCAACCACAGCTTTTTTAATTCCTTTACATTTCTTTACTTCCTTTTCTTTATTTTCTTCCTTTTCTTTATTTTCTTCTTTTTCCGCTTCTATAGTTCTATAAGCATACATCTTGGATCTAAGTCCAACGAATTCTATCATAATACCACCTTTTAACTCATCCTTAAACTTACCCACCACTCCTTTATTTATACCAATAGGAAGACCTGAGGGATGATTACTCTGAAATTCGCTAGTATCGAACCACAAATCAACATCTTCAACAATATCTCTATAAAAATCTTCCGTTTCTGTTTCTAAAATGAAACTATCAGTATCGGTATAGCATAATTTAATTTTTTTACCATATTTTTTCTTAAAAAAATTATAGTAAGTATCATACATATGCACTTTACTAATGTCTAAAATGCTCATTCCCAAATAAATTGGTTTGTTGTACACTAATTCAGTATGATTTATATGAACCGCAACAAAATTTTCTCCAAATATCGTGGTGTGCTTGTAATTCGGTTTTGCTACTAATTTTTTGTATCTTTCTGTATTATTAACTAATTCTATGTTTGCTCTATTTCTTATATTTTCCATAGTTTTACCGAAAACAGAATTATTCATTAACTTAAAGAAAGCTTTTTCGAATTCATTGGTAGCGGCAATCCTTTTTTCTATATTTAAATCTATATATGCCTTTAAACATGCACTTTCTTCAAACTTGATACCTCTTCGTATGTTTGTTATTACTAAACCTAATTCTAAATATTTCTTTAAAGCTTTATAATGTAAAACATATCTTTCTTTGTCTTTTAAATTTGGTATTAATTTTTTTACATTTCCTACCTTTAATCGTTCTGGAGCTAGGGGGTAATCATTATGCAAATAATGCAACTCTTCAGGGTAGTGTAAATCAACTTCTAAAAAACAAGGGTACCTTTTCCAATTAACTAATTCATTAACACTCATCCATTTAAAACCTTTTGTTGGTAGTGGATGAGTCATTGCCCATGGATAAAGACTATTTGCATCTACATAGGAAATATAAATAGAAGGTTTATTAGGATCATACATTTTCTTCCCCATATATTTATTATTAGCTTTAGAATGCCTTTTTCTACAAGCGGAGATGCCTCCTCTTATACCACTTTCTATCATTAAAAGCATATCCACATCTGATAGAAGCTCTAATTCAACATTTCCTATTTTTAAAGCAGCATCCCAAGCAAACCCCGGTGAAGTATAATACCAAGCAGGATCTAAACCATAAGTTTTGCAACAAACATCTCTAAAATTCTCAAACACTTCTGCTAGTAACAATGTATCAACCTTATTATAAAGCTCTAAATAATCCTGAAATGTTTCCATGTTAAAGGTCTCCCAAACATTTTGAGCATGTGCATGGTTTTCATCACTAATACCTTCTTTATTTAACTTGGAATAAAAAGCTTCTTTAGGTGGTAATTTTGTTTCCCGGAGTCTATCGAAAGAATCTAAGTATTCATAAGGAAAAAATCCTTTTTTTCTAATTAAAGATAAATCGTTAAAAAATTTTGGTAAAATTCTTAATTGATCATCAGTTAAATTTTTAGAAAGCTTATCTAAACTGCTACTCATAAACTTAAAGCTGTCCAAAAATCTAATATTATGTGGTATACTCTTACATTTATCTTCGTCCTCTTTATCCTTGTTTATACATAACCCCCTACAATTATTTTTACATTTCACTCCATCTATCCAAATATTTTTACTAAAACTAATATATTTTTCTTCATTATTTGGTATGGCACTAATTTTTCCTTTTGTTTCCCCCAAAAATTTAATAAACAAATGAGCATCATATCCACTTAAGTTATGAAAAAAAACCGGAGTAAAGTTAGGTATCTTTGCCTTATTAATATTACAACTCTGATGAGCGGCGCCTCTATATGAACCAGTAAAATGACAATGATCCCTTACTTTAATATCTTTATATCTACAAATTCTTCATTACAAATCCAACAATTATTTTGTTCCTTAAACTCTGATTCATCTTTTTCAGACATTTTAATAGGCATCGGATTTTTGTAAACTTTTTCATAAATTCTTTTTAAATCCCTCGTTAACATTTTTACGAACATTTCTTCCGCTTTTGCACCACTATAAGATTCTTCTATAGGCTCCATAACATTATCATCAAAGCATTTTATAACATAACAGAAACTACAAGGGATATGCTTTTGGTATTGTACAGTGTAACTTTTTTCAGGGTCTGGCTGACAGGTATCGATGGGTTGTAAAATACTTTCGAAATCAGCATATACAACGAAGGGAACCCTAATCTTTCTACCATGGTTTGTAAACTTTAACATGGTATCCGGTTTTGGCATTTTTATTTTTATAGGATCATTATTACCACAATAATGTTTATGTTTTTCTAAAGCTTCTGCAGTTCTAAAAGAGTTTAAACATCTTTTACAAAATTTAGGAGTATGATTATTTTTATCTTATTGTGTGTGCAATAAACCATTAAAATTTCTTATTAAAGCGTAATGCGTTTTATTTTCATCATCATCTTTAAAAAACCAGAGTAAATCGATATGACTATCTTTTTCTTTCTCGGTAACTCGTAAAGGGCGAAATTCCTTATGTTCATTATAAGAAAAAATACTTACACTAATAGTAGGATTTTGCTTTTCAAACTTGTCAACATCACATATCTTTACAGGATATTTAATACCATCCATATTTAACTCCCCCTCCCTACTTTTTAAATCTTTATCAATCCTCTCTCCATTATTATCTTTTGGGTGTAATGCTCTTAAAATACACCATAAAAAGCACTTATTATCTTCGTTTTTCATGTTAAGCGTACATCTTTTGTTTACGACCCATTGTGGTAAAGGTAACCAACCTCCTGCGTTTAAAGGATTATATGACGCGGTATGTAAATCTGCTTTAACTATACTATGTAAAACCCATCCACTTTCCCGCTGAAGAAATGCATCTATATCCCCCTGAACCTCTTCTATCATTTTTCTTAGAAGATCAAAGACTCCTTCGTTGGTTAAATTTATATGGTGTTTAGAATGGAAACCGAATTCGATAATTACATCAGGCCTTTCTTGTTTAAAGAATTTACAAGCCAAAACAAGTTTTACTTTTGTCCTTAAATTCCTTCTAAGTAAATTTACTAATGGTTGTCTAGCATCCATAAGGAATACTCTAAGATCAATATCATCATCCCTACCTTCTATCTGAAATACATTAGTAAACTCCCTAAAAGCAGATACATTACGTATTGATTGGAGTTGTGGTCTTGATGGATATTCAGTGGCTAACCTATCTGCTATTTCTCTTAATACCGCAGGAGCCTGGTCACCCCTTGTATTATCAACTATCCAATTAGTAAAATTATTGATTCTTCGTCGAACTGGTTCAGGTATAACATTTCCTATTGCTCTTCTAACACCTGAATAAGCAGTAGAAGCAGCTTGCCTAGCTATATTTGAAATTCTATTAAGCCAACTCATTTTATATAGTGAATATAATTTTCTTAAGCTATCAAAATTTTATTATATCTACGTATAAATATAATAAAATTACTGAATGTTAATCCTATATTTATCTTTCCAAACCCTTCCGTTCCAATTCATAATCGTTTGAGGGCAACGGTCTATATATTTACCAGCCTTATAAATCGATTGGAAAGTTTTTATTTCTCCAGTTTTAACATCTTCTAAAGTAACCGTTTTAGGATTTTTCATAATAGTCTGTAATCTATCATACTTAGGATCAACCTTTTTCTTTTCTGCTTTAGGCTCTTCCTCTGGTAGTAAGCCATGTTCTTTTACCAACTCTAATAACCGCTTTTTATCCCAGTAAGAGCGAAAATTTATATTATTTTCTTTAAGAATTTCTTTTAAATCTGAAAACTTTATCATTTTTAATATATAGAAAAAATACTTAACTTAATACACTACACTCATCTTATTACCATCAGACTGAAAGTTAATTAGCCTATCACTAATAATAACAGCATATGCCTCGGTATCCGCAGGTACATTTACATCAAAATACACCTTAATTTGAATATCAGTAACAGAATACTTTAACTTTTCACTTTGCTTAGAAACATCAAACAAAAACAAAGGATATAGGGTTCCATAATCTGATGGGGAAATATTAGGGTTTGATACTAACTCATCCATGTTAAAAAACTTAGACCTAAATAATGCAGCATCACCATAAGCTCTACTAAATTTATGCATTGGAAATGAAAGACTATAGTCAGCAGTTGGGTATCTTCTAGAATTTAACATAACATAAATATTTTTAACCCTTACATTGTCGAATATAGCTGGGTTGTGCTCTTGGTCTTCATTTTTATCAGTCTGAAAACCAACAATAATAAAACGCGGCACCTCAGGAGATGATTTAACTGCAAGCCTCCAAGTAAATGATGTTGACTGAGAAACCGCGATAGAGTCACACTGTATCATTCTATATCCGACAGGAAATTTTTCTTTTTTCTCGATAAGTTTATAAAGTTCCATTTTCTCCTTATCCGCAGGCATCACGTGCGGCATAAACCATGATATTTTATCCAATGTAATTATACCAGGATCAACGCCGTTAGCTCTAAAAATTGCATCATTATCACCATTTCTTGTCAAGGTGAGAGTTTGCTTCATTCCATACAAAATTTTATTATAGTCTTCGCAAAAACCAAATATATGTTTTAACGGAACTCTAAAGCTAAATGTTCCTTTTGGGTCTGAATTATTAATGATATATAATTTCCTTATATTCCAACCTAAGTTTTGAGCTTGTGCTGCGGCTGTTGTATCCTTATACCACAATTGGTTTAATCCTTGTGATTTAGAAAAATCGTCTGGATATTTTAACAACCCAAGCATTGTAGTAGCTTGACCAGGATGTAATATGGATTCAATCTCTTGACCGGAAAGTTGGTACCGGATATTTTTAAAAAGATACATGAGGGCGTTGTTTGTTAGAGAAATAGCGTCGGCATTTGCGTAAGCTGTTCCATCAGCCTTTGTTAAGCGACCTTCTATAAGTAAATAACTTTCACACGGGTGCGTAAAAATATCTTGGGTTTCAATGTTAATCCTAATATCTCCTCCTGAGTTGTTCAAACTTGTACCAGTAATTGGTTCATACTCAAAAGTGCTCATACTCATCAATACTATCATATTTTACAATTGGTTCGGTGATATTTAGTATGTCCATTTTATTAATACAATTATAATTTTTTAAAGCAAAAATTATAATTGTCTCTAATACTCTAACCAAAGCTGTGGAAAGGCTTTTTTCTCTTTGTTAACAAACACACCTTTAAGTTTAATGCTTTTTAGTTTATCTTCTCGGATATATTTTCTCTTTTTAGGAAAAACCCTGTTCCCATACACAATTGTTATTGGTAAAATACCCATAGAGCTTAAATACTCATTTACCTTTTCCTCAATCTCCTTCATTATAGTTACTTTTTCAGGAGATAACTTCACATCCGCTTTTTGGTAGTTATATTCTGTATCATTAACTTCAAGTATTTCGCATTCCTCCTCCATTTTTAGAAATGTAGTACCAAATACGTTGATAGATGTAGTTCCATATTTAACATAATTTTTACGAGTAAAATCTAATCTTATCATTTTTTATATATTACTTTTTTTTACTTAACTTAAATTATTTTTTTTCTTCATGTTACTTTAATACCTGACCCACTGTTTAATTTTTTTACTAAATCTTGAATAGCAATGGCGCTCCCATCCATTAAACTGCTAATGCTTTGTGTTGTAGGATTGCTAACCGTGTTTACAGGCGTGGAAGTATGTTTTTCCAAAATTTTACGTGATTTTGGTGTTAAAGCTTTTGTAACTAATTTTTTTCCTGCTTCTACAGCAACATTCTTTCCAGCCTCTAAAGCTTTCTTTGCTCCTTCCTTAGCAACACTCTTTCCAACATCTAAGGCAGAAGAAGCAAGTTGTTTAGCCGCGCTACTAGTAAAAAGACTCGTGAGAAAGTTCGCAATACTGCTAAAGATTCCGCTACCTCCATATGCATACCTTTTATTAAATCCTCGTTTCTTAGGCGATATCATTTTTTATAATATAGACATTAAATTTTTATAAGCGTTTGAATCTATAACACCTTGCCTTTTTAATTCATCACATATGCCTACTAACTCGTTTCTTACACCTGTGTTACCCGCTTTTTTGCTCGCTAACAACAGGTCAAGTCTTTCTATTAATGCGTTAGGATCACCTGGGATAACAACGATACCCTTTCCAGCGTACTTTCCCCTACTATGCCAAATAGGGGCAAGTATATTCTTCCATTTTTCTCCTTTACTGCTTTTGGGACGTCCAGTGCTTGGGTCGTAATCACGATAAAGAGCGTTTGTTTGTATCATTAACTTCGCGTAATTCTCATAATCATCCTCATCATATTCACCTTTTTTAGGATCTTTTGACATAAGTAACTTCCATAGCCCCTTGGTGCCCTCATAATCTTTATTAGCAACAATAATATCATTACCATCAATTTCTATATATTTGTCACCGATGTAAAATTTACCTCTTTCATCTCTTATTCCAAATGTTCTATCAGCGTCAGGCCCTCTTAAAAATTCTCTCGATAATTCCCCTAAAGGCATTGAAGTTCCACTCGCTTCTTCAGTTGGTTCATAAACTGGAAACTTAATAGCTTCTGGTAAGGCTTTTATACCTTCCTTAATAGGTTTAAGCTCTTCTGTAACCTCCTTAGCTGTAGCTTTTTGTGTTTCTGTAATAGGTCTAAAAACTTTGAAAGGTCAGTTTGCAATTCTTTCTCCCCCGTTCTCTCTGCTAGTTGGTTATTCCGGATATTTTTCTTTGTTTCGAGGTACTCTTTTACAATTAAGTCTCTTTTTGCAGGATCAGTTATTTTTAGAAATGACATTTTTTAATTAGCAACATAATTTTTTAACGCAGATTTAATCGCAGTTTTTAACACGTTTCACCGCTAACGCAATTAAAACTACATTGACAAGATAAATTTATTTTTGGAGGTTTAATATTCAAGTTTACCCCCATGATTCTTTTCAACCAACCTCCGAAAGGACTCACGCGCTTCTTGCCTCCCTTTCTCAATTAATGATTCTTCAGTTTCAGCCAATATCTTTTTCTTCGTTTTTGACCTAACTTCTTCCTTCATTACTTTATACTTTTCCAATTCTTCCAAGATTAGTTGAAATTCTTCATCAGTAACTTTGTTATCACTCAAAGCTTTCGATATATGTGAGGATATCGTATTTAACTTGGTATCCGCGATTGTTCTAATTTTTTCGTGTTTTTCAGCTTTTGCAGTGGAGCGTCTTACGCTATACTTTCCAATTAAGCTTAAAAGACCAGTAAAAGCTGCCGCACTTTCTAATGCTATCACTGCAGGTATCGCGACTACTGTTGATAGTAAACCTATCCCACCTGCTCCTGAAATCAGGGTAACCGTAACTAAAACCGTATCTATGTTATCTACTATTCTTGCTGCTCTAAAATACTTCTTACTCAATGATTCCCTTTTAGTCTTTTCATCTTCTAAAAATTTCTGAATTTCATTAATTTTCTGCAGTCTATATCCTTGCCCTTGATCCTCTATAGGAGGAGCCGTTGGTAATTTAGGGTATAAGTTGGTTTCTTTCATCTCCATTTTTTATTAGAATTATAATTTTTTTAAAATGAATAGCTAACAAGACATAGAGGTCCGTTTTCCTCAATTGTTACACTTTTGCTAGAATTGTTTGTAATAGTAATTATAATATTCTCAACATTTTCGAGGTTAACTTCATTTTGTAAACTACACCACTTAATTTTTAAATAGGATGGTAATGAGGTTAAAACAACTCCTTTAGTCATCATAAAACCAAACCCTAAGAGTATATGTTTAACTTCTTTAGGCGCTAGTGTAAGCTTTTCTTGACAAAAAATTTTCCAGGTTGTCGTATTTACTTTTCGAGGTGGATATTTCAAGCCTTGTAATGGTATCCAGTGGATTGTTTTTGGTTGAATAATATTTCCTTTTGTAACACCGATTTTATGGATTTTCATTTTTATATAAATATTAATAATATTTATAACATTACAATATAGCCCCTAAGATAGGTATATTAGCAAATGGACTATTAGGGCCTAAAAGCAGCCCACTACCATCATAAAACTTTCCTCCTTGCTTTAAATACAACCCATCACCAACAGACCCTAACCCACTGCCCTTTGTAGGTGATAGGTAAAGTCCCCTTCCATCAGTTTCTACCTTACAAACGCAACCTCCTTTTTTAAGGTAAAGACCTGACCCTAGTGCTTTATTTACTCCAAATGAACCTAATCCAGAAAGAGCTCCAAGACCTAAAGCTGGTAACGCTTTTGAAGCCAATCCAGCAACCATTGGTAAAGCTCTAGCAGCTAATCCTGCCAACATTCCGAGAAAACCACCTTCAATCTTCATGTTATGTTTAAGCTGTTTAGCGCTCATTCTAATCGTTATGCCTTTACCATTTTCATAGGCTTTTGCCATTTTCTTTACTTGTGAATCGGTTAATCCTATAATATCATTACCTTCTAAATCCTCATGACCTAAACGAATACTTACCGGGCATCCAGCTTTAACAGCATGTTGGAGCTTTTGCTTTTGCCCTTCTGATATATTAACTTTTACAGTCGTATAACTTGTCATTTTTTTATATGTATAATATTTTTTTATTACACTTCTTTAATATGAAATCTAATTGTTAAAGTTTCTCCTCTAAGATTTAATAAAGTTCCATTTTGGTCTGTAATTTCTACCGTCATGTTGTGTATTTCATACACTGTTATAGGTAAGTATATTAGGTTTCGAGGAGTTTGAACAATTTTATATCCGGGAGATACCTCTGGGAAAAAAGAGTAAATCGTATTTTGTGTTGAACCGTTAACATAAGTTCCTGAAATGATATCAATGTTTATGAATATACTGTTTATATCGAGAATGTTTACAGTATTCTCCGACTCATGAAATCCTTGAGTATATTTTGAATGAGTAAACCCTAATACTTTAGAAATGGAGTTTGGATGATTAAAATCTACTTGGTATCCATCTTCTATATCAATAACTGACTTAAGGGTATTAGTGTTAGCAGAAATATTGATATAATATCCATCATTGACTTCATCATAGTGGTTGTTTTTTCTCATTTCCTGCTGAATGGTATCATTAATGTTTGTGATTTCATAAGATCCTTCTGGTATTTCAACTTTATTCCATGAAGTACCATTATCCGGAGAATAAATGAAGATATTGTTTGTTGCATCAATGTTTGGAAAAGAGTAGTAAGTTTCAAGGTCTACCAGGGTGATTTCGTATTTTTTATCCGTGTCAAGTTGAATAGGTGGGTTAAACCTATTTTTAATGCGTGTTTTGTTGTCACTTACTATAATTTGAAAGGACGTTTTGGGTTCTGTATTCTTTACAATTTGTTTTAAAAGATCTTCCATTTTTTATATAGTAAAAATATATTTTTATAGAATAAAAAATATATTTCCTCTATAACTTGTTTTTACTAAGTAGCAACCATTCATTAAGTATTTCCTCTAAACTTTTAGATTGGATTTCATCATTGTAGCCATTTTTTCTACGAAGTTTCAACCACTCACAAAATATTTCATCCAAACTACGTTTATTTATCAACCACTTATTTTTATGAATATCATCATCAGTATCTATTATATTAAGTTTATAAAAGAAACATTCTTCATTCTCATTAATAACAACAACCCCCTCTGTAGTTTGAACAACTTCAAAATTACGCCCACTTATTTCATTTTCTTCAATATATTTTTTCATCTGCATAAGACAATAATCATAATGTCGCTTTGCAAAATCGCTTTTAGACTCTCTGATGCAAGCATTTATTTGTTCAATTATAGGTTGTAAACGTTGTTTTAAAAGAGTTCTATTATAGATTTTTTTAAACAAAGTATTCATTTTATATAATAAATATAATTTTTTTAACTTGGCATAAAAAAGTTATCAAAGCCACACCTGTACTTTCCATTATGTTTTTTACTCGTTAAATCAATAATAACAAAACCATGTGGTCTTTCCCAACACTTATGACAAAATTTTCTAAACTCCTCCTTAGACATATCTTCACTTACATGGTCGTTATAAATATGATTAATGTTTTTTAGGTCTTGTTTGAAAAGACAGATAAAATTTGCGTTTTCTCTAATAGTTTGTCTCGGTAATCTAAAATAGTTTTGTGAAAGATAAAAGCAGTCAACATTACTATGCCTCCCACGAATGTAATAGCACTCACACTTATTTTGCTTTTCTAAAAGTAAATCGTCAAAAATCATTAAATTTTTGTTTTCTGAGCTTAACTCTCGTGGGTCAGGTACCTGGTCAGCTGTTTCTAAAAAACTACACTTTATATCCGATTTATTTTTAAATGTTTTTACCCATTCTTCAACCAAAGCTGTTGGTGAAACATTTAAATCTTGTATTTCATCTCGCATATTAAATAGCTTTAAAATACCTTCTTTTGGCAGTCTTTCTTCAAAGGCTTTTTTAAGTATGCGGTATTCAGGTTGAAAAAGACTTTTCCCAAAAACACATAAGTTGTTGTAGTCCATCCAACCCGGTCTAAGTAAAAGGTTAAGTAAAAGGGTGGTTTTACCACATCCTGATTTACCTACGATTAATCCTCTGATACTCTTTGGTAATAGAGGATTATTAAATCTTTTTGATACTACTTCATTCCATGATAAATCGATTACATCCATTTTTATATAACTTTTTTAATTATTATATAAAAATGTATTGCGTTAAATGTAAAAAAGTTACTGATACGAATAACATAGAATATACTGTTAGTAAGAATGGAAGAAATATGAAACGAGGAAAATGCTCGGTTTGTGGAACAACTAAAACTCAGTTTATTAAGACGCAAAAGGGTGGGTCAGTTTTAAACAAAATGATTAACAATATGCCTTTTGAGATGCATCTCCCTGGTCACAATTTTACGGGGCCCGGCACTAACCTTAAAAAAAGGTTAAACCCAGACTTAACTCCAAAGAAATGGAGCAAACCTATCAATAGAGTAGATAAAGCCGCTTATCATCATGACATATGTTATCTCCAAAACGATGATACAGCTACAAGAAATGCTGTTTGTGATAAAAATATGTTAACAGAGTTACAAGGTATTTACAATCCTACTTTAAGAGAGAAAATGGAAAGAGGAATTGTTTCTAGCTTAATTGGAACAAAGAAACGATTTGGGATGGGGATTAAAAAAAAAAATTCATAAATTTAGCAGAAGAATTACTAGCAGAAGAATTACACAAGCCTGTAAAGAGAAAATTTAAGAAGAGGAGAGTTGAAGTAGGCGGTATTGATAGGATATGGGCTGCGGATTTAGTAGACATGCAAGCGTTTTCTAAATTTAACCGAGGTGTAAAATATCTTCTCGCTGTTATTGACATCTTTTCTAAATACGGTTATCTGGTGCCATTAAAAGACAAAACGGGAAAGTCTGTCGCTGCAGCATTAAAGAGTATTTTTAAGGAGAGAAAACCGGAGAAAATGTGGGTAGATAAAGGTAAAGAGTTTTATAACAAAGATGTTAAAGACCTGATTGAATTGTATTCCACTGAGAATGAGGAAAAATCTAGTGTAGTTGAGAGATGGATTAGAACAATGAAAGAAAAAATGTGGAAGTATTTTTCTGCTAACTCTACGAGTGTTTACATTAACGTGTTACAAGACCTCGTTAAAGAATATAATAACACGAGACATTCTTCTATTAAGATGACACCTGTAGACGCGAGTAAAAAAGAAAATGAAACTAAAGTTTGGAGAAATCTTTACCCCGATCGTTTCGAAATAAGAGATATAAAACCTAAGTTTTCTGTAGGAGATAAAGTAAGGATAACTAAAAAGAAAAAGACTTTCGAGAAAGGGTATACTACAAGATGGACTGAAGAGGTTTTTACGGTTTCCGAGGTTAAAAATACGGAGCCTGTAACGTATAAAATAAAAGACCTTAATGGAGAAGAGATACAAGGTACCTTTTATGAACCTGAGCTACAAAAAACTAGTCAGGAGTTGTATAGGATAGAAAAGGTTATTAAAAAGGGAAAAAATAAATCATTAGTAAAGTGGAAGGGTTATTCCGATCAGTTTAATTCATGGGTTGATAATAGTGATATAGTAAATATTTCATCATAATAAAAATGAGAAATATTGCAGTAGGAAACCTTATACTACCAAATAGACCGTTAAACAATTTCGAATTAGAAAGTGCGGCAAAAAAATTAAAGATTCCTTCTTTTAGAGGAGCCCTCGTCCGAGACGCTTTACCGAAAAAGTCTAGAAAAAAGGAATGCGGTATATTAAACCTCGATGATACAGGTGGTCCTGGTACTCATTGGGTTGCTTGGTATAAAGACGGTAAAACTAAAAATTACTTTGACAGTTATGGTATACAACCCCCTATTGAAATTCGAGAGTACCTAAAAAGTCCAATACATTACAATAGTGACCAGATACAACCAGCTGAAGAGGTATTTTGCGGGCATCTGTGTCTTTACGTACTTAAAGAGTTAGGCTTAGGTAAAGAGTTTCAGAATGTTTTAAATACTTTATTTTAGTAATAAAAAAATGCCTGTTGATAAATTTGGAAGAATGGATATTGAATCTAAAACAAGCGGTGATGGTGTTCCACTCACTTACATTAATAATAACTTTTTACGGAAAGATGGAACAACCAAAGTTACTGGTTCTATAAATATGGGTGGGAATACACTTACTAAGGTTAGTAATCCAACTAATCCTCAAGATGTTGCTACAAAGGATTATGTTGATACGAGTAAAGGAAAGGGTTTTTTAAAAAGGAATCAAGATGGAAACATTGTGGTAAAGAAAGATTTAGATATGGATGGTAATAAACTGTTAAATATCCCCTTTCCTGAAAATGATGGTGATGCTGCAAATAGAATATATGTTGATTCAAAGAGTAATCAACTTAGAAATTACTTTGATGGTAATTCACCTTTTGTTATTGCTCCGGGAGACGCAAATGGTGCTGGTAATAAATTTCAAACACAAAATAATCTTCATATGATGAATTTCAAGATTAAAGAGTTAGGTGAACCTACAGAAGAGGCTGATGCTGTCAATAAGAAGTATGTGGATAGCGCAAATGCTTTTACTCCGAGAGATGATGATGGGTGGAGCGCTAAGGGTACAATATTTTTAGCTAGTAAAAAGTTAGGTGGTTTAAGAACTCCTATAAACGGTCGTGAAGCCGCTAATAAGGAGTATGTTGATGATACTGTAAAAGAATATGTGGATGAATACGTTGGAAAATTTAAAGATGAAAATGGAAATTTTGTTACATCTTCGGACGTAAACATGAAAAATAAAAAACTTTTTGGTTTACCTACCCCAACTGCACAAGATGATACTGCAAATAAGGAATATGTTGATAGAGTAGGAAACAATGCTAAAGAGTATACGGATAGAACGAGCCAAATGTTAGGTAGACGAATTGTTGATTTACCTAATGTCTTTTTAAAAGATAATGGTAGTTATGCCGCAACAGCCCCCATCAACATGGCTTTTCAACCTTTGAATAATCTCAAAGAACCTGAAGAGGATTCTGATGCTGTTACTAAGAAGTATGTAGACAAAAACATAGAGGGCGGTGCACTTACTAAAACAAATATTGTAACTGATGATGATGGTAATGAGGTTGCCGTTTTACTGGGTAAGGGGCCCCACTACGTGGCACAGGGTGTAATTGGAAGTAACCACCGAATTGCCCTTTTTCAAGACAGCTTTATTGATAGTGACGCTGTAAACAAAAAATATGTGGATACTCTCGTGGCGGATAATGTAAGAGATGGAGCTCTTCCTGGGGTTGCCGAGGGAACCGTATTCTTTAAGGAGAATGGGAAAGTTTATAAACCAATTTATCCCACCAACACATGGAAAATTAATAGGTTTTAACACAAAAGCACATAGCAAGCTTATTAAACCTGAAGATAAGTGGGCAACTGAACGTATTAATGTTCCATCTGCTGATTGGTTCAATGAAACTAAGATAAGAATAAAAGGATTATTTAAATTTGGTACTGTTGAAGCTTTTAGTTGGGAAGGAAAAATTAATGGACTAAGAAAAGTCACATATAATGAACCAATTGGTGAAATACGGCCAGAAACTCCTATTACTATTGAAGCTTATACAGAAGATCATTTTGACTTTAGATTATTAATGCGTTCAGTGCTTCACATTTCATTGTTATTAGAATTAAATTTATAAATAAAAATATAACTTCTCTCATTAAAAGAAAGAAGTTATATTTTTTTAAGAAGAAGATATAGAGTTATACGCGTAAAGGAAAAAAGGGTTTGGGTAGTATACACATTCATTGAAGATTACAGCGTAATCATTGATATTTATACTTCCTCTTTGGTTGTATGTAGTATTACACATAATCGTTGAAGATTACAGCGTAATCATTAACATTTATTCAAATTTTACGCTTAATAGTTGTTTCCTTTCTACACATGGGACACTTATTTAATCCTTGTGTATCACATATATCACACATACATATATGTCCACAATTACAAAACATAATATTGCTGGTATTTTCATTACAAATTATACATAAATCTTCTTTATAAGAATCTTTTGCGTAAAGAACTTCAACATCCAAATTATCTTCTATTGGTTCTAGATAAATATCATCATTTTCATAAACGGGGTCATCCTGTAATAAACTATAACCTTTTGGTTTGAGGTTGTTATTTGAAATAAAATCTAATATTGCTTGTTGTGTTTGATCGATTTCATGTTCATCTAACTCAATTGCTAACCTATAAAACTCAAGCTCAGGGTGAATTATTTCATCGAATGTAATAATTGGATGTACCCTGCATACAGCATCAACACGGTTATAATCATATTTTGATCGGATACTCTCTAAAGCATCATTGTAAAAGAAAATAAAACTCCAAGTGGTCTTACAGCAAATAGCATTAGGAAGTATTGTTCCATATATTCCTGGACAAGTTATTATTATAGTTGTTGTAAATTCATTCTGGGTTGTTAATTTTTTACAACTCTGAAGATAAACAATATACGGTAATAAGATTTGCATTTTATCATAAAAATCAGCAGGTTCATCCATCTTAATATATTCAGGATTTTCTGCAACATATGTTTCGTTAAATAAATGATCTATTTTTATTGAATGTTTTTCCCAATGGCGCCGATTTATATTTACTATTTGTTCATTAGTTATTCCTAATTTATTTTTAAAGTTCTCTCGAAATCTATACCGGTTCATTTTACAATAATTTATAATAACGAACTAGTATTCTTTCAAAAAATTTTTATCTTAAAATAAAAAATTCTTAATAAAAAATATATTTCATTTAGTGCTATATCCATTATCTAACCATCTTCTTTTTTGGTGGTTAGATAATAAAGAGAATTAGGAATTTGGTGCATGAGTTAGGGGTTTCGTGGTTGATTGATGCATGAGTTACGCATAAGTGGGGGACCGATGCATCGATTTTGTGTGATCTTATATGTTTATGGTTTAATTACGGTTAAATGAGTCGGATAAGCCATTTTGTCTACTACTTACAGACACTTACAAAAAGTAACTACAAAATTCAAGTTTATCAAATATTTGAAAAGGACCATATCTATAGGGTTAATTTATAGCTCGAGTCGTACAAGTAGAATCCAATACTTTTCCGAAATTAGACACACTGAGCTAGCTACCCATATGTAGGCTGCAGGAATGATCTTTCATTTCAATGCATTTCGTAACTGTTGTCCTGCCTAATGTGCAGGTTGTGCTAGATCTGTTGCCACTATTGTCAGTTTAGGCCACAAACAATCCATTGTTTTCTTAGGTTTTGGCAGTATTATTCTTTTGAAAACATAATAGGGAAAGAAGAAGTAACTTGTACCGAGAAATACCTTATTTAACCCATTTTCCGTAATTTTCCAGTCTGTGTCTGTACTTCACCCCCATGTCCGCATTTACCCGGATTCGACTAAGTTACTTCAATTGCTTTTTCGCAATATCTTGGGTGGAGTAAACTATACAGTATAGCGAGGGGGAAAGTCTTGAAATGTTAAGTCATAGGTTATAGGGGTCATGGCTTTCACATTGTAACAGCATTATCTCCCGCTAGATGGTATTCTATAAATACTCATCTATCTAATTTGGGCATCCTGGGTACAGAACCGAACCACTTTCCTACGCGACAACCGTTACTTTGAATTTCAAAATGAAATAAACGTTTACTCAGTAAAACGCTACTTAGTGCAATTCATTCAGCTATGATCAGCAGTTTTTAGAGAAATCTGGAGCTAAAGCAGGTCTCATTTCTCCTCAAACGTATTGATAAAAGCTATTTTCTACATTGCTACTTTTATATAGAGCGTAATATTACAGTCGGCCCGCTTTTGGGGCTAGTGATGCGTCATATAAGACAAGTAGAATCTTCGAAGAATATGACATGCGCAGACAACGATTGTAACAGTAGTTGATTGGCGAAGTGAGCTGTGTAAAAATCGTACGTATTTTCCCGGATTGACCCTATATATTAAATAGTGGTTCACCAGTATGCTATTTATAGCAACAGTGTCAGATAATGAAAAATTCTTTAATCCTGCGATAGACCAATGAAAAATTCTTTAATTCTGTGATAGACCAATGGAATTTCAGAGGCCTGAGGTACGGAGTTAACCCTTTACCACACAACAAAATTTCAGACCAGTCAAAATTAAAAGCATTAAATTTTTTGTAGATAACAGTTTTAACAATTTATTGGCTCATATGAAATTATTTATCTTTAATAGGGAAGAAATCACTGTGGGAAAAGGAGAAAATGCTGGTAACCAGCATTTTCTCCTTTTCCCACAATGTTTTCAAAAGCTTTCTCTTTCGCGGGGGGGGGGGGGGGGGGGGGGGGGGGGGGTTACAGTCGTCACTGTGTGGGTAAAGAGGAAAAATATTACAATTTCAAGGTTATTTAACAATGCAATTTTGTGCAACCTGACCTAGATATACCCTGATGGCAAAAGCAATTTAAGTTGTGCATATTTCTTTAAAGGTTAAATTGTATTCATGATACATTGCATGATGGCAGTTTTTATGAAAGACACATGAAACTAGAGGCGCTTGAGCGCCTGTATCGCTCCACAGGCCTGATTTTTCTGTAACGGCGAAGAGAAGTTTTTAACTATTACCATTCATTCCTGCATTTTTGGTCACTAAAGAAAAAAAAGCTATGAAAATCATTGCGAGAAAAGAAGAAAATAAAAGTTACCTGCATTTTCTTAGTTTTACACAATAATTTCTACCCTTTTTGATACAAGTTTTACTAATTTGAAGATTTATTATGTCGTCTGTAATATCTTTCAATTATGGCCAGTTATAAAAATTTTGTCTTCTGGTTATAGTTAACTCATTACCAAATGACAACATTTTAGGGTTGTCCAAATGGAAAGCATTTGTAGATGAAAAAATAAAAGTTACTGAAAATTTGAAAGTTGTTTTGTGAAGGTTAAGGTTAGATAACATTGTGGGAAAAGGCTACCAGCATTTTCTCTTTTTTCCACAATGTTTTCTAAAGTCTTCTTTGTCAGGGATCAGTTTGATTTGATAACAAAATGCCTATCACAACAGTAAAGCCCTGTCCCTCTCTGTACCAGGTCACCAGTAGGTCAATAAACCTTTACCAGAACTTATCAAAGTGCAGAGTTTCCCTTGTTTTATATGAAAAGGATTATAGATTATGTAAAGCAACCATCTTTAACTCTTTACTAAACGACAAAATTTGGGATGTGACCATTTACTGAAAGCATTTGCAGATAACAAATTAAACATTGATGAAATGATTTCTCTCTTTGATAGTGTAGAAAACACTGAGGGAAAAGGAGAAAATGCTGATTACCAGCATTTTCTCCTTTTCCAAGAGTGTTTTCCAAAGACTTCTTCTTTAGGGTCCTTAAAAGTCAGGATTGTATGGTAAAGACTTACCACCATTGGAACTTACCTTCAATACAACAATGAAATCAAAACAAGTAGTTTGAGAGAAGGAATTTTTCAAAAATTTTACTTTATACCATAAAAGGAAAATGAGTCTCCCATAAAAGCCATGTTTTTTGACGGATCTTTTTTTTTTTAAGGAATTCTGTAGACCTCTACCTAAGGAACATTCCTGCAAAAAAATAATGCTATCCAATTAGCGGTTTGGGAGGAGAAGATTTTTAAAGGTTTTTTACTTTGGTTGCCATGGCAACCAGAATTATTCATGAAACAGAATTATTTGAAGGAATTTGAAAGAGGACCACCTAAGGAACATTCCTGTGAAATTTGGTAAAAATCCAGTCAATAGTTTCTGAGGAGAAGTTTTTTAAAGAAAAAGTTTACGGACGCACGCACGGACGAACGGACGGACGCACGACGGACACAACGCCATGACAATAGCTCGCTGGCCTTCGGCCAGTGGAGCTAAAAAATAAAGATTTTCAAAGAAAAACAATGAAACAATAATAGTATACATGTATACTCCGTTCATGAACTAAAGCAGAAGGATTAATTTGGCATGTGACGCTTTGTTCCACCCTGGTTCTATTCTACTCTGTCAGATATTATCCATAACATCCTATCCTACATTGATAGTATTTTTCTATCGAATAAGATGCAAAAATGCAATAAAAGAGAATAATTTTCAGTTTGAAAGAAAATATTTCATTAGATACAATAAAAAGCAAATTTTCAAAGTTTTTCAACATGAAATATGTCTAAATTGGTTGTGTTTACCCTTTACTATGAATAAGCTAGTTCGTCTGAACTAGGGTGTAGAATATTCATCAGTCTTTAGCGACCGGCCCAGACATTCAAGCAAATGAATGGAAAAATGAGAAAGTGGCCATACTACCCAGATTGGCGAGGTAGGTTTGAAAAAATCCTCGGATCGAACCTTTTGATGCAAGTTGTAGTGACTTTGTTCAGTTACAAGTTTGATTCCGATTTTATATTTGATCATTACAAGAAAATTTTGCTTCCCCTACCGAAAATGCGAATTTTGTGAGCTTATTTATGCTTAGGTGAATGGAGAAAGGAAAACACAGTATATGCCATAGTTCAAACTGGAATATAGGTAGATCCAGAATCTGCCTAGACCTAACTGGAATTCTGTCTAGACCAAATTAGAGGTCCAGTTTGGCTAGACAGCTCCACAATCTGCCTAAACCAAACTGGAATATTTTCTTGTTTAATACAGTGTGACTACATATAAACCGTCTTATTCAACTTAAATCCCAAAACAAAAGAAGTTTTAATCATAGATTCAGAGTAAGAATAAATTCTGAATGTTTTGCTGTTAAGCGAAACCATAAAATGTGGAAAACGGAGCTATTGGGGAAAAAACAAATAAATTGCTTTTATCAAAAATACCTCTTAGTTGTAAACATATGTGGATTAATATGATTAGAAAAATTTTAGAAACCAATATGATTTAGTCTAAACAAAACTATAATTCTAATTTGGTCTAGGCAGATTCCGGATCTGCCCAGATTCCAATCTGGCCTATGACATACATGTATATGTATGGCATGACATTATTGTATTTCCTGTCAGTCTCTATGATTCTCTTCTTTCTGTAAAATTAACCATTAAACATACATATCTACAGCCAGAGAGAAAAATGGACTTAACCCTTTACCAAACAATCCCTTGTTTTATGACCCTGAGATAGAAGCCTTTTGAAAACATTGTGGGAAAAGGAGCAAATGCTGGTAAAAGCATTTTCTCCTTTCCCACTATGTTTTCTACCCTGTGGGAAGCAAAATCCAACTTTTGAGTTCTGTTTATTTTATTGTATGCAAGTGCTTTCAATTTGGACCAGTCTAAAATTTTGTCATTTGGTAAAGAGTTAAAACATCTTAGTGTGTATAATGGTTCAGATATTGGTCAGCAAAGTAAACAAAGATTAAATGATATGGTGTACCAACTCAAGGGATTTGTCCTCATTTAAAATGGGCAACGACAACAGCGATACCTTATAAGGCTTTCAAAGCATGAAATGCATTTTCTATCTATTGTAATATGTGCGATTAATATATATATTAGGGGGCAACATTTGGTATGAAGACACAAGAATGTTTATAGTTTCATAAAATAAGGAAGAAATGGGTTAAAATCTGCAGAAAACTGGCTGAAAATGAGTATTACCCAAATGTGTACTTCAAAACATGCTAGTACATGTACTTACATAAACAGAGCCCAGCCGTCTGGTTCCAGGTTCCTGCTACTTGACAAACTAAGCTAGTAACTGACTGACTTTTCTGGAATGATTCAGTACAGTTGTAACCACAGTTTGAATTGACCGTCCTGTTACAGCTGGAACTGATGTTTCCATTTGGTATTGTTGCCGGACAGAAGATTTCTGTAAAAAAATCGGAAACACATAAATTTCTTAAAATTTGTTGGTTTTTGTTCACCTACTATCATGCAATCCTGAGCTTTCAAAGCCCTGAGGAAGAGGACTTTTGAAAATATTGTGGGAAAAGGATAAAATGCTACCAACCAGCATTTTCTCCTTTTCGAACAAAGCTTTCTACCCTAGCACAGACAAATTCTGTCATTTGTGTCACATTTTAATGTACATCTGCAAATTAATGCTTTCACACTGGAAAGGTCTACATTGTTATAAAGTGGTAATGAGTTAGATTCCAATAATTTTCCAAGGTATTAAACCTTTACAACAAAATAAAATTTAAGACCGGTCCAATTTAAACAAGAGGGCCATTGGCCCTGGAACGCTCACCTTAGACTATAGCTTATGAGTGAAATTCAATTCTTTGAGCAACTTTGGTAAACCTTCACCCAAGGAACATCCCTGCCAAGTTTCATCAAGATTAGCCCAGTGGGTTAGGAGAAGAAGATTTTTAAGAAATTGTTGACGGGCGACATATGCCAGACATAGGGCAATCAAATATCAAAGCCCTACACCTTCCAGTTTCAAAGAAGAATTTTAAATTTTCCTTCTTTGTCCTATGTTCGACTTTGTGGTCCCCGGGCTAGGTCAGTTTTAACAAAAGCAGCATCCACTGAACAAACTTGGTACAGGTCCATTCAAAGATGCTACATACTAAATATCAAAGCTCTACACCTCCCTGTTTAAGAGAAAAAGAAATTTAAAATTTTCCTTCTTTGTTCCTATGTTCCAACCTGTGACCTCCGGGGCATGGCCAGTTTTGACGCCAGGGACATCATTATGACCAAACTTGATAGATGTTCACCAGAAGATTCTGCATACCAAATATCAAAGCTCTGCACCTTCAAGTTTCAGAGAAGATTTCTAAAGTTTTCCTTCTTTGTTGCTATGTTCAAACCTGTGACCCCCCCGGGGCAGGGCCAGTTTTGACCCCAAGGGCATAATATGAACAAACTTGGTAGAGGTCCACTAGGAATTGCTACATGCCAAATATCATAGCTCTATGCCTTCTAGTTTTAGAGAAGAAGAATTTTAAAATTTTCTTTCTTTGTTCCTATGTTCGAACTTGTGACCCCCGTGGTGGGGCCAATTTTGACCCCACGGGCATGATTTAAATACGATTGGTAGAAGTCCACTAGGAGATGCCACACACTAAATATCAAAGCTCTACGCCATCTAGTTTCAGAGGAGAAGAATTTTAGAGTTTTCCTTCTTTGTTCCTATGCTCAAACTAGTGACACCCCAGGGTGGGCCAGTTTTGACCCCAGGGACATCATTTGTACAAACTAGGTAGAAGTTCACTAGGAGATGCAACAGACCAAATATCAAAGCTTTATGCTTTCTAGTTTCTGAGGAAAAGAATTTTTAAAGTTTTCCTTCTTTGTTCCTATGAACTTGAAAATATGTTATCGCTTTATAAAATAACATAGTTATAGAGCTGTCTACATTGAGAGCATAACTGTGCAGATGACAAATAAACCATGGCTCAAAAACTGAAATTTTCCTTTCACAAGAAAGAAAACATTGTGGGAAAGGGATAAAATGCAGGTAACCATCATTTTCTCCTCTTCTCACAATCTTCTCTATCCTTACAAATACAAATACCACCATTAGAGCTACGGTTACATTAAGCCTGTTGTAAGTAAATGCTTTAAATCTAAGAATATGTAAAATTTTGTCCTGGAAAAGAATTAAGCCTTTTCCAAACAACAAATATGGGACTTTGCCAAATTAGACATCGAATTCAACAAGAGGGCCATGATGGCCCTGTATCGCACCACTGGCTAACATGTAATAACATAACAAGCCATTAATATTACAGTATTTGGCCAATTTGTTTCAAACTTTGACTTATTTTCTTTTTTTCATAAAATCCTACGAGAAAAGTTATGACCCAGGGCAAAGCCATTTTTGACCACAAAGATATTTATAATTACTTGCATCCTGTTGGTGGTCCACAAGATAAAGCCCCATACCAAATATTACAGATCTAGAATGTGTGGTTATGAACAAGGCTCCATAAAACATGAGACCCATGACCTAGAGCTAAATTTAGTAGCCCTAGGTTTTATTATAGTCAATAGTAACAAGAGGATCTATAAAGTTTTCACCACAAAAGCCATTTAACCCTTTACCCCATAAGGCATTTCTACGGTAGCTCTAATTGACCCTAAACAACAGCAAGGATGAGGATGTTTCTTATGTTTATGTGACACCTTTTGATAGCATAGAAAACATTGTGACAAAAGGTGAAATTGCTCTGCACGAGCAATTTCACCTTTTGCCACAATGTTTTCCAAACTCTTTCAGTTTGGACGAGTCCAAAATTTGCCGTTTGGGAAAGGGTTAAGCTACAATGTCATGTCAAATTGCTAGCCATAGGCCTTATGGTTTCAGACAAGAAGATTTTCAAAGGTTTATAATATTTTTCAGTTTTGTTGCCATAGAAATCAGAGTTTTTCAAGGAATCAAGTTCTTTCTACAAATTCCGAAGAGGACCATGGCAGGATAATTTCTGTGAAGTTTCAATCAAAATTGGATGGGCAGTTTTAGAGAAGCTGTTTGATATAAAAGTTAAACCGCGCACATACTGACTGACGCATGACAGACACCGGGCCATGACATAAGTCCACTCCCCTTTGGCAAGTGCAGCTAAAAATTGATCTAATAGAATAAATTCTTCTAACAGGGTAGAAAACATTGTGGGAATAGAAGAAAATGCTGGTTACCAGCATTTTCTCCTTTTCTGCAGTGTTTTCAAACCCTCCTCTCACGGGGCAGTTAAAATTTTGGTTTTGTTTGGTAAAGAGTCAAAAGGAATGTTCTAAAAGCCATCTGTTTGTCTTTTGATCAAACTAAAAGATAATTTACCTTCACAAGGTGAGGCTGAATTCCAATTTTTTGAACTTCTCTGGCATGTCAATCTACTAAGTGTTGCTCTGTAACCAAAGTCACATGTGTAGGAACATATGGAATCAAATCTGAAGTCACAGGTTGATTGGAAACTTCCATTATCAATTATCCTGGGGCATGAACCTAAACAAAGCAAACAAACAAGTTTAGACTTTATCACACATTCTAGACTTGACCAAATTGAAAGTAAGACTGTGCAGATGACATATTCCCAAACAGAAAGTATCTCAAAGGATGATTTCTGTCCTTGGTAGGATAGAAAACATTGTGAGAAAAGGAGAAAATCCTGGCAGGAGGCTGTTTGAATTATCTACTGACCCAGTTTATGGGTAAGCAAACAAGACCCTGACTTTTTATGATGCTCAGGAAGAGCGCTTTTCAAATCACTGCCTGTAGACAATGCTAATTATCTCTTTTTCCCACAATGTTTTCTATTCTGTGAAAAGTAAATTTCATGTTTTGAGATACATTTATCACCCCCCCCCCCCCCCCCCCCCCCCTTAGATATGCTTTCCATTTGGACAAGGCAAAAATTTTGTCCTGTGCTAATGAGTAAGTCTACACTAGGACAACATGATAACAGATCCATAAACTTTGTATAAATCAACATTCAAAAGAACCTTTTACCAAACAACCAAAAGTCTGGACTCAACCGAAGTGGTAGCATTTGCAGACAGCATTATTAACCCTTTACTCCATAGATACTCATTTTTATGCATTGCTTGTAAGAGCCTTTGGAAAACATTGTGGCAAAAGGTGAAATTGCTTGTGACAAGCAATTTCACCTTTTGTCACAATGTTTTCTATGCTATCAAAAGGTGTCATATACCCATAATCAAAGGACTGAAAGTCCTGAAAAGCGGATTTGTTGAACAGTTTCCAGCTATTTGGTGTGATATGAAAAATCTTTAAACTATTTTCTCCTATTCCAATAGTGTTTTCAATTATATGAGTAAACTTAAGTTCATTTACAGGTATCATTTTCTTTTGTCTGCAGATGCATTTAACTCTTTCCATATTATAGGTAGCACCAGAAGCTTTGATGGACAGTGTGGGTCAAGATCAGACTGCACAGAAAATGCAGTCTGATCTCTGATCTCCACTGTTCCCTGCTTCATTGTAGATTCATGACCGAATTGTTCTTGCAGAAGAAATGTATTTTTAGCCTTTGAGACAATGCAATTAATTTGTTCAGTAGTGAAAGCGTTAAAGTGCCTAAAACTTGTCATATGCGACAGTAATGAACAATGAAATGGCATTAATTTGATTACCATATTTGATTAAAAAACAAGAAGTACCGCAACTTATACATAGATGCTTGACGTAGACTAACCTGAACAAGCTTACAAAATTAACTCCCATCTAAATGTGGATCTGGGGTCATGCATGGCTCACTAGTAAAGTGTAGGACTTGTTACCTGATGGCCCAGCCTCATTGGATTCACAATGTTTTTTTCTGCAAGAGTGTCCTTAGGCAAGACAACGCAGTGCCCTAGCCTAGTACATGTGCTACTTAAAGCCAGACATACAGAAATAAGCTAGCTGTAGCAGTCATATGACTGAAATAATGTTGAGAATGACAGTAAACATCATTCAATTAATCAAATGTGGATCTAACATTGGCCTGCATGGTTAACTTTCATCTAACATTTCTGTCAGCCTCACAAAATGTAGCTGTTAACTCTTAGAAAACATTGGTAGACCAACATATTTTCAGTTTTCATTCTTACTTAGGTAAGACTTGTGTAATGGAAAACAGCTATTTCCACTAAATATCATCCAGCAAAATTAGCTATAGTTAAAAATAAGTATTATTGAACTACTTTCACTGATTCATTTTTTTCATTTTTTCTTTCTTTGAATTATCATTTGTAAATCTAAAACCACTATATTCTCAATTCAAAAAGAGATAATAATTACCTCCCTTTTCAGAAAACTAACAAAAGTATCAAAAATAATTTCAAGCTAGGCATAAATGGAATTTCTGATCTGTTAGAAATGTGCAAAAATATCATTTCTGCATAAATCCTTATTTATCCTTATTTATCATCCAATTAGAATATTCACCAGAAATGCATTACACAGGTCTTACCTTAACTCTTTACAACACAATCCCGAATTAACAACTGTTAAGCCCTTTGAAAACAGTGTTGGAAATGGAGAATATGCTGGTAACCAGCATTTTCTCCTTTTCCCACAATGTTTTCTACCCAATTAAAGACATATTCCATCATTTGAGCGACATTAGAATTGTCGTCTGCAAATGCTTTCAGTTTGGACATGTCCAAAATTTCATTGTGTGGTAAAGAGTTAAGTCATTTTCCCCATCCCATTTCACCATTAAGGATACAAGGTAAGTGTGGCAATATTATCCTATTTTGAAGGATGTTCAGAAAAAAGAACTTTTGAAACAACTTATCCAATTGGCTGAGCTGTTTTTTGTCTGAGACATTGCTTTAAATCATATTAAAAATATTAAGAGCTCAGACTAGGGTTTGTAAACATGTGAGCTTATATAGATACACTGGACATAATGATTTTATCATTCTTTTCTATAGCATTTTTAGCATTTCTAAATTCATCATTGTTCATCATTATGCAAGACTCTTTTAAAAGATTGAAACTTCTGTACTCAGACATTAAGGTTTTGATTTTTACAGTAGCATTTTACAATTCTAGCCTAAGCACAACAATTTCTAAATTTTCATATGGTTGGTATAATCATATAGACTGCAAACAATTCAAATCTAAAATAGTGAGCCAATTAGAATGGAATTTTACTATATTAGGCAGTCTGATCTTACTCTACCAGTACACCTGTTACAAACTATTACAGACTGTCTTCATTCTGAGGTATAAAGCATGCACTGTTTTGAAACTAGTATGGTTTAGTAAAAAAAAAATACAGGAGTCCTTTCTGGGTAAAAGAAATAGTGGTATTTTGTATGCAAGTTCTTACTGAAAGCACATTGTCCTTTCCATGACTCTTAACTCATAGTATCCTTTCAAGGTTCCTCTTAATTACAACACAACTTCAAACTATAAATTTAAAAATGAAATACAACATCAAACTAGTAACAATAATTTGATTGTTCAGGTAGAGTAATTTCTTCTTTTCTTTCATAAGAATGTTCTTGGTTTCATTCCTGAACTCAAAAATGTTTTGTAATAGTCTGAGAGGTGAAAACTAAGTGATGTGTTCAGTAATTTCTAAGATTTAGACCATGTGCAATTCATAATTATTGAATGTACCTTTCTTCTTTAAATAAATGAAAATTTACCTTGTATCTTCATAAAGAAACAAGTCAAGAAAAGTAATGATTGTACAAAAGAAAGTAAGGTCAACTCTTGCAGTGCCACAAAATATTAACTGGAAACCTTCAAGAATAATTTGATGGGGACTATTTTCTGGTTATCAGTAACTATTAGTGTCAACACTGTTTCAGTCTTACAGTGACAACAATTCATCCATTTCTGTACCTTTTGGGTTTTACTAGGGCTAGGCTGGTTCTCTGCGGTGTCTTGTCTATGGACATTCTACAAAATCCTAGCATCTAGAAGAGGATAGAACCTGTGATAATCCATAAGTGGTCAAAACTGGTCAATAGTGGTCGACTTGTAGAAGTCAATTGGAAATTTAAATGGTCAGATGAGTTTTAAAACGGCAGTTAGGCTAATTTGTGGATGATTTGTTGTGTGGATTTTTTCCCTCTCATTAATTGATTTCATCAATGTGAAAGAGAGGGGTGGAAAAACTGTTTTGTCCCTGCCAAGGCTACTCATCAGCTGGCTTTTGCCACTTTTCCAAACTGTGTAGAAGTTCCTAATAAGGTCTTAAGTTTCATGTTTGACACCTAAGTAATTGCTTGATGATAAGATATTATCATGACTACTTACAAGTCATTATTTCATGCTTTAGGAATAAAGCCTGGTGTCAAGGATAATACCCCAAAATAGGGACACATAATTTGTCCCTTTTGTAATTTGATTTAATTCTTTACTAAATGACAAAATTGTAGGCTGTTCCAAATTGAAAGCATTTGCAGACGACAGAATAAATGTGACTGAGAAATTAAAATTTGGTTCGGGATGGATACAAAAAAACATTGTGGGAAAAGCAGAAAACACATTTTCTCCTTTTCCCACAATGTTTTCAAAAGGCTTCTTACTCAGGGTCATTAAAAGTCGGGATTGTGTGGTAAAGAGTTAAGCCATACCCAACTGAGGTAGAAAGGGCCAACTTTCAAACCTTTAACTGTTTTGACGGCACTTTATAGATCTAGGAAGACACTTAAATGTACTTCAAAGACATTGATGTATCCCAAACTATTGTTTATTTAATCAGTTAATGCCTTCTTCATGTGTACCACAAAATTCCTATACATTTCTATTAATAACAAACCTGAATATTTCACATGTTTGCCTATGAATGACTGCTTTTCTGCAATTTAACATGAGAGGTGGAGGGAGGGAGAGAGGGAGAGTGTGTGTGTAGAAACATTATCTAACCTGTAAGAAATGATAATCGACAAAAATTGTTTGCTTAAAAAAATGACCTCTATGCAGGTTCAATAAAGGGAGTCATTCTGACAACCTCTTCAGTTGACCAGCAATACTGTCTTTTGAATTATGAGCAAATAAAAAAGTGCCTTATTAATAAAAACTATGATACTGATGATAATATAATAATAAACCTTCATGTACAGGATATATAAGAGGACAGCTTTTAATATTAATTTAGAAACCAGACAGGTTTACATGTAAGCCAGTGATTTAATCAACTAAATCAACCTCCCTTACCTACCACAGCAATCGACCACTTGTGACCAGTATTGGCTGTTTATAACCGGTTAAAGCTGCCAGGCTGGTCAATACTCATATTGACCTGCTCTTTGCCAACCTTGCACACTATATATTAACTAAATCATTGCAAATATGTGCAAAAAATAACTGTTGTAGCATTATGAGCTACTTGAAATTAATATTTATGCACTGGTATAACTGTTATTTATTACATCTAATGCATTTTTGAGTGAATCCATTTTCATGGTCTAAAGGAAAGACTTAACCCTTTCCCAAATGACAAATTTTGGACCCTTCCAAACCAAAAGAGTTTGCAGACGACAATATTAGATTTGGAAAAAAATGGCAGAAAGTTCTCAAAAAGGGTTGAAAACACTGTGGGAAAAGGAGAAATTGCTCATTACAAGCAATTTTTCCTTTTCCCACAGTGTTTTCAAAAGACTTTTACTGCAGACACGTAAAAACCAGGGCTTGTTTGGGAAAGGGTTAAAATCATCACACATCATCGGGCAGAAAATAGTCCTTTTTTGAATATGTGAATCCAAGCCCTTGGTACAACTGAAGGTACTTTTGCAGCCTGAATGGATGAAGATCACACTCAGTGTGACATATTGCCATGCAGAGTAAAAAATGACTTTAACATAACTAAATTAAAACTTTCAAGTTGAATGTACAAATCCAATTATTGCTATTTTGAAGTTAATTCTTTTGGGAAAAATACTTTCTTACAAGGCAGTATGGATCAAAGATCAGACTGCACTTTGTTGCAATCTGATCATAATCAACACTGTCTGCAAAAGGTCCTTGAGTAGCACTTATCAGCCTAAGGGTTAATGGCATTGGATCACTCTATAAAAGTTTAAAAACTATATAGACATACTTTCACGCTAAGGTTTGAATTACATAAAACACAGTCACATAAAACACAGTCACTATCTTAAATATGGGCTGAGCTGCAGTTCATAATAAGAATTTAAATAAGTAAAAATAGTTATATAACTTGCTCTGTAAATGCACTTCTAATTCAAAGGATCAGAAATATATCAAAGATGTCAAATCTATATGTCTAAAAGAAAGACGTATAGATGCATTTCTGTGCATCCTTTGTCATAAATTATGTACTAACTCGGCATTTTTTTTTTTTTTTTTGCCGAAATGTCACAAAATAAAATTCAAGGTATCAGAGGGACTAAAAATGGAGTTTTACATCTTGAAGACAAATTGGAAGCCTATCTGAGTCCTTTAGGATTCACGTTAGTGGATGTCTAGTTCACTGAGAAGGACACGATTTTCCATCAAAAACCTTCAGTTAAATTCGTGTCACGGGTTCGTACTTGGTCGGGGCCGTTTGTAAATAAAATATTTCTTACCGTCGATGACAAGAGAGAAATATTGGTTTCATGCTTTAATGCTACAGGATGCATATATATCAAACATGTTTTTTATATACTGCACGATCTCCATACTATCAAAAGTTCTGCAAAAATGTTTCAAACAATTCAGAAATTCATCGAGAGCGTCATACGAGTGGCGACAACTAGGTTAGGTCGACTTTATGGGTTATGTATATTCGTTATCGACAGGGCTTTTAATTATTTATGGCCAAATTCTAGCTGGCGCTCTGAACAGTGAACATTTTTTTAAACAAGACATGGTTGAAAATGTGATTTTATCGGGGAAAAATTGCTTAATCTCCTTGTTTTTATAGCAGCGGACGATACAAGTTGTGAATGAAAGTTCTTGAGTGAAAACGAGGGCAGTGTAAATAATGTTCATACGCTACATTTTGAAAAATACATGAACAAACTTTGTTTTAGTATTTAAAGTAATTTAGATTGACAATTGCTTAGTTTTGGTGAAATTTCGATAAAGAAATCAACCTTAATTTGTATGTTTGTTCAGGGTCAGAATTGATCTGATTTGTAAATCTGCGTTATTAGCCTATAAATCAGCCATGCAAAACTGAAAGTAAGCGCGCATGCGTCGTTACGGATGATGTATTTGGTTCCGGTCAAAACGATCACAGTAAGCGGATTTGCTATAGCAAATCCGCTAAAAAAGGCTTCATCCTTGCTGTTATTTAGGGTCAATCAGAGCTATCAGAGAAATGCCCTATGGGGTAAAAGGTTAAATGTAGCTCAAATGGTGATTTCTGTCTTTAATAGAACAGAAAACATTCTGTTTCTTAAAAAGTCTCTTTTAGGCTTATTAAAACTTGGGATTGTATTGTTAAGGTTATAGAGTTTCCTCAGCCAATTTCTTTGACTTTTGAAATGCCCCAGTAAAACAAGTGTTATCAGCAAAAATATAAGGTCTTATGCATGCAATCATATGTAAAACATCAAGCACATAATTATAAGACTTATTGGTAAAAATTCAGATTACTTGAAAGAGCAGTGTGTCCTTTTGCCACAAAATTTTCAAAAGTAAAGTTCATTTCAAGACAAAAAGGAAACCTTCTGAAGATAATAATTATGATATAGAGGATATTTGGGTTTTTTTTTTCTTAAAGATCGAAATTTATTTCATGGTGTGAACACCATCGGTAATATTTTCATGTGTGGCAGCCATGTTCATGCTTTTACTCCTGTTTGGAGGAAGTTTATCGAAATTCAGTGCAGTTCTTTTCATTTATATCCCATGGCGTACCCCCTCTACATACCAACACATTACAATATTACATCTAGTGCAATAAATGCAGGGTAAATAATGCCATATTTCCATCTGGTTGGGAGTCATGCGCATTTTACCAAGGTAACTTAAGAAATAATCTTCTTTCTATTGTGGTATATCGTTCAATAAACCACAGTTGTGAGTTATGCGGCGCAATAAATAATCCACGAGGGCGATAGCCCGGCTGGGTTATTCATTGCGCCGCATAACTCACAACATGGTTTATTGAATGATATACCACGATAGAAAGAAGATTATTTCGATTCTAACATGGCCAATTCTTCGTGAATTGAAAACAAGTTCAAACTTAGAGTAAAAACGCGGATGAAGATTATGTTCCATTGAATAACTCACTCATTCAATGACGTTACTCTACATGGATTGTCGCAGATTTTACCACGTTTTCCTTGCACTGTGTTTATAGAGCCAAAGTCACGTGTCATGTTAGAATAGAGTATAACAAGAGGACCACAATGGTCCTATATCGCTCAACTGAGTACTAAGCTGTAAAATCAAACAGGGCCAGTTTTGACTCCAGGGGCATCCTAAGAAGAAACTTGGTAGAGGTCCACTAGGAGATGCTACTTACAAAATATCAAAGCTCTACACCTTCTAGTTTCAGAGAAGTAGAATTTTAAAGTTTTCCTTCTTTGTTCCTATGTTTCGAACTTGTGACTCCTGGGGCAAGGCAAATTTTGACCCCAGGGGCATCGTATGAAGAAACTTGGTAGAAGTCCACTAAGAGATGCTGCATCCCAAATATCAAAGCTCTATTCCTTCTAGTTTCAGAGCAGAAGAATTTTAAAGTTTCCCTTCTTTGTTCCTATGTTTGGAACTTGTGACCCCCAGGGCCGGGCCAGTTTTGGCCCCAGGTACATCATATGAACAATCTTGGTAGAGGTTCACTAGGAGATGCTACATACCAAATATCAAGGCTCTACATCTTCTAGTTTCAGAGAAGAAGAAATTTAAAGTTTTCCTTCTTGGTTCCTATGTTTCAAACTTGTGACCCCCAGGGCCAGGCCAGTTTTGACCCAAGGGGGATCATATGAACAATCTTGGTAGAGGTCCACTAGGAGATGTTACATACCAAATATCAAAGCTCTACGCCTTCTAGTTTCAGAGAAAAAGAATTTTAAAGATTTCTTTCTTTGTTCCTATGTTTCAAACTTGTGACCCCTGCGGCAGGGCCAGTTTTGACCCAAGGGACATCATATGAATAATCTTGGTAGAGGTCCACTAGGAGATGCTACATACCAAATATCAAAGCTCTGCACCTTCTACTTTCAGAGAAGAATAATTTTAAAGTTTTCCTTCTTTGTTCCTATGTTTCAAATTTGTGACCCCCGGGGCGGAGCCAGTTCTGACCCCAGGGACATCATTTGAACAATCTTGGTAGAGGTCTACTAGGAGATGCTACATACCAAATTTCAAAGCTATATGCCTTCTAGTTTCGGAGAAGAAGATTTTCAAAAATTTTGCTATTTTTTTCCTTTTGGTTGCCATGGCAACTAAAGTTATGTGTGGAATTCAATCTCTTGAACACCTTTGGTAGACCTTCACCCAAGGAACATCCCTGCCAAGTTTCATCAAGATTGGCCCAGCGGTTTAGGAGGAGAAGATGTTTAAAGAAATTGTGGACAACGCATGACGGATGACGAACGCTGGACAATGGGCGATCACAAAAGCTCTAAAAATCATACTTTTTCATTGATCGTAACTATGAAATATTGAAAATATTTTATTGATATTTCTCGATATCCTACTGGAAAGCATGCGAAATAAAAGATATTACTCACAGTTAGCCGTTTTCTCATCACTTTCATCTGCACAGTCATTGTTTCTGTCACAGACTTTGTTCAACTCAATGCAGTCATGTGATGTGTCACATTTGAATTGGCTTGTTGTACATATAGCTGAAATACATTGTACACCATAATAATAATTAACTCTTCACCAAATGACAAATTTGTAGAGTAGTCCAAATTAAAAGCATTTGAGGACAGCAAAATAAATGAGACTGAAAAGTTGAAACTTGATTTGATAAGGGTAGAAAACATTGTGGGAAAAGGAGAAAATGCTGGTTACCAGCATTGTTCTCTTTTGCCCAGAATGTTTGCAAAAGGTTTCTACCTCAGGGTCATCAAAAGTTGTTATTGTGTGGTAAAGGGTTAAAGAGCACTATACACAGTATGTGTACTTCTGCTGTATCTTAAGAATAAGAGGAATGCGGAAGTATACTTTATTTTTTGAACTGACACAACTATCATCTACCGTATTTGGATACTTTCCTTAATTCAGTCCAGAGCTGATATATTTTTTCATCCAAAATCATTTGTCGCAAAATCATACCTAACGTCCGTAACACATTTTGATCAATTTAATGCAAGTCTTTTGAACTGTGTCAATTGTACTCTAAAATACCTTTTTTCAGGTGTGGAATGAATAGAGCTCACAACCTTTTAATATTTTTTTAATATTCCCTTAAAGTTGAGCTGGCTGTTACATATGAAATACAAAACAAGAGGGCCAAGATGGCCCTGGATTGCTCACCTGAATTTTTGAGATGACCATACCCTATTTATTTTTTTTTTAAAGTATTGAAACATTGGAACCAAATTATAATTTTGCCAAGCAATTTTCAAAAGGTCACCTGTAAAAGTCATTTCGAAATCTGACCATCAGTTTCAAAAAGACGAATTTTTTAAGAATTCTTCACTTCTGTATAAGAGCAAGTAGCCCCCATCCACGAGAGCCATGTTTCTTGAAGAATCAAAATTTACGAACAAGTTTTGAAAAAGGTCACAGAACCTTATTTGGTGTCTTATAAGAATCAAAGCTGTATGCTAATGGTATCGTGTAGCGTTTTCAAAATTAAGTTTTAAATTTTTTATTTGGATATTTTTCCCTTTTTGCTAATATCCATAACAAAAGTTTTAATTAGGTTTCTACCTGCAATGCTGGTGTGTATATCAGTGATGTCATACCGTATGACTCAAAGATGTTTATATTATTATTGTGCAGGTTCCATTATTTGTTACACAAAAAGAGCAGATACTGTTTAATGCACTTTAATACTTAAACCCATTTTCTGGTGTAAAAGTTGTCTGGAACTAGGGTAAACAGTTTGGTTTCTGAGAAGACAATAAACAACTTAAAAGAAATAATAACTGCTTGCTAATGGTATCATATTGTGGGTTCAGCAATAATGTTAAATAATTTTGTTTGTTTTATTTAAAGGGAAAATGTTTTGCTAACGTCCGTAACAAAAGCACAGTGGCCAGATTCATACCAGGAATAGTGGTGTATACATTCGTGATGTCATAGTGTATGTCAGTAAAATGTTTATGCAGTTTATTGGTTCCACTTTTATATCAAAAATGTGTTCCATCACTCATTTAGAGGGGTCTAGGACATTTGCCCCTAGACTTGTGCCTCCCGGACTTGTGCCCCCAGACTTTTGCCCCCTTAGGACACCTGCCACCTGGACGTTTGCCCCCCGGACATCTGCCAACCTAGGACATCTACTCCCCAGACATCTGCCCCCTTAGGACATGTGCTCCCCCCTAGGACATGTGCCCCCAAGACATCTGCCCCCCCAGACATCTGCCCCCTTAGGACACCTCCCCCTGGAAATCTGCCCCCTCAGTTTGTTTACAACTTGGACGTCTAGCTCCCTTAAGGGACAATCTCAAAAAAGTATATTGTACATGGTAATTTTGACCGGCACTATGAAAAAGACCTCTCAGCTTGTGTATTGTTAAGTGCTATTTTGTTGAAAATCTTCGGCTGATTAATTGATTTCAGTTTTAATATCAAACTATAGAGTCAGTTACTCATCTCGCACGCCTGCTGTAAACCCCGATAAAAATTCTTTTTTTTCATTTTAAGAAAAATGAAGCAAAATTCATGATGTTATTAGTTCTTCAACATCATTTAGAAGAGACTTATTGTTTCCCAGGAGGCAGTTGTCCTATGGGAGCAAATATCCAGGGGCAGATGTCCTACCAGGGCAAATGTCCGGGGAGAGGATGTCCTAAGGGGGTGAATGTCTGGTGGCAGATGTCCAGGGGGCAAATGTCCGGGGGGGGGGGGGGGCAAATGTCCTATGGGGGCAGATGTCCTATGGGGGCAAATGTCCGGGCGGCAGATGTCCAGGGGCAGATGTCCTAAGCGGGCAGATGTCATATGGGGGCAAATGCCCAGGGTGCAGATGTTCAGGGGGCAGGTGTCCTACTGGGGCAAAAGTCTGGGGGCAAAAGTCCGGGGGGCAGATGTCCAGGGGGCAAATGTCCTGATACCCATTTAGAGTACTTACATTATAAACATTGGACAATTTTTCATTAAAATAAATGTTTTCTCAGAATACCAATTTTTATGATAATGTGTTTTTGATGTCACAAAACTTGGCCAAATATTTGCTATTCTCTGTAAGGGTTATGAAATCATCTGTCAAACTCTCAAACTTAAACAACATGTTTCTATCATAAAAGTAGATTAAAACTATCAAACATATTTTAAAGTAGTGTTTCTAACATCCGTAACAGAGCCTGATGCTTGATTAATTTGCTGGCACATTTCTCGGAGATGGTTGATGTTGACTGTGTCAAACTTTGCAGATAATTTATTCGATAGTGGAATTTTACTATCCAGTAGATATGATAATCATTTGAGAAACTAAAAAATTGGACATTTTTTCAAGTGTAATTGTACCCATTTTTTGATAATGACTGTATAGCCTAGCATTCAAGCCCTGCATTTAAGTCATTCTAATAAACAAGGTACACAACTACAGCAAAGTCACAGAAATATATGTTCTTATTTGCCCTTCTTCTGAAATCAGACATTCAGAACATTGAGAACACAAGAGTTTTTGTTCTGCAATTTTACTTGATGATTTTGTTTTAATGAAACAGCTCTATTTAACAGACTGACATCAGTCTAATCAACGATAGTGTAGGTCGATCAGTTTAAGTTGATAATTCAAAAATGATTGTATAACAAGGTACAATGATCACTTTTTATACAGAAAATGTCATTAAAGCGAAATGTGTCATCCCTGGTCAGACTGCATGAATTGCACAGGCTGACCAGGGCTGACACTTTTCGCAGTTCCCAGAAGGTCCCTTTTTGTGTGATGGATCACATAATTATGTTTTATGTCAATGTTTATGCACAATAACAAAGACAACAATACAAGGACTTTGACAACAACTTAATGTTTTCTTTGAAACAGCTGAGCTAAAAAATGCAAATTGGTTAAAAGTTTGTCTAATGTGTAACACGAAGTATAAATGGTACAAAGAAAAGGTAGGAATGCATTTCAGTTCTATAAAACTCTAGCATTCCAATGACCTACCACACTCATTGGAAAATAAGTATAAAACTTGATGTGACTTATTATAAATACAGAGGGAAAAAAGAATTTAAAGACTGCCAGTTTAAGTCAAGGTATGACTCCACAAAACATATCATCTGGTCTTGAATCAAAACTGTGCACTGTCCTGAGACATGCTGGCCATTAAAAGGAACCTTTAAAACCACAGTTATTTCATAAATGGTGTTCCCAGCTAGCAACCAGAATTCTTTATCAAACCAAATTTTTTAAAAGATTTTGCAGAGATCACAGCAGAAAAATGTTTTTTTCACATTATGTCCAAATTTGTTGGATATTTTCTCTGTTTTGATTGAAGTGTAAGTCCACAAATATGGGTGCATACACACAACTGACGTAGAGCCATGATATACTAGTAAGCTTGCTGCCCTTGAACTAGCTGAGCTTAACCTTCTATAACGATAAAGTTTTTGACAAGTTTTACATTGAAGCATCTGTAGATAACAAATTGTTCAATTGTTCATTGAATGTCTCAAATGCGGGGCTTTGACTCTGAAATGAGAGAAAACACTGTGGGAAACAGCATTTTCTCCTTTTTCCACAGTGTTTTCAAAAAGCTTCCAATACAGGATCATTAAAAGGGTGATTGTATGTTAACTCATAATTACCAAACAACAATATTTTCAGGTTTGTCCAAATCGAAAGCATTTGCAGATGACAAAATAAAAGTGACTGAGAATTCGAAATTTGTTTTGTGTAGGATAAAAAACATTGTGGGAAAAGGAGAGAATACTGGTTATCAACAATTTCTACTTTTCCCACAATGTTTTCAAAAGGGTTCTTTCTTAGGGTTGTCAAAAGTAGGGATTGTGTGGTTATAGGTCAAATGGTTAAACCTTTGAAAAACAATCCCAAGTTTTGACAAACCTGAGAGAAAAAGTTACTGATAGCAATATAGGAAAAGGAGGAAACACTTGTAGCCAGCAATATCTACTTGGTCCACAATGCTTTCTTCACTTCAAAAGAAAAAATTCATGTTGTCAGTAACATTTACTTTAATTGTCCTCACATGTGCAAATGCCTTCAATTTGGACAAGGCAAAAATTTTATCATTTTGTACAGAGTTATAGATTTTTTTGCTTCTTTGCATATTTACATCTAAGTGCAAGTTGCAATAATTTCTGGAAGGTCTTTAATCACATTGTATAAAAAAGTCAGATCTGTTTTAGTGAAATTATATATGAATACAAAAATTATTAACAAGACAAAGCTTCTAGTATTAATATAATTATGAATAATGTTTAGAACTATGCTTATAACCAAAATCAATAGAAAAGTAGTAGGGTGTCAACACTTTGCTGTAGTTGCTTTCCGTGAAAACTCTTTGTCCACAGTTGCTTTTAGTGAGAATAATAAATTGAAAATGGGGTATTACTTGGTCAAAAATTTTTTGATGGTCACCTGCCCTTAAGTGCATGGTTTCCGCTTTTAACTCTTCACCAAACAAAATCTTGGACTAGTCCAAATTGAAAGCATTTGCAGACAACAAAGTTAATGTGACTCAAAAACTGAAATCTGTTCTAGGTAACCAGCATTTTCTCCTTTTCTCACAATGTTTTCAAAAGACTTCTCTGTGAAATTCTTGAAAACCCAGGATTGTTTGTTTTGTGAAGGGTAGAAAACATTGTGGGAAAAGGAGAAAATGCTGGTTACCAGCATTTTCTCCTTTTCCCACAATGTTTTCTGAAGGCTTCTTCCTTAGGGTCAACAAAAGTAGGGATTGTGTGGTAATGGGTTAATAGTAAACATCCTGCCCAAGTTTGAAGTAAATATTGACAGCCATGACAAAGATATTATAAAATATCAGAGACAAAAAAGATAATGACACAGACTACACAAGGCTATGACAGGACCTTGAACTTTTCTTAAAAAAGAGCCAAGTTCATAAAGAAAACATTCTGTTTACATATTGTTCTTATCAAAACTGGTTATTCATGCTTTAATAATATTAAGGTAAGACCTGTATAATGGAAAACAGCTATTTCCACTAAAATATCATCCTGCAAAATAAGCTATGATTAAAAATGAGTATTACTGAACTACTTGCACCTTTTCATTTTTTCCATTTTTTTCCTTCTTTGAATTATCATTTATGAATCTTAAACCACTATATTCTTAATTCAAAACGAAATAATAATTACCTCCCTTTTTAGAAAACAAACAAAAGTATCACAAAATAGTTTCAAGATAGACATAAATGGAATTTCTGATCCATTAGAAATGTGCAAAAATATTATTTCTGCATAAATACTCATTTATTATTATTTATCAACCAATTAGAATTTTTGCCCAATGTTCACTAGAAGTGCATTACACAGGTCTTATCTTAATATGATTTTATAACAATCTGCCGATAATTTGCAAAACCTAGCAAATAATCACATTTGAAAACTTGGAGTCAAAAAGAGAAATGATTTGTGAACTATTTCTCTTTTTTTTTTCTGCAGTGCATTCTCATATAATAAATTGCTAAAACCTAACAAGGATTGCATGAGTATATCTGGCACAAAAAGAAAATAATGAGAATGATAGTCAGTAGTAGTATGTGCAAAGCATGACATTCCCACTTAATAAAAAACATTTTGGGAAAAGGAGAAATTGCCAGTAACCAGCATTTTCTCTTTTTCTCCCATTTTTTTTTTTTCATCTTTCCTAAAATTTCCTGTCATCTGTAGACTCCTATATGCTATGCATTTCAACAAATCAAAACTTTCATCATATGGTAAAGTGTTAAATGAAATTTGCAGCAGACAACTATCAATATTAACCCTTTACCACACACTGATGCCTTTTGACGACCTTTAGAGAGAAGCCTGTTGAAAACATTGTGGAAAAAGGAGAAAATGCTGGTGACCAGCATTTTCTCCTTTTCCCACAAGGTTTTCTACCCTATCAAAGAAAAATTACATCATCTGAGCTGCAATGAAATTGTCGTCTGCCAATGCTTTTAACTTGGATAGGTCTAAAATTTTGCTATGGTTAAGGGTTTAAAAATCTAGTTTTTTGTACTTGGCAGTAACTACTTCTTCAATGAAATTCCTAGGTTGAAAAAATGGTGTAAAAAAAAAAATTCCGAGGGCTGTCTTAACCCCATTGAAATGGGTTTCCCTTATGAAGATTAAAAGATTAGCCCAGTTTTTATCTTAACCCTTTCCCAAACGACAAACTTTTGGACTAGACCAAATTGAAAGCATTTGCAGACAACAATTCAACTCTTGCTGAAAAGATGATATCTGTCTATGTTAGGGTTGAAAACATTGTGGGAAAAGGAGAAAATGTTGGTTACCAGCATTTTCTCCTATTCCCACAATGTTTCCAAAAGGCTACTATTCCAGACCCGTAAACCAGGGATTGTTTGGGAAAGGGTTAATACATGTATCTTCAGTTGTGACAGAAATATGAGAAAAAAGTCAAAGTACTCTCAAAATGAGAAAAACAATGCAGACAAAGTTTGACTGTGACTAATTCTCAACAGTTGTTGTTCAAAACAGGCAAGCTGACAACAAGAGCACCAGTTGCAGGTGCCAGCACTCAGCTGCAGGCTAGAGCAATTGTTTGTCAGTGAAAATTCTATGTCAAAATAAGGACACAACTGACAAATATTTTCATAGTAGCCTGCCCCTGTTGTGAAGTTTCCTGTTTCAAAGTTAACACTTATCCTGTTAAATAACTTACAAGAAATTTTCAATTCCATATTAAAAATCTAGTTACTAGCTGCTATTTCAAAGTTGTGTTTTGAGGGAAAAATATCTCCTTATCAGACAGTGAGGATCCAAGATCAGACTGCACACTCTTTGCAGTCTGATCTTGATCTACACTGTCCAGAATAGGCCAGAGTGTCGGGCGTAGCAGCCTAAGAGTTAATAACTTGTTTAAGTTCAAAGTAAACATCTTCAAAAGACATCAATGATATCAACACCAATGATGACAAGGTTATGACAACAAGTTGTTGTTTACTTCAAAAACAGCCAAGTAAGAAAGGAAGAATGCACTGAGTAAATGGTATAGCAAATTTTAGCAAAGCTTTCTTGAAGAGTAAGTAGAACTATCATAAATCTAAGCCCATTGTAGACAAATTCAGATGAATAAGAAGGTTTTTGAAAAAATTGTGGGAAAAGGAGAAAATGCTGATAACCAGCAGTTTTTCCATTCCCAACAATGTTTTTCTATTGTTTTCTAACATTTCCCAAAATTGATTTCAAGTTTTCAGTCACATTTATTTTGTGATCTGCAAATGTTTTCAGTTTGGTCAAGTCCAAAGTACACATATTGTTGTTTGGTTAAAGTTACTGCATCCCTGTGATGCATTAACCCTTAACCAAATGACAAAAATTTGACTGGTCCAAATTTAAAGCACTTGCAGACCACAAAGTAAACGCAACTCAAAAACTGAAATTTGATTCCAGCAGAGTAGAAAACATTGTGGGAAAAGGAGAAAATGCTGGTTACCAGCATTTTCTCCTTTTCCCACAATGTTTTCAAAAGGCTTCTACCCCAGAATCATAAAAACCATGGATTGTTTGGGAAATGATTTAAACCAAACAAGCTATCACATAATCCATGGATCCAACCAGCTGATATCTGAAGTAGAATGCACAGAGTACGCAGGCTAACCCAAGTTTATACTTTTTGCAGATCCATGCATAAAAACCACTTTTTGCAAGGCATGGCTAAAATAGCATTACAATATGAGAAAAAGCTTTAGAGCAAAAACACTTGCCCTCTATCAAAATACAGGCCTACCTTGTATATTTTCTTCCCACAGAATACGTTTTAAAATATACCATGGACAACTGTGTGCCTTTTATATAAGCTTACATCAGGTGTGCCTGATTTTCCATTACACACATATGCAAGTCTATTATGTTAATAATGTTTAAGTCCCAAGAAAGACTTATAAGCCCCTAGAGCATCAAGCACAACATATGTTACTTTTATGGTCTTTTTTTTCAATTATCATAGCTATACCTACCAACATCTACTGTAATTAAACATCTAAGCTGGTATTTACCCACCATTCTAAATTCAATTCACAATCTTATTCATAAGCATTTTCTAAATTTCAGTGTAACACAGTTCTGATAGGCCATCTTAAATGATTTAGCCTATCAGAAATTGTGTTTCTTTCTTAATCTCACATACGACTATAAATTCTATTTAGATTAGTTTGTGAATGCAGCTCCAGATGTAAGAGATTGTGATTTACACAGTATCATATTCTAAGTGATCGACTGATCAAGACAGACTACAATTCACAATACATTTATCTTTCTGACTCAGATTTATTTAGCTGGACATCTAAAGGCTAAACATTTTATGTCAAAATGTACCAAGTAAAAAACCTCGTTTATGACATCAAAAATAACAAGAGGGCCATGATGGCCCTGAAATCGCTCACCTGAGTTTATTGACCAAACATGAACCATCTAGTTTCCCAGTGACCTAGGTTTTTATCAGACATTACCCATCATCAATCACTTTTGAGATATCAATAAAACAAACATTCTGACCAAGTTTCATGAGTATTGGACTGAAAATGTGGCCTCTACAGCGTAAAAAAGGTTTTTCTAAGATTTCACCGAGTGACCTAGTTTTGGACCCGACAATTACCCATTATCAAACTCTTTTGAGACATCACCAAAACAAACATTCCGACCAAGTCTGAAGAGTATCAGGCAGAAAATGTAGCCTCTAGAGTGTATACAAGGTTTTTCTAATATTTGACCCATTGACCTAGTTTTTGACTCCACATGACCCATTTTCAAACACATTCAAGTTATCACCAGGACAAATATTATGAACAAGTTTTAGGAGTATCAGACTGAAAATGTGTCCTCCAGAGCATACAAAAGGTGTTTATAACATTTGACCTATTGACCCAGTTTTTGAACCGACATGACCCATTTTCAAACTCGTCCGAGATATCATCAAGACAAACATTCTGAAGAACTTCCAAGAGTTTTGGACTAAAAATGTGGCCTCTAGAGCGTAAACAAGGTTTTTCTAAGATTTGACCTAGTGACCTAGTTTTTGACCTGACATGACCTATTTCCAAACCCTTCTGAGATATTATCCAGGAAAACATCCTGACCAACTTTCATGAGTATCGGACTGAAAATGTGGCCTCTAGAGCATACACAAGGTTTTTCTAAAATTAGACCTAGTGACCTAGTTTTTGACCTGACATGACCCATTTTCAAACTGGTCCAAGACATCATCAAGACAAACATTCTGAAGAACTTTCAAGAGTTTTGGACTGAAAATGTAGCCTCTAGAGCGTACACAAGGTTTTTCTAAGATTTGACCTAATAACCTAGTTTTTGACCCGACATGACCCATTTTCGAACTCGTTTGAGATATCATCCAGGCAAACATCCTCACCAACTTTCATGAGTATCGGATTGAAAATGTGGCCTCTAGAGTGTACACAAGGTTTTTCTAAAATTTGACCTAGTGACCTAGTTTTTGACCCCACATGACCGATTTTTGAACTCGACCATGATATCATCCAGACAAACATCCTGACTAACTGTCATGAGTATCCAACTGAAAATGTGGCCTCTAGAGCGTACACAAGGTTTTTCTAAGATTTGACCTAGTGACCTAGTTTTTGACCTGACATGACCCATTTTCGAACATCCTGACCAACTTTCATGAGTATCGGACCAAAAATGTGGCCTCTAGAGCATACACAAGGTAAAAAGTTGACAATGGACGACGGATACAGCACGATCACAATAGCTCACCATGAGCACTTTGTGCTCAGGTGAGCTAAAAAGCAAACTAAAATTATTACATTATTATACATTATGGTCATACATTATGCTCAAACAGATGACAGTATATATCCAGGATCAGACTACACTGTGACACACAAAGTACAAATTTGCCTTGATTTATGTTGTCTCCTAAAAGTAACCTATGTTGTCTGTGACTATTAAATGGTTATTTATTAAGCTCCATTCCCAAAAATATGTATTAGTGCTGTTTTGCATAACAACGTCACCTGAACAAGGTGTTTGTCCGTTAGAGTCCCAATTTCCGTTAGCGAGACAGCGTAAAGAAGTAAGCCCTGCTGGCTTGTAGGACCCAGCCACGCAGCTATAACTGCACACTGCATCTATCTTGTTGGTACATGTGGGGCTTATATTGCCATTAATAATTGTACTAGGACAAAGTGTCTCTGAAAAATCATTTCAAACACAGTGCTTGTGAAATACAGTGTTGACTTCTCTTTCTTGGGAATGGTTGTTAAGGTAAATGTTTTCATTATGTCCAGTCGTGCAAATGCATTTTAATAGATTTCTCTTCTCTACAAAAATCATTCTAACACGATATGCAAATTCGGCTCTATAAGCACAGTGCAACGAAAGCATGGTAAAATCTATGTTATTCTATGTAGAGTGACATCATTCTATATAGGGTGACATCATTCTGTATAAAGTAAGTAGGTTATTCAATGGAATATAATCTACATCCTCTTTTTCCTTTGATTAAGAGTTGGTCATGTTAGAATCAAAGAATAAAAATGATCTTCTTTCTATTGTGGTTTATTGTTCAGAAAACCATGTCGTCAGTAAATATGAGGTACAATGAATAAACCACTCAGGCTATCGCCCTCATGGATTATTTATCGTGCCTCATAACTCACAACTGTGGTTTATTGAACAATAAACCACGATAGAAAGAAGATTATTTCTAATATAACTATGTATGGGCATAGACAATATTCGAAGGCTTTCCAAAAACATGTACATTGTAGGATGTTAACACTTTATTACTGAAATAAATTGACCTGAAATTGACCTTTATGCCAAGAATAATTAAAACATGAATATTCAAATCATTGGGTATAATGGAACCCCACGGAAATTCTGTTAACGGTAAATGTCGGGTTTGACCCTTACTGCGCTATTGCCAAAATCAAAGCTTTTGTGGATGGCATAGATCAAGATCAGGCTGCACAGAAAATGCATCTTAGATCTGAGTCACTCGTAACCTATTACCAGTTAAAACCAATAAAATAATGTTCATTTCAGACATTTTAAGTATTTTTTTGAAGACACTATCTATTGGCCTCCTAAAGAGCTAAAAAATGTGCAAATAGTTTTGCATGCAGACAACATTAGTTGAAGTAAAGTTCGGACAATAATTCAAGCGTGTAATATATGGTAATAGAAGTCATTTATTTCATGTCAATTTGTTTGACTAATACCAAACCACAAAAAATGTAAAATAGTCCAAAATGACAGCACTTCCAGAAATGAAATGCATGTAATCGTGACTCAAAACTTGATATTTGTCTTTGCAAATGGTAGAAAACATTGGAAAAAGGAGAAAATGCTGGTAACCAGCATCTTCTCTCTTTCCCAAAATGCTTTTGAAAGTCTTCCTTCTTCAGGATGATTAAAACTCAGACTGTGTGGAAATGGGTTAAGTAGTCATTGCAAATTAGCAGAATACTGTTACTTTTGGCCATTTAGAAGCAGCATTTTTTTTAAACTGATAATTATGAAAATGTGTAGAAAAAGCAAAAATTGCTGCCATTATAATTATCAATTTTTCAAACAGTGTCTTTTGTAAGAATGTTCTGGAAATGCATTTAATGTTCATTTTTTAACATTTTATCAAAAGACACTGTGGAAATTAATGTTCATTTTTTAACATTTTATCAAAAGACACTGTGGAAAAAAGACAAAATGCTGGTTACCAGCATTTTCTCCTATTCCCCCAGTTTTCAAATGCCTACTTGCTTTGGTTCTTTAAAACTAAAAATTGTCTCAAAAGGGTTAATATAAAAATTTCATCTTATCAGGGAGGAGACAATACCAGCTGCAATATAAAAAGTAAGTTGTGCTCCTTAAAAAGCATCCTCTGATACCCCTGGGTCTCCCTATTTGCTACGCTACGTCGACCCCTGGGACAATTAATTGAATTTCCCTCGCTTTACCGCTGGCCGAATGCTGGCTTTTCATTGGTTCCATCATCATTTTGTGATGGGCGAGTGGACTGTACGCTTTGACATTTCGTATTGATTTTCTGCAGCTGATTCAAAGTCTTATTAGTCAATTGTCCCAGGGTCGATGTAGCGTAGCAAATAGTGAGACTCCGGGGTATCCGAGGATGCTTAAAAAGGGGCTTAATGTATCTACAAAAGTATTGACTCACGTCGGCCTGCTCTGTCTGTGCAGGCTAACCTGGATAGAAACTTTTTACTTACGGTTTATGGACCACTTTATATCAGCAATCAGTCTGCCTTCAGACGTGATAGATTTTATAGGTCCTTAACTCTTTACCAAACGACAAAATTTTAGACTGGTTCAAACTGAAAGCATTTGCAGACGACAAAATAAAAGTGACTCAAAAATTGAAATTTGTTCTGGGAAGGGTAGAAAACACTGTGGGAACAGGAGAAAATGTTGTTTATCAGCATTTTCTCCTTTCCTACAGTGTTTTCAAAAGGCCTCTTTCTCAGGGGCGTCAAAAGTAGGGATTGTTTGGTAATGGGTTAACTCTTTACCAAACAACAAAATTTTAGTTCGGTCTACATTGAAAACACTAAGTCTAATAACAAAATAAACGTAACTCAAAAATTGAAATTTGCTTCCAGCTGCAGGCTAGTAAACATTGTGGGATAAGAGAAAATGCTGGTTACTAGTATTTTCTCCTTTTCCAACAATGTTTTCATAAGGCTTCAATCTCAGGGTTGTAGAAACTAGGGATTGTTTGGTAAAGGGTTAATACATGTTCACATGTACATTACCTATCTGAAAACATTGTGGGAACCAGCATTTTCTCCTTTTCCAACAGTATTTTCTACTCTTCTAAATTCAAGCTTCGATTTTTGAGTCACATTTATTTGTCATCTGCAAATGCTCTCAGTTTGGACCAGTCTTAAATTTTGTCGTTGTTAAAGAGTTAACACTGAATTTACATAAAAATTTATGAGATGGCATTATATAAAGTTCATGCTAAATGCTTGCTGAGTGAAGATGTTTAGGAACACATACATTCTCTGATGCACAGATGGATGGAGGGAAGGATGGATGAAGGGATGGATCAATCAATGTGTGGGTGACTGGATGGGAGGATGGATGGTGTATGGTTGGATGGACAGTTGGATAGTTTGATGATTAGATGAATTGATGGGGTTGGATAAATGGATGGACAGTTGGATGGATGCATGCATGACAGGATGCATGACTGCATGGATGCATGCACCGACAGATGTAATGGAGAGTGGGCATATTCATGGGTGGGTGGTCCAAGGATGGATGTGAATTAATAATCAGGTAGGTATGTGTTTGGGTGAGTACAATTTATTTACGAAAAAAAAAAAAATTAAGGCAAGAAAATTTTGTCATTAGCTCAATGATTGTTAAGTGTGCACAGAAAATTAGCAATTGGTGTCAAGGAAATGGGGACATGTGAGGAAGAAAGAAACTAAAACATTTGATGTGGGAGGGCGATAATAATAAAATACAGTCTTTTTTCTTAACTAATGGATTAGCTATAAGCAGAGAAGCAAAATTAATTACTCTTTACTATGCAAGAACCTAGACTTATCAATTATGACAGTATTATGCAGACAACGAAATGATTTGTAGCTAAAATCAAGGGAACTGTCTTTGAAAGGGAGAAATGTTAGAATTGTTTGTTGCAAGCTCTTACTTCTTTTGTCGCGATGGTTTTGAAAGCCATTAACGTCAGGGTTTTAATATTTTGGATTCTGGTACAGGGTTAATAAACAAGGACAGTAATAAAATTGTGAAAATTACAGAATATTAAATCTTAACATCAAATGCAACAAACCTTCACAGAGACTGGTTGGGTCGGTACTCCAATTTCCGTCAATGTTACATGTCAAAGAAGTTGGTGCATTCTGAGTACGTCTGTATCCACCATTACAGGTATAACTGCACATAGACCCATTAGACTTTGAACAGGTAGAATTAATCTGTCCAAAGGTTATAGACTGAATGCATATCTCAGCTGTGGAAATAATAATAAACCCATGAGGATTCACCTTCAACTCTGAACTAAACAACAAAATTTTAAACCCGTCAAAAATGAACGCATTTGCAGATGACAAAATAAATGTGGTCTAAAAATTTTAATTTGTGGTTGGAAGTGTAGAAAACATTGGGGTAAAAGGAGAAAATTCTGGTTACCACCATTTTCTCCTTTTCCTACAATGTTTTCAAAAAGATTCTTGCATAGGGTCATTAAAAGTCAGTATCGTGTAATAAAGAGTTAATCTTTAATCAGGCAACATAGTTCTAGACTTGCTATACTCTTTTCAAAAGGACAAAATTTTAAGACTCTGATGACCCAAATTCAAAATATATGCAGATGACAAAATAAACTTGGCTGGAAAAATGAAATTTGTTTTGGGGAGGGTAGAAAACATTGTGGGAAAATGACATTGTGGGAAAATGAGAATATTCTGGTTACCAGCATTTTCTCCTTTTCCCAAAATTTTTCAAAAGGGTTTTTTCGTCAAGGCTGTTAAAACTCAGGATTGTGTGGTAAAAAGCTTAAAAAACAGCCTATGTAATACAGTGGATATGTATAGGTGGTAAAATACAAGTAAGTAGTTTGATATTCAATCCCCTTTTGTAGCAGTTTTCAATTTCTTTAACTCTTTCCCAAACAAGCCCCGGTTTTTATGGGTCTAGAATTGTAGCCTTTTGAAAACATTGTGAGAAAAGGAGAAAATGCTGGTAACCAGCATTTTCTCCTTTTCCCACAATGTTTTCTACCCTATCATAGACAGAAATCATCTTTTCAACAAGAGTTGAATTATCATCTGCAAATGCTTTCAATTTGGTCTAGTCCAAAAGTTTGTCGTTTGGGAGAGGGTTAAACCAACTATTGTTGAATAGCTAGATTCAATACTGACTTTTTCAAAGTTGTCTGCATTTCATTTGAGATTTGATTTGTATTGCTCTCCAAGGATTAACTGCTATAACCCTATACCACACGATGAAATATTGGACTGGACCAAACTAGAAGTATTTAAAGCCAACAATCTAACTGTATCCCAAATGATGATTTCTGTCTTTAATGGGGTAGAAAACATTATAGGAAAAGGAAAAAATGCTGCCTATCATCATTTTCTCCTTTTCCCACAATATTTTCATAAGCCTTCCTTTCTAGGGTTGATAAACTAGGGATTGTTTGGTAACGGGTTAACTCCTTACACCATTATAAAAATGTAGACATATCAACACTGAAACTATTGGCAGTCATGTCCAAATTCAAACCAAAACCTTTTTCTCCTTTTTCCACAATGTTTTCATCCCTGCTTGAAACAAAAAACAATTTTTGAGCTATGTTTATTTTGTTGTTTGCAAGTCCTTTCGATTTGGACCAGTCTAAAATTTTGTCATTTGATAAAGATTTAAGGATGTTGAAATTCAGGATTGTGTGGTATTGGGTTGAACTGCACCAAATTTGTTGTCTCTAAATGCTATCAGTAGGAGCTAGATTCAAATCTTGCTTTTTGTTAACCCTTTACTACACAATGCTGAATTTTGACACCCCTGGGAGAGAAGCCTCTTGAAAACATTGGGGTAAAAGGAGAAAATGCTGGTAACCAGCATTTTCTCCTTTTTCCACAAAGTTTTCTTCACCATCAAAGCAAAATTGCATCATTTTACCACTTTGAAATTGTTGTCAGAAAATGCTTTCAATATGGATAGGTCTAAAATTTTGCTGTGTGGTAACAAGTTAATCCTTCATCTGCTAAAGAAATCGCATAAAACTTTTCAGCCAATATCAAAAACCTGTATAATGTTGTTTCAAGCTTTTGTTTTATTTGAGATAAGAGTCTCCTTATCAAACAGTGTAGATCCAAGATCAGACTGCATGTTTTGTGCAGTCTAATCTTAATCTTCACTGTCTGCAAATTGTTGGTGAGTTGCACATACTGGCCTAACCTATTACCACACAATTCTGACTTTTCAAGACCAGCAAGAATGAAGCCTTCTGAAAACATTGTAAGAATAGGAGAAAGTGCTGGTAACCAGCATTTTCTCCTTTTCCCACTATGTTTTCTTAAGGTTTCTTTCTCAGGGTTGTCAAAAGTAGGGATTGTGTGGTAATGGGTTAAATAGTTAACTGAGATGTTTTTACTTACTGGAGCAAAGTGTATCAGTATTGTCACTCCATTGACCATCCACGCCACACGTCACTGAGGACTTAATAGGACGGTAACCTTGGTTACACGTATATTGACAGGTACTTCCTGCTCTTGCATCACAATTTGACCACTGACCATTGGCCAGACCGGTTGGACAGTAAATAGCTAAAAATAAAAGAAAGTATCACAAATGAAATACATACTGGTTCACAATGATCTGGAAAGAGGAGGGTTTGATACTTCTCTGTGATGTATGATATATACCAAGCCAGTCATCACTTGTTTACATTATGGATTCATAAAACCCATTTTACTCTTTACCAAATGATAAAAATTCACACTTGCCTAAATTCAAAGCATTTGCAGATGACAGAATAATTGTAAGTCAAAAATTGAAATTTGACTTTGAAAGGGTAGAAAACTTTGTGGGAAAAGGAGAAAATGCTGGTTACCAGCATTTTCTCCTTTTCCCACAAGGTTTTCAGAAGGCTTCTTCCTCAGGGTTATTAAAACCAGGGATTGTTTGGTAAAGGATTAAGGTAACAGCTGACTGAATCTTGAGGTAAACTGGTCCACTGACATGCTGATAATGGACCAATAGTAAAACTTTTTGACCGAGGTCAGTCTGCACAGACTGTGGTGGCTGACCAGGGTCAGTACTTTCTGTAGATGCATTCAGTCCCTTTTTCATACAGCATGCATAAATGTATCTTTCTGCATGAATAAATGTATTTTCTGTATTATTATTTGCTTTTATTAATCCTCCATCTCAAATTCCTCTTCTCCAATGGCATCATGTTAGTGTTTGGCAATACAGCAAGATGACTGAATTTTTCTTCAGCTGATACCTGTAACTGCCGAGCAAGTTCCAATACCTGTAACTTTACCAACAAAGGCAATGGTATATCTATAAGCTTGTGGCCATAAAATGTGGCCAGAGAACAATATGGACCTTCCAAAATTTTTAGCCAATTTATCTGTTTGGGTATTTTACCAGAGTATGCTAGCAAAGAACTAGTGTATTGAATTCACAAGCATTTCCCTAAGCAGAATGTCTGTAATTGATAATTCCCAAATTTATCAACACAGGCATATACATCCATTTATCCATTAACCCATTACCACACAATCCCTATTTTTGACGACCCTGAGAAAGAAGCCTTTAGAAAACATTGTGGGAAAAGGAGAAAATGCTGGTGACCAGCATTTTCTCCTTTTCCCACAATGTTTCTACCCTTCACAAACCAGATTTCAAAATTTCAGTCACTTTTATTTTGTCGTCTGCAATTGCTTTCGATATGGACAAGCCCAAAATTTTGTCGTTTGGTAAAGAGTTAAAAGGTGTCCTACCCATTTTTTTTTTGGCTGGGTATGTTATCCCGAGCCAAGTTTTCTAAAATTTTCCTTCAGTTGTGTTAGTTATACATGTAATTTCATTTGTGACTTGAAAAAATTTACGAAGTTGTGAATAAATTCATCATAATATATAACTCTTTTAATCCTTTCAATCATCATTTTCTCCTTTTTCAAAAATGTTGTCTACTCCTTTAAAAAAAGTATCTTATCATTTGAACAACATTTGTCTTATGCAAATGCTTTAAAATTGGACAAATCTGAAATCTTGTTTTTGGGAAATGGTCAAATCTTTACAAAAAAGACCTTGCTTTTTTTTAAGGGTAAACTTCCTAGCTCTAGTAAAACATAGGACAAACATAAAGAAATACTCTAAATCTGAAATGTGTGCATAGTGAAAATCTCTGAGATTTTGGGTATTGATGAAAGTTACAAATTGGCATCATGTAGGACTGCTTGACAGGGACCCTTATCGATATAAATGAGTGCCTCTTTTCAGCAAAGTTGACCAATATACCAGTCTCCTGGCCATAAATACCGCCAATTTAACATACGTGTATTTCACATGTGTGATTGCCTGCTGTATTTTTCCACAGAAATTAAAACAGTTTTTGGTAATTCACAAAATTTTTGAACTGCAGTAATATCCAATTTTATTATATGAGTCGCTCTCAAATATGGCTAGAACTGTTTACTTTGTACCACACAGATAAAACTGTTCATACTGAAAGCATTTGAAGGTAACACTTTCAATGTAGCTCAAATGATGGACTTTGTCATTGATATCAGTGAAATATTTTTTCAATATTTCATGGTTATGACAATACCTATTTTTAATCGGTTGTTAGACCGATTAGAGACGGCGTTTTCCACAATCCAAACTGACCCAATTCCCGAAAAGGCCCTTTAAAGGAATGGACGCATACAAACTATGCATAATTTGTAAAGAGACTGTTAGATTAGCTACTATTCAAGATACATCAGATTTACTTTGTTTTTCTGTTCTATGAATGGCCAGTATGGCGTGTTATTATCAATGCGTACAATAATGAATTATGACACTTGTCTTCTTATACCAGCACGTTATTGCATAGATTCTAGATAGTGGTCAACAAATTGAAAATTTCCGATGTAAAGGGAAGAAATAGTCACGTGATATATCTAGGTAGCAGTTTCTGGCAAAATTGAAGTCAAATGATACAAGTAAGAACTGAGCGGAGAAGGAATCAAATTCTTCTAGGTGTATCACATGATCGATTACTGACGCTTTGAAGTCCACTACAGTCGTCATTTTGAAGAAGGTTGCAGAGAGAGAGTCTCAGAGAGAACGAGATAAAGCCTAAATAAGAAGCAACAACAACTGAAAAGTAAGCTTGTATGCAAGTACTTTATCTGGATTCCTTTTAATTTTTAAGTGACAGAACTTGTACACTTTGGGCTAGCTTCTCATTTCCATGGATCATTTTCATTTATGCTGTATCCTCCCCTCTACTATTTTTAAAGTTAAGTTATAATTTATTTTTAAAGTTATTTTTAAAGTTAAGTAGAGGCAAGGTTTGATGTGTGTGATCAAAGAAGCATCTTCGTTGCACAGATATAAGTTGTGCATCTATTGGCAATGTGTTCAAACTCACAAAAGCATAAGTTTGTAGATTTGTTGAAAAGAGAATCTGTCTGTCTGGAAATGGGGAAATGGGGGACTGCCATTTAGAGCTAGTCATCTAAGGAAACTTATCAATTATTTAACTTCATGTGTATAGAGCTGATTTTTGAGAATTTTGTGTATGAGTACTCTATTTGATATCTATCTGTTCTATTTTAATGGTTTGTTAGGGTTAGTACTCCTTGCTTACTTTTTAAACTAGTAAAAAGTCATAACCGGTCATTTGATTATTTAGATTTAGCATGGGTTCTTATATATTTTCGACGGGGTAAAAATATTTCTTCCCATTCAGAATCAAATGCTCAGCTATTCAAAACCTATATGTGCATTCAATAGATTTAACAAAATACAACCCTGAAAAATAGAAGTTTAATATTTTCAGTTTCACAGATCATTTTGCCAAGAAGCCATTTTTGGTTTAGAACTCTCAAAATGACATTTCATGTTTTTTTACGGTTTCCAATGGTCAAATTAAGAGGAGGTACAGGGAAGTAAAAAGTTTTGGGAATTTTTTTCATTCATACAATGTGATGCTCATTTCAGGTTAAAAATAGGACAGAAAGCTTCAAAGATCATTTTAAGCTTACTATTTTAAGCTCACTATTTGACTGTCTCAGACATTTATTGGCACTGCCTATGTCAGCAGAAGATCTATTTGCAAAAATGACTAGAAAATTTTGAACAAATTCTAACTCGCCTCCAAGAAGTAGTACTCACGGCAAGTGTTATATATGTCCACTAGTAATTGGTGAAATGCTTTTCTCGAGTCAAATTTTAAACTAAATTAAGTAATTTTCATTAAAAACTCTGGTTGCTGTGACAACAATTATACCCTTGAAAATATTCACATTGCTTAATCATTCAGTGGCTCTGCCTGGGTGGCTCAGTGGTGAGAGTGTCCGACTCATGACCCGGTGGTTGTGAGTTCTATCCTTGGTTGCGGTGATTTTTCTTTTCAGCATATTTTCGCCTCTCACCTCTGCAGAAACATGTGAGAAAAGTAGTCAGTGGCTTTGAAAAGAAAAGTTGTGTTAGTACTGGAGTGAGAAAGTCAGGAAACATGTGCGTCATCAATCGCCATGATAATTATGACCTTAGCTGTTAAAGTGGCGTTAAACTCCCATACAACCAACCAACCAACCAACCAATAATCATTCAGTGAAGACCGATTACAGTGCTTACGGCACTTTGATTATATTCTAGTTACCTGTGTAAAATGCCTGTGACTCACAGCCAGATGGAAATATGGCTTACATGTCTTGCACTTGATGTAATGATTGTAATGCATTGCTATGCGGAGAGGGTATGCAACAGGGAATAACCGAAAAGAACTGTGCTGGACTTTGATAAAATTCCTCCAAGAAAGGGTTAAAAGGATAAAATGAATACAATATATTTTTTTTTTTGGTTAAGATTGAAATTTATTTTATCTCCTGAACACCTTCGGTAATATTTTCACAAGTGGCACAGCCACATGTGAAAATATTACCGATGACATTCACTTGATGAAATAAATTTCAATCTTTTACTGAAAAAAAAAATCAAATATCTGCAATACCTTCACAAAGTTCATCTGTCTGTCTGTCCCAACCAGTGCTATTACACAGTAATGTCCCTTGACCCTCTTTCATCTTGTATGTTTGTGGACACTGGAAACTACATACTTCATCTACATATCTCAAGCAAGTGTCATTGATTATCACTGTAACTATTTCACCAGCACTGGTTGTGCTTGTTTGATTAAACTTCTGGTCACAAAGGAATACTGGAATAGGGAGGAAAAACAACAAAATTCCTTGACAGAAGTATATTTTGGATATAGGAAAATCCAAATTCTGGGAAACCAAAATTCTAGAAAACATAAACAAGAGGGCCAAGATGGCCCTGGATCACTCACCTGAATTTTTAAGAGAACCATAGCCTTTTTAGGAATTGAAACATTGGAAACAAAATCATTATTTTGCAAAGCAATTTTCAAAAGGTCAACTGTAAAAGTCATTTCAAAATCTGACCATCAGTTTCAGAAAAGAAGAATTTTTAGGAATTTCTTCATTTCCATATAGTGCAAATAGCCCCCACTCACCAGAGCCATGTTTCTTGATGGATCAAAATTTAGCGAAAACTTTTTGAAAAGGGTCATTCAAGGAACATTGCTGTGAAATTATTTTAAAATCTGACCAGCAGTTTCACAGAAGAAGAATTTTCAAGAATTCAAGACAGACGATGGATGACGGACACCAGGTGATCCTAAAAGCTCCACTTGAGCATGTTGTGCTCAGGTGAGCTAAAAACATATGGACAAATCAGGGCTCCTATTAACCAATCGTTGTTAACTCATTACCAAACAAGCAAATTTTAGGCTTGTCCCTATGGAAAGCATTTGCAGACGATAAAATAAAAGTGAATGAAAATTTGGAATTGTTTTGTGAAGAGTAGAAAGAAAACATTGTGGGAAAAGGAACCAGCATTTTCTCCTTTTCCCACAATATTTTCTATAGGCTTCTTTCTCAGGGTCGTCCAAAGTAGGGTTTGTGTGGTAATTGGTAATTACATTTTTGTTCCTAATCTGAAATTATAAAGTATCATGATTCCTGATAGGCCAAATCCCTTAGCCTTTCAGAAAATGTGTCACTTTGAAAGGTAGACCATTCTTGAGAATAAAAAATATTAATGCTATTTAAACACTTGGTGACTATGGGCCAACAATTTTGCAATAGTGAAATTCTAATGCTGAGCCCATGTAGTCCAGTAACACACAAACTTGGCAATCTACAGACTATGAGTTCAAATTCAAGTTTGGTTAAACACCTCCAAGAAGTGATAAGAAGTTATTCCAAGAGAATTCACTACAGTAAATATTGTTTATCAGGTAAAGCAGTCTTTGGTTTGTTTAGCAGCAGTAACATTAAACCTAGATTGACTAGATGCACTGACAATCTTGTTTGTACAGTAATGAATAAACTCTTTATCAAACAGCAAATTTTATACTAGTCCATATTGAGATCATTTGCAGACTACATACATGTTTTAATCTCCACTACAGCAATGTAATTTTTCTGAGAAAAGGTCAAAACAACATTGCAGGAAAAGGAGAAAATACTGGTTACCAGCATTTTCTCATCTTGCCACAATGTTTTCAATAGCCATTGTCCTCAAGGTCGCTAAAATCTAGATTGTCCAACAGAATGTTAACTAACTCTTTACCAAAGACAAAATTTTGGACTAGTCCAGATTGAAAGCATTTGCAGATGACAAAAATGTGACTGAAAAACTGAAATTTGTTTTAAGAAGGGTAGAAAACATTGTGGTTATTGGCATTTTCTCATTTTCCCACAATGTTTTCAAAAGGCTTCACCTTCAGGGTCGTGAAAACCAGGGATTGTTCGGTAAACGATTAAAAAGTTCAGTCCCTCTAACTATCTGGACTTACCTCCGGGACATGTCCTGCCATCTGCCAACACTGTTTCCCCTTCTTCACAAGCACAGACATGGCCTGATTCTGTTGGGAGGCAGAAAACACTGCAGGATCCCCGCCCGTCTCGTTTTTGACAAGCTGTATTAGCTGAAAGGGTAAAAAACGAAAAAATAATTCAAACTCTTTCCTAGGCAAACAGATTCTATACATGTCCATATAAATCCTTCGCGAAATACTCCAAAGTTTTAATAATATTATGGATGGTAGCTATAGAATATTGTGTAAATATTTTGGGAAAAATAGGCAATCCTTGTAACCAGTATTTTCTCTCTTTTCCACATTGCTTTCTAGCTTGTCAGAGAAGTGCAGCTTACCGGTGCCAAAATTTGTTGTCTGCAGATACATTTAATTTGGAAGCACATGTCAACAAAATGCTTTTTTGGGATAGATTCAAAGTATTTGCATATTTGCAGGTAACATCTTAGATCATTTTGAAATAATTAGTTTCAAACACCGGAATATGTCATTGGAAGTATAGCAAACCCCCTTTCTTTCTGTCCAGTGAAATCAAAACTGAATCTGAAATATTTGGGATTTTCACTATTAAGAGGAAATTTTTGTTACATTCATTTAGCAGTTTAACTCTTTACCAAAGAACAAAATGTGGGACTAGTCCAAATTGAAGCATTTGCAGATGACAAAATATTATGTAAATGTGAATCAAAGTTGAATTTTGATTTTACAAGGGTAGAAAACATTTTAGGAAAAAGAGAAAATGCTTGTTACTAGCATTTTCTCCTTTTCCCTCAATATTTTCAAAAGGCTTCTTTCCCAGGGTTGTCAAAAGTCTGGATTGTGTGGTAATGGGTTAACCCTTTACCAAACGATGAAATTTCTGCCTTATCTATAATGAAAGAACTGTAGACGACAATTACAGTGTGGCTAAAAAGGTGCAACTTTTCTTTTATAGAGTAAAAAACATTATGGGAACAGGAATCAAGAGGGCCAAGATGGCCCTGGATCGCTCACCTGAATTTTTGAGAGGACCATAGCCATTTTTTTTAAGGTATTGAAACACTGGAAATAAAAATCATTATTTTGCCAAGCAATTTTCAAAAGGTCACCTGTAAAAGTCCTTTCAAAATCTGACCATCAGTTTCAGAAAGGAAGAATTTTTAGGAGTTTCTTAATTTCCGTACAGTGCAAGTAGCCCCCATTCACCAGAGCTATGTTTCTTGACCTATCAAAATTTCGCAAATAAGTTTTGAAAAGGGTCATTCAAGGGACATTTCTGTAACATTATTTTCAAATCTGACCAGCCATTTCTGAGAAGAAGGGTTTTCAAGAATTTCTTAATTTCCATAAAGTGCAATTTGCCCCCATTCACCAGAGCCATGTTTCTTGACAGATCAACATTTTGCGAATAACTGTTGAAAAGGGTCACCCAAGGAACATCTCTGTGAAATTATTTAAAAATCTGACCAGCTGTTGCAGAAGAGAAGAATTTTCAAGAATTTCTTCATTTCCATATAGTGCAGTAAGCCTCCATTTACCAGAGCCACATTTCTTGACTAATCTACATTTCACGAACAACTTTTGAAAAGGGTCACCCAAGGAACATCTCTGAGTAATTATTTCAAAATCTGACCAGCCGTTCGAGAGAAGAAGAATTTTTAAGAATTTCTTCATTTCCCATTAGTGCAAGTAGCCCCCATTCACCAGAGCCATGTTTCTTGACGAATCAAAATTTCATGAACAAATTTTGAAAAGGGTCACCCAAGGAACATCTCTGTGAAACTATTTCAAAATCTGACCTGCCGTTCAAGAGAAGAAGAATTTTTAAGAATTTCTTCATTTTCATATAGTGCAAGTAGCCCCCATTCACCAGAGCCATATTTCTTCACAGGTCAAAATGGTCAAACACAAAATTTTTGAAAAGGGTCACCCAAGGAACATCTCTGTGAAATTATTTCAAAACCTGACTAGCGTTTTCAGAGAAGAAGAATTTTCAAGAATTTCTTCATTTCCATATAGTGCAAGTAGCCCCCATTCACCAGAGCCATGTTTCTTGGCCAATCAAAATTTCGCGAAAACTTTTAGAAAAAGATTACCCAAGGAACATCTCTGTGAAATTATTTCAAAATCTGTCCAGCCATTTTAGAGAAGAATTTTAAAGAATTCCTTCTTTTCTGTATTTTGCAAGTAGCCCCCATTCACCAGAACCATGTTTCTTGACAGATCAAAATTTTGCGAACACTTTTTGAAAAGGGTCACCAAAGGAACAAGTCTGTGAAATTATTTCAAAATCTAACCAGCTGTTTCAGAGAAGAAGAATTTTTAAGAATTTCTTCATTTCTGTATAGTGCAAGAAGCCCCCATACACCAGAGCCATGTTTCTGGACCAATCAAAATTTCGCGAACAGTTTTTGAAAAGGGTCACCAAAGGAGCAACTCTGTGAAATTATTTCAAAATCTGACCAGCGGTTTCAGAGAAGAAGATTTTTTAAGAATTCCTTCATTTCTGTATAGTGCAAGTAGCCCCCATTCACCAGAGCCACATTTTTTGACAGATCAAAATTTCACGAACACTTTTTGAAAAGGGTCACCCAAGGAACATATCTGTGAAATTAGTTCAAAATCCGACCTGAGGTTTCAGAGGAGAAGATTTTTAAAGAATTCCTTCATTTCTGTATAGTGCAAGTAGCCCCCATTCACCAGAGCCACATTTTTTGACGAATCAAAATTTCACGAACAATTTTTAAAAATGGTCACCCAAGGAGCATCTCTGTGAAATTATTTCAAAATCGGACCTGCAGTTTCAGAGAAGATTTTTAAAGAATTTGCTAAAAAATTCCATTTGGTTGCCATGGCAACCAAAGTTTTTGATGGAATCAAATTCTGTGAACAGTTTTTAAAGAGGACCTCCCAAGGAACATTCCTGCCAAGTTTGGTCCAAATCCGCCCAGCGGTTTAGGAGGAGTTGATGTTTAATGACGACGCACGACGGACGATGCACGACGGACACCAGGTGATCCTAAAAGCTCCCCTTGAGCATGTTGTGCTCAGGAGAGCTAAAAATGCTGGTTACCAGCATTTCTTCTTTTCTAACAATGTTTTCAAAAGGCTTAATTCTCAGGTGTGTTAAAAGTCGTCACTATGTGGCAAAGGGTTAAAGGTTAAAGCCATCTTTCTCATAGATATAAACAATTGGAATCATTTGGTGAAAAATTAACCCTTTACTACATTACAAAAAATGTAGACTTGCCCAAATTGAAAGCATTAAAAATTTTGTAGATGACAAACTAAAAGTGGATAAAAATTTCATAACTTTTTTTTTTTATGATAGGTTACAAAAACATTGTGGGAAAAGAGGAATATGCTGTTTACCAACATTTTCTCTATTTTCCAAAATATTTTCAAAAGACTTCTCATGCAGAGGTGTGAAAATATGGGATTGTGTGTGGTGAAGGGTTCTTTAGTAGTTAGAAAAAGCTGCAGGGTCTTTGCTCTCCTTTTCATTGACCAAAAATCACCAAATAGGAACAAAATGGAAGAAAAATTCTCTCCATCTCTACACAAAAGAAAAAAAAACAACTTCTCCAGTTATATGCAAAAGTGTGCAAGCGGATCTTAGTCTACACTTTAACCTTAGTAAACAACAATCATTCAAGAGATTTTACTTATAAACAAGGTTCCAAAGCTTAACTCTTAAACAAACGGTAAAATTTTGGACAAGCCCTATTTGAAAGCATTTGCAGACAATAAAATAAATGTGAATCAAATATTGAAATTTGATTTGGAACGGGTAGAAAACATTGTGGGAAAAGGAGAAAATGCTGGTCACCAGCATTTTCTCCATTTCCCACAATGTTTTCAAACGCTTTCTTTCTCAGAGTCGCTGAAAGTCGGGATTGTGTGGTAAAGAGTTAATCATTAGTATTATGCATGATTTTCATCAAAGGTCTGAGAATCTAAAGTTCTGTCGAATCAAGACTCAAACTCAAGACTCCTGGGACAAAAAAGTCAATAGCAGCTGAAAGATTTTAACATTTTGTGAGTTTGATCCCTGTATTGAAAGCACATCACAATAAAAACTCCCTGATCTTGGAGAATATAGAGGTGTACTTCATCAATGGTCATGAGATTCATGATTCTTATGCCAGGATTCTCATCGTTTGATTATCGAGGGACAAAACATACCACTATTTGAATTATTACCACACAGCAAAATCTTAGACCTATCCAAATTTATAAAATCATTTTGCAGATGACATTTTCAAAGTGGCTGCGTCAAATGGTGCAATTTTGTTTGATAGGGTAGAAAACTTTGTGGGTAAAGGAGAAAATGCTGGTTACCAGCATTTTCTCCTTTTCCCACAATGTATTCAAAAGACTTCCTCCTCAGGGGTGTTAAAAGTCGTCATTGTATGGTAAAGGGTTAACTTAACCCTTTGTCCAACAATCACTGGTTTTGATGACCCTTTAGGAAAAAGCCTTCTGAAAATACTACAGTGTTTTACCAGAGTCAAGTTTCAATTTTTGAGACACATTCATTTTGTTGTCTGCAACTGCTTTCAATTTCGACGCGTCTAAAATTTTGTCCTATGGTAAAGAGGTAAGCTGTCATATGACACAAAGCAGTCTAAAGATAACCATACAGCAAGCATAAAATTCGATCTTTACCACACAATCCCATGATTTAACCCACTACCACACAATCCCTACTTTTGGTGACCCTGACATAGAGGCCTTTAAAAAACATTGTGGGAAAAGGAGAAAATGCCGGTAACCAGCAATTTCTCCTTTTCCCACATTGTTTTCTACCCTTCACAAAACAAATTTCAAATTTTCAGTCACTTTCATTTTGTCGCCTGCAAATGCTATCAATTTGGACAAACCTAAAATTTTGTCATTTGGTAATGAGTTAACAATTTAAGACCAATGAAGGAAGAAACTTCTGAAAAGATAGCAGTACATAGATAAACAAGAGGGCCAAGATGGCCCTGGATCGCTCACCTGAATTTTCGAGAGGACCATAGCCATTATTTTTTTTTTAAGTGTTGAGGTATTGAAAAACTGGAAACAAAATCATTATTTTGCCAAGGAATTTTCAAAAGGTCACCTGTTTCTTAATTTCCGTACAGTGCAAGTAGCCCCCATTCACCAGAGCCATGTTTCTTGACCTATCAAAATTTCGCAAACAATTTTTGAAAAGAGTCATTCAAGGAACATTTATGTGAAATTGTGTTAAAATCTAACCAACAGTTTCAGAGAAGAAGAATTTTTAAGAATTTCTTCATGTCCGTATAGTGCAAGTAGCCCCCTTTCATCAGAGCCATGTTTCTTGACAAATCAAAATTTCACGAACAAATTTTGAAAAGGGTCACCCAAGAAACATCTCTGTGAAATTATTTCAAAATCTGATCTGCCGTTTCAGAGAAGAAGAATTTTAAAGAATTTCTTCATGGACATATAGTGCAAGAAGCCCCCATTCACCACAGCCATGTTTCTTGATGGATCAAAATTCCACAAACAGCTTTTAAAAAGGGTCACCCAAGGAATATTTCTGTTAAATTATTTCAAAATCTGACCAGCGGTTTCAGAGAAGAAGAATTTTTAAGAATTTCTTCATTTCCCTATAGTGCAAGTAGCCCCCATTCACCAGAGCTGTATTTCTTGATGGATCAAAATTTCACGAACAGTTTTTGGAAAGGGTCATTCAAGGAACATCTCTGTGAAATTATTTCAATTTCTAACCAGCCGTTTCAGAGAAGAAGAATTTTTAAGAATTTCTTCATTTCTGTATAGTGCAAGAAGCCCCCATTCACCAGAGCCACATTTTTTGATGGATCAAAATTTTATGAACAATTTTTGAAAAGGGTCACCCAAGGAACAATCCTGTGAAATTATTTCAAAATCTGACCAGCCATTTCAGAGATGAAGAATTTTTAAGAATTCCTTCATTTCTATATGGTGCAAGAAGCACCCATTCACCAGAGCCACATTTTTTGATGGATCAAAATTTTACAAATAAGTTTTGGAAAAGGTCACCCAAGGAACATATCTGTGAAATTATTTCAAAATCTGACCAGCGGTTTCAGAGGAGAAGATTTTTAAAGAATTCCCTAGAAAATTCCATTTCGTTGCCATGGCAACCAGAGTTTTTGATGGAATCAAATTATGTGAACAATTTTTAAAGAGGACCTCCCAAGGAACATTCCAGCCAAGTTTGGTCCAAATCCGCCCAGCGGTTTAGGAGGAGTTGATGTTTAAAGAATTGTTGACGACGCATGACGCACGACGGACACCGGGTGATCCTAAAAGCTCCCCTTGAGCACGTTGTGCTCAGGTGAGCTAATAAAAACAAAAGGGCCAAGATGGCCCTGGATTGTTCACCTGAATTTTTGAGAGAACCATAGCCATTTTTTTCAAAATCTACCGGTAATAAGCCATTTCAGATTAGAAGAATTTTTAAAAATTTCTTCATGTCTGTATTGTGTAAATAGCCCACAGCCATCAGAGCCATGTTTCTTGATGGATCAAAATTTCTCAAGCACCTTCTGAAAAGGGTCAGCTAAGAAACATTTCTGTGAAATTATATCAAAATCTGATCAGCTGTTTCAGAGGACAAGTTTTTTAAAGAATTTCTTATTGGCCAGATAGTGCAAGTAGCCCCCGTTCACCAGAGCCATGTTCCTTGGTGAATCAGCATTTTGTGAACAATTCTTGAACAGAGTTACCAAAGGAACATTTCTGTGATTTTTTTTTTCAAAGTCTGATCTGCCATTTCAGAGAAGAAGAATTTTAAAGAATTTCTTCGTAGCAACATAGTGCAAGTAGCCCCGATTCACCAGAGCCATATTTCTTGACCGATCAAAATTTCAAGAACAACTTTTGAAAAGGGTCACCAAAGGAACATTGCTGTGAAATTATTTCAAAATCTGACCAGCTGTTTCAGAAAAGAAGAATTTTCAAGAATTTCTTCATTTCCATATAATACAAGTAGCCCCCATTCACCAGAGCCATGATTCTTGACGGATCAAAATTTTGTGAACACTTTTTGAAAAGGGCCACCCAAGGAACATCTCTGTGAAATTATTTCAAAATCTGACCAGTAGTTTTAGAGAAGAATTTTAAAGAATTCCTTCTTTTCTGTATATTGCAAGTAGCCTCCATTCACCAGAGCCACGACAGATCAAAATTTCACGACTAATTTTTCAAAATGGTCAACCAAGGAACATCTCTGTGAAATTACATGTATTTTAAAATCTGACCAGCGGTTTCAGGAGAAGATTTTTCAAGAATTTCCTGGAAAATTCTATTTTGTTGCCATGGCAACCAGAGTTTTTAATGGAATCAAATTCTGTGAAAAATTTTTTTTCCCAAGGAACATTCCAGCCAAGTTTGGTCCAAATTGGCACAGTGGTTTAGGAGGAGTTGATGTTTAAAGAATTGTTGACGCTGCATGACTCACTGACGCAAGACGGACACCGGGTGATCCTAAAAGCTCCGCATGAGCATGTTGTGCTCAGGTGAGCTAAACAAGAGAGCCAAGATGGCCCTGAATCGCTCACCTGAATTTTTGAGAGGACCATAGCCTGTTTGTTTTAAGGTATTGAAACATTGGAAACAAAATTATTATTTTTGCCAAGCAATTTTCAAAAGGTCACCTCTAAATTTAAAGTCATTTCAAAATCCGACCATCAGTTTCAGAAAAGAAGAATTTTAAAGAATTTCTTCATTTCTGTATAGTGCAAGTAGTTCCCATTCACCAGAGCCATGTTTCTTGATGGATCAAAATTTAGCAAACAATTTGAAAAGGGTCATTCAAGTAACATTTCTGTGAAATTATTCTAAAATCTGACAAGCCATTTCAAAGAAGAAAAATTTTCAATAATTTCTTCATGTCTGTCTAGTGAAAGTAGCCCCCATTCATAAGAGCCATGTTTCTTCACAGATCAAAATTTCGCAAAAGGGGTCACCTAGGGAACATTGCTGTGAAATAATTTTAAAATCTGACAAGCGATTTCAGAGAAGAAGAATTTTCAAGAATTCCTCATTCCATATAGTGCAAGTAGCCCCCATTTACCAGAGCCATGTTCCTCGACAAATAAAAATTTCACAAACCAAACTTTTGAAAAATGTCACCCAAGGAACCTCTCTGTGAAATTATTTTAAAATCTGACATTCCATTTCAGAGAAGAAGAATTTTAAAGAATTTCTTGATTTCCATATAGTCCAAGCAGCCCTCATTCACCAGAGCCATGTTTCTTGAAGTATCAAAATTTCACGAACAATTTTTGAAAAAGATCACCCAAAGAACATCCCCCAGAAATTATTTCAAAATCTGACCAGTGGTTTCAGAGAAGAAGACTTTTAAAGAATTTCTTCATTTCTGCAAGTAGCCCCCATTCACCAGAGCCGTATTTCTTGATGGGTCAAAATTTTGTGAACAATTTTTGAAAGGTTCATCTCTGTGAAATTATTTTAAAATCTGGCCAGCCGTTTCAGAGAAGATTTTTAAGGAATTTCTAAGAAAATTCCATTTGGTTGCCATGGCAAAGAGTTTTTGACAGAATCAAATTCTGTGAACACTTTTTAAAGAGGACCTGCCAAGGAACAATCCAGCCAAGTTTGGTCCAAATTTGCCCAACGGTACAGGAGGAGTTGATCTTTAATGAATTGTTGCAGACGCACAACGCCCAGCAGACATCAGGTGACTCTAAAAGCTCCCATGAGCATGTTGTGCTCAGGTGAGCTAAAAAGCCGGTAGCCTACATTTTCTAGTTTTCTACCCGTCAATAGGCAAAACCCATCATACAAGTTAGATTTGTTATATCCAGAAACTTTCAATATAGGCAAGTCTAAATTTTGCTATATGTTACACTCAACCAAGCTGAATGAAAAGTGACCTACTGATATGAATAATACTTACGTTGCTGGGTGTTTGGCATAGAAGACCTGTACACTGAAACAGTTTCTAGCCTGCCTAATGCCAGAGTGCTTCCAACTTCCCTAACATCTGATGTGTTCATCAAATTCACCCGGTTTAAATGACTGTGTAAAAGAGACAAACAATTATTATTATTGACATTTATTACATGTATTTACAGCATGAAAACAGTCGAGATAGCATGTTACAAACAATCACATCTTTTCTTTCAGAGCAATTATTTTTATTTCTCTGACAAACTGACAAAAGTACCGACAGAAAAACATTATTTGTCTTGCTGAAGATGACTTCACAAATAAGAGCACTGCATGAGGGTGCCAATGCTCAGCTAAGTGTCTTGATTCTCAGTGAAAATTTAACCCTTTACCAAATGATAAAATTTTGGACTAGTCCAAATTGCGAGACAGCCAAGATGGCCCTGGATCGCCCACCTGAATTTTTGAGAGGACCTTATCCAAATTTCTCAAAATCTAATCGTTCACTTCAGAGAAGGAATTTTTAAGAATTTCTTCTGGTCTGTTTAGTGTAAATAGCTTACATCCATCAGAGCCATGTTTCTTGATGGATCAAAATTTCTTGAGCAAATTCTGAAAAGGGTCAGCCAAGAAACATTTCTGTAAAATTATTTATCTCAAAATCTGATCAGCCATTTCATAGAAAAGAATTTCAAAGAATTTCTTTATAGCCAAATAGTGCAATTAGCCCCAGAGCCATGTTTCTTGACAAATCAGCATTTTGTGAGCATTTTTTGAAAAGGGTTACCCAGGGAACATTTCTGTGAAATTATTTCAAAATCAGATAAGCCCATTCAGAGAACAAGAGTTTTGAAAAATTTCTTCATGGCCATATAGAGCAAGTAGCCCCCATTCACCAGAGCCATGTTTATTGACGGATCAAAATTTTGTGAGCAATTTTTGAAAAATGTCATCCAAGGAACATTTGTGTGAAATTATTTCAAATTCTGACCAGCAGTTTCAGAGAAGAAGAATTTTTAAGAATATCTTCATTTCCCTATAGTGCAAGTAGCTCCTATTCACCAGAGCCATGTTTCTTGACAGATCAAAATTTCGCAAACAAGTTTTGAAAAGGGTCATCCAAGGAACATCTCTGTATAATTATTTAAAAATCTGACCAGCAGTTTCAGAGAAGAAGAATTTTTAGGAATTACTTTATTTCTGTATAGTGTCAACTTGCAGCCCCCATTCACCACATCGATGTTTCTAGATGTATCAAAACTTCAAAATTTCAAAAGGGTCACTCAAAGAACATCTATGTGAGATTATTTCAAAATCTGACCCGCAGTTTCAGAGGAGAAGATTTTTACAGAATTTCCTAGAAAATTCCATTTGGTTGCCATGGCAACCACAGTATTTGATGGAATCAAATTCTGTGAACAATTTTTAAAGAGGACCTCCCAAAAACCATTCCACCCAAGTTTGGTCCAAATTGGCCCAGCGGTTTCGGAGGGGTTGATATTTAATGAATTGTTGATGACGGACGATGCACAGCGGACGACAGACACCAGCTGATCCTAAAAGCTCCCCTTGAGCATGTTGTGCTTAGGTGAGCTAAAAAGCATTTTCAGATGACAAAATAAAATGTGAATCAAACATTGAAAGTTGATTTAGGAAAGGCAGAAAACATTGTGTGAAAAGAAAATCCTGGCTTCTTTTCCCACAATGTTTTCAAAGGCTTTCTTGCTCAGGGTCGTTAAAAGTCAGGATTGTGTGGTAAAAATTTAAAAGCTAAAAAAAATAACAAGCCAAAGACTTTGATGGTGTCTTTTCCTCTTAAAATTTGTATTGGTTTCCCTTTTTATATTTAGCAACTTCTCCAAGTTTGAAGCAAATATCTTGACGCTTTACCACACAATCCTGACTTTTATCAACCCTGAATAAGAACCTGATAGAAAGCATTGTAGAAAAAGGTCTTTTGAAGTATTATAAGAAAGGGCAGCAATGCAAGTAACCAGCATTTTTTCCCTTTACCTACAATTTTTCCTTCCCTTCTCAAAACAAATTTCAAACTTTGTAGTCACATTTAATTCAACATCTGCAAATGTATTCAGTATGGTCTAATCTTATTTTTTTTGTCATTTAGTAAAGAGTTAACTCTTCACCACAGAATCGGACTTTTAACAACCATGAGAAAGAAGCCTATAGAAAACTTTGCGGGAAAAAGGAGAAAATGCTGTTAACCAGCATTTTCTCCTTTTCCAACAATGTTTCCTACCCTGCTGGAAACAAGTTTCAATTTTTGAGTTAAGTTTATTTTGTCGTCTGCAAGTGCTTTCAATTTGGACCAGTCTAAGATTTTGTTATTTGGTAAAGAGTTTATAACCTTGATACAAATAGGCGTATAACTTGTTGTAACTTACTGGGAATTCCAAGCAGTGTAATATATAAACTCTCCATCAGTTGCAATGTCTTTAATATCCTCTGAAGGTTGACTCACAAACAGCACACATTTATTGCCGTCAAGGTCACATTGGTAAATCTTGTCTTGATAGTAATCAGCCCAATACAGCTTGTCATCTGTTTTATACAGTGAAAAAAAAAGTCAATATAAGATGAACCTTTTATGGAAAACTTCTCTTTTTTAACCATCCTGTGGCTAACCTGCATTTCCTCCTCATCAGTTGAGCCTTACTGATCAATTCATTTAGTTTGACAGATCTTAATTTTTATTCTCTCTTCATTCTTTATATTTTTCAGTCTTTCTTTCCTTTTATGCGATAAACAGAATCTCAAATTCATGTTTATCATTATTATTTAATCAATCTTGTTGACTAAAATGTATTTGACCCTTGCCAAGGCTCACATCATACAAATTTAGTCAATTTGTTTGCTAAAAATGATAATACAGAAACACTCATGTAAGATCCTTTATTTAATGCATCTCTGTAATGCAATATACATGTACTAGTTAACTCTTTACCTGATATGCCATTTAAGGCTCTTCCATTTCAGCAGCAAATACAGATATGATGTCAAAAATATGGACAAATGAGGATACAAATATGTGATTGAGTGGAAAACATTGTGGGAAAAGGAGAAATTGCTCATTACGAGGAATTTCTCCTTTTCCAACAATGTTTTCAAAAGTTGTCTATTGTTGATGCATCAAAATGAGTATCTATGGGGTAAAGGGTTAATAATGGATCCCTATAACTCATTTTGTCAAACAACTAAGTGGATTCTGAGGTAGACAAATATTTTGACATGTTAGAAAACTGAAAAATAGCAAAATGTTTGGACTCAGATCAGCCTGCTGTGAAGCTTGACCTGGGTCAATTTTTTCTGCAGATGCATTAACCCTTTACCAAACAACAAAATTTTAAACTGGTCTAAATTGAAAGCACTTGCATACAACAAAATAAACATACCTCAAAAGCTGAAATTTATTTCTAGCAGGTAGAAAACATTGTGGGAAAAGGAGAAAATGCTGGTTACCAGCATTTTCTCCTTTTCCCACAATGTTTTCAAAAGGCTTCTATCTCAGGGTCATGAAAACCAGGGATTGTTTGGTAAAGGGTTAAACCTAGTTATACCTATCATAACAAATAAATAATGATTTTCTCAATTTCTAACAACATTTCTAACCCTTTATAAAATGACAACATTTAAGAAAAGTCCATATTGAAAGCATTTACAGATGACAAAATAAATGTGACTTTGAAATTCAATTTGTTTTGGGAAGGATATAAAACAATTTGTAAAACGGAGCAAATGCTGGTTACAAGCATTTTCTCCTTTTCTTTAAAATTGTTTTCAAAAGGGTTTTGATAAGTCAGAATTGTGAAGTGATGGTTTAAAATGTTTTTCTTTTTTACTTGGAACTTACATGTAGCTTAATCCTTTCCCAAACAACTAATTTTAGACTCTTCGAAACTAAAAGAGTTTGCAGACGACAAAAATTGAAAATTGTTTGGGAAGGGTAGAAAACATTTTGGGAAAAGGAGAAAATGCTGGTTACCAGCATTTTCTCCTTTTCCTACAATGTTTTCAAAAGCTTTCTTTCTCAGGGTCATTAAAAATCCGAATTGTGTGGTGAAGAGTTAAACAGACCTACATAAACAATTGTGAAGATTCTACTTACTGACATGATCAACAGCAATGCCCTCTGGCAGTGAAAAGTCATTCTGTATAGGTATGTTCAATAGCTGAGCATTTGATCCATCCATATTGGCTTTAACTATGTATGACTTGAAAAAATAACTGCCTGCGGTGACATAGAGTAATCTGCGGAAATATAAAAGGCATACAATAAACTCTGCTCATAACAATATTTAGGATTACGACCCCTAAATCATCCCAAAATAGTTATCATGTAACATCAAGGTTTTTGACCAATTTGGCTAATCTTGGCAGCTTCTGTCTTTTAATATGAGAGTTAAATTTAGGCTGCAGACTCACTAACTCATTGGTAAATATTGTGTAATGTTCATCGACATTTTCGTAAAGGCTATTTGGTCTACCTCAGAAGCTTCCGTCTTTTAACCCTTTACCCCATAAGGCATTTCTATGGTATCTCTAACTGACTCTAAATAACAGCAAGGATGAAGCCAATTTTTATGGGTATATGACACCTTTTGATAGCATAGAAAACATTGTGACAAAAGGTGAAATTGCTTGTCACGAGCAATTTCACCTTTTGCCACGATGTTTTCCAAAAGCTTCTACAAGGAATGCGTAGAAATGAGTATCTATGGAGTGAAAGGTTAATATGAGAGTATGCAGGCCATTATAACACCTTAACTCTGAACATGGACATATAATAGACCAGTCCAAATTCAAAGCATTTGCAGATGACAAAATAAACATGACTCAAAATCTCAAACTTCACTTTAGAAGAATGGAAAACATTGTGGGAAAAGGAGAAAATTCTGTTTACCAGCACAGGGTTAAAAAGAGCAATGAGGACACAATCTAACATCAGGATTCTTATTAACCAACCATTTCCGAAAACATTCCTAGTTTTTATATCTGAGGTTTCCTAAATTTGTAAATAACACAACTTTTGATTGGCTAAACCAGCATTTTCTCCTTTTCTAAAAATAATTCAAAAGCCCTTTTCTTCGGGATCTTTTAAACTTGGGATTGTTTGAAAAAAGAAATTAAATTTTTACAAACAAATCAGGGTTGTCACCACCCTGTAGAATAGGCCTTTCAAAAACTTTGTGATAAACCAGCATTTTCTCATTTTTCCACAATGTTTTCTACCCTAATAAAGCAAGATTGCACCATTTGAAAAACAATGAAATTATTTTCTGCAAATGCTTTCAATTTGGACAAGGCTAAAATTTTGTCATCAGGTAAACGGTTAAAACACTCACCCTTTTTTGGGATGCACATCAATTCCACTAAAGAAGTAGGTCGGTCGAAAACTAATATTTAAAGAGAGGTAGCGTTGCTCCCCTCTGGGTGAAAGAACTCCAATTTTTGCACTAGTTGGATACGCATTCACAGTATAAAAGATATTTCCGGTGGTTTCATCAACAGCGTATTTCTCAACCTGACCATTTCCTCCTGTAATGTAAAGAGTATCTTTCAGAAAGTTCACAATGTTTCTTCCTATAGAAAAATTTGTCTTTTATCAAAATGTTTTCACAGGTATCTTTGCATTAACCCTTTACCAAACAACCCCTTGTTTTTATGAGATAGAAGCCTTTTGAAAACATTGTGGGAAAAGGAGAAAATGCAGGTAACCAGCATTTTCTCCTTTTTCCACAATGCTTTCTACCATATTGGAAACAAGTTTGAATTTTTGAGTTACGTTTATTTTGTTGTCTGCAAGTACTTCAATTTGGAGCAATCTAAAATTCTGTTGTTTGGTAAAGGGTTAACTCATAAAAAGATGACAAGATTTTAGACTTGTTTAACCCCTTACCACACATTCCAAACTTTAAACAACCCTAAGAAATGACCTTTTTGCATGAAAACATTTTGGGAAAAGGGGAAAATGGTAGTAATCAGCATTTTCTCCTTTTCCTACAATGTTTTCTACCTATTCAGGAAAAACTGCTATCATCCGAAAAACATTTGAATAGTTTTCTGTAAATTCCTCCCATATACCCTGTAGATGAGTTTAAAAATTGATGTGTGGTGAAGGGTTAATTCTTTATCACACAACAAAATTTCAGACTTGCCAAAGTTAAAAGCTTTAGCAGATGACAAATTAATTATTGTGACTTCAAAGATCTTACTTTTAAATAAAAGATTTGAAAACATAATGGGAAATGGAGCAAATGCTGGTTACCAACAGTTTTTTCCTGCAATATTTTTAAAAGCCCTTTTTCTTCAGGGTCGTTAAAACTTGGGCTTATCAGGTAACGGGACAATCATAAAGCACTCAAGTCTTGCAGACAACAAGTAATATGTTGTTCTATGACAGGTTAAATCTACATTAGGGCAGACAAAGTTCTTGGATAAAAAAAGTAGAAAATACTGCATGGTTATTAGCATTCCAGAATCATCACTTAATTCAGTACAATTTACAGCAATTTACCATTTACCACACAATCTTAGATATAATGACTGTGCAGAAGATGACTTCTGAAAATACTATGAGAAATGAAAAAAATACTTGAAATAACATTTTCTCCATTTCCAAAAATATTATTCACTATTTTCAATAACAAATCCCAATCTAACCATTTGAGCTGCAATCATTTCCGAGTCTAAAATCACTTACAAATTTGGACAAACCTGAAACAGCCCCTTGTAAAGGTTTAAATTGTAAAGTTTGTTTAGATGATTATTGCAACCTTCAGAATTTCAGCTATATTATGATGTCATCTTAACTCTTTACCAAAAGAGAATATTTTAGACTGGTCCTAATTGACAGCATTTGCAGACAACAAAATAAAAGTGACTGAAGATTTGAAATTTGTTTTATGAAGGGTAGAAAACATTGTGGGGAAAGGAGACTAAAGAAGGCCCTGAAGGGCCTGAATATGCTCTACTGGCAGAGATTTTGCTTTTAAATAAAGCATACATTAGTTGTCCATTGTGCAAAAAGACAAAAAATGGACAATTTCAACTCAAAATGGCTACTTTTCCATTGCCGTTTGTTGAATTTTTTTTCAAACTCCACAGGGTTAAAAAGCTATTGATGGGATAAACAAGCTGAAAAATTCACAAAAATCTGATCACAAATAAATGCTTTATCATGTAAACAAGCAATGAAATTGCTCAATTTGAAATGGTTACTTTTCCCATACTTTTCATCAGATTTTTTTTCAAAAATTGATAGGGTTAAAGCTATTGATGAGATAAACAAACTGAGTAAGTTTCACGGAAATCTGAAAATGAAGACTTTATTGCGTAAACAAGAAAAGAGAGTTTTCAACTTGAAATGGGTAATTTTCCTATACCGTTTGTTGGATTTTTTTCAAAATCAATAGGGTTGTAGGTATTGATAAGATAAATAAACTCTACAAGTTTCATGGAAATCTGACAAAAAATTACAGATTTTATCACATAAACAAGAAATGGAAATTTTAAACTTGAAATGGCTAGACTACTTTTCCCATACTGTTTGTTGGATTTTTTTCAGAATCAATAGGGTTAAAGCTATTGATCAGATAAACAAACTGTGTAAGTTTCAAGTAAACAAGAAAAAGATTAAGAGATGGACGGACGACGGAAACCAAGCCATTTTTACTTGCTGAGAGCCAGCAGAACTTAATATGTCATGACTTGGTTTCCGTCTTCTGTCCACAATCAAGCTAAAAATGCTAATTACCAGCATTTTCTCCTTTTCCCATCATGTTTTCCAAAAGGCTTCTTTGTCCGAGTTTTGATAAGTAAGGATTGTGTGGTAAAGGGTTAATACCTATGTGTTTCAAGATCTTTACAAGTAACCAGGCGAATGACACTGATATAATTATTGCAAACTGCTCAGAAGAATTTCTGTAGTTTACAAGTTCAAGACCTTACCTTCTTTCGTGTGAACAACTTTAAAACTCTATGTAGAAAACATTTGTGGGCAACAAATGCAGCTAAATGGTCCTATGCATCATAAAAAGATATGCTAGATATATTCTTGCAATGTTTTCAAAGGCCTTCTGGATCATATAACATCAGATGACAAAGTGAAGAGACACTATCAGGTAAGAACTATAAGCAACTCAAGAGAGCACAAATGAAATTGACATTTTAGTTCATACAAAGAGCCTCTGTAAAGTTACAACTAGTTCTAGCCATATCTCACATAATAGTTCACCATAGCTCAAGGATTGAAATACATATTTCACATTCTGATCCTCCAGTTTGGTAAAATCTCACATATAAGCTCACAGTGTAGATTAAGGAAGAGAATATACCAGTACATTTATTAATCTAATCCCCTAGTTTGGTCCAATCTCACAAAAACGCTCACATGGTTGATCGAGGATTGGAATACATATTTCATAATCCTATTCTCCAGTTTGGTAATACCTCACAAAATATCAAAATTCAGAAAGAAGGATTTAAACTCCAACAAATGACAATATTTTTGTCATGCATCTGCTGACAACAATTATTTTTCTCTAAGTGTTATTGAAAGGGTACAAAATATGGAAAAAAGAGAAAAGTCTGGCAACCAAAATTTTCTCCTTCGTGCATGTTTTCAAAAGCCTTCCTCTCTCATAGCTGTTAACCCTTTATCAAACAATCCCTGAGGAAAAAGTCTTCAGAAAATATTGTGGGAAAAGGAGAAAATGATGGTAATCAGCATTTACTCCTTTTCCCACAAAGTTTACTACCCTTTCAAATGCAAACTTTAATTTGAATCACATTAATTTTGTCGTCTGCAAATACTTCCAATTTGGCCCTGCCTAAAATTATGTTGTTTCATAAAGAGTTCAAGCGTGGGATTGTTTGATATAGAGGATCTTGTATTTCATCTGCTCTGTCTAGACAAGCATGTTAAGTTAGGAATGGCAATCTAGAAGTCTAGAAAAAATATAACTACATACCATTATCGAAAATTTCTGATTTATTATTCCCATCAAGATTTGACTGAAACACCAGTGGGGAATAAAGCTCAGACCACAAGACTTTTTGTGTGAGCTTATTGTAAAACACACCAAAATAGGTTGTTTGTTCCTCAAAATGAAGAGCATTTATCTTATCCGTTTTGAGGTCAATCTGGAAAATGTTATCATTGGTCCAGTCTGTAACAAGGGCAAAGTCATCATCCACACTTTCTGTAATTGTAAAGAAAGATACAAGGTCTCTTTTTCTAAACTCCTATACCTTTTTACCCACAATCCCGAGTTTTAACACCTCTGAAAGAGAAAGCTTTTCAAAACATTGTGGGAACATGAGAAAATGCTGGTGACGAGTATTTTCTTATGTTACTACAATTTTTTCTTCCATTTCAAAGACAGAAATCATCACTTGAGCTTTGTTTGTCTTCTGCAAATGCTTTTTTGGTCTATAGTCAACAATTTTGTTGTATGGTAAAGAGTTATGAGAAAGCAAGATTTAAGACTGTAATTCAAAGTATTTGCTGACAGTAAATAAAATGTACACTAGCTTTTTTGTAAAGCTTTACAGACTGACTCTGCTAAAAACTGCTTCTAAAGACATTGTAGAAAAAGAACAAAACACTCTTAACTAGCATTTTCCCTTTTCCCACTATATAAAAATGCTACATTTAATTTTTTTGCTGAAAGTCTAAAATGTTCTCTTTTTTTAGTAATGAGTTAACATCAGAAACATGGTAAAAATCATGCTCAGCAGTAAGAAAAAGATTACTATTGTAGCAACCTTTTTCATCATTCCTCAAAAAGAAACTTATTTCTAAAAAACTTGTTTGTTTCATAAGCATAGGCCCAAATTTTTGTATTATTTAAGTCACTTAACCTTTCATCAAACAAAATTATTTTTGACATCCTTAAAGAGGATGACTTATAAACATTATTGAAAAAAGAGAAAAAACTGGGGACTAGTATTTTTTCCTTTCCCAACAATGTTTCCTACCAAAACTTCCAAAGTTGATTCCAATTTTTGTATCAGTTTTATTTTTTCACCTACAAATAATATTCAATTGTCTCAAATTCTGCTGATTGGTAAAGAATTAAAATACTTCACACAGTCACATACCTGTTTTGCAGTTAAGTCCATCCGACTGTAACACAAACCCTAGTGAACACTCACACTGTTTCATCATGTTGCCATTTTCAAGTCTTGTTGTTATGCAAATCTGCTCACAGTTTCCATTTTGATCTGCACAAGGATCTATAAATAGAAATATGATTCCTCTTTGTATTTTATGAATAAGAATTTGTAACACAAGACATCATCTCAGACTTTTTTAACAATTCATTTCATTCAAGATTTTGACTCAACCAATGAAAAGAAGGGTACCTTATGCTGGGCAAAGGCAGCTGAAAAGTCCAAGTCTACAATTAATTATCTCTTTACTAGACAAGGTAATTTTGGTCTGCTGAAATCGAAAGGATTTGCAGGTAACAAATTTAGAGAGGCTAGATAGGTAGAATTTTCATCTGCAAGGGAAGAAAAAACTGTGGAAAAAGGAGAAAATGCTCGTTATGAGCATTTTCTCCTTTTTCCACAGTGTTTTCAAAGGCCTTCAACCTCAGAGCTGTAAAAACCAGGGCTTATCTGTGAAAGGGATAAATGAGTCTAAAATATTTCAAAGGTTATCCTCCATCCTGATAATTATAGCTTCCCTTGTTGGTTGTTAACATTCTTCACTCTTTGGCAAACGACGAAACTTTGGATGTCGCCATACTTAAAGCATGTGCGGACAGCAAATTAAGTCTTTACCACACAACACCAACTTTTTAAGACCCTGAAAAAGAAGCCTTTTGAAAACATTGTAGGAAAAGGAGAAAATGCTGTATAACCAGTATTTTCTCGTTTTCCCACGATGTTTTCTACCCTGCTGAAAACAAATTTCAATTTTTGAGTTATGTTTATAATGTCGTCTGCAAATGGTTTCAATTTGGAACAGTCTAATATTTTGTCATTTGGTAAAGAGTTAAAAGCTAGCTCGAATGACGAAAGTAGTCCTTGATAGGGTAGAGAATATTTCTGGAAGAAGGACAAAATGCTGGTAGCTTGTGTTTTCAAAAGCCTTCTTCTTTAGGCTGTGATTCTTTGGTAAGGGATGCTATTAAAAATTATCAAGACAAAAAAAAAAAACATTAAAAAATTCCTGAGATGATACTGCTGGCAAAAGTAGTTCTTTGAAAAATCAAACTTTCAGAAAACAGGCAAGCATTTAGAAAGTCAATGTCAATGTTGCTTTAAGATTGTCATTCCCTCGAAAATTGTACCTCCCCCCAAAAAAACAGTTTATCACCCAATTGTAGAGCTAAACCCTTCGAAACAATTAATGTTTGAATAAAATAAATATAGTCACTCAGTTTTTCAATATTTCGGCCAGCGGCCTTTCTCAAGAAAAGAAACGTAAATTTATCTACTTTGTAGATGCACGTCGTATGCCATTGTTGTATACAGGATGTGACGTCACTGTGAAATACACAACGTTTGATCCCGCGCTAATTAAATTAACGTTAATTGATAGCGGGAATCTTTGACGTTACACCCCGCTGGCCGGTGAGTCCGTAATTTCTGTATCCAAGTTGATTCATACATCAATCTCTCTGTCTTGCAGCCTGATTTTATTTGTTGTAATATAGAACAAATAAACACTCTTAACAAGCATTTAAGATTCAACCATTACAACAATGTAGACAGCACATTACAACAATTGTAGACAGCACAGCGTAGTCTACTCAATAAGCTGTAAGAAGTGTGAAACGGTGGTATATGTTGGAGAGACTGAACGACAGTTAAATGAGAGGATGACGGAGCACTTACGTGACATCAAGCTGCAGAGAGACAAGCCGATTAACGGTCATTTTTCAAAGAAAGACCATTCAGAAGAGGATGCTGTTTTTTCTACATTACAACAAATAAAATCAGGCTGCAAGACAGAGAGATTGATGTACGAATCAACTTGGATACAGAAATTACGGACTCACCGGCCGGCGGGGTGTAACGTCATAGATTCCCGCTATCAATTAACGTTAATTTAATTAGCGCGGGATCAAACGTTGTGTATTTCACAGTGACGTCACATCCTGTATACAACAATGGCATACGACGTGCATCTACAAAGTAGATAAATTTACGTTTCTTTTCTTGAGAAAGGCCGCTGGCCGAAATATTGAAAAACTGAGTGACTATATTTATTTTATTTAAGTGTTGAATTCCCTATGGAATTATTTGAATTAATGTTTGGATTGTCCAAATTGAAAAGATTTGTAGACAACAAATTACATTAACCCTTTACCCCATAAGGCATTTCTATGGTCTCTCTAATTGACCCTAAATAACAGCACGGATGAAGCTGTTTCTTATGTGTATATGACACCTTTTGATAGCATAGAAAACATTGTGGCAAAAGGTGAAATTGCTCGTCAGAACAATCTCACCTTTTGCCACAATGTTTTCCAAACGCTGCTACAAGCAATGCATAGAAATGAGTATCTATGGAGTAAAGGGTTCATTAAATGGTGGTAATTGTCTCTGAAAGTGTTGGAAACCTTGCGGGAAAAGTAGAAATACTGTTTACCAGCATTTTCTCCTATTCCCACCAGGATTTCAAATGTTATTTCTTTAAAGTTGTCAAAAATAGTGATTGTCTGATAAACAGTTAACCCTTTACTCCATAGATACTCATTTCTATGCTTTGCATACACCAGGAGCCTTTGGAAAACATTGTGGCAAAAGGTGAAATTGCTCATGACAAGCAATTTCACCTCTTGCCACAATGTTTTCTATGCTATCAAAAGGTTCCATATACACATAGGAAACAGCTTCATCCTTGCTGTTATTTAAGGTCAATTAGAGATACCATAGAAATGCCTTATGGGGTAAAGGGTTAAGCAACCATAAGAGATAAAGCCTTCAAAAACATTCAGGTAAAGGGAGAAAACTATGCTGGTCACAAGCATTTTCTCTGATTCCTACAAGTTTTCTATCCTATTCAAGACAAATCCGTCTTTTTAGCAATACATGTACTAGTACTTAATACATCTTCTGCAGGTGCTTTGGTGTGAAGTGGCCTAATATTTTGCTGTCAGACAAAGAAGTTGAAAAACAATTAAATGTACCTACATTATTAGGAATAACATGAAACATATTTTTCCCGTACTTTCACTAGATAGTCTATAAATTTGAATATATTCTTATTTACATTGATAATCACATTCTTTTAACCCTTCAGCACACAAGCCCAAGTTTTCATGGCCCTGAGGACGACAGCTCTTGCAAACATCTTGGGAAAAGAAGAAAATGCTAGTCATCCAGCATTTTCTCCTTTTCCCTACATGTTTTCTACTCTATCAAAGACAGAAGTCAGGATCTGAGCTACTACACATCAACATATCAGTTTTATGGTAAGGTGGCAAAGGACATTAAGTTTGGTGTCTGAAACTGTTTTTTATTGATCAGGTCTCAATGCATTTTCTATAAATAAAATGGTATGAATGATCTGGTGCTTGTTATCTCTTTACCACATGACAAAATTTTAGACTGGTCCAAATAGAAAGCACTTGCAGATGACAAAATAAAGATAACTCAAAAATTGAAACTTGTTTTGTGAAGGGTTGAAAACATTGTGGGAAAGGGAGAAAATGCTGGTTACTAGCATTGTCTCGTTTTCCCACGATGTTTTCAAAAGCTTCTTTCTCAGGGTCGTTAGAAGTCAGGATTGTGTGGTAAAGAGTTAAAGGAGGAGCCATTCCATAGACTGCTTATGAGGTAAAATGTACATTTTCAGCTTCAAGATGAAAACTTGTAGAATGAAGACTGCTTTGGCTAGGGCTTCCAACAAAGTATCAATTGGCTTTTACAGAATTACACAGATATATGATCTGAGTGCACTTTCTGTGCAGTAGACTGATGCTGACATACATGTAACATTTTACCGAATTACAAAGTTTTGACTTGTCCAAATTCAAAATATTTGCAGACAACAATTCAGGTTTGGCTGAAATGGAGGAAACTATTTTTAAAAAGGTGAAAAAATTGTGGGAAAAAGTGCAGGTTTCTTCTTTTCTTGTAATGTTTTCAAGAGCTTTTTCCTAAAGGTTATTAAAAAGTGGTTTTGTGTGGTAATGAGTTAAGTGTCTGAAGAAGAAGCCTGTGTGTTAACCAAAAGATAGAGGAAGTGGAAAAAAAGTCCTTTCTTTGTCCTTGGTTCAGCAAAAAACATGAATATAACTTACTTGCAGCTACTGGTGATTGTGACTGAGCATCCAAAATCTTCATGTCGACAAAAGATGTAGAAGGATCTAGCATCCCATTATTACCCACAGTCCCACGATCAATGACATAAGCATCTAGGAATGTGCCACCATTCTCTGGTCTGGTCCAGGCTAAATAATTCTGCAGGAGGTTAAAAATATATTATCATATGGGCTGCAACAGGCCGAAAGGAACATTCGGTCATCTGTGTAAAGTATCATCTCAGATAAGCCTGCACAGTCCGCGCAGACTTATCCAAAACGACACTTTTCGTTCTTATATAATTTTCTGTTCTGCACAAGTCTACTGTAGCATAAAAATCTAATGCAGTCATAAAGTGCTGTCTTGGATCAGCACGGAATGCACAGGCCGATCCAAGACGACACTTTATGCAAATGTCCAAATGCCCCTTTTCCTGTGTTGAAGACCATTTATTCCAGAGAAAATACATCCATCACATGCAGACAACATATCACACAGGACAGACAAAAATCTGTATCTACACACTGATCAATATAGTTCCAAATACAGTATGATGACATAATGATGATGTAACTCAAGAGCAGCAAAGGTATCCATTTATATGCAATTTGATGCCAAGGTCAAAATTTTATGTTGTAATTAACATCCTCCATTTTTAAGAACGAAGTTACTGTGTACTACTCCATTATTTGTTTTACTTTTCTAACCTTTTCAAATAAAATGTCAATACTTTGCAGTATTTTGTTGTTGAAAAGATAATATAGTATATAATAAATCGAATATCATACTTTACTTTCCTGGTGCTTGTACTTGTGTTTACTTCTTGCTGCATATGAAAATTCTGACATCTGTTATAACAAATTTTCTAACACTATTTGTAGTAGATATAAGCACCAGGAAAGTCACTACAGCGTAATATTGTGTATTTCTTCTGGGCTTTGCCAAACAAAAGAATTTTTGACCCCCAAAATTAAAGCACCTGAAGTAATACATTAGCTCATTACCAGATGACAAAACTTTAGGTTTGTCCAAATCGAAAGCATTTGCAGATGACAAAATAAAAGTGACTGAAAATTTGAAATTTGTTTTATGAGGGGTAGAAAACATTGTGAAAAAAGCAGAAAATGCTGGTTATCAGCATTTTCTTCTTTTCCCACAATGTTTATAAAGGCTTCTTTCTTAGGATTGTCAAAAGTAGGCATTGTGTGGTATGGATTAAATCACATGGTTACAGTCAGGGTTAAAGCTACTAAGTAAATAGAATTAATTTTTCCAGACTGGAAAAAGAATCCAACAAATTACAGTTTCTGAGCTGCTTTCCCTAGCAGTGTTACAGCATGGGCAAGAGTACAGATCACAGATCAGAGTGCATAATTGTGCAGTCTGACTTTAGCTTTACTTGCAAATAAAAATTAACTGTGATTGTGAAAAACAATCTTTAGGAAATACAATGTACTTAATAAATTTGAAAGTGAAAGAAGTATATATACGTTATATACATAAACATATGAGATAAGAACAAAATCTTGATGTATATCATTCTGTTTGAATTCCGAGGTACAGACAAATGTAGAAATATATAAACATACCTTGTATTGAACCAATAGATCTGCATCTGGACTATTTGTTGCATTTACAAATTGGGGTTGTTGATCTGTACTATTAAAATGTATACTGTAAACTGTCCCATTCCCTGTCCAGTAAATTCTTAAGAGAAAAAAAAAAAACACAATAAATTACCTATTTTGCTACAGAAAATTAATAGATTTCTTGCATTGATATATATTCAATCAGTAACCAAAAGTTACAAACAAAGCTAAGCAACAAAGACAAAAGGCTCTTCATAACAGGCTACGTATAAATAGGAATTGGTACTGAAAACAGTGGCAGCTTATACAGTTGGTAGTTCATTACAAAGATCCTAATAAAAATTTGACTATAAATAACATTTTTCAGGATCTAACTCATTACCAAACGACAAAATTTTGGGCTTGTCCAAATCAAAGGCATTTGCAGATGACAAAATAAAAGTGACTGAAAATTTGAAATTTGCTTTGTGAAGGATAGAAAACATGGTGGGAAAAGGAGAAAATGCTGGTTACCAGCACTATGTTTTTAGAAGGCTTCTTTCTCAGATTCATCAAAAACACAGATTGTGTGGTAATAAGTTAACAGTTTCTCGATACCAAATAACTCCTTACCAAACAATACAAAGTTTCACTGACCTACATGTAACAGATGAAGGCTTGTGAATCCACTGTAGGAAAAGGAGAAAATTCTTGTAACCATACATTATGCAAATTTGAATTTGTATTAGACATCATCAAGACAAAGATTCTGATCAATTTTCATGAATTTAAAACTGAAAATGTGGATTCTTGAGTGCCCACAAGGTTTTGTTTGGATTTGGTCTACTGATTCACACTTTAACCGGACATGACCAAGGTACCATAAATAAAAGCATTCTCCAAAGTATCTGGCTCAAATAAAAGGCTGATTAAGCCCAATGGCTTACAGTTCGATCAGATGTGATGCAATGTCAGACTTGTCCGGATTTCATCAAGACAAACATTCTGATCACATTTCACAATTTAAGGGCTGAAAATGTGTCCTCTTGAGTGCACATAAGGTTTTACTAGTATATGGCACCTACATTTTTTATCAGAAGTGACCTAATTTCAGAGTTTTCTGAGACATTACCAAGACAAACTTTCTGATCAAATTCCATGAGTAAAGCACTGTACATAAATGTGGCATTTAGACTGCACAATTTTTTTTTTTAACATTTTGCCAACTGACCTACTGGTACTTTTTGATCAGAAGGAAACTAGTTTCAGACTTTTCCAAGATATCACCTAGACAAACATTTTGATCATATTTCCTGAGTTAAGGGCTAAACGTGTGGCCTCTATAGTGCACACAAAAATATTTCCAAGATTTGGTTCAGCAAAATGGACTTTTTCCAAAAGTGATCCATTTCCAAACTGGTCAGAGATATCATTAAGAGAAACATTATGACCAAGTTTTGTAAGTATTGAATGACCAAAAGACAAAACTTTAGACTGGTCCAAATTCAAAGCAACTGCAGGCAACAAAGTAAATGTGACTCAAAAATTGAAACTTGACTTCGAAAGGGTATAAAATATTGTGGGAAAAGGAGATAATGCTGGTAACCACCATTTCTCCTTTTCCCACAATGTTTTCAAAAGCCTTCTTTCAAATAGTCCATTTAATTAGTAAGGGCATGCTAATAACAAGGAATAAATTAACAACTAACTAAAAGTTAACTTAATTGCGCAGTATGTTTGGTTGAGTCTCCTACTCTGATTTTGTAGGCTATAGGTTTGAGCCCAACAGCAGGCCCCTTTGTTTCCAACATATTTCCAAAAGTCATGTCATTATATTTAAAAATATCAATTTTCCAATCCCCTAACCTAATCCCTCAAAAAAAACTTGGTTAAATGACCTTAGTTATTTTTATACAAATACTTACAATTTTGCATCCTGGTCTATAGCAATTGATGTAATCATAGTTTGATTAACAACAACATTCTTTAGATTCTGTCCATTTAGATCAACAGTATGAATACTGTAATTGTTGGCACTATTCATTGATATCCACACTAGTTTCCTGAATAGAGTAGAGACATGAATAAAACTTAGGGTACTTATATAATTAACAAATGGAACTTTTCAATAAAGAAATACATAAAAAATAATATCACCATTAAAAGGCTCTATTGGCCAGAGTATGTTACATAAAAAAACAAACAGTGTAGTTTCAAGATCAGGCTGCACATTCTGACCTTTACTATCTGCAAAATGGAACTAGAGCTGTTTTTAGGGCTTACTGGGATAATGACTTTATGTAAATAAGTTAGCTATAAACAAAGTATATCTGAAAATAAATTCAATAAATTACTTGAACAAGTGACTAAAAGCAGAGACACTAAGATCATTGATACTGACAACAACATTTTACCTATCTCTGCATAGTGACCTTATCGTATGGGCTAAGTTCAGACTTAAAAATACATGCAGTGTGCCCTCCATGTTTTTTAATTCTGTCGTCTGCTTTGACAAAAAGCTGTTTTATGTGGTGATAGACTAACAGGCCTGCATCATACACTTCCCTTGTTTAACCCATTACCACACAATGCCTACTTTTGACGACCCTGAGAAAGACCACACAATCCCTACTTTTGACGACCCTGAGAAAGAAGCCTTTTAAAAACATTGTAGGAAAAGGAGAAAATGTTGGTAACCAGCATTTTCTCCTTTTCCCACAATGTTTTCTACCCTTCACAAAACAGTTTTCAAATTTTCAGTCACTTTTATGTTGTCATCTGCAAATGCTTTTGATTTGGACAAATCTAAAATATTGTCATTTGGTAATGAGTTAAATATCCCTGAGAAAGATGAATTTGTAAACATTGTGCTAAAGGAAAAAATGCTGGTGGCCAGTATTTTGTTCTTTTGCAACAATTTTTTTTCTCTTATCTTTCCAAGACAAATCCCATCATTCAAAAAACATGGAAATTTTATTTTCTCAAATGCAAAACTTTTCTGTATGAGCAAGCTAGAAACTTTGACTGTTTGTAAAAGATTAATAACACTGTAGGATGTAGATCTGCATCAGGTAATATTTGACAATAATTAAAAATTACTTGTTTTCATGAACATTGGTGAGTTCTGGTTGGCTAAAAAATAATTTTCATAGCTTCATGAAAAAAAAATTCAGCAGTACCAGGACTACTTTTGTAGTCAAAGTAATGTAAACAAACATGTATACCAGATTTCATAATGGTTTTCTGATTTTTTATCTTTATCGAGTCCGAAGTTCAAATTGCTGGCTGAATTTATTTTCTCTAAATACTGAAAAAAATGTAAATTCAACGAGAGAGGTGAAAACCCATTGTCACATTGCTGGATTCTAACAATCTTATTTTCAACTTAGTTCTAGCCTATTGAACTTCTAATAATACCTGGTAAATCTAGTGAACCTGCAAATGTTCAATATTATAATGACATCACAAATTCAAGTCATTGTTATGTCATGAACGAGCAGTTTTACCATGCTATGACTTATGAATGAAATGGACAATTAAATAAATATGCAATGTTGGATTTTCAATGAAAATAGCAGTTAGTATTATTCAAGTGCATATTTGATGTATGTGGTATTGAATTACAAGGAATTAAGAGATTTTTTTTTGTTTTCATCGGGGGTATGAAAAAGAACCACAAATCACACTTTTGTATGAAATCATAAACCTTAATTACAATCATGATTGCTCACCTTTCATAAGCCAGGATATTAAGGTCAGAGGGTGAGTTGACAGGGCCTGCCATCACACGTTTCGAGCTCTGTGTTTTTGTATTGAATACATAGATATTACCAGTGTCTGATTCTGACCAATACAGATTTTCTTCATCCACCCAATCAAATACCAAGCCTGAACAAACAAACAAAAAATCAACAACCTTTAATCCATTACCACACAATCCTGACTTTTAACAACCCTAAAAAAGAAGTCTATAGAAAACATCATGGGAAAAGGAGAAAATGCTGGTAACCAACATTTTCTCCTTTTCCAAATATATTTTCTACCCTATCAATGTAGGAAATCATCCTATTACCTATATTTTATTTATTGTCAGCAGATGCTTTAACCCTTTACCCCATAAGGCATTTCTATGGTATCTGTAATTGACCCTTAACAACAGCAAGGATGAAGCGGTTTCTTATGTGTATATGACACCTTTTGATAGTGTAGAAAACATTGTGGCAAAAGGTGAAATTGCTCGTCACGAGCAATTTCACCTTTTGCCACAATGTTTTCCAAAGGCTCCTGCAAGCAATGCGTAGAAATGAGTATCTATGGAGTAAAGGGTTAAATTTAGTCCAGTCCAAAAATTGACTGGTAAAGACCATAATAATAACATGTATTCATGACTTTGACAAGGAAGACTTTACACAAAATTGTGAAAAAAAGAAAATGCCTGTAATCAGCATTTACTCCCATTTCATAATAGTTTTCTATCTTCTGAAGAGCAAATCTTACCGTTTGAGCCAGATTCAATTTGTCATCAGCAAATGCTTGAAGATGGATAGGTGTAAAGTTTTGCAATCTTGTAAACTCTTTACTAAATAACAAAATTTTAGACTGGTCCAAATTGAAAGCATTTGCTGACGACCATGTCATTGTGGCTCAGATCGTGCAATTTTTCTTTGTCAAGGAAGAAAACATGGTGGGAAAAGGAGAAAATGCTGGTTGCCAGAATTTTCTCCTTTTTTCATAATGTTTTCAATGTCGAAGAAAGTCAGGATTGTGTGGTATAGAGTTAAACAAGAAAAAAAAAAAAATTTTAAGGGAGGGAAATGAATCCCTTCACAATGATTGGTTGATTAACTGAGTGCAGTTTTAAGCTAGTTCCCACACCTTGTGGGTAGCCCCCATAATTATGTGTCCTGGGTTTCACTAGGCTAGGGCTCTAGAATTGTTTGACCCTGACATTCCCACAAACAAACCCTAGAGCTTGAATGAAGCCTGAACCCAGAACTTCCACAAAACAAGTCCTATCCTTAATGACTGAGCCATGCCAGGCTCTTTCACCCTGGCAATCCTCAAAATGACATTTAATCAAATAGTCCTTGGTTACGTAGCCTTCCAGTATATAACTGATATACTAAACTCAGCCACTGGTTTGTACTATGATTAGTATCAAGATGATAAATTCAAATTGAACATGTAAAAACACAGCCTGGGTTCCAGTCCATTAATTTTTTTCCTTTTCAAACATTACATTGTCAAAAATGGCATCCTGGGGAAGAGATAAACAGATAGCTGCCAAAGATCTATAGCAGATGCAATAACGAGTGCATGATAGAGATTAGTTCACTCATTACTACACAATTCCTACTTTTGATGACCCTGAGAAAGAAGCCTTTAGAAAACATTGTTGAAAAAGGAGAAAATGCTGGCAACCAGCATTTCTCCTTTTCCCACAATGTTATCTACTCTTCATAAAACAAATTTCAAATTTCCAGTCACTTGTATTATGTCATCTGCAAATGCTTTCCATTTGGACAAGCCTAAAATATTGTTGTTTAGTAATGATTTAAGAAATTATTATCACCAGGACCAAGGCTAGCAAAATTAAGGCTTACCACTGACTTTTCCAAATGGAGTTACAAGAGTTTCTCTCTCTGTGTTATTAATTGGTATGTCAATTGGTCGGGTGTGAATCTTACTGACATTTTTCTCATGATCAAATGTGGCAAAGAACAAGAATCTCTCAACCATGTCAAGTTCGAAACGCAGGATTGTCTCTTTTAGAGCTGAAAAATATAAGATAATAAAACAAAAAGATAATATAACACCCTATCACACTGTCCCGGCTCTTCAATATCCCGAGGAAGAAGACTTTTGAAAACACTGTGGGAAAATAGAGCCAGTGCTAGTAACCAGCATTTTCTCCTCTTCCCACAATGTTTTCAAAACGCTTTTTTCTCAAGGTCATTAAAAGTTGGTATTGAGTGGTAAAGAGTAATGCTGTCTTTTGCAAGAATAAAAGAATTCACATCATTCCAATAAATCTAAATTGCCTATTAACTCATTACCACACAACAATATTTTACGCTTGTCCAAATGGAAACCATTTGCAGACTACAAAACAAAAGTGACTGAAAATTTGAAATTTGTTTTGTGAATAGTAGAAAACATTGTGGGAAAAGGAGAAAATGCTGGTTACCAGCATTTTCTCCTTTTCCCACAATGTTTTCTAAAGGCTTCTTTCTCCGGGGCGTCAAAAGTAGGTAATGGGTTAATAGACATGAAAACACCAGATTTAGTCCTTTAACCCTTTATAACACAATCCCAAGTTTTAACAAACCAGAGATAGAAGGCCTTAGAAAACATTGTTGGAAAAGGAAAAAATGCTGGATGCCAGCATTTTCTTCTTTTCCCACAATGTTTTCTATCTTTTTAATTACCAATTGTAATATTTAAACCACATTAAATTTGTCATACGGAAATGTTTTCAATTTGGATAAGTCTAAAATATATATTGTCTTTGGTGAAGTGTTACACACAAGATAATTTGTTTAAACTTTTTACCAAACAACAAAATTTTAGACTTTTCCAAACTGAAAGCATTTGCAGATGACAAAATAAATGTGACTCAAAAACTGAAACTTGACTTTTGAAGAGTGGAAAACATTGTGGGAAAAGGAGAAAATACTGGTTACCAGCATTTTCTCCTTTTCCCACAATGTTTAAGAATCTTCTACCTCTGAGTAGTAAAAACCAGGGATTGATTAGTGAGGAGTTAAAGTAATCAACCAATGAATGGGAGTCCCTTACCCACAGAAAAAGGGGTGGTTGTTGCCGTGGATCCAGCCACTGTTGTACTTTGTACTTGTCTTTTCCTTCTTGCAGGTACAGCTGTCGTTATTCGTGTTGTTGCTCCAGAAGTCTGTGGGGTAGCAGTAGGTACTGTTGTTTTTGCTGTTGTTCCAGGGGAATGTGTAATATGTGTTGTATGGGCACTGGAGTGAACAAGAGTAGCCATTGGTTTAGCTGTACTAGACTGAACTAGTGTGGCAGTTGGTTGTTGTGTTGTTGGAATTGGGGTTGTTGTTGTGCTGGTTGTTGTTGCAGGCTCTTGCACAGTGTAGATACAGGTGGGATTGTATTTCATGCTAAAAGCACTCAGGACTCTGATATCCAACAGACATATTTCAGTAGCACTGGCCAGGACAACAGCATGATGAAATTTACCTTCAACCTCTGGAAAAAAGAAAATAGTCTGATTTATTTAACCCTATACCACACAATCCTGACTTTTAATAACCCGGGGGAAAAAAGCTTTTTAAAAGCATTATGTGAAAAGGAGAAAATGCTTGTAAGCAGAGTTTTCTCCTTTTCTAATGACATTTCTACCCATCAAAAAAAGAAATCTCCATTTTAACAACATTCAATTTGTCGTTTACAAATGCTTTCAATTTGGTAGAATTTCATACTAGTGCAAATTTAAAATATTTGCAGGCAACACACTAAATAAGTACCATATCACATAATTTTCAATTAGGGTATTACAATTTTGCTATCCCTGATCAGGAAAACATTTATAGAACAAGAAGTTAAATGTAGCTCAAATGCAGAACTTTGCACTTCAAATAATGGGAAACATCATGAAAATGGTCACAAGCATTTTATCCTTTTCCCAGAATATGTTAAAAAATCTTGTTCCTAAGGATTGTTAACCCTTTACCCCATAAGGCATTTCTATGGTATCTCTAATTGACCCTAAATAACAGCCATTTCTTATGTGTATATGACACCATTTGATAGCATAGAAAACATTGTGGCAAAAGGTGAAATTACAGATTACGAGCAATTTCACCTTTTGCCACAATGTTTTCCAAAGGCTCCTGCAAGCAATGCGTAGAAATTAGTATTTATGGAGTAAAGGGTTAAAACAAGGATTGCATGGTAAAGTTTAAAAACATTGTGGCAGCATGAAAAGCTGGTCTAACATCTCCTCTCTGTCCACAATCTTTTCAACTACAACCAGCAAACTTGTCTTTTGCCACAATGTTTTTGAAACAAGAGGGCCAAGATTGCCCTGGATCACTCACCTGAATTTTTGAGAGGACCATAGCCAATTGTTTTCAAAATCTAATTAGCCCTTTCAGAGAAGAAGAATTTTTAAGAATTTCTTCATGTCTGTATAGTGTTAATAGCCCACAGCCATCAGAGCCATGTTTCTTGATGGATCAAAATTTCTCAAACAAATTCTGAAATGGGTCAGCTAAGAAACATTTCTTCGAAATTTTATCAAAATCTGACCAGCCCTTTCAGAATTTTAAAGAATTTCTTCATAGCCATATATTGCAAGTAGCCCCCACTTACCAGAGCCATGTTTATCAACGGATCAAAATTTCACAAACAGTTTTTGAAAAGGGTCATCCAAGGAACATCTCTGTGAAATTATTTCAAAATCTGACCATTGACCAGCCATTCGAGAGAAGAAGAGTTTTTAACAATTTCTTCATTTTCGTATAATGCAAGTAGCCCCCATTCACCAGAGCCACGTTTCTTGACAGATCAAAATTTCACGAACAATTTTTGAAAAGGGTCACCCAAGGAACATCTCTGTGAAATTATTTCAAAATCTGACTCGAGCTTCCAGAGGAGAAGATTTTTAAAGAATTACCTAGAAAATTCCATTTGGTTGCCATGGCAACCAGAGTTTTTGAAGGAATCAAATTCTGTGAACAGGTTTTAAAGAGGATCTTCCAAGAAACATTTCAGTCAAGTTTGGCCCAAATTGGCCCAGCTCAAGAAGAGTTTTATGTTTAAAGAACTGTTGACGACACACTACGTACGACACACGACGGACGCCTGAGGACGCACCACAGATGACAGACACAGGGTGATCCTCAAAGCTCCCCTTGAGCATGTTATGCTCAGGTGAGCTAAAAAGTAAGCAGAATTATAAAAAAAAAAAAGTCTTCCGGATGTACAAGTATTGTATTATCTATCTGAAGATTTGTGACCTGTCACGCAAAAAGGGACTATCTGGGAATTCTGTACATCAATTACATGTGTTCACACAGATTGAAAACAGTGCAGGTCAATTAAAGTTGATTATTAAAAAAGGTCCCTTATTGTGTGACAGGTCACATTTGTTTAAAATTCATCAAAGAGCATGTCAAAAAAGAAGCATACGATAATAACTATGACCTATTCACTCACCATAACATTTATTACTTGTGGTGTTTAGAGCAAAACCTTCTGAACAAATACACTTTGCTCCTGTTGCAGTTGATATGCATAAATGATCACAGGCCAGCTTCGTGCAGTTTGTTGTTGCTGCAATAATAGTTAATAGACATCTAACCTATGATCCTGGGGGTTTTTTTTACCACGAAATCCCGACTTTTAGCACCAGTCCTCTGTGAAAGAAGCCTTTTGAAAACATTGTGGGAAAAGGAGAAAATGCTGGTAACCAGCATTTTCTCCTTTCCTCACAATGTTTTCTTCCCTTCCAAAGACAATTTCAAATCTTTAGTCACATTTGTTTTGTCGTCTGCAAATGCTTTTTTTGTTGCCTGCAGGTGGATAGGTACATTTTCACTCTTTACAAACAATAGAATTTTAGATATGTCCAAACTGAAAATATTCATGGGTGATCAAAAACTAAGTAAAACAATTAAACTTTGGCTTTTGCTGAGTAGTAAAATGTTAGAAAAGGAGAAAATGCTGGATACCAGCATTTTTGCCTTTTCAAAAAATGTTTGTAAAAGCCTTCTCCCTTGAGGCAGTTCAATCTCAGAGCTATGTTAATGCTTATCAAAATATAGGAGTACTTGGTAAAAGGTTCAGTAAATGGAAGTTTCAACTTTATAAAGCACCACAAAAAAGCTAATGAGGCTCAACCTATGGTCTTTGTCCTAGAAACAGCAGAAAACATTGTTTGAGAAAGCAGAAAGCCAATGACATTTTTCTCCTTTTCCAACAATATTTTTAGAAAACTTTCACTTTAGGGTTGTTAAAATATTGCATTGTTTCGTAAAGGATAAACCTAAAACTTGAATCTTTTAAACCAGCAAAATACTAGTTTAATCAATTAAATATTTGGAAAGCATATTCACATATGGAAACAAAGCAATTGTTTGATACTGGCAGCTACAAGCAAATGTATCCTTTTCCAGAATTTTGCTCAAAACAGCCAACTGTAGGTGCCTGAGAAGATGATTGTTTTTGCCCAGTTGTGTGTTAAAGGACCAATGGTGGCCAAAAGTAAATAATGGGAGTGTTTAAATGAATTTTAAAACTAGGTAAAAATTGTCAAACCACTCTATCTTTTGCTTACTTTTTACCTGGTTTTAACATAAATCTCTCTGCCAGTAACTAACACTTGGACTTACTCACAAAAACAGACTGTCATCTCAGTGATAATTTACTTTCAAGCCATATGATTTAAATCTTAATGCATTTTATTGCTCACATTTTGTTCTTTTGGCCACCACTAGGGCTTTAAAACCTCCTATCTTAACCCATTACCACATGATCCCTACTTTTGATGCCCCTGAGAAAGAAGCCTTTAGAAAACATTGTGGGAAAAGGAGACAATGCTGGTAACCAGCATTTTCTCCTTTTCCCACAATGTTTTCTACCCTTCACAAAACAAATTTCAAATTTTTACTCACTCATTTTGTCGTCTGCAAATGCTTTCTATTTTGACCAGTCTACAAAATTGTCGTTTGGTAATGAGTTAAAGAAGAAAATGTAGTCATGAAGCTTTTCACCATTTGGGTTGAGAGGCTGTACTTCTTCTTTGTAGATTGCCACACCATATATTCTTTCATTTGGTATTCCTATTGGACCAGCTGCAATACTACCATCCGTCTTGTTAAATATATACAAGCGACCATTCTGTATATTTGGAGCATAGAGGGTATCCTATTAAATTAAAGAAACAGAAGAATGTTTGTTTATCTATGTGATTTCTTGCCATTAAAAACTTTGCTTTACCAAATGTCATGATTATAGACTAGTCCACATTGGAAGCATTTGCAGACGACAAAATTAGAGTGACTCAAAAAATGAAATTTCTTGGGGAAGGATAGAAAATGTCTTGGGAAAAAGTGGAAATGCTGGTTACCAGTATTTTCTCCCTTTCCCACAATGTTTTCAGAAGGCTTCTTTCTCAGGGTAGTGAAAACCCGGGACTGCTTGGTAAAGGATTAAGACACAATCACAAGTTTTATCAACCCTGAGGAAGAAGCTGTTGAAAACATTGTGTGAAACGGAGAAAATGCAGGTGACCAGCATTTTTTCCATTTTCCACGTTTTCTACCCTACCCACAACAAATTTCAGTTTTTGAGCTTAACTTTTTTTTGCTGTCTGCAAATGCTTTCAATTTGGACAAGTCTAAAACTTATAACTTATTTGCTACAGATGATATGTCAATGTGGAAATTACACTGAAGAATGTTTTGTAATGACTGTATTGTATAGCATAAATTATATAACTTGTGCACAGTAAAGAGGCAGTTTTATGCATCTCACAAAAGTATTTATCCACATTAACCTGCAGGATCAGCACAAGCTGACCTTTGTGATAACTCTATGCTAAAGAGAAGTTTTCTGCCCTGGAAAAGGACCATTCTACCCTATTGTTCAGCCAGTATTTAGACAAAAAGGATCCATGTAACTATGTGACAGCTTGCTTTAATGTATAACAAAAAGAAGTATTAACCAAATTTTACAAATCAGTACATGTAATTTGTATTGATGCATTAAACTGATTGATATCTTATGCTACTTTCAAAATCATTTTCAGTCATGTCAAAGCCACAATTCATATTTTCATGTATGTCCTGGGGTTCATCAGTACCAGTGTCTTGCTGAAGAACACTCTCGCAGAGACAGTGTAAGCCAAGAGAAGCTCTAACTACTTGCATAAGATTACAAGTTGAACAATATACCACTGAGCAACACAGACGGGTATTCAGATAGGTAGCATGGTACAACTAAAGCAATGACTACATATGATTATACCCCCACCAGCTCCTTGTCACAAAAACAGGTCTTTGTTACAGAATACAGAATGTTTTATTACAAAAGTAAGAGTTGAAAAAAGTTCAAGGGGAGATAATTCTGTAACAAATTGCAGCATGGTCATGAAAATCACCACTTTATACATAACTTTATACATAAAGGAACCATGTGTGTAAATTTGAGTTCTGTATGTGAAATACTGTGGGAATATTGCTCCAGACAAAATTGTCTCTACGGAAAGACGGACGGACTGACAGACAGCCATGGCCATTCCAGTATACCCCCCTCCACTACATTGTAGGGGTATAAAAATTTGTAGTCATTTTAGCCATCATTGGAGCTGAGAGTCAGTGTGTGCTTGGAGGAGGGTATAGGGGAGGGGGATAGCTGTGTCAAAATCAAAGGTAAAATCAAAGCCACAACCCACACCAAACACTTTCTTTTATGATGTCAAAAATTATTTCTTACATAGATGCCTCTTTAGCAAAACGCTTACCCTATATATAGCAACATCTGTGAAGATTGAATAGGTTATTCGACGCAGGGCTTTAAAATTTTTTCCATTATAATCCACAGATAAGATCCTCTCTGCTTCAGTATCCGCAATATACAGTCGTTTCTCAAATATATCCACCTCCAGTGATTCCGGTGATTTTAAAGCATCTTTTGTTAGATTAAATTTCATTATCTCAGATCCATCTAACAAAGCTCTTTCAATCTTAGGATTGTCTCCATTGTCTGAGAAAAACATGTACCTACAAATAAAATGAATCTGATTTATTCTTAGTATACATATGGGAACAAAAGATGCATTAACCCATAAACACACAATCCCTACTTTTGACAACTCTGAGAAAGAAGCCTTAAGAAAACAAATTTCAAATTTTCGGTCACTTTTATTTTGTCATCTGCAAATGCCTTCGATTTGAACAAACCTAAAATTTTGTTGTTTGGTGATGAGTTAATAAACAGAGTAGATCAAGATTACAGAATGTTGAGTCTGACCTTGGACCTAGATCATTTAATATTTTGTACATGTTTTGTACAAAATTGGCCCTTATATTAAAAACTTGTACATGGCCATCCAAACAGGGGCAAATGGGAGCTGCAACTATGGCCAAAAGATTTTATTCAAACATCACATAAAAGTTAAAACAGTGGTTTACTTTCTGTTACAACAATTTTGCAAAAGAAACAAGTGTCACTTTAGTCTAAATTTTTTACATGTTTTCATACCTATCAACACCCATATCTGATGATTAACATTCCACTTACTGGTATGCATTATATGATAAATGTCTTAATGCTCATTCTCAAGAAAACAGCCGCAAAAAGTTATAGGGATTTAGATCCGAAGGTCATTCAAATGCATCTTTTTTGTGCTTCATTTTAAAGATATATCTGTCAAGGGAATGTGTACATGAACTATTTATTGTTAAGAAAGCATGTATTGCTATGTTTCGGCCATGGACACCATATTGCCTGAAAGTGGCAACAAATATGTTACAAGATATACTTTTTCGAAATATGCATATCCTTATATATTATTAGTTCAACCATTTCCCTAAACTTCAAACCGAGAACTCATCAGCAGCAGACAAATACAATTGGATTATTTTTTGTATGATTTATTTAGAGAAAAACAGCCATTACAAAAGAAAAAGAAATTCAGTAGTCTATCTGCTCTACTGTATTATGTATAAACCATACATGTTTAGGGGCCTATAGCAACAGTGACCAAGGAAGTCCATTTATCTTACCACTGTCCACAGATCCATTAATTCTTTCCTACCATGTACTTCTAACTACTTTCAAAAGACATAAGGGGCCAATGAAAATCATTGGAATTGTTTGAAGAATTGTTTTGCAGATATAAAATATCTGTTGTAATGGATTTCAAAGATTCTAAAGTGCTTATTTATCAATTACTATATGATCAACGAAAGAATAAGTTAACAGAAATATCCTTTTGAAGCTTCAAAACTAGATGCCTAAGCATGTAAGGTCAGTGGGTGGCTTATCTGACACATGATCTTGGGTCTTAAGTTCAATAACCTGTCTTGGGAACCTCTCTCCAAAAGTATTATTTGATGGATGTGAATGAGCATTCAGTGTTTAACAAAAAATGTTGTATAAGTAAGCTAGAAAAACTTGTGAAGGTACTATGACAGCCATAACTTGATTAAAGATGTTGAAATCAGCACTGTCCATTAACCCTTTCCAAAATAAGCCCTTGACTTTACGTGTCTTCAATACAAGTCCTTTAAAAACAGTGTGGGAAAAGGAGAAATTGCTCATAATGAGCAATTTCCCCTTTTTCCACAGTGTTTTCTACCCATTTGGATATTTTTCTGCCATTTTTATCAAATTTAAAATTGTCGTCTGCAAACTCTTTGAGTTTGGAAGAGTCTAAAATTTGTCGTTTGGGAAAGGGTTAAAGGGTTATTTCTCATTTATAAAATCCCATTGCTTAGAGTTAAAGACTTTGTTATGTATCTGTCACTAAAATTGCCAACATTTCATGTAACACAGCACTGCATTAACAAAATAGCAACAAGAGCTTTGCATTGCGGCGAATATACACCCAAAGGGGCTTGTCAGTGAAATGAGTTGCATTGACTGATGGGCCATGAATGAAGAGCAGTTATTCTCCATGATATGTGAAAAATATTAAAGGGCAATAACTAAAAAAATCAGGGTGGCAAAGTTACAAATTTTGTGAATTGCTCTTATCAACAAGGTGTTCTATCAGTCTTTGAAGGTTCAAGATCATATCTTTTATATTTTAGAAATTATGGCCCAGACGAAAATTCAAAGTGAAAAGGGCAATAACTCAAAAAGAAGGATAGCAGAGTTATAGTTCTTGCGCAATGCACTTTTCATAATGTGTTTGATTAGTCTTTGAAGTATCAAGATGATGGATTTTAAAGTTTGGTCTTTACAAAAACTCAAACTGAAAACAAATGGCAATAAGTCAAAAAATAAAGGTGGCAGAGTTATGATTCATGTGCAATGCACTTCTCCATAATGTGTTCTATCAGTGTATGTAGTTTCATGTTGATACCTTTTATAATATGGAAGTTATAGCCTGAACAAAAATTCAACTTGATAAGTTGGTTATTTCAGAAATCAGGGGCAGATAATTTTAGAATGATCCAAATTCTAAGACCCAGGTGCACAACTAGACATCATGGAGATTCATTGTGGCAAGTTTCAAATAATTTCGATGGAAACTGTAGGAGAAGTTGCACACACAAGAAATTGCTAACGGACGGACGACCAGGGGTATAACATAATACGACCCTTCGGGCGTATAAAAAGCTACTATATGATATAACCTATATATAAAAAGATTGTTTTTCAGGCACTCTCGATCACTGACAGACAAAAATATTTTAACCCCTTACCACACAATGACCACTTTTAACAACCCTGAGGAAGAGGCCTTTTGAAAACTTTGTGAGAAAAGGAGAAAATGCTGGTAACCAGCATTTTCTCCTTTTCCTACGAAGTTTTCTACACTATCAAAGAAAAATTGCATTCTTTGATCCACTATGATATTATCGTCTGCAAATGCTTTCGATTTGGATAGGTCTAAAAGTCTGCTGTGTGGTGAAGGGTTAAGAATGAAAACATAGTTGGAACTATTTTCATGAATGATTTTATAAGATGATGTTTTGGACTACCAGGTCCACGAATTTCATTTTGTCTCACAACCTACTGAATCATGGGGTAGACTTAGCCTTTGACAAGCAGAAAATACACCAATAGCAAAAAGCTTTAAAAGGTCAGTTTGCATGGATGATACACGCTGACAAGGACTGAACTTTATTTTATTCTGATGCATTAACTCTTTACCAAACAACAGTATTTTAGGCTGTCCAAATCTAACGCGTTTGCAGAAGACAACAATAGAAGTGACTGCAAATTTGAAATTTGTTTTGTGAAGGATAGAAAACGTTGCAAAAAGGAGAAAATGCTGGTCACTAGCATTTTCTCCTTTTCCCACAATATTTTCTAAAGGCTTCTTTCTCTGGGTCATCAAAAGTAGGGTTTGTGTGATAATGGGTTAAACCCCTCTTTTACCAAGCATAATGTCCTTTTTTTATTTGAACCAGGTTTGATGAGGTATAGAGATTCACAGCTCATAGAGGAAATAAGACGAAGTAAAAGAAATTTTTGTAGTTAAAGCTCTTACCCTGCAAGAGGATCAACTGTCAAACCTTCTGGGTGCTGAAGACCGTCTTTAACTATTATTTTGAAATAATCAAACTCCAGTTTTTCGAAGGAACCTGGCGCTGCTACAATCCATTTAAATACAGAATCCACCCAGTAGATAGTACGAGACAACCAGTCATAAGCGATCTGTACCGCCCCAGTTGACACACCCGCATGAAGGATAGCAAAAGACATATTGTTCTCCGAAACCCTTAGTTTTGGGTGGTAGCTGGTACCAAGGAAGATGGACCTAGAAGAAAAACAAGAGGGCCAAGATGGCCCTGGATTACTCACCTGAATTTTTGAGAGGAAATTTCTAGAACAAGTTTTGAAATGGGTCAGACCAGAAACATTTCTGTGAATTATTTCAAAATCTGATCACCCATTTCAGAGAAGATGAACTTCAAAGAATTTCTTCATGGCCATATAGTGCCAGTAGCCCCCATTCACCAGAGCCATGTTTCTTGACAAATCAGCATTTTGTAAACAATTTTTGAAATGGGTCACTAAAGGAACATCTCCGTAAAATTATTTCACAATCCAATCAGCTGTTTCGTTGGAGAATTTTTAAGAATTTCTTTATGGCCATATAGTGCCAGTAGCCCCCATTCACCAGAGTCATGTTTCTTGACAAATCAGCATTTTGCAAACAATTTTTAAAATGGGTCACTTAAGGAACATCTCTGAGAAATTATTTCAAAATCCGATCTGGTGTTTCGTTGGAGAATTTTTAAGAATTTCTTCATGGCCATATAGTGCAAGTAGCCCCCATTTACCAGCGCCATGTTTCTTGAAAGATAAAAATTTCATGAATGGTTTTTGAAAAGGGTCATCCAAGGAACATCTTTGTAAAATTATTTAAAAATCTGACCAGCCATTTCAGAGAAGAAGAATCTTTAAGAATTTCTTCATTTCCTTCTAGTACAAGTATCCCCATTCACCAGAGTAATGTATCTTGACAGATCACAATATTTGGAAAGGGTCAGCCAAGAACACCTCTGTGAAATTATTTCAAAATCTGATCAGCGGTTTCAGAGAATAATTTTTAAGAATTTCTTCTTTGTCATATAGTGCAAGTAGCCCCCGTTCCCCAGAGCTAGGTTTCTTGACGGATCAAAATTTAACAAACAATTTTTGAAAAGGAACATCTCTGTGAAATTATTTCAAAATACCTGTATGACCAGCCGTTTCAGTGAAGAAGAATTTTTAAGAAACTCTTCATTTATGTTTACTGTAAGTAGTTCCCATTCATCAGAGCCATCTTTCTTGACGTATCAAAATTTCGCGACCAAATTTTGAAAAAGGTCACCCAAAGAACACCTCTGTGAAATTATTTCAAAATCTGACCAGTGGTTTCAGAGAAGAAGATTTTTAAATAATTTCTTAGAAAATTCCATTTGGTTGCCATGGCAACCAGAGTTTTTTATGGAATCAAATTCTGTGTACAGTTTTTAAAGAGGACCTCCCAAGGAACATTCAAGCCAAGTTTGGTCCAAATTGGCCCAGCGGTTTAGGAGGAGTTGATGTCTAAAGAATCGTTGACGACGCACGATGGACAACGGGTGACCCTAAAAGCTCCCCTTGAGCATGTTGTGCTCAGGTGAGCTAAAAACATTTTAATAACCTAAAATAATATGAACCCTACATGCTATGCTGTATGCATCTGAGAACATGTACATGTAGGCAGATTTAGGATCTGCATTGTCTGTACATGCCCAGATGTCTTAACTCATTACCATACAACAATATTATAAGCTCGTCCAAATCAAGAGCCTTTGCAGACAACAAAATAAAAGTAACTAAAAATCTGAAACCTGTTTTATGAAGAGTAGAAAACATTGTGGGAAAAGGAGAAAATGCTGGTTACCAGCATTTTCTCCTTGTCCTACAATGTTTTCTAAAGGCTTCTTTCTCAGGGTCATCAAAATTAGGGATTGTTTGGGAATGGGTTAACGGAAAAAAGCTTTTGTATTACATTTGTGGGGAATTCGTTTTTACTAACCTGAAATAATAGCTGTCAAGGGCTAGTAATGAAACTGAGCCATTTAACCAAACAACCCCATGTTTCCACAACCCTAGAGAAGAGGCCTTTCGAAAACACTGTGTGAAAAGGAGAAAATTTTGGTAACCAGCATTTTCTCCTTTTCCCACCATGTTTTCTACTCCGTCAAATAACTACAGTTCAATTGTATCGTTTTAAGTTTGTTTCCTGTAGGTTATTTTCAATTTGGAAGACTCTAAAATTTGTTGTGTGGGAAAGGGTTTATTTCATGACATAATCTGACTTCTCCAAATTGCATGCATTTACATGTAGATAACAAATTCAAAGTTTACTCAAATTATTGGGTTTGCCATTCATACCAGTAGTATACACTATACAAAATTTCTAAATGTTTTATTCCTGAAATTTATACCTGAAAGGGTGGAAAACATTATCGGAAAATCCTGGTTAGCAGGATTTTCGCGTTTGCCCACAATGTTTCAAAAGGTTTCTTTCTCAGAGGTGAAAATCCCAGAATTGTTTGGTACAGAGTAAAAGTTCAGTAATTAAACGATTGTTGGTAAAAACTTAGATGATAGATTTAATTATTAAGAGGACAGAAATATGAAAAAAAAAATGTAGAAAATGCCAGTTAACAGCATTTTCTCCCTTTTCCATAATTAGGTTAGACTTTGAGCATTCGACCAAAGGTCAACATGGGATTAGAAAATACTGGAATGTGTGGCTAAGGGTTAAATGGTTGCCACATATCCTAGCTATATGCTACAAGAGACTATGGATCAAAGCTTACTTACTTTAGATGTACATCATAAAGAAATAGTTCTTTCTCCCTGTGATCTACTTCTACACTCAAAAATAGTATATTTGGGTCAGTGAACCTTATTCCAGGGACACTTATTGTTCCTGTGATGTTATCATAAGGTAGGTTCAGTCCCAGGTGTCGAAGATGGACAGTGTTACCATTGGTACTCTCAACAGTTAGAATCACACCTTTCTCCATATCTGTAATATATTCACAATTAAGACTTTATTAAGACTTTAAGTACAAAGTGATCAGACCTGATAGCTCAGTTGGTAGATCATAGGACTTGTGAATGTGATGTCTCAGATTACTTGAGGGCGTGGGTTTTATTCCCATGGCTGGCCAAAAAGAATTACTGATAATCTTTCAGATGAGATGTTAAGCCAAGGTCCAGGGTGATGGTGCTATATATTGAGCAATTAGATCTAAAATATGGCTTAATTGATATAATTTTTCTTTCATTTAATTTTTCTTCAATAGGACATAAAAATGAAAATTATTCAATAGAAATGATTTCTCCTTTTCCAACAATAATTTTCAAGTGGACACAGCCATACCTCCAAATTCCACAGCTTTAAATTTCTTGCATTTGTATCATTGTTTGGTCTGTAACACCTTATCAACAGAATTTTATTAATTTACGGTGACAAGAGATCCTTTTTTTCTTCACTTCACCAATACTACCATCCTCGGATACCCCGGGGTCTCCGTATTTGCTACGCTACATCGACCCTGGGACAATTGACTAATAAAACTTTGAATCAGCCGCCGAAAATCGATACGAAACGTCATAGCGTACAGTCCACTCGCCCATCACAAAATGATGATGGAACCAATGAAAAGCCAGCATTCGGCCAGCGGTAAAGCGAGGGAAATTCAATCAATTGTCCCAGAGGTCGATGTAGCGTAGCAAATAGGGAGACCCCGGGGTATCCGAGGATGCAATACCAGCCGAAGAAAGAGCAACTTGTCACAGTGCACCAATAGATCCAATACCATTATATCGTACATGTGTGAAAAATACATATCATTATGAGTACTTTTGATTCAATATCAACGACAAAAAAAATCCTTCGCTTTAGGATACGTGCAAACATTTGTCATACAAGTCGTTAACCACTTAATGTCTTTATGGATGCAGGACATGTCCATTTATTTTGAAATAATTCAATATTAGTTGTTTTCATGGACATTGGCGAGTTCTGATTGGCTGAATTTTTTTCATAGCTCAATGGAAATTTTTTTTCAGCAGTGCCGGGACTACTTTTGAAAAGTAATGTAAACAAAAATGTATACGAGATTTCATAACAGTCTTCTTTCTGATCTTTATCGAGTCCGAAGTTCACTTTGCTTGCTGAATTTATTTTATCTAAATATTGATAAAAATATCCAACAGCAAATTCAAAGAAAGCTGAAAACTCATTGTCACTTAGAGCTCTGGGTTCTAACAATCTTTTTTTCAGCTTAATTCATTCCTCACACGTATAGTCGTCCCCGCTGGTACCGCTTCATCTACGATAGGTACGCGGTAATCCGGAAAATACCTAATTTGCATACATAGCGCCATCTAACCGCTGTTTAGTCTATCAAATGGAAAGCAGACGTGTTTTGTATCTCATTGATCAAAAATAATAGATATTTCTTCATTAATGATAAGTTACTTTCTATATTCACAAATTGCAATGATAAAGACACTTTTCCTCCGTGTTTTGAAAATAATTATCCCGAACTCTTCAAAAAACCGACAATTTATTTTTGACGAGTAAAGGTCATCTGCTGTGGCGTCATAGTACTCGCCGGAAACAAAAACTACGGTACGAAATTATACTTTGAACATACATCTCTCTTTTATTTATGATTTTCCAAATTACCATAGCAGACTCCTTTCGGAGTACATGTAGTCAACATGTTAACTTGACCTAGATATTTTTGTCTGAAAAACACGACTTCAGCTTTGATAGTTCAGTTATTGTAACTTTACATGCAACAGTTTATAACAGTATTAGATTATATAATACATGTGAGTTTCCTATCTTGCAGTAATTTTCGGCAAAATTAAGTACCGCGGTACCATCGAGGACCATCCTACGTCATTCTGACGTCACAGGTATGCTCAGTGACCCCATTACCGGTGTATACGAAACACCGGTGCAATCCGAATATCCCGAATATATCGTGACGTAATAAATTTGCATACACGAAATGTTCATGGTAAACAGAAGAAATTTCCCTCCAACTGTCAAAACTGTCAGAATCCCGGAGAATGAGTTTTTTCAAGGTAAATACCTATTTTCTTACCTGGAACTTCATATTCCTCATATTTTGTTACTGTCTTTCAAACTAACTCAAGAATAATGTGAAATTTTGTGTCAAGAGAATTTTGTCATCTGCTTGGCGTACTTAGAAACGCTGTCGGGGTAAAAACTTACCCTTGCAATAAGTCCTACCAAAAAATACTGTTTTTAAAAAATAAGCAAATTGTGTATAAAACCTGATATTGATTTTTCTTCCTTTTCAGTTTCCTACCATTGGCCAAGTGAAAAGGAAACGAAACTATGATACTGCCAATCTTGGTCTTGCATATAAAGCTGTTGAGACTGGTAAGATGTCGGTTTACAAGGCTGCTAGAGTATACTGTGTTCCTGAAAGCACTCTGAGGGATAGACATTTGGGATTGCAACCTGTAGATCATTTACCCAGCCCTGGACCTGTACCTCTGTTCACTTTGGAAGAGGAAAAAAACCTGATAGATCACATGACATCCATGTCAAACATTTGGTATGGCTATTCTAGACAGGCTTTTTTGGATATGGCATTTGAGTTTGCAGTCATACTAGGAAAGAAGTCCACCACTGACCCTACCCTTAAAGGATCATGGTATCAAGGTTTTAAGAAGAGGTGGAGCAACAATCATCTTGCAAAACCTGAGAAGCTGGCCATTGTTAGGGCAAGAGCAACATCTCAGCACGCTATTGATAAACATTTTGCGGAGTTGAAACAAACTTTCAAAAAGCTGAATCTTGAAGTACACCCAGATAGGATTTGGAATATTGATGAATCGGGCATCTTGATGGAACACACCCCACCTAAAGTTTTATGCCCAAAAGGAGCTACTCCACAGGCAGTGACATCACCTAGAGGGAAAAATGTCACCCTTATTGGATGTGGTAATGCTGGGGGTCGATGCATTCCACCTTATTTTATATTCCCTGGCAAGAGATGGTCTGATGATCTGATGAAAAATACCTGCCCTGGAGCAGCGGGGGAAATGAGTGAAACCGGCTGGTCAAATTCAGCAACATTCAAGAACTATCTTGCTAATCATTTTCTAAGACATGTCAATATTGATGAAGGTCAAATTCACCTGATAGTTTTCGATGGACATAAGCCTCATGTATCCCTCACTTTAACAAACTGGGGCAAAGAACATGGTATAGAATTCTATATTTTGCCACCACACACATCCCATGTAACTCAACCCTTAGATGTGGCATGTTTTGGGCCTTTAAAAGCAATGTACAACATTGAATGTCAGACCTATATGAGAAAAAATCCAGGGCAAACTGTAAATAAATATGTGGTTGCAGAGTTGTCATCAAATGCTTATTTAAAAGCCTTTTCACCAAGTAACATTGTCAATGCTTTTCGCAAAACTGGTATTTATCCAATTCCGAGGGATCAAATACATGAAATTAAGACAATGCCTGCAAATATCTATGTAGAAAATGGGGCAAGTGTTGAGATTTTGTCTGAAAAAAGTGATTCACAGAGCACTTCACAAAAAGCAGAGGAATTTCTCTCAAGTCGAAAGATTGTTGCTGCTTCAGCAGCAAAAAAGAGAAGATTTGTTCCCCCACCAATTGTAGGCAACCTATCTTCAAATAAGAATACCAAAATTCTTGAAGCAAAGGCTAAAGTTACCACAAAATCAGTATGCAAAACTACCAAATCCATAGATCTATTTAAACCCCCGACAAAGATGCCTTTAGTTCAGACCCAATCCCCAACGCCATGTTGTTCAAAAGAAAATATCCCTCCACCTAATGACTCTGACTTTTCACTGTTATCATCATCAGATGAAGAAGGAGATGACGTCTGTTGTGTATGTAATAAAAGAAATCCACCTACTATGAACCTTACATATGTCACTGAGTTTGTTAATTGGGCCCAGTGTGATCACTGCCAACATTGGACACATTTAACTTATTGTTCAAAGGTCAGAGCTGTTAGGAGGGGGGCACAGTTTCTTTGCCCACACTGTGATCAATAAGTTATAGTCATATCAGAGACATACAATACACTAATCTGTGTCTCTAATCATATGAAGTTATTGAAGGTAAAGATTTATTGAAATTTCAAAATCAAATACAAATAAACCACAAAATTCTTGAAAAAATGAAAGCTTTTTGTCCTCCATAAGACAAATATCCAAACAAACAACTTGTTAACAGCACTATATGAAATTATACAGAACTGCATGAATATAGAGGGTAGTTTTGTGGGAGTGAATTTTACCCATACACCGGTAATTGGTACAAAATGGCTGAACCGAAAGTTGCGTGGTAATGCTAGACAAGTCTGAATAGCATAACTTAGGTACTTCCTATACAATTTCAAATGATTTGATGTTGTAGAGATGAAATCAAAGTTTTAATTACTGAAAAAAAAGTTGATAACAAGTACATCGATTTTTTACCAGAGATCTCGTAAACTAAGTGCACCGGTAATACGGTCAAGGAGCCTACATGTAGTTATATCGGACCCTTGTTATAAAGTCACTGGTGTGCGTGTTTGGTAAGATTTTTTTTTTTTGTAATCGTTCCTTTAAATGATCTGAATTTTAAGTCTTTAGACCTCCAAAGCGTACAATGCCTAGGGACTTTGTTTTTTGTCAAAGCTTTTGTTAACTACTTACATGTATAATAATGGAATAGACTTCGACCAACTATTAAAACCCAATCACTTTTTGATATTTGGTCATTTGAAGTGTTTGTGCATATAGACATCTGCTTCCTGTCTAAAAAACCAGACTATTAAATGTATTCATCTAACGTCTTTGATAAGTACATGAGAGTCTTTGTAGTCCGTTTGTATCCACCCAAGGTAGCCTCATTCTATTTTCATATCGTACTTACTTTTCAATATGGCGGACATAAGTTATGAAAATGCCCAGGTCCGATATCACTTCCTGTGTTACCCTTGTTAGATCTAGCGTATAGAACTTCTAGTAATAAAGCTACTGAACCTGCAAATGGTCAATACTATAGTGACGTCATGTATTTACGTCATTGTTGTAACGTCATGAACCAGCAGTTTTACCGCGCTATGAATTATGAATGAAATGGACATTATATAAATACGCAATGTTAGATTTTCAATGAAAAAAGCAGTTAGTAATTTTCAAGTGTATAGATCTACAGCGTCGTGCAAAAAGTGAGTGAACTTTTTAAATGGCCGCCATACAGGTTTAGAATATCAGTAGAAATAAAGCGTCGCTATGCGGGTACGAATGTATTAAGGGACGCGCGCGTGCGACTAGGGGAAGGAACTCCTGTATTCTTTTTTTCGAACCGGAAATGATCTTATTTTGTCGTTTGTTTATATCGGACCGCCAGAATTTCGAAAGATGAGAAAGCACGGAAAACAACTGTCCGAGGACGAAAAAACCCAAATTATATCTATGGTAGAAGAAGGTCATCGATTGGTGGATGTCTGTAAAGTGTTGGGGAGGAGTAAATCTACCGTTTCAATGGTTTTAAAGCGATTTCGGAGCCGTGGATCGACAGAAAATATGCCTCGAAGCTGTCGGCCTAAAATCGTAGATGACCGGGGACTTCGGAAACTTTCAAGGATTGTAAAATCAGATCGACGACAACCTCTCCGGGAAATTGCTGCATATTTCAACTCGTCAGCCTTTGGAAAGTGTTCTGTTAGAACAGCGCAAAGAAATTTACATTCCTTAGGATATAAAAGACGATCTTTAAGGAAGAGAGTGAATATCACTACTGTCAACAAACGAAGGCGCGTTTTCTGGTGTAGGACTAAATTAACTTGGACTATGGAATCAAACTGGAAAAATGTGATTTTCAGTGATGAAATGATGATAAACTTAAAGCCTGATGGTCAACTTACAGTTTGGAGGAAAGCGAGTGAAAAATGGAGACCTGAGTGTTTAGGGTATGTGGCTGCTAATGTGAAAACCAATTTAAAGGTTATGGTCTGGGGCTGTATTTGTTATTCAGGAACTGGCATGCTTGCTTTCATAGATGGAAATATGAACAGTCAAAAGTACATTCAGACCCTAGAACAGTATTTATGGCCATCTATTGCTAAACATTTTGATGACAATTCCTGGGTCTTCCGAGAGGATAATGCACCTGCTCATAAAAGCCGTGAAGCTACAGCTTGGAAAGAAAGAAACAACATCCCTGTGTTTTTCTGGCCAGCACAGTCCCCAGATCTTAGTCCGATTGAAAATATTTGGTTATTATTAAAAAACAAAATAAAATCCAAACTTTATCTGATCCATAACATAAATGACTTGAAAACCCAACTACTGACCTCCTGGAATGAAATATCCGTTACTTATGTTCAAAAATTATATTCCACCCTACCCAGAAGAATTAGAGAAGTTTTGATCCAAAAAGGCAGCATGACAAAGTACTGATTACTGAAAATGAATTTAAATAGGTAAGTTTCATGTTGAAAGTTGTGTTATTTTGGTTTTGCAATTTGGCGGCCATTACAAAAGTTCACTCACTTTTGGCACGATACTGTATTTGTTGTCTGTGATATTGAATTATAAGGAATGAAGAGATTTCTTTTTTCGTTTTCATGGAGGTATGAAAAAAAAACCTAATCACACTTTTGAATGAAACGTGTGATTAGTTTTTTTTTTTTTTTTTATTTAAGGAACGAAGAGATTTTTTTTTTTTGTTTTCAAAGAGATATGAAAAAAAAAAAAAAACTAATCACACTGTAGTGTGATTAGGGTTTTTTTTTTTCATACCTCCATGAAAACGAAAAAAAAAAAAAATCTTCATTCCTCATAATTCAATATCACAGACAATAAATATACACTTGAAAATTACTTTACGTCACTATAGTATTGACCATTTGCAGGTTCAGTAGCTTTATTACTAGAAGTTCAATACGCTAGAACAAAGCTGAAAATAAGATTGTTAGAACCCAGCAAAGTGACAATGAGTTTTCAGCTCTCTCTTTGAATATGCTGTTGGATATTTTTATCAATATTTAAAGAAAATATATTCGGACTCGATAAAGATCAGAAAGAAGACCATTATGAAATATCGTATACATGTTTGTTTACATTATTTTGCAAAAGTAGTCCTGGAACTGCTGAAAAAAAATTTTCATAGACCTATGAAAAAAAAAAAATTCAGCCAATCAGAACTCGCCAATGTCCATGAAAACAACTAATATTGAATTATACCTCCATGAAAAAAAAAAGTTCTCTTAATTCATTAAATAATTCAATATTAGTTGTTTTCATGAACATTGGCGAATTCTGATTGGCTGAAAATTGTTTTTCATAGCTCCTTGAAAAAAAAAATTTCAGCACTGCCGGGACTACTTTTGCAGTCAAAATAATGTAAACAAACATGTACATGTATACGAGATTTCATAATAGTCCTCTTTCTTCTTTCTGATCATTATCGAATCCGAAGTTCAACTTGCTAGCTGAATTTATATTCTCCAAATATTGATAAAATATCCAACAGTAAATTCAACGAGAGAGCTGAAAACCTAAATGTTGTCACTTTGCTGGGTTCTAACAATTTTATTTTTCTGCTTTGTTCTAGCGTATTGAACTTCTAGTAATAAAGCTACTAAACCTGCAAATGTTCAATACTATAGTAACCACATACAATTTTCAAGTGTATATTTATTGTCTGTGATTATTATAAGGAATGAAGATATTTTTTTTTTTGTTTTCATGGAGTATACATGAAGAAAAAAAACCTAATCACACTTTTGTGATTTCGTACAGTGTGATTAGTTTTTCTTTCATACCTCCATAAAAACAAAAGAATTCTCTTCATTCCTTAAATAACATTTAATTTTTAAGGCAATGTTTGGTTTTTTTTTGTCTTTGTTGAATGATGTGTGTTCAAAATGAGTTTTTTCAACTATGCCGAGTTGCCTAGATCTATGTAACCTCATTTTCCTGCAAATTTCGCAGACGACTATCAATAATAGGTATGACATCATTAGGCTCGATTCAACACAGTAACACACACACACACACAAAAAATGGTCGCGAACTTCCATATAAATATCATAATTTTCGTTGTCTGCGCATGTCATATTCTTCGAAGATTCGACTCAATCTCCGAGCAGAGTTGTCGTTCTCACATACATCTCTGCGATGGGCTAAATGACATGAATCTTGTCAAACCGAGGAAAAGATGTTTTGTTACTGTTTAACTGTTTCATGTGTAAAATTATAAGGTAGACAAAGGAAATATGATTCTGGATGAATTATAGGTGCGTTCAAAGCGATGAATTTACCTGAATACAATGGAACTATTTTTTAACCTTTTTACTAATCAGAATCTTACGCCAAGTTTAACAAAAATGGCTGCGCCCATGAATGATGACAACAGTTTTGACACGCCGATAAAACTTAGGTTATAAGATTAAAAAACAAAACAAGTTATGGTCCTTTAAAAGACATTCAAGCTTTTCACAAAATTTGTCTTTTTCACATTTCCTACCACTTAGTCTGACTGGCCGTATGCTGTTTCAACAACACACAAAGTAAGCGATATTGGTCTTTCTTTCACCGGCGTTTGCGTCGCCATTTTGAGTTCTGGTCATGTGACGAAAGCATCACGTACTGACGAACTTCTTTCTTAGTCCACTACAGAGGTGAATGTGAATGATCCGGAGTGCAAGAGAGTCGATTCAACTGTCTTATATGACGCACCACTAGCCCCGAAAGCGGGCTGACTGTAATAATACGCTCTATAAAGTAGCAATGTTGAAAATAGCTTTTATCAATACGTTATCAAGAGGAGAAATGAGACCTGCTTTAGCTCCAGATTTCTCTAAACTGCTGATAATAGCTGAGTGTAAATGCATGAGGTAGCGTTTTATTGAGTAAATCTTTATTTTAGTTTTACATTCAAAATGACGGTTGTCGCGTAGAAAAGTGGTTCGGTTCTGTACCCAGGATGCCCATACTAGATAGATGAGTATTTATAGAATGCCATCTAGCGAGAGATAAGGTCATAATTTTAGATGGTGAAAAGACGATCTATTAGAAAACTGTTATTAGGCCTATTTAATGAGAATTAATCAAACAATGCTGAACAATCACCTTGATCAGAATCCGATGTCTGACCATTACACAAAGCTACGGCTGTGATGATCAAAGATAAAACGAAGGTAAGATACATGGAACGGTCCATATCTGTAAAGTCTGGTGTGGAATCACTTGAAGCATGTACTGAATATTAGAACTGCAGCTAAAACATCCCCTCTTGTAATCTCTGTCAGATACAGTGCTTTCTCTTAAACCTGAAAATAGAGAATAAAAACATGAATGTGGATCTTTTAATCCTTAAAATTCAGTATTTGAAATATTTTTTCCGAATAGATCTATCCACCTGAAAAATTCTTGGCTTGAATACAAGAGTCACCCGCGGATGAAACTCGCAAATTCCCACAATGTTTTCCGCCCTTTCCAGAACAAATTTCAACTTTAAAGTCGCATTATTTTTTGTCGTCTGCAAATGCTTTCAATATGAACTCGTCTAAAATTTTGTCGTTTGGTAAAGAGTTACATATGTAAATGCGTTTCGTGTGTGTCTTTTTGTATCTCACGGTGACACCTTTTTGCCGGTGTAATGAAGAAAAATGACCCTCCCCTACAAAATGACCCATGGGTCATTTCTCTACGGGGGTGGGGGGAAGAAATGACCCCAGGGTCATTATTCTACGTAAAGAAATAACCCCAGGGTCATTATTCTACGTAGAGAAATGAACCCATGGATCATTTTGTAGGGGAGGGTCATTTCTCTGCATTACACCGGCATAATCACAGGAATACCCCATCATCGATTTTCGGGGGAGGGGGAAATGTACGGAATGAAATGTACAGATATATGTAGAGAGCGAAAACGCAAATCTTGCGTATTCACCATTTCAAATGGCATTTCATACGTTTCTTAAGTAATCCGCCAATCCGCAAATTGCCAAGCCAATTCCATAGCAGAAAGTTCCTGAAATTATGCATTTTGGTACAGCTGTAAGCTAAGCTTTAGGCAGCTTGTTTGTATTCGTCTGTAACGAATAAATAATATAACGGCTACTCAAGATATGTTTATTCTGCGGGCCTATCTCTGGGCCCATTCATAGCACCAGTAATGCCTTTCGGATTATACTAATATGAAGATAAATTCAACATTTTGTTTTCCGTCAAGTGTACCCATTATTGCAGTTTACAATCATGCACTTTTTTTTTCAGCAACAGCTCCGTTTTCGATATCGAGTTGGAGAATATTACGTTGAAACACAAGTCGAGTTGAAAATTTGATATATAGATGATTATACAGTATGATTGGCTTGCAACCCGTGAAAAGGGACATTCGGACATCTGCGTAAAGTGTCAGCACAGGCTGATCCGAGACGGAACTTTCCGTTTTCATGATTTTTTATGTTTTGCGGAAATCTACTGAGGAAGAAGATCTAATGTAGACGTACAGTGCCGTCTCGGATCAGCCTGCGCGAATTGCGCAGGCTGATCCGAGACGACACTTTAAGCAAATGTCTGAATGTCCCTTTTTGCGTGTTGCAGGCCATATCCAGTGCATGTATTTGATATACAGTATGATATACAGTATGCAAAACCATGATGAAATATACAACAAGAGGGCCAAGATGGCCCTGGATCGCTCACCTGAATTTTTGAGAGGACCATAGCCTTTTTTTTTTTAAGGTATTGAAACACTGGAAACAAAATCATTATTTTGCCAAGCAATTTTTAAAAGGTCACCTGTAAAAGTCCTTTCAAAATCTGACCAGCAGTTTCAGAAAAGAAGAATTTTTAGGAGTTTCTTAATTTCCGTACAGTGCAAGTAGCCTCCCTTCACCAGAGCCAGGTTTCTTGACCTATCAAAATTTCGCAAACAAATTTTGAAAAAAGTCATTCAAGGAATATTTCTGTGAAATAATTTTCAAATCTGACCAGCCGTTTCAGAGAAGAAGAATTTTCAAGAATTTCTTCATTGCCCTATAGTGCATGTAGCCCCAATTCACCAGAGCCATGGTTCTTGATGAATCAAAATTTCACGAAAAATTTTTGAAAAGGTTCACCCAAGGAACATCTCTGTAAAATTATTTCAAAATCTGACAGGCCGTTCGAGAGAAGAAGAATTTTTAAGAATTTCTTCATTTCCCTATAGCGCAAGTAGCCCCCATTCACCAGAGCCATGTTTCTTGACAGATCAAAATTTCACGAACAATTTTTGAAAAGGGTCATCCAAGGAACATCTCTGTGAAATTATTTCAAAATCTGGCCAGCGGTTTCAGAGAAGAAGAATTTTTAAGAATTTCTTCATTTCTGTATAGTGCAAGAAGCCCCCATTCACCAGAGCCATGTTTCTTGACGAATAAAAATTTCGCGAACATTTTGTCACCCAAGGAACATCTCTGTGAAATTATTTTAAAATCTGACCAGCGGTTTCATAGAAGAAGATTTTTTAAAGAATTTCCTAAAAAATTCCATTTCGTTGCCATGGCAACCAGAGTTTTTGACGAAATCAAATTCTGTGAACAATTTTTTAAAGAGGACCTCCCAAGGAACATTCCAGCCAAGTTTGGTCCAATTTGGCCTGGCGGTCTAGGAGTTGATGTTTAAAGAATTGTTGACGACGCACGACGGACGACGCACGACGGACGACGGACAGCGGGTGATCCTAAAAGCTCCCCTTGAGCACGTTGTGCTCAGGTGAGATAAAAACTGGCGTAGTTACTTTTCGCTTTTCCAAACATTCACATTCAAAGCACAAAATACCTCAAAATTAGGTTGTCTTTCGTCTAACTTTTCAAAATAGACTATTCAATTCCAGTATCTTCAAAGAGACTGTGTTTTCCGTCCGTCAAATGTTTCTGCTGCCTGGTAATTTTATCAGCTTGTGATACATAAATTTAATTCTACAAAAAGCCTTTATATGATAACTGTTTTTGTACCCGTGACTTGTTATTCTATAGCTTGAGTACTAAAATTAAAACTGGCTATGTATCAATATGCGGCAAAAACTATTCTGTATTCGCTTATGCGTTTGAAGTACTCCGCGAACTAAAAACCCGAACGAACACAAGCTGGTTGTATCTTCCGGGACTCCAGTACACAGTTAGGCCTACAATCTTTTTAACCAAACAATTTCGAAATTAAATAACGATCTTGTTCAAGATGATTTTTTACAACATGGAGAAGAAGAGAAAATGTGAAACTTCTACTTTTCCGACAACGTTTCAAACACTCAAATGGCAAATTTTGTAAAGTTATCCCAACATTTATCGTCTACAAATCTCCATTGAAGTCGGTTAAACAAAACCTTAAAAAATAGCCTATGTATAAAGGTCCTATTTTGACTTTACTTTACCCTTTATCAAACGATAAAGTTTTAGACCAGTCAAAATTGAAAGCACTTGCAGATGACAAAATAAACGTAACTCAGAATTTTAAATTTGTTTCCAGCATGGTAGAAAACATTGTGGGAATAGGAGAAAAAGCTTTCTCCTTTTCCCACAGTGAATGTCCCTTTTCAAAAGGCTTGTATCTCAGAGTCGTAAAACCAGGAATTGTTTGGTAAAGGGTTAAAATTAAACTTGAGTAAATATTTATTATCAATTAAACGCTTTTAAACATTGTTTAAGTTAGATTTAAACAACTTAGGTATCAATATTTTACAAGAAGAAATTTTATTTTTATGACATTTAACATATTTTATGACAATGACAAAAATTTTACATCAAGACCACTTTAAAGCACGCGGACTGATTTTTGCGGAAACGGTTGTATAGTCTGAGTTGATCAGTACTTTAAAGATTTTAAGGATCTACTACAGTGCTGACTGGCTTGGTATAATGCATCACGGGAACGCATTAACTCTATACCAAACGATAAATTCAAATTAAGACTTGTCCATACTGAAAGCATTTTCTCCTTTTTCCACGATGTTTTAAAAAGGCTTCTTCCTCAGGGCTGCTAAAACTCGGGGTTATGTGGTAAAGGGTTAAACCTCCTTTTGCCAGAGCATGGCTCGTCTACATTCTGAACGTAAAGTGTCACTTCTTTACCAAACGACAAAATTTAAGACGGATCCCAATCGCAAGCATTGGCAGACAACAAAATTAATTAACGTGACTCAAAAATTAAGATTTGTTTGGGAAGGGTAGAAAACATTACCGGAAAGGAGAAAATATTGCAGCATTTTCTCATTTTTCCACAATGTTTCAAATGGGTTCTTTCACAAAGTAGTCTTATTCTACAGAATTTCGTCAATGTCAAAGTAACAGAACTTCTGTTTGGTCAAACGATTTGGTTTAGCCAATCAGATGCCCTGTTATTTTTACAGTCAGAAAATCTTGAAGAGTACGAACTTAGAACAGTCTTAAGAATGGCTTGTGAATACGGACCCAGGGATTGCGTGGTAAAGAGTTAACCCTTTACTCCATAGATACTCATTTCTACGCATTGTTTGTAGGAGCCTTTGGAAAACATTGTGGCAAAAGGTGAAATTGCTCGTGACGAGCAATTTCACCTTTTGCCACAATGTTTTCTATGCTATCAAAAGGTGTCATATACACATAAGTAACAGCTTCATCCTATAGCTGTTATTTAGGGTCAATTAGAGATACCATAGAAATGCCTTGTGAGGTAAAGGGTTAAAGTAAAAAGCAATCGAAAACTAGATATAAGAATACATGAATAGATAATAGGTAATAGCCTACAGTATTGTGTCTGATTTATATCAACAATTCAAATGTTGCTTATTTCTTTCACTGAATATCCGACTTTACTTTACCTTTTCCTGTAAAGTAACCAAAATGATTTTGTTTTTTTTTTTCAATTCGATAGTAAAAACCCTAAACACTGCAATTCCAAAGATATGTTTTGGGGAATAATATCTTCTTATCAGACAGTGTAGATTCAAGATCAGACTGCACGTTCTGAGCTGTCTGATCTTTATCTGCACTGTCCACAAAAGGTCAGTGAGTCGCGCTTAGTGGCCGAAGGGTTAATGTTTACGTGGCATGTTTACTTTGAATGAAAAATCAAAATCAATGCGGTCTCTAAAGAGTGAAAAATATTTTTGCACTAAAGGAACAAAAATCAAACGTTGGCGTAGTTACTTTTCGCTTGTCTCTTCACACCGAAGTTAACAAAAAAATAGACTGGTCCAAATTGTTAGCATTTGCAGACGACAAAATAATTGTGACTGAAAAATTGAAATTTGGTTTGGGAAGAATAGAAAACATTGTGGTAAAAGGAGAAAATGCTGGTTACCAGCATTTTCTCCTGTTTCCACAATGTTTTCAAAAGGCTTATTCCTCAAGGTCGTTAAAAGTCGGGATTGTTTGGTAATGAGTTTTAATGACATTCACTTAAAGTTTTTTTTTTTCATATTCAAGTACAAGTAACTCATATGATGCCATCTTCGTTCTACATTTTTATAGATCTACAGATACAAGACTCTCTAAATTCTAGAATGTTTCAAAATGTGGGTTCTCCTTCTTTTTTCAATCTACTAGTATCCCATCTCCGCGAGCCAAGGTTACGATTGGAGAGGTCATCAGACCTCTCCAACAGTGTTGAGTTTAAAAGGCAGACTGCCTCAGAAATTGCTGTCTAAATCCAATCTTTGTAGGGGAATTGTTCCGATACACAGTCTGTTTCGTCATGATTTTATAAAGAAATCGAAGTCTAAAAACTGAAATAGGAAATAGACGTGGTTTGTTTCTATATCGCGAATTTCAACAAAATTGTAAGGATTTATTTGCATATTCCCTTTCCAACAATTTTAATTTTGTATTACAATCTTAAATCTAAACAAAAAGAAGAAAAAGAAAAAAGAATTTCGTTAAAAATAGAAACAAACACAGCGGAAAAAATCACGTGACCTTAAAACGCGGAAAGAAGGTCATATGACTTGACTTACATAAATTACAAGGACGGATGATACGGAATCCTGTTTTTGCCATCCACTTTGATGAATGTGTATTTACAACTGAACAGATTTCAACTACCCGTTTATGGTCTTGCTTGTTTCTTTACATGTACCTAGATATATTTAACCTAAAAGCATAAAAAGTATTAGAAAATAATGATGTCGACCTCTCCTGGCTTCTTTTTTAAAGAACCCACTTGTATTACTAAACATCTGCGTTGGGAAAATACCTCTTTAGCTCGGTGGATATGGTCTTTTAACCCTTTACTCCATAGATACTCATTTCTACACATTGCATGTATGAGCCGTTGGAAAACATTGTGGCAAAAGGTGAAATTGCTCGTGAAGAGCAATTTCACCTTTTGTCACAATGTTTTCTATGCTATAAAAAGGTGTCATATACACACGAGAAACGGCCTCATCTTTGCTGTTATTTAGGGTCAGTTAGAGATATCATGAAAATGCCTTATGGGGTAAAGGGTTAAACCTCGAAAAATGAGGATATTTGCCGGTCATGGGTTCGAATCCCGCCAGATGCGGTTGGTATTTCAGCCATGCATTTGTTGGAAAGTTCGCAAAAACCTCGTACAAAAAACCGAGCAGGCACAAGTTCGTAACCGACTTACTGTAAATTTAATACAGCATTGTAAGCAAAATTTCATCGCTCGAAGCATTTTGCAAGGATAATCAGCAAAAATGTTCTTGCCCGAAACCTTTCGCAACGTTATTAAAATGTACGCATTTAAAAAAAATTGAGCAGTCTGATCGTATCAGAAGAAAGCTTCTTAGAGGCATAACTCTGTACCAACGACAAAATTTTAGACTGGTTCAAATTGAAAGCACTTGCAGACGATAAACGGAAATAAGCGGAACTCAAAAATTGAAATTTGTTTCCAACTGGTAGCAAGCATTGTGGGAAAAGTAGAAAACGCTGATTACCAACATTTTCTCTATTTCCCAAAAAATTTTCAGAAGGCTTCTTCCCCTTGGTCGTAAAAAAACAGGGGTTGTTTGGTAAAGGGTTTTAAAGCTCAAATAAGCAACAGGCAACTGTTCAAACATGACTGCCCTCGGGTGACATCTTTTGTCTTGCCGCAGACAGATTTTTAAAACACTGGGACTCAAGCCTGATAAAAAAATGTTTGTAAGGAGTGAGTTCCTCTTTTGTCACAATATGTATAAGAAATTGAATCAATAAACATTCAGCTTATCAAACAACGCATATATGATCAATATTATCAACCTTGCTACTCAAATATAAACAACACTCCACCTCTTCATTATTACAGTATTTTCAAGCACTCATTTACACAAGGAAAAAATCTCAATTTTATCTCGGACAAAAATCTAACAATCGCTCTATGCAAATTCCGAACCGCGTCTCATAACTTAGAAAATGAAACGGGCAGATATCAGAATTTTCCTCGAGCAGAAAGAATTTGTAAAGTCTGTAACATGAACGTAACTGAAAGTGAAGATCATTTCTTATTAGCGTGTCCATTCTATCGAGCTTTACGAAGACAATTTCTAAAACCATTTTTCTGTCAGTGGCCAACATTGAGTAAGTTTGAAATGTTGATGTCTTCTACAAATAAAAAAGTTGTATATAACCTGGCAGGATATATCAACCATGTTATTATGTTAAGACAGGCTGCACTCTCATAACGATAGATCACTGAAATACTGATGAAAATGCCGTAAAACCATTAAGTTTTCAAAGGTTTTAAATTGTATCAAATATTAATGTTATTTTATGTCATTGTGTTTGTCTCTAAGTTTTGGGAAGGCCTTCTATAAGTTATAGAGGCATAAACTGTACATACATGTAGTATTCAAATATTTGTGTGCTTGTAAGCAAACAAGTAAATAACGTTATTGCTTCCAAAAAGATATTTAAATAGATGTATATTGTATAACGGATATATGTTAACTTTGCTGAGTTACACCGCCTCCCACTTTTCTGTTTTCAGTGGTCAATTGTTGGAGAATATTAATTACCATCTATACTATACACCTACCTTCGCTTGACATATCACCTTTGCCACATTGTTTTTATAAATTATTCACTAAAGAAGCACCAAAAAATCGCATGTTTTCAAGGGCTTTAATTCGAAAAAATCATAATATATTGACTTCTGGATAATTTGTCTCCTTTTGCTACAATGTTTTCAAAAGCTTAACATGAAAGTAGCTCATAATATACTAACCTTTATGTCATCTTTTACCACAATGATTCCAGTCGTTTTTTTTTTTTAAAGAATTATAAAACTATACCAATCCTAAAATGTTCCGTCACCTTTTACCACAATGTTTTCAACAGTCTTCCTCTTTAATGAGCGCGAAAATCACAATGTTTTCAACAGCATTACTCTAAGAAAGTATAAAAGCTCGTTTGTACATACTATTATATACAGGCTTTACAAAGTCTCATACTAGATAAGAGAATTTCAAATCTTCCTTATAATGTGTAGTATATATTTATATAGGTGAAGTTGAATTAAAATTTCATGCTGATGTCAAACATATATAGTACAAAAGGAAAGGTCTATATTTAACAGTAATTTTTATATACTGTATGAATATCAGACAAGAAAAAGTTGATGCAAAGCATCAAAGTCGCCGCAAAAAAATTTGTTTAATGCTTCAAGAAAGCCAGGGCAAGTAAGTAAATGTCAGTTTTCATCAGCAGATTTTTTAACACATTATGAAATTATGTGAATAGTAATCAAAACTTGTCTTCTGTTACAGTATCTAATACCCTAGCACAGCGCTCTCTTAGCTCTTTTCCAAACGACAAATATCAAAATCTTCCAAATTCAAAGAAATGGCAGATGACAATTTAAAAAGCTGCAAAAATGGTGGAAAATTCGCTAGTAGTGGGGGAAAAGTATTTAATAAAGAAGAAATTGCTTATAACGAGCAATTTCTCCTTATCCAACATATTTTGACAAAAGAATTTGATAGCACACATGTGATAACCCGTGTTTGTTTGGGAAAGTGGTGAAAGCAGGGCTAAGTTACTAAAATGTTGCTGTCCTAGGAAAGTATGATTCAAGAGGACGTAGGTTTGCAAGGCATGCTTTCAATTTAAACAAGTCTAAGACTATAGTGTTCGGTGAACAGTGTTCATAAAGAATCATGGTTTTGCATCGCGCTTTATCATTATGAACAACACAGCGAAAAAGTGGCCTCTCTCCAGATTTTTTCCTCAATTTAAATTTATGCAGAGCTCGTTGAGAAATAAACAAAGGAGTTCTAAACTATCTTTATTGTAAAAACTAAACTTAGAAATAAGTAACCAATAATGGTCAGATACAATCATAATCATCATACCCGTTCTTCGGCGGAATTTAGCACAATTTCAGCAATGCACAATTTTAGCAGTAGTCATTCAACAAAAAACACACAAATAGTAGGAAAAACTATCTACAAAATAATCAAAATGATTATTAAACCTGTGTACGAAGGTTGTACGAAACGACCAACTGGGTACGAAATGACCAAAATTGAAAGTATAAGTAGGTACGAAATGACCAAAATCGTACGAAATGACCTATATACGAAATTAACAAGGTACGAATGACTGGAAACCTGTACAGCCTTGACCAATGGAAACAAGGCATTTATGTGGACGAGTCCATTTCTCACGAATAGCGACAATAAAAGAAATAATTAGGCGGTTTTTTGATGTTGTAAGTAGTAATAGAACAAAAATAGTATCGTATTGCAATTTCGTAGTTTAAGAATGAATTAAAAAGCCAGTTTAAGGCGAAGTAACGTTAGAAAGATTCCTTGTTAACCTAACACCCCTATAAAAACGAAATTCCCAATATCCATGTCCTAACTCGAAAAACTATTAAAAATATAGTCGCGCGCTTCTGCGCGGCGACTAATTACTAGGTGGTATAAAATCTCATATCAGTCTTTTATATAAAGTCTCTCTTTATATGCATTTTCTATCTTTCGTTTAAAAAAAAAAAACATTTTCTTAACATAAAATGAACATTGTTGTTTTCGACAATACATGTATGTATATACATGTACATACTTGAAAAGCAGCCAGTTTCTTGGAAAGATTGTTTACTATGAATCGAAAGTGTAAAGGAAATCAAGAGAGCATGAATAAGTGCATTTGTCAATTTGATATGAGTAATGTTGAATACCATATAAACACCAGAAAAATAATTCAAGCTATTCTCTCAGCAATAGAATCATCCCAATTTCGCTAAAAAATGAACAAGATTTTCAATCAAAACAGGTCATGTATAATTTTTCACTTACAGAATAGCTTCTCTCTCATTCCCGCTTGATAGTTTCAAGTAAATCAAAAATCACGTTGACTACTCTGTTGTTTCATCATTGATATTTTGCAAAATGTACATTGTTTACATTGAAGCAAATAAAATGTATTGTATTGTATTGTATTGTATTGTACTCGAAAACTATTGGTTGTCTTCCGTATTGTTTTTTTTTTTTAAATCTTACGCGTCTGAGGAAAAGGGCTTTTGGATTCATAATGGGAATAAAAGAAAACGTTGGTAATCAGCATTTTCTCCTTTTTCCACAAAGTATTCTACCATCTGAAAGATAAATTTCATCATTTGAGCAAACCTTGATTTGTCGTCTGCAAATGGCTTCTTTTTTTTTCAAGCGTAAATTATAGACAGTTTACGATTTCAATTTAACCCTTCTCATATACATGTACATGTACAAGTTCAATTTCTGTATGTAAATAAATGGATTTCGTTAAGTTAACTGGGATTGCATGTGGTTCATATAGCCCAAACTACTTGTATAGGGCACTGGAGAGTGCATAGCAAAATCAGACTGGGGACTTATTTGTGCGCTGATCTTACTGCAAAATCTCCGCACAATACAGAATATATACACGTAGTGGCAAACGGCACGATAGGGTTAAAGGGAGATGTCGAGTTCTATCGATCTGCCAAAGAATTAAATATGAATCTGGTATGTGAACATTATTTTTCATGTACTAGGTCAGCACGACAAATTTGACTTCACAGACCTACGGAGAAAGATGTCCCCTTTTTCCGAAGGTTAATAAAACCACATTGATTGATTGATTGATTGATTGGATTGATTGATACGAAACACGATTTTATATTTATATCACCATCGCGTTTTAAATCAACAAATCATAGGCGATGGTCCGAATGGTATTCCGTAATATCACACCGGTCAGTGCACCTACACACGTGTTCCCTTCTTTCTCACACTAGTACACGCACAGCTGTCTCACACTGGTACTCGCACAGCTGTCTCACACTAGTACTTCCACAGCTGTCTCACACTGGTACTCCCACAGCTGTCTCACACTGGTACCCTGTCTCACACTGGTACTCGCACAGCTGTCTCACACTGGTACTCGCACAGCTGTCTTACACTGGTACTCCCACAGCTGTCTCACACTGGTACTCTGTCTCACACTAGCACTCGCACAGCTTTCTCACACTAGCACTCCCACAGCTTTCTCTCCAAGTCACAGGCTACTTTTCTCTCATGAGGTGAGAGGCGAAAAGTCGCCGAAAGAAAGTTTGTCTCAAAAATTGAAGTTTTATTTTGGTGGGGTAGAAAACACCAAAAATAAAGGTGGCAGAGTTATGATTCATATGCAGTGCACCTCTCCATAATGGGTTCTATCGGTGTGTGAAATTCCAAGTTAATAGCTTTTATAGTTTAGAAGTTATGGCCTGGACAAAAATTCAAACTGAAAATTAACAAGGATCAATAACTCAAAAAATAAAAGTGACAGAGTTATGCTTCATGTACAATGCACTTTTCCATAGTGGGTTCTATCAGTGTATGTAGTTCCAAGTTAATAGCTTTTATACTTTAGAAGTTATGGCCTGGACAAAAATTCAAACTAAAAATCAACAAAGGGCAGTAACTCAAAAAATAACAGTGGCAGAGTTATGTTTTATGTGCACTGCATTTTTCCATAATGTGTTCCATCAGTGTATGTAGTTTCAAGTTGATACCTTTTTTAGTATGGAAGTTATGGCCTGAACAAAAATTCAAACTGAAAAGTTGGATATTTCAGAAATCAAGGGCAGATAATTTTAGAACGCAAACAGCGATCCAAATTCTAAGACCCAGGTGCACAACTAGACATCATGGAGATTCATTGTGGCAAGTTTCAAATAATTCCGATGGAAACTGTAGGAGGAGTTGCGCACACAAGAAATTGCTAACGGACGGACGGACGGACGGACAGACAGACGGACGGTCTTACGAGACGGACCTTGTGAGGTCGAATTGCTCTTTATTCAATACACCCAAATAACCCCACAAAGTTAACCCCACAAGCTAACCCTAACCCCACAAACCCTAACCCTACAAACCTAACCCTAACCCTAACCCCTAACCTACCAGATGGACGGAAGGAACCCCATAGAGACTAAATGGACAAATGACCCCTAACCCCACAATGTCGGGCTCGTAAGGCCGGACAGACGGACGGACGGACGGACGACCGGGAGTTTAACATAATACGACCCTTCGGGCGTATAAAAAGGAATACCTTTAAAATTGTAATATTTGGGATTTTACTGTCAGCTCAAAAGTTTCATTTTATTTATTTACCAGGATGAGGGTTAAAATGGAGGGTCTAAAGTTTTGTCATGTGGTAAGAGTTCACGTTTGCTATCTGTCGGAAAAAAAGGAAAAAGAATCTTTTATTGCTTGTGACCTTGTGTTTTCAATGCCTGTAGTTAAATACATGTCTTGGTTATTATTGCATGACGGGAAACCATGAAGTGCAAGTCAAATAACTGAATTCCTTCTTTATTCTTCCACTCTCTTGATTTTTATCGGAACGGCTATTGATCATCAATAATTCATAATACTTCCGATGTGCTGTGAATTTACCGACAAATAAATAGACAATCGAGAAAATTGAGTTAGATCCTGTTTCTTATACATGTATATGAGCCATGCTCTGACAAAAAGGGGGTTTAATGCATTAAAAGCAAGTCTCCGCAGTATTGTACATCCCTAAAATACGTTTAACCCTTTCCCAAACAATCCCTGGTTTTTACGGGTCTAGAATAGTAGCCTTTTGAAAACATTGTGGGAAAAGGAAAAAATGCTGGTAACCAGCATTTTCTCCTTTTCCCACAATGTTTTCTACCCTATCATAGACAGAAATCATTTTTTTCAGCAAGAGTTGAATTGTCGTCTGCAAATGCTTTCAATTTGGTATAGTCCAAAAGTTTGTCGTTTGGGAAAGGGTTAATATCCCGTTCGGTATATTTAGTGAATCATGGTGTACACTGGTTTCTTGCCATGCAGAAACTTGACATAACGGACTGCGCAGACAGGGCAGCGCAGGCTGATCTGAGTCGATACTTTTATGCATCAAGCTCCCGGCTCACAAAGCGGGGCTCTTATTAGTATTGAATGAATGTTGCATTCATTTACCGTCATAAACACAGAGACTAATCGTGATGTAGACTTCTTTGATATACAAAAAGAAAAAGTTACAACTAGAAAAATCTTTCGACCAAAGTCAGCCTGCGCGGGCTGTACAAGATGACACGTCTCGATACTTTTTGCAGATGCATTAAGCCCCCTTTTCATAAAGAATGACTCATTTAGCTTTTTCAAGGATTGTTTATGTGTTCGGTGTTTTAACTGGATCGATATTCGATCTACATGTATATCACTTTTCACGAGCTTCTTCAATTGTAATTCTAATTTTCTATATTACCCTTAAATGAAACTTCCAAGCTGAAAGAGAAAATCGAATATGTCGCTCTTTAACTCTTTACCAAGCAGCAAAATATTACACTTGTCCACATTGAAAGCATTTGCAGACGACAAAATGAACTTAACTTAACAATTGAAATCTGTTTCCAGCAGGGTGGAAAACATAATGGAAAAAGGAGAAAATACTGATTACCAGCATTTTCTTCTTTCCCTCAGTGTTTTCAAAGGGCTCCTATCTTACGGTCTTTTGTCGTCTGCAAGTGCTTTCAATTTGGACGAGTCTAAATTCTGTCGTTTGGTAAAGGATTAAGCCTTACTATGTTGAATTAATGAAACAGACCTTTTCGTTCAGAGAAAACATAAAAGATATTGTCAGTTCAAGGTTCTTTTGACCACAATGTGTAACAGAGTAGCGGATGATGTAAATCAAAGATCAGACTGCACTTTAAGCGTGACTCTTAGTTATTGTTCTTACAAACTGTTCGGTTTTCTAACAGATTCTGTGTTTTTGCATTTCCATACTAGTATTTCCCTTTTTCATTTGCTAACATTTTGTCATCATTCCTGCCATAGGTGGAAAAATAAGAAACACAGAATGTGTCCTAGTTTCGTGTTTCAACACCTAAATGTATATTATAATGTATAGGCTACTAAATATCGTGACTTCAAATCTCTACGGTAAACATTTGAATGTAATTTAACCCTTTAAGGTTACTTATACCTGTTTTTTTACGTCCCACAGGAGGAAGATTCCTAAAAAAAGTGTGGGAAAAGGTGAATATATTGGTAACCAGCATTTTCTCTTTTACCCAAAATGTTTTTCTACTCTTGTAAAGTCAGGTTTCGATTTTTAAGCCAAGTTTATTTTGTTGTCTGCAAATGCTTATAATTTCAATAAGTCTAAAATGATGTCGTTTGAAAAAGCTTTAGCCCATTACCAAACAATCCCTACTTTTGACGATCCTGAGAAAGAAGCCTATAGAAAATATGGTGGGAAAAGGAGAAAATGCTGGTAACCACCATTTTCTCCTTTTTCCACAATGTTTTCTACCCTTCACTAAATAAATTTCAAATTTTCAGTCACTTGTATTTTGTCGTCTGCAAATGCTTTCGATTTGGATAAGCCTAAAATTTTACATCTTCGCGAGCCAAGTTTACGATCACTACGTGGATCTTACCTTGGTTGATTGAGCCCGATTTCGAGATTCCTGCGATGCGCCCTCTACTGGATGCTGGTTATTACCCCCCCTCCCTTTACATCATATTTCTAAAAGCGAATGAAATATCGTTTTACAAACCGCTTACGAATACACATGAAGCGATAAGCAGGCATCCACGTGGGTTTCCATGTTTACCTTCTATTCGACAGGTAGCGACCTTATTCTATTATAAAAAAAAGATGAAATGCTACGAGCGATTTCATTCGTTGCAGCTAGAGCTGGCTGCATCCGGTGAAAAAGCGTATCGGGTAAATGTAAAAATCAAGCTCGATCCGCCAAGGGTAGAGTAACGTAGTGAATCGTCAGCCTTGGCCTGCGAAGATGAAAATTTTATCGTTTGATACTGATTTAAATTTTAACAGATACCCCACCCTTTACCACGTCACAAAGTTACAGACTCCTCTAAATTGAAACCATTTGCAGACGAGAAATTAAATGTAGTTCAAATAATGTGATTCTTTTGTAAGAGAAATCATCGTGAGGAAAGGAGGAAAATCATCGATTAGTCAACTCTCCGTTTCCCACAATGAATTAAAAAACCTCCTGCCAAAAGAGCCTTATATACATATATCATACAGGACTGGTTGGAAAAGATTTAACCAAATAGAAGAGAATATTAATTTAACTCTGTGAACAATGATTTCATGTCTCTCACGAAGTATACAGATTCGGATTAACTTGCGCACATGAATTAACTTTAGTCTCCGTTGTTTGATATCGGGTTCCATATGTACATTATTAACTTTTCCAGATAACCATTCAGAATGAGGTAAGCTACCCATTCAGAATGAGGTAAGCTACCCATTTAGAATGAGGTAAGCTACCCATTTAGAATGATGTAAGTAAATCGGGAACAAAGATTGATGCTGTTTACTTTGTTGCTGTTTTAACCCTTTACTAGACGACAAAATTTAGCCTTGTCCAAATTGAAAGTATAATTCGCAGACGACAATTTCAATGCGGCTCAAATGGTACAATTTTTCTTTGATACGGTAGAAAACATCGTGGGAACAGGAGAAAATGAAGGTTACCAGCATTTTCTCCTCTCCTGACAATGTTTTCAATCCGTCGTTCAAAATCGGCATTGTGTGGTAAAGGATTAATGCGGTAATGCAATACTAGTATTAAAAGATCGTGTTTCGCTGTCAAAAGGATCAGGTGAAAAAGAAAATAAGTTCAATAGGATGTACTGATTTTTCAAGGGTATTTGACTGTAGTTTTTGGATCTCAATGCTATTTCAACAACAAACAATCAACTGGTGCGTGACAGAGGCTCGTGTATACATACCTATCCATATTTTGCCTCTATACCAGGACTAAATATTGAAATCTTCTCGCACTGTATGCTGCTTTAAAGATGAGTCAGGTTCTGTGACATGGTGGTTTACGGCATAATGCATTTACAACAAGTATCGGCCCAGGTCAGTCAGCCCGCAGGCTGACCTGGGCCAAAACCTTTGTAATAATAAATTTGTCAGTTTTATACATGTCAATTAGTGTTTATTCTAGAGCGGAATAGCAGGGCGCGCCGCCCTGCCCCTTTTACACTCCGCCCTTCTGCCCTCGAATCTGTGAACACCCGCCCTGTTGCCCTTATCAAATACATACAAAACTTGTTTGTGTATTGTTCTGGTTTCAGAACAAACCACCGGGCTACATGGGCAAAAAACTCATCTTCAGTGTCTCGGCTCTGTCTCGTCAAGCTTGCACAGTCACAAAAAGTCGCCATAAATTTCTTCCGACCTGCAGCTGACTATATTCATGAAATACAGCCGATCTAAGACTAAGGGTGACACTAATTATCCTTTATCAACTTCGTCAGTTAAGACAGGACAGCAGGGTGTTATAATCCTTATTTGTCATTAACTTGCTAAACCATCCCTTTATCCCTCGAAACCCTGACTTTTTCCCCCAAAGGTACTTTAACGTCTGCTAATTTCTTTAAATGACGTCACACAATCAGTGAAATTTATCAATACTTGAATAGTTTTAAAATAAAGCTGAATTAACTCTTATTGCAGCTGGAGATTATTATTTCGTATATTTTTTACATAAATTACAAGTATGGATGGTAAACCAAAGTTGCCAACTATCTTGTAAGTACACGATGTTTGCTATTCAAGCATCGGCATTTTTTTTAAAGCAAAATCTGCATTGCAGTGTTCTATTTTTAGCAGTCTATTTATAGAATGGCTATGCAGTAGTACACTACTCCATCAGTAGGCCTGCCTACACATTTTGTAATTCTTTCTATGTAACAAGTAAGTTTTTTTTAATCAAAATTATTGTCATTTCGTAAAACCGCTGAGAAGAAGGTTTCTTTTTTATAATTACGCTGGACATTTTTTGTTATCTGACGAGAAGTTAGGTAGTGGACCTGTTATAGAAAACAGCTATTTCCACAATATTATCATCCTACAAAATTTGCTAGAATGAGTATTATTGTACTACTTTAACCGAGCCAATTTTTCCTTTTTTTCCTTTCTAGAATTATTATTTATAAATCCAAAACCATTGTATTCTCATTAAAAAGCAAATTAATAATTACCTCCCTTTTCTGAAAACTAACAAAAGTATCAACAATTGTCAAAAATATGCATAAGTATTTTATCTGTATAAATCTGTATTTATCAACTATCAAGAACTTTTATTTCATGCTACACCAGAAGTGTTACGGGTCTACTACATTAAAGATAAGTGTGACAGTGCATCATGGGATCATAAATCACATGGCAATCAAAACCTGTTTAGTCAGATTGTGTTGCTTTGAGTCTATGAGTTGATAAGAATCTTTCCTTATTCTTTTCTTTAATATGCATTTCATATCCAAAGTTATAGTTAGAACTTGTTTTGAAAAGAGTGAAGGACACTGATTTGCCTTTATCTGATATGAGAAGTCATTCAACAAGGCAGTTTTCCTCCCTGCCCCTTTTCCTGCCTCCCTGCCCCCTTTTCCTGCCTCCCTGCCCTTTTGCCTGGTCTAGAATAATCACTATGTCAATGCTTATCCTAACCCATTATTTTGTTGGCTATTACACATACAGAATTTTATGGGTTCATAATTAGTAATGCCTTGCTTGGTAAAATGCATCAGAAAGTTGCATTAAGTCATTTTCTTCAGAGCGCTACTCAAATACATCAGTAACACATGTGAGAGCCTCTTGTTATGATTTTTATCAATCCCTACAAGTTGTTTTGAACGAATCGGAAATCGAACTGGCAACCCCAAGCTTTAATGTGGCTACACATGCAACGGATTGAGGGGACTCAGCACTTTCTGGACCTCTGCTCAAAGAGCAAAAGGCACGAATGTATTTGCGACTGAAGGAGGCAGAGGTGTGTGTGGGTGTGTGTGTGGGTGTGGGTGTGGGTGTGGGAGGGGGAGGGCGGGCAGGAAGGGGGGGGGGGGAACGGGGGCAATTCGTATTTTCATCGAAACTAACATGGTTCGATATACACTAAAGCACACAACCCTTACGAGTGTATACGGAAAGGTTGAATAACTATTTACTAGCTCAGTTTACATCAAGATAGTCCAAACGACTGAAAAGGATGCCCCGAGGAGTTTTAAACGTATGGTCCATGATATTATCAACTGCTAGTTCAATGACTGGTGGATTACCTTCCTTTATAATGTGTAACTCTAAAGCATCGTTAGCTATTTGTAGACTCCGAGGCAGTCTCTAACACTTTTCATTTATATCACGGTATCCAATGCAAATTATTTTATATGGCTTGCAACACGACAAAAGGGGTATTCGGACATCTGCGTACAGTGTCGTTTCGGATCAGCCTGCGCGGCCCGCTCAGGCTAATCCGAAACGACGCTTTCCGTTTTATGTAATTTTCTGTTTTGTAAAAATCTATAGTAGAACAAATTCTGATAAAGTCGTAATGTGTCGTCTCGGATCAGCCTGCGCAGGCTGATCCAAGGCGACACTTTACGCAAATGTCCGAATGCCTATTTTCGCGCATCTTCACAAGCCAAGGGTTACGATCCACTACGCGACTCCACCCTTGGCTGATCGAGCTTGATTTCGACATTCCCCGACACTGCAGTGCTCGCGCTGCCAATCGACATTATCGACATTTGTCGATTTATTAATTAAGATGTCGATTAATTCTTCCAATTGTCGATAAAATTTGTCGATTAATTTATTTCCAAAACAGTCGGGTAAAATTTCCTTTACATGCCTTGATTACAGGTTAATTTGTGCTGAAACTGTGAGGTAATTGTCTATTTCACACCTCGGTGGATGCAGACTTGGGCAACCAACAGGTTACAATGGGCTGATACATGTATATTATACAACACGTGTCATATACCTCTAAGCCGCTAATTGGCCATTATTGTTTGTTTCTTCTTAAATTTTTATTGACGTTATCTGACACGGTGATATAAGGGAACCAATCAGATGTTACTACGTTGACATTATAGAATAGAAATTCATGTAATAAATTTTGGTTACACGCGAGACCTCACGTAAGTAAAAACGGGAAAAAAAACATTATCCGCTTCACTTGTGTAAAATGACAATATTTGAAGTTACTTGCTACCCTTATTGATAATTATAGTCAAATCACGCGGAAATACCTATCCACAAATCGACACATGTGGAAAAAATGCTCCATGCAAAAAAACACGGAAACACATGACACAACAAAATGTTCCTTGTGACATTGACCGATCAGTGTCACTTTAGACCTTCTTTTCAGCTTTTTAATGACTTAAAGCGGTAAATTTCCATTGGTATCTTACTTTAACAAAGTTTTGTGCAGCAAATCATCAATATTGACTACTTTACCTCTACTTGAGAACAATTATTTTCATACCCTATTATGACATCTTACCTCTAGATTTACAGCTCCGGGGGTAAATTTACCCTTGAAACAAAAAAAAAAAAAATCTACTGGGATAACTGTTCACTTATATAAGAGAAATCTGGAGCTAAAGCAGGTCTCATTTCTCCTTGGACGTATTGATAAAAGCTGTTTTCTACACTGCTACTATATAGGGCGTAATATTACAGTCTAGCCGGTTTCGGGGCTAGTGATGCGTCATATAAGACAGTCGAATCTTCGAAGAATATGACATGCGCAGATAACGGACCAGCACCTGACGATGGAATGTCGAAGTACGTTTGTGGCTATTGCTTCATGTTGAATTATTGTATTCGTAAGTGGTTTGTAAAACGATATTCCATTCGCTATCAGAAATGAGATGTAAAGGGGGATAATAACCAGTATCCAATAGGGAGTGTATCCCGGGAATATCGAAATCGGGCTCGATCCATCAAGGTAAGATCCACGAAGTGATCGTTACCTTGGCTCGAGAAGATGCTTTTTGCGTGTTGCAAGTCAATTACGTATATTAGAGTTTAGGTTCGCAGCATGTTCCCTGTTCCTATGCCACTGCCCAACCCCGAATGAATGAAGTCCACCCCTTTCGACGACTGAAAGTGCGATCCAGTAAAACACACAAGTTTTTTTCCTTTTCCATTTAGGACTTTACTCGAGAAACCAACATTGTAGATGAAAGGTCAGACTGCTAGTTCTTTGCAGTCTGGTATTGATCTATGATGTCCCCAAATGTTTCAAGCTGTAGTTACGAGGTTTTTTATGTCAACCGACGATTTCTTAGTCTTGTTGCTATTTTCGTCCCGATTTTGCTCATTAGGTTTTATCCGGAGAGTGTTTCAAGCATGGGTAATTCGGCTAATTTACATGCTATGCACTGAATTTCTGTAATATCTTTTTGTAGGGCGAATGATAAAATGTTTGTGATCCGGGAATATCCATGAATATAAAATGGTAGACAAGTCATCCACTATTGACGTAAAAAAAAAAATCGAGTAGAATAGTTGTTCGAATTTTAGGACCCTCTCCTGCGCTTACAATATTCATTCGGATATTAATGTAAAGTGCCGTCTCACAGTCAGCACAGGCTAATCCGAGACGGCACTTTATGGCTCCATTACATTTTACGTTACAGTAGACACTACTAAAGGCAAAAAATATTTGACCCAGGCCAAGCTTCGTAGCCCGTTGGCCTGAGTCGGTACTTTTTGAAGATGCATTAAGCCCTCTGTTCACAGAGGATGCTCAAATCATTGAGATAAGGGCAGCTATTGCTCGCGACCAGCAATTTCTCTCTTTGACACCATTCTTTGTCGTGTATGCATAGAAGAATACTTAATCATATGATCTTGTTACGCGTTAAACATTTGTGTTTTCAGTGTAGTTCATTCTTCCTGTATTGACGATAAATGAGTAAGCGATCATCAACCTGTGTCGTCGTTTCTGTTTACAATATCGATAATCTTACGTTTTTCAAGCCTAGAATGAACAAAACGATCAAATGAATGTAAGTTTTTTTTTTTTCGATGCCTTGAATTAGCACGTGGCGTTTACGTCACTATTTTGTGCATGACACTGCGAAGATTTACCTCGAAGATTCGTCGATGTAAACAAACAGATAATTTATGTGCTATGGTAGGATTTGTCTTAGTTTTCAAATACTAGAAATTTTACGAACTACACCTTTACATATCGTGAAAGTCATAATACTCGCCATATTCTGGTTACATGAAATTTACTTTTATTTTTTTTTTAACCCTTTACCACACAATCCCTTCTTTTGACGCCCCTGAGAAAGAAGCCTTTAGAAAAAAATTGAGGAAAAAGGAGAAAATGCTGGTAACCAGCATTTTCTCCTTTTCCCACAATGCTTTCTACCCTTCACAAAACAGATTTCAAATTTTCAGTCACTTTTATTTTGTCGTCTGAAAATGCTTTCAATTTGGACCAGTCTAAAATATTGTTGTTTGGTAATGGGTTAATATTTGGACTTTAAGTAGCTATATGGAGTATGGAATTACAATGTAAGTGCTCTAGACAATGATTAAATAACATATTAGTTATGCTGCATGAAAATACGGCTTATTGCATTTGCGAAAAAGTATCGAACAAGGTCAACCTGCGCAGTCAGCGAAACTTTTCGCTGTTGGCCAATTTTCTGTATGTCGAGGGCCCAGTCTATCACATCATCTAGTCAATTGTTAAGAAACGTGGCCATAATGGATCCATGATTATGTGATGGCTTCCTTCTTTACCAAAAAAAAAAATAATAATAAAAATCGCATATGAGATAAACACAATTATTTTGTGTGTGTAATCCATTGATCTTTCCTGTACATAACATTACGTTAGCAGTATAAACAAAATATTTCAGAATAAAGAAACCCAGCACAGCTTTAGTAATCCAAAAATAGTTGTATAGGTCTCGCTATAAATATAAAGCCATTTTACTAAGAACAGGATTAACTGATAGTAAGACAATGAGCGGTCCGACGAATCACCGAAATACCGAAATACCACCGAAACACCGAAATACCCCTTATTTTTATTACCATGTTATTATTATTTTTGAATTTCAACAATTTTGTCTTTTTTGTGGAATTTGGCCCAAATAGTGTAAATAGAGATGAAGGACTGTTAGTTTAAATCATAATGACAAAATAGCAACGTATCATTGAGGTCCGACGTAAACAATGCGCCGAGATAGACGTATGTAAGTCCACCGAAATACCCGCTCGACGTTGTAAATATTTGTTGATTTAGGGATTCAGCCTCTGCAAGATTTGGCTATTTTTAGCATAAAACACGATTAATTATATTAATGATCACTATAGAGAAGATTAATGTTGAAGAAAAAAGTTGTTGTTATACATTGATCATTGATTCACGTGGAGAACAATCACCGAAATACTCAGGTGTCAAGTCCTGACACAACGAAATACCTGACCTTTATTACATAAAATACAGACTTGTTAGTTATCAGATGGAATTATCACCTATATTTTATTTCTTTCAATCATAAACACAAATATACTCCACACAGTCACTGCAAGTGCGTTCCATTTCCGAACAAAGTACATGTACCTAAATTAAGCATTGCGTGATGTATCCATCGTCACGCGTGTGTCGCCTTTGACAACATTTTCTGCTTTTTCCACTATGTTTACGGACCTATAGGGTAAACTGCAATTATATCTTTATTATGTAGATCTGAATCGATATTTGATTTATCGTCAATAGACGTGGAATTTAGACAGACAAGTATACAAATAAAGGCCGGGTAACATTTTTACCTGATTCAAAATGGCGGCCGATTGTATTTCTAGATCCGTTAATTTTTAATTTCACTCTCCAAATATCACGAAAGAAAACCATTTTCCTGAGCATATTGATGGATATAGATCTGACACATCAACCTTGTAAACCAGCTAAAGTATTAGGAACGTAAACTCCCTGAATCGACGTATTTTACCAAGTCGTGCGGGTATTTCGGTGGACAACAGGCTCGTTTTTCTGTGAACATCTATTACGGCGGACGTCAATAGTATGTTCTTATTTTGTCGTTTTGTTTTAAACTAACCGCCTTTCATCAATCTAAGCATAAGTTTGTGTTAAAAAACAAAAAAAAAAAGACAAATTTTTCGTACATATATTATTTATTTGACTTAAATGCAAAAAAAGGGGTATTTCGGTGTTTCGGTTGTATTTCGGTATTTCGGTGATTCGTCGAGTGTCCCTTTGTTGTGTGTAAAATACGTCACAAATCAGGTAAGATTTCACAAAATTTACATGCGCGGTGAACAACATCTTTAAAAACAATGTGTGCAGAGGAAGCAATGCTGCTAAACAGCGTTTTTATGAAAACCCATTAAAAATGTTTTTATCCTTTCAAATCTATGATTCTTCAGTGTTACAACCGATTGACCCAAAGCGAAAACCTCGCCATCTTTGGACAATACAGGTAATGGGATAATAATTATGCACACTGGCTTTCTATTTAATCCTTTACCACACAATGACGTCTTTTAACGAACCTTAGCAAGAGGCATTTTGAAAACATTGTAGAAAAAAAAAAAAAAAAACAGAAAATGCTGGTAACCAGCATTTCTTCTTTTCCCACAGTTTTCTACCATACAGAAGAAAAATTACCTCATTTTAGCAACTATGAAATGATTGTTTGCAAATGCTTTCAATTTGGATAGGTGTAAAATTTTGCTGTGTGGTTTAGGGGTAATATAATGACTGTGTTAACAACCCTTTACTCCATAGATACTCATTTCTACACATTGCTGGTAGGAGCCTTTTGGAAAACATTGTGGCAAAAGGTGAAATTGCTCGTCACGAGCAATTTCACCTTTTGCCACAATGTTTTCTACGTTATCAAAAGATGTCATTTACACATAAGAAAAAGCTTCATCCTTGCAGTTATTTAAGGTCAATTAGAGATACTATAGAAATGCCTTACGGGGTAAAGGGTTAAAAAGGCACTTTATGGATGTCCGTGAACTGAATGTAGGTAAAAAAGCCAGAGGTAAAAAAGCCATAGGTAAAAAGGCCATAGGTAAAAAGGCCATAGGTAAAAAAGCCAGAAGTAAAACAGTAAAAAAGCCATAGGTAATAAGGCCATAGGTAAAAAAGCCAGAGCTAATTTAGTACATGTATATATGATTCATTAAGAAAATACCAAGTATTTTAAATATGATATTAATATATATAAATATTTAATGAAAATGCCCTATTACATAATTTAACAGTGTTATTTCAAAGTGTAATTGACCAATTGCATAATTATGATTAAAACTTGGACTTGTGAAATGACAGTTTACACATGTTTGTAATTAGTTTGTTTTTTGTATTGAAAGTTTGTTCCATGGAAACTTTGAAGTGTAAGATAATGGTATGCAGTAATTGCAAACATTGTGGGAAATTGCTTCCTTTGAGCAGTTTCCCCTTTTTCCCGAAATGTTTTCTAAAGTCACCACCTGCAACTGCGAAAGTGTAACTTATCAAACAACTAATTTTAGACTCTTTCATATTGAAAGAGCATGCATAAAACACATCAAGATAAGATATAAAACATTGTTGGAAAAGGAAAAATTGTTTGTTATGAGCAAGAAAAGTAAAAGGAGGCCCGTCTTAAATTGCGTTGTATGGGAATATAGAAAAGGGTTAAATATTGAAAAAATCTGCATACAACACATCAACATAGAGAAATGTGTGAAAAGGAAAATTTGTTTGTTTTTTGCAGTTTCTCCTTTCCCTTAAATGTTTTCAAAAGTCAGTAGCTGAAGACTGGAGAAGTTCCCCTTATCAAACAACTAATTTCAGATTCTTACATATTGAAATAATCTGCATACAACACATCAAGATAGGATATAAAACATTATGTGAAAAGGAAAAATTGGCTTCTCCTTTTCCCAAAATACTTCTTAAGATTTTCTGAAACAAAAAGCTTTCTCTACATCATAAATTATACTACTAAATTAGCTCTTTTTTTCTGAATAACCACATGTACTAAATTAGCTCTGGCTTTTTTACCTATGGCCTTATTACCTATGGCCTATTTACCGTTTTACTTCTGGCTTTTTTACCTATGGCCTTTTTACCTATGGCCTTTTTACCTATGGCTTTTTTACCTCTGGCTTTTTTACCGCACACCCCGTGAACTATAATACTGGAATACGATACCAAGCAAGCCGTGACATAATTGTGAATCCATAAATACTATTTTCTACAATAAACGAGTGAATCGTGGAGTACACCGGTCCTTTGACATTCCTCATGAAGATTGACCGATAGCCTACAGTTTTAACCGATTACCACACATTTGCAAACAAACACCCTCTAACCCTTTCCCAAACTATCCCTGGTTTTTACGGGTCTAGAATAGTAGCCTTTTGAAAACATTGTGGGAAAAGGAGAAAATGCTGGTAACCAGCATTTTCTCCTTTTCCTACACTGTTTTCTACCCTATCATAGACAGAAATCATCTTTTTAGCAAGAGTTGGATTGTCGTCTGCAAATGCTTTGAATTTGGTCTATTTCAAAAGTTTGTCGTTTGGGAAAGGGTTAAACCAAACCATACATGTTTTAACGTCCTGAACTCTTTTCCAAACAAGCCCTGATTTTTTACCTGTCTGTAGTACAAGTCCTTAGAAAAACACTTCGGGAAAAGGAGAAATTGCTCGTAATAAGCAATTTCTGCTTTTCCCACAGTGTTTTCTGGTCTATCAGAAAACTTCCTGCCATTCTCATTAAATTCAAAATTGTCATCTGCAAACACTTTGAGTTTGGGACAGTCTAAAATTTGTCATTTGGGAAAGGGTTAAACCAAACCATACATGTTTCAACGCCCTTAACTCATAAGTATACATCAAAATTTTAGTCTTGGCTATATTCAAAGCTTTTGGAGACGAGAATTCTATACAGCACAAATAATGTAAGGCGTCCATGAGAGGACAGGAAACAATGTGGGAAATGTTACCAACGTTTTCTCCTTTTCCAACGGTGTTTTCCATTGCTTTTTCTCAGCGTCGTTACAACTCACGATTGTATGATAGAGAGTTAGGGAAAATAGTTTCAGGTTTTTGAAAACATTTTAGGAGTAGGCCAATATCAAAATGCTTGACGTGAGGTAATCATATTTTTTTTTTCTCTTCCTCTACCCAAAGTGTCCTCCACCCTTTCAAAGGCAGAATGTATTATTGATTGTTCATCGTTTTATTTGTTGTCTGCAAAAGCTTTCAGTATAGAAAAGTATGGCAGTTTGTCTTCTGACAAGGGGATAATGTCATCTCAATAGACAGATAGTATGAAGGAGTCAATCAAACGGAAATAAGCAGGAAACATTAAATTACTGTTGCAGGTTTCATAAATTGAATGTAAAGACTCAAACTAAAACTCAAAACCAGAATTTTTACAACACAGGACATGGTAACATTGCACCTCTGTTATTTTTCCCTGTATGTGCTTATCTCTTCACGCATCGCCACAATTTTTGACCAGACCAAATCACTTTTAGAAACGTTGTCTGCACATGTCATATTCTTCAAAGATTCGGGTTTGGGGAAGAGAGAAACACTCTGGTCAACACTGTTATTTCTTTTTCTACCGTGATATTGATCTCAAATCCTCTAAATGTTTTTTATGTACCCTGTGAGTGTGATAAAGACATGTTTTGTTCTTTTAACTGAAATAGCGACAGATTGAAAGTATGCTGTAGTATAGAGCATAACAAATCATAAACAAGCCAATTATTCAAAACCCCTGAAGCAAACGCAAGTCATACCCCGTGACGCCATAGTGTACTTTTCAAATAGGCTATATTTAGACATGAACGTGATGTTTACAATCAATTCAACCGGAATAAACATTCTCATGTACAATCAGGTCTCTGCCAAATCCTTTTCATTGAAATTTGGCCATTGTCCATCCAGTCATTGGACTCTTTCAATAATTGTTTAAGTCTTTTGTTCAATATATTTTGTTTGAATGGTGTACAGATCTATGTACAATGCTTTCAACACCTGAACCATGCTCTGGTAAAAGGGGGCTTAATGTATCTCCGTGATCCATAGTACCAAGCAAGCCAGAAATCCCCCGTCTTATAATAACCGAATTAATCAAGATGTAGACCAGTCTTTGTACATACAGAAAATAGACCAATAGCGAAAACTGTCGGTTCAGGTCAGCCTGCGCAGTCTGCATAGTCCGACCTGAACCGACAGTTTTCGCAGATGCATCTATACCCTTTTCTCAGAGCATGTCTCATGTATTTTTGGTCAGTTAATTACTGCAACATTTTATGTTTTTCCATCCTTGCATGGTTTCAACCATTTACATGGGAGTGCATGCCGACAGGCGTTCCATGTTTCAAGACGTTTTCCTTTTCTCTATGTTTCATGATTAAAACTGAGACAAGTCTGAAGATCACAGAGACATATGAAGCCGCATTTCAAGTTGCTCATAAAACAGAATCCACTGAAATTCGGGAAAATATTCACCTTTAATGCTTTACAAAACAGCCGGACGGTAGAACTCTAAAAATTGGTGACCCATCACACAAAAAGGGACCTTCTGTGAACTGCCAAATTGCGCAGGCTGACCAGGGTTGACACTGTGGCTTTAATAATGACATTTTCTGTATGATAAGTGGTCATTCTACCTTGTTATACAACCATTTTTGAATGATCAACTTAAAGTGACCTGCACTATCGTTGATCCATTTTCATCTAATTGGTGTGCGTGATGGGTCTCATTTATGTATAAGTTTCAGTTAATTGCATTTTTAGTCGCAATTTTGGGTCCACTTTACAACTGAGCCAAACGCTAGCAAAAGTCGGTTTAATGCATCCCCGTGGCACATCATAGCAAAAAAGTATTAATATAATAGATATGGCCTCTTCTCATTTCTCCGTTCATTCTCTCTTCTCCGTTCATGTACTAAAGCGGTTCCCCAAGGAATAAGCGCTCGTGACGTTTTGTTCCACCCTGGTTCTATTCTACTCTGTCAGATATTATGCATAACATCCTATCCTACATCGAAAGTATTTTTCTATCAAATAAGATGCAAAAATGCAACAAAAGAGAGTAATTTTCATAGTTTGAAAGAAAATATTTCATTAGATACACCAAAAAGCAAATTTTCTAAGTTTTTCAACATGAAATATGCCAAAATGTGTTGTGTTTACCCTTTACTATGAATAAGATAGTCCGTCTGAACCAGGGTGTAGAATATTCATCAGTCTTTAGCGACCGGCCTAGACATTCAAGCAAATGAATGGAAAAATGAGAAAGTGAAGTGGCCATACTACCCAGGTTGGCGAGATAGGTTTGAAAAAATCCTCGGATCGAACCTTTTGATGCGAGTTGTAGTGACTTTTTTAACAAGTTTAATTCAGATTTATATTTGATTTTTTACACACAAAAATTTCATTCCTTGACCGAAAATGTGAATTTTGTGAGCTTATTTACGCTTAGGTGAACGGAGAAAGGAGAACACAGTATACGTGAAATCCATTTCGTGTAATTATAAGCTGAGTCCTAAGGTAGACTGGTCCAAAGACAACAAGAAAATTGACTTAGGCCCTAACTCTTTAGCAAACAATCCCTGATTGTCACGACTCTGGGAAAGATTGCTGCTGAAAACATGAAAATATGACCAGCTGGGGCCGTATTTACCAACCATTTGTAGTCTTTCTTACTCTCCAAGAATTTCTAAATTTGAAAGTAACGCAACTTCTGATTGGCTAAACCATCTGGTTTAGCCAATAAGAAGTTGTTGCATTACTTTCAGTTTTAGAAAATTCTGTAGACTGACTCCTAGAACGTTCTTGGTAGGTGAATACTGGCCCAGATTTTAGACTTCTATATCCCTTTTCCACACAATCCCGACTTTAAACAACCCTAAGAAATGACTCTTTTGAACTATTGTGGGAAAAGGAGAAAATGCTGGTTGCCAGCATTTTCTCCTTTTCCCATAATGTTTTCTAGTGTACCCTTCCCCAAAGAAATTTCAATTCTTGAGCCACTTTAATTTTGTCGTCTCCTGATGCTTTCAATTTGGACTTCCTTAAATTTTGTCGTTTGCTAAAGGGTTAAAGACCATAGAGGCTGACCTTGGTCGATACTTTCTACAGGTGCACTAAATCCACTGTTCACAAATCTTGGCTCATCTATTTGGCGACAGAGTTAAACAGCCCTCGACAGTCTCTCTCTCTCTCTCTCTCTCTCATTTTCGTTCATGAATTAATCGTTACCCCACAAGGCATTTCTATGGTATCTCTAATTGACCCTTAATAACAACCTGTATGAAGCAGTTTTATGTGTATATGTCAACTTTTGATTGCATAGAAAACATTGTGACAAAAGGTGAAATTGCTCGTTACGAGCAATTTCACCTTTTGCCACAGTGTTTTCCAAAGGCTCCTACAAGCAGTGCGTAGAAATGAGAATCTATGGGGTAAAGGGTTAAACGAGGTCGTGCCTACTTTGTACTGTTTTCAAAGACTTCTAAAGGGAAATTGTTATAGAATACAATAAGTTACCTCATTACCACAGAACCCAGATTTTCAACGATCCCAAGAAAAGAAAGCCTATGAAAACATTCTGGTACAAGGAGAAAATAATGGTGATCACCGTTTATGTTTTACCGTTTTTTGTTTCTCTTTTTCTCTAACCTTTTAAAGACAAATTATAATGAGGAAAGACATTAACTCGTACCAAAACAACAAGATTTTAGACTGATCCAAAGTGAAGAACTAAATATTGAACAAATTAGGAATCTATTTTATTTGAAAGGACAAAAAATATAGTGGGAATGGGAGAAAATGTTAGTTACCAGCATTTCCTCCTTTTCCAGCAATGTTTTCAGAACTTCCCCCTTCCTTGAAGTCGATAACACAAGTTGTATAATAATAATATCTTTATTTAGTGAGAGTTTTGTGTGTAAAGGGTTGAACAGTTTCCAGTTTTCAGAAAAAAAAATACAGAAAATATTAATTCAACATACCTTTCAATGCAACTGTTTGTAATCCAGCACACAAAACCCGAAAATGCACACAGGTTGAAGAACTAAATAAAATCCGGATAGAATGTTTTATTCAAATGAAACTAACCCTGCGGTATACAGGTACAATAGTCAAGTTAAACCCTTTACCAAACAACTTCGTGTTTTAAAGACGTCGTAAGAACAGAGCTTTTGAAAATATTGAGGGAAAAGGAGAAAATGCTGGTAAGCAGCATTTTCTCCTTTTCCCACAATGTTTTCCGTTCTATCGAAGATAAATCTTATCAATGACATACATTTCGAGTGTCCGTCTACAAATGCCTTCAAAATGGACTGGTCTAAAGATCTTTTTTAGTAAAGATTTAATTCTCATTGGGAATATTACAAATTAATGTGTATCAAGCTAAAACTGAGAATACAGGGAACAAATACGCACACACTAAACATAAATCAGTTGTATAAGTTTCACATGAAATTGGAATATCGTGACACGATGTTACATAAAATATCACAAGTAGGTAGGTAGGTATATCCAGTTTCCCGTCCACCCTATAATTTTTCTATCAAACACTCCAGTATAGAGTTAGCTAGATCTACATATAAGTCGTTGGACGTCTGTTATAGACCCTTCGTGCGTCAAACTATTGATAGGACCAATCTTTGCCGCGGGTAGAAACAATATGACTGTTGCACTTACAACCGCTATCATGGCAAAATTATGGTTAAAGCTACCTGGGAGGATAGAACTGAAATAATGGTATGCTTTCCGTGCAGTCTGATCTGAATCAACACTGTCAACAAAAAAAGAACAGCTAAGCATATATAACAGGTACGCCCGGTACACAAAGGGTTCACTCTTTTTTTTTTTCAATAACAAATATTATTTGAACCATGCGAGACTGAGAAGAGCTGTAGTACAAAATAATATCTGTAGCAGATCATGTACTCTTGAAGAGTGTCGTCAAGAAATTAGATCCGCATATGCAATAATTAAAGTCGTTTTGGCTCATCATGTGTGATAGTGTTTTCTCAAATCACTCTTTGTGGTCTTGTCAGAATATGTGTGTTACTCTTCACCTGGTAATACAATTTCAACCGTTCCTACTGCGATTGGATAAACCCGATTAACGTCATTTCAAACTTGATTTACTGGTGAAAATAAGTATATCAATTTCTTATACGGACAGTGTAAATTCAAGATCAGACTGCACAGAACGTGCAGTCTGATCTTGATCTACACTGCCCGCAATAGGTCGATGAGTCTCGCTTGAAGCAGCTTTAGCCTTAGGGTTAGAGTTGTCCATACTGAAAGCATTTCCACACTGTAAATTCCTCAGGTAGTGTGGAATGTGTGAAATTATTATGAAATAAGAAAAAAAAAAATGCTCTGGTCCCATATTGTTCTGAGAGGCCTGTCCCACAGACTATAAGATACGGGGCCGTATGGTAAAGAGTTAACTCTTAAATACACGGCATTTTGAGTTTTTACTCGTCCACGATGTTAAAATTAAAAAAAAAAAACATTTGCAAGCATTTCGAGTTTAGCTATAAGCAATTAAGGAATTTGTCTGTTTCACAGCGTTTCTATTTTCTTTTGCACAATCTTTTCAAAAGTTTTCCCCGCATGAATCTCTAAAACACTATACTATGTTGTAAAAGGTTGATCCAATTATACATATAGTATCATGCCATTTTTTTAAACGGAAGATCAAAGCTGAACAGAAACCAATAGGAATGGTATCAGAGGCGAACAGGTGACTTTTGAGGAGGTTTAAAAATAAAAGTGCGAATTTCGTTCGTTGCAAGCTCATTGCAGTCGATTTTCCTCAATGTGTACTCAAAAAAAAAATAATGCCGTATAGAAGTGTCAAAAATATCTTCCATACCTTTATTCAGGAAAGGGTTGATTCAGACTCGGTCAATCGTGTCAAATAGCAAGGTATATAATGTGTATAGTGTTCCATACCATGTGAATTTTTTCAACCCGCTCTTTACCCGTTTGAGGACAGGAGAAATATTGATCAGCGTATCGATTTATGAAAACAATATTTCGCTTTATAGATGCTGAGCAGGTGACCTACGATTTTTCAGGTTATAGAGTCTAGATCAGGACTAGTGTTGAACATTGTCTTGTTGCAAAGGCTACCTGTAGTCCGGTCTGTTAACTCGATTTTTTAGCAAAATGTTTACACTCCGGACGAAAGCAACAAATTTTGCATACAGTTAATAGACATCATTCTGAACCATTTGCGCCTGGTGTGCCCGATTTTAGTGGCCTAGTTCATTAATTACTGCCTATTATATATTCGGATAGATGTAGTGTCCGAATACTCTTCCTTTGTATTTTATCAGAACACATATATTTGTATCTCACAATGATTTTATCACTGAGGGTCGATCAAAACGCTTTCAAATTTAAGAGAACTTCATTTTTTTTTTATCGAAAATTTGTTTTTTTATTTACTTTGTAGGTGGATTTTGGTTTAATTTTAAGTAATATAGATATGAATAAATCCGAAATGATACCCAGAATGTGCATTTTTTGCAATTTTTTCACTTATATATCAAGTTCCGGAATTTTTGAAAGGTCCAAAAAACCTAAAACGGCTGTACCGGTAGTTTTATTAATCATCTTTTTCGAAGATACACACAAAAGAAATGTCGTTTTATCAGTCTTTAGGTAGACTTCAGAGAGTAAAGCAGTGCCATAAGCGCTATCTTCTGCCGGGTGTGTTGATACAACGTTTCGTATGCAGACTGCATTAACCCTTAGGCTGCCAAGCGCGACTCAATGATCTTTTGCAGACAATATAGACTAAGATCAGACTACGAAGAACGTGCAGTCTGATCCTAGATCATCTAAACTGTCCGATACGGAGATATTTTTCTTCGAGATATTCCTATGAAATAACATTTGGGATTTTACGATCGGCTTTAAAGTGTCATTTAATTTGTAGGATAAGGTTTAATAATTTGAAAACCAACCCCCCTCCCATTCCGAAAGAAATAAGTGCAAATATACAGTTAAACTGGGACCGGTTAAATCAGGTAATGCATTTGAAAACCAAAAAAAAAAATGTTCGGGCAGAAAAATGCATCTTTTAGGACCAGTAATTAGAACAGACTTATCCTGTGTAACAGATTTTAACCATTCCAACCCATTACAAGTAATATCATCGTAAGGCTGAACGGGATAAACACTTAATTATGACACGTGTGTGTTAATCGGTGCTCGAACTTTTGTTTTTTCTGGAAGGAATGGGAGGTTTGAGATTTTAATTGAATTTTGTTATCACGATAGTTAATTTATAAGGTAGTTCAAACAGGAACGTGACAAAAATGCAACTATAGAGATTTTAAATATTATTTCAAAGTCAGGGTTTTCGCTGTAAATTGAAAATGTATAATATCCCAGTTTTTGGTAAATAAACTGTCTCTGTCTATTTGCCGATACTGGAACGATTTTTTTTTAAAACAAAAATTATTACTTTAGTAGTTTAAATAAATCAAACCACCGATTCCTGGATTTCGAGCCGGTACGTTAAATAACTTAGCCAAGGAATTCGACAAACATTAGTTGATCAATCAGACATAAAAATAGGAAAGGTCTATTGCAGTTATATTAATGTTATTTTTCTCCCTTTTCCCCAATTTCTTATACAATATTGAATCTTCATAAACTCTTTACCGAACGAAAATTTTAGACTTGCCCAAATTGCAAGCCTTTGCAGACAACAATTTTGAATGTGACTTGAGAAAATGAAATTGTAGAATAAAGGTGGTTCAAATGGTTGTAATTGTCCTTGAAAAAGTAAAACATATTGTTGAAGATGGAGAAAGATTCCTTTTTTTTCCCCAATATTTTCTCTCACACTTTGAAAATTCACTTTTCACAGATGATTTCGAACTACATATTGATTTCATTTTTTTGCGGGGGTTGGGATGGTGTTGAGGTTGAGGATGTGAGACAAAAAAACAGAAAGTGGGACAAACCAGCACGTCAGCCCCCTTTTTCCGGGTCGCCAAAACACGAAATACTTTGGTATTTAAAAGGTAAAATAGCGGTCCAGTGTCCTCAGAGAGACAGGGACAGTCCATTTGCTGATATAGCACTATTATCAAACCGTCTTTGTTACGTTTTCAGGCATGTTCCTATTGACGAATAAATTAATGTTATAGATCATGAACAAAAGAAACGTGGCTTCAGATCAAATTTCAAACCTTCCATACCGTTTTCACAAAATATTTATTCAAACTTCAATTTGAGCATTTAAAGATGTGAAAAAATGGGTAAAGGGTTAACTCAGTGTTCCTTTGATCTCGGTATCACACTACAGGGTGGGTGACCTTTAGAAGAGTTGTAATGTACCATCTTCTTACAGATTTCCAAACCTGTGTCACATTAAACTTACTCTTTGTATCTTTTGTTTCATATTAATTTACCCGTGTGGTGATCATTAATGGACGGGATTTTGAATTATACACAGGTTACAGAACAGAACAGAACAGAACATATATTTTATTGGACAAGTACAAGCGTACATAGTCAAATATTACATAATTTATATAACAAAGCATTTGTCAAGGCCTCTCTCACTCCCTCCCTCTCTCTATCACGTGACAATTTCTCTCTCTCTCTCTCTCTCTCTCTCTCTCTCTCTCCCCCCCCCCCCCAAAAAAAAACACACACACACACACACACAAAAAACAAAACTGCTTATAAGTGAGGATGACATACAAAAGGAATTTCACTTAATTTGGAAAATATGATGAATAATATGTTAATAAAAAGCTTATAATATACCAACACAATGATGATATAACAATTAGTTGTACAGAAAATGAAATCGCACTGATAATGCAGATTCGATATATTGTGCTACATTTGAAATTGTTCTTTTTTCTTGTTACAGAGGGTTCATTCTTAGTCGCTATATGCTCTTTATTTCAATACAATCTCATAAAATGCATATTTTGTCTGTTCATGATTTTTTTTTAAAAAAGCAATATCACGAAATATTGCTAAATTGTGTTAGAATTAATTTCCCCTAGATTTTGTGCTGTGTCATTTACTTTTCAGTTGTGAATTTGTCCAAATTTAAAGGGTTTGCGAACGGGACATACAGCATTTGTCCTTGAAAAACATGCTTTGGATAAAAAGAAAATATCAATTATATCAAATGTAATCGGCAGATCGTCTATTGCATTGTATTCGGAAATCTGAAGCCAATTTGATTTGTCCTGCCGATCGACCAAATTCAAAGGAATCCTACATGTATATGCGAAATTCAAAGTCAGTTCTTTTTAAGTATGTAAAGTGCAAGCAAATGACAGGCAAATGGACTGACAGATAAACACACAGATACGAAAGACACATAGAATATTCATAAAATCAATCCCTAAATCCAGCTGTGCCGTTAAAATGGCAAAATATTTCTGAAACACCATTTTTTGAAGATCATACATTGTGACTAAACGGGAAACAACCAAATTACTGTTCTAAAAAGGAAGAGTATTCGGACAGTACAGTTATCCGAATTTCAAATCGCAATAAAAATTGATCTAGGGCCTTAAAATCGGGCACACCCCTTTTTTTCGTTTTAGAAACGTATTGTTTACATCATATAAAATTTTCACACTTTCGTCCGGCGAGTAAACATTTTTGAGCTAACAGACCGGACTACTGTAAGTTTTAAGCGTATCTTATGCACCAGTTATCGACCTTGGTCATTAACTCTTTACCAAACGACAAAATTTTAGACTTGTCCAAGTTGAAAGCATTTGCAGACGACAAGATAAACGTGTTCAACTCAAAAATTGAAACTTGACTTCAGAAGAGTAGAAAACATTGCAGGAAAAGAAGAAAATGCTGGTCTCCAGCATTTTCTCCTTTACCTACAATGTTTTCAATGGCTTCTTTTCTTAGGGTCGTTTAAAGTCGTGATAGTGTGGTAAAGAGCTAATCTTGTCCGACAGAAATCTCGTGTTTAATCGACCATCAGGTTAACAGCTTTGGAAAACATCTGTGGGAAAAGGAGAAAATGCTGGTAACCAGCATTCTTTTCCCACAATGTTTCCTACTCTTCCAAAGACAATTTTTGAATGTAACAGTTTTAGCCAAATTTGAAATGTCGTCTGGCTTCTATGTGTCGGATTTGAATTTGGAGAACATAAAATTTTGTCGATTTTGTAACGAGTCAATCTCGTTGAGTTTGGCATTTCTTATTTTGTAACGTAAAGGGCTTAAAGGTGGGTACCTAGAATTTTCATATCCCATCAACTGAAAAAAAATATATATTTATATTAGTGAAATTTATATGAAAAAACAATACAAATCATCAATAATTAAGAATTATAAAATAACAAAAAAAGAATTTTTATGGTACTCCCTTAAAAGGCTACATAGCCTCTTAGCTATTTTTAGATTTCCCGGCAAAAATGAAAAAGCATTGTGGGAATGTTAAGTGACTGGCACATGACTAATGACACTGAAATTCCATAACATAACAAACATGCAATTATTTTCCATAATGTCTTCTTCGGACGCTATGTTTGAAGCTTTGTCTGCGTATTTCTGGTGTGTAAATGAGCAAGTTGCTCATGTAAAAATAGACCGTGTTTCCCGTCGTTGTCGACCTGAGCTGTAGTAAATCCCTAGTTTTTCTCGTTGTCGGATGGTTTTCGACCACTGGGGTTTTATAAATGAAAATTCTTAGGCTTTTGGAGTATAAGGATGTTTTTTTTTTTGTATTCTTGTAAATGTGTCTCAAAATGTGAAGAGCCACCTTTAAAACCGATTAGTCACAAGTTCATTTCCAGCTGTGCAAAACTCCTTTTAGCGGATTATGATATGTCTTTGCGACAGGATCGATACGTTTCTCAGATGCAATCAGTGCACACAATGACGACTTTTGACGACCCTGAGGTAGAAGCCTTTTGAAAACATTGTGGGAAAAGGAGAAAATGCTGATAACTAGTTTTGATTTTTCAGTGACACTTATTTTGTCGTCTGTAAATGCTTTCGATTTGGACAAACCTAAAATATTCACGGTCGTTTGGTAATATGAGTTAAGGTCCCTTTTCACATTGTATGACACAAATTATCTATTACGGAAATGAAGAGACACGAAAACGCAGTACTTATCGGGTTACCCCTCTAATGACCACACATCACATGCAGGTTTCAATCATTTAACCTTTTCCCAAACAATCCCTGGTTTTTACGGTTCAGGAATAGAAGCCTTTTGAAAACATTGTGGGAAAAGGAGAAAATGCTGGTAACCAGCATTTTCTCCTTTTCCCACAATGTTTTCTATCCTATCATATAGAAAAATCACCTTTTTAGCAACTGTTAATTTGTCATCTGCAAAATGCTTTCAATTTAGTCTGGTCCAAAATTTGCCGTTTGGGAAAGGGTTAAAAGATCTTTCCCGTTAGGTAAACTCTTTACCACACAATCTCGACTTTTAACGATCCTGAGAAATAAGCCTTCTGAAAACATTGTGGGAAAAGGAGAAAATGCTAGTAAAAAGCATTTTCTCCTTTTCCCACATTTTTTTCTTCTCTGGGGAAAATTACACCATTTGAGAAACACTGAAATTGTCGTCTGCAAATGCTTTCATATTGGACCAGTCTATATTATCACACTGGAGAGACCTTACGTACTTGCTCCTGGTCAATGTTACCGCTGCTATCAATTTAACGTACACCCGCCCCAGTAAAAAAACATGGCTGCGCCCATAAGATTCCACTAAGTAAGCACAACAACATATTTTTATGCTCCCCGAACAGAGCTTTTGAAAATATTGAGGGAAAAGGAGAAAATGCTGGTAAGCAGCATTTTCTCCTTTTCCCACAATGTTTTCCGTTCTATCGAAGATAAATCTTATCAATGACATACATTTCGAGTGTCCGTCTACAAATGCCTTCAAAATGGACTGGTCTAAAGATCTTTTTTAGTAAAGATTTAACTCTCATTGGGAATATTACAAATTAATGTGTATCAAGCTAAAACTGAGAATACAGGGAACAAATACGCACACACTAAACATAAATCAGTTGTATAAGTTTCACATGAAATTGGAATAGATCTATCGTGACACGACGTTATAGGGCGAGCATATAGTCGCCGCTTCGTCTGTCCGTCCGTCTGTCCAACCGTCCGTCCTTCCTTCCGCCTATCTGTCCGTCCGAAGCCATTTCTCCACAACCCCTGGACCAAATTGGATAAAACTTCATATATGAACTCCCTAGGGTACACGGTGGGTACACGTACACCGGATATAGTAGAGTAATTGAGTAAATGTTTACAAATGAAAGAAATATTGCTCGCACCACAGGTAAGAATTCATATATTATACCAGTGTTTGTAACATTTGTGTGTCATATAGTAATGATTTGATAAGCTAAATGGTTAATCAGTCCTGTACTGTTGATGAATCACCAAAACTAGTTTTGTTACGACGTAAATTTGTCGTCTGAAAGTCATGCTCACGCATATTTTTGACCTGACTGGTCAAAATGATAGAATATTATCAGAACAGGGAATTTGATTGAAATTCTGAAGCGTGCCATTTTTGTGTAATACATTAAGTATTATGTACATCAAAAATTTAGTTCCAAGAATTACTTATCATGTAGTTATACGTCACAGAAGATTACCATCGGTGTACCGAGGATAGTTCCTTGCTGTACCGAGGATAGCTGTATTTTAGAAATTTGTGTACTGAGGATAGTAGTATAAGATGCTACAAAGCGAATTGTAATTTCTTGCTCACTACTAGTTATTTGATGATATATGCCGCCCAGAAAGCCAAATATGTCAGGTATTCTGAAAAAACAACAAATGTGAAGAAATAAGGAAATTCTACTATTGGATGTTCACAGCTGACAATATTTTTCTGTTCTTGACAATATAGGCTGCAATCAAAAGATACATGTGTATGTGTTCCGATCCCAGTCCTCATAATTCATCCAGATCAGATTCAAAGTAATATTTTTCATCGTTTTGAAGTTTATTAAGATAGTGGCTTATAAGTAGAAAACAACCTAACCTTTATATTCTTTGTTATCTAACTGATTTATAGATATGCACCACTTTGAAGTGTTGAAAGATATTGTTGTGATCGGACAATAAAATGTGTCTTTTGATCTGATTTTATTACTTCATCGAACATGCTATAGATATAAGTTTATCAATTATGTGTGTAAATATGCTTTAACGTAGTTTTGGGTAATGAGTGTTATGGACTGTGTCAAGATGTTACAATTGCTTATTCGGACCTTACCCCATATTTTTCATGTAACGTATTATTGAGTTCATGTACAAACGTGCCTAAACAGCCATTCTTGAACGATATTGGAATACCTGTAAACTATGTCTATGCCGACTCATTGTCGCTTGTAATGAATGTAGGCAAAGGTACTTAGACCACCAGCAATTCACTTTAACTTTGTAAACATGTAGACCGAGATCGCATAGCATGTATGAGGCCACAAGAGTAGGTCAGGGCTAAAGAATAGTTAAAACAAACACACATAAAGCTTTGTTTCTCTGAAAATATCAATTATATAGAAAAAAATATCTTGGTAAAATCTAAGATAAGTTTAATATCACAGATTTATTCATGTTTTCCCGAAACTTAAAAAATACAGTGATATAATGAGTGCCTTTTGTATTGGATTAGAGATATGAACAAAATTAAAGATAAACATAGGTCCTAGCGGTAACTGAAAATAGTGTATCTTGTAAAACAGCTCTATTAAACTCACTGTGCTAAATGAAATGTTATCATTAAAGATCCGTCGTGACTTCTAGACTTCACACTTCATAGATGATTTGTCCGAAAACTGTAGTGTGGAGTCTGAGCCGTTCAAAGAGTACGACGTGTGAATTCTGAATTTCAAACTAGGAACTTATAATAAAGGAATAACTTCAGACTTCAAACGTCACACTTTCAACATTACATAAAGCCTTTACCGGTATTTTAATAAAATCTGTAGTATTTCCATGATTGGCATACCGCGGACTCTCCGAACCTTAATCCTGACCCTGTTTTGTTAATTTTGGGTTATCCCAACTAAAAGCGTTTATATAAGGGAATAATAGACGTCTACAGACGGATAATTAAAGCATAATATTAAGACATAGCAGAAAAAAATGTAAATTGAAAAAAATTGCTCGTTACGTGGATTCCTCATTTTTAGGTCAGGGAATCCCTCTCAAGGGATCGTAAGCTGCCTATTCAGACAAAAATGTTGGACGGTGTGTCCACTCTATATCGCTGAGTCCGCCAAAACAACTAGTTTCCCAAGTATATACAGAGATTGCTTATCACACGGTGTGAATGCTTTCCTATCCTCAAAGCTTTCATCTGCAAAATGTCACAGAATTGCAAGGGTATTACAATCCTTTCATAACTGACGAGTGTGTGTTTTTTTATCCCGTTTTTGTCATTAACACTGACCTAGTAAAGGCGTAACCTAATGAACTTGGCTTTATCCGGCAGTTGTGTATTCTTACGAGCTATATACGGTTAATATCTATAACGCTCTCTCTTGCACTCCGGATCATTCACATTCAGGTATGGTGAGATTAACGAACGACGACTCTGCTCGGAGTTTGTCTATAACGTTGTGTTGACATTTGAACATGTGTGTCACAAAACACGTTTCCGCTAAAAATGCGATTGTAAATAAAGCAAACTACATATAGAATATTGGCCCGTGTTATGTTTATCACTTTTTCTTATGTATATCGACTAAATCTAGGGTACTTCAGCGGAATGCTGGAGAAATCGGCCCCTGGAGAAATCGTCCCCCAAACTGCTTGGCCCGTGTTATGTTTATCACTCCGGAGAAATCGTCCCCTGGAGACGATTTCTTTGGTGAAATCATCCCCAAATAAAATTTTAGAAAAATCGACCCCACATCAAATTTCATTCATATCGTTAATCAAGTTGTCTATAAAAATATTTTTGAAATTTCGTTGTCTTTAGTAAGTACATTATGTGTATTATTTACCTTTATCCAAGAGTTATTTGGTAGTTTTGTCATTGTATATACTGCCTATTTCACACTGATAGGATGTATTTCACACCTTTTACACCTGCCACAAATAGATTACACCTGTGTGATTCTTAAAAATGTCTTTGATTGACTTTTATTTGAAACCAAATAAATGCTTATAATTTTTTCTGTAGTCGTTCGCTTGTCATTTAATGTATTTTTTCATCTCTCTCTCTCTCTCTACTAGTGTCATATGACATACCTATGACCAATACCATTTAGCAGGGGCATCAGTGTCTCTGACACACATATTTCTAATGTACACTAGGGCTTGTGTGCATCTGAATATTTCCGGTCCATAACTTCTACAATTGTGGGTGGATTTCAAAATAATTTGGCACAATTGACCTCCATCATGGTTAGATGTGCCATTTGAAACATCTGTTCAAGTAGGTTCAAGATTAAGGCCACATTGAAGGCCAATTTTTCGTCCGAACCATAACTCCTATATTTTTTGATAGATTCCGATATAAATTAGCATAATGCATTGTTCTCCATCATGAGCAGAAGTTCCCTTTGAAACATTTATTCAGGTCCAGGGTCTAGGTCAAGCTTGAGAGTCAAGTGTTCGCGGGCTTGACACAAGTTGTCCTTGGACAACGATTATGAATTAGGATTAACGTCTTGTTATATTATGTAGATATAAGTATCGAAGATCAAGTCACTGTGACTTGTCCGTAAAATAGGCAAGTAAAATAGGAAAACCGAGCCTAATCGTTTTCCTAAAATAACCCAACCTTTTCACAGTATTTTATTGAGAAAATATTTTAGCTAAAAGAGAATTTGCTTGTAACAAGCAATTCCCCCCAGTTTCCCCAAAATCTTACTTTTCAATATACACGAAGAACTACTTTGGATTTTCATCTACAACTTCCTTCAAATATGACCAGTTCAAAATTTTGTCGACTTGTGGAAGGTAGAGACAACATGACCAACTGCCATATCACTCCAATCTTTATTATTCATTATATTTTACCTTGATATCTATCTTACATGTATTTTCATTGAAATCAATAAAAATAAATATGTTCTTGCGTCATAAATGTAAAAAATAAAGTCATTCAGGACTACAAGACATCATATGTCTCAAAGAAATTAGATAACAAAAGTTGGCATTGCGCCGATTGAATACGGTTCAATTTTGACTTGGGATTGTTTACAAGCACGACAAATTACTAAGTATTCTAAGCCATTATCAAGCACCCCATAACTGTGACCACATGCCTAGCTCTGGCTTAATTAGTTTCTGGCTGGTGGTTTCTAGTATCAGTTCAAAATTTCCTGATAAAACCAAGAATTCCAGGGGCTTAGTGGAATCTGCTTGTATCCCTGTCCGTCTACCTGTTTGTATTAATTAAAATTGACCTCATGTGTTGTTTCGTATCCTCAATTTCCTGGCCTTCAGTACTATCAGTACTTTGATTTGCAACGTTTTCCAAGTCATCAGTTGTAAACGGGTTTAAGGCCATTTGCATAAACATAAGGGTTAAAGCACCTATGTGTGTAACTCTTAACCACACATAATTAAACAATGGTTCAAACATTGTGAGAGAACCTTGCTTAAAACACCATGGGAAAGTAGATTTGCGCGTAAATTTTGCTCATCTCCAGAAAAATGTCCAAAGAGTACGTTTATTCTTGAGGCATAAAAACTACAGCGGAGACTACATGTACATACACTCCAGACTAAGTACAAGTACGTATCCTTAGGTTCCTGCAGCACATACAAAATATGGTACAGTTATGCCAAAGTTATAGAAGACAATGCGAAAAATCTTCCAGTTAAGCTTTAACGAGGAGCGACCGCCGACAGTACTTTCATACCGGCGAAGCAACAAACGGTCTCAAAGTACATACTTCATAGTACATGTATTCACAGGCGCTATCTTCCGCTGGAGGGCATTCATCAAATGCACAACTATCTGATTTGGGCATTCTGGGTACAGAACTGGATTACTTTTCAAAACGACGACAGTTAGTTTGAGTTTCAAATTAAACGTTTACTCAATAAAACGCTACTTGGTACGATTCATTCAGCTATGGTAAGCTAGCTTGTAACCTATGCACCGACCATTTATAAAACCAGCCCCTACAGGCTTTGGTAATAGCTTCGGTATAAGCTGAGACACTTTTTGATTAGTTTGTTGAAAAAGCCTGCACGAATCCTGATTTCCCTGAAGTCTTTATTTAGAATGTGTATTCAAGGATGTGCTATAAAACAAGAGTATTTGGGAAGCCATTTCTTCCTTTTTGAAATAATTTGATTTTTAAGATATTTTGAGCGAAAAACGGGCTACATATTTTCCATAGATGTATTTTTGATAGCCATTTTCTCCCTTGCTACTTTTTTTTTTAAATCGGGTTATTAATATTTATCCTGTACACGATCTAGTGCGGCGTCATAGCAAACAGGTCGAATCGAGTGAATACCGGTAACTTGGTCTAAGCAACAAGGAGACTGTCTTCAAAAGTAACCATAAATTGACCTACAGAAAACCTTTGAATTGGATTGTATAGGTACAGCTAGTATTACTTAGCTTATCTCTTTATAATAGGATTTATGGCCTCTATTAAGTTACCGCCATGAATATGCTTTCCTGCAACTGTCACATATGCAAGGAGCGGCCTCATGCATTCCGTTTGTACAATATGCTAGCGCATCTTTACTTGATAATGTTAGTCTGCAATTTACGCAAGCAGGTTAGCTCTTGGCTAGTCTCTTTAAATGCATCATGATTAGAAGAACAAATAGATGTGTGTCTTCGAAAAGACAATTTTTTTGTAATGTCCTCCTAAAACCTACAACATGAGGATAGGAAATTTAGACACCAATCTAAGTGTTGCATACATAAATACATTCAGTGGTTTATCAATATAGGGTTCACATGACATTATAGAATGGAACATTACTATCCCCGGTACACTATCTACTATCCCCGGTACAGTAAAATACTATCCTCCGTACAGTTCTTTCAAAACAATAGCTATCCTCGGTACACCATTGTCGACAAATATCTTGTGTTTTCTGGCAATTTTCACCCGATACAGCAAAATTGCAATCATACAAAGAAATTAGACTAAAAAATCAAGAAATTTGTCGACTCAGATTTTTGTATTGTGAAAAGAACCAGCTTTGCAGATGAATTGTTTCTAGAAATCTCCGAAATCCGTCGTGAGCAGTCGACTTTTCTGACAATTTTTTCAGACTTTCCATGGCTAAAAGCAGCATTCGTTGTAGACCTTACAAACTCTAAACACCGTAGAATCTGGGTTGACAAGGCAATAGTATATTAAAAGCTGTTGTTAAGAAATATTTGGAAATCTCTTACCTGCAGTCATACAACACACAGTTATTTTTACTCAATTTGACGGCTATATCCGGTGTACGTGTACCACCGTGGGGTAATGCGCCGATGTGTCTTTCCCGGTTTTTCAATTTGACCCCCTGTCATGGAAAAAAGGGGCTTAATGCAAAATTGCAATTTTTACTAATAACTCATTCAGTTTTCGTCTAAATTTCATGAAACTTCAGGGTTATATTTTTTATGGAAAGTTTCAGAATGTGCCCTTGCTATTTTTAATCTATGCGTTTTTTAAGTTGACGTTCTGTCAACTTAAAAAACTGGAGTTTTCTGCAAAATTTCCAATTTTACTAATATCTCATTCAGTTTTGATCAAACTTTCATTAAACTTCATGGTTATATTGTTTTTTCAAAGTTTCACCATGTGCTCTTGTTTCTTTATCTATGTGTTTTTCAATTTGACCCTTTGTCATGCGAAAAGGGGGTTTCTTGTAAAATGCCAAGGAAAAAGGGGCCTTAATGCAAATTTGCAATTTTTACTAATATCTTATTCAGTTTTTGTCAAAATTTCATGAAACTTCATTGTTATATCTTGTTCTAGAAGTTTCAAAATGTGCCCTTGTTATTTTTCAATCTATGAATTATTAATGCGCAAATACCTCTTTTCTGGTTTCTCAGTTTGAGGCTGCATCACGGATAAAGGGGACCTAATGGAAAAAAAAGTTTTTCACTAGTATCTCCTACATCAGTGCTCAAAACTTTGTGAAATTTCAAATCTGAACTTGTTGGAACGTTGCCCAGGTACCTCTTTTCCGGGTTCTCAATTATAGGCTTCGTCGTGGAAAAAGGGGGCTTCATGTAAATTTTTTCCCTCTAATACCGGTATCTCCTACATTAGTTCTCAAAAGTTCATGAAATTTTAAATCTGAACTCATTGGAACATTGCCCAGATACCTCTTACCCGGTTTCTCAATTTCAGTCTGCGTCACGGAAAAAGAGGGCTTCATGTAAAAAATCGTTTTATGTAATATTTACTACATGACTGCTCAAAATTTTCTGAAATTTCGAATTTTTGATTATTATACAAAAATGCCTCAAACCACACACCCTCAGTATTTATTCCAAAGATGCAATATTGTCTTATGGGAAAAGGGGGCTTAAAGGGGACTTAGTGGGCTTATTGTTCTCTACAAGTTTGTGTTGGTTATCTCTAAGATAGTAATTGCCTTTTCACTTCAATTTTTGGGGGGCATGAACAGGTCCTTTTAGGATAAAAGAAGTGAATTTATATGAATTTCATACATTTTATAAAAAGCACTTGTTCGGGGAGCATAACCCGTCTCTGACGGCTCTTGTTTCTTACATGTTATGGAATAGATATGCAGTTGCAGGTTGTCGCATGGAATGTCTCGGATATCAGTGCATGTTAATCTGTAGTTCTTTTGGCGGTTAATCATTTGTTCAGACGTTTAACTCATTACCAAACGACAATATTTTAGGCTTGTCCACATCGAAAGCATTTGCAGACGACAAAATAAAAGGGACTGAAAAGTTGAAATTTGTTTTGTGAGGGGTAGAAAACATTGTGGGAAAAGGAGAAAATGCTGGTTACCAGCATTTTCTGCTTTTCCCACAATGTTTTCTACAGGCTTTTTTATTAGGGTCGTCAAAAGTAGGGATTGTGTGGTAATGGGTTAATCAGACAAAGTTCCGTCGGCGACAACGATTTCTGGAAAAACGCTACTTGGAGTCTCAAAAAACCTTGGTAAAACATATACACTTGATATTCTGAAGTGCGTGCCGTGTCAGATGACCAAAATAATTTTATCCTCACAACTATAAACCGAAGAAAAAATCAAATTGCAGTTATTAAGTGATATTTTTTTTCATTTTTGAATTACAACGTACCATGCTCCTAAATTCAATACAACGATCCAGCTCCTGAGCTGAAAATACGGTAAGCGTATGGATTCGTTTTACAGTAAACAATTTTGTCATTTTGGTCAAGATTCTTTATTAATTATCATTGTCACAGTCATAGGTTCGTCATCTTTGATAATAGAAATAAGCATTATTAGGCTAAAAAGTAAATTCTACAGAAATATAATACACCCAAAAGAACAAGTGCTGTGTCTGTTTAAACCATGTACCAAATATTTCCTAATTTGAATAAACTGATTTAGAATGCTTAGCAAAACATTGAGCATGTTTTTCTTTTCTCACATTTATTCTATCAATGAGATAAGTACATGTATCTTTCAGTTAAGTCAAAGTTTAAACTGTGTTCTGCAACTACATGTAGATCCCTGTTGATATAGATCGGTTCAGATGTGCAGTTTGATAAATACCGCTGCACCATTTCATTGGATGCGATCAAAACCCATCGCGTCTAATCAAACCATCCGTAACAAGAAATCTTTCGCAAAACAGAAAACAATAATGCGCCCGTCAAAAACGAAAGTAATCGGGTTTGTGACGAAAATTTGCCAAAAAAGAGTAGACGATCGGTATTTAATGAGTTTTTCATACTTCACGATCAATTATGTGAAATATTAGGACGGGTTCCACAGCCAAATAATTGCGAATGATCGTATGTCTGTTCGTCTTGTTTGTGATGTGATAAATCCGAAAGCGCAGCCATATTTGATGCATAGCCAAATTTTATTACGAGCATTTTGATTGGCCAGAAATAACATCAGCAAAGGTTACGCATCTCGTGATATTCGATAGGTGGCGCAGCGGGAGTTTCGATTTTTAAAGAGGCGAGCGGCCAAGGGTACGTAACGAACAAAGTTGAGTTAGTATCATTGGCTTGCGAAGATGCTTGAACACAGGTAGGTGATGATCACCGGCGCAGCTCAACATATAGGCCTGTACATGGCGTTACGTTGTAGAGTACAGCTGCTCAAAGGAGGCACGGGACCCATCTAGCACAATGGGCGCATTTCCAGTACATCTCATGATCTTTGACAGTTCAATATCACTCGTCGCAGCTAAGTTCGTCTTTATAATGGTCGTTTCCATTTGAGCTGCCAATCACGTGATCTTATATCGGGTAGCTAAAAAAACGTTACTAATTTTAACTTCAACAATTTTAAAGATATTGCAATGAAATTTAAAATATTGAATTGAAATGATGTTTTTAATTAATGATGAAATTTCATAACTCTACCTTTCTTAATTTTGGCACAACGAAAAAATTAAAATCTTAAGTAAAAAAAAATGCCATGCCAGCCTATGTGTCTGGCAGTTTTGACACTGGTCATTTGAGTGTCAGCCAAGCCAGGTGCATATGTCTGCTGTGGAGATGTTTAGACATGACTTTGGGGTACTTATGGAAGGCAGTTGGATATTTTCTAAGTGAGAGATCAATACGACAATGGCTTTTAATGATAGCGTCAAGGCGATTATTGTGGCCTGTGTCATGGAAAAAGGATGGAATGGCGATAGGATTGTCAAAGAATTTCCTGGAAAGAACTGGGCTCGGCAATCTGTTTATCGGCTTGTAAAAAGATAAAAGATACCGGCTCGACTGGTAGAAAACCAGGCAGTTGCAGACCTAAAAGCGCATCCACACAGCAAAATAAAGCTGCTGTAGATGACATGATTCTTTCACAGGAGAATCAACCTGGAACTCATCCGTCCCAGCGAGAAATTGCAGATGAACTTGGGATACATCGGTCGTCTGTTCCGCGGATTACAAAGGACCTGAGACTAAAGTCTTAAAAGAGAACTCATGTTTCTCGTCGTGACCAAAATGTGAAACAAAAAAAGAAAGATCCGCTGTAGAAATTTAAATAATCGGTATTCTGTTGAGGATACGGAGGAAGTGGCAAAAAATCGCCAAAATGACCTGGTTTATGGAATTAGGAAAAAGACATTCTACCTGCCAGACTCTACCATGAAAATTCGCGCTTCTCGAAGAAAGTCATGGTTTCAGCTGGAGTCTCATGGAATGGAAAAAAAACTAGAATACATTTCATTGACACAAAGACAACGAAAGTTAATTTTGAGAGCTACATTGAACTATTGGAAGAGGGATTACTTCCTGATTGTGCAACATTGTACCCCAAAAGAAACTGCATTTTTTTTTCAGCAAGATGGGGCACCGTCACATACCAGTAAGGCCACTTAAGTTTTTTGGAGGAGGTAACACCAGAGTTCATTAAAAAAGAAGACTGGCCACCACAGTCAACAGACTGCAGTCATATGGTTTACTCGATATGGGATTCCCTGAAGGAAAAGGTTTACTCTGGGCGGAGAGAAAAGTTTTCAGAAGATGAACTGAAGAACAAAATCACAGAGGTATGGGAGGACATTACACTAGAGCAGATAAGGAAATGCATTTCATCGTGGAAGAAGAGGCTACGGGCAGTCTGTCAGCAAGAAGGGGGCCACATTGATCATTTATTTAAGTAAAATTAAGGTAGACCCAAAAGTCATTTCTCTGTCATGGTATTTTTGAACATGTGTTTTTGATTTGGTGATAAAATCAAAACTATTTCTTTGTAACACTTGAAATTTTAAGGGTTGACCAATAATGATGTATCAAAAATCTGTACAAAATTTCCATTTAAAAGATCGTGAAGTATTGAAGTTATTGAACTTTGAAATTAGTAACGTTTTTTTTTTTTAGCCACCCGATACATAGCGCGCCACTGTTTAGCAACGACATAAACAATCTGATTCTCGATGAAGTTACTTCCACATACCTAGTATCTGTCGGCGAAAACGTTAATCACAATTGATAATCCACTTAAAAAAAATGTATTCGAATTGTTTGTCTATTAAAATACAGCTAGTAAGATTTTGATAGAAAATTGAAACTCAAGCTTTTCTTTGTTACGAGGAGCCTTACAAATTTCAGAATGGTTAACCGGTGTATTTCCAGCGATGAAATGTTGAGTGTGAGTGCATGTCAAGCTACCATTCGGCATACCTCGGGTGATAGGAGCCATCATATCCCTCGGCTGTAACTGGTGGATTGATATCAAATTCCTAGCAGAGTTGTCGTTCGTTACTCTCACCATACATCTCTGCAATGGGCTAAATGACAAGAATCTTGTCAGAAGGAGGAAAACATGTTTTGTTACTGTTTAACTGTTTCATGTGAAACATTATAAAGTAGCCAAAGGAAATATGATTCGGGATATAGGTGCATTCAAACTGATGAATTTAACTCTATAAATAGATCTATTTTTTTCGGGCTTCTTTACTAACTGGAATCCTACGCCAGTCTTAACAAAAATGGCTGCGCCCATGAATGATGACAACAGTTTTGACAGGCCGATGGATCCAAGTTTGTAAGATTAAAAAAAAAAAAAAAAAACAAGTTATCGTCCTTTTAAAAGGCCCTAATACTCATTTTCAACCTGTTAGAACTCATTTTGTCTTTATTTTATCAAAATATAGATCTAATCATTCTTATATCTTCATGCAAAATATTGCGCCTGACGGTTGCAAAATTGCTTAGATTACGCTCGATAGAAAATGCATTTCGCTGAGTTGCGACGTTCAATGTAAACAGATTGTCGTTTCCGGTTTTTGAATCGAAGATTTTCGATAACAGTTATACACTCGGGTAGATTCGTATGATGATCGTGCATTCTTTCACGTGACTATATTTGACCTTCGCCCTGCGTCTGATGCGGTAAATAAAGGAAAATGAGACGCTTCTCTGTTGCACCCTCGATTTTCAGACGGTGGTCTCGGCCTATATATGCAAATTACACCGTATCCGACTCTCGGCGGAAACCAACGGTAAATTTCCGTGACTTATCGCCGTTGTTTAAAGCTTCGATCGTCAGCCAGTTTTCTTCTGACCAATGTCTGATTTCTAATACAAATCTCATTGTTTCTTTTTTTCAATTACAGCACCTATGTCCATAATCTATCCATGTTTACACAAAGGATTGATTTCTGTACTATTCTAAATTGTTTGAAATTTAACTGCGTTTTTGCTCACCGGCTGTAGACGGGCAGCTTTAAAAGACATTTAAGTTTTTCAGAATATCCCTCTTTTTCACATTTCCTACCACGAAGTCTGATTGGCCGTATGCAGGACACAAAATAATCATTATTGGTCTTTCTTTCCGGCGTTTGTGTCGCCATCTTCAGTTATGGTCATTTGACGAAAATATCACGTAATGACGTACTACTTTCTGAGCCAACTACAGAGGTGAATGTGAATGATCCAGAGTGCAAGAGAGTGGATTAATATGTGTCAGATCGATGCATGCATTCATCGCCCGGAAATACGCCGGTTTACCGTTCTGAAATTTGTAAGGTTCCTCTTTCAAAAGAAAACTTGAATTTCAATCTTCAATCAAAATCTAGTTAACTGTATTTCAGTTGAAAAACAGTTCGTACATCCATTTTTAGCTCACCTGAGCACAAAGTCTCCTCCTAAACCACTGGGCCAATCATCATGAAACTTGGCAGGGATGTTCCTTGGGTGAAGCTCTATCAAAGTTGTTCATGAGATTGAATTCCAGGCATAAAAGGAAAAAAAAGCAAAATCTTTGAAAATCTTTTTCTCTGAAACTAGAAGGCGTAGAGCTTTGATATTTGGTATGTAGCATCTACTAGTGGACCTCCACCAAGATTGTTCATATGATGCCCCTGGGGTCAAAACTGGCCCCACCCTGGGGGTCACAAGTTTGAAACATAGGAACAAAGAAGGAAAACTTTAAAATACTTCTTCTCTGAAACTAGAAGGTGCAGAGCTTTGATATTTGGTATGTAGCATCTCCTAGTGGACCTCTACCAAGAATGTTCATATGATGCCCCTGGGGTTAAAACTGGCCCTGCCCCTGGGTCACAAGTTTGAAACATTGAAACAAAGAATGAAAACTTTAAAAATCTTCTTCTCTAAAACTAGATGGTGCAGAGCTTTGATATTTGGTATGTAGCATTTTCCAGTAGATATCTACCAAGATTGTTCATATGATGCCCCTAGGGTCAAAACTGGCCCCGCCCCGGGGGTCACAAATTTGTATTATAGGAACAAAGAAGGAAAAATTTTAAAAATCCTTTTTTTTACTAAAACTAGACGTTGCAGAGCTTTGATATTTGGTATGTGACATCTCCTAGTGGACCTCTACCAAGATTGTTCATATGATGTCCTTGGGGTCAAAACTGGCCCTGCCCCGTGGGTCACAAGTTTGAAACATAGGAACAAAGAAGGAAAACTTTAAAAATCGTCTTCTCTGAAACTAGAAGGTTCAGAGCTTTGATATTTGGCATATAGCATCTCCTAGTAGACTTCTACCAAGATTGTATATACGATGCCTCTGGGGTCAAAACTGGTCCCTCCCCTGGGGTCACAAGTTTGAAACATTGGAACAAAGAAGGAAATCAGAATTATTTGGCCATGAACTTTGATATTTGGTATTTATCTTCATTATAGACCTTTACTGCTTAGTACTCAGGTGAGCGATATAGGACCATCATGGTCCTCTTGTTTTTAATGTGGTTTATCAATTCCGATTAAAGTTTTCAGACAAATAGACAGATGTGAATAACTTCATTTAGGTTGTTTATGTCGTTGCTAAACAACAGTTAGTGGCGCGCCATATAGAATCACGTGATTCTCATTTCAAAATGGAAATCTCCTTGATACGGACGAGGTTAGATGTAGGTACGGAATCGGCCGAGTTGTGACGGGTGGTCAAGCTACCAGAAACATTCGAGGAATTTGATGGCTACCATCACCCGAGGTATGCCGAATGAGTTCCATATGACTTATCCAAAGCAGCACTCTTTTAGTGCAAACTTACTCGACGATGCTCGACGATCTTCGTCAGTCTTCGACCTTATTGCTCAACAGAGACTTCAGCAGGTTGGCCGGACCACTTGTCTCCTTCGACGCTTTCCCATCCCTCAGAAATTGCCGATGCCACTTACCAATAAGTGATCGACAAAAGGATGGCTTGTTTATAACACAGTCTAGCATAATTTACTTCCACCGTGCGTTTTCCTAATATTTACACAAAGTACATGTATATGTGTGCGAAATTTGATGGATCAGCATCAATTTCAAAATGTCTTTTACAGTCTTTTAACAAAACCTGAAATTCAAATGACTTACAAAATGGGTTCATACCTTTACAAACAATGATTGGAGTGCAACACGCGAAAAGGTGCATTCGGACATTTGCGTAAAGTGTCGTCTCGGATCAGCTTGTGCCGTCCGCACAGGCTAATCCGAAACGACACTTTCCGATTTTATGTGATTTTCTGTTTTACGCAAGTTTACTGTAGCACAAACTCTAATGTAGTCGTAAAGTGCCGTCTCGGAGGAGCCTGCGCGGACTGCGCAGGCTAATCCGGGACGACACTTTACGCAAATGTCTGAATGCACCTTTTCGCGTGTTGCACTCCATATAACGATGTTCCCCGCCATACAGATAGTTTATATAGTCTATGAAGCATACAATAGGCTCAGTGATATATGACTGATTGAAAAGAGGAATTTTGAACTGGACTGCCACATGTATATAGTGATACTACCTCTATTCAAACTTTAAAAAATGATGAAATGGTTGTTTTACTCTACAACTGGTTGATAAGAATCGGAACAGTCTGTGCCGTGAAGTGTGAAGTAGAATGTTTTGCAGAGAAACTTGTGTCTACGAATTTTGGGACCAACCGTCGTACCGGTAAAGCCTGTTTCACATCAGCCTTATACGACAGCCTTAAGGGAACATTTCTTAACAAATCGCAGGACTTCGCGCGGACTCTGCAAGACTGCCGTACGAATATGCAACACCATAGACGTCGCTAGCAGGTTTTTCAACATGGTCATTTTCTTTGTGATTTTTGAGTTTGCACGGCAACTGTACGCTTGCCACGCGGCAGCCGTACGGCTACCTCGAGAACATCGCACATCAATCGTACGGTTTTATACTTGTGTTTGTCCTACGAAGGCTGCACGATGATCGCACGGACATCTCCCAGCTGTCTTGCGAATGTCTTGCGTTTGGTAAAAGTCTGTCTGAAGACTACTGCGGAACGAATGAACAGGGTATATTTTTGCCTTGTGAAAAGTTAGCGTCATTCCTCCTCTTTCAAGAAGTTTGTATGTCTTGTTCGTCATCAGTCGCTGTCGAGATTCCGGGAAGAAAGGGTCAAGCTTCAGAAACAAAGATCTCAGAAATGAAAAGGGGAAGGCTACGGTAGCTGAACCCCCCTTTGAACCCGAGACAACCGAGGTACCACCAACTAGGATTCAGATGAAGAAGGCACGTGCTTGTACAAGAGTGACAAATATACCTTTAGCGTCGTCCCGTTCTTCATCCGCGAATATCCTGTCCATTGCTTCAATATGCAACCTATGTGCCGGGATAGCATTGTGTGTGTATATATATATATATATATATCCAAATTTGGACAAGAGGAGATAATTCCTCCTCCTTATGGCGATTGCACGGAAACCGTACAGCTGTCTTGCAAATTCGTGCTTGCCGTGCGGTGGGCGTAAGAAACTTTGAAAATTCATACGGCACTCTTGCAGGTACCTTGAGAACTTGTGCGGCAACCTTAAGATAACCGCATGACAGCCGTGCAAACACGTCGCTTTGTTTTTTTTTTTCGTGCAACGGGTACGAATACGAAGCGATTGTCTTTGCGGCGGAAATTGTAAGGCGAAAAAATCGCACGGCTGATGTGAATCCATCTTCGGAAGCCAAGACTACTACCGTTAATCTACCCTTGGTGGATCGAGCTTCATTTTTACATTCACCCGATACGCTTTTTCATTGGATGCAACCAGCTCTAACTGCAACGAATGAAATCGCTCGTAGCATTTCATCTTTGATAAAAATAGAACAAGGTCGCTACCTTTCGAATAGAAGGTAAACATGGAAACCCACGTGGATGTCTGCTTATCGCTTCATGTGTATTCGAATAAGCGGTTTGTAAAACGATATTACATTGGCTTTTAGAAATATGATGTAAAGGGGGGTAATAACCAGTATCCAATAGAGGGCGCATCGCAGGAATCTCGAAAATCGGGCTCAATCCGCCAAGGTAAGATCCACGTAGTGATCGTAACCTTGGCTCGCGAAGATGATGTGAACCAGGCTTAAGACACTCAAGCACGTCCTGAGTAGAGGCACTCGCAACAGTGATGTATTTTAAGTTCACAGAGGTGTTGCTGCCTATATATACGTAAAGACGCAGTTGGGTACACTTTTCAAGAAAGAAAAGCCAATCATTAAAAAAAAGAACGTCATGAGAGGCAACCAATTTTAGAGGCAACCAATTAGATTTTATATTTCGAAAATTTTCGTAGAGAGGGAGAGACCTTCACAGACCCTCCGCAGAAGGATAGCCTAACCCTCGCCGTAGGCATTACTGGTGCGCACACTGATCTTGGTTGACTGGATGATGTTTTATGCCACTTTCCACATTATTTCATTCATTTCGACGACAGCTCACATATTCGTCTATTTCCTGGGATGCATCAGTAGTAGACAAGACATTTTATCTTGGACTAGCTACGCCCTAGTTAAGTACCCTGATGGAAAAGCTGTAAAATACGTGAAAAAATAAAAAAACTTTGCGAGTCGCTCACATGAATTTTAACCTTTCAACACAAAATCTAAACGATCACAGGGAAGATACCAGCATTTTCTCTTGATTCCACAATGTTTCTATGTGCCCCTAAGAAACAAAATTTATCATTTTATCCACATTTTGCTTTGTCGTTTGCAGATACTTTCAATTTAGACAAGTGATTAATTTCGTCGTTTGGTAAAGAGTTAAGATTAAAAGTTAGAGATGATATGACAGTAAAAATAAAGTTTCGTAAGAACCACGTGGTGTCACTTTATACCCACGTGTCTACCCGATAGTTTCAAACTAATGTAGGTTAAATCAATGCTTTCTATTTACCATTTTTAGGCTGCATGGTTTTTCTTCAATGGTCCAGTTCACAAACTCTACTGATTTTTGACCTAATAGGCCTACCGTATTAACTTTCGTTTGTTGTTGTTATTTTTGTTTTCTTTAATGCCATTTAATATAGATTTATTTCATTTATATCCACATTGCTTGTGCACCTATACATGCTTTCCTTTCCTTTTTACCAGTAAACCCCCGCAAACTTTTATCCAAACCACTGACAGCGTTAACCCATAAACATCGCGGAAACAATGCTCATAGACCAGAGAAGAATGATTCTTCCCGTGATGACTTCAGTCAGTCCTCGGGAATAACTTGGCAAAGCTACAAGTCAAAACTGCGATCTCTGCTTATTCTGAAGTATGCTCTGTGAAAAAAATACCGGGTATTCATGTGCGTCACGATTCGCAAAGTCATGCTGGCTACCCATATAGCTCAAGGACCTTTGAATAGTACCTGTCAGAGTCCATTCTTTCAAAACTTAAAGGTTTCGTGATTTCAGTAATTTTTCATTTCACCTGAGCACGAAGATCTCAAAGTGAGCTTTATCCGTCTTGCGTCGTGTCTCGTCCAGGCGTCAACAATTACTTACAAGTATGCACTCTGCATGGACAGAGGGTACATTTTCGGTCAGATATTCATAAAACTCGGTCAGAATCTTTGTCTTTACAATATCTAGGAAATTTAGCCATGCCGTCGGGTCAAATAGTAGGTCACCTGCCGGGGAAATCTTAATATTATTGAAATTTATATGAAAAATACAATACAAATCATCAATAATTAAGAATCATAAAATTACAAAAAAAAATGTTTTGGATGGTATTCCCTTAAAAGGCTACGCGGCCTCTTTTTTAGATTTCGCGCCAAAAATAAAAAGAAAGCATTGTGGGAATGCTTAGAGGCTGGCAAGTGGCTAATGACTCTTAAATTCCGTAACATATCAAACATGTAATTATTTTCCATAATGTCTTCTTCGGACGCTATATTTGAAGCTTCTTCTGTGTATTTCCAGTATGTAAATGAGCGAGTTGCTCTTGTAAAAATAGACTGTTTCCCGTCGGTGTCGACCTGGGCTGCAGTATATCTCCAATTTCTCTTGATTTCGGATTGTTTTCGACTCCTGGGTTTTATGAATGAAAATTGTAATGCTTAGGGATTATAAGTCCAAAAATCTGAAGAGCCACCTTTAAAACCTTATGTGCACTGTATAGACTACGTTCCAGCCAGTTACTCACGGAACTGGGTCACAATGTTTGTCTTGCTGATATCTGTTAAGATCGAAATTGGGTCATGTCCGGTCAAAAAGTACGTAACTGGGCTAAATCCAAAAAAACCTTGTGTGCACTCCAGAGGCCACCTTTTTCGTCCATTTCTAACGAACCTCGGTTTAGAAAGTTTGTCGTTAGAATGTTTTTCATGACAGCATCTATAGCAAGATTGAAATCGCATTACGTCGGGTCAAAAGGTAGGTGACTGGTACGAATCTTAGAACAACATCGTGTGCACTCTATAGGCTACATGTTGCAGCTAGATGCTTATAAGACTAAGTCAGAATTTTTGCCGTGATGTTATCTCGGATAGACTAAACTTGGCCCTGTAGGGTGAACAAGTATGTCTCTGGGCCAAATCCTACGAAAAAAGTTGTGTGCACTTTATAGGTCACAGTTTGATTTTGACATGTATGAAACTTGGTCAGAACATTTGTTCTAATGATACCTCTGATTAGTATTAAACTGGGTCAAGTGGTTTCACTCTTTACCAAACTACAAAATTTTAGACTAAAGCACTTGCAGAATACAAAGTAGAATTTATGTAACTCAAAATTTGATTTTTTCCTAGCAGGGTAGAAAACATTGTTGAAAAAGGGGAAATTGCTGGTAGCCAGCATTTTCTCCTTTTCCCACAAGGTTATAAAAAGACTTCTATCTCAGGGTTGTAAAACCCAGGGATTATTATAGTAGGTCACCGGGGCAAACATTTGAAAAACGATGTTTATTTTGCGCACGCTATATATATTGGCTGCATTTCAGTTTGATACTCATAAAACATTGTTTAAATGGTTGTTCTGATGCTATCATGCACAAGTTAGAAATGTGGCAAAAGAGGTTCAAAAGTTGGTCACTGGGCGAAATCTTATAGGGTTAATCTTGGAGGCCTCCGGGAAAGCGAGGACAGGAGCACTGGCCGTCGCGATAAACGACGTTAAAAGTCGTTCAACCAATCAATCAAGTGTATTAAAGAGTAGGTCACTTACAATGATGTCACAGTCTTACATCATCACAACTAGGATGTCTTTAATTTATCAAGATGACTTTAATCAGGTGAGCGCCTTAGAACCAATGACCCTAATAACTCGCCGACCTATATTGTTTCTTCTGTGAGGCCCCTTGGCCCGACTACACGATAGCAAACTGTCATACCCTCAATATTTTCCATACTTTTAAATAGTATGTTTTAATTTAAATGTGTAATGGTATTAGTAATACCTGCTTTGATATTTTGGCCTCTACTGGGTGTGTGATGTAGTTGGTGAAAGGACAGTACATTACGGCGGCAACTGCCTCTATGACCAGTTCCATAGCTCAGTAGGTAGAGCGTAGGATTCGTAAACGTGATGTCTCGAGTCTCTTGAGGGTCTGGGTTCAATCCCCACTGCTGGCCATCTAAATTTACTAAGTCTTTCGGACGAGACTTTAAACCGGAGTGCTATGAACCCAGATCGTAAAAGAACCCGTTGTCTGCGCATGTAATATTCTTCGAAGATTCGACTTGTCTTATATGACGCATCATTCTCCCCGATATTCGGGAGACTTTAATATTACGCGCTATAAAGTAGCAATGGAGAAAAAAATGCTTTTATCAATACGTTTGAGGAGAAATCAGGCCTGTTTTAGCTCCAGATTTCCCTAAACTGCTGATCATAGCTGAATGAATCGCAAAAGGTAGCGTTTTATTGAGCAAAAGTTTATTTCATTTTGAAATTCAAAGTAAGAGTTGTGGCGTAGAAAAGTCATCCGGTACCCAGGGTGCCCAAATTAGATAGATAAGTATTTGTAGAATGCCATCTAAAGGGAGATAATGAAAAGAACCAGGCGCAACTTAGATGAGTTTCGTCATGTATCTTTACTATCCCCCGTAACAATACTAACAGCCTTCAGGGGAGCGTCGCACATATAGGCAAACGATCTCGACAATAAGTAAACGTAAATTCCATCAATCAAGTGCCTTTATCCAGATATATCTTGGGTATCTTCACTGGAGGATAACCCACGAGGGTCACGATATCACCTACGAGTATTGCATGTGTGCCATTCGGCATACCTCGGGTGATGGGAGCCATTAGGTACGGAATCGGCCGAGTTGTGACGAGTGGCATGTGTGTCTGTCACACACCTGAACTCATTCCCAAACGACGAAATTTTAGGTTTGTCCAAATCTGAAGCATTTGTATATGATAAAATAGAAATGATTGAAAATTTGAAATTTATTTTGTGAAGGGTAGAAAACGTTGTGGGAAAAGGAGAAAATGCTGGTTAATAGCCTGTTCTCATTTTTCCACAATGTTTTCAAAAGGTTTCTTTCTCAGGGTCGTCAAAAGTAGGGATTGTTTGGTAATGGGTTAACCCTTTATCACGCAGTCCCACCTGTTGTCGACCGTGAAGAAGAGGGCTTTAGAAAACATATTGGAAAAAGGCAAAATGTTGGTAACCAGCATATTCATCTTTTTTTCATCAATGTTTTCTGCCCATTCCAAGGCAAAGTTTAGTATTTGACCCACATTAATTTTTTTGTGGTCTAGAAATGCGTTTAAATTTGGAAGAGTCTAAAGTTTTATTGTGTTTTAAAGGGATAAGAGGAAAGTAAAATATTGTCACTATTATTTACCATGTTTACTGTGAGGAATTTCGAACTATTCTTGCAATAGATTGTTTTGGGACATATCCAATGTCTAATCCTAGGTAAGTTTGCAACAGTTGCAAGCTTGAATTACACAGTATACGTATTTTTATCTACCCAAATCTGCATTTACATTTTGACGTATCTCTGCATAATTTTTGCCCACAGCATATCAGATATATATATGAACTCTATCAAATACTCCCGAGTTTTTACTTTTCTCAGAGCAAAAGACTCTTAACCCTTTACCCCATAAGGCATTTCTATGGTATCTCTAATTGACCCTAAATAACAGCAAGGATGAAGCTTTTGATGACACCTTTTGATAGCATAGAAAACCTTGTGATAAAAGGTGAAATTGCTCGTCACGAGCAATTTCACCGTTTGCCACAATGTTTTCCAAAGGCTCCTACAAGCAGTGCGTAGAAGTGAGTATCAATGGAGTAAAGGGTTAAAACATTGTTTAAAGAGGAGAAAAAACTGGTAACGATCATTTTCTCTTCTTACCACAATGTATTACATCGTAGTCAAGACAGAAATCGCCCTTTAAGCCACATCTGATCTGTTGTCTGTGTGCTTTCAGTTTTGTCGTTTGGTGAATTTTTATACCCGTTAATGATTGAACATGACTTAAATTATGTCCCTCCACCGTACAATTGTTGTATATATGATTGGTATTGAAGAAATTGCTTATCACATGCGGTTGTTCCTTTTCAACCACTATAAATTCGGTAGAGTTAAAAACCTTATCTCCCGCTGGATGGCATTCTGCAAATACAAATCTGTCTAATTTAGGCATTTTGGGCTCAGAGCAGGTCTACTTTTCTACGCTACCGTTACTTTGAATTTCAAACTACATGTAAGATAAATGTTTACTTAATAAAACGCTACCTGGTGTGACTTAATTCAGCCATGATCAACTAGCATGTAACCTATGCACCGGCCATTTATTAACCCATTACCACACAATCCCTACTTTTGACGCCCCTGAGAAAGAAGCCTTTTGAAAACACTGTGGGAAAAGAAGAAAATGCTGGTAACCAGCATTTTCTCCTTTTTCCACAGTGTTTTCTACCCTTATCAGAACAAATTTCTAATTTTGAGTCACCTTTATTTTGTTGTCTGTAAATGCTTTCAATTTGGTCTAGTCCAAAAGTTTCTCGCGTGGTAAAGAGTTAAAACAGCTTCTGCAGGCTTGGGTAATAGCTTTGGTGTAAGCCCTCTTTTCCCCAGTAAAATGGGGCCGGTGACACAGCAGACAGGTCGAATCTTCAAAGAATATGACGTGCAGACAACGGCACTGAAAGTTATATGTTTTTTTTCTTAAATCTTTATGTCTATAATTATGATAACCTGTTACAGTTGTCAGTACAAGGTCTGAATAAATGCAAGGATCACAACGTTTTAACCCTTAACCTGCTTAACCCCTTACTCCATAGATACTCATTTCTACACATTGCTTGTAGGAGCCTTTGGAAAACATTGTGGCATATGGTGAAATTGCTCGTGACGAGAAATTTCGCCTTTTGTCACAATGTTTTCTACGCTATCAAAAGGTGTCATTTACACATAAAAAACGGCTTCATCCTTGCTGTCACTTAGGGTCAATTAGAGATGCCATGGAAATGCCTTATGTGGGAAAGGGTTAAAAAATGAAATGAAACATTTAAACCGGTAGTAAAAACCAATAGTTTGCTAATTCAGAGGTAAAGTTATTTTCGGGGAAAAAATCTTCTTGTCGGACCGTGCAGATCTAAAATCAGGCTGCACGTTTTGTACAGTCTGATCGCGTAACTACTAGTATATGGCCTGCAAAAGAGGCGTTTGGACATTTACATGGATTGTCGGAAATCTGATGCAGTCGTAAAGTGCCGCCTAGGCTTAGCATGTGCAGATTGCATTCTCATTTTGGCGTGTTGCAGACAAAAGGCATTTACGAGGCTGCTGGTCAGAGATTCAGAATAACTCTTGAAATTCACATCAGATGTTTTACACTAGGTCTGTACAAGGCCCTCGCAGAAAATATATAGTTCAAACTACTGTTTATTATACGAAATACATGATGATGTCTGCATTTGCAATCAGATTTTTGTGAAACTCGCACAGTTGCTTTGTTTCATCAACAGCTTGAATCCTTTATTGATTTTGAAAAAAAATCCAACAAACAATATGGAAAGTAGCTAAATTTAAATTCAAAATTCCCATTTCTTGTTTATGTGATTAGGTCAGCATTTTTGGTTGGATTTTCATGAAACTTGCACATTTGCTTTGTATCATAAACAACTTGAACCCTATTGACTTTTGAAAAATATCTGACAATCAGTTCGGGAAAAGTAACCATTCAAAGTTGAACATTTCCAATTCTTGTTTAGGCAATGAAGTTCACAGTGTTGATCCAATTCTATTGAAACTTGCAAAGATTCGTCAAGGGGTTGAAAATTTAGTAAACTGTTGAGGAAAAGTACCCATTTGATGACTTAGTATTGTTTTCTGATCAACAAAGTCCACATTGTTAGTCAAATGATTCCTTTGAAATGTTAGAATTGTTCAATACAAGGCATAATGAAAGTTTGAAAACACTATCAAATTTGCCTAGATTCCAAACATCTAGATTTAAGAAATTTCACTTCAACTTTTTCTCTTTTTTGTTCAATTTACGATACCTACATGTATATGCTGTCTTTGTCTGTGTTTGAAATTTCTTTTGTGAAGGGTTAAAAACATTTTGGGAAAAGGGGAAAATGCTGGTTACCAGCATTTTCTCCATTTCCCGCAATGTTTTCTTAAGGCTTCTTTCTCAGAACATCAAAAGTAGGAAATATGTGGTAATGAGTTAATTTTCAATTCTTGTTCATGAAGTATTATTATCCCCCGCCGAAAAGGCGGCGGGGGATATGGTAATAGTCTCCGTCCGTCCTTCCGTCCTTCCGTCATTCCGTCCGTCCTTCCGCGACACATTTTTGTCCGGAGCATATCTCTAAAAGTATTTGAGACATCATCTTCAAACTTCACAAGTGGATAGATCTCATTAAGGAGGCGTGCAGTGTACAGGAACCATTACTCTATCTTCAGTATTTTTGGTGTTATTGCCCTTTGTACATTTTTTTCTGGAATTTTTGTCCGGAGCATATATCCAAAAGTATGAAAGCTAGGAACTTGAAACTTCACACACAGTATATAGAACTCATTGAGGAGAAGTGTAGTCCAAAAGAACCACAACTCTATCTTCAGTATTTTTGGAGTTATTGCCCTTTGTACATTTTTACTTGGAATTTTTGTCCGGAGCATATTTCCAAAAGTATAAAAGCTAGGAACTTGAAACTTCACACATATATAGAACTCATTGAGAAGAAGTGCAGTGCACAAAACCATAACTCTGTCTTCAGCATTTTTGGAGTTATTGCCCTTTGTAAATTTTAACTTTGGATTTTTGTTCGGAGCATATCTTCCTAAGTATAAAAGCTAGGATCTTGAAACATCACACGCATATAGAACTAATTAAGGAGAAGTGCAGTGCTAAAGAATCATAACTCTATCTTCAGTAATTGTTGAGTTATTGCTCTTTGTAAATTTTCACTTTTGAATTTTGTCCGGAGCATATCTCCAAAAGTACAAAGGCTAGGAACTTCAAACTGTATACACTTATAGAATTCATTAAAGAGAAGTGCAGTTCACTGAGTTATTGACCGTTGTTAATTTTTACTTTGGATTTCTGTCTGGCATTTCTGTCTGGCATATATCTCCAAAAGTATAAAAGCTAACTTCACACACATATAGAACTAATTGAGGAGAGGTGCAGTGCACAAGAACCATAACTCTATCTTCAGTATTTTTGGAGTTATTGCCCTTTGTAAATTTTTACTTTGGATTTTTGTTCGCACATTTCCATTTAGATTCACAGGCTTTTTTTGACTGATTACCCTTTGATGAATTTATCCTGTTCTGGGACAAGTGCTAGTTTATTTTTCATACTTACTATCCCCCTGGTGGGGGGGATATGGTAATAGTCTCTGTCAGTCCCTCCTTCCGTCCCCCATTTTTATCCGGAAGATAACTTTAACAGTATTTTAGATACCAACCTCAAACTTCGTAAGTGGATAGATCTCGTTAAGGAGGAGTGCAGTGTACATGAATGACAACTCTGTCCTTCAAAGTTTTGGAGTTATTGCCCTTTGTTATTTTTCAGGCTAATTTTTTTTTGTCCAGAACATAACTTGAAAAGTGCTTCACATATCAACTTGAAAAATTGTATGTGTCTAGATTTTACGGAATCCTGTTTCCGCCATCCACTTTTCGACCTACGAGGAACTCGAAAAGTTTTGACCTGACAATTGTCATAAAACTTTCCACTCTTCGACTTCACGTTTGTCTAGAAAAGTAGAAATTAGGAAGCGCTAACTTCCACTTTTCGCCTTAAAATGCTAGGTCGAAAAGTAGAAAAGTGGAAGTTTTTCACATAACAATTGTCAATAAAACTTCCACTTTTCGACCTAGAAAAGACAAAGTCGAAAAGCTGAAAAGTCGAAAAGTCGAAAAGTTGAAAAGTCGAAAAGTCGAAAAGTGGAAGTTAGCCGATTAAAACTTCCACTTTTCTAGTTAGGACTAATTTTTCGCAGGATGAATTGGTCGCGTTATTATTTTAAATGTACACCGGATAAAGGAAGATGGCGGGAGTGAATGGTAGAGGTTAAATGTACACCGAATAAGTCTGATGTCAGCCATAATACGGCAACTCCCTGATTTTCATTTTAAACCCTCCTTATCGCATTGCTACGTCCTTCAGGCTTTAACGGTGTAAACATTATTAGATGGATGTATTGAAATCCTGTGGCCTGCAACTAGCGAAAAGGGGCATACGGACATTTGCGTAAAGTGTCGTTTCGCATCACCCTCGCAGTTCGACACTTTCCGTTTTATGTAATTTTCAATTTAGCGCAAGTCTACTGTGGCACAAAATCTAATGTGGTCTTACAGTGTCGTGTCGGATCAGACTGTACGATCTGCGCAGGCTGATCCGAGACGACACATTATGGAAATGTCGGAATGCCATTTTTCGCATATTGCAAGCCATATATAGTTGATACTTTGGACACTGATTAGTCTTTAAAGTTTAATGGACCCATTTCACTGAAAAATTTTTCCTGAAAATTGAGTTACAATCTATAATGTGGTTTGATCGCCGCTGATCGCAAGTAATCGGCGGTTGAACGCACCTTGGTCTTCTGTAGTCGCACAAGGTTGAGGGAAAGTATTCCCCTTCCCCCCCCCCTCCCCCCAAAAAAAGATCGAAACTAGGTTTTTGACATGTCAAAAAACTAAGCTGCGACCTGTGCGATCTGGAAAATCGCAGATAGATTGCCGAAAGATCATCCGTTAAACCTTTTTTTAAGGGATCTTATCCAACTCGGATTTACTTTGAGAAAAGCTGCTATAGGCGAAAAGTTTCAACATGGCACAATTCCTGCAGTCTGACCAGATCGAGATGGTCCCTTTTCATGTGACGTGTTGCATATCATGAAATGATACTAGACATTACTCAACCGAAATACCAACGCGGCAGATTCGGGGAGGTCATATGGATGTTAATGTAACAATGGGGAAAATATCGAGTTCCGAGGACAGAAATCCGTAATCGAGTTCAGAGGACAAAAATCCATAATCGACTCCGATCAGCATCATAGATAGGCCTACATCGACATTTTTATTAACCTTGCAAAGATTACGAAGGATTCCGGTGCCCACGCCAAGCCAGTGTTCGAACCAGCGACCCAGATGTTGACAAGTCACACATTTTAACCCATTACCACACGATTCCTGTTTTTGACACCTTTGCAAAATATTATTTAGGAAAACATTGTTAGAAAAGGAGAAATAACTTTTTACAAACTATTTCTCTCCCAATGTTGTCTACTCTATATTACACTTAGTTTTCAATGCACACTTTGAAATGTCGTCTTCAGTTTCTTTAAATTTGGACAGTCTTATATTTTTTGTCATCTTGTAATGGGTTAAACGTCGTTTGAAAATGTCAAATTGGGCGCACGCTTGATGCGCAGTTCCTGATTAGATTTGTGTAACTATAAACTCAACCCATAGGCGGTATCGGATAAAGATAGACGTCATGTACATGTACATGTATACTTATTCGGTGGAGGTTTAACTTTCACCGGGTCCAAATACGAAGGACCGGTGACACAGGAATTTTTACCCCTACACCGGCTCCAACATTATTCGGTGCTGATAAACAAACATCCCGTGATAATCAGTCCTAACTAGAAAAATGTAATTATTCGTCGTTTGAGATAACGAATTAGACGAAAATTGCTTTCCCTGTTGGAATAAGTTCCGATAGGTGGCGCTGTTAGTTATGCACGTGTAGTCCGTGCTATTAGGTGATGTCCATTCAGCCTTGGGACCGACAAGAGACCGGACGTGTTTTTTGTTCTTTTTTCCATAGATTTCTTATTTCTTCCTTAAGGTTTGTACTAGTTACATAGTACATCCCTGTATATGTATGTAACTCATTAAAAGACGTAAGGATGTTATTAGTTCATGGCAGATTGTTCAGTACTAAGTTAGGGTATGTGTTTGGCTAGGTTTATTTGACATGTTCAATAATAGTGCAGCTGTATGGAATTGTTAAGTAACAATATTATTCACAGTCATTGTATTGAACAATGAAGTGCATGTAATAAATCGTTCGGTTGGTCTCCCAACGGCGTGCACCAAATATATGTGTTTGTTGTTATCGGGACATGTTGGGACAGGGAAGTGGAAGTTTTAACGCTAACTTCTACTTTTCAACTTTTCGACTTTTCGACTTTTCAACTTTTCGACTTTTCAACTTTTCGACTTTGTCTTTTCTAGGTCGAAAAGTGGAAGTTTAATTGACAATTGTCATGTGAAAAACTTCCACTTTTCTACTTTTCGACCTAGCATTTTAAGGGGAAAAGTGGAAGTTAGTGCTTCTTAATTTCTACTTTTCTAGACAAACGTGAGGTCGAAAAGTGGAAAGTTTTATGACAATTGTCAGGTCAAAAACTTCAACTTTTCGACTTTTCGAGCTAACTTTTTTGCTAGAAAAGTGGAAGTTAGTGTGCCTAATTTCTACTTTTCGAGTTCCTCGTAGGTCGAAAAGTGGATGGCGGAAACAGGATTCCGTAAGATTTCAATAAGGAGAAGTTTGCAGTGCAGAAGAATAATAACTCTTTCATAATTTTTGAGTTATTACCCCTTCTTATTTTTTTCAGGCTTAACTTTTGTCCAGAACATAATTGAAAAACTAATTCAGATATGAACATGTAACTTAATCGGTGGATGGATCTTACTGTGAGGAGTGCAGTGTACAAGAACGATAACTCTGGCAATATGATTTTTGAATGATTGCCCTTCGTTATTTTTCAGGCTCAGTTTTTGTCCAGGACATAACTCAAAAATTATTTCAGTTAATGACATGTTTCTTCATACGTGGATAGATTTTATTGTGGAGGACTGCATTGTTCAAGAATGATAAGTCTGCTTTTTATGATTTTTGATTTATTATGTAATGAAATCCTGTGCCATGGAACAAGGGAGCTTAATGTATAATTTCATCATGGACCAATAACAAAAAGGCCACATTTACATGCAAAACACAATACCTCTTATACGTTTGTATCAAAAAAGGTCTTTTTCGGCGGGGGATATCATTTCAACGAAATTGCTTGTTTAATTTTAAATTACCACTTAGTTCTTACAACTATAGATAATACATTACCTTTCAAGCATGTTAAATGACCATAGATGTTGATGCACCGTTAAACACCATTTGACCCTATATTGATTCAGACTTAGTATAGCCATGAGAAACCATTGTGCAAAAAGGAGAAGAGACTGTTAATGTCGCCTAGGATAGGTTTTGCGGATGGCGTAGATCAAGACAAAGTATTACTCTCAGACAGTGTCAGTGTCTTTCTACGGTCGAAGGACTTCATAGATATGGGGGAAACAGGAAGTCATTTCGGCTGAAATGTATGTTTTACTGTCTATGCAATGATGCGATGCATTTTACCTGTCTTACCTTTTTATGTGTATTTTTTGTTATGTTGTGTATGTCAATAAAGGCTTAAATTATCATCTGAGAGTAATAAGACAGCACAAAATGTTTGCATACTGATTTTTGACCTAAACCTTCTGCCACCTCATGTTCCTCTTTTACTAGAGTCCGCTCTAAACGCATGGTTGACTTATTTAAAGCCTTCGAAAAAAGTAGAATGAGAATTTACCCTTATCTTGCTAAATGACTGAAATAAAACTTTAAAGTTGATATTGAAAACACAAATTTTGCTATTTAAAAGTGTTTTTTTTTTTTTCCTTAACCCATTACCAAACGACAATATTTCAGACTGGTCCAAATTGAAAGCATTTGCAGACGACAAAATAAAAGTGACTGAAAATTTGAAATTTGTTTTGTGAAGGGTAGAAAACATTGTGGGAAAAAGAGAAAATGCTGGTTACCAGCATTTTCTCCTTTTCCCACGATGTTTTCTAAAGGCTTCTTTCTCAGGGGCGTCAAAAGTAGGGATTGAGTGGTAATGGGTTAAAGAAAATATATCCTTATTAGACACCGTATGTCATAGACCAGACTGCAACAGATAATGGATTCAGTTGCAAGGGGATATAGTGGAGCAAAATAAAGCATATCAGCCAATCAAAAATGCTGTTTAGCGCCTGTATGAAATTTGTGCTGTCAAATAACACAGATTGTCATAAAAGCATTGCAAGATTTACTTGTTTGGTCCATTTTCAATCATTATTTGTCATAGTATAGTCAGCAACCCACTAATCTATGCACCTCTGGAGTTTCTATAACGAATATTTAGTAAAATATTCCTCCCATGCTACTGCCTGACTTTTCTCCAACCAGCGGTTGAAACGCAGATAAGTTGGAAATGCTGGTAACCAGCATTTTCTCCTTTTTCCACAATGTTTTCTACCCTTTCCTAACATATATTAATTTTTCAGTCATATTTACTAAGACATCTGCAAGTGCTTTCAATTTGGACAAGACATAGTTTTGTTCTGAACGGTCAAAGATTGCCACTATGGCATCAAAAAAAAAAAAATCGAGAAAATACATCTATTTTTTTGTAAGATATAACTTCCACACTTTTTCTTTTCGATATTGAGGTAAGTAGCCATTAATTTAAGGTGCTAACTGTTGAACAGATGACAATCATCTAGCAGATTAAAAAAAATAGAGCACTTGCAGACGACAAATTAAAAGAGTAAAGATAAAGATAATTGTGGAAAAAAGGAGAAAATGATTACAAGTATTCTCACGTTTTCCCATGCTATTTTCAAAAGCCCTCTAACTCAGGGTCGTTACCACACAATGACGACTTTTAACAACCCCGAGGAAGAAGCTTTTTGAAAACATTGAGGAAAAGGAGAAAATGCTGGTAACCATTGGTAAATGCTGATCCCTGCCTTCACAAAACAAATTACCAGTTTTCAGTAACTTTTATTTTGTCATCTGCAAATGCTTTCGATTTGAACAAGCCTAAAATTATGTCGTTTCGTAATGAATTTGAACATTGAATGTTTTAGTAAAGGGTTATGATTCACTTCTCACAAAACAAAGAGAGGCATTTTGTTTTTAGTTTAACTCTCTACCAAACAAAATTTTAGACTGGTCCAAACTGAAAGCACTAGCAGACGACAAAATAAACGTAGCTAATGAATTGAAATTTGTGTTCAGCAGGATAGAAAACATTGTGGGAAAAAGGAGAAAATGCTGGTCACCAGCATTTTCTCCTTTTCCCATAATGTTTTCAAAAGGTTTTTATCTCAGGGTCGTAAAAACCAGGGATTGTTTAGTAAAGGTTTAAAATCTAATTGCGAACGATGTGGACTCAAACGTCAGTCCTGCAGCAGTTGGTCTTTCGATTTTTCATAGACTTTACACGATGTGTGTATCAATGCAAGGGAGATAATCGTGTCAAATACTTTTGCAAAATCATCTTCAGTTAGATTCCTTGCTATCTAAAAAGTCGACTGCAAATCTAGGTTAGACATCTTTATTTTAAAAAAGAAATATAAACCAAGAAAATCATTAAATATTTGGATTTGAAATCATGAATATTATACGTAATCGACACGGTTTTATTTATAACGTTACATTTCTACAAACCCTTGCAAAATTGTGGCACAAATTCTTCAATAACTATACCTGACCCATTTAACCCTTTACCAAACAATCCCTGGTTTTTACGACCCCAAGATTGAAACCTTTTGAAAACATTGAGGGAAGAGGAGAAAATGCTGGTAACCAGCATTTTCTCCTTTTCCCACAATGTTTTCTACTATGCTCAAAACAAATGTCAATTTTTAAGTTTCGTTTATTTTGTCGTCTGCAAGTGCTTTCAGTTTGTGCAAGTCCAACATTTTGTTGTTTGGTAAATGGATAAAGAATACAACTGAAAGCGTTAGCACGTGACAATCATTCTGCGAAAACATTATGGCAAATGAAAAATTTACTCAAAAAGAAATTTTCTTTTACCGTAATATTTCCGAGAGTGTTCAGCTACAACGGATGAACCTATTATTGTGTGTATATAACATAATTTTGAGTCTGTCGAAAATAACTAGGCACCCACAGTAGATATCTAAAATGGTAAACATAAGCTGCATAGAAAGGATTAACCCATTAACTAGTTACCAAACGACAAATTTTAGACTAGTCCAAATTGGAAACATTTACAGACCACAAAATAAATGTAGCTCAAATGATGTTTTTGTCTTTGATAGGGTAGAAAACATTGTGGGGGAAAGGAGAAAATGCTGGTTACCAGCATTTTCTCCTTTTCCCACAATGTTTTCAAAAGGCTTCTTTCACAGGAGTGTTAATAGTCGGGAATGTGTGATAAAGCATTTACAAGTAAATAAGACTGTCAAAGGCCCTTTGGGAAGGGGAGAAAATGCTGGTCACCAGTATTATTTTTCTTCTTTTCCGAGAAGAATTTGTATCCTTTTGTATTCTGTGGGTCTTATTTGATATGTTGCCTTCAAATCTTCAAAGTAGACAGATCTTATTTTCTTTATTATGGTTAACTCTTTACCACACTATCAATCCCGATTTTCAACGATCATAAAAAAAAAGCCTTTAAAAATGTTGGAAAAGGAGAAAATGTTGGTAACCAGTATTTTCTCATTGTCCCACAATGTTTTTACGCTTCTCATATCAAATTTCAATTTTTGAGCCACATTTATTTTGTCGTCTGTAAATGCTTTCAATTTTGACAAGTCTAATATTTGGTCGTTTGGTAAAGGGTTAAAGGAAAGAGGAGCAACTGAATTTTTCAAGCGCTCTCTTCATTTCCTGTGATTTTGTTGTTGTTGTTGTTTTTAGAAAAACGGTCTCTTTTAAAAAGGGAAAACATTATACTTTTGTTGTAATGGGTTAAACCGTTTAATATTCTGAATAAACAGCCTAATTCTGCTTAAGCCCTCTTCATTTTTTATTTCATGCTTTCCAGTAGGATATCGAGAAATAGCAGTGAACATATTTTTCGATCTTACACTGGTATGACTAGTGAAAATACCGATTTTCACGATCTTATTGCCTAGGTTAATTGCGCATGCCTAACAACCAGAAGTGAAATATGACGTCATATACCTTACATTATTTCATGCTTTCCAGTAGGATATCGAGAAATAGCAGTGAAAATGTTTTTCGATCTTACACCGGTACCACCAGTGAAAATACCGATTTTCATGTTCTTCTTGCCTAAGTAAATTGCGCGTGCCTCACAACCAGATGGGAAATATGACGTCATATACCTTACATTTCACGCGCTTGACGTAATATTGTAATGCGTTACTATGCGGGAGGGGTACGCCACAGGGAATAACGGAATAGAAACGTACTGGATTTTGATAAAGCTCCTCCCAGAAAGGGTTAAAAGCATAAAATAAATACAATAATTGTGTTTTTTCGGTGAAAGATCGAAATTTATTTCATCTCGGGAATACCATCGGTAATGTTTTCACTCGTGGCTGCGCCACTCGTGAAAATATTACCGATGGTGTCCACTCCATGAAATAAATTTCGATCTTTCACCGAAAAAGACAAATATCCTCTATTTTCTTTCGCTTGACGTAATATTGTAATGCGTTGCTATGCGGGAGGGGTGCGCCACGGGGTATAACGGAAAAGAACTGTACTTGACTTTGATAAAGCTCCTCCCAGAAAGGGTTAAAATCATGAAATAAATAGAACACCATCGCTGCGCCACTCGTGAAAATATTACCGATGGTGTTCACTCGATGAAATAAGTTTCGATCTTTCACCGAAAAAAACAAATATCCTCTATGTATTTCGTAGGTTTACTTCTAGAACCTAGTAACTACAGCTTTTTACAAGCTGTAGTTCCGAGATTTTTTACGTAAACGGACGGTTTACTCTTTCTCTAAAAGTGAAAAGAGTGAAAATAATTTATAAATTGGAAAATTAAACAGAAGCTTTTCAAACCATTAAGCGCGACCCAATTAGGATCTGCAGACAGTATGGGTGAAGATTAAACTGTACAATCTTTGCTCTCCAGTGAGATATTCTTTGTGGAAAAAATCCACTGAAATTGTCTTATTCTGTTTCTTCTTTATTTCATGCTTTTCGGTAGGATATCGAGAAATAGCGGTAAAGATATCTTTCGATATTCCACAGGTACGGCCAGTGAAAATACAGATTTTTATGTAGGTAAAATGCACAACCAGATGGAAATATGACGTCATTTACCTTGCATTTCTCGCGCTTGACGTAATATTGTAATGCTATGCGGAGGGGGTACGCCACAGGGAATAACTGAAAAGAACTATACTGGATTTTGATAAATCTCCTCCCAGAAAGGGTTAAAGCAAGAAATAGAGTATTTCTTTTTTCGGTGAAAGATCGAAATTTATTTCATCTGCGCCACTTGTGAAAATATTACCGATGATGTTCACTCGATGAGATAAATTCCGATCTTTCACCAAACCCCCCCCCAAAAAAAAAATATATATATATATGTCGTAGGCCAGATTGGAATCCAGGCAGATCCGGAATCGGCCTAGGCAGATCTGGAATCTGCCTAGGCCAAACTATAATTCTATATTGGTCTAGACCAAACTAGAATTCTTGTTTGGTCTAGGCCGATTCCAGATCTGCCTAGGCCAAATTAGAATTCCAGTTTGGCTAGGCAGATACAGGATCTGCCTAGACCAAATTGGAATCTTTTCTTTTTTGGAATCTTTTCAGTAAATACCCATTTTAACATAAAAAAGGGCATTTCTTTATCACTTGAATTTTTGTTTTTACACCTTTTCTGTAAATGGTTTATTTAGTAAACACTTTTATACAAAAGGAAAAAAAGTAGTAAGTTACATTTATCCTCATTCTTCTGTTTATGTAGTTCCCAACTTAAATCATATATTTTGTAGGAAGTGTAGACAAAGATCAGCATGTACATTATTACAGATTGGTCTTTTGTCTACATATTATTATTATTATTACTATTATTGTTATTATTTAGGCATTTATTATTCATGAACAATGCAATTAATTACAATTAATTTTTTCAAAAACAAAAATGGTGTAGTAAATGTGACCCTTCATGTAAAAATGGACCATGCAGAAACTGCAATAAGTATTGACACTGGTCAGATTACACTGACTGCATTGGCTGACCAAGACTAAAATTTCACTTCACGTAGATTTTCTGTAGATGATATGTTTACTTATCTAATAAACAGTCATGTTTGAAATTATTAACCCAGATATATGTACAGTTACACTGTCTGTGATCTCTCTAATTTCATGTAAGGGGTAGCCAGGTGGTCCCTGTATGTGTGATTGGTCAAAAAGATATCACAATTCATACTTTTACAGCTACATGTAACTATTTTGGCAATTAACCCTTTACTAGACGACAAAATTTTAGCCTTGTCCAAATTGAAAGCATTTGAAGACAACGATTTCAATGTGGTTAAGATTGAGCATTTTTTCTTTGGTAAGGTAGAAACTGTTGTGGGAAAAGGAGAAAATGCTAGTTACCAAAATTTTCTTCTATCCACATAATGTTTTCAAAAGACTCCTTTCCCAGTTTCGTTAAGAGTCAGCATGGGTGGTAAAGGGTTATCAATATTTTCACAATTTCAACTTTCACTGGTCTTCACACATCATAATTATACTTGTGCCAGGTAGACAGGTTGACCCATCACATATTATAAATTACCATTTTTTGGGGAAAGATATAATGAAAATACAGTATGAATGATTCTCCCTTTCCCATCATAATTTCTACCAGATTTATTAATCATTTTTCTCATTTTGACTATATCAGTCCGACAAAAATAAAAATAAAACAGGTTTTTACAAATACAACTCTGTGGTAGAATTCTTAGGAAATTACAAAAAAAAATCTCCTTTTCCAACGATGCTTACTACTTTATTATTGGATTATTTCTTTCTATTAATCAAACAGATCCACATATGTTTACAACTAAGATGTACATGTATTTCTAGTTAATGCATAATCTTTTTTTCCCCATTTGCTCCATTTCCTACATTTTTTTCCTGCGAAAGTGCAAAACATTCAACACTAAGTCTTACTTTGAATTTCTGATGAGCAACCTCTTTTATTTTTGAGTTTAAATTAAAAATTCCAATTTGGTCTAGGCAGATTCTGGATCTGCCTAGCCAAACTGGAATCCTAATTTGGTCCAGGCAGATCTGGAATATGTCTAGACCAAAGTAGAATTCTAATTTGGTCTGGACCAAAATAGAATTCCAATTTGGTCTAGGCAGATTCCGGATCTGCCTAGATTCCAGTTTGGACTACGACATATATATCCTCTATTTCTTTGACAGGCGCTGGGGTAGGGATATACGTTATAGCCCTGTCACACTACACGGCGATTGCATCGCGCTTGCACGGCGCTCTAGCATTATTCAGAGCGCCGTGGGATCGCCGGAAAACATAAATAATTTTCAGGAAAATAGAGATACACCGCGCTTTCACGGCAATGCTACGGCTCTCCTATGGCGTCCCTTCGACGATTCTACGGCGATGTATCGCGTTCCTATGGCGATTGACTGCGCTCCTACGGCGCTTCTACTGCGATCATGGAGATGTCAGGGCGCGTGCACTGCGCTCTCGCAGCGATTGTACTGTGCTGCCGGCGCGCTTGAGACACTGTTAAAACAAAGTACATTCATACCTTTTCATCAGTTCCTTGTTTGCTCTTATACAGTAAGCATGCCAGCAAAAGGGAGATAAAGGCAACAAGTCCAAAGACAAGCCTGTGCAAGAAGAGGTTCTGCCGCCCCAGCATCCCCGCCTTCCCCAGCATCACCGCCATCGCCGCAGGATGAAGCAGGATCTCCTCTGCCGCCAGCTTCCCGTGCTAGCTCTCCATCAAATTTAATATCTCAGAGCCCTACCCAGCCACAAAAGAAGGCCAGAACTGTAACTGACCTTACATTGGCACAAGAAGAGGACATAGCGTTGTGGCTAAAGGCATATCTGTCTCCAGATGCAAGATGGCGCATTGTCATGGCCATTTTCAATCCCAGGTCGAGTGTCTTTTTGTACCGCGTGTCCTTCTCGGTAAGTGCAGGACGTAGCCTGTCTAGGGTACCCTAAGATAGTTTAAGTAACTAGCAGGATCCCCGTATCGCAGCTCTGGCGTAAGTTTATTCATCTTCGCAAGCCAAGTTTACGATCACTACGTGGATCTTACCTTGGTTGATTCAGTCCGATTTCGAGATTCCTTCAATGCGTCTTCTGTTGGATGCTGGTTATTACCCCCCTTTACATCATATTTCTGAAAGCCAATGAAATACCGTTTTACACATGATGCGATAAGCAGACATCCACGTGGGTTTCCATGTTTACTTTCATTCGAAAGGTAGCGACCTTGTTCTATTTTTATCAAAGGTGAAATGCTACCAGAGATTTCATTCGTTGCAGTTACAGCTGGCTGCATCCAATGAAAAAGCGTATCCGGGGAATGTAAAAATCAAGCTTGATCCTCCAAGGGTAGATTAACGAAGTAAATCGTCTGCCTTGGCTTGCAAAGATGACGTATATTGTAATACCCATGCTGTAATCGCCTGACCTCGTCCAGCCATGTTCGATCCCAGATCCTCCTATCCCTTGGTGCCCTTCTCCGCCGCCGTCTGAGAATTACTTGTATTATATCAGCATCAGCCTGGAGCTGTTGCACTTGCATTAAAGCGATCAATAATCCGGCTTGCTGCCGTTCATCTGCCATGTTGAAATGGACGATTATTTTTACATCTCATAGATATAAACAGTTTTTGTTTGTCATGCTTATTCCGGACATCGCAGTAGGAACGGCGTAGGAGCGCAGTAAAGACGTAGCGGATGCGCATAGAAAGTGGTATATAGTCGCCGTGCAAGCGCCATTGCCTGCCATGATGTTCTCACTGCGCTCACACCGCGCTGCCGCGGCGCTCCTGCGGCGTTGTAGGAGACCTCGTGGCGCTGCTAAGGCGACTTCACGACGTTCCTACTGCGCACTTATCACACCACGCTCCCGAGGCGATTGTTTTGTGCATGCTCAAAGTGCGCGCTGTCCCTCGCCGCTCTACGCGACTGCACGGCGCTCCCACTGCCCTTCCGCGGCGATCATGGCGATGTCACGACGTCCTCAAAGCGCTCTGGAATTTTTTGGATCGCTGTGGGAGCGCCGTGGGATCGCCACCCTAGTGTGAAAGGGGTTTTAAGTAGCACTATATGGCTTGCAACACACGAAAAGGGGCATTCGGGCATTTGAGTATAGTGTCGTCTCGGATCAGCCTGCGCAGTTCGCCCAGACTAATCCAAGACGGCACTTTACGACTAAATTAGATTTTGTGCAACAGTAAAACCGAAAATTCCATTAAAACGGAGTCTCGTTTCGTAATACCCTGCACGGAGTGCGCAGGCTGATCCGAAATGATACTTTACGCTGGTGTCCTAATGTCCCCTTTTGCGTGTGGCAAGCCATATAAGATCACTTCTCTTTGACAAAAGGGGTTTAACGCAGCTCCGTGACATATTCATGGTAATCAAGCATGCCATTTCATAATTATTGATTCTTTTTTCAGACCCATTTATCTCACATCCAACTGTAACATAACATAGTATAGTCCTTTGAGAAACAAAGAAAAATCAAAGTACTGATAGTACTGAAGGCCAGGAAATTGAGGATACGAAACAACACATGAGGTCAATTTTAATTAATACAAACAGGTAGACGGACAGGGATACAAGCGGATTCCACTAAGCCCCTGGAATTCTTGGTTTTATCAGGAAATTTTAAACTGATTCTAGAAAGCACCAGCCAGAAACTAATTAAGCCAGAGCTAGGCATGTGCTCACAGTTATGGGGTTCTTGATAATGGCTTAGAATACTTGGTAATTTGTCGTGCTTGTAAACAATCCCAAGTCAAAATTGAACCGTATTCAATCGGCGCAATACCAACTTTTGTTATCTAAATTTTTTGAGACATGTGATGTCTTGTAGTGCTGAATGACTTTATTTTTTAATTTATGACACAAGAACATATTTATTTTTATTGATTTCAATGAAAATACATGTAAGATAGATATCAAGGTAAAATGTAATGTATAATAAAGATTGGAGTGATATGGCAGTTGGTCATGTTGTCTCTACCTTCCACAAGTCGACGAAATTTTGAACTGGTCATATTTGAAGGAAGTTGTAGATGAAAATCCAAAGTAGTTCTTCGTGTATATTGAAAAGTAAGATTTTGGGGAAATTGGGAGGAATTGCTTGTTACAAGCAAATTCTCTTTTAGCCAAAATATTTTCTCAATAAAATACTGTGAAAAGGTTGGATTATTTAGGAAAACGATCAGGCTCGGTTTTCCTATTTTACTTGCCTATTTTACGGAGTAAAGTCACAGTGAATTGAGCTTCGATACTTATAAATATCTACATAATATAAAAAGACGTTAATCCTAATTCATAATCGTTGTCCAAGGACAACTTGTGTCAAGCCCGCGAACACTTGACTTTCAAGCTTGACCTAGACCCTGGACCTGAATTAATGTTTCAAAGGGAACTTCTGCTCATGATGGAGAGCAATGCATTATGCTAATTTATATCGGAATCTATCCAAAAATGTAGGAGTTATGGTTCGGAGGAAAAATTGGCCTTCAATGTGGCCTTAATCTTGAACCTACTTGAACAGATGTTTCAAATGGCACATCTAACCATGATGGAGGTCAATTGTGCCAAATTATTTTGAAATCCATCCTCAATTGTAGAAGTTATGAACCGGAAATATTCGGATGCAAACAAGCCCTAGTGAACACTAGAAATATGTGTGTCAGAGACACTGATGCCCCTGCTAAATGGTATTGGTCACAGGTATGTCATATGACACCAGTAGAGAGAGAGAGAGATGAAAAAAATACATTAAATGACAAGCGAACGACTACAGAAAAAAAATATAAGCATTTATTTGGTTTCAAATCAAAGTCAATCAAAGACATTTTTAAGAATCACAAAGGTGTAATCTATTTGTGACAGGTGTAAAAGGTGTGAAATACATCCTATCAGTGTCAAATAGGCAGTATAAACGATGACAAAACTACCAAATAACTCTTCCATAAAGGTAAATAATACTCATAATCTACATACTAAAGACAACGAATTTCAAAAATATTTTTATAGACAACTTGATTAACGATATGAATGAAATTTGATGTTGGGGTCGATTTTTCTAAAATTTTATTTGGGGATGATTTCACCAAAGAAATCGTCTCCAGGGGACGATTTCTCCGGAGTGATAAACATAACACGGGCCAAGCAGTTTGGGGACGATTTCTCCAGGGGCCGATTTCTCCAGCATTCCGCTGAAGTACCCTAGATTTAGTCGATATACATAAGAAAAAGTGATAAACATAACACGGGCCAATATTCTATATGTAGTTTGCTTTATTTACAATCGCATTTTAGCGGAGACGTGTTTTGTGACACACATGTTCAAATGTCAACACAACGTTATAGACAAACTCCGAGCAGAGTCGTCGTTCGTTAATCTCACCATACCTGAATGTGAATGATCCGGAGTGCAAGAGAGAGCGTTATAGATATTAACCGTATATAGCGCGTAAGAATACACAACTGCCGGATAAAGCCAAGTTCATTAGGTTACGCCTTTATTAGGTCAGTGTTAATGACAAAAACAGGATAAAAAACACACACTCGTCAGTTATTAAAGAATTGTAATACCCTTGCAATTCCATTGCATTTTGCAGATGAAAGCTTTGAGGAAAGGAAAGCATTCACACCGTGTGATAAGCAATCTCTGTATATACTTGGGAAACTAGTTGTTTTGGCGGACTCAGCGATATAGAGTGGACACACCGTCCAACATTTTTGTCTGAATAGGCAGCTTACGATCCCTATAGGCAAGGGAATCCCTTGAGAGGGATTCTCTTGCATAAAAATGACGATTATAAAAGGTATCGACCCAGATCAGCCTGCGCTGAGTGCGCTTGCTGACCTGAGTCCATACTTTTTGCTGATAATTTAGCCCCTTTTTCACAGGAAGTGGTTCTTATTGTAATTAAAAACAGTAATATTAGCATTACCTCCAATTCTTATACACCGATATCGGCAACATTTCAATCATACATCGGCAGCTATATAGTGGACTTACCTTTCTTGGTGTATTATTACAGAGAGAGAGAGAGAGAGAGAGAGACAGACAGACAGACAGACAGACAGGCAGAAAAAAAACAAATAAATTAAAAATGGTGAGTTATTACATGTCACCATATCTTTAACTGAAATAATTTCTAAAAGCCTCTAAAAACCAGAGAGTTCCTACTTCTCTATACGTAGAGAAACGTTTCTTTGGTCAGTTTGTAGGGGAGGGTCATTTCTCTGTATTACACCGGCCTGAGTCCGTATTCACTCACATTCTTAACTCTTTACCAAATGACAAATTTTAGACTGTTCCAAATTGGAGGCACTTGCAGACAACAAAACAGATATAACTCAAAACTTTTTTAAAATGGTTGGGGGGGGGGGAGGTAGAAAACCTGGATTTTCTCCTTTACCAGTAATGTTCTCATAAAGGCTTCCATCTCGGGGTCGTAAAAACTAGACCCTGTTTTTGGTAAAGAGTTAAGATCATTCTTAAACCTACTCTCCATAATATTCTAAATTTGAAAGCAACACGTATTCTGATTGGAAACACCATTTGGTTTAGCCAATCGGAAGTTGTGTTACTATCTACATGTAGATGTGACTGACAATGAGATTAAGCATTGTTGGTGAATTCGAATCCAGCATATTGAAAATCCCATTGCCAAGACTTACTAGACTTTTGTGACCATCGGTGTGCCTGATTTGCCAACACCGCTTCTCGCATAAAATGATACTTGGGCAAGGCACCTCATAGCCCAGGCCAAGTAAACTAAGTCGGGAAATCCAGAAAATGCCGTGAAAAAACTGAGATGTTGACGAATGCAGTGTAAAACACCAGTCAAACATCTTGCGAGCCCGGAATGTTACCGCTGACTGGGCCACCGTGGAGTCAGCAATGTTAGTTGTCTAAGCGTTATCATTAGCTTTTTTTTTTAAATGAAGAGTTATAACAATGTAAGATTAAGTTCCGCTGTTTTCCGTCATTATTCCCGTCATTTTGAAGCGGCCAGTGCACCTATCCATGCGTCCTGGAAATCCATTTATCAACCCTTTATAAATATAATATTATTTTAAAGCCCGTGCACTGGCTACTTGTCTCTTTAAGCATTATTTTTCTCTGAAGAAAGCAGTAAAATTTTAAGCTTAACCTTTTGACTTCTCAGGGCGGCTAAATGACCTTTTGCAGACTGTTACATATTGTACATGTATAAAGTTGTTGTTTAATGCGCATACCTATATATTCCCGCCTCTGAAGACCCGGACTATATAGGTCCAGGCAGACCCGCTTATTAAAGTTAGAACGTCACACACGTAAATTCTGTTTATTCTTTCTACAAAATACCACACTTGTAGACTAGCCAAAACCTGACAAACGAAACACAGACAGTGTGTGTCAAAAGCAGACTGCACAAATCGTGTAGTCTGATCTTTGATCTACACTGTTCAGTAGGGAGATATCTTTTTTGGTGTCCGTACGTGGTCGTGAGGTAAAGCGTCGGCCTCACAACAAAAAGGTCCTGAGTTCGATACCCGAGAGCGGGTTTCAACTTTTGGATTTTTCATTGCCCCACACATTCGGCGCGAGTACTGGTGTAGTTCCCAGGAAGCAGAATCGAGAGAGATTAGTATAAGATGTAAGAACTTGTTTCTCAGCCGATGTAAAATAAATATGTTAAACTAAACTAGATATCTTTCTCCAAAGAAAAAATACTATCAAAACATGGGTGTTTAGTATCGGCTTGGCACTTCTCAATAAGGGTTAGGTGGCTAATGATGAGCTTTGTCTAAGAAAGGGTAGGAAACATGCAGACATAATATACATTTGTTAGATTAACCCTTTACCAAACAATCCCTGGTTTTTACGGCCCTGAGAGAGAAGCCTTTTGAAAACACTGTGGGAAAAGGAGAAAATGCTGGTAACCAGCATTTTCTCCTTTTCCCACAATGTTTTCTTACCTGCTGGAAACAAATATTGCTTTTTGATTAACATTAGTTTTGTTGTCTGCAAGTTCTTTTTATTTGGACCAGTCTAAAATTTTGTTGTTTGGGAAAGGGTTAAATGAGGGATTACAGATAGATCTACTGAGTTTTTTATCTATTCGTTTTTCCATTCGCGTTAAATTGTACGATTTAACTCTTTCGATAACTTTATAATTTCGACTTTAATCTCTTTACCACACGCTCTTGGGTTTGATTAAACGAAAAAAAAAAAAAACTGGAGCAGCTTAAAGGTTATATCAGACTATGCTTTCTGTGCAGCCTGATCTTTATCTGTGTCGTCAGCATGAACACTAAGTTATGATTGATGCGTTCCTGAAGTTTAATCTACACCTGCACAGACTAGCCTACCGATAGGATGCTTTACACAGAAAGAGGAACAGTCCATATTTGTATGGCAAAAAAAGAAGGCAGTTGAGAGCTGTCTGTAACAACTGTACAGGTCATTTTACATAATTATGTTTTGATTTGGGTAACTGGCGAAACCACAGCGGTGGCGAAATCTCAAAGTAGCAAAACCTTCGATGAATCAAAGTACTGAAAGTACTGTTGGAAGGAGAGTTTAGAATATAGGCATAACATATTGCAATACATTTTCCTGTGCTCAAATCGCCTCTCCTGATACAGCAAAGTCTATAGAGTTGTGCAATGTTCCTGTGCAATGAAGACCAGTTTACCATCCTGAGTTTTAGCAAACTTGAAGAAGGCTTGTGAAAATATGTTGAAAAAAATTAAAACGAATGGACTTTTCTGAAACTCCTTTCCATTTCATTTGAAGGAAAAGTTTTATGTGATAGCAAAGAGTTTTAATTTGCTGTTACCCGTATTTGTTTTTACGTTTTATAGAAACTTAGATCTAACCCTCTATTACCCCAATAATGAGTTTAAAAGGTCTAGGAAGAAGGCTTGAGAACTTTTGGTCTGAAAAGGAGAATACGGTGCTAATTGACATTTTTTCCTTTTCCTAAAATGTCTTCCATCCTATTTCATACAGGTTCCATCAATGGTGCCAGATCAAAAAGTTGCTACCTGAAAATGCATTCAATTTTGGAAAGTCTGATTTTTTTTTCTTCGTGTAAAGAGCCAAGAAAGTTTCTCCTTTTCAAAATTAAGTTTTTAAATGGCCTCTTTCTCAGGGTTGTTAAAACTGTACTTGATAGGATATGGTAGAGGATTAAAGAATAGTTTTTGCTTGAAAATGCAATCAATTTTGATAGATCTAAAACTGTAACTCTGTAATGAGATGATTAATTTCTTGAAAGTCTGTACCATTTTACTCCATGGATAATTTTATTGAGAGAGCAAAGAGTTTTTAGAAAGGTACATTTTAGAGTATAGAAACTGAGATTCAGCCTTTTAGATCACAATACTGACTTTCAACAATGTTGAAGAAGAGGCTTTTCAAAGCATTGTAGGAAAAGTAGCAAATAATGATAATCAACCTTTTGTTTGACTTTCCTACAATGTTTTCCATCATAGTAAGCCTTTACAAAACCCTTCAGAAAATAACAAAAAATTTGGGCCGTCTACATTAAAGCAATTAGCAGATAATAAGTTAAGAGCAGCTGAAAATGTGCTGTTTGGCTAGGAAAAAGTACAAAACATAGTGGTAAAAAGAGAAAATACTCGTGACTAGCGTTTTTTCCTTTTCCAAAAGTATTTTGAAACTTTTTTTTCCCTTGAGGTTGTCAAAATTTCAGTGTGGTTCAGTTAAAGGTGGGTATTTAGAATTTTCACAACACACCAAATCAAAAAATTATATATATGGCTGAAATTTATATGAAAAAACAATACAAATCATCAATAGTTAAGAATCATAAAAAATACAAAAAAAAAAAAAAAAAAAAAAAAAAATATGGTATTCCCTTAAAAGGCTACGTAGCCCCTTAATCTATTTTTAGATTTCGTGCCAAAAATTTAAAAAAGCATTGTGGGAATGGTAAGTGACTAATGACGCTTAAATTCCATTACATAACAAACATGTAATTATTTTTCATAATATCTTCCTCAGACACTATGTTTGAAGCTTTGTCTGTGTATTTCCGGTATCTATATGAGCGAATTGCTCATGTAAAAATAGAACATGTTTCCCGTCGATGTCGACCTGGGCCTTGGTAAATCTTTAATTTCTCTTGTTGTCGGATGGCTTTCGGCTACCGAGGTTTTATGAATGACAATTATAAGGCTTTGGGAGTGTAAGGATGATATTTTTGTATTTTTGTAAAATTTTCGTCCCAAATCCTGAAGGGCCACCTTTAAAAGGCTTTTTTTTTTATTTGTTTACCATTTTATGTGAAATATACTTTATCAAGACTGAAAAAGACTTTCAAACAAACGACTTTCAATGTTCAAAACGGAGATTTAACATTTAGATTATAATACATGTGCTGGGTTTTAATGACCTTAAAGAATGGGGCTTTTTAGAAAGGGAAGGGTATTTTGAAAGCATGCAGGAACATGAGAAAATACTGGCAACGAACATTTTCTCCGTTTTGCGCAATGTTTACCATCCTATTAAGGATAACCAACCAACATCATTTGACAGTTGACTTCTTAGGTCCTATAAGGAACGTCGGAAGGTGTTCTTCGTTTATACGATTCATGTAATCTAAAACTCTTATACTAGAGTGCTAGATTGATGAAAATGGCATTTTACATCTCGGGCAAAATGCTTAATTATTGCAACCTCACCCTGGGCTGTTTTGGTCGGGTTATTACAATATAGCTAATCCGACATAAGATTGCATATTCCGTGCAGACTATAGAATCGTCTGCCTTGTCTTCAAAAGAGACAGGCGTAATAAACGATCTAAGGGTTCATTGAGATTAACGCTTGTCTTTCATTAATCCCGCGTAACCGGAATGTACGTTCAGCTTATCGGCAAACATGAAAGCAAAATGATTGCTAATTCGTCAATATTGAGATACACCCTATTCCTTTGTTCGACAAAAACATATCTTGCACAGTAACACAGATACAGGCCCTTGGTCCGTGTTCTTAGAAAATCACGAACACGTCCGATGCACTCTAGGACAGTGGGGGTTCTCCCTGTCAAGTTAATTTTATCATTGTGTTATTCAGTTTTGGAAAAATGTGTATAGTTGAAGGAAATTCTTTCGAGGAAAATAAATGGGAATATATAAGGTAAAGGTTTCAGTTCTAATAATGACGGAGGTAAGTGATTATGATAACAATTCATTGCGATAAGCGTTTATTCTTTACCTGACAAAGAAATTTCAGACTAAGTTGACATTGAAAGCGCTGATTCATACAGATGACAAATTCAGGGTGGCCCAAATTAGCGACGAAATTTGTTCTTGCTAGGGTAGAAACATTGTGATAAAATGAAAAAAAAAAAAAAAAATGCCGGTTTTCGATTGTAATTTCCCCTCTCCTCTCGATGTTTTTAAAAGCTTGATTTTCAGAGTCGTTTCAAGAAAGCGGTAAAGGGTTAAATATTTATGAATAATTGCTGAACGTTAAGCAACTAGACGACCAAAATAAGAAGTTAAAAAATTCTTTGCCTGTTAAAACGGTTACAGATCATGTTATTGTCATTTTTGACGTAGTAAAATCCGATCATACTCGTATATAAGGAAAGAAGTGATCAGCCTGGAACCAAGGCTATATACATCGGTACATCATACTGACCAGAACTACTTCGAAATGACATATCTATTGTGATTTCAACTGATTTACCTTTTTCTTTTCACGTGTCTCCGGAATCAAAACTCGGCCACGCCGATGCGTAACAATAACCTAGTCATTAATCATAAAGTCAAGCTCAACTTTGATAAAAGAAAAATATTTCTTTGAAAGAGAAAATTTTGTTTAAACACTTGATGATTCAAAGGAATTTATTTCATTGAAATTTTACTCCTCACAAAGACAGAATAAGGTTGCCAACAGAGGAAAGGGGTCTATCAGCGGTACGTCATTCAAAGAAGCTATCCGATTGGTTAGCTCTGGGATAGTAAATTTACATGTACTGGTTAGTTGTTTATGCGTTGTGAAGTGGCAGTAGGTCCGAATGACGTCATGTTAGTAGCTTTCGATTGGCTTATAATAGCTATGGTTTATTCGTTGCTGTAGCAACGTGATTATATCAATGAACTGATCCAAAGTATTTTGCATTTGTCAAAAACGATGCTTTTAACGAATTCGATTTCATTCCTTCTAGAAACTTGAAGTTTCTTCTTGCTGTTCTGATTAAATTTACAATGGTCTCGACACTATTTTGTTCTAATGTACTCGAGAAGTATCGAACTATTTGAAAGGCGTTTTGATAATGCTGTTCGGAGGCATTTTCAGCAAACTGCCGAGCGTTGACATATGAAGGCGAGAATGAAAATCTCGCCTTCCAAAAACTGAGATGCGAGATGTAAGCAGGGAAGCATTGGATAGAAACAATAAAAACAACACTTTTACCACAGGAATTTGACATTCTATAACCAAAATAAATGATGAAATAAGAAAAAAAACTCCCCTATATAATATTGGGGAGATTTTTTTTTATATATTTCATAATTTATTTTGGTTATGGAATGTCAAATTACTGTGTTTTTACATAAGGTATCGTGAAACAGGAAAATTTTTCGTATATTTAGTATGGCCGAAAGTTTGCTATTGTTCTAATCACTTTGGTACTTTGATTTAAGAGTGCTCTTTAGTTATTTAGTTATAGAGGTAAATAAAGGCAAAGATGGCGTCCTTGGGGAGAAAACTCAATTGCATAATTCGTTGCATGCGTGGTTCGTGCATATTAAGGCATGACAGTAAGAGGTATATCGGTGATACTTGGGTTGCTGGCAGTTGCATCGATCGTGAGTACAAATTTTAATAGACCATTTTGATTTGGGGTCTTTTTACCTTCAGTCTGAAGGTGTCTGCTCCGATGCTATTTTTGTGATTGGTCTTCGCTAACCGTGGATCTAATAATCTATTGCGTGAAGGTACACAGCGGTAGAATGAGCGAGGGTTAAAGTAGTTCCGGCTTAAATTTTGCCGGAATATCCCGTATGTTTGTAGCTTGAAACTGATTCAAACGCTTTGGAATTTTAGTTCAACTCACACGAGAACGACTTGTCCAAATCAAAAGGATTCGCAGACAACAATTTAATTCAGGTTAAAATGACAGAATTTGTATGATAGGCTAGAAAACATAGTGAGAAAACGAGACAATGCCGTTTCTTGTATTTTCTCTTTTTTCCACGATGTTTTCAAACAGACTTTTTCATCGGTTTGCTAAATGCGAAAACTTGAAATTGTCTGCTAAAGAGTTAATTGACTAGTCTTCAAAAATAGTAAAAATCCCAAATGTAGCAAGTGTCATTTTCTAAGCTTTTTAATTTTTTGGATTTCAAACTCATTATAGATCTACATGTATGCTTTTAATTAAATGACTGGAATCTACATGGGCAGAAAAAGGACATGTAGTATACATATATAAAGTCATTGCCAACAAGTTTTCTAATTCTATACAAACCATACCGTGGGTCGACTCTTAACGATCCCGAAAAAGAAGGTTTTTAAAAACAGTGTGGGAAAAGAATAAAATGCTGGTAACCAGCATTTTTTTTTTCTTTTCCCGCAATGTTTTCTACCTTTTGAAAGACAAATTAAAAAAAAAATTGAATAACATTTCAAATGTCACTTGCAAATTTATGCTTTCGATGTCGACATGTCTTAAATTTTCTCGTTTTGAAGAGAATTAACTCGTTACCTGATGCAGGCCCGTAGGAACAGGGGGTGGGGGGGGGTGGGGTGGGGGTGAGGGTAAGCCCCCTCCCCCCCCCCCCCCCCCCCCCCAATGATTTTGACAATCATGGTAATTCAAATTACCCTTTGTCGCGGATAGTTTCAATCGACGCAAAATTTTCCATAAAATACGAGTTAGCATTCCCCCCCCCCATCTTGAATTGCTTCCTACGTCCCTGTGATGGTCATATCTTATATTTATCTATACTGAAAGCATTTGCAGATGACAAATTATGATAGATGTATATCAAATGACAGGACTGTCTTTGGAGTGTAGTAAACGTTATGGAAAAGGAGAAACTGTTGGTTACCAGCACTGTCTTCTTTTCCCGCAATGATTTTGCGATTTTCACGCTTCTTCCTCTTGGTTATCAGAACTAAAAAACTCAGACTTGTTTGGTAAAGAGTTATATTGGGACATATTAATACGACATGAAAACATTACAAAAACATTAATAATGGCAAGCCTTATACAAATTTAAAATTTCGAAAAATTAAAGGTGTAAAAATTGATTCAAATTTGAATCAGAAAGACTAGAAAACACTGTTGCCTATGTGCCTAATCGGCATTATGGTTAACTATGTACCTAATCTCTTTAGAATAATTTCTGTTTTGTATGTACCTAAACTCTTTAGAGTCTTCTTCACAAACTAAAGAGTTAAGGTACATACAAAACAGAAATGAAGACTCTAAAGAGTTAAGGTACATACACATCAGACTTGACGACTTAAAAGAAATTCGGTGCGTACACAACAATGATAAAGACTGTAATGAGATTAGGTTCCTATCAACAATGATGACAACTCTAAAGGGAATAGGTACATCAAAACAGAAATGAAGACTCTAAAGCGATTAGGTACATATAAAACCGAAGTGAAGATTCTAAAGAGTTTAGGTACATACACAACAGATATGACGATCCTAAAGAGTAAAGGTACATATAGAAAAGAAATGAAGACTCTAAAGAGTTAAGGGACATACACAACAGATATAAAGATCTTAAAGAGTAAAGGTACATAAAAAACAGAAATGAAGACTCTAATGAGTCAAGGTACATACATAACAGATATGACGATCCTAAAGAGTAAAGGTACATATAAAACAGAAATGAAGACTCTAAAGAGTTAAGGTACATACACAACAGCTGAGAGGACTCTAAAGAGTAAAGGTACATACGCAACGGATATGACGATCCTAAAGAGCAAAGGTACATACAATACAGAACTGAAGACTCTAAAGAGTCTGTATGTACCTTCACTCTTTAGGATCGTCATATCTGCTGTGTATGTACCTTCACTCTTTGGAGTCTTCATTTCTGTTCTGTATGTACCTTCACTCTTTGGAGTCTTCATTTCTGTTCTGTATGTACCATCACTCTTTAGGATCGTCATATCTGCTGTGTATGTACCTTAACTCTTTGGAGTCTTCATTTCTGTTCTGTATGTACCTTAACTCTTTGGAGTCTACTTTTCTGTTCTGTATGTACCTTCGCTCTTTGGAGTCTTCATTTCTGTTCTGTATGTACCCTCGCCCTTTGGAGTCTACTTTTCTGTTCTGTATGTACCTTCGCCCTTTGGAGTCTTCATTTCTGTTCTGTATGTACCTTCGCCCTTTGGAGTCTTCTTTTCTGTTCTGTATGTACCTTTACTCTTTGGAGTATTCATTTCTGTTCTGTATGTACCCTCGCTCTTTGGAGTCTTCTTTTCTGTTCTGTATGTACCTTTACTCTTTGGAGTCTTCATTTCTGTTCTGTATGTACCTTCACTCTTTGGGATCGTCATATCTGCTGTGTATGTACCTTAACTCTTTGGAGTCTTCATTTCTGTTCTGTATGTACCTTTGCTCTTTAGAGTCTTTTTTTCTGTTCTGTATGTACCTTTACTCTTTGGAGTCTTCATTTCTGTTCTGTATGTACCCTCGCTCTTTAGAGTCTTCTTTTCTGTTCTGTATGTACCTTTACTCTTTGGAGTATTCTTTTTCTGTTCTGTATGTACCTTCACTCTTTAGAGTCTTCTTTTCTGTTCTGTATGTACCTTTACTCTTTGGAGTATTCTTTTTCTGTTCTGTATGTACCTTCACTCTTTGGAGTCTTCATTTCTGTTCTGTATGTACCTTCACTCTTTGGAGTCTTCATTTCTGTTCTGTATGTACCTTCACTCTTTGGAGTCTTCTTTTCTGTTCTGTATGTACCTTTACTCTTTGGAGTCTTCATTTCTGTTCTGTACGTACCTTCACTCTTTAGGATCGTCATATCTGCTGTGTATGTACTTTAACTCTTTAGAGTCTTCAATTCTGTTCTGTATGTACCTTCACTCTTTAGGATCGTCATATCCGTTGCGTATGTACCTTTACTCTTTAGAGTCTTCATTTCTGTCCTGTATGTACCTTTACTCTTTAGGATCGTCATATCCGTTGCGATGTACCTTAACTCTTTAGAGTCTTCATTTCTGTCCTGTATGTACCTTTACTCTTTAGAATCGTCATATCCGTTGCGTATGTACCTTAACTCTTTAGAGTCTTCAATTCTGTTCTGTATGTACCTTCACTCTTTAGGATCGTCATATCCGTTGCGTATGTACCTTTACTCTTTAGAGTCTTCATTTCTGTCCTGTATGTACCTTTACTCTTTAGGATCGTCATATCCGTTGCGTATGTACCTTTACTCTTTAGAGTCTTCATTTCTGTCCTGTATGTACCTTTACTCTTTAGGATCGTCATATCCGTTGCAATGTACCTTAACTCTTTAGAGTCTTCATTTCTGTCCTGTATGTACCTTTACTCTTTAGAATCGTCATATCCGTTGCGTATGTACCTTTATTCTTTAGACTCTTCATTTCTGTTCTGTATGTACCTTTACTCTTTAGGATCGTCATTTCCGTTGCGTATGTACCTTAACTCTTTAGAGTCTTCATTTCTGTTCTGTATGTACCTTTACTCTTTAGAGTCTTCTTTTTTGTTCTGTATGTACCTGTACTCTTTAGGATTGTCATATCTGTTGTGTATGTACCTTAACTCTTTGGAGTCTTCATTTCTGTTCTGTATGTACCTTCGCTCTTTAGAGTCTACTTTTCTGTTCTGTATGTACCTTCGCTCTTTAGAGTCTACTTTTCTGTTCTGTATGTACCTTTACTCTTTGGAGTCTTCATTTCTGTTCTGTATGTACCCTCGCTCTTTAGAGTCTTCTTTTCTGTTCTGTATGTACCTTTACTCTTTGGAGTCTTCTTTTTCTGTTCTGTATGTACCTTTACTCTTTGGAGTCTTCTTTTTCTGTTCTGTATGTACCTTTACTCTTTGGAGTCTTCTTTTTCTGTTCTGTATGTACCTTTACTCTTTGGAGTATTCTTTTTCTGTTCTGTATGTACCTTTACTCTTTGGAGTCTTCTTTTCTGTTCTGTATGTACCTTCGCTCTTTAGGATCGTCATATCTGCTGTGTATGTACCTTAACTCTTTGGAGTCTTCATTTCTGTTCTGTATGTACCTTTGCTCTTTGGAGTCTTCTTTTCTGTTCTGTATGTACCTTTGCTCTTTGGAGTCTTCATTTCTGTTCTGTATGTACCTTCACTCTTTAGGATCGTCATATCTGCTGTGTATGTACTTTAACTCTTTAGAGTCTTCAATTCTGTTCTGTATGTACCTTCACTCTTTAGGATCGTCATATCCGTTGCGTATGTACCTTTACTCTTTAGAGTCTTCATTTCTGTCCTGTATGTACCTTTACTCTTTAGGATCGTCATATCCGTTGCGATGTACCTTAACTCTTTAGAGTCTTCATTTCTGTCCTGTATGTACCTTTACTCTTTAGAATCGTCATATCCGTTGCGTATGTACCTTAACTCTTTAGAGTCTTCAATTCTGTCCTGTATGTACCTTCACTCTTTAGGATCGTCATATCCGTTGCGTATGTACCTTTACTCTTTAGAGTCTTCATTTCTGTCCTGTATGTACCTTTACTCTTTAGGATCGTCATATCCGTTGCAATGTACCTTAACTCTTTAGAGTCTTCATTTCTGTCCTGTATGTACCTTTACTCTTTAGAATCGTCATATCCGTTGCGTATGTACCTTTATTCTTTAGACTCTTCATTTCTGTCCTGTATGTACCTTTACTCTTTAGGATAGTCATTTCCATTGCGTATGTACCTTAACTCTTTAGAGTCTTCATTTCTGTTCTGTATGTACCTTTACTCTTTAGAGTCTTCTTTTTTGTTCTGTATGTACCTGTACTCTTTAGGATTGTCATATCCGTTGCGTATGTACCTTTACTCTTTGGAGTCTTCATTTCTGTTTTGTATGTACCTTTACTCTTTAGGATCGTCATATCCGCTGTGTATGTACCTTTACTCTTTGGAGTCTTCATTTCTGTTTTGTATGTACCTTCACTCTTTAGGATCGTCATATCCGCTGTGTATGTATCTTAACTCTTTAGGGTCTTCATTTCTGTTCTGTATGTACCTTCACTCTTTTGGATCGTCATATCCGCTGTCTATGTACCTTTACTCTTTAGAGTCTTCATTTCTGTTCTGTATGTACCTTCACTCTTTAGGATCGTCATATCCGCTGTCTATGTACCTTTACTCTTTAGAGTCTTCATTTCTGTTGTGTATGTACCTAAACTTTTTAGAGTCTTCATGTGGGAACGAGAAAAATTGCTTGTTACCATCATTTTCTCCTTTTCCCACAATGTTTTCTAAAGTCTTCTTTATCAGGGTCATCAGAAGTAGGTAGTGTGTGGTAATGGGTTAAAGCGCATGTTAAACATATTTCGGTCATAAAACAACTAAACATATATATTTATCAGCGATTTAAAAACAAATTTCTACAAATTATCCAAATCTCTCTTGATTCTGCTTCCTGGGAACTACACCAGTACTTAACCCGGATATGTTGATCAATGAAAGATCCCAAACTTAAAAAACCCCGCTCCTGTGTCTTGAACTCCAGTCCCTTTGGTTATGTGGCAGACGCTCTATCTCTCAACCATGGACACTATCAATTAAGCTTTAGCCGATTCATTTTGTCGCTGTCAAAAGGGAAACATGGATTTTTTTTTAAATTTTAAACATGCTTATATTGTTTATGTACCTAAACGCTTTACAGTTTATACTGCTTTCTAGATACCTTAACACGTTGGAGTAGACTACATCATCACTACGTTCTCTGTCCTAACCACATACAAACAGACAAAGCAATCTTTATATGCTCTTTTATCGCAAAAAAACGCCAGACGGGCTGAAAAACGTAATTTCAAGTGTATTAACAGTCCTTTTCAGAAGAAGACGCCTGTCAATGAAATTGATAAATTAATCTACTTCCGAAAGGTCCCGGGCTTTAGCGCAATGATATTAAAGTTGGCATAAAGTAGTTCAATTTTAATAACTTGAATATTGGCATTTTCTTCTTAATTTGCAGATATCTAGGACGATATTTAAATTTTAATTTTGATCTGCAGATCTTCTATATGATACATATTTCTACATATGCCAGCGTTTCCATTTTGTCATACCGTACCCTCGCTCTTTAGAGTCTATACCGAGTCTATATCAAAACAGCGTACCCTCACTCTATAGAATATTAGTTCAACCTTCGCTAACACCTTCATATCAGCCATTCATTAAACGCTTATGGAAAAAATACGATTTTACCCGCATCTTTTCGAACGGCTCTATGCGACAGAATTTCCAATGACAACTAATAAAATGGGCATGGATCGTTAGATAAATGATTAACCTTTACAAAAAAACTGGTGTTAGTTAATATCCAACTCTTACCTTTGTGCAAATCTGTACTTTTCAACGTAAATAACCGTTGACCTACTTCACCAGAAATCAAAACATGGTGATCTTTTCAATGCGCATGTCTCGGCAGAAATCGCAGTATCTCTGACACGCTCCAGGACGGTTTAGTTGCGACTTTTGCTGTAAACAAACGCACCTTGATCGAACTTGACTGTATAGGGTTATGGAACCAGACTGTACAAAATTCAAATTCCGGTGAGTGCACATGCCTGACTAACGGAAGTCGCTGTGTTAGTTGTTTACAAATTACGCTGGATTTATTTACGATGAGAAAAAGGTAAATTCCCATTGATTTAATTGGTATTCTGCAGCATATTTTTAGTGCTCTTAAAGATAAATCATTTATCTAACGATCCATGCCCATTTCATTAGCTGTCATTGGAAATTTTGTCGCATTGAGCCGTTCGAAAAGATGCGGGTAAAATCGTATTTTTTCCATAAGTGTTTAATGAATGGCTGATATGAAGGTGTTAGCAAAGTAGTGGTGAAACGGTTTACCGATATACCGCGGTTTGTTCAAAGAAAAAACCGAAACCGGTACGACTTTTACCGTATTGGTATTTCTTCAATATGTCAACTTCTCGTAATTGCATTAGAAAGTCCGGTTTTCCCAAAAATTTGGTCAGAAATCGATTGTTTTTTAACAATCTGAAACATTTACGAAAGCGAAAGTTGTTTCTTTTTACTACAGTCGGTGTCACCGGTGTTAAGGTAAAATTATGACCGCCTCAAATTCGCCGCGGGTACGAACTCCAAATAACTGTCGACCGTATTACTGATTTTGGACCAACAGAGTTTGTTATTCATTTCCTAGAACTTTGCTCACACTTATTGCGCGTTTTTTCTCGGGGTAGATAAGCAGAAAAGTATTTGTGTTTAACAGAGTAAGTTAGTGCATTGCACTGTCTTCTCTGTTGAGCTCCCAAAGTTCGGTATAGTAGCCCTGACTGGTTTCTACATAAACAAGTGCGCCCTCTGAGCGAGTGTTCAGTATTGCTTGTGACTTTTTGTCAGCACAGAGGGCTTCTCTGGGTGCTGACAAGGTTGACATGCTAATATTTTTGAAAAAGAACATGACTTGAAATGTCACTGAGTCATTTACTTGTTTCTATGGATAATTCTTAATTTCTTTGTCATTTCAGTCTAGTCTGTGTTAAAGACTAGTCAATTGTTCTTGCATATGCAACCCTAACAGTGACTACAAGTGGTAAGATATGCTAAATGTCAGCATATAGAGCGTTTTGCAGTACGTATTGCAATACGGGTCAGCCGTATTGCAATATATTGCAATACTCTTTTTACCGTATTGTTTCACCCCTATAGCGAAGACCAGTCACAAAAATAGCATCGGAGCAGACACCTTCAGACTGAAGGTAGGGTCTTTTCGGCACGTCTTTTGGCAAGTTTTGCATGCCTTCAGTCACTTTAGTTACCATTGTGCTACATGTACCTTCAGAAGGGTGACAGATGTTTCGTTTACAAACGAGTTCGACAACAGAGACTCATAGAGTAAATCGATTGGATGTTTTGGTAACAAAGCAAATATATTGTGTGTACGTTCTGTGACTTTCTTAACACTTAATGTATGGCTTTGTTTTGTTCAAACCTTTTACTTTTAGAACTTTTACTCTTTTCACCCATTTATCCCAAGGTAGATAGGTTCAAACATTTTATTTTTTCAATTTCTACCCTTTTTCGCTCGATAAATAGGCAATCCACATGGTCGATACAAACAGCATGAAACGAGGTACATAACAAAAAATTATTTATGAAATATAGTGGAAATTACAAATTACGGATTAAATAACAAAGATTTGAACAAAATAAAGCCATGCGACATGTCATGATACATAACACTATCTAATTGCTTTGTTACTGAAACATCCATTCGATCTACTCTATAAGTCTATGTTACCGAACTCGTCTGTTACCGAAACATCCGTAAATCCTTCAGAAGTCAAATCTGAAGGTTTGCTCCGATGCTATTTTTGTTATGGGTCTCCACAAATCTTTAAAGCAACATTCATCAAAGGTATCTGGAATTAATATGATTTTACTCGCATCTTTTCAAACGGCTCTATCATGTCTATGTGACAAAATTTCCAATGACAGATAATAAAGTGGGTGTGGATCGTTAGATAAATGATAAAAATTAATCCTTACCAAAAAAAAAGATTTACGGATGTTGCGGTAACAGATGAGTTTGGTAACATAGACATGAAGAGGAAATCAATTGGATGTTTCGGTAACAAAGCAATTATATAGTATTTATGCATCGTTACATTCTTCACACCCAGTGATCATTTTTATCAGACCTTCATTATTTAAAACTTGAAATCCCAATTCCCACTATGTTTTATAAATAATACTTTTGTTATGTACCTCATTCCGTGCTGTATGTATTAAACATGTGGACTACACATCTATCGAGAGAAAAAGGATGGAAAGTGAAAAAATAAAACGTTTTAACCTATCTGTCAAGGGATAAAATGGTGAAAAGTGCAAAAGTAAAAGGTTTGAACAGAACAAAGCCATGCATTAGGTGTAAAGAACGTCGCAGAATATAAACACAATATAATTGCTTTGTTACCAAAACATCCAATCAATTTACTATTTGCTCTATACGTCTATGTTACTGAACTTGTCTGTTACCGAAATGTCTTTCACCAAAAAAAACTGATGTTAGTAAATGTCTAACTCTTGCCTTCATGCAAATCTGTACTTATCAACGTAAATACCCATTGACCAACTTCTCCAGAAATCAAAGCATGGTGATATCATCAATGTGCATGTCTCGGCAGAAATCGCAACATGTCTGACACACGTCAGTACGGTTCATTTGGGAATTCCCTGGAGGACAAAGGCACCTTGTATGGAAGTGGTTGTTACAGTTAGAAAAACGGACTGTACAAAATTTGAATTCCATTAATTGCGCATGTCTGTTTAAAGGAAGTCACCATTTAAGTTATTTACAGATTATACTGGATTTATTTATGTTGGGAAAAAAAGATAAATTTTCATTGATTTAATATAAATTAGGCCTTTTTTGCAGCACAGTTTGTGTGATGTTAAAGATTGATCCTTTGTCATTTATCCATGCCCATTTTATAGTTGTATTGGAAATTTTGTTGCATAGAGCCGTTTGAACGGTAAAATCCTATTAATTCCAGATACTTTTGATGAATGTTGCTCTGAGGGTATGCGGAGACTAGTAACAAAAATAGCTTCGGAGCAGACCTTCAGACTGAAGGTACCTATGTGCCACAGAGGAACTTATTCACCCTATCAGATATAAATACACACGTGTACAGATCTACAATGCATAGCAAAACAAACACCCTGGTTCATCTACTATGTTTTAGATTAGGGTGATTTACTGTAAACCAGGGACCAGCCAGTTTTGGTAACCAAAGCCTAAGCTTACAGTTTTGCTGTCACTTTTTGGAGCTCCCACCTTACACAGCCAGTTCCTTAACCACTGAGCTACACTGACTGCTTAATATCACCTCTGCATTTTTTCCTCAATTTAAAGCTCCACTGGCAGTACACCAGCGGGCTTATGTCATGGCCCAGCGTCCGTCTGTGCATCCATCAGTCTGTGTTTGCATTAACTATTATTTCAGACATCTTCTCTGAAACTACCCATCCACTTTTGATGAAACTTCACAGAAATGATCCTGCCATGGTCCTCTTCAGATTTCTTGAAAGAATTTGATTCCTTCAAAAACTCTGATTGCCATGGCCTGATGGCAACAAAACTGAAAAATTTTGAAAATCTTTGAAAATTTTCTTGTCAGAAATCATAAGGCCTAGGGCTACCAAATTTAGCATGTAGCTTTATCTAGTGGACCTCTACCAAGTTTCTTCAAATTATAACCCTGAGGTCAAAATTGGCCCGCCCTGTGGGGGGGGGGGGGTGGGGGAGTCACAACTTTTATATAGGGAGAACTTTAATATTCTTCCTCTACATAGCCATAGAGCCTAGAGCTACCAAATTTGGCATGTAGCTTTATCTAGTGGACTCTTTTACAAAGTCTCTTCAAATTATAGCCCTTGGGTCAAAATTAGCATGGCCCCGGGGGTCACAAGTTTTACATGGGCATATATAGGGGGAACTATAAAATTCTTCTTCTACCTAGCCATAGGGCCTAGGGCTACCAAATTTGGCATGTAGCTTTATCTGGTGGACCTTCACCAAGGGTGTCCAAATTATAGCCACGGGGTCAAAATTGGCCCAGCCCCAGGGGTTACAAGTTTTACATGGGTTTATATACGGAGAACTATAAAATTCCTCTTCTATGTAGCCATCAGGCCTAAGGCTACCAAATTTGGCATGAAGCTTTATGTAGTGGTTGTCTACCAAGGGTGTCCAAATTATAGCCCGGGGGTCAAAGTTGTCCCTGCCCTGGGGGGGGGGGTGTCACAAGTTTTACATGGGCTTATTTGGGAAAACTTTCAAAATCTTTCTCGCACCTAGCCATAAGGCCTAGGGCTACCAAAGTTTGCATGTTGTAGCTTTATCTAGTTGATGTCTACCAAGGATGCCCAAATTATAGCACTAGGGTCAAATTTGTCCCCGCCCCGGGTCACAATATTCTTACACTAAGCTTATGTAGGGAAACTTTCAAAATCTACTCATATGTAGCCATAAGGCCTAGGGCTACCAAATTTTGCATGTTTTAGCTTTATCTAGTGTGCCTCTACCAAGAAGACCCAAATTATAACTTTGGGGGTCAAGTTTGGCCCCACACCAGGGGTCACATGGGCTTTTATAATGAAAACTTGATAACTTTTCTTGTGACTAACCATGAGACCTAGAGCTAACCTGTGTCATGGGTCTCAAGGATCTTTTATTGAGCAAACTTTGAAAATGTTCTTGTTTATAACCACACATTCTAGACCTGTTTTATTTGGTATTGGGCTGTATCTTGTGGACCTCCACCAGGATTCAAGTAATTGTAGCTTTGTTGCCAATAAAGGCATTTCTCTGGGGTCATAAGTTTCTCGGATTTTATAGAAGAAAATTTTGTATGTCTTCTAGTTAAAAACCAATTGGCCTAGTACTGTAATGTTTGGCTTGTAGTGTTTTGACTTAGTAGCCAGTGGAGCGATACAGGGCCATCATGGCCCTCTTGTTTGTATCGACTTGATCCTTAAGATTTGAAGATCCTCATGGTCCATTAATAGATGACAAATTATTGTTCACATGTAGGCAATTAGTTTGAATGTTTAAAATTGATTGAAGTAAATTATGAAAACTCTGGGGCCTCCTGATACAAAATTGTGCTCTTTTTTACCAGCTGCCATTGGACTGACGGAAGAACAGAAGCAAATTCAATCTATGGCAACAGAGTTCGCAAAAAATGAGTTACATCCTCACATGGCTAAATGGGACCAGGAGGTAATTCAGTCCATTCTAAAAAAACTTGGTGAATCTGTGGAAACGTAAATCATCGGAAAAGTTTGGGATTTCAAGCTTTCTACTTTACATGCATCCTCAGATACCCCGGGGTCTCCCTATTTGCTATGCTACATCGACCCTGGGACAATTGACTAATAAAACTTTGAATCAGCCGCCGAAAATCGATACGAAACGTCATAGCGTACAGTCCACTCGCCCATCACAAAATGATGATGGAACCAATGAAAAGCCAGCATTCGGCCAGCGGTAAAGCGAGGGAAATTCAATTAATTGTCCCAGGGGTCGATGTAGCGTAGCAAATAGGGAGACCCCGGGGTATTCGAGGATGCTTTACATGGTTGGCAACTCAATCTTTGTCGTTGTGATCAATAAATTGCAGACTGGGACTCATTTGTTTCCAAAAAATATTTGTTCTGTCCTTTCTTTAGCACAGTCTATGAAAAATTGTTTTGTTGAAGTCAAGATTTTTAGTCTTTAAAATAACATTGGGAGTGGCTGTACATTGGAAGCTTTCAGATTTCAGAATTAGGATTTCAGAATTAGGGTTCCCTTAAGAAAGTCAAATGAAACCATGGAAAATGAGGAGGATAATAGTGCTGTAGATGGAAGGTTATCCAGAAACAGATAGCAAAAAAATAATGATTCTAAAACAAATAGCTAAGTTTTCATGGAGAAAGAGGCATTAAAGAAAACAATATAGAGTTGTACTAGTTTTTCTGAAATTCTACCCCCATTTTGAGCTTTTGTGATCGCCCAATGTCCGTCGTGCGTCGTGTGGTGTGCGTCGTCCGTCGTCCACAATTTCTTTAAACGTCTTCTCCTCCTAAACCACTGGGCCAATCTTGATGAAACTTGGCAGGAATGTTTCTTGGGTGAAGCTCTACCAAAGTTGTTCAAGAGATTGAATTCCACCCATAACGCTGGTTGCCATGGCAACCAAAAGGAAAAAAAATAGCAAAATCTTTGAAAATCTTCTTCTCTGAAACTAGAAAGCGTAGAGCTTTGATATTTGGTATGTAGCACCTCCTAGTGGACCTCTACCAAGATTGATCATATGGTGCCCCTGGGGTCAAAACTGGCCCTGCCCCGGGGGTCACAAGTTTGAAACATAGGAACAAAGAAGGAAAACTATAAAAATCTTCTTCTCTGAAACTAGATGGTGCAGAGCTTTGATATTTGGTATGTAGCATCTCATAGTGGACCTCTACCAAAATTGTTCATATGATGCCCCTGGGATCAAACCTGGCCTTGTCCCGGGGGTCACAAGTTTGAAACATAGGAACAAAAAAAGGAAAACTTTAAAAATCTTCTTCTCTGAAACTAAAAGGTGCAGAGCTCTGATATTTGATATGTAGCATCTCATAGTGGACCTCTACCAAAATTGTTCATATGATGCCCCTGGGATCAAACCTGGCCTTGTCCCGGGGGTCACAAGTTTGAAACATAGGAACAAAGATGGAAAACTTAAAAACTCTTCTTCTATGAAACTAGGAGGTGCAGAGCTTTGATGTTTGGCATGTAGGATCTCCTAGTGGACCTCTACCAAGATTGTCCATATTATGTCCCTGGGGTCAAAACTGGCTCCGCCCCGGGGGTCACAATTTTGAAACATAGAGACAAAGAAGGAAAACTTTAAAATTCTTCTTCTCTGAAACTAGAAGGTGCAGAGCTTTGATACTTGATATGTAGCATCTCCTAGTAGACCTCTACCAAGAGTGGCCATATGATGTCCCTAGGGTCAAAACTGGCCCGGCCCCGGGGGTCACAATTTTGAAACATAGGCACAAAAAAGGAAAACTTTAAAATTCTTCTTCTCTGAAACTAGAGGGTGCAGAGCTTTGATATTTGGTATGTAACATCTCCTAGTGGACCTCTACTAAGATTGTTCATATGATGCCCCTTGGGTCAAAACTGGTCCCGTCCCCGCGGTCACAAGTTTGAAACATAGGAACAAAGAAGGAAAACTTCAAAAATCTTCACTGAAACAAGAAGGAGTAGAGCAGGCAAAGCCTCGGGGGTCACAAGTTGGAAACATAGGAACAAAGAAGGAACATTTTTTAAAAATTTTTCTCTGAAACTAGAAGTCATAGAGCTTTGATATTTCATATGTAGCATCTTCTAGTGGACCTTTACCAAATAAGATACAATGATCCTAGGGTCCAAACTGGCCCCGCCCTGATGGTCACAAGTTTGAACATGGAACAAAGAAGGAAAACTTTTAAATTCCTCTGTTCTGAATGAAGATGGAAACTTCATAGTGTGTTCCTTATGATAGTCTGCCATGTCATTGAAAAAGGGGGCTTGGTGTAAATTTTCACTGTGGACCAATATCTCTTTCACTACAGGACAAAATGTAATTAAACTTCATCTTGTTAAGCGACAGACAATAGTTATTTGATTTTATTTCATGAAACGACATGTTATCAAAAAAGGGGACTAAATGTACATGTATAATTTCATTATGGACCAATTACAGTCAGTTTGCTCATCCATCCACCTTGACGGATATCTTCTAAAGTCCTTGGCATTTATGAAACTTCAAACATGTTTTCCTTAGGATAGTCTTTTGATACAATTTTCTTCTGTAAGATGTGTCACAGAAAAAGGGGTTACCTTTCACATACTGGACTTGTTGAGCCCCGATAGATCAGTTAGTAATGTTGTGAGCTGTTAGTCTAGGGTTCCCAGGTTGCGCTGGCTTGATTACTGTCTCCGCCAACATCCTTTGACGTTTGATCAAAAGTTACTGAGACAAGTCTCATTTGTGTCTGACCAATTAGGGAATGATGTTTTAATCTGTCATTCAACCACCATTTTGACCAGGAAATTAATGCCTGGCCTTCCAAGTTAATTCAATTCCATACCATACAATCCTGACTTTCAATGACCCTGAATAAGAAAGGTTGTGAAAGCATTTTCGGAAAAGAAGAAAATACTTTTTGCACAGTTACATACCCTGTCAGAATTATTTGGCCTTGAACTTTGATATTTGGTATTTATCTTCATTGTAGACGTTTAGTGCTTAGTACTCAGGTGAGCGATATAGGACCATCATGGTCCTCTTTTTTTTTCCTTTTAATCCCATTTTTCAATTGTTGGGAATACAGAAAACCCTAAAATAAGAATTTAAGTGGGAACACTGTGTGTAGAAATACTTTCAACATGGTCACATCTAAGTTCAGTTGTCTGGCAAACAATTAAATCTATATAAATAGACTAATTCAAATATTAAGCAATACAAGGGAGAAATACAGTTTTTAATTAGTTTTTGTTGTCTGAATATGGAAAAATTTTCCTAGTCATTGCAGGTAGTAAAGCATTTTACAAAACTCAGATGATAGCATTGATTGTACACATGATTAATCACAGCTATTTATAAGTACTTATTTCTACATTTGCATGCCTTTTAAACCTTAATATTGAAGAATATAGATTTTAGCTCTACTGGCTTTCAGCCAGCAGAGCTTATGTCATAGCGTGGTTTCCGTCGTCCGTCTGTCTGTACGTCCGTCCGTCTTTTTCTTGTTTATGCAATGAAGTCTACATTTGTTGTTCGATTTTCGTGAAACTTGCACAGTTTGTGTATCTCATCAATAGCTTTAACCCTATTGATTTTGAGAAAAATCCAACAAATAATATGGGAAAAGTAGCCATTTCAAGTTGAAAATTTCAAATTCTTGTTTACCCGATAAAGTCTGCATTTGTTTCCTGATTTTCGTGAAACTTGCACAGTTTGTTTATCTCATCAATAGCTTCAACCCTATTGATTTTGAAAAAAATCTAACAAACAGTATGGGAAAAGTAGCCATTTCAAGTTGAAAATTTCAATTTCTTGTTTATGCGATAACTAAAGTCTGCATTCGTTGCCAGATTTTCATGAAAATCACACAGTTTGTTTATCTTATCAGTAGCTTCAACACTATTGATTTTGAAAAAAAAACAAACAAACAGTATGGGAAAAGTAGCCATTTCAAGTTGAAAATTTCAAATTCTTGTTTACGGGATAAAATGTGCATTTGTAATTAGATTTTTGTGAAATTTGCACAGTTTGTTTATCTCACCAATAGGTTCAACCCTATCTATTTTGAAATAAATCCAACAAACAGTATGGGAAAAGAAACCATTTCAAGTTGAAAATTACCAATTCTTGTTTTCGTGACAAAAGTATGCATTTCTTGTCAGATTTTCATGAAAAAGCAAAATTGAATTCTCTGCCAGTAGAGCATATTCAGGCCCTTCAGGGCCTCCTAGTTATAAGTATACACATCTTGCAAAAATGAGAAAATGTTGTTGACTATAATTTCTTCTTTTCTCTCATTGCTCTCTGTCTTTTAACCCTTTAACAAACAACATAATGTTACACTTCCTCAAGTTAAAAGATTTTGCAGACAACAAAATGATTTGCATTCAGAAAGAGAAATTGACCTTTGTAAGGGTAGGAATATTTTGGCTACCTCAATTTTCTCCTTATTAAGACCTTCATAGGGTGGTCAAAACTCTCGTTTTATGTGGCTAAGGCTTAAAGTAGGATACTCCTAAAAAAAACAGCTACATTGTATTTCCACTATACTATTATCTGGAAAAATTTGCTATCACTGAAAACGGATGTTATTGTACTACTTTTACCAAGCTACTTTTTTCCTTTTTTACTCCTAAGAGTTATCATTTATCAATCTAAAATCACTTTAAGTTTATTCTCATTATAAAGGGAGATATTAACCCTTTGGCTGCTCATCGACTTATTGACCTTTTGCGGACAGCGTAGATCAAGATCAGACTGCACAGAAGGTGCAGTCTGATCTTGGATCTATGCTGTCCAATCTGGAGATATCTTTTCCCTTTTCAGGAAAGTAACAAAAGTATCAACAAAATATTCAAGATAGACACCAAAGGAATTTCTGGTCGGTTAAATGTGTGCAAAAGTATTATGTCAGTATAAATCTTTATTTATCAGCTAACAAAAATTTTATTCCACATTGCACTAGGAGTGTTAGAGGGGTCTACTTTAACTCCTTACCAACTGACAAAATTTTCGACTGGTCCAACTTGAAAGCACTCTGCAGATGACAAAATAAACATAACTCAAAAATTGAAATTTGTTTCCAGCAGGGTAGATAACATCGTGGAAAAAAGAGAAGATACTGGTTACCAGCAATGTTTTCAAAAAGGTTTCTACATGTATCTCAGGGTGGTTAAAACCAAGGATTGTTTGATAAAGGGTTAAAAGGCAAATTCAAGATAATATAGCTTATCAGCTTATCCATGATGTATTGTTATTTTCTAACTTAAAATTTGGGCAGGAAGAATTTCCAGTAGATGTAATGAGGAAAGGTGCAGAACTTGGATTTGGTGCAGTCTATTGCAAAGAGGAGTTTGGAGGTACTGGTTTATCCAGATTGGATTCTTCGATTATATTTGAGGCATTGGCAGCTGGATGTGTCAGCACCACAGCTTATATAAGTATTCACAAGTTAGTTAGCTTATTTAGCACATTATTTTCCTTTAACCTTTTACCCCATAAGGCATTTCTATGGTATCTCTAATTGACCCTAAATACTAGTACCAGCAAGGATGAAACTGTTTCTTATGCGTATATAACACCTTCTGATAGCATAGAAAATATTGTGGCAAAAGGTGAAATTGCTCGTCACGACCTTTTGTCACAATGTTTTTCAAAGGCTCCTACAAGCAATGCGTAGAAATGAGTATCTATGGAGTAAAGGTTTAACTCATTACCAAACAACAATATTTTAGGCGTGTCCAAATCGAAATCATTTGCAGACGACAAAATAAAAGTGAATGAAAATTTGATTTTTTTATTGTCAAGGATAGAAAACATTGTGGGAAAGGGAGAAAATGTTGGTTACCAGCATTTTCTCCTTTTCCCACAATGTTTACTAAAGGCTTCTTTCTCATGGGCATCAAAAGTAGGGATTGTGTGGTAATGGGTTAATTCTGTTGACAAATGATGAAATTCTAGTTCTACCATAGTACATAGGATTGTTAAGTGTAGGGCCAAACATTTGGGAAAAGGCTTTTGAGAACGTTATGGGAAGAGCAGAAATGGCTGATAACTTGTACTTCCTCTGATTTCACAATGTTTTCAACTTTTTCCAAGGGAAATCTCATATGTTTAACCATATCTCATTTGTCATCTGCAAATTTTGTTGCGTGGTAAAGATTCAAACTAAACCAGCACTGCTCAGTAGTCATGCTTCGGCAGCTTAACCCTTTGCCAAACGACAATATTTTAGGCTTGTCCAAATCAAAAGCATTTGCAGATGACAAAAGTGACTGAAAATTTGAAATTCGTTTTGTGAAGAGTAGAAAACATTGTGGGAAAAGGAGAAAATGCTGGTTACCAGCATTTTCTCTTTTTCTCACAATGTTTTCTAAAGGTTTCTGTCTCGGGGTCATCAAAAGTAGGGATTGTGTGGTAATGGGTTAACTTAACTCTGTATCACACAACAAAAGTTAAAACTTGTCCAAACTGAAAGCATTTAAAGATGACAATTTTAATATGGTTCAAGTGATGGAAATTGTCTCTGATAGGGTAGAAGCATTGTGGGCAAAGGAGAAAATGCTGGATACAAACATTTTCTCCACTTTCCACAATGTTTGCAAAAGGCTTCTCTGTCAGGATCGTTAAAACTCGGGTTTATATGGTAAAGGGTTAATTGTTTCATAACCTTGTACATCATATTTGCATCTAACCTCTTTGAAATTATGGTATCATGCTAAGCTACATAAATGTTTTTCTCACTCATCAAAATCTTATTAAACCCATCTAAACTGAAAGCATTTGTACAGAACTTAAATAATTTTTATGCGCAAAATATTATTTCTTTCTTAAGTATGGTATAAAACATAGAGGATAAAAGAGAAAATGCTAGATATCAGCATTTTCTGCTTTTCCGACAATGTTTTCTGCCCTTCCTGAAACAAATTTCATTTTTTTAGTTATGTTTATTTTGTCGTCTGTAAGTGCTTTCAATTTGGACCAGTTTGAAATTTTGTCATTTGGTAAAGAGTCAAACTGAGGAATACGGTTAACCCTTTACCACACAAGCAAAATTTAGTCTTGTCCAATTTGTAAGTAGTTGCAGAAGACAATTTACATGGGGCTCAAATAATGGTATCAGGGAATTCTTTCACACTATACATATTTCTTGGAATGAACCTCTTATTGGATTTTGATTTGAGAAAATTATGTAATTTGAAAAAAAAAAAGTTTTATGATGGACATTTATATAGAAAAAAAAAAGTAAGTGAATGAAAGAAAATACATAGTGCTTTTGTCAAATTGATTATGAATATGTTATGGATAAAAGTTTAACCCTTTACCAAACAATTCCTGGATTTTACGACCCTGAGTCAGAAGGCTTTTGAAGACATTGTGGAAAAAGGAGAAAATGCTGGTAACTAGTTTTCTACCCAGCATGAAACAAATCTCACATTTTGAGTTATGTTTATTTTGTCATCTGCAAGGGCTTTCAATTTGGACCAGTCTAAAATTTTGTCATTAGGTAAAGAATTAACTCTTAACCACATGAGAAATGTTAGGCTTGACCGATTTGAAAGCACTTGCAGACGACAAAATAAAGGTGACTGAAAAATTAAAATTTGGTTTGGGAAGGGTAGAAAACCCAGTGGAAAAAGGAGAAAAGGAGCTTATATAAGTATTCACAAGTTAGTAAGCTTATTTAGCACATTATTATCCTTTAACTCATTATCAAACTACAATATTTTAGGCGTGTCCAAATCGAAATCATTTGCAGACAACAAAATAAAAGTGAATAAAAATTTGATTTTTTTTTGTCAAAGGTAGAAAACATTGTGGGAAAAGGAGAAAATGCTGGTCACCACCATTTTCTCCTTTTCCCATAGTGTTTTCAAAAGGCTTCTTTCTCAGGGTCGTTAAACGTCGGGATTTCGTGGTAGAGAGTTAAGCAAGATACCTGCAGAAATATTGCTTGGTCCATAAACATTTGTGTATTTCTGCTTTCTGTTAGGTTTTGAAAATAAACTTAGCAGAAAATTACAACTTCACACAAATTCCACTCTTTTGAACAGTATGTGTGCCTGGATGATAGATGAATTTGGGAATGATGATCTCAGAGCCAAGTGGATTCCTCAGCTTGCAAGTATGGACAAATTTGCATCATACTGCCTGACTGAACCTGGTATGTGAAAATGAACTTCATTGAAATAAAATATGGATTTTTCACCCTGCAAACTTGATCAAAATACGCCTATAAGGCATTTGAAGTCTGATCTTGGGTCAAAAATTGCCAATATTTTGTGAGGTACCAAGTTATATGTAGCTTTGAAAGTAAGTCTTATTTTTTGTTGCCTTGTCACCCTGGATGAAAATAAGGCTTCACTTCTATTTTTCTCCTTTTTCCAAAATATTTTTTAAAGTGTTTTTTTTTTGTAAAAGTCTGTAAAATTAGAATGTTTTGTTAAAGGCTAAGATTTCTAGCTCACCTGAGCACAAAGTGCTCAAGGTAAGTTTATGGGATCTTGCTGCGTCTGGCGTCAACTTTTACTTTGTGTATGCTCTAGGGGCCACATTTTCAGTCTGATACTTATGAAACTTGGTCAGATTACTTGTCTTGATAAAATCTCGGACGATCAGAAAATGGGTCATGTCGGGTTAAAAACTAGTTCACCAGGTGAAATCCTAGAAAGAATTTGTGTCCATTCTAGAAGCCATGTTTTCAGTTCAGTACTCCTATAAGTTGGTCAGAATGTTTGTCTTGATTTCTCACATGAGTTAAAAAATGAGCCTAGAGGCCACATTTTCTGTCCAATACTTATCAAAGGTGGTCAGAATCTTTGTTTTGATAATATCTAGAATGGGAAATTGAGCTGTGTTTGGCTAGAAAGTAGGTCCTTGTGTTCAAGAAAAGGTTTGTGTACAAGCTAGAGGCCAAATTTTCAGTACTTTGTAGAATTGGTTGTCATAATATCCAAAGAGATTGAAAATGGGTCATATTTAGTCAGAAGACTCAGGTGAGCAACATCAGGGCCACCATGCCCCTCTTGTTACAGAAAAGTGGGGGTCACTGATAACATGGGTTGGTGAGCAGGTGTTATTTAGGTGCCATTTTAACTCTTTCCTTCATAATGCAGAGGTTTTTATCAATCCTGATGAAGGAGGCATTTGAAAGCATTGTGGGGAAAAAGGGAAGAATTCTAGTAACCTCCATTTCCTTGGTTTCCCAGAGTGTCTTCTACCACATCAAAAAACCGAAGTCATCTCTGGAGCTAGAATCAATTTCTTGTCTGCAAATACTTTCAATGTGGTTGTGTCCAAAGTTGTCATTTTGTGAACAGTATATTTTCTTTTATCTTCTTTTTAGATTATGGTAGTGACGCTGCAAATCTGAAATTGTCAGCCAAAAGAGATGGGGATTATTTTATGTTAAATGGTTCAAAGGTATATAGCTTTTCTTTTTTACATCATTTGTGTTTTATTTTCTTCTCAATTGTTTTTTCACACATGTATACGACCCTTTACCCTTTACCTAACTTCCAGTTTGTCCACAATGATTTCTGTCCTCTAGTTTGCATTTAAGATGCCATCTGCAAATGCTCCAGATACGGACAGGTCTTAAATTTGTCTTTTTTAGAGTCAATTCCTTTTTCTGCAGTATTTTATCATTTACCTTACAATCTTCGGATTCTCTGTCTGAGAATGCTTTTGAAAAAATAATGAGAAAAAGGTGAAAATGCTGGAGCCAACATATTTTTCCTTTTCCCTTTATAATTATATTCCATCCTGTCAGAAAACTTACATCATTTGAACCATCATCAGATTTGTCACATGCAGATTGTTTGGTATTTTTAGAGGAGTAAAAAGTTTATTGTTTGTTAACCCTTCACCCCATATGGCATTTCTATGGTGTCTCCAGTTGACCCTAAATAACAGCAAAGATGAAGCCGTATATTATGTGTATATGACAACTTTTGATACCATAGAAAACATTGTGACAAAAGGTGAAATTGCTCGTCATGAGCAATTTCACCTTTTGCCACAATTTTTTCCAAAGGCTCCTACAAGCAATGCGTAGAAATGAGTATCTATGGAGTAAAGGGTTAAAGGGTTAAGATATATCATACTTGCCAGTACAGCTATCTATAAAGTTACTGTGTACTTGTGTGGAACTTAGAACATGTAGTCTATTAAAGCCACAGGTTACTTTTCCCATATAAAGAGTCTAAACTACGTACACCAGGGAGTGAGAAATGTACCCTGTTGAAATACCTTTCATCAGCTTTTGGAAAGAACTTAGCAAGAATTAAGTTTTGCTACTTTCTTAGTTAGTTAAAAGTGAAACAGCATGCCATTTCTGAATTGCAAAAGTTTGATGTTTTTGCTGCTTTGGTTAATTAACTCTTTACCACCCAGTCCCGACTTTCAACGATCCTGAAAAAGAAGCCTATAGAAAATATTGTGGGAAATGGAGAAAATGTTGGCAACCAGCATTTTCTCCTTTTCCCATAATATTTACTACCCTTTCAAAGTCAGAAATTATCATATTAACAAGATTTAATTTGTTGTCTGCAGATGCTTTGAATTCAGTCCAGTCTAAAAATTTGGTATTGGGTAAAGAGTTAACCCTTTATCCCTTAAGGCATTTCTATGGCATCTCAAATTGACCCTAAATAACAGCAACGATGAAACCATTTCTTATGTGTATATGACACCTTTTGATCATGATAGCATAGAAAACATTGTGACAAAAGGTGAAATTGCTCGTCATGAGCAATTTCACCTTTTGCCACAATGTTTTCCAAAGACTCCTACAAGCAATACATAGAAATGAGTATCTATGTAGTAAAGGGTTAAGACTTTTTTTTGGCCTCCTATTTGTCAGACAGAAAATTCAGTATGTGTATTTATGTAATCAATATATAAGAAAAAATTGAAACCTGAAATGTTTACCAAGTGAAAAAAATAGAACTAGAGCCCAATGGTTAAATTGAAATGCTGTCAGTACAATAGCACATATTTTGTAAGCTTGTAAATAGTCTGTTGTGGCCTGCAACATGCAGAAAAGGGCATTTGGACATTTGCCTAAAGAGTTGTCTTGGATCAGTCCGCGCAGTCCGTGCAAGCTAGTCTGAAATGACACTTCATCTTTTTATGTAATTTTCAGTGGTGTGCATGTCTGTTGTAGCGCAAAATCTAATATACATTGTAGTTGTAAATTGCCATTTTGGATTAGCCTGCATGGACTGCACAGGCTGATCCGAGATGGCACTTTATGCAAATTTCTGAATGCACTTTTTCGTGTGTTGCAAGCTATATAATCATTTACTTTCAGATGTTTATCAGTGGTGGTGGGGACACAGATGTTTATGTTGTGATGTGTAGGACAGGTGACTTGGGTCCTAAAGGAATAACATGTCTTCTTGTAGAAAAGGGATCTCCAGGGCTCTCCTTTGGAAAGAAAGAGAAAAAGGTAGCTTGCCTTTCTTGTTCCAGTGTTTATAGCCAGGGTGGGGAGGGCTAGTAAATTGGGTCTAAATGACCAAAGTCGTCTATGCGCCATAAAACAACAGTAAATTTGGGCACTTGTTCTTGGTACTTACAGCAGACACAAACCAGTTGAGACTCGCTTTGGCAAAAGGGGACTTAATTCATCTCCATACTGGCCTACATCATCACATAATTATGGATTCATAGGAACCACTTTTTTCAATTTCTGACATAATCATGAGGTAGATGGGTTCTTTGACAAACAGAATATTGACCAATTGTGAAAAGTTTCAGCCAAGGTCGGCCTGCACAGACTGTAAATGTAGACTGTATACATTTATGGCACTTGCTTCTACTGTAAAACATAGCCCTTCACCAAACAATCGCAAGTTTTTACAATACTTTGGGAGAAATTTTGAAAAACGGCTGATAAAAGAAGAAAATAGCATTAACTAGTGTTTTACTATTTACCAGAACATTTCTATTTGCCCATTGTTACGAGACAAGAGTAACAGGAAAGAAAACCAGCAACATTTATCAATATTTATTAATGAACAAAGACAAAAGAGTACAAGAGGAATTAAGTTTGAATGAAATTTTGTCAATTCTAATCTTAGAATGTTGAAATAAAAAGGTCCCTCAGAATTGAGAATAATGTTTAGACTACAAAAGAATGAAATTTCTTGTTCTTTTAAAAACCTAAATTAACAATAGTTTCAAATTGCAAGTAGATATGGGCAACCTGTATCAAAATTAAGATTATTCCAACTTACTGATGTATATCCCAAGTTAAATCCAACATTATTCACTAATTGTATATCCTTCGAGCTACAAGTCTAACTCCAAAATCGGAAATCACCAAGTAAGTCACTCCTATTTATATCAGCTTGGAAAATTCAAGATTAGTCTAAAACTCTAGATTAGTCTTTTCCAGAAAGCTGACATCACTGATTAGTAAATAGCCTGATTCTGAAAATAGCCACAATGGAAAAACAAATACAAGTGCTTCATGATTCTAGATTACTCTGAAAATAGGTCACTGAGTATCATAATTATCTACATAACACCGTCAAAGACTAGCCATATTATGGGATCACCCATGGAATGCAGGAGTTCGGGCAGGCGGATGTTCTGGTGGGCTAGCGGGCAGCATCCAGTTCTTTGTCCGGAGCATAACTTTGTCATCTCCAGTTCTATTGACTTGAAACATGGCATTTGTGTTTTGTTGTAATAATACAGAGTGCAGTGTGAAGGAACCATGGTTCTTCCTTGTGCTGTCTTTGAATTATATCCCTTTGATCATTTTTGCAGCATTTTGTGCTTGTTTGGAATATACATGTATCTAGTCTGAACATCTTCAAATTTGGTATGCATGATTTTTAAAAAAAAAAAAAAACACAGAGTACAGTGCACTAGATCCGTAGCACTTCCTAGCAAGAATTTTTAGTTATTTGCCCTTTGATCTTCATTTTTATAGCATGTTTGTTTTTATGGCATGTTTGTTGCAATATTACAGAGTACAGTGCACAAGAACAATGACTCTACCTAGTTCAGATTTTGAGTAATTCCACTTTGATCCTCATTTTTACAGTATTTCTTGCTTGTCCATAACGAAACTTTGTCACCGCAAATCAAATTGACTTGAGACTTGGTAAACATGTTTGTTGCATTACCTGCCCTTTACAATTATTATACCCCCTTGATAAGTGCCAGTGGGATGGGCACATCTTGTGACAATTTTCTGCTCGTGTTACCTTTTGAAAAACAAATAGGATCACATTAACTTTATTCAAATTGTCATCAGATTCTGTAAATGCTATCAAAATCGTTAATTTTAAACATTTGTCAGCTAGTAGAGTTAACTGTTTACCACATTGTCCTGATCTTTAGCAACCTTTCCTTAGAAAGATAGCTTTGAGAACATTGTGGAAAAAGGAGATAACACTGGTAACCAGCACTTTTTCCACAATGTTTTCTACCCCTCCCCAAACACATTTTGATTTTTTAAGGCAAATTGTTTTCTATGTCTGCAAACTCTTTCAAATTGGACAAGTCTAAAATATTGTTTGGTAAAAAGTTAAAAAGCAACAGAACAAATATAATTTCCTCATTTTCTCAGATGGGATGGAATTCTCAGCCAACAAGAGCTGTAATATTTGAGGACTGCCAGGTACCAGCTTCCAACGTTGTCGGTGAATTAGGGGATGGATTTAAAATAGCTATGAGAGGTTTGAATGGTGGAAGAACAAATATAGGTAATCATCTTTTCTCTGCAGGAAAAATGCTAACCCCAAATGGTGCTCAAGACAGGTGCTTTCTTAGCACAGATATATTACAGACACTTGGAGTATTGTGGGTTGAAGGGTTTAAACCTTTACAAACTAATCGTTTGTCTTAACTCTTTACCAAACAACAAAATTTTAGACCTGTCCAAATTGAAAGCATTTGCAGATGACAAAATAAATGTGGTTGAAAAAGTGAAATTTGTTTTTGGAAGGGTAGAAAACATTGTGGAAAATGGAGAAAATGCTGATCTCCAGCATTTTCTCCTTTTCCCACAATGTTTTCAAGAGGCTTCTTGCATAGAGTCGTTAAAAGTCAGGATTGTGTGGTAAAGGGTTAGTGACCCTGAGAAATTTTCTTCACCTTCCACAATATTTTCTTCCCTTTCAAAGGGAAAAAGTCCATCCTTTGAGCTACATTTAATTTGTCATCTGCAACTGCTTTGTTGTCTGCAAATCCCTTGATTTTGGTGGTACCTAAAATTTTGTTATTGGCATAAAAGTTAACCCTTCTTTTATCCTCACTTGTGCCTATGTGTGTGAGTAATCATTATGATTTTGTAAAAGTTTGTAAAAGATCAGGCACTTTAAGAAAAGAGCTACAAACTCCAAAGAGAGCAACAGATACTTAGACAGCCCAGTAGATTGAAATATGTCGTACTCTCAAAAATATTATAACACCTGGAGACAACTTTCCTTAACTTGTAGCAGAATCCTCCCCATCCCATTGGAAAAAAAAATCATATTTGTGAAAGGATATAAGATTCTAAGTGATGAGCAGCTTGTTCTTTTACCACTTGTTCTCTTATTTTCATCTTGATTGACACAAAATGATTTCATTCATGGGCTACATGTTTGGTTATTTTCTGAAAATCCTAAGTTAACCCTGTACTACACAATCATCAAAAAGACAAATACCTTACCACTGTTAACCCATTTCCACACAATCCCTACTTTTGACGCCCCTGAGAAAGAGGCCTTTTGAAAACACTGTGGGAAAAGGAGAAAATGCTGGTAACCAGCATTTTCTCCTTTTCCCACATTGTTTTCTACCCTTCCCAGAACAAATTTCAATTTTTCAGTCACCTTTATTTTGTCGTTTGCAAATGCTTTCAATTTGGACCAGTCTAAAATTTTCTTGTGTGGTAAAGAGTTAAGACACATTATATTTGTCGCTTGCTGACGGTTAATTTGGATTAGTCCAAATTTTGTTATCATGATAAGATTAACAGGTTACCAAACAATCCCAACTTTTAACGATCCTGAGAAAGAAGCCTTTTGAAAACTTTGTTGGAGGAGGAGAAAATGCTGGTAACCAGCATTTTCTCCTTTCCCCACAATGTTTTCTACCATTCCAAAGTCAGAATTCAATTTTGATTCACATTTATTTTGTTGTCTGCAAATGCTTTCAATTTGGACCAATCCAAAGTTTTGTCATTTGGTAAAGAGTGAATTCAAGTTTGCACTGAGCCCTGGTAGCTCAGTCGGTAGGATGTAGGACTTGAGAACACAGGGTCCAGGGTTCGATCCTTGGCTATGACCCTTGACTCGGCCAATTTCTTCCCAAGGAATGAAGATTGTCACTGCAACAGGATTCATTCCTCTCTCACCGCCACCATTGTTTCGACAATGATTCTTTGGGAAAGCGGCCAATGGCTTGGAAAGAAAATTGTCAGGAGTACGGGTGAAAGAGACTCCAGGAAAGCATAGATAGGTGCACTGGGTGCTGCAATAAAATTGAAATAATGTTGAAATGGCATTAAACACCATACAATCAATCAGTCAAATTTGCAGCTGTGATAAGCTTATCACAATGTCTTATGCATCTGAGTCACACCCTGGCAAAAGGGGGTTTAATTCTTTACCAGATTACAAAATTTTAGCCCTTTTCAAATTGAAAGCATTTGTAGAAGATAATTTCAGTATGGCTCAAATGGTATAACTGTTTAGTGATAGGATAGAAAACAGGATAGAAAACATTGTGGGAAGAAGAGAAAATGCTGGTTTCCAGCATTTTCTCCTTTTTGCACAATGTTTTCAAAAGGCATGTTTAGCTTTTCAATTTGGATAGGTCTAAAATTTTGCCATGTGGTAAAAGGTTAAGACTCGACAAATTTGAAAGCTGATGCATAATACTATGCCAGCCATTAGAAAATTATGGATCCATAATAACCACTTTCTTTATAATTGACTTAATCCTGAGATAGACTGGTCCTTATACATACAGAAAACCAACCAGTAGAGAAAGTTTTGACCCAGGTGAGCTCATGCAGACTGCGCAGGTTAACCTGCGTTGATACTTTTTGCGAGTGCATGAAGCCCCCTTTTCACTGAGCATGGCACTCTGATCTTGTCTTGGCAGAGAGGGAAACGGAGACTCACAAAGAAAAATGTCAAAGTGGTCTTTAACATTATGAGTTTTTGTTTATAATATGATAATCTTTTACAGCATCATGTTCCTTAGGGGCAGCACAGTCCAGTGTAGAATTAAGTCGAGATTATCTCAAAGTCAGAAAACAGTTTGGACACACATTAGAGAATTTTCAGGTGAATCCTTCTATTGTTTGTTTTCTTATGTGTGTATTGTTTTTTTTTTCAGTGAAATAAAACATGTCAAATTGAAATGATAAAGTCCTATTTGATGATCAACTTAAAGTCCTATAAGGTACCAAAGGTAAACAATGTAGGGGTGAAAAATGTGAGCTAATTTAATTCATGGTTGTGTGGCAAGAGTTAACCCTTTAGTACAGGGTCCAAACTTATAACAACTCTGAGAAAGAAAGCTGACAATAGCAAAGTTATTTTCAAAGTTATAGAAGAAACCAGACAGAAGATTTTGTGTTATATCTATTGAATTGGCAGGTTTACTTACCACATTAGATCAGTGAGATCTAGTACAATAATGTGGTAATTACCTAGATTTTTTATCCATATCTTGGGGCCTTTTTAGCTCACCTGAGCACAACGTGCTCAAGGGGAGCTTTTAGGATCACCCGGTGTCCGTCGTCCGTCGTGCTTTGTCTGTCGTGCGTCGTCAACAATTCTTTAAACATCAACTCCTCCTAAACCGCTGGGTGGATTTGGACCAAACTTGGCAGGAATGTTCCTTGTGAGGTCCTCTTTAAAAATTATTCACAGAATTTGATTCCATCAAAAACTCTGGTTGCCATGGCAACCAAATGGAATTTTTTACCAAATTTTTTAAAAATCTTCTCCTCTGAAACCGCTGGTTGGATTTTGTAATAATTTCACAGATATGTTCCTTGGGTGACCCTTTTCAAAAACTGTTCGTGAAATTTTGATCCGTCAAAAAATGTGGCTCTGGTGAATGGGGGCTACTTGCACTATACAGAAATGAAGGAATTCTTTGAAAATCTTCTCCTCTGAAACCGCTGGTCGCATTTTAAAATAATTTCACAGATATGTTCCTTGGGTGACCCTTTTCAAAAATTGTTTGTGAAATTTTGATCCGTCAAAAAATGTGGCTCTGGTGAATGGGGGCTACTTGCACTATACAGAAATGAAGGAATTTTTTAGAAATCTTCTCCTCTGAAACCGCTGGTCGGATTTTGAAATAATTTCACAGATATGTTCCTTTGGTGACCCTTTTCAAAAATTGTCTGTGAAATTTTGATCCGTCAAAAAATGTGGCTCTGGTGAATGGGGGCTACTTGCACTATACAGAAATGAAGGAATTCTTAAAAAATCTTCTTCTCTGAAACCGCTGGCCAGATTTTGAAATAATTTCACAGAGTTGCTCCTTGGGTGACGCTTTTCAAAAAGTGTTTGCGAAATTTTGATTGGTCAAGGAACATGGCTCTGGTGAATGGGGGGCTTCTTGCACTATACAGAAATGAAGAAATTCTTAAAAATTCTTTTCCTCTGAAACAGCTGGTAAGATTTTGAAATAATTTCACAGACTTGTTCCTTTGGTGACTCTTTTTCAAAAATTGTTAGCGAAATTTTGATTGGTCAAGAAACATGGCTCTGGTGAATGGGGGCTACTTGCACTATACAGAAATGAAGAAATTCTTGAAAATTCTTCTTCTCTGAAATGGCTGGACAGATTTTGAAATAATTTCACAGAGATGTTCCTTGGGTGAACCTTTTCTAAAGTTCTTCGCGAAATTTTGATTGGCCAAGAAATATGGCTCTGGTGAATGGGGGCTACTTGCACTATATGGAAATGAAGAAATTCTTGAAAATTCTTCTTCTCTGAAACCCGTTGTCAGATTTTAAAATAATCTGACAGAGATGTTCTTTGGGTGACCCTTTCAAAAGCTGTACATATAATTTTGATCCGTCAAGAAACATGGCTCTTGTGAATGGGGGCTACTTGCACTATACGGACATGATGAAATTCTTGAAAATTCTTCTTCTCTGAAACCCCTGGTCAGATTTTAAAAGAAATTTTCCAAAATGTTCCTTGGGTGACCCTTTTCAAAACTTGTTCGTAAATTTTGATCCATCAAGAAACATGGCTCTCGTGGATGGGGACTACTTGCTCTTATACAGAAATGAAGAATTCTTGAAAATTCTTCTTTTTGATACTGATGGTCAGATCTCGAAATGACTTTTACAGGTGACCTTTTGAAAATTGCTTGGCAAAATTATAAATTTGGTTCCAATGTTTCAATTCTCCCCCCCCCCAGGTGAGCAATCCAGGGCCATCTTGGCCCTCTTGTTTAGATTTTTTGTGTAACACTGATAAATACAACAAAAAATGCCTTTCCCTACAAGCACTAAGAAACAGGAAATGTAGTTAAGGTGCCAATTTTGCTTTTGAAAACCTGGTTAGTAGCTCTTCAATTAGTTTCTTTATTTTTAGCTCACCCGAGCACAAAGTGCTAAGGTGAGGTTTTGTGATGGGTCATTGTCTGGCATCCATCAGTCCCTCTGTCCGTCTGTTAATAGTTCCTTTAAACATCTTCTTCTCCTAAACCACAGGGCCAATCATCTTGAAACTTGGCAGTCATGTTCCTTGGGTGATGCTCTACCAAAGTTGTTTTAAGAATTGAATTAGTGCATTAACTCTGGTTACCATGGCAACAAAGAAGGAAAATTTTACCTCTTTAAAAATCTTCTGTCTGAAACCAGAAAGCGCATAGCTTTGATATTTTGTATGTAGTATCTCTCAGTAGTCCTCTACCAAATTTGTTCATATGATGCCCCTGGGATCAAAACTGGCACCGCCCTGGGGGTCACAAGTTTGAACAAAGGAACAAAGAAGGAAAACTTTAAAATTCTTCTCTTCTAAATATGGATGGCATAGAGCTTTGTTATATGGTATGTGGTGAACCTTTTTTAATTTGTTAGCCCATCTGAGCACAACTTGTTCAGTCATTTCAAAATTGGATCACCTGGGGTCATAAACGAGATCTCTGGGTCAAATTAAAGTAATAACTTGCTGGCACTCTAGAGGCCATATTTATTGCTTAAACAACCTCAAATTTGGTCAGAAGAATAGTCATGATAAAATGTCAGACAGTTTGGATTTGGGTCACCTGGGATCATAAACTAGGTCATCAGCTCAAATTAAAGTCAGAGCAGTCTAGATGCCACATTTTTTGCTTAATTAACTTGGAAAATTAGCCAGAATTTTTGTCTTGATAAAATCTCACATGAGTCTGAATTTGGGTCATTTGGGTAATTAAAGAAATACCTTGTGGTCACTCTAGAGTTCACATCTGTTGTCTAATTGATTGGAAAATTGATTAAAATGTTTGTCTTGATGAAATGTAGGATGGGTTCAAAATTCGGTCTCCTGGGGTCATAATCTGGGTCACTAGGTCAAATTAAAGAAATACCTTGTGGGCACTATAGAGGCTACATTTCGTGCTCAATTAACTTGGAAATTGGTTTGTGTTGATGATATATGTGAAGGGGTAAAAATTTGGTAACATTGGGTCAAAAACTTTGTCATATGGTCAAATTTTACAGAATACCTTATGGGCACTCCAGGGGCCACATTTAATGCTCAATTAACTTGTAAACTGTTCAGAATGTTTGTCTAGATAAATTTTTTGATGAGTTCTAAATTGGTTCACATCGGGTAATAAATTAGGTCACTAGGTCAGCATACAGAAATTCCTTGTGGATGTTCTAGAGGTCACATTTTAAGCTCAATTGACCTTACCATTTGTCAGAAATTTTGAATTACGCATGTGGAGTGAATTTCGCCTATGAGCGATCCAGGGACATCGTGGCCCTCTTGTTATGGACCATGACTGAATTGTGTCAAGTTACTCTGTTTTTATGGATCAAATATGACATAAAGTAACTATTTTCATGGATCAAGTATGACATTAAGTAACTCTATTTTTATGGATCAATGATGGCATCAAGAAACTCTATTTCATGGATCAGTATGGTGTCAAATAACTATTTTGATGGATCAAGTATGGCATCAAGTAACTCCACTTTCATTGATCAAGTATGCTGTCAAGTAACTGTATTTTTATGTATCAAGCATGGCATCAAGTAACTTTATTTTTATGTACAAAGCATGGCATCAAGTAACTTTAATTTTATGGATAGAGTATGGTATCGAATAACTTTATTTCATGGATCAAGTATGGTATCAAATAACTCTATTTCATGGATCAAGTATGGTATCAAGTAACTTTAATTTTATGGATAGAGTATAGTATCAAGTAACTTTATTTTTATGGATCAAGCATGGCATCAAGTAACTCTATTTTTATGGATAAAGTATGACATCAGGTTTTTCCTAACATTTGTCTTTTTTACCAGTGGTTAGCCAGCTACTATCTTCATTATTTCAGTGATAGATCACTTCTAAAATTTGGTGAGATATTCAGGCTTTTGAGATAGAATTTTATCAAACAAGTCCAGAGAAATATTATTAAACAAGCCCTTGACAAGTTTATATCAGATTTGTTTTTATCTCATAATGATATTTCACAGAATACAGATTTGTTGATGCATAACAACTAATAGATGCAGCCGCAGTAAGATCCATGAAATCCAGTTTGTATAAAATCATCACAAAATGATGTCAAAAATGACATCGCCCACCCAGATGGCTCAGTGATAAGCGTGTTGTGACCTGGTGGTTGTGAGTGCGATACCCGGTTGAGGCGAACTTTCTTTCCGGAATATTTTCACCTCTCACCTCTGCTGAAGCATGCGAGAAAAATAGTCAGTGGCTTTAGAAAAAAAGTTGTGTTTGTACTGGTGTGAGAAAGCCAGGAAACACATGTGCGTCACGGACAGCCATGATATGACTTAGCTTTTAAAGTGGCATTAAATCCCAATACAACGAACCAACCAACCAAAAATGACATCACACGAATATGGTATCATATGTGTAAAAGACAAAAATTCATGTTGGGTATGTTGCACTGAAAACACTAGAGGTTATGTGATAGCCTGAATAGGCCCTTGTACAGTCATACCATTTAAATGTCATGAAATTTATCTGACCTTTTTTGTGTTTGGTTGTGAAGATATGATAGTAGAAAAGTTATTTTCATGTTTTGTTTCAGTATTTGCCTTTTCTGCTGGCAGACATGGCTACAAAACTGGTTGTTGCAAGAAATATGGTTCGGACAGCAGCGAAATCATTAGATGAAAACTGGCCAGAGAAAGTCTCACTTTGTTCGATGGCTAAATATTTTGCCACAGAGGAATGCTTCAAGGTCTGGTTACCAGCATTTTTCCCTTTTCTAATTTTTAGCTCACCATAGCACAAAGTGCTAAAGGTGAGCTATTGTGTTCGCCCTATGTCCGGCATCCATTGTCTGTTTTCCTTCAACAATTTCTTTAAACATCTTCTTCTAAACCACGGGACCAATCTTGATGAAACTTGGCAGGGATGTTCCTTGAGTGAAGCTCTACCAAAATTATGCAAAGAATTGAATTCCACCCATAAGTCTTGTTGCCATGGCAACAAAAAGGAAAAAAATACAAAATCTTTTTCTCTGAAACGGCGTAGAGCTTTGATATTTGGTATGTGGCATCTCCTAATGGACCTCTACCAAGTTTGTTCAAAACTGGCCCTACCCCAGGGGTCACAAGTTTGAGCATAGGAATAAAGAAGGAAAACTTTAAAAATCTTCTTCTCTGAAACTAGAAGGCATAGAGCTTTGAAATTTGGTCTGTGGCATCTCCTGGTGGACCTCTACCTAATTTGTTCACATGATGCCCCGGGGTCAAAACTGACCTCGCCCTGGGGGCTACAAGTTTGAGCATAGGAACAAAGAAAGAAAATTCTAAAATTCTTATTCTCTAAAACTGAAAGGCCTAGAGCTTTGATATTTGTTATGTAGCATCTGCTAGTGGACCTCTACCAAGTTTGTTCATATGATGTCCCTGGAGTCAAAACTTGCCCTGCCCCAGAGGTCACAGGTTGGAACATAGGAACAAAGAAGGAAAACTTTTAATTTCTTTTTCTCTTAAATAGGAAAGTGTAGAGCTGTAATGAGCAATTTCTCCTTTTCCCACAGTATTTTCTAGCCTATTGGCAAACATTCTGCCATTCTTATCAAATTCAAGATTGTCATCTGCAAATACTTTCAGTTTGGGACAGTCTAAAATTTGTCATTTTGGAAATGATTAAGGTGATTAACTGGGGATTGTTTGGTAAACGGTTTATGGCTGTAATCTTTGACATTTATGAGGAGTGAGGAACAATGCTTCTCCAATAATTTTAGATAATGGTTCTTTATGTGGTTAGCGCACACATAAAATATCCTTTTTCTATAATGATACTTTCCAGATATGTAATAATGCTATACAGATACACGGAGGCTACGGATATCTCAAGGACTATGCTGTACAGCAATATATGAGAGACTGTAGGGTTCATCAGATTTTGGAAGGTTTGTCATGGCACCTTTATGTATCATGTTATATTATTTTCAGAGATCTGTTAGTCCTATTAAAAATAATATTAACCTACTCTAAGCCATTAACTCTTTACCACAGGAGAAAAAAGTGGACTTGTCGAAATTGAAAGCATTTGCAGATGACAATGTCAATGTGGCTTATATAGTGCAATTTTCCTTTGATAGGATAGAAAACATTGTTGGTGAAGGAGAAAATGCTGGTTACCAGTTTTTTCTCCTTTTCCCACAATGTTTTCAGAAGGCCTCTTTCCCAAGGAAGTTTAAAGTCAGCATCGTTTTGTAAAGGGTAAAGTGCTTTTTACAATTAAAGATGATGCATTTTATACAAGTGTGGATCAATGTCAGATCACTCTATGCAGTGTAGTCTTTTATTTGCACTATTTGAGTTGCATAGACATTCAGGACAAGACCAAGCATAACATTACAATTGTTTGGGTTTTATTTTTAGATAGAAAATGGTTTAGTAGGCAGTCTGAGATTAAACTCGTCACCAAGCAAGCAAATTTCATAGACTTGTCCAAATCCAAGTCCAAAGCAAAAGCAGAATGATAAGTCTATATGGACAAAATGGTTGGATCTATTTTCTAGAATGGAGAAATCATCATGGGAAAAGGAGAAATACTTATTACTAGCATTTTCTCCTTTTTCTACCATGGTTTTATTAGGAAAAATCTATTGTGTGGTAAATTGTTCTTGAATGCATTCATATCTCTGCTACAGTGATTATACTTGTTTTACATAGACCATGTATGCTGTACAAGTGTGTTTAAGTCTTTAAATATCAAACTTGTCCTAATTGAGAGCAATTGCAGATGACAAATCAGAGGTTACTCCAGCCTTGATATTTGTCTTGGAAAGGGTACGAAACACTGTGTGTGTGGAGAATAGAGAAAATGTGCTTAGCATCGTTTTGTACATATACCTTTTCCACAATGTTCTGAAAAGTATTGTTAAAACACAGGTTTATGTGGTAAAGATGAATTTGTTTATTTCTTAATCAATCCTGTGTCATTACACTCCTGAGCAAGAAAGATTTGGAAATCTTGTGAAAAGAGAAGAAAATGCCTGTAACCAGCATCTTTCTCCTTTTCCCACAAGATTTTCTCATTTATAGACAAAATGTCTTGAGTACTATTTCAAAATCATCTGTTTGCATACACATCAAATTTTTATGACTGGTTCAGATCTAACTCATTTTCCAGACAGCTGGTTTTAGACCAGTCCAAATTAAAAGCATTTGGAAATGACAAATGTCTCTCAAAAACTCAGTCTGTCTTGAGATGTGCAAAATATTGTACTAAAAGCAGAAAATGCTGGTTTCCAGCATCTTCTACTTTTCTCACAGTTTCTTCAAAAGGATTCTTTTTCAGAGTCATTTAAACCTTGGATTGTTTGGTGAAGTATTAAAGAGGTAATGAGGTAACCCTTTACTATTGGATTTTGTTGACTTGACCAAATTAGAGCTCATGTAGATGACAGTCGAGACTCAAAGGATTTTATCTCTGAAAGGTAGAAAATCATAGTTGGAAAAGGAGAAAGTGCTGATTACCAGCATTTTCTCCTCTTCCCACAGTGTTGTCAAAAGTCCTATTTGTAGGGTTGTTAAACTTGTCCCTGTGTAGTAAAGGGTGGTTGGAACTCAATGTTGTGTCAGTTATACAGGTAATTGTAATCTATTTCAGGTACAAATGAGGTGATGAGAATATTGGTATCTCGAGATATCTTGGCAGATGGAGAAAGAAAGTATTCTTGATGTTCATACATTGACAATTGAATGTGCTTAGAGATGGGTGTTTTAGATTGTTGGTTGGAGTGGGGTTTAAGGCCACTTTCATAAGTATTTCAGTCATATCAGGGTGATAGCTCATATATTTTTTATGTTACCCCCCCCGACCTCAGGAGACATATTGTTTTTCTTCATCTTTCTGTCTGTCTATCCGTCCATCGACCCATCAGTCTCTCCGTCACAAATCATGTCCACTCCATAACTTGAAATCTTAACTTTAAAACCTTTTAAGATATTTTGATAAAACTTTACACATTTGTAAAGCACCATCAGATAAAGTGTCATGCACAAGAACTGTAACTCTGGCTTGTATATTTGTTAAGTTATTTCCCTTTGATTATTTTTCTTACTCATTGTACGTACAATTTCATGTCAGTAATAGAAATCTGGGAGAAAATATTATCAACTCTATCATGGTTTATTCACCCTTCTGACACCAAAAAGGGGGAAGACAGGATTTAGTTTCCTTCCTTGATTTCATCAGTAATGAGCAAGGCAGTGCAGTGCCCTGCCAAATGACAGTCAAAGCTGATAAGCTCAGCCACTAAGTCATGGAGGACCTTTCTGTGTGTTTGAGTTTGAAAAATCCTGAATTACAAAAGTTTAAGAAAACATTATGAGTTAATCTCTTATCATACAATGATGACTTTTAATGAGCCTGGGAAAGAAGCCTTTTGAAAACTGGTTACCAGCATTTTCTCCTTTTCCTACAATCTTTTCTAGACTATCAAGGCAAAATTGTACCATTTGAGCCACATTGAAATTGTTATCTGCAAATGGTTTCAATTTGGATAAGGGTACATTTTTTTTCATCCAGTAAAGGGTTAAGGAGAAAATACTGGAAATCAGCATTTTTCCTTTTCCAACAATTTTTTTTATCTTATCAAAGTTTTATTGCATCATTTTAGCCATGTATTTGGGCAGCAAAATTTTCCACAAGCCAAAAGTGGATGTAACTCCTGACTACAGGTAAAATGTGGCCTAAATGGTGGGATTTGTCATTAACTAATTACTACACGATCGTTAGTTTTAGCAATCCTAAAGGAAAAACCTTTTAAAAACATTGTGAGAAAAGGCGAAAAAATGCTTGTAACTAGCATTTTCTCCATTTCCTGCAATGTTTTCTACCCTTACAAAGTCCAGTTTCATAATTTAACTCATTACCAAACGACAATATTTTAGGTTTGTCCACATCTAAAGCATTTGCAGATGACAAATTAAAAGTGACTGAAAATTTGAAATTTGTTTTGTGAAGAGTAGAAAACTTTGTGGGAAAAGGAGAAAATGCTGGTTACCAGCATTTTCTCCTTTTCCCACAATGTTTTATAAAGGCTTCTTTCTCATTGTCATCAAAAGTAGGGATTGTGTGGTAATTGGTTAAACAACATTTAGATTATCAACTGCTAAAGCTTTGACTTTGAGCAAGTCTAAATTTCTTTTCTGTGGTAAAGAGTTAGAGGTTAGAAAACTTTGATAGGAAAAAGATTAAATGCTGATTTGTGAGCATTTTCTGTTTTTCCTACAATATTTTCTTTAGCCTAGGGCTTCTTTTCCACTCGGGCATAAAAGTATGGGATTGTTTGGTGGAGGGTTAATTCAGTGTTTGATGTTAGGTTACATGTAAAATTGCAAACAGTTTGTTTGTACATTGTTCTGTTCACAGTCAGTTTCCTTACAGTTTTCATCAAGATCTATAAGTTATAATTGTAAAATTCTCAGGTACTTTTAAATATGGTCCAAAGAATTCAATCTAGTCATAGCCATTATACCCCTTTTACCTCACCTGAGCACAACATGTTCAAGGGGAGCTTTTAGGATCACCCGGAGTCCGTCATGTGTCTTCATTCTTTAACTGTTTACCAAACAATAAAATTTTAGATTGGTCCAAATTGAAAGTGTTTGCAGACGACAAAATGAATATGACTAAAGAATTGAAATATGTTTTAGGAAGGGAAGAAAACATAGTGGGAAGAGGAGAAAATGCTGGTTACCAGCATTTTCTCCTTTTCCCACAATGTTTTTAAAAGGCTTCTTTCACAGAGTTGTGAAAACCCAGGCTTGTTTGGTAAAGAGTTAAACATCAACTCCTAAACCACGGGGCCATTTTGGACTAAACTTGGCTGGAATATTCCTTGGGAGGTCCTCTTTAAAAATTTTCACAGAATTTGATTCCATCAAAAACTCTGGTTGGAATTTTTCAAAAATCTTCTCGTCTGAAACAGCTGGTCAGATTTTGAAATAATTTCACAGAGATGTTCCTTGGGTGACCCTTTTCAAAAATTGTTGGCAAAATTTTTATCCATCAAGAAACATGGCTCTGGTGAATGGGGGCTTCTTGCACTATACGGAAATGAAGGAATTTCTAAAAATTCTTATTCGCTGAAACTGCTGGTCAGATTTTGAAATAATTTGACAAAGATGTTCCTTTTCAAAATTTGTTGGTGAAATTTTGATCCCTCAAGAAACATGACTCTGGTGAATGGGGGCTTCTTGCACTATACGGAAATGAAGGAATTTTTAAAAATTCTTATTCTCTGAAACTGCAGGTCAGATTTTGAAATAATTTGACAAAGATGCTCCTTGGGTGACCCTTTTCAAAATTTGTAGGCAAAATTTGATCTGTCAAGAAACATGACTCTGGTGACTGGGGGCTACTTGCACTATACAGAAATGAAGAAATTCTTAAAAATTTTTCTTCTCTGAAACAGCTTGTCAGATTTTGAAGTAATTTCACTGTGATAATCCTTGGGTGACCCTTTCCAAAGTTCGTGAAATTTTGATCTGTCAAGAAACATGGCTCTGGTGACTGGGGGCTACTTGCATATACAGAAATGGAGAAATTCTCAACAATTCTTTTCTTTTTTAGCTCACCTGAGCACAACGTGCTCAAGGGGAGCTTTTAGGATCACCCGGTGTCCGTCATGTGTCGTCCGTCGTTCATCATGCATCGTCCGTCGTGCGTCGTCAACAATTCTTTAAACATCAACTCCTCCTAAACTGCTGGGCCAATTTGGACCAAACTTGGCTGGAATGTTCCTTAGGAGGTCCTCTTTAAAAAGTGTTCACAGAATTTGATTTCGTCAAAAACTCCGGTTGCCATGGCAACGAAATGGAATTTTTTAGGAAATTCTTTAAAAATCTTCTCCTCTGAAACCGCTGGCCAGATTTTAGAATAATTTCACAGCGATGTTCCTTGGGTGACCCTTTTCAAAAAATGTGCGCGAAATTTTGATCTTTCAAGAAACATGGCTCTGGTGAATTTGGGCTTCTTGCACTATACAGAAATGAAGGAATTCTTAAAAATTCTTCTTCTCTGAAACTGCTGGCCAGATTTTAAAATAATTTCACAGAGATGTTCCTTGTGTGACCCTTTTCAAAAGTTGTTCGCGAAATTTTGATCCATTAGGAAACAGCTCTGGTGAATTGGGGCTTCTTGCACTATACGGAAATGAAGAAATTCTTAAAAATTCTTCTTCTCTGAAATTGCTGGTCAGATTTTGAAATAATTTCACAGAGATGTTCTTTGGATGACCCTTTTCAAAAATTGTTGGTGAAATTTTGATCCGTCGAGAAACATGGCTCTGGTGAATGGGGGCTACTTGCGCTAAAGGGAAATGAAGAAATTCTTAAAAATTCTTTGTCTCTGAACACTCTGGTCAGATTTTGAAGCAATTTCATAGAGATGTTCCTTGGGTGACCCTTTTCAAAATTTGTTCGTGAAATTTTGATTCATCAAGAAATATGGCTCTGGTGACTGGGGGCTACTAGCACTATATGGCAATGAAGAAATTCTTAAAAATTCTTCTTCTCTGAAAGGGCTGGTCAGATTTTGGAAAATATTCACAGAGATATTCCTTGGGTGACCCCTTTCAAAAAGTGTTCATGAAAGTTTTATTCGTCGAGAAAAATTGCTCAAGTGAATGGGGGCTACTTGCACTATATGGAAATGAAGAATTTCTTGAAAATTCTTCTTCTCTTATACTGCAGGTCAGATTTGAAAATTATTTCACGGAAACATTCCTTGAATGACCTTTTTCAAAAACTGTTCACGAAATTTTGATAGGTCAAGAAACATGGCTCTGGTGAATGGGGGCTACTTGCATTGTATGGAAATTAAAAAACTCCTAAAAAATTTTCTTTTCTGAAACTGCTGGTCAGATTTTGAAAGGACTTTTACTGGTGACCTTTTAAAAATTGCTTGGCAAAATAATGATTTTGTTTCCAGTGTTTCAATACCTTCAAAAAAAAAAAAAAAAAAAAGGCTATGGTCCTCTCAAAAATTCAGGTGAGCGATCCAGGGCCATCTTGGCCCTCTTGTTTCTGAAACCATTGGTCAGATTTCAAAATAATTTCTCACAACATTTCCTTGGATGACCTTTTTCAAAAACTGTTTGTGAAATTTTGATCCGTCGAAAAACAACAGCCAATTGTTGGCACCTGCATGGTGTTCTTGTTTGACTTATGTTTTTAGTCACTATTGAGCATGTGCTCTTCTTCAAGAAATTGTCCTTGGGTGATCTATCCAAAAATTTATTTGCAAAATTCTGGTTCATCAAAATCATTGCTGTGGTAATGATTGTAGGGGTTGTGACAGATTTTGAAATGACTTTTACAGGTGACCTCTTCAAAAGTGCTTGGAAGTTTCAATACCTCAAAAAAAAAATGGCTGTGGTCCTGTCATAAACTCTGGTTAGCGATCCAGGGCCACCTTGGCCCTCTTATTTGTGAAAAGTGTCATGTTTAACTCTACCAAATGAAAAAATTTTAGAACAGATATTAAAAATTGTTGGGGAAAAAAAAGGAAATGCTGGTTATCAGCATTTTGACCTTTTCCCACAATGTTTTCATGAGCATTTTTCCTGAAGTTTGTCTTCACACAACTGTTTGATAAAGGGTTAACTTCAGTGTTTGATGCATTAACCCTATACCAGATAATCCCAAGTTTTTATGATCCTGAGATGGAAACCTTTTGAAAACATTTTAGGAAAGGTAAAATAATGCTGGTAACCAGCATTTTCTCCCTTTACCACAATGTTTCTAGCCTGCTGGAAACAAATTTCAGTTTTAGAGTTATGTTTATTTTATCGTATGCATGTTCTTTCAATTTGGGCCAGCCTCAGATTATGTGATTTGGTAAAGAGTTTAGTCCATCAATAACATGATGGGACATGCATTGGGATTTTCCAGTTAATTTAACTCATTACCAAACGACGACATTTTAGGCTTGTCCAAATCTAAAGATTTTGCAGATGACAAAATAAAAGTGACTGAAAATTTAAAATTTGGTTTGTGAAGGGTAGAAAACATTGTGGGAAAAGGAGAAAATGCTGGTTACCAGCATTTTCTCCTTTTCCCACAATGTTTTCTAAAGGCTTCTTTCTCATGGGCGTCAATAGTAGGGATTGTGTGGTAATGGGTTAATTGAAACATGATGCAAACATAAGTTTGACCTAGTACATGTGTACAGATGTAAAGTGTTTTACATTTTGTTTTTTCAGCTGATAGAGGTTTTTCGTAGCCTTGTCCTTGTCTTTCAAAATTTTGGACAATTTGTAAAAACACGACCATGACTCAAAAGATTTACTCTAAACTTAGGCTAGTTGTCAACTATCAAAAGTGAAATCTATACAGTAGGGGCAGGTAACTATCAAAATATTTTTGACACAGTTATGCCAATTTTCCAATCCAGATATTTTTTATTTGAAAATCAAGGGACTGCAGGCCAGTACAGGCACCAGAATACTGTGCTCTTACATTGCAAAAAGATACATCTGAACTGGTTTTCATCTGTTTTTTAAACCACTCTCAGTTTTATTTTATGAGACTTTAGTTCTTTTATCTCTGTTGCCAAATATTGCACAGATTATGAGATAGAAAATATACTTTTCATTTTGTAGAGTCTATCCAAGACCTCACTTTGGTTGTTTCTGCTTTAAATCAAGACAAATCCCTTGAGTTTCTTTATGTATGTTAATACAGCTAACTAGATTCTATTCTACATACTATCAAGTGTAACAGTATTTTTTCTCTCTGGCTGTATCGATTTATCTTTGATACAGTTAAATTCCATACAGCATTAAGATCTTTGAAAGTACAGTAGTTTTGTTTTTATAAATGTGTCAAAAGGACTTTCTTTAGTCATAAGAGGGCATAAGAATATTTTGATGACACTTGTCTTAAATTTTTCCCAAACAACAAGACTTTTGTCCAAGTCAAAACTGAAAGCATGATTGTGTAGATGACATTATTACATTTCGATCAAATGGCGATTTCTGAATTGCAATTTGTAAAAAATATTGTAGGACAAGGAGAAAATGATGGTTACAAGGGCTTTCCCCTTTTTCCATAATGTTATCAAAAGTCTACTTTTTAAGGTTCGTCAAAAGTCAGGATTATGTTTTAACCTTTTACCACAAAAATTTAACGACTCTGAGAAGGAAACCTATTGAAAACAGCATTTTCTCCTTTTGCAAAATGTTTTCTTCGTTTCAACAACAAATTTAAATTTTTCAATCACATTTATTTTGTCTGCAAATGCTTTCAATTTGGCATGGTCTAAATTTTATGGTTTAGTAAAGAGTTAAGGTGTGTAGAGCACACCTTTTTTTCACCCAGACTGCTGTGCATTTTTACGAATTAACTATGTTACGTCCAATCATTGTAGGTGTTGACTTTTGAAGAAAAATGACTTGAAAACATCGTGGTAAAAGGAGAAAATATTGGTTACCAGCATTTTTTTTCCTTTTCCAACAATGTTTTTGACCTCTCAATAATGAAAACAAATGCTTTAAGCCATGTTGAACGTTTTGTCTTTATATGCTTTCAATTTCGGCAGGTATAATCTTCTGTCATGTGATTAAGCGTGTATCACACAATCCCTACTGTTAACATCACTAAGAGAAAAGCTTTTCAAAACATTGTGGAAAAAGGAGGAAATGCTGGTAACCAGCATTTTCTCCTTTTTCCACTTTTTTTGAGACGCATTTCTGTAATCTGCAAATATTTTCAGTTTGGTCCAGTCTTTTTGTAAAGAGTTAAGGTTGAAATTATTGGTGCTAAGCAATTTACGTTATAGAATAGTTGTAATTTTAACCCTTATTCCTGAATAAACCTCATGATAAAAGTTCTACCTCCTCTCATTATGTGCTATACTTTTTAATCACTCATGAAACGGAGTAAATTATTGTTAACAAAGTCTCACTGATGCTGCAATTTTAGTGAATTAAAATAAACATAGATTCTAACTGCCTCCATCTTCAGTTTGTTACTGTCATTGCCCTCTGTGTTAAGTAAGATTACAATAGTAAATCCTTTAATTGATGGCCCACCTGGGTGGCTCAGTGGCGAGCGTAGCGGACTCATGACCTGGTGGTTGTGAGTTTGATACTCGGTTGAGGAGAACTTTCTTTCTGGTGTATTTTCGCCTCTGCAGAAGCATGTGAGAAAAGTAAAGTAGTCGGTGGCTTTGGAAATAAAGTTGTGTTAGTCCTGGTGTGAGAAAGTCAGGAAACGCGTGTGCGTCACCGACCGCCATGATATGATCTTAGCTGTTAAAGTGGCATTAAGCCCAAATACAACCTACCAACCTTTGTTGGACGACAAGTGTTCTTGACCTGCCCATATTGAAAGTATTTGAACAAATCAGCCATGTCTCCCATGATGGGATTAGTGCGAGAAAGACTAGGAAATATTGTGGATTTTTTCCTATAATCTTTCAAAAGCCATCCATTGTGGTTGTAAGCTCACCTGAGCACGAAGTGCTCTGGGTAAACTATTGTGATTGTTATCGTCCGCCCGTCCATCTGTCCGTCTGTCGGTTAACAATTTCTTTGAAAATCTTCTCCTCCAAAACAAGATGGACAATCTTGATAAAACTTGGAAGGAATCATGGAAAAGGGGGGCTTGGTGTATATTTTCACTACGAATCAATATCTCTTTCACTACAGGACAAAATGTAATTGAACTTCCATCTTGTTAAACCACAGACAATAGTTATTTGATTTTATTCCATGAAACGACATGTTATCAAAAAAGGGGACTGAAATGTATAATGTTATTATGGACCAATTACAGTCAGTTCGCCCATCCACCCATCCATCCACCTTGACGGATATCTTCTAAAGTCCTTGGCATTAATGAAAGTTCATGTCTTCCTTGGGATAGTCTTTTGATACAATTTTCTTCTGTAAGATGTGTCACAGAAAAAGGGGTTACCTTTCACATACTGGACTTGTTGAGCCCCGATAGATCAGTCAGTAATGTTGAGAGCTGTTAGTCTAGGGTTCCAAGTTTGCGCTGGCTTGATTACTGTATCGGCCAACATCCTTTGATATTTGACAAAAAGTTACTGAGACATGTCTCATTTGTGTCTAACCAATGAGAGAATGATGTTTTAATCTCATTCCACCACCATTTTGACTAGGAAATTAATGCCTGGCCTTCCAAGTTAATACAATCCCTTACCATACAATCCTGACTTTCAATGACCCTGAAGAAGAAGGGTTGTGAAAGTACGTATTTTGCGAAAAGAAGAAAATGCTTTTTGCACAGTTACATACCCTGTCAGAATTATTTGGCCTTGAACTTTGATATTTGGTATTTATCTTCATTGCAGACCTTTACTACTTAGTACTCAGGCGATATAGGACCATCATCAACCTCTTGTGTAAAGTTGGGAATGAGTTAGTTGTCCTATTTGTTTTACGCCATTGGTGAAACAAGTTCTTACAACTTAGATTAGTCACTCATTCGGTGGAACAAATTCTTACAACTTAGATCAGTCATTCTGGATGAATGGCATCTGGAGGAGGGAGGCATAATGTTGGTGAATTCTACAAAATTGCTTTTTTATATGCCCCTCAAAGACGGGACGTATTATGGGATCACCCCTGGTGCACAGGCGGGCAGATGGATGGAGTCCAGTTCTTTGTCTAGAGCATAACTTTGTCATCTCCTGTCCGACTGACTTGAAACTTGGCATTTGTGTTTGTTGCAATAATACGTAGTGCAGTGCGAAAGAACCACAACTCTATCTCATGCTGTCTTTGAGTTATTTCCCTTTGATTGCCATTTTTACGTCATTTTCTGCTTGTCCAGAGCATAAATTTGTCATCGCAGGTCTGATTGACTTGAAAATTGGCATTTGTGTTTGTTGCAATGCTACGGAGGTATGGGGTTAGTCTGCTAATCTTGAACTTCCTCCGTCCGTGCATCTGTCTGTCCGTCCGTTAACAATTTCATTAAAAATCTTCTCCTCCAAAGCCAGACGGCCAATCTTGATAAAACTGCGCAGAAATGTCCCTTGGATGAAGCTCTACAAGAATTGTTAAAAAAATTAATTCCATAAAAAACTCTGGTTGCCATGGCAACAAAACGGCTGAAAATGGTAAAAATCCTTAAAAATCTTCTTGTGAAAAACCATAAGGCCGAGAGCATTCATATTTTGTTTCACAATGTTTTCCACCCTATATGGCACTTATTTTTCATTTTAAATGCGCTTTAAAATGTCTGCAATTTGTTTCAATTTGAACTAGTCTAAAATTTTGTCGTCTGGTACTGGGTTAAACAACAAGTCAAAAAGGAAACACGACACCGTGAAGAGAAAAATTGATGATAAACAGCAGTTTTTAGCTACACTGGCCAAAGACAAAGAAGAAAATATGTAAACATCTTGTAACAAACCCCAAGATATGCCTTTATTTGAAAAGAATAGTCTGCCCTTGATAAACCATATAAGTTACAAATATACTCAGGTGAGCGATATAGGACCATCATGGTCCTCTTGTTTTTCTAGTGAAGTCAGAAAGTATAGACTCCTCGCAGGCTACCCCGAGTCGATTCTTTTCAGAAAGCATGGACTCCTGGCAGTCTTCCCCGAGTCGATACCTTTAGGAGATACATTAAACCACCTTTTCATGGAGCATGGCCCACTTTCATTTGGTAAGTATGCAGTCATTAGTTCTTACATTATTGGCTCTCTACACAAGTAGACAAGACTTGCCACACACTATTCATAGTGTAGGACCGGAAGTGTACAGTGTTTGAGATTGTATGTCACTTGGGAGTCTGTACAGTGGCGAAATGTCACTTGATTCTAGAAAATTGTGTTTACACGGTAAATGAAGTTAATATTTTTTTTTCATTTATTTTCATATTTGATTGAATTCTTTCCATCCAGTTGTACTTTTGATAAGTATTAAACATGTCAGGCACCTGATCGTGCGATGTGCAACCTCCTTGTAGCAATGTCTTGATCATCTTGATGTGAGAAAATTGAAATGATTTTCGACTACAAAAAGATAGCAGAATTTTCGCTGTAGCGCACACGAGAGAGTTCTTTCTACGATAAAAAGGTCTGTCGATCTGTCTGCTTTCTCTTTTCATCAACAAGTTCCAAGTTGTGACTTTAAAAGCGATTAAAATGATGAAATTCTAGAATGTCTACCAACAGAATTTTGTACCGTCACTTGGAAAGCAATAGTTTTGATTTGTACTGTCACTTGACACGGCTTTGTACTGTCACTTGAATCCGTCCTCAAACTTACTTTGTTCTTAAATAAGGAATTTGGACACTATACAACAAAATCTTGTTTGCTTTGACCCCGTATGTTGACCCACATGATGGACAAAGAGAAATGAAATCAACATATAAAGTGTTATTGCTTTTCTGTTGTGTCCTCTGGCTGAAAATAGATTATATTTCAATTGTGGCCTCATTAGCACTTGCCCAATTTATAGGATTTGTCTGTGGAAGAAAGAAAACATTGCAGAAAAGGAGAAATTGCTCCTTACAAGCAATTTCCCCTTCACCCCGATGTTTGCACATGCTTCTGCCTCAGGGCCGTAATAAAGATAGCTTATCTTGTATGGGTTAAAAATAAAACAGATCCTGGATAGTGATCCTGCAACTTTAGAGGAAATGAATCCAGGTCTTGGGTGTTTATTATACACAGATGCGTTAGAGAGACGTCGCCTGTGTCGGGGAAAATAAGTTCTTTATAAGATATCTCGTCGTCAACCAGCTCAAAGCATGCATACATTGCTGAATCTAGCGCTTAAAAGAGCATGACCACAGACAGTTGTCCTGAAACTAGTTCGAGAACAAAATAATAGTGACGTAGTACGACTCAAATACACCCTCAAATAAAAGAGGCGTTGAGAACAGAGCTTTCAGTCGTTCTTGTATGACTCTTTCTACCTATCTGTAGCTGTCAGTCAATTAGAAAGTAGGACAACTGTAAGTTAGGTATTGATCAGTATATTTCATTTGTATGGCCAAAATTTACGTAAGGTGATACCGCGTGACGTGATCCTATCAATGTATTCAAACCAGTATGTTCTGAAGGATTACATAAGGCATTTTACTGCCAGTGCTTGTGGCTTTTGTGTCGTTTGTGGCACTGGATTTTTCATTCAATTCTTAGTTCACCTGAGTAAGAAGTGCTCATGGTGAGCTTTTGTGATCGTGTTGTGTCTGTCGTCCGTCATCTCTCGTCCATGCGTCAACATTTACCTCGTTTGCAATCTATAGACCACAGAGTAATTTTTGAAAAGGGTTAGCCAAGAAGCGTTTCTGTGAAATTATTTCAAAATCTGATCAGCCATTTCAGAGAAAAAGAATTTCTTCATGGCCAAATAGTGCAAGTACCCCCCGTTCACTAGAGCCATGTTTCTAGACAAATCAGCATTTTGCGAACAACTTTTGAAAAGGGTTACCAAAGGAACATTTTTGAGAGATTATTTCAAAATCTGATCAGCTGTTTCAGAGAAGAAGAATTTTAAAGGATTTCCTCATGGCCATATACATGTAGTGCAAGAAGCCCCCATTCACCAGAGCCATGTTTCTTGATGGATCAAGATTTCACACATTTAAAAAAAAAAAAAAAAAAGGGCCATCCAAGGAAGATTTCTGTGATATTATTTCAAAATCTGACCAGCGGTTTCTGAGAAGAAGAGTTTTTAAGAATTTTTTAATTTCCGTATAGTGCAATTTAAATAGCCCCCCCCCCCCCCTCCCCATTCACCAGAGCCATGTTTCTTGACGGATCAAGATTTCGCGAACAATTTTTGAAAAGGGTGACCCAAGAAACATCTCTGTGAAATTATTTCAAAATCTGATCAGCCGTTTCAGAGAAGAGGAATTTTTAAGAATTCCTTCAGTATATGGTGCAAGTAGCCCCCATTCACCAGAGCCACATTTTTTGACGGATCAAAATTTTACGAACAATTTTTGAAAAGGGTCACTCAAGGAACATATCTGTGAGATTATTTCAAAATCTGATCAGCGGTTTCAGAGGAGAAGATTTTTAAAGAATTTACTAGAAAATTCTATTTGGTTGCCATGACAACCAGAGTTTTTGATTGAATCAAATTCTGTGAACATTAATTCATTTAAAGAGGACCTCACAAGGAGCATTTCAGCCAAGTTTGGTCCAAATCGGCCGAGCGGTTTAGGAGGAGTTGATGTTTAAAGAATTGTTGACGACGCACTGACGCACGACGAACTGACGCACGACGGACACCGGGTGATCCTAAAAGCTCCCCTTGAGCACGTTGTGCTCAGGTGAGTTAACAAAAACAGATGAGCTTGTCATTATTTGTAATCATGTGTTTTTATGTCTTTGAAATTGAAAAAAAGGAGAATGTCATACAATAATCTGGTCTTTCAACGTGTTGTCTACAGTATGTAAAGTTGTGACAAATGTACGATGTTGTCTGAATCATTGTGGCGTGGGTCGACCGTAGCCGAAATAATATGTCATGGACCTATATTCAGTCAATTATTGCCATTTAAATGGCAAGAAAAGAGTCTTTCTGTCCTAAAAGCATGAAGTTATGTTTTGAAATGTTATATTCACTGCTGGTAAAGAACTGGACAAAAATAACGCAAAAATGATAAAAATAAAGAAGGGCTCCGAATATGTAGATCGGCTCTGAATGTAAGTCAGATGTGTTTTTACACACCATTAGCGTCTTGAGACCAAAGGACTGACATAGCACAGATAACTGTCCCCAAAGGCGATGTTACTTTTTTCCTGGTCGCCTCTGGCACAGATTTATGCGCAAGTTTGAACTCTCATAATTTTGCAAATAGAGCTCAAAATTAGGATTCAAACATACAAGCTGCTAGTGTACTTAGAAACCCTTCGTTTTAAATACAAATATTTTCAATTCAAATGCTGAACATAAGAGAAAACTGCATTTCATCTGTTACTCGAGTTGTTTACATGCCCGAAAACACTTAAAATGGCCGCCACGCACGATAAATTTCCCAGATTTACATGTCATAAACGACTTCTACAAGCTTTTAAGATGATGAAAGGTTTAATAATCTACCTTTGGTCATTTATATTCAGGCCCGCCCGGGTTGCTCAGTGGTGAGCGTGTCGGACTCATGACTTGGTGGTTGTGAGTTCGATACCAAGTTGAGGCGGACTTTCTTTCCGGCGTATTTTCGCCTCTTACCTCTGCTGAAGCACTTGAGAAAAGTAGTCGGTGGCTTTGAAAAGAAAGTTGTGTTAGTACTGGTATGAGAAAGCCAGGAAACACATGTGCGTCACTGACCACCATGATATGACCTTAGCTGTTAAAGTAGCGTTAAACCCCAATACAACCAAACAATTTATATTTAGTTGCATTTCGCTGCAATACAGATTAAACCGACGAAACAGAAAGGCAGTATAGAGCTCTACCTTGGCTACCAGAACATTTTCGACAGACTTGAGACGGTACGATGCACAATAAATGTCCATTATATGAAAAAAAAAATCACCGTAGCGGCTCATTATTGAGCCTACTCAACATTTTAGACACAGACAGGTGTAGCTGAACAAGACAGGATTTGTATCCATCATCATTCAAGTTTTATTATGAAATAAGCAGTGTATATGAAATAGGCTGTCATCCGTTCTATCTGGACAGTTTTTGATTGTCTGAAAAAGTAGGCTGTGCTTATTATGAAATCTTTGCCGAGATAGTTCAATATGGTCTTAGAATTGTCTGAAGTTAAAGCTTAACTCTTTACCAAACGACAAAACTTTAAGTTTGCCCAAATGGAAAGCATTGGCAGACGACAAAATAAAAGTGATTGAAAATTTGAAATTTGATTTGTGAAGGGTAGAAAACACTGTGGGAAAAGGAGAAAATGCTGGTTACCAGCATTTTCTCCTTTTCCCACACAATGTTTTCTAAAGGCGCCTTTCTCAAGGGCGTCAAAAGTAGGGATTGTGCGATAATGGGTTAAACCAGTCAAATTCTATATAGTCGTTAAAGATGTTTTCGCCGAGCCCTGTAGCTCAGTCAGTAGCGTACAGGACTTTAGAACAGGGGGTCGTGGTCTCGATCCCGGGCTCGGCCAATTTCTTTCCCAGGATTGATGATAGTCATTGCGACAGGATTAATTCCTCTCCCACTGCTGACCATTGTTTCGATGATGATTATGTGAGAAAGCAGCCAGTGGCTTTGAAAGAAAATTGTGCGAGTATTGATTATAAATGAGACTCCAGGAAAGCATGGAAAGGTGCACTGGCCGCTGCGATATAACTAAAACAATGTTGAAAACGGTGTTAAACACCATACAATCAATCAATTAGGTGTTCTCAAGCATAAACAAAGCTTAAAAAAGTTTGCAATTTATATCAAAGTGCGCTTTTATGCAGCAGGGTACAAGACGGTAGTAGTCAGTTATAGAACTTGAAACTTGCTCCTGTTTCCTTGGTGCAGTAATCTTACTGGGATTTTCAGTGTCTATTAAATTATTCGAGTATTATAGAAAGTAAAACCAACATTTCAGGGAGCATCTTTCAAATCAATCTACTTAAAAGTTGGTCAAACAAGTCAGAGTCTCATACCATTTCAAATAAACAACTTTTTGTCGAATTTCCCTTTTCATTCTTCGTAATAAAAGACATGCTCTTCAAGTGACTGTACAGAATAAAATATTGTAGATCTCAAGTGACTGTACAACAGCTTATCAAGTGACAGTACAAATTCCTTATGTTGACATGCCATTTTAAACGAACGATTAGAAGAAGGATTGTTAGAAGGATTGTAGTCGATTTTGTTACCAATTCTTTACATGTTTTCAAGCAAAAGTGAATAAAGAAACTGTCTATGCATTTTCCATTCAGCAAAAAAGCTTTTAAGGATGATTAATCAAACAAAATACTTATTGTTTTGAGGCAAAATCATCTGTATTTTATTATGGTTACATGATCAAGGCATCCTCATATCTGGGTGTTCCTGATACGGTTTATAATTAACAAACAAACAACTGGATGTGAAGGTTTTATAATAGCTATCAAAATAAATGAAAAATCACTAGCTTGACTTACCGTGTGATAGCAATTTTCAACGACCAAGTGACATTTCACCACTGTACAGACTCCCAAGTGACATACAATCTCAAACACTGTACACTTCCGGTCCTACACCGTGCTATTGGGCCTACAACAAAATATATGGAGTTTATTTCATCAGCTTGTGGTTAATATGGGGAAATATTTGCCGAAAAAAGGAAAGGTATGTGAAAATAATGAGTGCCGTAAGGCACGAGTTATTTTCGCGGACCTTTCCCTTTAGGGTAAATATTTCCCCATATTAACCACGAGCTGATGAAATAAATTATATATTATATTTTATTTAATCATTTTGTCAACGAATGACACTTTTAAAACTAGTGATATCAAGTCAATAAACCAGATTTTCGGTAGGAGGAAATTATTCACTGTGACGGGGAAATAATTCCCCCCAGCTTAAATTACGTCATTTCTTTGCCCATAAAATTTCTAAAAATGGACACATGAAATATAATATATGTAGTTAGGGTTTCCCTACCCTAGCTAGAAAATGCTGCCGACCCTAAACTGTTTATGCTACGATTAAAAAATATTTTGGGTGCGGTTTCGGTATAAAGTCCATGTAAAATGTTTCTGGGGAAAAAATCCCTACCTACGGTATTTACAGCATCTCGGGTCGAAACCCTAAACAGATATATTTTTTTGTTCGGCCTTTCATTTTCTTGTGTGTTGATATTACTTGTGGCTTCAACAAGAAACATCTTTAGGCCTATATACTAAATAGAGCTCATTTAAACTGCGAAATTCGCGGTATGAGAAGGCTTACCTTGTAATAAACTTTTCTATCCGTTTAACCCTTTACCAAACAATCCATGGTTTTTGCGACCCTGAAAATAGAAGCCTTTTGAAAACATTGTGGGAAAAGGAGAAAATGCTGGTAACCAACATTTCTCCTTTTCCCATAATATTTTCTACCCTACTGGAAACAAATTTCAATTTTTGAGTTACGTTTATTTTGTCGTCTGCAAGTGCTCTCAATTTGGACCAGTTTAAAGCTTTTTCATTTGGTAAAGAGTTGAGCTTTATATATACCATACGGTTTCCCATACTGACCACTGATGCAAAATTATCGCCAACTGGCAAAGCAAACCTATTTATATTTCGAGCTTGTTGGTCCGACTCTTGGCATAAAATCATGTCTGCATAGAATGCCGCCAGAGAGAAATTTTATCATTGATACAAGTGCTAAGTCTGGATATCATGATGCCATTGTGCGCAATGGCGCTGGACATGCTTACAAGTAAGTATTGTAATAAAAGATATTAAATTGAATTTCTTTTAGCTCACCTGAGCACAACGTGCTCAAGGGGAGCTTTAAGGATCACCCAGTGTCCATCGTCTGTCGTGCATCGTCCGTCGTGAGCAATTCTTTAAACATAAACTCCTCCTAAACCAGTGGGCCAATTTGGACCAAACTTTGGAATGTTCCTTGGGAGATCATCTTTAAAAATTGTTCACAGAATTTGATTCCGTCAAAAAGTCTGGTTGCCATGGCAACCGAATGGAATTTTCTAAGATATTCTTTAAAAATCTTCTTCTCTGAAACCGCTGGCCAGATTTTGAAATAATTTCACAGAGATGTTCCTTGGGTGACCCTTTTCAAAAATTGTTCGCGAAATTTGGATCCGTCAAGAAACACGGCTCTGGTGAATGGGGGGCTACAGGTCTGCACTATACGGCAAAGAAGAAATTCTTAAAAATTCTTCTTCTCTGAAACCGCTGGTCACATTTTGAAATAATTTCTCAGGGATGTTCCTTGAATGACCCTTTTCAGTGATTGTTTGCGAAATTTTGATCCATCAAGGAATATGGCTCTGGTACTTGCACTACACTGACATGAAGAAATTCTTCTTCTCTGAAACCCTTCGTCAGATTTTAAAATAATTTCACAGCAATATTCCATGGGTGACCCTTTTCAAAATGTGATCGCGAAATTTTGATCCGTCAAGAAACATGGCTCTGGTAATTGGGGTCTCCTTGTACTATAAGGATATGAAGAAATTCTTGAAAATTCTTCTTCTCTGAAACGGCTGGTCAGATTTTAAAATAATTTCACAGCAATTTTCCTTGAATGACCCTTTTCAATGATTGCGAAATTTTGATCCATCAAGAAACATGGCTCTGGGGAACGGGAAATTAAGATATTCTTAAAAATTCTTCTTTTCTGAAACTGATGGTCAGATTTTGAAATGACTTTTACAGGTGACCTTTTGAAAATTGCTTGGAAAAATAATGATTTTGTTTCCAATGTTTCAATTCCTCAAAAAAAAAAAGGAAAAACAAAATGCTATGGTCCTCCTCTCAAAAATTCAGGTGATCGATCCAGGGCCATCTTAGCCCTCTTGTTTTTTTAAGTTTCAATAACATTATCACCAAATAAATAGATCTTGGAAGAACCAAAAAAGTGTAACCGCACGCACGTAATAAAATGCTGACTAGGCATGTTAAGTTATATCAATCTATGTGAACTGAATTTTCCCTCCTTTTTAGCTCACCTGAGCACAAAGTGCTCATGGTGAGCTTTTGTGATCGCCCAATGTCCGTCGTGCGTCGTCCAGAATTTCTTTAAACATCTTCTCCTCCAAAACCACTGGGCCAATCTTGATGAAACTTGGCAGGGATGTTCCTTGGGTGAAGCTCTACCAAAGTTGTTCAAGAGATTGAATTACAGCCATAACTCTGGTTACCATGGCAACCCAAAGGAAAAAAAATAGCAAAATCTTTGAAAATCTTCCTCTCTGAAACAAGAAGGCGCAGAGCTTTGATATTTGGTATGTAGCATCTCTTAGTAGACCTCTACCAAGATTGTTCATATGATTTCCCTGGGGTCAAAACTGGTCCCGCCCCGGGGGTCACAAGTTTGAAACATGGGAATAAAAAAGGAAAACTTTAAAATTCTTCTTCTATAAAAGTAGAAGACGCAGAGCTTTGATAATTATTATGTAGCATCTCCTAGTAGATCTTTACCAAGATTGTTCATATGATGCCCCAGGGGTCAATACTGGCCCCGCCCCGATGGGTCACAAGTTTGAAACATAGGAACAAAGAAGGAAAACTTTAAAATTCTTCTTCTCTGAAACTAGAAGCCGCAGAGCTTTGATATTTGGTATGAAGCATCTCCTAGTGGACCTCTACCAAGATTCTTCGTATGATGTCCCTGGGAGTCACAAGTTTGAAACATAGGAACAAAGAAGGAAAACTTTAAAAATCTTCTTCTCTGAAACTAGAAGGTGCAGAGCTTTGATATTTGGTATGTAGTATCTCTTAGTCGACCTCTACCAAGATTGTCCATATGATACCCCTAGGGTCAAAACTGGCCCCGCCTCGGGCGTCACAAGTTTGAAACATAGGAACAAAGAAGGAAAACTTTAAAATTCTTCTTCTATAAAACTAGAAGGGGCAGAGCTTTGATAATTATTATATAGCATCTCCTAGTGGTTCTCTACCAAGATTGTTCATATGGTGCCCCTGGGGTCAGGGCTGGCCCCGCCCCGATGGGTCACAAGTTTGAAACATAGGAACAAAGAAGGAAAACTTTAAAAATCTTCTTCTTTGAAACAAGAAGGAGTAGAGCTTTGATATTTGGTATGAAGCATCTGCTAGTTGACCTCTACCAAGTTTGTTCACATGATGTCCCTGGGGTTCAAACTGGCCCAGCCTCGGGGGTCACAAGTTTGAAACATAGGAACAAAGAAGGAGAACTTTAAAAATCTTCTTCTTTGAAACAAGAAGGAGTAGAGCTTTGATATTTGGTTTGAAGCATCTGCTAGTTGACCTCTACCAAGTTTGTTCACATGATGTCCCTAGGGTTAAAACTGGCCCAGCCTCGGGGGTCACAAGTTTGAAACATAGGAACAAAGAAGGAAAACTTTAAAAATGTTTTTCTCTGAAACTGGAAATCGAAGAGCTTTGATATTTCATTATGTAGCATCTTCCAGTGGACCTCTACTAAATACGATACGATGATCTTTTTGGAAAAGGAGAATTTTCATTGTAGACCTTTACTGCTTAGTACTCAGGTGAGCGATATAGGACCATCATGGTCCTCTTGTTTTTCCTTTTTATATTTTTTTTCTTCTTTACTTTTCTATCTATTGTTTATTACTTTTTTTTCCCAATACACAGGATTGCAGATTTTCAAAAGTACTTGTAAATGTTAGCACGCTGTATATCGAGGTGTAGATATAAAAATTTAATAAACATGAAACGCAAAGAGTTTAACTAGTTTTTCTAGAATCATTATTTTCATTGCCTCTTTTTCTTCTTTTTATTGATATTATCATTTATATTGTTGTTGTTGTTGTTGTTAGTCCCCTAACGGCGAAGCCGGAGGGGACTTTAGGTTCACACTCTGTCCGTCTGTCTGTCCGTCCGTCCGTGTGTGCATCAGTCCGGCAAATCAGTTTTCCGCACTTTTTTTCTCAAAACACTGGCAGATATTGAGCTGATTTTTGGTGGGTAAGTCAACCACCATGACTTACAGATTAAGTTCGAGTTTCGTTCCGGTCTACTGATTTCCATTGAAATTATGGGCCTTGGACTTAGAAATTTTCATGGAAAAAAAACAGTTTTCCGGACTTCTTTTCAAAACGATGGTGGATATTGACCTGATTTTTGCCCTGTAGGTCAATCACTATCACTTACAGATCAAGTTGAACTTTCGTTTTCGTTCCGCACCACTGATTTTTCACAGATTTACGGGCCTTGGACTTTGAAATTTTCACTGATAAAACACTTTTCCACACTTTTATTCTAAACCCTGGTACATATTCACTTCATTTTTGGCGTGTAAGTCAACCACCATGACTTACAGATCATGTTCCAGTTTTGTTCCGCTCCACTGCTTTTTCACGGATTTACAGGCCTTGGACTTAGAAATTTTCAATTATAAAAGATTTTTTTTTTCTAAACCCTCGTACATATTCACTTCATTACAACCCCGCAAAACGAATGTTTTCGGGGGTATACTGGAATCAGCCTGTCTGTCTGTCCGTGTGTTCGACCGTCCGTCTGTCCGTGTGTCCGTCTGTGTACAAAATACTTCCAATTTTGTGTCGCGAACTCCTCCAACAGTTTTCCTTCAATTGTATCGAAACTTTGCACATATATTGATCATATATTGAAAATTTGTAAGACCCAATTTTCAAGTGTCAACTCCCCCTGATTGAGGAATTATCTCGCCTTGACATAGACACTTTTTTCTGTCAAAGTGCTGCGGAGGTATTAAGTCACATTCCACGACAGTTCTAGTTTAAGTAATTAAATTATAACATATATACATGGAAAGCTAGTACCTCTCATTGGTACACATCTGCTGATGATAAGGTCAAGGTCATCTCACAAGTTAAAGGTCATATTTCTTAAAATTGGCTTTTACAGGGGCAATTGTGTTTCACAAATACATCTTGTCTTTGTAAAACTTACTTTAACGAGAAAAGTGCTTGTATATCTGGCTTTCGTTAAGGCATTGCATACAAAGACAGAAATGATGCTAAAAGTTATAATTCTGAAAGTGGGTCAAATACATGTACCTTCTTTCCCGTCCACAGAGTTTCACAAACTATACACGTCTGCCAGCAATATATATACGGCCAGTGGGGGACTCAGTATTGCTATGCAATACAATCAGAATGGTTGTTCTTCTTGTTGTTGACCAGATTGTTCTTTTCTAGATTAGCTGGCGTATTGGGGAAGATTTTGTCAGAGCTAGCAGTTGATGGTGAAACCAGGCATAATGACAAACATTTAAAATGGACACGGAAGCACTTACTGATCCAGAATGTAAACCACACTTCTATCTAGATACCAGATATAAAGATGTTAAAAACATAACCATATCGAAACTTTGAATTTACGGTTACATGTAAAACTAATCAGATGAAATGGTAAAGTCTTCACAAGAACTGACAAAATTTAAGACTTGTGAAAAATGAAATCATTTGCAGACAGCAATTCAAATGTAGATCAAATGATGGAATTTGGCTTTGAAAGGATGGAAGACAATGTGGGAAAAGGGGAAAATCTGGTGGTAACCTCTCTAAAATTGTTTTTAACAGCCTCTTTCATCAGATTCATTTATAGACAGGACTGGCTCAGTGAAGGTCTACAAGGAGTGCATTCATACTTTCAAGTCAAAATAGGCATGGAATCGATATATTAAGATTTAAAAAACACTGAAGCACTTAAAAATTGAGAATATCAGCAAATAGTTTATACAGACACCAGTATAAAGACACAATTGTACCCAAGGATAAGTTTTTTTAATATATATATATGGACTGCAACACGCGACAAGGGCATTCGCACATTTGCGTAAAGTGTCGTCTCGATACAGCCTGAGCAGTCTGCACTGGCTAATCGGAAATGTAGAGTCCGTGGTCGTGAGGTAGAGCGTCGGCCTCATAACCTAAAGGTCCTGAGTTCGATTCCCAGGAGCGCGTGTCAACTTTGAGGTTTTTCATTGGCCCACACGTTCGGCGCGAGTACTGGTGTAGTTCCCAGGAAGCAGAATCGAGAGAGATTAGTATAAGTTGTTAGAACTTGTTTCTCAATCGATGTAAAATAAATATGTTTAAACTAAACTAAACTAATCGGAAACGATACTTTCTGTTTTTATGTAATTTTTCTGTTTTGCACAGGTCTACTGTAGCACAAAATATAATGTAGTCGTAAAGTGCCGTCTCGGATTAGCCTGCGCGGACTGCGCAGGCTGATCCGAGACGAACCTTTACACAAATGTCCGAACGTCCCTTTTCGCGTGTTACAAGCCATATAGTGAGCTGTGCGATCTCGCTTAGTTGTAACATGTCTAACTTTCAAGAATCTATTGATTTCAATTTCAAAGAAATCTACGGAAAGAAATACCTTTGAACAGTTAATAATTTTTCATATGAAATCCCTATTTTCCAGTGAGATATAACGGAATATAATTCTTTCCGCTTTTCCCAAAGATGGTTTATGGTACTTGTGCAGAAACTATGCACCAATCAATGTAAAGTAATCATGTTTAAAACAAAAAAAAAAAAAAAAACTCGTAAGAACTTCTTGAGGCTTCGATTTTTTTTAAACACTGCTTTCAAATGGAAAACTCAAAATAGTTTTGATAGTAGAAATCAAAGAAATTCTTCATCCATAATTATTTCTGTTCCTGTATGCCTTTTCTTGAATTTGACTTGTAACTTGTTCCGATATTCTAGATATGTTACCGCATCTAAGACAACCGGAATAGCACATACACATGTAATTATGATAGCAGCCAGGGCGCCAAAAGTTCTGGAAGATGCCCTTTCGTCTGATGCACATTGGTATCTCTGTTTATTTTTGAAAGTCGTATCTGGATCAATCGAAAGATTGTTGACAATTTCTGACGTTATATCCTCCAGAAGCATATAATTTACCGGCGTTGTTGTCAAGATAGTGCTTTTGTTTCCGGCAGGGCAATATCCATTTGGGATGCATGCTGGGAAAACTAGATTTTCTTCCGGTATACTTAGATTGGTAGTAGTGAAGGTCAAATTAAAACGGTTTGAGTCCTTTACGCCATGTGTGACATTATATGTGACCCTGGATAAATTGTACATTAAATGATTATAGAATGGATCCAGATCAAATAACGCACAGAATCTTAAGTCACTGTAGAAGGAAAAACTAGCACATTGATAAATACTCGAGCAGTTACTGCTGCAATACTCGAAATCTGTATCACTTATATTATTTGCAATTAAAAGCGCGGGAATTGTAAGTATGTCAAAACTGTTGTAGATTTGAAATTCTGCCTGTTTTGAAACATGCTCGAAACAAACATAGGGTAATTTTGTTGAACAATTGCTAGACACTAAAATACCTTCATCATGAAAATCCTGGTAGTTAATATACGCGCACTGATCGCTACTTCCGGTGGACTTGTCAACGATGTAGGCTGTTGTATATTCGTCACATTTCGGAGTCGAGCTGATTTGACTCGTGCGAAACCAAGAACCGAGCTGTAGGTATGGGCGAAAAAATCCAAGCCAAAAGGAGGCATTTGATGTGGAATAAGTATTTCCTTCTCTGAGTGTCTGTGTAATCGCTCTCAAAATTTTAGAGCGTGGCATTAAGTTCATGAGTTTGTTCCAGCCTCTCTCTCGACATTTATAAAACGCCTCAAACCACGTTGAAGGCTCCTGCACAACTTCCAGGTAGCGCTTGCCTTGTCCAGTGTATACAGTCACATTTAAATCTCGTGTATCGTTCGAAGGAAACATTTCCACGAAAACATGGGAAGTGGATCCAACGACGTGAGCGCAAAATAAAACTATCATCAGTTGGGTTAGGTCCATGGCCACTTCAGATTTTTACGCTAGTTAAGCAATTAGAAATTCAATCATAAAAGCCATTCTGTATATACTAAACGATCATCCGAAAATATATAAAGATCCAATAGCTCACATGTGAATAATATCATAACGCGAGTTGACTCTACTTCTGGAAATGTTCGAAGCGGCCATGTTAAAATCATGCATAATTTAAAGCTGAAAGTACAAGGAAAGCCAAAAAGCAATAACCGACACCGTTATTATTAATTTAACTGTCAACTTTAACGCCGTTCACATTCTTCATCCTTTGGTTGCCATACAGGTAATAGAATGTCTCTGATTCAGAAAGCACTCTGCAGGCTAAAGTAATGTTTAACATAAAAGATAAGTCCAACTCAAACAGTCATATATTGTACTGCATATAGTCGTCATTGTTATCGTTGTAAAAGTAAAGTACATCACTTTTTTCATCATTTTATCTTTTTAAATTCCCACAAAAATGCTACAGTTGTTTAATGGTAGCATTCTGCAAACTATCCGTTTAGCTTTTTCGCGTCTCCTTGATGTAAGTGAGGAACCTTTAAAACAAGAACAAGCATCAAGTTGTACTTACCATTCTAAATCCTCTTATTCTTTTCCTTATTTTATAAATCTACTTTTCATTTTTATTTACTTACAATTTTCTTTCATTTGAATCATAGTCCGTAAAGAACGAGCCTAACGCGCAGATCTGCAAAAAGTATTTACCTATGTTAGCCTGCGCAGTCCGCGATGGGTCGAAAAGTTTTGCTATTTGTAGAATTTCTACACATCAAAGGACCATTCTACCTCCAGATCTACTCGACTGTTTACAAAAAAAAGGCATTTTGAGATCCATGATTATATGATAGCTTGCTTGACATAATTATTGACATACATGATTATCATAGAGATACTTTAAACCCTTTGTTGCTGAACCGTGGTTCAGTTATTTTTTTTAATTTTAAACAAAATTCCGGGATAAGTCAATCCCTCACTTGTAAATCTATACGAAAATAACTTTTAGCTCAAACAAAGAGCGGAATACAAACGATTTTTTTTTCATTCGCAGGAAGCCTATCCTGCCACTTATAAAATCGATCAAAATATCTACGACGAGAAAAAAAGGCTTTTATCCAAAACGAATAAACCTTTAAACTGCGCACCCGGCTTTGTAAAGAAGACCGAAGATAAAATCGGGACCGAAGATGAAATCAACCGTTCCAATTCTCAGATAAATGTAATGAAAGTACACAAATCCAGAGTTATTTTAATTATAGACGACAGATCAACATCGTACGCAGATGGTAATTTACAATGGAAAGTCAACTTATGATTTAACCTTTTACCACACGATCCTTACTTCTAACGACTCTTAGAGAGACAGCCTTTGAAAACATTGTGGAAAAGGAGAAAATGCTGGTAACCAGCATTTTCTCCTATTCCCACAATGTTTTCTACCCTTTCCAAATCAAATTTCAATTTTTGATACACATTTATTTGGTCGTCTGCAAATGCTTTCAATTTGGACCAGTCCAAAATTTTGTCGTTTGGAAAGAGTTAAAAAGTTTCTGACTCGAACGGAATAATTCGTAGATTTCTAAAGGCTATTTCACGACAGTTCACGGTATTCTAGCTGATGATCTTAACAAGTTGATGTAAGAACCCGTTTAAAAAAGACCTCAGGTCCATCTGTATTGCGGTCCTTTTGCGTTAATAATACATTTTTCGAGTTTGATTTTTTTTTGTAACATAATTTGAAGGTATGTCCTCGGAGAGGGAATTCGGCAAAAAAAATCTGCTTTTCACCCCCCGCCGAAAAGGCGGCGGGGGATATGGTAATAGTCTCCGTCTGTCCTTCCGTCCTTCCGTCCCACATTTTTGTCCGGAACATATCTCCAAAAGTATTTGAGATATCAACTTCAAACTTCACAAGTGGATAGATCTCATTCAGTGTACAAGAACCATTACTCTATCTTCAGTATTTTTGGAGTTATTGCCCTTTGTACATTTTTTTTTTCTGGAATTTTTGTTCGGAGCATATCTCAAAAGTATGAAAGCTAGGAACTTGAAACTTCACACACATATAGAACTCATTGAGGAGAAGTGCAGTGCTAAAGAATCATAACTCTATCTTCAGTAATTGTTGAGTTATCGCTCTTTGTAAATTTTTACTTTGGAATTTTGTCCGGAGCATATCTCCAAAAGTACAAAGGCTGGGAACATCAAACTGTATACACTTATAGAATTCATTAAGGAGAATTGCAGTTCACAAAAACCAAAATTCTGTCTTCAGTAATTTTTGAGTTATTGCCCTTTGAGGAGGCGTGCACTGCTTAAGATCCATTACTCTGTCTTCAGTATTTTTGGAGTTATTGCCCTTTGTACATTTTTCCTTTGAATTTTTGTCCGGAGCATATCTCCAAAAGTATAAAAGCTAGGAACTTGAAACTTCACACATATATAGAACTCATTGAGGAGAAGTGCAGTGCACAACAACCATAATTTTGTTTTCAGTATTTTTGGAGTTATTGCCCTTTGTAAACATATTTATGTTTGAAATGCACAACAAGAAATTCCGTGAAATTGATTTTAATGTCATTTTTTATTGTAAAACGAGCTGCCTGGTACTGCCTAAAATATATGCCATCGTCAAAACCCACCTGTTATTTCACAAACGATTGTAACAAATTTCAATCCATGATTATCCATATATTAAAGGAACGCGATAACCGTGGCCTTTGTTTACAATAATTCAGACCATTCTATTTTCGTATACGGGAAGGACAGGTAAATTATCCGATAATTTTAGTTAAAATGTAAATTGAAAAGGCTTAAAACTTTTACAGGTTCTCTATTGTACTAAGCGAGCAGTGGTGTAATGGATAACATCACTGCCTCTAAAGCCGGCGATCCTCGTTCGAGCCATAAAATCTACCCTTTTTTTTTTATGGAAGCATAATGCATTTTTTCCGTTTTCGCATTACTTTTCTTTTTTTCCTCTCCATACTTTTCTTTTCCTTGTTTGAATGTCTTTTATGTTTCTTTTCTTTATCCTTTCTTCTTCCTTTTTTCTAGACGTGTACATTTTTTTTTTTTTTTTTTGTCATTGATATTCTTTTGTTACTATTACATTTTATTCTTATTCATTTTATTCTTCTTTTTTTAAAGCATATTTCTATATGACTGACTCAACAATAAAATGAAAAGTGTGCAACTCTCATCCCGTGCTCTGGCAGTATCGGAACTTGCTTCATTTTCACTGGCCTTATCGGTACCCTAACCCTCTTAACATTCAGTATTTGTTGCTTCCTCGTCGATGAACTGCTCACAGGTTTCTTGAACTGCAATGTCTGCTTTTTTAAAAAATATTTATTCTGCTAGGACCCCACATCTATAGTGATTTTTCCACTCAGGTTGCTTTAGTTCACTAGTGGTTCCGTTCCACTGGTGTTTCAATTTAAATCCTTGAGCAGTCAAGCTTCCGAGATGCTTAAGTTTCCAACTGTAGTGAGTATATAGACATGTCTCTTCTGTCAAAGCCATGAAGCAGGAAGAAAACTAGTAGCCAGAAATTTGTGGCTTTAGTCATCTTAGAAGTCTAAATCACGAGGCTATTTCTAGCATCAATTCCTGTGCAATAAATGTCTTGGTTCATTCAAAGTTTCCCAATTTTCGAAGGATCACTGTGCAATCTCGTGTGATGTTAATTAAATATGAATGAAAGTACAAAGTAAAAGTAAAAATATTCACTATGATGACATAAAAATAATGTAACCATTGACTTAGCTTAAAAAAAAAAAAGCTTGAAAAAAAAAACAGTTGCTTTACTGAAAAAAAAATTTCTGGGACTCGAACTCGATCCGTTTGGGCGGTATTAGAGCCCCTATGACCACTGCACCACAGCATTACTTGCACGTCCATGTTGAAATTTACCAATAAGTAACTGCTTCGTCCCTGGTATTCCCTATTTGAATGTTTTGAACTGATCCAGTGTTTGTAAACAAAGGCCACAGTTATCGCGTTTTGATAGACATTCCAGTCACTGCTGCGTGTATTAATGGAACGCGATAATCGTGGCCTTTGTTTACAATAATTCAGACCATTCTATTTTCATATACGGGAAGGTCAGGTAAATTATCCGATAATTTTAGTTAAAATGTAAATTGAAAAGGCTTTAAACTTTTACAAGTTCTCCATTGTGAAAAGCGAGCAGTGGTGTAATGGATAACATCACTGCCTCTAAAGGCGGCGATCCTCGTTCGAGCCGTCAGATCTACTTTTTTTTTTTTAAGGAAGCATGTTGCATTTTTTTTTTTCGGTTTTCACTTTACTTTTCTTTTTTTTCCCTCTCCATACTTTGCTTTTCCTTGTTTGAATGTCTTTTATGTTTCTTTCCTTTTTCTTTCTTCTTCCTTTTTTGGACGTGTACATTTTTTTTTTGTCATTGATATTCTTTTGTTACTATTACATTTTATTCTTATTCATTTTATTCTTCTTTTTTTTATTCACTTTTTTCTTCTTTTTTAAAGCATAATTTCTATATGACTGACTCAACAATAAAATGGTAAGTGTGCAACTCTCATCCCGTGCTCTGGCAGTATCGGAACTTGTTTCATTTTCACTGGCCTTATCGGTACCCTAACCCTCTTAACATTCAGTATTTGTTGCTTCCTCGTCGCTGAACTGCACACAGGTTTCTTGAACTGCAATGTCTGCTTTTTGAAAAAAAAAATTTATTCTGCTAAGACCGCAATCTACAGTAACCTTTCCACTCAGGATGCTTTAGTTCACAAGTGGTTCCGTTCCACTGGTGTTTCAATTTAAATCCTTGTGCAGTCAAGCTTCCGATATGCGTAAGTTCCCAACTGTAGTGAGTATATAGACATGTCTCTTCTGTCAAAGCCATGAAACAGAAAGAAAACTAGTAGCCAGAAATTTGTGGCTTTAGTCATCTTAGAAGTCTAAATCACGAGGCTATTTCTAGCATCAATTCCTGTACAAGAAATGTCTTGGTTCATTTTTCCCAACTTTCGAAGGATCAATGTGCAATCTCGTGTGATGTCAATTAAATATGAATGAAACTACAAAGTAAAAGTAAAAATATTCACTATGATGTCATAAAAATAATGTAACCATTGATTTAGCTTTAAAAAAAAAACAGTTGCTTTACTGAAAAAAAAAAAACCTCTCTGACTCGAACTCGATCCGTTTCGGCGGTAGCAAGGTCCCTTTGACCACTGCACCACAGCATTACTTGCACGTCTTCGTTGAAATTTACCAATAAGTAACTGCTTCGTCCCTGGTATTCCCTATTTGAATGTTTTGAACTGATCCAGTGTTTGTAAACAAAGGCCACAATTATCGCGTTTTGATAGTATGTAATCAATAGTTTTGTCCAAACAATAATCATGAATAATGGATCTCGATAAAAACAAGATAAAACTCGGGAGGCTTGAGTACGCCAACTTGCGACAATGTAAAAAAAAAACTGAACGGGTCTTGTTAGCTAACTGTACGGCGACTTACTTTGAAAAGAATAGAATTTAACGCTGTAGAGCACGAAAGGGTATTATTACTTATTAGTATCACGTTCACAATTGCCACCATATTTAAAAGATAATTTATTTGTTGGGGGATGGTACTTTGGAAAGGAAAAAGCACACGGCTCGACTCTCCCATGCTTTACCAATACCCTTAGTGCTGCGATTCATCGTGGTCCTTTTCTAATGTTACCGTAATTTTTGCCTTTCCGTGACATCAGAATGCTGAATATATTATTCGTCCTGATTAATCCATTCCCACACAATCCCGACTTTTTAGCTCACCTGAGCACAACGTGCTCCAGGGGAGCTTTTAGGATCACCCGGTGTTCGTCGTCCGTCGTGCGTCAGCGCGTTGTGCGTCGTCAACAATTCTTTAAATATCAACTCCTCTTAAAACGCTGGGCCAGTTTGGACCAAACTTAGCTGGGTTGTTCCTTGGGAGATCCTCTTTCAAAATGTTCACAGAATTTGATTCCATCAAAAACTCTGGATGCCATGGCATTCAAATGGATTTTCTAGGAAATTCTTTAAAAATCTTCTCCTGAAACCGCCGGTCAGATTATGAAATAATTTCACAGAGATGTTCCATGGGTGACCTTTTCAAAAATTATTCGTGACATTTTGATCCGTCAAGAAACGTGGCTCAGGTGAATGGGGGCTACTTGCACTATACAGAAATGACGAAATTCATAAAAATCATTCGTCTCTGAAACCGCTGGTCAGATTTTGAAATAATTTCACGGAGATGTTCCTTGGATGACACTTTTCAAAAATTGTTCGCGAAATTTTGATCCGTCAAGAAACATGGCTCTGGTGAATGGGGCCTACTTGCACTATACGGAAATTAAGAAATTATTGAAAATTCCCCTTCACTGAAACTGCTGGTAAGATTAATATTTTTACACAGATGTTCCTTTGGTGACCCTTTTCAAAATTGTTCGCGAAATTTTGATCCGTCAAGAAACATGGCTTTGGTGAATGGGGGCCTCTTGCAATATACGGAAATGAAGGAATTTTTTAAAAAATCTTCTTCTCTGGAACCGCTGATCAGATTTTGAAATAATTTCACAGAAATGTTCCTTTGGTGATCCTTTTCAAAAAAATTCTTTGGTGATCCTTTTCAAAAACTGTTTTCGAAATTTTGATTCGTCGAGAAACATGGCTCTTGGTAATGGGGGCTACTTGCACTATACGGAAATGAAGAAATTGTTAAAGATTCTTTTCCTCTGAAACCGCTGGTCAGACTTTGAAATAATTTCACACAGATGTTCCTTGGGTAATTAATATCAAATGTTTTTTGCGAATTTTTTATCCGTCCAGAGACATAGCTCTGTTGAACGGGGGCTACTTGCACTGTAGAGCAAGAAGAAATTCTTAAAAATTCTTGTTCTCTGAAACAAAATAAATTTCATAGAAATGATCTTTGGATGACCCTTTACAAAAACTGTTCGTGAAATTTTGATCCTTCAAAAAACAACAGCCATTTGTTGGTACCTGCATTTGGTGCTCATGTTTGACTTATATTATCAGTCACTATCGAGCATGTGCTCTTCTTCAAGAAATGGTCCTTGGGTGATCTATCCAAACATTTATTTGCAAAATTCTGATTCATCAAATCATTGCTGTGGTGATGATTGTAGGGGTGGTGACAGATTTTAAAATGACGTTCAATGACCTTTTCAAAATCGCTTGGAAGTTTCGATACCCGCCCCCCCCCCCAAAAAAAAAATGGCTGTAGTCCTCTCAAAGACTCAGGTGAGCGATTCAGGGCCATCGTGGCCCTCTTGAAGACTTGGGGCATTAGAACCTACAACGAGATAAAAGAATGCATCAAAATGGACTCTTTTCCTGCATCGCACGGGTGTAAATTGCCGTACAGTTAATTTAGTAAAATTTTCATGTTGCCGTACACCGACCAATCAAGTCGCCGTTCTCCCCAGCATTATTGTTTTCGACAATAATTCAAACAAATCTTGATTGTTGCATATGAAACTTATACCGAAGTCAATTTCAAATGTTCGGAATATTCTGATGTTAAAAACAAAGGATAAAAAGCTTTGTAACAACGAAAGGGGTCGTTACTAATCTGAAGTGAATTCCGTAGTACGAGCGATACGAACCAAGTATCTCTTTTGTTTTTGTTCTTAGAAAACATTGTGGGGAAAGGAGGAATTACGCATTACGAGCAGTTTCGCCTTTTCCCTCTCTGTTTCCTGTTTTAAGTCGTTTTTTCTATTACTTACTGAAGTTAAAATTTGGATAATTGCATTATGAAGAGTCTTAATTTTGTCATTCACTTTTCTCGTCTGTCATTATTTACCTTTTATACTGTTCGAGCCAGTGGGCGCCTGAGGACTGCCCTACGGCTACGAAATGCTGACCTCAAAACTGGCGAGGCTTTACCGAACTTGTCTATTTTTTTTTTAATGTATTATCTATAGTCTACATAAGATATATTTGCTATTGTCATATATGTTCTGGCCTCTTATCTGATCTAATGCCCGTATTTATCTGACCTGATTCTTGTATGTTTTCTTTCCCTGTCTTTTCCCCTCTTTCTGTCTGTCTGTCTGTCTGTCTGTCTGTCTTTCATTCTTGTTATTGGTTTAATCTAAAGAAATAATGTTTCTAGCAGGATATAACCGTCATCGATGTTAATGGTATGTCTTTAAGTACATGTCAAAACTTAACTTCGGCTTAATACTATTGCCTGCCTCTTGACCGTATTTACTCTTTACTATTCACCATAAACCAAATTTAGACTAATCGACTTTATTTCATCTCTGTATAACTCACCCTATCACCTCGACTAAGAAATGTGCCCAAACTGATGATTCCTTCTTCATCATCATCATTAGTTATGAGATATGCATTTGTAAATATCATTTTCTTCAATCTTCATTTACTTGATCCATTTTCCTATTATGACTACAGTGTTCCTCAACAAGCTATTCTGACTGAATATTTTGTAAACTGTTATACATGTACATATTCCCATAATTGTTATACCTCAAATATCCTTCTTCTTCATCTTCGTCTTCTTCTTCTTCCCCAGACTATCTATACTGAGAGTGACAAGTATGTAATCCGATATCAAGTCATTGAACCAATGGGAATCTCAATAAGTTATTTATTTTTGTTTATGTTGTTGCCTAATGGGTAATGATTTAATACTGTGGAGATTCTCTATTGGTGTTTTCAACTGTCGGTGCTTTTCGTATAAGAAAACTACTAAAGTGAAAATTAGTATTGGTCACTTTTCATTTATGTTGTCACTGTTGAAGATACTCCTGGGTTGTATCAGTATACTAATAGACGGCTTTAGTAACGTATTTTTCTATCTGCTAATGTCGTTATTGTTACTGAAATATGGGGACATTGAACGAAATCCCGGGCCAGTTAGTAATCTAAACTATACAAGTTTATCTATATTACATTGCAATATCAGGAGTTTAAGACAGAAGCTGGAATACATCAGGGACAGCTATTTAGATTATGATATATTATGTTTTACCGAAACGCATTTGGATATGACTGTCCCTGATGAATTTTTGCATTTGTCCAATTCACTTGATAAACTATACAGAAAGGATAGAACAAATCATGGTGGAGGCATCTCTGTGTACTTATCTAATAGTTTATTACATCAACAAGTTTTTGAGTTAGAAACGTTTTGTGAAGAAAGTATTTGGCTATCCATTTCATTTAAACGAAGTAAACTTTTGATTGGCACCTTTTACAGTCCAAAAACTTCCGATTCCCTTTTCTTCGAAAACTTTAACAAAAATATTGAAAAGGCATATGAAATAACTCATAACATTGTTATTCTAGGTGATTTAAATGAAGACTTGCTTAACCCTAATTTTAGGAAACTAAAGGATATTCTTATTATTAATTCATTACAGAATGTGATATCTGGACCAACTAGATTGAACGCTCTACTAGACCCTATATTAGTTCCTACTGATATACGCAATACTTAGATTCTGGGATAATACCGAATCCACCTGAGGTGACTGATCATAGTGCTACATATATAACTCTCGCATTCCCATACGACCCAAAACCGACTTATCAGAGAAAAGTCTATCAGTACAGTAAAGCTAATTTTGATCTTTTACGTATAAACATTTCATCTTTTGACTGGGATGTTCTTTTCGATGGTACTATAGACGAAGCATGTGACTTTTTTACCAAACAATTTCTTACATTTATTGATGTTTGTATCCCTTCACAAAAAGTTACCATTCGCCCCGACGATAAGCCATGGTTTAATGGCGAACTACGAACGTTATGTAGGAAAAGAGACCGTTTGAAACAGTTAGCTTTTAAAACAGGAAAGCTTTCTTTATTAAATAAGTACAAAACAATCAGAAACAGAATTAATAACATGAAGAAACATGCAAAGCAAAATTTCTTCAATTCACTTGAGCTTAACCTATGTGATCTGCAAAGGAACGATAAAAAAGGCTTTTGGCGACTTATCCGCTACTTCATTTAAAAACAATGATTGCTCATCGAACATTCCACCTTTAATTAGTATGTCTCCAAATGGTGAGACTTCAGCATCCATATCCGATCTGGAAAAAGCTGAGTGCTTGAACAATTTTTTCGCCTCTATATCGACTGTAAATGAAGAATTCGCCTTTCTCCCTCCCTTTACTAAAATAACTAATAATAATCTCTCTCAAATCACTATTTTTGAATCTGAAATAAAAGACCTCATCCGATGCCTTAACCCAAATAAGGCAAGTGGGCCAGACTCTATCAATCATAGAATGTTAAAAAGTGTAGCAGACCAAGTGTCTAAACCCCTAGCAATACTATTTAATCGATCGATATCTGAAGGTGTTTTCCCTAACTTATGGAAATTGGCTAATGTAATTCCTATCTACAAAAAAGGGGATAAATCATCAGTTACTAATTACAGACCCGTTTCTCTATTAAGTTGTTGCGGAAAATTATTAGAAAGGATCATCTTTAAACACATGTATAACTTCTTTCTTGAGAACAATTTGCTGTATAAATATCAATCTGGATTCTTGCCAAAGCACTCCACAACTTTCCAGCTTGTTGATATCTATCACCACATATGCCAATCGTTCGATAACAAACAATTTTCATGCATGGTTTTCTGTGACATTTCAAAAGCCTTTGACCGAGTATGGCATAAAGGTCTTCTCTTTAAACTCCGACAAAACGGTATCGAAGGAACTCTTTTAAAATGGCTTTCAAATTACCTCTCAAATAGGAGCCAGAAGGTTGTTTTACAATCCGCTACTTCGTCTTCAAAACAGATAACGGCTGGAGTACCCCAGGGCTCGGTTCTAGGTCCGCTGCTTTTCCTGATTTACGTTAATGACATTACTGATTCCTTACTAAGCTTAACTAGGCTATTTGCAGATGATAGTTCCTTTTTTTATTCAGCATCATCCATCAGTGATATCGAAGGTATAATAAACCATGACCTCAATCTAATATCTTCATGGGCAAAACAATGGCTCGTAACATTTAATCCACAAAAGACCGAAGCTATCCTTTTCTCTTTGAAAAAAGTTGACGAACTACCTAAGCTAATATTCCAAAACACCAATGTTACCTTTGTTGAAAATCATAAGCACTTAGGGATAACTTTTAGCCAAAATGGTCAATGGAGCGCACATATTGATACTATTTTAAAATCTTCTTCTAAAGTACTTGGAATTATGAGAAAGCTGAAATTTACACTGAATAGGAAATCATTAAACCAAATTTATTTGTCTTATGTAGCACCATTACTAGAATACGCGTCAATTGTTTGGGATGGTTGTTCTGATTCCTGTGCAAATTCTCTACAAAAAATTCAAAACGAAGCTGCCAGAATTGTAACTGGTCTCACCCGTTCTGTTTCCTTAGAAAACTTGTTCTTAGAATGTGGATGGCAATCTTTGAAAGATAGGCGGGAAACCCAAAAAATGTTTTTTATGTATAAAGCAACCCATCAGATGGTTCCCGAATACATTGCAGACTTGATTCCGCCACTTATAGCAGACACAACGCAATATGCTCTTAGAAACATTACTGATTTAAGAAACATATCTACTCGCACTACAATTTCTCAAAAATCTTGTATCCCTTCTTCAATATATATTTGGAACAATTTAAATGAAAACCAGAAGAATGTTTATTCGTTTTCGACTTTTAAAAAATTAATTTCAAGTAGGTTCCCAATAACCCCTGTCCCCGCCTATTACCTTGAAGGCAATCGGTTCTTATCAGTTATGCATGCCCGGATTAGGAATAAATGCAGTGGACTAAATAGTGATTTGTTTCATAATTATCTTCGTAACAGTCAGCTTTGCACGTGCTCGGTGGAATCTGAAGACGCCGAACACTATTTTTTCAGATGCAATCTTTTTGTTATCCAAAGACTGCACTTATTTAACTCTATTCAGCACCTTAATCCATTGAATGTAGATGATCTTCTTTTTGGCAAACCATCCCTAACAGATCGAGAAAATTCAGAATTATTTGTATCAGTCCAGGAGTATATTCAACAAACTGGCCGATTTACTTGATATAAGCATACTGTCGTATGCTCTGATTTTTCCTTTTGACTATAGTGAGCAAATGGACAAAATCTCTGTTTGTCTGTTTGTTTGTATGTCTGTCTGTCTGTCGTTCTGACTATCTGTCTGTCTGTCTATCTGTCTGTCTCTCCTTCTCTCTATATCTCTTTCTTGTTTATTATAATTAGTTGTGGAACACTTGTAAATTCATTATATTGTAGGGGGAGGGTCGATTTCTAAGTTGTTATAACTTGTGACCCAACCCCATTTCCATGTAAATTTGAGGGAAAATAAATATGTTTAAACTAACAACGAAAACCGAACGATTTTCGATGGGATATAGTTGTTTGAGCAGTACCAGCTAGTAGGATTTCGCTGTTTTTGCAGCATGCAGGGATACTATTTTCAAATCACAAACATGGACAACAGTTGGACATCTCTAAACACCGATGCTTGTACTTTCAAAGGAAGATACTCATTAAAAAACACTCTAAGAAACGATTTATTCACCCCACTCCGTGCCGTCACTGCCTCTTGTATCGATAAGCTGGTACCAAGTTCCGTAGTCGATGATACACGGTGAGATTGTAATTGGAATCTATTTTACAGAACAGATTCAGCCGCTGACATAAGCAATTAACGGGCACATTTATTGCAAATATAGGATATTTCTTCCACTCTTTTTTAAACCGACAATTATTTCTTCACTGGCAATTTATAGATAAAGGTATTTATATCCCATTAACAATTTAATAGCAGGGTTGAGCCTGAAACAAAAATGTTTCCGTTTTGCAACACTGATCAATAAGATTTTCATTTCATAAATGAAAATCAACGAATATTTTTCTATTAGTAAAATACACATTGGAAATGTTTGAATTGACTTGACTTTTCAAAACATGTATGCGTAATCCGATATGTAAGTTGGGGGGAAAATAACAGTCATTACGCAATCAATACTTTCAGGTTATTCATGTTATTCATTTTATTCAGTTTACAAATTGATCTTGCTAAAAGATTAGTAAACCTAAACGTTTCGATATACAATGGGTTCAGAAAACTATTATACCATTGGCAAACAGCTAAATGTCCATGAGAGGTTATCATTGAATCTGAAGTAAAAAGAAATACACACTTTAAACTCGTTTATTCTATTTCAATATTTTGGCTTTTGCTTATGCAGAAAATTTGACGTGAAATTGGTGTTTCATAACTACATTTTCTGACTATTTTCAAACCACTATTTTTAAACAAAAAAAAGGTCATCGGTCAAAATCTGCTGGACACTTCTATATGAAACGCTAAATGTGTCATCTGTTTTCCTGACGGTATCTCGACCATCTTGTTTTGCATGCTGCTCTACACCGAGACGATTTTGTTAGTGACTGATGTTGATTGACGGCAAGACTTTGTCCTGATCATCTCCAACAGTGTACCACTCATTTCTGAATCAGTTTGATCCATATACACCCGGGGTTACCCGATATAGGACACTCGGAGGGTACAGGAACTCGGAGATAAACAAAGCTAGTCACCGTAGACCAGCGTCTGAATTATATCATTTATAATATGATGTTAAAGTAACATCGGATATCATTGGTGCTGTAGGTTATTGGCCAACATGATAATGAAACACTTTATGAACATCGTTTTTTATTATGTGGTCACTTAAAGATAATATACTATTTGAAACTCGGAATTATGTTAAGCAGCGAGATTATTCGTATTCACTGGTTAATATTGAACGGATATACCATTTTAGCAACAAACTGCCATCTTTAAACCAAAATTCAGTCTTTTTACTACAGATCTTAGGTGTCATCGCGCGCTGATGTATAAGGATAAACTCTATATGCATAAATACATTACAAAATCACAAAATTTGATACGGGAATTCTCGGAGTAATTCCTAAATGCAAGTTTGTGAACTCGGGGATATGGGTTTTGGAACTCGGAGGTTTTAACTTTTCGAGGAGCTGACTGTTTTTGAAAATGTTAATGTGAGATTATATGAATGTGTCGGTAGATAGGTAGGCAGAGGTAGGTATTAAGGGAAGGTAAGTTTTCAATGTATGCAATGAAAGTAGATGAGTAACCGACAGGATAGTTTGTCCTTTTTATGTAGACAGCCTCGCATCCCACCTTTATTAAACTGGAATGTATATACATTACTATTTCATATTTTTGCTCTTAATTACGGCTTTGTGTACTTGTTAAAACCGCTCATAGAGGCTGTTCTAGTCTACACGCTAAAACTTCATTCGTGGATAAAATCAACTGAAAATTTGTCACTTTTAGAGCTGTAAAATCGTTGTATGTTGCATAGACGTCTTTTTGTAATGTATATTTGTGGTTTGTCTTAGTAAGAGGTTCAAATCTGGTTTCAATTGATAAAATTTTACACGAGATTCAACTAAATCCTGTGTATTGATACCTATGAAAATCATCTTGACGAGACGATTATAGTGAGTACCAAAACATAGGTTGAAGCTTCTTATAAAACCATGTTTTTTAGCGACAACAATTTTTGTCAAGCCCGCTTGCTCTGAGCGAGACATAGTTATCACAATGACAGCTCGGTGTATGTGCATGTGTGCTTCCGTCCGCCCGTCCGTCCGAACCAAAACTTCTACAATTGTGGATTGGTTTCAACAGAATTTGACACAATTGTTCTCCATCACGTGTCGATGTGCCATTTGGAACATTCGTTCAAGTAGGCCCAAGGTCAAGGTCACACTTGAAGGTCAAATTTTTGTCTGGACCATAACTCCTACAATTTTTAGATGGATTTCAATATAAATTTGCACAATTGTTCTCCACCATGAGTAGATGTGCCATTTAAAACATTTTTCACGAATGCCCAAGGTTAAGGTCACCGGGCTCGACGTGTTTTTCCTGGACAACCTTCTAGTTAGTGAAGAGTTTTATGCTTTTGAATGGAGAAATTTAGTGAATGGTGAAAGAGAATAGTGAAAGTGTCATATTTTTAAATGGAATACACCCTAAACGCGATAAATAAGACAAACAACCTAAAACGGCCGTGCCGTGTCGAAGACACACACAAAAAAGAACTGTTGTCTTATTAATCATTCGGTAGACTTCAGAGAGTAAAGCGGTATCATAAGCGGTATCATAAGCGCTATCTCCTGCCGGGCGTGTTGACAGTATGCAGACTGCATTAACCCTTTGGCTACCAAGTGCGACTCAATGACCTTTTGCAGACAATATAGATTCAGGTCACAGCAGGAAAAACGTGCAGTCTGATCCTAGATCTACACTATCCGATACGGAGATATTTTTCCACGAGATATTCCTTTGAAATAACTTTTGATGTTTTACTGTCGGCTTAAAAAGTGGTATTTAATTTATTTAGTAAGATAAGGTTTAACTTAAAATAAACAAATACCCCCCCCCTCCATTCCTAAAGAAATTAGTGCAAATATACCGCTAAAGTGGGACCTGTTAACCCAGGTCACATAATAATGCATTTGAAAAAAAATGTTCGGGCAGAAAAATGCATCTTTTGACGCCAGTAATTAAAACAGACTTACCCTTTGTCACAGCTTTTAACAATTCCAAACATTTACAAGTGATCAACGTAAGACTAAACGAGATAAACACTTAATTATGATACGTGTGTGTTAGTCGGTGCCTAAAAAGAACACAACGCTTTTTATATAGATCATCCACTTTGACGGTGAAATACCGAGATCAAAGAAACACCCAGCTAACCCTTGACCAGCTTTTCAATACATGGATCCGTGAAAATCGATATTTGACCAATCCGGTCATCGCATTTATTCTACCCGATGTGCATCACTGTGTTCTGTTATTTCGGCTCACAAATAAACGACTGTTAACGTTGGAGGGGCGCGATATTATTTATTTATTTTGTGTTTTTAACGTTTGAATTTAAGAAAACCCTTAAAATATGTCCTTTGCTAGCTTGTACCGCTGACGTGAGATCACGCAGAGGCTACAGACAAGTTTGAATTATGATAATGACTGAAAATTTGGGCTAATGTAAAGAGTTCTGATGAGTGCTGGAAAATGGATTAAGTTAAATAATGTTTACCCCTCTAAAATAGAATTGAAAACAAAGGTAAAAATAGACCTATATGAAATACTAACAAGAGGGCCAAAATGGCCCTGGATCGCTCACCTGAATTTTTTAGGGGACCATAGCCTATTTTTTTTTTTCTTTTTTTTGAGGTCTTTAAACATTGGAAACAAAATTATTTTTTGCCAAGCAATTTTCAAAAGGTCACCTGTAAAAGTCGTTTCAAAAACTGACCATCAGTTTCAGAAAAGAAGAATTTTTAAGAATTTCTTCATTTCTGTATAGTGCAAGTAGCTCCCATTCACCAGAGCCATGTTTCTTGATGGAACAAAATTTAGCGAACAATTTTTGAAAAGGGCCATTCAAGTAACCTGTGAAATTATTTTAAAATGTGGCCATTGGTTTCAGAGAAGAAGAATCTTCAATAATTTCTTCATGTCTATATAGTGCGAGTAGCCCCCATTCACCAGAGCCATGTTTCTTGACGGATTAAAATTTCGCGAACAATTTTTGAAAAGGGTCACCCAAAGAACATTGCTGTGAAATTATTCTAAAATCTAACCAGCGGTTTGAGAGAAAAAGAATGTTCAAGAATTTCTTCATTTCCATATAGTGCGAGTAGCTCCCATTCACCAGAGCCATGTTTCTTAACAGATCAAAATTTCACGAGCAATTTTTGAAAAGGGTCACCCAAGGAATATCTCTGTGAAATTATTTTAAAATCTGACCAGCCGTTTCAGAGAAGAAGAATTTTCAAGAATTTCTTCAATTCTCAGTGTATAGTGCAAGTAGCCCCCATTCACCAGAGCCATGTTTCTTGACATATCAAAATTTCGCGAACAGTTTTTGAAAAGGGTCACCCAAAGAACTTCCCTGAGAAATTATTTCAAATTCTGACCAGCGGTTTCAGAGAAGAAGAATTTTTAAGAATTTCTTCATTTCTGTATAGTGCAAGTAGCCCCCATTCACCAGAGCCATGTTTCTTGACGGATGAAAATTTCGCGAACAAATTTTGAAAAGGGTCACCCAAGGAACATCCCTGTGAAATCATTTTAAAATCTGGCCAGCGGTCTCAGAGAAGAAGATTTTTAAAGAATTTCCTAGAAAATTCCATTTGGTTGCCATGGCAACCAGAGTTTTTGACGAAATCAAATTCTGTGAACAATTTTTTAAAGAGGACCTTCCAAGGAACAATCCAGCCAAGATTGGTCCAAATTGGCCCAGCAGTTTAGGAGGCGTTGATGTTTAAAGAATTGTTGACGACGCACGACGTACGACGACCGACGGACGACGACCGACGGACGACGGACACCGGGTGACCCTAAAAGCTCCCCTTGAGCAGGTTGTGCTCAGGTGAGCTAATAAAAAGAAAATACGTTTTCTTGAATATCTAACCTTGTTCAATAATTCAATAACCTATGCACAACCAAAAAGTGGCCGCGTAACTTGTCACCAATTTTTCAGTTTGACATTAATATTAACCCATGGTGCATGAAGAATATGCTGAATGTGTACTGGGATCGTACATTCGATCCCTGATGTGTAGATATAGATCAGATTGAAAATAACATGATGTTTAATCTTGCATTTAAACTACTGCTATTCACAATAAGCACTCCAAATGATGTGTACTTCTTACTTCCTTACTAAGAGTAGATTTCAATTTTAAAAAGGTTTATTTTTTGTACTGGTGAAAGTTTAGCTCAAATGGCAACATGCTAATTTTCCTCTTGACTCAGTTTTTTCAACCATTTATCACATAAACCCGAGTTTTAACGACCCTTAGAAAGCTGTTAAAAGCATCGCGAAAAAAGGAGAAAATGTTTGTAACATCCATTTTCTTCTTTTTAGACAGTGTATTGTGCTCTTTCAAAACGAAATTTCAATTTTTGAATCATTTCTTTTGTTGTCTACAATTTTTTGAGGTTGATTTGTTCTAAAAATTTTGTTATTTGGTGAAGAGTTTGATTGGATTAGCACATCTGCACATTAGCACAAAGGGTGTTTTAGTAAACTGTCAATTGATAGGAAGCGTGTTTGATTGCAAAGCAATTTGCCGCTCTAATCAACTTGACCACCCGTTGTCATCAGTATATCATAAGATAAAACAAACTACCGTCAATGATATTAACAATTTTTATAACTGACAACACACTTAAAACATTTTATAATCATCAGACAACCCTTTTCCCCTTAACTTGACATTGAAAATTTTTATGAACTTAAACCTCTCTGTTGAATCAGACAATCTATAAATTTTTCGAAAGGTTTGTAATTCAGTGTTATTTAATTTCGTATGATGCTGAAATCTACTAGCCAAACGAAAGCAATCAGTATATGTAATTCTATAATTCTGTGGCAGAACAGAGATTTGTTGTTTTTTTTTCCTTTCGCATTTGAGTTTTGAAATCTTGTTTAAACATGTAAATCTGTTACATTGTCCGTTGCCCCGATAATTCTCCCTTTTAATACATATCGCTGTGTCAATTCGTTCAAGCATCATTAAATTACTTACCGAGAATTTATCATGGACAGAAATGTACGATTAAAATATTTTTCCCGAAATTTCATGGAGAGAAACATTCATGACAGCACGATTTAAGTAGCCTATCTGCTATACTTTTTTTATACGGGTCGCTCGAAATACTTTGGTAAAACTTGATTAGCTGTTTAGTGTCTTTAGAAAGACAGGGACAGTCCATTTAGTGATTTTAAAGCACTATTATCAAACATCCTTGTTGCACTTTCAGGCATGTACCTATTGACGAATAACTTCATGAACAAAAGAAACGTGGTTTCAGATCAAATTTCAGACCTTCCATAACTTCTTTCACGCTTCATTTTGAGTATTAAAAAATATGTATCTAATGAAGTCTTACTAAAAAAAAAAATGGGTGAAGGGTTCAATTGGTGTTCCTTTGATCTCGGTATCGCACTGCAGGGTGGGTGACCTGAGTGTAGGACAAAACCCCCCTAGGACAAACCCCCCCTAGGACAAAACCCCCATGGACAAAACCCCCCATGGGCAACCCCCCCCCCCCTAGGACAAAACCCCCATCATATATAAAAAGCATATAAATAGCTCATATTTTTTCATGCTTACCATATTTTTTGCCTTTTTACTTTATTTCTTAAACAGGTTTAGACAAAATGAAATAAAATTTCATTGTACTTGCAATAGGAAAACTGAACTTTTAACTTGGTATTTGGGTGGTTAGAGGACAAAATTTTGTAACACGAAATATTGAAAGTAGTTGCATAAGAAACTAGAAAGTGGATGAGATTTGAAAAAGTACATAGTGTTGGATAGAAATCAGTGTGGGAAAAGAAGAAATTGCTGCTTATGACAAGCATTTTTTTTCTTTTCTCATACCACTTTCCAAAAGGGGGTCAACAATATGCACGGCTAGTGATGTGGAAAAGAAAACACACCAAATTGGTCTAATTTAAAAATTTTATAATACGCAAATGAAGCTCATCAAACAACACCATGAATTTCAGTAGTAAAATACCATGTAACCATATAATGTATTAATTAGAGCCTGTGCGTGGCGTTTCCAAATATTATACATATGCGTAAAAGTGAAGACTCAGATCAGCCTGGGCATCCGCAGTCTGACCAAAGTCATCACTATGCGCTCTGTAGATAGGTAGTGACTCAACGTCTTTTGAGACAATCACAAAATATTCTAAATGCACAATGTAGGGTGTCCAGTCTGCTCAGCATTTTGGATTCATGCACATGTTAAATTGTTGGAAATTTCACGCACACCTCATCTTAATTGACGAACTTGCAGACAACACTTAACTCATACCGAACGACAAAATTTTAGGGTTTGTGCAAATCGAAATCATTTGCAGACGACAAAATAAAAGTGACTGAAAATTTGAAATTGTTTTGTGAAGGGTAGAAAACATCTGAGGTCCATCAGGTTGTGCAGGAGGAGGCTGTATTCTTCTATACGAACCGGACACATAGGTACTGTCAAAGTACTGCACAAGGTCTTCGAGTCCTTCTTGGGTGTTGGCTTTTAAGAAGTCCATTCCGTTGTTGACCTCATCTAATGGCAGGAAGGCCAAACCATCCAACATACCACAAAACAGTTTGACACTCTCGTCAGTTCTATATAAATCAGTGAGCCCAAGTTGCTGGATTCTTCTCCAAGTGCTTTGCGTGAGGTGGTAGAAACATCCTTGGCAGCGGAACTGGTCAACGAAAGTTGTCCCTATGGCTCGTATAACAGACTGCTCGAAGTCGCATATAACTTTAGATGGGTCGGGAGAGAAACCAAGGTCTTCACACTTTCTAACTACTGCACCAAACAGTTATTCATAAGTTTCTTGTGACTTGCTTGACAGGAACAGGTAACAGCTGTTTCACCAAGAGGAGCACGGATAATGTACAGTTGTTTGAAGATTCTAGGTGCTGAGGAGAATGTGCATAAACACAGGTAACAGCTGTTTCACCAAGAGGAGCACGGATAACGTACAGTTGTTTGAAGATTCTAGGTGCTGAGGAGAATGTTCCGTCCATGTACCATGTATCAGATCTACATAAGTGGCGAAGTCCGATTTCCGTCGCAAACACAAGCATTCTACAGGGAAAATCATTTCCGCTGTCATGTATAAGGAAAGGGAGAGGAACTGTTTCACCAGTAGTTGTCAAATCCTCAGTCAGTTGAAGATCTCTAAGGGAAGTAGGCTCTTTTGGTCAGTTCTTGTGCTTAAGGCATCGTATCTTTCTCTTCAAGGAGTCTGTGTTGCCCATGGCAGCGCGAGCCTCAGTGGAGCAGACATGTAGTGTATCTGCGAGAATTTGGCCTGGACAACCCCGATTCATTGGAATGTTCTCTTTCATGGCATGGATTTGTTGGAGCTCTTTTTGGTATACATATATCCGTCATAGCACAATTTAAGTCCACCTTTATTGTTTCGAATAAACTCCATAGTTCATACAAGTCACACTAAACAGCATATAAAATCCAGGTATCTCACAGAATTAGTTGGAAGTACTAACAAAATAGTTTTATATATCCAAAATGAAGCGAATTAAGTAGAAACAGAATGTTATATATCCAAAAGAAACACTTAAACGACTTGTTACCACAGAGTTTGATCTATAGTATTGTAAGCATTTTCCAAGAAAGGATATTTTATACTCCAATTAATAGAAAATTCACAGTTAGAATCACTCAAAATTTTAGCAAACACACATAATTTGCAAACAAGTTTAAAGTATTCAGAACAGGTCTCTTTGATTTATGGAAAAAATCAAACATGAATGGCAGTGACATCTTTAATCAAAAATTCACAGTTAGAATGACTCAAAATTTGAGAAAAGACACATAATTTGCAGACATTTTTAAAGTATTCCAAACAAGTCTGTTTGATTTAAGCAAATTATCAAACATGAAAGGCAGTTACACCTTTAGCCTTTAAAAAAAAAACATTTTTAAAAACACATTTTTTGGTCATAAGTATTAAGAAAAAAAAACCATTTTTAAAAACACATTTTTTGGTCATAAAGAAGAAAAAAATCTTTTTTTAAACTTTTTTACAACCAGGGGGGTTTTGTCCACTTTTCACTTAAGGGTGTGGGGGTTTTGTCCGGGGGGGGGGGTTGTCCAGGGGGGGGGTTTGTCCTAGGGGGGTTTTGTCCTAGGGAGGTTTTGTCCGTACCCCGGAAAACATGAAAGGCAGTGACATCTTTAATCAAAATTTCACAGTTAGAATGACTCAAAATTTGAGAAAAGACACATAATTTGCAGAAATTTTTAAAGTATTCCAACCAAGTCTGTTTGATTTAAGCAAATTATCAAACATGAAAGGCAGTTACACCTTTAGCCTTTAAAAAAAAAAAAATTAAAAACACATTTTTTGGTCATAAGTATTAAGTAAAAAAAAAAAAACATTTTTAAAAACACATTTTTTGGTCATAAAGAAAAAAAAAAATTTTTTTTAAACTTTTTTACAACCAGGGGGGTTTTGTCCACTTTTCACTTAAGGGTGTGGGGGTTTTGTCCGGGGGGGGTTGTCCGGGGGGGGGTTGTCCTAGGGGGGTTTTGTCCTAGGGGGGTTTTGTCCGTACCCCGGAAAACATGAAAGGCAGTGACATCTTTAATCAAAATTTCACAGTTAGAATGACTCAAAATTTGAGAAAAGACACATAATTTGCAGAAATTTTTAAAGTATTCCAACCAAGTCTGTTTCATTTAAGCAAATTATCAAACATGAAAGGCAGTTACACTTTTAGCCTTTAAAAAAAAAAAAAATTAAAAACACATTTTTTGGTCATAAGTATTAAGTAAAAAAAACAAAACATTTTTAAAAACACATTTTTTGGTCATAAAGAAAAAAAAAAAAAAAAAAAATTTAACTTTTTTACAACCAGGGGAGTTTTGTCCACTTTTCACTTAAGGGTGTGGGGGTTTTGTCCAGGGGAGGTTTGTCCAGGGGGGGGGGGGTTTGTCCTAGGGGGGTTTTGTCCGTACCCCGGGTGACCTTTAGAACAGCTGTAGTGTACTTGTTTTTTACAGATTAGCACACACGTGTCACATTAAATTGACTCTTCTTATTTACCCCTTTGGTGATCATTTATAGTCAGGATTATGAATTTTATATAGGTTTTCAGAGGGTAAGTCCGTTCTTAGTCTCTACATGCTCTTTATTTAAATACGATTTCATAAAATGCATATTGTGTCTGTTTATGATTATTTTTTTCAAAGGCAATATCATGAAATATGTTTGAATTGTGTTAGAATTGATTTCCATAGATTTCTTGCTATGTCATTTTCTTTTCAGTTATGAATTTGTCCAAATTTAAAGGATTTGCGAACGGGACATACGGCATTTGTTACTGAAATAATGCTTTGATTGTCCAGTGTCACGTGATACTACTGGTGCGCAGCTTACGATAAGATGGAAATATCGCTCATATTAAATCTAATTGGCAAATCGTCTATTGATTGTAATGTTGGAAATTAAATGTAAAAGGCTAGAGATATTTCAAAATTATAGTTTTCAGGAACAAACTTAATTTTGTTCGGTATATCAACAGGATTTTTCTCTCTATTCGTCATGCATCCTACTGTCAAGATGCGTTACTCCTGCTTCCTCCTCATGATCAAAGGGAGACCACTTATACAAAAATAAACCAGATTTTGTCATGAATACTCTCCTTTAAACGGAACGGGTGTTCATTTGATTAGTGGGTTGACTTTTAAGCCGATATTTGAACAATATGTCTCTGTTCAAGACTGGTAATCCAGGTCGTCCCACTGTATCCGCGAACGGTCATCCAACTGAACGGATTTCGGAATTTGTGGACCATCATCTAAGACCTTTTGTAGAAGAGCTACCATCATATGTACAAGACACGACGGATTACCTGAAAAAGGTGGAGTCTAATCCACTCCCAAACGAAACAATTCTAGTGTCACTTGATGTAACGTCTCTATATACAAATATTCCCCATGAAGACGGAGTAGCAGCCTGCAAAGAGGTCTGGGATAGCAGCGAAACTAAAGTTCCTCCAACAGAAATACTTACTGAACTTCTACTCCTCGTATTGAAGTGTAACAATTTTGAATTCAATGAAAAACACTATCTTCAAATACAAGGCACAGCAATGGGCACAAAAATGGCCCCATCATACGCCAATGTCTTCATAGGACACCTGGAGAAACGGTTACTAATGTCTGTACCACTTACACCATATCTCTGGCTGCGTTTCATTGACGACATTGACATGCAATGGTGTCGTGGGCAACAAAACTTACAAACCTTTTTAGAAATAGCCAATAATTTCCACCCTACTATCAAGTTTACCAGTGATAGATCAAATGAACAGCATATTTTTCTTGACACTGTTTCGAGGATCGAGTCTGGCAAGCTGATTGTAGATCTATACTCAAAACCAACAGACAAACATCAATATCTTTTACCCTCTAGTTGCCATCCAAAACATTGTTTCCAAAACATACCCTATAGTCTGGCTCTACGGATAAGAAGAATATGTTCTAGAGAATGTGATTTCCAAGTCCGCGCCAACGAATTGTCAAAACAGCTCCAGAGCAGAGGATATAATATCACATCTATCACCAGTGCCATTTCAAAGGCAAACGCTGCCCAAAGGAAAGAATTTCTCAAGTATAAAACAAAACCAAGTCAAATTGACAGAATTCCCTTTGTTGTCACTTACCATCCTGACATGCCAAAAATACACAAAATACTTGAACAACACTGGCCAAAAATTTAATCCTCGAGTAAATTAAAAAGAATTTTCCCAGAAAAACCATTGGTGGCTTACAGGAGACCAAAAAGCCTGAAGGACATTCTTGTGCGAGCAAAACTAAACTCCCAAGCCAATCCAAACACTGTTGGGTATTCAGGTCCGTGCAATACATCGTGCTGTCAGACTTGCAAAATTATGCGTCCTTTGCAAACATTCAAATCTATGCTTGGGGCTACGTCTTCTATCAAAGGCACTTTCAGTTGCAAAACAATGAATGCTGTTTACCTAATCACCTGCAAGGCATGTAAAAAGCAGTATGTAGGTGAAACTAAACAGGCATTGAATAAGCGGATGAATCTGCACCGCTCAGACTGGAAGACCCACAAATTTAACTGATCTCCTGTTGCAGAGCACTTTAGCGCAGCAGGACACTCTTTTGAGGATGTAGAACTATGCGTAATTAAGGCCAAAGAGACATGGTCAGACTCACAGCGAAAGGAACGTGAAACCTATTGGATAAGGAGACTATGTACAGTTTAACCGTCGGGAATCAACAAAAACGATGTTTAATACAACAAATATTAGATCCCTATCATAACTTCAACAAATTTTCGAAATCTATGAAGAAATATTTTTTCTGACAAAACGCTACACTTTCAGAACATTGTAGCGTATCCGATAAATAAAATCAGCTGTCTATCCTATTTTTAAACAAAGCTATTCTTAGATAAATACTCTTACATGCTAACGCCATTTTGGCTTATCAGTAAATTCAGAACCCCTGATGAAGGCAGTATGCCGATGCGCTCGGGTAAAATTATTATTTCAACTGTTGAAGCACATTATATATATACCTTCATAGGATGCCCTTCAAATATGCATTAAAATACATCATTATCTTCCAGAACATTGTATTTTGGCAAACGTTTGTATCCTCAAATACACGACAGTGTCGATCAAAGATCAGAGTGTGCGTTCTCTGCCGACCGATATTGATGTATACTTTACGTAAAAATTATGAAAGTTTTAAATGAAGACAAGAAGAGCAACACTTTTCCCCAACATTTGCAATCTCCGAGAAGAGTTGTCGTTCGTTACTCTCACCGTACATGAATGTGAACAAGTTGGCTTCTTTAAAGACGTTTATGACAAATTCTTCCAACGGACAGATTTTTTTTAAACTTTGCACATACAAAGCTCATCAAGTCTCTTGTAGATCACAATGAGAAAAAAAGGGGGTCCCCGTGCTCGTTTCTGAGAAATTCGCTTTTGAAAAAGGTATATACAGTTCCAAAATTCAGCATATACTAGATTTAACACACCTTCCTTTAATAGTCAATTAAACAAGAAAATTGCCAGAAGAATATACAAATATACATCACTTTAAAGTAAAATAATTCAGTTTTGCACAAAAAACATATGAAAGCCTGGTTCTGAGCATGGTAAATGTACCAATATGCATTTTATATATAGACCATTGAGTTAAAAAGGGAGATAATTTGACCGGGTTAGGGGTTAATTTTAAAAAAAAACCCATACTTTCTAACGGACAGATTTTTAAAAAAAATTTCCACAATCATAGTACTTATAAATCTTGACAATAAGAAAACATAAAAATGGCACCTACCCGTGCTTCTTTCCCCAGGAAACAGGGATGAAGGTCACGTTGGACGTTAATTTTTTCTAGAAGCTCAGCAGACATAGTGGGAAAGAAGAAATTACTCATGCTCATTAAAAGGGATTTCTCCTTTTCCCACATTAATTTGGATCCTATACTCCTTCAAAAAATGAACATAGCCTATATACCTCAAATTCATATCAAACCCTTCATTATCTACATGTTTCTTTTTTTTTATATAAATTTGCATACATGATTACGGCTCATAGAAATGCAAAAAAAAAAAGAAATGTCTCTGGAAAAAATGGGATAAAAGCTCGGCAGACATGATGGAAAAAGGAAAAATTATTCAGTAGAAGAAATTTCTCCTTTTCCCACAGTATTTTTCCAAGAGGAAATAGCCATACTCTTAGAAATATGTATACTTCAACAGCTTTGCCTGTTTCATTGTTTGCTGTGTAACTGGACTTTTTTTCCAGCTAGTTCTTTACCAGTCATATCATCCTTACACTGGCAGGCCAGTTTTGATGCTATCACCTTCATCCTGAAAGGATAGCATGATAACTGGCCTGCCAGTGTCAGGAAAACGCCAGAAGCTGTATCATTTTCAGCGTTGGATGGCTGACATTGCGTAAAAAAAAATTCTTTTTCCACGACAAATAAGCAATCGTTTTGATGAAAACTTCCCCTTTTTATTTCGACCATAGAATACCATGGCTAGTGCTACCGTGCTAGTACTATGCGTAGAATGTTCGGTCCGCTGTTACTATTGCCATATGTGCGAAAAATACACAATAGCACTAATAGTTTTACTTTCTGTGAGAAATACACATGCGCAGTATGGATGCGCGTAAACATTTATACCAAACGTCGTTAAACAGGAAGCCAGGAGAGGTCAGCATCAGTGTTTTCAAATAGTTTATTGGCTTTTAATTTCAACACACTTTGGTACATGTAAACAAACAAGTGAAAAAGCCGCGTAGAAACCTCATAAATATGCTTTACATGACGGTCATTTGGCCTTCTTGTCGCCTTTTCAAGTCGCATAATCTTGTCCAGCAGTCTTCTTCCCTTTTCTAAAGCAATTCTTTTTAGCTCACCTGAGCACAACGTGCTCAAGGGGAGTTTTTAGGATCACCCGGTGTTCGTCGTCCGTCGTGCGTCGTCAACAATTCTTTAAACATCAACTCCTCCTAAAACGCTGGGCCAATTTGGACCAAACTTGGCTGGAATGTTCCTTGGGAGGTCCTCTTTAAAACTTGTTCACAGAATTTGATTCCGTCAAAAACTCTGGTTGCCATGGCAACCAAATGGAATTTTCTAGGAAATTCTTTTAAAATCTTCTTCTCTGAAACCGCCAGCCAGATTTTAAAATAATTTCACAGAGATGTTCCTTGGGTAACCCTTTTCAAAAATTGTTCGCGAAATTTTGATCCGTCAAGAAACATGGCTCTGGTGAATGGGGGCTACTTGCACTATACAGAAATGAAGAAATTCTTAAAAATTCTTCTTCTCTGAAACCGCTGGTCAGATTTTGAAATAATTTCACAGATATGTTCTTTGGGTGAACTTTTTCAAAAACTGTTCGTGAAATTTTGATTCGTCAAGAAACATGGCTCTGGTGAATGGGGGCTACTTGCGCACTATAGGGAAATGAAGAAATTCTTAAAAATTCTTCTTCTCTCGAACTGCTGGTCAGATTTTGAAATAATTTCACAGAGGTGTTCCTTAGGTGGCCATTTTCAAAGAATGTTCATGAAATTTCGATTCCTCAAGGAACATGACTCTGGTGAATTAGCGCTACTTGCACTATATGGAAATGAAGAAATTACTCAAGATTCTTCTTCTCTGAAATGGCTGGTCAGATTTTAAAAATAATTTCATAGAAATATTCCTTGAATGACCCTTTTCAAAAACCGTTCGCAAAATTTTAATAGGTCAACAAACATGGCTCTGGTGAATGGGGGCTACTTGCACTGTACGGAAATTAAGGAACCCCTAAAAATTCTTCTTTTCTGAAACTGCTGGTCAGATTTTGAAAGGACTTTTACAGGTGACATTTTGAAAATTGCTTGGCAAAATAATGATTTTGTTTCCAGTGTTTCAATATCTCAAAAAAAAAATGGCTATGGTCCTCTCAAAAATTCAGATGAGCGATTCGGGGCCATCTTGGCCCTCTTGTTTTCTGATGCTTTTAAGATATATTTGCTTATTGAAAAAATTACAATTATTTGAGGGGTCATTTGCAGACATGGAAAATTGATTAACAAATATTTTTCTGATATTCGTCATATAAAAATAAACCACGCCTATTTCCTATTTTTTTTATTTCGCATTATTTATAAAACCATGGCGAAACAGACTGTGTATCAGTACAATTTCGCAAGAGAAATGGATTTAGACAGCAAATTCTGTGGCAGTCTGCATTCTAAACTCACCACTGTTAGAGAGGTCTGATGATCCGGAGTGCAAGAGAGTGCGACATTAGGCAGAGCACTCAAGAAGGGTAACTCTAAATTTACGCGCCAAAATGTCAACTCGAAAGAAAGATCTATTTGCTGACCTGGAAATCTATGACGATTCGATTCAAGGCAGCGATTTTTGTCCCATGGCAATGGGTGCTCCTGGTCCATCGACACTAAAAGGATGTAACGATTTGTTGTTAGAAGTATCGAAACGTACACTGGTATATTTCTTTTTCAATATATATTTATGGTGTAAGTCTATATGTAATCGGATAGACCAATTAGTGGACGCTTATATTCATGAATGTTGACGCGTCACCCCAAAGACAACTGCCCCAAGACAACTCGCCCCACAAACAACTCGCCCCAAGACAACTCGCCCCAAATTTAGAAGACAAGTCGCCCGAAATTGAGGGACAACTCGCCCCACATGGAAGACAACTAGCCTCAAGTTTATAAAAACTCGGACTAGCTCACAGATTTCGAGGACTCTAGCCCAATTTAAACAAATTATCAATTGATTGATTAATTGATAGGCCTTTGTCATTGTGGGGAAAAAAATGCTGGTGACCTTTTTTTTGTTCTTTACCCATAATTACGTTTTTCTGTCAAAGACACTAATATTAATAAATTACCCCTGTCTGTTTCTAAATATTTCTTGATTATCACATGACACAGTTATTAATTTAATGAAACTGTTTATTTTTCTCATCAATCTATGTATTGTAGATTTGAGAATAAAGGTATGTAGTGGATTTAGGTCAGTCTACTGGGGGTTTCCCGGGAGTTCCCAGAGATTGCCAAGTTTCCTGTGACGTCACGGATGGAACTGGAGTCTCTTCCGGTAAGCCAGAGATGGAGGATAGGCGCTACTAACAGAGAGTGGCAATAATCCTTTACATCAGGACCACTGGACTAAATACAGGTAAGCGAATGAATTGTGTAATGTCTCCGAAGTAAACACGAGTTACTTTACTGGTGGCAGAGGTGTTGCATCGTCCCTAGCCGAGGCGATTTCAACATTCTTAGTTGATTGATTCAGCGTGATTACATACGCACGTCGGACATGTTTGTTTGCATTCTACCAAGGAGATAGACCGATTCGTCGCTTTGTGTTCGCTGGATTGCCTTGGGATTTGGCATGTGCATGCAAATGTGGCAATTCTGGCTTAGACTACCTGTATTAGCGAGTTTATTTGCTCGGTTTGGGATAAACCTGCAAATAAATGTTCCAGTGGCGAGGACAAATTGTTGGCCCACATACTGTTGATATTATCAACACTCCTGTCTGAGATGCGGCAGTGAATTGGCACAGCTGTCGGACTCTGTTGCGGCTGCATGCTTCCTGGGACTGAATTAATACCTCATGTTCTGGTGGGGGCATGCCAATGACGGGGGGAGAGAATGCAGGGATGTATTGCCTTCGCAGCCTGGGGCCCCTCAAATTCCGAGAAATTGCTGTTGAAATTTTGGAAAATGAGAGAGATAAATTCCCGGGTGAAACATCTGTGAAATTGCATACTTTGACTGAAAATAGAATTCTAGAGAACTGAAATTACCGTATTTCTTTGAGCTAAAGTGGGCTAGGGCTAGATAGTGTTTTCTCCACTGGTGTGGAGGATCTGTATTTGATGGGGTGCAGTTCAGAAGTTTAGGTGTCCAGCTGGTCGGTTGTAGTCGACGGCTCCATCTAATGGAAAAGTGATGCACTAACATGGTTAGTGTAAGGTGATGGGCACATGTCGGTGTCGTGGGTTTTCATGGGAACCTTTAGGGATCTAGTGATGCCTTGAGTGACCCTGTGTAGCAGCAGGGAGGTGCCATCAGGAGTTCTTGCACTGCCCTCTGGTTTGTTGACAGTTGTCTGCTAATGCCTAGCTGAATTTCGTGATAAATTAGTGAATTTTGGGTTTGACACAAAATTAAATTTTGGATGAGAAATCACATTTTAGGTCCTAACTTGACACCAGGTTGTGGGGTAGTGGGTCCCTGGAATTCTAAGCCATGATTGGTTTGGAATTCAGCACAAGATTCATAGATGATCACTGTCATCTGATGAATGAAGTATGTAATTGGGCTATCCAGAAATATACCTGCTTATGGGTATGCCAACTGATCCTTATTCAAAAAGAGATAGGAGTGAATGGCGGGAAACTCTGCCATGCACTCAGAGTCAGGGATTTCTTTCATTGTGCCTTGTTGAAACTGATAGGGTGCTTTGAGTGGGAATAAGGCAGTATTTCTGGATGAAACACTTGTCCTGCAGAAAGATGACTCACACCAACTAAATTTAGGTGAGGGTGAAGGTTGTTACTGGCCCGGAGTGGAATTGCCAGCAGTGTGCAGCAGTAGAGTTGCTGTTTGCGCAGCAGGGGAGTTGCTGCTTGCTTTGGAAGCAGGTTGCTGTCCGTACCGACCATTCGAACTTGACATGGTTGTGTGGTTTCGAAGAACGGCAGGGTCAGCTGGCTGGATGGCCAGTTAACCTTGTGGGTTTATGAGGGAGCAGACAGTCGATGGGGAGCTTTTACCCAGGAAGTTGAGATCGCAGTTCCGTTGACATCGCAGGCGATGGCTTGAGGTTGGAGCTGGCCACTCCATGGACTTCGCCACTGGGGTCGGGTGTCATGAGCGGGAACTGGTGCCCCACGGCAGGTGGTAGCAAGGCACAGGGTGACGATGGAAACAGGAAGCAGAGGTCTTCGGGATCAGAGCTGATGTTTCAGATCGGTCGCGGAGTGATGCAGGCCACGCGTCTGGCTCTAACAAAGATGGAACTAATGTCATTAGTGACAATGGCAAGACGGTGGATGGTGGATCTGTCCGGGAGGAGAAGCGGGTCCAGATTGGAGAGCTGCAACAGACGTTGGGAGACTGTATTATCAGTCCGATTGGCTAACATGGCAATTCTGCAACATGAGGTGAGAAGAAACTCCCACTTCATGAAGACTGGTGTCGGTTTGGCCAGCTGTGCATGGAGGCTGTGATCTGTACACAGGGGGTAAATCGGCGCTGATGTAGTGTGGGCGACCAATTCGGTTGCTGTATTGCAACCCAAGACAGGAAGAATGGAGCGATGCCACCACGGGGACCAGGGATGTCCACTGTTTACGAAAGACTCAGTGGTGCCCTACCATGCCCTGTGAAGAAGCTCAAAGACGTGCGCCCATAGAGAAGAAGGCCCCTGTTCCCTCATATGGGAACAGGCGGGGCTTTCCTGATGAAGAGACCAAGGTTCAGGTGTCACCTACACTTGGTGTGCGCCTGATGTTTGCAAAAGTCACAGACGGGACTTCCTCCAAAAGATAAAGTGGGGGAGAGTGTAGTGGATTTAGGTCAGTCTACTGGGGGTTTCCCGGGAGTTCCCAGAGATTGCCAAGTTTCCTGTGACGTCACGGATGGAACTGGAGTCTCTTCCGGTAAGCCAGAGATGGAGGATAGGCGCTACTAACAGAGAGTGGCAATAATCCTTTACATCAGGACCACTGGACTAAATACAGGTAAGCGAATGAATTGTGTAATGTCTCCGAAGTAAACACGAGTTACTTTAGGTATTTGTCTGTCTGTCATAATGACTTTTTTCCTGTTAAAGATTTAAACCTTTAAAGGGAAAATATGATTCATGTTGCAGTTTTGGTTGGCGATTTCTCAATTTCTACAACAATACTTTTCATGTTTACATATATGCTTTACCTTCTTTAATTGGTCAGTTAAGAAGTGATAAATTGAAGCATATTACGGACTGTAATGCGTCTGCTGAAGGGTGTTAAGCGGCACTTTCTGTGCAGTCAGATTTTGATATACATTGTCTGTAAATGGTCAATGGGTCTCGCTTAGCAGCGTTATTTTGGTAAACTCACACATTATCCACATTATCACACATTCGCACATTACCCCGATCCAAATAAAGCAGACTTTTCCGGGTCTTGTGTGCATGTAGAAATAATGCTTGATTAATATGGTGTCCCTCGATTGTACCAGAAAATGATATGTTGCGCAATTATGACATTGCTTTAAAAACATCATTCATTAATTGACTCATTTCCTCCTGCAGACATCTTTGTTTCCCCCACATGTTCGTGTTACAGCAAATGACATGTTGTGTCAAACAAAGATATTGGTTTGTCATTCCTTGTATTCATGTTTGGATTCGAAGGTTATCGGTGTACTGCTTTTCTTGTGGACAGAGTGTATCAGGATCAGACTGCATGGAACGTTCAGTCTGATCTTGGGTCAATGCTGTTTGTTGCTTTGCCCTTTCTATACTAGAACGAGGCACAATATTCTTTTCAAGCCACTGACTGCTTTCCCACATAAAAAAAACAACATTGAAACAGTGGTCAGCGTTGAGAGAAGAATAATTCATGTCACAATGACAATCATCAATCCTCAGAAAGAAATTGGCAGATTCAAGGATCGAACCAGAATCCTATTGTCCTCAAGTCCTTTACACTACCGGCTGAGCCACTGGTGCACTGCACAGTACTGTACTTAGATAGCAGTGTGCCACGAAAAAAGGAACCCGGGAAAAACTTTTAAAAAGTGAATGGCTTCCGGCTTAATGCCCCCGACTATGACTAGATTGTTTAACCCTTTGCCAAGCAAACCCTGGTTTTTACGACCCTGAGGAAGAAGCCTTCTGAAAACACTGTGGGAAAAGGAGAAAATGCTGGTTATCAGCATTTTCTCCTTTTCGCACAATGTTTTCAACTCTTCCAAAGTCAAATTTCCTCTTTTGAGTCGTGTTTATTTTGTCATCTGCAAATGCTTTCATTTTGGACCAGACTAAGATTTTGTCGTTTAGTAAAGAGTTAAATCATTTGTACATTTATCAATTCAAATTCGTTGAGAAAAGCTCAATCATCTGTATATATATAAACAATTTATTACAAATATATGTGTTTGTTAAAAATAGTAATCATAGCTTTTACACCTTTATCTTATATAATTACATACCGGAAATAGTAACATCGGGGTGAGTTATCTTCGATGTGGGGTGAGTTGTCTTTGATGTGGGGCGAGTTGTCCCTTACCTTGGGGCGAGTTGTCTTCTGAAGGTTGGGCGATTTGTCTTGAGGCGAGATTTTTTGTGGTGCGAGTTGTCTTGGGGCTAGTTGTCTTTGGGGCAAGTTGTCCTGCACCCGTACATTAAACCAGTATTAGCGAACCAACAGCCAAAAATTAAGACTTGTCCAAATTTAAAAATCTAAACTTGTGAACAGAAATGGGTATTTGTATGTAATCAATAAGACTAGAAAAGAAACAAGGTATTGGGCGTGTTCTGTTAACATAAAAAATGTGAAGTGCCTTTCCGCAGTGACTGGAAAAAACAGAGTTTTACAATATCATTAATTCCCCACTGCCAACCACATGTTGCTGGTGCAAAGACCATGACCTAATTGAAAGAGGCTTTCAAAGATAAGGTGCAGTCTGACCAATACTATTCCACAGATCGTTGATGAGGCATTCGACACTCACCTAAAACCCTCAGAACCATGTGAACTTCCACACCCAAAATCTCTATACAGAACAGTGAACAGAGTGAGACAAGCCACAAGACCCAATCACCAAGACGACATGAAGTTTGAACTGAATCTGGATGCTATACCAGCAGACTTTGTGCAGGCTGACATATCCGTCCATGGTAAAAGGCATTTTGTGTTGGCTACTTCATTTATGCTCTCACTTCCTCTTAATGCAAAGAACTGGTTTGTTGATGGTACTTTCAAGGTTGTTCGCTCTCCTTGTGCAGTTGTTTTCAATCCATGCCTTTATTCGGCAAGGTCACAATCTGAAGCAAATACTATTTTTTTTTCTTCTTATGTCTGGTAAATCATCAAATGACTATGAGGCTGTATTTAAGGCTCTTCTGAAAGTTATTGGTCGTAGGAACCTTAGTGTAAAAACAATTACTCTGGACTTTGAGGCTGCAACTTGGACTGCTTTGCGAAAGGTGTTTCCATCTGTTTCTCTTCGGGGGTGCTTGTTTCATTGGAATCAAGCTATTTGGCGGTATATACAGAACCTTGGTCTAGTCACTAGTACATGAAAAAAGATTCAGCTTACAAATACTGTTGTCGAGTTATGGCCCTTCCCTTTCACCCTGTGGAAACCATTTATCCCATGTTTTGCGCCCGTAAGTCTTCAGCCCCGGCCAGCCCATATGAACAGTTGATGTGTTATATTGATCAAACTTGGATGAAGAGCTCGATCTGGCCATTGATTCCTAGTGTGTGAGAACTATTCGCACAAATAATCACTGCAAAGGTTGGCATAGGCGTTTAAATGGCATGGTCGCCGGTCAGGCAGAATTGAATTTCTATTTCTTGATTCAGATTTTGTTTAGGGAAATTAGAGATATGAATAAACAGGTTAAGTTCGTTTCTGAGGGGAAGTTACTTAGATATCACAGGAATAAATTTCTTGGACATCACGGTATCATTGTTAAGGCGTGGGAGGATTTCAAGTCTGGAGCAATTTCTCAAAAGGAACTTCTTCGAATCTGTGGGAGATTAAATGGACCTGTAGTCTAATTTGATAACGGACGGGTTGCCTATGGTTACTTTTAATTGATCGATTGGCGAATTCTCAAAAAAAAATGGGTTGTCTTATACTTACAGTCTAATTCTTAAACGGTTTGTAGACCGGTTGTCTAAACCTGAAAATGTATTTGTTACTTGTAAAGAATCACTGGTCAGAAGCTATGTTGTCAGAAGGGACTTCTTTGAATCTATGCGAGATTATTAAATGGACTGGTTGTCTCTGACTTGGGTTACTTTTAATTGATAAATTGTCGATTTCTCTAAAAAGATGGGTTGTCCTATAATTACAGTATGAACGGTTTGTAGATTGTACATATAAAGGACGGGTTGTCTAATCCTGAATTTTTTTTTTTTACCTGTAAAGAATGTTTAGTCTATTACTTGACGAGTTGTCTATTCAATGGCTTCTATTTGTTGGTTTAATTGTAACGGTTGTCTGATACTTATAATGGACGGGTTGCTCATCGTGTTGCTCTAAAAGGACCGGTTGTCCGAAATTTCAGATGGGCGGATTGTGTGCTTGCATTGTATATAATCATTTATCTTTAATCATTATTTATAATTAACAACGTGAAATTGTATTACAAATGTTTTCTCAATATATCTCTTTGATTGTATCCACATGCTTTATTTCATCATCTGTATACATATATGTATACGCATCCAAAATCAACAGTTTTGCATAGTCAACGATTACTGATGAGACTGCACTGAAAACATTTCTATTGTCAGCTTCATATGATTTATGTATCAATGTATTTGTACTTCTGTCAATAAGTGTATCAATCAATTAATATCAAAATATGTGTTTATTGCAAAGATTCAGAAGCAAACTGTACGGAAAGTTTGCTTCTGAATCTTTGCAATAAACGCTTATTATGGAAGAGCCTCAAAATGGCATATCAGGTAAAGGGTTAATAAGAACAGGTGCAACGTGAGAATTTGGTTCTGATATGTATTTTTAACATGTATAACTCGTGTAATGTAAATTTCTCAAATAAAGTTTATAAACATTTTTATATTTTTTGTTAGTCCTTGTTGGACTGTAAAACAGTCATATTACTACTGTCCACAAAGGCACAATTTCAAGGGGATCTACATTTACGTTATACAGTATTACTTGCGGGTTATTTCAGTTTCTTCAGAAGTAACTGTTAGATACAATTGGACAAACTGGAAAAAATGTGCTTAACCTAGGCCTACATAAAAACATCAAGTTTGTTAATAATGAATGTGTCGCGGAACTGTCTTCAAAAGTGTCGGGGAACTGTCTTCAGTTTTGCCGGGGAACTGTCTCAAAAAGCCGTGTCGGGGAACTGTCTTTTTGGGGAACTGTCTTGAAACCAAGCAAAGATATTTACAGAAGGGAAATAACTCTGTAGTACTACTGAAGTTTATACAGAGAACTTTACGTTTCTAATGAAACCTTGTGGAAAAATAAGAAATTGCTTATGACTGTTTCTCTTCTTTTTTTGATCCTGAAAAATAAGGTTATTGAAAATATTTTGGGAAAAGAAGAAAATGCTGGTAACCCTCCCGTAACAAATTTCAATTGTGTCGTCAGCAAATTTGGACCATTTGAAAATTGTCGTTTTGTTAAGATTAAATGGTTGTAGAACTTTTTGCCATAAAAATGTTTCTAGACCCAAAGACGTGGACGTTGTTCTACCATGAGTCTTTTTTTTAGGGATGGCAACGAGTAACCGGTTAACCGAGTACTCGATGGAACGTCTGAGTATCGGTTACCCAAATTGATAGTCGGGTACTCGGTAAAATTTTCAAACAATGTGCAATTTTGCTTCCCGGGGAACATTGCTTTGCAAATCAAACACTGCAGGTGATTAAATGTAATCCAAACATTGCAACATTGCAAAGGTGTGAAAGTTACCGGAAGTTAGCCAGACAATTCACAATTTGACATGTGTTTTTAATAACAATTATGTCACTTATATCATTATGCAGCTTACGTCATTTAATTGCTAATAATTAAAGTTTTCGTAAATTCGGTTAATCAAAGGCCGGCTAACGGTCTATTATCCTGTGTATTAGTTTTCACAGTTTGATTATGAAATTTATTTTGGGGTCTCTTTATTAACGAATCGCCAAAGATTTTTATTGCCTGTAAAACTGTGAAATTTAAAGAATGAATTGGACCTAGTTCAAAGGTTATTTTTTTTTACTCACCGCAAATAGAGTAAATCAAATTATTCAAAAGCCCCATATAAGGGTCCCCAAAATATGATACAGCATCATCGTTACGTATTTGCTAAGAAATTTACTGTACACATTGTCAAAATGCCGCCTCCAAAATCAAACGCTTGGAAGTATTTCAAATGCTTTGCCGATGACAAAACAATAAAATGTACTCTCTGCAGTAGTGTATTGACATGTACTGGTGGAACAACAAATATGCTAAATCATATACGCTTGAAGCATCCACCTGAAAATAAGACTTCCAGCATTGAGAAACAGTACTCTATGGACTCATTCGTAAATTCACCAAAGAAACTATCCATGTTGCAGAGTGAAAAAATCACACAAGCTATTGCAAACATGATCGTAAAGGACTATATCCCATTAAGTATAGTTGAAAGTGGCGGATTTATCAATCTTATGCAAGTCGTAGCCCCTGAATATAAAGTGCCTAGCAGAAATACAGTGAAATCGCACATAGAGAAGAAATATGATGATGAAAGAGATTCTCTAGTAAAGGACTTAAATAGTGATCAGTCAGTGTCGCTAACTACAGATACGTGGACTTCCAATGGAACAGACAGTTACATGACTGTTATGGAAAATCATATTACCGATGATTGGGTGATGGAATCTAGTGTTCTGATGATGCGCGCAATGCAAAAGACACATGGAGGTGATAATTTAGCAAATAAATTGCAGGACTGTGTATCTGAGTTTAAATTAGAGTGTAAAGTAGAGGCCGTGGTGCATGACAACGCACAAAATATGCAAAGTGCAAGTGAAAAGTGTGAGGCCTGGGGTGACGTAGGGTGTTTTGGACATACACTACAGCTGTGCGTAAAACCCACGCTTGAGTTAACAAACATGAGCAAAATAGTGTCAAAATGTAGGAAACTTGTAGGACACTTTAAGCACTCAACCACACTAACCACAGAAATGAGAAACAGACAAAAGTTACTTGGTGTGAGCGCGCATCAACTTATTCAGGATGTGCCGACGCAATGGAACTCTACCCATTTTATGTTAGAGAGACTATGTGAACAGAGGCGCATGATAACTGATATTCTCTTGGACGATAAGTTAACAAAGAAAGGTGATAGTCAGTTGTTGCTTAAGGAAAATGAGTTGGAGGTCATCGCAGAACTTTCGAACGTATTGAAGGACTTCACTAAAGTGAATGCATACATGTCCACTGAAACAAACGTGTCATGCTCGCAAATTTATCCGATCGTTTGCGGACTTCTGAATAACAGTTTGAAAGCTTTGACAATAGTGATAGTCAGTTAGTGCGCAAAGTGAAAGACACTATAGCAGAAGAATTGAACCGCCGCTATCAGCAAACATCTGCTGAGATTTTCGATTCCACAGCCGCGTTGGCGCCGATACTCGATCCACGCTACAAACGTCTGCCATTCTTTAACAGTGAGCAAAGGAAACGTGCTAATGACGCTTTAGAATCGCGTTTGGACGAAATTCCACTTAAGTTACCCTTCAGGAATCAAAGTGAAACTGAAAGTGCACTGTGTATTAAGCGTCAGAAAACAGACAGAGGATTGGACTTTTTAATGTGCTATTCGCCAGAGAAACATGAGAATGATGATTGAGTTGGAACGTTATCTCGCCAGTAAATGCGATTCAAAGCCTCTCGACTGGTGGAAAGACAATGAGAAGAACTTTTCAAGAACAACTGTGATTGCAAAACAGGTGCTAGCTGTGCCCGCTACCTCCGTACCGTCCCAGCGCATTTTCTTTGCTGCAGGTCTGCTTGTGAATAAACTTCGTAATAGACTTTCGTGTCATTTAGTGGACAAGATCATCTTCTTGAACAAAAACAAAATGAGTGTACTCGATGACTGTGACAATTAAAACTGGGATTAAAACATGTGTGAATGGTGATATTGGAATTATAACATGAGATATCAGTGACTTGTAAATATCGCGGTTGTCAACATATACATGGATCTATATTGCTCATTAATTTCATTTTTGGAAGAGTTTAACCCATTACCACACAATCCCTACTTTTGACAACCTTGAGAAAGAAGCCTTTAGAAAACATTGTGGGAAAAGGAGAAAATGATGGTAACCAGCATTTTCTTCTTTTCCAACAACGTTTTCTACTCTTTACAAAATAAATTTCAAATTTTTAGTCACTTTTATTTTGTCGTCTGCAAATACTTTTGATTTGGACCAGTCTAAAATTTTATCGTTCGGTAATGAGCTTAGCAGAAGTAATAAAATTCTAACGGAACTAACAATCGATACTTGGAAGTGTAGAAATGCATTTAGGACTATGAAATAACATGTTGCACGTACCCTGTGATCACCTATGTGCAATTGTATACCTATTTGTCCGAGTATCGATCCCGATCTCTGAAAGAATTTTAAACTATAGATTAATTTGTTTTATAAAAGGGTTGTTGAAATGTCGTAAATGTTTGATTTGTGATTGGCTAAAAAATACATTATGTCCTAATTAAACATTGTAAATATATATATTGTTATTCATTTTTGCTGATCTAAAAATCGCCCCACTTTAAAAATCCGCACTACTCTTGCATATGATAACATTAGCGCTACTTATTGTGTTCAAGAATAGCGGTGATAGTTTTATCATGGAACGTTTTTTTTCTGAGGATTGAAGATGAACAAAAGAAACCGAAAACTGTTGAATGAATAGTGAACCGGGACAAAGAAATCTGCACCTGATTTCTTTCCAAAGTTACCTCCCTTGCAGCTCTATTTATACATGACAACACGCGTCATATGTAGTGTTGGTAAAAAATCGTCCAAGTAACCGAGTACTCTATTGGAAGAATGACCGAGTACTTGAGTATCAAAATTGATACTCATTGCCATCCCTACTTTTCTTTTTAGTTTATTTTACTGTTATTATTTTAAACTAGATTCTATTTTATGAATTTGTAACATTATTTTTTTTTATTCATGAATCCATTTTTACATGACTAGTTCTGGTGTTTTACAGTCAGTATCGTTCCCCACTGCGAATGAATTAATCCTTTCCCAAACAACAAATTTTAGACTCATCCAAACTGAACTAGTTTGCAGACGAGAGTTTTAAACTTGATGAAAATGTCGGGGAGTTCTCCAAAAGGGTAGATCACAAGAGCAATTTCTTGTCTTCACAGTGTTTTCAAAAGATTTATACTGCAGACACTTAAAAACAAAGGGTTGTCTGGGAAAGGTTTAAATGACCAAAATACATAAGACCAAAAGGGATTAAATACTGCTGTCATAGCACTACAGTACAAGCCTACGAACACATAAATGAAGAAGTCTTGAAGACGATGAATCGCAAGTACGTTCACTTCGCCGCTTCCAAGACCCTACTGCAGAAGGGCTTGCAAGTCATCATCACAATTAATGTGAAGAAATACCTCCAAGAAGGGATGGAGCTGTTCCGCTTAGCAGATGGAAACATCGCTGCATGTGGAAACAGATCTGGTATAATGTTTCCTTAAACGTGTGACTGTAAAAAAACAGCCCTTCTAAGGGCCAAACACCAACAGCCCTTTTTAGGGCCACCAATTTCACAGAAATCTATCTTTTGAGAAATTGTCCTAAAAACGACCCTTCTCAGTGCCAACACATTGAAGTAAATAGGAGAAGACGTCTTAATTCCTCAGTTACCCACATCATCCCCTTTCTCTATAAATAAAAAATGATGCCAAAAGGGTCTTTCTCAGGTACATGTATTTCCTGGGGCAAGAAAATTCTGGGCCCGTGCCTTGTACTGGTAAAAACAGGAAGTACATGAATATGTGAACTTCCGCAGTGAAATGATGTACTTAAATGGTGTAAATCACCATAAAATCAATCAATCAACATTTGCCAGTCAAATTTCTTTACATTGTTTATTGGTAAAAAATCGAAAAAGAACATATGTTTGTGAAACATTAATGCCCCCATTTTTGCAGACGGACAGGCGGACAAGGGTAAAGCTATGTGGCCCCGATCTACTGATGCGGGGACATAAAAGTAGGATAGATCTAAATATTACTTTACAGTTTATTGATTGCACTTGTTGTGATGACAATTTTCAGAACATATCATTCAAATCTGCACATGTTAGGGCTGAGAAAGTATTACTAAGGACACACAAATTGGATGTATCCAAGTTCACCTATCCATGTTTTCCAAACTGTGTTTTATTTTCCGTTTGGAGAACTCTCCGCCATTTTCATCAAGTTTAAAATTGTCGTCTGCAACCTGTCTCAGTTTGGACATGTATGGATAAGGATAAATTTTTTCACAGTGCGTAATGAATATAGCATGGAAGACACCAGCTCTAAATGGAAAAATGGATTAATGATTAATTAATAACGTCCATGTTCTACAATTATTAACTCTTTACCAAAGGACAAAATTTTAGACTGTTTTAAATTTGCAGACGACAAAATTGAAATTTGTTCTCAGAGGGCAAAAACATAATATGAAAAGGAGAAAATACTGGTTACTAGTATTTTTCCTTTTCCTAAGATATGTTCAAAAGCCTTATTTTTCAGCATCAGAAAAGTTGAGAAACGGTCATAAGCAATTTCTTGTTTTCATTAAAGTGATGAAAGGTAAAGTTCTCTGTGAAAACTTCAGTAGTACCACAGTTTTATTTCCCTTCAGTAAATATCTACTGGATGCTTTACATGTACCTGCAACCTCTGTAAGACTTGAAACGGAACAACATAAACTCGTAAATATGTAGATAATTGCATACATGTATTTTACCATACATTCTTATTAATTTGGTTGTTTTGTGCCTCAATATTTGTACGGCACTCACGTAATTGGTACGTCGTAACGGGCACCTGTTGGTCCGGTGCAAGAATGTCTAAAATAACTTGACAAATATGAAAAATTGGGCAGTAATATCGCTAGGTAGGTTAGATTATCAGGTTTTCATTATAAAAATACCAAAAAAAGCATACAGTTTATTGCAGATTTTGGTACGGCGTTTGTTAATCCGTACGGCGTATGGTATGGTGTCCTTTTCAGGTATGGCGTGTTTTAGTAGGACCGTTGCATATTAGTCAACAATTAAAAGGTGACTGAAATGAAGGGTTTTGTGGCTGAAATGGTTGAAAATTATCATTGAAAAAGGTGAAATTGGTGGTTTATATCATTTTCTGTTCTGGCAAAGTTTTCAAATACCTGTCTGAGTCCTGTATTCCCAGGGTGCATGGAAATACCAAATTATACCAAATTAATCCTAAAATCATGGTAAAAATTTACTTTAATATTGTTTTAAATATGTTTTATTGATGATTTATGTTATTATTGACAAATTAAAAGAAAATGTTCTTGAAAGATGAATTTTTTGTCATGTTTATCCCCTGCAGCGCTTTACCGTAATTAAATCAGTATCCATGTGAATGGTTTTATTGCAAGAAAAACTAATGTACAAAACACAATAGGAAGAAAGAAAGAATAGATAGATATTTAAGTAAGCTTAACTGGCTTTTTACTGACAGATATTAATTTTACACTTTGCCAGTTATTTTCAGGTAATGGATAAGGGAACTAAAGAAAGTTAGAACATATTGGAACATCTTTTTCTCACAGAATTACAGACTCTGGTAACCAAATTACAGATGATTTCAGTGAAATCTGATTTTTCGTCTGCAACTTGAACTGTTTCACACGATGTTTTCTACCAATTTCTCATACTTCATTATTGCCGTTGACAATGGCTTTATTCTTGGACTGATAATCCAATCTATACCGAATCACAGACGGTTACCTAATTATATTGATAACATCATACAATGTTTTCAAAAAGTCGCTTACAAATCTCGACCGGATTATAGATGTGAAACATTGCCAAAAGTATAGACCATGCATTTTCTCATGAAAGTAACTATCTGTGGGTGTGTTACTGAAACATCATTACTACAGCTGAAAGAAGCTGCAATTACGATGTTTTGTAGCCCATCGATGATACAGTGAATGTAAGCCCTAACACACAATCAAAAGATTTAAACATTTGATATTCCGATGAGGGATGCTTTGTGGTAACATTGTGGGAGAAAAAGAAGAAATTCCCAAGCAACCAGCGTTTTATCATTTCCATCCAATGGTATTCAATATCGACCATCGAGACGTTACCGAATTATAGAAAAGGACCATTACCAAATTATTGATTGAAACGCCTTTTCATGGTTGAATAAAAATACTGGATTATCTCATTACGAAAAAATAAACAAATAAGCTTTATTAGTGCAATTTTATTTAATACATTTAAAACATTTACAACAAATAATCATTTTGAATATATTGAATGACAGACAGTAAATTATTGTAATTGGTGTAAAAAATACATATAAATTACTCGGTAAATATACCTTGTAAATAAAAAGAATATAGAATAGCAAATTTTAAAACATGTTCTAAGTGTCTAAAATAAATACAAACAATTAATTGAACAATTATCAAAGTCATTTGTATGAGTAGTCGTAAATAACAAGAGCACTGCATGCGGGTGCCTGAGGCTCGGCTGTTGAATGCTGAATAGTGAATAAAACTTTTAAGTCGAAAAAGGGGCATAATTCTTTCAAAAATGCATTTAGAGTTTATCCACCTTGATAGTATGGATTGCTCTTTTAATAGTGAACATATATACCAAGTTTCAAGTCAAAGACGACAACAACGACGCAGACGACATCAAGGATATGACAATATTTTGGGTTTTCTCCGAAAAGAGCCGAGCCAAAAATTAACTCTTAAATAAGGAAATACACTGAATTTTTACAGATGTGATTTTAACGTTCACAAAAATTATTGCAATAAACATTTGATTACATACACTGTTTAACCCATTACCACTCAATCCCTACTTTTGACGCCCCTGAGAAAGAAGGCTTTTGAAAACACTGTGGGAAAAGGAGAAAATGCTGGTAACCAGCATTTTCTCCTTTTCCCACAATGTTTTCTACCCTTTCCAGAGCAAATTTCAATTTTTCAGTTACCTTTATTTTGTCGTCTGCAAATGCTTTCAATTTAGACCAGTCTAAATTTTTCTTGTGTGGTAATGGGTTAAATCAAGTGACTGAAATAAACCTTTTTATTGGCAGCTACCATTATTGACGCATTATATGAATATATACATTATTTCTTTGCCAGTAGACCTTATGAATATGAAAAGACATTTATCAATTTGCACAAGTAAATAAATTATAATACGTTACTCATAAAGGGATTTAATGGTAACAAAATAAAACAATAATATAAATTATAACAAGATGTCTGTAAAACACTAATGCCCCCTACTGCCACATTGATACAGGAAGTGGCACATACTAACTTACTTTGGTCTATATATCAACATGTTGATGGTCACTGTGACCTTGACCTTTGACTGATTGATTTCAAAATTAATAGGGATTATCTACACTCCAAGACACATGTCTGTGCCAAGTTTGACGAACCAGGTCAGTTCTGTGTCTAGTTATCATCTGGAAAAGGTAAGGTCTACGGACGGACAGACGGATGGGCGGACCGACCTTTGCAAAACAATATACCCCCACTTCATTGAAGGGGGAAGGGGGGGAATAATAAATACAGTGAATTTAGTCCAGAATGGTTTGAAGTGTAAAGACACAATAAAAAGGGAATCATATTAGTATCTATTTGCTCCATTATTCCCTTATGAGTGACAGGTCAATATAAACAGTGTAGAATAAAATCACATCCTCTTTTACTTATTTCAAACACCAATTACAATACTTACTTATTTCTGTATCCAATCATATCATTTCCTCCCCATAAAAAAATTTACAGGGGACCCAACACAGAGTCAACGGCAAATGAAGATGAATGGACACGGATTGCTTCTTTATTCAGTCCTCTGTTTTTTATTGTCGTAGTCTTTATTGTCTTAATTGTTCTCTTTGTCTGTCCAGGTTTTTTCCCACAAGTTCAACTTCGAGGGGCAACGATTGTTGTAAGGCCGTCTGTCGAAGTAATTTGTCTATCCTTGTATAAGATGTGTGACAGAAACCGCATATACAGTTGAGCCCGTTTTTTGTCTGACGTTGAAATCCACTCTGTTTTAGTAATTTTGTATTTCTCATGACTCTCCGACAGTCTGTATCAACCAGTGCCAATCATTGCACCTTTCAAGTCGGCATATTGTCGATGGACGATAGATTGCATTGACTCAACAAGGTCAACGAGGGATCGTGTCTTCCAGTCTGTCGACTGCTTGAGGACATGATTTAAAGATTTGCAGATATTGTTGGTCCAGTTTTCATCAATCAAGTCAAGTCATGCAGGTCGATGGACCATGTTCCTCAAAAGAGGTTTCAGCCGAGACTGAAAGTAGTCCAAAATCATTTTGAAATGTCTGCCAAGCGCAATTCTAACAGACCACATCTGTGGTTGAAACATATGTCAACAAAACTATCAATAATGCAGTCTTCACCAAAGATGTGAAGAATATCATTATGGGTTCTCAAAGAAACTGCGTGATCTACTAATTTTTGCTTGGCATTTTGTCAGAGGTGACGAGTGCATAAAATATGAGTACTGTTGGGCAGCTTTGACCATTGACTTTTTGTCATCAGACCTGATCATCAGTCTGTCGGTAGAAGCGTTTTTGGAAACTAACTTCATTTTTAAATGATAAAAAAATTGGCTGTAAGTTTCAAAATCACTATTGTCATGAATAAAGATCAGTCCAATGAAAATGGGTGAATTTTGTTTTTGCAGTCGTACAACTGATAGTTGTTTAACCCATTACCACACGAGAAAAATTTAGACTGGTCCAAATTGAAAGCATTTGCAGATGACAAAGGTGACTGAAAAATTGAAATTTGTTATGGGAAGGGTAGAAAACACTGTGGGAAAAGGAGAAAATGCTGGTTACCAGCATTTTCTCCTTTTCCCCCAGTGTTTTCAAAAGGCTTCTTTCTCAGGGGCATCAAAAGTAGGGATTGTGTGGTAATGGGTTAAAACAAGTGACCGTGACATGCACATCACAAAGATGAAAGGTTTTGTCAACACCCAGTACTGTTTTCCAAATGCAACACAGTTTCGTCAAGTCTGCCATTTGCTCGTCTGTGTACAAAATGACGGTTAGTGTTTTTCTATTTGTTCTTATCACAGAATGAACAAAGTTGTCATTGTCCGAAACCATATTTTCTAATAATACAAAATTGTCTGCAACATTTTTCCTGGGTGTCTGAGGGTCAGTCTATTTTTTAGATACATATTTTTTAGAATCTCTAATTTGCCTTATACTTGTCGGTCTCGTAATCTTGTTTTACTTGTTTTGTAGGGTTTGATAAACTTGATGTGGCTTCATTTCTTTGCAAAGTAGTCTAGCTTCTTCAAGTACGTAGTCCAATGTCCTTAAATACTCAGTATTTTGACGTGAATTCGCATGCGGAGCTAGTCCGGGAAAAGTTCCTAAATACTCCATGAGAGCATAAGGACTTTTCAGACCACCTTCGCCAACCATGTTACCCTTTTCTTGTAATTGGAGTTAGCTTTCAATGTTGTATAATATTTATGTACGACTAGGACTTTATCACTCACTGGCTGAGGATCTAAAGGTATATACTCTCTTTTTTTAAAATTGTTTTAGCGACACAATACAGTCCGTTGCGATAAAATATGTTCGTATATTCGCCTGGTTCCCTGAGAAGAAAGTGGTATTTGGCTGTTGTGCCCTTACATGCATCCCAGACACCACAGTCATCTGGGAAATTGGACTTCTTATTGCTTTTTCTGTTTTCAATATTTGTCGTATTATCAATGAAGAAATAAACATTGTCTTTTTTCCCATTTGGTATCTTTGAAAGTCCATCAGCACTGTTTAGGAGGACTGTTATCGAGTCGCTAGTAGACAGAAATGAGGAACCTAGGTTATTTTCAGGCTGCATAGAACGTTCCGTGCTGTTCGTCGCCAATAGTGGATTCTTCCAATAAATCCTAAGATACCGGTTTATAGGATGAATCATGTATTGGTGAGTCTTTGTAATTATCATTCATACTTTGGTCAAATGTTTCACTGTCATTGACATCTACAGAGATGGGAGTATTGTCCTTGTTGATTTTCATTAATGGTACGAAATGATTTGGATTAAATTGTAAGCAATGTTGTGGACATAATGTGGATTTCCACATGATTTTAATTTCAGGGTTTGTGTTTTGTCTTGCGTTGCGTCCAACAACTTTTCTGGTTAGAGGCTCTGATGTAAATTCCGATTCAATTTGTGGTGGATAGTAGGATACAATTTGCGTTGTTAGCAAAGCACTTATGGCATACATGTGACTTAGTTCAGAATTATTTCCCAAATGTACAGCATTGTGTAGAATCTTGTCGTAATCACTTGTAATAATCCTCATATCATTAATAAAGTCATTATTTTTCTTCCTTTTATTGTAGAATTTTCTGTTCTGAATTAATTCCAATGTTGCGAAAAGATGCAGTATAGTATGGTAGGCTTGACTACCTGATATGGCCATAGACACTGATCGGTATAAACAATTGCCATCTCCAATTATTTGAATTGGATTGTACAATGTCAACATTGGGGTGGTAATATAATTTTAGAATCAACTGTGAAGTAGTATCTGTAACCACATTCTTTATTTCTAGTTTTTGGACATTAACATCATATAGCTTTAGTAGTTTCTCTTCTGAATTGGCCTGGCTTACAAGGGCTTTATCATTGCCAAGGCATTTCTTCAAACTGAAAGCCATTCAGGCATGAGTATTGACCTTTCAATCAGATTCTAAATCAAAATTTCTTCTGATGTTCAGCATTATCATGGTGATACATGACGTTACAGTAAATTTCAACTTCGACGACGCTAGATGTCGCATCTTGTTTAATTATCTGTTATGACTTTGTTCTGTTGGCATTGGTCTAATACTATTCTTCTATTTTTAGCTCACCTGAGCACATAGTGCTCAGGGTGAGCTATTGTGATCGATCGTTGTCCGGCGTCCGTCCGTCCGTCCGTCCGTCCGTGAACAATTACTTAAAAATTCTTCTCCTCTGAAACTGCCCAACAGATTTCAGTGAAACTTCACAGAAATGATCCTTAGGTGATGCACTTTCAAAATACTTCAAAGATTTGAATTCCATGGAGAACTCTGGTTGCCATAGCAACCGAGAGAAAAAACTTTAAAAATCTTCTTGTCCCAAACCGTAAGGGCTAGAGCTCTCATATTTTGCATGTAGCATCATCTAGTGACCCTCTACCAAAATACTTCAAATTATGACCCTAGTGTTGAAAATCGCCCTATGTTGTGGGTTCTTGGATTTCACATTGAGATAAAGAAGGAAATCTTTAAAAATTTTCTTGTCGCAAACCATAAAGGCTAGAGCTCTCATATATGGCATGTAGTATCATCTAGTGGCCCTCTATTAAAATACTTCAAATAATGGCCCTAGTGTAGAAATTGGCCCTATGTTGTGGGTTCTCGGATTTCACATAGAGATAAAGAAGGAAATCTTTAAAAATCTTCTTGTCCCAGACCGTAAGGGCTAGAGCTTTCATATTTGGCATGTAGCATCATCTAGTGACCCTCTACCAAAAGACTTCAAATTATGGCCCTAGTGTTGAAAATGGCCCTATGTTGTGGGTTCTCGGATTTCACATAGAGATAAAGAAGGAAATCTTTAAAAATCTTCTTGTCCCAAACCATGTGCGCTAGAGCTCTCATATATGGCATGTAGTATCATCTAGTGGCCCTCTACCAAAATACTTCAAATAATGGCCCTAGTGTGGAAATTGGCCCTATGTTGTGGGTTCTCCGATTCCACATAGAGATAAAGAAGGAAATCTGTAAAAAACTTTATGTCCCAAACCTTAAGGGCTAGAGCTTTCATATTTGGCATGCAGCATCATCTAGTGGCCCTCTACCAAAATACTTCAAATTATGGCCCTAGTGTTGAAAATGGCCCTATGTTGTGGGTTCTTGGATTTCACATAGAGATAAAGAAGGAAATCTTTAAAAATCTTCTTGTCCCAAACCATAAAGGCTAGAGCTCTCATATATGGCATGTAGTATCATCTAGTGGCCCCCTATTAAAATACTTCAAATAATGGCCCTAGTATGGAAATTGGCCCTATGTTGTGGGTTCTTGGATTTCACATAGAGATAAAGAAGGAAATCTTCAAAAATCTTCTTGTCCCAAACCTTAAGGGCTAGAGCTTTCATATTTGGCATGTAGCATCATCTAGTGGCCCTCTACCAAAATACTTCAAATTATGGCCCTAGTGTTGAAAATAGCCCTATGTTGTGGGTTCTCGGATTTCACATAGAGATAAAGAAGGAAATCTTTAACTATACTAGCTAGGGTTATGAAATTTCATGGGTGGATAGATCTCATCAAGGGGGAGTGCAGTGCACAGGAATCATAACTCCTGCTCCCTTAATTTTTAGCTCACCTTAGCACAAAGTGCTCAAGGTGAGCTATTGTGATCGATCAATGTCCGTCGTTCGTCCGTCTGTCTGTCCGTCTGTTCACAATTACAAAAAAATCTTCTCCTCCTAAACTAACAATCAGATTTCAGTCAAACTTCACAGAAATGATCCCTAGATGATGCACTTTCAAAATACTTCAAAGATTTGAATTCCATGTAGAACTCCGGTTGCTATGGCAACAGAGTGAAAAAACTTTAAAAATCTTCTCGTCAAAAACTGTAAGGGCTAGAGCTTTCATATTTGGCATGTAGCATCATCTAATGGCCCTCTACCAAAATACTTCAAATTGTGGCTCTAGTCTTGAAATTGGCCCTATGCTGTGGGTTCTCAGATTTCACATAGAGATAAAGAAGGAAATATTAGAAAATCTCCTTCTCCCAAACCGTAAGGGTTAGAGCTCTCATAATTTGCATGTAGCATCATCTAGTGGCCCTCTACTGAAATACTTCAAATTATCACCTTAGTGTGGAAATTGGTCCTATGTTGTGGGGTCTCGGATTTCACAAAGAAATAAAGAAGGAAATCTCAGAAAATGTTCTTGTCCCAAACCGTAAGGGCTAGAGCTTTCATATTTGGCATGCAGCATCATCTAGTGACCCTCTACCAAAATACTTCAAATTAAGGCCCTGGTGGGAAATTAAACCTATGTTGTTGGTCTTGGATTTCACATAAAGACAAGGAAGGAAATCTTTAAAAACCTTCTTGTGCAAATGGTAAAGGCCAGAGCTTTCATATTTGGCATGTAGCATCATCTAGTAGCCCTCTACCAATTTTCGTCAAATTATGTCCCTGATGTAAAGAATTTGCCCTATGTTGTGGGTCTTGGATTTCACATAGCGATAAAGAAGGAAATCTTAGAAAATTTTCTTGTACCAAACCGTAATGGCCAGAGCTTTCATATTTGGCATATACCATCATCTAGTGGCTTTCTATCAACATACCTCAAATTATGGCCCTATGTTGTAGGTTCCCGGATTTCACATAGCGATAAAGAAGGAAATCTTAGAAAATCTTCTTCTCCCAAACCATAAGGGCTAGAGCTTTCATATTTGGCATATAGCATCATCTAGTGGCTTTCTATCAACATATCTCGAATTATGGCCCTATGTTGTAGGTTCCCGGATTTCACATCGCGATAAAGGAGGAAATCTTAGAAAATCTTCTTCTCCCAAACCATTTGGGCTAGAGCTTTCATATTTGGCATGTAGCATCATCTAGTGGCCCTCTACTAAAATACTTCAAATTATGGTCCTGGTGTGAAAGTTAGCCCTATGTTGTTTGTCTCAGATTTCACATAGAGATAAAGAGGGAAATGTTTAAAAGTGTTCTTGTGAGCACTCTTGAGACCACATTTCTTGCTAAGCTGAATTGAAAATTGGTTAGAATGTTTTTCTCAATAAAATCTCACATGAGTCTGCATTGAATGCTTGTTTGGAATATAACTTTGTCATCTCAAGTCGGAACGAATTCAAAATTGGTATGCATGTTTGTTGTGATATTACTGAGTACTCGGTTCAAGAACAATAACTCTACCTAGCGTGGATTTTGAGAAATTCCACTTTGATCTTTATTTTAATAGTATTGTTTGCTTGTCCAGAGTGGAATTTTGAAGTCTCAAGTCAAATTGTCTGTTGCATTGCCAGCCCTTTGCAACTATTATACCTCCTATACAACTGGTGGTGGGATTGCATATCTTTCGACAATTTGCCGCTCTTTTTTCATCATCATTAGCCCTTGAACCTCAGTATTTGGTAATTATAGTCTTTGTTGTAGACCTTTGCTGCTTAGTACTCAGGTGAGCGATATAGGACCATCATGGTCCTCTTGTATTAAATTTCACCATGACAACCTCTCAGTACTTTGACAGACTCTTTGCTGCAGAAAAAATGTATATGAAAATAGCATATTAAAAACAAAATATTCAACCTTTTCCAATAAAACTCTCTTTGTTGGAAAGTGTAAAACAGCCACGTCATTTTGATATGCAACTTAAATGACTTATGTGAAACAGTAGCATATATGCAAATGGCTGTAATAGATGCGTATACTGCTTAACATGTTATCACTATGATTGTGCGTAACATCTCTGTTAATGAATCTGTGAGTTACCACACAATCCCGCATTTTGACGCATGGAAGAAAACAAATTTTAAGTCCAATTTTTCGTGACGCGATCTCAAATCGAGAAACGGGGAAATATACATTTGCACAATATCATAAGTCTATGATCGAGTTATGGCTCTTGTGTAGTGCATCCCCTTTCAATGTGATCTATCTGTTTGTGAGATTTGAGAAAATAGTAATAGTAATAGTTTTTTAGTAATGGCCATTACAAACTTTTAAGAACCCCTAAAGAATGAAACATACAATTACAAGACATTAAGCCCCTTCCAATGTTCATGATGACGAAATCTAGCTTGAAGTCTGATAAATGCCAAAATGTCTCTTTGTCATGGTTGTAGGCTGTCATTCCGCCATTTCCAAAAGAGCGGACTTCTACTTGGACCTTAAAATATGAAAATAAAACTCATAAATGATGGTAATTTGTACTGTAGTAAAGTACACACAAAGCATCAACAGGAACAATAAAAAAAAAACTTTAGAATAAGTGAAACACATATAATTTATGATGAATGATTTAATAAAAATAATTATAAGGTTTAATTCAACCTTAATAATGATTTAATAAAAACATTATAAGGTTTAATTCAACCTAACTTATCGCAAAACTTTATCCAATTCACCTTATGCACAATTTTACTTACCAAATTAAATGATCATTATTCATGAAAAATAAACTAAAACTATATTGGTAAATAGAATCATCTTACCAGAAGAGAATGATTACAGAAGCGTCCAAGTCTTGCAATGTAACTGTTGCCAAATAAAGCAATGTTCATTTTCTTTATTTTGTGACTATTAGCAAATGATAACATTAATTTTCAAGATGTTAACTGTTTTGAAGAGTGGACGTATTTGTTAGTCTATTTGATAAAGCGTCTTTAAATAATATTCATTCATTTGATTGTAGCAAGTGAGCTCTTTTCATGTGTCATACATATTAAAGAGCTCGTAATGTCATTGCTAAGAATTAGCAAACCGCAAATTATAACCTAAGTCACAAAGTGGATAATTATCTTTATTACCAATTGTTCTTTCATTAATTACCTTATGACTGTAATTTAGTTAACATTCAATTACGAAACCTTTATTTATCGCATATACAATTTCAAGTTAAAACAAGTAACGCAAAGGGTTCTCTGCATTTGGTTCATTTTATTAAAAAATATGGGAAAATCTTTTTTTATATGGTATGTATACAAGAGACCAGCTATGATTTGGTATTACCTGAAAATGTCATTCGGTAACATTGTGTTTAAATGAAAATGATATTGTGAGGTATAATATTTAATTTGGTAAAGCATCACATCTACCATCCTGTACGGATTCTTCGTAAGATCCATTTTTAGCTCACCTGAGCACGAAGTGCTCATGGTGAGCTATTGTGATCGTGCTGTGTCCGTCGTCCGTCGTCCGTCGTGCGTCGTGCGTCGTCCGTCGTCAACTTTTTACCTTGTGTACGCTCTACAGGCCACAGTTTTGGTCGGATACTCATGAAAGTTGGTCAGGATGTTTGTCTCGATAAAATCTCGGACGAGTTCGAAAATGGGTCATGTGGGGTCAAAAACTAGGTCACTAGGTCAAATCTTAGAAAAACCTTGTGTACGCTCTAGAGGCCGCATTTTGAGTCGGATACTCATGAAAGTTGGTCAGGATGTTTGTTTCGATGATATCTCGGACGAGTTCGAAAATGGGTCACGTGGGGTCAAAAACTAGGTCACCAGGTCAAATCTTAGAAAAACCTTGTGTACGCTCTAGAGGCCGCATTTTGAGTCCGATACTCATGAAAGTTGGTCAGGATGTTTGTCTCGATGATATCTCGGACGAGTTCGAAAGTGGGTCACGTGGGGTCAAAAACTAGGTCACCAGGTCAAATCTTAGAAAAACCTTGTGTACGCTCTAGAGGCCGCATTTACAGTCGGATACTCATGAAAGTTGGTCAAGATGTTTGTCTCGATGATATCTCGGACGAGTTCGAAAGTGGGTCACGTGGGGTCAAAAACTAGGTCACCAGGTCAAATCTTAGAAAAACCTTGTGTACGCTCTAGAGGCCACATTTTCAGTCGGATACTCATGAAAGTTGGTCAGGATGTTTGTCTGGATGATATCTCGGACGAGTTTGAAAATGGGTCACGTGGGGTCAAAAACTAGGTCATCAGGTCAAATCTTAGAAAAACCTTTTGTACGCTCTAGAGGCCACATTTTCAGTCGGATACTCATGAAAAATGGTCAGAATGTTTGTCTGGATGATATCTCGGACGAGTTCGAAAATGGGTCACCTGGGGTCAAAAACTAGGTCACCAGGTCAAATCTTAGAAAAACCTTTTGTACGCTCTAGAGGCCACATTTTCAGTCGGATACTCATGAAAGTTGGTCAGGATGTTTGTCTGGATGATATCTCGGACGAGTTCGAAAATGGGTCACGTGGGGTCAAAAACTAGGTCACCAAGTCAAATCTTAGAAAAACCTTTTGTACACTCTAGAGGCCACATTTTTAGTTGGATACTCATGAAAGTTGGTCAGGATGTTTGTCTCGATGATATCTCGGACGAGTTTGAAAATGGGTCACGTGGGGTCAAAAACTAGGTCACTAGGTCAAATCTTAGAAAAACCTTTTGTACGCTCTAGAGGCCACATTTTCAGTTGGATACTCATGAAATGTGGTCAGGATGTTTGTCTGGATGATATCTCGGATGAGTTTGAAAATGGGTCACGTGGGGTCAAAAACTAGGTCACTAGGTCAAATCGTAGAAAAACCTTTTGTACGCTCTAGAGGCCACATTTTCAGTTGGATACTCATGAAAGTTGGTCAGGATGTTTGCCTGGATGATATCTCAGACAAGAACGAAAATGGATCATGTGGGGTCAAAAACTAGGTCACTAGGTCAAATGTTAGAAAAACCTTTTGTAGGCTCTAGAGGCCACATTTTCAGTCCCATACTCTTGTAAGTTGGTCAGAATGTTTGTCTTGATGATATCTCAGACAGGTTTGAAAATGGGTCAGTGGGGGTTAAAAACTAGGTCACCAGGTCAAATCTTAGAAAAACCTTGTATATGCTCTGGATGCCACATTTTCAGTCTAACACTCTTGAAAATTAGTCAGAATGTTTGCCTTTATAATATCTTGGATGAGTTTGAAAATGGGTCATGTTGGGTCAAAAACTGGGTCAATAGGTCAAATGTTATAAACACCTTTTGTATGCTCTGGAGGACACATTTTCAGTCGGATACTCCTAAAACTTGTTCATAATATTTGTCCTGGTGATACCTTGAATGAGTTTGAAAATGGGTCATGTGGAGTCAAAAACTAGGTCAATGGGTCAAATATTAGAAAAACCTTGTGTACACTCCAGAGGCTACATTTTCTGCCTGATACTCTTCAGACTTGGTCAGAATGTTTGTTTTGGTGATGTCTCAAAAGTGTTTGATGATGGGTAATGTCTGATAAAAAACTAGGTCACTGGGAAACTAGATAGTGCATGTTTGGTCAATAAACTCAGGTGAGCGATTTCAGGGCCATCATGGCCCTCTTGTTACTTCATGATGTCTATAAAACGGTGCCTCTAGTCTGTAATATGTTATGCTTCAGATTTATTATGATGGTTGTGGGCTTTTTTAGCTCACCTGAGCACGAAGTGCTCAAGATGAGCTATTGTGATTGGTCAATGTCTGTCGTCCGTCTGTCCGTCCGTCCGTTTACAATTACAAAAAAATCTTCTCCTCCTAAACTAACAATCAGATTTCAATCAAACTTCACAGAAATGATCCCTAGGTGATGCACTTTCAAACTACTTCAAAGATTTGAATTCCATGTAGAACTCTGGTTGCCATGGCAACCGAGTAAAAAAACTTTAAAAATCTTCTTGTCCAAAACTGTAAGGGCTAAAGCTTTCATATTTGGCATGTAGCATCATCTAGTGGCCCTCTACCAAAATACTTCAAATTATGGCCCTAGTGTTGAAAATGGCCCTATGTTGTGGGTTCTCGGATTTCACATAGAGATAAAGAAGGAAATTTTTAAAAATCTTCTCATCCTAAACCGTAAGGGCTAGAGCTTTCATATTCGGCATGCAGCATCATCTAGTGGCCCTCTACCAAAACACTTCAAATTAAGGCCATGGTGTGAAAATTAAACCTATGTTGTTGGTCTTGGATTTCACATGGAGACAAGGAGGGAAATCTTTAAAAATATTCTTGTCCCAAATGATAATAGCCAGAGCTTTCATATTTGGCATGTAACATCATCTAGTAGCCCTCTACTGAAATACTTCAAATTATGCCCCTGATGTATAGAATTGGCCCTATGTTGTGGGTCTTGGATTTCACATAGTGATAAAGATAATCTTTAAACATCTCTTTGTCCCAAACGGTAATGGCCAGAGCTTTCATATTTGGCATGTAGCATCATCTAGTGGCCCTCTACCAGCATACCTCAAATTATGGCCCTAATGTTGAAAATGGTCCTATGTTGTGGGTTCTCGGATTTCACATAGAGATAAAGAAGAAAATCTTGGAAAATCTTCTTCTCCCAAACTATAAGGGCTAGTTCTTTCATATTTGGCATGTAGCAGCATCTAGTGGCCCTCTACCAAAATACTTCAAATTATGGCCCTGGTGTGAAAGTTAGGCCTATGTTGTTTGTCTCAGATTTCACATAGAGATAAAGAGGGAAATCTTTAAAAATCTTCTTGTGGGCACTCTAGAGACCACATTTCTTGCTAAGCTGAATTGAAAATTGGTTAGAATGTCTTGTCTCGATGGAATCTCACATGAGTCTGCATTTAATGCTTGTTGGGAATATAACTTTGTCATCTCAAGTCAGAACGACTTCAAAATTGGTATGCATGTTTGTTGCGATATTACCGAGTATTGTGTTCAAGAACAATAACTCTACGTAGCATGGATTTTGAGTAATTCCACTTTGATCTTCATTTTAATAGTATTTTTTGCTCGTCCAGAGTGGAATTTCGGAATCTCGAATCAAATTGTTTGTTGCATTGCCAGCCCTTTGCAACCATATACCTTGTTGTCTGTGCATGTCATATTCTTCGAAGATTCGACTGTCCTATATGACGCATCACTACTAGCCCCGAAAGCGGGCTGACTGTAATATTACGCTCTATAAAGTAGCAATGTTGAAAATAGCTTTTACGTATCAATACGTTTGAGGAGAAATGAGACCTGCTTTAGCAACAGATTTCTCTAAACTGGTGATCATAGTTGAGTGAATTGCACGTTGTAGCGTTTTATTGGGTAAACCTTTTTTTTGTTTTAAATTCAAAGTAACGGTTGTCGCGTAGGAAAATGGTTCGGTTCTGTACCCAGGATGCCCATAACAGATAGATGAGTATTTATAGAATGCCATCTAGCGGGAGATAATGCCATATACCTCCTTGACAACTGTCGGTGGGATACATGGATCCGTGGCGATAAGATAAACTGACTACCTTAGATACTGTTGCCAAGGACTCACAAACAAACGCTGTCAATACATATACAGTATAGCAGATAGGCTACTTAAATCGTGCTGTCATGACTGTTTCTCTCAATAAAATTTCGGAAAAAATATTTTAATCATATATTTCTGTTGATGATAAATTCTCGGTAAGTAATTTAAAGATGCTTGAACGAAATTACACACGGATATGTAATAAAAGGGAGAATTATCGGGTCAACGGATAATGTAACAGATGTTTAAACAAAATTTCGAACTCCAATGCGAAAGGAAAAAAAAAACAAATCTCTCTTCTGCCTCAGAATTATAGAATTACAGATACTGACTGCTTTCTTTTGGCTAGTAAAGTCAATTCAGCATCATACCAAATTAAATAACATTGAATTACAAACCTTTCGAAAAATTATAGACTGTCTGATTCAACAGAGAGGTTTAAGTTAATGAAAAATTTCAATATCAAAGATTAAGGGGAAAAGGGTTTTCTGGTGATTATAAAATGTATTAAGTGTGTTGTCAATTAAGAAAATTGTTAATATCATTGACGATAGTTTGTCTTATGATATACTGATGACAACGGGTGGTCAAGTTGATTAGAGTGGCAAATTGCTTTGCAATCAAACACACTTCCTATCAATTGACAGGTTACTAAAACACCCTTTGTGCTAATGTGCAGATGTGCTAATCCAATCAAACTCTTCACCAAATGACAACATTTTAGAACAATCCAACCTCAAAAATTTGTAGACAAGAAAAGAAATGATGCAAAAATTGAAATTTGTTTTTGAAAGAGCACAAAACACTGTCAAAAAAGGAGAAAATGGATGTTACAAACATTTTCTCCTTTTTAAGCGATGCTTTTAACAGCTTCTAAGGGTCGTTAAAACTCGGGTTTATGTGATTAATGGTTGAAAAAGCTGAGTCAAGAGAAAAATTAATATGTTGTCCATTGAGCTAAACTTCCACCGGCACAAAAGATAAACCTTTTTAAAATTGAAATCTACTCTTAGTGAGGAAGTAAGAAGTACACGTCATTTGAAGTGCTTATTGTAAATAGCAGTAGCTTAACCCGTTACCACACAGCAGAATTTTAGACCTATCCAATTTGAGAACATTTGCAGACGACAAAAAAGGGGTGATTGAAAAATAGAAATTTGTTCTGGGAAGGGTAGAAAACACTGAGGGAAAAGGAGAAAATGCTGCTTACCAGCATTTTCTCCTTTTCCCACAGTGTTTTCAAAAGTCTTCTTTCTCAAGGGCGTCAAAAGTAGGGATTGTGTGGTAATGGGTTAAATCCAAGACTAAATATCATGTAATTTTCAGTCTGATCTATATCTACACATTTAGCATATTCTTCATGCACCATGGGTTAAGATTAATGTCAAATTAAAACATTGGTGACAAGTTACGCGGCCACTTTTTTGATGTGCATAGGTTACATTGAACAAGATTAGATATTCAAGTAAACGTATTTTCTTTTTATTAGTATTTCATATACCGGTAGGTCTATTTTTACCTTTGTTTTCAATTCTTCTCTTTCAGAGGGGTAAACATTATTCAATTAATCCATTTTTCAGCGCTCATCAGAACTCTTTAAATTAGTCCAAATTTTCAGTCATTATCATAATTAAGACATGTCTATAGCCTCTGCGTGATCTCACGTCAGCGGTACACGCTTGCAAAGCACATATTTAAAGGTTTTTCTTAAATTCAAACGCTATAAACACAAAATAAATAAGTAGTATCACATCCCTCCAATGTTAACAGGCGTTTACTTGTGAGCCGAAATAGCAGACTACAACGATGCATATCGGGTAGAATAATTGCGATGACCTGATTGGTCAAATATCTATTTCCACGGATCCATGTATTGCATATCTTGCGACAATTTGTCACTCTTGTTTCATCATCATTTGCCCTTGAACCTCAATATTTGGTCATTATCTTCATGGTAGACCTTTACTGCTTAGTGCTCAGGTGAGCGATATAGGACCATCATGGTCCTCTTGTCTCACAAAGATTTCAGATACTAATTTCACGCGTCATTAACCAGGTGGAGATTGTTAGCAATCTTTGCATGTGCCGTGACTGTAATTCTGTAGTGCTTTTGATCTTTATCAAAAGCCGGTGCAGATGACAATCTTTAATCCGGTTGTCATGGTTAACAACCTTTGTATACGGCACCTCATCAAGGCTGTAATTCGGTTGGTTGCAATCTTTAATCCGGTTGAGATTGTTATTGGTTTTTGCATACGCTGAATTGATCAAATCTATAATTCGGTAGTACTTTGAATCTTGATGGAAAATCGTTACAAACGATAATCTTTTATCCGGTCTAGATTGTTGACGATTTGCAGAATCATCAGATCATTACTTAAATGTGCAAAATATGTGTATATGACAATCTTTAATCCGGTAGGCCTACTGAAATTCTTAGTGGTTTTTAGCTCCACTGGCCGAAGGCCAGCGAGCTATTGTCATGGCGTTGTGTCCGTCGTGCGTCCGTCCGTCCGTCCGTTCGTTCATTCGTCCGTTCGTCCGTGCGTGCGTCCGTAAACTTTTACTTTAAAAAACTTCTCCTCAGAAACTATTGACTGGATTTTTACCAAATTTCACAGGAATGTTCCTTAGGTGGTCCTCTTTCAAATTCCTTCAAATAATTGTGTTCCATGAATAATTCTGGTTGCCATGGCAACCAAAGTTAAAAACCTTTAAAAATCTTCTCCTCCCAAACCGCTGATTGGATAGCATTATTATTTTGCAGGAATGTTGCTTAGGTAGAGGTCTACAGAATTCCTTAAAAGAAAAAGGATCCGTCAAAAAACATGGCTTTTATGGGAGATTCATTTTCCTTTTATGGTAAAAAGTAAAATCTTTGAAAAATTTCTTCTCTCAAACTATTGGTTGGATTTCATTGTTGTATTGCAGGTTAGTTCCTATGGTGGTAAGTCTTTACCATACATTCCTGACTTTTAACGTCCCTAAAGAAGAAGTCTTTGGAAAACACTATTGGAAAAGGAGAAAATGCTGGTAATCAGCATTTTCTCCTTTTCTCACAGTGTTTGCATCAAAGAGAGAAATCATCATTTCATCAATGTTTAATTTGTTGTCTGCAAATGCTTTCAGTTTGATCACATCCCAAATTTTGTGGTTTGGTAAAGAGTTAAAGATGGTTGCTTTACATAATCTATAATCCTTTTCATATAAAACAAGAGAACCTCTGCACTTCTATTAGTTCTGGTAAAGGTTTGTTGAACTACTGGTGACCTTAGTACAAAGAGGGACAGGGCTTTTACTGTTGTGATAAGGCATTTTGTTATCCAATCAAACTGATCCTGCAACTTCAATAAAACAATTGCTACAATACATTTTTTTTTCTGTATCTTGATGTTTCCCCACCCAAAATGGTTTGTAACAAGACCTTCTTTAACTATTACCAGAAGACAAAATTTTTAGAACTGGTCATAATTAAAAGATGTTGCAGACAACATAATAAATCTTCAAATTAGTAAAACTTTTATCAAAAAGGGTAGATATTATTGTGTAAAACTAAGAAAATGTAGGTTACTATTATTTTCTTCTTTTTTCACAATGTTTTTCATAGCTTTTTTTCTTTAGTGACCTAAAATGCAGGAATGAATGGTAATTGTTAAAAACTTCTCTTCACCGTTACAGAAAAATCAGGCCTGTGGAGCGATACAGGCGCTCAAGCGCCTCTAGTTGTAAATGCTGTAACATCAAATGTAATTTTCTGTAGTTCTAGTGCTTTGAATCTTTATTGATGATCGAGATTGTAATTATTCCCCCCTTATTTTTCATACAAAGAATCATCTAATTTTTAATTTGTTAGTGCTTTGAATCTTTATATTGAAAGCCAATGCAGACGACAAATAATATGTGATTGGGGAGAATATTTCGAGGGAAAGGGAGGAAGTGTAATTTGGTTCAGAATGGGTATAAAACATGAAATAAAACAGAAAATGATAAGTCCTACATGTAATATTGTTTTGGAACTTATTGCACACAAAATACTTCATCCACGTATTTCTCACGATAAACCATTAACCTGTACACAGATTTAATACAGTAATGCAAGTAAGCAAAGGATAAAAAAGGGATAAAACTTGACAAAAATTCATACTTTCATGACATTCAATATTCCCGTGTATGATTGATAAGATATACCAAAAACTAAATTAAAACATATTTGTCATGATTTTAGGATTAATTTTGGTATAATTTGGTGTAATTTGGTATAATTTGGTGTAATTTGGTATTTCCATGGACCGGTCTTCACATGGTATATAAGTTATGGGCTTAACTAATTGCCGGAATGTAAAGGAGCCGTCACACCATGACGTTCTGGTCAACGTTTCCTGACGTTTGAGGAAACGTTGTTAGTCGCCCATGGTCGCTGGGATAGTGCCAGAAGAGCATTGTGTGAATGCTAGTGAACGTCGGTGATCGTTGGCGATTGCCGGGAATCAGTGGAGAATGCTAGTCTGGAAAAAAAGTTTTGAACATGCACAAAAGTTCTCACTGACACCAACGTTCTTCAACGTTTAATTTCAAACGCTGAAGATCGTTAAAGAATGTTGTGGATTGTTTTACTAACGTTCATCGAGCATTGCACGCGTTCGGCTATCGCTAGTCAGTTGTTACGCTAGCGTTGCTTGGTTGTTACTAATCGTTTGCTTTGCAGTGAACGACTCACTGGCGACCTGTCAACTACCGCAGAACGGTCTCCTAGCGCACGCAGCGAATGACTAAAGTGAAACAAACATCCTATTGTCGTCCATTGTGCGTCATTCGAGCTTTTCCCGAACGTCCATGCATATGGAGGTATCAGAGGTTTCTTACTTGGTCGCTGTTACACGCTTCCCGTACGTTAGATTCACGCTAGTCATGCGTTAGGCACACGTTAATAACACGCCAGATGTGAAATCCTCATTCTAGAACGCTATAAAATCGAATGATTGAAATACTCAGAGAACATTGACCAGAATGTCTTGGTGTGATGGCGCCTTAACAAAATGTAGTACCTAATAACCGGAATGTTACAAAATGTAACAAAATGTTATGGAATGTAGATGTCTAATTCACAGAGAACGTTGACCAGAATGTCTTGGTGTGATGGCGCCTTAACAAAATGTAGTACCTAATAACCGGAATGTTACAAAATGTAACAAAATGTTACGGAATGTAGATGTCTAATTCACAGAGAACGTTGACCAGAATGTCTTGGTGTGATGGCGCCTTAACAAAATGTAGTACCTAATAACCGGAATGTTACAAAATGTAACAAAATGTTATGGAATGTAGATGTCTAATTCACAGAATGTGACAGAATGTAGAAGTGGCAGTAACGGAATGTTATGGAAGGTTACTCTAAAAGCCTCAATACCGTAATTTAGCTAATTGGAGGATAAATGAAGATAACATTCACACACATTATGGGTGCACACACACTCACAGAAGAGGCCAAAAATGTAAATTTTCTATAATTCTTTGATTGCACTGTGTGGACAAATTGATATTATTTTTAGGCGTGTTAGAGATTTCATGGCTTTGTGGAGCTGAAACACTGATGTTACAACTTCTTATAAAATTAAAAGTGGCAAAAAACCATGTAGAACCTAGTTACTGGAATGCAGATGCCTAATTCACGGAATGCGACAGAATGTGGACGGGGTGAAAACAAAATGTTATGGAATGTAACTCTAAAAGCCTAAATACCGGAATTTAGCTAACTGAAGGATAAATGAAGATAACATTCACACACATTATGCAGGTACGCACACACTGACAGAAGAAACATAAAATGTAAATTTTTCGATAATTCTTTGATTGCCATTATACACTGTGTAGAAAATTTGATATTATTTTTGAGCGTGTTACAGATTTCATTGCTTTGTACAGCCGAAACACTGATGTTACTACTTCTAATAAAATTGAAAGCGGCAATATATCATGAAGGCCTAACTACCGGAATATTACAAAATGTAACAAAATGTTACGGAATGTAGATGCCTAATTCACAGAATGTAACGGAATGTGGATGAGGCGACAACAAAATGTTACAGAATGTAACTCTAAATGCTGAAATACCGGAATTTAGCAAACTGAAGGATAAATGAAGATAACATTCACACACACACACACACACACCCACTGACAGAAGAGGCACGAAATGTAAATTTTAGATAATTCTTCGATTGCATTCATACACTGTGTGGAAAATTTGATATAATTTTAGATGTGTTGGAGATTAAATTGCTTTGTACAGCCGAAACACTGATGTTACAACTAAGTATTGAAAGCAGCAAAATATCAATCAGTCAGTCAGTCAATCAGTCAATCAATTCATCAATCTATCAATCTGTCAGTCAATCAGTCAGCCCATCAGCCCGTCATTCCATACACACATCCATTAAATAGTTTTACAGCTTGAACTACCGGAATGTATGGATAAGATGATCACCGGAATGTGATAAATCATGAAGCCTTAGCACTGGAATGTAACAGTGAAATGTTCCGAAATATGGAAGGCTAAACACAGGAATGTTACAAAATGTAGATGCTATAAGGCTACTCTGAGGAGACACTTTGCACAAATGTCCTTATTTGAAGAGCTTTAATACCAGAATGTAGCTTACAGAAGAATAAATGAATGTAAATCAAACACACTCACAATACCCACACATACACCAACAAAATAGCCCCGACATGTAAATTCGGTTGTCAAAAACAGAAAAATATACAAGAACTAGGAGGGGGGACCATTATCTATATCATGCTTCTTTTAAACAATTGGAAAATTGCATTTATATATAAAAGCGTGCAGGACTTTTCATAGCCCTCAGTACAGCCTAAATGTTGTGACGTAAATTATTTGATTCGAAGTGTGGAAATGTATCACCCTAATGTAACAAAGTGTAATTTCAGAGCCTAAACAACGGGATCTAGCAATACATGTATTAACATGCTAGTAAAGGCTCAGTAAGGGCCAAAATAACAAATAAGGTGTCATAATACACGTAGGTTTAAATCATACCATTTAAAAGTATGGAAAATATTGTAGAGTTGACAGTCTAATATCATATGATCGGGCCATATGTTAGTCGCCGGCAGGAAAAAAAAATCATTCAAAAAGTAAACAAAAGACAAAGCTACCTGGCAGGGTTTGACCTACTTTTGAAATTAATTTCTCTGTCAGCGACTGGCTCTTGGACCAACCGTACAATGACAGAATGTTATGTTGTATTTGTGTGTTTGAGTCTTGTAATATACCTACAAAGGTTCTCTAGAATAACTGAAATAACACAAGCATGCTTACTACAGAAACTTTAATACAAGAACTAAAGAACCATGCTCTTTGAAAAGGGGGCTCAGTGCATGTGCAAAAAGTATCAACCCAGCTAAGCCTGCTCAGTCTGTCTGCTGACCTAGGCCTAAACTTTTTCGCTTTTTTGTCAATTTTCTGTTTCTATGTCCAAGGACCAATGTACCACATGATTATTTTGGTTGTTGAAAGATGTGGCTAATTTGGATCATTAATTTTGTGATCGCTTGCTTGGTATCATGTATCAGGGGGATGCATTCAGCCTTCTTTTGCCAGAGCATGGCTCGTATATCATAGTCACATTATCTCCCCATTAATATTAAAATTCAAAATCAAGAACTGGTCTATGTCTGCAATTACATTTCTGCCCTTAACCCAGATTACATTTATCGTATTTCACCTTTTGGGCCCTTGTTTCTTGTGTTATTTAGCTTACATTTATAGTTCGTTCAGCTACATTCAGGTATTTAGCTTTTGAAAATTACATTCCATTACATTCCGTTGTTGCTGCTTCCACATTCCGTAACATTCCGCGAATTGGGTATCTACATTTTGTAATATTCTGGTATTACTGCCCCAGATTTTATTATGTTTCTTTCAGGCCTGAACTATTTTGCAAATAAGCTACATTTATGTTTCAGTTAGCAGCTGAGTACATTCCTGTATTTAGGCAATTCAAGTTACATTCCGTAACATTTCTTTGTAGAAGCTTTAACATTTTGGTAACATTCCAGTATTTAGGCATCTACATTTTGTAACATGTTGTTACATCCAGTATTTAGATTTTTTAAATTTCATTTCGTTGTTGAAGCTTCCACATCTTTAGAAGCATCTTTTTCACAATACAGCTGTGAATTTCGACAGTGATAAGTCCACATTTCAGTCAGTCTTTGCTTTTGAGCTCCTAATTTGGTTACATTTTGTGACGTTCGGGTGGACTATATCTCCGCATAAATGATAGTTAAGTGTCCTCTCCCTAACATCCTGGCTGTTTTGTGTTCCCTTGATCAAAATTCACATTTCGGGCTGGGATATTTAACATGCATTTACCCTTCAGTTAGCATCATTCCTGTAGTTGGACAGTTTATTTTACATTTCATAACATTTCATTGTTGAAGCTTTCACATCTAAGTATCCATTTTATTTGACAAAAGCTAAAAATGCGGATGGTGATAAATCTACATTCCGTTATAGTTTTGTGACTAAGATCCAAGTCTGGTTACATGTGACATTCTGGCGTTTAAGTCTCCGCAATTACATTTTCCTCAAAAAATCTCACTATTCTCATTTACATTGGTAACCAGCATTTTCTCCTTTTCCCACAATGTTTTCTACCCTTCCAGAATAAAATCTCAGTTTTTGATTCACATTTAATTTTGTCGTCTGCAAATGCTTTCAATTTGGACTAGTCCAGCATTTTGTCATTTGGTAAAGAGTTAAGTCCTGTTTGCCAAAGCATAGCTCAATTTGAAAAAGTGTGTCACTGTGGCTGTTTATGATTCCACGATAGACTATGCGTAGTCACATCAAGATTGTGATTTTTTTTTTTACTCTTTATAAAACCACAAAATTTTAAACTGGGCCAAGTTAAAAGCATTTGCAGATAACAAAATTATGTGATTAAAAAAAATGACATTGTTTTGGGAAGGGTAGAAAACATTCTGGGAAAAGGAGAAAATGCTGGTTACCAGCATTTTCTCCTTTTCCCACAATGTTTTCGAAAGGTTTCTTTCTCAGAGTCATAAAAATCGGAAATTGGTTGTGAAAGAGTTAATAGAAGATGAGTGTTTTACACCTGTCTTATTAAATGTCAATCATAAAGTCTTTGTGAAATGATAAAATTGTACACTTGTCCAAATCAAAACATGTGCAGAAAAGAAATTATATGTGGCTCATAATGCAGTTATCGTGACAAAAATTTAGATTTATCAAAGTTGAAAGCTTTTGCAGACTACGAAATAATTTCAACCCAAAATATAGTCTTTAGAAGGGTAGAAAACATTGTGGGAAGAGGAGAAAATGCAGGTTACCAGCATTTCATCCTTTTTTCGCAATAATTTCAAAAGTTTTAACAGATTACAGTCAAAACCATTATTGATTGAGAAAATGTGAAAAAAGTTATCTCAAGCAAACACATTTTCACTGGTTGAATTTCAATGTTTGGAATGTTCTTCATATCAGAAAAAAATTGCTACCATAACATATCAATGGTTTTGAAAATATTGAAGATGAAAAAAATTAGATGTTCGATCAGTCTGTTACGGGGGCGAGTTTATAATACTAACTGCAATTTAGAATGGAAAAATATCAGAGTTCTAACACAGTGACTGAACACTTAAACTTCTTTATTCTGTATTCTTAACCCAATCATAAAATGAAAAAGACATCCCTACTAACTTATTCCGAAGTTCTAAATTATGCAAGGAAAAAGTCGTTGCAAAAGATTGTTATAACTTTTTCAAATGAAGAAAATATACCAACACATATGGTTTACTCTCAGTACTTAACCCTTTACTCCATAAGGCATTTCTGTGGTATCTCTTATTGGCCCAAAATAACAGGTAGGATGAAGCCATTTCTTATGTGTATATGACACCTTTTCATAGCATAGAAAACATTGTGACAAAAGGTGAAATTGCTCGTCACGAGCAATTTCACCTTTTGCCACAATGTTTTCCAAAGGCTACTACGAGCAATGCGTAGAAATGAGTATCTATGGAGTAAAGGGTTAAAACACTGTCAGATTAGAAGATGAGACTTTTGAGTGTAAAGATGACGTAATATTTCAAAGTAAACTATTTATTTGTAAACTAATTTAAAGCCATGTTTCCATTACGGATGTGAGCCGAATATCACACTTGAATAATAAACCCAAAACTTGTCCTGAAAAATCTTCCTTCACATTTTCATTTATAAGTACTCATGTATTATTAACAGTATGACTAATAACTACAATAACGACAACAAAGTACATGTATTTCTGTCAATATCAGAGTTGAACTTTGAAGAACCCACTAGAATGAGAACCATCTTTTTGTTCGAAGAGTATATGTTTTTATACTTGTATGTCCTAAAAACCACAAGAAGCTTATATGCTAAATCAACTTTGCCCATACAGAACTGTACTAATATACTAGGACGAAAAAGAAATACAGGGTACCTAAACTAAGCATACGCGATATTGAACAAGCTTTGAGTCTCCATAATTATGCAGTCAGTCGCTACTTTTTTTCACTGAGAAGGGGGTACTGTCAATAAGAAGCCATTTTCTCATTTTATTTTGGCCACACTGAAATGAAATTTCGTCAGAATATTCAAAACTGATCAGTTGTAAATATAAAATCATAATTTAGAATTCTCAATCAAGTTATACGCCTCTAAACTACTTTGAGAGGTTACCCTGCGTTTCTTTTTCGTCCAAGTATATAATCTGTTAGCCCATTACCACACAACCCCTACTTTTGATGCCCCCGAGAAAGAAGACTTTTGAAAACACTGTGGGAAAAGGAGAAAATGCTGGTAACCAGCATTTCCTCCTTTTCCCACAGTGTTTTCTACCCTTCCCAGAACAAATTGCAATTTTTCAGTCACCTTTATTTTGTCGTCGCAAATGCTTTCAATTCGGACCAGTCTAAAATTTTCTGGAGTGGTAAAGAGTCACTAAATATTTATATGTATTTACTCCATATCAATGTGAGTAATGCTAAATGCAGTCTTTGTAGTATGTTGACTCTTTAGTCGCCATTGACTACACAAGAAGCTTTCGTGTATCATGCTGATCAACATAAGACTGCACGGAATGTGTAGTCTGATCTCTGATCTGCACTGTACATTTCTTTAATCTAGATTATGACTGAACTGTCCCTCCATTGTGTGGCTGAAATGTATTTGTATAGCCATTAAAAAGTAAAAAGTTAACTCATTTGGTAGAGAAAGGGTAAAAAGTAAACTTGAGCAATGTGAAGTCACTGTGAGAGCAATCTCAAGTGCATTAAAAATCGGGATTGTGTGGCAAAGTGTTAAGCTATATTTATTAGACATATACAACGGGATTGTGTGGCAAAGAGTTAAGCTATATTAGTTAGACATATACAACGGGATTGTGTGGCAAAGTGTTAAGCTGTATTTTTTAGACATACACAACGGGATTGTGTTGCAAAGTGTAAAGCTATATTTATTAGACATATATATACAACAGGATTGTGTGGCAAAGTGTTAAGCTATATTTGTTAGAAATATATATACAACAGGATTGTGTGACAAAGTGTTAAGCTGTATTATTAGACATATACTAGGAGATAAAGAAACTTGTAGCTTGCATATTTTTTGCGGGGCTCAGCATGTAGCACAGCTGGTAGTATACAGGACCCAGAGGTTTGCTGGTTTGGATTCACAACTTGAAGAACTTCTGCCCAAACATCTATGAAAGACATTACCCCTTTCCCAATAAATCCTGGGTTTTCATGACCCTGAGGAAGAAGCATTCTGAAATATTGTGGGAAAAGGAGAAAATGCTGGTAACCAGCATTTTCTTCTTTTCCCACAATGTTTTCTACCCTTCCAAAAACAAATTTCAATTTTTGAGTCCAGTTTATTTTGTCGTCTGCAAATGCTTTCAATACGACAAGTCTAGAATTTTGTCGTTTGGTAAAGAGTTAAGCTGTCACAGCTAATCATTGTTTTAACACTGGTTATTGGGAAAAGCAGCCAGTGCCTTGGGAAGAATAAAATGTACACAAGTACTGATTTTAGAAGCTCCAAGAACACATTGGCAGGTAAACTAGTGGTAGCTGAATACCTGAAATAATTTTGAAAATGGTGTTCAACATCATACAAACAAACAAATTTGTTTGTGGCAAGGCTTTGTTAACTATTTTTCTGAATGCAAGCTCCTCATTTTGATACCTTTGCAGTTAAAAGCTTTTGAAAGCAGTGTGTTAGGAGGAGTTAAGTGCCTCAAATTAAGTGATTCAAAGTTTAAATATTAATGTAAAGTAGATTTTTTTTCTCTTCATTTCTTTGTCAGTTGCATTACAGATTCATTTTTAGATAAAAAAAAAAAAGTATACAAATCCAAAAAAGGAATAACACCTAAAAACAAGGAAAATGGTATTATGCATCAATTTAAAAAGAAATGAGGAAATTAGGAGCAATTAATTGTAACAAGCTTTGCACAGTATGTTAAAAAATTGTCCACTGCAGGAGCACAAAATTTAAGTCTCATTAAATTTTGTAGATTTGTACAGCCATTAGGGAACTAGACTCTTCTGCTGTCATTTCAAAAGGTATCAGGAAAAGGTTTTATGTATTTTAACTTTTTACCTAACAATCCCTGGTTTTCACGGCCCTTGAAAGAAGCTTTCTGAAAACTTTGTGAGAAAAGGAGCAATTGCTAGTAACCAGCATTTTCTCCTTTTCGCACAATGTTTTCTACCCTGCTGGAAACAAATTTCAGTTGTTGAGTTATGTTTATTTTGTTGTCTGCAAGTGATTCCAATTTGGGCTAGTCCAAAATTATGTCATTTGATAAAGAGTTAACTCTTTCCCACGCAATCCTGACTTTTAACGACCCTGAGAAAGAAGCCCTTTCAAAACATTGTAGGGAATGGAGAAAATGCTGGTAAGCAGCATTTTCTTCTTTTCCCACAATTTTTGCTACCTTTTCTAAGACATATTTCAATCTTTAAGCCATGCTTATGATGTTGTCTGCAAATGCATTTAATTTGGACAGGTCTACAAATTTGTCCTCTGGTAAAGAGTTAATGATCTGTACATTAAATATATTTACTACATGAAATGTAGGGTTAGTGGCTTCCATCACATAAAATATGGGATATCAATATTTTTTATTTTACATAATGTTTACTACATGTAACTAAGTGCCAGATATGTGTCATTCATGATGATGAATAAATGTATACTTTTCCAAAAGTAAATATTCATAATTGGTAGTATGAAAATATTGCTAGAAAATTTTCTTTGGGAAAACCATTATATCCTTTTATGAGTCATTGAATTGTTACATGTGATATCTATTTATATAAAAGAGGCTTTATGAAATATCTGTCCCAAATTAAGTGAAGCTATGCTTCGAATTCTGGGTCCTTTGAGTAGTTCTATGTCTAAACTTTTACCAAAGTTTACTGATCCTGTGTTTTAACAGTCTTGAGGAAGAGACCTTCAGAAAACATTATAGGAAAGGAAGAAAATGCTTGTGACCAGCATTTTCTCCTTTTTCTACCTACTTTCTGTGGTATTGTAGATAAATTTCATTGTTTGAGGAACCTTAAATTTGTTGTCTTCGGATGTTTTATTATTCTAATAAGCCTTATTATTTTGTTGCTTTTTCAAAGAGTTAAGATGCTGGATTATTGTAATAAGGGTATCTTTGTTTACCCCTTCACCAAATGGCAAAAGTTTGGATAATACCAAATTCAAAGCATCTGCAGATGACAGATTGAATGTACGACAGGAATTTGACATTCTACATTGAAAATATATGATTAAATGTGAAAAAAATACTCCCCTCTGTATAAAGAAACACTTCATTTAATATCAGGGGTATTGTTTTCACATTTAATTAATTATATACATGTATATTCACTGTAGAATGTCAAATTCCTGTGAATGTACAGGTCTAGGTAGGAAACATTGTGCGAAAAGGAGCAAAATCGTAAAGTGGTGGTTACCAGCATTTTCTCCTGTTCTTGCAATGCTTTCAAGAGACTTCTTTCGTAGGATTTTTAAAACTTGAGATTGTGTTGTAAAGGGTCAATCCTAGTAAACAGCATGGGTATATTATTGACAAAAACTGAACATCTTGCAGTTTTTATGCAGTGTAGTTCTTTTTTTTGTGGGAGTGTCCTCGTCCAAGACACTTTAGAGCCCAAGTCTTGTGCTGATGAAACTCTGGACATACATGAAAATTATTAAGCTTTCACTGTGATAGGACATAACATTTTACCACACAATAATATTTTAGACAGGTCCAAATTGAAAGTATTTGCAGACAACAAAATAAATGTGACTGAAAAATTGAAATTTTGTTCGGAAAAGGTAGAAAACATTGTGGGAAAAGGAGAAAATGTTGGTAACCAGCATTTTCTCCTTTTCCCACAATGTTTTCAGAAGGCTTCTTTCTTAGGGTCGTTAAAAGTCGTCAAGATTGTGTGGTAAAGTGTTTTTATGCTGAAAGCCACATAAAACACCATTCAATCGATCAATATTCAATCAGTATATTGGTTTGCATTCATGTTGCCTTATAAATTCTGTGTGCTGTAGATCTACTAATGATTTAAAAGCTTGTTACGCCACAATGTGTATAACAGCAAAATGGATATGAATTCAACAAAACATAATCCAGGGAATGAGGAACCCCTAGCCAAGCTGGCCAGCGGGCGCCCAGGACCAGAAATGCTTAGAGGATGCAATGAATATATGATGGAATGTACAAAAGCTTTATTGGTAGGAATTGTGTTCAAAATAATTGTATGAATAGACTTTATTTGTTTGGTGTTTTCAATAATCTCAGAGTATGCTTTGGTCAACATATCTTGATTTTGCGAATCATATTGCTAAGGAAGTCCTGATAACATGTTCTTTTTTTTTTGCTTACAAAAGGGTAGAAAATACTGTGAGAGAAAGAGAAAATGCTAGTTACTGGCCTTTTTTTCCCTCAATGATGTTTTCTTTCAAAAACCTTCTTCCAAAGCATTATGAAAAAGTAAGCAATTGTTTGGTACAGTATTAACTCTTTACCAGGAAAGCTTTCTTAAAATTGAAAGCATTTCCAACCTACTAATTAATTATGGTTTATATGAAGGAATATATCTTCGAAAGGGCTTTACACATTGTAGAAAAAGAAGAAAATGCTGATTATCAGCATTTCCTTCTTTTTCCATAATGGTTTCCAAAGGTTTCTTCCTCTGGGTCGTTAAAACTCTGGATTGTGTGTAAAGGGGTAAATATATCAAACAATAAAAGTAAAGGTGTTTTTTTTCAGTCCAATGAATCAGAGGAGCGATTCACTTTCCAGTATGGACCGTGTAGGGGAGATCCTGACTTTTGCGATGAACTTGCGAGCTTTCTTACGGAAGAGTATGGAGACAAGGTCCAAGGGTCAGTATTTCTTGGCCAGTATTCAGCAACCATTCTTGAGAATATTCTTAGTCTTACTCTCCAAGGTTTTCTAAATTTGTAAGTAACACAACTTCTGATTGGCTAAAGAATTCGGTTTAGCCAATCAGAAGTTGTGTTACTTAGAAATGTAGAAAATTCTGGAAAATAAGACAAAGAACCTTCTTAAGAATGGTTGGTGAATATTGTAGTATGCAGAGCCTGCAATGATTATATGAGTTATGGGTAGTACTAAGTCACCGTACGAACATAGTGACAAGTTGACAACAGTCGTCTTTGCCTGTTTTTTGCCAAAAAGGAGTTCTTGTGAACTAGTGGTTTATATCTATACCATAATTTCATACAACTTTGATGATGTCCATTATCTTCCGCTAGATTGCATTCTTCAAATACAAATGGGCCATGCTCTGTGAAAAGGGTGCTTAATGCGTCTGTACAGTCCACGCAGGCTGACCTGGGCCGAAAGTCTAAAGACCAGTCTACGTCACCAATAGGTTGTTAAAGAAAGTAGCTATTAAGGATCCATCATTATGTGAGCGCTTGCTTGGTATAATGTACTGCGGAAAATCATTAAGCCCCCTTTTATCAGAGCATGGCTCATAATCTATCTGATTGGGCATTCTGGTAACAAAGCCAGACTACTTTTCAATAAGGCAACCTGTTACTTTGATTTTCAAAATAAGATAAAGGTTAACTCTTTACTATGATTTTGTTGTGTTGCTTTTGCAATGAATTTTGTCTAGTACAGAATTTTTCAGCTCACCTGAGCACAAAGTGCTCATGGTGAGCTTTTGTGATTGCCCAATGTCCGTCGTCCACAGTTTCTTTAAACATCTTCTCCTCCTAAACCACTGGGCCAGTCTTGATGAAACTTGGCAGGGATGTTTCTTGGGTGAAGCTCTACCAACGTTGTTCAAGAGATTGAATTCCACATAACTCTGGTTGCCATGGCAACCAAAAGGAAAAAAAAATAGCTAAATCTTTGAAAATCTTCTTCTCTGAAATTTGGTATGTAGCATCTCCTAGTGGACCTCTACCAAGATTGTTCATATGATGCCCCTGGGGTCAAAACTGGCCCCGCCCCGGGGGTCACAAGTTTGAAACATAGGAACAAAGATTTTACAGCTTAGTACTCAGGTAAGCGATATAGGACCATCATGGTCCTCTTATTTGTTTTGTGAAGAGTTAGCCTTTTACCAAATTTTAACAATGCCTGGCTTTTCTGACCCTGAGATGGATCGAAGCCTTTCGAAAACATTGGAGAGGGAAAAGAGAAAATGCTGGTTTCTCCTTTTCTCACAATGTTCGCTTTTATTTGGGAAACAAATTTCAATTTTTGACTTGCCATTATTTTGTCATCTGTGAGTGTTTTCGATTTGGACCAGTCTAAAATTCTGTTGTTTGGTGAAGAGTTAAAAGGTGTCTCAATGTGCTTTGTTTTTGAAAGCAATGAATAAATTTAAAAAACCTTTAACTTTTTACCAGTTAACAGAATTTTAGACTTGAGTTTGCATTGGAAAAAAATAAATGAGCCATTCTCTGTGTATCCTAATGTATCTCCGAGATGTATGACACTAACCTAGGTCATCCTATAATTATCAATCCGTAAGAGCCACCTTTTTAAACAACCCACTTGATCATGTGGTATACTGGTCCTTTGACATACAGAAAATTGACCAACAGCGAGAAGTTTCACAGGCTGAGCTGTGCTAAAACTTTTCGTAAACACATTAAGCCCCCTTATAACAGAGCATGGATCAAATTTGAAAAATCACTAGCTTTTCCTCCTGTTCCCACAATGTTTTCAAATACACATACTTTCTTTTTCACGGTTGATAATGGGATTTAGTGATAAAAGAGTTGATGGATAGTTGAATAAGCGAATTCTGCAGACATCATAATGCTTTAACCCTTTCCCAAACAATCCCTGGTTTTTACGGGTCTGGAATAGTAACCCTTTTGAAAACATTGTGGGAAAAGGAGAAAATGCTGGTAACCAGCATTTTCTCCTTTTCCCACAATGTTTTCTACCCTTTCATAGACAGAAATAATCTTTTCAGCAAGAGTTGAATTGTCATCTGCAAATACTTTCAATTTGGTCTAGTCCAAAAGTTAGTCGTTTGGGAAAGGGTTAACATTCTCTGAAATAGTAGAAAACATTGTTGGAAATACATAAAATGCTAGTTGGCATGGCATTTCCCACAATGTTTTCAAGAACTTCTTTCCTGAGAGTTGTTGAAACATACGCCTGTGTGATAAAGGGTTATTCATGCGGTATCATTATTTTTCACAGTGATGATATTTTTGTGACTGCTGGTGCTACCCAGGGCTTGCATTTGGTTGCCACGGTAATGTTTGATAAGAATACACCAGTGTTCATAGAAGATCCAACCTACTTTATCGCATCAAAAATATTGCGGACAGATTTAGGGTTGACGTTGATACCAGGTGAGAGGTACATTTACTTGGCTATTTAACGAAACGACAAAGTTGTAGATTGTTAGTAATGAATGCATTTACAAACACTTTAGTGAAATGAGACTGAAATTGTTGACTGTTTCTCTGGAAGGGTAGAAAACATTGTGGAAAAGGCAGATCAAGCATTTTCTCCTTTTCCCACATTGTTTTAAAAAAAATGGGATTGTTTGGTAAAGAGTTAAAAGGATATATTAGTCCATCTTTTTTAGCTCAACTGAGCATGAAGTGCTCAGAGTGAGCTATTGTGATACTCCTGTGTCGGTCGTCAACTTTTTACCTTGTGTATGCTCTAGAGGTCACATTGTTCATTCGGTACTCATGAAACTTAGTCAGAATGTTTTCCTGTATGAAATCTCAGACAAATTAAAAATTGGGTCATGTTGGGTCAAAAACTAGGTCACTAGGTCAAATCCTAGAAAAACATTGAGTATGCTCTAGAGGCCACATTTTCATTCAGACACTCATGAAAGTTGGTCAGAACGTTTGCCTTAATAAAATCTCAGATGAGTTTGAAAATGGGTCATGTTGGGTCAAAAATTTGGTCACTAGGTCAAATCTTAGATAAACCTTGTGTACGCTCTAGAGGCCATATTTTCAGTCCGATACCCATGAAACTCGGTCAGAATGTTTGCCTCAATGATATCTCAGACAATTTTGAAAATGGGTGATATCTGGTCAAAAACAAGGTCACAAGGTCAAATCTTGGATAAACCTTGTGTCCGCTCTAGAGGCCACATTTCAGTCCAAAACTCTTAAAAGTTGGTTGGTCAGAATGTTTGTCTTGATGATATCTTGGATGAGTTTGAAAATGGGTCATGTTGGGTCTAAAACTACCTGTAGGTCACTAGGTCAAATGTTAGAAAAACCTTTTGTACGCTCTAGAGGCCACATTTTCAGTCCAAAACTCCTGAAAGTTGATCAGCTTGAAAATGGGTCATGGTGGGTCAATGACTAGGTTTCCAGGTCAAATCATAGAAAAACCTTGTATACGCTCTGGATGCCACATTTTCAGTTCAACACTCTTTAAAATTGGTCTGAATGTTTGCCTTGATAATATCTTGGATGAGATTGAAAATGGGTCATGTTTGGTCAAAAGCTAGGTCAGTGGGTCAAATGTTATAAAAACCTTGTGTATGTTCTGGAGGACACATTTCCAGTCTGATACTTCTGAAACTTGTTCATAATATTTGTCTTGGTGATACCTTGAATGGGTTTGAAAATGGGTCTTGTGGAATCAAAAACTAAGTCACTGGGTAAAATATTAGAAAAACCTTGAGTACACTCTAGAGGCCACCTTTTCTGCCTGATACTCTTCAAACTTGGTCAGAATGTTTGTTTTGGTGATATCTCAAAAGAGTTATTTCAAGGCCATCATGGCCCTCTTGTTTTATAAAACTTTTTAACTCCTAGGCTGCTAAGCACGACTCATTGATCTTTTGCGGACTCTATACATCAAGATCAGGGTCCATATTCTCCAACCATTCTTAAGAATTTTATTTGTCTTATTTTTCAAGATTTTCTGAAAGTGAAAGTAACAGAACTTCTGATTGGCTAAACCATATGGTTTAGTCAATCAGAAGTTCTGTTACTTTCACACTGAGGAAATTCTGAAGAATAAGACTAAGAATGTTCTTGAGAATGGTTGATGAATACAAACCCTGATCTTATTGCTAACCAGGTTTTGCTTGACTGTTTTAGAAGAAAATGGTGAGTTATTGTCATAGCCCTGGTGTTGTCTGCATTGTTGTGATTAAATTTTGAATCTGTTATAATTGAAGATATTTACCGGTACTTCAGACTTGGACAAGTTGTTGATTATCATGAAGGAAATCCATGTAACAGAGGCAGGTAACCTCCAAAGTATTTTTGACAAAGTTATACCTCGTCTTTGACTTTGACTTTTCAAAAATCTTAGACTTTTTTCAATATTTCTGTCGTTGCAGAAGATATTTATGGCCTTTTCTCATTTCTCCGTTCATTCTTGCTTCTCTGTTCATGTACTAAAGCTGAAGGAATAAGCGCTCGTGACGTTTTGTTCCACCCTGGTTCTATTCTACTCGGTCAGATATTATGCATAACATCCTATCCTACATCGAAAGTATTTTTCTATCAAATAAGATGCAAAAATGCAACAAAAGAGAGTAAGATGCAAAAATGCAACAAAAGAGAGTAATTTTCATAGTTTGAAAGAAAATATTTCATTAGACACAATAAAAAGCAAATTTTCAATGTTTTTAAACAATAAATTTGCCTAAATGGGTTGTGTTTACCCATTACTATGAATAAGCTAGTCCATCTGATCTAGAGTGTAGAATATTCATCAGTCTTTAGCGACCAGCCTTGACATTCAAACAAATGAATGGAAAAATGAGAAAGTGGCCATACAACCCAGGTTGGTGAGGTAGCTTTGAAAAAATCCCTGGATCGAACCTTTTGATGCAAGTTGTAGTGACTTTTTTCAGTTACAAGTTTAATTCAGTTTTTATATTTGATCATTACTCAAAAAATTTGATTCCTTGACCGAAAATGTGAATTTTGTGAGCTTATTTACCCTTAGGTGAACGGAGAAAGGAGAACACAGTATACTTTAAATTTGTTCTAGTTGTTAAATATTAACCTATACAACAGCGAAAGGTAAACCATCAAAACATTTATGAAACATATATAACCCTTTTCTGACTTAAAATTTTCACTGAATTTCAATCACTTGTAGCTGAATGTTTATAAAACCTTTGACATTTTGTAATATCTTTGTTGAAAATATTTACTTCCAAGTTGAACAAGTTGTTAACCATTAATAGGAAAATTTATACAAGGGAGGGTAACTTTCAAAGTGTTTTAAGCCCCTTTTTAGCTCACCTTAGCACAAAGTGATAAAGGTGAGCTATTGTGATTGCCCTATGTCCGTCATCCATCGTCTGTCAACAATTTCTTTAAACTTCTTCTCGTAAATCACTGGGCCAGTCTTGATGAAACTTGGCAGGGATGTTCCTTGGGTGAAGCTCTACCAAAATTGTTCAAAGGACAGAATTCCACCCATAACTTGATGCAACAAAAAGGAAAAAAATCAAAATCTTTGAAAAACTAGAAGGCATAGAGCTTTGATATTTGATATGTGGCATCTCCTAGTGGACCTCTACCAAGTTTGTTCAAGTAATACCCCTGGGGTCAAAACTGGCCCCCGTCCTGTGGGTTACAAGTTCAAGCATAGGAACAAAGAATGAAAACTTTAATATTCTTCTTCTCAAAAACTAAAAGGCGTAAAGCTTTGATATTTGGTATGTAGCATCTCCTAATGGACCTTTACCAAGTTTGTTAATATGATGCCATAGGGGTCAAAACTTGTCCAGCCCCAGGGGTCATAAGAAGGAACAAAAAAGGAAAACTTTAAAAATTTTCTTCTCTGAAACTTGATGGCGTAGAGCTTTGATATAAAGCTATAGTCTAAGGTGACTGCTCCAGGGCCAATGGTCCTCTTGTTTAACTTGTATCGTTTACTCAAAATTAATCACTTGCTGCTGAGCCATGATACCCACATGATTGTGGTACTCTTGTTTTATAAAACAGCAAAGTTTGTGGACTGGCGAAGGTGAAAATATTTCCAGATGATGATTGTATGTAGCTTAACCTTTTACCAATGATGATGACTTAATGCCCCCTAGGTAGAAGCCTTTGGAAAACATTAGGGGAAAAGGAGAAAATGCTGGTAACCAGCATTTTCTCCTTTTCCCACAATGTTCTCTACCCTATCGAAGAAAAATTGCCGCATTTTAGCCACTATGAAATTGTCGTCTGCAAATGCTTTCAATTTGGATAAATCTAAAATTTTGCCATGTGGTAAAAGGTTAAAAGAATTGTTGGAAAAGGAAGAAATTATGGAATCCAACATTTTCTCTTTGTACCACGGTATTTTCTATCCTTTCAATCAAAAGTCTCACCATTTTTGTACTGTTAAAATTTGTATGTATCTACAAATGCTTTCATGTTGGATGGATCTTAAAATTTGTTTTTTGGTAAAATGTCACTTTTTTTTTTACAAAGGTCTAAATTCACTCGCACATTTGTAGAAAGCGTTGTCTCAGATCAGCCAAGTAATCCAAAAGAACATGTTCCATTTTATGTAATTGTCTGTTTTGCACATGTCTACTGTGGCACAAAATTTAATGCAGTTTAAGACACCATTGTGGATTAGCCTGTACAGACTGTGCAGGCTGATTTGAGACAACACTTTACACAAGTGGCTGAATGCCCCTTTTCGGGTGTCATAAGACTTATTGCAATATATAATATTGTAATACAGAAATATCATATTATTGCAAGAACCTTTTTACAAATTAAATAGTATTTGACCATTGTAATTTATATTTTTAGTTCCAACGGATGATGAGGGAATAATGGTTGATGTTTTGGAAAAATTATTGATAGAACACAAGCCAGCTTCAACAAATGGGCTGAAAACTCCATTTTGGAGTTTTGTTTATACAATTCCAACTTTCAACAATCCAAAAGGGTATTGCATGTCAGAGGGCAAGTATGATTACACTTATTTTTCTGTTTCCTTTCAAGAATTTGCCTTATAATTCTTTAACTCTTTACCAAATGATAAGATTAATTCTTGTCAATATTAAAACTATTTGCATTCAACAAAATCAATGTCACTTTAATTTTTATACAGTCTGTCCAAGCGTTAGTGGTTTCCAAAAAAAAGACTTTTAGAACTTGGTAAAAAGCTGCAAAGTCTCTTTACTTTTTGTCCACTTAACTCTTTACCAAACAACAAAATTATAGACTGGTCCAAATTGAAAGAATTTGCAGACGACAAAATGAATGTGACTGAAAAATTGAAATTCCTTTTGGGAAGGGTAGAAAACATTGTGGGAAAAGGAGAAAATGCTGGTTACCAGCATTTTCTGCTTTTCCTACAATGTTTTTAAAAGGCTTCTTTCTCAGGGTCGTTAAAAGTCGGGTTTGTGTGGTAAAGTGTTAACAATAGTCTTTCCATATCACTGGCTGCTTTCCCACATAAGTATCATTAAAACGATATCAAGGGTGAGAAAGGAATGAATCCTCTCACAATATCTAAGTGTTTAATTATACCAATTTTTACATTTATGTGAAATTTACCATTTCAGACAGATGTAAGGACCTTATTAAAGTTGCTAGAAAACATGATGTGATGCTGTTTGCAGAAGATGTTTACAATTTGTTGTATTACACTGGAAAAGGGAGCTGTCCAGCCAGGCTTTCGTCATATGATAAGAAGTATAATTATGTAATTTAGTCCTTCAAAAAATAACAAAATTTTAGTCTGATTTGCGGAAACTGAAAGCATCTGCGAATGATTGAATGAATATGACTAAAAAATTGAAATTTGGTCTCTGAATAGTAGTAATTATTGAAGGAAGAAGAGAAAATACCAACTACCAGCATTTTCTCCTTTTCCCAGAATGTTTTCAAAAGCAGTCTGGCAGGGATATTAAAACACATGTTTTTGCTTTGTTAATTTAAGATCTTAACTTTGACACTGTCGTCAATTTTGATGGATGAATGGACAGGGATTTGGAATCGGGCATAGAAATATATGCTTCACCTTTTAACCAAACAACAAAAATCTAAGCTCTTCCAATTGAAAGGTTTTAAAGACTACCATTTTAATGTGACTGAAAAGCCTTCTTCTTCAAGGTCATAAACTCTTTGCCAAACAACAAAATGTTGGACAAGTCTAAATTGAAAGCATTTGAAGACAACAAAACAAATATGAATCAAAAATTGAGTTTTGATTTTGGAAGGGTAGAAAACATTGTGGAAAAAGGAGAAAATGCTGGTTACCAGCATTTTCTCTTTTTCCCTCAATGTTTTCAAAAGGCTTCTGCCCCAGGGTTGTCAAAAGTCAGGATTGTGTGGTAAAAGGTTAAAGCCTTGGGATTGTGTGTATGATTGAAAAAGTCTTGATGACCAAATTAACTCTTTACCAAACAACAAAATTTTAGACTGGTTCAAAATTGAAAGCATTTGCAGACAACAAAGTAAAGGTGACTGCAAAATTGAAATTTGTTCTTGGAAGGGTAGAAAACACTGTGGGAAAAGGAGTATTTCTCAGGGGCGTCAGAAGTAGGGATTGTGTGGAAATAGGTTAAAGAAAAAAATAATGTGATAAAAATGTCACTTTATTCTGAATCAACTTGTCTGGTCCCGCACTGTCTGCCACATAATTGATAAAAATACTTGACAAAAATATCCAGTCCTATGGTATGTACATGTATTTGAGTTTTGAAAAGCAATTATACATATTAACTCTTTATCGAACAGTTCCAAGTTTTATCAACCTTGAGGGAGAAAACCTCACTTGGCATACCTAGGGTGATGGGAGCCATCAAATCCCTTGGCTCTGTCTGGTGGGTTGACATGCACCAGATCGGTACATACTACGAAATATGCCGTGTACCATTCTGAAAATTGTAAGGCTCCTTTTAACCCTTTCCCAAACAACAAACTTTTAGATTAAACCAAATTGAAGGCATTTGCAGGCGACATTTCAACTCTTATTGAAAAGATGATTTTTGTCAATGATATGGTCGAAAACATTGCAGGAAAAGGAGAAAATGCTGGTTACCATTTTTTCTAAAGGCTATTATTCCAGACTTGTAAAAACCAGGATTATTTGGGAAAGGGTTAAAAAAGAATTTTGACTTTAAATTTTTATTGAAACCTTTCTAACTATATTTCAGTCAGTTGACAAACGGTTTATATATATCAAAAAACTAAGGCTAATTTTATACAAATTTTGAAATTTTGTCATATGCAGATGTGGTACAGTCTTAAATATTTCACATGAGAAAGGAATTACCCTTTACCACATGGCAGACTTTTAGACTTTTTCAAACTAAAGGAATTTACAGAAGCGAATCAAAAGGATGGCATTAAACTTTCTCCTTTTCCCACGATGTTTTCAAAAGGCTTTTGTCTGATGGTTATTAAAACTTTGGATTTTGTGGTTACGAGTTAAACAAAGAGTTACTTACTGTTTCCCACACAATTCGGACTTCAAACAAACCTGAGAAGAAATCGTTTTTAAAACATTATGGGGAAAAAGAGAAAATCCTGGTTACCGGCATTTTCACCTTTTTCCACAATATTTTCTTTTTGTTCCAAAACTAAATTTCAGGCTTTCAGTCACTTTTGTGTATTGTTGTCTAAAACTTTGTTTTTTTGTGAAGAGTTAATTGATGCAATTTTCCTGAAGGTTTTGTTCCTACTCATTCTTCTTAATACATTTTTTGTTTTGTTTGTTTCACATCTTACAGAGATGATGAAGACTACACTGGGAATGTTGTCTCAAATGGTACATTTTCCAAGATACTGGCCCCAGGACTGAGACTGGGATGGATAGAAGCCCCACCCAGAATTATGCAGTTTTTACAGAAGTGGTAATTGGTGTCATTTCATTGTTTGAGAGAGAGACAGAGAGAGAGAGATGGACGGGTAGGCAGACAGACAGGCAAGTCTATAAGGTTTAGTGTATCTGTATAAAGGTTTACCCATTGCCAAACAATCCCTTGTTTTTAGGACCCTGATATAGAATTCTTTTGAAAATATTGTGGGAAAAGGAGAAAATGCTGGTAACCAGCATTTTCTCCTTTACCAACAATGTTTTCTACCCTGCTGGAAACAAATTTCAATTTTTGAGTTACTTTTATTTTGTCGTCTGCAAGTGCTTTCAATTTGGACCTCCATAAAATTTTGTTGTTTGATAAAGAGTTAATAAAAGAATACTTAACAATAGATTCAAATATTAATGTTAAATTCTTGAGCAAGCAATCTCATGTCTTATTAAATCAGATGAAAAATCTGCTTGAAACACTGGAAAATGAGAAAATTCTTGTAACAGGCTTTTTTCTTTCACTCTTAACCAAACCACAAAATTATAAACTGTTACCAATTGAAAGCATTTGCAGATGACAAAAAAAAATTGTGACTGAGAAGTTCAAATTTGCTATGGGAAGGGTAGAAAACATTGTGGGAAAAAGGAGAAAATGCTGATTACCAGCATTTTCTCCTTTTTTTCCACAGTGTTTTCATAAGGCTTCTACCTCAGGGTTGTCAAAAGTCGCCATTGTGTGGTAAAGGATTAAAGACTCACTTTGTTGGGGAAAAAAAATCATCTCTGAAACTTGTGTTGATCACTGGAAGAATTAATTGTGCAGTTACAATAATATACAAGAAAAAGTTGATGCAAAGCAAAAAAAAATTGTTTAATGCTTCAAGAAAGCCAGGGCAAGTAAGTAAATGTCAGTTTTCATCAGCAGATTTTTTAACACAATATGAAATTGATGTAACTGTGAATCTATATCAAAACTTATCTTCTGTTACAGTATCTAATATCCTATCACAGCGCTCTCTTACCTCTTTTCCAAACAACAAATATCAGACTCTTCCAAATTCAAAGACTTGGCAGATGGTGGAAAATTCGCTAGTAGTGGGGAAAAAGTATTTATTAAAGAAGAAATTGTTTATAACGAGCAATTTCTCCTTATCCAACATGTTTTTTCCAAAAGAATTTGACAGCACACATGTGATAACCCGTGTTTGTTTGGGAAAGCAGGGCTAAGTTACTAAAATGTTGCTGTCCTAGGAAAGTATGATTCAAGAGGACGTAAGTTTGCAAGGCATGCTTTCAATTTAAACAAGTCTAAGACTTTACTGTTTGGTGAACAGTGTTAATAAAGAATCATGGTTTTGCATCGCGCTTTATAAACAACACAGCGAAAAAGTGGCCTCTCTCCAGGTTTTTTTCCACAAATTAAATTTATGCAGAGCTCGTTGAGAAATAAACAAAGGAATTCTAATCTATCTTTGTTTTAAAAAATAAACTTAGAAAGAGGTAACCAATAATGGTCAGATACAATCATAACCATCATACTCGTTCTTCAGCGGAATTTAGCACAATTTCAGCAATGTACAATTTTAGCAGTGGTCATTCAACAAAAACACACAAGTAGTAGGAAAAACTATCTACTAAATAATCAAAATGATAATTAAACCTGTGTACGAAGTTTGTACGAAATGACCAACTGGGTACGAAATGACCAAAATAGAAAGTATTTTTTTACAATAATATACAAGAAAAAGTTGATGCAAAGCATCAAAGTCGCCGCAAAAAAAAATTCATACCAAAATCATACGAAATGGCCTAGGTACAAAATTAACAAGGTACGAAATGACTGGAAACCTGTACAGCCTAGACCAATGGAAACAAGGCATTTATGTGGACAAGTCTATTTCTCACGAATAGCGAAAATAAAAGTAATACTTGGGCGGATTTTTTTTATGTTGTAAGTATTAACAGAACAAAAATAGTATCGTATTGTAATTTTGTAGTTTAAGAATGCATTAAAAAGCCAGTTTAAAGGCGAAGTAGAAAGATTCCTTGTTAACCTAACACCCCTATAAAAATTAAATTCCCACTATCCATGTCCTAACTCGAAAAACTATTAAAAATTTGGTCGCACGCTTCTGCGCGGCAACTAATGAATAGCTTTTGCAATATAGCACAGGTTGTTTTCCCTTGTTACCAAGAATTAACTCTTTTCCACACAATCCCGACTTTCAGCGACCCTGAGTAAGAAGCCTACTGAAAACATTGTGGGAAAAGGAGAAAATGCTAGTAACCAGCATTTTCTCCTTTTTCCACAATGCTTTCTACTCAATCAAGAACAAATTCTGTCATTTCAACCATCTTTAATTTGTCGTCTGCAAATGCTGTCATTTTGATCTAGTCTATAATTTTATCGTTTGGTAAAGAGTTAACTGCGTTTCTTTCATCGATGGTGCATTTTCCACAAAAAGTAAAATACACTGTACTGCCCCTATTAAACCTTTACCAGATAATACATTTTGACTCAACCAAAATCGAAGCATTTGCAAATGACAAACCGTATATTGCTAAAATGATCTATTTTTATCTTTGATGGGATTGAAAACATTATTGGAAAAGGAGCAGCATTTTCTCCTATTCACGCCATTTTTTTTTTTTTTAAGGCTTCTTTCTTAGCATTGTTTAAAGTTGGGATTGTGTGGTAGAGAATTAAGCACTGTACTCTATTTCAGTAACACAGCCTGGAGTGGAGGTGCGTTTAACCACTACACATCCAAACTGATGACCACAGCATTGAAGGATGGACTGTTACAGAAACATCTTGTTGGTCTTAGACAGGAATATGGGGTAAGGAAAGCAATAGGATAGCAAAGCAAGTGAATGTCACTCTGCAAAAAGGAGTTAAAATCCCGACTTTTAACAACCCTGAGAAAGAAGCCTTTTGGAAACATTGTGGGAAAAGGAGAAAATGCTGGTAACCAGCATTTTCTCTTTTCCCCACAATGTTTTCTACCCTTCCCTAATCAAATTTCAATTTTTTAGTTACAATTATTTTGTCGTCTGCAGATGGTTTCAATTTGGACCAGTCTATAATCAGAGCTCCAGATAAGAGGGGATGATGGCGTTCTGTATCCATTTTATTCTCTCAAATCCTATGTTGTGGGTTTTCATTAGAATTGTCTGGATGAGCCGATATTAATGAGTACCCTTGACAAAGAGTTTAGTGGATTTTTAGGCCAGGGAATCCCTCTCAAGGGATCGTAAGCTGCCTTTTCGGACAAAAATGTTGGACGGTGTGTCCACTCTATATCGCTGAGTCTGCCAAAAACAACTAGTTTCTCAAGTATATACAGAGATTGCTTATCACACGGTGTGAATGCTTTCCTTTCCTCAAAGCTTTCATCTGCAAAACGCCATGGAATTGCAAGGGTATTACGACTCTTTAATAACTGACGAGTGTGTGTTTTTTATCCCGTTTTTGTCATTAACACTGACCTAATAAAGACGTAACCTAATAAACTTAGCTTTATCCGGCAGTTGTGTATTCCTATGAGCTATATACGGTTAATATCTATAACGCTCTCTCTTGCACTCCGGATCATTCACATTCATGTATGGTGAGAATAACTAACGACAACTCTGCTCTGAGATTGTCTGTAACGTTGTGTTGACATTTGAACATAATTATGTGTCACAAAACACGTCTCCACTAAAATGCGATTGTAAATAAAGCAAACTACATACATATAGAATATTGGCCCCTGTTATGTTTATCCCTTTTTCTTATGTATATCGATTAAATCTAGGGTACTTCAGCAGAATGCTGGAGAAATCGGCCCCTGGAGAAATTGTCCCCAAACTGCTTGGACCTTGTTATGTTTATCACTCAGGGGAAATCGTCCCCTGGAGACGATTTCTTTGGTGAAATCGTCCCCAAATAAAATTTTAGCCCAACATCAAATTTCATCCATATCGTTAATCAAGTTGTCTATAAAAATATTTTTGAAAGTTCGTTGTCTTTAGTATGTACATTATGTGTACTATTTACCTTTATCCGAGAGTTATTTGGTAGTTCTGCCATTGTTTATACTCCCTATTACACACTGATAGGATGTATTTCACACCTTTTACACCTGTCACAAATAGATTACACATGTGTGATTCTTAAAAATATGTCTTTGATTGACTTTGATTTGAAACCGAATAAATGCTTATAATTTTTAGCTCCACTGGCCGAAGGCCAGCGGGCTTATGTCATGGCCCGGTGTCCGTCGTGCGTCCGTCCGTCCGTCCATCTGTGCGTGCGTGCGTGCGTGCGTGCGTCCGTGCGCGCCTTAACTTTTATTTCAAACATCTTCTTCTCTGAAACTACCCATCCAATTTTGATGAAACTTCACAGAAATGATCCTGCCATGGTCCTCTTCAGAATTCCTTGAAAGAATTTTATTCCTTCAAAAACTCTGGTTGCCATGGCAACAAAACTGAAAAATATTGAAAATTTTTAAAAATCTTCTTCTCTGAAACCATAAGGCCTAGGGCTGCCAAATTTGGCATGTAGCTTTATCTAGTGGACCTCTACCAAGTTCCTTCAAATAATAGCCCTGGGGTCAAAATTGATCCCACCCCGGGGGTCACAAGTTTTATATGGGCTTATATAGGGAAAACTTTAAAATCCTTCTGGTACCTAGCCATAGGGCCTAGGGCTACCAAATTTGGCATGTAGCTTTATCTAGTAGACCTCTACCCAGAGTGCCCAAATGATAGCCCAGAGGTCAAATTTGGCCCGGCCCCGGGGGTCACAAGTTTTATATGGGCTTATATAGTGAAAACTTTAAAAATCTTTTCGTACCAAGCCATAAGGCCTAGGGCTACTCAATTTTGCATCTAGCTTTATCAAGTGGTTGTCTACCAAAGGTGCCCAAATTGTAGCCCTGGGGTCAAATTTGGCCCTGTCCTGTGGGTCACAAGTTGTACATGGGCTCATATTGGGAATTTTTTAAAAATCTACTTGTACCTAGCCATAAGGCCTACGGGGCTATCAAATTTTGCATTTAGCTTTATCAAGTTGGCCTCTACCAGGAGGGCCCAAATTATAGCCTTAGGGTCAAGTTTGTCCCCACACCAGGGGTCACAAGTTTTACGAGGGCTTTTGTGGTGAAAACTTTATTAGTCATCTTGTTACTAACCATAATAAAGACTAGGACCACTAAATTTAGCCCTGTCTCATGGATTTTATGTTTTACAGGGCCTTTTATTAAGAAAACTTTGAAAATCTTCTTGTTTATAACCACACATTCTAGACCTGTATTATTTTGTATGGGGCTTTATCTTGTAGACCTCCACCAGGATTCAAGTAATTATAGCTCTGTGGTCAAAATTGGATTTGCCCAGGGTTCACAACTTTTTTGTAGTTTTTTATGGAAAAAAACTGTATGCCCTTAAGTTTGAAACCAGTTGGCCAAATAATGTAATGTTTGGCTTGTAGTGTTTTTACGAATTAGCCAGTGGAGCGATACAGGGCCATCATGGCCCTTTTGTTTTCTGTAGTCGTTTGCTTGTCATTTAATGTGTTTTTTTTTTTTTTATCTCTCTCTACTAGTGTCATACATTGATATCTATCTTACATGTATTTTCATTGAAATCAGTAAAAATAAATATGTTCTTGCATAATGAATGTAAAAAATAACGTCATTCAGGACTACAAGACATCACATGTCTCAGAAAATTTAGATAACCAAAGTTGGTATTGCACCGATTGAATAGTTCAATTTTTACTTGGGATTGTTTACAAGCACGACAAATTACTAAGTATTTTAAGCCATTATCAAGTACCCCAAAACTGTGAGCACATGCCTAGCTCTGGCTTAATTAGTTTCTGGCTGGTGCTTTCTAGTATCAGTTCAAAATTTCCTGTTAAAACCAAGAATTCCAGTGGCTTAGTGGAATCCGCTTGTATCCCTGTCCGTCTACCTGTTTGTATTAATTAAAATTGACCTCTTGTGTTGTTTTGTATCCTCAATTTCCTGGCCTTCGGTACTATCAGTACTTTGATTTTTCCCCAGTTTTGAATTCAAAATCACTCTGGATTCATATGTATCTGGAGCTCTGTATAATTTTGTCAGTTGTCATTTTGTCTTTGTGATGCATTATACCAAACAATATGTGACATACTAGAATAACAGAACTGTTTTTTCCTAAAATGGTCCTGTGACATCAGAAAATTAACCAACTGCAAAAAGCAAAATGATTTGACCCAGGTCAGCCCACATGGACAGCTCAGAAGTAGAAATAAAACTTTGTTTTCTAAAACTTTGACATGGCAACTTTTGTTTTGAAATTAACCCTTTCCCAAACAATCCCCTGGTTCTCATGATACTGGAAAAGAAGGTTTTTAAAAACTGGTAACCAGCATTTTCTCCTTTTCCCACAACATTTTCTTCCCTCCTGGAACAAAGTTGAATTTTTGAGTCACCTTAATTTTGTCGTCTGCAAATACTTTCAGTTTGGACCAGTCTTGAATTTTGTCATTTGGTAAAGAGTTAATCACTAAAATGTTTCTGAAACTACTAAAATAAAAAATTGTCAGTCTTTATAATATTGTATGGATACTGGAGAGTATACTTTATCCTCTTGACCTTGTCCAAAATGATGCGTCTCGGATTCTTCAGGAGTGAAGCCAAGGATTTATGCTGGTTATGAGTAATTTTTGATTTTGCAAGAATGTTTAAAAAGTTGCAGGCTGCATGACAAAAGTAGTCTTCAGAGGTTGGGGGTGAAACTGAATTTTTTTAACCCTTTCCCAAACAACAAATTTTGGACCCTTCCAAACTGAAAGAGTTTACAGACGACAATTTTAGATTTGGAGAAAATTGCAGAAAGTTCTTAAAAAGGGTAGAAAACACTGTGGGAAAATGAAAAATTGCTCGTTACGAGCAATTTCTCCTTTTTTCCACAGTGTTTTGAAAGACTTTTACTGCAGACACGTAAAAACCAGGGCTTGTTTGGGAAAGGGTTAATTATTCCATTATATAACACTAGATATCTCATATTTTCTCATTTTGTGCAACTGCTAATTCTGCCTTATTTCCATGGGCAGTATTCCACATGATTTTAAAAGCAAGTATCCATGTCAGGATCATAATTTTTCTATTGTAGGAAAGGATGGAGCTAGTGTGTAGGACACTGAAAGAACATTTACCAGATACTGTTAAGTTCCATAACCCTAGTGGAGGCTTCTTTATTTGGCTAGAGTTACATCCTTCTATTGACTCCATCAAGCTTTTGGAATTGGCTACTGCTAAATATGGAGTTAATTTTATTCATGGTGCAAGGTAAGATTGACTTAAACTCATTACTGCAAAAATTTAGAATTTTCCAAATTTAAGTCATAATTATGCAGTAGGCAAATCATGGGCAGCAAAAATTTTGAAATTTGCATTAAATTGAGTTGAAAAAATTGTGGGAAAAGTAGAAAATGCTGCTCACCTTCATTTTCTCCTCTTCAAGCTTAGTTTTCAGAACTTTTTTTCTCTAGGTTGCTAAAACATGGAATTGTCTGGTACAGGGTTAAAATATAACAAAAGTGGTACTTTATTTTTTAACAAATTCCTATGAAATTTGAAATCTTCAGCCTCACCTCTGCAGACATGGTCCTACTGTCAGAGTCACTGTAAAGCTATATGGTAAAAAGGTTTGGTTTTTTTTTCATAATTTTCTAGCACCAAAGGATAACTTGCTGTAAATAATTGGGGAAAGGAGAAAATGATAGTAACCAGATGACCACTTAAATTATGTGACTCCAATGATAGGAAATTGTTGTAGAAAGGATGGAAAGTATTCTAGGAATAGGAGAACTTATATTTCCTGTGGTAGAAGTTTCTCGTTTTAACGCAACAATTTCATAAGCCATTTTTCCTGTTGAATTCAAGATAAAATTATAAAATGTCATTTTATAGATTTTGATTATATTTTTAGCTCCACTGGCCGAAGGCCATCAGGCTTATGTCATGGCCTGGTGTCCGTCTTGCGTGCATCAGTGTTTGTGTTGGTGTGTGTGTGGGTGGGTTAACTTTTATTTCAAACATCTACTCTGAAACTACCTATCCAAATTTGATGAAACTTCACAGAAATGATCCAGCCATGGTCCTCTTCAGAATTTCATGAAAGAATTTAATTCCTTCATAAACAGAAAAAAAAAATTTTTTAATCTTCTATGAAACCACAAGGCCAAGGGCTACTAAATTGGGCCTGTAGCTTTATCTAATGAACCTTTAATAAGTTTCTTCATTTTATAGGTCTGAGGTCAAAATGACTCTATCCCAGGGATAAGAAGTTTGACAAGGGCTTCCATATAGTCACTTCAACTTAAACATGAATCAAGGGAAATAATTCTTCTTTTAAAGGATAAAGTTTGTTACTATTTACCTCCCTTGATTATCAAACTGCAGTGATGCATGATTGATTCTAAATCTTTTGGTAGAAAATATCCTATTTTCAGGAAGAGTGATTGATTTTGATGCTCACATGACTGAAAAATTGAATTTTAAGTAGGTTTTCTATCATTCAGGTTTTCTTTTCCCAGAACTTTACCTTTCATGCCAATGAATAAACCTGTTTGTATTGCCTGACTGCATTCATTGTTTTCGAAAGCCCTCTTTTTATCTTATCTGAGCACAGCAAGCTCAAGTGGAGCTTTGATGATCACCTGAAGTCCGTTGTCAACAATTCTTTAACCCATTACCACACAATCCCTACTTTTGACGCCCGTGAGAAAGAAGCCTTCAGAAAACACCAGCACTTTCTCCTTTTTCCACAGTGTTTTCTACCCTTCCCAGAACAAATTCAATTTTTCAGTCACCTTTATTTTGTCATCTGCAAATGCTTTCAATTTTAACCAGTCTAAAATTTTGTCATGTGGTAAAGAGTTAAACATCAACTCCTCCTAAACCGCTGGGCCAATTTGGACCAAACTTGGCTGGAATCTTGCTTGGGAGGTCCTTTTTAAAACTTGTTCACAGAAATTGATTCTGTCAAAAACTCTGGTTGCCATGGCAACCAAATAGAAATTTCTAAGAAATTGTTTGAAAATCTTCTCTGAAACCGCTGGCCAGATTTTGAAATAATTTCACAGAGATGTTCCTTTGGTGACTCTTTTCAAAAAGTGTTCGCAAAATTTTGATCCGTCAAGAAACATGGCTCTGGTGAATGGGGGCTACTTGCACTATACAGAAATGAAGGAATTCTTTAAAATTCTTCTCTGAAACCGCTTGTCAGATTTTGGAATAATTTCACAGGGATGTTCCTTGGGTGACTCCTTTCAAAAGTTGTTGGTGAAATTTTAATCCATCAAGAAACATGGCTCTGGTGATTGGGGGCTACTTGCACTATAGGGAAATGAAGAAATTCTTAAAATTTCTTCAGGGGGAGCTGTTGTGATCGGTCGTTGTCCGTCGTCTGTCTGTCAGTCTGTCTGTCCATCGGTAAACAATTACTGAAAAATCTTCTCTGAAACCGCCCATCAGATTTCAGTGAAACTTTACAGAAATGATCCTTAGGTGATGCACTTTCAAAATACTTCAAAGATTTGAATTCCATGAAGAACTCTGGTTGCCATGGCAATTGAAAGAAAAAACTTTAAAAATCTTCTTGTCCCAAACCGTAAGGGCTAGAGCTTTCATATGTGGCATGTAGCATAATCTAGTGGCCCTCTACCAAAACACTTCACATTATGGCGCTAGTGTTGATAATGGCCCTATGTTGTGGGTTCTCGAATGTTGCTCATCTTTTTGTCCCAAATGGTGATGGCCAGAGCTTTCTTATTTAGCATGTAGCATCATCTAGTGGCCCTCTACCAAAATAATCCAAAGTATGGCCCTGATGTAAAAAATGGGCCCTATGTTGTGGGTCTCAGATTTCAAATCGAGATAAAGAAGAAAATCTTTAGAAATCTCTTTGTCCCAAATGGTAATGGCCAGAGCTTTCATATTTGGCATGTAGCATCATCTAGTGGCCCTCTACCAAAATACCTCAAATTATTACCCTAGTGTTGAAAATGACCCTACATTGTGGGTTCTCAAATTTCACATATCGATAAAGAAAATCTTCTTGTCCCAAACCATGAGGGCTAGAGCTTTCACATAGCGATAAAGAAAATCTTCTGGTCCCAAACCATGAGGGCTAGAGCTTTCATAATTGGCATGTAGCATCATCTAGTGGACCTCTACCAAAATACTTCTAATTATGGCCCTGGTGTGAAAGTTAGCCCTATGTTGTCGGTCTCAGATTTCACAGATAAGGAGGGAAATCTTTAAAAATCTTCTTGTGAGCACTCTAGGGACCACATTTCTTGCTAAGCTGAATTGAAAATTAGTTAGAATGTTTGTCTCGATAAAATCTGACATGGGTCTGCATTTATTGCTTGTCTGGAATATAACTTTGTCATCTCAAATCAGAACGACTTCAAAATTGGTATGCATGTTTGTTGCAATATTACCGAGTACTGTGTGCAAGAACAATAATTCTACCTAGCACAGATTTTGAATAACTTCACTTTAATCTTCATTCTTACAGTAGTTTTTGCTTGTCCAGTGTGGAGTTTTGAAGTCTCAAGTCAAATTGACTTTAGACTTGGTAAACATGTTGTTGCCCTTTGCAACTATTATATCTCCTTGACAACTCGCGGTGGGATTGCATATCTTGCGACAATTTGCAGCTCTTGTTTTAATTTCATTTGCCCTCGAACTTCAATATTTGGTCATTATCTTCATTGTAGACCTTAGTGCTCAGGTGAGTGATATAGGACCATCATGATCCTCTTGTTTTGTATTGAATTCTCCATGTTTGTTTATTTATTTATAATTCATTTTATTTTCAGCACGTCCCCTACAGGGAAGTGTCAAAATTGTGCAAGACTCTCTATCAGCTACTGTGATAAGAAATCACTACAAAAAGGGGCCAAGAATTTCTGTGATGCTGTCAAAGACTTGATGACTTGAAAACACCTTTTTTTTAATTTTTAAATCTATTTCCCAGACTTTCAATTTGTTAATTCTTTTTAATCTTTATTCTAAACCATTTGCCAGACTTCAAATGTTCAGCTTGTGCATACAAAAAGCATTTGCAATGAACAAATTACATGTAACTTAAATGATTAAATTGTACTTCTGAAAAAGTTGAAAACATTGTTTAAAAAGGAGAAAATGCTGTTTTCTCCTTTCCCCCACAATGTTTTCAAAAGGCTTTTTTCACTTTTACAAATTTTAAAACTTCAATGAAATTGAAGAAAGTAAGATGATATGTCAGTAGCTCAAACGTCACCACAAGGATGTTTTTGTGATCAGTGCTGCAAGTTTCTAACTGACATAATCAGGTAATATGACCCCCATTAACTCTATACCAAATGACAATATTTTAGGCTTGTCCAAATTGAAAGCATTTGCAAACTACAAAATAGAAGTGACTGAAAATTTTAAATTTGTTTTGTAAAGGGTAGAAAACATTGTGGGAAAAGGAGGAAATGCTGGTTACCAGCATTTTCTCCTTTTCCCACAATGTTTTCTAAAGGCTTCTTTCTCAGGGGCGTCAAAAGTAGGGATTGTGTGGTAATGGGTTAAAGGATATTGCATAAAATTATCCAGGAGATCTGAAATGTTAATGTTTCTCAAAGATATGATTTTAAAGAAATTTTGCCAGATTTTTTTTTTAATGTGGGGGAAATAGAAATACATGTACAGTACATGTAGTTTTATGACCTTTTATTTTAAATCAGGGTATATTTTCACCAGACATTCATAAAAGCATTCTTAATTCAATTTGCAAGTAAATTTCAATTTGCAAGTTCTAAATTTGAAAGTAACATAATATCTGATTGGCTAATCCAAATGGTTTAGCCAATCAAAAGCTGTGTTACATTCTAAATCTGGAACTAGACTAAGAAGATTGTTCAGAATGGTCGACAAAAACAGACCAAGAACTCGGCCTGTACATCAGGTTGTCTATGCTCTAGTGCTCACATGCCATTTGCTATTTTTGTTGAATACCTGTATGTAGATTAAGATCAGAGTGCAAACACTGCAGTATGATCTTTGGAGTTTCATATTTTCAACATTTTATGAGAATGTTACAGGCAGATAAATGTTTGAATTGGAGTATCTTTTGAGTATCTATGTTTTTTTCTGACTTGAAATTCTAAATGTTTCTTTGACTCTTTACCACACAATCCCAACTTTTAACAACCCTGAGAAAGAAGCCTTTTGAAAACATAGTGGGAAAAGGAGAAAATGCTGGTAACTAGCATTTTCTCCTTTTCCGACAATGTTTTCTACCTTCACAAAACAAAACCAAATTTTCAGTCACCTCTATTTGTTGTCTGCAAATGCTTTCAATTTGGACCAGTTTGCAATTTTGTCGTTTGGTAAAGAGTAAACTCTTTCAGAGCCAATGTTGTCTTGGTCAGCTTTAGTGGATAGTGCAGATCAAGATCAGACAAAATATGAAGTATGATCCTGGATATACACTATCCATGACCTGATGTTGAACTTTGACAAGAGTGAGCTTCTGTCACAGTGACTGTATACATGTACTTTAGACCCTCAATTAAAGGGCAAAATGAATATTTCAAGACTTCAAATTTTATTTTATCCAGAAAATGTATCACCTTATTTGACAGAGATAAACAAAGATGTGACTGCATATTTTGTGAGGTCTGATCTTCAACTACTTTGCAAAAGTGCACTAAGTTATGCACAGCAACTTGATTGAATGATAGAGTCTTAACCCTTTCCCAAACGACAAATTTTGGACTCTTCCAAACCAAAAGAGTTTGCAGACAACAATTTTAGATTTGGAAAAAATGCCAGAAAGATCTCAGACAGGGTAGAAAACACTGTGGGAAAAGGAGAAATTGGTCGTTACGAGCAATTTCTCCTTTTCCCGCAGTGTTTTCAAAAGACTTTAACTGCAGACACGTAAAAACCAGGGCTTGTTTGGGAAAGGGTTAAAATGTAATTTTCAAGTATTCATTACTCTGATGGCATAGAAAAGAAAGTTATCACTTACTAATGGGTTGTCATATTTTGATATGTTGAGTACCTTTTTTGACTTTGTTTTACTGGTAATTTACTATATTGTGGTAAAGGACTTCAAGGATTGGTGTTGGTTGCATAATGCTTTTATATTTTATTCCAAATAAAACAATTCACTACTTACAAACACTGTCTCAATTTATCTGTCATATCTTAGAAAATGTTTGTTTGAATGGGTCAATTTTTATCGTTGTGTGTGTCCATCACTCTGTGTGTCAGTCCAGTGTCCGTCTGTGAACAAAGTACTGTCAAAGTACTGGCAGGGGTATAAAGTCACATTCAGTGACAGCTCTAGTTTTACCCTGCTTTTGTTGCACTGTTTATGGACTCAAAATCATGTGTCAGGATGGCAGTCTTCCAGGTGTAAAAATTTACCTTGGGTGCACTCTAGAGTCCACATTTTCAGTCGGCTGCTCATGAAAACTTACAACGTTTGTGTTAACCCATTACCACACAATCCCTACTTTTGACGCCCCTGAGAAAGAAGCCTTTAGAAAACACTGTGGGAAAAGGAGAAAATGCTGGTAACCAGCATTTTCTCCTTTTCCCACAATGTTTTCTACCCTTTACAAAATAAATTTCAAATTTTCAGTCACTTTTATTTTGTAGTCTGCAAATTCTTTCAATTTAGACTAGTCTAAAATATTGTCGTTTGGTAATGGGTTAATATCTCAGACATGTTCGACATTAGGTCACATAGGGTCAAAAAGTACCGGTAGGTCACTGGGCCAAATCTGAGAATACCTTGTTTGTATTCTAGATACCAAATTTTCAGCCTGATAATTATGAAATTTGGTCAATGCTTGTATGACATTTCTGACCAGCTCAAAAGTATGTCAAATTACATGTAGACCTGTAAAAAAGTGGGTCACTTGCACACATGCGTTTACATTCAACTTTTTACCAAACTGCAAAATCTTAGACTGGTAAGCATTGAAAGCATTTGCGGACAAAAACATAACCGTGATTCAAAATTGAAAATTTACTTTGGAAGAGGAGAAAACATTGTGGGAAAAAGAGAAAATACTGGTTACCTGCATTTATCTCCTTTTCCTATACTGTCTTTAGAAGGCTTCTTCCTCTGGGTCGTCAACACCAGGATAAATCATTCGGTGAACTGTTAAACCCGTATCTCTCGGCTAGATCAACTACAAATGACTTTACTAGGGTGAGCACTATAGGGCCAATGGCCCTCTCATTTACAAAAATGCTTCCGCAATTCTCCTGCCTTGGAAGTGTAACAATGTTTATAACTCTTGACCAAACATCAAGGAGTTGGACTCAATAAAATTAAACACATTTGCAGGCAACAAATTATATATGTACCAACGCTTTCTGTCTCTGCTACGGTAGGAAACTATCATTTGTCCAGTCTTTTCTACTTTGTCCAAGAAAGAAGTAATCTATTTACTTAAGTTGGAATTGTCATCTGAAAATGCTTTCAACTTGATCATGTCTGATATGTGGTACAGAGTAAAAACTATAGAAAAGAGATCACTGATCATGTCTTAATATTTGGCACAGATTAAAAACTATGGAACAGATAATCACTGCGTAGGCACACATTCAGAAGCTACGAGAGGTGTTTGGGAAGTTTCGGGGCGATTGGCATCAAATTGATCAATCTTTTATTTATTAAGATTTTTTAATGATATTTCCGGTAGTAATAGCTACAGCCGTATTCTATAGGTTAATCGAAACAAATAATATGAGGTTATTTAACATGCTTGGGTACAATACTGAATGCTATTGGACGAGTACACTGCAGAACCAGTCTATCTTTTGGACGAGACGACAACGTATTCCAATCTCTTGCACTCCGGGTCATTCCCATTCATGTATGGTGAGAGTAACGAACGACAACTCAGCTCGGAGATTGAGCGTATTCGGGTATATTCATATATTAGGATAGACTGGTTACCTCCCCTGATACACTACGTGTATAGGTAATACACGGTATACAACACTCTCTTGCACTCCGGATCATTACATTCACCTCTGTAATGGGCTCAGAAAGTAGTCCTTCATTACATCATATTTTTGTCACATGACCATAACTCAAAATGGTTACACAAACGCCGGTGAAAGAAAGACCAATATCGATTGTTTCGTGTGCTGTTCAAACAGCATGGGACCAATCAGACTTAGTGATAGGAAATGAACAAAAGAGGGATTTTCTGAAAAACTTAAATATTTTTAAAGGACGATAACTTGGTTTTTAATCGTACAAAATTAGATCCAGCGGCGTGTCAAATCAGTTGTCCATCATTCATGTGCGCAGCCATTTTTGTTAAAATCGGCGTAAGATTCTTAAAAGTGAAGAGGCTCGAAAAAAATAGTTCCATTTTATACAGGTAAATTCATCAGTTTGAACGCACCTATAATGTATCCAGAATCATATTTCCTTTGTCAAACTTACAATTTTACATATGGAACAGTTAAATAGTAACAAAAAATCTTTTCCTCGGTTTGACAAGATTCTTGTCATTTAGCCCATCGCAGAGATGTATGTGAGGTGACGAACGACAACTCTGCTCGGAGATTGGGTATACAACGGTGGCCAGTTCAATATTAGGAAAGACTGTCCGGTGGAAAGTACTCGCAAGGGAAGTTACTCGTGGTGACGCGTCAGAAATGGTAATTGGCGAATGGTCTATTGAATCCCGTATGCATGGATCCGTGGTGATAAGATAAACCGACTTAATTCCTTATATAGTTACTGTTGCCAAGGGCTCACAAACAAACGCAGTCAATACATATACAGTATTTTCTCCTTTTCCCACAATGTTTTCAAAAGCCTTTTTTTTCCCCATTTTTACAAATTTACAATTTTAAAATAGGGTATCTAGAATTTTCACATCACCTAAATTAAAAAAAATGTATATCATTGAAATTTATATGAAAAAATAATTCAAATCATCAATAATTAAGAATCATAAAATTACAAAAAAAAAATTTTTTTTTGGTGGTATTCCCTCGAAAGGCTACGTAGCCTCTTAAGCTATTTTTAGATTTCGCGACAAAAATCAATAAAGCATTGTGGGAATGTCAAATGACTGGCACGTGACTATATATATAACGCTTAAATTCCATTACATAACAAACATTTTTCAATTATTTTCCATAATGTCTTCTTCGGACGGATGTTTGAAACTTTGTGTTTTCCTGTATTTAAATGAGAGAATTGATCATCTGAAAATAGAACGTTTCTCCCGTTGGTGTCAACCTGGTCCGTAATAAATGTCTAATTTCTCGTGTTATAGGATGGTTTTCGACTACTGGGGTTATATGAAGGCAAATTAAAAGGCTATGGGAGTATAATGATGATTTTTTTGCATTTTTGTAAAATTTTCGTCCCAAAATCTGAAGGGCCACCTTTAAATCTTCAGTTGACTATAGCAGATAGGTTACTTCATCGTGCTGTCATTACTGTTTCTCTCAATAAAATTCCGGAAAAAGTATTTCAAATCATATTTCTATCGATGATAAATTCTCGGTAAGCAATTTAAAGATGCTTAACTAATTTACAAACGGATTTTGTTAAAAGGGCGAGTTACGGGAGCGGTGGACAATACAGATTTACATGTTTAAACAAAAATTTGAACTCCAATTCGAACGAAAAAAAAAAAACATCAACAAATTTCCGTTTTGCCACAAAATAATAGAATTAACGATACTTATTGCTTTCGTTGGGCTAGTAAAGTCATCTCAGCATCATACCAAATTAAATAACACTGAATTACAAGCCTTTCGAAAAGTTTATAGAATGTCTGATTCAACAGAGAGGTTTAAGTTAATGAAAAATTTCAATATTATGTTAGGGGGAAAAAGGTTGTCTGATGATTATAAAATGCGTTAAGTGTGTTGTCAATTATGAAAATTGTTAATATCATTAGCGGTAGTTTGTTTTATCAAAAAAAAAAAGACTTTATTTGGTATTCGGCAAACGAATTTTGCCATTGACCATTTACAGAAATATAGCATGAAATATGGAATAAATATTTACAAATACAATATATAAAAATCTGAAAAAAAAATCACAACTATAGTAGAATTAACCCTTAAGAAACTAAGCATGTTTGACATTTTCGTGGACATTGTAGATCAAGATCAGACGGCACAGACCGTGTTATCGCACGATATACTGATGTCAACGGGTGATCAAGTTGATTAGAGCGGCAAATTGCTTTGCAATCAAACATACTTCCTATCAAATTAACAGTTTACCAAAACCCTTTGTGATAATGTACAGATGTGCTAATCCACTTAAACTCTTCACCAAATGACAAAATTTTTAGAGCAATCCAAACTCAAAATTGATTCAAAAATTGAAATTTCTTTTTGAAAGAGCACAAAACACTGTGAGAAAAGGATAAAATGGATGTTACACGTATTTTTTCCTTTTTCCACAATGCTTTTAAAAGTTTTCTAAGGGTTGTTAAAACTTACTGTTTTGTGGTAAACGTTAAAACAGCTAAGTCAAGAGAAAAATTTTCAAGTTGCCCATTGAGCTAAACTTCTACCAGAACAGACGTTCGACTTTCTTAAAAAAAATGAAATCTAGTCTTTACATGCTTTAGGTCACGGAGCAAGAAACAAAAAATGAATAATTAAAAAGAAAAAAGAAATCAAAACATATCAAAAGATGGTTTTGAAGTTGCTTTTTTTTTTAACAACGGAATTCAGTAGATGACTTCCGATCCAAAATCGATATTCGGGATTCCAGCCTCGTTTTGAAAAATCCGTATTGGACTCTTGCCTCGTTCTGAAAAATCCGTATTTTGGACTCATGTTTCGTTCTGAAAAATCCGATTCAATATTGGATTCTTGCCTCGTTCTGGAAAAATCCGTATAGGACTCTACAGCGTCTAATATGGGCCAAGATATTATGTACTCACATGGTAATATTAAAACGATTTCATTGGACGTTAAGTTGCAGGTGTGAAATAAACGAAGAAATACGCCACACGTGATGAATGGTCACTATATAACAACGTCAAGCCGACTTATAAGCGGGGCACCTTGACGTCACTTCACTAAATAGCTTCTTCTTAATTGCAAGTATAGATCACAATAAGCATTCCAGTATGTTTTTGAATGGTGTATGACAAAAGTATTCGTCCGCAGGGTGCTCCGTCTACTTCCTGCCATCAAAAGCTACAGTGAATCGCCGACAGTGAGGATTTCCTGAAACAGCAAATAGAACGTGGTGACAATTAATTAACAGAATAAGAGGGCCAAGATGGCCCTGGATCGTTCACCTGAGTTTCTGAGAGAACCATAGCCATTTCTTTCAAAATGTAATCAGCCATTTCAGAGAAGAAGAATTTCTTCATGTCTGTATAGTGTAAATAGCCCACAGCCATCAGAGCCATGTTTCTTGATGGATCAAAATATTTAGAGCAATTTTTGAAAAGGGTTAGCCAAGACACGTTTCTGTGAAATTATTTCAAAATCTGATCGCCGTTTCAGAGAAAAAGAATTTCTTCATGGCCAAATAGTGCAAGTAGCCCGCATTCACCAAAGCCATGTTTCTACACAAATCAGCATTTTGCGAACAATTTTTGAAAAGGGTTACCAAAGGAACATTTCTGTGAGATAATTTCAAAATCTGATCAGCCGTTTCAGAGAAGAAGAATTTTAAAGAATTTCTTCATGGCCATGTAGTGCAAGAAGCCCCCATTCACCAGAGCCGTATGTTTCTTGATGGATCAAAATTTCACAAACAATTTTAAAAAGGGTCATCCAAGGAACATTTCTGTGAAATTATCTCAAAATCTGATCAACTGTTTCAGAGAAGAAGAATTTTTAAGAATTTCTTCATTTCCCTATAGTGCAAGTAGCCCCCGTTCACCAGAGGCGTGTTTCTTGACAGATTAAAATTTCGCGAACAATTTTTGGAAAGGGTAATCCAAGGAACATCTCTGTGAAATTATTTCAAATTCTGACCAGCGGTTTCAGAGAAGAAGAATTTTTCAGAATTTCTTCATTTCCCTATAGTGCAAGTAGCCCCCCATTCACCAGAGGCGTGTTTCTTGACAGATCAAAATTTCGCGAACAGCTTTTGGAAAGGGTCATCCAAGGAACATCTCTGTAAAATTATTTCAAATTCTGACCAGCGGTTTCAGAGAAGAAGAATTTTTCAGAATTTCTTCATTTCCGTATAGTGCAAGAAGCCCCCATTCACCACAGCCATGTTTCTTGGCGGATCAAAATATCCCGAACAGTTTTTCAAAAGGGTGACCCAAGGAACATTCCTGTGAAATTATTTCAAAATCTGACAAGCGGTTTCTGAGAAGAAGAATTTTTATGAATTCCTTCATTTCTATATGGTGCAAGAAGCCCCCATTCACCACAGCCGCATTTTTTGACGGATCAAAATTTTACGAACATTTTTTGAAAAGGGTCACCCAAGGAACATATCTGTGAAATTATTTCAAAGTCTGACCAGCGGTTTCAGAGAAGAAGATTTTTAAAGAATACCCTAGAAAATTCCATTTGGTTGCCATGGCAACCAGAGTTTTTGATGGAATCAAATTCTGTGAACAATTTTTAAAGAGGACCTCCCAAGGAACATTCCAGCCAAGTTTGGCCCAAATCGGCCCTGCAGTTTAGGACCAACATTGTCTAGCAAAAAATCAGCTCAGGCTAGCTGAGACTGCTTTGCATAACTGATGAAAATCAACCTATTCTGTTCGTCAAAAAATATCGCTTAAATAACATGTGATTTTGTTCAACGAGCGACAGTTAATTGACAATTTTTACAGGTAGAAGATTGCGTATACGCTGTAGTCAATATTTTCACTGGAAAAAACGAAACAGACTCAGTAGAATGGAGTTCAAAGGCTTTAGAATCTTTGTCGTCAAGGATATAATTCATAATTTTTATCGTGATTGTTATCATTTTGTCAGAGTACTTGACTTTTAAGCAAGAATTTCTTATATCTAGCTCTTTTTCTTGGAATACTGTAGTTTCATTTTGAAGACAACCGAAAATGCGTTGTCTGCGCATGTCATATTCTTCGAAGATTCGACTGTCTTATATGACGCATCACTGCTAGCCCCGAAAGCGGGCTGACTGTAAATATTACGCTCTATAAAGTAGCAATGTTGAAAAAAGCTTTTACGTATCAATATGTTTGAGGAGAAATGAGATCTGCTTTAGCAACAGATTTCTCTAATCTATAGTGATCATAGTTGAGTGAATTGCACGAGGTAGCGTTTTATTGGGTTAACCCTTTTTTTGTTTTAAATTCAAAGTAACGGTTGTCGCGTAGGAAAGTTGTTCGGTTCTGTACCCAGGATGCCCATATCAGATAGATGAGTATTTATAGAATGCCATCTAGCGGGAGATAATGCCGAAAATGAGTCGTCCAGACATTTACATACACAACAGAGCAGACAAGTGGGCAATATGCCAAGCTTACATAGCTTCAAAATAACATCTAATCGGGGAGAAGCAGACGGCCATAATATTGAAGCTAAAAACAAATTAAAGGATCAAACGAAAATGGATAGATCTAGATTGATAAAATTAGATCTAGATCACAGAAAAAAAATAATCAAAAATAGACCTTGAGTGGATCGCTGAATTCGCGCCATTTGTTTCTGTTTGATCCAAAGGAAAATATCATGTTTTCTCTGGCAGTTTAATAACTGAAGATATGTTGAAGGATCTGATAATGTATTATATCAATGGTTTTGTCCTTTTAAACTCAAATTCTGTTGTTTAAGCTTAAGTTATAATAATGTGTCTGTCTGGTACTGCTTTAAAAATGGGCAAGTCTATTGTTTTCCTATGGAAAAGAAATCGTTAGTGAGATGGTTGATGGAGAAACATTCATTTATTATTACTTAACACGACATTGTCCTATTTTATAATTTTGGTATATCAGCAAGAGAAACAACATAGATTTAGATTTATTATCCCTCGCCGAAGGCGGAGGGATATAGTTTTAGCGTTGTCCGTGCGTCCGTCCGTCCGTGTGTCCGTCCCGGCAAATATCTCCAATACCATTGGACGGAATTTGATGAAACTTTATACATGTTATAATAACCCATTCTGCCGAGACAATTTTTTTTCTTTTTTTGCTTCGATGCAAAATGGCCGACTGAGAGCGATTTTAAGTTTCACTTAAGTTACACTTAAATACACTTTTGATGTTTGGAGTCTTGTCCGTCAAAACTTTACAAAGTTTTTACATTGAACTTGTCACATCTGTCAACCCCCATTAGGAAATGCAGGAAAAAAAATTCACCTAGATTAACCGTGCAACACCACAGTTATATGCCATTGTTTTTGTAATAAGGTGTCATGGAAAAAAGGGGTTTCATGTTATATTTCATTCCATTTCTTGTGAAAGCAACTCCTCCCACATTTCATGACGGAATTGAATAGAATTTTCACAGAATATTTCTTGTCATGTGACCTATTGCATATTGTCAACATTTTGCGATTTGTAGCTACGCCATGAAAAAAGGGAGGCTTCATGTTTTATTTCATTTTATTTTTTATGAACGCAACTCGTCCCATATTTCTTGACAGAATTGAATAGAGTTTTCACAGAATGTTTCTCATCATCTGACCTATCTCAAGGTTTTGCGATCTGTAGCTGCGTCATGAAAAGGGGGGACTTCATGTTTTATTTCATTCTGTTTCTTGTGAAGGCAATTCCTCCCACATTTCTTGGCAGATTTGGATGGAACTTTCACATTATCACGTGACCTAACGCAACGCCTCCCACATTTCTCGGCACATTTGGATGGAATTTTCACATAATCATGTCACCTACGGCATATTGTCAAGGTTTTGGGATTTGTAGCTGCATTATGGAATAAGGGGTCTTCATGTTAAAATTTCATTTTTCACCAGTATCTCTTTAATTTCTGGACATGTATACGTGTATCTCAACAGATTTGGATGACATTTTCACAGATCATGCGACATAGTAGCGCATGTTGTCAGGGTTTTGCAATTTATCACTGTATCATGGAAAAAGGGGGCTTCATTTCAAATTTAATTTTTTATCAATATATCTCCAACTTTTGCACATAGTTTCATAGAACTTCATATTTTTATTGGTTGATCAAAGCCAGTGACCTATGAGTCAATTGTGCATTCGTCTCTCCATGCATCAGTCTGTTCGTAAACCTTTTAGATCACAAGTAATACCATATATCCATTCAGCTACCCAGGCAGGTGCTACAAATTTCAACACTTTAGTCTCTAAATACCTGCTTGAAATGGCAGCAATGTGGCGGCTTATATTGTGAGAGGGATATCTTCTAAAGTCCTTGACAAAAATTTATGAAACTTCATGCATGTTTTTTTTCATTGGTTAGTCCGTTGGTACATTTTTTTCTTTTCATATAAAACATATAATGACATGTCATGGAAAAAGGGGGTTTTATGTATATTTCCAAGTTGTGCAAAAAGGGTATTTAATGTATAATCCTGTTATGGACTTCTTATATATATATATTTTATGTAATGAAATGCTGTGCAATGGAACAAGGGAGCTTAATGTATAATTTCATCATGGACCAATAACAAAAAGACCACATGTGCATGCAAAACACAATACCTCTTAAATGTTTGTATCAGAAAAGGTCTTTTTCGGCGGGGGATATCATTTCAACGAAATTGCTTGTTTTATACTTTTCTTCGTTATGCAAAAAAGGTCCAGTGGAAATCCGACTGAAAGTCAGTACATATATCATATACTTTATAATTATAACGGGTCCGGTGGTCTAGTTGAAGAAATGTTAATGTCGAACCCTGGAATACGGAAGAAATTTTAAACAACGATGTCAATCGATTCTACCATACATGATGTCAAGATTGAAATGCCGGACCATGATTCCTGATTTTAGAACCAACATGTAGGAACCAGATCAATGAATGCGTTCACATACTAAAGTTTAAAAAGCTCAGAAATTGAGCAGAAACAGATCTACCGAAAAATCAAACTGCCAAGTAATTGATGTCATATTGGTCAATCCGATATTTTTTTTCTTGCTCTGTAACCTAAAACTCAATGAACAATCCAGACAGGGAATAGTAACGGTCAGTGGTGTCCCGGATATAGTTAAGAATGCTTTCTGTCTCTGACAACAAAATTGGTTAAATTGTCTAATCAGACTAAAAGTTTAAATACGTTGGTGGAGAAGAGCCACTGTCTAATCTAAAAAATACTAATAATGTAAATGAATTAGTAAAATCCATTCGGTAAATGAGATTTCGAACATTAATGATGACGCGTTAAAATTTTTACGCAGTTTCTCGGATCGAAGACAGCTGCAGACAAATCCGCGTAAATCGAATGGGTCCGTATCCGATGTAAACAATATGGCAGCGTAACGCCAAACTTTCCAAATTGCAAAGGTAATTTTGAATATTGTTTTCTTTGTAATGATATATTCTTCAGGCAAGAAATTAATTCAGTTATTTGTTATTTTTCTAATGAACAGATGTAACATTAAACCATCGATATATTCAATAGATTGGTCTATCTCGATTTTATGACAAATATGCACAACAGCAGGCAGGCGATTATCCCCACTCCATACGTTCAATCTGAAAGTTTGCTCCTGTGCCATTTTTTTTTTGTCCCCGCAAACCGTCACAGCAGCCTTTTGTTAACACGTCTGGAATTGCTATGTTTTTACCGGCATCTTTTCAAACAGCTCAATCATCAATGCAACAAAATTTCAAAATACTGCTAATAAAATCGGCCGTCAAAGTTCCCTTGAAAAGAATGCCCCTGATTGAAGAACCATTTCAACGTGTTGCAGTAGTCTTAATTAGTCCAATCCAGCTGGTTACTGCGAAAGGTAGTTTTTATATTTTGACCTCAGTGGACTATGCTATTCGCTTCCTACCTTCAGTCTGAAGGTGTTGTTCCCAAGCGATTTTTGTGGGAAGTGTCTATCAGCACGACGGTCGTGCCGATAAGGTCCCTTATTCGCACGATGGTCGTGCCGATAAGGAATGTCTATTGCACGACAGTCGTGCCGATAAGGTCCGGTATTCGCACGACGGTCGTTGGCCTTCATCAAGAGTGTGTAAATCATAGCCCTAGGGTTTATATAGTGAAATCTTCTTGTTACTATTCATTTTAGCTTTATCTTAGGCCTAAGGGGTCTTATGTTTTAAACTATTCCCAAGTATTTTAATGTTTGGTGTGAAGGGATCTTACGTAGGCCTATCAGCCAGTGGAGCGATATGTACAGGGGGAGTGTTGTGGAACAAATCCAGTAAAGGAAGAAACATTTGAGTTTCATTGGAGAGGAGGAGGGGGAGGAACTTGGAAAAAAAAAAAAGATCCCGGCCCCAGTCAAAGTAGGGGGAAAATTAGCCGGATCACCTACCCTCAATGGTCACAACTATCCGCACAATCGGTGATATCTTTAGAATTTTGAGAAAAAAAGTAACTGGATCGAAGGGACGCCGAAAATGAAAAAAAGACAGCTTTGTAATATGGCAAACAAAATTTCCGGTACCTAAACCCTATCCCCCCTTTAACCCTTTCCCATAGAACAAAATTTAAGTCTGGTCAAAGTTGAAAGAACTTGTAGGCAGCAAAATAAACGCAACTCAAAAATTGAAATTTGTTTCCAGCGGGGCAGAAAACATTGTGGGAAGAGGAGACAACGCTGTTTACCAGCATTGTCTCCTTTTTCCAAAATGTTTTCAAAAGGCTTCTGTCTCGGGGTCGTTAAAACCAGGGATTGTTTGGTAAAGGGTTAAAAAAAGAGTGAATATTTTTTCCCAAACGCAATAGTTAAAGTACTGTCAGTAGTCCATTTTCTGTCGTGCGGATAGTGAAGCTTAACAGCACGACTGTCGTGCGAATAAGAATGGTTATTGGCAAGACCGTCGTGCCGATAACCTCCATTATAGGCACGACCATCGTGCGGATAGCCTCGGCCATTTTTGTGACTGGTTCTCACATTCACCTTCATATCAGCTCTCATTAAACACATCTGGAATAAATATGATTTTACCCACATCTTTTCAAACCACTCTATGCGACAAAATTTCAAATGACAGCTAATAAAATGGAAATGGATTGTTAGATAAATGTTTAATCTTTACAAAAAGACTGATGTTTATTAATATCTAAATCTTACTTTCGTGTAAATCTGTACTTTTCAACGTAAATAAATGTTGACCTACTTCACCAGAAATCAGAACATGGTAATATCATCAATGTCTTGGCAGAAATCGCAGTATCTCTGACACCCTACAGGATGGTTTAGTTGTGAATTTCACTGTTGACAAAGGCACCATGTGCGGAAATGATTATTAGAGAACCAGACTATACAGTATTCAAAATTCCGCTGAGTGTGCATGCATGCCTATTTAACAGAAGTTGTGTTAGTTGGTTACAAATTACACTGGATCTATTTACGTTGGGGAAAAAAGGTGAATTTTGATTTAATTGGTATTTTACAGCACAGTTCGGGTGATGTTAAAGATTAATCATTTATCTACCGATTCATGCCCATTGTTTTTTCCTTAGCTTTCATTGGAAATTTTGTCGGATAGAGCCATTCGAAAAGATGCTGGTAAGATCATATTTACTCCAGATGTGCTTAATGAGGGCTGATATGAAGGTAAATCGAAGATCAGTCACAAAAATAGCATCAGAATCAGACACCTTCAGAAGCAGTACCTTTACTCAGCATTGACACAAAGCGTGAAAATTATGAAGGGTGCTTCATAGGTAGGCAGATTTTATTGAGGAGAAGTGCAGTACCATGATTTTGGAGTTAATTTTTGGGTCTCATGGTGTCTTTGGAGTATCACTCTAGCTGTATTAACTTCACAGCTGAATAGATGTCTTTGAGCAGTGATGCAGCAGTTTTTTTTGCACCTACCGTTATTATTCAGCACTGTCAGAAAATAATTCTTATATCTAGCTGTTTTAGTCCTCAATCCTTTACCACATGGCAAAATTTTAGATCTGTCAAAATTGAAACCATTTGCAGATGACAATTTCGTAGTGGCTCAAATGATGCAATTTTTCTTTGATAGGGAAGAAAATTTTCTGGAAAAAGGAGAAAATGCTGGTAACCAGCATTTTCTCCGTTTCCCATAATGTTTTCAAAAGGCTTTTTCTTTAGGGTCGTTCAAAGGCATGGTTGTGTGGTCAAGGGTAAATTAAGACAACAGTACTAACATGAAGACACACATTTTCTATAAAGCATTTGGCAGGGGGTGGCCATGTCAACATGGCTGTCTTGTTATGAGGTCATTAATTTGATTTAGGTTGTTTGGTTTTGCAGAGAGGTAAGTGTTCTTGCTATTTTGATGTAAACTTGGTTTTACATACTTGTATCATTTTGAGAAAATTTGTGGAGGTAAGGTTGTGAAGAGTGTTGAAGGTATCTGGAGTACAAACAGTCATGAGACAGCAATCTCTAGGTAGCACAATTTAGCCTAGTTTTCAGAATTTGCAAATATTATAATAACAGAGAACCCATGATAATACCAGATTATGTAATAAATAGAAAGAGAAAAGTGTGGCTGATGTTTGACTTGAACCCACGAGTCTCAGCACAAGTAACACAGCTCAGCCAACTCAGCTAGTTGGTCAACTAGTCATGAGTCAATGACAGGCCCTCCCCACCCCCTTGATTTTCTAGGAGACATCATTCCCAAATGCACATCATGAATTATTATCTAGGAAAAAGGACATTGCAATTTCAATGCTCTTTTTTGCTAGTCAGAATATTTAAGAGAATTTAGAATGTATAGATTGTAAGATCAGACTGTATGTAACTTGCAGAGTAGTCTCAATATACACAACCTACAAAAGAAACTTATTTTATTTTTGGAGCAATAAAACCCTGCACAAGTTTAAACAAGAAATTACGACATTTTCTTTTTTCAGAAGGAAAACAATTTTAAGAAATCATGCCAGGAGCAACAAAAGCAGAAAAGCTGTATGGACCACCAGGGCCACAGAATAGTGCAGTGTTGATGGATATCATAAGTAAACTTAAACATGATCTACAGCAAAGTCGGGCAGAAAATGGAAAACTAATTGATCAACTTAACTGCCTTATCTCTCTTGTTAAAAGGTAATATCAGAATACAACCTATTTTTAAATTTATACTCGAGGACAAAATGTTAGACTAATGTAAAATAAAAAAATGGAGGGGACAGATAAAGTGTTGCTCAGATATAAACTGTTAAATCTTTGTTGAAAAGATTGCTGTTTACCAGAAATTTCTCCTTTTTATATGCCCGTCAAAGATGGGACATATTTTAATTTTTGGGATGACCCATGGCGTACGGGTGTCCAGGTGGGCGGCTTCCAGTTTTTTGCATAACTTTGCATAACCGGCATCTTTTCAAACAGGTCTATAGATGCAACAAAATACAGCTAATAAAATCTGCCGTCAAAGTTCCCTTGAAAAGAATGCCCCTGATTGAAGAACCATTTCAACGTGTTGCAGTAGTCTTAATTGGTCCAATCCAGCTGGTTACTGCGAAAGGTAGTTTTTATATTTTGACCTCAGTGGACTATGCTACTCGCTTCCTACCTCCAGTCTGAAGGTGTCTGTTCCCAAGCTATTTTTGTGACTGGTCTTCACATTCACCTTCATATCAGCCCTCATTAAACACATCTGGAATAAATATGATTGACTTAAGACTTGGTAAACATGTTTGTTGCAGTTACGAAAAATGCAATGCACTGGAACCGTAACGTTACCAATTGCCGTTTTGGTACTATTCCCTATTCATTATTTTTTTACAGCTTTTTATGCTTCTCTACAATACAACTTTATCTTTTCATGTTTGAATGGCCTGAAACTTTATAATCATGTTTCATTAACATTAGAAGAGACATTCGTGCCTATTTCAATCACTTACATGATTTCTGCTGCACTGCCATTTTCCTCGACCTGCCCCTTATGATTATTATTCCCCCTCAACAACTGGTGGTGGGACAAGCATATCTTGCGACAATTTGCCGCTCTTGTTCTATGATGTTTTCATGAAGGCTTTTTCATCAGGGTGACTGGTCATCATATCAAAGGCTTGTTTGGTAAAGGCCTCCTGTCTGCAAATGTGGCTGTAAGTATGCAGCTCAAGGCTTTCAGAGAAATAGAGAAGTTCCACAGAATGATATTATGTTTTTTTAGCTCTACTGGCTTTCAGCCAGCAGAGCTTATGTCATGGCGGGGTTTCCGTCATCCGTCCGTCCGTCCGTCCGTCTGTCCGTCCATTAGTCTTTTTCTTGTTTATGCGATAAAGTCTGCATTTGTTGCCCGATTTTCGTGAAACTTGCACAGTTTGTGTATCTTATCAATAGCTTTAACCTTATTGATTTTGAGAAAAATCCAACAAACAGTATGGGAAAAGTAGCCATTTCAAGTTGAAAATTTCAAATTCTTGTTTACGCGATAAAGTCTGCATTTTGTGCCTGATTTTCGTGAAACTTGCACAGTTTGTTTATCTCATCAATAGCTTCAACCCTCTTGATTTTGAAAGAAATCCAACAAACGGTATGGGAAAAGTAGCCATTTCCAGTTGAAATTTCAAATTCTTGTTTACGCGATAAAGTCTGCATTTGTTGCCTGATTTTCGTGAAACTTGCACAGTTTGTATATCTTATCAGTAGCTTCAACCCTATTGATTTTAAAAAAAAATCCAACAAACAGCATGGGAAAAGTAGCCATTTCAAGTTGAAAATTTCACATTCTTGTTTATGTGATAAAGTCTGCATTTGTTGCCTTATTTTCGTGAAACTTGCACAGTTTGTTTATCTCATCAATAGTTTCAATCCTATTGATTTTGAGAAAAATATAACAAACAGCATGGGAAAAGTAGCCATTTCAAGTTGAAAATTTCTAATTCTTGTTTATGCAATAAAGTCTGCATTTGTGGCCAGATTTTCATGAAAATCACACAGTTTATCTTATCAGTAGCTTCAACCCTATTGATTTTGAGAAAAATCCAACAAACAGTATGGGAAAAGTAGCCATTTCAAGTTGAAAATTTCAAATTCTTGTTTACGGGATAAAATGTGCATTTGTAATTAGATTTTTGTGAAACTTGCACAGTTTGTTTATGTCACCAATAGCTTCAACCCTATCCATTTTGAAATAAATCCAACAAACAGTATGGCAAAAGAAACCATTTCATGTTGAAAATTACCAATTCTTGTTTTCGTGACAAAGTATGTATTTCTTGTCAGATTTTCATGAAAAAGCAAAATCGAATTCTCTGCCAGTAGAGCGTATTCAGGCCCTTCAGGGCCTTCTAGTCTTCAAATTGTAGTGGGTAAAGGACCAATTGCTTTTTTTAAAGTTTTCTTGTGAAGAAGAAAGCTTCGTTTCCTTACTTTCATACTACTTGTGCTCTGTCTGGAAACAGGATTCCAAATTCATCCTGTACTATCCTTCTTTGCCAGCTTAGAAAGACTTTATGAACAAAAAATGTAAGCTCTTGAGGGTTTAACCCATTACTAAACAATCCCTGGTTTTTATGACTCTTAGATAGAAACCTTTTGAAAACATTGTTAGAAAAGGAGAAAATGCTGGTAACTAGCATCTCCTCCTTTTCCCACAATGTTTTCTACTCTTCTAAAGTCAAGTTTCAATTTTTGAGTCATGTTTATTTTGCCATCTGCAAAATGCTTTCAATTTGGACAAATTTAATATTTTGTTGTTTGGTAAAGAGTTAGTATAGGTAAGAATCTTTGCGTAAGGGAGGTAAAGAAATTTAGAAACAATATCAGCAAAGGTATTTTTTCAGGGCTTGGAGTGGTGAGCAGGGAGCAGTTCTCCATCTTGCAAATATTGTGGGTAAGATACATCTATGGACAAATACTCTTTGTCCATCAATCAGTGTATCTGTCTGACCCATCCATGCATCTATCTGTCATTCTTCTTCTTTTTTTTATCTCAAATTACATATCCTTTTTTTTTTCTTATCTATTTATCATTCTATCTTTTTGTTAATCCTATATCTGACTTCTGACCTGGTGCACATGATATTGGTACCTGGTTGAGGCAGGTTCATCTTAGCAGTTTTTTGGCTCTCTGATGCATTTCAGAAAATTAGTCAGTTACATGGAAAGATACTGGATTGAGAAAGCAAGGAAAAACATGCATAGGTGCACTGAATGCCATGACATGACCTAAGCTGTAAAAACAGTGTTTAACCCATTACCACACAATCACTACTTTTGAGCCTCTGAAAAAGAAACCTTTAGAAAACATTGTGGGAAAAGAAGAAAATGCTGGTAACCAGCATTTTCTCCTTTTCCAACAAAGTTTTCTAACCTTCCCAACACAGATTTCAAATTTTCAGTTACTTATATTTTGTCATCCACAAATGCTTTCGATTTAGACAAGCTTAAAATTTTGTCATTTGGTATCTGCAGATAATTCTGTTCTTTTCTTTTTCTCTAATCCCTTTTATGTCCATTGTCTATTATCATTCCTGCCTATCATTAACTTAATTTTCTTAATTTTTCATTTAAAGGATATACCTCTATTTTCAATTATACATAAAGATTAAACATCTTCACCATTTATTATTCTTATTCATTAATTCATTCTTAACCCTTTACAACACAACAAGATCTTAGACCTGCCAGAATTGAAAGCATATGCTGATGACAGTTTCAGTGTGGCTCATAATTATGAAATGATTTTTCTTTGATATGGCAGAAAACATAGTGGGAAAAGGAGAAAATGCTGGTAACCACATTTTCTCCTTTTCCCACACTGTTTTCAAATGCCTTTTCTTTTAGGGGTGTTAAAAGTCGTCATTGTGTGGTAAAGGGTTGATAGGAAGAGGAGCAATATTATTTGTTGCAAGTTCATGATTGTATAACTTAAGAGGGACACTTTTTAAGTTCTTAGAGTAAGCCTGTAACTTTTTAACGCAATTATGAAGTTGCACAATTTTTACACAGAACTTGCGTAATCATTCCTCTCTTGAACAGTGTGACGATATGAGGTGCACGATGTCCACATGCACGCTGCGCTGGATATTTTCAACATGTGGTTTTATACACTATAGTAAAATATAGCATTCAATATGGATGGAAAAATCTCTGAACAGAGGGTATATTGTAAGATTCGAGCACAGCCCGGGTTTCCGCCAACAGAAATTCATGCTGATTTGCAAAAAGTTTGTGGGAATGGTGCTTTAAAATATGCTACAGTTTGCAAGTTGGTACGTCGTTTTAATGATGGTCGGGAGTCAATTAAAAATGACCCTGGGGTGGGTTGGCCGGTTTCCGTTTTGACGGAAAAGAACATTGCTACTGTGAAAACGTTAATTGAGGAAAATGCAGGTTATACCGTGCAAGAGATAGAAGAATTAAGTGGCTTTCATTCGACAAGTGTTTTGAAGATCTTACGTGAACGACTTGGGCTACTTAAGATCTGTGCGCGCTGGGTGCCCCATTTGCTCACTGACGAGCAGAAACAAAGTCGGGTTAGACTTGCATCGCAAGTTATTGAAAAATATGATAAATGTGACCCACGTCGTTTGGAAGAGATAGTTACAGGTGATGAAACCTTGATCTATCATTTTCAACCCGATTCTAAGGCTAAAAATACGGTTTGTGTTTCATCTGAGGGTGACAGACCTGTCATTGCTCGCCATTGCAAAACTTCAAATGGCATGTTGTATGTGATATTTTTGATTCGAAAGGTCCAGTACTTCAAATTCCAGTCCCAAAAGGTAGTTCTGTCACTGGAAAGTTTTACAAAGAAAGTGTTCTTACTCAACTTGTTGATTTCTATCAGAAACGCAGACTGCGCACTGGTTTCCGCGGCATCAAATTACTCCATGATAACGCACCGGCCCATAAATCGGCTACGGTACAAGAATATCAGAAAGAATCTGGGCTCGATTTCTTAGATCATCCCATATACAGCCCTGACCTATCTCCCTGTGACTTTTGGTTGTTCCCGAGACTAAAGGAAATGCTGGCAGGGCACCGTTTTGAATCCCATTGTGGTATAGGCAGTGCGGTCTACCAGTGTCTGCAACATATACCTAAAGAGGACTACCGGGCGGCGTTCTGGAAATAGCTAGATCGGTGTAAAATGTGTGTGGAGGCAGACGGGGCATATTTCAAAGGTCTTAGATAAATAAAATTTTGATATTTCAAGCGGTTTTAAAAAGACCACCCTACTCTATTAACTTAAAAAGTGTCCCTTGTACCTTTTGCCATCATGTATTCATAAGGTGTTTCCATAGAGAAGAATATTTGTTAGTTTGTTAGTTTCTTTCATTATTTACCGAACAATCCAGAGAAAGACAGCATTTGCAAACATTGTGCAAAAAGCAGAAATGCTAGTAGCCAGTATTTTCCCTATTTTCCACCATTTTTTCTACTCTTTAACCCATTACTACACAATCCCTACTTTTGACGACCCTGAGAAAGAATCCTATAGAAAACATTGTGGAAAAAGGAGAAATTTTGCTGGTAATCAGCATTTTCACCTTTTCCCACAATGTTTTCTACCTTTCACAAAACAATTTTCAAATTTTCAGTCACTTTTGTTTTGTCGTCTGCAAATACTTCACTTTGGAGAAACCTAAAATTTTGTCGTTTGGTAATGAGTTGAAAGACAAATCACATCATTTGAGCCAACTTTGATACATCAACCGCAAAATTATTGTCTTCAACCAGGACAGATCTAGAATCTTATTTTCTGGTGAAGAGTTAATAACATTTTTGATACACAATTGTTCATTTGAATCTTTTCACGAGGAATGGAGCCACCAACCTTTGCTCAAAATGATGTCAACAGAAATACACCAATGCCTGAGAAGGTAAGTTGGTAACATTTTACTCTGAAGTTATTTCAACTTGAGGGACCATACTCATCAACAATTCTAAGTCTTGATTTACCAGTAATTCTAAATTCAAAGAAAAGATATCTCTGTGTCTTTCGTGGGTTTCGGGTCAGTCCTCAGATCCTTCGTCTGTCTGTGTATCCGCCCATCCATGTGTCAACTATTACTTCAGAAGTTCAGATATGTCTGAAAATACCCATCCAATTTTGAGCAGACTTCACAGAAATGATCCTGCCATGGTCCTCTTTACAATTTCATGAAAATAAAATGTATTTTGATTCCTGTTTAAACTCTGTTGTTAGAAATCTTGTCCAAAACCATAAGGTTCAGGGCTACCAAGTTTGGCATGTAGCTTTATCTAGTGGACCTCTACCAAGTTTCTTCAAATTAAAGCCCTGGGGTCAAAATGGGCCCATTCCTGTGATCACAAGTTTTGCACAAGCTCATAATCATAGTCAAAGCTTTAAAAGCTCTCCTGCTCCTATCCATATGGCACAGGGATACCATATTTGGTAGGTAGCTTCATCTGAGAGACCTCTACTTAAATTCTTCAAATTATAACCCTGAGGCCAAAATTGGCTCCACTCTTGGTTTCACATGTGCTTATATACTGACAACTTTAAATTTTCTTTTTGGACCATATGTCCTGATGGTAGCAAATTTTGCATGTAGCTTCAAATATTGGATCTATACTAAGGTCCTTCAAATAATTGCCCTGGGGCTAAAATGTGCCCCACCCCAAGGAGCACATGGATTCATTCAGTGAAACTAAAAAGTGTTTTTGTTTTTTGCTGTAAATATGGCATGCATATAGATTTATTTAATGGATCAATTCTGATTTGTAAAAATTAAGCTCTTGGATCATGAGAAGCCCGGCTTCTCATTTTTTGCAGAGGTTTTGTATTGAGGAAACTTCTTGTTTAAACCATACAACCTAGACCTGTAGTGGTGTATGGCTGTGTCTTGTGGACCTCTATTAGGATTCAAGTAAATTTAGCTCTATGGTGAAAAAGGCCTTACCGTGGGGTCACAGCTTTCATAATATTGAGCTTTTATAGAGAAAACTTTATTAGTCTTCTTGTTGAAACCCATTAAGCCTGGAATCAAAAATATTTTGTGTCTATGGTTTGTACATATTAACCAGTGGAGCGGTACAGGACCATCATGGCCTTCTTGTATTACTTGGTTTACTTTAGATAGAAATGGCTTGAAAGTGGATGTTTTTGCTCAACTTTACTATTTGTGAAATTATAATATAAAAGTAACATGACCTAATTATATGGATTATCAGTGATCAGCTGGTAGACTGATTGCCTGCATCTTACTTGATTATTGAAATAAAAGTCAGAAATAGTATATAAGCTGTACTTGATTTGGAGAAAGGAGAGTAAGTAACAACTTTTCAGTATGTTATTTTATAATTTTTTATAGACTAGAGCTGTCAGAAACTGGGAAAGACTGGCCATCAGGCTTTTGGAGAGGGAATATAGAGCTATTCAAGAGGAAATACAGGAAAGACAGAGACTATTCTTGCAGGTATTTATTGGAGAGAGCTATCTATATTTTCATTATCTTATCAAACTGCAAAAACTATTTTTCACAGAATTAGTAAAGTAATAATTTGCAAACTAGTGATGAATAAGGTGAAGTATGGTATAAGATTGATTTTTTTCCCCCTTGCATTTCCTAAAATATACAAAGCCTTCTAATGAATTTAAGAGTTTTGCAAATGTGACTGTCCCATCATTAGTAACACACTCTCTTCCTGATTGTTTACTAAACATCCATCATATAAATGCCCCTTGTGAACCTTTACTCCATAATGCAGACTTTTAACAACCTTAGGAAAGAAGAATTTAAAAAAATATATGTGGAAAAAGAAGAAAATGCTGGTAGCCAGCATTTTCTCCATTTTCCACCATGTTTTCTATCCAGACAAAGACACTTTCCACAAACTTAGCCACATTTGACTTCTTTTTTTGCTTTGGAGATTTGACAGATCTGTCATTTTGTTTAACCCTTTACCAAACACTCCCTGGTTTTTACGACCCAGAGAAAGAAGCCTTTAGAAAACATTGTAGGAAAAGGAGAAAATGCTGGTAACCAGCATTTTCTCCTTTTCCCACAATGTTTTCTATATACTGGAAACAAATTTCAATTTTTGAGTCATATTTATTTTGTCGTCTGCAAGTGCTTTCAATTTGGACCCGCTAAAATTTTGTTGTTTGGTAAAGAGTTACTCATAAAAATCAACTAAACATAGTTTGATCTGAATATAACCATCCAGGTTCTTTACCCCTATAAATAATTATTTGTGTTTTATAAGAAATATTTTTTCACAGCTGGTTATCAGCATGCTCACCTTTTTCCAAAATGTCTTCTGCCATACAAACACAGTATCAATTTAGCCATATTCATTAATATGTAACATTGCACATGTTTTCTAATTAGACAGGTCCAAAATATGACTTTTTGGTTAAAAGTTGAAATAGCACTCAAACAGAAACAAACAAACACTTGTATCTTTCTCTATCAGAATCGACAACTTTTCATGCGGGATGTGATGGAGGACCACAAGCGAGAAATGTCCAAATTTTCTCTCCATAAAAACAGTGAAATCAACGAGGTGGACAAGAAATTCCTGCGATGTTTCAGTGCCAAGGTATGAAAGAGCTGTAGAATCTTCTCCTACAGGCAACTTTTTACCTTTTATAACCTGTCTCTTGTAACCTTTACTAGACAACAAAACTTTAGCCTTGTCCAAATTGAAAGCTTTTGGAGATGACAATTTCAGTGTGTCTCAAATGGTGTAATTTTTCTTTGATAGAGTAGAAAACATTGTGGAAAAAGGAGAAAATGCTGGTTACCAGCTTTTTCTCTTTTTCCCACAATGTTTTCAAAAAGCTTTTTTTCCAGGAGTGTCAAAAGTCGGCATTGTGTGGTAAAGGGTAAAATCTGTGACAGGGGGAAGTCTGTGACAGGGGGAAGTGCTCATTGTTGGCGATTTCTCTTTTTACCATTACATTATTCATGTGTCTAACTTTGATTATACACACCTTACATGACTTTCTTAAGAGTCATCTGCTAATCTGTTTCAGTATGTAACTAACTGACCTTTAACCCTGTACCAGATGATGCCATCTTCTAACAAACCTGGGAAGGAAGCCTTTAAAAAAACATTGTGGAAAAAAGAGAAAATGCTTGTAACCAGCATTTTTTCCAATCAAAGACTCATTTGCACCTTTCGAGTCGCACTGAAATTATCATCTGCACAAGGGTACAATTTTGTCATTTTGTGAAAGGTTAATTCCTTACCAAAAGACAATTTTTATAGACTTGTCCAAATTGGGGAAGGAAAAACTACTGGTTACCAACATTTCCTCATTCTCTCACAATTTTTTTGAGAAGGCTTCTTCATCAGGATTGTTGATAGACAGGGTAGTTAACCCTTTACCACACAATCCCGACTTTTAACGACCCTGAAGAAGAAGGCCTTTGAAAACATTGAGGAAAAGGAGAAAATGCTGGTAACCAGCATTTTCTCCTTTTCCCACAATGTTTTCTACTGTTCCAAACTCGGATTTAAATTTTTCAGTCACGTTTATTTGTCATCTGCAAATACTTTCAGGTTGGACCAGTCTAAAATTTTGTTGTTTAGTAAACGGTTAAATGAACTAAGGATTTAACACTTATGTAAATGAAATTATAGTTTTCATTGAAAAATGATATATACAAAAATTACAATCATTATCAAGGGAATTTTGACTGAAATCATTCAAGCAGTCATCAGCATAGATCAAAGATCAAAACTGCATACTGTGCATACAGATCTTGTCCTACAAATTCCAGATAAGCACCTTACTATATGTCCTTAGCATAAATACTGCATGGCAAAAAAAGTTTGAAATCTACATGTGCTATGCAACACAAATGAAGTATTAAATCTGATCTTGTAAATCAAGAATAGACTGGAATTTCTTAACCCTTTACACCTTAGCTACTCATTTCTACAGTTGCTTGTAGGAGCCTTTGGAAAACATTGTGGCAAAAGGTGAAATTGCTCGTGACGAGCAATTTCACCTTTTGTCACAATGTTTCCTATGCTATCAAAAGGTGTCATTTACACATAAGAAACAGTCTAATCTTTGCTGTTATTTAGGGTCAATTAGGATTAATACATGCCAACATATTTTCCAGACAAGACAAGACAAGAAATCCGCACCACGGAACAACAGACCCCACTCTGCCTATAAAGCTCCACCTCGCACAGCAGGGGACATGGTAGAGAAAGTGGATATGAGGGTGGGGGATATCATTGGTCAACAAACCGGTATTGCAGGGCCAGACACCCAAGGTCAAGCAACGAGCAGCAAAGTAAATAAATACATACATGTATACATTTTTATTTACATCTAATTTAGCATTTGATGCGCTTATGTTTCCTTGTTGATTTGATTGGTTGGACCAAGTTGGTCACTTGACACTACTTTTTAGATAATATACCAAAACATGAAATTCACTTTTTAACCCATTACCACACAATCCCTACTTTTGACGCCCCTGAGAAAGAAGCCTTTTGGTAACCAGCATTTTCTACTTTTCCCACAGTGTTTTCTACCCTTCCCAGAACAAATTTAAATTTTTCAGTCATCTTTATTTTGTCGTCTGCAAATGCTTTCAGTTTGGGCCAGTCTAAAATTTTCTCGTGTGGTAAAGAGTTAAGATCGTGCAAGAGGAGATAAATGTTGATACATGGTTTATCATCACTTCCTGTTCTACCATTCACAATATTTTCAAAAGCCATCTATGTTAAATAGTATGTTGAAATGACCAGACTGGCTTTAAGAGCTAACGGATATAAGTGAGTGACACTTGTGAGAAACAGAGGCTTAAGAATTACTAAACAACAAAATTTTAGGCTTGTCTAAATTGAAAGGATATAAGTGAGTGACACTTGTGAGAAGTGGAGGCTTAAGATTTACTAAACAACAAAATTTTAGGCTTGTCTAAATTGAAAGGATATAAGTGAGTGACACTTGTGAGAAACGGAGGCTTAAGTCTTTACAAAAGAACAAAATTTTAGGCTTGTCTAGATTGAAAGCAGTTGCAGACAACAAATTTAAGATAGCGAAAATGGCATAATTTTTCCTTGATAGATCAAAAAACATTGTGGGAAAAGGAGGAAATGCTGGTTACCAGCATTTTCTCCTTTTCTTACAATGTTTTCAAAAGGCTTCTTTCTCAGGGTCATTAAAAGTCGGGATTGTGTGGTAAAGGGTTAATGCATCTCCATGATGAATTATACTCTGGGAGTCATCACATGCTTACGGGTCAATAAAACATTTTGGTTCAACAGCAGACTGAATCATGTGGACTTACAGAAAACTTACAAACAGCAAACGTGTGGCCCATGTCAGACTGCGCTAGCATGCAAATGCAACAAGTTCCCTTTTCAAAGAGCATGGCTCAAATGAAACATCTCCAAAAACTGCATTAACTCTTTACCACATAAACCTGAGTTTTAACGACCCCAAAGAAGCCTTTTGAAAACATTGTATGAAAGGGAGAAAATGCTGGTAACCAGCATTTTCTCCTATTGCCACAATGTTTTCTCCCTATCAAACAAAAATCACATCATTAAGTTACACTGATATTGTTGTCTGCTAATGCTTTCAATTTGGACAGGTCTAAAAGTTTTGTCTTGTGGTAAAGGGTTAAATTATTTTGTCTTTATGTATTTCATACACAATCTCGACTTTTAACAACCCTGAGAAAGAAAGCTTTTGAAAACATTGTGAGAAAAGGAGAAAAATGCTTATAACCAGCATTTTCTCCTTTTCCCACAAATTTTTTACCCTACCTTAATCAAATCTCACATTTAGTTTGTTGTCTGCAAATGCTTCCAATTTGAACTAGCCTTAAATTTTGTCAGTTGGTAAAGAGTTAAAAGAAAAAGCAGTTGACATATCAACTTGATTTACATTTTGCATGTATTCATGAACCAGTGTAGTTAAAAAGGATCATTACAAGCATTTTCTTTATACTACCAAATGTAGTTAACTCATTACCAAACGACAAATTTTTGGACTGGTCCAAATTGAAAGCATTTGCAGACGACAAAATAAAAGTGACCGATTATTCGAAATTTGTTTCGTGAAGGGTAGAAAACATTGTGGAAAAGGAGGAAACGCTGGTTACCAGCATTTTCTCCTTTTCCCACAATGTTTTCTAAAGGCTTCTTTCTCAGGGTCGTCAAAAGTAGGGATTGTGTGCTAATGGGTTAAACAAACTGAGCTCACGAAAATAAGTTTGCATGTCTGATCTTCATCTACACCGTCTGCTTTCCTGAAAAGCCATGAAATAGCATCATAAAAGTTTTTTTAGAACATTGATGATAATCCATTTACAATGGAACCCTTAACAAAGGCCAAATGTTTTCCTGCTACATGTACATTTTCCAAAACTTTCTCATGCTATGGGGGTAAAAAGTTGTTTTTGTGCAGTATTGGATTGAAAGTTATAACAACTATTATTTTTCAGGCTTTTAGTGGATTGTATAGGATGAGTTCACAAGAGAGGTTACTGTTCAGGCCCAAAGAGAAATTTGATGATCCGGGAAGATACAAGCAGGTTTGCTACTAGAATACTTATTATCGCCAGTCAAATAGTTAATGTTTGTTTGTGAGTACTCTTGTGCACAAATATGGTAAGAAAATGATCAAGGCTGTGAGATAGTGTAATACCACTAAAACCAACATGGAGCTCTTAACATAGACAAGACTTAAATCTTTACCAGAGGACAAAATTTTAGATTTATCCAAATTGAAAGCATTTGCAGAGGACAATTTCAAAGTGGCTCAAATGGTGCAATCTTGGTTTGATAGGGTAGAACACTTTGTTACATATTGAGGTTCAAGGCCAAATGATAATACCATTTGTTTACCAGCATTTTCTCCTTTTCCCACAATGTTTTCTTAAGGTTTCTTTCTCATGGTCGTCAAAAGTAAGGATTGTGTGGTAATGGGTTAAATCTTTACCAGACAACAAAATTTTAGCCCTGTCCAAATTGAAAGCATTTGCTGACCACACTTTCAATGTCGCTCAAAATGGTGCAATTGTTAATTGACAGGGTAGAAAACATTGTGGGAAAAGGAGAAAGTGCTGGTTTCCAGCATTTTCTCCTTTTCCCACAATGTTTTCGAAAGGCTTCTTTCTCAGGGTCGTCAAAAGTCGTCATTCTGTGATAAAGGGTTAAATAATCTATTACAATTATACTCCATAGCTACAACTATTGTTTGTATGGAATTGTGAAACTCTCAGAAAGATGAAAAAATTCAGACTTGTCAGAACTGAAATTATTTGCAGACAACAGATGAAATGTGGACTGAATGTTTGGATTTGCTTGTGAAAGGGTAGAAAACTCTGTGGGTAAAGGAGAAAACCCTGGCTACTACCATTTTCTGCTTTGCCCACAGTGTTTGCAAAAGCCTCCTTCCTCCAGGTCACTAAAACTTGGGGTTGTTTGGAAAAGGATCAACACTTTAGTCCTATCCAAATTAAAAGCAATGGCAGATAACAAAATAAATGTGAATCAAATATTTAAATTTGATTTGGAAAAGGTAGAAGTCATTGTGGCTGGTTACCAGCATTTTCTCCTTTCCCCACAATTTTTTCATAGGCTTTCTTTCTCAGGGTTGTTAAAAGTCAGGATTGTGTGGTAAAGCGTTAAGTTAACAGAAAAGTCTTGAGATCAATATCAAAATGTTTATTATTGGTATACAATTTATTTGCTACTTAAATCTAAAACTTATGCACACACACACATAAATTAGATGACTTGAAATGTGCTCAAGCCTTTATTGCACAGTCCAAGTTTTAACAACCTTGATGAAGAAAGCTTTTTATTTAGTATTGTTGGAAAAGAAGAAAATGCTGGTCACCACTATTTTCTCCTTTTCTCACATTTTCTCTCCTATTAACTCTTATCCTGCTGTTTGCAACCATGGATAGGTTTTGCGGAGAGCGTATAGCAAGATCAGCCTGCACATACATGCAGTCTGATCTTGCTCTACACCCTCTGCGGCTTTGAGGGTAGTATGGGTCAAATAAGCCAAGCCCAGTGCTGGTACATTTAGCAAATTATTTTTGTGTAATCGTCAACAATTTTTATTTGGCAGAATAAGGGTTAAAGACAAAAATCACCATTTGAGCTATTGTTATTTTGTTGTTTGCAAATGCTTTTAACCTGGTCTAGTCCAAAATTTTGTCATTTAGTAACAAGTTGAAATGAAGTGAATGATATTTTTCCTTATTTTTTTTTTTAATTCACAGAACAATCTTTTTGACCCAGATGTCATTTTCAGTCCAGAGATGCTTGGACAGCCTCTGGAGACAAAAGATCGTCCTTTCAGTGCCAAGTCAGCAATAAATCATTCTGCCCCAAGAACTGGACAGAGGACAAGGCCCAAATCTGCTGGTAAGATATACATGTAACATAAAATATCCATTTCGGCTTACTCTCCCAACATTCAGGCCATTACCCTAGAAAATGTGAGAGGAAATATTTTATTTAGAGAAGCACAAAGAGAAGGTCAGATGAAAAAGTTAAAGTACTATAGGGACTGAATCTGATATCTGTCATAAAAATACATGCACTGCAGCAGAGGGAAAAAAATTACTTGAGTAATCTCTAATACATGTATTTCATCAGTATGCTCAAGAGATGTCCTCTTGTAGTGCAAGATGAAAAAATTTATTTAAATTGTTTACGGAAAAATAACATTTCAGACCAGTCCAAACTGAAGCATTTGCTGACAACAAACTTAGAGTCAAAAATTGAAATTTATTTTAGTTTAAACATATGTATTTTACATTGATTGAGAAACAACTTCTAACATATTATACATGTATAATATCTCTCGATTCTGTTTTCTAGGAACTACAGTGGTACTTGTGCTGAATATGTGGGCAAATGAAAAATCCCAAAGTTGACACCTACTCCCAGGTATCAAACTCGGGGGTTTATGGTTATGAGGCCTATGCTCTACCTCACAACCTCGGACATTTCACTCACGACCATGGACCACACATTTATTTTGGAAGGAGAAGAAAAAATTGTAGTATAAAGTAGAAAATACCTATTATCTGCAGTTTCCTCTTTTTTTATCAACGATGTTTTCATAAACTTGAGGGTACTTAAAGTTTGGATTGTGTGATGAAGGTTAATCATTAATGGGAAAATTAAAAAATCTTGAATAAGTATCTGACAGGTAATGTACATCATTTATCATCAGAGATTTTCTTCTTTTTTAGTGTTTCTGACTGAAGGTCACTCTGAGAGACCACTAAGGTATGAAACAACAAGGCCTGTCTCAGGAAAGCCCCGATCTGGTAGCAAATCTAATCTTCAACAGAGACGAAACTCTGCATCTAATGCTGAACAGAGACCACCTCCTTCAAATGTCAACAGAAAAGAACTACACAATAGATCTAGACTGGGACACAGTCACTCTCAATACGAATTGTATGCTAGAACAGGGAACCAGGATGAGAGTGAATCAGGCGATCATGTCAACGAACCAGTCACAATTGAGGACAGTGGTCACATTAATTCAGAGGAGGAGGAGGAGTTGGAGCTCCCACCAAGGGAGAAAACTCCAATGGCTGTAAAAATTAGGCGTAATGATCCTGTGGACAAGTTTGTGGAAGAGTTGAAACAAATGCAAGAAATGGAACAAGACTTTAAAAATTCAGCTATTCAGTTGCAAAAGAAGATTGGCATAGATAGTAATGGATTTGTGTTCTAATACTACATATTATTTATAGAATGTACTTATATGTTTGCCTTTAACCCTTTACCCCATAAGGCATTTCTATGGTATCTCTAATTGACCCTAAATAACAGCAAGGGTGAAGCCGTTTCTTATGTGTATATGACCCCTTTGATAGCATAGAAAACATTGTGACAAAAGGTGAAATTGCTCGTCTCGAGCAATTTCACCTTTTGCCACAATGTTTTCCAAAGGCTCCTGCAAGCAATGCGTAGAAATGAGTATCTATGGAGTAAAGGGTTAAAGAACCTTTTATAACATGCCTGTGGAATCAATGTAGATGAAGATGAATTTGATCTTCTATTTACATTGCTGGATATGAAGAGACACTCTGGTCAATGGCAGCCTTGAAACAACAATTATTTAACCATTTACCACACAATTCTGATTCTCAGCAACCTCGCGGAAGAAACCTTTTAAAAAATATTGTGGAAAAAGAAAGAAATGCTTGTTCCTCCTTTTTCTACCCTGCCAGAGACAAATTTAAGAATTTGAGCTACGTACAAGTTGTCACCTGCAAATGCTTTCAATTAGGGTTAGTTCATAATTCTGTGGTTTGGTAACAATTTAAGTATTTTTTCCACACTGAAATTGTTGATTTTGTTTATTTGGGGCTCTTAGGGTTAAGTACTGCTGTCTGACCCATTTTATCAAACGTAAATCAGTTCCCCTAGCAAATCTCAAAATAATTCAAGTGGTGTTCTAGTAAAAGGGGGTTAATATATTCCTCATAGTGCATTATAACAAGCCAGACTTTAAATAATTAGCAATCTGTATAATCCATTTTTCTGATAGTCATCTGAATTAGAGTAAGATTGGCCCTTGGACATGCAGAAAATTTACAAATGACAAAAGCCTTGACTCATTTAACCCATTACCACACAATCCCTACTTTTGACCGTGGGAAAAGGAGAAAATGCTGGTAACCAGCATTTTCTCCTTTTCCCACTATGTTTTCTACCCTTCACAAAACAAATTTCAAATTTTAAGACACTTTTATTTTATCGTTTGCAAATGCTTTCGATTTGGACAAACCTAAATTTTTGTTGTTTGGTAATGAGTTAAGCCTGCAAAACAGGGTTGATGTTTTTTGAGGGGATACAGATGCATAAGCCCCCCTTTTTTACAAAGCATGGCCTATTTCAGCATGGCAGTATTTGATCTCTGAAGGCTTTAAGAGACAACAAAATTCTAGACTCATTCAATTTCAAAGCATTTGCAGACAGCAATTTCAGTGTGGCTCAAATGATGAAACTTGCCTTTAATTGGGCAGAAACCATTGCGGAAATAGGAGAAAATGCTGGTTACCAGCATTTTCTCCTTTACCCACAATTTTTTCAAAAGGCTTCCTCCTTAGGGTCGTTAAAAGTCAACATTAATTTTGTGTGGTAAAGGGTTAACATATTACGAGTATCTGGTGTAAAGATTCCAAAGGTGGTAGACTCAAAATACTTTAGAGCTTTACTACTATGTCTCTCAAGGAGTTCTCCATGGATCCGTGATTTAGATATTTCTGTCGTAATCAGGAAATTCCTGCTTTGAACATGTAGTGGTAGTGGTCACTTGGAGGTAATCATTGGTTAGGCTATGCACCAGTCTAATACCAGTAAAACAAGAAAAACCAAAATGTGTTAGATGTCATGATCATATGGCTAAAATATCAATGGAAGTATATAGAAATGCTCTTCAAATAGGGATATCCGCTTGTCATTACTAATTTGATGGGACTTCTTTGCTTTTCTTATGTTTCACTTATTTTTTGAAATTATTTTCAGCAGAAAACTTTGAATATAAGTCTTATACTTACATAACATGTGAATTCTGCTCTATAAATATAGTGCAATGAAAGCGTGGTAAAATCTTTGTTTTACCATAGAGAGTGATGCCATTCTGTGTAGGGTGACATCATTCTGTCCAAAGTCAGTAAATAAATTATTCAATGGAATATAAGCTGCATCCACATTTTTACTTCAAGTATGAGTTTGTTTCTTTTGATTAAGAGTTGGTCATGTCAGAACTGAAATAATCTTGTTTCTATGGTGGATTATTTATTGTGCCTCGTAACTCACAATTGTGGTTTATTGAATGATAAACCACAATAGAAAGAAGATTATTTCTTACATGAAACTTTGACAATCAATCAAAATGAAGGTTTAAAGCATGAGTATGTCTGAAAACACTGTGGCACAAGTGTTTTCTATTTTTCATTCAGATAAGTGGTAATGGATTAGTTAGCATTTATATCCTTTTTTTATTGTCTATGGTAGATTGTATTGCAGGATCATAACTAATACATCTAAATGTAGAACTTAATCTTCAAAATATTATTTATATGTGTACATATTTCACTTACAATGGAAAAGTGAAGACAGATGGTAGTTTAGCAAACAAAAAGACAAAACACATATTTAACTCTTTACCACAAATCCTGAGTTTTGTCAGGTTTGAGGAAAAGGCCTTTTGAAAACATTGTGAGAAAAGACTTTTGAAAACATGGGATCACGGGAAAGTACGAGTAACCACTGTGTTTTCCCACTTTGTTTTTCTCTGCTTCCACAGATGACTTTTATAATTTGGAGCATATTTAGGTTTTGTCTGCAAATGCTTTCAATTTGAACATTTCTAAGTTTTTGTCATCTGATTAAGCGTTAAATGTGCCAGTCAATCAGAGGCACTTTATAAGTGACCCAGTGAATTTACAGAAAAGGTTTATAAAACAGTGTCTATAGTTAACCCTTTTCTGTGGAGACTGTAGTTACCAATACCTAAAACTGTATTAACCCTTTACCCCATAAGGCATTTCTACGGTATCTCTAATTTACCCTAAATAACAGCAAGGATGAAGTCGTTTATTATGTGTATATGACACCTTTTAATGGCATAGAAAACATTGTGACAAAAGGTGAAATTGCTCGTTACGAGCAGTTTCACCTTTTGTCACAATGTTTTCCAAAGGCTCCTACAAGCAATGCGTCAAAATGAGTATCGATGGAGTAAAGGGTTAAGTAGGCTGCATTTTTGTAATCAGTTATTGATTTTAGGGACATGAAAATCTAGTTTTTCAATAATGCAAGCAGACAAAACATTGTGAAATAGGAATAGTGGCAACACAGGCAAATCTTACCATTGTATCAAAAGATGCTGTGAGCATATGTTTAATTTAGATCAGTCTTGAACTTTGTCATGTGATATAAGGTGTATGGATCACCCTTTATAGACGTTATTTTAACTCATTACCAAAAAAAAGATTGGCTTGTCCAAATTGAAAGCGTTTGCAGACAACAAAGTAAAAGTGACTGAAAATTTGAAATTTGTTTTGTGAATGGTAGAAAATATTGTGGAAAAAGGAGAAAATGCTTGTTACCAGTATTTTCTCCTTTTTCCCACAATGTTTTCTGAAGGCTACTTTCTCAGGGTTGTCAAAAGTACAGATTGTGTGAGTTTCACTGAAATCTTAATGATTCTCTTTACTTCATTTTTTTTTATACAACATAAGGTTTGATTCATACTAAAACCTTTGAAAACTGTCTTCTTCAGTTATGTTTATAAGTAGTTCTAGGTAGTCAGTATTTCAAAAGATCTGTTTCATTCATCAGAAAATATTAAAACTCATTTTATGCAGTTATGCTAGTTGAAAGAACGAGGTATATGCCAATATTGATAACGATTTAGCTTTAGCGATCTTCTTATCTCTAGGCAGTAAACCTAAATAGTAACGTCAGTTTTGATTAAATTCGGTCCCCAGATTGAAAATTTTATTTCATCAGCGTACTCAATTCATGAGATAATAAAACAAAGAAATAGAGAGGGTAGACAACTGTTGGTGTGTTATATTAACCCTTTCCAAAACAAACCCTGGTTTTTACGACCCTGAGATGGAAGCTTTTTGAAAACATTGTGGGAAAAGGAGAAAATGCTGGTAACCAGCATTTTCTCCTTTTCCCATAACGTTTCCTACCCTGCTGGAAACAGATTTCAATTTTTGAGTTATGTTGATTTTGTCGTCTGCAAGTGCTTTTAATTTGGACCAGTCTAAAATTTTGTCGTTTTGTAGTTTAAAATCTGTCACCAGAATGGGATGTTGAAAGACGATGAGGGACAAATTTTTTTAAACCTATTAAACCCAATTCGAGTGACAGAATTTTAATGTCAAACACCACCATTTCATTATTAGATTTATTATATTGCTAATTCTTCCTCTGGTTGCTTACAATAATCAAGAATGGCAGGTATACATGTATAGATCAAGTAGTTTTCTTTACAAACATATAAATACTTTTGGCAGAAGCAGCTTACACAGTAGATGATGATAGCTGTCACGTACCACAGACATGTTTCTCGACGGATCAAAATTTTGCAAACAAATTCTCAAAAGGGCCATCCAAAGAACATTCCTGTGAATTTATTTCAAAATCTAACAAGTGGTTTAACTCATTACCAAACAACAAAATTTTAGGTTTGCCCAAATCGAAAGCATTTGCAGACTACAAAATGAAAGTGACTGAAAATTCGAAATTTGTTTTGTGAAGGCTAGAAAACATTGTGGGAAAAGGAGAAAATGCTGGTTACCAGCATTTTCTCCTTTTCCCATAATTTTTTCCGAGGGTTTTTTTCCTCAAGTTCCAAAAAAGTAGGGAATGTGTGGTAAGGTGTTAAGAGAAGAAAATTTTCAAATAATTTCTTTTAAGTCCGTACAGTTCAGTTACCCCCAGCCTCCCACCCCGCCCATGTTTTTCGATGTTTCAGGAACAGATTTTGAGATCACAATTCCGCAAAAAGACTCTGAAAAGGGTCTGCCGAGGACCATTTCTGTGAAATGATTTCAAAGTCTGACCAGCAGTTTCAAGGGAGAAGATTTTGAAAGTGTTTCTTGGAAATTTCCATTTGGTTGCCATGGCAACTAGAGTTTTTGATGGAATCAAATTCTGTGAAAAATTTTAAAGAGGACCTCCAAAGGAACATTCCAGCCAAGTTTGGTCCAAATTGGCTCAGTGGTTAAGGAGGAGAATTATTGATGCTTCTGGATGCAAAAGAGTCAGCCCCCCTCTTTCTACAGTGCTGAGATGCCCCCCACCCGACCCCCGGCCAGCCATGTTTTTCAACGGATAAAAATTTTGTGATCAGACTTTGAAAAAGGTCACTCATAGAGCATATTTGTGAAATTATTTTGAAATCTAATCAGCAGTTTCAGAGGAGTAGATTTTTTAAGAAATTTTAAGATTTTTTTTTTATGAAATTCTTGGAAAATTCCATTTTGTTGCCATGGCAACCAGAGTTTTTAATGGAAATAAATTCTGTGAACAATTTTAAAGGAGATCTCCCAAGGAACATTCCAGCCAAGTTTGGTTCGAATTGGCCCAGTGTTAGGAGGAGATGTTGATGCCGCTGGACACTAACACGCAGAGGAGAAGATTTTTAAACAGTTTCTAGGAAATTTTCAGTTGGTTACCATGGCAACCATAGGTTTTGATGGAATCAAATTCTGTGAATATTTCTTGAACCAGATCTCTCAAGGAATATTCCAGCCAAGTTTGGTCCAAATTAGCCCAACAGTTTAGGAGGAGAAGATGTTTAACCCTTTCCCCAAACAATCCCTGTTTTTTACGGGTCTGGTATAGTAGCCTTTTGAAAACATTGTGGGAAAAGGAGAAAATGCTGGTAACCAGCATTTTCTCCTTTTCCCACAATGTTTTCTACCCTATCATAGACAAAAATCATCTTTTCAGCGAGAGTTGAATTGTCGTCTGCAAATGCTTTCAATTTTGTCCGGTCCAAAAGTTTGTCGTTTGGGAAAAGGTTAAAGAATTGTTGACGCCGCATGACACACGCCGCACGACTGACACAGCTTGACCCTAACAGCTTCCCTTGAGCATGTTGTGCTCAGGTGAGCTAAAAATAGTTAATTCTTTCCCATATGACAATTTTAACACTTTCCCAAATCAAAAACAACTCCAAATGACAAATACTGAATTAGTTCAAAAGACATTCGGTTTCCTGATAGGATAGGAAGCATTATGGAAAAAGGAGAAAATACTGATCAGTATCAGTATCAATTAGTAGTATTTCTTGTCTTTACACAATATTTTCCAAGAACTCTCTTCCAGAACATCTATCTTCTTTTCTCGAAATGTTTTCAAAAAAATTGTTGCACAACTCAGGGTTGTTTGGAAAGACTGTACTGGTCAAGAATCTTTTGATTGTGCTTAATTGTTTACTAAAGATGTTTGAAGCTGAGACAGAAGCATAAGAATCTGAGAGGTACAGGAATAAGTAGTTCTGGCAAACATTCTAAAACTATATCAACACTAGCTATGATACCATATCGTCACTAGTGATGTTATTCAATGTAAAAAATTGAAAAAATTATTCACTGAGAAATTCCACTAATTTAATGATAGGAACATAATAAATTTTGCTGAACACACGTTGGAATGGTAAATATTTGCAGTATAGTAAATTCATTGAGCGGTCAAGTGGCAGGGAGCTTTGAACACGGCTGTGGAGAATCGTACCGCCATCTTGCCTTTGGCTCTGGACAAAATGATTCACTACAGCCATGAGCAAGTTTCCAAGTCCCTGCTACCTGACTGTACAACAAATAATGTATATTAAAATGATTTTGGTCAATAAATAATAAATATGGCTATTAGCCTTTATTTGAGTTTAGTACTGTACCATGTCTGTGACCTATATCATGTTGCAGTGGTATCGGTGTTGGTGATGCATTTCTAGTTTCCACTTATTACGGTTTAACCCTTTACCAAACCATCCTTTATTTTTTAAACCTTGAGATAGAAGCCCTTTGAAAAGATTGTGGGAAAAGGAGAAAATGTTGGCAGCAATTTCTCCTTTCTCACAATGTTTCCGACTTACCCTGTTATAAATTTAATTTTTAAGTTATGTTGGTTTTGTCTTCTGCAAGTGCTTTCAATTTGGACCAGTCGAAAATGTCGTTTGGTAAAGATTTACATGACAAATGCAGCTGTCATATTTCACGTGTTCTCTGCACATGTTTTCATTAGCATCCTAGAATTTTGTCCATTGGAAAATTAAGTTGAAAACTATTCAGCTATGACATACTGGTAAAAACTCAACATTTTCTGTCATCAGATATGACGGCCCAGGAGACGCGAAACATGCCCTTTCCAAAATGTATTCTGAATAATATTCTTAAACATATTGAAAAAGAAGCCTTCTACAAAGAAAATGAGGTTTTACAGAAAGAAAATGTATACAGACAACCTGAAAATGTGTTACTCTTTTATTTCGAAGTAGAAATGAAAAGCAGAACGGTTGGTAGATATGCACCCTAACGGAAAAGCACTTGAAAACACTTGCAGATGACAAATTGAACGTGTGTGTATTGAAGAAATTTGTCTCTTTAACCCTTTCCAAAACGGTAAATTTTGGACCAGATCAAATTGAAAGCATTTTGCTGGTGACATATAAACAGTTGCTAAGAAGATGATTTTTCTATATGACAGGGTAGAAAACATTGTGTGAAAAGGAGAAAATGCTGGTTACCAGCATTTTCTCCTTTTCCCACAATGTTTTCCGAAGACTTCTATCTCAGGGTCGTAAAAAGCAGGGATTGTTTGGGAAAGGGTTAAGGGTAACCAGCGATTTCTCCTTTCCTAACAATGGTGTCTAGGTTGTTAGAAATCGTAATTGTGTGGAAATGGGTTAAGTCTACATTCATAACCAAATTTGCAAAAGACAACCTCCAAATTATCCTTAGATTTAAAGATGTTCAGTACAAATTAAAATTCAATACAGTAAGATAACGATTATTAAAAATAACGCAGCAAAATGGAAGATGGTCTGTTATATTAAGACCATTCTTCTTAAAAGAAGTCTGCTGCAAAACTATAATTGCCATCTGTAGACCATAGTAATGTGTAATGCAGTAACTCTTTACCAGAAAATCCCTTTTTCAGTGACCATAAATCATTAGGATCACTAAGAACACTGTTTTAAACGGAGGAGAAAATGCTGGTAACCAGTATTTTCTTCCTTTTTCCACGTTTTTTTCCATCCTCTCAAAGATATACCCTTATTTTAGTCCAAACTGCTTTCAATTTTGACGAATCTAGACTTGTGTTGTCTAGTAAGGATCAGTTGCATGAGAAGTGCCAATAGTTTGCGTCAGTCCTTCCAGACTGGGACAAGTTGAAATGAAATGCCTCATTAATACAAATAGAGTGGTCTTTTCTGCATTTGAAATGAATGTTTTTTTTTTAATTGGTGCAAAACAAGTGCTGGTTGCATACTCTATTATTATAATTATATAGATCAGAGGAAACACAAGCAATAATGACTGCCACAATGACAAGTACTGTCACAAAATAAATAATGCAGACTTGCGCTTCTAACCTTGGGTTGTCAATTAATGAATTCTAGGACTTGTATATTCCAAGTGTTGGAGATTCAGTTTTGCTTGTTTCATATTTTGTTGGCGGGAATGACATCCTAACATGTGAACTCGATGATAGCCAGATTTAACGACCCTGAGATTGATAGCTTTAAAGAAAACTGTGTGAAAAAGGAAAATGCTAGTTATCAGCATTTTCCCCTTTTCGAAAATGCTTTCTACCCTTTCACAGATAAACTTCATCGAAAGAACTACATTCAATTTGCCCTCTACAAATATGCGACTAGTTATGCAAAAAGGGCCACTTTGGGAATTCCGTAAATCAACTACTTGAAAACAGATCTAAGATAGTACAGGTGAATTTAAGTTGAGAGTTCATCAAAAAAGATTGTATAGTAAGCATGGTAAGGTAGAATGACCCCTTTCCATACAGGAAATATCATAACAGCGAAAAGTACTGATCCTAGTCAGCCTTCGCAATCCCCGCAGTCTGACCTGGTCGACACTTTTTGCAGTTCCCTGATGGACCCTTTTTGCATGACGGGTTACGAATCATCCTTAAAAAATGGTTTTAAAATTTCTTTGACAGGTCAAGGTTCAAAGATAAAATCAGAAGCATGTTGTAAATGTTATAATGTCTATATTTGACTCTTTACTGAAAAACGACAAATATTTAACATATTCACATTGAAAGTATTTACATTGGACAAATTAAAAGTGACAAAAATATCGGAACTTGTCACAGAAAGGATAGAAAATATTGTGAGAGAAGAGGAAGTGCTGTGTTGGATCATATTTGTAACAAATCATATATGTAACACCTGTTACATATATGATCACATATGTAACATGTGTTACATATATGACTCGGAAATCAAGCATAAATGTAACATATTTTGTGACGAATATGATCGATGCCGGTTTTTGATGTGACATGAAATCACATATGTCACAGGTCAATTTTGATTTAAAAACAGTACAAAAGAATGCATATTTACATCTGAAACACATTTGTAGCAGGTTTTTATTCACCAGATGGGCCAATATCTTGATACTGATTTGTTGTGTCACTTTGTCCATCGTCGTCATCGGCGGTGACGTCGACGTCACTCTTTCGCGTCCGCTCCATATTTCCTCAACTCTTTAAAGGATATTCATGAATATAATGTCCGGTATCGTGGCTGCTCTCTGTTTATATATATAAACATATATATATGGGCCACAACGTGAGAAAATGTACCTTCGGACAATTGGTGAGTATTTGATAAACAACGTTATTTTGAATGTATAATATTTCTGGAGTATGTTAGTCTTTATTTGAACAGATTATTCAGGTTATTTTGTGAGTTATGACCAATTTACTATATGAACCCTACAAACGTCATTTACCTGAAAAATGAAGTCAAAGTTGCGTAATGCATTTCTGCGTGTTAGTAGAACCTACAAAACTCGATGCATTTGCTTAAAACTGTTTAAGCACTGATCAAACCCCGTATTGTTACGGCAATATGTTGAAATTATTTTGTGTATTTTATTGCGATGTGGTTGCTATGGTTACCTTTTAACGATAGATATAGGAAAATATATAAAATGGGCTGAGACAAGGGCAGATAACTCCAAGTATTGAAATAAATATGTTTTAAAACTCATTCAGTTGAAAGATTACAATTACAGTGATATTTTTAAAACATTTATATTACATGATTTTTCCTCTTTTTGCAGCTTTCTACTAGTGATGACAGAATGTCTGAAGGTACATTTTGTCACGTTGAGGTTCATGCGTTTGTGTGTGGGTGTGTGTGTGTGTGTGATTACACACATGTGTTACATATGTGATCATATATGTGTTACATATGTGATCATATATGTAACACATGTTACATTTGTGATCATATATGTAACACATAGACAACTAAACCTGTTACATATATGCTTCTCATGTCAACCCCCATTTCGGACAAACACATTTGTAACACACTTTATCTGTTACGAATGTGATCATGTACGTAACAAATGTGTTACATCTATGATTTGTTACAAATATGATCCAACAGTGCTGGTTTCAAGTGTTTTCTCTTTTTCCCATTTACCCACTATGTTTTCAATGGCCTCCGACTGGATCGTTAAAACACGGGTCTCTTTGGTTAAGGGAAAATAAAAGATATTCTAATTATACGTCTTTCAAGATGCGACTTAACCCGTTATTCCACATGCTATTTTAGCTTTGCAAACATCAGGCACGACAAACATTTGTAGAAGAGAAGGATAATTATGATAACACCAGGGATCCAATGAGGGCCATCCTTCAGTTATTTCCTTTGATTTTTCTCAAGCACAACATTGGTCCTAATATGGGAATTACTTGGATTTTATCATTGATTTTCTTGTACTGAACAGCTATTTTCCCAAGATAATATTTTAAGTAAATCTGGTTAGATTGTTTTACAAATCTATAAATATGGTATTTCTGGTGATTAAGAACAGAATTTGAGTTAAATTACATGTTGACCTTAAAACAGACAGCATAAATCATTGTTATAATTATCGCAACATCCACAAGGCAATCAAGGATAAAAACAAAGGTATACAGGTGAAAGGACCACTGTGCTATTTTGTTACCTTCATTCTTTATCTGGCAAGGGAGATAATTAAATTGACATGAATGGTGCCCCCATTTTAGACACGGTGGTAAATGGAACAAGTAAATTATTTATCTTCTAATGAAATTCTCAAAAGTTGTCAACTGGGACAAAAACAGCACAGAATCACAATGCATGTCAAGGCTTAATAGGCACTACACCCTAACAGATCGACCCTCATGCATAACTGCCACTCCCAAGACCATGGGTTAAGTCGAACGCATGAAGCTTTAAATGGGCGCCACAACTCATTGATGACTGTAATATTTCTGTCTCTGTTTCCTTGAAAAATCTGCGAAAAACAATATTGGAAAACTTTAAAACAAATAGCATCTGATCAGGTCCGAAACACCATTGAAGCTACTAGTCTTTTTTTTTTTTTTTTTTAAATCTGAAAAAGCCAGAAATTCCATCTTTATGCTTTATTAACCAAATAGATGATCTGACAATGATAGGCCTCTCAAAAATTGTATGGGGACGATTCTAATAAGTACCCACAACATAGGGTTTTACAGAGAAACAATGGATTTGCAATCACTATCACTCCCTCTTATCTAGAGCTCTGCTCTGTCGCCTGCCAAAGAAAAAAGCACACAAACAAATGGACACTTTCAACATCTTTTCCACCTTTTCTGTAGCACTCAAATGTGATGCAGTCTGTACTGTAAAGAAGCTTAACCCATTACCACACAATCCCTACTTTTGACGCCCCTGAGAAAGAAGCCTTTTGAGAACACTTTAGGAAAAGGAGAAAATGCTGGTAACCAGCATTTTCTCCTTTTCCCACAGTGTTTTCTACCCATCCCAGAACAAATTTCAGTTTTTCAGTCACTTTTTATTTTGTCGTCTGCAAATGCTTTCAATTTGAACCAGTCTAAAATTTTGTTGTGTGGTAAAGAGTTAAACTTTTTCACCCAGTGGTTTAGAATTCTTCCTCCACGACTCGCAATCTTTTTTTTCAAGCTTCAGTCTTTAAAATCTGATCTGAAATAAGAGAGTCTGACGGGTTACATATCACTTTCCTAGGAACGGTTTCGAATCATAAAACGATTGTTTGATTGTATGATGTTTACCGCTGTTCTGAACATTATTTCAGTTATACCTCGGAAGCCAGTGCACCTCTTCATGCCTTCCTTGAGTCTCTTTTACTCCGCACAATTTTCTTTCCAAGCCACAGGCTGCTTTCCCGCATAATTATCGTCGAGATTGAAACAGTTAAAGTCTAAAGAAAACTCTGTTTTAACGACCTTGAGGAAAAATACGCTTTTAAAACCATTGTGAGAAAAGGAACAAATGCTGGTTACCAGTATTTTTCCTTTTTCTCACATTGTTTTATACTCTCTCAATGATAACGCGTTATTGTGGAAATGGGCCTTCTAATTGAAAATGGGTGTAACACGCTTTTAGAAGTCGTTTATAACATGTGAATCTCGGAAAAAAAGCTAACGAAGCGGATCACGTTTGGCATCCATTTTGTGTTTACTTTTGAAAACGTAAGCATTGCGAAACTAAAGCTGTTTCTTTCCATGTTTGGCGTTGCAATGGAAAATAATTGTATTTAAAACGAAGTTTTATTGACTACGCAAGCATCAGGTATGTTAATTTTTCATCTAGCTCAGTAGTCAATTGGTTAAAAATGAGAATTTAACCCTTTCCCAAACGACAAACTTTTGGACTAGACCAAATTGAAAGCATTTGCAGACGACAATTCAACTCTTGCTGAAAAGATGATTTCTGTCTATGATAGAGTAGAAAACATTATGGGAAAAGGAGAAAATACTGGTTACCAGCATTTTCTCCTTTTCCCACAATGTTTTCAAAAGGCTACTATTCTAGACCCGTAAAATACAGGCATTGTTTGGGAAAGGGTTAAAGTGCCAAAAATACACGTTTGTATGCAGATTTCTGATTTTTCTCCTAATCGTCTTTGTAACCAGATGTGACCAATCAAAAACTAAAGTCGCATTTAGGTACAGCTGTCTGCACATTTCAACCAAATAAAATATTTTATCAGTGTAAATGCGTTAAAATGGATGAGTAGAAAACAATGTCGTTCTGTAAAGAATTAGATAACGTTGAAAAAAAAAAAGCCCTTGGCTTAAAAAGAATGCCCTAAACCCTGTGCGCATGCGCTTTCATTCTAAAAATAGTCGGCAATTCGACTTCCTGAAAATAGTCTGTTTATGACTGCATTGAAATAATTGAACTTTGGACGAAGACGGACTTAAACGAAATACAGTCAAACATATTTTACTCTTTCACAAAGAACAAAATTTTAGATTTATACAAATATTGAGTTCATTTGATGACGACTTCATTGTGGCTTAAAGTAAGAAAATGCCTAAACAACTGTAAACAAAGCGGATATTTTAAAAATGCATTTGAAGTTGTATCATACCACTTAAAAGTATGTTAATTATTATGAAGATGGCGATCTGTCATTGTACGGTCGGTGCAAGTGTCGGTTGCTGACAGTGAAGTCGATTCCAAAACTTGGTTAAAACCTGCCTGGTCGCTGTCTTTTGTTTACTTTATGCCTGATCTTATTTTTTTTCTCTCGGCAGCTAACATAATTATGGCCACACCATACGATAACAGACTGTCATCTAAACAACATTTTTCACACTTTGAAATAATATGATTTAAATTTAAATGTATTATGTCACCTTCGTCGATATATGGGCATTGGCAGTACCTTTAAATGATGTTTTTTTTTTTTTTAATCTTTGAAAGGGTAGGAAGCTTTGCCTTCAAAGTTCTTCTTGTTTTTTAATCTCGAGAATGTTTTTGTAAAATATACCTGTATATGTTGCTCTCTCCACCTCCACACCAACTGTACCTTGAACTTAGCCGTCCGTAACTAGATGCTGTTAAAGGTGGGTAGTTAGAGTTTTCACATTTCATTAAATTAAAATAAATATATATATATATATCACTGCAATTTATGTGAAAAACAACACAAATCATCAATAATTAAGAATCATAAAATTACCCAAAAATATTTTGATTGGTATTCCTTTAAAAGGCTACGTAGCCTCTTAAGCTATTTTTAGACTTCGCGCCAAAAAAAAAAGCATTGTGGGAATTTCAAGTGACTGGCACGTGACTCATGACTCATTACATAACAAACATGTAATTGTTTTCCATAATGTCTTCTTCGGACGCTTTTTTTGAAGCTTCGTGTGTGTATTTCTGGTATGTAAATGAGCGAGTTGCTCATTTAAAAATAGAACGTATTTCCCGTCGGGGGTCGACCTTGGCCGTAGTAAATCTCTAATTTCTCTTGTTGTCGGATGGTTTTAGACTACTGGGGTTTTATGAATGAAAATTAAAAGGCTTTGGGAGTATAAAAATGATTTATTTTTTTTGTATTTTTGTAAAATAAATTTTCATCCCAAAACCTGAAGGGCCACCTTTAAAGCGTAGGTGTAACTCGACTGACTCAAGCCAGAATCAGACACTCTTTCACAATTTCCTGATACCAGGTACATGTATTTCACGATGCCAAGGTCCGAAACAGCTCAGAGATAAGTTGTTTTATTTACCCTACACTATATGGCTTGCAGCAGGCTAAAAGTACCATTCGGATATTTGCGTAAAGCGTCTAGAATCAAACTGCGCAGTCCGCGCAGGCTACCCCGAAACGAAATTTTCCTTTTTTGTGCAATTTTCTGTTTTGCCCAAGTCGACTCTAAAAAAAATTTAATAAAATCTTAAAGTGTCATCTGGGATTAGCCTGCGCGGACTGCGCAGGCCAATCCGAGACCACACTTTACTCAAATATCCGAATGCCCTTTTCGCGTGTTGCAAGCCAATTGTTTTATTCCTTTAATCTACTACAGATCAATAGCATTACACTGAGGGCCTGAGAAAGAAGGCATTTAAAAAACAAGTTTTGGAAAAGGAAAAAATTGCCAGCACTTTCTCTCTTCTTCTAGCCATAATTCTATATTATCAATAAAAAAACACTATAGAGCTATATTCAATTTTTCGTCGGAAACTACTTACAGGCGGGTCAATGATTTTATCAGCATTTTCCCCCTTTTACCCCGACGTTGGGAATCGCTGTGGGAAAAGGAGAAAATAATAGTGTGATGAAACACTTAAACAAGAATCAGCATTCTTATCAGGCCTATGAAGAGAACTGACCAATATCAGAGCGCACGTGAACGTGTCCGGTCTGGTAGCTCGATGGTTACCGTATCTGACCTGAGACCTGAAGGTTGCGTGTTCGATACCCGGTTTCGCTGATCCTTCTTACCGAAGATTTTTCGCCTCTCACCTCTGATGCACGTAAGAAAAGAAGTCGGTGGCTTTGGGAAGAAAACTGTGTCACTAGCGGTGTGAGAAAGCTAGGGACCGCATGGTTGCATCACTAACCGCAATGATATGACCAAAGCTGTGAAAATGGCGTTAACTACGATACAAACCAAAACTAAGTAAGTGTAATATGATAGAAAGTTGATAAACACTTTTGAAAGATTTTTTGACAGTGACGTCAGTTGCGACATTGTCAGCGGAGAAATAACGCCTCATCAAAGAAGCTATACATACTTTTTTGTATGCTGGGGAAAAATTAGTAAAGGATCGAAATTTATTTAATCATGTGAACATCAGTAGTATTATTATCATTCATGACTGCACCACTCGTTAAAGTATTACCGATAATGATATCACAGTGAAAAGTTTCGATTTTTTACCGAAAAAATTTACACATTTCTTCTAAATCTTTTGCGGCAGTGAGAGTCATGTTTTAAAAATGTTTCATACAGAGGGAAACTTAATTTGTTCTCGAAGTATTCAATGCATCGCTTGTACCATTGGATGTATTGTTCGTACACGGACTTCTAGATTTCCTGATCACCCTAGATGGCGCAATCTCTAGTTCTTGTAGACCTGAACCTGTGACATTTGATTTCAATCCGATAGAGTGAAATTTAGCAAAGTAGAACTGGACATGATGGGGTGAATATGCAAGGGGGTGGGGGAGACTAACTGTTTAAAAACCTGTTAGATCGGTCTCTAACATTGGTAGATGTTGTAAACTAACCATTGTCCATATATCTTATTAACATACGTGTAGAGAAAGCTTCAACTTGAGTATGTTTGGATGAAATATCGATTACAACTAGATCTAGATTTACATGTAGTAATATTCATTTAAAAAAAAATACTGTTGACAGGTTTAACTGCCTTGTCAATACACTGTTCACATAGACGAAGCGAAGCCGGGGTGGGGGGGGGGGGGACTATAGATTTGCACTCCGTCCGTCTGTCAGTCTGTCCGTCAAATCAGTTTTCCGGACTTTTTTTCTAAACGCTGGGAGATATTGAGCTGATTTTCGGTGGATAGGTCAACCACTATGACTTACAGATCAAGTTCGAGTTTCGTTCCGGTCTACTGATTTTTAACGAAATTACGGGCCTTGGACTTGGAAATTTTCACGGAAAAAAAAAAAAAACAGTTTTCCGGACTTATTTCCTAAACGCTGGGAGATATTGAGCTGATTTCTGGTGGGTAAGTCAACCACCATGACTAACAGATCAAGTTCGAGTTTCGTTCCGGTCTACTGATTTTTAACGAAATTACGGGCCTTCGACTCAGGAATTTTCACTAAAAAAAACCCAGTTTTCCTGAGTTTTTTCTAAACGATGGTGGATATTGACCTGACTTTTTCTTTGTAGGTAAACCACCATCACTTACACATCAAGTTCAACTTTCGTTCCACTCCACAGATTTTTCACAGATTTACGGGCCTTGGACTTTGAAATTTTCACTGATGAAACACTTTTCTACACTTTTTTTCTAAACCCCAAGGCCGTCGAAAATTTTTGGCCGAAAATGAAAAATGGCCGGACCAATTTTCAGCATTAAAAAAAAGAGAAAGAAAGAAAGAGAGGGGGGTATTTTTCCTGTAAACAAAACTTTGAAATGTCCATGTTTTCTACCCTTCACAAAACAAATTTCAAATTTTCAGTCACTTTTATAAAATTTGTCGTCTGCAAATGCTTTCGATTTGGACCAGCCTAAAATGTTGTCGTTCGGTAATGAGTTAAAAGCGCCATGACCCTCTTTTGGTGTTTGTCTGTCTTGACGTTGCAATTTGCGAGTTTAAAGGCTTTCAAACAAACATATGTGTACACGACTGTAAGATCTGAAGAAAATTCTTTCGGGAAATCAGAAAACATCAGATGTGATCATGATGTTTTGATGTTTTATGTCCTTTTCAACAGTATTCTGGTCATTGTAGAGAATTTTAAGCTTGAAAAAAAAAAATGCGTAAAATAAACCTCAAAAAATGCTCCAGAATGCACCAGAGAGCGTCTTGTTTTCAAAAGTTTTCCGGGGGAGCATGAAAAAGTGGCTCGATGAAAGTAGTACAATAATACTCATTTTTAATATTAGCAAATTTTGTAGGATAATAATATAGTGGAAATAGCTGTTTTCTATTAAGGGTCCACTACGTTAAGTGGTATAAATTTGGTGTTGAAGAAACGAGAAGGTAGTTTTGCGGTCCGAATATAATATACTCATTTGACTGCCATTCCACACAATTATTGCAGGCTAATGATCAGGTGACATTCCAACTTGCATTTGCAAATTAGCATGAAAACTAGATTTACAATAAATCATAGGCTACGTATCCGTGTAAGACAATACCGCAAGAGACCTCTTTTAGTATTCTTCCTACAAATGGATACGTTAGCAGATACTGTCTTACTCTTTACAGATATTAAGTACAGAGTTTCACAGAGATACACTGGGGATATTTCCATTTACGTTACATATAAAATTATCATCAAAATAATATATAAATCTTTTTTATATTTTAGCACTGTATGATAAAAAAAAGCTTGTAGAAATATGATACGTCATGATCGTCTGTCCTCACTTGCAAGATGTAACTTGGATCTATAAAAATTATCAAACATGTTTGTTTCACTGGACTTGTGAATTCTACTCTTCTTCAGGGGCCTAAAGTTAAGTGAACCTTACATGGATACTTTAACTTTTCAGGATTTTTTTTCCCATCATCTCCACCTGCCATTCATGGTGATAACGTAAAAAATTCACCCATTTTGTAACCATTCTGAAATTCCGTAGAACACCCAATTATCATTTTGCCTTTGTTCACAGGACAGACGGCCGAGGATCTGAACTTGCACTGACCTTATTCGTATACATGTATATAATCCATCAGAATCCAATATACATGTACATAGCGTTTTTCTATTTCCAAAGAGAGAGTGTACATGGTTCATGGGCCGTTTCTAATGGCACGGTCACAAATTAGGAACTGCCTTTATCCGGAATCGGGGCAGAATGGGATTGCACCAGCCCAGCGGCAGTTGCAAATGAACAAGAATAGCTGAAAATTTTGTCAGTAGACAGAGTTTGTTGGAGGTTAAGGTACAACTTGACAGTAAACGGCATCAACAACAACAACAAAACTCACGTCATCCGGGCATCTTTTCAAATAGGCACTGCCTTTTACTTATTGTCAGGGTATCGGGCGATTTCTGTGCAGGCAACAGGCAGTAGAAGTCTTGTCTGACTGGAGCCGCCCGGCTTACATGTAACTAATGAAAGTTGAGATTCCAAATTCTCTATTGTCGGGATTTTGTTTTTTGTTTGCATTATAATGAGAAGAAACATTCTTTTGAAACGGAGGCTGTGTGGAGCAAAGAAGAAACATACTTATTGCTACAGCAGTTTACACTGGGAAAGCTGGAGAAGTCCACAAAGAAAGCTCTGTTTAAGTGAAAGCCTTGCTCTAATGTGGGAGTAATGAGTAGATTCCAAGTCATAACTTCACCTGAAACTGGATAAGATTCTTGAGGTTCTCCAAAGGTTGGCGCCTGGTTTAAACGGGCCAAGAATCTGTGCTTCTTGGCAAATTATATTCTTACTGCAGTCTTGCCATTGGCTTTATCTTGTCCCTCTTTGCTGGCAATTTTATCATTAGTAGTCGATATAAAACTACTGATAGACTGAAGTAACCTTGATGGTTTCAATGCATTAACCTCCTGGTTCACGCACGGAGATCAGCTAACATATTCACCACGCGGACGTCATTCGATTGTCAGAAGGTCAGCCATCCCAATACAACCTAGCATTCTAAACTGCTTGTTTCCAAACTTGGTTGAATATTATCCAATGATTCTTTTATTTGTAAACACGCGAAGAAATAATACTGGATCAAACTGCAACCTGTCCGAGTCCATAATTCGGTGATATCTATCCTACACCATCAACAAAGAACTAGATTTGGCTGGTTGCATGATGTCTCTGTCTGAAATTATTAGAGCTTTAAGTTTCTCCTTGGTAACACTGTTGCAGATATTGTCGTATCTCTGTAGACACTCTGCTTTCATAACGTTAGCTTTTATGCAGATGTACTTTAGCATTCATTGCATGGTTTGTAACTTATCAATTAGTCTTGTCTTTTTATAAGATACGTCCGAGGCATGTGTCTACTGGTTGGCTAGGAAACATTTTACCATAATGCACACCTAAATTCAAAAGATGCGGTAGAACCTTAATTATTTTCAAAAAATGCCCGATGTCATTTAGTTATCATAAAAGACCTGCTGGCATTTTTTATCAAGAGTACATTTTGGAGAACCCTTTGAACACGTGCATGGGAATATCATTTTGCTTAACTTGGAAAGTGAGTCCCTTATCAAGTTTGACTGACACCAATCACAAAACCAGTATTGTGGCTTTTTCGTAACTTAAAATGGCAACGAATTGGATAAGAAATTGTTGCTGGAATTCAAAATAAGATAAGAAAAAGAACATTATATGGTTGAATAACGAAACCTTAAAGTTGGAACTTTGTATGTGTGGGTTACAAATCTAAGTTGTAAGACTTACAATCATTGGTTTTTTTTTTTTTTGTTCTGTTTTTCCTTAAAGTTTTTTGTTTTCATGTTCTTAAGCATTATGTCGGGAAACCATTGAAATTCATTTTCTCAATTGCAGACCAAATTGTTATGAAAATTTTTACGGCTACTCTTATCAAATCCCTTTAACATTAGCCGACCGGACATTTCAGTTGAGAACTGATCTTGACCTGCACAACTACACTCATTTCTATATTTGAAAAAAAAAAGCTGGTAGTGCAGTCCTCAAATTATGCTGCACACCACTTTGCTCTCTGATCTTGACATGTGATATTCAATTAGTCCAAATAGATGGTCTGATCTTGATCTACGTTGATTAATGACAACTAAGCTATTCTCAGCGCTCTAAAGGTTTAGATGCTATTTAGTGCATGTTCAACGAAAAACTTCTCTTGTTATGTATATTTATCTCCATATAAGTATAATTGTTGCACATTAATAACACTTAGTATTCCTCTCTTCTATATATGAATGTTTCACCACGTCTATGTACATGGGCCGGAGGCCTAAATACTCTATTAAACTATTGTATTGTATTGTATTGTATTGTATTGTATTGTATTGTATTGTTCATATGGCGGCTTTGCTTGAATACATCTATGGGAGTACTTGTGTTTAACCTTTAATTGACTTAATATGCCCCTGCAGTTAATACCGGTATGTTACCTTTTATTAAAATGATGTTTGCTTATTTATAGAAAAAGCAATAGGGGGTAAGTATAAGACCAAAAAGATGTTTTTAAATTTTTTAATTATCATAGGTTGAATTATTACCTGCATCTTGTCAAAAACATCCTAACACAGTTTTCTAAACTTAAAACACAATGATTCAAGTTTATTTCTACGTTTTTAGTGAGTGTTGTTTGGCAGGACACTTCAGATCCCAAGCCTATTACTAGTGAAACCAAAGAAATACACCAATATATGAAATGTCACAGTGGTATGACTGAAACCAAGCTGATTGTTGCATAAAAAGTCATTCAACCAAACATTCAAGTTTATTCATAAACGATTTTGTTGTTTCACAAAATCTATGATAAGACCGAGATTCGGCATTCACGATTCCATCACAAGACATTGTGCCAGACTTTATCAAATGGCAGCCATTGAAAGAATGTGTGTAGGCTTTTAATAAGCAATTATTATCATATAGGGAATGATCATGCACATAGCAGTTCACTTCCCCCAAAAAAGTTGACACGGAAAATCTAATACAAAAAGTAATGGGTGGGGTAAGTTGATATTGGCTCTATCATTATTTTAAGTAAAAAAACAGAAAGAAGAAAGAACAATATTTCAAATAACTAGATAATTCACTACCAGAGTTATCAGAAAATGTTACATGCAATATAAAAAGCTCAAAACAGTTCAAATAACGTAAAGTTTATACATAAGCTACTATTTATATACAAAGTTGCGGCTGGAAACAAAACGCGCGAAAAAATCGAATTTCATATCTTCCGATTTCGTCCTACTTTTTGTATATTGTTTAGGGAGGGTAACCCCTCGTAAAAATCAAAGAATTGCTTGTGTTGCAATTAGTTTTGGGTTAAGCCCTTTTTTTCATTATTTTGACTGGACTAGTAAGATCAAGGACTCGATAAAGTATTGCTTAGTGTTAAACGTTCTTTTCAACATTATTTCTATTATATCACGACGACCAGTGCACCTATCCACGCTTTCCTGGAGTTTTTAGTAGCTTTTTTTCTGTTTGTCATAAAATGTTTTTAAAAACAAAAACGAAAGGTTAAAGGAAAAAGAGTATCTTGTTTTCTCGGGTAAAAAGTAGTTGGACAGACTTTTTTGACAATTTAGGGATAGATTGCTCTTTCGAGATAGCTGGCAGCCCTGAAAAGGGCTGTTTCGTGTTTTTAGGTTGTACTTTTATGCACAACCCCCAACTTTCCTGCAGGCTGGGCAGCTGCTTGCTGCCCGTCTCTTTACTCCCTTTAAGTCCTGAGCGTCAAGTCTGAAGCTGAGGGAAAATGGCGGTTCATCGTCATCATCCCAACATTCTGTCTCTGGAATAATGAATTTTTCCTCCTCTTTCTTGTTGGCGGTGTCTGCTCTTTCTTTCATCAGATTGTTCACCCTCTGACGATTTAACGGGAGGGTGCTAACCGCTTTCGTCATTGTTTTAATCGACTTCTGTAAACCTTCCATTGTTAAATGTCACTGGTTTTTACAGGTTTACGGGAGGTTTGGCCTACTGAGGGCGGAAGCAAAATAAGAAAATTTTAAAAAGGTTAACCCTGCATCTTTTGTTCTTTTTACACTCAAGCTATGCATTTCGTAATTCTGACACCTCCTCCCTTATTCGCAGGATTCATTCTTAAGTACATACGTCTGATCTTGCTCTCGACTGATTTCCTGCACTCCCCGAGTGTCCTATATCGGGTAACCCCAGATGCAGATATGGTGTCATATTTCTGCCGGATGTTAGGAGATAGCTAGTGCGATAATTCAACACTTTCCCAAACGAAAAATTTTAGACTCTTCCAAACAGAGAGAGTTTGAAGACAACAATTTTTAATTTAATGAAAATGGTAGAAAGTTCTCCTTAAGAGTAGAAAACACTGTGGGAAAAGGAAAAATTGCTCGTTACGAGCAATTTCTCCTTTTTCTAAAGTGTTTTCAAAAGACTTGTACTTGTACTGCAGTCACGTAAAAACCAGGGTTTGTTTGGGAAAGGGTTAAGAGAACTACCTTGGTAAAACAAAGTTTCTTGGGAAATATCATCTAGATAACAAATAAGTTCACGATAACGTTATCGATATAATTCTAACTGTTATCATTTTTTTTTTAATTAATGCCCACAACTGACATTCACGGTATTTATAATTCAAACATGACACGCGAATTCGGCTCTATAAACATAATGCAAGGAAAGCGTGGTAGGCCTAAAGTCTGCGAAAATCCATGCAGAGTGACGTTATTTAAAATCGAGTGACGTCATTCAATGAGTGGGTTATTCAATGGAATATAATCTTCATCCGCGTGTTTACTCCAAGTTTGAGCTTGTTTTCCTTTCATTAAGAATTGGCCATGTTAGAATCGAAATAATTTTCTTTCTATCGTGGTTTATCGTCCATTCTAACATGACACGCGACTTTGGCTCTATAAACACAGCGCAAGGAAACGTGGTAAAATCTGCGACAATCCATGTAGAGTGGCGTCATTCAATGACTGACTTATTCACTGGAACATAATCTTCATCCGCGTTTGAACTTGTTTTCCTTTCATTAAGAATTGGCCATGTTAGAATCGAAATAATCTTCTTTCTATCGTGGTATATCGTTCAATAAACCACGTTGTGAGTTATGAGGCGCAATGAATAACCGCCTCGGGCTATCGCCCTCGTGGATTATTTATTGTGCCTCATAACTCACAACTGTGGTTTAATGAACGATAAACCACGATAGGAAGAAGATTACTTCTTAATTAGACACGGGTTCGGAAAGTCTTCTATCCTTATGAATTTCCTTTTCCCTGAATGGTTTTAAAGTTGTTCGGAGACAGTTCGAGTCGTTTTTGTGATTTTTACAGACTTCTGTTAATTTCAGGTCTTGTAAAGGTTTACCAATAAAGCTATAATTGTTACCAATTGGAAACTTTACTTGCTGCAATCTTGTAAAGTCCAAAAACTACCGAGCTCTTCCAAACAGTGAATTTTCTATTTATAGACATCTAGAAAAAAATAGAACTAGTACGATAATTTCATCTCGAATGTCAGCTAAATTTATCGTGATATTTCTTTCAGGCAACTTTTCGCCGTGTCGATGAAATTTCCAGGAAACGTTCATTTATATCGATAGATTTGGAAAATTATAATCTTATTATATGGCTTGCAACACGCGAAAAGGGACATTCGGACATTTGCGTAAAGTGTCGTCTCGGATCAGCCTGCGCAGTCCGCGCAGGCTAATCCGAGACGACACTTTCCGTTTTAATGATATTTTCTGTTTTGGGAAAGTCTACTGTAGCACAAAAACCAATGTAATCGTAAAGTGTCGTCTCGGATCAGACTGCGCGGACTGCGCAGGCTAATCCGAGACGACACTTTATGCAAATGTCCGAATGCCCCTTTTCGCGTGTTGCAAGCCATATCTTAGTAGGTATCTCGTGTCAGAAAGATACCACCATACACAGGAATTTGTTAAATAAAAGTTTGATTTAATCGTTTGCTATAGTTTAAACATACTTTATTTCCATACGTACAAATCATATACAGTTCGAAGACAACATTCGATAAAGGTGGCAAATGGGTTGAGCCACAAGTTCAATAACTTACAGTTACGGCTCTGCCCATTGAATATTAAAATAAACATGCCTTGCTACATGGCAGAAAAAAAAATCATTTGCAATAAATCTATACATGTATATAATATACAAAAAGGAACAAATGTTTGGTCAGTCGAAAAGAAACGGAACGCTTGGAAAGAAAAAGTCAGACATAAAATGTAAGATATAGATTATGAAGGAATAAGAGAGAAAGGGAGAAAGAGGTAGAGAATGATAAATCAGATAGATTTTTACTCAAACAGACGTAAGATATTGAAAATGAAAGTACATCTATATTAGAGAAAGAGAGAGATAAACGGAAGGAAAGGGTAACTCAGATAAGTTCTTACTATAACATACAGTATGATTATAATCAGTTAACCACCGAAACGCCCTGTTGCAGCTATATACTTATGTACGGCGTCAAAAATTAGAATATTGGTTTCTGCAGGTAGTCAGTATTTCCACATAATAAAAGATAGCAGCTCAAAGGATGAAGGTGTCTTAAAGAATTAAATAGCTGGTGCCGCTCCAGTTGATATCTGGAACATTATAAGAAAAAATGTTCAGCGTCTTCACATTCATCACATAAGGAACAACAGTTTTCATCAGAAATGTGATTAAGAAAGAGATCGTTTTTCAGGTCACTACAATTATTTCGCATTCTTACATGGATAACCGAAAGATACCCTGTTCCAAAGAAAAAGTATGACAGAACAATATTACATTGAAACATATAGTTTGAGATTTCTCGTTTAAAGAATGAAATTGTAGGTATTTGTCTCAAATGTTGAGGAAACTGATTCCAGAGGGAAATTAAAGAAGGAACACAAGAGTTTTCGAACAAAGTAGTACGACATGGAAGTAGCATGAAATCAACATTATTTCGCAAATTATAAGTGACAAGATTACCAATGTTTTGTGAAAAAAGTGAAGTTAAATATTCCGGAACCATATTATGTGTGATTTTGTAAGCGAGAACAAACTTTTGATATTCACGTCTTTCTGAGAAACTTAGCCGGCCTAGTTCTTGAAATAGATTATACCAACTAGTTGATCGCGTTAGCCTAGTGACAATTCTTCCCGCTTCGATTTGAATTTAAAATTTAGCGCGTTTCGTAGAATAGCGCGAATTGTTTGTCTTCCGCGTAACGTATTCCACACAGTGATTATGCACGGGTTTTTTGGGGGTATGTTGCACAGACAGGTTCAATGTGTGGAAAACTGGTCATTCTACCAGACGACTTCGCAGTGCAAGTACTGCTTTCAGAAAAGGTGAAATCGAAAGAAGTAAAACACTCTTGCCACGTAATAATTAATCTTTTGTACACCAGATATGTTCATATTTCAATTTCATATCGAATGAGGTTCAACATTCAGCGATCTGTCAATGACATATGGACACAGGTTTCTCAGAGCAATTTCATTCAAAATGTTTTGATCTCTGAGTTTTTCCTGGGCGAGACAGTTCGATAGGATATACTTGGTTGTTATGTTGTCCGCAAACAGTTTATTGTGCTCAAATTTACCACTTTGTGTATCACATTCTGTCTACTTTCTTGTGCTGAAAATAAATACGCACGTCTGGCCTTGCTATACGCACGTCTGGCCTTGCAGATGGCTGTAGTTTTTTATTATTGAAGTGTAGCATAGATTTTTTTTTCCAATTTGTCCTTTCCATAAAGAGTGCAGTTGTCCCAAACAACAGAAGCATATTCAAGAATTGGTTGAAGGAAAGAAAGGTATATCTGATTTAGTGTTTTGCGTCTTACAGTAAATTTTAGCTTGTGCATAACCCTCAAAAGTTTTGATGCTGATCGTTTGCTATCTCTACGTCAGGCATAATCTGCAAGGACTTTTCATATCGATCTCCTTCTTGTCTGAACTGCAGCAAAGTTCTACCGTCTATGGCTAATCCACTCATGTCTTTATCGTTCAAGCTTCTCATTCAATAGTTTTCAATTGTAATCTGTCACATATTAACTTTAACCACTTTTATTCCGTTGTTAATGGAAGTCCTTTGACAATATTGCGACAAAATAAGCTATGCATGAAAACGATGTACGAACGTAGACCTTAAAATCATGATCAGTTAAAAAGTTTGATAAACTGTAGACAGTAACATAATGGGGAAAGTGCATCCATAAGTTGGCTTGCAGTACGCGAAAAGGAGCCATAGGACATTTGCGTTTAGTGTCGTCTCAGATCAGCCTAAGCAGTCTGAGCAGGCCAATCCGAGACGTCACTTTATAAATACGTCAGATTTTGTGTTAGAGTAGACTTGAGCAATACAGAAAATTACACAAAAACGGGAAGTATCTTGTCGGATTAGCCTGCGCGACCCGCACAGACTGACCCGCGAATGGCTCTTTTCGCAAGCCCATCATGCGGTGAATCCAACTGCTTTATAGGCGCTACATCCTAGCAGATCGACCCTCATACATATTTGCCAGAACCACGACCACGGGTTGATTCGGACGCACAAAGCCTTGATCGGTGCCGGAAGTTCATTGGTGACCGTGGTATTTTTGTCTCTATTGCCTTGAAAAATCTGCAAAGAACCATCAAAATTGGGGAAAAAAACAACATATGTACAGCTTCAAACCAAGCATTAAAGTTTGTTTGGATTATATTGGAGTTTAACGCCATTTTAAGGCTTTCCTCCCCTGAAGCCTCTGGTCAACATGGCTTATTTTCTGCTGTTGTTCGATTATTGAGAATTTATAGTGATTCAATAGTACTAAATTATTCGTACCCTTTCCCAAACGACAAACGACTCTTCCAAACCAAAAGAGTTTGCAGACGACAATTCTAGATTTGGAGAAAATGGCAGAAAGTTCTAAAAAGGGTAGAAAACTCTGTGGGAAAAGGAGAAATTGCTCGTAACGAGCAATTTCTCCTTTTCTCACAATGTTTTCAAAAGACTTTTACTGCAGACACGTAAAAACCCGGGCTTGTTCGGGAAAAGGTTTAACCGCCTAGAATTTCTTTAAATGTCTACCTAAAATGTTTCTGTTCATGCACCTATTACTGTTTTGTCAAGGAAGGAAATAGTAATCTCCCTTTGAATTGAGGATGTAGTGTTAAGAGTTGAAAATGACAATTCTATGAACCCAAAACCTCCAAAAGTGGTTCGGTTAGTGTGCTGCTATGTGATGATTCTTGATAACATTATATTTTCAACAGTAAAATTACAGTGAAAATAGGTTTTTCGCTTCAGGGTATGAATATCCTAACTTATTACCAAAAGACAAAATTTTTGGCCTGTCAAAATCGAAAGTATTTGCTGACGACAAAATAAAAGTGACTGAAAATTTGAAACTTGTTTTGTAAAGGGTAGAAAACATTGTGGGAAAAAGAGAAAATACTGGTTACCAGTATTTTCTCCTTTTCCCACAATGTTTTCTCAAAGTCGTCAAAAGTAGGGATTGTGTGGTAATGGGTTAACAGATTAGGTCATATCAAGACGGTCAGTCAGTAACGCACCCACGATTGTATTTCTTGGCTTTCTCACACCAGTACTGACACAATTTTCTTTCCAAAGCCACTGAAGTCCTACTTTCCTCACATGCATCAGATGTGAGAGGCGAAATATCGCTGAAAAGCAAGTTCGCCGCAAACGAGTATCGAACACACACCCTCCATGTCAAGCGTCAGAAACGCTTACCACTTATAGTACGGCCACAAATCAGTAAATGCCGCCTGTCGGCGTGGTAACTGCCACTTTTCACTCTAATTCGGCCGGTGGCTGCTCAATGGCAGCTCCGTGGAATGCACAATCGGTAGGTGGCAGGCGGCATTTTAGACGCCGCCAGGTCGCCGCTGAAGTTTTAAGAAAAAGTTAAAAATTTTGTTTTCCAATTGTGCCTGTCGGAAGGTTGCCGGGCGAGCGCATTTCGTAGTCGCGCGCGGTGGCTATCTAGCGGCAGACGGGCTGCAGCGCGATTTTTACTCGGTCGTCACGGGGTTCGAGGGCCTTTAATCTTCGGCCGGCGATCGGTAGAAACTAACTGCCACTCTCCAGCATCCGGCCTGCCACCGTCATGCCACCGTGCGATTTCAAAATACCTGCCGGCGGCAGATGGGAGGCGACTGTCGGTGTTGGTAGGTGACAGGACGGCGATCTGCCAAGTGCAGACTCCTGGGCCCCTGGCTATAAATCCGAGGCTATTCACAATAAAAAATTGTCGTCATGGCGATTCTAACAGCACCAGAGCGACTCAGAGACTTGCGCATTGCTGGGTTGGGCTCTGGTCTCTTGCGCTTCGGTGCTGGCGCTTTTCCTGCCCCCTTGCCTTTAGGGGTGGGGGCAACGTGTTGGAAGGAAAGGTTTCTTAAAAATTAGATCTATTTATCTTGTGTTTGATAATAGTGATGATCACTTTGTAGTGATACGAAACTAGCTTTATATATCCCCCGTAAACCAGCCTACCGCCGCCAGATTATCAGGCGGGCGCCTGGTGGTGACAGTTCGAACGCCCGATAGCCGGCTGGTGTCAGTTGTAAATGGTCAGTGTCCGCCATGTCCACTGTATGGAAACTCTGTACGGGAAATTTCTTCCGTGAATTCAAGATGGCGGACACGTGTTATTGACAAAGTAAGTGTCGTTTAATTTTGGTCCAAACTTGTTTCAAATTGCATCCCCTATAACGAGTAAGGTACCAATCTAAAGAGCTTTGATTGAAAAATCAAGCGATAGTAGCTTATGAGAAAACGGGAGTGCCTTTTTTCCGTAATCGCACGCTGAACATGATGTTTTGATGAAGTTGAAAAACTAAGCGGGAGACCGGAAGAAAACTGGCTTTATTTCATCGAATAGAAAGCTAATGATAAAAGAATGTACCTCGATCGGTGGGGAAAAGTCATATTCTTACAACTGTACCAAAATACTTTGCTTATATTTACTAATTTAGCTGTTATAAAAGTTTTGAAATTTTGCATGGTGTACTCTTCGGTGCAAACCGAAACTAAACTACTGTACGGTTGGGTGATCGAAATTTCTGTACGCTTCGATAACATTTATGAAGTCAAAAATATGTACGCTTCAGTGAAAACAATTTAGGGAGGAAAAAAAGAAATGTACGAACAACCTACATGGGTCATTTACTTGATGTTTTTGTGTTGAACTCTAAGAAATGTGATGTATAAATCCGCAACTTCGTACACTAAAATCGCTCGTTAAATTGAGAAGTGCTGAGCAACATGAACAGAAGCATCTTGTATACATGTATATATATGGGCCTTAAAATAGAAATAATAATTTAAGGTTTTTGTCTTGGTCTAACACCAAAAATGTAGAAGCCATCCATAGTATAAACTTCAAACATGCATTATGTGAAAAGCGAAATATAGAACAGTACCTCCTCTATCATCATTTATTGATCAGGGGTCCTCCGTGGTGCAGTAGGTAATGTAGATTTTTAATAAATTTTTGTGGATGGTGTTGGTTAGAATTCCACAAAGGACACTGGTTATTTTTGTATGTCTGTTGGCGACGCATTTGTAGAGCCCAAGCTCAGTGCTGGTGAATACATGAAGCACTTTCAGAGCAAACTTTGTGTTGATCTGACCAGAACCAGTTGGAAAGTCATATAAAGCCCGAATCAAACAATGACACATCTCTGAGCTTTGGCTTGACTTTTCAAACACTAAGAACCGGCAGTGAAAAATGCAATACAAAACTCCTTTGTGCACTGCCTCGTAGCTATAGCTCATTTTTAATTTACATTAATATCGCCTAAGTGATCATTTGGTATTCTTTATACCTTAAGAAACCTTTTAAACAAGATAATCGTATGCCTGTTGTTAAATTCACATAAGAGTTTTGCTTTAACATAAATTATGCGTTTTTTCATCAATTGAAACCATTAATTTTCATACATTGATAGAAATGAGAAATTCAGCCTAGAAGAACCATGGCTGTCTTTTCATTTTGGGAAAAAACCCACTAATTTCGACCTTAATTTTCAAACTATCAAATCCTTTGACTAGAAACTCTGGATGATTATACAACACACCCAGGCAACTCTGTCTTCATTACATCATTTTCTGAGTTACGTCCCCTTTATATCTGGTTTATTTTGTAAGCATTTCCAAGGGACATTGTCTTTATTCCGTAGCTTTCATCTTAAAGTTTTTAATTTATAAACTCCCACTTTTATGTTTCAGTTACATGGATGAGGAACTACTTTAGTAATTTTTTTTTATTCTGTTTTCACCTTTGTTCTACTATAGAATCATATACATGGAACTTAAAAATTATTTGTTACGTTTTGTTAATAACATATTTTTATTTTGTTACACTCCGGTATTTAGTATACCCGAATAAAAGGTCTTGATCGAGGTCATTTGAATACGTTGATAAATTGTAGTTTTATCTGGGGATACGTTTTTTTTAATTCACAATCATTTTAAACACTATTTTAAAATGACTCGTACTTTTCCTTTAGAAAATAGGAATAACAAAGAATTCTCTATCAAATCCTTACAAAGCCAGGAAATCCTGGCGTGACTCATTTTTGAGTTATTATACAGTTTAAACATAATAAACAGGATATAGAGTAAATGACACAAATTGGTTTCATTACTTGTAAAAGGAATTTTCGCTGTGCAGGAAATACATGTAACAAGTAGACTATTCCAGCATGTTTCTCCTTTAATAATAATTTCACCGAAGCCTACAGATTTTTGACTATATATCTGTTACCGAAGCGTACAGAAATTTCGATCACCCAACCGTATAGTCGTTTAGTTTCGGTTTGCACCGAAGAGTACACCATGCAAAATTTCAAAACTTTATAACAGCTAAATCAGTAAATATAAGCAAAGTATTTTGGTACGGTTGTAAGAATATGACATTTCCCCACCCATCGAGATATATTCTTTTATCAGCAGCTTTCTATTCGATGAAATAAAGCCAGTTTTCTTCCGGTCTCTCGCTTAGTTTTTCAACTTCATCAAAACATCATGTTCAGCGAGGGATTACAGACAAGAGGCGCTCCCGTTTTCTCATAAGCTACTATCGCTTGATTTTTTAATCAAAGCTCTTTAGATTGGTACCTTACTCGTTGTAGGGGATGCAATTTGAAACAAGTTTGGACCAAAATTAAACGAAACTTACTTTGTCAATAACACGTGTCCGCCATCTTGAATTCACCGAAGAAATTTCCCGTACAGAGTTTCGGGCGGTGGCAGCTAAAATCTGACGGCTGCCGGTGTAACGTTGTAAAGTGACCCCCATAGAATAATGACCCCCCGGTCATTATTTTATATAGAATATCGACTCCCCGGTCATAATATTATGACCGGGGGGTCATAGTATTATGACCCCCCCACACGTAGAAAAGTGACCCCTCACGTAGAATTGTGACCCCCTATAGAATAACGACCCCCCACATACACACCCAAACTCTTACTCTAACCCTAACCCAACTAAGGTACACTTACAACATAATTATCTCCACCGATAGGCATCGGAGGTGTAATGGCACCCGTCCGTGCATGCGTCTGTCCGTACGTACAGAATTTTTTGACCGCAACTCTCCATTCATTATTGGGCGGAACCGATTCAAACTGGCTGGTTAGGCGCTTCCACCGCATCTGTATGGGTTCTGATTCTTCTGTACAGTACAGTATTTTCAGGGATTAAGAACTACTACCGATGCCTATTTGTGTGGAAAGAACAAATGGTTAAGGTTTCCGACCGAGAATCACTTGCCCCTCACCGTTGTGAGTTCGAGGCCTACCAGGGTTGTGTATGGGTGTCTGGCATACACACTGTCCTACTTGGCGGTTGCATATTAGAGTGATTCTGTTGACATTTAGTCACTTTAGCGAGATAGTTATCTAGGTTTCTATAATGACACTCAGATTTGGTGTTAAATAAACAAGTACCCGACAATTTGCTTTACAACAGAACGATTTCTGCTACTTTTACAATGCGCTATACGAGTCAAAATGGTTCCAATAGCTAGGGTCCATTCAGTCGCCTCTTAGTATAGTATACACGCAATACTGTGCGGTGGTTGCAGTTTTATTTCTTTGATGTTAAAGGGAACCGTTCAACCACAATGGACACTTCAATATGCAGCGCTCGATAATACGGCTGTTTCGACTGACAGGACGGATAAGCTGCAGTTCAGAGGTGAAGTAGAAAAAAATGTTGCCTTTAAGTTGAAAACAAAAGTAGTAGCATACAAAATAACGTTAAAACGAGTTATATATGTCAGCATCAGCTCCAGTAGAAACAAAAACAACAAAAACAACAACAACAAATAAACACGACAGTGATTTGAATCGATATACATGTAGAGTATGTTAAATTAGCAATAAGTTAGGTGGGGGTCAATATTTTATAGATAAAATCAGGAGGGGTCATTATTTTATAAGGGGGGTCAGTATTTTATAGAGAGGGGTCATTATTCTATATAAAATAATGACCGGGGGGTCATTATTCTATGGGGGTCACTTTACAACGTTACACCGGCCTGTCGCCTAACTGCCACCGCCCGACACCTTGATGACGCCCCACATCCCTCTAACTTAAGAAACTGCTAGCGCAGCCCGGAACCCGCCAGGCAGTTTACTGGCAATTATTTATGACCACTCTCACCGATTTGTAAAAAATCGGCCGGCGGCATGTAATTTTAAGAATCCACTGATGTCCAGAAATCGGCAGGCGGCAGTTCCACATTGTGACCATAGTGTTAGCCACTGGCCGGGCTTTGAAGCGTTGGTAAAACGTTATTATCCCATGTTTTCGTTTTCCCACAATATTTTCTACGGCTTCTTTCTCAGTGATGCAAAGACTCGGTTGTGTGTATTAAAGGATCAACGTTTATAGTTCTTGAGGCAAACTTAGAGCTGACAATTTCGAGTAGTTGAAACAAAAAGGAACGTCCGCTGAGATGCCCAGTAAAGGCCAAAATATCAAAATAGGTGTCATAATACTTTATGATCTGAATAATACTATTAAAAGGAGAATATGGAAAATACTGTGGAAATGACAATCTTTCATTGTATGGTCCGGCCATCGGTTAGTCGCTGGCAGAATAAACAAAAGAGCAAAAGGTAAACAAAAGACACAGCTACCAGCCAGGTTTTGACCTAGTTTTGAAATTAATTTCTCTGTCACCGACTAATACATGGACCGACCGTACTTTGACAGATTGTCATCTTCGCAATAGTTTCAATACTTTTCAATGGTATGACAGAAATTTAAATGCATTTAAACACCCATTTGATTACTATTGGGCTTTATTTTTACTTTAAAAAAGGGTAAAATACACAAGTAGTTTATGAAGATATGTTGTCAAAAAGGTTTATCAAAAGATCCCTACTTAGATTTGGATATGTAAACCGTCACGTAAAGAGGGACCATATCGGAAATGCGACAAAGTTGTATCCTGGTCAGACTGCGCGGATTGCGCAGGCTGACCAGGATACACACTTTTCACTTGTTATGAAATTTTCTGTATGAAAAGTAGTCATAGTACCTCACTATACGTTATTATTTGAACTATCAACCTGAATTGATTTGCAGTATTTTTTATATGTTTTTATCTAACCCTCGGCAAAATGTCTTTGGAGTCATCAGGCCTATTTACAGGCGACAATAAGGTAAATATTGACACTTACGACATCAGTCCCGTCTGCTTTGTAATACCGATATGTTTGGCAGTCTTCGCTAAAAAGGAGCTTGAATGATTCCACCCATTGAATTTCATCGGCTCTTCCAAGCGTAACTATCTGCTTTATATATTTCAGACTTTGAAATCTGATCTGTAAAAGGAACAAGAAAATAATGCAGGTTTTATGTTGCTCACTTGTGGAAGTTCTCTGATGTTAAAGCGTCGAAATCAGATTTCTTTTCCGGCAAGATTCAGAAAGAAAAAAAAGGCTATAAATTATATAACCGCCTTTATGAGTAAAGTTTTTACTTTGTTTGTATAAAATATTATATATATGCAGAAAATCTTCGCAATATTAAACGGTCGAATTTATTTAGTAGTAACCAGAAGACAAAATCTAGCATTGTCCAATTTGAAAATGCATTTCTATATTTCAAATTAGACAAGCCTTAAATATTGGAATTTGTCTATAAAGTGTAACATCATTGAGAGAAAGAGATAATACGCTGGCAAACAAAATTGACTTCTTTTACACTATGTTTTTACTTGGCGTATTTCTAATCATCTCTAATATAGGACTATTTAATATACTCAGTTTCATAAATAGGCCTAAGTGTGCACTTAATTTTCTTTTATTTCTTAAAGTTCTTGTAATTTTTCAATCAATATCTTGTATGACCACCTCTGTTGTCGATACAGGCAATTATTCGACGTCGCATACACCGTACATAATGTTATTCCATTCCTGAACGAGAGCGGTGGCCAAAACCTAACTGCAACGTAACCTTAGTCTTTGAGTTAAAGTTTAGTACCATCTTAATTTAACTGCCACAACCTTACTTAAACTTTCAGTTCGTCAACATCTGATTAGCCTGACATTTTTTACAGACTCTGAAATAAAATATGATACCAAGTTTATTGGTCTTCAGTAAATTATGCGACGAGAAATAAAAGAAAATTAAGTGCAAACTTATTTATGGAACTGAGGACCATCGCTCACCTGAGTACCAAACAGTAAAGGTCTAAAATAAAGATAAATGCTAAATATCAAAGTTCAAGGCCAAATGATAATGAAACAAGAGCAGCAAATTGTCTCAATTTGACTTAAGACTTCAAAGTTTCATTCTGGACAAGCAAGAAATACTGTAAATATGAAGATCATAGTGGAATTACTCTAAATCTGCACTAGGTAGAGTTATTGTTCTTGCACACTGTACTCCTTAATATTGCAACAAACATGCATACCAAGTTTGAAGTCATTGTGACTTGAGATGAAAAATGCTGTTATAATGACATTCAACGGGAAATAACCCAGCACGAGGTAGAGTTCTTGTGCATTGCACTTCCAAATATTGCAACAAATAAGCATACCAAATTTCAAGTCATTCCTATGTAATATTACAAAGATTTGCTATGGACAAGCAAGAAATGCTATAAAAATGAAGGTCAAAGGGGAAATAACTAAAAAGTTTGTTCTAGGAAGAGTTATGGTTCTTGTGCACTGCAATCCATAATTTTTTAACAATCATGCATATCGAATTTGAAGATGTTCAGGCTGTAAATGACAAAGTTATATTCCAGACGAGCAGAAAATGCTGTAAAAATGATGATCAAAGGGAAATTACTCAGACAGTACGAGGAAATGCGGAATTTGGTTCTTTCACAGTGCACTGTGTATTATTGCAACAAACACAGATGCAAAGATTCAAGTCAATCGGACTAGAGATGACAAACTTATGCTCCATACTAAGAACTGTTCTAAAGAACTTTCTAATTCAAGGGCAAATGACTCCAGTTGTTCTGGTCCGATTACACCTATAATCTAAGTCATCCGAGATCTTATTGTCATATATATTTTTACCAAGTTTGGTGCCGACTGGTTGATAATTGTATAATTATGCTGGATTGTAAGCAAAGTCAAATATAACAATTTTTCTACTTCAATGGCAAATAACTCTGATCGTTCAAATCTGAGTTGACCCATAATCAAAATCATCTGAGATATTATAGTTATATAATTATATTTTGGCCAAGTTAAGTGCCGATTGGTTACAAATTGTAGATGCTAGAGAGTTAAACAAATGCAAATGTAGCAATTTTTCTAATTCAAGGGCAAACAACTCCAGTCATTCTGGTCCGATTAAACCCATAATAATACTCATCCATGATCTTATAGTCATATATATTTTGACCAAGTCTGGTGCTGATTGATTGATATTAGTAGATGCTAGAGTATAAACAAAGTGAAATATAGCACTTTTCTAATTCAAGGGCAGATAACTCCAGATGTTCTGGTACGATTAGACCTATAATCCAACTCATCCAAGATCTTATGGTCATATATATTTTGACTAAGTATGGTGCTGATTGGTTGATATTTGTACATGCTAGAGTGTAAATAAAGTAAAATATAGCAACTTTTTAATTCAAGGGCAGGTAACTCCAGATGTTCTGGTCCGATTAGACCCATTATCGAACTCATCCGAGATCTTATTGTCATGTATTTTTTTTAATATAAGTTTGGTGCTGATTGGTTGATATTTGTAGATGCTAGAGTGTAAACACAAGTAGTTTATGAAGATATGTTGTCAAAAAGGTTTATCAATATGAAATATAGCAATTTTCCCAATTCAAGGGCAGATAATTTCATATGTTCTTGTCCGATTAGACCCCTAATCGAACACATCCGAGATCTTATGGTCATATATACTTTGACCAGGTTTGGTGCTGATTGGCTGATATTTGAAGAGTGTAAACAAAGAAATGTGAACGGACGGACGGACGACGAACGGACCACGAACGCCGACAGACGGTGAGTGATCACAGCTCACTCTGAGCACTACGTGCTCAGGTGAGCTATAAATGAATGTTACCTGTATATACTGAAGTGTGTTTGTGTTCCCTGTACACCAGCCTGACGTTGAGTTCAGCCGGGCAAGTTTCGCCGTAAAGGAATATGAGAAAGAGGACTGAGTCAGGCCAGAATCAGGGACACGTTCGCAAGGTCCAGACACCAAGTATTTCGTATCACACTGGTCTGAAAAGTTTAATGTGTTTATTTCACACCTACAGTTTAATTTCCCATGAAATCGCTTTAACACATTACCATACAATCCCTACTTTTGATGCCCCTGTGAAAGAAGCCTTTTGAAAACACTGTTGGAAAAGGAGAAAATGCTGGTAACCAGCATTTTCTCCTTTGCCTACAGTGTTTTCTAGCCTTCCCAAACCAAATTTTAATTTTTCGGTCACCTTTATTTTGTCGTCTGCAAATGCTTTCGATTTGGACCAGTCTAAAATTTTGTAGTTTGGTAATGAGTTAATACTACCAGGTGAGTATAGAATATCTTAGCCCATATTACACGCTGTACATAGAGTCCACAACGGATTTTTCTGAACGATGCAAGCGTCCAAATTATTTATTTTTTTTTTCAGAAAGAGGCAAGAGTCCAAAATGGATATTTCAAAACGAATCTCGAGTCCTGAATATCGGTATTGGATCGGAAGAGTAGTCTACCTAAGTCCGTTGTAAAAGAAAAACTTCAAAACCCTCTTTTGAAATGGCCCCACACTTGTCGTTTACTTTTAGGAAGTGTGAAATAAAGAGGTCATTTTACAGGCTTGGGTACAATACTGAATTAAATTGGATTTCCACACTGCAGAATCAGTCTATATGTTGGACTCGGCTGTGGCCTCATCCAAAATATAGTCTGGTTCTGCAGTGTGCTCATAGAATTCAGTATTGTATCAAGCATGTTAAATTCGTTCTGAAAAATTTGTTTTGGTACAGCGTCTTTTGGCTAAGATATTCTGTACTCACGTGGTAGTATTAAAGCGATTTCATTGGACCTTACACTCGTCACAACTCGGCCGATTCCGTACCTACATTACATCTAACCTCGTCCGTATCACGCTCTTTTCCATTTCAACTGAGAATCAAGTGATTCTATACACACACTGATCAACGTGAGCCGCGGACACCATGTGTTCTCGGTACACCAGATCGAATTTTCCATGGAAGAACCGGAGGTGGTGTAAGTAATTTCATTTTTATGGACCTGATTAAACTAGATAGAAATGTTGATTTACAGCAATGTCAAGACGAATGATTGATCTGTTTACACACATACTAGGGAATAATAATACCATTATATAAGCGAGCTGTGGCTTTATGAGCAACTGGGGTCTTATTGTTTTGAAGTTTGTTGCCGATTTTCGGACAAAATCCCCTAACCATTGTTCATTTTACAAGTTTGTATGATAAGATAAATGTATTCCCTAAAGGAACACAAAATTTCACTTAGAAATGTCTATCCAAAGCGAAGATATACGTTTTTGAATGGACCTGGGTAGAGGAAAATATGCTAACAAGACACCATTTTCATTTTCAGAGTATGTACATGGACACCAGATCAGAAAAAGCTTGTGGTAACTGGACACCAACCTTTAAATCATCAATATTTCTACCTGAAACTCGATGCATGGGCTGTATACGAAGACTATTTTTGTAAACATTATGTCACTATGGTCCATTACCTGATAAAGAGCATGTTCAACGCAATTTCATTACTTATATCACTTGCTTTTTTGAAATATTTGCAATATTACGGCAATTTACGAAGAAGACCTACGATGCTTTATCACAATTGACCGGTCATTGCCTCCAATGTTGGTGCAAGACATGTTCTTTTTTTACAGCGTTTCAGTTTTATGAATGGCGTATTAACCCATTACCACGCAATCACCAGCTTTAATGTCACTGGGAAAGATGGCTTCGAAAAACATTGTCTATAAAGAAAAACCCCTATTAACTAATACAGAGTGTACATTATTTAACCACATTTGGCCTGATTCTTAGTTTAAATAATTTCCAAATCATCTGCGTTATGAAATACATGTAGATCTACATGCATGTATTATTAGTGAATTTATTTAAAGAGCTGCAAGTACTTCCGCTTTATGACACAAAGAGAAAATAAGTCTCACCAACAAAAGCCATGTTTTTCAGCAGATCAAAATTTATTGAAGGAATGTGATAGAAAGCTACCCAATGCCAATCTCTTGATTGAGTTCTTTTGAGAGGACAAATTTTACAATTTTCACAACGCGCCATACACGGAAAATAAGCTCCTTCCACATACGCCATCTTTTTTAAAGGAAAGAAGTATCTCGAAAGACATTTATGGAATCATCCACGTTGAATTTTGTTGATTTCCACTTGGTGGTTTCTGAGGAGAAGTCAATTAAATAAAAAATTTAGAAATAAACGCGTAGACGAACAAACGCACGCATGCAAATGTACGAAGGGTAGAACGCCATTCTAAGAGCCCGATGGCAGTTGGCCAAGCGGATTTGAAAATTATTTAAACTAAGAATCAGGCCAAATGTGGTTAAATAATGTACACTCTGTATTAGTTAATAGGGTTTTTTCTTTATAGACAATGTTTTTAGAAGCCATCTTTCCCAGGGACATTAAAGCTGGTGATTGCGTGGTAATGGGTTAATACGCCATTCATAAAACTGAAACGCTGTAAAAAAAGAACATGTCTTGCACCAACATTGGAGGCAATGATCGGTCAATTGTGGTAAAGCATCGTAGATTTACTTCGTAAATTGCCGTAACATTGTAAATATTGCGAAAAAGCAACTGCTATAAATAATGAAATTGCGTTGAGCATGCTCTTTATCAGGTAATGGACCGTAGTGACATAATGTTTACAAAAATAGTCTTCGTATACAGCCCATGCATCGAGTTTCAGGCAGAAATATTGATGATTTAAAGGTTGGTGTCCAGTTACCACAAGCCTTTTCTGATCTGGTGTCCATGTACATACTCTGAAAATGAAAATGGTGTCTTGTTAGCATATTTTCCTCTACCCAGGTCCATTCAAAAACGTATATCTTCGCTTTGGATGGACATTTCTAAGTGAAATTTTGTGTTTCTTTAGGGAATACATTTATCTGATCATACAAACTTGTAAAATGAACAATGGTTAGGGGATTTTGTCCGAAAATAGGCAACAAACTTCAAAACAATAAGACCCCAGTTGCTCGTAAAGCCACAGCTCGCTTATATGATGGTATTATCATTCCCTAGTATGTGTGTAAATAGATCAATCATTCGTCTTGACATTGCTGTAAATCAACATTTCTATCTAGTTTAATCAGGTCCATAAAAATGAAATTACTTACACCACCTCCGGTTCTTCCATGGAAAATTCGATCTGGTGTACCGAGAACACATGGTGTCCGCGGCTCACGTTGATCAGTGTGATACATAGCGCGTCTCTGACAGTCGTTTAGCAACGACATGAACAACTTCGATGAAGTTATTCACATCTGTCTATTTGTTGGTGAAAACTTCAATCAAAAATGATAAACCACGTTAAAAATGAATGTACGAAGTGTTTGTGAACTGAAATAGGCCTATTGTTAGAAAGATTTTTGTAAGAGGAGCCGCACAATTTTCAGGAAGGTAAACCGGCATATTTCCGGACGATGAATGTATCGATTTGCTACATATCAATCCACTATCTACAGCCGTGGGATTCGATGGCTCCCATTACTCGAGGTATGCCGAATGTAGACGTTAACTTGTAGGTGTGAAATAATAAATTCTATTGGATGAGCACACTGAGGAACCAGTCTTTACGTTGGACGAGGCGACAGCCGATGTCAAATTATAGACAATGTCTGCATTCAACGGTACGACTTAAGCTGATTTCAGTACAGTATCCAAACATGTTGACTGACCTCTTTATTTCACTAAATTTACACACTGACTTAAAATTGACGACAAATATCTCAGCTATTACAACTGAATGTAGGCCTTACTGTATTATTCTATGGACCAACAACAAAAAGGTCACGTGAACATGCAAAACATGTTAACATGCTGAACTCACCCGGCCCTCCTTTTTTGAAGAAGCTAACTTGTTTCGGCTAATGACCTCTTTATTTCAAACTTCTGTATTAGCTTCAAACAATAGATGTTTGATTTCAATTAACATTCGAAAAAACGGCTTTAAACAAATAATGATGGTTTACAGCAACAGAATTCACTTTTCTGTGCGAATATTGACATCCGGGAATTTAAGTCAGTCTAGCAAAATCCATATTTGGGGCTTCACAGAGCCACTCAATGAATAATATAGTTTTTACTGACAGGGGTAGATCGAGTATCAAAATGATTTTAATGGGTTTTATAGGGTTAGTTCGCAAAAACAATGGATCACTTAATCGGATTTGTTTTCGTTTGAATGCTCAGTCCACTCCCAACATATCCATGGAGTTTGCAGATGTCAGAATTCAATACTGAAATTTCAAACAAGCTTTTAAAACATTGTGGGAAAAAGAAAAAAATATTGGTGACCAAAATCTCAAAACTGAGACTGCTTAAAATTTTATGAAATTTCAAATTTTGATTTATTGTTCAAAGATGCCACAAACCGCACACCCGTTGTATTTATTCCAATGTTGTAATATTGTCTTATGGAAAAAAAGGGGTTTAAAGGGAGCTCAGTGGGCTTATTGACCTCTACAAGTTTGTGTTGGCTACTCTAAGATAGTAATTGTCTTTTCACTTCAATTTTTGGGGGGCATGAACAGGTGTTTCAGATTTAAAATTTCAGAGCTACATAATACCAATATGTTGTGGAGACATGCGAAAATCCGCTACTAGTGGCATTTTGACCTCAAAATTGCTGTATAATTTTGGCAAATAGATTATTGTCTTTGTCAATAATTGACTTACAGTATTGTTTTGAATATTAATTTCACATATAAATTTGACCAAAGGTATCTGTAGCAGTTTAAGATTGGCGACACCGGTTTGCGTAAATGGGTCAGATTTATGGTTTTGACTGTTTATTCTTGAGAATATTCTTAGTCTAAATCTATCTCCAAGATTTTCTAAATTTGTGAGTAACATAACTTCTGATTGGCTATACCTAATGGTTTAGCCAATCACAAGTTGTGTTACTTTCAAGTACAGAAAATTCTGGAGAATAAGACAAAGAGCATGTGGTTAATTTTTCACTACACTCCACCTTTCCACTCAAGTATTGCAATTAAAAGCTGGTCACCTTTCAGATAGCCGAAGAGACCTAACAAATATATTCATTTTTTTATGTGAAGTCTGATCTTGGTCTGCATTGGCTGCAAAGACATGGGACACTAGATTAAACCTTTCTAGGTTTAATTGAAGCCGAGAAGGTTTCTGTAATCTTTACCTGCTTCCTGGCAAAAGTACGTGTCTTTGTTTGGTATACATCTTTCTCCTTGTGGACACTGTCTTACTGAACAAGGATTGTTTTGCCTCAACTGGTAAAACGACAAAAATATCATGTAACTAAAATAAAACTTTCATGTCAATATTACAAATCCTAATATATCTATTTCAAATCTATATTTGGGGGGAGAAGAGGCATGCCACCAATTTTGCATTCACTGAGAACCTTTATATTTGCAAGAGTTAACCCCGCTTTCCCTACACAGAAATTCAAATCATTCCGGCGGGCATGTTTCATTAGATATTGATAGATCAATGTCTGTAAGTGTTCCAGTAACCGGAGAGTCATATTTGGGACGTGGAAACAAAATTCTAGAATTCTTAAACTAAATAGTCGAATATATTCGAATACAAAAAAAATAAAAAACGACTATTCGAATACTTGTTGTTTGTATTAGTTGCCATTTCTAGCGAGTACAGATCCTTTGCTTTTTCTGGCGAGTACAGATCCGTTGCCATTTCTAGCGAGTACAGATTCGTTGCTATTTCTAGCGAGTACAGATCCGTTGCTACTTCGAGCGAGTACAGATCTGTTGCCACTTAGAACTAGCGATCACAGATGCGTTGCCATTTCTAGCGAGTACAGATCCGTTGCTTTTTCCAGCGATTACAGATCCGTTGCTACTTCTAGCGAGTACAGATCCTTTGCCATTTCTAGCGAGTACAGATCCTTTGCTATTTCTAGCCAGTACAGATCCACAATAAAACAATACGATATTGCGGCAACTTTCCTGTGGCTTACATTCGGTTCTCGCTGCGGTCTTGTGAGATATTAAAGTTTTCCCACTAGGTCAAAGCAGATTAAAATCTCACAAAGGTAACAAAAACATATTATTCAGTATTACCTAGAAAGAATACTGTAAATTGCGATAATTGATACAATTTATGCTTTTTTTATATATTGAATTAACTCTTTACCAAACGACAAAATTTTAGACTGGTCCAAATCGAAAGTTTTTTGCAGACGACAAAATCAACATGACTATGAAATTGAAATTTGGTCTGAGAGGGTAGAAAACTTTGCTGGTTACCAGCATTTTCTCCTTTTCCCACGATGTTTTCAAAAGGCTTCTTTTTCAGGGTCGTGAAAACCAGTGATTGTTTGGGAAAGAGTTAAATAAGTAACATTTTTATTAGCACTTACTTTTATCCAGTCAGTCACATCTCCATAGATGTACTCTGAGCTCGAGATTAACTTTTCCGGGGTCATCAACTCTTTTCTTACATCCAACATTTCGCATAATCTTTCCTTGTGCAAGAAATTCACAGCCATGCAATCCGTGTAATAAAGACAAGCATCCATACAATACGAAAGGGATGCCACATTCATGGTTAACATTGGACAAACATCTAAACGTCGCCCAACATGAAGATTGCCATCAAAACTCGAACAAACTGACTGTTTCATTTCTATTTTAGTTAAAATCATCACCAGGATAAACAATTCCCTTCTCCGCGATATTTTAGTGGTCTTTTTCATCTTCAGAAGACTGGAATAAGTCGAAAAATACACTTGTAACCACAGGTGCCTGACGTGTCTGGTATCATACCATCCCTCTATATAGAGGGATGGTATGATACCAGACACGACAGGCACCTGTGCTTGTAACATGTGTCAGTAATAATGAACGGATAAAGCAACGCAGGATACGAGTAACATCGTTTGCAAGGTCTTGGAAACCTACTGTTAAAAATTAATGAAATTAGGCCAAGCAACTGTCTGCATCACAGAACACTATGTTCTGTCTCAAAGCTGCTTTATCGGTATATAGCCTGACGTTCTCTTCCGCAGGACTCACAAAACGTTAATTTTTACCCTTATCCTGCTGAAAAACTAAAATGACATTTTCAATTTGAGAATAAAAATCCAAATATTGCTATTTTCATGTTATAATTTTGGGTTCAATATGTTCTTACCGGACAGTGTAGATCCAAGATCAGACTGCACGTTCTGTGCAGTCTGATCTTGGATCTACACTGTCCGCAAAAGGTCAGATAGTCGTGCTTAGCAGCCAAAGGGTTAAACTTACCAAGCAGTGTGAAGTACAGTTACAAAGGTCACCGAGTGCGGAGTACTGGTAAAAGAGTCTCCAGGAAAGCATGCATCTAGGTGCACTGGTCGCCGTGATATAACTGAAATAATGTTGAAAATAATGATAAACACCGTACAACCAATCAATCAATCTTGATTGATAGCATTTGGCAATAGTACGGCTGTAAAAATTTAGACGGGCCGGGTCATAACGTTGTTATGCAATGTCAAATGCAAATGAAGGTTGCGAGACATGTTTGCGTCAATGCGTTTCGTCGCAAAGTAAGGACAGGCCATAAGAAGATCTGCCACTTTACGCTGCTCTTCGCCAGCGCCAGTTTCGGTGGCTGCACATGTATGCACCCAGAATAGGTTGTGATTTAGGCTAGCAAAATGGAAATATGGCAAGCGTTTATCAATGACAACTGTATTTTTCGGTGGCTTCATATGTGGCTGCAACACGCGAAAGGGGACATTCGGACATTTGCGTAAAGTGTCGTGTCGGATCAGTCCGGGCAGGAAAATCCGAAACAAGACGTTCCGTTTTTATGTAATTTTCTCTTTTCCTCAAGTCTACGAACTTACTGAAAAACAAATTATGATATAAAGTGCCGTCACGGATTAGCCGGCGAGGACTGTGCAGGCTGATCCGAGACGACATTTTATGTTGCATGACATTTAAGTTTATATATACCATCCATTTTTTTTTTTTTTTTTTTGATGGCGCTAAAAAGATAACTGAAGAGAATAAATGAACTTGAAAAAAAGAAAAATACCAGAATCGCATCGACAACATATTCTACTTTATTTCTTCTGAATATTGTAAGACTGGTTAAAAAACTGTAATGATAAATTTAACAGTTTGAATTGAAAACTTGGTTTTCATTTTCAACGAATGTTCATTCTTTCAGCGCCTAATTAATAATCTCTACCTCTTCAGTTTAAACATTTATTGTACATCGATTTAGAATTAAGCTCTTACAACTTATTCCTGGGCCTTATGGTTACAAGGCCGACGATCTACCTCACAACGACGGACTCTTTTCTTGACCCCTGAAAACGCAATCCACTCAAATGAGCCATTCTTTTGCACAAGAGGGAGGGGGTGGGGGTGGGGTTTAAATGTGTCTCCCTAAATGCATTAAACTAGGCAATTATTCCATATATCTGTAAAATCTCACGTTTTGACTAACAATCAAACTAAATCCTTTGGGTGACTTGTCCTTTGACAAGAGAAAAAAATACATCAGCAAAGACTTCTGACACGAGTCTTTCTGTGCGGACTGTTCAGGCTAGCCTGGCTGATACTGTTTGCAACTGTATGAAACTAAATCTTTACATGGCATATTTTTATCTAGTGGGCTTCTTTTTAAGGTGGGTATTTAGAATTTTTACATCTCACTAAATTAAAAAATACACATATCACTGAAATTTATATGAAAAAAATAATACAAATCATCAATAATTAAGACTCATAAAATTGCAAAAAAAAACATTGGTGTTCCCTTAAAAGGCTACGTAGCCTCATAGGGTATTTTTAGATTTCGCGCCAAAATCAGTAAAGCATTGTGGGAATGTCAAGTGTCTGGCACTTGACTAATAACACTTAAATTCCATTACTTAACAAACATGTAATAATTAGTTTCCATAATATCTTCTTCGGACGCCATTTAAAAATTTCTTCTGTATGTAAATGAAAGAATTGATCATCTAAAATTAGAACGTGTTTCCCGTTGGTGTCAACCTGGACCGTAGTAAATCTCTAATTTCTCGTGTTGTCGGATGGTTTTCGACCACTGGGGTTTTATGAAGGCAAATTAAAAGGCTTTTGGGAGTATAAGGATGATTTTTTTGCATTTTTGTAAAATTTTCGTCCCAAAATCTGAAGGGCCACCTGTAAAGAAGAAGACATTGTAGATTCAAGATCATACAAGACGTTCTATGAAGTCTGATCTTGATATATGCCGCCTGTAAAAGCCCACATATTTAGCTATATATGACGCTGAATGGGCCAATTCAAATTCACCCGATAAATAATTGCTTTCGTGGGCATTTTGCTTCCCATATGATTTCTTCCACATTCGCTTAAATTTTAACACACCAAAATAAGACTGCTGCCGCTTAGTTATAGAGATGAATAAATATTTCAATCGGGTGACTTCATCAGCGATTTCCCCTAAACCTATCATCTAGTTTCAAAAAAACATTACATGGATGATTTCTTTGAATTTTACAGCCAAATTGTCTGTTTGATTTGTAAGTAATAGCAGAGATGAATATGGCCACGGTCATTGTTACTTAGAATGACAAGCAATGGGACGAACTTGTATAGGAACAAAAAAGCCCAGGACCTAGCGATCGGTAGACAAATTTTGTATCATTGCACCAACAGAAGGCTATGAGAGACAGTGAAGCTACGAGCATTTTCAATCAAAAATTAGTATTTCCACAATCGATGTTCTTACCCAGTGTATTTTCACGTGCTATTTCCAACTACATATCTGAGTGTTACCGAAAATCTCATCAGTCTGAGAAAAATTGAATTTAATTCACGGGTAGGAAACTTCATATTCAGAGCCAATGGCTCCGACGAGAAAATGTTGTGTTGGTCTTCCGTTTCTGAAGATGTCGGCTGAAAAACAATCCCAAAACAGGTAGGCATGTCAGTATTTGTAATTATGTGTTCTTATGTCTTTGGAATTCAAAAAAAGGAGAATGTCATTCGATCCTCTGGTCTTTCAACGTGTTTTCTGCACTACGGAAAGTTGGAACAGGTGTTCGATGTTGTCTGAATCATTTGTGGCGTGGGTTGACCGTAGCCAAAATAATACGTCTCGGAAATAAATGCAGGATCTTTCTGCCCTTTAAATAAGCAAACTAAAGAAACTTTCCTATTCTACAGGCTTAGATAATTGTCTTTGACGTTTCCATTCGCTCAATCCAAACATTCACAGAAAACTATCCGAAACGGGCGTAATTTAAGAAAAGCTCCGACTGTGTGGGTCGGTTACGAAAATATCGGTTGGCTCCGATGGAAGAGGAATTTCGTTTATTTTATTTTTTCGCTCTAATTTTCGGGTATATAAAAAGGTGCGTCGAGTTAAATGTGAAGCAACAGTTCATTTTAAGCCTATTTTCTCGTTTTGTTTATATATATAAATAGCAAAGAGAAGTATTTTACCAATTTTACATATTGTCAAATTGGCATTTTGCTAATATGAATATACAATCAGAAAACGTAAAAGATGCCATTCATTCCATTTTTCAGCAACGTGCTCAAGGGGAGCATTTAGATCAGATGTGTCCGTCGTGCGTCGTCTGTCATTCGTTGTCCGTCGTGCGTCGTCCATCGTCTGCTATTTCTTTAAACATCTTCACCTCCTTTACCACAGGGCCAATTTGGACCAAATTTGGCTGGAATGCTTCTTGGGAGGTCCTCTTTAAAAACTGTTCACAGAATTTGATTCAATCTAAAACCAAGGTTGGCATGGCAACCAAAAGGAATTTCTAAGAAATTCTTTAAAAATCTTCTGCTCTGAAACCGCTTGTCAAATTTTGAAATAATTTCACAGAGATGTTCCTTAGGTGATCATTTTCGAAATTTGTTGGCAAAGTTTTTATTCTTCAGGAAACACGGCTCTGGTGAATGGGGGCTACTTGCACTATACGGACTGAATGAAGAATTTCTCTAATAGTATTCTCTTCTGAATGTTCCTCGGATAACCATTTTTAAAACTTATCAGCAAAATTTTGGTCCATCAATGGCTCTGGTGAATGGGGAGTACTCGCACTAAACCGGAAATAATAAGACTCTTAAAAATTCTTCTTCTCTGAAACAGCTGGTCAGATTTTGAAATAAATTCACAGAAATGTTCCTTGGGTGATCATTTTCAAAAGTTTTTTGTGAAATTTTGATCCGTCAATAACCATGGCTCTAGTGAATGGGGGCTACTTGCACTATACGGAAATGAAGAAATTCGCAAACATTATTCTTCTCTAAAACGGCTGATCAGAGTTTGAAATAATTTCACAAAGATGTTCCTTGGAAAACCATTTTTAAAACTTGTTCGTAGAATTTTGATCCATCAATTAGCATGGCTCTGGTGAAAGGGGGCTACTCGCACTATATGGAAATCCCTACTTTTGACGCCCCTGAGAAAGAAGCCTTTAGAAAACATTGTGGAGAAAATGCTGGTTACCAGCATTTTCTCCTTTTCCCACAATGTTTTCTACCCTTCACAAAACAAATTTCAAATTTTCAGTCACTTATTTTGTCGTCTGCAAATGCTTTCAATTTGGACCAGTCTAAAATATTGTCGTTCGGTAATGGGTTAACATCAATATCATTCTTACAACTATTATGTAAAATAATATATCGTTCACAGTCTTTTAGACTTTAGAGTGCTGGTTCAAGTCTTTACCAAAAGACAATATTACAGACGGGTCCAAATTGAAAACATTTACCGAGTGATAACAAAATAAATGGGACTGAAAATTTAAAATTATTTTGGGAAGGGTAGAAACATTATAGAAATGCGGGTTACCAAATATCCTCCTTTCCCACAATGTTTTCAAACGGCTTTTCAAACGTTTTCAATCGGCTTTTCTTTCAGGGTCGTTAACAGTCGGGATTGTGTGGCAAAGAGTTAAAAGGCAAAAAGAACTTCGTGAAAAAGTATTTAAGTATTTACAGAAATCTCACTATCCGAAAGGATTCGGCTCTCTGCACTACTACTCTATTGATTATTTTAAATATTTTAAACTAGAACTATTACAATGGCCAAAGTTCCAATATCTGCAACAGCGAATCAAGAGTGTTTAATTACATAAACACTATTACCATTCCTCATCTTTAATTCATGGTTGATTATGTAATCATTTTAATCTTTAGAATTGATACTTATGCACAATCATGTGAAATATGTTTAGGCGTTTTACACGAAAGACCTACTTCAAAAAATGAAAACAAAACCAGAGATAACAAGCAATTTCGATGAAATGATCTCCACAGCCGAAAAAGACCTTTTTTGATACAAACGTATAAGAGGTCTTATGTTTTGCATGTACATGTGGCCTTTTTGTTATTGGTTCATGATGAAAGCTCCCTTGTTCCATGGCACAGGATTTCATTACATAAGAAAATATATATGAGGTCAATAACAGGATTATACATTAAGTACCCTTTTTGCAGAACTTGGCATTTCATAAAATGAAAACAAAGGAAATATAGATAACTCCCCCTTTTTCCATGACATGTCACTACACATATATATGTCGTAGTCCAAACTGGAATCCAGGCAGATCCGGAATCTGCCCAGACCAAACTGGAATTTGTCTATAACAAATCAATATTCCAGTTTAGCTAGGCAGCTCTACAATCTGCCTTAACCAAATTTTGATAATTTCTCGTTGAATATAGGGCGTCTACATATGAATCATCTTACTTTTAAACGTAAACTCCAAAATAAAAGAACTTTTAGTCAGAAATTCAGAATAAATATAAATGTTGAATGTTTTGAAAACAGAGCGATTGTGGAAAAAAAATGTCTCTCCAAAATACCTCTCAATTGTAAACATAATTAAATCAATATGTTTAAAAAAATATTAGAAAACAATGCATTTTGATCTACACAAAATTTGAATACTAATTTGGACTAGGCAGATTCCGGATCTGCCTACATTCCAGTCTGGCCTACGACATATATACATATATAATTAAGAAATAATCTTCTTTCTATCGTGGTATATCGTTCAATAAACCACAGTTGTGAGTTATGAGGCGCAATAAATAATCCACGAGGGCGATAGCCCGAGTTGGTTATTCATTGCGCCTCATAACTCACAACGTGGTTTATTGAACGATATACCACGATAGAAAGAAGATTATTTCGATTCTAACATGGCCAATTCTTAGTGAAATGAAAACAAGTTCAAACTGGGAGTAAAAACGCGGATGAAGATTATGTTCCATTGAATAACTCACTCATTGAATGACGTTACTATACATGGATTGTCGCAGATTTTACCACGTTTTTCTTGCACTGTGTTTATAGAGTCAAAGTCGCGTGTCATGTTAGAATTATGTATATGTTCTGTGCAATGTAAGAATCGGGACAATTCCAGAATTGTCCTGCGCAAAGTAGGAATTCCTATTTTGTCCGCCGATTCCGGAATTGTACCGGACAATTCTAAAATTGCGCAAGGGAGATATATCGTATCGTGGTCAGATATGATCTGTGCGCAAAGTAGGAATTGGCGTGGACAAAGTAAGAATTGAAAGGGTAGGGCCAAGTGAGAATAGTCTAGATACGAGTATAGACTCGTAGATTGGTCTCGTATGTTGCAAAGGTTTCAGGTTTTGGAAATCATGATTCCCCTTTCGTTGTTTCCTACATCTTATAACTGATGCCTATACTTTACACAGATTTTTGATAACTCTATTATTCTATGAACGGCATTAATTTTATTCGGTATCCATAGGACAGAGGTTTTCACGATATACAATGAAACGCATGGTATCTTATTTGTTATATCCTGTCGGCCAAAATCTATTGACTGATTATACGGTGTTTAACGCCATTCATAACATCATTTCAGTTATATTACGGCAGCCAGTTCACCTATCCATGCTTTTCTGGGTATCTTTACCATTACACCGCACAATTTTATTTCCAAATCACAAGCTGCTTTCCCACACAACCATCGTCGACACAATGATCAGTGGTAAGAAAGCAATGAATCCTGTCGCAATGCCTATCACCAGTCCTCGGAAAATAATTTAATTTTTGCTGATCCGGGAATCGAACCATTAATTCCCTGTTCTCAAGTCCTGCACGCTACTGACTGAGCTTTTGGGCTCGGCACCAAAATTCAAAACTACGCTGCTAGGCACATGGTTTATTATTAACGTAGCTATTCCAGCTTCCCCATGTTATGGTGCCTTTCAACGGTATTTCAGTTAGAACTTACTTGAAAATATCATGAATATTAAACCCTGTCAATCAATAGTCTCTCTGTACTAATAGGCAACCATCAATAATACCGGTAAGAAAATGATGAAAAATCAAATTAAAAAAAAAAAAACCTTTGTCTGCTATGCCTACTTCGCGCAGAGAAAACAATAGATTCTCACTTTGTTCCGATTCCTACTTTGCACCGGGACAATTCCGGAATTGAACTGTGCCAGGTAGGAATTCTTACTTCGCCCGACAAAGTGAGAATTCCTACTTTGCGCAGGACAATTCCGGAATTGTCCTGATTCCTACTTTGCGCAGAACATATATATGAAATAAAAATGTATCAACGGACTATCCAATGGAAAACATGCATGAAGTTTCATCAAGTTTTGTCAAGTACTTTAGAAGATATCCCTCTCACATATATAAGCCGCCACACTGCTGCCATTTCAAGCAGGTAGCTAGAGACTAAAGTGTTGAAATTTGTAGCATCTGCCTGGTTAGCTCAGTGGATATATGGTATTACTTGTGATCTAAAAGGTTTACGAACAGACTGATGCATGGAGAGACGGATGCACAATGAACTCAATGGTCATTGGCTTTGATCAACCAATAAAAGTATGAAGTTCTATGAAACTATGTGCAAAAGTTGGGGATACATTGATAAAAAATTAAATTTGACATGAAGCCCCCCTTTTTCCATGATACAGTGATAAATAGCAAAACCCTGACAAGATGCACTAGGTCGCATGATCTGTGAAAATGTCATCCACATCTATTGAGATATGTCCAGTAATTAAAGAGATACTGGTGAAAAATGAAATTTTAACATGAAGCCCCCTTATTCCATGATGCAGCTAGAAATCCCAAAACCTTAACAATATGCCGTAGGTAACATGATAATGTAAAAATTCCATCCAAATCTGCCAAGAAATGTGGGCGGAGTTGTGTTAGGTCACATGATAATGTAAAAATTCCATTCAAATCTACCAAGAAATGTGGGAGGAGTTGCATTCACAAGAAACAGAATGAAATAAAACATGAAGCCCCCCTTTTTCATGACGCAGCTACAAATCGCAAAACCTTGAGAATATGCAATAGGTCAGATGATGGGAAACATTCTGTGAAAATTCTATTCAATTTTGTCAACATCCCCAACTTTCAGCTGCAGGTCGAGCAAGAGTTACTCTCCTTGGAACTTATCGATTATCTGGTCCGAAAGGATTTCCGATAACGGCCTGTCATATGGGATTCAGAAGGGAAAATTTTTGGATCGACTAAAACACATTTTTCTTCTAAAATGATTAAAATCTATAACGTCGTGAAGTATTCTGTAATATCTCTACTTTACTTCGATATAATTTTAATTCCTGTAGCAAAATGGGAAGTTGCGTCCATTTTGATTTAAAGTTACTGACCCATTCTCCTTCTTATTTCTATATAAAGGTTTAAGAAATTTGCTCTTGCGCCGTTTTTGACGCTAAATAACATAAAAATGAATTGCAAACAAAAAATCTATAACGTCTTGAAGTATTCTATGTTTTGTTGTGATTATGATCAAAGTATTCGTTTACATTTGTGAAATTGAGATCTTGCGTCCATTTTAGTTTAAAAACGACACTATCGTTAATTTTTGTATAAAAAATGCAGTATCGAGCAAAGTGAGATTTTAAGACTGGGTGAAAAGATTTAGCAACGGATAAAGGGAAGATAAGAACTGATGACATGATAACCTTGTCTGTATTGTTTTGTTAAACCTGGATCCTGTTTTTACACATTGTCCAAATATATAATGATTGTATTTATCATTTTTATACATGTACGTGTGTATTATTTGCATCAGTGAAAACTTTTAAGAGATTTGTAAAAACCATTATTTTCCCAGTATCGTCTTTTTTAATTCTTTTTGGAAAATAATTTCAATTTAGTTAGCATAAATTTCTTTAAATTGCATTTTTATTTCTTTTTTTTTTTTATTTCTAAAGAAGATTGAATTTGTTGTACTATTGGATCATTATAATAATTATGCAGTCAATAGACCAGTAACAAACTGTACAAAACAAGCAGTCTGATCCTGGGCCGAATCGGTTTTATTTTATGAGTCGAAATTCTTTTGGCTTAAAAAAATTGACGTATCAATATCAATATGTGACTGAAATCAGCAGAAAACAATTTGCGTTTTGGGAGTATTGATGTGACCCGTACAGCTTACTCCCGAATTTCAACGGTCCTGCATAAAACCTTTTGAAAACATTGTGAGAAAAGGAGAAATACCAATATCCAGTATTGACTCCTTTTCCTACAATGTTTTCTACTCTTTTAAAGTGAAGAATATCAATTTAGCTACATTTGATTTATTTTCTGAAATTGCTTTTTTTCTAAGTTGGTGAAGTCAAAAAGTTCTCCATATGGGAAAAAGTTTTAAATTATTGACTTTTGAAAACACATGAGAGGGAGAAAATACATGTGATCAGATTGAAAATAGCGAGGAAATTTGAATATGTGAGCTGTCGCCATAAAATACTTTTGAAAATGCATTAATCATCACACATTTGCAAGTAAAGAGCTAAAGAGAGAAGGCGGCAAATTGGACTTCATTATACAAGATCTTGTTAAACTTGACTTTAAATCCTTATAAATAATCTCGTAAAAAAATTATGATCTTAGTTTAAACATTTAGTTTTAATTTATTCAATATACTAACATCATTCATTTACAACAACATGTATTGCGAAAAGGATTGAAACGAAAGCATCAAAGCTTATATAGTTTCTCTCCCTAAAGAAGTCTGATTTTTTTCCTGATTACTGATTTTTTTCCTGATTACCCCGTATAAATGTATCAATGTATACCATTACGTAACACCAATCAAGATACCCGATAGGCGTCTTATCTAACAGTGAGACACGGTCATCATCGGAGAACTCCGGCACAGTGCAAACGATCAGGGAAAAAGAAAGAAAATACGATAGTTGCTTTAAAAAAGTGTAAAAAGGGCTAAAAATGTATTTTCTAAATGACTGAAAACTACGCCATATTAAAGAACAATAAATAAGCTTTCTGACTTCCCTGAAGATAATTTTGATTTTCCAACAATATTGTGCAGGCTGATTTATGTTTACCGTGTGCTCACAAAACCACTGACTTCTAAAAAATGACGAAATTATTTTAAACCGAACTGACTTATTGAACATAAAGGTTAAAAAATATAATTCGTATACGGTTGGTTTGTTTATGATAGATCAGACGATACCAGTGTGGTCTGATCTACCAACACACTTTCCCCAGCCTAATATACATGTACGTACATGTATTTGTGACGACGCTATGCAAAACAATTACAATAAAATGCCGTCTGCTGACTATGTAATAGCTCTATGCTACAGGTTGGAAAATAATGTTTTCAAAAACATTGTAACAAGAGAAGCCTCTTCATAATATCCTTAACTTTGTGGGTAGCTATTCAGAAATATATCCTACCGAAGTATTTTTACTATTGTACCATTTTTGTTGATAAAACAATAAAAATATCAGAGATTGAATTCAAAATTATGCTGAAAAAATCAGAGATAAAATTCCAACGATGCAGTAAACATATGTGCTGTTACATTTCGAGTGTTCGTGTCGCGCTCCTCCCCCGGCTTTAGTCTCATCATAAGAAATTTGTACTGCGGATATTTTTCCTTTTTTTATAACTCTTCAGGAACTAATGTATGACTGCCCCAATATTTAAAGCAGTTGTAGACAACACAATAAATATGGCTCAAATTATTCAATTTGTATCAATTAAGGCATGACAACATTGCTTGAAAAAGAGCAAATGCTGGTCAAAAGCATTTCTGTAGCTGACCATGCGTGCTTTCGGTAAAATTTGAGATAGATCAAATTGTAAGACCTGAAAGGAAAACAAATCCTACAAGTTTTGGTACCCCAGTAATTTACAACCCCAGACATCCCGCAGAGTTGTTTTCCAATTAATTGAAACCCTCTACACTCGAAGGGCGAAATTCGGGTTATAAGTGCAAAGGGTTTGCAGAGATCGCCAGTCAATATATAATTCCATATGTGATCGATTTCACGGTCAAAAGGGATCAAACTCTCATAATTTAATTGGCTTACATAGTGGTCAAATAACAGTTACCGGGTTTGATTTGTATGATAAAGTTGGCCATGGAAATATGGGAGGAGTTGAGTTCACAAGAAATAAAATGAAATAAAACATGAAGCCCCCTTTTTTCATGACGCAGCTACAAATTACAAAATGTTGACAATATGCAAAAGGTCACATGACGAGAAAAAATCTGTCAAAATTCTATTCAATTCCGTCAAGAAATGTGGGAGGAGTTGCCTTCACAAGAAATGGAATGAAATATAACATGAAGCCCCCCTTTTTCCATGACAACTTATTACAAAAACAAGGGCATATAACTGTGGTGTTGCACGGTTTATCTAGGTGAAACTTTTTTTTCCCTGCATTTCCTAATGGAGGTTGATAGATGTGACAAGTTCAATGTAAAAACTTTGTATAGTTTTGAAGACAATACTCCAAACATCAAAAGTCTACTTAAGTGCAGCTTAAATGAAACTCAAAATCGCTCTCAGTCGGCCATTTTGCATCGAATAAAATAAAAAAAAAAGGTGCCTCGGGAGAATGGGTTACTGTACCCATGTATAAAGTTTCATGAATTTTCGTCCAATGGTATTGGAGATATTTGCCGGGACGGACGCACGGACGATGGACAACGCTAAAACTATATCCCTCCGCCTTCGGCGAGGGATAAAAAGGTATAGGCTATGTCATCAGTCTGTACTGAGATCAGTGTTGCAAGTGCTCAAAAAATTTGGAGGAGCAACAACACAGGTTTCATGGAAAGAATAAGTATCTAATTTTTTACTCGAATTCTGCTTATTCATCTTGACTACTGTTTGAAAAAATCCTCGAGATTTCATAGATATGAGCATACTCTGTGAAAAGGGAGTTAATACATTTGCCAAAAAAGGTCAACTCAGGTCAGCCTGCGTGGAATGCATTGAAACTTTTTAGGTGGTAAATTTTATGTACGTCAAAGGATCGTTCTAAATCATGATTCAGTCTGGACATTGTTAGGCAAAACAGATTTCATGGTTCGATGATTATGTGATGAGTTGCTTTGTATCGTGGATCAGGGAGATACATAAAGCCACCTTTTGTCAGAGCATGCCTTAACCCTTTACTCCATTGATACTCATTTCTAGGCATTGCTTGTAGGAGCCTTTGGAAAACATTGTGGCAAAAAGGTGAAATTGCTCGTGACGAGCAATTTCACCTTTTACCACAATGTTTTCTACACTATCAGAAAGTGTCACATACACATAAAAAATGGCTCCATCCTTGCTATTATTTAAGGTCAATTAGAGATACCATAGAAATGCCTTATGGGGTAAAGGATTAAATATTTTGCAGTAAAATTAACAAATCCTGAAAGATGACTTAAAGGCCCTGAAGGGCCTGAAATCGCTCTACTGGAAGAGATTTTGCTTTTATGCGAGCATACATTATGAATTCATGATGCAAAAAGAAAACCAGTAAAATCAGTGTGAAGGAAAGCACTTATATACAAGAAATGGAAATTTCCGACTTTGAATCGCTACTTTTCCCATACTGATTGTCAGATTTTTTTCAAAATCAATAGGGTTCCAGCTGCTGATGAGACAAAGCAACTGGGCAAGTTTCATAGATATCCAACCAAAAATGCCGACTTCATCATGTAAATTGGAAATCCAAATGTTCAACTCAAAATGGCTACTTTCCATTACTGTTTGTTAGATTGTTTTCAAAGTCAACATGTTTAAAGCTTTTGTTTAAATAGACTAACTGAAAAATTCACAAAAATATGATCACAAATAAATAACAAGCAATGAAAATGTTCAACTCGAAATAGTTATTTTTCCCGTACTGTTTGTTGGATTTTTTTTCTATTGATGATATAAACAGACTGTGCAAGTTTTACGAAAATCTGACCTCAAATACAGACTTTATTGCGTAAACAAGAAGAGAAAGTTTTCAACTTGAAAAAGCTACTTTTCCCACACTGTATGTCGGATTTTTTTTCAAAATCAATAGGTTTGAAGTTATTAATAAGATAAACAATCTTTGAAAGTTTCATGGAAATCTGACCAAAAAGACAGACTTTATCGCGTAAACAAGAAATGGAAATTTTGAACTTGAAATAGCTAGTTTTCCCATATTGTTTTTCGGATTCTTTTCAAAATCAATAAACTGAAAGCTATTAATGAGAAAAACAAACCGTGCAAGTTTTACGAAAATGTTACCAAAAATGCAGAGTTGATCGCGTAAACAAGAAAAAAAAAAAGTTTTCAACTCGAAATAGCCGCCTTTTCCCATACTGTTTGTTGGATTTTTTTTCGAAGTCAATAGGGTTGAAGCTATTGATAAGATAAACCTGCAAGTTTGGAAATCTGACCTCAAAGACAGACTTCATCACTTAAAAAGGTTGAAATTTCAAATATGAAATGGCTATTTTTTGTTGGATTTTTTTTTTCAAAATCAATAGGGTTAAAGGTGGCCCTTCAGAATTTGGGACGAAAACTTTACAAAAATACAAAAATATCACCCTTATACCCCCAAAGCCTTATGATCATTCATAAAATCCCAGTAGTCGAAAACCACCCGAGAACACGAGAAATTAGAGATTTACTACGGCCAAGGTCGGAATCGATGGGAAACACATTCTATTTTTACATGAATAACTCGCTCATTTACATACTGGAAATACACAGACGAAGCAGATATAATGAAAAATAATTACATGTTTGTTATGTAATGGAATTTAAGCTTCATTAGTCACGTGCCAGTCACTTAACATTCCCACAATGCATTTTTTTTTATTTTTGGCACGAAATCAAAAAATAGCTTAGAGGCTACGTAGCCTTTTAAGGGAATACCATTTTTTTTTTTGTAATTTTAAGATTCTTAATTATTGACGATTTGTATTGTTTTTCCATATAAATTTCAGTGGTATATATATTTTTTTGATTTGGTGTGATGCGAAATTTCTAAGTACCCACCTTTAAAGCTATTGATTAGATAAACAAACTGTGCAAGTTTCACGAAAATCTAACCGAAAATGCAGACTTTATCGCGTAAACAAGAAAAAGACTAAGGGACGGACGGACAGACTGACGGACGAAAGAACCCACGCCATGACATAAGCTCTACTGGCTTTCAGGCAGTAGAGTTAAAAACTGCTCATAGTCCTTTGAAAACCAGATTTTCGTATTTAGCCCATACCTACGATTACCCTGGCCGACATATTGCAGAAAAGTTAAAGGGTGCAGAGAAATGATTTGAATATACAGGCTTTATTGATATCGATTTGCACTGCACATAACCTTTAAGTTGCTAAAAGCACTACTTTCTGACCTTTTGCAGACAGTGTAGATCAAGATCAGACTGCACAGATCATTGATCTACACTGTCCAATAAGGAGACATTATTCCCTAAAACATAACTTTGAAATAGCAATGTCTTGGTTTTAGCTCTCAAAACGAAGATTTCATATTAGCTATATTTAGCAGGACAAGGATTAACACAAGCAGAGCACCAGATAGAGCGATTTTGATTTCAGAATCGAAAATAATAATTATTCTGCGTTACAGTTATTTGTATATTCTTCCGGTAATTTTCTTGACTATATACCCTTTTTCAGGGCACACTTCTTAGATCCTCGATTCAGTGATGCATCCAGGAACTTCAAAATGTGGGGCACATGCTCCCTAAACCTAACAAAAAGGGGGCACCTTAATATTTGGAAAAAGGCAGAAAATGAACAATTGGTTAGATAATGGCGTGCTACAATAAATGTAAGATGTGCATCTTTTATAATGCATCACACAATGATTCAACTCATGCAGATAGCAATGTTCCTACTAGCTTTTTATTTCAAGGGTATACTTAATCCCTGGCTGTGAAACTGGTGATAGGCTAACATTTTTTATTAGAGGGCAAGACAATATGGTTCGCAACTAGAAGTAGAGTAATCCATATTTGATGATTTGCAGCAAGAGTCTGTTAAATTACGATATTTGTGTAAATTATCAGCTAAAAGTCATTTAAAAGCTGAAAAAATAAAAAAAACAATTGACTCAGATCGGACCATGTCAACGAGTCATTTAGTTGTGTCATGGGTTTCCGTGTTTTTTCAATCGATCCATTTCTCATGTCTGTTAATTTCTATGTAGGTATTTCCACACTATCTGACACAAATTTGTCAATAAAGGTAACAAGTAACTTCAAAAGTTGTCATTTTATGCAAGATAGGCCTTTTTCTTTGGTCTTACCTGACGTCTCGCTTGCAATTCGTGCGAGGCCGGCTGATTTCCCTGCTTCTAACGAGAGCATAATTCTTTTTCTAACGAACAAGTGATACGTCATTTTCTTCCCAGACTGCTCATTGTCAATCGTATTTTCCATAACTATTGCACGGTTTCACGTAAAACTCGAGCGGCGTTCTTTCTGTCACCATTTCAGTCGACGACTCGTGGAAATTGATGACTAAAACTTTTATCCAATCGAATTCATGGGATATTTAGCACCTTCGTAATTTAAAATGTCATCGAATAACGGCATTGAGACTTGGGAAAAGGGGAAAACCAGTGACATCTTTGAGGGAAAGAGTAGTTTCCCTTCCACTAGCATAATCGTAGCTTTTGGACGGAAGTTTTCGAGACCATGTTAAAATTTTCGGTACCACGCAATATGCTTTTAATAATGCGTGTATTACAGTAAAAATGCGGCATTTTGGGCGCATAGTTTTGAGATTTCTGGGGGCATTCTCGGAAATAAAGGGACAATGCCGCACGCTAGATGCATCACTGTCTATTTTCGAAACAGTCATATGGCATTCAGCTAGTTTGTACCTATGTCTATGAAAGGTTTAACACTTTACGAAAACATTAAAATTTAGACTTTTCAAAATTCAAAGCATTTGAAAAAAGCAATATAAAAGTAGCTTTTGGTCTTTGAAATAGTAGAAAACATTATGGGAAAAGAAGAAAATGCTGATTATCAGCATTTCCTCCTTTTTCCACAATGTTTTCAAAAGATTGTTTTCTCAGGGTCATTAAACCTAGGATTTTGTGGAAATGGGTCAATTATAGGGTTTAATCTCAAATAAAATAAATATGAAATTTTGACAGAACCAAGTTTTTTTTAATCCAATTTTTTCTGCAAACCTAAAAAAACAGAAACCAATACATCTTTGTACTTTAGGACTAACATTTTAATATAAATAGGTACTGTAAATTTGTAGAAATATCCGGATGAAATAACAATCAATGCATGCAGTAACAATTTAACATACTTTTAAATAGGATCACTTTGATCATATCAGTGAAAAATTTAGACATTCAACTATATGCAATGAGATATATCTTCAACTACCTTATCTGATATGTACTAAGCTGTTTTTTTAACAGTAATTCACTATATCATTCCACACATACAAGTCCACATCACTTTAACAGATCACTTATTCTTATACTCCCTAGGCTTAACCAATTCTAGACCAAGCTTTGAAGTGCCTTGCCAGGGAAACTATACAGCAGAAAGTGATTCAAACCAGGATTATTGGACAACAAATCTGACACCAAAACTACTGGACCAGGTATGACTCTTTCCAAAGACAGAAAGGTATCAATTTCATTAGAAGAACATGACTGCTTACCAAACAGTGCTTTTAAAGGTGGGTATTTAGAATTTTTACATCTCACCAAATTAAAAAATATATATACCACTACAATTCATATGAAAAAATAATACAAAATTAATCATCAATAATTAAGATTCATAAAATTACAAAAACATTTTTTTTTTGATGGTGTTCCCTTAAAAGGCTACATATCTTCTAAAGGTATTTTTAGATTTCGCGCCAAAAATCAATAAAGCATTTTGGGAATGTCAAGTGACTGGCATGTGACTCATAACGCTTCAATTCCATTACATAACAAACATGTAATAATTTTTTTCCATAATGTCTTCTTTGGACGCTATGTTTGAAACTTCATCTGTGTATTCCTGTATGTAAATGATCGAACTGATCATCTAAAAATCGAATGTGTCTCCTGTTGTTGTCAACCTGTGCCGTAGTAAATCTCTAATTTCTTGTGTTGTCAGCTGGTTTTCGACTATTGGGGTTTTATGAATGGAAATTAAAAGGCTTTGGGAGTAAGAGGATGACTTTTTTGCATTTTTGTAAAATTTAAGTCCCAAAATCTGAAGGGCCACCTTTAACCCTTTACCAAACAATGCCTGGTTTTTACAACCCTGAGATAGAAGCCTTATAAAAACATTGCAGGAAAAGGAGAAGTTTCATTTTCATTGTCTCCAACCATGTTTTATACAAATTTTCTGCCTCAAAAACCATATCCTATTATTTAACCCATTACCACACAATCCCTTCTTTTGACGACCCTGAGAAAGAAACCTTAAGAAAACATTGTGGGAAAAGGAGAAAATGCTGGTCACCAGCATTTTCTCAGCATTTTCTCTTTTTCCAACAATGTTTTCTACCCTTCACAAAACAAGTTTCAAAATTTCAGTCACTTTTATTGTGTCATCTGCAAATGCTTTTGATTTGGATAAACCTAAAACTTTGTTGTTTGGTAAAGGGTTAGTATTGCAGGACCACAGCCAGATTTTCTACAAGAAAGACCTATATATCTCAAATAACGTTCTTTTGTCATGAATTAAAGTTTTTTATCAATTTGTTAGTAAAAAATATAAAAATTCAGCTCTGTGTGTCCATCTTTTCTTTAAGAACAACATTAGGAGAAATTGATTGCAGCAGTGAACACGAAGACAATTTGCCAAACAGTGTATTCAACAACGCAGGACCATAGCCAGTGGCTCTGTCACCCTGAAAGTGAAAAACAAAGAAACATTCATCGACATATTAATTGGTTGTTTGAAATAGGTGTGTAACTCTTTACCACACAATCCCTACTTTTAACGACCCCTAAGAAAAAAAGCCTTTGAAAACATTGTAGGAAAAGGAGAAAATGCTGGTGACCAGCATTTTCTCCTTCTCCCACAATGTTTTCTACCCCTCCCTAATCAAATTTCAATTTTTTAAGCCCATTAATTTTGTCGTCTGCAAATGCTTTCAATTTGGACCAGTCTATAGATTTGTTGTTGGTAATGAGTTAACCATTTACCAAATAACTCCATGCTTTGATGATCCTGTGAAAGAAACTTTGAAAATACAACTGGAAAAAGAGAAAATGCTGGTAACTAGCATATTCTCCATTTTCTCACGTTTTCTAATTTTCAAAGGCAAATTCCCTCATTTTAGCAACTCTGATCTGATGACTGTAAATACCATCATTCTGCATGTGTCTAAAAATTTGTTGTCTGGTTTACCATAAGCCAAATTTCTGGATCTGCCCATGGTAAAGGCAAAATGTAAAGGATATATTGACAGTAACTCTAATGATGGGATTTTTTTTCTATCAGAGAGGGTAGACAATACTGTGGGATATCGAGGAAATGCTGATTACCAGCATTATTTTTTTTTTTTTCTGCAAAAGCTTTTTTCTCTAAGGGCTGCAAAGTTTGAAAAATACATGATCTTTTCAAGAAGAATGAGACTCAGTTACATGATAACTTTTTTCATAAATTCAGCTCATTCGTCTTATAAAAATGTTGTTGTAAATACAAAAATTGTTCCAAAATATTGGGTAAAATGCCCTTTGAAAGTCTATTAAACTACTGTTACAAATTTCACCAACTCATTTTCTTATTTCCATTAACACATTACCACACAATCCCTACTTTTGACGTCTCTGAGAAAGAAGCTTTGAGAAAACATTGTGGGAAAAGGAGAAAATGCTGGAACGAGAATTTTCTCCTTTTCCAACAATGTTTTCTACTCTTCAAAAAACAAATTTCAAATTTTCAGTCACTTTTATTTTGTCGTCTGCAAATGCTTTCAATTTGGACCAGTCTAAGATTTTGTCATCTGGTAATGAGTTAAATGTCTTAAATGTGACATAGCAACTAGAGCAGCTAAAGATTACACAGTACATACAAAGAAGTCTGATTTTGGTTCTACACCCTTTTACGTTTTTTTGTAATATTCTGGCGAAGTTTTCAAACTGCAATACAGATGTTTATCATACTGCAAGACAAGAAATACCCATTTATTAGTTTAGGAGTTTTACAGTTTAATTTATTCCTAAATGATAAAATCTTTGACTGTTCCATATTGAAAGCATTATGTAGACAATAGATTAACCCTTTACTACACAATAATGACTTTTGACGACCCTGAGAAAGAAGCCTTTTGAAAACATTGTGGAAAAAGGAGAAATGCTGGTAACCAGCATTTTCTCCTTTTCCCACAATGTTTCTACCTTAATAAAGAAAAATTGCACCATTTGAGCCACAGTGACAGTGTAATCTGCTAATGCTTACAATTTTGGACATTGCCAAATTTTGTCGTCTGGTAAAGTGTTAAATGTAGTTAGGATGATAGAATTTGTCATTGACACAAGGAAAAAACATATTAGGGAAAAAAAGTTAATGCTGGCAACCAGCGTTTTCTTCTTTTCCTTCAATGTTTTCAAAGCACTTATCTTCAGGGTTGCAAAAACATGGGATTATTTTGTATAGGAAATGAGAATACACATTTACCACATGAGCTGGGGCAGCCATGTCTATGTGGAGCCAAACACCAGGATATTCAAACCCAAGATGCGATCCAATAAACAATCCAGCACAGGAAACCTGGGCATTGCCACGGTCCTAAAACAAAAATATCATAACCTGTTACTTTTAGCAAAACTTTATAGATGAAATAAACAAGAGGACCGTGATGGTCCTATATCACTCACCTGAGTACTAAGCAGTAAAGGTCTACAATGAAAATTCTTCTTTTCCGAAAAGATCATCATATAGTATTTGGTAGAGGTCCACTAGAAGATGCTACATAATGAAATATCAATGCTCTACGATTTTCAGTTTCAGAGAAAAATATTTTTAAAGTTTTCCTTCTTTGTTCCTGTGTTTCGAACTTGTGACCCCAAAGGCTAGGCCAGTTTGGACCCCAGGGATATCATGTGATCAAACTTGGTAAAGGTCAACTATCAGATGCTTCATATCAAATATCAAAGCTCTACTCCTTCTTGTTTCAGAGAAGAAGATTTTTTTAAGTTTTCCTTCTTTGTTCCTATGTTTCAAACTTGTGACCCCCGGGGCGGGGCCAGTTTTGACCCCAGGGGCATCATATGAACAATCTTGGCAGAGGTCCACTAGGAGATGCTACATAATAAATATCAAAGCTCTGCCCCTTCTAGTTTCATAGAAAAAGAATTTTAAAGTTTTCCTTCCTTGTTCCTATGTTTCAAACTTGTGACCCCCGGGGCAGGGCCAATTTTGACCCCAGGGACATCATATGAACATTCTTGGTAGAGGTCTACTAGGAGATACTACATATCAAATATCAAAGCTCTGCACCTTCTAGTTTCAGACAAGAATAATTTTAAAGTTTTCCTTCTTTGTTCCTATGTTTCAAACTTGTGACCCCAAAGGCTGGGCCAGTTTTGACCCAAGGGACATCATATGAACAATCTTGGTAGAGGTCCACTAGGAGATGCTACATACCAAATATCAAAGCTCTGACCCTTCTAGTTTCAGAAAAGAAGATTTTTAAAGTTTTCCTTCTTTGTTCCCATGTTTCAAACTTGTGACCCCCAGGATGGGGCCAGTTTTGACCCAAGGGGCATCATATGAACAATCTTGGTAGAGGTCCACTAGGAGATGCTACATACCAAATATCAAAGCTCTACATCTTCTAGTTTCAGAGAAGAAGAATTTTAAAGTTTTCCTTCTTTATTTCTATGTTTCAAACTTGTGACCCCCAGGGACATCATATGAACAATCTTGATAGAGGTCCACTAGGAGATGCTATATACCAAATATCAAAAACCTGCACCTTCTAGTTTCAGAGAAGAAGATTTTTAAAGTTTTCCTTCTTTGTTCCTATGTTTCAAACTTGTGACCCAAGGGGTGGGCCAGTTTTGACCCCAGGGCCATCATGTGAACAATCTTGTTAGAGGTCCACTAGGAGATGCTACATACCAAATATCAAAGCTCTGACCCTTCTAGTTTCATAGAAGAATATTTTTAAAGATTTTGCCATTTTTTTCCTTTTGGTTGCCATGGAAACCAGAGTTATGGGTGGATTTCAATCTCTTGAACAACTTTGGTAGAACTCCACCCAAGGAACATCCCTGCCAAGTTTCATCAAGATTGGCCCAGTGGTTTAGGAGGAGAAGATGTTTAAAGAAATTGTGGACGACGCATGACGGACGAGGGACATTGAGAGATCACAAAAGCTCACCATGAGCACTTCGTGCTCAGGTGAGCTAATAACAAGTGAATGAAACAAGAGGGTCATTGCCCTAAAGCGCTTAGCTGAGTAAAGTTATCTTTGGTTGGTAAAGCTGAAAAAAGATGATGTGAAACATGTGATTGTAAGTCACCTACCCTTTGAGCTGACATGATCTAACTTAGAACCTCATTATCAATGAGGCAAACATTTCTGACCAAGTTTTATGAGTACTGGACCAGTGACATATTTTTTTTCACCAAAGGTAACAGAACTTCTTGCTAGCTTGAAATATCGTCAAGACATCCTTTCTGACCAAGTTTCATGAGTATCTGACTGAAAATAAGGCCTAAAGAGTGCACACAAGGTTTCTCAAAGGTTTTCTCCTGTGAACTACGTTTTTACCTGAAGTGACCCAATTTCACTTATATCAAGATACTATCAAAACATATTTTCTGACCTAGTTTGATACATATATCAATTAAAATGTAGTCTCTAGGCTGTACAAAAGGTTTTTTTTTTAAGATTCGTCTGTGTGACCTACTTTTACATTTAGAAGAAAATGTCCTAGATATACAATGACACTTTGAATTCCTTTAGGAATATTAAAACACTATGAAAAATAACACTGATGTTCAATATTACGCCTATTGCCTTTTTCAAGATTTAGAAACACTTTATCCATTTTTATCGTGTATCATGTAGCCATATTGTTATACTAATAAAAGGTGATGTCAACTCTGATATGCAATGTAACTTCAATCTTTTTTACCTGCAACAACGAATGAGTGGAATAATCTACCACAAAACGTAAGATATGCTGAATCCTTATCCTGTTTTAAACGTCAAATTAACATTGATAAACCAGTTCCCAACAAACTGTTTCAATTTGGCGAGAGGAGAATCCAAATTATTCATACCCAACTTAGAAACAACTGTAGTTCATTAAATCAACATCTTTTCTTCAAAAATATCGTTGACTCACCACTTTGTCATTGTGGAAAGATAGAATCTAATAAGCATTTTTTTCTCAAATGTGGATTGTACCAACGCACAAGACAAATATTGATAAGAGCTATCTCTGAAATTGCGACATTTAATCTTAGAACTATTCTGTTTGGTGTTGAAGATTTATCATTTGAAGAAAACAAAAATATATTTACAGCAGTACACAAATTCATAAAGGAAAGTGGACGCTTTTGATTATTTATAACCATGTAACTAAAGACAGTAACTATATTGTTTCTATGTTTGACCTTTAATTAAACTTGATGCTGTACTGCAAAAAAAAAACACTTTTTGAAAGTCGCCATTATACCCATCTCCACCAGCCTACTAATTGTTTCCAATCTAAATAAACTGTTTATTTCCCTCTTTGTTAATTTCATATAGTTAATTCTATTACTTACCTTTAACTGTTCATATGTATGTCAAAATAGTACAAAAAGACTTCATTTAATGATGTAACCGTCAACTGGAGAGGAACTATATAAGCTATAAGCTTACGTTCTAATCCTTTTCTTATTTAAATTTATGTCAATCTAGTCTTTGTAAATTATATGAATAAACTATGTTTAAACTAACTTTAATGTTCCCGTGCACTGTCAAACATCAATCAACGTTATGTGGAATTGCGTGTCTTTGACATTACAACCAAGCGGTTGGACTGTCTGCATTTTTTTTAATCCATTCTGATTCATGTATTTGACATTCTGTCTTGTCTGCTTGGTACAACTTTTTCAGGATAGTGAATCTTAAGTCAGAACTCAAATGGTTTTCTCGGGAAAAAAGGAAATTTATTGGCATGTCTCTTTCTAAACAGACGTCTCTCTAGGTGTTCTTGCATCCTTTCATGTTATATAAGCATCCTTTATAAAATCCAAAAGTCCTAAATGACTTTTTCTGCATTTTCAATAAAAATACATGATCCACAAGCATATATGAGTCATGCTCTGAAAAAACAGGGTTTAATGCCTCTTCATGCAAAACATCATATAATTATGTACAGATAAAATCTCTTTTGTCTAAAAAACCAGCTGAATGATGAGATAGAATGGTCCTGAAACATGTACAAAGTTTTCAAATAGAAAAAAAGTCCGACCCATGTCTGCCTGCATAGGCTGATACGGCTCAATACTTTTGCAATTGTAAAACCCTCTTTTTTTTTACAGTGCCTAAATATTTCAGCAATTTTCTTTAGTTATGGGAGATCACTCCTTCCTTACTGCAGAGCTTTCCTGTATAAAATCAATACCTGAAAACCTGCATCAGAGAGAATTCTCTTTGGCTCAGTGGTTATAGAATTGATCTTTTAAACCTTGAAAAACAAGAGGGCCATTGGCCCTGGAATGCTCACCTTAGACTATAGCTTATGAGTGAAATTCAATTCTTTGAGCAACTTTGGTAAAGCTTCACCCAAGGAACATCCCTGCCAAGTTGCATCAAGATTGGCCCAATGGGTTAGGAGAAGAAGATGTTTAAAGAAATAGTTGACTGGCGACAGATGCTGGACATGGGGCAATCAAATATCAAAGCTCTACACCTTCCAATTTCAAAGAAGAATTTTACATTTTCCTTTTTTGTCCTATGTTCGAACTTGTTGTCCCCGGGGCTGGGTCAGTTTTAAACCAAAGCAGCATCCTTGGAACAAACTTGGTAGAGGTCCACTCAAAGATGCTACATACCAAGTATCAAAGCTCTGCATCTTCCCGTTTAAGAGAAAAAGAAATTTAAAATTTTCCTTCTTTGTTCCTATGTTCCAACCTGTGACCTCTGGGGCAGGGCCGGTTTAAACGCCAGGGACATCATATGACCAAACTTGGTAGAGGTCCACTAGAAGATTCTGCATACCAAATGTCAAAGCTCTGCACCTTCAAGTTTCAGAGAAGATTTCTAAAGTTTTCCTTCTTTGTTGCTATGTTCAAACCTGTGACCTCCCGAGGCAGGACCAGTTTTGACCCCAAGGGCACAATATGAACAAACTTGGTAGAGATCCACTAGGAATTGCTACATGCCAAATATCATAGCTCTATGTCTTCATAGTTATAGAGAAGAAGAATCTTAAAATTTTCTTTCATTGTTCCTATGTTAAGTTATAGAGAAGAAGAATCTTAAAATTTTCTTTCATTGTTCCTATGTTCGAACTTGTGACCCCCGGGGCGGGGCCAGTTTTGACCCAATGGGCATGATTTAAATAAACTTGGTAGAGGTCCACTAGGAGATGCCACATACCAAATATCAAAGCTCTACGCCATCTACTTTCAGAGAAGAAGAATTTTAAAGTTTTCCTTCTTTGTTCCAATGCTCAAACTAGTGACCCACGGGGTGGGGCCAGTTTTGACCCCAGGGACATCATTTGAATAAACTTGGTAGAGGTCCACTAGGAGATACAACAGACCAAATTTCAAAGCTCTATGCTTTCTAGTTTCTGAGGAGAAGATTCTTAAAGTTTTCCTCCTTTGTTTCTATGCTCAAACTTGTGACCCCCGGGGTGAGGCCAGTTTTGACCCCAGGGGCATAATTTGAACAAACTTAGTAGAGGTCCACTAGGAGATGTCACATACTAAATATCAAAGCTCTACCCCTTCAAGTTTCAGAGGAGAAGATTTTAAAAGTTTTCCTTCTTTGTTCCTATGCTCAAACTTGTGACCCCTGGGGTGGGGCCAGTTTTGACCCCAGGGATATAATTTGAACAAACTTGGTAGAGGTCCAATAGGAGATGCTACATACCAAATATCAAAGCTCTACCCCTTTAGGTTTCAGAGGAGAAGATTTTTAAAGCTTTCCTTCTTTGTTCCTATGCTCAAACGTGCTCGAACGCGTTATCCCCCGGGGCGGGGCCAGTTTTGACCCTAGGGGCATAATTTGAACAAACTTAGTAGAGGTCCATTGGGGGATGCTACATACCAAATATCAAAGCTCTACCCCTTCTAGTTTTAGAGGAGAAGATTTTCAAAGATTTCGTTTTTTGTTTCGTTTTGTTGCCATGGCAACCAGAGTTATGGGTGGAATTAAATTCTTTGAACAGTTTTGGTAGAGCTTCACCCAAGGAACATTCCTGCCAAGTTTCATGAAGATTGTCCCAGTGGTTTAGGAGGAGATGTTTAAAGAAATTGTTGACAGACGACGTACGACGGACGCCGGACATTGGGCGATCACAATAGCTCACCTTTAGCACTTTGTGCTAAGGTTAGCTAACAAGGATATTTGCCCGTCATGGGTTCAAATCCCTCCAAATGCAGTTTATATTTCAGCTATGCATTTGTTCATTTGCTTCTTTGTTGCTAAGACTTTTATAGAGCTGCAGACAAGTGTTCTACATCAAAGGCAGTCAAAGAGATTTGATGTCAGGGACAGGGTAAAGCTACATGTAACTCAAACTTACAGCCACAGAGTTTTTCATATCAGCAACAGAGCTGCTGAATTCAGAAAAATGTAGTTCGGGAGAATATGGGACAGGGAAGACCAGCTCTCCACTACTGCGCCCAGCTGCCACACAGGCCATCTCCCAGTCTTCATTATTAGTTAATAATCCTGCATGATATTTGCCTACAATAAAGAAAGAAAACAATTTCAAACTTTGAATTAACTCTTTACCACACAATCCCAACTTTTAACGACATTTTCTCCTCTTCCCATTATGTTTTCTACCCTTCCAAAATCAAAATTCAACTTCTGATTCTCATTTATTTTTTCATCTGAAAGTGCTTTCAATTTGGACATGTCCAAAATTTTGTTGTTTGTTAAAGAATTAAGGATGGGTGTACCTAAGTCTGCCTACTACTGTCAAAGGCTAAATAAGTATAAAATGTAAATCCTGGTAGTTGGTGGGCTCTTCAAAAACTGTAAAACCTCGGATAATTTATCAAAATTTTAAACTTGCCTTATTCACAGCAATTACAGACCAAAGATTACATACGGCTCTAATGAGAGTATCTGTTCCTGAAAGGACATAGACATTGTGGAAAAAGGAAGAAATACTAGTTATCAGCATTCTCTTTTTTCCTGCAATATGTCAAACAGCTACTTTTCAAAGGACATACAAAGGATTAACTCTTTACTAAATAATCACTTTTTTTGCTGGACCAAATTTTAATCATCTGCAGACAACAAATTAAATTTTGTTATTATAATGAAACCTGGCTTTCATAGGGTAGAAAGTATTGTGGGGAAAGGAGAAAATGCTGTTTAGCAGCATTTTCTCTTTTCCCATGATGTTTTCTATAGGCTGCTTTCGCTGAGTCATTAAATATCGGGATCGTGTGATCATTCTAAGAGTTAAACTCTAAAACTCATCTCATTGGTGTATTTCACCCAGTGATGAAAATATTCATGATAAAACCTTCATTCATTCCAATATATACCTGTTGCAATTCCCTGAGCACCTGTTAGTGTTGCCATATCAACCACAACATCTGCTTTTAGTTCCTTATTAGCATATGCCACCTGGATAATATAGATAATCAACAATTACCATAAATAGTCATTTTTTTCTGTTCCTGCAGAGTGCAGTTGTTAGGAACAACATAGACAAAAAGCAACTGCTTACTATACCACACAAACTTTTGATATTCTATGTCTAAAAACAAAGTTGTCACTCGGCATGCACTAACCTATGGCACCCTAATAGATTATACAATGTAGCAATAATGAAAACTTCCCATCAAGTAAACCTTATTGAGTAATAGAATGTGTAAGCAGAAGAGGTGTTAAAACTAGATTGAATTTTCAATTAATAGCTACTTTGACTTTGTGAAATTCCTGTCAATCTGTTCCATGCAGGGTTAACTCTTTAACTCTTTACCAAACAACAAAATTTTAGGCTTGTCAAAATTGGAAGCATTTTCAGACCGCAACATGAAAGTGATTAAAAATTTGAATTTGTTTTGTGAAGGGTACAAAACATTGTGGGAAGAGGAGAAAATGCTGGTTACCAGCATTTTCTCCTTTTCCCACAATGTTTTCAAAAAGCTTCTTTCTCAGGGTCATCAAAAGTAGGGATTGTGTGGTAATGAGTTAACCCTTTCAACAATCCCTGATTTTTACAACCCTGAGACAGAAGCCTTTTGAATACATTGTGGAAAAAAGAGAAATTGCTGGTCATCAGCATTTTCTCTTTTTCCCACAATGTTTTCTACTGTTTTGGAAACAAATTTCAATTTTAATGTCACTTTTTTTGTTGTTGTTGTCTGCAATGGCTTTCAATTAAATTGGACCAGTGTAAAATTTTGTAGTTTGGTAAAGAAATAGTGTTGAATAAACCCAACAGACTCTTTAATAAGAGAAGTACGACTTTGCAATTTCAAAGTTGCCACGGCCTAGAGTGTCTCATCAATCAGGCAATGTAGATTAAAGATTAGACTGCATATTCTAGGTATTCTGGCTGCAAAGATGATTTAAGTCATGAAAGCCAATTTAAGGGCTGAAAGGACATTTTGCAGGAGATCAGATCTATAAGCATTTAGATTATCAGAGCATACTATACCCTTCTTTTTTCACTAAAACCTACACTGTTGGTTCTCATTAGCAGCATCTTACTACACAATCCTAGTGAGTACTCACAAAAAAGATTCTAGAGAATCTAAAGAAAAAAGGAGTATTTTAAAACATGACAATGCCTCATCTTATCTAGACTTCTCCTTTTCAGTTAGGAAAGGGAAGTTTGTCTTCAGATTGACAAATAAACATACATATAAAAAGATAAATGATGTAACCAGTTTGTGCTTAACCTTTTACCAAAAAATCCCGGTTTTTCACGACCCGCTAGAAGGGGCCTTTTAAATACATTGTTGGAAAACAAGAAAATCCTGGTAACAAGCATTTTCTCCTTTTACCACAATGTTTTCTACCCTATCAAAGCAAGATTAAATCATTGGAACCAAATTAAAATTTTTGTCTGCAAATGCTTTCAATTTGGACAGGGCCTACATCTTGTCATCTAGGAAAAAGTTAAACACTTTTGGCCTAGGGTATAATCAGTATTGAGGCTGATGCTCAAATCCATCAGTCTAAGATTAATTAAATGTATCAGTTTTAAAGTTAAATCAATAAAAGGGCCACTTACCCCATCTCCTAACACTAATCGTCCTTCAGCGTCAGTGTTGTTGATTTCAACAGTTCTAAAACAACAGCAATACATGGTACTTGTTTATAGTTCAATGAAAAATAACAAAGCAGAGCTTTAGTCAACACACTAGATATTATATAGACAACAGTTAAAATTTTGCATGGCACATAGTGTGTGGAGTAGATCAAGATCAGATTCAGAGAGTGCACTCTGATCATAGACAGAAGTACCACCTATTGTGATATTTGAAAGAAAGCAACATGGAAGTTGCTATATTATAGTCTTTCATGGTACTGTAAATGTAAATATCATTCCTTAACTTTTCAACTTACCAATAAATTTCAGATTTATCCAGTTGGAAATTGCAGATGACATATTATGATGTTAATCAATTATTTGAATTTCTTTGAAAGGCACAAAACTATGTGGGAAAAACAGAAAGTGCAATTTCTCCTTATCCAAAGTTGTTTTTCTAAAGCCTTTTTCAAAACTGTCCTTAAAAAGCAAGCCCTATAAGGAAAGCCATGAGTAATCCAGGGTTTCAGGCCATAACCTTCCTTTCTATCTGAAAATGCTTTAACTCTTTACCACAAAACCCTGAGTTTTATTGAACCCTTGCAAAACTTTGTTGGCAAAGGAGAAAATGCTTGCAAACAGGAGAAAATGCTGATAACCAGCATTTTCTCCTTTTACTACAATGTTTTCTACCCTATCAAAGACAAGCTTTTTTCACATATGTCATCTGAGAATGACTCTTTTTTGGATGAGTCTGAAGAGGAATTGAACAGTCTTGTAAAGGTTAACCAGTACAAACTGTTCCAAGCTGTTTAATTTCATTCTATTACTTAACCCATTACCACATAATCCATTATTTTGATGACCCTCAGAAAGAAGCCTTTTGAAAACATTGTAGGAAAAGGAGAAAATGCTGGTGACCAGCATTTTCTCCTTTACCCATAATGTTTTCTACCTTTTCCAAATAAATTTTCAATTTTTGATTCACAATCATTTTGTCCATTGCAAGTGTCATTTGGTAAAGAGTTAACCTGTCGACTCGACACAACAATCAAAATGTTAATTGTTAAAACCATGATTTAACTATCATTCAAATCTGGTTTAAAATCTGTTCTCATATCACATTAGATTTCCAATAAAATTTGCAATGATGAATGATTTTGTTTACAGACGTGTCACATCCAAATATCTGTGTGTCTGGTAACTGGTACATGTATAGCAAGTCCACCATTTCCCACTTGGTTCTTTTCAGAAAAGACTGACAAATATTTCTGTTTAATAATCAGATATTGAATTCACTTACTGCTATTTTTTTTGTTTGTGAGGATGTAAAAAACGCACAATTGTTTTAATGGCCAAGGCTGCAGGCGAACACACTTGGCTCACGAAAGTGGAATACCAGACAACAACTCAGGAGCTTCAATAGTGATATGTAAAATTATACTATATGAACAGCCCTCAAAGTGTGCTCTTGGTGCAATATGACCAATATTGTCAACAAGTATAAACTAAGCATTAAAACCAATAATGAAACAAAAATACAGATGATCACTTACTTTCCTGAATACAAGGTAATGATGTCATCAGGTCTCAAAGCCAGTGGTCCAACTGCATTTTCAGCCAGACAGAAGACAGCATACAGATTCTCTTGGAAACCCTGAATTATATAATATGACAATAATTATGTTTTAATACTTCAACATACAGTTACATGTTTTAATGAAATAGGGGAGTAAAGCCTTAGAAAACTTTCTCATTAGTAACGATAAATTACTAGAAATTTGCAGTGCACTGAAATACCTATAAGAAAAGTGATTACATATAAGAACAGATTAATCACATAATTGCTGATTTTATGCAATTTCAAGACTATTTCAATCTTAAAATGACACCCAACTTACTCATGATTGCCCTGGGTTTGGACTATGTAGTGTTTTTCCCAAAGCACTCACTTACAAAGGGCATTTCCACTGCAAAGTTGAGAGATGAACAACTTGTTCTCTGCAAGAGCTTTCAGTATGGACAAGTCTGATATATATTTGGTGATCTGGTAGAAATGTAAAACTTTAGCCTACCATTTTCACAGCCAATCGGAAAGCTCCCAGAATCCCTGCAGCCCCACCACAGTCTGTCTTCATTCCACACATACCAATCTGAAAAATGGGCACTGTGAAATCACAATTAACCCTTTACCTAGCAACAAAATTTTAGATTGGTTCAAATCGAAAACATTTGTAGACAACGATTTTAATCTGGCTCAAAAGATATAACTCATGATTGAAAGAGAATAAAACAATGTGTGATAAGGACTAAATACTGGTTACAAGGCACTGTTGATATTGGTGAGAACTGCCATTTCTAGACAATCCCAGTATGCACCTTCAGAATTGGTTTCAGAGATGAACTACGGTAATATAACTCTTTCAACCTAGAGCTAATCTCCATCCCTGTACAACTGTCAAAATTGTATTTTGCTTTTGTATGTGCTAGCTAACTATTTGGTTGGTTTGAACTATACTTGGAAAAAAATAAATTTTTCATATCAAGTCCTGTAATAGTGCATGATCAATAGGTAATGCAGATTCTTTTTTTCCCTATCTGAAACAAACTAATGGTAATGACATCATGAATACATGCACAAACCCCTCTGAATCAGACCAAGTTCTACATAACTTTTTTCCTAATAGGGGCAGTAACCACCAAAGTAAACCACGTTGGTGTATATCGGCATTTAAATTTAAGGCTTTCCTCCACTGAACCTTCTGGTTAACATAGCATAATTTTTTTGTTGTCAGATTATTGAGTTATAGTTATTAATAATTCCAAACACTTTTAACCACCAAGAATTTCTTTCAGTGCTTATCTAAAAAGTTACTGATCATACTTTTATTACTTTCTGTAAAATGGGAGGTAAAAAAAATCTCCTCTTGAATTGAAGATATGGTGATTTTAGAATTGAAAATGATTATGGTATTCTGTGAAGGCAAAACCTCCAAAAGTGGCTCAGTTAAGATGCTACAATAGTGATGTTTTTTTTATGAGATCATATTTTTGAGTAAAACTATTGTGAAAATAGATATTAGGTTTCAGGGTAGGAATACCTTAAACTATACCATTTAAAAGTATTGAAATTAATGTAAAGATGGAAATCTGTTATTGAAGAGTTAGTCCATGTGTTAGTCATGGGCAGAAAAATGAACAATAAATGTAGGACAAAAGTTGCTATGTTGCTCTATCCTTTGTTTACTTTTTTAACTGGTTTTGAAATTCATTTTTCTGCCAACAAAAAACACTAGACTGACCATACAATAACACACTGCCAACTTGGCAATAATTCTTATGCTTTTAACAGATAGGATTAACTTTAAATGCATTCTTACAACCCCATTGTTTACCTTGGCTTCTACTGGGCCTTTAATGAGCTTACACATTTCAGTAACCATTAACTCTTTACCCAAGGATAAGATGTCAACATTCAGAGCAGTTCCAAACACTAAGTTAAATGTGACTCAAAGCTGAAATTTGTTGTGGGAAGGATAGAAAACATTGTGGAAAAAGGAGAAAATACTGGTTATTAGCATTTTCTCCTTTTCCCACAATGCTTTCAAAAAATATTCTTTCTCAAGGTCAGTCAAAGATGCCATTTTCTGGTGGAGGGTTACAAACTAAATAAGCAAAACAGACATGCATGGGGGCAACATACATGTACACATATGACACATTTTCACAGCTGCTTTGCCAGACCAAAGGAATAGTCTACCTAGAAAAAAAATCACACGTAACAAATATAATACTGATGACGGAATTTGTCTGTTACAGAGTGTAGAGAATTGTAGGAAAGAAGAAACTGCAGGATAATGTTTAACTCTTTACCACACAATCCCGACTTTTTATGACCCTTGAAATACAGCCTTTTGAAAACATTGTGGGAAAAGGAGAAAATGCTGGTAACCAGCATTTTCTCCTTTTCCCACAATGTTTTTTACCCTTCTCTAAACAAAGTTCAATTTTTGAGCCACATTTATTTTGTCGTCTGCAAATGCTTTCAATTTGAACAAGTCTACAATTTTGTTGTTTGGTAAATTTAATGCCCATCCAACATTATATCAGTAACAATCTATACAATATAGGTAACAAGCATTTTCACTTCCTTTCTATACCATGTTTTCTACCCTCCAAAGTCAAATCACATCAATTCAGCAGTTTTTAACTCTTTACCAAACTATCCTAGGTTTTAATGACCCTATGTTAGAAGCCTAATTAAAACATTGTGGGAAAAGGAGAAAATTCTGGTGACCAGCATTTTCTCCTTTTCCTACAATGTTTTCTTCTCTATCAAGGACAAATTTCTGTCATTTGAGCCATCTTTAATTTGTTATCTGCAAATACTTTCAATTTGGACCAGTCTAAATTTTGTAGTTTAGAAAGAGTTAATTTGTCATCTACAAATCTATCAATAAGCAACTCTTAGAATAGGGAATACCTTAGTTTTAATACACAGACCACCTGTATCAAAAACTATTCCTTTTCCAACCCACACAATGTTCTTTTCTGCACCTTGGGGCTTATGACTCAAAATAGCCAGGGCTGGTTGATGAACGGCAGCTTTTCCAACATTGTAAATACCTAAAAATTCAATATGAAAATAAAATACATGTAGTAATGAATCATTATCTTTTAACCTTTTCCCAAACAATCCCTGGTTTTTACGGGTCAAGAATAGAAGCCTTTTGAAAACATAGTGGGAAAAGGAGAAAATGCTGGTAACCAGCATTTTCTCCTTTTCCCACAATGTTTTCTACCCTATCATATAGAAAAATCATCTTTTAGGCAACTGTTAATTTGTCATCTACAAAATGCTTTGAATTTGGTCTGGTCCAAAATTTGCCTTTTGGGAAAGGGTTAATCTATTATGGATAAGCAATGCCAAACCTCAAAATTTAAGAAATATGAAGAAAAAGACAAAATGATTCAATGGAACCTTTAGAGACATGAAAATTCCAGACAGTATATTTAGGCTATGCTCTGACAACAAGGGGCTGAATGCATCTCTCAGATATACTATCCCAAGAAGATCATCACATAGCATCATTTTTGTTTTGGATGGGAAAGAAAACATTGTTGGAAAAGGAGAAAATGCTGATTACCAGCATTTTCTTCTTTTCCCACAATGTTTTCAAAATGCTTCTTATACAGGAATGTTAAAAGTCTTGACTGTGTAGTAATGAGATATAAAGCTTGATTACGCACCTCCAAATCCATTCTTGATCAAATCTTCTCCCTGTACGATAAGTGGTTCAATTCCAAGTTCTTTCCCAACAGATCGGATTTCCTGTGAAAAAAATGATATGAAACTAAATCTAGCCCATGCTTTATCTACTTCTATTTCAACTTTATCCTTGAACTTAATATAAAAATATTCTGAAGTATCAGCCAATATGCTTTTTGGAAACATTATAGGAAATATGAAATGAAAAAGCCTTAACAATAGAAATTGCTCTGGATTAGCCCAGATTCTATTTGCAACAATATTTCTAAACTCCCTCTATATCAAAATTGTAAACTCTGGTATGTGCTTCTATTTATCTCTTTCTATGTTCATATGACTATGACTTTCATTAATTCTTCGACAGGACTTTGGCTGAGCAGGGTTTCAAACTTACAATTCCAGTATTACAGACACTTCACATTACCAATAAGCCATGGCAGCTTAGCAGCTAGTAATCTTACTTGATGGGAAAGAACATCTTAGTTAACCCTTTACCATACAATGCCGACTTTTATCGACCCTGAAGAAGAAGCCCTGTATAGACTTTGTGGGAAAAGGAAAAAAATGCTGGTAATCAGCTTTTTCTCCTTTTCCCACAATATTTTCTACCCTATCGAACAAAATTCGCATCATCTGAGCTACATTGAAATTCTGCTAATAGGTTCAATTTGGACAGGTCAAAAATTTTGCATCTGGTAATAGGGTTGAGACTTTAGCAGATGACGACATCTCTTACAAGCCCAGATTGAATATATTTGAAGACAACACATTAAAAGTGACTGAACAGTTTCTTTGAAAAGGTTTGAAACATAATGAGAATAGGAGAAACAGATGGTAACCGACAGTTTTTCCTTTGCCCATAAATTGGCCACAATACCTTTATAAGCTTTTTCCTGCTGCTACTTAACCCATTACCACACAATCCCTACTTTTGATGACCCTGAGAAAGAAGCCTTAAGGAAACATTGTGGGAAAAGGAGAAAATGCAGGTAACCAGCATTTTCTCCTTTTCCCACAATGTTTTCTACCCTTCCAGAAATAAATTTCTATTTCTAAGTCCCATTGATTTTGTCTTCTGCAAGTGCTATCAATTTGGACCAGTCTAGAATTTTGTTGTTAGGTAAAGAGTTGACTCTTTACCACACAATCCCTACTTTTAACGACCCTTAGAAAGAAGCCTTTTGAAAACATTGTGAGAAAAGGAGAAAATGCTGGTAACCAGCATTTTCTCCTTTTCCCACAATGTTTTCCACCCTTCCCAAACCAAATTTCAACTTTTCAGTCACATTTATTTTGTAGTCTGCAAGTGCTATCAATTTGGACCAGTCTAGAGTTTTGTCGTTTGGTAAAGAGTTAATCAGACTAACTTTACAAAAACTGATCAAGCATGTAAAAGTCTAATGCATTTTGTACATTGAACTTTCCTAGGTTACTATGTTCGAAAAAAATCATACCTCTAAGAATGTATCTGTATGCATGTCAGCACAAGGCATGTCAACAATTTTTGCTGTCAGTCGAGTCGACTGGGCAAGAACGTTCAAACAGTTTACATCCTGGTCTGTCAGACCTTCCTCCTTACCATCCCCAACCAGTAAAAATTCAACTGTAACTGTCCTATCAGAGCTTGAAGCAGAAGTCTTCATGTTAAACAGTGGTAAGATTCTAGCAATGGCCGCTGAAGAGGCAAACACATCTTTTTTCTCACAAACTACCTGAAAATTTATAAATGATATTCAAACAATTTACTATCCGAGATTTTCCAACCTTTGTTTCCTGTTTTATTTTCATGAGGGGTCTAGAGTGCTTGAAATATTAAAAACAAACTACTTTTTAGCTTAGGCTACTGCAGTTGACTAAAAAAAGCAAACTAAACATGCAAATTGGGACTTTTCAATCAAAGATTTTGTAATCAATCAAAAGAACATTATTTCTTTCATTTATAATTATGTTCCTCTTTAACCCTTTACCCCATAAGACATTTCTATGGTATCTCTAACTGACCCTAAATAATAGCAAGGATTTAGCCTTTTCTTATGTGTATATGACACCTTTTGCTAGTGTAGAAAACATTGTGGCAAAAGGTGAAATTGCTCGTTACGAGCAATTTCACCTTTTGCCACAATGTTTTCCAAAGGCTCCTACAAGCAATGCGTAGAAATGAGTATCTATGGAGTAAAGGATTAATGTCAGTCACTTGTATCAGTTAAGTGTATTACAGGACAGAGTCCTGTGTTGTTCCTTAGACATTCTTACACTAGGATCACTTTCATTCTTTAAATAAAGAAAAGAAGGTAAACATTAGTATTTTGGTAGATATTTAGACAACCTGAGGATCCAGATGAAAAAAACAGGAGTCATTGGTAAACCCTCCATTCCCACATACTTGTAATGAGCACCGTCAACGCTATGACATATATAAATAAAACAATCAATGAAAATGCACTGCTATATTTTGAATTCACTATAAACCCCCATTTGCTACTCTATCAAATTCTTCTACATCAAAGACAAACAATCTCTAATCTACAACATTATTTACTGTAATAGGATCATTCAAAGTCAAAAGGTTGTCAAAGGCTGTCTGGCTAGTCCATCGCTACAATGGCCAGAGAAATTTTCAGACCAAACAGTTTTTGAATATAGAGTTATTGAAACATAATTTAGCTCTGTAACAAGGCCTTTTGAGCTCAATATGGCAGTAAAACTTCTTAAAGGCCAGCAGTTTTGATCATTGATCAGATCTAGTATATCTGCTTACCACTACATATTCTTCTCCACCACTAAGACAGGATTTCACAAGTTTGGACAAAGAATGGGCTCTGGATGGGGTATTGTGACGACTACATGAAGTTGGCAGGGCACCAACAGTGGCATTATTCAACCAAAGAGAGCATGTATCTGTAGGTGATGGGTGCAAGTTGGCAACTCCTGCTTTGAAGGTCTGAAAGATAAATCACATAAAAAGAGAAAATGGATACAAAGAAATGGAGAAGAGGAAAAGTCGATATCATGGTGAACATAATATTTGGATACTGTGGAAGTCAAGGAATTACTGCTAAAAATACGAAAAAACGGCCTGTTCCTTGCATTTCTTTTTTCCAGAGTGCCACCATAATTTGACAGCTAATTAACTCCAGATGTCAAAAGAAAAAAGAACAAGAGGGCCATGACTGCCCTGTATTGCTCTAATGGCTAATAAGTAAAAACACTACTAGCTAAATATTACAATATTTGGCCAATCGGTTTCAAACTTGAAGACATACAAATACTTTTATATAAAATCCTATGAGAAAGTTATGACCCCCGGGAAAAGCCAATTTTGATCGCAAAGCTATAATTACTTGAATCCTGGTGGAGGTCTACAAGATAAATCCCCATACCAAATAGTACAAGTATAGAATGTGTGGTTATAAACAAGAAGATCTTCAATGTTGTTGTTTTTTTTCAATAAAAGGCCCTGTAAAACATGGGACCCATGAGAAAAGGCTAATTCAATTAGCGCTATTCTTCATTGTGGTTAGTAACAAGATGACTTATAAAGTTTTCACCACAAAAGCCCATGTAAAACTTTTGACACCTGGTGTGGGGACAAACATGACCCCAAGGCTGTAAACTGGGCCCTCCTGGTAGAGGCCCACTAGATAAAGCTACATGCACAATTTGGTTGTCTTAGGCACAGGTGCCTGGCATGTCTGGTATCATACCATCCCTCTATATAGATATAATAGAGTCTTTATTATATCTATATAGAGGGATGGTATGATACCAGACACGTCAGGCACCTGTGGTCCTAGGCCTTATGGCTAGGTGGGAGTAGATTTTTAAAGTTTTCCCAATATGAGCTCATGTAAAACTTGTGACCCCTAGGAGGGGGCTAAATTTAATCCAAGGCTGTAATTTGGGCACCCTTGGCCTTATGGCTTGGTATCACAAGATTTTTAAAGTTTTCCCAATATAAACCCATATAAAACTTGTGACCCCCAGGCCTGGCTAAATTTGACCCCAGGGCTATAATTTGGGCAATCTTGGTAGACAACTACTTCATAAAGACATATTCCAAATTTGGTAGCCCAAGGCCCCATGGCTAGGTACCACGTGGATTTTAAACTTTTCCCTATATAAGCCCATATAAAACTTGTGACCCCTGGGGCGGGGCCAATTTTGACCCCAGGGCTATCATTTGAAGGAGCTTGGTACAGGTCCACTAGATAAAGCTACAGGACAAATTTGGTAGCGCTAGGCCTGATGTTTTCAGACAAGAAGATTTTCAAAGATTTTCAATATTTTCCAGTTTTGTTGCAATTGCAACCAGAGTTTCTGAAGGAATTAAAGTTTTTCTAGGAATTCTGTGAAGTTTCATCAAAACTGGATGGGTAGTTTCAGAGAAGAAGATGTTTGAAATAAAATTTAACACACACCCCGACGGACAGACGACGGAAATCTGGCTATGACATAAGTCCACTGGCCAAAGGCCAGCTAAGCTAAAAATGAACAGTAGAGCTAAATAAATGTAGCTAACTACATTATCATTGTAAAAGCAGAAATTCCCAGGTACAAGCAACTTTTCCCTTTGCTGATGTTTCTAACTTTATTATGAAACAGTTTGTGATTTTGATAGATACTGAGAAAGGATGATGTTAATCATTAGCTGAAAAGTTTATTCAGGAGTTCAAGAGACTTTGTTCACTACAATTAGAGAAATTTATTATTTTTCAACCCTGCAGAAAGAGAAAGTTTCAGACTTGTCAAGATTTAAAGATTAAAAACAGCAAATCTACAATGGTTCAATTTAACCCTTAACTCTTTACCAAACAACAAACTTACAGACTGGTCCAAATTGAAAGTACCGGGTATATGCAGACAACAAAATAAATGTGATTGAAAAATCAAAATTTGATTTGGAAAGGGTAGAGAACATTGTGAGAAATGGAGAAAATGCAACATTTTCTCCTTTTCCCACAATTTTTTCAATAGGCTTCTTTCCAACAGTCGTCAGAAGTCGTCCTTGTGTGGTAAAGGGTTAAAGTGCCTTTCACTACTTAGTTGCCTTAGCAGCCAGACTAGATCAAAATCAGGCTTCACAAAACATGGTATTTCGCCTACACTGTCCGCTTTGCTGATACACTGTGGACAAAAGAAATCCTGAAACTACATGTATATTTATTGGGTTCATTTTTGTATAATTTTCTTTTCGGTTTATTTGTCCCTCAAAGAGTTAAAGGATTTGTCTTTTGTTAAGGCATTTTCTACTTTCCCTCCATTACTTTCAGCAGCCTATTCTCCTACTCCCATGGCCATTTCCACACTCTATTGTTTGTTAACCCTTTACCCTAGAAGGCATTTCTATAGTATCTCTAATTGACCCTAAACAAAAGCAAAGATGAAGCCGTTTCTTATGTATATATGACACCTTTTGATAGAATAGAAAACAATGTGGCAAAAGGTGAAATTGCTCATCACGAGCAATTTCACCTTTTGCCACAATGTTTTCCAAAGACTCCAACAAGCAATGTGTAGAAATGAGTATCTATGGGGTAAAGGGTTAAGGTTTAGATCTTGATAAATTGACATGGACTCATAAAAAGTATTACCATACAGTTCCATGGTAACTTACTTTTAAGATTATCAAATTATATCAAGACATAGGTCCACAGCTTCTCTAGGACAAAATACTTTAGCAAATACAAATTTCTTTTGGATCATAATATGCTGACTGTAGATTTGGTAGTCAGATCTTGATCCATCCCCCTTAGAAACATCACTCAGCCCTTAACCAAATAATCCTGGGTTTTTCAACCCTGAGGAAGAAGCCTTTTGAAAACACTGTGACGAAAAGAGGAAATAATGAAAAAGAGCATTTTCTCCTTTGACCAAAACTTTCTAACCTTTTATGCCAAATTCATTCCAAGTCTGCAATATGGACATGTCTAGAATTTCCAAAATATAAAGGTTATCCCTTTACAACATAATTCCAAGTTTTAAGGACACTGTAAATAAAGCCTTTTGAAAACATTGTGGGAAAGGGAGAAAATGCTGGTGACCAGCATTTTCTCCTGGCACCATGTTTTCTTTCCTTCCTTAATCAAATTTCAATTTTTAGTCACATTGATTTTATTGCCTGCAAATGCTCTCAATTTGGACAATTCTAAAATTGTGTCATTTGGTCAAGAGTTAAGAGTCTATCGAGATCACTAGAATAAAAGAGCTACTGCTCACCTCTTCAGAAACCCTTGGGTCCAATTTGCAGCTAACATCACTGTATGACAACTGCTGTAGATGTTTTACTTGTCCAACAATTAAAACACTGTTATTCTCTGGATCAGACTTTGACAGTATGTTGGAAAAACGTAGGCATACTGGTTGAGCCATCTCACTTCAAGTATTCAAGGAAAAAAAAAAAATGTAAAAGATAAAACAGACATGGTAAAAAGAGGAAAAGCTTTTTGGAAACAAGAATTAAACTGATATTTAAAAAAACTTTTTATACCAGTTCAGCATTTCCATTCTTATGAAATTAACCCTCTAGAGTGGATCCGGGTAATTCCTTACACCTCGGACAAAGTTGAAATTTGTATCATCAGCTTTGAAACGGTGATCATGAAAATGTAATTATCATGAAAATCAAAGTTTCCTCTTTCACATACAGCTACTAGAATACGTTGATTTGATTGGTTGTCATAACAGGGGCGGGGAGGTTGGCTTATTCCGTACACCTAGCGGGTATATCCATACACTCCTTCGGGTAATTTCGTACGCATCTTTTAATCACCTCTCAGAACTTGTATTACGTTTTTACCCAAAATGTATGTTTGTTTATATGCAGATATAGCAGTCAAGAATGAGAAGTTGTGGTCTTTTTGCTCCACAAAATATCAGAAAATAGTTTTGAAACCAAAGTTCACAAAGCACACCAAACACCCAGGCCTCCCCCTGATGAGTTAGTTATGCTCACTTTTGTACTGGGCATGCATGATCAATAAAATATCAATTTTTGTATGGAAAAGGTCTATTAATGAAAAACTCAAAGACATTCAGATAAAATACTGATGCTTGTAGATCTATATGGTAATCTGCTTTCACAGTTTTATACATGTACAGAATTACCCGCATCCGAAACAAGCCTATATTCACTTGAGGCTAAATCCGCACAGTTCGGTCCGACGAATCACTGAAATACCGAAATACCACTGAAAAACCGAAATACCCCTTTTTTTTATTACTGTGTTATGATTACTATTGAAGTTCAACAGATTTATCATTTTTTGTGGAATTTGACCCTAAATAATGTCAATAGAGATGAAGGGCTGTTAGTTAAAATCATAATGACAAAATAACAATGTATCATTGGGGCCCGACGTAAACAATACACCGAGACAGGCGTATGTAAGTCTACCGAAAAACCCGCTCGACGCTGTAAATATTTGTTGATTTAGGTATTAAACCTCCGCAAGATTTGGCTCTTTTTCACATAAAACACGATTAGTTAAAGTAATGATCACTATAGAGAAGATTAATGTAGAAAATTGCAGAAAAATGTTGTTAGTATACATTGATCATTGATTCAAGTGAAGAACAATCACCAAAATACTCCCCTGTCAAGTCCTGACATACCGAAATACCCGACCTTTATTACACAAAATACAAACTTGGGAGTCATCAGATGGAATTATCACCTATATTTCATTTCTTTAAATCATAAACACCAAGTATGCAAGTGTGTTCCATTTGCGAACAAAGTAAATGTACTTAAAGTAGCATTGTGTGATTTATCCATTGTCACGTGCGTGTCGCATTTGACATTTTCTGCTTTTTCCACTATGTTTACGGACCTATGGGGGTGAAGTGCAGTTAAATCTATAATACTTAGATCGAAATCGATATTTGATTTATCGTCAGTAGACGTGGAATTTAGACAGACAGGTCTACAAATTAAGGCCGGGTAACATGTGTATCCGATTCAAAATGGCGGCCAGTTGTCTTTCTAGATCCGTTAATTATTTTCATTCTCCAAATATCACGAAAGAAAACCATTTTTTCTGAGCATATTTATGGATATAGATCTGATAAATCAACCTTGTAAAACAGCTGTAGTAGGAACATACACTCCCTGAATCGATGCATTTTACCAAGTCATGTGGGTATTACGGTGGACAACGGGCTCGTATTTTGGTGAACATACATTACGGCGGACGTCAATGGTATGTTGTTATTTTGTCATTTTGTTTTAAACTAACTACCTTTCATCAATATAAACATAAGTTTGTGTTAAAAAAAAAAACGGACAACATTTTCGCACTTATATTAGTGATATGACTTAATTGTAAAAAAAAATGGGGTATTTCGGTGTTTCGGTGGTATTTAGGTATTTCTGTGATTCGTCGGACCCCGCACAGTTAGAAAAAAGTAAAATAATTACTTTAGGATTTTTTTTTTTTTATAAAAAACGATCAAGAAATTGTGAAATTCAGTGTCAATTCTTTACATCCATTACAGTCAAGAAATGGTTTTTAATCGATCCTTCATAAAATCATAACACCTAGATGTGTAAGTTGCTACGAGTGACCATGTGCTAATCTTGTTGGAGATGGTATGCCAAGGTTCATAAGGTACAGTGTCTTTTCCAATCAGCATTCAGAAAAAAAAAAATGCGTAACTGTATAAAGTTATTTTTTTATGCAGGATTTTCCAAAAGGACAGCTTCGTCAATAGAGGGCTATATTTAGAAGGAAGGGGTTACGGTTTGCATGACGGACGTCATTTTGTTATGTGTACAGAGTTTGCCGCATGTACGGAATTAGCCAGATCGACTCCAAGTGTCTTCACAACTGTAGTTGCCATAGTGGCCACTGAAGATCAAGATCAGATTAGTCAAAAAGTGGAGTCTGATCTTTCGCCTATACTGTCCACTTTGGTAAAGCAGTCTGAAGACAATTGCAACTATCAAATTGTAGTTATCTTGGACCCATTTGTAGGCTGAAAATGGGTGGTGGACTTACTTCAACACTTTCAGAGTTAAGTATTTAACACGAAATCCTGAGCTCTCCCTACTCTGAGGAAGGACGCTTCTGAAAAGGACTGTCAGAAAAAAAGGATAAAATGCTGGCGACAAACATTTTCTTCTTTTCCTACAAATTAACCACATGAATTTGACATTCCAAAATAAATGATCAGCGATAGGGCCCACTAAGGCTACTGAACACGGATTCATGCTAAATTTCGTGTTATTTTTTCGTCCCAAACATTTGTCTTTGACTTAAAAACAAATATATGAGGTGTAATGACTAAACGAAACATATAAATGTAAGATGTGTTTGAAGGAATGATAACTATATGAAATAGTATCTCACCGACCTGGGATGGTAAGTCAAAATCTGGAATTTAGACAAGGCTTGCTAAGCTTTAACCAAAACATTGCGATTGTGATCACGAATCGGAATGGTAAAAGTTTTCATCTAAAGTTCGGATGAGTACAATAGTAAGAAAAATTAAAAGACTCATATTGTTCTTTTGAGCCAGTTCCTTAAAAAACTAAATTCAAGCATACTGTTTGGAGCGGGTCTTACTATTTACCCCGGGACACCCTTGGACACCCCGGGACACCCCGGGACGCATTGTATATTTTGTATAAAGTCGTTTAAATGCTGTTCTATATTATAGATTGTCATTAACTTAAGTTAACATAACATTTCCCCATTGTAGAAGATGCAATTCTACATTTATACAGACCTACATAGTGCATGGCGTGAGTCAGTTTCACCCCGGGACAATTTTTAAGAAAAACATTCATAACTTTGTTGACACGGATTCATGCTGCGCACTATGGTGGTTCTTTATAATTCTATAATTTGTATTCTCTACCGGGGGAAGTGTTATATATACTTAAATAAGTATAACTGAATGGTAAATTATCATACAGAAAAAAATTCAGTGATTTTCTAACCTTTTTTAGAAGGCCAAGCGTGTAAATTTTTATACAGTACCCCGGGACACCCTTCCACACCCTGGGACACCTTATATATGGTCCAAAGTCATTCTCTTGTAAATGATATATGTACATAAAAAGGTATAATTCAATGCAATGGTGATTTATCATACAGAAAAAAATTAAGTGATTTCCTAACAATTTTTAGAGGGTCAAGCGTGTAAATAGAGTACCCCGGGACACCCGTCGACACCCGGGGACGCCTTATATGTGGTGTAAGGTCATTCTCTACTGGGGGAAAATGATATATGTACTTAAAAAGATATGATTAAATGGTAATTTCTCATACAGAAAAAGAAATAAGTGATTTCCTAACAACTTTTACTGTGTCAAGCGTTTAAATACAGTACCCCGGGACACACTTCGTCACCCCGGGAGGCCTGATATATAGTCCCAAGTCATTCTCTACTGGGGGAAAATGATATATGTACTTAAAAAGGTATAATTCAATGGTAATTTATCAGACAGAAAAAAATTAAGTGATTTTCTAACAGTTTTTATTGCGTCAAGCATGTAAATAAAGTACCCCGGGACAGCCTTTTATCATATAGAACAAATGAACTGGCCACCGTTGTATACCGTGTATTATACACGTAGTGTATCAGGGGCGGTAACCAGTCTAATAGAACAAAATGAATGACTTTCTTACTATCTTCAGGTTCTAGCATGAAAATACATTACCCCGGGACACCCTTGGACACCCCGTGACGCCTTATATATAAAGTATATGAAGTACCCCGGGACACCCTTGGTCACCACGGGACGCCTTATATATAGTTATAAAGTCGTTTATTTTGTTCTATATGATAAATTATCATTGAATTATACATTTCAAAGTATATACAACATTTTCTCTTAATATATAGTCAATGTGCATGGCATGAGCCTGTGTCACCAAAATTATGGATAAAATTGTCCCGGGGTGACATTGACTCGTAATGCACTATGCAAGTTCCATATATATTCTAAAATTTTCATCTCCTACCATGAGACGATGTTATATATATCCTTAAAAAGTATAATTTAATGGTACTTTATCATATAAAACAAAATAATTGTCTTTCTAACCATTTTCAAATGTTCTAGCATGTAAATGCATTACCCCGGGACACCCTTTCTTACTATCTTCAAGGGTTGTAGTATGAAAATACATTACCCCGGGACACCCTTTCTTACCATCTTCAAAGGTTCTAGCATGAAAATACATTACCCCGGGACACCCTTGGACACCCCGGGACGCCTTATATATAAAGTCATTTATTTTGTTATATATGTTGAATTATGATTAAATTATAACTTTTCTAGTATATACAACATTATCTCATAATATTTAGTCATAGCCATAGTGCATAGAACAAGTCCGTGTCACCAAAATTATGGATTAAATTGTCTCGGGGTGACGCTGACGCAAACTATGCACTACATGTGCATGTCAAGCATGTATATGTGAATGCAGTACCCCGGGACACCCTTGGTCACTACTGGACGCCTTATATATAGTTAAAAAGTCAACATTTTCCGTTAATATATAGTCAATGTGCATAGCATGACTCTGTGTCACCAAAATTATGGATAAAATTGTCCCGGGGTGACGTTAACTCGTTATGCACTATGCAAGTTCCATATAAATTCTAAAATTTTCATCTCCCACTATGAGACGATGTTATATATACTTAAAAAGTATAATTTAATGGTACTTTATCATAGTAAACAAAATAATTGGCTTTCTAACCATTTTCAAATGTTCTAGCATGTAAGTGCAGTACCCCGGGACACCCTTGGACACCCCGGGACAACATATATATTTAGTTATAAAGTCATTTATTTCGTTGTATATGATAAATTATCATTAATTATACCTTTTTTAATTATATACAAAGTTTTCTCATAATACTTTGGCATAGCCATAGTGAAGAGCATGAGTCCGTGTCATCAAAATTATGGATAAAATTGTCCCGGGGTGACATTGACTCATACTGTATGCACCATGTAGGTTCCATTTAAATTATAAAAATTGTATCTTCTGCTTTGAGAGAATGTTACACATACTTAAAGTTAAAAACTAATGGTAATTTATCATAAAGAACAAAATAAGTGACTTTCTAACCAAATATAAGGCGTCCCGGGGTGTCCCGGGGTGTCCAAGGGTGTCCCGGGGTAAATAGTAAGACCGGTTTGGAGCAGTATTCTAAATATACTGCAATTTATAATTTTTTGCTGATTTTTTGCGGAACTTTTTTTTTTTCTTACAGGAGTAGAGACGATTTGAGTACCTATAAGGGTGTTTTATACCATACCTGGAAACTGTAAACAAATAAACTCAGTAACAGTTGATAATGCCTAAAAAGAAGTCGGGAAAGAAAAAGTGGGTTACCTGACTAAATCTACTGTTCTTATTTACAAATATTAATCTTCAAGACGCTGTCTTTGATTTCTATTGCCAGATAATTATTCATTGATTGAATGAAACTTGATCTGACACTAGTTTTCGTGCCTCATACAGAGTCGAGCCTATGGTTTCAAGACAGTTCCCCGACAAGACAGTTCCCCAACACGGCTTTTCGAGACAGTTCCCCGACAAAATTGAAGACAGTTCCCCGACACTTTTGAAGACAATTCCCCGACACAATCATTATTAGCAAACCTGATTTTCATCGACATTTATATCATCGATATCTATAACTTTTTGGAAAAGGTAATGGGGTTGGGGGTGGGGGTTGTACTTGTGAAAGGATTGGGAATAAATGAGAGTATTTCTTCTGTTTAGTTAATTATTGATGTTCACTCAGTTCGGAAATGATACCTTCACCGTTATGCAGATCAGAATATTATTACGTGTGTTATATGGCTATGTGTGTTTGATTACTAAAACTAATCCTTATCCCAATGTTGGATTTGAAATACATGTTTACGCAGGCCTTTGTTTAGCGCATTTTTTTTTACATCTCTTACTGTTACTTCCGAAAAAAACTGAAATAACCTGCAAGTAATGTAATAGATAATATGAATGTAGACATTTATGGACAGTAGTAATATGACACATAATACAGTCCAACGAGAATCAACAAAAAGTTGTATGTATATTAAAATTGCATTTCAGAACCCAGTGCTCATGTCGCAGGTCTCCTTGTTCTTGTAGCTGAACTACATGCCATTAAAGACAGTTTACACGACAACCATACACAATTAACGGAAACTCGAAAGGTTCCCACCAATTAAACCAACCATTATAACAAACACCCGATCATGGCAACAAACAATCCAATCACAATACATCAACCTCCTTAATTGGTCATAATTACGCAATTTAATAACCACCAAAATTGAAATTTACTTCCCTTATTTCAAATAAATGTCTATAAAAATTATTTAAAAAAAGAAAAACCTATTCAGTATAGATCTGCTAATAATAAAGTGTCGGGGAACTATCTTCAAAAGTGTCGAGAAATGTCTTCAATTTTGTCAGGGATCTGTCTCGAAAAGCCGTGTCGGGGAACTGTCTTGTCGGGGAATTGTCTTGTTCCCGAGCCTATTTCCGTATCTTTTTAACCCTATACCCCATAAGGCATTTCTGTTGAATCTGTAATTGACCCTAAATAACATCAAGGATGAAGCCGTTTTTTATGGGTATATGACACCTTTTGATAGCATAGAAAACATTGTGACAAAAGGTGAAATTGCTCGTCACGAGCAATTTCACCTTTTGCCACAATGTTTTCCAAAGGCTCCTACAAGCAATGTGTAGAAATGAGTATCTATGGAGTAAAGGGTTCAATTTTAACAGAAGACAGAATTCATGTGGATATGTCAAAGGATTCTATGTAACATGTTATGTACTATCGGATCCCATATCTGTCCAAATCGGAAGCATTTGCAATTGATAAACTGAATTTTTCACTGATTATTAAAACTGTAAACTTGTTTTTAAAAGGATAAAAAACATCAAAAAAACAGGAGAAAACTGCATTTAATTAACTCTTTATAAAACGACAAAATTTAAGACTGGTCCAAATTTAGTCTCAATAATGAGACGCACTGGTGATCTTTTTCATATTTGGACATTTACTGTACACCGTACCGTCTCAAGTCCATCGTAAATTTTCCGGTAGCAAATATAGAGCGCTAAACCGACTTTCGTTTTATCTGTATTGCAGTGAAATGCAAATAAATTTTAGTACTAATCATGACTAAAGACAAATTGTTAAACCATTTATTACATAAAAAGCTTGTAGAAGTCGTTTACAACATGTTTATCTCGGAAAAATCACGGACGAAATTTATGGTGCGTGGTGGCCATTTTGAATGTTTTCGGGAATGTAAACAGCTCTAGTCACTGATGAAATGCACAGTATTTTCTCACAATCAGCTTTTGAATTGAAAATGTTTGTATTTCAAATGAAAGAATATTGTATACGCAAGCCACAGGTATTTTGAAATCCTAGTTTTGTGCACTATTTGGGAAATTATAAGTTCAAACTTGCGCACAAAATCTGTGCGGAACTTTCAACTGATTTTGTCCTGATTGTCTCTGTACCCAGAGGCGACCAGTCGAAAAGTAACATCGCCTTTGGGGACAGTTATCCATACTAGATCCAAATTGAAAGCTCTAGCCGATGACAAAATAGAAGTAACTCATATGAAATTTGTTCCCAACAGGAAAGAAAACATTGTGGGAAAAGGAGAAAATGCTGGTCACCAGCATTTTCTCCTTTTCCAACAATGTTTTCAAAAGGCTTCCATCTCTAGGTTGGTAAAATTCGGGATTGTGTGGTAAAGGTTAAGAGTTTTTTTCTCTTTTTCCACCAATGCTTTCAGAGGTCCTGTCGATTGTTGGTAAAGGGTTATATTGCAAAAATACCATTGGAAATTTTAGCTGTTGACATAATGCTTCTCATTCATACCCTTTTAAAGAGAAATTAGATGCTGGTATATTTATAAAGAATCAATGGGCTCACTGTTTATAAATTTCTGTTTACATCACACTATGAAATCAAAATTCAAGTAACACAATATTGATTACACATAAGACCTCACCTTAGAAAAAAACAGACATTTGTTCCAGTACTTTGTCTTTAAATTGCAAGACAAGGAAACCCTTCCCACCAGCAAGTAATTACCATAATCTGGTTTTATCCCTTTCATGTCATTGTAAGTGGTTGTCGCAGACATTTGATTTACAATACCTGATATTAATGTCAGGTGACTAAGCTTGTGCCTCAAATTATTTGGTATCATAGTCAGGGGTTACAGCTATACTGAATATTGATACTGGGTCTTTAAGTAAGCCCTTGACTTTATGATCTGTAACTTATGACTTAACCCTTTACCACACAATCCTGAATTTTGACAACCCTGAGAAAGAAAGCCTTTGACAACATTTTCTCCTTTTCCCACAATGTTTTCTACCCTTTAGAAAATCCTCTGACCCTAGGCCAGAAAAATTCCAAAATTTTAATGGTGCAGTTTTAAAGCAATCTTGAGCCCCTTGAGTGCACTTGATTGCAAAAGTGGTATTCTGTGTCTCTTCTCTTTTCTCTCAGTATCCTGAGCTTCACCACTAGAATCAATTGATAACCCAATAGTTCTTATGGTTAGGATTCTTTCAGCTTCAGCTGATAATTCAACATCATAATGAAGCAAAATTCTGAGTATTTTGGAAGTATCAATGGTGGCAGATGGGGAAATGGTTGAAAATAATACTTTTGAAAGCTCAAATGGGACACTGCAAACCCCTAGCTCAAGTGATGATATCAGGACGCTACTAAAATGTGTGCTTCAACCAAAATGATTCAAGGGTGATCAAAAGTTAGTTGGTTTAACCCTTTACCTCACAATCCCTACTTTTGACGACCCTGAGAAAGAAGTCTTTTGAAAAGCATTTGCAGACAACAAAATAAAAGTGACTGAAAATTTGAAATTTGTTTTGTGAAGAGTAGAAAAAATTGTGGGAAAAGGAGAAAATGCTGGTTTCCAGCATTTTCTCCTTTTCCACAATGTTTTCTGAAGGCTTCTTTCTCAGGGTCATCAAAGTAGGGATGGTGTGGTAAAGAGTTAATATGATGGGAAAATTAACAAGCTATTGTTTCGGTGATTGACAAAAAAGCAATATTTGGGGGGGATGGATGTCAGAATTGTTTTATGTCTACCATTGTCACATAATATTTTATCCCATTTTTAGGATTAAGTTAATGGCTGAAACAAGGTTGTGTCAATAACAGTTATATTATAGTATTTACATGAAAGAGACAGCACTTGTTTCATATAAAGATAAACATTTCACCAATGAAATATCATTATTTTTTATTGTTGCCCCTTCCCCCCCTCTCCAGTTTTCCCAAATCACCCTCTGTTGCAGTGTCTTTCGCACCAAAGTAAACCTAGATTAATAAGAAATGTGTGAATTGATATGCTAGCCACTATATTACCTGAAAATTTTTTCACAGAAAAAAATCTGCTAAAACAGCCAGAGATGACAAAGGTTCACCCGAACCCATTGACCCAGGGACACTGGTTGGAGCTGAGGGGACAGATGGAGGTATACAAGGGCTTCTCCAAGATGCAGGCGAGACAGACAAGAAAGGAAAGGGGAAGAAAAAGAAGAAGGCAAAAAAGAAGAAGATGACAAAATCTGAAAAGGATTTGGTATGATTTATCTATATTATAGTTATTCTCCAGGCAAAGAGAATTGCTATTTTACTGAACTCATTTCAAGATGACAAAATTTTAGACTGGTTCTAAATGAAGCCATTTGCAGAAAGCATATTGAATAATTGCTTACCACACTATCCCTACTTTTGATGACCCTGAGAAAGAAAGCCTTTGAAAACATTGTGGGTAAAGGAGAAAATGCTGCTAACCAGCATTTTCTCCTTTTACCACAATGTTTTCTACCCTTTCTAATTCAAATTTCAATTTTTGATTCACATATATTTTGTCGTCTGCAAATGCTTTCAATTTGGACAAGTCTAAAATTTTGTCGTTTGGTAACCGTAAAGAGTTAAGGTTCAAATGATGACCTACATAGGTACAGAAGTAGAAAGCATTGCTAGAAATGGAGTGAATGCTGGTTGCCTACCATGTTTTAAAAAGCCTTCTCCTTCATGATTGTAAAATCAGAGAATTGCAAGTTTAACTCTTTCCCAAACATGAACTGGCCACCGTTGTATACCGTTGTATTACAACAGGCACAAGCTAATCGTACCGTGCCCTGTGATTGGATAATTGATACGGCCAATGAAACGGCTCGAAACATATATCGAGTAACCTGACAATGTGCTCAGTTGACTTTATTTCATTCTTATTTTGATTATTATGTTATTAATAAATAATAGAATACAGGTATTCATAGAGCATAATTTATAACTTTCAGATAAAAGGACCTTTTCCATCTGGAATGATCTTTTTTTTTTTTAGATAAAAAAGAGAGGGAAATCTGAACATTCCATTGTGAGAAAAGGAGAAACTACTTGTAACAAGCAATTTCTCCTTTTCTCACAAATTTTTCTACCCTATATAGTACTAATTTTCAATTTAAATGCTCTTTAAAATGTCGTCTGCAATTTGTTTCAATTTGGACTAGTCTAAAATTTGGTCGTCTGGTAATGGGTTAATTAGATACTTTTATTTCAAATCCTCTCTAAATTCTTTATTCATTTAATTTTTTGACTATTAGACATCTGAACAACTGAGTAATACATAAATATTCGGCAAGCAATTTTCCCCCCTTTTAATTTTTTTCTCCCAAACACTTTAGCAAATGTTGAAACATGCTTCTTTATTCCTTGCAAAACAAAGAAATTAAATGTTAAGGGAGAATTAAATGATAATTAGACACCACATGTGTTTTATTGCCCCTAGGCTTATCTCTGCAGGCTTCTTCAAAGGGACAACAGACTTTAATCTTTGAGAATTGCAACCTACAATTCAATTTATAAGATAATTGATTATCTTATTACCCTTTCTGCTTTATCAAGTACAAACTTGTGCATTATATTTGTTATTTTGATGTTAATTTTTTTAGTAAAAATTCAACGTCAGCACTTGAAAATTTTTCATGTATTCATTAATTTAGCTTTTATTATAAACATAATAATCAAATAATACTCTTATAATCATTAACATTTTTTTTTTCTATCAAATTTCAGACATTCACCTATTGTTTGTTGAAATGATTCCATGCATAAGTAATTATATTATGATCACAAAACAATCGCTTTAAAAGACAGTAATATTGAAAATTATTTTCATAGCTATTGCCAAAAACAGACACACAAAAATCAAGAGACGCTACTCTAAGTTACTACTTGCACAGTTACCTCGCATAATACGGGCAGAATTCGCCCCGTTTCGATTAGCCTGTACCGGTCCCTATACACGTAGCGTATCAGGGGCGGTAACCAGTCTATCCCAAACAGTGCCTGGTTTTCATGGCCTTTAAATGAAGCCTTTTGAAAAAATCGTGAGCAAAGGAGAGAATGCTGGAAAATCATATGTGAATCAAAAATTGAAATCAGTCTTGGGAAGGGTAGAAAACATTGTGGGAAAAGGAAAAACTGGTTACCAGCATTTTCTCTCTTTCCAAAAATGTTTTCAAAATGTTTCTTTTACTGGGGTGTTAAAAGTCAAAATTGTATGCTAAAGGGTTAAAACATTGTCAGTAAAAATGAGAAAATGCTAGTTACCAGCTTTTTGTCCTTTTGCCACAATGTTTTCAAAAGCCTAATTATCTCTCTAGGGATCATTAAAAGTTGGGTTTGTGTGGTAAGGGGTTAACCCTTTACCAAACAGTCCCAAGCTTTTACGGCCCTGAGGAAGAAGCCTTCTAAAAACATTGTGGGAAAAGGAGAAAATGCTGGTATTTTCTCCTTTTCCCAAAATGTTATCTACTATTCTAAAGTCAAGTTTCAGTTTTTGAGTCACATTTATTTCGTCATCTGCAAAGCTTTGAATTTGGGCAAGTCTAATACAAAATTTTGTCGTTTGGTAAAGAGTTAACCCATTACCATACAATCCCAACTTTTGAAGACCATGAGAAAGAAGCTTTTAGAAAACATTGTTGGAAAAGGAGAAAATGCTAGTATCCAGCATTCACAAATCAAATTTCAAATTTTCAGTCACTTTTATTTTGTCCACAGTCAGTTAATGCTTTCGTTTTGGGCAAACCAAAAATTTTGTTGTTTGGCAATGAGTTAAGAAACAATAATTTTAGGATATCGGTTGATTTCTTAACCTAAAATTTGAATAAATATTACTTGTAGGCAAAGCTGGAGAAAGCATGTGATAAACTGAGGACAGACAAAACTCTCTTTCACGATTTTATCAACAGAATGGATATGTGGCTGGTGAAGAATCACAAACTTTTGAAACGATACTTCCGTAAGTTCGATGAGGACGGGGAAGGTATTTTGACTTACGAGGATTTCAAATCTGGTGAGTGGCACCAGATCATTGCAGGGCCATAGGAATAGCGGGGGGCAAGGGGGCCCCCCCCCCTTCCCCAATAATTTTATCACCAATAAAATCACTGTCAGTTTTTGGCCAAATATTGCAAGACATTCATCATATATAAAGAGGATGATATAATATTTCAGAGTAGCTTACTGACGATACCCTGATAGAAAATTTCAAACATAATTATTAAAATAGTTCTAAACAAACGGCAACGAACAGGGAAATTTTTCATCTACTTTTGTTATCCGACAGACACAAAACAATTTCTTAGGTCACATTTAATTGGTTGTGATTTTGTGCTTTATTTTTTCTCCAAATCTCATAATTCACCACTTTGTTGAACAAATTTCGTTCTTTTTTTGGTCCCAGTAGTGGATGGGTTATTTCTCACTGCATAACCAAACGCAATATGTGTCAAATCGGGACAAACTGATTCTGAAAATTTTGCCCCCCTCCCCTTCCCCAAAATTGCTTCCTACGTGAAAAATAGAGATCTCATTTAAAGCATCTTTTTCATTTCTTATAATTTTCTTGACCCTTTACCACAGAATCCTGAATTTTGATTACTTTGAGGAAGAAAGCTTTTGAAAACATGTAGGAAAAGCAGAAAATGTTGGTAACAACCATTTTCTTCTCTTACCATGCCCGCCCGCGTGGCTCAGTGGAGGGCGTGTTGGACTCATGACCTGGTAGTTGTGAGCTCAATACCCTGTTGAGGTGAACTTTCTTTCCGGCATGTTTTCGCCTCTCACCTCTGCTGAAGAATGTGAAAAAGTAGTCGGTGTCTTTGGAAAGAAAGTTGTGTTAGTACTGGTGTGAGAAAGCCAGGAAACACATGTGCGTCACTGACTGCCATGGTATGACCTTAGCTGTTAACCCTTTCCCAAATGACAAATTTTAGACTCTTCGAAACTGAAAGAGTTTGCAGATGACAATTTCAAATTTGATAAAAATGGCAGAAAGTGCTCCAAATGGGTAGAAAACACTGTGGGAAAAGGAGAAATTGCTCGTTATGAGCAATTTCTCCTTTTCCCACAGTGTTTTCAAAAGACTTGTACTGCAGACAGGTAAAAACAAGGGCTTGTTTGGGAAAGGGTTAAAATGGCGTTAAACCCCAATACAATCAACCAAATCCTCTTACCACAGTTTTGCCTTTCTTTCCAAGGACATGTTTTAATTTTAAGTCAGAATTAGTTTGTTGTCAGCAAAATTAATTCTCTCAATCCTGATGAGTGTAAAATTTTGTTGTGTGGCAAAGATTTAAGTGACCAGTATTTCGTGTAAAATTTTGTTGTGTGGCAAAGATTTAAGTGACCAGTATTTCTCTGGAGATGCAGACAGAGTAAGTTGCTTACATGTAGATGGGCCAACAGCAGTTTCGTCACATTTCCTTTACAGGTATGTTTGACCTCGTCTGCCCATGTACAAATGTGGAGTTACACATGTTGTGTAAGTTATTGGATAGGGAAAACACTGGGGACATAGACTACTCTGAATTCACCAAAGGTCTTAGATACATCAGGTAGGAGTTCTATTTGTAATTGATACCTTTTTTCACTTAACTCATTACCAAAGGACAATATTTTAGGCTTGTCCAGATCGAAAGCATTTTACAGACAACTGAAAATTTGAAATTTGTGTTATGAAGGGTAGAAAACAGTGTGGGAAATGGAGAAAATGCTGGTTACCAGCATTTTCTCCTATTCCAACAATGTTTTCTAAAGGCTTCTTTCTCAGGGTCATCAAAAGTAGGGATTGTGTGGTAATGGGTTAACTCTGTACCGAAAGACAAAATTTTAGAATTACATGTATCTAAAATGAAAGGATTTGCAGATGACAAGTTTTATTTCATTTAACTTATATTATGTCATTTGCCATTTTAACCGTTTACTTCATAGATACTCATTTCTACACATTGCTTGTAGGAGCCTTTGGAAAACATTGTGGCAAAAGGTGAAATTGCTCGTGACGAGCAATTTCACCTTTTGTCACAATGTTTCTATGCTATCAAAAGGTGTCATATACACATAAGAAATGGCTTCATCCTTACTGTTATTTAGGGTCAAGTAGATATACTATAGAAATGCCTTATGGGGTAAAGGGTTAAGAGTTACCAGCATTTTCGTCCTTTCCCACAATGTTTTCAAAAGGCAATTGAAACTCAGGATTGTGTGTGGGAGAGTTGCATCGGATCAGATGTATAGCCGACATATTTGGGTCCATTAACTCTTTACTTAACATCAAAATTTTAAACTGGTCCAAATTCAAAGCATTTGAAGACGACAAAATAAAAGTGACTGAAAATTTGAAATTTGTATTTGGAAGGCTAGAAAACATTGTGGAAAAAGGAGAAAATGCTTTCCAGATGTTTCCAGCATTTTCTCCTTTTCCCACAATGTTTTCAAAAGGCTTCTTTCCCTGGGTTGTTAAAAGTCGGGATTGTGTGGTAAAGGGTTATCTCATTACAATACTTCAGAGCCATGTACATGTACCATGAAATGTTAGTGTAATCCACACAGGCTTACATGGGTTGAAACTTTCTGCTTTTTGTAATTTTTATGCATTTCCAGCTCCTTTCTATGTCTACATTCAGTCAGTTGTTAAACTTAATTAGTTTATGGATCCTTAATCATTGCTTGATATTTTATGGATCCTTAATCATTGCTTGATATTTTATTGATCATTAATCACTGCTTGATATTTTATGGATCATTAATCACTGCTTGATATTTTATAGATCCTTAATCACTAGTACTGCTTGATATTTTATAGATCCTTAATCATTGCTTGATATTTTATAGATTCTTAATCATTATGTGATGACTTGCTTGATATAATGCCTAATGAAGATGCATCGAACCTGCTTATACCAGAGCTTGGCTTAAGTATAGGACTTTGTTGGCTACCTTTTGAAAACTTTCTCTTCCCATGATGTTTTCCATAATATTCAAAAACATGTTTTCCTTTCAATGTTATAGTTCTTTCCTTTCCTTAAAGTAGACAGTTATTACAGACATGGAGAAAATAGTAATGATTGCTCTATTTTTTCCCATAATTATGGTTACAATATACTGATCTATCCCACTGAGAGATATAAATGTAAATGTATAATTTGTGTATGTATAAGGGGACACTTATAATGCCTTGCTATAGAGCTAGCTTTTGTAGCGACATGGCAGAGTGTTTGCCCTGAGACCCAGATTTCCAGGGTTTGAACTCCACAAGCGACGGCTATTTGTTAGAACTGTTATATGTTCACAAAAGAAATAAAATTTCTTTGCCTTCAAATAGTTCAGAGAGGAAAAAAAGAGTACATTTTCTTTGTAATGTATATTCTACATAACATGTTTTCAGTTTTGAAAGGTTTGCTTTTTGTTTTTCTGCTTTCGTTTCATTCATTCCTGCTTTTTCCCCAAGTTTGTCTCTTTTTATACCACAGAAAAAAGTAAGTTTGGTGAAAAGTTGTGGTAAGACATTGCACAGGAATATTGTTTTGTGGTTTTGAGTGAAATTGGTTACTATTTACCAGAGCTAAAATAATTTGACCTGTCCAGATACAAGCTTAAGCAGATTCAAAGGGTTAGATGATGGCTTTTGTCCCTAACCCTTTACCAAACAATTCCACATATTACCGACTCTAGGAAACTATTTTGGTAAGCAGCATTTTCTCCTTCTCCCATTATGTTTTCTAACCCTCCCAAAATAGTTTTCAGAGCTTATAATTTCGAAAAGACTAAAATTTTGTCGCTTAGGAAAGAGTTAAAAGACTAGAATACCTTGTGGGAAAAAGAGAAATATTGGTCTCAAGTACTTGCTTCGTTCTGGTTTACGAAAGCTGTTTGCCTCTTGGTCACAAAGATACAAGTTTTTGCAGGTGAAATGCTTAATTGGGCACTAGTGTGAAGGTCCACTTGCACTGATCATGTAAAAACTTGAATATTGGAGAAAATGACATTCACCTTTTAATTGAGCGCCAATAATTTGGAATTTTTTTGTCAGGAAAGTATACAGAAAATGATGCTATTTCTAGGCAGACTTTTCACATAATAGCAACCAGTGTATATTCACTATTATTCAGAATCAGAGAATGTTTCATGGTCACTGTTAACTCTTTACCAAACAATCCTGTCTTTTAACGACCCTGAGAAAGAAGCCTTTTGAAAACATTGTGGGAAAAGGAGAAAATGCTGGTTACCAGCATTTTCTCCTTTTCCCACAATGTTTTCTACTCTTCTAAAGTCCAGTTTCAATATTTTTCAGTCACATTTATTTTGTCGTCTGCAGATGCTTTCAGTTTGGACAAGTCTAAATGTTGTTGTTTGGTAATAAGTTAACCCTGTACAAGACAACAAAATTTTGGATTTGTCCAGATTGAAAACATTTGCAGACAACAAAATAAATGTGAATCAAAAAATGAAAATTGATTTGGCAAAGGTAGAAAACATTATAGGAAAAGAAGAAAATGCTGGTTACCAGCATTTTCTCCTTTTCCCACAATGTTTTCTAAGGATTTCTTTCTCAGGGTCATCAAAAATCGGGATTGTGTGGTAAAGAATTAATTTGTAGAGCAGTATGGAATTAAAAAACTTTATGAGTAAAAATCGGGGAAATTTGCTGGCTTTTTGCTCAAAAGATCACGCAAAAACTACAAAAGGTTAGCTCACTCTAATTCTGATTCTGTTTAGTCTGACTTTGATCTACGCTACCAACAGATGCTGTTGTTCTTGATGCTCTAAGGTTTAGATGATGTCAGTTCTTACTTCATGAACATTATCTAACTCTACATTAATGTGAATCATTATATAGGAACGTAAGCGAATTTCTGAGGCAATCAAATGTTGCCGACTCTGTTCACAGGTGATATTTTCGTATCTGTGACATCATCCATTCACAAAATGACTGATATCATTACAGCAAAGATGTTTCCAACAGTCATTTGAATCTGATGACAGAAAAATACCTATCAATAGGGAAAAACTTAATAAGTGACTTATTGCATGCTTTTCCTTGCTATTTTATTATCATTTTCCAGGTGTCTTCTTTACATTCAAATTTTAAAATATTCTCTTAGCTTAAAACTTGGGTCATCTACTTTTGGTTTGGCATATCATCTTTTGAACTTGATAACCGAAATTTCGTTTGGGGCACCTATTAAAAGGTAAATATCAATGTGAATGACAGAGGGGTTTATATTGATTTTTTCTTGGAAAAGTAGATTGAATCAGGTACAAAAATCTCTGTATAGACAAGAGGGTACCTTTTTCTGTGAGCTACGAAAGGTTATCTTTTTTGGATGTACAGCCTCTTTGTCCCAAACACTTTGTTTCCTACAATTAATACTCGTCTGTGTTATGTTTGCTAGGTTTGTGAGGACAAAGTGTAGCATGTACTGCAAAAACAAAGAATGAAAATGTATAATATGAAAACACATTCTGTGAAAAGGGGGCTTTTTGCATTTCCAAAAAGGATCAACCCAGGTCAACCAATGCAATCTGTGCAATCTGATCTGAGTTGAAACTTTTTTTGTCAGTTTTTTGCATGTCAAAAGATCACTTTACCTCATGATTCAGTATGATTTTAGACAAAATGGATATGATGGAGCATTAACTACTGGTATGTTATGACTTGTTAGTTATAACACATTACAGAGATGTAATAAACCCCATTTTGCCAGAGCAAATCTAAATATCTAACCCACCCACAGGTAATCTGTTTTCACCCTACATTAGACATTGTAGGTACTGGTACCTTTGCTAAAGCAAAACCTATTGGTAAATAGCTATTTCCCCTCTTGCCACAGTATTTTCAGTTGTATTTTGTAGTATAAGTTAAACCTTACCCAGCTGGATAAAGTTCATGATTAAACCTTCAAACCAATGATAAAAACAAAATACATATTGTTATTTTCTGTGTTTTTGGAGGCGGAGGGGATATCTTCTTATAAGAAAATGTAGATCTGAGATCAGACAATGTTTAGTGCTGTGTGATTTTGATCTGCAATGTCCACAGAAGGTCTTTGAGTCATGCCTGTGGTTTAACACATGTTAAATTGTCAACATTTTACATTGATTTTTGCGTGGTCAATTCACATTCTGCTGTACATATGTACATGATTCAGACGAGAATGAGTTGAACTTGTTGTGTAAATTAACCCATCATAGTACTATTAACCCTTTTGCTTCTGATCTTGACTCGAAATGTGCTATCTGATCTTTAATCTACACTTTCCGACAAGGAGATACATGGATTTCTCCATAAAATTAACTTTGAAATAGCAACCCTTGAGTTTCTACTATCAACTTCAAGGTATTGTTAGGGTTAACCCTTTACTCCATATATACTTATTTCTACGCATTGCTTGTAGGAGTGTTTGGAAAACATTGTGACAAAAGGTGAAATTGCTCGTGATGAGCAATTTCACCTTTTGTCACAATGTTTTCTATGTTATCAAAAGGTGTCATATACACATAAGAAATGGCTTCATCCTTGCTGTTATTTAGGGTAAATTAGAGATACCATAGAAATGCCTCATGGGGTAAAGCGTCAACTAACACAGCAGGATAAGTGTTAAGACTTTATGACTCTGCTGTTTGCAAACTTCAACAATTTTTTTTACAAGTAACACCTGTTATCAAACTATGTTCTTGGCATGCTGTTACTCTTTTTCTTTACTGGAGTTATAAAAAATTACCTGTACTTTAATTGTTTAAAAGAAATTTCTTTCTCTTCAGAGAACTTGAAGATCTAGAGAGGGAGGAGGAAGAGGCTGATAAAATTCTCATACAAACGGAGAGAAATTTTGAAAAATGTAAATGCTGCAAGATGGCTGTTTGTGGACCTTACCAAGTTAAATATCCCAAGTAAGATTCAAACTCCTTCAATCCTTACCAAGCAACAAACTTTATGACTCATCATTTTAAAAAGCATTTGCTGGTGAATAAATATCTAAAATTATTATTTGAAAAACCATTGCTACTTTCCATTATTTCTCCATTTTCTACAGTGTTTTCAAAGGTCTTCTTTTGTCAAATTTGTAAAAATATAGGATTAATTGGTAAAGGGTTAAATAAGATACTTTTTGTGAAACTGGAAAAAATAAACTTTTATTATCCCCCGCCATAGGCGGAGGGATATAGTTTTATCGTTGTCTGTCCGTCCGTCTATCCGTCCCGGCAAATATCTCCAATACCATTGGACGGAATTTCATGAAATTTTATACACATGTACAATGACCCATTCTCCCGGAGACAGTTTTTTTGTTTTTTTGATTCAATGCAAAATGGCCGACTGAGAGTGATTTTAAGTTTCACTTAAGTTACACTTAAGTACACTTTTAATGTTTGGAGTCTTCTCTACAAAACTATACAAAGTTTTTACATGGAACTTGTCACATCTGCCAACCTCCATTAGGAAATGCAGGAGAAAAAAGTTTCACCTACATTGACCGTGCAACACCACAGTTATTTGCCCTTGTTTTTGTAATAAGGTGTCATGGAAAAAGGGGGTTTCATGTTATATTTCATTTCATTTCTTTTGAAGGCAACTCATTCCACATTTCTTGACGGAATTGAAAAGAATTTTGACAGAATATTTCTTGTCATGTCACCTATTGCATATTGTCAACATTTTGCGATTTGTACCTGCATCATGAAAAAAGGGGGCTTCATGTTTTATTTCATTTTATTTCTTGTGAATGCAACTCGTCCCATATTTCTTGACAGAATTGAATTTTGAAATGAATTCCACAGAATGTTTTTCATCATTTGACCTATCACATATTCTCAAGGTTTTACGATTTGTAGCTGCGTCATGAAAAAAGGGGGCTTCATGTTTTATTTCATTTTATTTCTTGTGAATGCAACTCGTCCCATATTTCTTGACAGAATTCAATGGAATTTTCACAGAATGTTTCTTATCATCTCAGCTATCGCATATTCTCAAGGTTTTGCAATTTGTGGCTGCATCATGAAAAAAGGGGGCTTCATGTTTTATTTTATCCTATTTCTTGTGAAGGCAACTCCTCCCACATTTCTTGGTAGATTTGAATGGAATTTTTACATTATCATGTGACCTAACACAACACCTCCCACATTTCTTGGCAGATTTGGATGGAATTTTCACATCATCATGTGACCTACGCCATATTGTCAAGGTTTTGGGATTTGTAGCTGCATCATGGAATAAGGGGGTGTCATGTTATAATTTCATTTTTCATCTGTATTTCTTTAATTACTGGACATATCTCAACAGATTTGGACAAGATTTTCACAGCTCACGCGACCTAGCACATGTTGTCAGGGTTTTGCAATTTATCAATGTATTATGGAAAAAGGGGACTTTATGTCAAATTTAATTTTTTCTCAGTGTATCTCCAACTTTTATGAAATGCCAAGTTCTGCCAAAAGGATACTTAATGTATAATCCATGGAACAAGGGAGCTTAATGTATAATTTCATCATGGACCAATAACAAAAAGGCCACATGTACATGCAAAACAGAATACCTCCTATACGTTTGTATCAAAAAAGGTCTTTTTCAGCTGGGGATATCATTTCAACGAAATTGCTTTTTTTTTTTTCATAATCCATTGCCATAAAAGTTAAATTTTGATGTATCATATCTCATGTGACAAAGACAAAAGATGTGCTGATTCAGAAATGCCTATGTGAAAGAAATATGAAATATTATAGGAAATTTTACAATTTCTCCTATTCCTGTGGGGTTTTTATGGTAGCAGATTATTGTAAAAGAGTGGAGTACGGGTTAACACTTTACCAAATGACAAAATTTTACATTGGTCAGGTCAAGATTGAAAGTGTTTGCATACAAGATGCTAACTGTGACTAAGAAACTAAAATTCCTTCTTTAAAGACTTTGAAGGATAGAAGACATTGAGGGAAAATGAAAAAAAAAGCTACATGTAGTTACCCACAATGTTTTCAAAGCCTCCTTTGTTTGGGTCTTTCAAACTTAAGATTGTTTGTTTCAAACTAGTGATAAGGGAGAGTAAAATAGGCCTACTGTGTAGGACCTAAGGAACTGTTCCCATTTTCTTGTAATGCTAGGGACCTGTGAATTAAAGAGTTATAGGGGTATTTCTGTCATCACATTACTTTTTAATCACTTTTGAGCTTTGACTCCTTCAATACTTCATTTTCAGATACATACTATTAGAAATGAGACTTGTGACATTCAATGACAAGAAAGACCATCCAGCCCATTTTGAAGTGCTGGTACATAGCCACATTCCTGTATCATCTTTGCATGAATTCATCATGGAAGAAACAGGAATTATGTCTACAAAACTAACAGTATTCTACGATAAATCTCGCAGTCGTGAAGCAATGTTGCCAATCAATTTGACTCTACGAGAACTAGGTTATGAAGGGGACACTTTCGATGATCCAGAAGAGGTGACTTTGTACTATGACTATAAAGTGGAGTTCACAGATTGTCCAATTTTGTTATGTGATCATTACTTTGGACAGAAACTTGAAGCAAACAGAGTTGCATCATAGCCTTGTACCATTGTGACAAATTTAACTCATTTACCAACAGCATTTCCAGACCAATGATGGACATTGTCTTTGATAGGGTGGAAAACATTTTGAGAAATGGAGAAAGTTCTTTTAACCAGCATGTTCTCCTCTTATCTTGATGTTTTTGTTAGCGGTATCTATAATTCTATAATTATGGATTGTTAAAAGTAAGATTTGTTTCAAAAGGGTTAAATATTTTCTAACTCCTGAAACAAATGAGCAGGCAACAGTAGTAAAATTGGCCCTGTAAATTATGGAAAATCAACACAAGTACATGCATCAAAAAGAGAAATTGTTGTTTTTGGCATGCTGTTGCATAGTTGAGTCATAATTCTTCACAACTTTCACTTAGACAGTCTCAACATACCCAAACTTTCAATGTGTGACATGGAAGCTGATCTGAACAATAATGGAAATACGAGGAGCAATCCTGAATTAGCGCTACTAGTTTTATAACTTCCATGTTAATACATGAATGTCAAGTAAATTGTGCAAGCATGACAAATTATTTATTATCAACCAACCTAGAAAATGTCATTAAATTCCGACATGAAAATAGCAATACACAATAAAACAAAGTTTACATGTAACAGATATGAGGGGCAGGTATCAACGTCACATAATAATGTTACTGCTGGAATACCCAAACTAATTATTTCTTATTATCCAAGGTCAATAAATGAGGACCCACCAATTGCTGATCTTCCTCATATTCAAACTGTCTGTAAGTATCCGTTGAATAGTACGATGAATTAAGCCAGTTTCGCAAAAATGTCTTTAATAGTGATACAGCGATCTCCAGTAACAATGTCCCTAAAAGCTTCAGTTGACATCGCCTGAAGACTGCTCCTTCAGCTCTTCCATTTATCATCTTCCAATGGTGTTCCGCATTCTTTTAAGATAGAACACCAAGCAAACATACAGTTTCTGATGTAAAGTGTTTTGTGGGTGTCTCTTGAGGGACCTTGTAAGTTCCTGTTGGTGAATATCCATGTTGCACACAAAACTTAATAACTGCGCAAGTTTCAATACTTTCAACTGACATCAAGGTTGACGTTTACTAGGAAAATAAACCGGCCTTTTGTGTTTACATAAAACCGGAAATGACATTGAAATTTCAGCTGTTGGTTGATATTATGTCAGCATTGACATCCATGATGCTGTGGCAAAAATGGGGCGTTAGAAAGGTTAGAAAATTTGTACTGAATATAAAAAAGCGAAATAGATTTATACCTGCCCCGCCTAACTGTACATCTATTGCTATGGTCACCCATTAGGTACTGACATGATTGAAAGATGGCATTGATTTTTCTACATCATATCAAATACACTTGAATCTTGAATTGTGCTGAATTTTAGAACAAAGTTCAAACAAGTATTTTATTTAGAGCATCAGTTCTGCTAAATCTGGATTGCCCCTGGTATGTAACTGGATGTACTAGCAGCCAGGAAGGGTCTTTTGGATAGACTCTACATGCAAGCTGCATTACAAAGAATACCATTCATTTCCCATTTTAAGTCCTCTTTTAACACCACAAAATAAAAACATGTACAATTAAACCTAATTTATGTGATGGGAACACGAGGGAGTGACAGAGAGGTGGAAAGACAGAGAGAAGGGCAGAGAGGCTCCGTGAAGTTAGCCCAAAGGTAGATGCTACCTGTATAGCTGAGCAACAGTCCAAGTTAAAACTGTGCTTATATAGCCAAAATCAGCTTGGGGGTTGCCCAGCTATATTGAGATTACAGTTAGATGTGAACACATTGCTAGTTACCAGCATTTTCTCCTTTCCCACAATATTTTAAAAAATCTTTTTCTCAGGGTCTTAAAAATTCGGAATTGTGTGGTAAAAAATTAAACCATTAAAGCTACTCAAAAAGTGATACTGAACAAATTTCCCCATGTTGTGCTGTCATTACATAGGTAAATCTGTCAAGGAAATTTCATGTATTCATTTGCAGCAAGGTATTGTTATTGCACAGTCCCATTATTGCAAGTGGCTGTCTAGGCAGGTTTTACTACATATTTCACTCATTTCCTTATATCTTTTTCTTGTTTTATTTAAAAGTATTTTTTTCTTTTTGAGGATGACATTCAATCATTTTTCAGTAGTGTTTCATTTAATTCTTTGCTGCTAATGCAACTTTCTGTGTAGATCAGTTATTTTTGAAAATATATATACCACACCATTTAACTTGAGACCTGTCCAATCATACTCCAATGTGAATGCATCTGTTACTGTATTTCATTCATTTTCTTATACCTTTTTCTTACTTTATTCAAGAGTGTTTTTTTTATTTTTGAGGATGAGGTTCAATCATTTTTCAGCAGTATTTCATTTAATTCTTTTCTACTAATGCAACTTTATGCGTAGATCACTAATTTTTGTAAACATATACCAGACCACATAACTTGAGACCTGTCTAGTGTGAAGGCATAATTATGTACATGGCAAATATAACATGGGTAATGAGTTTGGCAAAATGGTGTATTTTGGGAAAAAGGAGGAAATGCTTCATGTATCAGTATTTTCCCCTTTTGCCACAATGTTTTGAGAAGCCTCTCTTGTCAGGATTGTTTGGTAGTTGGTTAAGATAGAATCCTGTGTGAATTGTTTAGCACAGTCCAAGTGGTAGACCTTGGGTTAGGTGTCCTTTGACAATCTCTGTAGATAAGTATAGAGAGGGGGGGGAATAATTTCTGCTCCAGTGGACTTTTTGCTCTTTGGAAAAAATCTTTTTGGAACATTGTGACAAAATTAAGAAATAACACATGGTTTATGGCTTAACTCTTTATCACATGGCAATACTATAGACTGGTCCAAATTGAATGCATGTGCAGGCACAAAATCAAATGAAGATCAAATATTTGCTTCTTTTATCTGAAAGGTTAGAAAACATTCTGGAATAAGGAGAAAATGCTTTCAAAAGTCTTCTCTCTTGGGATCATTAAAACTCAGATTGTATGGTAATGGGTTAATTCATGTCAGTCAGCAATGTATTAACTCTTTACCACACAATCCCGACTTTTAAAGACCCTGAGAAAAAAGCCTTTGAAAACATTGAGGGAAAAGGAGAAAATGCTGGTAACCAGCATTTTCTCCTTTTCCCACAATGTTTTCTACCGTTTCCAAGTCAAGTTTCAATTTTCAATTTACATTTATTTTGTCGTCTACAAATGCTTTCAATTTCGACGAATCCAAAATTTTGTTGTTTGGTAAAGAGTTAAGATATCATGACTACAGGAAAATCCTCTGAGCAATATGTCTGTTTTTCATAATATTTTCAAATTTGTTCAGTTACTAAACCTGCTAATTATTAAAATGAAAATATGTGGCAAAATGAAAATTTCCAACAGCTTTATTCATGTTGATTATCTACATTTCAAAATACTGTGGCTAAAGCAGACATTGCTTGTTATAAGTTCTCACTTTGCCACAGTATTTTAACATTTTCTTGTGTACTAAACCTGAATTCATATTATTTATCAAACAGTTTTTTAAACTAATCTTATGCAGCTTTGGTTACCTGTAACCTGCTAATTCCTTACAACCCAATATTCTAATTTTAGCAACTCTTACAAAGATAGTTTTTGATAACATTGTGTAAAAAGATGATGATGCTGGTAGCCAGCATTTCCTCCTTTTCCTAAAATGTTCTCTTCCATTTCAATAATAAATTCTATCATTTGAGGCAAATTTGTTGGCTACAAATCCTTTCAATTTTGAGATGTCCATAACTGTGCCATTTGGTAAAGAGTGAAGGTAATGTAATGTACATGGACAAAGATAAGGAACAACTTCATACCATGAATGTTTACAGAATTCTCTTGGAAAAAGACAGCCAATGTAGATCAAAGATCACAATCTATGCAGTCTGATCGTGATCTAAACAGTCCGCTGGGGTACCAAATGTTGACCAAAGGTTGTTAACCCTTTACCCCATAAGGCATTTCTATGATATCTTTAATTGACCCTAAATAACAGCAAGGATGAAGCCCTTTCTTATGTGTATATGACACCTTTTAGTAGTGTAGAAAACATTGTTGCAAAAGGTGAAATTGCTCGTGATGAGCAATTTCACCTTTTGCCACAATGTTTTCCAAAGGCTGCAACAAGCAATGCGTAAAAATGAATATCTATGGAGTAAAGGATTAATGATGGGCTATTACTTTTGTCTTCCAAGTCAGAAACTATCTATGAAATCAAATGTATTATTGATTTTTTTTTTAAGTATCATATATTATTTTTATGTTTTTTGTATGAGGAAATTTCTTCATTAAAATTTTTGAAAAATGCTTATTTTTGAATGTATCCTCTATTTCTTTATTTCCAGTCATTTATATTATACATCAAATGGGCACCATATCAATAAATCAGAAAGCAGCTCATTATATATATCCTTTACTCTTTACAAAAATTAGATCTTCAAAATTTACAAAATAGCTTACTCATTACTAAACAATCTCTATTTTTGGCCCTGTTATATGTTAGATCATAGGCCTTTGAAGCTGTATTGGCCTATCACAGAACACTAAGATTTTCCTTGGTCGATGATCCAACACTTATAGCACATTGGTGCATTGCCTGTATATCATGAAGTGTATACTAAAATTTTCATTAACTCATTTACCACAAAATCCCGACTTTTAACAACCCTGAAAAAGAAGCCTTTTGAAAACATTGTAGGCAAAGGAGAAAATGCTGCTAACCAGCATTATCTCCTTTTCATACAATGTTTTCTACCCTTCCCAAAGCAAATTTTTATTTATGAGTCATGTTTATTTTGCTGTCTGCAAATACTTTCAATTTGGACAAGTCTAAAATGTTGTGGTTTGATAAAATGTTCACAGTTTCTACAAAGCGCATACCTTGTCTTAACTCTTTACCGCACGAGAAAATTTTAGACTTGTCCAAATTGAAAGTCGACGACAAATTAAATGTGACTGAAAACTGAAATTTGTTATGGGAACGGTTGAAAACATTGTGGGAAAAGGAGAAAATGCTGGTTACCAGCATTTTCTCCTTTTCCCACAGTGTTTTCAAAAGGCCATATTCTCAGGGTTGTTAAATGTTGGGAATATGTGGTAAAGGGTTAATATATACAATACAGGGGAAAATCCCCAGCGTGCTATTTAAAGTAACATTATTGTCCGGTAATGTAAATTTTGTTATCCTGTGATAGACCTATTGAGTTTCAGAGGCCTATGGTTACATGTACACAAAGGAAAACAGTTAAATATCTGATAGAAGGGAATATCATTTTTCTTCAACATGAAATGCTCCTTTACAAAATGATGTCTCGAAAGCTGTACTACTGCTGCATTCAGTGCTATTTGAGCTGAATCTTCACTGTCCACAAATGCAGTTTAGTTTTTTGTACATGGTACTCCATTGTTGAACTCTTGGATTGCTAAATAATTTTTAAAAAATTTGGTGTCCGTGGCTGTGAGGTAGAGCGTCGGCCTCATGACCATAAGGTCCCGAGTTCGATACCTGGGAGCGGGTGTCGACTTTGGGATTTTTCATTGGACCACACATTCGGCGCGAGTACTAGTGTAGTTCCCAGGAAACAGAATCAAGAGAGATTAGTATAAGTTGTTAGAACTTGTTTCTCAATCGATGTAAAATAAATATGTTTAAACTTAAAGAATTAAACTGTAAGATGGCTGAATTTTGGCATGTTCAAAGAAAATTCAAAAAGTTGCAGACTTGTTACATATTTGGGCCAGATTATCCCTTTACATAACAATCCAGTGTTTAATGACCTTGCAAGATAGAGCTTTTGAGAACAATGAGGGTAAAGGAGAAAATGTTATGGAAATTACGCTTTTGAAATCACTGAGTTAACCCCTTACCACACAATCCCTAATCTTTACGAAAAAGAAGCCTTTAGAAAACACTGTGGGAAAAGGAGAAAATGCTTGTAACCAGCATTTTCTCCTTTACCCACAATGTTTTCTACCCTTCCAAAATCAAATTATGATTCTTCATTCACATTTACATTGTATTTTGTCATCTGCAAATGCTTTCAATTTGGACCAGTCTATAAATTTGTCGTTTAGTAAAGATCTCGAGTTAAAAGGCGAAAATGCTGAAAACCAGCATTTTCTCCTTTTCCCACAATGATTTCTACCATATTAACTACAAATCCATTATTTTAGCCACATGTCATCTGCAAATACTTTCAATTTGGACCATCCAAATATTTGTTGTTTGGTATATTGTTATTACAAAAATTACTGAGCCCCTCACAAGCAATTTTGTTGTTCATGCGTAATCTCCTTTTCTTCCCAGGCTTAAAATAACCAAAGGAACAAACATTTCACCATGATTTCAAAATTTCTGGGGTCTTCCTCATGCCATGCAAGTGAAAACAAAATAGTGTGGCTCAAATCACAGAAGCTGGTTTTGTGGGTTTCCAAAACTTCAATAGAAACAGATCCAATCACACTGATCTGCAAAAACTGAATACAGCCATATTGGCATAATATACATAAAAGGCAAGATTTTACATTTCTTTCCAGCTTCTATAAAAAGACTGAGGCAGAGACATTTTTGTATCTGTACAACAACTTGCAATTTTGATTTTACATGTCAACATTTTTATCTATGAAACTGGCACTTGTCCAGATACTCATTGAATGAAAACACCAAAACATGTTGTAGATTTGAAGTGTAGCTGGGACAATGTTACTACTATTCATTAGCAGATGGGTCACAACCATTTTCATCCTTTACTTTTTATAGGTAAGTGTATCAATGTTTTGCAGATGATAAGTACTGATTTTCCAGTTGTTGAGTATTATGAAGAATATCAACAATTACTTTACCCTTTCCCAAACCAGACCTAGGTTTTTACATGTCCGTAGTAAAAGTCTTTTGAAAACGCTGTTGGAAAAGGAGTTTCCTGCAGTCTTTTCTACCCTTTTTGAGAACTTTCTGCCATTTCTCCATATCTAAAATTGTCATCTGCAACCTCTTTTGGTTTGGAAGAGTCCAAAATTTGTTGTTTAGGAAAGAGTTAAATAATAGTACACATACAGTATTTTGTTCGATGCATACTCTTTTTCTTTCGCCCACCCTGGTGGCTCAGTGGTAAACGTGTCGGACTCATGACCTGGTGGTTGTGAGTTCGATACCCGGTTGAGGCGAACTTTCTTTCCGGCATATTTACGCCTCTCACCTCTGCTGAGGCATGTGAGTAAAGTAGTCGGTGGCTTTGGAAAGAAAGTAGTGTAAGTACCTGTGTAAGAAAGCCAGGAAACACATGTGCGTCACCGACCGCCATGATATGACCTTTGCTGTTAAAGTGGCATTAAACCCCAATACAACCAACCAACTCTTTTTCTTTCCTTTATTTCTGCAACTGCAATGTTCTATCGCTGTTAAGCCCCTTTTGATTTCTTTTGCATAGAACACTAGAAAGGTTTAAAGACACGGACTCCGTTCACAACCCTTACCAAACAATTCCATGTTAAACATGTAATAGGACTTCATGGAAGATACAACTTCTAATATCATCGTTGGAAACAGAGCAAGTGCTGGTAACCACCATTCTCTCCATTACTCACAATGTTTTCCATACTTCCCAAGCCAAAATCTATCATCTGACACATACATTTGTCATCTGCAAATAATTTCATTTCAGACAAGGCTATCATTTGAGATGGTACACAGTTAATGGTTCCTGTCCTCCTTGTAACAGGAAGATGAGACTACTTTAACAGATAGACACATGGTGTTGTCACATGAACTACTGGTCATGATTACAAATCACAACAAAATTACTTGTTTTGCATTCATTCACAAAATTTCTATGTCCTCCTCTGTGTTTGGTTTGATGGCAAGATTTGTTGACATTTTCCTTGAATCTGGATCCGTTCCTTTTTTTAAATGTTTGACTGGCTGTCGTGGTGTTGATGCACACAAAAGATCTGAGGCAAAGGTTTCGGGTTCTGGGTCAATGTTGACAGCCAATGAAATTTTTCCCGAGAAATGTCTGTATGAATTCAAGGCCACATTCAACTGAATATCATCTGGGTTTACACAAATATCTTGATCATGTGACTTAAGGCGAGGTTTGAACATGTATTTTCCAAGTTTTTGAACTCTGCCAGGAGCCTCATTTTCAAGTTCAAGAGCATATATGTCATTATGTTTATGTGGAAATCCTAAATTCCCCCAGAACTTGTTTTGGCTATTTTTCCAATTTTCATATGATTTATATTCGTGACTATCCACTGATATGTAACTGTCATTTGATTTATCAAGAATATTTTGTTTGTATTCGTTGCCATGGCTATCATCAACAACCGCTGACTGAATATTTTTGTCACATTTATCATAAATATCTGTCACTTCAACAACACACTTTTTCTGTAATGGAACTGTCACTGGAAAAAAAAGAAAGCAGCTTTGCATGAGAGATAAGGCAAAACATGAAACTGATTTTCTTGTAACTAGATTTGTATTAATTCTATACCAAATGACAAAATTTAAGACTGGTCCAAATTGAAAGCACTTGCTGACAACAAAATAAACCTAATTAAAAAAATGAAATTTGTTTCTAGCAGGGTAGAAACATTGTAGGAAAAGGAGAACATGTTGGTTACCAGCAAAAGGCTTCTTTCTCAGGGTGTAGAAATCCAGGGATTGTTTGGGAAAGGGTTTAACTGATAGCATTTGCAGACAACCGATCAGCCCTTCATCAAGCCATCCTGAGATTAAGAACACTGAAGGGATGGCTTTTGAAAACATTGCAGGAATAGGAGAAAATATCAACATTTTCACCTTCTGTCAAAATGTTTTGAACCAAATCAAAGACAGAATTTAATCATTTGAGCTGAATTTGATATGTTATCTGTAAATGCTCTCCTGAATCTGGAATTTTATTGTTTGGTAAAGAGTTAATGTGGTTCAATTGATGGATCTTTGGAAATTTGAAATTTTAGACTGGTCCAAACTGAAAACATTTGCAGATGACAAAATAAATGTGAGTCAAATTGAAATTTGAATTGGAAAGGATAGAAAACGTTGAGGGAAAAGGAATAAATTCTGGTTAACCCATTACCACATGTAAAAATTTTAGATCTATCGAAATTGAAAGCATTTGCAGCTGACAATTTTAAAGTAGCTCACATGGTGCAATTTTACTTTCATATGGTAGAAAACTTTGTGGGAAAAGGAGAAAATGCTGGTTACCAGCAATTTCTCCTTTTGCCACAATGTTTTCTAAAGGTTTCTTTCTCAGGGGCGTCAAAAGTAGGAATTGTGTGGTAATGGGTTAACAGCATTTTCTCCTTTTTCCACAATGTTTTCAAAGGCTTTCTTTCTCAGGGTCAATTAAAGGTGGGTATTTAGAATTTTCACATCACACCGAATTAGAAAAAAATATATATCATTTAAACTTACATGAAAAAGCAATACAAATCATCAATAATTAAGAATCATAAAATTACAAAAAACATTGTTTTTGATGGTATTCCCTTAAAAGGCTACGTAGCCTCTTAAGCTATTTTTAGATTTGGTGCCAAAAATCAATAAAGCATTGTGGGAATGTCAAGTGACTAGCACTTGACTAATAACGCTTAAATTCCATTACATAACAAACATGTAATAATCATTTTCCATAATGTCTTCTTCGGACGGATATTTGAAACTTTCTCTGTGTTTTCCTATATTTAGATGAGAGAATCGATAATCTAAAAATAGAACGTGTCTCCCGTTGGTGTCAACCTGGTCCGTAATAAATCTCTAATTTCTCGTGTTGTTGGATGGTTTTCGACTACTGGGGTTTTATGCACGCAAATTAAAAGGCTTTGGGAGTTTAAGGATGATTTTTTTGCATTTTTGTTTAATTTTCGTCCCAAAATCTGAAGGGCCACCTTTAAAGTCTGGATTGTGTGGTAAAGAGTTAAAAACAATATACTTACCTCTTGTTTGCCTATTTGTCCTTATGTTTTATTCTTTTAGGAACAGTTTAGTTGTGTTTCAAAATTAGTTATTTTGTACAAGCACTTACCTGATTCCTTTTTGTTTTCAAAAGTTATAAAGAGATGTTATTTTGTATATTTACTAACCTGACTGCGAGTCTCGAGATGTGTTGTTCTTGTGACGCCGAAACAAATAGGCACCGATTAGTAAACAGACAAAGACACAAATTAGAAGGCTGACAGAAATTATGATTGTCAGAAGTGTTGGTGAAATATCTGCAGGTGGAGCTTGTGACATCATCTGACCTTCAATAGAGACAGTAACAGAAAATGAAATTTGAGGCAGGCTCTGTGAAAAGGCAGTCAGTGTAAACATCTCTGTGATGCAACGTACCATACAAGTCATCACAAAATCATGGATCCATACAGTCTATTTTGTGTATTGATTGATTGAATCATGAGGTAAATTGGTCCTCAAACATGCAGAAAATTTACAAATGGCAAAAAGTTTTGACTCTGGTCAGCCTGCATGAAATGTACAGGCTGACCTGGGTGAATACTTTTTTGTTGATGTATTATACCCCATTTTTACAAAGCATGACTCCTTTAGTTTGCATTTACTGTAAATCTAACGGTCAGGGACAACAACCTTTTGTTAACTCTTTACCAAATGATAAAAATTAAGATTTCGCAAAAAAAAAAAGTAATTGTAAAATTAAAATTTGTTTTGGGAAGGGTAGGAAACATTATGGATAAAGAAGAAAATGTTGGTTACCAACATTTTCTCATTTTCCTACAATGTTTGCAAAAGGCTTTCTTCTAAATGTTGTTAAAATTGGAGATTGTGTGGTTAAGGGTTGATGGGCTAGCTTCTACTGTCAAGTAGCCTGAAAAAAAAAATCTTGAAACGAATTTGTATGAAAGACACAACAAGTTTTTCCATCTTTTCCTCCACAAAACAGGAAGCCAAATACAAAAATCTGGAAATTTAAGCAATGTCTATAAGTATTCAAACAGTCATGATAATGATAACTATATAAAATTTTTCAAGATCAAAAATTTTTTTCCAAAAAAAAGTTCATACCTGGACACCTTAGTTCATCTTCTCCACCACTACAATGTTTGATCCCATCACACTTCTGCCGTAAAGGTATGCAATCGCCATCTTTACATCGAAATTCAACATTCATTTCACAAGCTGTAAATACATGTATAGGGAAAAAATCTCCACTAAATTGCAACAACTGACCATCATTTCAATAGCTGGAAATGGATGGAAAAATTACAATCTGAGAGCAGCACTCATAATTATTTACGAAGTTTTCAGTAAAAGAATAATCTAAGTGGAATTTAATATAGGAGTCTACTAGTATTTCACAAGATGAAACCTCCTTCATAAACATCATACTTCTACATTATTGTCAAATGATGTAAATACATGATTGCATGGGTAAAAAAAACCACATTAATTCAACAGAATAGTGTTTGCAATCTAATGATAATCTTCACAGTCTTCAGTGGGAACTTTAGAGAATCCTCAGCATATCTTGTAGAGGGAGGAGTAACTGTAACTATATCCAAGGGAGGCAAACTGTGCAGGCTTGCTAACATACAGTAATCTCCCTTTAGCAATGCACTAGTCACTATTCTACTTTCACAAGACATTACGAGAACTGAATTAACACAAGGTGAAATTATACCTTTAGGGGTGCATTTTTAAAGTTGTAATTCACTAAGAAATTTGTATTACCTCTTTTATAACATATAGTATGAAAAACAAATAATATTGTCGTTTTGCTTTTCTTCACTTTTTCCTGGCCCTCAATCATCTACACGTACATTCATATTATAAACGTAAAAACATAAACCGTAGAATAAATATATCATTTAAAGTTGCAAACTTACGAGAAAATATTAATATTTTGTTAAATAACATAGATCTACACTCTTTGTGATCTGAGAGTACCGATGACATAGTTCAAAACGATATACTGCCTAGGGCAAAGACAGAATGATTCAATTAAATTCCTTCGATCAAAACCCCCTTTTAACCCTTCACCAAATGTCAAAATTTTAGACTGGTTCAAATTGAAAGCATTTGCAAACAACAGTATCAGTGTGGCTTAAAAGGTGCAAACTTTCTTTGATATGGTAGAAAAAATTGTGGAAAAAGGAGAAAATGCTGTCGTCAAAAGTCGGGACTATGTGCACAGTTGTTAGGTATTGAATTAAAACCGAGATCTATGAGGCCATGCACAGCAAGGTAAAAAAATCTTCAAGGAAAAGTTATTAAGGGCTTATCGGCAACATATTTTTTTTTTTCTAAAATAATTTTCAAAAGCCAATTAAATGACTATAAAAACACATTTTTAATAAAGGGTTACAAGACAGAGAATTAAAGAAGGATTTGAACACTTTATCAATCATCAAAATTTATCCAATTTGAAAGTTTTTGAAGGTAACATTACAAATCAAATGCAACTCAAATCATAGAATTTGTCCTTGGAAAGTGAAAGGGTAGAAAATATTGTTAGCAAAAGTAAAAAGTGTAGGGAACCTACATTTTCTCCTTTTCCCACACAGTTTTCAACAGGCTACAACTTTAGGCCCATTAAAAATGGGATTGTGTGTTAACTCATTACCAAACAACAAGATTTTAGGTTTGTCCAAATCGAAAGCATTTGCAGACGACAAAGTAAAAGTGACTGAAATTTGAAATTTGTTTTGTGAAGGGTAGAAAACATTGTGGGAAAAGGAGAAAATGCTGGTTACCAGCATTTTCTCCTTTTCCCACAATGTTTTCTAAAGGCTTCTTACTCAGGGGCGTCAAAAGTAGGGATTGTGTGGCAATGGGTTAAAAGGTTACTTGTAAAATCTTATCTTATATAACTGACGCTATCTCTAACTGGTAGAAAGGGAAAAAAATATAGTAAAATGTTTTATGTTCTATGAACTCTTTACCAAGCAATAAATTTTTGGACTGGACCAAAGTCAAAGCATCTGCAGACAACAAATTAAATCTTAATTGATGATTTCTGACTTTGATAGGGTGGAAAATATTGTAGGAAAAGGAGAAAATGCTGGTTACCAGCATTTTCTTTTTTTCCTACAATATTTTGATAGGCTTCTTTCTCAGGGTCGTTACAAGTTGGAACTGTGAGGTAAAGAGTAAACACATTTACATAAAGTGTTTGCAATAGGAAGCATTAACAGCAATAACTGTAAATTGCTTTCTTCTGTAAAATTGACTTGCCTCATAGTATTTCTTTGCAATACCTAAATTTAACAAGGTTGTAAAGTAAGTTATTTATGAATCCTTTACATACAACAAAACTTTGGACTGGCTCGGCCATTTTAAAAACATTTGCAGATGACAGATCAAATGTTGCTTAGATGATGGTGTTTGCCTATAAATGGAAGTGGAGGCAAAATTGTGCGAAAATGAGAAAAAATGCTTGTTACAAATCAGTTTTTACTAAAACTCATCTAAAAATGGAATCCTTTTTAATGATTTGCTGTAAGTAATGTCTGCTTGCTCTTTTAAAGTTTATAGCCGATCTCTTAAACAACAAATGAAAAAAAGCCTTTTGGGGAACATCTGACTATTATCTTTAATTGCATGACTCTTCTTTTCCTTCATACAAAAATTCTTCTCTTTCTCGCGTCTAACATTCATCAGAAATTTTTGAAATTCAAATCATGTGGAAAAAAGGAGACATCTGCATCAGTCAGACTCGTACAATTTCTTTCATATTGGCATTATTGGTCAAGTAGAAAATATGTCCTCATTCTCTCTTTAAGTCTTTTTTATTTTTTTGAGATGGGGGTGGGAGTAGTCTCAATAATGAGTCGTTCCGGTGATCTATTTCATATTTGGATATTTATTGTACACCGTACCGTCTGAAGTCCATCGTACATTTTCCGGTAGCAAATTATAGATAAGAGCGCTATATACTGACTTACTGTTTCGTCGGTTTTATCTGTATTGAAGCGAAATGCAAATAACTTTTAGTAATCTACATTACCAAGAACAAATTGTTAAACCATTCATGACTTAAAGAGCTTATAGGAGTCGTTTATAACATGTTTATCTCGGACAAAAACACTGACGAAATTGTGGTTATTCATTTGACTCGTGGTACGTTTGAAAGAGGCAGGTTATAAAGTATGTAACTGCAAATTGGAGCCAAATATATCATGTTGTATTATTTTTTTAATGAAAACTATCGAAGTAACATGCATCAATTTCAGAACGGCACCGGGACAGTGGTGAAGGTCAAGGTTGATTTTCTATTGAATATTAACATGAAACATGCATCATATTTTCTATGGCGCTTACTAGATCTAACTGATGAAATTAGAAAATTATTTGGTGATTTATTCTAAACTCTGTTAAAGTTTCGACTTTTTCTTGATCGGACCATAACTGCCGTAAACCAAAAAACCGCAAGGCTGAATGAAAAATACAGGGCAAATTACTGAACAGGATCATTTTCAAGGCATACATATGATCAACCATTACAAATCACTAGGTGTAGATTTTACAGGAAGGAAACTAGATTTCAATTTTGCGGGGCCAAAAAAGAATTGTTAAAAAAAGTCGCATTCGTTACAACGGGATAACAAAGTTAAATAAAAACCCTTAATAACATATGACAAAAATCTAAACTTGGACAATTTGAAAGCATTTGCAGACGAAAATTTAAATTTATGTGGCTAATTTGATGGAACTCGTCTTTGATGCAGAGTAGAAAATATTCTGGCGTTAAAAAAGGGAGAAAACGTTGATTATCAACAGTTTTTTTTTTCCATTTCATACGATGTTTTCAAAAGATTTGTTCAAGATTTGTAAAAAAAAAGTGGACTGTGTAGTTACGGGTAAAATTATCTGAGAAACGACTGACAAAAAGCAACTTACGACATTTTGAATTTAAGTTCACACAGATTCCCGCCGAACAAAGTTTATAGGCCTCTGGGTTATCCTCACAAAGTTTGGCACTCACATACCGAAACGGCATTTTTCAAAATGACCCTGCAAAAATAATAAGAAACAATCATTACCTTGAAAACCATAAGGAAAATAAAAAGTCATCAAATGATGATTACAATGATAATAACAATCAGAGCTCCAGATAAGAGGGAGTCATGGTATTCTAAATCTATTATTTCTCTTCCAAACCTTATCTTGTGACCCGTACACATTAGGATTGTCTCGATGAGACGATTCAAATGAGTACCCATAACTTAGGGTTTAATAAAGGATAATTAATATTTTCAATTTTGAAATCAAAATCATTCTCTCTATCTGGAGCCCTGATTAATAATAATAATAATAATAACTCTTTCATATACAAGAAATTTTACATTAAAAATTAATGAATTCGAAATCTGAATTTGAAGCTATACATGTATGCAAACTCATTACGAAATCACGTGACAATGCAGTTACGGTTAAATGCGGGTACCCGGATGATATCAGGTAGAATCCATATCAAACGCTACATGGAGTAACATGATATTCTTGTCAAATGATCCGTTTTCGAAACAAATCTGAAACTCTACTATCATGTACATGTTCGCTATGGTGTGCGTGCGTGTGTGTGGGGGTGTGCGGATGGGTGGGTGGGTGTAGATGCGGGTGTGGGTGTGTGGGTGTGTTTTCTGTTTTCTTTTTCTCTCTCTTTTCCCTTTCTCCTTTTTCCCTTTGTTATTTTCAGGTTTATATTTGTTCACGTAACTAAATTCATTATATGTATATGTACTGTGACAATGTACAACTTGTATACGTCAAAAAATAAATGTCTGTCTGTCTGTCTGTAACACAGTATTTCCTCTTCCTCGTCTCATGCATCAGAGTATATTTCATCCATTCTTATAAAAGTTGATTTGATCCCAATGACAGCTTTATACATGTATGATTGACACTTTCACAAAAGTAATTGTACAGTATGGGCGAAGATCACACTGCACGAATGTATCAGCTGATTTTAATGTACACGCTCCTACAAATACAGCCATCCAAGGTCGCCAATAATGCAACACGATAATTAATGCCTGATACATGCAGTTGTTTTTTTCTTGTAAGTGAAACTGAAAGTAACGCTCCGGGAAATGATGACATTTTGGGAATTTTAGAATTATCAATTTATCATAAATTCCTTGGTGGTTTGGCATACTTTAAAAAAAAAAGCATGTTTTTTTCACACAATATAGATCTACATAAAGATCAGATAGAAAATGAAACTGAAAGCATGCTCCAGAGGGTGGTGACGTTTTTCTCAAAAGCTTTTATCAGCAATAGCTCTGTTAGAGCGCGACCGAGCTGAATGTAAATTTGGGATTTTTAGCATGTTTTGATATAAAAATTCAGAACTCCAAATAATAGAGAGTGAACGTCTTCTTTATTCATTATTTATCTTCAAAACCCTGTGTTGTGTGTACTCAGTAGAAATTGTGTCGATGAGACGATTCTAATGAGAAACCATAACATTGGGTCTAGAGAAGAGCAATTAATATTTTCAAACGTCACTCCCTCTTTCTGCAGCTCTGATACTTTTTTTTCCACACACTGTAGATCAAAATCAGATAGAAAAAAAAAAGGTTATAATTTAACTGTCCGATATTCCATAAATAAAATAGCCAAAACACCAGATTCTCTACTGAACCACTCATCCCACACAAAAATCTTTCAGAAATAAGTGTGTTCTCTCAAAATGACCTCCCGGCCGCACTGAGTGGTCAGCTGCTATCATTTCCGGTCACCGATCAAGAAAACCTTTTTCTCTTTATCAAAAACCGAAATGGCCATTAGTTACACATTTTTAAATTAAAGAGACGTTAGACGGCTAGAATAAACATTATTTAGACACTTATCTTTACCACAAAATTCAGTATTTCATTCAACCTGTAGAAGACGGTTTTTGAAAACGCTGTCGAAAATGAAAAAAAAAAGTGCTGATAACCAGCATTTTCTCCTTTGTCGACAAAGATTTCGGCTATATTAAAGACAAAATTCATTATTTCAGACGGGTTCAATTTGTTGTCTACAAATTTTTTTCAGAGTGGAAGAGTCTGATAACTTGTTATCTGGCAAAGGCTTCGATACAGAATGCTTCTAAAGCCCATGGCTTAGCCTGTTGTTTTAAAACGGAAGGTAAGGTGTCTTTGTGTTTACTTCGCTTTGTTTTGTTTGTAAGTGTTTAATGTCTTTTTCAATAACACTGCAGTTATCTTACGACTGACAGATCACCTGTCATTATGTATACTATCTTCCATATTTATGCAATTCACACCGTAGGTATACTCCTTCAACAAGTAATAAGCGACAAAATCAAGTGAGCCATGCTGTTGAAAAGGGCGGGGGAGGGGGAGGGGGGGGGGCTTAACCCATTACCAAACGACAATATTTTAGACAGGTCCAAATCGAAAGCATTTGCAGACGACAAAATAAAAGTGACTGAAAATTTGAAATTTGTTTTTTGAAGGGTAGAAAACACTGTGGGAAAAGGAGAAAATGCTGGTTACCAGCATTTTCTCCTTTTCCCGCAATGTTTTCTAAAGGCTTCTTTCTCAGGGGCTTCAAAAGGAGGGATTGTGTGGTAATGAGTTAATCAATCTTCGTGATCAATGGTACCAAGCAAGCCGTCACATACTTTCGGATCCATCATAGGAACTTTTTCAAACAACCGACTCAATAATGGGGTACAGTGGTCCTTGGTCATACAGAAAATGGACCAACAGCGAAAAGTTTCGGCCCAGGTCAGTCTGCATAGACAGCGCAGGCTGATCTGGGTTGATATTTTTCGTATATGCATTCAGCCTCGTTTTCACAGAGCATCGCTCAAATATATTTTTCCAAACTGATTCACTTGACGATGAAAAGATATATACATGTATATAGGCTATATTCATGTGATATGTCTTTCAAGGATGTAAAACAAAGTGGGAAATGGAGAAAATGCTGGTTAACAGCTCCTCTTGTTCACAACGAATACTGTTCTCTTTTTCACAGCGTTTTCAAAAATCTACATCCCCAGGGTCGTTAAAACGCTTTAAACTTTCTCCGTTAAAACCTTTAGGCACCAAAGGCGAAATCATGGACCTTTTTTTCGGGCGGTAAAGATTAAGATCAGACAACTCAGTACGAGCATTCTGATCTTGAAACTATACCATTTGCCTGATCTGTCAAATCTATTAGAAAAAATTCTTTACGAATTTCAGTGGGCTGTATTTTTAGCTTTCGAAAGGCGCCTAGTCTATAATATATTTAGCACTGAAAGTGTTATACAAATCTGGCTTTTCTGGCGCTCTACGAAAAAGCCACGTACCATTCCGCCCATTTTTTCCCCTTTTCTAACTCAGACAGCCTCAGAAGTATTATAAAGAAAACCATAAGTCTGTTCTCGGAGAATATGGAAACCATTTTCGGACTAGGGGTAACTGAATGTAGCAGACAGAGCTTTCTTCTCCTTGAACATATAAGTGTCGTAATTATTATCCTCCGCCAAAAGGCGGCGGGGGATATGGTAATAGTCTCCGTCCGTCATTCCCTCATTCCGTCCGTCCGTCATTCCGTCCCTCCGTCCTTCCGTCCCACATTTTTGTCCGGAGCATATCTCCAAAAGTATTTGAGATATCATCTTCAAACTTCACAAGTGGATAGATCTCATTAAGGAGGCGTGCAGTGTACAAGAACCATAACTCTATCTTAGTATTTTTGGAGTTATTGCCCTTTGTACACTTTTTCCTGGAATTTTTGTCCGGAGCATATCTCCAACAGTATAAAAGCTAGGAACTTGAAACTTGGCACACATATAGAACTCATTGAGGAGAAGTGCAGTGCACAAGAACCATAACTCTATCTTTAGTATTTTTGGAGTTATTGCCCTTTATAAATTTTAACTTTGGATTTTTGTCCGGAGCATATCTCCAAAAGTATAAAAGCTAGGAACTTGAAACTTCAAACACATATAGAACTAATTGAGGAGAAGTGCAGTGCACAACAACCATAACTCTGTCTTCAGTATTTTTGGAGTTATTGCCCTTTGTAGATTTTAACTTTGGATTTTTGTTCGGAGCATATCTTCCAAAGTATAAAAGCTAGGAGCTTGAAACATCACACGCATATAGAACTAATTAAGGAGAAGTGCAGTGCTAAAGAATCATAACTCTGTCTTCAGTAATTGTTGAGTTATTGCTCTTTGTAAATTTTCACTTTGGAATTTTGTCCGAAGCATATCTCCAAAAGTACAGAGGCTAGGAACTTCAAACTGTATACACCTAAAGAATTCATTAAGGAGAAGTGCAGTTCACAAAAACCAAAACTCTGACTTCAGTAATTTTTGAGCTATTGCCCATTGTTAATTTTTACTTTGGATTTCTGTCTGGCATATATCTCCAAAGTATAAAAGCTATGAAATTGAAACTTCACACACATATAGAACTAATTGAGGAGAAGTGCACAAGAACCATAACTCTATCTTCAGTATTTTTGGAGTTATTGCTCTTTGTAAATTTTTACTTTGGATTTTTGTTCGGACATTTCCATTTAGATTCAGAGGCTTTTTTTGACTGATTACCCTTTGATGAATTTATCCTGTTCTGGGACAAGTGCTGGTTTATTTTTCATACTTATTATCCCCCTGGTGGTGGGGGGGATATGGTAATAGTCTCTGTCAGTCCCTCCTTCCGTCCCCCATTTTTATCCGGAAGATAACTTAAACAGTATTTCAGATACCAACTTCAAACTTTGTAAGTGGATAGATCTCATTAAGGAGGAGTGCAGTGTACATGAATGACAACTCTGTTCTTCAAATTTTTGGAGTTATTGCCCTTTGTTACTTTTCAGGCTAAATTTTTTTATCCAGAACATAACTTGAAAAGTGTTTCACATATCAACTTGAAAATTTGTATGTGTCTAGATTTCAATAAGGAGAAGTGCAGTACGCAAGAATAATAACTCTTTCATAATTGAGTTATTACCCCTTCTTATTTTTCAGGCTTAACTTTTGTCCATAACATAATTGAAAAACTCTTTCAGATATGAACATGTAACTTAATCGGTGGATGGATCTTACTGTGAGGAGTGCAGTGTACAAGAATGATAACTCTGGCAATATGATTTTTGAATTATTGCCCTTCATTATTTTTCAGGCTCAATTTTTGTCCTGGACATAACTAAAAAATTATTTCAGTTAATGGTATGTTTCTTCACACGTGGATAGATTTTATTTTGGAGGACTGCAGTGTACAAAAATGATAACTCTGCTTTTTATGATTTTTGAGTTATTATGTAATGAAATCCTGTGCCATGGAACAAGGGAGCTTAATGTATAATTTCATCTTGGACCAATAACAAAAAGGCCACATGTACATGCAAAACACAATACCTCTTATATGTTTGTATCAAAAAAGGTCTTTTTCTGCGGGGGATATCATTTCAACGAAATTGCTTGTATTAGTCTAGTAATGGATAAGATTATCAACACTTATCCGGCTAAATAACTAACCTGAAACTTTCTAATTGATACTAATAACCCGAATTTTGGTATTTTAAAGGCATTATTTGGGGTTTAGTAATATCTCCTTAACGAACAGTGTTGATCCAAGATCAGACTGCACGTTCTGTGCAGTCTGATCTTGATCTACGCTGTCCGCTAAAGGTCAGTGATTCGCGCTTGGCAGCCTAAGGGCTAAAAGTAATATTTTCGTGACTTCGTAATACTGATTAACTGAACATGTTATACCTTTAACTCGTTCACGCGGCGTAAGCCGCGAAAACAGTACCCTTGGCCGGAGGGAAAGATCAGAATCAGACTTGAAGCAGAACGTGGTGCCTGATCTTGGATCCGCAATGTCCTCTTATTGAGTCAATTTTACGAGTATTGAGACAGATACGTTTCTAAGCTTAACTCCTTACCAAACGACAAAATATTAGACTGGTCCAAATTAAAAGCACTTGCAGACGGCAAATAAAACGTAACTCAAAAATTGAAATTTGTTTAGGGAAGGATAGAAAACATTGCGGGAAAAGGAGAAAATGCTGGTTACCAGCATTTTCTCCTTTTCCCACAATGTTTTCAAAAGTCTGCTATTTCTGGGTCGTAAAAACCAGGGATTGTTTGGGAAAGGGTTAAAGTTCTTTATTTTCAGCCATCGAAAAAGATGGTGTTTTCATATTTGCCTCTGACAGAGTTTAAAACTTCGTTAAATTACTAAAAGTAAGACGATAAGAACAGTAAAGGAAAAGCAAAGTATGTTTCTTGTATGAAACTCAATCAAACAGAGGAAAAATGGGCAACGGCAAATAACAAGCAGCCGTTTTTTTCCCCACGAGGTTTTTAAAAGCCCGACCCGACCATTGCAAGGGTGTAAAAGTCTTATTATTTGTATTGTACAGGATTAATCCTTAGAAAAATATTTTGTACATTCTCTACCTCTTACCTATATTCTACAATGTCAGCATGACAAACATTTACTCTAAACATTAATTATGCTGCTCTGATCCTCTTTTCGAAATAACTGACCAAGATCAGCTTTCATATCCTTACAATCTGATCTTGAACGGTGTTTTCAAAATACCAATATACTCTGCCATAAATAATATTTTCGAAGCTTATTTGGTAACTATCACCCCCTTTTTGGTTTGCATGGAATGTAACTTGGTAAATCGGTGTAATGCAGAGAAATGACCCTCCCCTACAAAATGATCCATAGGTCATTTCTCTACGTAGAGGAATGACCCGGGTCATTATTCTACATAGAGAAATGACCCCCAGTGGGCCATTTCTCAATGTAGAGGAATGACCCGGGTCATTCCTCTACGTAGTGAAATTACTTCTGGGGTCATTGTTCTACGTAGAATAACGACCTGGGTCATTTTGTAGGACAGAGTCATTTTCCTGCATTACATCGGCGCAATGAAACAACAGTGGGGGAACCGGTATTATACTTTGATCTACAAAAAGCTCCCTGTTGAATATAAAGCTTGTATACATAGGATACTAAAAGAAAAACCACCGCCTGACCTCCTATCCCCATCCTCAATGAAAGCAAGACCCCGAAAATTATTTTTTTCATGCATGTGTTATGTAAAAGCGCTTGACTGTATTTACAGTGCTTCAATTTTCCAACTCATTTATGTTGAATACATGCAAATGCAAGACGACCGGTACTCCCGTTACAGGATGTCATAATTACATTTTATGCAGTTTTATGCAATATAAATCTTTTCCTTGAAAATCTAAATTTAGACTTAGCATTATTTCAAATTTTCACAGAAATGAACTGTTATTTTCGAGATGACTGATGAAACAGATAGCATCCGAACATTAATGAAAGTTACTTTAACCCTTTCCCAAACAATCCCTGGTTTTTACGACCCTGAGATTGAAGTCTTTTGAAAACATTGCGGAAAAAGGAGAAAATGCTGGTAACCAGCATTTTCTCCTTTTCCCACAATGTTTTCTACCCTACTGGAAACAAATTTCAATTGTTGAGTTACATTTATTTTTGTCATTTGCAAGTGCTTTCAATTTGGACCGGTCAAAAATTTTGTCGTTTGGTAAAGCGTTTAAGTGTACTTTGTTTCCTTAATAAAAAAAAAGGGGCTTCTGATCCATTATTCCGTAGATACCAGTCAAAGTCTGATATTCAACTTTGTGACAAGAAATATCTCAAAATGATCATGTTGGCCGTTAGAAACAAGCGGAAAAGGTGACGTAGGCCTATAACCTTTAGGCTGCTATGGGAAACTTTTCTTTTGCGGACAATGAAAATGAAGATAAACTTTAGACTACACAAAACGTGCAAGCTTATCTTTGATCTATACTGTCTGAAAAGGAGATATATTTCCCTTAAAATATCTTTGAAATAGCAAATTTGGATTTTTACGAAAGTAATGCCTAAATTACGACGCCGCTCGTATTCATCAACAATTTTAAAATGCCAGTAATGTTATAACAGTCTGGTTCCTACTCTACTCATCTGTTTGGCTTAAATATTTTATCTCAGCTAACCAGACGGTTGGTCTCAGAATTTAGACATAGTTCAGAACGGGCGTTAAACGCTACCGAAGGAATGGGAAAGGGCATACCTGCCTGTTCGCAAAACGCAGTTGCGTACACTTCACGGAAAAAGAAAGAGAACAAAGAAAACAAAAAGGTATTTGTTAAAACTTTTAAGACCGTGCATTGCAAGAGAGCGTCATCAGAGGCCACAGTTAGCTTCTTAAATTCAAGTATTTTCTTGGTGAGCCCCCATCCCTACCCATGGGAAATCCCACCTCTGTACCCCATAGTCTAACGTGCCTCGACTGATAATAGGCTACCTCTGATTTTACTTTTGTGCATGCTTTATTTTCGGTTAGCTATGCCCATGGTAGGTGTTTAATATCTGATAAGAGGCTAGACTCGGAATTGAGACATAAAATAGAATTTAGAACCAAAGGAAAATACAACCAAGTGAATAATCATTCTATCCCTGATATAACGATCAATTACTCGATCTTTGAACCAGCGCATGAACAAACAACGCAAGTCTCTCTCGATGATCCATGCAGTAATATGAGACAATAAGGTAATCGAGACATAATCATGAGATAACGATCTATGCTTTTCCACTTCTAGGCTAACAGCATGCATTCAGATGACGTTGATTATAGAGTATGAAAATATTAGACATGCACGCGTGCGCTTAGTTGTCATCCACCGCTGTAAACGAAACAGATGAGTATCATGGGGAAATCAAAACGTTGAGAACGGTGAAGTGGTATTTGTCAAGAAAGGCATTGTGTGCAATTAATAATTTGAAAGAAAAAGAGAAATATTTTTCAAATATTCCTCTGAAGCAAATGAGTATTTTTTTCTGGTTGAAGAGAGGGCACTCATGACAAAGTTAGGGTTATTTGTATGTTGGTAGTCTCCCTTTGATCATATGGAGGAGTCAGGAGTAACGTCCCTTGACAGTACGATGCGTGTTGGGTAGAGAGAGAAAACCATGTAACTATATCGAAAAGAATAAAGTGTATACCTGAAATCTATTAATTTGAAATATATGTCGGCCGTTAACATTAAATTCCCAACATTGCTATCGACTTGTGAATATCCATGCCCTATTAAATGGAGTAGCGCGCAATCACGCTGTCTGCAAACGTCATATTCTTCGAAGATTCGACCGGACTGCTATGATGCATCACCCATGGAAAAGTAGGGCTTTTATCGAAGCTATTAGCCTATTATCCAAGCATGTAGGGACTGTTTTATAAATGATAAATGGTCGGTGCATTGGTTACATGCTAGCCGATTATAGCTGAATATATGGCATCAGGTATTTTTATTGCGTAAACATTTAATTCATTTGAAATTCGATATGGTGGCATATTTCTATCGCGAGATACGAGATAGCTGTCGTGATAATTTAAGAGAAATATATCGTAATAAAACAAAAATGTTCATGATAAAGATATCGAAATAATTCTAACTCTGTTCATGATTCTTTTGCGTTCGTGAAACGGTAGCGGAATACCTTCGTCTACAACCTTATGAATTCTTTTATTAGGAAGCTTTTCACTATCTCGATAAGATTTCCAGAAAACTTTTAATTTATCGCGATAGTTTAATAGAATTATCATGATAGAGCTCTATCTCGTATTGTGTGGCAGAATTAGCCACGATACGAAAGTAAAAAACAAAAAATCATGATAACAGATCGCGATATCTTTATCGTGAAACTTTTTATTATCCACATGTACATGTATATAATATTTCTAGGAAACTTTGTTTTATCATGAAAGTTCCTTTTAAATCATAGCAATAACTATCTTATATCTCGCGGCACGGCAGAAATATACCACCATAGAAGAGCTATTAACTCTTTCAAGCACATGTATTTTCTTTTAATATATATAGACAACAAAATTTTAGACCCATCCAAATTAAGAGCATTTGCAGACAACAATTTCAATATGGCTAAAATTGTAAAATTTGTTTTTGGTAGAGTACAAAACATTGTGGGAAAAAGAGAAAATGTTGGTTACCAGCATTTTCCCCTTTTCCCTCAATGTTTTCAAGGGCTTCTTCCTCAGGGCCGAGAAAACCAGGGATTGTTTGTGAGGGTTTGATGAACCATGCAGCGTCATAAGGAGGCTTAATGAATCTGCGAAAAGTATCGACCCAGGTCAGCCTGCGCAGTCCGCGCAGGCTGACCTGGGCCGAAACTTTTCGCTAGTTGTCAATTGTCTGTATGTCGAAGGACCAGTTTCGCTTATGATTCAGTTGTTTGTTAGACCAAATGCATTTTATAGATCAATGATCACGTGATGACTTCCTTGTTTTCAAACACGAAAATGTATTAAGCCCCCTTTTATCAGAGCATTGCTCAAATATTTTACGAGAAACACAATAGTTATGTTCTGTGAAAAGAGGGTTTAATGCATATGCAAATGATAAATTGATTCAAATCGCATTCAGCGAAGGCTGACTTGGGTCGATTTTTTTTTTTTTCATTTTTCTATTTTGAAATTTCCTGCATTGCAAAAGATCAGTCTTCCTCATGACTTAGTCAGTTGTTAGACGAAATGGGTTTCATTGATCCATTTTAATGAGATAACGTGCTTGGTAAAATGAATCACGGGGATGCGTGAATAAAATCCTTTATCCACAGTCCTACTAATGTGACAGTATTTATTCTTTGTTTCACAGTGTTACAACTATGTTCGATGGGAAAGCAGAATATCTATAACCTTGAATATCTGTGGTTGCAAGATAAAATTAGTGGTCTAATATCGTCGGTTTACTTCGAAAACCTCGTAACTACGGCTTGTAACAAACTGTAGTTACGAGGTTTTTGAAGTAAACCGATGATATACTAGTACTGTTGGTAATATGTCGATTGATCCTTTACCGAACATTCTCGTGTTTATAGGGTGTTTACAGAAAAGTTTTTGGAAAGGAGAAACAGGTGGTAACCTGCTTTTTTCTCATCCTTTTCCCACTTTGTTTTTACTATGTTACTGATGAATTTTGTAACTTCCACAAGCCTCCTATCCACTTTCCACTACGTTTTCTACCCTTTTGATGGCATTTTTTTTATCATGAGTAATTTCTAGCAACCTTTTATTCTTTTTCCATCATGTTTTCAACTCTATACAAGCAAATATTATATTTTATCATATTTACTTTGTTGTATACAATACTTTGAGTTTGGACAAGTCTAAAATTTTGTTGTTTGGTAAAGGATTAAATTAAACTGCACGCACCAGCTAGTCTTTTCTAGTTCAGTAATAGCATAAATAATGCAATAAACTGTGGTAATTTAACAGGCAGCTTAGAGCACAAATGAGCCCTGAAGTTTGCATGTAGCTTTTTATTTGAAATGTTCCTTTATTTATGTTTCTCCCTTTATTCAGAGTTTTGGTCTTTTCCACACCCATACTTAAAGGCACAACTTTTAAAGGCCCTTGCTCTCTGACAAACTTCGAAATCCATTAGCTAATACATGTAAGTGGCCTGAAATAACACGTTAAAAAGGGGGCATTTGCGTAAAGTGTCGATTCGGATCCGCGCAGGCTGATCCGAAACAACACATTCCGTTTAAAAATTACGTAATTTTCTGTTTTGTGCAGGTCTAATGTAGCACAAAATCTAATGTAGTCGTAAAGTGCCGTCTCGGATTAGCCTGCGCAGGGTGCGCAGGCTGATCCGAGACGACACGTTACGCAAATGTCCGCATGCCCCTTTCGCGTGTTGCAAGCCGTATATGACATATCAACCTCAAAACTGCCAAATAAATAAAAGGAAAGTTTACACTCAACAGTAGCAACCCAAATACTGTGATTTCATTTGAAGTTGATTTCTCTGAAAAAGAAATACCGTATCGGACAACGTAGATCAAAGATCAGACTGCACTTTTTTGCAACCTGATATTGATCTGCACTTTTCCCAAAAGGTTAGTGAGTCTCGCTTAGCACCCTACGTGTTCAGTTACAAAAGACGAAGGTTTTATTTGTAATATGTGAGTGTCCGTACTCATACTCTATAAAATCTAATTTAGTTGACTCTCAATCAGTTAACCCTTTCCCAACTTTTAACCTTTTACCTGATATGCCAATTTAAGGCTCTTCCATTTAAGCAGCAAATAAAGATATGATGTCAAAAATCTGGACAAATGAGGATACAAATATCTGACTGAGTGGAAAACATTGTGGGAAAAGGAGAAATTGCTCGTTACGAGCAATTTCTCTTTTTCCCACAATGTTTTCAAAAGCTGTCTGTTGCTGATACGTCAAAATGAGTATCTGTGGAGTAAAGGGTTAACAACCCTGGGAAAGAAAGCCTTTGAAAACATTGTGAGAAACGGAGAAAATGCCAGCATTTTCTCCTTTTCTCACAATGTATTCTACCCATCAAAATATATTTCTTCAGTTTTTCAGTCAAGTTTAATTCTGTCATCTACAAATGCTTTCAATTTGGACTAGTCTAAAATTTTGTCATTTGGTAAAGAGAAGTCGAACAAGGGACAACTACAAGCAATATTGCCGCCATGTCCGGATTATGTAGCATCTTGTCAAAACCAATTATTTTCGAATCAAGTCGCGCACAGCAACAGTTTTCAAAGCTCTACATTCCATATCCAAAACATCAGAAATTAGATGAAAATACTATAATCCACAAAACGCGCTATATCTCCAGTAGGCTACTATAAATGATATTGCAACAGATGGCATTCTTTCTATTACTATACATAGAATTGTTTATTGTACTTTTTTTTCGTTATCCTTGTTTGTTGATCTAACTTTGAAGCCCAGTGCACAAACTGAAGAGACCATTTTTTGAATTTTTTCACGCGATTAAATAATTAATTCATTTCTTTATTTATTCATTGTTAAGCCAGGGATTGTATATGTGTAACAAACAAAATATAACTTAAAATCCCTGGTTGAACGCTCAAAAATACCAATAACACACTTTTCTCTGCAGATATAAATAAACAAGAGGTACCATGTTGTAAACGATGCAAATTTGGCGTTCAAACAGTAGAGAAGTTGGTTGTTTTGCATCCGGTTGGGTGGTTATTTGCGTTTATTTACCGTCGCTACCGGTTGCCCATCTGAGCGACGCCCCCAGAAGACGATTAGTTGTTACGAGGGATAGTGTAAGGATACAGGTCGAAACTACTGAGAGCTTCACCTGGTTCTGTAACATGCTCGGCGTATAGCACCGTCACACGGGACCTCGGTTTAATGTCTCATCCGAAAGACTATTAGTAATTTTAGTTGGCCAGCCGGGGATTCGAACCCACAACCTGTACTGACCCGAAACATTGTGTTCACGAGCCCTTCGCTCTACTTACTGAGCTATATCGGCTGGTTGCTTTTGCATCCGGTAACACCCCCTTTTCTTTTTTATATCAGATATGACGTCACTATACTTATTTCAATAGGATCCCACATATTTGACTCAAAGAATATGTTATGATCACGTGACATTTCCATCAAAGCGTAATCACAATGGTGGCGCGAAATATAAGAATATCTCCATTGATAACAAATCCCAACAAGGAAAAAAACCCTGAAAAATATTTTATGTTACATTTTTTCCCCTATTTTTGTAGTTATCCGAATATTGGCTCACTTCATTCAGTGATAATTCATTTTTTCAAGTTTAATAATAATTATGAGATAATCAAAAAGAAAAACAGAAATGCCTCCTTTGAAATAATATGCAGCTAGCCTAAATAAAGATCAGACAGTAAAAAATGTGGGGAAAAATCAATTTTGTTAATAGCCATTAGCTTTGAAACTAGCTCCTCGCTGTTGAACATAATCGATAATCCAAAATGGGAGATCAGCAGCTAGTTGCTTGGACAGAGGAATGGCGTATTTCTTGTACAATATAATCGCAATACATCTGGCGATTTTCTTCGATATTTTTAATATTTTCGTACTTCTAAATCCCAATGCTAAACGTGTGCTTGGCTGAAATGCCATCTCTGAAAAAACAAGTTGCTCGCCGTGGAATTTGGAGACCGAATTGCTCCGCAAACTGTGGGTAACTACGGACAGCACTCCCTGCAAACTGAATTCATGAATTAATCGTTATGCTGTATAAAAAAACAAGAGGGCCAAGATGGCCCTGGATCGCTCACCTGAATTTTTGAGATGACCATAGCCTATTTTTTTTTTGAGGTATTGAAACATTGGAACCAAATTTATAATTTTGCTAAGCAATTTTCTAAAGGTCACCTGTGAAATTAATTTCGAAATCTGACCATCAGTTTCAAAAAGAAGAATTTTTAAGAATTCTTCATTTCTGTATAAGAGCAAGTATCCCCCATCCACGAGAGCCATGTTTCTTGATGGATCAAAATTTACGAACAAGTTTTGAAAAGGGTCACCCAAGGAACATTTCGGAAAATTTCTTTTAAAATCTGACCAGGGGTTTAAGAGAAAGAGAATTTTCAAGAATTTCATCATGTCCATATAGCGCAAGTAGCCCCCATTCACAAGAGCAAGGATCACCCAAGGAACATCTCTGTCAAATTATTTTAAAATCTGACGAGGGGTTTCAGAGAAGAATTTTCAAGAATTTCTTCATTTCCATATAGTGCAAGTAGCCCCCATTCACCAGAGCCATGTTTCTTGACCAATCAAAATTTCGCACACACTTTTTGAAAAGGGTCACCCAAGAAACATCCCTGAGAAATTATTTCAAAATCTGACCAGCGGTTTCAGAGAAGAAAAATTTTTAAGAATTTCCTCATTTCCCTATAGTGCAAGTAGCCCCCATTCACCAGAGCCATGTTTCTTGACCAATCAAAAATTTCGCGAACAATTTCTGAAAAGGGTCACCCAAGGAACAACTCTGTGAAATTATTTCAAAATCTGACCAGCGGTTTCAGAGAAGAAGATGTTTTAAGAATTCCTTCATTTCTGTATAGTGCAAGTAGCCCCCATTCACCAGAGCCATGTTTCCTGACCAATCAAAATTTCGCGAACACTTTTTGAAAAGGGTCATCCAAGGAACAACTCTGTGAAATTATTTCAAAATCTGACCTGCGGTTTCAGAGAAGAAGATTTTTAAAGAATTCCTTCATTTCTGTATAGTGCAAGTAGCCCCCATTCACCAGAGCCATGTTTCCTGACCAATCAAAATTTCGCGAACACTTTTTGAAAAGGGTCATCCAAGGAACAACTCTGTGAAATTATTTCAAAATCTGACCTGCGGTTTCAGAGAAGAAGATTTTTAAAGAATTTCTTCATTTCTGTATAGTGCAAGTAGCCCCCATTCACCAGAGCCATGTTTCTTGACCAATCAAAATTTCGCGAACAAGTTTTGAAAAGGGTCACCCAAGGAACAACTCTGTGAAATTATTTCAAAATCTGACCAGCGGTTTCAGAGAAGAAGATTTTTAAAGAATTCCTTCATTTCTGTATAGTGCAAGTAGCCCCCATTCACCAGAGCCACATTTTTTGACGGATCAAAATTTCACGAACAGTTTTTGAAAAGTCACCCAAGGAACATATCTGTGAAATTATTTCAAAATTTGACCAGTGGTTTCAGAGAAGAAGATTTTTAAAGAATTCCTTCAATTCTGTATAGTGCAAGTAGCCCCCATTCACCAGAGCCACAATTTTTGACGGATCAAAATTTCACGAACAATTTTTGAAAAGGGTCACCCAAGGAACATATCTGTGAAATAATTTCAAAATCCGACCAGCGGTTTCAGAGGAGAAGATTTTTAAAGAATTTGCTAAAAAATTCTATTTGGTTGCCATGGAAACCAGAGTTTTTGACGGAATCAAATTCTGTGAACAATTTTTAAAGAAGACCTCCCAAGGAACATTCCTGCCAAGTTTGGTCCAAATTGGCCCAGCGGTTTAGGAGGAGTTGATATTTAAAGAATTGTTGACGACGCACGACGCACGACGCACGACGGACGACGCACGACGCACGACGCACAACGCACGACGGACGACGGACACCCAGTGACCCTAAAAGCTCCCCTTGAGCACGTTGTGCTCAGGTGAGCTAAAAAATGCCATTCAGTACGAAAACATACTTGCAAGAATACAACAGACAAATATTGAGGGGGAAAAAGGTCTATTTTGCTAAACTTTTCACAGAGCTCCAGATAGAGGGAGTAATTTTGATTTCAAAATTGAAAATTTTAAATGTTCTACATTAAACCCTAAGTTGTGGGTATTCGTTAGAGTTGTTTCATCGAGACGATTCTAATGAGTACCCACAACATAGGGTTTCGAAGAGAAATAATAACTTTAGAATACCATAACTCGCTCTTATCTGGAGCCCTGTCTTAAAGGTTAAAGAAATGTTATTTAACCCTTTACGACATAACCCCAAATTTTAACCCTTTACCCCATAAGCCATTTCTATGGTATCTCTAATTCACCCTAAATAATAGCAAGGATGAAGCCGTTTTTTATATACATATGACACTTTTTGATAACATAGAAAACATAGTGACAAAAGGTGAAATTGCTCGTCACAAGCAATTTCACCTTTTGCCACAATGTTTTCCAAAGGCTCCTACAAGCTATGTGTAGAAATGAGTATCTATAGAATATAGGGTTAACGACCCTAGCTGTCTTTCAAATTTATAGCGCTAAACCTACTGAATAACTCGTATGAAACTTTCAAGTCGATAGGGAAAATCCAAAATATTACTAGTTCAAAACTATTTGTTTGAAGAACAGAATGTGCAGTCTGATCTTGATCTATACTTTCCGCAAAAGGTCAGTAAGTCGCGTTTGGCAGCTTTAGGGTAAAAGGATTCGCTGTTGTAACTACAGTTGTAATACAAAGAAAAAACCGAAATACCTTAAAATCGATTATGTTCACTGTTTCACAGTTGTATCCGGCCTTTCAAATCTAAACCTTTGCTAACTCGAATCCTCTCACTCGTGAAAATAATACAGAGATCGCCCTACTGTCCGATATAAAATTTATGAGCCGTGGTTTCTAAAAAAGGGGGCTTTATGCAAATAGCACAAAGTATTGAGCAGTGTCAGCCTGCGAAGTTCTTGCTGGCTGACACGAGTCAAAACTTTTTGCCGTTTGTGAATTTCATGCATATCTAAGGACCATTCTACTGTCTGATCCAGTCAAATGTGATACTTAATGGATATAATGGATCGATAAATATATGATGATATGCTTAGCATGATAGATCACAGAGATACATTAAGGTATAGTAGAACCGTAATACTTCGAGTGCAACATGGACATTTTATTATAGTTGATTATACGGATATAATACTTTTTGCACGTTTTTAACCGACTAGAAATTCTTTTGATGTCTATCTTGGAATTATTTGATGATACCCTATTAGTTTCCAGAGAAGGAAGGCAATTATCATCTCTTTTTGTATCGAGAATATACTGGTTTCAGATTTATAAATGATAATTCTAAAAAGGAAAAAAGGAAAAAGTGGCTTGATTAAAGTAGTACAATTATACTTTTTCAATCATAGCAAATTTTGTAGGATACTTTTATGGTGAAAATAGCTGTTTTCTATTACAGGTCCACTATCTTAAACTCCTTTTTCCCAAAGTACGTCCCAAATTATAATAAAAACAGATATATGATAGTACACATATTTCACTCATAAAAAAACACGCTATGGCCTACTTACATTTAAAATGTTTTTTTCTCTATGGAAAAAAATACAACACCATACCAGATATATAGAGGAAGCTGACAATAATTACATGCTGGTTCAAGTTGCTTTCAGTTATTTCATTTATCTCACGGGAACAGCTTACCTATTCATGTGTTTCCATGCTAGGTTCTACAAGATGACACTTCGATGGAAATCTGTATCGAGAACTGCTTGAATACAAATTAACCCCTATACTGCTAAACGCGGCGCACTGACCTTTTGCGGACAGTGTAGATCAAGATCAGACTGCACAGAACGTGCAGTCTGATCTTGGATCTACACTGTCCGATAAGGATGTATTATTCCCAAACACAAAATATTGAAAAAGCAATACGAGCCGTATTTAAGTTATTTTCTCTATCGAATGGAGAATTTCATTTATTTAGTATGATAAGAATTGGCGATCTTAACACCGAATTTACGCTCCCAAGGCACTGAACTAGAGTAGGTGAAAGCATAAAAACACGTAGGAGAAATTTATCCTCGTTATGTAACTGGAATAGTGTCGAAAGCGATGTGGACAAGAGATTTTGACTTTAGAAATGAAAGTATGTTCCCTAGGATTCAAATACATGTATAGAAAAGTGGAAAGGGTGTCCTTTTTTGCTTTCCTTACACTTAAATTGGAAAAGAAAACGTCATGAACGTCATAAAAAATGCAAACTAACAAGCTGCAATTACGAAGGATAGGCTCGTTCACAAGATGAAATTTAGATAACAAGAAACTTTAACCCAATCTGTGTTATACTGGCGACAACAAACTGTTTTGCGGACAGCACTGATCAAGATCAGAAGCACAGAATGTGCAGTCTGATCTTGGATCTATTCCACTCACTTGTTCAGTCAAAGATAAAAATCGTTTTTGGAGTTTCAGTGAAATGAATTTCTAGCAATCGAAAGAGTCTATACACTTGGCTCTGTGGTAGAGTTGAAGAGAACAAGGTTTTGCTATTATACAACAGCGCAGAGTAATCCTCATAATATACGATCATTACTTTAATAAATTGTTCATAAATAATTCATAATACAAGCGAGGATACTTTAGCACAAAAAAAAATTTCTTGTAACAAAGAACTTTACTTTCATTCTGCAAGTCGCGGTAGGATATATGTGGGAAGATATACCGCCGTGTACATATACGAGTACATGTATTTTACATCTACGTGAGATATTTGAATAGTTTTAGCATTAGAATACAGAAATATTACGGGAACAGAAATTTTCTTATCCTATGCACCGCCCTATATAAAGTTCACAAAGAAAATTAACTCCAGGAACTAACAGAAAAGAAGAATGTCGAGAGCAAAATGCAACAACCTCTTTCGACAGTAACACATCATATCCATTCTTACAACGTAGCGCCTTAGACCTTGACTTTTGATAGAGATGACCAAAAATCCTTTGGTTCTGAAACAGTTTATTACATCTTAGTACCATGTTGCTGTGGTATTTTCAGTGGAATACCATCAGATATTGTCTTAGAGACGGTATGTTATGTATTGTAGAAAGCAGACCTTGACCTTTCAGTGAAGACTTATACCTCGGGTAATGACATTTACCTTTAAAAAAGAATAAGTTGAGACTGAGGTTGGAAATGTTTTGTCTACAAACAGCTAAACTGACAGTGTGAAACAGGAATAATCGCCTATACTTAGATTTAAAAATAACAAAATGCTTGTTCATCCAACAAAACGTTTGGGCGAGAAAACAAAAGCCAACCATGCGCCGATTCTAAATTGCTAGTAATATCTCTGGTTCAACAATGGCCCTATTGCATTTTCCGACTTAAGATTTCGTAGCATGCGTCAGGTTATTTGTAAAACTGGTCTTGAAACGTGCCTAGGCGAAAAGACAAGAGAATGTGAAACCAGAGAATAAAAGATGTGTTATCTCAAACAGGCACACCGCGTTAAAAAATATAAAATATACAGTGTACATGGGAAAAAATATGAAATATACAGTGTACATAGAAAAAAAAATAAACCGTAAGAATGCGGCTTGTTTGTGAAGTGGAGGGGGGTCATTAAACTGATTCACGTCGGTAATTTACACATAGTAAATTACAGAGTTATGACTTCATACTCCTTTGATATGCGTGAAAAAATATGAACCATTCCATAACAGGAGATTTGATACATCTGCAAAAAGATAGTCTGTGCAGTTCAAGCAGGCTGACCCGAGTCGAAACTTTTTTTTCCCTTTAGTAAATTTTCTGCGAATCCGAGAATAATGCTACCCTAGGATTCTGGCAGTTGTCAAACGAATTGGATGTTGTGGATCCACAGTCATGTGATGACATGATATAGGTATAACGTATCACGAAGATGTATTTAAACCTCTTTTGTCAGAGAGAAGCTCAATTACAGTTATTGTAATACAGATAGACAATTTATGGACATTCTCTTTCCTTTGATTAACCCATTACCACACAATGAGTACTTTTGATGACCCTGAGAAAGAAGCCCGTAGAAAACATTGTGGGAAAAGGAGAAAATGCTGGTAACTAGCATTTTCTCCTTTTCCCACATTGTTTTCTGCTCTTTACAAAACAAATTTCAAATTTTCAGTCACTTTTATTGTATCGTCTGCAAATGCTTTCGATTTGGACAAGCCTAAAATATTGTCGTTTGGTAATGGGTTAAGGTATTATCATCCTAACGCTCCTAGCGCAACACGGAATGAAATTTCCTATTAGTTGATAAAGTAAGTATTAAGTATTTATACCGATAACATATATATTTCTAACCGACTAGAAATTCATTTGATGTCCATCTTGAAATTATTTGTTGATATTTTGTTATTTTTCAGAAAAGGTAGGTAATTATTATCTCCTTTTGTAACGAGAATATAGTGGCCCTAGATTTATAAATGATAATTCTTAGAAGGAAAAAATGGAAAAAAAAAATGGCTCGGTCAAAGTAGTACAATGATACTCATTTTCAATCTTAGAGACGTTTTTTAGGATAATTTATAGTGGAAATAGCTGTTTTTCATTATAATGATACCACCTTAATTCTTTTAAACGACCTTATAAACCAAGAACAGTGTAGGTCAGAAATCGGACTGCACAGCACGTGCAGAACGATTCTTGATCTATACTTTACGATATTCTGATTAACACGTATTCTTGAAGCTGGAGTTTCAGTTGTTTTACATTCTATAGATAAGGAGAAAGTGCTCTGAAGGTTTACTCATTTTATATCCTGTAGTCGACTTTTTAACCTATTACCACACAACAGTATTTTAGACTAGTCCGAATTGACAGCATTCGCAGGTGAGAAAACAAATATGATTAAAGTCATTGAATTTGTTTTTTGAAAGGTTAGGTAACATTGCTAAAAAGTGAGAAAATGCTAGTTTTCAGCACATGTATTTTTCCCCTTTTTCCCACAATGTTTTCGGGTGTCGAAATTCCAATGTTTAATAACAAAACTGGGGAGTCTTGCTTAACCCTTTACCAAACAATCCCTAGTTTTTACGACTCTAAAGAAAACACCTTCTGAAAACATTGTGGGAAAAGGAGAAAATGCTGGTTACCAGCATTTTCTCCTGTTCCCACAATGTTTTCTACTCTTCTAAAGTCAAGTTTCAATTTTTGAGTCACGTTTGTTTTGTCGTCTGCAAGTGTTTTTAATTAGGACAGATCTAAAATTTTGTGATTTGGTAAAGGGTTAACATTACTTTTGAATATATATTTGCAAAAGGATGAATCTGATTCCAACGACATTATCATTTTGATAATGATCACCGATGATAATAGTCCAGCTTACACTGATGATGATAATGATGATGATGATGATGGTGGTGGTGATGAGGTGGAGCAGGAAGAGGATTTATTGTGATCTCTCTCTCTCTCTCTCTCTCTCTCTCTCTCTCTCTCTGGCTTTGGTATATTCAGTAAGTCCGACGGTAAATAAAAAAAATAAGCGAGGGAAAGAGATAGAGATAGAGAGAGACAGTGAAGCAGAGAGAGAGAGAGGGACGGACGGACGGTCCTACGAGACGGACCTTGTGAGGTCGAATTGTTCTTTATTCAATACACCCAAACAACCCCACAAATTTAACCACATAAGCTAACCCTAACCCCACAAACCCTAACCCTAACCCCATACCTACCAGATGGACGGAATGAACCCCATAGAGATTAAATGTACAATTAGCCCTAACCTCACAATGTTGGGATCGTAAGGATGGGTAGACGGACAGACCGGACGGACGGACAGACCGGACAGACAGACAGAGGGACAGACAGACAGAGGGTGGTGTTTCGGAAAAAGAATGATATGAAATCAAGTACATGAGGTAAATTGAGTTTGCGGTTAAAACTTAGAAAGATGATGATTACGGGAAAAAAACGCAGCATTCGTTTTTTTATTGCACGAAATAGTGTCCCTTTCCCTCTTTAGTTTTATATCATGATTACTACAAAAGACATCCTATTCATAAATCTACATATGTTTCAATTTATTTTCTTTTATAGTTCAAAACACGCCATTGTCATAGATTTATTCAAAACGATGAATCAAACTTTAAATACTAGATATTGCTTTGATGGTTTAATTTTTTCAAGCAGTTTACGAGATCACTATTTTCAGAGCATCATTTTTTTAATACCAAAATACATATACGTATTGTCGTATATTGCTTGCAAAACGGAAAAGAGACATAATGCCGGACATTTGCGTAAAGCGTCGTCTGGGATCAGCCTGCGCAGTCCGCGCAGGCTAATCCGAGACGGCACTGTACGACTACATTAGATAGTGTGCTTTAGAAGACTTGCAAAAAACAGAAACTTACTTTAAAACGGAAAGTGATGTTTCAGACTGGCTTTCGCGGAGAATGCAGGCTGATCCGAGACGACACAAGACACGCAAATGTACGAATGCCCTTTTTCGCGTATTGCAAGCCATTATAATACCTGCCAGAGGAAGTAAATCTAGTCGAAGCAAAGTTTGTAGAGGTAATTGTTGTGTTGGTAGGAATGATAGAAGGGGCCGTGTTCACCAACCATTCTGAATGGCACACATTGGTATTATTCTAAAACATTTTCTGAATTTAACAATGACGCAAAGTCTGAACGGCTTCAACGAATGGTTCTGCCAATCAGTGTTTGTTATACCTTTAAACAGTAGAATAAAATTTAGAAATTTAGCGAACGCAGAAGCAGCTGTGTGACAAGATGTAATGGTAGGCATGATTGCCGGGGCGCTATTCACAAACCATTCTGGATTTGAAGGAAAGGAGAGAGAGAGAGAGAAGCCACGAAGAACTCATGTAGCTGGCTCCTGTCCCACATAAACTACGATGTATAAAATAACTGGCAAAGAACAATAATAAACAATAAATGAAGAGCCCTTCATTATCTCTGAAAGAATAATGGAATTTAAAGCTTCTGTAAAGCCAAACAATAGGTACTTTTCACTGTTCATTACTGGAAAGTATAACGGATTACCCATCACAACACACATAATTATACAAGATTATAATCTTGAACATATTAGTTACTGCATTGGTTACCAAGATATGCGTCTGAAATGCATGGAGAAACCCGTCGATTACAGGGACACCATGGATCAAGACAACCTTCGTTATCGTTCGTATATATTCGAACTTAAGTCTTCGAGAATGTCACGTGATAACATTATGTCTCATTAGAGGCATGACGTAGTACACAGGACAGCTGTCGAAGACAACGCCACTATGAGATAAAAAACAAAATGTTAACATTGAATTGTGAAGGCCATGTATAGTATTTTGTGCGCAACCGAAGGAAATAAGTCAAATTAAACTCAATATTCCAAGACAAATGAATTTTTCTAAAGCACCCAGATATATAATTGATAATGGCGTTTTGAAATAAACTGCGATAGACTATCGATTGTGAAAATACCTGCTTTTGATTGAAAATGGCTTTATCTTTGCTCATCCCTCCGTTGACGCAATGATATTCACAAAATTTGTCGACTAACCGCTTTGCTTCCGGGATTGTTCGTCCCAAAACCAGTTCGTACCTGGGCTTGTTCGTCCAATGATTGCACGCCACTCATTTGATTGTGCATGGATATTTATAGGTAGAAAAACTTTACTGAAATGTTGGGAATTCGATTCGAACGACCAAAGACATTTCAGATTATAGTATTCAGGTATAAACTTAATTAAATTCAATATATTTACATGGTTTCTTTCACTACCCATCATGTACCCTTCCGTCAAGGGGGGTGTGACTCCTGACTCTTCTTGAAAGATCAAAGGGAGACTGCCAATACACAAATAATGCAAACTTAGGCACTAGTACTCTCTCTTTAACCAAAGAGATGTATTGATTTGCTTAGGGGTTGATTTTCAAGCTAATATTTATTTTCTTTTTTTTTTCAATTTATTAATTCAACACAGTGGCTCCTTGACAAATGGCACATCAGCGTTCTGAATACTTTGATTCAAGCCTAGAATGGGGACAAAACGATCAAGTGTATGAAAGTTTTGTTTCGATGCCTGAATTATCGCGTTACTATCACAGAAATTTAAGACAAAAAGTCGGATAATCATCGGCCATCATCGATGTAAACAAACAGATGATGTGGCATGGAAGGATCTGTTCTAGTTTCATTTTTTTCTGCCATTGACTGAAATCTTTGCGAACTGCACCTTTCATTATCGTTAGGGTTATAAAATCGCTATATTTTGAGAAGGTAAAATAAAATTTACTTTTATTATATAAACAGGCCTTTTTACATTTGGAATATACTGAGACTTTAAGCAACGATTCGAACATGACACTCCTGTAAAACTTCATCTACCAGAGCTTGGCTCTAGTTGCTGGTCACACTGGGATTTGTCTGGGCAATTGAAGCCCAAGCCGTGTAAGGTTGTTACTCAGGAAAATCAGACGGAAAAAGAGGGATGTCACTATGATATTCCTAATACACTGAATAAAACCCCATTAAAAAAAAACAGGTTGGCTTGAGAAACATACATGTAAGTAATGTACATTTAGATACACGTATTTGAGATATAAGATTTCGAGTCAGTGAAGAAATATATACGATAAAATGTACCCATATAAACTTTTCATGATAAAATCTTGTTTATTGTTATCATAAACCCTTTACCAATCAATCCCTGTTTTTGCGACCCCGAGATGGAAGCCTTTCGAAAACATTGTGGGAAAAGGAGAATAATATTGGCAACCAGCTTTTTCTCCTTTTCCCACAATGTTTTCTATCCTGCTGGAAACACATTGCAATTATTTCTAAGTTACGTTTATTTTGTGGTTTGCAAGTGCTTTCAATTTGGACTAGTCTAAAGTTTTGTTGTTTGGTAACGAGTTAATCACTTGACGTGGAAGAATTATCACGGCTACTTTGTCGACTGTAAAGATTATAGATCAAACCGCAAGTTGTGTGCAGTCTTATTAGTCAACTACACTAGTTTGATCTATGGAATGATTCAACCCAAAATATCATCGACTGCACAATATTTTAATCTTTTTCACATTGAAAAATTCAAAAGTTTAGATATAACAGTCTTTCATCTTCTCGTCTGCCTGCCTTCGAAATTATGAATAAAGTTTGCGGACAGAGTATAGCAAGATCGGCCTGCGCAGTATGTGCAGGCTGATCTTGCTTCGCACTCTCTGAGGCTCTATTTTTTTTTTTTTTTTTTTTATTGCTGCAATCATGTTAATCAATTTCAATGCCGGCGACCTTCTAGAAATGTATTTTTGTAACAATCAACATATGATATTCAGCAGGATAAGGATTTATAAAGACCTGTATAAAGTGCATAAAGCCTCAGTCACACCAAACAAGATCTCAAGAACGTCTTGCCCCGTCCTAACATGATTGGAAAACGGGTTCCGGTCGGGGAAGAACGTGTAATTTTGGCCGGAAAATGCCTGAAGCCCCTGACTCACTAAACCTGTTTTTAGAAAGTCTTACTCCAGTCAACAATCAAAGCGTTCAAAACGCTGATGTGGCGTTTGCCAAAGAAGACATTGTCTGGAATTAATAATGTATATAAAAAAAATACATTTTATCAAATACAAGTATCAACTTATAAATCAAACTCCCAGGCAAATACTTTTTTTACTTCATTTATTTATTCATTTATTTATGTATTTATTATTTATTTATTTATTTGGATAAAGGGAGAGTGCAAATACCAAAGTTTGCATTATTTCTGTATTGGTGGTCTCCCTTTCATCATTCATGAGGTGTTAGGAATAACGTTCCTTGACTGTAGGATGGGTAGAGAGAAAAACCATGTAAATACATGTATATCGAATTAAATTAAGTTTACACCTGAAAATTTAATCAGGATTTAATTTTCAAAATTACAATATTTTTTTTTCTATCTGTTAATATTCAGGCACAATCAAATGAAATAGCGTGATATCATTGGGCGATCAAGCCCAGGGTTGATCTGGTTTATGAACGAGCACGCCCGGAACCAAAGCGGTCAGTAAACAAGTTTTGTTTGTATCACTGCCGCAATAGAAGGCTACGTGGGAGTGAAGCTATTTTCAATCAAAAAGAAATGTTTCCATGATTGATAGCCTAATGCAGTTTATTTCAATTTGATATTTCAATGATATATCTGAGTGCTGTCGAAAAACACATTTGTCCGAGAAAACACGAGTTAAATTGGGTTTACTTCCTTTCTTTTTGCACAAAATACAAATATAGTCTTCAAAATTCAATATTGAACATTCATCATTGAACTCATAGTGCCATTGTCTTCGTCAAAAGCCACAAAAATTGTTAAACAGGCTGCAGTCAAGATCACTGCCTGACTTCGCCGCCCGCGTATTTTATGAGATCAAAGTACCGAAGTTCCGTTTGTAGTACGTTCATCTCGTTTTAAGTACGTTGTCAACCCGTCTGATTATAGGACGGGATGGATTGAAAAAAAAAAATGAGCACGTTCAGGAGCAACCCTCCTAACCCGTCCATTAGGTTTGTAAACAGACCGTGAAACGTTGCTAACAAGTCCACTTCGTCCAAACACAGTTCAAGTCCGATCAGCAATTTTTTTCGGAACGGATGAGAACGAGTTTCGTGTGACGGGGGTATTATATAACGATGAGAAACAAGACAGTTTTATCAAGCACAAACATAAATTCATTTCATATATTGTTCCCTCTCTGTCTCTCTCTCTCTCTCTCGCTCGCTCTCTCTTGCTCTCTCTGTCTTTTTAGAACACTCTCTCTGTCGCCCTCTCTCTGTCGGTCACTACCGTTTTCTCACTGTCTGTCGCTAACTCTCTCGCTTTCTTCCTGTCTCTGTCGCCCGCTCTCTCTGTCACCGTAGCTTGCTCTCTGTCTGTCTCGCTGTCTCGCTCTCTGACCCATTTTCTTTCTCTGTGTCCGGTTCATTCAGTTGTAGCAATATTAAACAACTTTGCTTTAGATATCTTTAACTTTTTCCCGCACAATCCGGACTTTTAACACCCTGAAAAAGAAAGCCTTTGAAGACATTATGGGAAGAGGAGGAAATGCTGGTAACTAGCATTTCTCCCTTTTCCCGCAATACTTTCTACCCTTTCCAAATCAAATTGCAATTTTTCAGTCACATTTATTTTGTCGTCTGCAAATGCTTTCAATTTGGACTAGTCTAAATGCTCATCATTTGGTAAAGAGTAAACATCGGATATTGTACATTTTCAAGATCTTAAATCAAGCTAAATTATAAAATACCTGCAATATGATTTAAGATTTAAGCTTTCTGCAAAGGTTATCTCAAATCCTCTGACATCTTGTACATGAGATTTTTTCACGGCACTTTTTTCCACTTAATGATTTATCAAATTTCCCGAGAGTGATTACATTTTGTAATTAGCATTTTCTACGCTCACATTATATATGTAGTCGCATAAATTAATTTCGGTCTGCATAATATTATGTAAATGTTTTACCAAGGCATAAACTGCTTTCAAAAGAAACTAAGTACATGTAATCTCTTCTTTTTCAAAAGTATCATATTCTCAGTATCATTTAAATTCCCTTTTCCTAATCTGTCTGTCCGTCTACTTGTCTGCCCGCCCGTCTGTGTGTCTGTCTGTCTGACTGTCTGTCGCACTGTCTGTCTGTTGGGTGTGTTATAAATGGAATAAATTTTAAGTCTCTGTAAAAAACTCCTATTGAACAGCAGTTTTAACTAAATCTCACCAAAAAAAAAAGTGATCATCGTCTTTAGATCAGACTATGTAACATCCGGTTCCTCCAACTTCCAGTGCTGAGTAACATTGTCCTTATATATCTCAAACTCGTAAAGTATTCGTTTTTGTGGTATTTGTCGAAGAGAATACCACTAATACCACTATGAGTTCAACATTAAATTCTGAAGACCATGCTTCGTATTTTGTGCAAAACCGAAGGAAATAAACCCAATTAAACTCAATATTTTCAGGGAAATTAGTTTTTCGGTAGTACTCCGATATGTTTTTTTTGAAATGGCATATTAAATACACTGGGTGAAGCCATCGATCGTAGAAATACTATTTTTTTAGAACTTGAAATAGCTTCAATCACTCATAGCCTTCTATTAACGCAATGGTACAAAATTTGTCTACCGATCGTTTGGTCCTTGGTTTTTTCGTTTTAAAACCAGTTCGTCCCATAGCTTGAGTTTCAAGCGAGTATTTGAGTACTATTTCTCTTTTTCTTTCAAATGATTAATTCCACACAATGGCATCCTTGACAAATACCACTTCAGTGTTTTCAACGCTTTTATTATAATCTTGTTACGCTTTAGTATCATTTGTCATATAACATCACTAATAATTTTGTCATGATTTTATTTCACTGGACAAAATCTGCGCATCTTATATTCTACTACTGGTCTGAGAAGCATGGCGATCACCGCCGGTCATGCTTTGGACATGCTGCGGAAACAGGTTCACCTTCCAAACATGCAGTTTACAGGTAAGAAAAAAAAAAAAGAAACAGCCAGGGAAAGGTTGTTCCTAGACGGCCAGTTCTCCGATGATGAATATAATCAGTACAACCACACTAGTTCTATGATGGTTGTAGCTTACATCAACTAAAACGTATGGCTTTGTAGTACAGGAGAACGGTTTTGGGCAGATCACATGAGATGGAGTTTGGGTTGAGTTCTGCGAGTAAGTGTGTCCGTCTATGAACACTTAGCATGTTTATCACAGCAACCCATGACCTCATATGCCTCCTTTGTAATTTCTATAGAAAATAATAAGGCTTGAAGAGGAAAGGGTTAAAAATGGATACAATAGTCCAGTGCTGATTTCATGTTGTATGGATAACAAAAAAAATGTATCGATAAAAAATAGTTGGGTTTGGAGAAACGGCTTATTGTGAACATTTTTTTATTAACTAACATGGCCACCAGTGCTAAAATAGAAAGCACTGCTTCTACTCTAAATCTTCAGATAAGATTGCATTAAAACTTGAATTAAGATATTAGTACATAGTTGAATCAGGATTGCTGTTAAAACAGTTTAACTGTCTCTAAAAGGGGGGAAGAAATAGATATAACAGATAACGAGCCTTTTATAATACAGTGTAAATACAGTAGTTTTCCTTGGAGTGACACGGAAAGTAGTTAATGGGTAATTAAAGAAGATTAGTCATTCTCCCTCCTTGTCTGTCTCTTTCTGTCTGTCCTTGTCTCTCCCTCTCTGTCTGTGTCGCCTTCTCTTCTTCTCTGTCTGTCCATCCGTCCGTCCATCTGTTCTTTAGTCTCTCTCTCTCTCTCTCTCTCTCTGTTAAATGGAGATCAATACATCCATCCTTGTCTCTCTCTCTATGTCTGTGTCGCCTTCTCTTCTTCTCTGTCTGTCCATCCGTCCGTCCGTCCATCTGTTCTTTAGTACGTCTCTCTCTCTCTCTCTCTCTCTCTCTCTTCACATAAATGCTGATCCATCCATCCCCATCTATCCATCACCATCCATTCCTCCATCCTCCCTCACTCCATCCATCCATCCCTCCCTCCATCCCCCATCCATCCATCCACCTATTCATTTATCCATCCATCCACTCTGGTCTTGTTCTATCCATCCCACGATCAACCCAACGAATCATGTAGCCTGCCATCAATCCATTCATAAATCCATCCATCCATCCCATAATCCATTTACCAATCCATCAAACCATATATTTATCATTGTATAACCACACGTCCATCCGTCTATGAAAGTGAAATCCTACCTTTGAATTCAAAAGCATGTATTTCTTACCTTCTTCTCAGAATAAACGTCTATTAACTCCACTGTATAAATCTTAAATTTGCGAAAACCGAAACTTGTCCGAGTCCAGGCACCATTTACACTGTACCACAATTTCAAAGTAAGCTACAAACCCCTTGACTGCTATTTAAATACGAAATAAACTCTTTACTCTTTGTAATATATGATACCACAATCTCACGATTTGTTTCGGTCAGTATACCCTTTAAGATGTTCAACAGTATAGATTCAAGATCAGACTGCACGTAACGTGCAGTCTGATCTAGAATCTTAACTGTCGAAAATAGACCGTGGAAGCTATGCCTTGCCCAACAAGGGTAAGCTTTCACACAGCCTAACATGTTAAAATTCACCATATTAGAGGTAATTTACATCGAATATATTTACTCCATATACATATTTATAGTCCATCCTTAAGTACATGTTATCTAAGTAAATGAAAAGAGTTGTTTAAATCAGAATTACAGAAATACTAAGATTATGTTGTCTAGAATGTTGAAAGGTAAGCTCTGGACATCCTAGATTTAAGATCAGATCGCACGTTATACGCAACCTGATGCTTGTCTTCAGTGTTCGTAAAAGCACAATCAATTACCGTATAAGCAAGTAAAGTGTTAAATGTCAAGTAAAAACTGTATCACATATTAAACCGACAATGACAGATAATACAGATATTAAACTGTAACACAGTCGTACATCAGAGGTTTATTTTTAGAAATTGCCGCGCTCAGAGCATGAGAAAATAAACTTATCTGTTTGAACACGTTTTTACCGGTTTCAACAGAATTCAGATTATATTGTTAAACTAAAAGCTAGTTAATTAACATTTTTCCTATATGTAGTCGATGAGAAAAATTGTGGCTCTGTAGTGCTTTGCCTAAGGAAACCTGCATCAAACACATAATGTGTAAAGAACTTGGGGAATATAGCTGAAAATAAAGGAACCCCTACTCCTTGCAAGGAGAATTAGAAGTAAAACGATACTGATGCAAAATACAGTAAGTCGCTCTCAACCCCTTCTTTACCAAACGACAAATTTTAGACTGATCGAGACTGAAAACATAAGTTGACGACAAAATAAAAGTATCTGAAAAATTCAAATTTGTTTGGGGAAGGATAGAAAAAATGTGGGAAAAGGAGAAAATGCTGGTTACCAGCATTTTTTCCTTTTCCACTATGTTTTCAAAAACGGATAGTCTTTCTCAGGGCCGATAAAAGTCGGGATTGTGTGGCAAAGAGTTCAGCAAAATTAAGGGCTTTTCGAACGACATAGATGTGATAGCACAGTACGTGCGCAGTCTTATCTAGGGCCTATACAGTCTGTTTGTTCCTACAAGACAGAAGATGGTTCTTCCTAAATTTGTATAGATAGTATCTTTAGTCGTCGAAAGATGGTTTTAAAATTTACCTCCGTAATGACTTTAATCATTATGAAAAAGAAAATATTCAGAATTTCAGGAGAAATCTTTGCAGCCGACTGACCTACGAGGATACTAAAGTTCGCAGTTTGGGCTTGATGGCCTCCGACAAGTGGAACTTTTTAACAATCCGCAAGTTGTCAGATATTGTGTAATGATCAATATATACTGTATTCCATGGACTCTCATAGAATCGTGAAAGGTCAGGCCGGCTCATTCCGGCGTGACGCGAATAAAGGACAGCGTGTTTCCTGTTTTATTACCTGATCTTTATCGTGTGGATGCTCATTAGAACAAGAATGAATAGTAACAAAAGCACGGCGTCAATATGTTGTAGTCTTTTTATCAATAATTTCAATAATTTATCGATTGAGCAGCTTGTTAACGCTCTTTGTCTATTATATTGCCTTTGTCTTTGAAAACCTTTAAGCCTTTGGAGCCCTGGATAGAATTCAAACGATACTGAACTTTTCCGTGAAGCCAAACAGCAGAAATATTGCTATAACAAAGTTATTACCGATTGTTACAAAGAAGCTGACAGTGTATATTCAAGATTAGACAACACGATCTGTGCCGTCTGATCTTGATCTACATTGTCCGCTAAAGCCACTTGTGTTCAAGTTTATTTTTAAAACTTATGCTGTAAACTACATTCACCTTTAATGCTTCCCAATCAATTCCTTACATAACGACACAATGAAGGCGGTCGTTTTCGCTTACACCTGTGATGAAGAGAAATTACTGTCCCCTACATAATGACCCGGGCCAGTATTCTACGTAGAAAAATGCCCCCAGCAATCATTTTACTACATAGAGGAATGACCCGGGTCGTTATTCTACGTAGAGAAATGACCCAGAGAGGGTAGAGAAATGACCCATGGGTCATTTTGTAGGGGAGGTCATTACACCGGCAAAGTTGCTTATATCAAGTCACTAGCATGAATTTGTAAGTATATTTGCAATACACAACTCTGAAGACATCCTTTTAGAAACACGAATAATCAGCATAAATAAAGTACGATACATCAATACAAGTGAAAATGTCGTTGCAAAATGAGACATTGTTCATTGTAAGACGCTAAAATATGGTTAAAGTAGCAGGTTGGAGTCAATGCTTACGTAGGCCTAATATTGGTCCATTGCTGTATTCATTTCCGCACTTTCTGGGAAAATTATGTCTAAATGCTTGCTTTAATATTCAAAGTTGGAGAGAGAGAGAGAGAGAGAGAGAGAGAGAGAGAGGGTTGGGGACAGACAAACTGACAGACAGACAATCGGGAGGACTGACGGAGCGACAGATAGGGAGGAGAACTTACAGACAAACAGACAGACAGACAGACAGACAGAAACTTACGTTATTTTCCTTTCTCAATAAATAAATACTAAAATGTGCTAACTTTCATTCCATGAAAAAAGTAGTTACCATAAAAACTCCGAAGCAAGCAGCAGTTATTGGAACCCCCGCCCACTATGGGTTATTCGATCCGTTAAATACTGAACTTCGACCATGACTTTCTTTGTTAACCCTTTGACTACTAAGAGCGACTCTTTAACCTTTTGCGGACAGCATAGATCAAGATCAGACTGAACATAAAGTGCAGTCTGATCTTGGATCCGCAACGTCCGATACAAAGATATTTTTCCTGAAATATATTTTTGAAATAGCAACAACTTGGGCTTTACTATCTGCTTGAAAGTTTCATCTCAGTTATTTTAGCGGTATAAAGGGTGAAGAAACAGTGTCTAAACGGGATTATTTTACTAGACAATGAGTCAGTCACCTGGTCGTCTATATCGTTAATACAATCTGTCTTTCACAATAACATAATCTGCAATTACTTATATGACCCGTTTAACCGTCTACCAAACAATCCCTGGTTTTTACGACCTTGAGACAGAAGCCTTTTGAAAACATTGTGGGAAAAGGAGAAAATGCTAGTAACCAGCATTTTCTCCTTTTTTCCACAATGTTTTTCACCCTGCTGGAAACAAATTTCAATTTTTGAATTACGTTTATCTTGTTGTCTGAAAGTGCTTTTCATTTGGACCAGTCTAAATACATGTATTTGTCGTTTGGTGAAGGGTTTACTCTTATCCAGGTTATTTACTAACATCAAACTTTCAATTCGATAATAAATCCCCAAATGTTGCGATTCTAAAGTTAGTTTTTGGGTGAAAAATATATCTTTATCGGATAGCGTGGATTCAAGATCGAACTACACGTTCTGTGCAGTCTGATCATGATCTACACTGTCCGCAAAAGTTCATTTCGTCGCGCTTAGCAGCCTAAAGGTTAACTCTTTTCTAAATACATGCAATCCATTGTTTTAACAACCCTTAGGAGGAAGACCTCAAAATATTGTGAGGAAAAAGGGAAAAATCCATACAAAACTACGGGGAAGGACAGTTACGCTTTATATATGGCCTTTTCTCATTTCTTCGTTCATTCTCGCTTCTCAGTACATGTACTAAAGCGGAAGGAATAACGGCTCGTGATTGTTATTGTTCCATCGGAGTTTTATTCTACTCTTTCAGATTTTATGCATAACATCCTATCATACATCGATAGTATTTTTCTATCGAATAAGACAAAAAAAAAATGCAACAAAAAGAGTGTAATTTTCACAGTTTGAAAGAAAATATAGCATGAGATATTGAAATGCAAATTTTCAATGTTTTTCAACATTAAATACGCCTAAATGGGTTGTATTTACCGTTTACTGGGAATAAGCTAGTCTGTCTGACTTGGAGTGTAGAATATTCATCAGTGCTTAGTGACCGGCCTTGACAAACAATCAAATGAATGGAAAAATGAGAAGCGGTCATACTACCCAGATTGGCGAGGTAGTTTTGGAAACGTCCTCGGATCGAACCTATTTATGCAATTTGTAGTGACCTTTTTCAGTTAACAGTTTGATTCAGACTTTATATTTGATCATTACAAGAAAATTTTTATTCCTTGACCAAAAATGTGCATTTTGTGAGCTTATTTACGCTTAGGTGAACGGAGAAAGGAGAACACAGTATACATGTAACTTTACTGTCATACAGGTTATAATTATGATAATATATCGTCGACATAACCATATGTATTGCAATCATATAATTGCCATTGAGTGTGCATACTCTCATCATCATCAAAATCATCATCATCATCATCATCATCATCACTTTCCGTAAATAATACATATGTGATTCTATTAACACCTCTGGGATGACTCGAATCAGGAATCATTCATTGTTCGTCATTTAAGAAATGAGTCACAGATCTCGACAACATAATACGATTTGATTTAAAAACATTAAGTAGATTTAAAAGTTAATCCTGATTAGTTTGCATCGCACCCGCTATTAACTCTTTACCACACAACAAAATTTTAGACTGGTTCAAATTGAAAGCATTTGCAGATGACAAATTAAAGGTGACTGAAAAATTGAAGGTTGTTCTGGGAATGCTAGAAAACACTGTGGGAAAAGGAGAAAATGCTGGTTACCAGCATTTTCTCCTTTTTCCTACAGTGTTTTTAAAAGGCTTCTTTCTCAGGGGCGTCAAAAGTAGGGATTATGTGGTAATGGGTTAAAACAGTAAGCTCTGGAAGCTAAGTATGCCGAGAATTTTCTTTAGTCAGTTCATTTCTGAACAAATTTGCAGCAGAAGTCTATAAAGACACTGCTGTTTAAAAATATCTAAATGAACTATATAGATATCTGGCAAAAGGGGGCGTAATGTATCTCCACAGTGCACCATATCATCCTGCAACATGCGAAAAGAGGCATTCGGATATTTGCGGAAAGTGTCGTTTCGGATCAGCCTGCGCAGTCCGCGCAGGCTAATCCGAAACGACGCTTTCCATCTTTATGTAGTTTTCTTTCGCAAATCTACTGAAGCACAAATTCTAATGCATTCGTAAAGTGCCGTCTCGCATTAGCTTGCGTGGACTGCGCAGGCTGATCCAAGACGACACTTTACGCAAATGCCCAAATGACCCTATTCGCTTGAAGTTGCAAGACATAATTATGAATCCATAAAAAACTATCCGAAAGTATATCAACCTACAGTATCATAAGGTAGCAAGGTCCTGTGACATGTTGAAAAATGACTTACAGCGTAGTGTTTCGACTCAGGTCATCCTACGCGGACTGCACATGTTGACCTTGGGTCGATACTTTCTCTATTAAGCCCCCTTTTCATGGAATATTGCTCATATCAATTTCGGCCAGACTGCATATGTCAAATAGTAGAGCTTAGGATTTGTAAACTTAAAGTCTTTGGTCTCTTGAAGATGTAGGTTCGAACCACAGGATAAAACTTTACCCTTGTCCAAATTGGAAGCATTTGCAGACAACAATTTTAATGTGGCTCGAATCGGGTGAATTTTTTTCTCATATCGGATAGAAAAAAATGTGGGAGAATGACAAGATGCTGGATACCAGCCTTTTCACCATTTTCCACAATGTTTTCCTAAGGCTCCTTTTCGAGAGTCGTTAAAAATCGTAAAGAGTTAAGGGGTGGAAAACATAGTTGGAAAAGAAGAAAATGCTGGTTGGACATCAACATATTCTTCATTTCCACAAATGTATTTAAAAAGCTTTCTTTTCTTCAGTGTCGTAAAAATGCATGATTGTTAACCTTTTACTCCATAAGGCATTTCTGTGGTATCTCTAATTGACCCTAAATAACACCAAGGATGATGCCGTTTATTATGTATATATGACACCTTTTGATTGCATAGAAAAACATTGTGACAAAAGGTGAAATTGCTTGTCACGAGCAATTTCACCTTCTGAAACAGTGTTTTCCAAAGCCCCCTTCAAGCAATGCGTAGAAATAAGTATCTATGGAGTAAAAGGTTAAGCAAAGGGGTGACTTTTACACTGCTACATAAACAGAACTTTACCCAAATTTACCGAAAATATTTTCTTTCAGTTTCCGAAAATGAAAGAATAAAACGCGAAAATCACCTACCTTTCGACTGCTCACTGTATTTCTCTATATATCCGAGAGTTTTTAAACTAGACTTATAGAAAAGGATAAACGAAGAAAACTAGTTAAATCGTCCAGACAGACAAAGATACAATTATCGTCTAGCCTGGGAAGGAAAATCGAACGCTTATTTGCATCATATTAAACGTGGTAATGTTCTGAATGTTAAATGACTGATGATCGATTTCGCTGAAGCTGATGCATCCACCCGAGTACGCCTTATTTATCTTCGACAATCTCCGTTAGATTTCCAACGAAGAGTTTATTTAAGGTTCGGCTATCTCCGTAACAATCGAATAGCTGCCGAACTGTTGAGAAGTGATGTGGAACAATCAAACAATGAAAATCTTGTTTATGAGTCACGCTCAGTGATGGGAAATGACTCGATTAGGCTTACGTTACCACGTGGGGTTATAATTTCCGATAATAGACAACATTTGTGATGACACGAACATGGACGGCAACAACAATTATTACACAAACCTTTCCTCTGCTTCCAGCATCATTTTTAACTGGACGTAATGTACGATCTACTAGGGTTTGCACCAACCATTCTTAAGAACATTCTTAGCATAACTCTCCAGAATTTTCTAACTTTGAAAGTATGTAACATAACTTCTGATTAGCTAAAACAATTGGTTTTGCTAACCAGAAGCCTTGTTACTTCCAAATTTAGAAAAACTAAGATACAAAGGCTACGTTCTGAAGAAAGGTTGGTGATTACGTACCCAGATCTGGCATTTTTCCTCAAGTCCAACTTGCATTCACTTACTTCATTTTTGATATACAGTATTGTATAGTGCAGTATGAGTTGTCCCCCTATATTGCAAGTTAATCATTAGAAAAAAAAAATCAAATCAAATCATTGCCAGCACCATTAACGATTATCAGTTGGTTTCTCTTTTAACAAATTTTACCACAGTTTGACCCTTTAACAGACGACAAAATTTTGGCTACATCCAAAATGAAAGCATTTGCAGACGACGATTTCAGTGTGGCTCAAATGGTGCACTTCGTCGGTTTACGTCAAAAACTTCGTAACTACGGCTTGAAACAAGCTGTATTTACGAGGTTTCTGAAGTAAACCGACGAATTGGGGTGAAGGACAAAAGCCCACTAAGACAAAAACCCACAAGGACAAAAGTCCACTGGACAAATGCCCACTGGGACAAAAGCCACCACGACAAAAGCCCAATTTTAGTTATGATCATGTATTTAATTAAAAAAAATTGTGGGCTTTTGTCCTCGTGGGCTTTTGTTCCAGAGGGCTTTTGTCCGTACCCAGACGAATTGTCAGTTGATAGGGTAGAAAACATTAAGGGAGAATGAGAAAACATTGTGGGAAAAGTAGAAAATGCTGGTTACCAGCATTTTCTCCTTTTCCCACAATTTTTTCAACAGGCCCTCTTTCCAAAGGTGGTCACTTGAAAGTCGTTATTGTGTGGTAAAGGGTTAAACAAGTCGCTTGCGAAAGTATACACTCTAATTAGTCTAAACAGACAATTGCCCTCCTAGACAGAGCGACTGAAAAAAATTATCTCTACTTTATAGTTAACTTATTTATTTTACATCGATTGAGAAACAAGTTCTAACAACTTATATTAATCTCTCTCGATCCTGCTTCCTGGGAACTACACCAGTACTCGCGCCGAATGTGTGGGCCACTGAAAAATCCCAAAATTGACACCCGCTCCCGGGTATCGAACTCAGGACCTTTTTGTTGTGAGGCCGACGCTTTACCTCACGACCACGGACAAGGTGCTCAGGAGTTTGCTGGAATGTGGAAAGGAAATTCTCAAAGAAAGGCATTAAGTTTACTTCATCAGAGTGAAATAACCCTTGGGCTGATAAGTGCAACTCACAGACCCTTTACGGACAGTGTAGACCAAGACCAGACTACAAAGAGCGTGTTGTCTGATCTAATAATAAAGGAACTACAATTTCCCAAACTAGATGTTTGAAAAAGCAATATTTGGGGGTTCTACTATCGAATTAACCCGTTACCGCACAATCCCTACTTTTAACGACCCTGAGAAAAGAAGTATTTAGAAAACATTGTGGGAAAAGGAGAAAATGCTGGTAACCAGCATTTTCTCCTTTTCCCACAATGTTTGCTACCATATTAGGGACAAATTTTGTCATTTGAGTCACCTTTGATTTGTTGCTGTTCATGGTTGTCTTTGACAGGATTTGGAAAAAAAAATGTGGGAAAAGGAGAAAATGCTGGTTAACAGTCATGATTTCATTATTTTCTCGCACTGTTTTCAAAATATTTCTTTCTAAAGATCGTTTAGACTCGAGATTGTTTGGTAAAGTGTAAAACTAAAGTAGTGCTACTTACCCCCTTATCAAACCTGTATTAGACCTGTATAAATTGAAAGCATTTGCAGACGCCAAAATAAATTTGACCCAAGCATTGAAATTTGTCTTAGGAAGGATAGAAAACATGGCTACAGCATTTTCTTCTTTTCCCGCAATGTTTTAAAACATTCTAACGGTCGTTTAAAGTCAGGATTGTGTGGTAAAGAGGTAATAGTGTGTCACCCTTTTCTTGGTAAATAAGTGGACTGAAGTTTTTGAGTCGATGTTAAAATAGAAAACTTTGCTATTTCAGTGGTGATGTATGGGGAACAAAATACGTGCATCCTTCAACAAAATACATGCATCCTTCAACAAAATACATGCATCGGACAGCGTAGATCAAAGATTGTATCTATATTCTTATCGGACAGTGTATATACAGATCAGACTGCACATGTACACGCTGATCTTGATCTACACTCTCTTCAAAAAGGTCAGTGAGTCGCTCTTAGCAGCGTTATAGTTAACACTTCAATGAATGCGACATAGTTTGTAGCTGTTTCAACAAAACTATCTCAGCATTAGGAACAATGTACATGAAAGATCGGACCGTGCTTTTTTCTGCAGTCTGATCTAGATATAGAGTTCCCTCATTTTATATCGGAAGTGGAAAGGTTTAAAGTCACAAGAAACCACTAATGCAAGGGAAGTTAATATTACAAGAAAACATACGTATGTACATGGTGAATGGGCTAATTACTGCCCTTGCAACTTTGTTATAGACCCAAACACATGTAACTAGCCGTTTCTCGATGAAAAAAATACCGATGGATATATGGATAATCAGAGGTTTGAAAAAAAGTTAACAAATGTAAAAAAATATCTATAATTCTGGGTCATCAGTTATGACACCTTTTTAACTCTTCGCCACACCACAAAATTTTGGACCGATCCAAATTGAAAGCACTTGCGAAAGACAAAAAAAAAAAAAAATGCTAACACTCAAAAATTGAACTTTGTTCCCAGCATGGTAGAAAACATTGTGGGAATAGAAAAAAATCAGGTTACCAATATTTTCTCTTTTTTCTACAATGTTTTCAAAAGGCATCTTTCTCACGGTAGTAAAACAAGGGTACAAATACAATTTCTATCAGATTTAGCATGCTTGTCTTTAAATTCTAACTTTTATTATGATTGTCTGTGATCAGCGTTGATGATTTTTTTTTTAAATATTGCAACTGACCATGGAACCGTCGATGTTTGTTGACAAGCCTTACTGGTATGTGTATGATTTTTTGATTCGTCAAAACAGGGATTCTTTATGTATGATCCCTGGTCAAAATAAATACCCTGTGTAACAAAAACTGATTTTGATACAAGCAAATAGGAAATTGAAAAGCATATGGAAGCTGTATTTTTCTTGTTCAACACTTTTTTGAAAAAAAAAAAAAACATTACTACACTTCATGCTACTGTTTCTCTTCCAAGCTCTAGATTGTTGATACTCTCCAGAACGTCGAAAGATGGCGCTAATGATTACCAACTCAAGAATATAACTGTAACCTGGCTTTCAAAAAAAAAAGGACAAAAGTAACACTACGTTACAGCATTTTTCCCACTTGGTTGCAGGTGCAAAAAATAAAGAATTGAGTAAATTTTGTGTGTGTGTGTGTTTTTTTCACATTAATAAAATTGACAAAGAGGATAAATCATGTAACATTTTATCAAAGGTCTCTCGTTTTCCTCATGGTTTGGCAAAGGATAGAAAACAATTACACAGAGTACAGTGAATACGTAACGAATTCACTAGAGGTAACTACAAGAACGGCTTGTTCGAAATATCAACAGGCGAAACAGACAGCACGTCCTTTTTCGGTATAAAAAAAAACATTACGGCTGGAGTTTTTATCTATGCCAGGTGTCTGATCACATGATAAGTCATGTGATGTAAACATGGATGTGTTGAGTGTTTGAGGCGGAAACTCTATCTAGATCTATCTTTATTTGAAAATGAGCATTTTGAAGAGCATTAAAGGCACACTAAAAACCGTGCAGGATGATTTTTCGGAGGGGTATGATATGACAATGTCATGACTTTGTGTCTTCATTCGATTAAGCTTTTTTCGCCCCACTCCTCTTTCGATCCAGTATTCTGTCAGTCAGTTCGTTGTCTGCGCATGTCATATTCTTCGATGATTCGACTGTCTTTTATGTCGCATCACTAGCCCCCAAAAGCGGGCTGACTGTAATATTAAGCTCTATAAAGTAGTAATGTAGAAAATAGCTTTTATCAATACGTTTGAGGAGAAATTACCTTCAGTCTGAAGGTCTGCTCCGATGCTATTTTTGTTTCTGGTCTCCGCAGGTCTTCATATCAGCCCTCTTTAAACACTTCTGGAATTAATATGATTTTACCCACATCTTTTCGATCGGCTCTATGCGACAAAGTTTCCAATGACAGCTATAAAATGGGCATGGATCGTTAGATAAATTATTAATCTTTAAGTGGACACAAAATATGCTGCAAAATACCAATTAAATCATTGGGAATTTACCTTTTTTCCCAACTTAAATAAATCCAGTGTAATTTGTATACAACTAATACGGTGACTTCCGTTAGTCAGGCATGCGCACTCAACGGAGTTTGAATTTTGTACAGTCTGGTTCCCTAACCCTATACAGCCAAGTTCGATCAAGGTCCGTTTGTTTACAGCAAAATTCGCAAGTAAACCGTCCTGTGGCGTGTCAGAGATACTGCGATTTCTGCCGAGACATGCGCATTGGTAAGATCACCATGTTTTGATTTCTGGTGAAGTAGGTCAACGGTTATTTACGTTGAAAAATACAGATTTGCACAAAGGTAAGAGTTGGATGTTAAATAACACCAGTTTTTTTGTAAAGATTAATCATTTATCTAACGATCCATACCCATTTTATTAGCTGTCATTGGAAATTTTGTCGCATAGAGCCGTTCGAAAAGATGCAGGTAAAATCATATTTATTCCAGACGTGTTTAATGAATGGCTGATATGAAGGTGTATGCGAAGAACAGTAACAAAAATAGCATCGGAGCAGACACCTTCAGACTGAAGGTAAGGAGAAATGAGACCTGCTTTAGCTCCAAATTTCTCTAGACTGCTGATCATAGGTGAGTGAATTGCAGGAGGTAGCATTTTTATGAGTAAACATTTATTTCAGTGTGAAATTTAAAGTAACGGTTGTCGTGAAGGAACGTGGTCCAGTTCTGTACCCAGGAATCCTGGGAGGATGCCCAAATTAGATAGATCATGAGTATTTATAGAATGTCATCTACTGGGAGATAATGCGGTCAGTTGAGAAATGATGTACAATTTTGGAACAAAAAAATCTTCCACTGAGCTTCAGTCTGAACGTAAATTATTTGTCATTCTGTCTGTCTTTTTCACATGTGTGCTTTTGAAAAAGAACAACATGTAATATAGCCATGATGTGTTGGTTCACAGTACATATTGCTTTGAGGTAATCAGTATTTTTCCTTCATAACAAAAATCGGCGCCCTCTTGAGGCTTATCTGTCTCTATTTTGATTGTAAATATCTTGAATTAAACATGTCTGTACCTCAACCAAGAAAAATATACTGGAACTGAAGACGCTGACATTGGCACCTACATGCTTAACACTATTTACTCTCTACAATCCTTCATTTCAAGCAGTTTTACTTCAAAACATGCATGATGATGTATTTAGATCATCTGCTAGGTCATGTGCCAATATGTTCCAATGTGTGACTGAAAATTGGTGCCAAATATATCAAGTAGTATGTATTTTTTATGAAAACCATCGAAGTAACATGCATCAATTTCAGAGTGGCACTAGGACAGTTGTGAAGGTCAAGGTTGATTTTCTTTTGAATGGTTAGGTGAAACTGCATCATATTTTCTATGAAGCTAACTAAAAGATGGAATTAGAAAATTACATGTATGTGGTGGTTTATTCTATACTCTTTTAAAATTTTGACTTTTTTTTGATCGAACCGTAATTGCTGTGAACATACAAACCACATGGCTAATGAGTGTTTGTTTACAAATCCACAAGATGTGTTTATGTCAGAATAAAGGTAAGATACAAAAAGATCACTAGAAACCCTTTTCTAAACTTTGTGTCTACATGAAGTTAAGTCATTATCTATCAGTCCTTTACAACAAGTATTTAACTCTTTACCACACAATCCCGACTTGTAATGACCCTGAGATAGAAGCCTTATAAAAACATTGTAAGAAAAGAGAAAATGCTGGTAACCAGCATTTTCTCCTTTTCTCACAATGTCTTCTGCCCTTCACAAATCAAATTTTGATTTCTCAGTCACTTTTATTTTGTCGACTGCTAATGCTTTCAATTTGGACCAGTCCATAAATTTGTCATTTGGTAAAGAATTAAGGCTTTCCTCCCCTGAATCTTCTGGTCAACATTACATTTTTTTTTCTTATTTGATTAACCCATTACCACACAATCCCTACTTTTGACGCCCCTGGGAAAGAAGACTTTTGAAAACACTGTGGGAAAATGAGAAAATGCTGGTAACCAGCATTTTCTCCTTTTCCCACAGTGTTTTCTACCCTTCCCAGAAAAAAATTCAAATTTTCAGTCACCTTTATTTTGTCGTCTGCAAATGCTTTCAATTTGGACCAGTCTAAAATTTTCTCGTGTGGTAAAGAGTTAAAGAGAATTTATAGTGATTTGATAATTCTGAACACTTTATATCCTCCAGAGTTTCTTTAAATGTCTATCTAAAAAGTTTCTGTTCATACCTCTATTACTTTGTTTTTATGGGAGGCAATAGTAATCTCCTTTTCAATTGAGGATATAGTGATTTTAGAATTGAAAATGGTAATTTTATGAAGACAAAACCTCCAAAAGTGGCTTTGTTAAGATGCTACAATAGTGATGATTTTTTATGATATCATATTTTCCAGTTAATTATATTCCACTTCAGGGTAGGAATATCGTAATAGCTTACAAGGTGATTAAAGATGTTACATTAGGCTTAAAGATAACTGGATGGGTTTTTAAAGTTTTCAGAATTATTTAAATAATAATGTGAGGGTCAGTGGAGAACCACTGGGCAAGCCTTTATTGTTGCACTAGTTTGTTTAACTCTTTACCACACAATCCCGATTTTTACCGACCCTGAGAAAGAAGCCTTTAGAAAACATTGTGGAAAAAGGAGAAAATGCTGGTAACCAGCATTTTCTCCTTTTCCCACAATGTTTTCTATCCTTCACAAAACAAATTTCAAATTTTCAGTCACTCTCATTTTGTCGTCTACAAATGCTTTCGATTTGGACAAGCCTAAAATATTGTTGTGTGGTAATGAGTTAAACTTTGGATCGTGAAATAAGGAGACATTGATTAATGTTTTGTATTCTTTTGTTTTCAGCTTGAAATCAATAACCAGTGTACCAGAGAAGCCTCCATCTCAAGAAAGGTTAAACCGTGTACAAAAATCTGTACATTTTGATGCAGGGGGTGAATTACTTCACAGGTTTGTGAAATTCTTTAACCCTTTACCACATAGTGCTGAACTTAACCCTTTCCCAGATGACAAATGTTAGACTCTTCCAAACTGAAAGGGTTTACAGACAACAATTTTAAATTGGATGGTAGAAAGTTCTCCTAAAGGGTAGAAAACACTGTGGGAAAAGGAGAAATTGCTTGTTACGAGCAATTTCTCCTTTTTCCACAGTGTTTTCAAAATACTTGTACTTCAGTCACGTAAAAACCAGGGCTTGTTTGGGAAAGAGTTAACTCATCACCACCAAGGAAATTATAGACCAGTCCAAATTCAGTGCATTTGTGGGCGACAAATTAAACATGCCTCAGATATTTTAATTTCTTTCTGAAATGATACCAGCATTTTCTCCTTTTCCAACAATGTTTTCAAAAGGCTTCTGTTTTTGAGGTCATTAAAACTCGGGATTGTGTGGTAGAGAGTTTAAAGGGCTCTGAAGTAAAGAACTTCTGAAAACATTATGTGAAAGAGAGAAAATGCATTTTCTCCTTATCCCATGATGTTTTCTTATCTTTCAGAAAGCGCATCATCATTTGAGCTTTTGAGCTCCATTTATTTTTTGTCTTTAACCTTTTACCATACAATGACGACTTTTAACACCTCTGAGGAAAAAGCCTTTTGAAAACATTGTGGGAAAAGGAGTAAACGCTGGTAACCAGCATTTTCCCCTTTTCCCTAAAAGTTTTCTACTCTATCAAAGCAAAATTGCGCCATTTGAGCCACTTTGAAATTGTCATCTGGAAATGCTTCCAATTTGGAAAGGTCTAAAAATTTGCTGTGTGGTAACAGGTTAAATGCTCTAAGTATTGATTTATCTCCAATTGTGTTGTGTGGTCAAGAGATAATACCTTTAGATACAGATACAGATACTTTATTAGACGTAAACTTTACAGTTTCTTGTCTTTACAGATACAATAAATGTACTCTAGTAGCACAAACAATGACATATAAATGACATATAAATGACATATAAACGAACGATCAGTCTACAGTTACTATGTACAACCTGGAAGAGAAGCTGAATCAAAATGCGCATTATCTTAACCCTTTATTATATTTTGTTCGAAAAGTGCGACACTATCAAACTTGCCCACCATGTATAGGCAACTATAATAGTATTGCACTGATCAACAATCAATTTCTATGTATTAAATTCTATAGCAGTTCTTCGTGAAAAGCCTTCCTTTGTAAATTTAGCTAAATTTAGTAGAACTCCTTTGTTATTTGTATTCATCAAATTTTTATATTTCAACATACTAGTGACCAGCATTTTCTCCTTTTCCCACAATGTTTTCCAAAGGCTTCTTTCCCAGGGGCGTCAAAAGAAGGATTAATCTATCCTAATCTTTTATGGAATGATTGTTTGGTAATCAATATACAACAGTTAGCAGACTATTTTGAAAACACTGTCAACTGTGACGTAACTCTTTTCTACATAGCATAGTTTTTGACTAGTCCATATGAAAAGTGTTTGCAGACAGCAATTTGTGACACAACATTTGTTTTTGGAAAAGGCTTATAAAAACAGTCTGGATAATGGAGAAAATGCTGGCTACCAGTGGGATTGTGTTGTAAAGGGTGAATGAAAGTTTTTCTAGAATTGTCTTTCATTTTCACTTATATTTAAGAAGCATAATTACTTTTGATTACTGAGTATTTCAAAAGATATTTTGAAATTCCTTTCTGTAGATAATTATGTGGATAAATCTAAGGTACATGTATAGATAGCAACTGGTAAAGTTTTGTAAAAAGTGCTAAAGCAGTTCTGATTGCTCATATTATGTACTTACAATCTGTTGATGTAATTTTTTTATGCCTAGCAAAAAATAGCTGTGTTTAGGGTTTTGTTTCGAGATGCTGAAGGTAGGTTAGGTAGGATTTTTTTTCTCCGAAAACTTTTTATGTCGACCATGTACTGAAATCATACCTGACAGATTTTTTCTTTTTTCAATCGTAGTAAGAATTTAGGGTCGACAACATTTTCTTGGTAGGGCAGGGAAACCCTAAACACAGAATTTTTTTTCCTAGGCCTCAATCATGTATACTACTCAACATTTGCTAGGGATCAATGAGGTACTTCAATACAGGAATATGTTACATAAATACAGTTTTGTTTAACCCTTTACCACACGACAAAATTTTAGGTTTGTCCTAGTCGAAAGCATTTGCAGACTACAAAATAAAAGTGACTGAAAATTTGAAATATGTTTTGTGAAGGGTAGAAAACCTTGTGGGAAAAGGAGAAAATGCTGGTTACCAGCATTTTCTCTTTTTTCCCACAAGGTTTTCAAAAGGCTTCTTTCTTAGGGTAGTCAAAAGTAGGGATTGTGTGGTAATGGCTTAAGAAATATTCATTTCCTTAGATAGTTTATATCATCATTGTGGCAATATTACATACTGAAAAACCATACCAAATGCATGCCACGCATACATATCGGCTCAGTATAAGATGGTGATCCCTAGCAAATGTTGAGTAGTATACTAACAAAACCAGATATGTAGCTTACAAATTATATCCCTAGAAAAAAGTTTGAAGCTTCCAGTATTTTTTACAATCAGGAAATGCTGAATTAAATTAAATTTCGTCCACTCAATTATATTTTAAGTTTCTCAGATTTTATTGTGTTGGCACTATTGTATGTATCTGTCATACTTTACTTATTATTGTGCCTGTTATGTTGGTACTTACGGTAATCAATATACAGTACATTATGCTATAGTCTGGCCATACTCCATAGATTTTCAATACTGTACATTGATCTTTCAAACAACAAAGTTTTAGACAGGTCCAAAATGAAAGCACTTGTAGGCAGCAAATAAACATGACTCAAAAATTAAAATTTATTTCCAGCAGGTTAAAAATGTGTAAAATTAAAGCAAAAAGAGAAAGCAGTTGTTATGAGCATTTTGTCTTATTGCCAAATAATTACAAAAGTTGACTGCACAAAGATAAACCCAGTATCACACAATCCCTACTTTTGACAAACCTAAAGACCTGTTTACACATTCACGATTTTCTCTATGATTCACCACAATTCACCCAGATTTCTCATGGTCAGAAAAATCGGGATGGATCGGGATGAATCGTGGCGAAAAGTAGAAATATTTAGTGTCACTATGATTCCAGTAAGAATGTCCACGATATTAGTACGGTGTCTGTAAGGTATCGCTATGAATCAATGACGATTCATGACAGCAATGCTACGGTCAATGAGGATTGACCATGGTGGCACAACGAATGCTCACAGTGCTTGTACGGTTCGATACGGTACTAGTACGATTCACGGCGGTAGCGACACGAGCTGGTCGTGGCCAATCGTGGAGCTCCGTAGCGAAACCGTGGATGATTCGTAGGACAACCGTACACAATTCGTGGTGAATCGTGAGAATTCGTGGTGTCAAAGATTCCACGACTGGCTACGATCTCTCACGAATAGCCGCGAATATAGCTACGGTGTCAGTAAGAATAAGCACGATTCCGCTACGGTTGCGCTACGAATTAGGCCACGCCCAATAACCACCACGATTCGCCACGAATGTTTTAAACAGTTTAAAACTTCCGTAGTGCTAACGTGGAGTTTCCCGAATCATCACGATTCATCAAGATTCACCACGGTTCTACTACGAATCACCACGATACATGATGATTTTACAAATCGTGGCGAATCGTAGCGGCACCGTAGCCAAAAATCGTGAATGTGTAAACAGGCCTTAAGAAAGAAGCCATTAGAAAAAATTGTTGGAAAAGGAGAAAATGCTTGTAACCAGCATTTTCTCCTTTTCCCGCAATGTTTGCTACCCTTCACTTTTATTTTGTCGTCTGCAAATGCTTTCGGTTTGGACAAACCTAAAAAATTTTTTATTTGTTAATAAGTAACAGTGTTGTTTGCACTTTATGTGTTTGAAAAATGCTTTTCTCCCTCACATTTTTCATTGTTTTTTTTTTGTACTGGAATATTTCAGGAATGAAGAAATTTGGAAGGATCTCTACACTTATTCTGATAATACGGCCAAAAGAGCTCAGGTAGATTTAAAATTTTGATAGTTTTTCAAGCATTCTTCATTTAACCTATTACCATAAGGCTTCTTTCTTGGGGTCTTTAAAAGTCTGGATTGTGTGGTAAAGGGTTAAAGCCAAAGATTGTGTGGTAAAGGACTAGGAGTGCCACAGTTTCAGCATAGTGGTTAACTCTTTGCCACACGACAAAATTTTAGACTGGTTCAAATTGAAGCATTTGCAGACGACAAAATAAAGGTGACTAAAAAATTGAAATTTGTTCTGGGAAGGGTAGAAAACGCTGTGGGAAAAGGAGAAAATGCTGGTTACCAGCATTTTCTCCTTTTCCTACAGTGTTTTCAAAAGGCTTCTTTCTCAGGGGCGTCAAAAGTAGGGATTGTGTGGTAATGGGTTAAGGTAGGATATTCATTTTTCCTCTAGAGGAGAACTACATCCATTTTTATGAGACAAGAATATATTGTCATCATACATAATTTTGAAAAATGGATAGCTACACTGTGTAATAGAATAGAACAGTTTGAACTGTCTGCTTGTTCTTTACTATTGGTTGGCATGCTAGGCTTAAAATAAAAAGATGAGAGTCAATCTTATTTGGAAAAAAAGCCAATGGCTAAAATTTGCCCGTGGATGAAAAGATGAAATTCAAACCCTGAATACATTCTTTTACCATGTACCGCACAGTCTCATGTTTAAAATAAATGACCTATACAAAAAAGCCTGCCTTTTAAAAACATTATAGGAAAGGGATAAAATGCTTGTAACCAGCATTTTCTCTTTTTTTCCACATACTGAGACAAATCTCAGTATTTGATTGACATTTCATTTTTCATCTGCAAGTGCTTTCAATTTTCAATAGTCTAAAATATTGTTGTTTGAACAAGAGTTAACACTTTACCTAACAATTCCAGGTTTAAATGGCCCTGAAGAAGGAGCCGTGTAAAGACCTTGTTGGAAAAGGAGAAAATGCTGGTAACCAGTATTTTCTTCTTTACCCACAAGGTTTATAACTCTTTCACTGACAGCATAATTTCAGCTAAATTTAGTATCTTGTCTGCAAATGCTCCAAATTTGGACCAGTCTAAAATTTTGATAAGGAGTTAACTTTTTACCAAAGGACAAAATTTTAGACTGGTCCTAATTGAAAACAACAAAAATTATCATAACTCAAACATTGAAATTTGTTTCCAGAAGAGTAGAAAACATTGAAGGAAAAGGAGAAAATACTGTTTACTAGCACTTTCTCCTTTTCCCTCAATCTTTTGAAAAGGCTTTTATCTCAGGGTTGTAAAAACCAGGGATTATTTGGTAAATGGATTTATTGATAATTCTCTTCATGTGTTAAAGTAGCCAGGTGCATGCTAGCAGTGTAATGCTAAGTGCTGATAAAAGAAATGTGAGGAATGCTTTTATGTGTGCACTTGCCATCTTGAAATAGCTGAAATACTATCGTTTAATGTTACCCCTCCTGTGTGCACTTTTGAGAAGTATTAGGTATTTTCAGAAAATATTACTACTGAAAGAGAAACTGCAGGTAAACATGAATTTCTTCTTTTGCCACGCCATTTTCAAATGTTTTCACTAGAATACCCCGAGAAGTAGGCTTTTGAAAACATCCTTCGAAAAGGAGAAAAAGCAGGTAACTATAGTGTTATTTACCCTTTTAAAGACAAATCCCATCACATAGGTCACTCTTGATTTGTGGTCTGCAAATAATTTACATATAGGTAAATCTTACCCTTCCCAAAACAAACCCTGGTTTTTACGTGTCTGCAGTAAAAGTCTTTTGAAAACACTGTGGGAAAAGGAGAAATTGCTTGTATCGAGCAATTTCTCCTTTTCCCCACAGTGTTTTCTGCCCTTTTGAGAACTTTCTGCCATTTTCTCCAAATCAAAAATTGTCATCTGCAACTCTTTCTGTTTGAAAGAGTCAAAAATTTGTCGTTTAAAGAAAGGGTTAAATGTGTCCTTAAATCTTTACCAAACGACAAAATTATAGACTGGTCCAAATTAAAAGCATTTGCAGACGACAATAGAAATGTGATTAAAAGAAAATGGAATTTGGTTTGGGAAGGGTAGAAAACTTTGTGGGAAAAGGAGAAAATGCTGATTACCAGCATTTTCTCCTTTTCTCATAATGTTTCCAAAAGGCCTCTTTCTCTCAGGGTCATTAAAAGTCAGGATTGTGAGGTAAATGGTTAAATTTTGTCCTCAAATAAAGAAAATGATTATGCTGTATTGGACAGTAACTGTTTATATCCAAGATAAGACTAGCATATTACAAGCTGTCTGCTCTTAAACTACACTGTCAGCAGCAATTGTTGATAGATAAGATGTGTCAACTTTTATTAAAACAATGTAGTGTTTTAGAAACCCTGAGGAAAGAACATTTTGAAAACACAATGGAAAAAGGAGACAATGCTGGTAAACAAGCATTGTCTCCTTTTCCCATAATATTTTCTACCCTTTCACACATATAACTCAGTTTTTCAGTCACTTTTTGTTATTTACAAATACGCCCAGTATTTTATAGTTTGGAAAAAAAAGATAAAATATAAACAGAATACATTTTATATCTATAACAGTCTGTTGACATTGACATAGCAAAGCTTTTGGTGCAGTATGAGAAACAGTGTGACCTATTGACACGGTTTCATCAAGAAGCAGCTAATCTTCCCATACTTTTGACCCAGTTACAGGACATCACAAATACTTTAGGTAGGTCAAGGCTTATGATATCTTTTTTATGTGGGTGTTCTTTTTCTCGGCCCCTTTTTTTTTTCACAGAGTCACGTTTTTGATGAAATAATAGCCAACAATCTATTAACGCTTTACCACACAATGGAAAAGAAGCCTTTTGAAAACATCGTGGGAAAAGAAGAAAATGCTGGTAACCAGCATTTCCTCCTTTTCCAATAATATTTTCTATCCTATCAAAGAAGAACTGCGCCATTTTAGTAACATTGAAATTTTCGTCTGCAAATGCTTTCAATTTGGACAAGGCTAAAATTTTGCCATCTGGTTAGAGTCAGTGGTTGAGTCTTGGAGTCTTAACTCATTACCAAATGACAGTATTTTAGGCTTGCCCAAATCCAAAGCATTCACAGATGACAAAAGTAATTGAAAATTTGAAATTTGTTTTGTGAAGGGTAGAAAACATTGTGGGAAAAGGAGAAAATGCTGGTTACAAGCATTTTCACCTTTTCCCACAATGTTTTCTAAAGGCTTCTTTCTTATTGTGTGGTATTGGGTTAACACCTTACCACACAAGCCTATTTTAGACCAGTCAAAATTCAAGGTAATTGCAGATGACAAAATCAGTGTAACTCAGATGATAATTTTTTGTCTTTGATAGGCTAGAACAAAACATTTTTGAAAAAGGAGAAAATCCAGGTTACCAGCATTTTCTCTATTTCCCACAATGTTTTCAAAAGGCTTTAGTAGGGTTGTTAAAGGTAGGGATTATGTGGTAAAGAGTTAACCTGGAGGCCCTGGGTTCAAGCTGCCCTGATCCAGCAAGCCTTTTATGAGAGTGTCCATGGGCAAGACATTTCAGAAGGCTTCTTTCTTAGGGTCATTAAAAGTCGGGATTGTGTGTTAAAGTGTTATATAAGTCACTTTAATGAAAACGTTTCCTTTTTAGCCCAGGTTGAAGAAGAATATGACAAAGTTGAGGTTGGACTTGTTCATTTAGAGAACTTGTGTGAAGAGTTAGATTTTCAGAGAGAAAAAAGATCTCATCATAATCAGTTGGCTGTGTATAAAATGAAAAAAGAGCATGAAGTACAGAGGTATAAGGGTAAGACATAACTGAATTTCTTGTAATTGAACTTTTCTATTTAACCCTTTACCAAACAGCAAATTTAAAGATACCCGTCTACAGATGGTGAGCAAAAACACTGTTAAATTTCAAACAATTTAGAAAGGTACAGAAATCAATCCTTCATGTAAACATGGATAAATAACTGACATATGTGGTGTAATTGAAAAAAAGAAACACAGAGATTTGTATTAGAAACCGAACATTGGTCAGAAGAAAACTGGCTGACGATCGAAACTGTAAACACTATAGTGGTGTGTCACTGAAATTTATCATTGGTTTCCGCCAAGAGTGGGATACAAAGTATATTTGCATATAGGCTGAGACCTCCATGTGAAAATATAGGCTGCAACAGAGAAGTATCCATTGTCCTTTATTTACCGCATTAGACGCAGGGCGAAGGTCAAATATAGTCATGTGACAGAATGCTTGATCATCATACGAATCTACCCCTTTGTATAACAGTTGTCAAAAATCTTCGATTCAAACACAGGAAACGATGAGTCTGTTTACATTGAAGGCCACAACTCAGAGAAATGCATTTTCTATCGACCATAATCTAAGCAATTTTGCAAATGTCAGGCGCAACATTTGGCATGAAGATATAAGACTGACTATATTTTGATAAGATAAAGACAAAATGTGTTAAAACTGGCTGAAAATGAGTATTAGGGCCTCTTTAACCTTGTACAAATCAAAAAATTAACTCTTTACCACACAATGGCGACTTTTAACGACCCTGAGAAAGAATCCTTTTGAAAACATTGAGGGACAAGGAGAAAATGCTGGTGACATTTTCGTCCCCATCAAACAAAAATGCACCATTTGAGCCATTTTGAAATTGTCGTCTGCAATGCTTTCAACTTGGATAGGTCTAAAATTTTTCTGTGTGGTATAGTTCATATAGTTCAATAGAGTGGTCCTCAGGAGCTTTAAGATCACTTAGTCCTTTACCAAATAATCAATGACTCTCAGGAAAAATGTATTTAGAAACATAGATTGGAAAGGAGAAAATGTATTTACTCCTTTTTCCACCATGTTTTCTAACCTTCGAAGTATAAATTTCAATTTTTTATTCGCATGTTTTTGTCTTCTGCAAATATTATCAATTTGGACAAGTGTAGAAATATGGTTATTTGTTAATGAGTTAACTTGCTGTATTGGTATTCTCTATATTATTGAACCCTTTACCAAATAATCCCTGGTTTTAACAACCCAAGGGAGAAGGTTTCCGAAAACACTGTGGAAAAAGGAGAAAATGCTGGAAACCAGCATTTTCTCCTTTTCCCACAATTTTTTTCTACTCTTCCAAAGTCAAGTTTCAATTTTTGAGTCACATTTTTGCACTTATAAATGCTTAGAATCTGGATAAGTCAAACATTGTGCTTGTATGGTAAAGAGTTGAATATGGCTAGAGACCTATAATACAATGCCTATATATACAAGTCTGACTTGGAGGGTGTGTGCAATGATGAGCTTTTTAACCCATTACCACACAATCCCTACTATTGACGACCCTGAGAAAGTAGCCATTAGAAAACATTGTGGGAAAAGGAGAAAATGCTGGTAGCCAGCATTTTCAATGTTTTATACTCTTGTCAAAACAAATTTCAAATTTTGAGTCACTTTTATTTTGTCGTCTGCAAATGCTTTTGATTTGGACAATCCTAAGATATTGTCGTTTGGTAATGAGTTAAATGTAGTATAATAAAAATGTCAACAATATGACTGTGTTCTGTTCTGCCCCATTGTATAAAGGATTGGTTTGGTCCTTTCTGACAGTGATTTTGGAATTTTTTTAAAGAGGAAACTTGTTATGACATTTCCTCATGTGTCATTTAATCTAGCTTTTGATTTTGTCTGAAAATGACAAATCCATAGTAACATTCAAAGAAAAAAAAGAACTTTTGTGATAAAAGTCTTTCTACTGTAGATGAAGTTACTACATGACATGTTTTTACTGATCTTCTAACAGTACAACTAGCCAGAGAACATGCCAGTAAGGTGCAGCAACTTGAGAAAGAGCGAGAGCAGTTATTGAAGGAAAGACAATCAGCTTATGAAGAGCAATTTAGCAGTGATGTAGATTTCTACAGGAAACATGGAAAACTTGAAAGTATGAGGATATTTTTTGTGATCAATAGAAGGGTTTTATAGATTATAGTCAGACAGCATAAGATTTGCAGTCTGGCCTTATGTCTGTATTTATTGTCCCCACCCGGATCTGTATTGACCAATCATTCTTAAGAAAAGTCTCAGTCTTATTCTCAAGAATTTTCTACATTTGCAAGTAACACAATATCTGATTGCCCAACCAAATGGTTTAACCAATCAGAGGTTGTGTTACTTTCAAATGCAGAAAATCTTGTAGAATATGACAAAGAATATTCTTAAGAATGCTTGGTGAATGCGGACCCAGAACATTCGCAGCATTATAATATTTGAGTCATTTTAACAAAAAAGAAAAAGGCTTTGGAAAGCACTGTGGCTAAATATGAAAAGAGTTTTCTCCTTTTCCCACAAGGTTTTTTATTTTATCAAGGACAAAAATTGGCATTTGAGCCATACTCAATTATCATCTGCAAATACTTTCAAATTTTGAACACTCTGAAAATTTATTTATGAAAATGTTTCCTTTTTAGCCCAGGTTGAAGAAGAATATGACAAAGTTGAGGTTAGACTTTTTCATTTAGAGAACTTGTGTAAAGAGTTTTGGACACCTTTTTATACGGCCGAAGGGTCGTATTATGTTATACCCCCGGTCGTCCGTCCGTCCGTCCGTCTGTTAGCAATTTCTTGTGTGTGCATCTCCTCCTACAGTTTTCATTGGAATTATTTGAAACTTGCCACAATGAATCTCCATGATGTCTAGTTGTGCACCTGGGTCTTAGAATTTTGATGGCTGTTTGTGTTCTAAAATGATCTGCCCTTGATTTCTGAAAATAACCTACTTTTCACTTTGAAATGTTGTTCAGGCCTTAACTTCCATACCAACTTGAAACTACATACACTGATAGAACACATTATGGAGAAGTGCAGTGCACATGAACCATAACTCTGTGACTTTTATTTTTTGAGTTATTGCCCTTTGTTAATTTTCAGTTTGAATTTTTGTCCAGGCCATAACTTCCAAATTATAAAAGCTATTAACCTGGAACTTCATATGCTGATAGAACACATTATGGAGAAGTGCAGTGCACATGAACCATAACTCTGCCCCCTTCATTTTGTGAGTTATTGCCCTTTGTTAATTTTCAGTTTGAATTTTTGTCCAGGCCATAACTTCCAAACTATAAAAGCTATTAACTTGGAACTTCACACGCTGATAGAACCCATTATGGAGAAGTGCAGTGCTAATGAAATATAACTCTGCCACATTTATTTTTGGAGTTACTGCCCTTTGTTAATTTTTAGTTTGAATTTTTGTCCAGGGCCATAATTTCCAAACTATAAAAGGTATCAACTTGAAACTACATACACTGATAGAACACATTATGGAAAAGTGCAGTGCCCATGAACTATAACTCTGTGACCTTTATTTTTGAGTTATTGCCCTTTGTTAATTTTCAGTTTTAATTTTTGTCCAGGCCATAACTTGTAAACTTTAAAACGTATCATCTTGAAACTTCAAAGACTAATAGAAGACATTATGAAGAAGTGCACTGCACAAGAACCATAACTCTGCCGTCCTTCTTTTTGAGTTATTGCCCTTTGTTAGTTTTCTCATTGAATTTTCGTCTGTGCCATAATTTCTAAAATATAAAAGCTATGATCTTGAACCTTTCAAAGACTGATAGAACACCTTGTGGAGAACAGCAATTCACAAAATTTGTAACTGTGCCACCCTTCTTTTTTTACTTATTGCCCTTTAATATTTTTCACATATCATGGACATTAACTACTCATTTCAACTTATTTCACTGACAAGCCCCTTCGGGCGTATATGCGCCGCTTTGCGAAGCTCTTGTTTCATATTGCTGGCAACATGCAAAAAGAGGCTTTTGCGCAAAGTGTTGTCTTAGATCAGTCTACATGTAATCGGAGACAGTGCTTTAACCCTTTACCAAATAATCCCCGGTTTTTACAACCCCGAGATAGAAGCCTTTTAAAAACATTGTGGGAAATGGAGAAAATGCTGGTAACCAGCATTTTCTCCTTTTCCCACAATGTTTTCTACCCTGCTGGAAACAAATTTCAGTTTTTGAGTTACTTTTAATTTGTCATCTGCAAGTTCTCTCAATTTGGACTGGTCCAAAATTTTGTCGTTTGGTAAAGAGTTAAGTCAACATTAAGTTTTGTCCTACAGTAGATTTGCGTTAAACAGAAAATCACACGTGATCAGAGAGTGTAGTCTCAGATCAGCCTGCGTGGAGTGCACAGGCTGATCTGATACAACACTTTACGCAAGCAAATGTCCAGATGTCCCTTTTGGCATCTTGCAGACCATGTCAATTCTACTATCTTGGCAAAAGTCACTTTTTTTTATCCAGGACTACCCAGTACACCAGAAAGAGAGAAAAAGTTAGACATTGCAGATGTTGAGATTGAAGAGGACCCAAGTGCCTTAGATGATTTCCTAGCCTCTAGCACAAGTGATATGGTTATTTCAGGTGGTATGTATCTAATTCTTAACCCATTACCACACAATCCCTACTTTTGACAATGCGGATAAAGAGGCCTTTAGAAAACTTTGAGGCAAAAGGAGAAAATGCTGGTTACCAGCATTTTCTCCTTTTCCCACAATGTTTTCTGTCTGTCCATGTGTCCATCCGTCAGTGCGTGCGTTACCTTTTATCTCAAACATCTTTTTCTCTGAAACTGCCTATCCAATTTTGATGAAACTTTACAGAAATGGTTCTTCCATGGTCCCCTGTAATGTAGAATTCCTTGAAAGAATTTGATTTCATCAAAAACTCTCTTTGCCATGGCAACAAAACTGAAAAATATTGAAAATCTTTAAAAATTTTCTTCCCTGAAATGATAAGGCCCAGGGCTATCAAATTTTGCATGTAGTCTAATGGACCTCTACCAAGTTATTTCAAATAGTAGCCCTGGGGTCAAAATTTGCCCGGCCCCAGGGATCACAAGTTTTACATCGGCTTATGTAGGAAAAACTTTAAAATCCCTCTGGTACCTAGCCATAGGGCCTAGGGCTACCAAATTTTGATGTATCTTTATCAAGTGGTTTTCTACAAAGAAATAGAGGATATTTGTTTTTTTCGGTGTAAGATCGAAATTTATTTCATCGAGTGGACACCATCGGTAATATTTTCACGAGTGGCGCAGCCACGAGTGAAAATATTACCGATGGTGTTCACGAGATGAAATAAATTTCGATCTTACACCGAAAAAAACAAATATTCTATTTATTTTATGCTTTTAACCCTTTCTGGGAGGAGCTTTATCAAAATTCAGTACAATTTTTTTCCCTCATTCCCCGTGGCGTACCCCTCCCGCATAGCAACGTGACGTCAAGCGCGAGAAATGTAAGGTATATGACGTCATATTTCCCATCTGGTTGTTAGGCACGCGCAATTAACCTAGGTAACAAGAACGTGAAAATCGGTATTTTCACTGGTGTAAGATCGAAAAATATTTTCACTGCTATTTCTCGATATCCCACCGGAAAGCATGAAATAATACCCAAACTATAGCCCTGGGATCAAATTTGGCCTGGCCCAGGGGGTCACAAGTTTTATATGGGCTTATATAGGGAAAATTTCAATAATCTTCTTTTATCTAGCGCTAAGGCCTCGAGCTACCAAATTTGGTATGTAGCTTTATCTAGTGGGTTTCTATAAAGTATGCCCCTTCCCATAGCGTCACAAGTTTTACATGAGCTTATATTTGGAAAACTTAAAGAATTTACTTGTACCTAGCCATAAGACCTAGTAACCATAATAAGACCTAAGGCTACATGGTTCTGATGTTTTACAGGGCCTTTTATTGAGGAAACTCTGAAAATCTTCTTGTGTATAACCACACATTCTAGACCTGTATTATTTGGTAAGGGGCTTTACCATGTGGACCTCCACCAGAATTCAAGTAATTATAGTAGGGATTGTGTGGTAATGGGTAAAATACAATACCTACCAACTTCGTTGAGGAGATATCACATTTGCTCAATGGTATTGGTCTTTTAATCTCAAAAACCGAGTATATGTGCACGTCATGGGTTCGAATCCCGCCCAAGGTGATTTGTATTTCAGCTATGGATTTGTTTATTTGTTTGTTTGCTACAGACTTTGTTCGTAAGAACACACAGCTGTCGATTGCTGGTATGCTGAAACTAGTGTTCCCACAGCATGTCTAGAAATGATTTTTGCATCCATTTCAGATCCAAGTGAGAACACAGAACCAACTGAACAAAGTGAGGATGATAATGATGGTCAAGAAGAGCAAAATATTGAAGTCATTCCAGAAGTTACTTCTTCTACTCCAATTTCTTCAACTGAAGTTATCTCCCCTGAAAATTCAACATCCGGCCAAAGTTCTCCTTTAGATGGTAAAGACAGTATTAGTGCTACTGAACAGCAAGGAACTGATAGTGCTGACTTCAGTAATGTTGATAGTGATGAAAAGAATAAGCAGGATCAAGGGGATACGAAATAGAGAAGCTACAAATGAAATTATTTGTTTTATTTTTTTAAAGGTGGAATCTTTGGAGCAAAGATGCAAAATGTATGCTCCATGTTGTATCTAGGCTATGGGATTCTTGTATTTTAAACATTTAATGTATACCCTTTTCCAAATGGCAACATATTTAATTAATGGTTACCAAACAACAATGTTTTAGACTTATCCAAATTGGCAGCATTTGCAGACGATGAAATAAAATTAACTGAAAATTTGAAATTTGTTTTGTAAAGGGTAGAAAAGATTGTGTGAAAAAGTGAAAATGCTGCGTACCAGCATTTTTCCTTTTCCAACAATGTTTTCTAAAGGCTTCCTTCTCAGGGTTGTCAAAGGTAGAGATTGTGTGGTAATGGGTTAAAGTTTGAATCTTTAGAGCACAGCTATGAATAATATGCCTATTGTTGTATCTAGGCTATGGGACTCTTGCATTTTAAAACATTTTTGAGTAAACTTTACCCTATTCCAAATAGCGATACATTTTAAACTATTTTAAATTCAAAACATATTCAGCCTTAGTATAAATGGGCTTTAACTCTCTGCAAAGGTAGAAGACATTGTTGGAAAAGGAGAAAATACTGGTTACTACTATTTTCTCCTTTTCCAGCTACAGTTTTTTTTTTTTTTTTTTTTTTTTTTTCAAAAGTCTTCTTTTCCCATGAAAATGAGGAATTGCTTTGTAAAAGGGTATGTGGAGGGAACATGAAAAATGCACAAGGTTACTGCAAGAATATGAGCTTGTAAAAGTGTGTGTGAATTAATGGTTTAGACAATGCCATGTTTTACAGCAGACCATTTTTAATTCTTTACCACACAATCCTGACTTTTAGTAACCCTGAGAAAGAAGCCTCTTGAAAAACATTGTAGGAAAAGGAGAAAATGCTGATAATCACAATGATTATCAGTATTTTCTCCTTTTCCTACAATGTCTTTAGGAAGATGGTTGTACTGCCGAAAGCTTGAGATAATTATCTTAATTTTATTCTTTTATTAAGAAGAAAGTCAAATGAGGTCAGCCAATCCTATTTTTTTTTTCTTCATTTTCTTTCAATTTTAAATAACTATTTTCTTTTGTTGACTGATAAAGAGGAACGCATCCAAATCTGCTTGCCTAGAGCTTTATATTCTTTTCAACGCTATACCAGTCTAATCACTACATGCAAGCCATCCTGTCCATAATACAGGGTGACCCCAAAAAAATGAGACCCATGAACATGTTAATAAAAACTTTAATTTTCAGGCTACAGAAACCAAACATCACACATGTTATCTCAACTTAACACAAGGCCTGCACACCAAGTTTCATTAGTCAGGGCTTATCGCTTTCTGTTTAATGACGTCTTTCCATAATGTGCTCAAAATGATCCCCTCGGCGCTGGCGGCACACTTGAACACGACGCGTGAAATTCTCAATGACTCAAATGTCTATAGGAATAATCACCAAAACATTCACGAGTTGAAGGAGGCCATAACTGGTAAGATTCATGAGATTCCAAAGGAGGAGTGCATTCGAGTCATTGAGAATTTCGCACGTTGTGTTCAAGTGTGCTGCCAGCGCCGAGGGGCTCATTTTGAGCACATTATGGAAAGACATCATTAAACAGAAAGTGATAAGCCCTGACTAATGAAACTTGGTGTGCAGGCCTTGGGTTAAGTTGAGATAACATGTGTGATGTTTGGTTTCTGTAGCCTGAAAATTAAAGTTTTTATGCTCCCCGAAGGGCGAGCATATAGTCGCCGCTTCGTCTGTCCGTCCGTCCGTCGGTCCGTCCGTCTAGCTGTCCGTCCGTCCGTCCATCCAAAGCCATTTCTCCACAACCACTGGACCAAATTTGATACAACTTAATATATAAACTCCTTAGGGAAAGGCGCCGACATAATTTTCCTGCTTTTTCCATTTGACTCCATGTCATGGAAAAAGGGGGCTTAATGCAAAATTGCATTTTTTACTAATATCTCATTCAGTTTTTGTCAAAATTTCATGAAACTTCATGGTTATATTATTTATGGAAAGATTCAGTATGTGCCCTCGCTATTTTTAATCTAGGCATTTTTTAAGTTAACGTTCTGTCGCAGAAAAAGGGGATTCTTGCAAAATTCCAATTTTTACTAATGTCTCATTCAGTTTTGATCAAAATTTCATTAAACTTCATGGTTATATTGTTTTTTCAAAGTTTCACCATGTGCTCTTGTTTCTTTATCTATGTGTTTTTCAATTTGACCCCCTGTCATGGAAAAAGGGGGTTTCTTGTAAAATGCCAAGGAAAAAGGAGCCTTATAGCAAAATTGCAATTTTTACTAATATCTCGTTCAGTTTTTGTCAAAATTTCGTGAAACTTCATGGTTATATCTTGTTTTACAAGTTTCAACATGTGTCCTTGTTATTTTCAATCTATGAATTATTAATGCGCAAATACCGCTTTCCTGGTTTCTCAATTTGAGGCTGCATCGTGGAAAAAGGGGACTTCATGGAAAAAATTGTTTTTCACTTGTTTCTCCTACATCTGTGCTCAAAACTTTGTGAAATTTCAAATCTGAACTTGTTGGAACATTGCCCAGGTACCTCTCTTCCGGTTTCTCAATTTTAGGCTGCATCACGGAAAATGGGGGCTCCATGTAAAAAAAGTTTTTTATGTAATATTTACTACATGACTGCTCAAAATTTTATGAAATTTCGAATTTTGAATTATTATTAGAAATAGCCACAAATCACATACCAGTTGTATTTATTTCAATGATGCAATATTGCCTTATGGGAAAAGAGGGCTTAAAGGGGGCTTAGTGGGCTTATTGTCCACTACAAGTTTGTGTTGGCTATCTATAACATAGTAATTGCCTTTTCACTTCAATTTTTGGGGAGCATGAACAGGTACTTTTAGGATAAAAGAAGTAAATGTATATCAATTTCATATATTTTATGACAAGCACTTGTTCGGGGAGCATAACCCGTCTCTGACGGCTCTTGTTATTAACATGTTCATGGGTCTCATTTTCTTTGGATCACCCTGTACTTATAACAGTAGAGTTAGCACAGTGCTGTATGAGTCATGCTCTCTGAAAAGCTACTTTCATGCATAGGCAAAAGGCCGTGGGAAAAAGTAGCCATTTCAAGTTGAAAATTTTTAATTCTTGTTTATGCAATAAAAGCCTGCATTTGTGGTCAGTTTTTTGTGAAACTTGCACAGTTTGTTTATCTCATCAATAGCTTCAACCCTATTGATTTTGAGAAAAATCCAACAAACAGTATGGGAAAAGTAGCCATTTCAAGTTGAAAATTTCTAATTTTTGTTTACGCGTTAAAGTCTGCAATTGTTGCCCGATTTTTGTGAAACTTGCACAGTTTGTTTATCTCATCAATAGCTTCTACCCTATTGATTTTGAAAAAAATCCAACAAACAGTATGGGAAAAGTAGCCCTTGCAAGTTGAAAATTAAATTTCTAATTCATGTTTACACAATCACACAGTTTTTTATCTCATCAGTAGCTTCAACTTAATTTATTTTGAGAAAAATCCAACCAACAGGATGGGAAAAGTAGCCATTTCAAGTTGAAAATTTCAAATTCTTGTTTACGGGATAAAATGTGCATTTGTTATTAGATTTTTGTGAAACTTGCACAGTTTGTTTATCTCGCCGAAAGCTTCAACAATTTTGATTTTGAAATAAATCTAGCAAACAGTATGGGAAAAGTAGCCATTTCAAGTTAAAAATTATCAATTCTTGTTTACGCATTAAAATATGCATTTCTTGTTTATTTCTTGTGTACGCGATAAAGTCTGCATTTGTTACCAGATTTTTGTGAAACTTGCAGAGTTTGTTTATCTTATCAATAGCTTCAACCCTATTGATTTTGAAAAAAAATCCGACAATCAGTATGGGAAAAGAAGCCATTTCAAGTTAAAAATTTTGATTTCTTATTTAATCTGTTGAAGTCAGCATTTCTGGTTTTAATCATTGTATTTCTTTTCTTTTTTCATCATGAATTCATAGTGTATGCTAGAATACAAGCAAAATCTCTGCCAGTAGAGCTATATCAGGCCCTTCAGGGCCTTCTAGTTTTCTGTTTGTTCGAGGATAAGCCTATCTCTTAATTCAGCTGGTTGTCAGACAAGGTGGTTTTTATGGATCCATTATTACATGTACGGTCAGGTGGCAGGGGACTATTAGATGTGCGGCCAGGTGGCAGGGGATTATTAGATGTACGGCTAGGTGGCAGGGGACTTAGAAACTTGTTCACGGCTGTGGTTAATCATGTCGCCCTGAGCCGAAGTATGCACGAATCGAGTATGCCGACAAAATAGAAATTCCCTTCTGAGTGCCCCAATTCAATGAAGCTGACATCACTAAAATGTGCAGTTTGGTGCATACATGTGCAGTCTGGTGATCGATCGATGCCACCATTTTGGATATTGTGTTGCACTTGTAGTGATGCTTACGGGGCACTCAAAAGGGAAACTGGTTTTACATGGTTTTTGCCAGGAAACATGATATACATGTATATTCTCGGCATGTTTACCAATCAGATCACAAGAAATTTCTTTGCAATATAATAAAACTAGATGATTTTTTACAAGGTACAATGATACTGAACTGATATACATTTAACCCACTTTTACCATGGCACCCCTTATTTATATCCTACATATCTTTTTAACTCTTTACCAAACAACAAATTTTTAGACTGGTCCAAATTGAAAGCATTTGCAGACAACAAATCTAAAGTGGTTTAGAATTTGAAATTTGTTCATGGAAGGGTAGAAAACATTGAGGGAAAAGGAGAAAATGATGGTTACCAGCATTTTCTCCTTTTCCCACATAGTTTTTACAAGGGTTTTTTTCACAAGAGTTGTGAAAGTCCGGGATTGTTTGGTAAAGAGGTTTGGATTGCTCTATTGAAAACACTGGAAAACAACGGAATTACATGTACTAAAAATTAGTATTTTCTTCATTTGTCATGATGTTTTCTTTTAAGTATGTCTTCATCAATATATTCCTTTTTTCGTTTTACTTTGTTTGATGTATCTCAAGAGTTGTCTGTCTGTTTTGTTTATGCACTGAAACATTCCAGTTCATGAAAATTAAAGCAATAGATATAACTTTACAAACCTGTTTTTTCCTCCTCATTTAAAATAATCATTCTTCCACCTTGTGCTCTAAGAATCCTGCACAGCTTCCGGTTCAGATGGGAGGTTTTGGTTCCATCCAAAATGGCGGCATTACTAGTATGTGAAATTGTCTTGGGGCATAAAACTGTACAGCTTCAGCATAGCCAAGGCCAAATGACTTTCAGTTTTGGTTACCAGCATTTTCTCTTTTTCTCACAACGTTTTCTACCCTGCTGGAAACAAATTTCTATTTTTTGAGTAATGTTTATTTTGTTGTCTGCAAGTGCTTTCAGTTTGAACCAGTCTAAAGTTTTGTCGTTTGGTAAAGAGTTAAACTGGCCAGTTAGGCAACAAGCCGTGATGGATTATCAGATTATAATACAAACAACTGTAGCGTCCAAAGTAATATATACATTTATTTAAATTATGCAAAAAAAAAATATTGACACGAAACTAATGTAGAATTCTGAAGTCGTCCTGCCTGTCTGCACAAATTGTTTGCATAATCATACATTAAGCAGTAATATATCAGCCATACTCTGGCAAAATGGGGCTAAATGCATCTCTGTGATGCAATATACCAATCAACCAATCAGGGTCTGTATTCATCAACCAGTCTTAAGAACATTCTAAGTCTTATTCTTCAGAAGTTGTCAGTGTGAAAGTAACATAACTTTTGATTGGCTAAACCACTTGGTTTAGCCAATCAGAAGTTCTGTTACTTTCACAGTTAGAAAACTTTTAGAATAAGACAAAGAATAGTCTTAAAAATGGTTGGTGAATACGGACCCAGATGATTATGGATCCATTATCAGTCAGTTTTTCACAGTTTACTTAATCAGGAGGTAGACAGGTCATTAGACATACTGTAAATTGACCAATAACGAAAAGTTTCAACCCAGGTCAGCCTGCCAAGACTGTGCAGGCTGACCTTGGTTGATATTTTTCGCAAATGCATGAAGCCTCCTTTTCACAGAGCATGGCTCCAATGGTGATTACTTATAATTCACATGTTTGTTTTCAACTTGTATTTTTAACCCATTACCACACAATCCCTACTTTTGACGCCCATGAGAAAGAAGCCTTTAGAAAACATTATGGGAAAAGGAGAAAATGCTGGTTACCAGCATTTTCTCCTTTTCCCACAATGTTTTCTACCCTTCACAAAACAAATTTCAAATTTTCAGTCACTTTTATTTTGTCGTCTGCAAATGCTTTCGATTTGGACAAGCCAAAAATATTGTCGTTTGGTGTTGAGCCAAAGGAAGTAAAGATATAATGCACTATCAAGTATTTACAGGGGTTTCAAAACCATTCAAGATTTAAAAAGAACTAAACAGGAGCTAAATATCGTAAAACTGAAAAAGAAATTCGTACAAGCTAGTAGGAGCATTTAATCAAATTAAGTAGGAACTTAAAGTACACGAACTCTTCAAGACTTTATCTTCAAGCATTGACCAACTTGACGACAACGTGATATTCTCATAAACTCACTTTTTATCAATATATTAATTTGGCATGTCTGATTCACTGATTTTTCATACTTTATTGTTACTTGTTTTTGCATCTGAAATCCTTCCTCACATGAATAAATGAGGACCAGTGGAATTGCTACAGTTGTGTTTGTACCTCCTACCGCAATAAATGATGTCATCCCCTAACTTGTTAGCCGTTTATCCGCTACAATCTGTCCTTGGACTAGAAAAAAGGCATAACAGAAAAATGTCATTTTATGTTAGTCCGTGTCATTATTTGATACTTCCGGTATATTGCTTGTACTTGTCACTTCCTGTTTGTCCTCCTTTTCAGGATCAGACAACTCTTCTTCGCCCGACTGCTCTGCAGAAACGGAAGTCAGCTCACTAGCGCCACTATGTGATCGTGTCTCGTCCTCATTACTATCGCATTGTGACACATTCTGAAGTTGAAATTATAAACTACAAGTTTCAAGTTAGATCCATAAATAGTGCCCTCTATTTTATGCAGCATTTACACTCAAAAGATACATTTGAACTGTAAATTCATTCCCGTAGCGGTATGATTTGACAATTCAGTACACATGGTCTCTCGAAAATCGAAAAATTAAATGAAACGAACACTTTCTTTAACTCTTTACCAAACGACAAAATTTAAGACTGATCCAAATTGAAAATTATGAAATATTTCTTTAAACGGTGTTACGAGAGACCACTCCTTCCTGCATGGTATACTCCCGATTTAAATACAATACCTGGCAACTACGTCAGGGAGATATCTCTTTGGCTCAGTGGTTAGGGTATTGGCTTTGCGTCCGGGAGTTCGGAGTTCGAATCCCGCTCCGATCCTTATTTCTGCCATGCATTTATTCATTTGTTTCTTTGTTACGGACTTCGTTCGTAAGATGGGGGCTCGTCCGGGATTGGCCATTGAGCCATTAATCCCATTTGTTGTCCAAAATCGGACTTCCTGCCTAATAAGGCTTTGAGTCATCAATAAATGATGACTTTAAGAGGGGGTGTGTTACGAGAGACCACTCCTTCCTGCATGGTATACTCCCGATTTAAATACAATACCTGGCAACTGCGTCAGGGAGATATCTCTTTGGCTCAGTGGTTAGGGTATTGGCTTTGCGTCCGGGAGTTCGGAGTTCGAATCCCGCTCCGATCCTTATTTCTGCCATGCATTTATTCATTTGTTTCTTTGTTACGGACTTCGTTCGTAAGAACGGATAGAAAACATCGGGGGAGAAAGTGGGAAATGCTGGTTACCTGCACTTTCTCATATTCCCAGAATGTTGTAAAAGATCCCTTTCTTTAGATCGTTTACACTCAGGACTGTGTGGTAAATTTTTACGAGGGACCATGCACTCCTTCATGCATGGCTTCGTCCTGATTCAAATACAATACCTAACAACTGCGTAAGGGAGATATACAGGATAATCAACTGGTTATTTTTGATATGAAAAATATCTCACGAGGATGCGTTGTTAGGCGTTGAAAACAGAGTGCCCAGCACGAGTTTTTTAACGCCTTAAGACGCATCCGAGTGAGATACATTTCATATCAAAAATAACCAGTTGATTATTATATTTATTATATACCTTATTAACATTGTTATTCTTAATTTTTCGTTTGAAAGTCGAAATCAATACTTTGGATAGAGAGAAGAAATCAGGGGCATCGTGCGGATGAACACAATTTAAAAAAATAGAACGGAGAAAAGTAGTTGGATTGTCTGGTTGAATATATAGAACTTACAATTAACACTATCTATAAGTGCTTAATTAAAAAAAGTAGTTCCTAAATTACGACAGGAAGTGAAAGTGAAAGTTTATATCGTCACTAGTGATGATATCAAAATTTATTACACTGGGAAATTCCAGGATTTCATTGCTAGGTATATAATAAATCTCTTTAGCTTAATGGTTGGGGTATTGGCCTCTCATGGGCGTTCTAGGGTTCGAATCCTGTTCGGTCCGGGTTAAGAAATCCTTCACAAAATAGTCCGTAATTCCGCTCATAATATAAACAAAAATTCTAACCTGATGTGTCTCCATATGTTCCTTCATAATGTTTTTATTCGGGAAAAGTTTTCCACACTCGGGGCAGGTGTACACTTTACCGCCGGAATGGGTCTTCAGATGTTCCATTTTACTGCTCTTCTCTATTTATATATTAAAAAAAAAAATGATAGTTAATATAATGACTGTCATGAAACAACAGACTGCTCAAATATATGACAAAAAAAAAAAAGAATTTGGCTATAAAGTTAACCCTTTACCAAACAATCCCTGGTTTTTGCGACCTGAGATAGAAGCCTTTTGAAAACTTTGTGAGAAAAGGAGAAAATGCTGGCTACCAATATACAGTCCATTTTCTTTTAAAACCGACTTAACCCTTTCCCAAATGATAAATTTTAGACTGTCCCAAACTCAAAGTGTTAACAGATGAAAATTTTAAATTTGATGAGAATGGCAGAAAATTTTCCGATAAGCTAGAAAACACTGTGGGAAAAGGAGAGATTGCTTGTTACGAGCAATTTCTCCTTTTCCCACAGTGTTTTCTAAAGACTTGTGCTGCAGACACGTAAAAACTAGGGCTTCTTTGGGAAAGAGTTAATATTGAGGTAAAATGTCATTTGTTATGTAGAAGATTGACCAGAGGAAAATGTTTCGTCCAGGATCAGCCTGCACAGGCCGATCTGAATCGATACTTTTTAAAGATACATTAAGCCACTCTTTCATAGACCATGACTTACCCCAAACCTCTACATTTTCTTATAGACCTACACATACCACTGTTGTTTCTGTCACGATAATATATTCTATAAAACGGTAGATGGTAGGGCGATCGGGCAGGCAGGCAGGCGGGAAAGCGGGCAAGCAGGCGGGCAGGCAGGCAGATAGATAGATAGATAGATAGATAGATAGATAGATAGATAGAGAAAAATGCAGACAGATGGACGGGCGGACAGATGGAAAGACAAACAAATGATCAACAACTTACTTGCAAACATTTTATGACATATGGGACACTCATGTTGTTTCTTTCCACAGTTAGATCTCAGGTGTTGACTCAGAGTCCCTGATGAAGAGAAAGTTCTGTCGCAGGTGGGACAGGATAACTTATTTCCTGGAATGAAGCCAACGGAAAACTGTCAAAAGCACTTGGAAAGGAAGGTATGAATTAATTTCGAGAACTTTAACTCTTTACCAAACGACGAAATTTTAGACTGGTCCAAATTGAAGCATTTGCAGACGACAAACTAAACACAACTCAAAAATTAAAATTTGTTTTGGAAAGGGTAGAAAACATTGTGGGAAATGGAGAAAATGCTGGTTACCAGCATTTTCTCATTTTCCCACAATGTTTTTAAAAGGCTTCTTTCACAGAGGTGTTAAAAGTCGGGATTGTGTGGTAAACGGTTAAACAAAAGACTGAAGGCACCATAAAACAGTGGTGCTTGCAGTTTCAAAGTTATGTACTGCTTACTTCACGTTCATGAAGTTTTCGAAAACAGTCCCTATCGCTATATAAGTCTTTGAGTGAAGGTCGCGCAAAGATTGAACCACTTCGTCGGTGTACTTCCAAAACCTCGTAACTACAGCTTATTATAAGCTGTAGTTACGAGGTTTTGGAAGTACACCGACGACTTGTAAGTTATACAAACGACCCATGCTCTCACAAAAGGAGGTTTGATGCATCTTCGGACTCTATAATACAAAGCAAGCTCATCACATAATTATGGATCGATAGAATTCACCTTAAACTCGACTGAATAATAAAATAAAATGATATTTTGACACTGCAAAAATTTAGACAACAGGAAAAGGTTTCTATCCAGTTCAGCCTATGCGGACTGCACAGGTATACCATTGGTCGAAACTTTTAGTCGATCATATTTTATATCACAGTAATCCGCGTTTCTGGTGCAATCATATATGTTTCTTTCAATATTTGTTTTAGTTGGAAGCGAAATACGTAATTCAGACATTATTCCAATTTAAATGGCGCTTACAACTTTCAAACCACGAAACTAGATTTGTCTGAACCAAAAGCATTTGTAGACGCCCTTGTAAACGTTTTTAAAAAATAAATGACTTGAGTTGTCTTGGAAAGAGAAGAGGAAGAGTAGAAAATGCTTGTTACCAGCACCTTCACATGGGTATTCAGCAAACAGCTAAACATTTACCTTTTATATGGGTGTTCAAATGGTTCAGCAGATTGCTTTCTGATGAACATTCTTTCCCGCATTCCATACAGACAGGTTTAGTCCTTACAACTTCAGAAGATCCCATCGCATGTGTGGTGAAGAAATGATATTGTAGAGCTACCGGATCCCCGAAGCATTGGCTACAACTTGCACAGGGAATCCCGTTTTCCTTTGTACTCGCAGGATTCCTTTCGTTTCGATCGGAGTTTGCTGTGCTTGAAGAAACTAATTTGCTGCTTTTTGTGTAATATTTCACATCTTCGGATAAATCAGAAGTATCAATTTTGTAATTGTAAGATTTCATTTGTTTTTCCATGCTGGCACCACGTTTTCTTGTTTCATCGTCAATGTCTTTTAAGGGTTGGTTACTTAAAGGTTGAATTACAAGCGAGTTATCTCGCTTCCCCAATTGGAATTGTTCTTCCTGTTTCTTATGGACAAATAAGTGATTTTCTAACTCTGCACTAAAGAAGAACCTCTGGTTACACTGATGGCAGCCATATTTTCTTGACGCAATCCCGTGATCCAACGCGTGAGTCTGAATGTCTGCGGCTGAAGCAAACGTGCGGCCACAAACGCTACAGCGATATTCTGAATTTTTGTACGTATGTTCAATCAAATGGCACTGCAGCTTTGCCGGTGAATCCAAAACCACGAAGCATAAATTACATTCGTGTATATTGCCCTCTGTCATCATGTGCGTCGCTACGTGCAACTGTATCTCTTGTTCACTGTTAAAGGACTCTTGGCATTTGATACACTGATACGACTTTCTGTGAGTAGCTGCATGGGCTTCAAGTAAACTTGCAGACTCGAACTTGCAACCGCATTGCTTGCATGTGAATTGACTCGCCTCCCCGTGGTAACAAGGTTTACATACATAATACGTGCGCCCAGAGCTGTTCAGCTTAGAAATCAGATTTTCGTTCGAGTTGAAACTTTTTAAACAAACGCAGCAGGTATGAAAAATTGATTTGCTCTGAAAATGATGGCGTCCGTGCATTTGCAGTTCCAACATAGATGCCAGCGTCTGTCTACAAACGATACATTGCATAATGGCGCCTTGGAAACCATGCTCTTGCGAATGAAGGTAAAATTGCTCTTCATTTTTTATCGGAATCTTACAAGCTACGCAGATGTTTCCTTGTTGTATTTTACAATGACTTAACTTATGTTCTGCCAAAACACCAGCGCTAGAGAACACCTCATCGCAGATGTTGCATTTCTGAGAGCCAGTGTTGAGATGTATTTTACTATGCTTTTCTAGATCCGCTTTGCATTTAAATGTCTGACTACAAAACGGACATGCCAAACAGATTTTCTCTCCAAAGGAAGACACCAGTTTTTCCGTAAAAGCGCAAGTGTTTTGTCCTGATTCTTGAATACTCAATGGTAAAGACATTGATGACGTCAGTGCTTCTTGTAAAACGGAAGTAGATGGCGCCTTGATCGACGAGCTTCTTTCCGGTGACTGTCGGTTATTAAAAATGTTTGGTACAGAATCAGGAGATCCATTAGAAATTCTCTCCTTTGGGCTTGACGTTGGGCTATGGGGAGACTTTGGAGATATATACTTGACTCCGTGGTCTTGAAGTTTGTGATTCTGAAATTAATTCGAAACAATATTTTAATAATATGCACGATACAATTGTAACGCTATATTATTTCAATTCACTTTCAAGAAGTCCATTTGACAGTGAAAGGATAAATACAGCGATTTTTCTGTCGAGTAATGGATTGTAGTCTGATATATTACAGAACAACTTTAATTTCTTTACAAATTCATCTCTTCTCTCCACTGTCTTCAGGTTGGTATCTCTGATACAAAAAAGAAAATGATTTTGGCCTTTAGATTGCGAATTAAATGAAACCAAATAGTTTTATTCGTCAGACACCGTCCTGGATATTGAGATTTTGACTAGATTGTTTGATTCCTAGAGTTTAGAGCTACAATATTCTTATTGACAACAACAACTATATCGGTAATTAGATACACTGTTCAAAAATCCACTTACAATATTAGTTGTATGGTCAGGTGGCAAGGACAATGGAAACTTGTTCACGCCTGTGGTGAATCATGTCGCCACCTCGCCTTCGGCTTGGGGCGACATGATTTACCACAGCCGTAAGCAAGTTTCCAAGTCACTTGCCACTTGACTGTACAACGAATTTATAATACTGCAATATTTTACCATTCCAATGTCTCTTAAGCGAACTTCATCTGTTTTTTTTTTTTTTAGGGGGGGGGGGGGGATTGACGCCACTGAAACCTTGACAATACGTGCTAAAACGCGCGGCTTGGCGCATAATCTTGATACAAATTATTATCGACGCCGCCATTTTGACGTTGTGTTGATAGTGTAGTCATGTATACGGGGCTTCCTAAAGGGAAACTACTTTTATCTTGGTTTTGCTGGTGTACATGATATATAAGTTTGGGGTATATTATCAAATCAGACCCCGAGAAATTTCTTTGAATATAAAAAAAGTTATTAGTCTCTGTAAAAAGGACTTTCTTTTAACAACATTATCATAGATAAAGCTTTTAAAGTTACTTTCGTTTCTATTTAAGTGAAACAGTACCTGCAAACCTGACAGCTGACTAAACTTCATATCGCAAATGTTGCATCGATAAAGATCATCAGGGCTCCTCCAAACCATAGATCCAACACTGGAACCAGCCATACCAGAATATATACTTCCGCTGGTTTCCGGTCCAAGGGAGCCAGGTGTACTGAATGTACTCTTGTTACTGAGTACAGATGCAGTGAGCAGGGAATCATACAGGCTGGATCTTGCATTTGAATGTGATTCTTGCTCGACCAAATCTGTTCCTTTCTCCATCTAATTCAAAGATATTGAAAAATAGGTCATCAAATAACTTTTGTTATTGTATCTTCAGTATGATTCAATCTCAAATTTAACTGGGTGCCGATATGAAGAAAAGTCGCAGAGAAATCAGCTCCTGCTTGCGATAAGAATTCGCCACTTCTCTTGAAGAAAATAGATTCCATAAGATCTTTGCTGATGGGCCATAAAACCAATATTTGCTCGGAAATTAAGATTAATAGGGAACTAGTATTTTAGATTAACTCATTACCAAACGACAAAATTTCGGTTTGTCCAAATCGAAAGCATTTGCACACGAAAAAATAAAAGTGACTGAATATTTGAAATTAATTTGTCGTTTGGAGGGTAAAAAACATTGTGGGAAAAGGAGAAAATGCTGGTTACCAGCATTTTCTCCTTTTCCCACAATGTTTTCTGAAGGCGTCTTTCTCAGGGTCGTCAAAGGTAGGGATTGTTTGGTAGTGGGTTAAATACTTGTACCTTTAGCCAAACAACACGTGTTTAGGCAACCCTCAACTGCTTCCCATGAAAATACTGTGGAAAACGACGAAAATGATGGAATCGGCATTTCCTCCTTTTGCATAGAATGTTTCATATCCTGTCAGGGAAAACTCCAACCATTTCAGCCACATTTAATTTGGAGTGTGCAAATACTTTCAATATGTGAAGAAATATGGGTTGTACAAATCACTCTGCCATCGATCTCGTCATTATATCCGTACACCAAGTTAACTTAAATTTCTATGATAAACTAAAGTATATTAGCCGAACCTTCACAAAGACATTTCCCAAACCATTGTCAAGCCTATCGACACGTCCGTCTGAGTTTTGTCCATGTATGGAGTCACCTACACCTGTGGAATGAACACTCTGTATGTGTTTGTCGAGTAAGAACTCTACCAGAAACGACTCGTCGCACATCGAACACTTGAACGGTTTATTGTGTGTCGCTAGATGGCACTGTAAGTCCATTTCTGTTCCAAATGATTCTTTGCAGAAGAGGCACCTATTAGAGCAAAAAGAATTGTACAGTAAACCTGTCCATGCGAACCTTGATATTTAATCTTTTACCAAATGCCTGAGATAGAGGCCTTCTAAAAACATCGTGGGAAAAGGAGAAAATGCTGTTACCAGCATTTTCTCCTTTTCCCACAATGTTTTCTACACTGCTGGAAACAAATACCGGTATCAATTTTTGAGTTACGTTTACTTCGTCGTCTGCAAGTGCTTTCATTTTAGACCTGTCTAAAATTGTGTCGTTTGATAAAGGATCAAATGCAAGGGCTATCGGAACAGAATATGTATCGTCCTTACAAAATTACTCTTAAGCTCTGACAAAAGGGGATTTTAAGTGACGCATAATACCAAGCAAATCAACAAATAATTTCGGATCCGTTAAATCTAGTTAAGTAGTTTATCGAGCAACGACTAAATCATTTGGTAAGGATCATCTTCGCAAGCCAAGGGTTACGATCGACTACGCTACTCTACCCTTGGCGGATTGAGTTTGATTTTGACAATCACCCGATACGCATTTTAATTGGTTGCAGCTAGCTCTAACTGCATCAAATTAAATCGGATACCATTTCATCTTTGATAAAAATAGAACAGGGGCGCGATAAAAATAGAAGGTTAACACGAATACCTCCGTAGGTGTGTGCAGGATTTGTAATGATTTATTCCCGAAGAAAACATAGACGAACAATATTTACATAAAGTTTCAATGTGACCAATCAAGTATCAGAGTTTTTAGGCAACATCCCAGCACCTGACCATGGAATGTCAAAGTACGTTGATGGTTATTGCTTCATGTTGAATTATTGTATTCGTAAGCGGTTTGTAAAACGACATTTCATTGGCTATAAGAAATATGATGTAAAGGGAGATAATAAGCAGCATCCAATAGGGAGCGTGTCTCGGGAATATCGAAATCGGGCTCAGTCGGGTTTAATCCGAAATGACCCTTTCCGCTTTATGTAATTTTCTGTTTTGTGCAAGTCTAATGTAGGACAAAATCCAGTGTAGTCGTAAAGTGTCGTCTCGGATTGGCCTGCACGGACTGCGCAGGCTGATCAGAGACACTTTACGCAAATATCTGAATGCCGTTTTTTTTCGAGTGTTACAGGTCATATAGAGTACATGTAACGTGTCTCAACACATTTTATTATTTTATTATTCGTCTTAGATTACATCACTTTTACAAACATTGTAGCAAAATGTTCTTATATAATTATTCGTCCATGAAACCTTCTTTTCCAAGACTTGATTCATCTTTAATAAGGATTTTTTCAACACATATAATCATTTCAGAATAGCAACAATCACTGCTGATACTACTACTGTTGCCTACCTGTACGGTTTTGTTATCTGCAGATGGGAAGCTCGAAGATGGACTTGCCATTCTGACTCGGCTCTGAATATAACGTCACACGTGACACAGCGATACAGCTTGTTTTCGTTGCTGTGCTTGATGGCAAAATGTACCTGAAAATATACACGGAGGCTCGGCACCAAGTTCACAAATAGCCCGAAACATACGGTTAATTCCAAACCAAGTCAGCTGATTTATCTAAGATTTTCTTTCTAAGCAAATCATTTAACCAGGTCTAGAATTTAGAGAGTGGAATTAACAGGTTTTGTGAGTATGGGCCTCAACCCTTGCGGAAGAATATGTGAAGTACTCTGATGCACTATCAAAATATGTGGGCCATGTTACTGCATTGCCGAAATCTGGCTGCTGCAAAATAAAATAGCGGGAAAAGTCAGTGCGACAACATTCATTCCTCTCTGAACACTAGACACGCTGCTTAGCAAAGCAACTATTAGCTTGAAGTGAGGGTCGCGCGTAGTATCGGTAGGAAAATTTTTTTTTTTGAAATACATTAGTAGATTTACTGACAACCTTGACTGAAGTGAAACTATGTTTATCTCATTATCAGATAATAAAAATGTCGACTTTGCTACCTTGAAAGCATTTAACCCTTAGGCTGCTTAGCGCGACTCGCTGACCTTTTGCGGACAGTGTAGATCAAGATCAGACTGCACAGAACGTGCAGTCTAATCTAGGATCTACGCTGTCGGATAAGAAGATATCATTCCCTAAATTTTAACTTTGAAATAGTAATATCTGTGTGTTTACTATCGAGATGAACAAATATTTTAGTTATTTAGCAGGATAAGGATTTACAACAACAAACCAAATGTAGATCAAACAATTGGACCTCTCTTTGACAGGGAATGAGAGATCACCAGCTGTTAGCCAGGATTTTTTCCTTTTCAAATAACGTTGTCAAAGCCTTCTTTAATGTTGTCTAGACGCGAGCTTGTTTGGTAAAAGATTAAAGTGATGTTAAACCCAAAAGAAACAGTTATGAACATACCTGTATATTGACTTTAGAGTCGAACACCTCCTTACATAAAGAACACTTGTAGAGATGGTGAGCGTGTATGTCCATTAAGTGTTTCTGAAGCTCATCAGCCTTGTTAAAACTCTTGTTACAAGTCGTGCAGCCATACTCTGGTAAAACTTTTAAATAATGGCTTGAAATGTGAGTTTCCAGGTGGTCCTCCGATAGGAATAACTGAAGTGATGAACCAAGAGATATAGTCACAGTATTTATAGCCCACCATACAATATTACAGACCCATAAACATATTGTTTTGAATTTCATAGAACATGAATTAAGATGGCATTCATTTTCGACTAAAAGCATACAGCTCATTGTCAGATAATGAAAATAAATTCACTACATACGTGGAAAGGAGATAGGTATAAAAACATAAGTTGTTGAGTTAATTCGTTAACAAAATAAATGGATGAATAAATTTTAACAATCTTTTCATGTTTCTCTACTATTTCAGATGGATACATAAAATTTCGATAGACTTTAATTCAAATGGTAGATGATCATGGATGTGAGAGTATTTCATATTGTAGTAAATAATATGGAAGCATATAGAAAGGAAGTACATGAGTAAGACGTGCATTATTCCCACTAAATTACTTGATAGGAAAAATGGAAATTTCCCAAGGACATGAACATGTAGATAGAGATGGACATGTACGCATCGAACAAAAAATGGCTGTAAAAATGTAACTGATAGTAAATTTCTATTTCGAATTAAAGAAATTATCTCTTTTTTTGATAAAGACTTGATGTGTGAATGAATACTTTTGAAGTAAATAGCGATTGCTTTCTTCCCGCTATTTTCGGTACTTGCTGATAATCTTGTTCAATATTTACCGCCATGTCGAGGCAAAAAAGTGAGACTCGAAGTAGTTTTCGGAAAAGAGTGACGGAAATGATGAATAGTTTATGTTGAAGGTCTTGTTACAACATGTACAACCGTGTTGTAGTAAAACTTTAATCCTTAAGGTGCTGAGCGTGACTAATTGGCCCTTTGCAGACAAAATAGATCAAGACCAGTCTGCATAACACGTGCAGTCTAATTTTGGATCAACACTGTCCGATAAGCAGATATTTTTTTTCTTACTGAAATGCTGAACAAAATATAAAAATAGGCAAACATTATCTTTCTCGTGATGTTTTTTTCTCTTAAATAAGTGCATCTCTTTTCTACCCTGTTATTTATTTTCTTCCGAAAGTCTTTATTTAGGTTTCACAACAGTGGTGAAGAAGAAGTATTTGAAATACAGCTGACCTACCTTTCCACATTCTCGGCATGCAAACTGACCAAGCATGGTGTCCAGGTGAAGCTTTACGTGGGACTGGTAGTTGGCAACATCTGTAAACGACGCATTACATTGGTCACAAGTTATCTTCTCTTTGGATGTCTCATTCCTTGCGATAGGTGGCGATGTGTTCGCTGAACTCGGCGTCACATGATTTCCGGTTGGTGACGGGTTATGATGTACAGTTCCGGTGGGAGAGTACATGGAACTTTTGACTGGTGCTCTTAGATGTCGTAAGATATGCGAGGGCTCTGGAACGTTGATTATTGTGTGTCCTTCAACACTTTCTCTTTGTTTAACGTTTGCTGTTTTGTTCATTTTGGGACTAACCGAAGGTTTCGGACTCTTGCTTATATGCTCTTCTCGCTGCTTGATGGAGTCAATGTGAGCAGAATGAATATGTTCTTGTAAGCCAGACGCGTCAATGAATGTCAGATTACACCTATTACAAGAGTAACCTGGATCAGTGTGCTGTTGCTTCTGTTTATAATGATGTGTACGTTTCTTGTGATCCTGCAGGGATTCAATGCTGGGAAACTCTTTTCCACATTTACTACAGGGATATTTTATTCCCATACTCGGTTGATTTTGGTGAATCGCTCGCATATGTTCATGTAGACTATATAAATTCTTGTAGGGGGCATTGCAATAGTTACACGTGTAAACTTCGGTGGGTTTTACTGAATGCACACTCTGCATATGTAATTCCAGATGTTCTAGCGTTTCAAAATCGTCCCTCAAACAGTACGGACAAATCAAAACGTCCACGGGAACCAATCCATTTCCAGGACCAAGCATATTTGCTCCAAATTCAATAGAAGCCAATTCTGTTTGGTTTCCGGCAGATGAATCATTACTTAAATCAATAAATTGAGATTCGTGAACTTTCATATGGGCCGTCATCTCTTCTAAGGAACCAACTGATTTGTAACAAATAGGGCATTTGCTTTGATCACTTGGAAGCAATGAATGCGCATGCTCCGTGTGAAGCGCAAGCGCAGTGGGTCCAACGCATATGGCGGAGCAGTGTTGACATTGGAAAGTGCGTTTTGTGTCGTAACTGGAACATTCGTGTTCGTTCAAGTCCTTCTCATTCCTAAACACAGCACTGCACTCCATACATTTAGCGTCGAAGCGCACTAATGATGAAGATGATGATTTTGGTTTATGGGCGTTTTGGTGAGACATAAGCGCAGCCATCGTTGGGTATTTCAAGTTACACACAGGACATGGATACGTCTCTGTCGCCGTATGACACTTCACATGACTTTTAAGATGATCCGATCTAGAAAAAAAACGTAAAAAAAACCAAAACAAACTATCAGTAAAAATCAAATCAAATCATCCGCCGGGAATCTAAAAGTGCATAGTGTATAGGGAGAAAAAGAGAGATGTGCTGAACAGAAAAACAAGCAGCGTGAGACGGATAAGAAAGAGGAAGAGAGTCAGAAAGTCAGAGAGTCAGAACCAGTAGAGAGAGAGAGAGAGAGAGATAGAGAGAGAGAGCGGGAGAAGCAGACAGACAGACAGACATACAGACAGACAGGGATCGCGTCAAAACGTATATGAGATCACAGCCAAAGACAGGTTGTAAAAGTTCCCTAATCCATTGATAAAATTAAATGACAGATAAAGAGAGATTCAGATCCATACATGAAACATCAGTAACTATCGAAGGGTTCGAAAGATAGGTTGATGCCGACAGAGGAAAACAGGAAAATAACAGAGAAGAGCGACAACCAAACTGACAAACAGACGGAGTGAGAAAAGGGTAGTTCAATGATATCCAAAATCACGAAACTCTTCAAAAGAACCTAATAATTCATCAATATCAACTTTCACAGTAACGCATCTCAAAGTAAACAGCAACTGACAGCCATTTCTCAAATTCTGCAGAGGAAACCTGCCAGTTTATATATAGTACAAATCGGAAACGAACGAGACATGATGAAGTGCTCTTATGTCCCTTCGGAAGAAAGCTGTTCAAAAGCATTGCGGGAAAAGGAGAAAATGCTGATAACCAGTATTTTCTCCTTTTTCCCACAATGCTTTTTTTTTAATCCCGAAGAGATATCCCAACATGCCAGTCACTTTCAATATTTTGACGTCTGTATATGCTTTGAAAATAAAACAGTAAGAAGTTTGTTATCGGGCAAAGAGTTAAAACATCACATTGCATTCGTAACCATGCTAACTCGAACCCCTGAAGATCATCCTCTGTAATTTCCTAGGACTAACGAAGAAGAAATTTGTAATTTATCGTTCCCATGGTGGGAGTAAATGTAACTTTCTCAGAACTCGATGTCACGTGGGCCTCCTGGAATCCCGGGACGGCAATCCTTCACAATATGTAGTTTGGTGATTGAGCCGTTATATGCATTTACTGCTAGACCTCTGTAAATTTGTATATAGAAAGAGCCAAAGGACTGATTTCGATTTCTTAGGAAAATGGCAAAAAATGAAAACTAATTTCAACTTACTCGGAGTGATAAAACAGAGGAAGATAGTTTAGTAGAGTATTGGCCTCTAACATCATAGGTATCGGGTTCGTTACCATGACGATATACATTAGAGGTTTCGGTACATTCACTGGTAATGTTTCCTGTGTAGCAACTGTAGACATTTACTGGTCGAAATTGCAAGAATGTGTGTCGATATCGATGTGAAATAGATCAGTTTGAAATAATCTTATGAGATGGTAATTGTACAAGTATATTGAATGGGTTTTATATGTCATACAACTAAGATTTCTGCAATTTGCAACTGTACAGCTGCTGACTGCTGTCAAGCAACTCAGACCCCAGATGATTCCCCGCTCCTGCCTGTAACATGTCCTCTGTTTCCTTTCTTTACAAGCAAAATTAATGTAAATATGCCGACACGAAGGGAAGCAGTTTAGTCTAGGTTATCTTGGTTGTTAGGCTGCCGCCAATGAGAAACTTAATAGGATGGATAGCAAAGCGAGTCATCTGCTGCCAAGAATTACCCATACTGTGGTGCTCTTATTGGTAAGGCTTTAAACTCGTTACCAAACGTCAATATTTTAGGACTGTCCAAATCGAAAGCATTATCAGACGACAAAATATAAGTGACTGAAAATTTGAAATTTGTTTTGTGACGGATAGAAAACGTTACCAGCATTTTCTCTTTTTCCCACAATGTTTTCTAAAGGCTTCTTTCTCAGGGGTGTCAAAAGTAGAGACTGTGTGGTAATGGGTTAAGGGGGCCATCATCAAGAGTGATAAGTGTAAATTGTAGATCTTTGTTATCGGTACCCTGTATTCGGCGAAAAGGAAGTATAAAGCATGCCAGTGGTGCATTATAAAGTAAGCAAGTATTTATACAGTTATATGCAGAAAAAAATACCAAAAGTAAAAGCTTTCAACTCATTATTTAACCACAATATCTTAGGCCTGTCCAAATAGAAAGCATTTGCAGACGACAAAATATAAGTGACTGAAAATTTTAAAATTTGTTTTGTGACGGGTAGAAAACGTTGTAGGAAAAGGAGAAAATGTTCGTTAACAGCATTTTTCTCCTTTTCCCACAATGTTTTCTAAATGCTTCTTCCTAAGGGTCGTCAAAAGTAGGGATTGTCTGGTAATGGGTTAAACCATGTCTGTCTGCAGGGATTACACAGGCCACTGACATGGACCTATACAGTTTGCAAACGGATTAATCCCCCTTTTCGTAGTTTGGGACTCATATAGTTATGCTGGTCATCGATTTGAAAGTTTATTTTTCCATTGGTGTTATTCTTTAGATCTGCGGATAGTCAACGAATAGTCACGTGTTAAAGATATGGTACCCTAATGGGACACGTGTAACATCGCCTTTCATCCTACGAATTTGGCTGAGACTAGGGAAATCCGTGATCGACGCAGGGAACCAGCGTCTGTTGGTCGATCGATTACGGTAATCCGTGATCGACGCAGGGAACCAGCGTCTGTTGGCCGATCGATTATGGATTACCCCAGTGTAGGCCGAACCCGCACGATTCTTCGGCGATGAAAATGCCATGTTATAGGAATCTGCATTTAGGTGTACCATCCTCAATACTTGCCGGAAACCTCGAACACCCCTCAGGACCAATGATGACAATACGTAAGCCATGTTTGAACCCCATATGGGAAGAAAACAAAGCACGAGACCTTTTTCAAACAATTTTCTTAGACTCTTAGAACTCTAAAGATTTCCAATATAAAAGTCAAAACCTTCTTTAACAAGTTCTGACATATTCAGTGAGTATTTTCGAGTATTTTTTTCAATGAATAACGTTGAGAGGAATTTGACGTGATTTGCTAGATCACAAATTCTGAACCCTAACATGCAGTAATGTAACTCCGATGGGACATTCTGAGAACATTTCTAGAAACAAATACTCTTCACTAGAAAGTTGAAATTTGCAATAGATCATACATCCGAAATCTTAACACCCCTGAAATATATATCCATGTATAACTGACAAGTTCAACTGTTGCCGGTGTAATGCAGAGAAATGACCCTCCCGTACAAAATTACCCATGGGTCATTTCTCTATGAAAGGGAATGACCCCAGAAAGTTGGGTCATTTTGTAGGGGAGGGTCATTTCTCTGCATTACACCGGTTCTAGGATATCACATAGTAAATAAGATTGACATTGCATGGGTATGTAATAATAACAAGATTTATTGCTAGCCGTTTTATTCCACTTACTCATATCCAGTTCTTTAAAGTTCGCAAACACCAACTGACCTTTAAAACTCTGTAGAAAGAATTATTTGCTCCGTATCAAGGGGGAATCAATGCATCTGCGAAAAGTATCGATTCAGGTCAGCCTGCGCGGAGTGCGGAGGCTGACCTGGGCCGAAACTTTTCGCTTTTGGTCAATTTTCTGTACTTCGAAGGACCAGTCTACGTCATGAACAAGTTGCTTGTTTAAACAAGAGGGCCATGATGGCCCCGTATCGCTCCACTGGCTAATAAGTAAAAACACTACACGCCAAACATTACAATATTTGGCCATTTGGTGTCAAGCTGAAGGACATACAAATTTTTTCAATAAAATCCTACCTGACCCCCTAGCAGAGCCAGTTTTGACCGCAAAGCTAGAATTACCTGAATCCTGGTGGAAGTCCACAAGATAAAACCCTAATTACCAAATAATACAGGTCTAGAATGTGTGGTTTTCTCAATAAAAGGCCCTGTAAAACATGGAACCCATGAGACAGAGCTAAATTTAGTAGCCCTACTCTTTATTACGGTTAGTAACAAGATGACTTAGAAATTTTTCACCACAAAAGCCCATGTAAAACTTGTGACCCCTGGTGTGGGGACAAACTTGACCCCAAAGCTATGATTTGGGCCCTCCTGGTAGAGGCCCGCTAGATAAAAAAAAAAAAAAAGCATTCTCGTATTACAGCATGAACATATGGAATGAAATTCCTATTTCAATCAGAGCAGCAACTTCCTTATCTAACTTTAAACATCAGTTTAAACAGTATATGTTCAGAAAGCAATCTATCACCTCACCAAATAACACAAACAAATTACCGTAAATTGTATATCTGTCCACTGACTTATAGACTCATTTTCATGTTATTTTCTTTATCATCCACTTATTTATTATCGCATCTGTTTGTGTGTGGGTGTAGGGGTAAGTGTGTGGAGGGGGGTGTGTGTGTGAGAAAGAGAGAGAGAGAGAGAGAGAGAGAGAGAGAGAGAGAGAGAGAGAGAGAGAGAGAGAAAGAGAAGGCAACATTGTAAAAAAGACTCCATTTTCAGGTCATTTTTCTTGAAATTCTGTCTTAATGTTTTTAACCTTCAAGAAATAAAGATTTTATTATTATTATTATTATTATTATTATAAAGCTACATGCAAAATCTGATAGCCCTAGGCCTTATGGCTAGGTTCAAGTAGATTTTTAAAAATTTCCCAACATGAGCCCATGTACATCTTTTGACCCCCCAAAATTTAATCCCAGGGCTATAATTTGGGCACCTTTGGTAGACAGCCACTTGATAAAGCTAGATGCAAAATAGAGGCCGTATGACTTGGTACGAGAAGATTTTTAAAGTTTTCCCTATAAACGCTCATATAAAACTTGTTATCCCCGGGGTTGGGCCAAATTTTACTCCTGGGCTATCATTTGGACACTCTCGGTAGAAAATCACTTGATAAAGATACATGCCAAATTTGGTAGCCCTAGACCCTATGGCTAGGTACCAGAAGGATTTCAAAGTTTTCACTATATAAGCCAATATAAAATCACTATTTTTTTAGTTTTGTTGCTACTGCAACCAGTGTTTTTTTAACGAATCGAATTCTTTCAAGGAATTCTGAACAGGACCATGTCAGGATCATTTCTGTTAAGTTTCATCCAAATTGGATGGGTAGTTTCAGAGAAGAAGATGTTTAAAATGAAAGTTAACCCACGCACAGACGGAAGAACTCACGCCGGACACCGGGCCATGACATAACCCCGCTGGCCTTCGGCCAGTGGAGCTAAAAAGCGGCTTTTGTCGATCCATAATTTTACGAGGGCTCGCTTGGAATGATGGATTACGACGACGCATTAAGCTACTTTTTATAAGAGCTTGTCTCATTTCTTTTTATCACTTGGAAATGAAGCACATCAATTTCATGCTTAACTGATATAACTTATTGGTCAACCTACTTATTTTGAACGAATATACTCCAAGTAGAAAATATACCTTTTAAAAAAGACACGCAATGATAAATGAAATATCATTTTCTGGTAGGTGAAATAGGATTTCAATATTATGTAGCTGAGACAAAGTGAAGATGTGTGCTTGTACATACTTGCAGTCGCGATAATTTTCTCCCATAGAATAAATCAATATGAAGTACTTTTTTTTTCAGTTATTGAGAAATAACGGTGAAATATTTTTCGATAGTTCATGGCAACGACAAGTAAAAAACACCTATTTATTTTCTAACTCTTTAATTGAAGGTTGAAACAGCAGTTCCCGCAAACTGGTTACCTAGGTAAAATGCGCCACTCAATCGGATGAAAATGTGACGAAATTTGTCCTATATTTCTCGCGCTTTACGTAATGCAGTAATGCGTTGTAATGTGGAGGGGTGCGCTATGGGGAATAATCGGAAAGAAGTGTACTGGATTTTGACTGAAATTCCCATCACAGGGTTCAAAGTATGAAAAACAAAAAACAGATTTTTTTTTTTTTGGGGGGGGGGACAACAAATGTTATTTCATCTCGTGAACATCAAATGTAACATTTTCACTCGGAGCTGCGATGTTCACACGATAAAAGAAATTTCGAGTGCTCAGGAAGAAAAATAAACTAACATCCATCATTTAGTGTAATTAAAAGAGTTCATGTTGACCACAAAACTGCTGTTGAATGAACCATGAAGCGAACCTACTATCCTCTAGCAAGAAGACAAAGGTATTGAGAGAACATTTATTTTGTTCGGCTTCGAACGAAATTCTGAATATCTGTGAAGCCTAATTCCGAAAGTGAAAATGTTATAATCGTCTCACAAAAGTAGACCCGAGTTTCTAAATTAATACGAATATATATTTGAACAGCTTTTTCCAACTGGCAAAATACGAAACCCTTCATGGAAAAGCAGACTGTCTGAATATGGTGACACCATGTCTATTAGCTTAACTCTTTACCAAACGACAAAATTTTAGACTTGTCCAAATTCAGAGCATATGCAGACGACACAATAAACATGACTCAAAAATTGAATCTTGACTCTAGAAGAGTAGAAAACATTGTGGGGGGAAAGGAGAAAATGCTGGTTAACAGCATTTTCTCCTTTTCCCGCAATGTTTTCCAAAGGCTTCTTTTTCAGGGTCGTGAAAACAAGGGATAGTTTGGGAAAGGGTAAAAGCAAACAGAAGATATGCTAGCGTTTACTATCGTGAATTCCTATATTGAAGAATGACCAAAGATTGCATTTTACTCGAGGACAATCAAAGAAAAACGTAATAAATGCAAGTATTTCATAATGCTATTAAGCGGTTTTCATCATTTCTATGAGACATTAAATTTAAAGAAAAAAATGACTGTCTTCAAAGCGTTCCATTTAACGACGACAGACCAAACAGTAAACTCCTCATATGTATTAAGTCATATCTTCTTTTCTCGGGGAAAAATGACGGAAAAAAATATGAATATTAAACTTCCTTCTGGGATATATTACTTTCATTTGATGGATACAGATTTGAAAGCCACGTAATTCCCTAAACAGCAGTTCGAAGAATTAATACTTTTCAGCTCTCCCATCTGATCAAGACTTCTGCAAGCATTTATTGAATTTGATCAAACCTCACCCAGGTGAATTCATATCCTTTATGAGCGTTTTTAGGAGACAGACTCAACCATGAAAACTCCGCAGAAAATTGCGTACATGATTCTGATAGGTCGTTTTTGATGTCATTCTTTTGTTACAAACTAAATTGAATTCCACAAGATATTGTTTCGTTTTGAATTTAATGCTACCTTGGGAAATTCTCATCGTTAAAGGTACCTTTCAGTGAGACGCTAGCACACATTTCAAGTTGTTATTTCAGAAGGTACAAATTTACTGAAAAAATGACAGCGTGAGAGGAACTTCAACTTATTTCCTCTACGGAGGGTAATTCAGGTAAATTGACTAAATGAATGATTAATTATATTTCCGATTATATTATGTTGACTCCGAAATATATTCGGTATATCAACAATTCATCATTTTTTTTCATCCAGTAATTAACTTGATAGATACCTAAATATTTTCATGATTCAAAAAATGATCCGTGTGTTAACCGCTCCGTTACCATCTTATTGACACGTAAACGACACACACGCACACTCACAAAAGTGCTCTGTCACCGCGACAGGGCCTAATGTTGAAAATGGCTTAAAAAAACTAGCAGTTTTGCAAACGCTTAAAGGAGATTAAACAATACCAGTAACTCATGGAGAATGGCAATAACGGGCATCTTATTTCTATATGCCTTGCCGTCTCTTTCTTGACTCTTCTCGTACAAAACAGAAGGGAGAGAAAAAACAAAAAGCAGATGAGACAACCCTGTGGAGTCTCTTTGTACTTGATATCTGACACAGAACCAAATGAAACCTCAGTCTTTGAGCTTTCCCCAGCAGAAAATTTAGTGGAAAAAAAAAAGCACTATACAAGAACTTTATTAGAAATTACTTACTTTTCCAACGTAATTTCATAATATAGTTAAAAGTTAAATTAAATTCATGCTCTGTGAAGAGGATACTTAATGCATTTGCGAAAAGTTTCGGCCCACGTCAGCCTGCGCAGTCCGCGCAGGCTGACGTGGGCCGAAACTTTTCGCTAAATTTGAACAATTTTCTGTATGTCACAGGATCAGTCTACCTCATTATTCAATTAGGCATCAGACAAAAATTGATTTTTATGGATAGATAATCATGTAATGTATTGCTTGGTATAGTGCATCACGGAAATGGATTTAGAATTCTTTTACCAGATCATGGATCATTTTAATTCATTATTTATTCATGTATCTGTATTCTTTCCTTCAAATGTATCTTCTGTGTGACACCATGACTTCCTAGAGGTATGTCAAAATTATGGAAACATATCCAGAATAGTGTCCTTGGGCAAATCACTGCACATCCTGTACGACTAGTTCTTGTCAAATGAAAGAGAGAATAAGATAGCTGTCAATGTATAATGATCGGAATTTTGTTGAACGCGGCGTCAAACGCTGTTCACCCGATTATTAGGAAGACACGGTTACAACTATTGATATACTTTCAAAGTAGGGGAGGGGCCAAATGTAGCAATTCTTAATAATTCTTTGATGTTTATCAATAAAATAGACAAACAAAGAGATATGGGAATTAAACGTCGTAATGGCTCGTGAGCTGTTTCAACCTACCAAAATCGCGAAAAAGAAGTCGGTGGAAAATACAGTTTATAAACCATTGTTGTGTTAAAAGAGTAATTCTTTTCCGACATATTTAGCGACTAAATATTTTCCAATAACAGCGGTACATTCAGCGCTGCCAGTGCTTTGATTTTCGCAAACCCGTCAAGCGAAACTTGAAGACGTAATGTCTGAGGCCGCAACATCTCGGACGCATTGCAAAAGAAGTTTTCTCAATTGTTATAATAGCTTTGGGAGTTGGCTAAGACATATCAAAATGCCTCGCTTTTGACGTAATAGGAAATGAACATACGGTCAATCAAAAAAAGCAACCTCCTTGACAGGAAGTTTGAAACAATTATCCCGAAATCTTAATAGAATAAGAGGATAAAAACCGAGTCATCCGGATACTTACATAATTCGGAATAGTTCTCTTGGTATCCATTCGAGAACTTTAAAGCAATAACCTATCATTTCTTGAGGTCCAATCGAAAGTTCTAATTTCCCAGAACAATTCGGTATGTGTAATTCCTTCCCTTCATCCTTACATCTCTTTCCACAAAAACTACCAATATTCTTTAAGATACAAAAGTGGAAAAGAAGCACCCTTTTGCTTTCATTACTAAAAGACAACTACTAGCGTGTGCCAGTGTACCGCTTTGGTAGTATCGTTATATCAAATTTCTCAAGGTTGATTGCTTTTCATGACTTTAAGTTTTTCTCTACGTATTGCAGTTTTGTTCGGCACACGCGTGCGGCCGGGCTCAAGGAGTACGCTGACGCCATATCTGTTCTTATGAAGATACACTAGGTTACCGATTGTAAAAGTGTACTTTAATTGCTTGAAAAAAAAAAAGGTTTTGAACAATGCTAATACAAAAAGGGATTTTATGCATCTACATAATTATTCATGATGCCATGATAGAATGCTTTTTGTATGACAACTACCTAAATCATGTCGTAAATAGGCCCTTTGGCATACAGAAAACAGCAGGAAAACAGTTCGATTGCGAGGACTACACAGGCAGACTTTGCTTGATAACATTATTTAGTTCCAGAAGCATCGTTACCCCTTTAAGTAACATTGGCTTTTTATTCCCTGCAAATATTCGTAACCCATCACCACAATGATCTCTACTTTTGACGACCCTGAAAAAGAAGCCTATAGAAAACATTGTGGGAAAAGGAGAAAATGCTGGTGACCAGCATTTTCTCCTGTTCCCACAATGTTTTCTTCTCCTCACAAAACAAATTTCAAATTTTCAGTCACTTTTATTTTGTCGTTTGCAAATGCTTTCGATTTGGACAAACCTAAAATTTTCTCGTTTGGTAATGACTTAAATACCCCTTTAGACCCTGAAATGTGAAGTGTGATTTCGAATCGTACAAAAATATCAAACAAGAATTATATCGATAGGAAGAACACTCACATTTTCAGCGGAAAATATCTAAAAAAAAAATTGTCTCAATGAAAAAAGTTTGAGAGAAATTTGTCCTTTATATACCAGCAAACAAGGCAAAGTATCGGCAAACTAGACAAGAAAAGGAAATTCAAAAGGGAAAAAATAAAAACAAGACTTCATTTTTTTTCCTAGACTTTTTTCCCTCCATTATGAACCCTAGTATAGGATTGCCACCAGAGAGCCATTAAAATCTGGTCTCACTCCCGGGAAATCATGGCAGGAACTTTTCCAAGATAATTTTTCCGTCAATCGGGAATCTGGCCACTCGTCGGCAAGATTTATGAAAACGCTAATGTCCTCAGAAATCTCTTAAGGATAATTTGAAAGAAAATATCTGGCAATACATGTATGTATAATTTTCTGAAAATGTTTCCAATTTGAAATCGGAACGTTGTTACGATTTGATTCGGTGGATTTTATGTGATCTCGTATTGCAGTTCCGCGTCACGCCAAGCGAGCGTTTTTATACCATGCCCGAAAAGAGTAGAGTCGTGTCAAAATGTACCCTATAGAATCTACAAGAAATTACGAATAATAATTTAACTTAGATTAACGTATGGAGAGACTGTCTCTGTAAATCCTTTACCAAAAGGTCCAGAGTTTAAACGATTTTAGGAAAATGCTTAAACAAATATTAAGGAAAGAAGAAAATGCTGGTAACTAAAATCTCCTTTTCCAACATTTCTTTTTTCTACTTTTTCTGGGTCAGTTCTTCAGTTCTTTTTAGCTGAGCTATAGTTGATTTATTGAGAATCACTCTTTCCGAGCAAACAGCTTCTTCTCGACCAAAAGAAAGTTGGTCGAATTCAATTTAACGGCATTTTCAACAGCATTTCAGCTGCATCACGTCAGTGACTATATCCATAGATGCATCCAAGTTTTCAATCACTAGCACAATTATAAAGAAACTTTCCTGGCAATTGATTGCCCTCTAAATACCATCTTCTCGAGCCAAGGTTACGATCACTACGTGGATCTTACCTTGGCTGATTGAGCCCGATTTCGAAATTCCTGCGATGCACCCTCTATTGGATGCTGGTTATTATTCCCCTTTTCATCATATTTCTAAAAGCAAATGAAATATCGTTTTACAACCTGCTTACGAATACACATGAAGCGATAAGCAGATATCCACGTGGGTTTCCATGTTTACCTTCTATTCGAAAGGTAGCGACCTTGTTCTATTTTTATCAAAGATGAAATGCTACGGGCGATTTCATTCGTTGCAGTTAGAGCTGGCTGCATCCAGTGAAAAAAGCGTATCGGGGGAATGTGAAAATCAAGTTCGATCCACCAAGGGTAGAGTAGCGTAGTGAATCGTCAGCGGCTCAGACAGCCTTGGCTTGCGAAGATGTCATGCAGATCCAAGCCAATACGATATCAACCTTTTTATTTTAGAGCCTAGGCTACTTATCGAACTTAAACTGCAGTGAATAAATGGACCTGTGGTGATACGATAAACCGACTTCCTTGGTTACTGTTGCCAAGGGCTCCAGAACAACCACAGTTATGCATATACAGTAGAGCAGATACTTAAATCGTGCTGCCATGACTATTTCTTTTATTTGACAACTCTTTCAAAATTGGTGTGTTTCAACGCATTTTCAAATTAAATTTAGCTAGAATAATGGAGATGACAAAAAAAGGACCAATAGAGTTTTCTCCTTCTCACATGGTCGTATAACCTTTAGGCAGCTATGGGAGACACACTGACCTTTTGCGGAAAGTATAGATCAAGATCACTACTGCACAGAACGTGCAGTCTGATCTTGGATCTACACTGTCCGATAATGAGATATTATTACGCAAAACACATTTTTGAAAAAAGGAACATTTGGATTTTTAATTATCGCATCTAAACTTTAATGATCTTTATTTAGGTAAAGAGACAAAAGCATTGTTTGATAGAAGATTGAACCTGAAAGGTAGGAGTTTATACGCACTGCACTGACCACGATCAAAATTCGGAGAAAATAAGACTAAACTCGAAAATTTTAATCTGTAAAGCCTGTGCCTCAACGACTATAACATCTTAACCCTTTCCCAAACAACAAATTTTGGACCCTTCCAAACCGAAAAAGTTTTGCAGACGACAATTTTAGATTTGGAGCAAATTGCAGAAAGTTCTCAAAAAGGGTAGAAAACACTGTGGGAAAAGGAGAAATTGCTCGTTACGAGCAATTTCTCCTTTTCCTACAGTGTTTTCAAAGACATTTACTGCAGACACGTAAAAACCAGGGCTTGTTTGGGAAAGGGTTAATTAAATCTCTACCAAACGACAAAATTGTAGACTGGTCCAAATTGGAAGTACTTGCACACGACAAATTATATGTAACTCAAAAATTGAAATTTGTTTCCAGCAAGGTTGAAAACACTGTGGGAAAAGGAGAAAATGCTGGTAACCAGCATTTTCTCCTTTACCCACAATGTTTTCAAAAGGCTTCTATCTCAGGGTTGTTAAAAGTCGGGATTACGTGGTAAAGAGTTAAAAATGTTTACCTGAAAACAGAATCTTAGACTCGTCTTTAAACGTTTACCAAACAATCCCTGGTTTTTACAACCCCCCCCCCCCACACACACACACACTCAAAACACAGAAGCCAATCGAAAACATTGTGGGAAAAGGAGAAAATGGCGGTAACAATGTTTTCTACCCAACCGGAAACAAAATTCAATCATTTAGTTACGCTTTTATTTTGTCGCCTGCAAATGCTTTCAAATTGGAAAAGTCTAAAATTTTGTCGTTTAGTAAAGAGTTATTGAAAACATTGAAGACTAAATGCGTCCTGTGACCTTTGACCCTAAACGTGAACAACAGGAAACACAATCAACTTTGAACGACGTTGAAAAACATTCTGAATCAAACTTCCTAAAATAAAGGAAACCGGTTATATTTATAAGTTTTTTTTTTTCCAATTTTTGTATCTAAATTCTTTACCAAACAACAAACCGTCGGTTTACTTCAAAAACATCGTAACTACAGCTTGTTTCAACTTGTAGTTACGAGTTTTTTTTTACCCTTTCCTAAACAAGCCCTGGTTTGCAGTACAAGGTCTGCAGTACAAGTCTTTTGAAAACACTGTGGGAAAAGGAGAACTTGCTCGTAACGAATTTCTTGAGACTTCTGTCAAAATAATTATCATAATTATGCTGTAACGAGCAATTTCTCCTTTTCACACAGTGTTTTCTACCCTTTGGGAGAACTTTCTATCATTTTCATCAAATTTAAAATTGTCTGCAAACTCTTTCAGTTTGGAAGAGTAAAAAATTTGTCGTTTGGGAAAGAGTTAAGTAAACCGACCAAATTATACAAGCATGCAGGCGATAAATAAAATGTGGCTCAAATAGTAGAGCTTGGTCGTGGGAGATTAGAAAAATTGAGGGTAAAGAAAATAATGCTCGTTAACATCATTTTCTCCTTTACCTACGATGTTTTCAAAAGCCTTCTACATCAGCGTCGTTGAACTCTGTATTGTTTAGTAAAGGGTTTAACTTCGTGGGATAAAAAGGGATGACGGGTGCTTAACTCTTTACTAAACAAAATTCTAGACTGGTCCAAATTGGAAGCATTTGAAGACAAAATTAATGTGACTCAAAAATTGAACTTTGTTTTGGGAAGGGAAGAAAACATTGTGGGAAAAGGAGAAAATGCTGATCACCAGCATTTTCTCCTTTTCCCACCATGTTTTCAGAAGGCTTCTTTCTCAGGGTCGTAAAAATAAGGAATTGTTTGGGGGAGGGTTAAGCTGTGCAAGTAATTCACTGTCGTAACATTTTACGCTACAACACACGGCAAACCCCAAGGAATATCAAATGACTGACTTCAGCAAATAGAAATACACAAAATACAAATAAATTCTACGGCAACAAATAAATTGACTTTTGGGAAAAATCGTTTAAGTACGTTTATATGAACTTTTGGTATTCCACAAGGACAAGATTCCATTTGAATTTCATTGCTTATTGTAACTTTTTTAAATCTTAGTAGGAATAATACAATATTGTGTACATGACTCCATTGTCGAGAAACTGCGATTATTTTTCCTATCAAATTCAATTGTAAGATAGTTTGGTTTTTTTTTTAATCTTTTTAATCCACTCGTGGTTGATAAAAACCTGTAATACACTGACGTTGTCCTTTTGGTAATCATCATGCATTATCTCCCGCTAAATGGCTAGATACTCATCTATCTAATTTGAGCATCCTGGGTACAGCACCGAACTACTTTCATACGCGGCAACCGTTACTTTCAATTTCAAGCTAAAATAAACGTTTACTCAATAAAACGCTACCTAGTGCAATTCACTCAACTATGATCAGCAGTCTAGAGAAATCTGGAGCTAAAGCATGTCTCATTTCTTCTCAAACGTATTGATAAAAGCTAATTTCTACATTGCTACTTTATAGAGCGTAATATTACAGTCAGCCCGCATTCGGGGCTAGCGATGCGTCATATAAGACAGTCGAATCTTCGAAGAATTTGACATGCGCAGACAACGAATCATCATATGGCCTGCAATACGTGAAAAAGGGGCATTCGGACATTTGCGTGAAGTTTTGTATCGAAACAGCCTGTTCAGTTGATGCAGGCTGGCCCAAAACAACCGTTTCCTTTTTACATGTAATTTTCTGTTTTGTTCAAGTCTACCGCAGCACAAAATATAATATAGACGTAGAATTTCGGAAAATTATTTTCTCCTTTTCTCACAATGTTTTCTAAAGGCTGTATCTTCCATGTCCTTAAAACAAGTAATTGTGTGGTAAAGGATTTAACGCAAAACTTCTTTACTTAAAAGTTGCGGTGATCCCGTTTGAATTGCGCAGTTTGTAAAATTAAAAGGTCAACAAGATGGCTACTTAGCGAAGCTAGAAGCTATGTTTCTGATTTTTTTTTTTTGCAAACGATCATACAGCAGTTTTTTTTTCATACCATTTATGTTCGAAAAGCCCTTAATATGCAAACTACCACCTGTCAATACGTTTGACAACATTTTATACTGCTGCAACCAAACTGTTGTTTCTGATTTGAAATATTTGTCAGCTTGCCATTATAGTACTGAAAAACATACCTTGAAAAAGATGCATCACACTGGGTACATTTGAACTTCTTTTCTCCCGTGTGCATTTTCAGGTGTCGATCCAAACTCCTTTTATGTCGGAAAACACGTGCACAGAACGTGCAATTATAGGGCAAGACGTCAGCGTGAACCTGTGAAACAAAAGATAATGGGATTACTTAATCGAAATGAAATTTCATGAATCCTTTAACTACTTGAGCATAACAAAGTATTTGAATACAAATCTTTTTATGAAAATTTTACCTCGATGAAAAAAAAAAATGAATAAATAACCCATAAAAAGTATCGTTCATTGGAGTTGGTGGGAGGTAATAAAAGCAAGATAAATACTTTAATAATAATGACCTTGACCTTTGAATTTTTTTTTTTTCATTCAATTCTATAGTTATTACAATGCATCTGTCTTCTTGCTCCATAGGCTCAAACGGTGACTTTCGCGCACGGCAAAGACCAAGACCAGACTGCACCGAGCGTGCAGTCTGATCTTATATCTATACTGTCCGCTTGTGTATTATACCCTATACACTTAGAACCTTTGTAAGTTTCAACGAATTGTACTTAAACCTGTCGAAAGAGATCGAGTTTCTTTATTTTGTGATGACAGAGCTAAACTTACCTTGTTCTCACAGAAGAAGACAACGAACCTGGCAGTCAGGCCGATAACAATATTGAAACTAGTGTAACTTAACGTAGTTCAAAGCTTTACCAATGAATGATAGGAGTATTCATGAATGCTCTAAGTGATACTGAACAATCTTGAGACGAAAAGTCGTCGACCAGGTTCAAATAAGTACCTTTTTTTTTTTGGAAAGAACTAGCTCACTAAGGACGAGATTAGTCACAGTTAGGGACTAGATACATGGAATCATCACTGTACAGTGTATCCATGATATCAGTCATTCTTACACAAAAGGGGGTTTAACGCATCTCTGTGACGCATTGCACCAAAGAAGTCATCACTAAATTAAGGACTCATAAAATACAGTTTGTCATAAATTATCAGATAGAATGCTCCTTAGACACGCGGAACGTTTAACAGCTGTAAAACATTTCAATCCAGATCTTCACAAGCTAACCTTGATTGCTACTCTTTGCAAATACACAAAGCACCCTTTTCACACGGATTTTGAAGCTATTATTTTCATATAAACAAACACTATAGGAGGGATTTATTATCAGTTATTCGTGAAGTTATTCACGTGTTACCAAGGTTAAGTGCTTGAAAATATGTGAAAACATATGAGAAAATGAGAAATTGCTCGTGACGAGCAATTTCTCATTTTTCCAAATGCTTTCACTAGCAGTCTGTAAGACAAAATAAATCTTCTGCAAGTGTCATTGTTGACAAATATGTCCCGTACCCTCTTCTTTTTTTTACTTTTCATTTTTTCTGTTTTCTTCCAGGTGTAAAAGTCATCAAGAATGAGACAAATAAGATGAAGAAATTCGTAATAGCAAGTGATACTCTGAGTCGTATTTTTTTAAAACGGAGATTCCGTGGTAAAAATAGTCCCTGCCAAAAATAGTTGAGGAGGTAGAAAGAAGCATGCGCATAGCAGAAAGTAAAACAAAATATCAAAGATGGTATTAATACGCACCATCGAACCTAGAAATAGAAAAACTTCAGGGTTCTGGGTACATTTTTTAAGGCAATATGTACGGTATGCAAATTACCCTACACTTCATTAACATAATTCGGGTCTTACCTCTAAGTATGCAAAACAGGAGATTCTTTAAAGCTGAACGGTGAATTTATCATTTTTTTATCGTTTCTGAAACTTTAATCTACCTGTTTAATATCAGTGTACTTTATTTATTTCTTTTTTATTTATTAAAGAGGGCATGGGGCTTCAATTAATATTTTCTAATGAGATAGTTTCATTACATAAGGCTGACTACCCTGTTGTTCATTATATATAGTGTTTTCCCGTGTTCATGGTTATTCTGGTACAAGTATACAATGCCATCATATAATGACAGGGGAAAAAACAACAAGGAAAGTTGTAAAATAGACTGAACTTTAATACAAAATTTCGAAATTACAAAATGGAAAATTACCCCTGGGACATGACATGCAAAATATTACCCGAAAATGTTCAGTATTGTGAAATCAAACAAAGTTTTCCCACTGGGCTAGTTTTATTGAAATTCAACGAAGTTACAGAGGTTTCAAATCTAGTAATATACGATTTTCTCCTAAAATTTTCAAACAAAAAAAAAGGGGGGGGATGTTCTATTTTAACTTATTTACCCCCGATACAAATTTTCACCAGACGATTCCAAAAGCTTATTTGTGGCGTTCAACAATCAACATAGAGTTTTGATGCATTTGTAAAATCGTGCTAAACATTGCGAGAAAAGGATATGGACCACGCTTAGTGACAAGAGGATTTTATAGATGTCCAAAAGGTATCTATCCACATCAGTCTGTGTAATCCGAACAGGCTGACATTAGTCGATACTTTTGTTGCTTTTGTCGATCCATAATCATTTTATAATTTACGGAGGATGTTTGTTTCTTTCGGTGAAAGATCGAAATTTATTTCATCAAGTGAACACTATCGGTAATATTTTCACAATTGGCGCAGCCACGAGTGAAAATATTACAGATGGTGTTCACGAGATGAAATAAATTCCGATCTTTCACCGAAAAAAAAAATGTTCTATTTATTTCATGCTTTTAACCCTTTCTGGGAGCAGCTTTATCAAAATCCAGCACAGTTCTTTTCCGTTATCCCCCGTGGTGCACCCTTCCCGCATAGCAACGCATTACTATATTACATCCCATCTGGTTGTGAGACACCCGCAATTTACCTAGGCAACAAGAACGTGAAAATCGGTATTTTCATTGGTGTCAGATCGAAAAATATTTTCACTGCTATTTCTGGGACCTGGAGACTTGTTCACGGCTGTGGAGAATCATATCGCCATCTCGCATTCGGCTAGAGGCGACATGATTCACCACAGCCGTGAACAAGTTCGCAAAGTCCCTTGCCACCTGACCGTGCGACTAATAAAGCCTGATCTCAGATCTACTCGGTCCGCTTTTATTACAGATCCTGGTCCAATGCAGAAAGAACAAGAATACCACATGCTGGCACCAACTCTAGGTTTCAGCTGCTTTTGAGTCGAAAAATCGGCATAAATGTGTCAAAATATTTTGATGGTTGCCTGCCCCTGTTTTACAGTTTCCCCCCATTCGATAGTTAAAATCTAGTCTGAGTTTGAAGTAAATATCTTTATTAAAAGATCTAAAATAAAACGTCAAAGTCTTTGCACCACGACAGCCATGACGACGTCAGGTCTATTACAGTACCTCGATATTTTCTTTGAAACCAGCCAAGCTAAACTGAAGGGCAAAACGCAAAAATGTGACGGGAAAAAGAGGAGATAGAAATGACGACACTCAAAAAAGTAACAATCATAAAAGTTAGAGCAAAAAAGGGGAAAAGGAGATAAAAGACGGGATGTAAAAGAAAATTTAAGTGATAGAGTAGTAAAGTAAAATTACCAGCTCATGAACTCTGAGATGGGATGTCTTGGAAAAAGCTTTGTCACAGTACTGACAGGGAATCGGATGCTCTTCGTTAATACCAACATGGCTTGGGACCTTGTCCGGGTCGAGCCCGTCCACCGAAGCGTCTATGGATCCTGTGTTCGAACTTTGTGAGTCTACAGAAGATGGTGTGTCGGCTCTATTCTGTGTGCCATTTGGAGTAATTGCTGAAAGATAATACATGAGTCATGCTTTGTAGAAATGGTGGTTAAATGCATCTGCAGAGGTTTCGACCGGAGTCAGCCTATGTAGTCCACACAGGCTGACCCCAGTCGAAACTCTTTGCTTAACCCTTTCCCAAACGACAAACTTTTGGACTAGACCAAATTGAAAGCATTTGCAGATGACAATTCAGCTCTTGCTGAAAAGATGATCTCTGTCTATGATAGGGTAGAACACATTGTGGGAAAAGGAGAAAATGCTGGTTACCAGCATTTTCTCCTTTTCCCACAATGTTTTCAAAACGCTACTACTCCAGACCCGTAAAAACCAGGGATTGTTTGGTAATGGGTTAAGGTAAATTTTCTGACTGTCCACGGACCATTTTACCTAAAGATTAAACTAGTTTTTAGGCAACATTTATGTAGCGGATTCATAATCATGTGATAACTTGGTTGGTATAATGCATCGGAGAATGCACCAAATTCCTTTCTGTCCGAGTATGGCAAAAAATATTCTCGGACAATATCATTGGTCTGCAACACGCGAAAAGGGACATTCAGACATTTGCGTAAAGTGTCGTCTCAGACCAGCCTGCACAGTCCGCGCAGGCTAATCCGAGACGGCACTTTACGACATTAGATTTTGTGGTACAGTAGACTTGCGCAAAACAGAAATTTATATAAAAACGGTTAAGTGTCGTTTCGGCTTTGTCTTCGCGGACTGCGCAGGCTGACCCAGAATGCCCCCTTTCGCTTGTTACAAGCCATACAGAAAGCCATAAATGCTACATTCCTATTGTATTTGCTATGATCATGTCTTTGTCTTGACCATTTCAAGACACCAACCACGTCTCTGTATCTACTAGTATTTTTTCTATGACCACATCTTTGAACTGACCTTGTCTGTTTTTTCATGACAATGTCTTTACTTAGACTACGAGTATCTGTTTTGGCTATGACAATGTCTAGGCTATAATCGGGTCTTTGTTTAAACTATGTCTTTATTATTTCAATTAGGATTCTATGACGATACTTTCTCTATGACCTAATCTTTGCTATGACCAACTTTCTTATATTACCAAGCATTAAATTCGGTTTTGAAAGCTTTCGAAACGAGTTTTTCAGTACCATTAGGTTTGATTTTGCACCAGTTTTAACACTGTTTCAGTCATATCACGGTGAAAGTTCAATACTATCTTTTCTAGATTCCATAGTCATTTAACTTGAGCACTGCAATGAGTTGCAAAGGGACACTACCAGCTCCATCAGAGGAGAGCAAACCTTGACTCCATGATTTAGAATTAAATATTTTAACCACTAAGTCACAGAGGACAAACCCCTTCCCTGCCATCCCCTCCCTCTAACAGATATCAAACAATGCGTGTTTGAATACTCTTGTAGAAAAGGCCGAAGTACAGACTACACCGATGAAAGAGACGTGCAACAAAAGGAAAAGAAATAGATTCAAAACTTTAGACTTTGGGACGACTTCAACCCATTACCACACAATCCCTACTTTTGACAACCCTGAGAAAGAAGCCTTTAGAAAACATTGTGGGAAAAAGAGAAAATGCTGGTAACCAGCATTTTCTCTTTTTCCCACAATGTTTTTTACCCTTCACAAAAAAAAAATCATTTTTTTTTTCAGTCACTTTTATTCTGTCGTCTGCAAATGCTTTCGATTTGGACAAGCCTAAAATATTGTCGTTTGGTAATGGGTTAATCCTTATCCTGGAAAATAACTTAAATCAAATTTTCAATTCGATATTAATTACCCAAATATTGCTGTTTCAAAGTACTGTTTATGGGAATGATATCTCATTATCGGAAAGTGTAGATCAAAGATCAGACTGCACGTTCTGTGCAGTCTGATCTTGATCTACACAGTCCGCGAAAGGTCAGCGAGTCGCGCTTAGCAGCCAAAGGGTGAGAGGGAGAGAGAGAGAAAGCAAACCCTTAACCCCTTCCCAGCTTAAGAAAGAATGCTTTTGAAAACATTGTGAAAAAAGGGAAAATGATGGTAACCAGAATTTTTTTCCATTCCCACACTGTTTTCTATCCTATCAAAGACAGATCTCATCAATTCAGTCACATTTATTTTGTCGTCTGCCAATGTTTTTAATGTGGACGGGTCTTAAGATTTTGTAGTGTGGTCGAGAATTATTCAACTGAAAAATCTACGCAGTCCCTACATAATTATGATGAAATTGTTGATCGTATGCTTGTGGAGACACAATGCTCTGGAACTCTAGGTATGAAGCTGTGATGGTATTGCTCACAGTGAGAGCACAACCAGTCTGCACAGCAAGTCCGACATTTTGCATCTGCCAGAAGCGACCTTTGTAATATTTCGGTTTTATGTATAAATACATGCGAGGGTAGTTCAAAAAGTTTTCAGTTTCAACAAGAAAACATCCACAAAGACAGATCGTTTCTATATTATTTTTCAACATAGACCCCCTTGAAATTCAATGCGCTTTGATTACCAATGTTCAAGCTTTGCGATCCCTTCTCGAAAGAAGTCTGCAGTCTGAGCCCCAAAGTACCCTTCAACAGCACATTATGACGTCATTGTCACTCTCAAAACGGCGGCCCTGCAAGTAGGATTTCAATTTGGGGAATAGGCAGAAGTCTGATGCTGTCAAATCTGGAGAGTAATGTGCATGGGGCAACAGTTCAAAGCTGCATCCTTCTGCTTCTGCAACTGCCACTTGTGCTATGTGAATAGGAGTATTGTCCTTTGAGCAACAAAACTCAAGCACGCAGCTTTCTCACCGAGTGAAATGCAAAGTGCGTCATCTGCATACAAAAGACACTAGAAGTCTGAAATTTTAGGTACACTTTTATGTATATATGGTGTTCTGCTTTGCCATTATGTGAAACAAAATCAGATTCTCACCATATTTCTGGGGGAGACCGAGAACTTTCTGAACTACCCTTGTATGTGGCCCTTCACACAAAAAGGGGGTCCATCTGGGAATTTTCTAAATCAATTAGATGGAAACAGATCAACGACAGTGCAGGTCTGTTCCAGTTGATAATTCAAAAATGTATAACAAAGAGCAATGACCATTTTCATACAGAAAAATGTCATTGAAGCGACAATTGTCAAGCCTGGTCAGCCTGCGCAATTCGCGCAGTTTGACCAGGGTTGACACTTTTCGCAGTTCCAAGAAGGTCCCTTTTTGTGCAATTATAGAATTATAAATACATATATACATATATGAGCCATGCTCTGAGAAAAAGCGTCTTAGAACATCTCCGTGGAACGTGATATCAAACAAGCGAACAGCCTACACAATAATGGATACATGGCAGCTATATTTTAACAACCAACCTAATCATGAGATAGAATGGTCTTAGCACATACGCAAAAATAATTAATAGCGAAAAGATTCGGCTCAGGTCAGCCTGCGCGGACTGCGCAGTCTGACCTGAGTCGGAACTTTTCGCAGATGCATAGAGCCCCCTGTACACAGAGCATGGTACAAATAATTAGCAAGAAAAAGGAGCCCATGAAAGAAAAATTCAATACGAAAAGGGTAAATATCATGATGATTTATGACCAGGCAATTTTTTTTAAAGAACATACTCCAGAAAATTTTCAGAAATAATTAGAGACGAGAAACCATAGCCTTTTGGGGGAACATGTAACAGTTTACATTTGGGAAATCAAGCAAAACCGTATTGGGTACACACGCTTAATGATGCAATTTTAAATTCTGACAAGAATTGTCGAATTTAGGTGTCTTTTTTTTTTCTCTTACCCTTAATGTGCCCTGCACGCTTTTATCTTTTTTTGAAGACAGTGCACGTCCGAGACTAGAATACACAGAACGTGCAGTTTGATCTCGGTCTACATTGGATGCTATTTTGTTGAATGAAATAGTCAAAGCAATATTGAAATTTTGCACCAGAGGTGCATATTTCATATCTGGAAAATGTCTTTTGTTGTTATTTGGCTTTCCAAGGTTTAAACCGAGCTTCAAAAAATTATCAATTTAAAAGTCAAATTGAAAATTGCAAAGAAAAAAGAAAGAAATACACGCCGTGATAAAGTGGTCTTAGAAGTAGTCAACCGAATTTGGCTGAGATAGGTTGCATGCCTTGGGGATTTGTTGTGTATAGAAGGAGCTTTCTGGTGTTTGACATGTTTTTTCCCCCAAAGAATACACGACTCACGCTCTGGCAAAAAGGGGCTTAATGTACCTTGGTGATGTATGACAATAATGAGAACGATTAAGTCATCACAGTACTATTGACTCATATAATACATTTTTATATTTTTTTGTAACAGCCCTAAAATCTGAATCATGAGGTTCAATGGTCCTTTGACATGCGGTAAAATTGATCAGTAGCAAAAAGTTTCGGCCCAGGTCAGTCTGCGCGGACTGTGCGGACTGACCTGGGTCGACACTTTCTGCAGATGAATAATACCCGTTTTTACAGAACAAGAATCATATGTATCTAATGTAACAATGGCTCTAGATTTAGATTGTAACTTAATTTCTAGATATTTAGATATCGGTTTAGCTAATCAAAAATCAAGTAACCTCGATATTCAGAAAATTCCTAAGATTAACACCAATGATGAATGGTTTGTACCTTAAACACAGACCCAGGCGCACATATTTAAGTGTTTCCGACGGACTTTTATCGGTACTTTCTAAAGCAAAGGCTACTTTCCCAATAAAGAATCGAAATATCCTCCAGGAGAAGTATTTCTTAACTATTCTAATTATTGTTCTGAATTTAAATTTCACGGTCACCCATCTTACTTGCATTTTACTTGCATGATGCTTTTCTACCCATTTGCCATTTGTACTAGTTCTTTGCTAAATAAATGAAACACTTAATAAGTACAGTACAACCTGGATTCAGAGACCATTCAAGGGAAGTACTGAAATTGGTCTCTTACAGCAGGTGGTCTTTAAATACAGGTTATATTAGGTAAATGTTAGAAGGGTTGTTGTATCAGAGCAGTGGTCTCTTAAAGGGGGTGGTCTCTTAATACAGATGGTTTCTAATACAGGTTAAACTGTATATTGTATTTCAAGAAAATCAAGTACAAATTATTTTAGGTCTCAATATCAGTATATTTAAAATCAAATGAATATCGAATGCAAATGTTTGATTTCGTGATTTTTTTGGACGAGGATTAAACAAGCAGGAATCAGTCACTCTTTGTCATTGGCCGTCCATATAACAGGAAATTACCTCCCATTTAGTTATCGCGCCACCACGTGGGATACTTTTGCCGCTCGGCCCCAAGAGCTAATTCATTGCGGAAGTCAGGCTAGATTTCTTGAATCTGTTTTACAGGTTTTATTACATATCTCAGTAGGTAACACACACAGAGAAAAATGGTTTATCGAACAACTACTTGACCGTCAAGGAAGTGGGCAAGATTGCCAGCCATTTCAAATTTTGTTTTGATTCCAAATTCGATGACTTGACAAAGGGTGGGGCTAGAAGAAATTCAGGGTCAGTATTCACTAACCATTTTTAGAATATTGTTAGTCTTAGATTTTCTCAAAGATTTTCTAAGTTTGAAACTAACACAACTTCTGATAAGCTTAACAATTTGGTTTATCCAATCAGAAATTGTGTTACTTTCAAATCTAGAAGATGCTTGCTAATTAGAAGAAAAAGAACGTACTTAAGAATGTTGGGTTACAACGAACCCAAGTATTTAGTCCTGAGATTTTTAATCAGAATAAAATTCTGAATTTGAAAAAATTAGAATTGAATTCAGAATGTTTGGTGAGAACGTCTCCTGGACTTATTAATGTTGATTCGTATTTATGTTGATCACTAAAACTAAGTAAGTTGTATAGACTTCATCACTTGGGAACTGATTCAAGTATATTTATTGTTAAAATTAAACAAGAGTCAAATAATGGGTCATGTTGCAGCTTTGTGTGAATCTGGTTTTTACTGTATTTTTTCATTTTTAATAGAATATTGTTTTACGCTGCTATCGACAATATTTCACGGCAGCAGCTTACTGAATAGATGTGTTTCCTTTGTTTTTACCAGAATGATGACAGGGCCCGTATTCACCAACCATTCTTATGAACTTTCTTTGTCTTATTCTCCAGAATTTTCTACATTTGTACATAAGGAGAGTTCTGATTGGCTGAGTAACAAATCTTCTGATTGGCTAAACCATTCGGTTTAGCCAATCAGAAGTTGTGTTATTTACAAATTCAGAAAACTTTAGAGAATAAGACTAAGATATTCTCAAGAATGTTTGGTGAATACGGACCAAGAACTCTGCACAGTGTCTTGCTCACGAGTACTCTAATGCTATACTAGCATTGGCAGCAGGAATGGAATCTAGACTCTCTTGATTATGCAAAATCTTCAGTACCATTATCCCACGAAAGACTCCTCTAGTGCACTTGGAATAAAGACTTTGAATTACTAAAGTAACAAAAACATTTTTGGTGTATTGCTTAGAGCTCCTGAATTTACACTAGGCCCAAACATATTTCATGTTTGATAAACTAAATCTTACACTGAACCTAAGCAGCATAGATATGGTTGTGGTATCGAGAATACTCACAAGGTTTTCCTAAGATTTAGCCTAGTTACCTACTTTTTTACCTGACGTCACTCAATTTAGAAGATGTCAGATATGTTATTAATTAAAACAAACATTTTGATCAAGGTTCAGTAATACCCGATAGAACATAACATAACATAATATCTCTTTATTACACCCAAGTATTATACAATACAATATGGGGATGTAATACAAATAATGCTTTGAAATAAAGAAACTAGTGGCGTTCCGGGGAAAAAAAAAGAGGAATATAGATAGTAAGATAAAGAAAAACATAGAGATTTTTTCCACAGTAAGAAAAAGTGGTCTGACTGAAAATAGTATTGTGGGGGATAGAGAAGAAGTGGAATAATGGACGTACTACAGACGGTGTGAGGGAAAAAATAAATAAACAAATTGGGACTGCAATTTTACCAAAAGTAGGAATTAAAAATGTACACAAATAATACAATCAAAGGATAATGGATAAAGCATTAGGGTATGGAGCATTGTGGGAGAAGGAGAGAAAGTGGCAAAATGGACATACTTTAAACAGGAAAGACGGGAATATGGCCTCTAGAGAGCACACAAGGTTTTTTGTTTTCCTAAAATATGTCCAAGTGACCTATTTTTGTCCCAACATGACCAAGTTTCAAACTTGTCCCTCGCAATATCTAGACAAATATACTGACAATATTTCATGAGTACTTGACAGGGGAATGTTGCTTCTATATGTGCAAAGAAGGTAATTGTTGACGACCGCACGACCCACATTTCTCCTTTTTCCACAATGTTTTCAACATTGTTCATATTTTTGACATTATATCTTTATTTGCTGCTGAAATGGAAGAGGCTCAAATTGGCATATCAGGTAAAGGGTTAAAAAAAAAAGCCGATTAATCAGGACTACTTTCTACGAAAACATAGAAATATAAAATTTTAAAAATAAAGACAACAAAAGTTTGAAGGGATCATTTATCCTACTTTACATATTCACTAAGAACTAACAAACAAAATATCTTCAACAGAGAACTTTTGCTCTTGTACGTTTAAAGACAACCATCATTTACTATATTTACCCGTTATCCAACAATCCAGAGATTTAGCTACGATGAAATAGAAAAAATAGAAACCTTTTGAAAACATCGCAGGAAAAGGAGAAAATGTCAGTAACCTACATTTTTGCACCATGCATTCAATAATTTCTTAAGCGAATTCCATAATTTGAGCTATGTATACATGTAATTTGTCGTCTTCAAGTACTTGGAGTACAGAGGTGTCTAAAATTTTGTTGCAACATAGTTCCAGGCTTTGTAGAACGCATGACGTTTATCAAGCTCCTAGCACGCCCTTGTCACCGAAGCTTATCACTCCATCCCACGTGACGGCGCCACGAGCCTCGATCGAAATAGAATTATCCAAGTGACTATCTTTATTACTATCGCTACTTTATTCTGAATAAAAAAAATGTTACTAATGTGGGTACAATACACAAACACCACGCAACGGAAACCATGAATTAGATATTTTCAGAATTGACCAACCATACCACAGGAAATTACCTCCCCTGATGACAATAAGTTCAGTTTTCGTGTCACCACGAGGGATACCATTTCCCGCTCAATTCCCAAAGCTAATTTATCATGGAGAGTCAAGCTAGGTTGACTGAATCTATTTTTCATGTTTTATTCCATATCGTATATATTTGTTAGGATCATAATCATAATGAAAAAGAAGAAGAAAACGGAGACAGGCATCATAAAGACGATTTAAAGTGCATTCAACTTTATTAAATATCATGTAGGATCTTCCATACTGCAGGGGACGACTGTTTTGCAATAATACAATTTTATCTTACCACTCCACCTCTCTACCTCTCTCCCTCTCTCTCTCTCTCTCTCTCTCTCTCCTCCTCCTCCTCCTTCTCCTCTCCTCCTCCTCTCTTTCTCATTCTCATTCTCTCTCTCTCTCTCTCTCTCTCTCTCTCTCTCTCTCTCTCTCTCTGTCTCTCTCTCTGTTTCCAAACTTTTAATTTTTACTGTTTTTTTACTGATAGTTTCAAAGCTCATGAGAATATATCGGGTATAGCTTGTCATTTTATTCTCTCTCTCTCTCTCACCCGCTTCTATAACCTTTCATTAACCCTGTGCTGCACAGTATAATTAGTTGTACAGTCAGGTGGCAGGGGACTTGGAAACTTGCTGACGGCTGTGGTTAATCATGTCGTCCCGAGCCGAAGGCGAGGTGGCGACATGATTCACCACAGCCGTGAACAAGTTTCCAAGTCCCCTGCCACCTGACCGTACAACGAATTTATTATACTGCAAAGTTTACCCTTTCAAAGCGCGTTAATCGTAATTTTCCTGTATTATAATCTCACGAATCGAGTATGCTGACGAAATAGAAATTCCCTTCTGAGAGCCCCACTTCAATGAAAACTGACGTCACTGGAAACTGACATCACTAAAACGTGCATTTTGGTGCATAAATGTGCATTATTTCATGCTTTCCGGTAGGATATCGAGAAATAGCAGTGAAAATATTTTTCGATCTTACACTGGTACCACCAGTGAAAATACCGATTTTCACGTTCTTGTTGCCTAGGTAAATTGCGCGTGCCTAACAACCAGATGGGAAATATGACGTCATATACCTTACATTTCACGCGCTTGACGTAACGTTGCTATGCGGGAGGGGTACGCCACGGGGAATAAGGGAAAAGAACTGTACTGAATTTTGATAAAGCTCCTCCCAGAAAGGGTTAAAAGCATAAAATAAATAGAATATTTGTTTTTTTTTCGGTGAAAGATCGAAATTTATTTCATCTCGTGAACACCATCGGTAATATTTTCACTCGTGGCTGCGCCACTCGTGAAAATATTACCGATGGTGTCCACTCGATGAAATAAATTTCGATCTTACACCGAAAAAAACAAATATCCTCTATGTCTGCTGATAGATCGACGCCGCCATTTAAGATGTTGTGTTGCACGTGTAGTGATGTTTACGGGGCACTGAAAACGGAAACTGGCTTTACGCCGTTTTTGCCAGGGAACATGATATTATGTTCCCGGCATGTTAACCAATCAGATCACGAGAAATTTCTTTGCAGTATAATAATATAATTAGTTGTACGGTCAGGTGGCAGGGGACTTGGAAACTTGTTTACGGCTGTGGTGAGTCATGTCGCTCTGAGCCGAATTTATCATACTGCAAAGTTTCATCATTTCAACGTTTATTAAGTGAATTTTACTTTTTTTTATTGAGTACCCGACGTAGAATTTCCCTTCTGGGTACCCCAATTCCATGAAAACTAATACTGTACGCTAACGAAGTAGAATTTCCCTTCTGAGTGCCACAATTCAATAACATTTGACGTCAGTGGAAGCTGACGTCATTGAAACATTGGTAATACGTTCTAAAACGTGCAGCTTGGAGCGTGTAAACTGTGATGGACGCCTCCATTTAGGATGTTGTGTAGATGTTGTGCTGATAGCGTTGTCATGTATACATAAGGGTCTCCCGAAATAGAAATGGCTTTTTTGTTGGTTTTGCCAGCGGACATAATATATATGTTCTGGGCCTATTATCCAATCAGATCACGAGAAATTTCTTTGCAATATAGAAAATACGCAGTCTGATTTGGTACCCATAGCGAACCTCCTTTTACGTCAAGCAAATAACATAGAAAGGAGTTATGTTTTATTCTAACATGACACGCGACTTTGGCTCTATAAACACAGTGCAAGGCAAACGTGGTGAAATCTGCAACAATCCATGTAGAGTGACGTCATTCAATGAGTGAGTTATTCATTGGAACGTAATCTTCATCCGCGTTTTTACTCTTAATTTGAACTTGTTTTCCTTTCATTAAGAATTGGCCATGTTAGAATCGAAATAATCTTCTTTCTATCGTGGTATATCGTTCAATAAACCACGTTGTGAGTTATGAGGCGCAATGAATAACCCACTCGGGCTATCGCCCTCGTGGATTATTTATTGTGCCTCATAACTCACAACTGTGGTTTATTGAACGATATACAACGATAGAAAGAAGATTATTTCTTAAACAAAAGGAGGTTAAACTCTTTAACAAACGACAAAATTTTAGACTAGTCCAAATTGAAAGCATTTGCAGACGACATAATAAATGTGGCGGCTCAAACATTGAAATTTGTTTTGGGAAGGGTAGAAAACATTGTGGGAAAAGAAGAAAATGCTGTTTACCAGCATTTTCTCCTTTTCCCACAATGTTTTCAGGAGACTCCTTTCTCAAGGTTGTTAAAAGTCGAGATTGTGGTAAAGGATTAATGCGCTTCAAGAACGCATGCATCATAGTAAGCAAGTCGTCAAACAATTACAGAGCCATAACATCTATTTTGTCTAGTAACCGACCGAATCATGGGGTAAACTAGTCCTTCGACATGTACAAACAGTAACAGTTTCGATCTAGATCAGCCTCCGCGGACTGCACAGGCCAAACTGGGCCCGTATTCACCAACCATTCTTGAGAATATTTTTAGTCTTATTCTCCAAGGTTTTCTGAATTTTGTAAGTAACACAACCTCTGATTGGCTAAACTGACTGGTTTAGCCAATCAGATATTGTGTTACTTACAGATGTAGAAAATACTGGAGGATAAGACAAAGAACGTGTTTGAGAATGGTTGGCGAATACAGGCTCTGGATTAAATTTTTTGCAGATGTTTTTGGTATGGCTTGAATCTGAGTTTTGGGTGGTTTTATTTACAACTGTGGAAAAACGCCGCCCATCTGACGCCGACAGAGTAGATATAAACTCAGTGGGCTTTGCAACTGCAACACACATATTACAAGCCCAGTTCACACTACCAAGTGAACTTTGGGACTAAAATGTTGGTGTGTGACTCCTAGGGCAAGATTCCCCATATATACGGTAATGAAGTGACTTCTGGTTCTAGGGTTGTCTATACGCAATAATTCCAAGATAATTCCCTGGACATAACTATCTGCACACCAGATCCAATCTGTCAAATGACAGCTATCAAGGAACAGTCCAAATTATGATATCCTACAGTTCAGTCTGACGACTTTCATATACGTTATGAGTGCATAATTTTAAACCATTCTGTTTATATTCAGCTAAGAGGGGAAAAAACGGTCATTACTGGATTCTATTAAAACGGTTCCCAAAAGGATTATTTATCAGAAGCCGGGTCCCAATTAAGATTCCCAGCTGCTACCCTGCATCGGTTGAGTCAGTGAAAAGCAGACAAGAGGAAATCAATAACTCCCCACTGGGAACCATGCGAAAGGTCAGGTATAAAATGGTTTCCAGCTCGGATGTTTGTTATGGAACCCGAGGGAACTGTCTTGTGCGTGTGTCGCCCTGCTGGGAAAAGATAATTATAGAGAAAATGAACATATTTCCATACGAGGGGAAGAAATAGAGAGGCATTTTCTTTAGTTTTAGTGATTAGATTGAAATACGTAAAAAAAAAAAACAAGTTCTGTAAATTTCGTACAGTGATTTAATTTCTTTCCAATGATGGTGAAAATAATTGAATGGATAAAATAGATAAACAACACATCAAACTAGTGTATTTACAAAGTTGGTTTTTCAGGCAAAATATTTTTCCATGTCGCATTTTTTGTTTTCTCCTTATCTATGGTAAGAAACCTCAAAAACAAAAATAACAAACCCAAAAAACAAAGTGAAACAGGGAGAAATTGAGGACGGCAATGCGGTGACATGAAAGTACTAGTATTGCTTTCTCATGAAAAAGCCTAAATGGTCTTTATTGAAAGAAAAATCCCTATTTGTACAAATACCGTATTCTTCTACAAAGGAACTGACAAATCCAACAAATACAATAACCTTTCATGTTTAGAAGGTGGAAATGAAAAGAAAAACCTAACTTCGGGATAACATATGGCTTGTATCACACGAAAAGGGGCATTCGAACATTTCCTTAAAGTCTCTTCTCGGATAAGCCTGCACAGTCTGCACAGCCAATTCAAAACGGCACTTTACGACTACATAAGAGTTTGTTTTGCCGTAGACTTGCGCAAAAGAGAAAACTGCATAAACACGTAAAACTGTCGTTTCGGATTAGCCTGCGTGGATTGGGCAGGCTGATCAGAGACTTTACTTTACGCAGATGTCCAAATTCCTCTTTTTCTGTGTTGCAGGTCACATGTTGTTGCATTGCACTCTTTTGTACGACTCCTTCCTAAATACAGGAAGAAAAGCGTACAGGGAAGTTCTATATGTGCATGCTCAGTGCCAATATGAAAACCAACAAAGGTCGTATTCATCAACTTTTCCAAAGTTCCTTAGAAGTTTTATTCTATATGTAGAAAGTAAAACGATGTCTGATTGGCTAAACTGTATGGTTAAGCCATGGCATATACTTCTTCTTTTGAACTGATAGAAATTGATTCTAAAAAGGATTCTAAAAGGATGTTAACGAACACAGAAAAACTGAATCAACGCTATTACTGCATAAAATAAATGTATTTTAGCAACAATTTACAACGAAAGCACAAATATTTCAATAGATATGCAAATAAGTGAACTTGTACTGGACCTAGACCTGTCAAATCTGGAGATCGGCAAAGAAGGTTTTTTTTTTTTGTTGAGAGCAGTAGGCACTTTTTAAAAATAACCGAGTTAATCATGAGATAGACTACTCCTGCGACATACAGAAAAAAATGAGCAATATCGAACAGTTTCTGCTTAGGTCAGCTTGCTTTATCGCGCAGGCTGACTTGGGTTGATACGTTTCGAAGATGCATCAAGCCCCCATTTTTCAGAGCATGACTCATGATTAAAAGTCATCGACTTCTTCAAAAGTTTCTTTTCTAAATTTTAAGGCCAGTACTCTGAGTGGCTGGAATAAAAGATGTCTTGCATGTTCACACAGTGCAATGCTAGCCTCAACTCTCAATTATCTAAAATATATCGTATGATTTACAGGAGAGGAAGGCAGCGGCAGACATCGAAGTCCCCCGCTGGGTAATTTGCGAGTATCCGTAGGAAAAAGGTTTTATAATGGTCCGCGTAACAAATAACCGCCATGCAATATTCACTCGTCCCCTGGGCGCAACTTCTATTTCCTCTACATTTCTGTATTCTATGGTCGAAACCCTCCGGGGACGCTATACATGTCAGACTAATTACGGTTTCAGAAGATACGAAATGCATCACTGGCTACAACTGAGAATAGATTTTGAAATACTAATTTGTCTTTCTGTGAGATTGTTGTTGTTGGTTTTGCTGTGCAATTCTACACGAATCAATGTTTTCGTCAAAATTTAAAATGTGTACTTTAACTCATTTCCACACGACAATATCTTATACAGGTCCAAATTGAAAGCATTTACAGACGACAAAATAAAAGTAACTGAAAAATCGAAATTTGCTCTGGGAAGGGTAGAAAACACTGTGGGAAAAGGAGAAAATGCTGGTTACCAGCATTTTCTCCTTTTCCCACAGTGTTTTCAAAAGGCTTCTTTCTCAGGGGCGTCAAAAGTAGGGATTGTGTGGTAATGGGTAAATGGTTAAATCCCCCCGTCTCTCTCTCTCTCTCTCTCTCTCTCTCTCTCTCTCTCTCTCTCTCTCTCTCTCCTCCGCGCACACACTCACAAATTTGTTCATTCATTCTATATTTCCCTTTACAATTGTCTCTCTCTCTACCTCTTTCTCCAGTAAACATCTAAAAAATATTATAAGGTGGAAAAATGTCTATCTTCATGATTTTGGTGTCCCGAATTATTTCGTCAGACAGGGTCGTAGCCAGAGGAAAAAGTTAAGTAAAAAAAATACTGGAAGTGCAATGCCCCGACAGGGACAAAGAAGCCGATGCCCTACAAAGACATGGTTCGCGATGACCAGACAAGGGACATGGTTCGCAGTGCCCCAGTAGAAACATGGTTCGCGATGCCCCGGACAAGAAGATGGTTCGCGATGCTACGGTAAGGACATGTTTGCGATGCTCCGACAGGGACATGGTTCGTGATGCTACGGTAAGGACATAGTTCGTGATGCCCCGACAGGGACATGATTCGTGATGCCCAACAAAGACATGGTTTGCGGTACCCCGACAAGGACATGGTTCGCGATGCCCCGACGGGAACATGATTCGCGAAGTCCGGATAGGGACATGGTTCGCAATGCGCCGGTAGGGACATGGTTCGCGATGCTACGGTAATGACATGGTTCGCGATGCTCCAACAGGGACATGGTTCATGATGCCACGGTAAGGAAATGGTTCGCGATGCCACGGTAAGGAAATGGTTCGCGATGCTACGGTAAGGACATGGTTCGCGATGCCCCGTGAGAGACATGGTTCGCGATGCCCCGACAGGGACATGGTTCGTGATGCCCCGATAAAGACATGGTTTGTGATGCCCCGACAAGGACATGATTCGCGATGTCGCGACAGGGACATGATTCGCCATGCCCTGATAAATAGATGGTACTGTATTTAGCACAAAAGCTTGGCAGGGCGCTCGAAGCATATATGCCCAAAGGGGCTTGACTGTAAAATGGGTAAAATGCGTAAAAATCGAGAACGTCAAAAGAGATCCAGTCACATGCACTTAATATAAAAAGAGGGTAATTTTAGTTGAAACTTATTCCGATGAAAACTGTAGGACGAGCTATACGCACACAAGAAATTGCTAACGGACGGACGGACGGACATACGAACGGACGGCCGGGACCATAACCTAATACAACCCTTCGGGCGTATATAATGTCTGGTGCTTCGATGTATAGTCTAGTTCATTTGGTTAAAGGCCTGAATCTTATTACTGATAGTTATTGAATGATTCGTACAAGACTTCCGCTTCAAAGACCACATACTGGCAATACATCTGCGTACCACGCGATTCAAGACTAGATCATTTAATTAAACTCTTTACCAAACAACAAAATTGTAGACATTTCCAAATTGAAAGCATTTGCAGACGACAAAATAAACATGGCTAAATAGAAAATTGAAATTTGATTTGGGAAGGGCAGAAAACATTGTGGAAAAAGAAGAAAATGCTGGTTACCAGCATTTTCTTCTTTTCCTACAATGTTTTTCAAAAGGCTTCGCTCTCTGGGTCGTTAAAAGTCGGGATTGTGTGGTAAAGAACTAAAAACCGTAGCTTTTTACTTTTATAGTGCTCAATATAAATGAACATTCTAAGCAAGCATTAAAGATGCAAATACTGCGATTTTATAGCTGCTTTTGCGAGAATATACCAAAAAGAAACGGACATTGCAGATCCAAGATTAGACTGCATTTTCATTTTATGGCTTTGCATTCTGATCTTGGTCTACAGTGTCCGTATTCACAGTGAACTCTGGGTTCAACTCTATAAGGGTGAAAGATTGTACATAATGTACGCAAGCGCAGGAGTTTGCGGGGATTCTATTTGAACGAATTCAAGAGAGGTGATGTCATATAGCAAAGGTCAAGGTCTGGTGTGTTAACCCGTTCGTCTCCATAGGCGATAGTGGAGGCTTTTATGGATGGTATAGGTCAAGATCAGACTGCACTGAACATGTAGTCTGATCTTAGATCTATGTCTTCTGCTTGTTTAGACAACCCTGTGAGACATAGATGTTTCTGGGTCTGATTTTATTCTAATTCATGTCGTCGACAAGGATTGAGTTTATATATTTGGCGTTGAAAAGAGTTAAGCCCTTAACACACAATCCCGACTTTTAACAACCCTGAAAAAGAAGCCTGTTGAAAATATTGTGGAAAAAGGAGAAAATGCTGGTAACCAGCATTTTCTCCTTTTCCCACAATGTTTTCTACACTTTCAAAACAACCTTTGAAATTTAGTCATATTTATTTTTTCTTCTACAATTCAGTCTAAAATTTTGTCGTTTGGCAAAAATTTAATCGTTATCTATAAATTTCTACGTAACCCTTTGTCAGGCAAGAATTTCAAAATTCACCCAGATAGAAAGTTTTTGAAGACTTAAAATTAAATATGGATAAAGTTATGGGATTTGCTATTGACAAGGTGAACAACACTTTTGGAAAAGGAGAAAATGCTGTTTACAAGTATTCTGTCGTTTTCGACAAGTTTTTGAATATGTTCTTACTTTAAAGCCATTAAACAACAGGACTGTGTGGTAACAATGTGTTAAAGAAGATCAGATACAGCTTTTCATCACTGACTGGTCTGTAAAATTTGTATAGAAACCACAAATATTTATGTTTGTCAAGGACAACACGGGACTGTTTAACCCATTAACACACAATCACTACTTCTGACGACCCTGAGAAAGAAGGCTTTAGAAAAAACATTGTGAGAAAAGGAGAAAGGCTGGTAACCAGCATTTTCTCCTTTTCCCACAATGTTTTCAACCCTTCATAAAACACATTTTAAATTTTCAGTCACTTTTACTTTGTCGTTTCAAGTGCTTTCGATTTGGATAAAACAAAAATTTTGTCGTTTGGTAATGAGTTAAATAGTCAAGAACCTCATGGCCTTGTGGCCTTATTTAAAAATCGAAATTTTAAACAGCAGAGATTTTTGTCCCGTTGCAAATATCTGAAATGTCTATGAGCGCCAAACGATGGGACTTAGGTTGGGGGGGTTATCTTTGACCCCCAAGGTGGGTTTATGAACAATCTTGGTAGGTACCATGGAGGTGAAGCTACAAAGCAAATACCAAAGCCGCAGGACTAGCGGTTTAAGAGAAGAACATCCTGTGTAATTGGCCTGCTTGTGACCACTTCAACGGTCAGGGTCTCCGGGTAAAATAACAGTACCGCAAGATATCAGAAAAGTCCATGTTCAATGTTTATAGGTGATAGTTTGCATTCAAATTTTCTTCATGACCAGTGACCAATCTACTTTTGCGGGTAATTGTAAGACAATATGAATTTTATGGAATCGTTATGATATGATATAATGATATGGTATATAATGCATCACAGAGATGTATCAACCGCATTTTGCCATAACATGGCTCAGATGTCGCAGCTGCAAATGATGGACAAACAAATACCACACAAACAAACTTAAAACAATCATGGTAAAGGTCACTCTCTTGCACTCCGGATCATTACATTCACCTCTGCAGTGGGCTCAGAAAGTAGTCCGTCATTACGTCATATTTTTGTCACATGACCATAACTCAAAATGGCTACACAAACGCCGGCATTATCTCCCGCTAGATGGCATTCTATAAATACTCATCTATCTGATATGGGCATCCTGGGTAGAGAACCGAACCACTTTCCTACGCGACAACCGTTACTTTGAGTTTAAAACAAAAACAAGGTTTACCCAATAAACTATGATCACCTGTTTAGAGAAATCTGTTGCTAATGCAGGTCTCATTTCTGCTCAAACGTATTGATACGTAAAAGCTTTTTTCAACATTGCTACTTTATAGAGCGTACAGTCAGCCCGCTTTCGGGGCTAGTAGTGATGCGTCATATAAGATAGTCGAATCTTCGAAGAATATGACATGCGCAGACAACGCAAACACCGGTGAAAGAAAGACCAATATCGATTGTTTCGTGTGCTGTTCAAACAGCATGGGACCAATCAGACTTAGTGATAGGAAATGAACAAAAGAGGGATTTTCTGAAAAGCCTAAATATCTTTAAGGACGATAACTTGATTTTTAATCGTACAAACTTAGATCCAGCGGTGTGTCAAATCAGTTGTCATCATTCACGGGCGCAGCCATTTTTGTTAAAATCGGCGTAAGATTCTGAAAAGTGAAGAGGCTCGAAAAAAACAGTTCCATTTTATACAGGTAAATTCATCAGTTTGAACGCACCTATGATGTATCCAGAATCATATTTCCTTTGTCTAACTTACAATTTTACATATTAAACAGCTAAACAGTAACAAAACATCTTTTCCTGGGTTTGACAAGATTCTTGTCATTTAGCCCATCGCAGAGATGTATGTGAGGTAACGAACGACAACTCTGCTCGGAGATTGGGTAAAGGTATGGCTAACTTACCGGTCTCACACTGATTATTTCTGTGGTCCATAAAGTGTACAAGGTTGTCAAAAGTGGCGTCACATGTCTCACATTTGAACATTTCCGGTTCCGCTGCCTCGTTCATTTCTGTTTCCTCCTCGTGTGGAATGTCATTTTCGCCATTCGTCTCAGTGTCCTCGGACAACCGAATCTTCTTTGCATCTGAAATGAATTGAAGTTGATTCGCATGGTTTATATGGTGAGCTGTAACTATTTAATTATTGTCTTTACGTTGTCAGTAAAACATCGGCCTTTGCTCTCAGATCTGCTTGTCTGAGTCTTCAATGTTTAGTGAGAAAAGAGAATAAGGAACATAAACACGCATACTGTTTATCCTTGTTTGGTTTGCTTGTGCATGCCTTGTATCGTTGCCATTTTCATCAATATTACAAATTGCGTTTATTTTTTTTTATGGTATTACTTTTATCGCTCTCTCGCAAAGTAACTTTTCAAGATCTTAAAAATCACGGTTTCTCCGATGAATATTGATGAAGGATTGTTTAGCGATGAGAGTGGTACGATTCCGTTGCAGCTGAATAGCTCTCATAAATCCTCGAAAACACAGCCTGGGATACCACGGGGTCCGTATTCACCCACCATTCTTAAGAATATTCTTAGTCTTATTCTCCAAGATTTTCTAAATTTGAAAGTAATACAACTTCTGATTGGCTAAACCTAATGGTTTAGCCAATCAGAAGTTGTGCAGTTTCTAATTTTAGAAAATTCAAGAGACTGAGACCAAGAAAGTTCTTAAGAATGGTTGGTGAATACGGACATGGAATACAAATTCGTTTCCCCAGTAGTTTTGTCAAACTTTTCATTACCTTTAACTTGATCTACATCTTCTGCACCGTCACTCTCGTCTCCTTCTTCCTCATCTCCTGAAAAAAAAAGAAAGTTTTGAACTGATTGTAAAAGAAAAGAACGTTTTGAACTGATTGTAACTTTCTTCCGATAAAATCTGGACTTGTCTAAGTGAAAGGATTGGCAAACGACAACATAAAAGACATAAACAGACAAGCTTAAAGGTTTATAAATGTTGCTTAAAGATGAAAATTTGAAACATACTGCTGACTTTAAACGGTCGTTGATACTATCTACTGTTATTGGTCTACTTGAAAGAATTTAGTGAAACTCGCCCTCACCCTCGCATCCCCCAAACTCCGAAACACGTTTATTGTTAAGCACTTTATCACTTGCTGAAAAGTATTTTTAAGGGTACTTTCAAACTGTTTAGGTACTGCTAGTACCATGCAATCCCTGTCTGTCAATGATCTATGAAAATGGTGCTTTTGAAAACATAGTTGGAAAAGGGAAACAATCTTGATTAACTTTTTCTTCTCTTTTTCAACAATTTTTAGAGCTCTCAGAGATAAATCTCATCATTTGAATCACTTTTTTACATATTGCCTGCACATCCTATTCGTTTACTAAAGAGAAGCCTGATATCGATCCTCTCATATGGGATAAACCCAAATACTATTCCTATGAACATTCTTAGTCTTTACATCTAAGGTTTTCTAAATTTGATATAAACACATCTTGTGGCTTGCTACAAATGCTTTAGCCAGTCAAAAGTTGTGTAAATTTCAAATTGAGAAAATTCCGAAAGAATGTTCCAAAGAATGTTCGGTGCATATACGGTGCATGTACGGGCAAAGGATTTTCAGAATAGTCTGCTACTAATTTGTAACTGTAGGTGATGAGCTTATATCAGAATCATGCTTATATTTAATTTTTAAACAGGAACTTTTGCACTATCACAAAAAGCCTTCCTTGTGGCACTTTGATTTAATCATTTACCAAACAATCCCTCATTTTATGGCCCTGTTATGAAGGCCTTTTGAAAACATTGTGGGAAAAGGACAAAATGCTGGTACCAGCATTTTCTCCTTTTCCCACGATGTTTTCTACCCTGCTGAAAACAAACTTCATTTTTTGTTTCGTTTATTTTGTCGTTTGCAAGCGCTTCCAAATTGAACTAGTCTAGAATTTTATCGTTTGGTAAAGAGTTTAGGAAAGGATGTTCCCACTACGCAGTGCCTACAGCGCTTTGATTACGGAAAGGGTATTCCCACTACGCAGCGCCTACAGCGCTTTGATTAAGGAAAGTATGTTCCCACTACGCAGTGCCTACAGCGCTTTGATTTCAAACAGGAGCTATCCCACTGAGCATTTCGGTTGGCTTACTAAACAAATAGAAAAGTACAAAACGCATTCCTATGCGGCAACCCCATGGGAATATATGCTCGTGTTTTAGCGCTCGAGGATTTTTACGTACATTTTGTGAAAAACACCTGTAGACTTCTATGCTATCTTCCCCAAAACCCCTGGGGTGGATTTTAATCAGGGCTCGTGCTGTGTTGCTATGGTGAGACCATTACAAAAGCCCCAGGGGACCCCAGGTTCGTGTAAAATATTCAGAAACAGTCCGACTGCTATAATTCTTATGACGCACAGGGAGCTTTATAAAACTCTTTACCGAACGACACGACAATATTTGTCGTTTAGACTTGTCCAAATTGAAAGCTTCTGCAGACGAAAATTGAAATATGGCTCAAATGATTAGGTTTATATAGGATAGGTTAGAAAACATTGTGAGAAAAGGAGGAAATGCTGGATAACAACATTATCTCCCAATCCAACAATGTTTTCAAAGGTAGTTAAAACTCGGGATTGTATGGTAATGGGTTAACGCTTTATACCACATGTCAAAATTTTGGTACTGAACAAAGTCGAGGCATATACAGACAACAATTTAATAGTTGCTAAAATAACACAAGTTTTCTCTGAAATGTAGAAATCTTTGTGAGAAAAGGAGAAAATGCTGGTTACCAAGATTTTCTTCTTTTCCCACATTGTTTTCAAAAGGCTTCGTCCTCTGGGTCGTTAAAAGTCGTCAAGGTGGAGTAAAGAGTTAATTAAAGGAACGTGTTTCACTTTTCGCTGAAAAGGGGCATTTGGGCTTTTGGGCAAAGGGTCGTCTCGGGGATAAGCCTGCACAGTCCTTGCAGGCTTAGACTTGCACACAATAGAAAATTACATATAAACGGGGAGTTCCATGTAGGATTAGCCTGTGCGGAGTGCACAGGCTGATCCCAATCTACATTGTACGCAAATGTCCGAATGCCCCTTTTGGCGTGCTGCAGGCCAAAGTTTGTTCAAATGATTCGATATACTTTAATACTGTAAAACGCATTCCGGGAAAATGAGAAAATGCTGATTACCAGCATTTTTTTTCACGACCTTTTCAAACATTTTCCTCAGGTTCGTTTAAACTCGGGATATTTCGTAAAGAGTTAATTTTTTTCCACTTACATATGGGTTGGAAAGAACCATAGTAAAAATTGAATGAAATACAGGGTATGGACATATTCTCCATGTACCATATTGCTCTAACTTTGAAAACCATTTCACGTGCCAGTATAAGTGTTCTTTCTAGTCTTCAGACCCATAGGAGTGCAAATACATGTCTTTCCGGCCTATCTGGGAAAAATACAAAAATCTAATGCCCCTGTCACAAATAAGGAACTGTCGCCGGACAACTAGTTCTTCAGGAGATAGACACAATCGTCCGGGGACCGCACGGTGACCGTCCGGTATAGCTGTTCAATTTTGAAACGCCGTCCGGCGTCTGTTAGAGGTTTAGATTAAAGTGATAACTGGACGGCGACCGGACTATTTTTGGACCATCGGACAGCTCGTTACATCATCGTCCGGGCTCCGTCATCGTAAGGCAGATGTCTGAATATCCCATTTCGCGTTTTGCGGGCCGTTATTATAATGCACCATCAGCAGCTTCCTTGCCCACACACAAAATCTACATATTATGAAATGGTGCAAGATATCTGTCGATAGTAACTTAACCTTTCAGCTGCTGAGCGCGACTCACTCACCTTTTGCAGACAGTGCGGATCAAGATCAAACTGCACATAACGTGCAGTCTGACCTTGGTTCTACAATGTCCGATAGAAAGATAATTTTCTTTAAAAGAAATACCATTTAAAATATTATTATTCGAATTTTTACTATCAGCTTGAAAATTCTGTTTAACTTAGCATGACAAGAGTTAACCCTTTACCAGACAATGACTACTTTTGACGACCCTGAGATAGAAGCCTTTTGAAAACATTGTGGGAAAAGGAGAAAATGCTGGTAACCAGCATTTTCTCCTTCTCCCACATTGTTTTCTACCCTTCCAAAATCAAATTTCGATTTTTTTTTCAGTCATATTTATTTTGTCATCTGCAAGTGCTTTCAATTTGGACCATTCTCTAAATTTGTCATTCGGTAAAGAGTTAAATAATAGAATATAGAAACAAAGATAACAGATTCTGGCGCCACAGACTTAGGCGTAAACTCATTCAGAGTGTCGAAATATTTACGGACCATGCTCTAGTAAAAGGGGGTTTAAGGCATCTGTGTTATACATTACACAAATATGCCATGGCATAATTATGTATCCAGACCTCCAAGTATAGGGAGTGATTTTGATTTCAAAATTGAAAATATTCATTATTGTCAACTAAATCCTAAGTTGTGAGTACTCATTAGAATCGTCTCGTCGAGACGATTCTAATGAGTACCCACCACATAGGGTTTGGAAGAGAAATAATGGATTTTTAGAGTACAGAAACACTTCCTCTTATCTGTAGCTCTGGGATTATCCATAAAAAATGTGTCTATTATAGCAATGAGCTGTACTGTAAGGTAGAATCATCCTTGAATATGTAGAAAATTTACCGAAACAAGAAAAATGATACAGATCAGCCTTAGCGGACCGGTAGATACATTTAGCCCTCTTTTCCCAGCTCATGACTTACATACCTTCAAATGGCGACCAACTAAGTACTTGTGCAAAAGTTAGCAATCGTAAGGTAGAATGGTCCATGAATATGTAGAAAGTTTAACAATATAAGAAAACTGATATAGGTGGGCCTGTGCAGACTGGTCGATGCCTTAAGCGCCCTTTTCCCAGCACATAGCTTAATAGTTTCAAATGGCGAACAACTAAGTACTTATGAACTAGTAAGCAATCGTAGAGCTACGGGAATCTTTGACCTTACTCAATGATGAAGCTAAAAAAATTGTCAAACAATAACAGAAAAAAACTCAAAAGTGTATCTATTTTTCCTGCAACATCTGCGAAAAGGGACATTCGGACATCTGCGTAAAGTGTCGTTTCTGATCAGCCTACGCAGTCTGCACAGGCTAATCTGAAACGTAAATTATGAAAAGCACTGACATCTAATAGAATCATTGCAAAAAAAAAAAGGAAATTTCTTCGGTCCGAGCATTTCTAAGACCACTGTCAACCTACAGAGCTGTCAAGCCGCTACGGCTGACTTGTATCACAAAGGGGTCATGAGCCCGAACTCCTTTTAACACTTACCTTGCTAAACAACTTACATGAAACTTTCAAGTCGATTGTAAAAGCCCACTGATTGCTCTAAATAAAGCTTCTTTCAAGGCAAAATCATCTCCTAATCGGACAGTGTAGATCTCGCTGATCTTTTGCGGACAGCGTAGATCAAGATCAGACTGCACAAAACGTGCAGTCTGATCTTGATCTACGCTGTCCGCAAAAGATCAGCGAGTCACACTTCGCAGCCTAAGGGTTAAAGTAATATGATAAGACAGAGATGGTTCTACATGGCTTATTTATTTGATAAAATCAAAGTTGAGGACGTTGCTTGTTATTATACAAGTTGACGAAAAATTGAACAACATGATATAGCACAACTGAAGATGATCCCGTGTAATGCACAGACATGATCCTTCCCTACAAAATGACCCATGGGTCTTTTCACAGCGTAAAGAAATGGCCCGGGTCAGTATTCTACGTAGAGAAATGACCCAAAAGGACAGTTTGGAGTCATTTTCTCTAGGTAGAATAATGACCTGGGCCATTCCTCTACGAAGTGAAATGACCCATGGGTGATTTTTCTACGTATTGAAATGATCCATGGGTCATTTTGTAGGGGAGGGTCATTTCTCTGTATTACACCCGCATACCGTCGATTTACTTAAGGTAGTAGATTCTAATACCTCTAGTGCTACATTGCATCAAGTTTTCTTGATAGTTGATAAATACGTATTTATACAGGTATAATACTTTTGCAAATTTTTAACCGACCAGAAATTTCTTTATGTCTATTTTGAAATCAGTTGTAGATACTTTTGTTAGTTTCCAGAAAAATCAGGTAATTACTATTTCTCTTTGTAATGAAAATATAGTGGTTTTAGATTTCTAAAAGATAATTCTAGAAAAGACAAACAGGGAAAAGTGGCTTGGTTAAAGCAGTACAATAACACTCTTTTTTTAATCATAGCATGTTTTGTAGGATAGTGTTATTGTGGAAATAGCTGTATTCTATTAGGGTTCTACTATGTTAAAAAACAAAGCTCGTAACTATAGCTGGAAATAAGTTGTAGTTATGACGTTTTTGAAGTAAAACGACAAAAACGATACAAATATACCATTTTCTGTGAAAAGAAGCGTAATGCGTCGTCGGAAAGTTTCGACCCAGGTTTACCTGCGGAGTCCGCACAAGCTGTCTTGGGTCGAAAATTTTTTGCTATGAAATATTGGTCTATTTTTGCATATCAAAGGACCAGTCTACATCATGATTCAGCCGATCTCTTGACAAAACGGACTTCATGTATCCATAATTTTGTGATGTTGTCCATGGCACCATGTATTATGGATCATCCTCTTGCCAAATCACGATTCAAATATTTTAAGTCTTACTGACCTCAGTCCATATATCCTGTGGTAGGACACAGAAATATGTAACACCATGACCAGGGTCTGTATTCAACAACCATTCTTAAGAACATTCTTTGGTTTAGCCAGTCAGAAGGTCTGTTACTTTCACAATGCTAAAATTCTGAATGGTTGGTGGATACAGACCCAGGGCGTTTTACGGAAAGGAAAATATTTCAGTATATTAGACTAAAGATCATTTAACCCTTTACCAAACAATCCCTGGTTTTTATGGTCCTGAAAAAGAAGCCTTTTGAAAGCACTGGGGGAAAAGGAGAAAATGCTGGTAACCAGCATTTTCTCCTTTTCCTACAATGTTTTCTACCCTACTGGAAACAAATTTTAGTTTTTGACTTGCGTTTATTTTGTCATCTGCAACTGCTCTGATTTGGACCAGTCTAAAATTTGTTGTTTGGGAAAGGGTTAATGTTATAATTATGGGTATGACTTATATCGCCACCATAAGCCTTGTGGTTTCAGACGAAATTACTATTACTATTATTATCATTATTATTATTATCATTATTATTATTATTATCATAATCTAAATTTAAATCATTGGATTGGGATCTCTTGGCGGGAAGGGGACATCTTTTACCCGAATAGCCCTGACCAAGGGTCTTTGATAAGAAACCATTGCTACTAAATAGGAACTAACAGTTTAAAACACAAACAGTTTTAACTTTTATTCAATATGATTGCAACTGATCCTAAGGAAAAAGGTAAGGAAAAAGGAAAAAAAATGTTTCGGAAAAAAAATAATGATATAAGACCTCCAGGTGATGCTGCATATAACCGTTTCAATATAATAGGCAAAATAGATTTGGTACAAACAACTTTTTTAACAATATTCCCGGGTGGGATCGTCATTGATTGACCCTAAAGAAATAGTGTGAAGACACAAAATACAGAATATTACAGAACACCACAATTACTCACAGAATAAAGATATCTTAGCCCTACCGTAGTCGGACAAGAATTGTCTCTGTCAGATGTTTTTTTTACAAACAAAATCTTAAAACATAGAATTTTTTTTTACGGTGAAAGATCGAAATTTTTATCGATGATGTTCACTCGATAAAAATAAATTTCGATCTTCCACCGAAAACCGAAAAAATAAAGTGTTCTATTTATTTCATGTTTTTAACCCTTTTTTGGAGGAACTTTACCAAAATCCAGTGCAGTTCTTTTCAGTTATTCCCCTTGGAGTACCCCCCCCCCCCGTGCATAAGAAACGCATTACAATATTACGGCAAGTGCGAGAAATGTAAGGTAAATGACGTCATATTTCCATCTATCTGTGAGTCACGCACATTTTACCTAGGCAACTAGAATATAAAAATCTGAATTTTCACCGGTCGTAACTATGAAATATCGAAAAATAGTTCACTGATATTTCTCGATAACCTACCAGAAAGCATGAAATAAAAAAAAAGATATATTTGTGAGCCGTGCTCTGAGAAAAAAGGGAGTTAGCCCTTTACCCTATATGGCATTTTATGGCATCTCTAATTGACTGTAATTTTGACAGCAAGGATGAAGCCGTTTCTTATGTGTAAATGACACCTTTTGATAGCATAGAAAACATTGTGACAAAAGGTGAAATTGCTCATCACGAGCAATTTCACCTTTTGCCACAATGTTTTCCAAAGGCTCCTACAAGCAATGTTTAGAAATGCGTATCTATAGAGTAAAGGGTTAAAATGCGTCCTCCCGTGATGCGTTATACCAAAAGAGTCTTCAGATTATCATAGATCCATAAACCCATTTAGTCTAACAGTCGACTATATTATGGAGGTATAAATGTCCAATTAAATATATAAAATTAACATAATGGCAAAAGGTTTCGACCCATGTAAGCCTGAGCGGACAGCGCAGGCTGACATGGTCGAAACTTTTTGTAGATGCTATAAGCCCTCTTTAACCATAGCATGTTTGATATACAGAAGTATCATTGTATATGTCGGTATTTTAGAATAGGTCCCTTTAAATCTCAGTTGTATACGATTAAAACAGAAATAAGAATACCGAATTATGAACATGTACAGGCAGCTTTATTCACAGTATTTTACAAGACAGCAGATAGTATGAGTGTGAACCCATGGTGCACGTTCCTTGAAGTCTGGCCTTGATCTACACAGTTCGCATAAGTGTATCATGTCACGTGCACAGCAGTGTCCAAAGTAACTTATCTGCAAGGCCATTTGCACTTAAATCTAAATGTGACGCTTTGCTCACATGGTTAATCAATTATTTGTAATAATATTCTTGCGAACATGAAGGTTTGCAACAACTGTATATATACTGATATACAACCCGCATCTGACGGGAGTTGAACCCATGGAGACAAAATTAAGATCTTCGTTTTTCGAGGTTTAAAAGGCCAACACCATTACCACTGAGCAAAGGAGATAGCTCCCTGGCGCAGTTGTTAGGTATTGTATTTAAATCGGGATGAAGGCATGCATGAAGGAGTGGTCTCCCATAACACACCTCCTCTTACAGTCATCAGTTATTGATGACCCAAAGCCTTATTATTATTTTTGGACAACAAATGGGATTAATGGCTCAATCGCATATCCCGGACAAGCCTCCATCTCACGAACATGAAAGTTCGTAACAAGATGTATAACTGAAATATAAACAGCATCTGTCGGGATTTGAACCCATGCTGACAAATATCCTTGTTTTCCAAGGTTTAAAGGACCAACACCATAACCACTGAGCTAAAGAGATATCTTCCTAACGCAGCTGTTAAATGTTGTTTTTAAGTCGGGACGAAGCCATGCATGAAGGAGTGATATCCCATAATAGTATTAGTGTTACAAGTTTACAGCGCCATGGCCATCACAGAAGTTAGACAATGACACTGATAGTGACTGCTTCTATATCGACTCGTTTTACTTAAATCTTAGATTTCCCAACTTTTACGTTCTTTGCAAAGTAAGCAGATCAACAGCTATTTGTGAGGTCTGTTGGTCCGTATTTACCAATCATTCTTGATAATGTCCTTAGTCTCTTTCTATAACCCAAGATTTCATAAATTAGAAAGTTTTAAAACTTCTGATTGGCTAAAACAAATGCAATACATAACTTAACAATTGGTGCCGTCTCATTTCTGCGATACACATTTTATACATCTGTGAAGTCTCGTTTCTGCGATGCACATTTTTGTACATCTGTGAAGTCTCGTTTCTGCGATACACATTTTATACATCTGTGAAGTCTCGTTTCTGCGATACACATTTTGTACATCTGTGAAGTCTCGTTTCTGCGATGCACATTTTGTACATCTGTGAATTCTGCGATGCACATTTTGTACATCTGTGAAGTCTCGTTTCTGCGATACACATTTTGTACATCTGTGAAGTCTCGTTTCTGCGATACACATTTTGTACATCTGTGAAGTCTCGTTTCTGCGATACACATTTTGTACATCTGTGAAGTCTCGTTTCTGCGATACACATTTTGTACATCTGTGAAGTCTCGTTTCTGCGATACACATTTTGTACATCTGTGAAGTCTCGTTTCTGCGATAAACAGTTTCAAGAACTAATGCAGTCGAATTTCTTAGTTACGCAGACTTAATATTTGGTTAATCGTATTTCTTCAATGCACTGCTTACGCCTTTATTCAGTCTGATCCCTCCACAATATACAGTTTACACATTTGTGCAGACTGATCCTCTGCGATATACAGTTCATACATTTGTGCAGTATACGATACGCAGCGAGTTTAACATTTCTTTTTTGTGTGTGTCTGATCCATGATAAATAGTTTATAAGTTTGTACAATCTGGGTCCGTATTCACCAACCATTCTTAAGAACATTCCCCGTCTTATTCTCCAAAATTGTCCAAACTTGAAAGTAACACAACTTCTGATTGACTAAACCGAATGGTTTAGCCAATCAGAGGTCATGTTACTTTCAAAGTTAGATAGCTATGGAGATTAAGACAAAGAATGTTTTTCAAGAATGGTAGGTGAATACGGGCCCTGATCTCTATAGGATACAGAGCTTGAACATTTTTTGCAGCCTGATCCTTGCGATACATAGTTAAACATTTGTTCAATTTGACCCACGTGATACAACATTTGCACATATGTGCTGTCGATCTAAAATTTTCTGGTACATTCTCCCATACATAGTTAAAACATTTGTGAATTCTGATTTCTGCGTTACACAAGTTCAAACATTTGTACAGTCTGATCTGATACGTCTGTACAGCCTGGTGTCGGCGATTCAATCGTTTGTTCGGTTTAATCTCTACGATACATTGTGGTTGTATTTGTGCTGTTGATCTCTCGGAAACACAGCTTAACCCTTTCTCAGACGACAAAATTTGAGCCTTGTCCAAATTGAAAGCATTTGCAAACGACAATTTCAATGTGACTCAAATGGTGCAAATTTTCTTTGATAGGGTAGAAAACAGAAAACATTGAGGGAAAGGGAGAAAATGCTGGTAAGCAGTATTTTCTACTTTTTCCACAATGTTTTCAAAAGTCTTCTTTTCCAGGGAAAGATACATTGTTTATATATTTGTACTACCTGATTCCTTTGAAACTCTTTCAGTATTCGTTCATATTTATCTCTGCGATGCACAGTTAAAAAATTTTGCACCGTCTGATTCCTCTAATACACTTTTAACCCTCTGGCTCCTAAGTGCGACTCGCTAGCCTTTGTCGGACAGTGTAGATCAAGATCAGACTGCACAGAACGTGCAGTCTGATCTTTGATCTACACTGTCCGATAAGGGGATATTATTGCGCAAATCATATCTTTGAAGTAGTAATATTTTGTGTTATCATATCGAATTGAAAATTTAATTTTAGTTATTTAGCAGTATATGTTTAACATTTGCTCACTTTTACATCTGTAATAGGAAGTTTAAACCTTTGTACAGTCTCATTCCTGAGAACCACGTGTTCGCTTAAAATATCTCTGTGATACAAAATTTATACACTTCTGCAGTCAAATCTTTGGGATACACACTTTAAACACCTTTTGTCGTCCTATTTCTATAATACAAAGTATAAACACTAGTGAAGTCTGATTTCTGCTTGTACACAGTTGAAACGTTCATGCTGTCTGATCATTGCGACACCCATCTTCGCGAGCCAAGGTTACGATCACTATGTGGATCTTACCTTAGCGGATTGAGTCTGATTTCGCGATTTCCGCGATACGCCCCTGTTAGATGCTGCTTATTATCTCCCTTTATATCATATTTCTTATAGCCAATGAAATATCGCTTTACAAACCGCTTACGAATATCAATTCAACATGAAGCAATAATCACAAACATACTTCGACATTCCATGGTTAGGTGCTGGGCTATCGTCTAAAACCTCTGATAATTAGTTTAAACATATTCATTTTACATCGATTGAGAAACAAGTTCTAACAACTTATACTAATCTCTCTCGATTCTGCTTCCTGGGAACTACACCAGTACTCGCGCCGAATGTGTGGGCCAATGAAAAATCCCAATGTTGACACCCGCTCCCAGGTATCGAACTCAGGGCCTTATGGTTACGAGGCCGACGCTTTAGCTCACAACCACGGACACCACAAACATCTGATAATTGATTGGTCACACTGAAACTTATATACTGTAAATATTGTTCGTCTATGTTATTTTCGGTAATAAATCATTACAGATCCTGCACACATCCACAGAGGTATTCATGTTACCTTCTATTCTTATCCGAAAGGCTGCGACCTTGTTCTATTTTTATCAAAGATGAAATGCTACGAATGTCGAAATCAAGCTCCATCTGCCAAGGGTAGAGTAGCGTAGTGGATCGTCACCCTTGGCTTGCGAAGATGTGCGACAGATTGTTAATGGCTTTGCACAAACTCATCTCTGGGATACTTAGCTTGAACTCTTTTGACGTCTCATTACTGCGATACACAGTTTTAAACATTTGTTGAAGTCTGATGTTTAAGATACATATCTTGCACATCTGAACAATTTTATCAGTGTGATTCGGTTTGAATGCTTGCCTTGTTTCCTCTCTGTGACATACAGCTTTCCCGTTTGAGCGGTCTTCTGATCTTTGTCATACATAGTTAACAAATTTAAACAGCCTGGTCACTGCAGTACAGTTTAAATATGTATGCAGTCTTATCCCTGCGATACATAGTTTAATCCTTAATCACACAATCCCGACTTTTAACACCCCTTTGATAGAAGCTTTTTGAAAACATTGAAGGTAAAGGAGAAAATGCTGGTAACCAGCATTTTCTCCTTTTCCCACAATGTTTTTTTTTTTTCGTTCCTAAGGCAATTTTTATTTTTTATTCACATTTATTTTGTCGTTTAATCTAAAATTTTGTCATTTGGTAAAGAGTTAAATTTCTGTGCAGTCTGATGTCTGTGACACACAGCTTACATCTTTTACAGTTTAAATTTTGCGATACACGGTTTGAACATTTGTGCATAATGATCTTCTGCGATACGCAGATAGGACTGCACCTGAATCTTATGTCACACTCTTCCATTTTTCTTATGAATTAAGTCATACATAGTCAACATGAAAAAGTATTTTTAAAGACTGGTCTTAGTCTGTGAATGAACTGATTTATTGATTTTGTTTTACATCGTTTTCAACATTATTCTAGTCACATCATGGATGCGATTTTCCTACTCATGCGTGTTTTGGGTATCATCGTTACTGGGCCAACCACAGAATTGTCTTGCCCAAGGATATCCCTACATAATAACGCTGCTTCTAGAGTGAAGATCGAACCATGGACCTACAGGGTGCCAAACGCACTGTGCCACACCCTGATCGCTGAGGCAAGGAGGAACCTGTAATAACCAATTATATCGCAGGCTGGCTATCTAATGAATCATTCAATAGCTAAATTTCTGGAGGGCCCAAGTACATTGTATGAGAAAAGTTGAAATTTTCAAATTAGTATGCTTGATCGTCTTAAACTTTTTCAAACGACAAAAGAATATTAGACTGGCCCAAACTCATAACTTTTGCAGACGACAAATAAAATCTGGGACCACTGATATTATTTGTATCAGAAAGGCAAAAGAGTTGAAAAAATTGTGGCAAAAAAAGGAGAAACTATCTTCACCCACAAACTTTTTTCCCCAAGACTTCTTTCTCAGGGTCGTTACAACTCTTTATTGTGCGGCGAAGGGTTAAATCTTGTCCAAATCACAAGTTTAACCTCCCCCAAATTGGGAGTACCTTATTATACAGACGACTCTTTAACGGACGACGAAATTTTGGGCTAGTCCAAATTGAATCATATTTACTCAAAAATGGAAATTGTCTTTGGGGAGGGTAGTAACATTTTCTCCTTTTCCCCAAAACTTTTCTAAAGGTCTCTTTCTCATTGTTAAACGTCGTTATTGTGTGGTAGATGATTATAAAAGTAACACTCCTCCACATTGACAGCGTTGTATGCAGACGACAGATCAAAAGAGGCTCCAATACGATACTTGTCTTTGAAAGCTTACAGTCAACAAAGTAGGGGGAGAAAATGCTGGCTACAAGAAATTTATCCTTCTGCCACATTGTTTTCAAAAGCCTACATCCTTACAGTTCTGAAAACACAGGATTTATTGTTTAAACCTTTACCGCACAATGCAGAGTTCTAACTACCATGAGAAAGAAGCCTTTAGCAAACATATCGTGGAAAAAGGAGAAAATACTAATAACAAACATTTTCTCCTTTCTCCAAAATGCTTTCTACCCTTCCAAACAAAAATTTCATAATTTAAGCTGCATTAAGACTGTCGTTTGCGAAAGCTTTCAATTTCGCCAAGTCTAAAATTTTGTCATCTTGAAAAGGGTAAAATCATAATCATATATTAGTTGCGTTCATAACTCTACCTGATAAGATGTGTTTTGTACCATTAACCCTTTACCGAACAACAACATTTTAGACTGGTCTAAGTTGGAAACATTTGCCAACGACAAAAGTAATGTGTCTCAAAAATTGAAATTTGTTTTAGAATTGGTAGAAAACACTGTGGGAAAAGGAGAAAATGCTGGTAACCAGCATTTTCTCCTTTTCTCACAATGTTTTCTAAAGGCTTCTTTCTCAGGGTCGTTAAAAGTCGGGATTTTGTGGTAAAGAGTCAAGCCGATAAATAAATAAATAAATAAATAAATAAATAAATAAACACTTACGTTTACATAGCCTTGGCCTTGCCTGTTTTCGTCTTGACATGTTTCAGTTTGACAGCACACTGCACATAGCTCGGCAGGTTTTACCCGATAATAACAAATTATCCAATAAGTCGTTTAACAATACAAAACAGTCAACCCGGAACTCAAGGCAGGTGTGAATAGAGACATACCCGTCCTGTCGATTTCCCGATCAATTTTTTAAGTTTTAATAAAACATGTCTTATTTAAGAAAATGAAAAACCAAGAGTGAAAACAGCAAAATATCCCCTCAGAAACTTGGAACAGTTTGGTTATAAAAAAAAAAATAAACCTCGTCTTCTCTTTATGTGTTCTAACGAACGAAAAATCCGGGTGTTCGTCAGTTCATCGGAGTTAGAAATGCGATCGCAGCGTGGGATTTGGGTTTGCTGGAGTATGAATATTGAATATTGTGGAAATTGTACGGCCCCCCGGGGAGTTTGCCGCTGGGACCGACGCTTTTATCTCGCTTTGCCATAATCAAGAAGAAGGCATTTTTTTCCCGGAAATGTGGTGCTTTTGGTATAAATAACTAAAACTAGAGAACGTTTATCTAAAAGAAAACAGAACTTGGCTTTAACAAAGTAGTGATATAATTATCCAATTTCTAATTCACCCCGGTTTTACAAGTTTTCACTGAGGGGGCGACATGGGGTTTTGTTTGTAGCTTGATAATGCGCAATAAAAAGGAAAATCCTACGTCTCCGGGGAGATTTGCCCAGCCGTGTAGAATCAATATACTGCGGACAAATCCCAGCGGGAGTCGAACTGAAATAATCGAGTCACGTGATCAACCCCTGGGGAGATGTGAACTCGGCTTTCCACAGCATTGATCGAAGCGGCATGGCGTCCTTATTCCATCAAGGGCATAACGCATGTAGTCTAATCTATTGTTGTATCGTACACGTTTAATTTGTGCGCGGCTGTTTTTTAAACTATTGTGGGAAAAGGAGAAAATCCTGGTAACCAGCATTTTCCTTCTTTTTCCAGAATGTTTTCTTCTCTTTAACTCGTTGACAAAAGACAAAATTTTAGATTTGTCCAAATAGAAAGCATTTGCAGATGACAAAATAAAAGTGACCCAAAATTTGAAATTTGTTTTGTGAAAGGTAGAAAACATTGTTGGAAAAGGAGAAAATGCTGGTTACCAGCATTTTCTCCTTTTCCCACAATGTTTTCTAGGGGCTTCTTTCTCAGGGCCTTCACAAGTAGGGATTGTGTGGTAATGGGTTAAGAAATAAAAATTAGTTTTTTATTTATGATATATTTGTCGATGTATTTGTCCTTATTTGTCGTGCTTTCAATTTGGACAGGTTTAAAATTTTACCGTTTAGTGAAAAGCTAATTTTGTACATGGGTTTTTTTTTGTAAAAGTGTGGATTAATAATTGATAACTGTCCAGAAAGTTTTCGTCTCTTTCAATTCTTTGCTAAACAATGGATGCTTTTGCAAAACAGTGTGGGAAAAGGAGAAAATGTGGCCTATAACTAAGTTCTCCTTTTCCACATACGATTCCTTCAAATTTCCTTTTTTATTCAGCCTCATTTGATATGTGGCACTTACTAGCGAAAGTGTGGTGTCCGTAGTCGTGAGGTAGAGCGTCGGCCTCATAATCTAAAGATCCCGGGTTCGATACCGGGAGTGGGTGTCAACTTGGTGATTTTTCACTGGCCCACACATTCGGCGCGAGTACTGGTGTCGTTCCCAGGACGCAGAATCGAGAGGGATCAGTATAAGTTGTAAGAACTTTTTTCTCAATCGATGTAAAATAAATACATGTATGTTTAAACCAGAGAAAAGGAGCTACATGCACCTCCATGGCCTATAGTACCAAAAGCCATCCGCATACTTATTGATCCATAATAGCGACTCAGTCACGAGGTCCAGTGGTCCTTGTACATACAGAAAATTGCCCTAGCGCGAAAAATATCGACTCAGGTCAGCCTGCGCAGTCCGCGCAGGCTGACCTGAGTCGATACCTTTCGCAGATACGTTAAGCTCCTTTTCCACACAGCAATTTCTCCTATGTTTGCTGCCTACCAACGTTTTTTTTTGTTTTCAAAACTGAAGTCCTCCCATCTATCAGTTAATTGTCATAGCCATATAGCGAGGGGAAAATCAAAATTGCTTTGTCCTTTAAGAATATAGTACTCTCGTTGTGTGCGCATGTTATATTCTTAGGAGATACGACCTGTCAACAATGACGCATCACCCATTCCCCGATACTTGGGAAAAAGAAGGGCTTATACCGAAGCTAGACCCAAGCCTGTAGGGACTGTTTTAATAAATAATCGTTGCATAGGTTACCTGCTAGCCGACCATAACGAATGAATCGCACCAGGTAAAGTGTTATTGAGTAAACTTTTATTTCATTTTGAAATTCAAAGTAAAGGTTGCCGTTTAGAAAAATCAGTCCGCTTCTCTACCCAGAATGCCCATATAAGATAGATGTGTATTTGTAGAATGCCATCTAGGGGGAGATAATAAGAATACTCTCAGAAAGGAGAGGTCTGAAATGTCCTCTGGCAAGGAAACATGTAATTTGTCCCTTCCTCTTCGCGCCTTTTTTTTTTCCTCCTTAAAAATAAAAAAAGAATACCTGAATGTTACCCTGGTGATAAAAATGTTATAAAACATTTATCTCTTTTAGTTTTAAGTACTTCATCTCGACAAAGATGTAATGAAGATATTTTGAAGCGAAGTTGTTATTATTATTTTAGCTAGGCTCTGTGAAAAACGAGGTCTTAATGCAGATCTGCAAAAAGCATCGACCCATGTCAGCCTGCGCAGTCCGCGCAGGCTGACATGGGTCGAAACTTTTTGCTTTTGGTCAATTACCTGTACGTCTGAGGATCAGTCTACAAAATAGATACAGAGTTATGTGATGTGCTTGGTACAGTGGATCACAGAGATGTCCTTTCTTAAACAACCCCTGTTTTTCACGACCCTGAGAAAGAAGCCTTCTAAAAACATTGAGGGAAACGGAGAAAATGCTGGTAACCAGCATTTTCTTCTTTTCCCATAATGTTTTCTTCCCTTTCCCCCCAAAAAATTTCAATTTTTGAGTCAGATAAATTTTTCCGTCTGTCAATGCTGGACATGTCGTTTGGCAAAGAGTTAAGTCCAATTTACAGAGCATTGCTCATTTGTTTTAACTCATACTCATAACTATACGTATTTGAAAGAACCTTGAAGCAGACAGCTTCGAAACTGTATTTTCAAATGTTAAAAATCGTCTTAAATTGATGTGTAATACGTATATATGTCGTAGGCCAGCGTTGAATCTGGGCAGATCCGGAATCTGCTCAGGCAGACCTGGAATCTGCCTAGTCCAAATTAGAATTCTAATTTTGTGTAGACCAAAATAGTTTCTTTTCCAATTTTTTTTTTATTCATATTTATACACATGTGTACAACTGAGATGTATTTTTAATTAAAACAATTTATTCGTTTTTCCTTCATTGTAGCACTCCTTTATCTAAGTGATTACTTTCATTTTCTCAAAAAAAAAATCAACAGCCCCCTTTTCGAAATGGAGTGCCCCCTTTTTGTTAGGGTTGGGGGCATGTGCCCTACATTTTAAAGTTTCTGGATGCATCACTGCTCCTATCTCAGGGTCGTAAAAACCAGGGATTGTTTAGTAAAGGGTCCAGTCCTTGGGATGAATATGGATTTTAAACTTGAGTTACAGTCACCAAGTTAAGTTCTTGTTTGACGACTCGTATTCCTACCAGAGACTGAAAGTTTGACAGACTGCAACGTAAACATGACAAGAGTCACGATGGTATTCCTAGTTTTAAATGGTATGAATAAATTTGTCTGCATTTTGACCCCAAATTTCTTCACATTTGGCCGCTCGTTGGTCTGTAAAGAACATTTTCAATTTATTACCACCTGCAGACAATTTTTACTCTGTAATAGAGAGAACAAAACTTTTATAACCGTCCAAATTGAAAGCACTTGCAGACGGCAAAATAAATGTAACTCAAAATTGTGGGATAAGGAGAAAATGCTGGTAACCAGCATTTTCTCCTTTTCCCACAATGTTTTCAGTGTTTCTTCGTCTGGTGACCAGGGTCGTAAAAACCAGGGATTGTTTGGTGAAGGGTTAATGAATAGCGTAGAATATAGGGGGGGGGGGGGAGTACTGGTGATACTTGTTCAAATCCTTTAAAAATCAGTCTGATTTTTGAGTCACAAAAAGTTTGTTTGCAAATGCTTTTGATCTGGACAATTCTAAACTTTTGTTGTCCGGTAAGGAGTTTAACCCTTTCCCAAACGACAAACTTTTGGACTAGACCAAATTGAAAGCATTTGCAGACGACAATTCAACTCTTGCTGAAAAGATGATTTCTGTCTATGATAGGGTAGAAAACATTGTGGGAAAAGGAGAAAATGCTGGTTACCAGCATTTTCTCCTTTTCCAACAATGTTTTCAAAAGGCTACTATTCAAGACCCGTAAAAACCAGGGATTGTTTGGGAAAGGGTTAAACTGATGCCCGTTGTAATTTTGTTGTCCGATAGAGAGGTATATCTCATAACCGTCCAACAGACTAAATATCATGAATACAGCATTGATTCCTTACCAAACTACAAAATTTTGGCCATGTCCAAATTGAAAGCATTTGCAGGCGACAAATTAAATGCAATCCAAAACATAAAAGTTGTCTTTCATAGGCTAGAAAACATTGTGGGGAAATAAGATAATGATGGACACCGGCATTTTCTTTTTTCCCCACAAAGTTTTCAAAAGGCTTCTTCCTCAATATCATTTAAGTTGGGATTGTGGTACAAGGTTAAACAAACCAAATGAGACAAGTTTATAGGATAAGAGCAGAAGATTAAACTCGAGGGCGTTTGGAATCCAGTCAACGATAAATGAAAACGATTAAGATACAATTATTTTGAAGAAATTTTACATAAACACGGGAACTAACTCACATGTAAATAAAAAAGGGGCTACAGAAATTGCTTCCCTTCATACCTGGGCCAAGATTACCGATATCTGTTACAAGAGACTAATCCTGATGCATCTTGAAAATCGAGACAGCACGCAAAGTGCAATTTATACATTTATACTGTGCAGTTTAAACTTACATCTATACTATTTTTGTGTTGTAAATTGGAAAAACATCCAAAATCTACATTACATCAGTCCTTTTCCTGATCTGAAAATTTTTAAATTTCCTTTTCACCTTGACGCAATACGGAATTAGGCCGTAAAGGATAGAAAATGATAAAAGAAAAAATAAACAAGTCTTAAATCTGTTTACAACATTTACTTTTTATGTTAATATCTTTGTCACAACCATTCATAAAAATAGAAGTGTTATATTTATTTCTTGAGAGCAAGTCTTAACAAAATCAATGCTTTTAAACCTCCATTAAGTCTTTACCAAACAACAAATTTTGGACTGGTCCAAATTAAAAGCAATTGCAGACAACATAATAAAAGTGACTGAAAATTTGAAATTTATATTGGGAAGGATAGAAAACATTGTGGTAAAAGGAGAAAATGCTGGTTACCAGCATTTTCTCCTTTTCCCACAATGTTTTCTAAAGGCTTCTTTCTCAGGGTCGTTAAAAGTCAGGATTGTGTGGTAAAGGGTTAACTTGTTATTGAACAATTCCAGGTTTTATGACTATGGAGAAAACAGGTTTGGAAAACTTTGTGGAATAAGCAGAATATGCTGGTTGATGATTCAAATGGTTGGCAGACAAAAAATATTCAATCTGTTATCACAAAACAAAATTTAAGACCTATCCAAATTGAAAGCATCTGCAGATGTCAATTTCAAAGTGGTTCAAATGGTGCAATTTTGCTTTGATTAGGGTAGAAAACTTTGCGGGGAAAAGGAGAAAAGGCTGGTTGTTGGGTTACCAGCATTTTCTCCTTTATCCACAAAGTTTTCAAAAGGCTTCTTCCTCAGGGACATTAAAGATGTCATTGTGTGGTAAAGGGTTAATGGATAAAAAATTATGGGATCCGATGACTTCCTTGGTGTCATGAATTTAGATAAATTGACCAAAAGAGAAACAGACCAATAGATGAATCACTCATTTATGAACAACTTCTTTTATTAGTAACAGGTATTTTCGAAACATTTTTGTTAGACATATCAACAAATGTCTTCGATGAGTGATGTCGGGAATTCTAAGAACAACAGCAGACAATGTTTAAGCAAAAATTAGGTCTCGTATTTTTAAATCCCCTTTTGATCCAATTATCTGACCAGTTTATTACCATTTTTGAGAACCAGACTTTAGTCATGTTTTCAAAACCTGAATGGACACACTGTTCAGACTCAACTTGGCAAAATTATGGACTTAAGTCTACTAAACAAACGAAGTTTGATTGTTTTATTGAGTCAGAGATATGGTGCTAACACATTGAGAATGTTACTTATATCTGTCGGTATAATGGGTAATGTGTCTATCACCAAAAATAAACAAAACTCAAGCCTGAATCCATCAGCCCTGATCAAAAAAATAATAGCATAATAATACAGCCCATTACCATATACATGTATAATGCCAGTGCATTTGAGCCATACTGTGGCAAAACGGTCTTAGGGTAAGACCTGTGTAATGCACTTCCGGTGAACATGGGGCAAAATTCAAATTGGTTGATAAATAAGGACAGATAAGGATTTATGCAGAAACAATATTTTTGCACATTTCTAACAGATCAGAAATTTTAATTTTTGTTGGTTTTCTGAAAAGGGAGGTAATTATTATCTCTTTTTTTGAATTTAGAATATAGTGGTTTTAGATTTATAAATGATAATTCAAAGACGGAAAATATGACAAAAATGAATCAGTGAAAGTTGTTCAATTTTTCTCATACTCATTTTTAATTATAGCTCATTTTGCCGGATGATATTTAAGTGGAAATCGCCGTTTTCCATTACACAGGTCTTACCCTTAACCCATTACCACACAATCCCTACTTTGGACAACCCTGAGAAAGAAGCCTTTGAAAACATTGCGGGAAAAGGAGAAAATGCTGGTAACCAGCATTTTCTCCTTTTCCCACAATATTTTCTACCCTTTGCAAAACAAATTTCCAATTTTCAGTCAGTTCTATTTCGTCGTGTGCAATTGCTTTTGATTTGGATAAACCTAAAAATTTGTTGTTTGGTTATCCCCTTTGCCATAACACCTAGCAAGTATGGATCCATAAATCCATGTCTAATAACTCACTGAGTTATGTGGTAGAATGACCCTTGGGATGAGAAGAAAATTTACTCTTAACCACACAATCCTGACTTTTAACGACCCTGAGAAAGAAGCCTTATGAAAACATTGTAGGAAAAGGAGACCAGCATTTTCTCCTTTTCCGACAATGTTTCCTACCCTTCCAAAGACAAATTTCAACTTATGAGCCATACTAACATAGTCGTCTGCAAATGCTTTCAGTTTGGACTAGTCTACAATTTTGTCGTTCTGTAATGTGTTAACCCATGGCAACATGTTCAAACAAAAGTCAGCCTTCAACGGCTAAACTGGGTTGAAACTTTTTGCAGATACATAAAAACCCACTTTTGACGGAGAAACACTCATTTATATTTCCCACAGATATTTCATTTATTAAAAACCCTTTCCCAAACAATCCCTGGTTTTTACAGTCAAGAGAAAGAAGCCTTCTGAAAACATTGCGGGAAAAGGAGAAAATTCTGGTGACCAGCATTTTCTCCTTTTCTCACAATGTTTTCCACTCTTCCAAAGTCAAATTTTAATTTTCAATCACATTTCCTTTGTCATCTGCACATGCTTTCAATTTGGACAAATTGGGCCACCAGGGCTCCTCTGTACGTAAGGAATGTTGGTAAAATTGCACATCGTTATAAGCTGTTTGACCGTTTTCTATACCATTTGCACATAAATTTATCTATCCTGGGATAAACATTACAAATATTTTCACTATTTCTTCCTGCTCTGCCTTGACACTGGGGTCAGCTTAGATCCAGAGGATGGAGTGTTGGGCTTCGTGGTAAGTTTAGACTGTTGTGGAGTGGACACTGTTCTTGCAGGGGAGGCATGGTCACCTGCTCTGTGGTTCAAATTGGCCCGTGGGGTGTTGACAAGGCCACGGGCTGGGGATGAAGTCTCAACCTGAATAGATAGAAGAGTATGTTTAAGTCTTTTCCACAGAATCCCCTTTTAACGACCCTAAGAAAGAATCCTTTTGAAAACATTGTAGGAAAAGGAGAAAATGTTGGCCCAAAATTTTGTCATTTGGTAAAGAGTTATTAACTCTTAACTCTTTACCACTAAATCCCAAGTTTTAACGACCCTGAGATAGAAGCCTTTTGAAAACATTGTGGGAAAAGGAGAAAATGCTGGTAACCAGCATTTGCTCCTTTTTCTACAATGTTTTCTACCCTATTGGAAACAAATTTCAATTTTTGAGTTATGTTAATTTGTTGTCTGCAAATGCTTTAAATTTGGACCAATCTAAAGAGTTAATTACTTGATGACAACATAAACTGATACATATCAAAATACTTTTGTCTATTTCAGAACTATTTGTATAAAAGTTTTACTTTGTTATAAACATTATTTTGATTGTATCACAGACACTGCTCACTTTTTCATATCTTTTCTGGATTTCACAGGTGCACATAATGCTAAGTCTTAGTCTGCAGTGGTCTGCAGTGCGTTGCTCAAGGAAATAAGGTCCATAATTTTTCAATAAACTTTAATTACTCTAGATAAGGACGTTTTTGAAGTTATCTAGTGTCTAATCCTTCCAAATTCGAAAATGGTACTTTTTACTTCATGTTACCAATTTTCATGAATCTGTTGCTGTGGTAAAAAATAGCAATATTTAAAATTTATGAAAAAACTGGAAAAGGCAACAAAGAAGTTCTTCCACAAGAGGATTGGCTTTGCTTGTCTCTGATTTTTTTTTTTTTTCTTTTACTTTTTAATTCTGCTATTGAAAAACGCAAAGCAGCAGTCTTTGTTTGCTGAATCAAACAGAAAGACGTTGCATTCGATAAACTAGCTGAGAGCAAAAGCACTTCATTGTTACAGGGTTTTAACCCTATACCACACAATGACGACTTTAAACGCCCCTGAAAGAGAAGGCTTTTGAAAACATTGTGGGAAAAGAAGAAAATGCTGGTTACCAGCATTTTCTCCTTTTCCTACAATGTTTTCTATCATATCAGAGAAAAATCTTTTCAAATGAGCCACACTGAAATTGTCATCAGCAAATGTTTTCAATTCAGACAGCTCTAAAATCTTGTCATGTGGTAAAGGGTTAAGTGCATTTGTTTGAGGCATGTAGTTGCACAGCACAGAAATGCAAGGTAAGCAAACATTTTTTACAACAACTCGTAAAAGCAATAAGACTAAACACATAGAGGGTAATACTGGCTTAACGATTTACCACACAATCCTGACTTTTAATGACCCTGAGAGAGAGAGGCGTTTTGAAAGTGCTATAAGAAAAGGAGAAAATGCTGGTAACCAGCATTTTCTCCTTTTCCCATAGCGTTTTCTACCCTTTCCAAAACAAATTTCAAATTTTCAGTCACTTTTCTTTTGTCATCTGCAAATGCTTAGATCTGGGACCAGTCTTAAATTTTGTTGTTTGGTAAAGAGTTAAAAGAACTCATACTTGTACATCAACTATAAATATAACTAAAACTGTTAACCCTTTCCCAAACGACAAACTTTTGAACTAGACCAAATTGAAAGCATTTGCAGACAACAATTCAACTCTTGCTGAAAAGAGGATTCCTGTCTATGACAGGGTAGAAAACATTGTGGGAATTAAAGAACAAAATGCTGGTTATCAGCATTTTCTTCTTTTCCCACAATGTTTTCAAAAGGCTACTATTCTAGACCCGTAAAAACCAGGGATTATTTGGGAAAGGGTTAAAGACAAGACCTATTTCTGTACTTGTAAGAAATCATAGTGGGAAAAGGAACAATTGGTAGGAAAAGGTCATTTCTTCCTTCTCCAGGAACACAATAATGTGCTATGAAAGCCATTGGAAACTGTATTTATAATAGTTTCTGGCAGAACTAACATTGACAAGTACAGTATATTATCTACAAAAAGCCATCTGACAAAGCAACATGCTGTTTAAACTGAATTTGGAACATGATACCAAGTTATACCTTATCGCCTGATAGTGTTTCCTGTTCACATAAAGATACAAAATAAAGCATTAAAACTGCTTCTCTTACACGAATTGTGACACCATATCACTTGCAACATGCAAAAAGTGGCGTTCAGATATTCGTGTAAAGTGTCCTCTTCGGTCAGCCTGAGCAGTCCGTGCACGCTAATCCGAAATGACAATTTCTGTTTTAATGTAGTATTCTGTTTTGCACAAGTCTACTGGAGCACAAAATCTAGTGTAGTCTGAAAGTGTTGTATGGAATTAGCCTGCCTGAACTGCGCAGGCTGATCTGAGACGACACTTATAGCAAGCGTCCGAATGTCTCTTTTCACGTGTTGCGAACTATGTGTGAAAAGTGATCCACAACTAACATCAACTATAAGACTGACTAATGAAATCATATAGACATTCACAGTCCACAGAAGATCCTATGATTTAAGACCTGATCTCCTGCTTCATTGAAGTTCTTTCAAAGAGTTGATTAACTCTTAACTCTATACCACTTAATCCCGAGTTTTAACGACCCTGAGATAGAAGCCTTTAGAAAACATTGTGGGAAAAGGAGAAAATGGCTGGAAACCAGCATTTTCTCCTTTTCCCACAATGTTTTCTATCCTTCACAAAACAAATTTCAATTTTTCAGACGCTTTTATTTTGTCATCTGCAAATGCTTTTGATTTGGACAAGCCCAAAATTTTGTCGTTTGGTAATGAGTTAACTCTTTTACTCTTTGATCCCGAGTTTAAACGACCCTGAGATAGAAGCCTTTTGAAAACATTGTGGGAAAAGGAGAAAATGCTGGTAACAAGCATTTTCTCCTTTTTCCACAATGTTTTCTACCCTGTTGGAAACAAATTTCAATTTTTGAGTTATGTTAATTTGTTGTCTGCACATGCTTTCAATTTGAACGTGTCTAATATTTTGTTGTTTGGTAACAGGTTAACCAGATAACAAAATGTCAGCCTCACCAAAATTGAAGGCATTTTCAAAAGACAAGCATGGCTTACAACCTCAACCTGGAATTTGCCTTTGGAAGGGTAGAAAACATTGAAGGAAAAGGAGAAATTGCTGCTTATCATTATTTTCTCTTTTCCATAAGACTTCTTAAAGCCATCTTTCTCAAGGTTGTTAAAACTTTGGACAGTGATTTCAACATAGGGGCAGGATTAAGTCATACTTTACCACCCTTATTTCTCTATATAAATGTGTGGAGGGAGTCAGTGGCTTGGGAAGAATGATTTGCAATGAAACTGACGGTCAGCTTATCCCTTTACCAAACGATAAAACTGTAGACTGGTCCAAGTTGAAAGCACTTGCAGAGGAAAAAAGAAACGTAACTAAAACACTGAAATATGTTTCCAGAAGGATAGAAATAATTATGGGGAAAAGTAGAAAATGCTGGTTACCAGCATTTTCTCCTTTTCCCTCAATATTTTCAAAAAGCTTCTATCTTAGGGTCATAAAAATAAGGGATTGTTGGGTAAAGAGTAAACTAGCTGCCTTGGTATACTAGTAATTGATATTCCGCTAAGCAAGAACACTGCATACTGATACAGGTACCAACACTTGGCTACAGTTGCTTGATTTTCCGTGAAAAATCAAAGGCAAAAAGGGCTTATAACTGTGTGAAAAATAGTTTGATGGTTATCTGCCTTTTCTGTATAGGTTCCCTGTTTGACAAACTTATCCAAGTTTGAAGTAAGTACCTTCAGTAATAACAGAGACATTACAAAATGTCAAAGTTTTTGCGCAACGACACAAACGACTACACAAACTACAAAATCTGAACATTTTTTTTAAAAACAGCAAAGCTAAAAATCCATCCATTAACTATATTGTAGATAATCAGCATGATATCAATGATAATGAAATAATGATGAAATGATAATGACATCTCAATAACATGCACAATTACAGTATGATAAAAGTCATGCCATTTTGTATGTGACCCATCACGCAAAAAGGGACCTGGGAATTCTGTACATCAATTAGATGAAAACAGATCAACGATAGTTCAGGTCAGTTCAAGGTGATAATTAAAAAATAATTGTATAATAAGCTACAATGACCAATTTTCTTACAGAAAATGTCATTAAAGGCAAAAGTGTCAACCCTGGTCAGCCTGCGCAATTTGCGCAGTCTGACCAGGGTTGACATTTTTCGCAGCTCTCCGAGGGTTCCTATTTGCATGGTGGGTCATATATGGTTAATGATAATGTTATAAGTACTGCTGCTGCAGATAATGAAGGTGATGATGTCATATTAGCTTTGACTAGTCTACAGTTAGATGATAAAATAAATCCTTACTATGAACAAGTGATTTGATGTGATGAGAAGTTACTGTAAAACTGTTCTAAAATGTGGCTGAAACACAATATATAGTGATAAAAGTTACAACTAGTCAAACCATCTCTAACAGTGAAATTACACTACTGTAGCGGAACAGTGGCTTGGCTGTTTAACCTTGTACAAGCAAACCAATGTTCTAACAACCTTACTCAGAAATGCTTTGAAAGTATTGTGGGAAAAGAAAAAAATACAAGAAACAAGTATTTTATCTAATTTTCCTAAAAAATTATCCATCCTTTCAAAGACAAAAAATATTGTAAGATATTACTGTACTGTCTGCACCTGCTTTGAAATGGGACAACTCAGAAAGTTCAGTGATTGGCAAAGGGTTAAGACAATTGGTCTCAAATAATAGCTTCAAAATGAAGCAAGTGCACTTCTTATAGCCGCCAACACTCAATTGCAGTTGATTTCAACTCTTTACCAAACAATCCCTGAGAAAGAAGCTTTTTAAAAACATTGTGGTAAAAGGATAAAATGCTCGTAACTAGCATTTCCTCCTTTTCCCACAATGTTTTCTACCCTGCTGGGGACAAAACATTGAGGGAAAAGAAGAAAATGCTGGTTACCGGCATTTTCTACTTTTCCCACAGTGTTTTCAAAAGGCTTCTTCTTGACTAAGAGTCGCTTAAAGTCCGAATTCTGTGGTAAACAATTAAAACAGGAGACCAAAAAAGTGACCCTATGTTTCATAGGTTTTGTGTTCTTTCTCTTTCAATGAGGTTTTACAGTTTTTCTGTTTTACAATGGTATGACAACAATTATCAGTTTCCCTGAAAATGGAATGACATTCACATAATTCAGTAAATATTAAGCCATAACTGCCAAAGGCTACTTTTGTAGGATTTTCAGCTGATGAAGATCATTAAAAGATTGGAGCAACATCTATATGTCACTGGAACTTGAACCTATACTGTCTGATGTGTCTAAATCTTGAAAATGTGTTAACCCATTACCACACGACAAAATTTTAGACTGGTTCAAATTGAAAGCATTTGCAGACGACAAAATAAAGGTGACTGAAAAATTGAAATTTGTTCTGGGAAGGATAGAAAACACTGTGGGAAAAGGAGAAAATGCTGGTTACCAGCATTTTCTCCTTTTCCTACAGGGTTTTCAAAAGGCTTCTTTCTCAGGGGCGTCAAAAGTAGGGATTGTGTGGTAATGGGTTAAAGGCAGTTCATTAACTCATTATCAAACGACAATATTCTAGGCTTGTCATAACTGAAAGCATTCGCAAATGACAAAGTGAAAGTGACAAAATTTGAAATTCGTTCTGTGAAGTAGAAAACATTGTGGGAAAAGGAGAAAATGCTGGTTACCAGCATTTTCTTCTTTTCCCACAATGTTTTCTAAAGGCTTCTATCTCAGGGTCATCAAAAGTAGGGATTATGTGATAATGTGTTAATGAAATTCACGAAATTAAGGATGTTAGCAAAGAGAAAAAACATCCATTGCAGACTTACCTCAGATGCCTCACCATTCTCTAACTTCCTAGTTGCAGCCCCTAGCTCTACATTTCTGACTCTTTGTGCGAAATTTAGAGAACAGATTGTCTCCCCTTCATTTTTTCTGACAGGTGCTATTTGAGTGATCATCAAGGTCTTGCTGTCACCTCCTACATTTAATTTGTAGATTGGTAGATTACTTGTTAGAACTTTGAGACTTTCTTGAAATGAAAGGCTTTGTCTTTCCATGGGTAGAAAACATTGTGGTGGGAGGATAAAATGCTGGTTCCCAGCATTTTCTCCTTTTCCCACAATGTTTAAATGGCATTATTCATCTCATATGGCAAACAGTTCTGTTATATTCTGGCAACAGCTTGCGGTAATCATTTATGTCTTTCAAAGGTTTCTGCTATATTAGTCTATGCCTTAATAAAAATTTGGGAAAAATATAGAATAGCATGTATCTCTGTTTACCATAATGCTCAACAAAAGCACTGCATGGAGATACTAAAATATTTAGACAGTTACCTGCCCTTTTGAATGGCTTCCCATTTTGACTGTTAAGAGACTGCCCGTATTTGATGTAACTATCTTTAGTAATAGTAAAAGGAGATATGTAATATGTAAAATTTTGATGCTTAACCCTTTACCAAACTACAAAATTTTAGACTGGTCCAAATTGAAAACACTTGCAGACGACAAAATAAACGTAGCTCAAAACTCAAAAATTGAAATTTGTTTCCAGTAGGGAAGAAAACATTGTGGGAAAAGGAGAAAATGCTGGTTACCAGCATTTTCCCCTTTTTCCAACAATATTTTCAAAAGGCTTCTATATCAGGGTCGTAAAAACCAGGGATTGTTTGGTAAAGGTGTAAACAGCCAAGATATTTTTTTTTTTTTCTTTCCCTTGTATGTCCTTTGAATCTTTTAGTGTTGTTTTGGTTTAAACTATTTCACTGTTGGTCAAAATTGCATAAAAGTATGTGCAATGATAATCTATCCCATATAGCAATAGGATTTTTTTCCTATTATTCATCAACATAAGACTTTCTTCAAATAAAACAGAACTATGATTTAAAAAAAACAAATAATGCGAAAAAATATTTAATGTTTACGCATACACACAAAAAAAGCAATCAAGCTATAAAACGTTTCTTTGAATAAGCTACCTTGTTTTCGCTGAGAAACAAAGAGCTTTTGATTGAAAAGCATTTATTTACACTTAACATAATTCCTTTGTCTTAAATAAACTTGCTAAACTCCTGTAGCTTATAGGTAACACAGGACTAATAATCCTGGATTTCTGATTCGAGATCCAAAGCTGGGCAAATTTTTTTCCAATGTGAAAGGATTCTTTCCACTACCATAACTACAGATTGTTTGGATTTGGTTTTTGTGAGAAAGTAACAGTGGTTTGGGCAGAGTTTTATCACATTTGTAAAAATCAATGATTGGAAAAGCAGGTGTACAAATTTGCTAGGGATCACCCTGAAAGATTCATCCTAGATCTATATGTGGCATGTATCATGTATGGTTTTACAATATGTTACATTGCTACACTGATCAGTAAAATGACTTGTGAAAAAAGGATCTTTAAGCCTTTACCTCACAATGCCGTCTGTTAAAGACACTGAGAAAGAAGCCTTTGAAAAACATTATTGGAAAAGGAGAAAATGCTGGATACCTGCATTTTCTCCTTTTCCAAAGATGATTTCTACCCTATGACAGACAGCATAATGCACATTGCATATAGTTTTTGGTCAGCAAATGCTTTCAACTTTGACAAATCTAGAATTTACAGTATGGTAAAGAGTTTATACAAAACTGTTGAAACATATAAACCCATACAGAAATATGTTAGTGATCCCTATCAAACTTTGAGTAGTATATTTGAAAAATCTTCAATATACTCACCTAATGAGTCTTGTAGCAAGTATGTCAGTTTTGAATTCCTGTAAGGTACATAACTCTGCTTTGATCTCAACGCAAAAATTACATCCCCTAGACAGGACAATGATTTATTGATGCTCTGGGCTTCTTTAAGCCTGGCTCCATCTGCTTTAGACTTGCTAACCCTTTCAGATCCTGCCAGATCTACCAAATTAAGCTTTCCTGGAAAATAACAATAAGCAAGGTGCTTAGTTCACATGCCATGAACTTTTAAAACTTACTTACTCACATATTGCTTCCTAAAACATGTTTGAAACATACATAATAGAAGCATCTTCTAAAATTATGGGTAGTTAAAGAAAAACAAAACAATAAAAAAAAGCAATTTCGTTGAAATGATATCCCCCGCCGAAAAAGACCTTTTTTGATACAAACGTATAAGAGGTATTGTGTTTTGCATGTACATGTGGCCTTTTTGTTATTGGTCCCTGATGAAATTATACATTAAGCTCCCTTGTTCCATGGCACAGGATTGCATTACATAAACAAGAGGGCCATGATGGCCCTGAAATCGCTCACATGAGTCTATTGACCAAACATGCACCATCTAGTTTCCCAGTGACCTAGTTTTTTATCAGACATTACCCATCATCAAACACTTTTGAGATACCAATAAGACAAACATTCCAGCCAAGTTTCATGAGTATTTGACTGAAAATGTGGCCTCTACAGCGTACAAAAGCTTTTTCTAAGATTTCATCGAGTGACCTAGTTTTGGACCTGACAATTACCCATTATCAATCTCTTTTGAGACATCACCAAAACAAATATTCTGACCAAGTCTGAAGAGAATCAGGCAGAAAATGTAGCCTCTAGAGTGTACACAAGGTTTTTCTAATATTTGACCCATTGACCTAGTTTTTGACTCCACATGACCCATTTTCAAACTCATTCAAGGTATCACCAGGACAAATATTATGAACAAATTTTAGGTGTATCAGATTGAAAATGTGTCCTCCAGAGCATACAAAAGGTGTTTATAACATTTGACCTATTGACCCAGTTTTTGACCCAACATGACCCATTTTCAAACTCATCCAAGATATTATAAAGGCAAACATTCTGACTAATTTTCAAGAGTTTTGGACTGAAAATGTGGCCTCTAGAGCCTACAGAAGGTTTTTCTAACATTTGACCGGGTGACCTAGTTTTTGACACCACATGACCCATTTACAAACTCGTTCAAGATATCATAAAGGCAAATATTCTGACCAACTTTCAAGAGTTTTGGACTGAAAATGTGGCCTCTAGAGCGTACACAAGGTTTTTCTAAGATTTGACCTAGTGACCTAGTTTTTGACCCCACATGACCTATTTTTGAACCTGTCTGAGATATCATCAAGACAAACATTCTGACCAACTTACAAGAGTTTTGGACTGAAAATGTGGCCTGTAGAGCGTACACAAGGTTTTTCTGAAATTTGACCTAGTGACCTAGTTTTTGACCCAACATGACCCATTTTCGATCATGTCCAAGATATCATCCAGGCAAAGATCCTGACCAACTTTCATGAGTATCCGACTGAAAATGTGGCCTCTAGAGCATACACAAGGTTTTTCTAACATTTGACCTAGTGACCTAGTTTTTGACCAGACATGAATCACTTTCGGACTTGTCGGGGATATCATCCAGACAAACATCCTGACCAACTTTCATGAGTATCCGACTGAAAATGTGGCCTCTAGAGCGTACACAAGGTTTTTCAAGATTTGACCTAGTGACCTAGTTTTTGACCAGACATGACCCATTTTCAAACTTGTCTGAGATATCATCTAGGCAAACATCCTGACCAACTTTCATGAGTATCCGACTGAAAATGTGGCCTCTAGAGCGTACACAAGGTTTTTCTAAGATTTGACCTAGTGACCTAGTTTTTGACCCGACATGACCCATTTTCGAACTTGTCTGAGATATCATCCCGGCAAACATCCTGACCAACTTTCATGAGTATCTGACTGAAAATGTGGCCTCTAGAGCGTACACAGGGTTTTTCTAAGATCTGACCTCATGACTTAGTTTTTGACCCAACATGACCCATTTTCCAACTCGTCCAAGATATCATCCAGACAAACATCCTGACCAACTTTCATGAGTATCCGACTGAAAATGGGGCCTCTAGAGGGGTCACAAGGTTTTTCTAAGATTTGACCTAGTGACCTAGTTTTTGACCCAACATGACCTATTTTCGAACTTGTCCGAGGTATCATCCAGACAAACATCCTGACCAACTTTCATGAGTATCCAACTGAAAATGTGGCCTCTAGAGCATACACAAGGTTTTACTAAGATTTGACCTAGTGACCTAGTTTTTGACCCCACATGACCCATTTTCCAACTCCTCCGAGATTTAAGGAGGCAAACATCCTCACTAACTTTCATGAGTATCGGACCAAAACTGTGGCCAAAAGAGCGTACACAAGGTAAAAAGTTGACGACGGACGACGCACAACGGACGACGGACACAGCACGATCACAATAGCTCACCATGAGCACTTCGTGCTCAGGTGAGCTAAAAATATAAAAGAGGTCCATAACAGGATTATACATCAAGTACCCTTTTTGCAAAACTCAGCATTTCATAAAATGAAAACAAATAAAAGAAATATACATAAAACCCCCTTTTTATGGGGGGTTTATGTATATTTCCTTTATTTGTTTTCATTTCAGGATTTCATATATGTGGGGGAAAAACAATGTATCAATGGACTATCCACTGGAAAACATGCATGAAGTTTCATAAATTTTTGTCAAGGACTTTAGAAGATATCCCTCTCACAATATAAGCTGCCACACTGCTGCCATTTCAAGCAGGTAACTAGAGACTAAAGTGTTGAAATTTGTAGTACCTCCCTGGGTAGCTGAATGGATATATGGTATTACTTGTGATCTAAAAGGTTTACAAACAGACTGATGCATGGAGAGACGAATGCACAATTGACTCATTGGTCACTGGCTTTGATCAAGCAATAAAAATATGAAGTTCTATGAAAATATGTGCAAAAGTTGGAGATACACTGATAAAAAAATTAAATTTGACACAAGTCCCCTTTTTCCATGATACACTGATAAATTGCAAAACCCTGACAACATGTGCTAGGTCGCATGATCTGTGAAAATCTCATCCAAATCTATTGAGATATGTCCAGTAATTGAAGAGATTCTGGTGAAAAATGAAATCATAACATGAAGCCCCCTTATTCCATGATGCAGGTACAAATCCCAAAACCTTGACAATATGCCATAGATCACATGATCAAGTGTAAATTCCATCCAAATCTGCCAAGAAATGTGGGAGGCGTTGTCTTAGGTCACATGATAATGTGAAAATTCCATTCAAATCTGCCAAGAAATGTGGGAGGAGTTGCCTTCACAAGAAAATAGAATGAAATAAAACATGAAGCCCCCTTTTTTCATGATGCAGCTACAAATCGCAAAACCTTGAGAATATGTGATAGGTCAGATGAAGAGAAATATTCTGTGAACTTTTTTTTTTCAATTGTCAAGAAATATGGGACGAGTTGCATTCACAAGAAATAAATCAAGAGCTTCGCAAAGCGGCGCATATACGCCCCAAGGGGCTTGTCAGTGAAATGAGTTGAAATGACTAAAGGGCCATGAATGAAGAGTAGTTAATCTCCATGATATGTAAAAAAAATATTAAAGGGCAATAGCTAAAAAAAGAAGAGTGGCACAGTTACAAATTTTGTGAATTGCTGTCTTCCACAAGGTGTTCTATCAGTTTTGAAAGATTCAAGATCATAGCTTTGATATTCTAGAAATTATGGCCCAGACGAAAATTCAAAGAGAAAACTAACAAAGGGCAATAACTAAAAAAGAAGGATGGCAGAGTTATGGTTCTTGTGCAGTGCACTTCTTCATAATGTGTTCTATTAGTCTTTGAAGTTTCAAGATGATAGGTTTTAAAGTTTGGGAGTTATGGCCTAGACAAAAATTCAAACTGAAAATTAACAATGGGCAATAACTAAAAAAATTAAGGTCGTAGAGTTATGGTTCATGTGCAATTCACTTCTCCGTAATGTGTTCTATCAGTGTATGAAGTTGCAAGTTATTAGCTTTTATAGTTTGGAAGTTATGGTGTGGACAAAAATTCAAACTGAAAATTAACAAAGGGCAATAACTCAAAAAATAAAAATGGCAGAGTTATGGTTCATGTGCGATGCACTTCTCCACAATGTGTTCTATTAGTGTATGAAGTTCCAAGTTAATACCTTTTATACTTTAGAAGTTATGGCCTGGACAAAAATTCAAACTGAAAATTAACAAAGGGCAATAACTGAAAAAATAACAGTGGCAGAGTTATTGTTCATGTGCACTGCACTTCTCAATAATGTGTTCTATCAGTGTATGAAGTTGCAAGTTATTAGCTTTTATAGTTTGGAAGTTATGGCCTACACAAAATTCAAACTGAAAATTAACAAAGGGCAATAACTCAAAAAATAAAAGTGGCAGAGTTATGTTTCATGTGCACTGCTCCATAGTGTGTTCTATCAGTGTATGTAGTTTCATTTTGATACCTTTTATGGAATGAAAGTTATGGCCTGAACAAAAATTCAAAGTGAAAAGTTGGTTATTTTAGAAATCAAGGGCAGATAATTTTGGAACGCAAACAGCAATCAAAATTCTAAGACCAAGGTGCACAACTAGACATCATGGAGATTCATTGTGGCACGTTTCAAATAATTCCCATGAAAACTGTAGGAGGAGTTGCACACACAAGAAATTGCTAACGGATGGATGGATGGACGGACAGACGGACGACCGAGGGTATAACATAATACCACCCTTCCGGTGTATAATAATGAAATAAAACATGAAGCCCCCTTTTTTCATGATGCAGCTACAAATCGCAAAATGTTTAAAATATGCAATAGGTCATATGACAAGAAATATTCTGTCAAAATTCTATTAAATTCCGTCAAGAAATGTGGAAGGAGTAGCCTTCACAAGAAATGAAATATAACATGAAACCTCCTTTTTCCATGACACCTTATTAAAAAGACAAGGGCAAATAACTGTGGTGTTGCACGGTTAATGTAGGTGAAACTTTTTTTCCTGCATTTCCTAATGGAGATTGACAGATGTGACAAGTTCAATGTAAAAACTTTGTATAGTTTTGAAGACAAGACTCCAAACATCAAAAGTGTACTTAAGTGTAACTTAAGTGAAACTTAAAATCGTTCTCAGTCGGCCATTTTGCATCGAATCAAAAAACAAAAAAGTGTCTCGAGAGAATGGGTTATTGTACATGTGTATAAAGTTTCACGAAATTTCATCCTATGGTATTGGAGATATTTGCAGGGACGGACACACGGACGGACGGGCGGGCGGGCGGACGGACGACGGACGGTGAGTGATCACAATAGCTCACTCTGAGCATTTCGTGCTCAGGTGAGCTAAAAACAGAGTTGTTTGCAAGTGGCACAAAGTTAGCACTAACTTGCCAAGCAATCCTAGGTATGCTACATCAACTAATCAACTAAAGAGTCAAATATTCAACAACTAGCCCAACACCCAAAGTAGAAAATAACAAAAATCAACCAAAATAAAATTATACAGGAATAAGTTTTACCTGTACTCTTCACTCCAGTTGTTTTATTGACCCCAATAACAGTAACACATAGAAGGCAGTGAGATCTAGAAGAATGTTCATTCATATTTGTTGAGGCAGTGGCTCTGTTCTGTTGGCCTACATTAAAACACTGTAACAGAAGGATTGAAGAAATTCTCATGAAAATGATTTTTAAGCCAGGGTATTAATTTGATTGTGTTTCACACCATTCTCAACATTACTTCAGTCACATGAGGACAACAGCTTGCTAATTGTATGGCATGAGTTTCAGTAGTACTAGGTCTGAAGTGTCACCGCACAAAAACTCAAAGCCTCCACTGAGGCTCCAACCTGGGGGGCGGGGGCCTCCTGATTCATGGTCTTACACCTAGCCACTGGGTCACACAGAATGCCCTCCCCCCCCCCTCCCCCCCCCACAAACTCCCTACCAAAGCAAGAATTTTTGTTTGGAAGAAAAAACATAAAATTGAGGGAGGGAATGGCCAACTGGCCAGGCAGGTAGATAAATAAACCCACAGCACATAGATAAAAATCCTTCTACTGAAAAAAGGAGGAGGAATATTTTTTTCACTTTTCCACACATTCATACAGAAGATGGCTTCAAAATACATTGTGAAATAGTAAGAAAATGCTGGTAACCAAGTTGTCTCCCTAACCCGTGCCCTGTTACAGCATGCCTTAGACGTGCGCCAAAGGGTAGTTTCTACTTGATCAGTAGTTCCACATAACTGCCAGAAGCTTGAAAGTGTGCTCCACCAGGAACGAGCCGAAATTTGGCACATCCAAAACATGCAAAGGTGATGCAATGATAAGGTTCGAGTTTGTGGTGGACACACAGTTTATTGATCATAGCCTAAGAGACATCTGTTGGCTAATTTGTTGCTTTTCTGTGATACTGCTACATGTACATGTATCTTGAAATTCATATTGGGTTTTGGGGGTGTCTTACCTTTTGTGATACATCAACTTGATAACAAAATGAATTAGTCGATTTTGAACCAAACTGATTCAATTATTGCTGTTGATTCTGTGTAGTATTTTCAGTTTATTTTCATCTTTACAAATTATCTGAGGCAATTTCTTGGTTTCCACTATGAAAAGACATCACTTTGTTTTTATTGCACTCAAACCCATTTTAAACGTTATTTCAGTTATGTTGCAGAGGCCAGCACACCTATCCATGCTTTGAGTCCTTTTTACCAGTACTTCACATATTATTTTTCCCATAAAACCATCTTTGGAACAATTATCAGTCATTAGAGAGGAATTAATTTATGGCTATCATCAATTTGCGAGAAGAAATTTAATTGCAAGTTGGTTGGTTGTATTGGGGTTTTACGCCACTTTAACAGCTAAGGTCATACCATGGCAGTCAGTGACGCACATGTGTTTCCTGGCTTTCTCACACCAATACTAACACAACTTTCTTTCCAAAGCCACCAACTACTTTTCTCACATGCTTCAGCAGAGGTAAGAGGTGAAAATATGCTGGAAAGAAAGTTCGTCTCAACCGGGTATCAAACTCACAACCACCAGGTCACGAGTCTGACACGCTCACCACTGAGCCACCCGGGAGGGCTGCAAGTTGGGGATATCAACCTGGCACCCCATGTTCTCAAATCCTGTTGGCTACTGACTGTACTAACAGGCTCAGCAGAAGACATCAAAACTACAAAAATATACCTCGTAATGTAGGATGTGTTAACCCTTTACCAGATGACGACATTTCAATTTCAGCGTTGCTCAAATGGTGTAATTTTTCTTTAACAGAGTAGAAAACATTGTAAGAAAAGAAGAAAATGCTGGTCACCAGCATTTTCTTCTTTTCCCACTATGTTTTCAAAAGGCTTCTTTTCCAGGAGTGTCAAAAGGGTTAAAACAGGTGAATATACTTGTTTTGTTTTACACTTTTTATTCTCCCAAAAGTTCTCTTATGCTTTCTATTTCTGTACACATACATAAGAGAAGAGGAAAAGAAGCCCTGTATACCTGATTCACATCATCAACAGTTGAAACAAAAGAAGCCCTGTATACCTGATTCACATCATCAACAGTTGAAACAGTCACATAACAGAGCCCAGGTATATGGTAACCCCCATCTGGGTTCATTTTGACTTCCATCTTGTAGGCTGTGTCATCACCCAGCAAGTCCCTATTGTAATAGAAACAAAAGATGTGAAAAAATGACATAATTTATAAACTACGACTTTGGCTGAATAACGTGCATAATTAGTGCCACAATTTAATTATCAATATGTTACAATCTGCAAGTGGCAAAATTTAGATTTGCTTGTTAACCCTTTCCCACACAATGACTTTTGATGACCCTTGGAAAGAAGCCTTTTGAAAACATTGTGGCAAAAGAAGAAAATGCTGCTAAAACGTTTTTCCCTATCAAAAAAGAATTCCACCATTTGAGCGACATTGAAATTCTAATCTGCAAATGCTTTCAGTTTGGACAGGGCTAAAACTTTGCTGTCTGGTAAAGGGTTACAGTTAAATCCCTACAGCCAGAGAGAAAACAGAGAGAGAAAAAAAAAAGAAACCAATTAAAATTTGATATACTGTGGAATGGATAAAAATTTAGTCAGCTGTGAAAATATAGATTTAGATTACAAATATTTGGTGTAAGGGTTCAATATATATATACAGAAAATCTTCCAATCAAAACTGGAAATATCACAAAAGAGATATTTCTTTGATGAACTCTTTTGATTGGTCATTATCAATGCAACCTTGCAACATAGAGGCAAATTTTGAAGAAAACATACAAAAATGATTAAAATTTGATAAAACAAAGATGAATTGGGTTCAAAACTGGCTGAAGCAAGCATAGATGTATCTTCAACTTCAATAAAAGTACAATATAAAAGTGTAAATATCCATAAAATACCCATAATGAATTTTCTCATCTCACACATATTTGTGATACAAATTCTGTGACATCATTTTTGGTGCCATTTTCAACATCTTTCAGAGTAATGAACGAGGTTTTATACATAGAAATTTCCATGTTTACATGTACGGTTTAGCATATTTCAATCTGCAATTCATGACGGTCATTTGTTGGTCCTTCAAAAAACATTTTACCAAACTTGTCTATGAAAATGTTATCACACTTGCAATTTAAGGATGGACAATGTCAAAATTATCTAATTATAGGTAACAAACAAAAATTCGGGAAAAATATTCACAACTTTTCTTTTTACCACAATAATTAGTAATTTTAGTTGTTGAAAAAATGTGATAAATAACAAACAACCCCTACAGCAACTTTTTCAGTAATCATACTTTCAAAGAAGTCATTGGCTAAAGACAACATGCTTAAAACCAATTCAAAGACAGACAAGAAAACCTTGTGTCCCAACAAACATGTTTTTCATTTGTCACAAAACTTAAAGAAAAAGGAAACAAATCAAAAGACTAAAAAAAATTCTATTCCTACCTGATCATCTCATTATATATTTCAATGACACTGACTGTAATTGAATACTCCCAGTCTAGATGTCTCGACTCTATTTCTTCAAATAGCAGACTCAAGGCCCTCTGATTAATGCCTGGGTTGGACTTCACTCCCTTTAATTATAGGTTAAAAAATTACAATTAGGCCACGCTCTGGCAAATGGAGTTTAACCCTTTCCCAAACAAGCCCTGGTTTTTATGTATCTGCAGTAAAAGTTTTTTGAAAACACTGTGGGAAAAGGAGAAATTGCTCGTGACGAGCAATTTCTCCTTTTCTCACAGTGTTTTCTATCCTTTTTGAGAACTTTCTGCCATTTTCTCCAAATTTAAAGTTGTCGTCTGCAAACTCTTTGGTTTAGAAGAGTCCAAAACTTGTCGTTTGGGAAAGGGTTAAATGTACTTCTGTACAGAATTCCCAGATGGTCCCTTTTTAAGTGATGGGTCACAAATTCATTAAAATTTGATTCAATGCTAATTATCAAACTGTTCAAGAAATTAACAACACAAATAATCCTACAGTGCACAACCACCAATCGACAAACTGATTCAAGTTTATCTGTAAAATATTTTTCATAGGGGTATGAATATATGGTATGAAATAAGCTTGTATATGAGGAAGAAAATTGTCAATTTAAACCATGTAAACCAGCCCTGGGCATAATCAGCTGTGTGATAGTGGGTAAGCAAATTAAACTGGACACAACAATTGACCACACCACAAAATTTTATGCTTGTCTATTTTGATGCATTTGTAAATGACATGTAACAAAGGGCAAAAAATGATGAGATTTGTGACAGAAAACAATGGGAGAAAATGCTGGTAACCAGCATTTTCTCCTTTTACCACATTGTTTTCAAAAGCCCTCTTACTTGACATGATAGTCTAGTGACAGATTAATCTGAGACCAATCAAGATCTACCTCCATAGTATAGGTTTTTCCACTGCCTGTTTGTCCATAGGCAAAGATGCATACATTGTAACCATCTACACAAGATGTCACTAGCGCTTTTACTTCTTCAAATACCTGGAACAGAAAAAAATATAGGTCGTTTATCAACAAACACTCTAAATATACTATAATAACACAAAATATAGATTTAGAGATTTTTCTATTATCCCGATGACTTGAAGACTGATGTAAATGGATTGCTTTGATTTCTTTTTATTAAATACTGTTGTTTAAAGGTGGCCCTTCAGCTTTTGGGACCAAAATTTTACAATAAAAGAATAATCCTGATGCTCCTAAAGCCTTTTAATTTTCTTCCATAAAACCCCATCAGTTGATAACCATCCGACCGACAAGAGAAATTAGAGATTTTCTACAGCCCAGGTCGACACCCATGCGAAAAACCATTTATTTTTACATGAGCAGCTTGCTCATTTACATACCAGAAATACACCGATGAAACTTCAAACATAGCATCCGAAGAAGACATTATGGAAAATAATATCATTTTTACCAGTCACTTGACATTCCCATTTGTTTCATTTTATGTTTGGCACAAAATCTAAAAATACCTTAAGAGGCTACCTAGCCTTCTAAGGGAACACTATCAAACAAAAAAATTGTAATTCTATGATTCTTAATTATTTATGATTTGTATTGTTTTCTTTTCCTATGAATTTCAGTGATATATATATATATTTTCAATTTGGTGAGAAGTGAAAAATCTAAATAACCACTTTTAAGGAAAATATATTTTTGCATTTTTTTTTTTTTTGGCACTGTCATGACTTCTTTTCTTTGACAACTGGGTATATTTTTGTCATAATACTTTCATTTATATCTGTAAAGAGACCAGCTGGGAATTCCGTAAATCATTTGGATGAAAACGATGTATGTCATCTTCAATTACCCTTGTTTCACTAGGATATTTTTGAAGTCTTGAGTTGTTTATTTTAAGACATGCAGTTTGACACTCATTCTACACTGTCTGCTGATTTAGTCAACCTATCAGATGAAAAACTAAGTAAGTTTCAGTGGATTGTTTTCAGGCCATCAAGCAAGGCCAAGTTTATATTTTTGAACTCCGAAACACTAAATAGATTTTTCAAACTACAACCTTATCTATCTACCTTTCGTCACCTAACTAACCAATTAACACATTGCCACACAATCCCTACTTTTGACAACCCTGAGAAAGAAGCCTTTAGAAAACATTGTGGGAAAAGGAGAAATTGCTGGTAACCAGCATTTTCTGCTTTTCCTAAAATGTTTTCTACCTTCACAAAACAATTTTCAAATTTTCAGTCGCTTTTATTTTTCCATCTGCAAATGCTTTCGATTGGACAAGCCTAAAATTTTGTCGTTTGATAATGAGTTAAGTTCAGTTAACCAACCTGTTCCTGTGTACTTTCTTCACTGAAGACTTTATCCAGATCAAATGTCTGTGTTCTCCCTTTACTCAGAATGTGTATCACCCCATCATCATCACGATCCAGCGTGACAATATTTTCTGCTGACTGCCCATGTCCATCCTCCTTTATGGTTGGTCTGACGCGACAAAATACACGAATATTTCCTGTTGAATATGATAAGGAAAAAGTTAGATTTTTTTTCTCTGGTAAGGACCAAAGAATCTTACTAAAGGAACATGGCCTCTGTCAGAATGGTTAAAACAGACAAAAAATGTCTTATGAGTTTTTCAATTTGAAAAAAAAAAAAAATGTTTCGATACCTTTTCATAATTGAATTGATTAATTTTTTTTTTCATATTGATGGAAATTTTGGATGACAAAACAAATATTTCTATGCAGTTGTGAAAATTACCTATGCAGTAATGGTAAAAATTATGGTGTTAAACACATGCAGCTGCACTTAAATGGTATTGACCCATTACCACGCAATCCCTACTTTTGACGCCCCTTAGAAAGAAGCCTTTAAAAAACGTTGTGGGAAAAGGAGAAAATGTTGGTAACCAGCATTTTATCCTTTTCCCACAATGTTTTTTACCCTTTACAAGACAAATTTAAATTTTTCAGCCACTTTTATTTTATCTTCTGCAAATGCTTTCGATTTGGACAATCCTAAAATTTTGTCGTTTGGTACTGAGTTAAGCCTTGAACAGCTTTAAAAAAAATAAATGCAACTATCTGCACAACATTAGAATCATTTGAAGACAATACGAACGAATGTTTTCCTTTCAATCATAGTCAATTAACTTATAGCTAAAGTTTATAACAATATCAAAACCTTTTAATTCCACCAATTCATTGTGATACTTTTTCCTCAGTTTCATTTCTTTATGGTATTTGGCTACCAGTTCTTTGTTGTACTCATTGATACCACTGATAGCATCTGTCATCTGAAAGATTAAATAATTTCAAAACTTTGATGTCAGCATTGTCACGTGTTTCCAGCAGGAGAGAAAACCAGCATTTTCTCCTTTTTCCAAATTGTTTTCAATTCTTTCACAGATAAATTCCACCATTTGAGCCTCATTTGTCATGTGCAAACACTTTGTATTTTAAGAAGTCCGAACTGTTGTTCTTTGGTAAAGAGTTAAGGTGGCAAACAAACATTCTCCATTTGTCACAATGTATTGTGCTTGTGTATCTTTAAATATGTTCAGTGTCTCTTTCTATATGTTCACTACATGAAAACATTGTTGATTATTATGTTTCATAGACTATAGATTCATTTTACAATGATGTCTGTTCAAATTTGTCTTTGGAGTTTTGACGCAATAATATACCTATCTATCAAACGACAAAAATGCAGATTCATTAACCTTGGTTACCACCATATTTTCCTTTTCCAAAAATTTTCTTTCTCAAGATTTTTGACCCATTACCACACAATCCCTGCTTTTGACAACCCTGAGAAAGAAGCCTTTAAAAGAACATTGTGGGAAAAGGAGAAAATGCTGGTAACCAAAATACAAAATTTTTCCCACTATGTTTTCTACCCTTCACATGACAAATTTCAAATTTTCTGTCACTTTATTTTGTGGTCTGTAATTGCTTTCGATTTGGACAAACCTAAAATTTTGTCTTTTGGTAATGAGCTAAACCCTGGGATTGTGTGGTTAACGGTTAATCCCTTGATGCTAGAGCTAGTAAATACATGTATTGGAAACCCAGTTCTCTACTTCTCACAAGTCATAATACATTCCCAACATTCTGATAACAATGTGGTGTTCATGGTTGTGAGGTAGAGCATCAGGCTTGTAACCTAAAGGTCCCGGGTTCGATACTAGGGAACTAATGTCAACTTAGGGATTTTTTTATAGGCCCACACATTCAGCACGAGTACAGGTGTAGATGTTCGAACTTGTTCCTCAATAGATGTAAACTAAATACATGTATGTTTAAAAAAAATAGTCTGAGATTTCACTCGCCTCCTTTTTGGCTTTTGCCACTGTTTTCTTGATAATTTTTGGAAACTCCTTCACTTCTTTTTGTAGCAGTATGTATGATTCAACAAAGTCTGACAAGATTGGGTTCAAGAGTAGAAGCTTTTCCTGTATTGCTGAAAACTTGTTTTCTAGTTCTGCCATTTTGTCAGCTGTTTCTTGGCGTGCGTTTCTAACTGCTTCTTCTGTATCTGTCTTCCATCTTTGTTGGAGCTGCAGATCAAAACTTATGATTATATATAATATATGTGGTGTATTTAAAACATTTCTCTTACCATGAGTTATGGTGACTTGATACATCGTAAAAATTTCGACCGCAGTCCTCAAAGGCTAACCTGTGCCAAAACTTTTACCTTTGGGTAAATATAATACATGTCCAAGCACCATTCTACCTCAGGATTCAAGCAGTCATCAGACAAAATTGATTTTATAGCTCAATAATAATTTTAGGACATGAATGATACAATGCCTAGCAGGGTTTGTTAAACCTTTACCCCATAAGGCATTTCTATGGTATCTCTAATTAACTCTAAATAACAGCAAAGGATGAAGCTGTTTCTTATGTGTTTATGACACCTTTTGATGGCATAGAAAACATTGTGGCAAAGGGTGAAATTGCTCGTGACGAGCAATTTCACCTTTTGCCACAATGTTTTCCAAAGGCTCCCACAAGCAGTGCATAGAAATGAGTATCTATGGAGTAAAGGCTTAAATCTAACTGCTGACGCACTGCTCATTTAAGTCTTTACCAAACGACAAAATTTAAGACTTGTCTAAATACAAAGCATTTGCAGACAATAAAATAAACCAAACTCAAAACTGAAATTTGTTTCCAGTAGGGTAGAAAATATTGCGGCAAAAGGAGAAAATACTGGTTATCAGTATTTTCTCCTTTTCCCACAATGTTCTCAAAATGCATCTACCTCAGGGACGTAAAAACCAGGGATTGTTTGGTAAAGGGTCAACTTTGTATCCTTATTTTAGTGATTGCTAGAGAGAAATGTTAACACAAACTTCAACGTAAGACCTGATGCTCACTTCATAGGCAACAACACAGCTTCTTCATGCTATGCATAAAACAGGCAACACTAGATATGTTTTGACCCTTTCCCAAACAATCCCTTGTTTTTATGACCCTGAGATAGAAGCCTTTTGAAAACACCGTGGGAAAAGAAGAAAATGATGGTAACCAGCATTTTCTCCTTTTCCCACAATGTTTTCTACCCTTTATCAAACAAATTTCAAATTTTCAGTCACCTTTATTCTGCCATCTGCAAATGCTTTCAATTTGGAGGAGTCTAAAATTTTGTTGTTTGGTAAAGAGTTAAGCTGATGCCAACATACAGCTGCAGTTACTTAGTTGCCATATGGCTTGCAACATGCTAAAAGGGACATTCGGACATTTGCGTAAAATGTCATCTCAGATAAGCCTGCCCAGTCCGCGCAGGCTAATCCGAGACGACACTTTACGGCTACATTATATTTTGTGCTACACTAGACATGCGCAAAACAGAAAATGACATAAAAACGGGAAGTGTCGTCTTGGATTAGCCTGCTCAGAGTCTATAGGTTGATCCGAGATGGCACTTTACGCAGATGTCAGAGTGCCCTTTTTCGCGTGTTGCAAGCCATATAGGTTTTCAACAAAAATTTAAGCTGACCAAGGGGCCTAACTGTGTCAAATATATTTTGGTGTTTATCAGTTTATATTGTATGGCTCGCCACTCGTAAAAGGAGCATTCAGACATTTGCGTTAACTGTCGTCTTGGATCAGAGAAGGCTGATCCGTGACAACACTTTATACAAAAGTCCAAATGCCCCTTTTTCGTGTGTTGCAAGAGGCATGGGTTTCCCTTTTATTTAACAAAAAGTCTGAGTTTGAAGTGAATACTTTCTCTAATGAAAGAGATGTTTTAAAAAGTCAATTTCTTTGCAAGACACAGACAACACAAAACAATGACAGGGCTTTGATAATATCTTTACCTTTTCTTAAAAAAAAAAAAAAAAAAAAAAAAAAAAACAGCCCAGTCAATAAATTCTTATTATGTACCTGTTTAACTGCCTCCTTTTGCTCTCTTTCTAAATTTTCCTTTTCACACTGTAGAGTAATTTCAGCGTCTTTACTTAATTCTTCCTTCAACTTCAGGAGAGCAGCTTTCTTTGCTATCTCAAAGTCTTCAGTCAACTTGATAATTTCAGCATTATGTTTTATTGACAAAATTTCCATCTCACTTCTCACTTTTTCTAACTCCACAAGTTTATCCTTTTCTAGCTCGGCAAGTTTCTTCGCTCTAGTTTCTTCAAGTTTTGCAAGTTCAGTTTTGTGTAAGTTGCGCAGTGAATCCAAATTTTCCATAAACTCCTCAATTTCAGCACTGTGTTTTTTGTTCAGTGCATCTGTAAGATCATGAAGTTCTTTTTTGTGTTCATAGTTAAGTCGGTTTTCAACCTGTAAAAAAAGGCATTTTTGAAAATGTCACAACTATCATCATAATAAGCTGTTACTGCAGATAGCTATTTAAGACATAAAATTACTTACAGAAATTACCGAAATAAACATCTTAATATGAGAAAGAAAATATAATGAGGGCTGTAAAAGGCTTTATCAGCATGAAAAAAAAAGTTGTATCTATACAGAAATACAAAATAGGTTTTCTAAAAATAATCAACATTGTATGTATAATTCTTTTGAAACGAGGCAAGTTATTTTTTAACTACTTTTTGAAACAAATTTGTTTGTGCTAGACATACATGCATCTAAATTGATGTTCAACAAATACCATGTAGAACATAATTTGAAAGAAACCTTTTTTTGACAGAATAAATGATATGAGAACTTATACTACACATCCTGTATTTGATGTAATGAAGTTCAAGATTTTTTTGTTCAGTTCAAGACTTATCAACTTCAAATACACGTGATTACTTTTGGAATGATGCAAGGGGACACTTTGGGGGAGCATATGCAGGAAGTGTAAACCAACATGAGTAATGGTCTGTGAAAATAGGCTTGATGTACATCGTATCTGCAAAAAGTATTGACCCTGGTCACCCTGCACAGTCTGCGCAGGCTTGACTTGAGTCAAAACATTTCACAATTTTTGTCACGCTTCTGCTTGTCAAAAGGAATAGTGTAACAAACAATACAGTTGACTGTTGTACAAAAAATGAATTTTATGGATTCATCGTGATGACCAGCATTTTCTCCTTTTCCCACAATGTTTTCTGAAGGCTTCTTTCTCATGGTCGTCAAAAGCATGGATTGTGTGGTAATGGGTTAACCGTTTACCAAACAATCAACAGGTTAAACGACCATAAGAAGGAAGACCTCTGAAAACACTGTTGGAAAAGGAGAAAATCCTGGTAATCAGCATTTTCTCCTCTACTCTTCTAAAATCAACTTTCAGTTTTTGAGCTGTGTTTATTATGTTGTCTGCAAATGCTTTCAGTTTGGACCAGTCTATGATTTTGTCACCTAGGAAAGAGTTAAACCCCCTTTTTTTTGCCTAAACAAGGCTCATATAAGACTGCATAAAACACACAGGCTGATCACAGATATACAGTGTTCTGTTTTTAATATTTTGTTAGGTTTATAATTCCACAGAAATACTATCAAGTGGAATATTCCAAGTCTTTCCTCTTAACCCTTTACCCCATAAGGCATTTCTATGGTATCTCTAACTGACCCTAAATAACAGCAAGGATGAAGCCGTTTCTTATGTGTTTATGAAACCTTTTGAAAGGATAGAAAACATTGTGACAAAAGGTGAAATTGCTTGTCACGAGCAATTTCACCTTTTGCCACAATGTTTTCCATAGGCTCCAACAAACAATGCATAGAAATGAGCATCTATGCAGTAAAGGGTTAAAGAACTGATACTCAAAGTAGATACCATATCAGTGACTGCATTTTCTACAGAATACAATATTTTTCTCTTCCAGCAGACTGCTTTTTAAAGCACTTGAAATAAAAGGAGGGATAGCTCTTATCAAAACTTCATCAATTTTCCAAAATGCTTTCATAGGAACTCATCTACTGAAGTTAAATCCCATAGAATATCCATATCTGCCTTAACCCTTTCACAAACAATCCCAATTTTTAACAACCCTGGTGAAAGAGCCCACTGACAAACTTGTGGAAAATGGAGAAAATGCTGTTAACTAGCATTTTCTCTTTCTCCACAAAGTTTTTTACACTTTGACAGACAAGCACCATCGTGCCATCTAAATCTTATGTTCTCTTGAAATGCTTTCAATCTGGACCAGTCTTACATTTTGTTTTGTGCTAAAAAGCTAAATGGGCAATGCCCTTTTGGTGAAAAGATCATCCTTACTGTTTTAATTTCTTCCATTTTCTCTTTTATGTATTTTTCTTTCAATTTTTTAATTGTGGCAAGATGCTCCTCATGGATGCTGTCTACCTCTGTCCACAACTTAGACTCTGAGTCAGCCTTCTCGGACTCCCGCAGTTTTAACTACAGTACAAAATAAAAATACACACTTCTGCAAGGAAGGAAATTTATCATTGTATGTTCTAACATTTTAACTCATTACCAAACGACAGAATTTTTGGCTTGTCCAAATCGAAAGCATTTGCTGATGCCAAAATAAAGGTGACTGAAAATTTGAAATTTGTTTTGTGAAGGATAGAAAACATTGTGAGAAAAGGAGAAAATGCTGGTTACCAGCATTTTCTCCTTTTCCTGCAATGTTTTCTAAAGGCATCTTTCTCAGGGTCGTCAAAAATAGGGATTGTGTGGTAATGGGTTAATTGTGAACAAGTACTCTACCAGTAGTATTATTCTTACAACAGGCAAAGAATTTTCTAAAATTTCTAAGAAACACCATGTCTGATTAGCAAAACAGTTTTGTAAAGCCATCAGAAATGTTTTTGCCTTTTCAGTTTTAAAAATAAACTAAGATTCCCTCTCAAAATGTTATGTGAATGTATACCCAGTTATTACAATGTCCCCGTATTGTGAGCTCTACAAAGACAGGACCACTATTGGATGTTCTCAGCCAACCAGCTTTATTTGGGATTAAGATTTAAATTAAGTACTAGTGCTGCATAGGATCAGAAAAAAGACCATAAAATCAATTATTATACACCAGTGTCATGCAGTAATGGTAGACGATATAACCATATAAACTATGTTTATAGAGAAGGTGATACATACCATTTTTTCCAGGTATTTTACTTGTGTCTGTGCTGTTTGGAGTTCCTCTCTTTCACAATCCAGTTTTTGTTTCAACTGTTTCACCTCTTCTCTACAGTCCTGATATTGTTTCTTGAGTTTTTCTGACTCTACTTCTTTTACTTTGGTCACTTTAACAACCTGAAATGTGCAGCACAATTGATTCTAGTAACAATGAAGATAATTGCACTAAAACAGGCAGTGTAAACAGTGTCGAAGGCTTTAGATTTGTAAACCCTGATTAAATGCCACTAGTCGTGTGATTTGAAATAGGCATGGGCAACATGCTTCGGAGCCAAAGCCTTTGACAAGCAAAACCCAGGAAAGATATGAGTAAGTAAAGTACTATGGTGACTGGACTGAAATACTAATAAGGGCATTACAAAGCACTTTGGAAACAGTATAGGAGCAAAAGCAGAAATAATTTGACAATAATGATGTGAAAGTTCATGCTATTTATTCATTTATTTTCTCTCACTCTCAAAATTTTGAATAACAGGGAGCAGAAAATGAACCTCCATCATTCAGGTTTATAAACCTTTCCCACTCTCTCAGCCAATTATTCCTACATCAATGTTACAGATATTGGCACACATTGGTGTTGTGTAGTACAGGATCACATGTAACTCTTTACAATATAAGAGAGGAATTTATCAAAGGCATTTTCAGATGTCAAATAAAATGTGCCTCAACTGTTTTGGATTTGTCTTTGATAGGTTGAAAGGTTTTGCAGAAAAAGAAGAAAATGCTGATTATCAGCATTTTTCTCTTTTTTGCACAAAGTTTTCAAAAGCTTTTTTCCCCAGGGTCAATAAAAATAAGGATCATAATACATTTGGTAAAGTGATTTCTGCTAGCATTCATTTCATTTTGTTAACTCACCTCTGGTGATTTAGCATTCAGGCTAAAAATCTCTGCCTGCAGCTCTCTAACTTGACTCTGTAGTTCCAAATTCTTACTCTCTAAACTCAGGATCTCTTCTTTCAATGTTACTGCATCATTTCCTGTCTCATACAATTTTCTGATTTTCTCTTCAGATTGTTCTGCTTGACTTTTGTATCTCTTGAGCTCGTCCTCAAGTTGCTGAAATAAAATGCAGGTAGTTTTAAATACCATACCAGTAACCAATGTGAGTTGGCTGCAGAGCACTAGCCCAATCTAATAAAATACTCAAGGAAGTGAGATGATGACAGGTTTTTTTTTGACGCACGATTTTGTGCGTTTTGACGCACTTTTAAGGAAAATGACCCCCATTTTTTTCAGTAATGCGTCATGGTGGATGCACAAATACAATAACAGGTAATAATGATCATATATACTTCTGACACTGATATATCGTGAGCAGATGAAAAATCTGGAGTACGAAGGGGAAATGGGACAAAACACTGGACTGTGTATCGATTTTACTACAATACCGTCGGTATTTAAACGGGTCTAAACTAAACCAGTCGTTCTCAAATGAAAACAATATGGCTCTGTCAAAATCGACGTCATTCTTGCTGTCTGCAAGGAAGAAGAGCCCTTAAACAAAGATCAGACGATATTGTGACTGGTAAGAGCACCAAGAACAACATTTCAAGGTCTCGAGGGCTTACTGTAAATTAGCTAGAGATACACTTTGTTATTCGTTGAAAACAGCGGCGTGAAAGCGACCCGCGTGTCAAAACACAAGAATCGGTCATTAATCTAAATGGTGAAAATAGTTTATTTTCGGCCGAAAGGGATAATCTTTATCAAGAAAAATAACAGAGACTTCCCACTCTAGCCGATAACAAGCTTTCTTTGCCAACGAAATGGTCGATTCCTGTGATAAAAACAAAATAACCCTTAACCACAGTGAGAGGCTACACATAAAAAAACCTTATACTTTCACAAATAGTAGCTTTTGTTTAACTCTTTACCACACAATCCCGACTTTTAACGACCCTGAGAAAAAAGCCTTTTGAAAACATTGTGGGAAAAGGAGAAAATGCTGGTAACCAGCATTTTCGCCTTTTCCCACAATGTTTTCTACCCTTCCTAAACCAAATTTCAAATTTTCAGTCAAATTTATTTTTTCATCTGCAAATGCTTTGACTTTGGAGGAGTCTAAAATTTTCTTGTGTGGTAAAGAGTTAAGCAATTTAGCGAATTACATTTTGTTGTGACCCCCACAAATTCCAAAATGACCCCCATTATTTTTGACTAGGGGGTCACAATGATCCCCTATTTTTGTGGCTGAGGGAAAACCCTGTGATGATGCATTGAAAAAGACTGAAAAAATGTTGAAAAGGAGTAAAAAGAAGACCATAGCCTTAGGTGCAAGAATTCCATTTTAATAGGTGCACAGGGTTAGGAAGAACTAATTGTGCGCTTATTGATATGTAAAATTTTGGGATAGACTGCAGCAAATAATATTATTTTACTGCAAATCAATAGCTGATAAATCCAGCAGTACAATCAAAAATTCTTTCAAAATCCATTATCCTTATTACATTCATTTGGCATTGGAATGAGGGTGCGATATAAATGATATTTTCATCTTTGTTTGGGAACCAGCATCACTTTAGATGAAATCTATAGATACTTGTACCTGCTGCCTGTGACCTGTCAGTTTTGAGACAGTCAATGCCTTTGTATGGGCATTTCTTGAGTCTGTTAATTCCTGGAGAAGCCTATCATTTTCTGCCTGCAGAATTTCTACATGTTTCTCTGTGTCCGTGCAGGGAGTGCTTAAAACTGACTGCAAATAAAACAGAAAACTGATTCTTACAGTACTCTTAAATTACACTAGACATAGAACAGAAAAATGACATTATGGTGTGCTCAGAACTGACAAGGTTAGGGGATGTATTTACCTACCAGAGCTCCAGATAAGGGGGAGTGACGGTATTCTAAAACATTATTTCTCTTTCAAACCCTATGTTGTGGGTACCCATAGGAATTGTCTTGAAAAGATAATCCTAATGAGTACCGATAACATACGGCTTCGTGAAGAATTATCAATATCTTTAACTTTAAAATTGAAATCACTCTCTCAATCTGAAGCTCTGACCTTCCACTCCTTTTCTGAATTCTACAACTAGGTATCATCCAATTTGCTCAATCTTAGCCAATGACTTGACCATTCTAGCTGTTCAAAATATTAACTTTAATTTTGAAAGAAATCAGGAATACATATCTGGTAAAACAAAACTTTACTTTATGCTATGAATTAAAATAAAAATATTGTTATTACCATTTCTATTAGAATTAGATAACTCTCCAAACTTAATTTTGCACACCCAGAATGCCACTGTTGCTAACCATGAGACTTGCACGTGTTTGCTTAACTCTTTACCACGCAAGAAAATTTTACACTGGTCCAAATTGAATGTATTTGCAGACAAAACACAAAAATAAATGTGACTGAAAAATTGAAATTTGCCTTGGGAACGGTAGAAAACATTGTGGGAAAAGGAGAAAATGCTGGTTACCAGCATTTTCTCCTTTATCACAATGTTTCCAAAGGCTTTCTTTCTCAGGGATTGTGTGGTCAAATAAGAGATGAAGGATTGATACAAAATAGCACATGAAGTACCTGATTGTGGTTTTTTATCACATGACTAGAATCATCCAAGGTTTTACTTTTATCTGTTTGACCAACTCTCTGTTTCAAACTCTCTATCTCGATTGTCGATTCTTCCCTTACTGTGTTCAGTTCAAGTTGAACTTCGTTAAGCTGGGTGCTGAGCGCTAATTTTTCTGTCTGCAGTCTTTTGATTTCTTCAATAAGCTGACTGGTTTTGACTGAGTTATCTATTACATTTGGCTGTTTACCTCTCCTTCTTGGTGTTGATCCTTTGATTCATGAAAAAACTTCTTTTTGAATTTCTTTAAACAATTAGATGCTAATAAAAATCTGACATGAGTTGGTTTTTGAGATTTTTCTTTTTTTTCTTTTTTTTAAACAAGTCTTTGGGGAGCTTTATAATAACATTTTTTGTGGACATGTTTAATAACTCTTTTTCCTCAAAAGCCAATGAGTTTCTCTTTATCACATTACTGTGTAACAAGAATTATAGTCCATAATGTGTTAAACCAGGGATATACATGTAAAATATGTAATGAAATTAACATGAAGCCTGTGCGCTTCTTTGACAGGTACATTATGAATGAAAAATAGCTTTGAAAAAACTTGCATACCGGGTAATATATTAATGCATATACAGTAGACTCTTGCTATCTTAAATTCCTTGGGACAGCAAAAATAATTCAACATATCTGGAGTTCAATATAAGAATTCGAAGACAGACTAACCAAAATCCGGAAATACACCCAAAATAGAATGGAAATAAATTGAAGTTGTGGCTTTGTGAAACAACCTCTAAAATGGCTCTTTTTCTACTTCACATCAAGCTTATCTATCATGCCTTAGTTCAAAAGGACTGAAGCAGTTATCCCCAGGAAATTTAAAGGTCCCTTGCAGGTTTCCTCAGTCATAGCCAAAGAACATTCTAGTTGGTTTCCTGATGACATTATGAGCATTGAAAAAATGTAGCAGCCTCATCCATGCAGACTGACTTAACCCTTTACCAAACGACAAAATTTGGGATGTGACCAAATTGAAAGCATTTGCAGAAGAAGTATTTAACATTGATGAAATGATGACATGATGATGTCTCTCTTTGAAAACACTGAGGGAGAAGGAGAAAATGCTGATTACCAGCACTTACTCTTTTTCCCACAGTGTTTTCCAAAAACTTCTTTTTTAGATTGTTTAAAGTCGGAGTTGTGTGGTAAAGACTTAATAGAGGACAATGTTGACATACAGAGATTATGTTATAAAGGCAATTTGCTCACTCCATTAGTAAGGGAGCGGAACTAACAACCCTTATTGTTCATTGTATTTTTCATGATGGGTGCAAGTCTTACATGAACCACTTGAAACTTATTCGCACCTTAATCTTCTATCTAATGAATTATTTAACTCTTTACCACACAATGAATCCCGACTTTTAACGACCCTGCCTGAGAGAAAAGCCTTTTGAAAACATGAGAAAAGGAGCAAATGCTGGTAACCAGCATTTTCTCTTTTCCCCACATTGTTTTCTACCCTCCCAGAACAAATTTCAATTTTTGAGTTACCTTTATTTTGTTGTCTGCATGTGCTTTCAATTTGGACCAGTCTAAAATATTGTCATTTGGTAAAGAGTTAAGATAATATAGTATCTATCATGTGAATTGGCACCCTATTATCTACAAACAATAGCAGATATATGCGCATGAAAATATTATCTGAAGTAAGATACTGCTCTCAAAATTACTTCGACATATTAGTCTTTTGGATGTAACGGTTTTGAAACATAAACCAAATCAACATAAGATAAAGAGGCACAAAGTTTTGACATAGCGTTGACTGACATAACAGAAGTTTTGAGATAAGAGATTTCCACAAAATGAGAGTCAACTGTATTGATATTGACAAACAACCCTATCATGATTCAAACTTGACCATTAATTCCCTTCAGGAACCTAGGTCAGCACTGTTTTAGAAATGGACTGTATAATTACATAGTGTTGAACAAATACAGCACTATTTTCTTATAGATCTCACATGTGTGTGAGACAAGAAAATTCATAATGGCTGTATTACATTGAAAACACGGGGAGTTATGCGATAAATTATTTTATTGACATTCTCATTGGTAAATTGATTTTTTCAGTTTAACTCCTTACCAAACGACAAAATTTTAGACTGGTCCAAATTGTAAGCAGTTGCAGATGACAAAATGAACGTAACTTAAAAATTGAAATTTGTTTCCAGCAGGGTAGAAAACATTATAGGAAAAGGTGAAAATGCTGGTTACCAGAATTTTTCCTTTTTCCACAATGGTTTCAAAAGGCTTCTGTCTAAGGGATGTAAAAACCAGGGATTGTTTCGTAAAAGAGTTAATGCAGGTTAATTCCACTCATTAACCAAGTGCTATACAAGAAACGTATGCAGTTATGATAGCTGTAATAAATAACTCTCTCAGTTGTAATGAATGTCACAAAAATCCTTGGACAAAAACTGTCTCAGCTAGGATTTAGACTTGCAATCCCAGGTATATGAACCACATATAACTGGGAAACAATGGGTTTATAGCATGCTTGATTGAATTTAAAATATTTATCTATCTCTAAACATTCAATTTCAGGTGAAAGAAGGGAAGAGTTCACATGGCCTTACTTGCATTTTCTTCTAGTTCTTTCATTTTCTCTTCCTGCTCATCAACTATTGCTGTCAAATTATCAATCACTCTCTCTTTTTCCTGAAGCTGTGTCTCATGAGTCTTCTTAAGAATTTTCAGCTGTTGCCGCTTTGTATTTTCTTCTCTTTCCAACCGTGATTTGTACAACCGAATCTTGTCTTTGCAATTCTGTTGTTAAGAAAAATCCATGTCTTTGTTAGCTTAACTCTTCACCATAGCAAAAAAGTTTATACTTGTCCAAATTGAAAGCATTTGCAGACGACAACCTTAATTTTATTTGCTGGTTAACAGCTTTTTCTTTTTTCCCAAAATGTTTTCAGAGTCTTCTTGCCTTATGTTGTTGAGTGATAAACTATAAATCTTTACCAAGCGACAAGTTTTTTGACTAGACCAAATTGAAAGCATTTCTACAGCCAACAAAATAGGTGTAGCTGAAATTAGGATTTACGTCACTGACAGGGTACAAAACATCGTGGGAAAAGGAAAAGATGTTGATTATCCAAATTCAAGGTTTTTGAACATGAGAAATTAAATAAAATATGATCATGATAAGACATGTCTTTGAAAGAACAGACAAATAATTGGAAAAAGGTGAAAATACTGGTAACCAGCATTTTTTCTTTATCCCATGTTTATAAAGATCTCTTTTTGCAGGGTTGGGTTATGCAGTATAGGGGCGATACATACATACATGTATACGCGAAATCAGATAGGGTAAATTCAAATCAAATTCTGTATTCTGATCTTGAACTTCACAGTCTGCGATAGCTCACTACTCCAGGTAGTACTAATCATGTTGTAATTAGAGTGAACAATAAACACTACACTTTTTTAAATTTCATCCCTACCATTCAACAGTGTGGCATTGTGACTATGTTAGCTACATTATATCAGTTTTGGTATTCATTTTTCTGCCAGCATTTGGAGGTACACTTTCAAAATTTTACTGCACATTCCTGATTTAAATTACCTTAACTCTTTACCACACGACAAAATTTTACACTGGTTCAAATTGAAAGCATTTGCAGACGACAAAATAAAGGCAACTGAAAAATTGAAATTTGCTCTGGGAAGGGTAGAAAACACTGTTGGAAAAGGAGAAAATGCTGGTTACCAGCATTTTCTCCTTTTCCTACAGTGTTTTCAAAAGGCTTCTTTCTCAGGGGCGTCAAAAGTAGGGATTGTGTGGTAATGGGTTAAAGGTGAGGTAAAGGTCATTTGAAGACATTTTGGGCAAAGGAGAAAATACTAGTAATGGAAAAAGGAATCAATGTTTAACACTTACTAACCAATCACACATTTTTGACTCTTGAGAAGCTTTTGTATGTACCATGGAATTATCCTCATATGCAAGCATTGGGTCATTGTGATATTCCATTTTGGGGTAAATTAGGCCATTCTTTGGAAAGATTTGTATATTAAGCAAATCCTGGAATATATGACTTTCTGACATTTGCCTAAAGTTTTGCCTTGGATCAGCCTTCATGAACTACCGCGGAGGCTAATCCGAGATGGCACTTTATGACAACATACGATTTTGTGCTACAGTAGACTTTTCACCTGTTTCAGGCCATAATGAAAGTTCATACCACAATAATGGGGCTACTCATGGTAAAAAAAAAACCTGAAACATCCTTAGCCCTTAGGCTGTTAAGTTTGACTTATAGACCTTTTGCAGACAGTGTAGTTAAAGATCAGACTGCACAAAATGTGCAGCCTGATAATAGACAATATTTTCCCAAAGAATACCTTTGAAATGGCAAAATTTGAGGTTTCACTATTGGCTAGAGTTTTATATCAGGTTTTTATCAGGATATATACGATTTGACACAAGTAGACTTTTGAGATAAGATTTTATTAAACGTGTCTAGGGAAACATTATTAAGCGAGCCTTGGGTGAGCTTGATAACATTTTCCTTGACATGTTTAATAACATTTTATCTGAAACATCCTCAAACATCAGATTTTTATCACATAAATGCAAATCATAAAATCATTTATAAATGCAACCGCAATAATATCCATAAGACCAAGAAAAAATGTAGTCACCTTAATCTGTAGTAATGATTCATCTCTTTGGGCATTCCTTTCAGCCAACACTCTCTGCAATGCTCTATATTCTACCTGGGAGGTTTGACCTAGAAAGATTCATCAACTCTTTAACCCCTTACCAAACAATCACAAGTTTTACGAACCTTGGTGTAAAAGGCATCAGAGTCTGTATTCACCAAGTCCTATTTAGAACCATTCTTATTCTTCAGAATTTTGTCAATGTGAAAGTAACAGAACTTCTGATTGGCTAAACCGTATGGTTTACCCAATCAGAAGTTCTGTTACTTTCACAGTTAAAAAATCTTGAAGAGTAAGACACAGAATGTTCCTAAGAATGGTTGGTGAATATTGACCCTGAAAACAATGTTGGAAAAGGTGAAAATGCTGGTACTGAGTTTAATGGCGACAAAATTATGGACTTGTTTCATACTGAAAGGATAAGCAGACAGCTAACCAAATAGAGCTCAAATAATTGAGCCACTCTCTGGCAAAAGTGGGCATCATCTTGGTGATGCAGGACACCAACCAAGTGATCACATGAGCATGGATCTATAAAATCCATTTTGTTATACAACCAACTGAATCCTGAGGTAACCAGGTCCCTGAACATACAAAAAAAGTTTCTGCCCTGGTCAGCCTGCATGGACTGCGCAGGCTGACCTGGGTTGATACTTTTTTGCAAGTGCTTATTCACAAAGCATGAATCAATTTGTCTTTGGTAGAAGAGACAACATTGTGGGAAAATGAAAAGTTGGTTGTTACCAGCATTATCTCATTTTTCCACTATATTTTCACGGAAACTTCTTTCTCTTTAACCCTTTCCCAAACGACAAAATTTTGGGCCAGTCGAAATTGACAGCACTTGCAGAAGACAAAATAAACGTAACCCAAAAATTGAAATTTGTTTCCAGCATGGTAGAAAACATTGTGGGAAAAGGAGAAAATGCTGGTTACCAGCATTTTCCCCTTTTCCCACAATGTTTTCAAGAAGCTTCTATCTCAGGGCCGTAAAAACCAGGGATTGTTTGGTAAAGGGTTAAACAAGAGGGCCATGATGGCCCTGAAATCGCTCATCTGAGTCTATTGACCAAACATGAACCATCTAGTTTCCCAGTGACCTAGTTTTTTATCAGACATTACCCATCACCAAACACTTTTGAGATATCAATAAGACAAACATTCTGACCAAGTTTCATGAGTATTGGACTGAAAATGTGGCCTCTACAGCGTACAACAGGTTTTTCTAAGATTTCACCAAGTGACCTAGTTTTGGACCCGACAATTACCCATTATCAGACTCTTTTGAGACATCACCAAAACAAACATTCTGACCAAGTCTGAAGAGTATCAGGAAGAAAATGTAGCCTCTAGAGTGTATACAAGGTTTTTCTAATATTTGACCCATTGACCTAGTTTTTGACTCCACATGACCCATTTTCAAACTCATTCAAGGTATCACCTGGACAAACATTATGAACAAGTTTTAAGAGTATCAGACTGAAAATGTGTCCTCTAGAGCATACAAAAGGTGTTTATAACATTTGACCTATTGACCCAGTTTTTGACCCAACATGACTCATTTTCAAACTCATCCAAGATATTATAAAGGCAAACATTCTGACTAATTTTCAAGAGTGTTGGACTGAAAATGTGGCATTCAGAGCATATACAAGGTTTTTATAAGATTTGACCTGGTGACCTAGTTTTTAACCCCCAATGACCCATTTTCAAAGTCATGTAATGTATTATCAAGGCAAACATTCTTACCAACTTACAAGAGTTTTGGACTGAAAATGTAGCCTCTAGAGCCTATAAAAGGTTTTTCTAATATTTGACCTGGTGACCTAGTTTTTGACTCCACATGACCCATTTTCAATCTTGTCCAAGATATCATAAAGGCAAATATTCTGACCAACTTTCAAGAGTTTTAGACTGAAAATGTGGCCGCTAGAGCGTACACAAGGTTTTTCTAAGATTTGACCTAGTGACCTAGTTGTTTTCCCCACATGAACCATTTTGGGACTTCTCTGACATATCATCAAGACAAACATTCCGACCAACTTTCAAGAGTTTTGGACTGAAAATGTGGCCTCTAGAGCGTACACAAGGTTTTTCTAAGATTTGACCTGTGACCTAGTTTTTGATCCGACATGACCCATTTTCAAACTTGTCCGAGATATCATCAAGACAAACATTCTGACCAACTTACAAGAGTTTTGGACTGAAAATGTGGCCTCTAGAGCCTACAAAAGGTTTTTCTAACATTTGACCTGGTGACCTAGTTTTTGACTCCACATGACCCATTTTCAAACTCGTCCAAGATATCATAAAGGCAAATATTCTGACCAACTTTCAAGAGTTTTGGACTGAAAATGTGGCCTCTAGAGCGTACCCAAGGTTTTTCTAAGATTTGACCAAGTGACCTAGTTTTTGACCCACAGGACCCATTTTCTAACTTATCGGAGATATCATCCAGGCAAACATCCTGACCAACTTTCATGAGTATCCAACTGAAAATGTGGCCTCTAGAGAGTACACACGGTTTTTCTAAAGTTTGACCTAGTGACCTAGTTTTTGACCTCACATGACCCATTTTCAAAGTCATGTAATGTATTATCAAGGCAAACATTCTTACCAACTTTCATGAGTATCCGACTGAAAATGTGACCTCTGGAGCATACACAAGGTTTTCTAAGATTTGACCTAGTGACCTAGTTTTTGACTCCACATGACCCATTTTCAAACTCGTCCAAGATATCATAAAGGCAAATATTCTGACTAACTTTCAAGCGTTTTGGACTGAAAATGTGGCCTCTAGAGCATACACAAAGTTTTTCTAAGATTTGACCTAGTGACCTAGTTTTTTTCCCCACATGAACCATTTTGGGACTTCTCTGACATATCATCAAGACAAACATTCTGACCAACTTTCAAGAGTTTTGGACTGAAAATGTGGCCTCTAGAGCGTACACAAGGTTTTTCTAAGATTTGACCTAGTGACCTAGTTTTTGATCCGACATGACCCATTTTCAAACTTGTCCGAGATATCATCAAGACAAACATTCTGACCAACTTACAAGAGTTTTGGACTGAAAATGTGGCCTCTAGAGCCTACAAAAGGTTTTTCTAACATTTGACCTGGTGACCTAGTTTTTGACTCCACATGACCCATTTTCAAACTCGTCCAAGATATCATAAAGGCAAATATTCTGACCAACTTTCAAGAGTTTTGGACTGAAAATGTGGCCTCTAGAGCGTACACAAAGTTTTTCTAAGATTTGACCAAGTGACCTAGTTTTTGACCCACATGACCCATTTTCTAAATCATCGGAGATATCATCCAGGCAAACATCCTGACCAACTTTCATGAGTATCCAACTGAAAATGTGGCCTCTAGAGAGTACACACGGTTTTTCTAAGATTTGACCTAGTGACCTAGTTTTTGACCTCACATGACCCATTTTCAAACTCGTCCGAGATATTATCCAGACAAACATCCTGACCAACTTTCATGAGTATCCGACTGAAAATGTGGCCGCTGGAGCGTACACAAGGTTTTTCTAAGATTTGACCTAGTGACCTAGTTTTTGACCCAACATGACCCATTTTCGAACTCGTCCGAGATTTTATCAAGGCAAACATCCTGACCAACTTTCATGAGTATCGGACTGAAAATGTGGCCTCTAGAGCATACACAAGGTAAAAAGTTGGCGACGGACAATGGACACAGCACGATCACAATAGCTCTACATGAGCACTTCCCGCTCAGGTGAGCTAAAAAAAGATTTATCAAGTGTATTGAAGACTTAATGCATGTTAATGTTTATCAAATTTATCAAACAAATAAATCATTCATCGGGCGTATTTTTCTGAAATCCACAATGTCTTAGAAAATTACCTATAGCAAAATAGAAAAGTCACTGCTGTGTTAACCCTTTACCAAACGACAAAATTTTAGACTGGTCTAAAATGAAAGCATTTGCCAACAACAAAATGAAAGTGACTAATGGATTAAAATATGTTTTAGGAAGGAAAGAAAACATTGTGGAAAAAGGAGAAAATGCTGCTGACCAGCATTTTCTCCTTTTCCCACAATGTTTTCAAAAGGCTTCTTTCACAGGGGTGTTAAAAGCCAGGATTGCGTGGTAAAGGGTTAAAGGAAGGGCAGTCAGAGCTAAAATCTGCTTCTTTTCCCTGATTATCAGCATTTTCTCCTTTTTCCACAATGTTTAAAAAAATTCCTCCTTTCCCAATGGTATTTTAAAAAGCTTTCTTTCACATGGTTTTTAAACCTCTGGATTGTATGGTGATGGGATAATAATGTTAAGCAATAAAACAGTAGCAATGTGTAACACTTAATCAATACTCTGTAAAATTAATACTTTACACAATCAATACTGCTTCCCTATCTTATGAAAAGTAAACAAAAGAACCCGAGTTGTAAAAGAAATGATCAATACCAAATTCTATGGTACAAACTTCCTATCCAAGCTATAAAATACAGGGTTCATTTCAGCTGATTGTATTGTACATTTCCTCATAATCATGAATCTTAGTGGTTTGCCATTTAAAACTAATAATTCTATTATTAATCGTGAAGAAGTTGGACAGTTCAATTAAGTCACTCTGACAAAATGCGCCCTTGCAACATTTACAAACAAGAGCTTGTACCATAATAAAGGCAGTTCCAAAGGCTAACCTTCCTCATCTAGGATCTCAAACACAGGGGGATATTCTGACACATGTATATGACAGACTGAGAATCTACTTCAACACTGCTGTATTGTTAAAACTTAGTAACTTCAATACAGTATAATCTACCCCCTACAATAGAAATCACAATGAACAATAACCTAAAGCATCCTTTTCTGTCTTGCAGCAAGGAACTTTTAAAAATACTCCAGGAAAATGAGATATTGCTCATACAAATCGATTTTCTTTTTGCCAAACTGTTTTGACGTGTATTCAGGTGAAAAATTTTAAAAAACAAATTAATTTGAAATGCAAAATTTACCAGTTTGACTTAATTTTAGTGGTCTAGTTAGGTGGCAGGTGTTGGCTTGGAAAGATCTTCGTATGCAGTACAAGAAGGGAAGTGTCAAGAATGAAATAAAAGTGACAGGTGGAAAATAGTTCAGATCCTGCAAAAAAATGTCCCTTTGCAGCACAGGAAAAAAAAAGGTTTTTACCTTATGGACTCTTTACCACACAACAAAATTTTGGACTTGTCCAAATTGAAAGCATTTGCAGATGACAAAATAAATGTGAATCAGAAATTGAAAATTTATTTTGGAAAGGGTAGAAAACATTGTGGGAAAAGGAGAAAATGCTGGTTACCAGCATTTTCTTCTTTTCCCAGCATGTTTTCAAAGGGTTTCTTTCTCAGGGTCGTTAAAAGTCGGGATTGTGTGGTAAAGAAACTTAATTTGGGATAAGGGAGGGGAACCAAGAAAATCTCAAGAAAGAGATTGCACATATCTTCAATCAAAAGAGTATGTAACCAGAAACATGAGGTAAACATGACCATCTTAAATAAGTAAGCTTACATCTCTGGTCATCGTCATCATCATCTGTGGTATTTTCTTTGTCACAACCGCTCTCATCCTGAAAACTGGGATCATCTGGAAAAGAGATTGTTAGTAGTAGAAAATACGTAATATGGCTTGCAACACGCGAAAAGGGGCATTCGGGCATTTCCGTAAAGTGTCCTCTCGGATCAGCCTATGCAGTCCGCGCAGGCTAATCTGAAACGACATTTTCCGTTTTTTATGTAGTTTTCTGTTAATTTTCACAAGTCTACTGTATCACAAAACCTAATGTAGTCGTAAATTGCCATCTTGGATTAGCCTGCGCGGTCTGCGCAGGCTGATCCGAGACGACACTTTACGCAGATGTCCGAGTGCCCATTTTTGCGTTTTGCAAGCCATATATGGGCTATCCTCTGGCACAGGGAGAATTACCTGGATCTCCGTAATGCAGGCATGTCAATGTCATCACATATTTATAGATTGAGAAATTTTATTTTGCCAACAAGCTGCTGAATCACGATGTAGAATGGTCCTTGAGCACTGAAGCAATTTACCAAACACTGTTTCTACACTCCTATCTGTGCAGAAAAACCTGGGCTGATACTTTTTATGTATGCATTTAGGTCCCTTTTCACATAGCATAGGTCATATATCTGTATACCCAGGTGAATTGTAAATATTTGTTAGGGATTTTAAAACAATTGTCTTTGAAAGTGTTGAGCTTTGTTAACTCTTTACCACACGAGAAAAATTTAGACTGGTCCAAATTGAAAGCATTTGCAGAGTACAAAATAAAGGTGACTGAAAAATTGAAATTTGTTCTGGGAAGGGTAGAAAACACTGTGGGAAAAGGAGAAAATGCTGGTTACCAGCATTTTCTCCTTTTCCCACAGTGTTTTCAAGAGGCTTCATTCTTGGGGGGCGTCAAAAGTAGGGATTGTGTGGTAATGGGTTAAGAAAGTAAGTGGAACAGTCCATACTGACTTCATTTCTTAGACGGTATACGTGACAATACCAGTCCTGTAAAATGTAAATTGCTGCTCTCCAACATACAGACGTACTGTAGTTTGACTGATGTAAACACAACAATAATTTAGCCTAATTTTCATTATGAATAAAGCCAGAAATTGCTTCCAAAATATCAAACAAGCTAAATCTAAGATCAGTCTGCACTCTGTATACAACCAGGTTTTAATCAGCAGAACCACTCAAGCTGTGCTTAGAGCTTGCAGTAATGGGTTAAAATGGCAAATAATATAATGTCATAGAGCTAATGTCAGAGCCATGTTTGTCTTGAACCTTTACAACAAACATGAAATGATCCTAGAAAGAAAGTCTTGGTGTGATCAAAAAAAAAAAGGCAAAATGCAGGTAAACAGTATTTCTCTTTTTCACATAATGTGTTCTACTATTTCAAAAACAAAATTCGACTTTAAAAATTGTCTTCTACGAATGCTTTTAATTTGGACAAGTCTAAGATTTTGTCATCTGGTTAAGATTTACAGGTTCAAAAACACTGCGAGAAAAGGGATGAGTACACTCGTTACCAGCATTTTTTTCAATGTTCATGATGTTTACTACCAAATCAGACAGAAATAAATAGAGCTGTCACTGAATGTGACTATATACCACTGCCAGCAATTGACAGAAAAAAGTGTCAAGTTCAAGTGGAAATAATTCCTCAACCAGGAAGAGTTGACACTTGAAAATTGTGTCTTGCAAATCTTAAATATATAATCAGTATATGTGGAAAGTTTCAATACAATTGAAGGAAAACTGAAGGAGGAGTTTGTGATCAAAATTATTAGTATTTTGTACACAGACAGACACACGGATGTTTGGATACGCGGGTGGATATACAGACAGATATTCCAGTATACCCCCAAAAACATTTGTTTGGGGGGAGCGGGGGGGGCTATAAATATACAGCCACATTCAAGTTGTCATCTGCAAATACTTTTTATTTTGCCTTCTAAAGTTTTTCCACAGTTACAGTATTAAGGCAAGAGCACTTCTATAGATTACAAAATGCAGGAATGAGTTAACTCTTTTCCACACAATCCCAAGTTTTAACGACTCTTAGAAGAAGGCTTTGAAAACAGTAAAGTAGAAAATATCAGTAATTAGCATTTTCTCCTTCTCCCATAAAGTTTTCTTCCCTGCTCAACACAAATTTTAATTTATTATTTTGAAATCTGCAAATGCTTTTGACTGATCTAAAATTTTGTTATTTGGTAAAGTGTTAACTCATTACCAAACAACAATATTTTAGGCTGGTTCAAATTGAAAGCATTTGCAGAGGACAAAATAAAGGTGACTGAAAAATTGAAATTTGTTCTGGGAAGGGTAGAAAACACTGTGGGTGTTACCAGCATTTTCTCCTTTTCCCACAGTGTTTTCAAAAGGCTTCTTTCTCAGGGGCGTCAAAAGTAGGGATTGTGTGGTAATGGGTTAAGCACTAATATTACCAGTTAAGCCAAGCTGCTGTTTCCAGATTTCCTGTCTTGACGGAGATGGCACCGGCTTGTTGCCAACCAATCTTGGCTTAAATGCCATTGGAGTTTTGAATATGAGCTTTCCATCTGGTTTGCTATCGCTGTCAAGACTGATGGACCTTGTAATACGCTGTGTGGGCGTGCATGGGCTACTGACAGACTCATGTGGTGTGCTGTTAACAGACTTAAGTGGTAGTGACAGTTCCTTTTTCACTTTGTCCCCAGTCGTAGGTGTACTTGTTGATCGTAAAACTTTCTGCTTTGGAGTTGAAGGGGTATTTGGTGTAGTGGGGGTCTGTAAATAAAATCAGTCCATTATTCAAACCCTTCACAGCAGATAAACCCATGCTTTTATGATTCTGCGAGGGTAATTGAGAGAACATTCATTGTGGCAAAAAGGAGGTAGCTTGTATGAATTCAGAATTTTCTCCTATCCCAATCTTTTTCCCAACCCTTTTACGGACAGTATGAATTCTTTAAGGTCTATGGTCCTTTACTCTCATATCAAAAGACGCAAGTTCCCAACTTTGTCCAAATGGCGTGCACAAAAACATCAGTGTTACACAATATTTGCAAAGGACTTTAGTGAGACTATGGCCCCTAACCATCATATTACGAAAATGTCAGTGTTACCTGATATTTGCCTATGAGTGGTCGTAATCCTTCAGCCAGATTCATTATGCTGTCTACAAACTCTCAGATTAGACAAATCTAGAAAATTTGTCATCTGGTAAAGTTAACCCTTTACCACACAACCCAAAGAAACAATCCTACCAAAAATATTGTAGGAAAAGGAGAAAATGCTTGTGACAGGCCTGTTACCTTTTCCACAGTTTTCTAGCCTATCAAAAGCAATATCCATCAATGAATATATATACACTTGAGTCACCTACAATATTAATGTTTTATATTTGGACAAGGCTAACTATTTGTTGCTGACAAAAACAACTTTCAGTAACTTGAAAAGATGTAGGACCATAGAATAATTACCTTACAAGAAAACATAATACTGCCCAAGGACAATGTCTCAATGACAGCCACAACAGAAAGACTCCTACCCTCCCCAGACTTGAACTTTTGACCTTCAGAACCACAGTTAATGAAAAAATGATTTCTTACTAACTCTTTACTAAACAGCAATATTTTAGAGTGTTCCAAACTGAAAGCATTTGCAGAAGACAAAATAAACAGGACTCAAAAAATGAAACTTGACTTTAGAAGATAAGAAAACATTGTGAGAAAAGGAGAAAATGCTGGTTTCAGAGTCCAAAAAATTTGAGAATTCTTACTTGTCCCCCTGCAATTTTTCACTCGTCTTACAGATAGACAAAGAAGGATAATCAACTTGCCCTCACCAAATTTTTACTACTTTTAAAGGACTAGCGGACAAGTGGATTTTTTGGACTCTGGGTTTAGAAGCACTTTCTCCTTTTCCCACAATAATTTCAGAAGGCTTCCAGGTCATAAAAACCAGAGTTTTTGTTGTTTTGGTAAAGGAGTAATCAAATATGATGGCTTCGTGAAGGTCCAATGTAAATATGAATTATGTGTACCTGAATACTTGCTAAAACAACAGATTATTTTGCAACAGGATCAATGGCTTACCCTTGATCTTAGCTGGTATCTAAACGGGGTTGAGTTTGGGGTCAATATTTCACCGTCTTCCATCCTGTAAATTATACAATCAATGCAGAAAATGGACTAATGAAAGAAAGAGAATTAACCCTTTAACAAACAATTTTTCAATTTAACTCTTTAACAAACAACAAAACTATGGACTTGCCCAAATTGAAAGCATACAAAGATGACAACATAGATGGGACTCAAAAATTGAAATTTGATTTGGGAAGGGTAGAAAACATTGTGAGAAAAGATGAAAATACTGGTTACCAGCATTTTCTCCTTTTCCTACAATGTTTTCAAAAGTTTTCTTTCTTAGGGTTGTTAAAAGTCGAGGTTGTGTGGTGTAACCAGCATTTGCTCCTTTTTCTACAATGTTTTCAAAAGCTTTCTTTCTCAGGGTTGTTAAAAGTCGAGGTTGTGTGGTTAAGAGTTAATAAACCTTCAGTGGAGGCAATTTGAAAACAATCCCATGTTTCTTAAAGTTTTAAAAACATTGTAAGAAAAGGTGACAGTGCTGGCTTAGTACTAGTATTTTCTCCTTTTTCTACAACATTTCATACTCTTTAACTCTTTACCAAACAGTAAAATTTTGGATTTAATAGTCAAAAATTCTAAGTATTTGCAGACAATATTTCAAATGTGAATCGAACATTGAAATATGATCTGTGAAGGGTAGAAAAAATTGTGGGAAAGGAGAAAAAGCTGGTTACCAGCATTTTCTCCTTTTCCCACAATATTTTCAAAAGCTTTCTAAAAATTCTCAGGTTCATTAAGGTAGTGGACCCATACTTCTAGTGCAACAGGGCATAAAATTTCTTGACAGCTGATAAGGACAGATTTATACAACTATAATATTTTTGCACATTTTTTACCAACCAGAAATTCCTGTGATGTCTATATTGAAATTATTTGTTGATACTTTTGTTAGTTTCCAGAAAAGGGAGGTAATTTACATGTGCTTTTGTAATTTGAATATAGTGGTTTTAGATTTATAAATGATAATTCAAAGAAGGATAAATAGGAAAAAGTGGGTCGGTGAAAGTATTACAATAATACTCATTTTTAAAATTAGCAAATTTTGTAGGATAATATTACAATGGAAATAGCTGTTTTCTATTACGGGTCCACTACGTTAAGTCAGGATTTGTGGTAAAATGTTAATTAACAATTAAGGAGAGGCAAACTGAAAACAGTCCTATGTTTCTCAGAGTTTTGGAAACATTGTAGGAAAAGGTGATAATGCTGGCTTAGTTGCAGTGTTTTCCATTTTTGTGGTATTTGTCCAAGACAATACCACTATGAGTTCAAGATTGAATTTTGATAACCATGTATCTTATTTTGGGCAAAGCTGAAGGAAATAAACCCAGTTAAACTCATTATTTCTCAGGCAAATGAGTTTTTTGGTGGCACACAGGTATGTAATTTGAAATGGCATTTTAAAATACATTGGGCACGATACTTATTTTTGATTGAAAATAGATTCTCTCGCTCATAGCCTTTTATTGGCGCAATGATACAAATTTGCCTACTGGGCTTTTTCGTTCCAAAACCAATTCATTCCATGGCTTGTTCATCCTATGATTGCATGCTACTCCATCTGATTGCTCATGAATATCTATAGATCGAAGTAATTGATTGTAATGTTGGAAATTAAATGTAAAAGGCTAAAGATATTTCAAAATTATAGTTTTAAGGCACATGAGTACTCTCCCTTCCACCGAAAAGGTATTCATTTGCTTTTAAGCCAATATTTGAACAATATGTCTCTTTTTCTTTCAAACTATTGATTCCACGCGATGGGTTTCCTTGACAAATACCACTTCAGCGTTCTCAACACTTTGATTTCCTCAACATTTCGTACTTTTTAACCCTTTACCAAACAATCCCTGGTTTTTACAACCCCGCGATAGAAGCCTCTTCCCACAATGTTTTATACCCTGCTGAAAACAATTTCCAATTTTTGTTGTCTGCAAATTCTTTCAGTTTGGAACAGTCTAAAGTTTTGTCATTTGGTAAAAAGTTAAAAGGCTAATCCAATTTTAGCGACACTGAATTAAATTTTTTAGTCTGCAAATCCTTTCAAATTGGCCAAGTCTATTTGACTCTTTACCAAATGACAAAATTTAAGACTGGTCCAAACTGAAAGCACTTGCAGACGACAAAATAAACGTAACTCAAAAACTGAAATTTGTTTCCAGCAGGGTAGAAAACATTGAAGGACAAGGAGAAAATGCTGGTTATTAATGTTTCTCACCATGTTTTCAAAAGGCTTCTATCTCAGGGTCGTAAAAACCAGGGATTGTTTGGTAAAGGGTTAAAACTTTCTCCATAGGTAAAGAGTTGTAAAAGATCAAAAGAACAAAACATAAAATACAACATTCATGTAGACATCTTGTTTATGTGTGTAACTCTTTATCAAATAATCCCTGGTTTTTACAACCCTGAGATAGAAGCCTTTTAAAAAATATTGTGGGAAAAGGAGAAATTGCTGGTAACTAACATTTTCTCCTTTCCTTACAATGTTTTCTAGCTTGCAGAAAACAAATATCAATTTTCGAGTTTTGTTTAGTTCGTTGTCCTCAAGTGCTTTCAATTTGAACCAGTCTAAAATTTTGTCATTTGGTAAAGAGATAACTGAAACACTTTGCACACTGGGACTTCAAAAAATAAACCTGCTTGCCACATCTGTGACAAGAGACTCTTAAAACCCTTTAACTCATTACCAAACAACAATATTTTAGGGTTTTTCAAATTGAAAGCATTTGCGAACAACAAAAGAAAAGTGACTGAAAATTTTAACTTTGTTTTGTGAAGGGTAGAAAACATTGTGGAAAAAGGAGAAAATGCTGGTTATCAGCATTTTCTCCATTTCCCACAATGTTTTCTAAAGGCTTCATTCTCAAGGTCATCAAAAGGAGGGATTATGTTACAGGTAATGGGTTAGTGGCTTCTCTATGAGTTCACAGAGTTTTTGCTTTGAATGAATTGTAGATGATAGATTAAATCTGGCTTGTGATCTGATTTGTCTGTGAAAATGTAAAAATACATCTTGAAACCAATCCTTTCTCATTTTCCAACAATGTTTTCTACTCTTTTATAGACTAATCTCATCATCTCGGCCTGCTTAACTAAAATTTTGTCATCTTTTAACCCTTTACCAAACAATCCCTGGTTTTCATGACCCCCCAGGGAAGGAAAGTTTTTGAGAACCTTGTGGAAAAAGGAGAAAATGCTGGTAACCAGCATTTTCTCCTTTTCCCACAAGGTTTTCTAACCTGATGGAAACACATGTAAATTTTTGAGGAATGTTTATTTTGTCGTCTTCAAGTGCTTTCAATTTGGACCAGTCTAACATTTTGTCATTTGGAAAAGGGTTAATACTTCTAATTTGGATCAGTCTGAAACTCTGATGTGTGAAACTCTGACTTAAGCATCTAGCAAACAATTCAAACCTAGACAAATGAAACTTTTCCCAAAATATCTTTTACTCTATCAAAGAAAAGTTTAAATTGTCTGCAAATGTTTTCAATTTGGACAAGGCTTAACCCTTTACTCCATAGATACCCATTTCTACACATTGCTTGTAGGAGCGTCTGGAAAACATTGTGGCAAGTGGTGAAATTGCTAGTGATGAGCAATTTCACCTTTTGTCACAATTTTTTCTATGCTATCAAAAGGTGTCATATACACATAAGAAACGGCTTCATCCTTGCAGTTATATAGGGTCAATTAGAGATAACGATAGAAACTTTGTTGTGTAGAAAAGGGTTAAGACAGAAACAAATATTGCACAGGTGAAAAGCAATAAGTCTCTTCAAAAAACAAATACCAGCTTGTATAAAGTGATTGAAATCTAGCATTTTCAAGTGCTGCGACCCTTTCCAATTATTTAACTTTTTAGAATATAGTCTTCATAGATTTTCTAACACTATATTCAGGTTCTCCTTCCTCTGAGAACAAAGTGAGAAAAGGGGAAAATGCTGGTAACCAGCATTTTTTCCTTTTTCCACAATGTTTTCAATGCTATCAATAAACAGTTTCACCATTTGAGCCATATTGTTCACCCTTTACTCCATAGATACTCATTTCTTAATCCACAACTTGCCTGTAGGAGTCTTTGGAAAACATTGTGACTAAAGGTGAAATTGCTCTCGATGAGCAATTTCACCTTTTGTCACAATGTTTTCTTTGCTGTCAAAAGGTGTCATTTACATATAAGAAATGGCTTCATCCTTGCTGTCATTTAGGGTCAATTAGAGATGCCATAGAAATGCCTTATGGGGTAAAGGGTTAAAATGCTTTTAATTTGAACAGGGCTAAAATTGTGTCTTCTGGTATAGGGTTATATCAAAATCCCAAGTTTTAACAAACTTAACAAAGAAGGCCTCCAGAAACACAGTAGGAAAAGGAGAAAATGCTGGTTTCCAGGATTTTTCTCTACTTGCAACATTACTACAGTATGTTTTCTGCTGAGTCCTGGTAGCCTGGCCAAGGCAGGGATCAAGTCAGCAGCCTTCTGTTCTCAAATCCTGTATGCTACCAAGGCATAAAAAATATACTGTACATGAATTGTACATGTATATATCTGTTTTAGTGTTTCCGGACCATACCTAGAAAATGTTGCCGGCCCTTAAGCTTTTTTCCCTACCGCTGATTTTTTTTTTGAAATTTCAGTACATGGTCTATGTAAGCAAAATCAGAAAAAAAAAAAGAACTCCTTACATACACTACCTACAGCATAGATCTCCAACCAAAACCCTGAAACACTGATATTTTTTGTTAGGCCTACTGAGGGACAGGAGCTAGGTTTTACACTAATATATAGCTCTTTACCACACAATCACGACTTTTAGCGACCCTGAGAAAGAAGCCCTTTGAAAACATAGTGGGAAAAGGAGAAAATGCTGGTAACCAGCATTTTCTCCTTTCCCCACTATGTTTTCTACCCTTCACAAAACAAATTTCAAATTTTCAGTCACTTTTATTTTGTCGTCTGCAAATGCTTTCAATTTGGACAAGCCTATAATATGGTCGTTTGGTAATGAGTTAGGTATGATATCACCTGATACCAAACAGGCTTTTAACTCTTTACCAGATTGAAAAAAATTTTGACTGGTCAAAAATCAAAGCATTTCCAGACAATAGTAGATACTGTAATTGCATTTGGCTCACACTGGATTTCAATCTGCAAGAGCAGGGAAAAGTGTGAGAAAAGGAGAAAATGCTGGTTACCAGTATTTTCTTTTTCCTGTGATGTTTTCAAAAGCCACTTGTGATGTTTTCAAATGCCTTCTTCCTCAGGTCTATACACTACACAAGAAAACTTTTAAAATTGAAAACAGCAGCAAATATTTTTACTGGTTTAATAAAATAGTATTGTGGGAAAAGCACTAAATACTAGTTTCCTGCATATTTTCCTGTTCCAACATTATTTTCAAATACCACTTTCTTTAAGAATATTAAAATCCCTGCCTGTTTTATGGAAGGTCAAGACACACCGCTTACTTTTAAGTTTTTTAATCCATCTAAAGACAAAATTTAAAACCTGTCTCACATGAAAGCATTTGTGGCAATAAAATAAATATGACTGAGAAATTGAAATGTATTTTGGAGTGTTAGAAAACATTGTAGGCAAAGAAGGAAATGCTGGTGACATTTCACAATTTCTTCAAGAGCCTTCTCCTTCAGGGTCATTAATTAAAACTTGTAATTGTGTGTTAAAACTAAAAGGTCAAGTCATACCAGCGGAATTCAAACACGATTTAAAATGAGGGAAAGTAAGATACCTTTTTTTCAAATACAATGAAAAAAAATTTCATTACTAATGCTGTTTACAAAACCTGTCTACTTCAAGAAATAAAGTGCTGCACATTCTTCTTTGATAAAGAGGTATCGTATAACAAATTCTTTTCATAAAATTATACTTGCCTGCCCTGTAATCCAATTTATCTTAATCCCCCACTTCTAATCTGCACTGAATTAAAACATGTTCACGGCAATTTGAAATTCACTGCACTTACTCCTCTTTCTCTGAAAATAACATAGAAAAAAAAAAGGATAACTTGATGTCATGTATTGAGGCATACATACCCAGCAAACATGATAAACTGGGTCCCATATGGGCAAATCCTGGGCTAAATATCTATATGGGACCCATGTGGGTCCTTTGCGGGAATTTCAGCCCTTCTGGAACCCACATAGAGCCCATGTTATTTTTATACTCATAAACCTTTACAATGTAACATAAAATAAATCCAAACAAGTCCATCTCTCATTGTACACTATTTCTGTCTGTTATAGTAGAAGTTTAGCGATGATTTAAACTCCAAAACCTGTAACAAGGTATTCACACGGGTCCCATTAGGGTCCCATTTATCGATCAGCAGTGACGGGTGGAGACGGAAATTACCGATAAATGTCGGTATGAGAGTTTTTTTTTCAACAGTTATCATTTATTCTATTTCTCTACTGATTAATTGTGCCATTTTACATTTTTCACCTTCAAACATATATTATTTGATAAAAAATGTGAAGAAAACACATTTACGGATTAAACTGATATTCAAAAACAAATTGCGCGCGATCACGTGATGTAAACAGAAATATCCGTTGAGAGAAAGATTGAAGCGGTTTGAATCATATTCAAAATGGGTTAAGCTCTACATATGAAATCTACTCCTCGTTGCAGGCATGTATATGGTATGTATTTCAATCTTTACTCACTACCCTTTTTTTGTAAATCGGTCAGCTGGTTATCGCAAAATTGGAGAAAAATTTCGTATTGTCACATGAATTCGCGTCACGGCTGTTTTGTTAAAGTTTGTACATGTATGGCATTATCCGTCTGCCCATATTAAATCAAGGTTCTGGATTTTGATGAGCTTCCATTCAAAAGTCATGTTTGCTAGGTCTACTGAGTACTGATAAATAAATGGAAATTTATGATTGATAAAAAAATGTAGACATGTTTATTTTAAGGGGCCCAGGGCAAATTTACGCCTTCTATCCTTTTTTTTTTTTTAAAGATACATGTATTTCTTGTTTTGGACAGGGATTCTATATATGATCCCTGTTTTGGATGACAGATCATACAAATTCCCTACTATTGGAATTCTTACCTAAGAATTTCTGCTGGTGTTCAAGCCCATACTTCCGTCATAAATAGAATACTAACACATCTAATACTTACAATCTGGAGAATGAAAACTATTTAAGTTATTCAGAAAATTAAGAACTAGATAATTTTTAGGTGCAGTATCAGAGTGTCAGCTTAAAGTGGCTGGAGGTATATTTCGACTTTCAATAGTTTAGTTTTTATCAGTTCAGGGTATGAAGTGATTTTTAATAACATTGTATTATTGGAGAGGTCATCAGACCTCTCCAACAGTGTTGAGTTTAAAAGGCAGACTGCCTCAGAAATTGCTGTCTAAATCCAATCTTTGTAGGGGAATTGTTCCGATACACAGTCTGTTTCGTCATGATTTTATAAAGAAATCGAAGTCTAAAAACTGAAATAGGAAATAGACGTGGTTTGTTTCTATATCACGAATTTCAACAAAATTGTAAGGATTTAATTACATATTCCCTTTCCAACAATTTTAATTTTGTATTACAATCTTAAATCTTAACAAAAAGAAGAAAAAGAAAAAAGAATTTCGTTAAAAATAGAAACGGACACAGCAGAAAAAATCACGTGACCTTAAAACGCGGGAAGAAGGTCGTGTGACGTACATAAATTACAAGGACGGATGAATACGGAATCCTGTATTTGCCATCCACTTTGATGAATGTATATTTACAACTGAACAGATTTCAACTACCCGTTTATTGTCTTGCTTGTTTCTTTACATGTACCTAGATATATTCAACCTAAAAGCATAAAAAGTATTAGAAAAAAATGATGTCGACCTCTCCTGGCTTCTTTTTTAAAGAAGCCACTTGTTTACTCATAGGTGAGATGCAGCACTTGGCTGAACATGGAGGAAAGACAATTTGTACTTGTAACTGAACATGGAGGAAGGACAAACCCATGGGAACTACGGGAAAGCTGTAATTTGAAAACCTTGGATTTACAATTACAATATTTGGTGAGTTTAACTGTTTTCTTTTTTTGCACCCAATTCAACAGTATGTGTATCAGGTGTACATCCATTATGTATCTGTAGAATTGTCCTTTATACCGTTACCAAACAATCCCTGGTTTTAACGACCCTGAGATAGAAGCCTTTTGAAAACATTATGGGAAAAGGAGAAAATGCTGGTAACCAGCATTTTCTCCTTTTCCCATAATGTTTTCTACCCTGCTGGAAACAAATTTCAATTTTTTAGCTATGTTCATTTTGTCGTCTTGTTGGAAAAGAAGAAAACACTGGTAACCAGTATTTTCTTCTTTAGCATAATGTGTTCAACCCTTCTGAAAACAAATTCCAATTTTTCTGTCCCGTTTATTTTGTCGTCTAGAAATGCTTTCAGTATGGCTAAGTCCAAAGTTTTGTTGAGATATTACTGCAATTTTGCTGAAAACAGCTTATGGCATCATTAAAACTGCATTTTATTAATTTACAGGATGACTGTGTAAGAGGCCTTAAACACGACATTCTGCAAGCCATGACCTACAGTGGAGCAGTGCTCAACACAGAGATCTAGGGCAGAAAAGAGAGATGTTTGGACCGTGTTGCCTAAAAGTCCTGCAAATGAGGACCTCGATTGATTTACAATACAAGAAAAGGATGTTCAAGACTTGTTTAAACTCTCATTTTTTTACTAACAGGTATTCCTGATCTGTGTAAACAACAGTGAATATAAACATTTACCCTTACATTGTAAAGTCACGTTTTAACCCTTAACATGCTAAATGCATCAAGTACCTGAAATGAAACTTTCAAGCCAACAGTAAGTTCCAAATTTTTGTTGTTAATTTCAGTGATCTTTTGGGGGAAATATCATTTTATGGGCAGTGTGCATCCAAGATCAGAGTGCACATTTTCTGCAGTCTGATCTTGACCTACCTTGTCAGCAAAAGGTACTTGAGATGAGCTTAGCAGTCTAAGGATTAATGACCCATAGGAAGTTATCTTCTGAATACACTTGGGAAACAAATACAATGCTGATAACCAAAATTTTCTGTGAAAGAAAATTACATCTTTTGAGTTAAACTAAATTGTTGTCACCTGCAGCTGCTTTGACTTTTGACAAATCTGACATTTTATATTTTTCTTTTTTGCATTTATTAGATAAGACTCCTAGCTTAAAAGGTTTAAAGATATATCATACCATAATGATGTTATTTCAAAGCAGTAACACAATTGTTTTGTTTTATATATCTGTGAATGTTAACTACATGCACCTTATTTTTTCTACACTTTTGCAATTGTAATTTTGAATGAAAGCAATATACTGAAACAAAATAAAGAGATGGCTTGAAAATACATTCATTTCTTATTTTACTGTAGTTTATGGTAGTTTTACCTAAATATTAGATGATTTTACAGCAAGTTGATATGCATTCTAGTCTTCAGTGCTTATAAGTCAACCAAATTACTTCGTGGACAAAGGACATTAGAATATTACCTCACTCATGCAGGGTTTTCCCTCGGCTTTGAAAATTGGGGGTCATTGTGACCCCCTTCCTCATTAGTTGCGGGTCATTTCATTAATTTTGGGGGTCAAAAATATGGATTTCCTCGTCATCAACTAAAACACGATTTATAATGCATTTTACCTTTTAAACGCCAACTTCCAAGATTGAAAAGTCGGTCGATCATTTCTGACGGAAAGGCCGATGTTATTTTTTGACAGACCAAACATTTTCGTCTGAATCGCTGCTTGACGTGGCTTGATCAGCAGTTGTAGGAAGCAGACGATAGAAGAATGCTACAGTTTTCTTCGTCATGACATTATTTTTCCGCTAACAGCACAGACCGGTAATGTGTACTTTTATATACCGGAAGTCGTATAAAATATGCTATGAAATACAGAGAACCCAACCATGACTTTGACTGGGCCCATATTTACGACACGTGTCCAATATACATTTCGGCAATAATGCGTAAACCAGTCTTATTCTATAAATAAATTACCGGAAAACCACTTTTATCTAAAATAAACCCTGTAGTTAAAAAAAGAACGGTGTTCGTCTGACATTGAAGCAAGAACAGACTTGGAATTTTGACGCTTCATTCAACTTCGTACATTATTTAGATTTTGGAGAATTGCGTCACCGATGACGCACTGTCATTTATTTTGGGGGTCATTTGAATTAAAATTGCGTCAATGACGCAGGATTTGTGCGTCATGGAAAACCCTGCTCATGTATGAATTGCTAAAGGCAAGCACCTCTGATTGCTTGGCTATTTGTGCTTTCTATCTGTGAAGTTCAAGGATGTTTGTGCCAAACCATATGGATAACCAGGTCAACCTCAGTACACCAAAACTGGACCAACTTGATTCCCGTATCCAGCCAATTTTATGCAAAGCAGGACTAAAATGGGACCCAAGTAGTAACATTGGACCTACAGGATTCCCATATAGTGCCCTATAGAGATCTGGGAACTATATGGGTCCAGTGTGGGTATTTACAAATTACCCGTATTGGACCCATATAGTTCCCATGTATAACCCATATATGTTTGCCCATGTAGGTCCCGCATGGATTCCTGTTGCAAAAACCAGCTCAGTCCCACATGGGCAGCCCTTTTAGGACCCATATAAAATCCGACATGGGGCCCATATTGGCCCCATAAATTTTGCTGACTGGGTATTTTCAAGTAACTCTTTACCACACAATCCCTACTTTTAACAACCCTTGGAAAGAAGCCTTTTGAAAACATTGTGGGAAAAGGAGAAAATGCTGGTAACCAGCATTTTCTCCTTTCCCCACAATGATTTCCTCCCTTATCAAACCAAATTCCAATTTTTCAGTCACATTTATTTTGTCGTCTGCAAATGCTTTCAATTTGGACCAGTCTATAATTTTGTCATTTGGTAAAGAGATAAATAACAAATAACTTTCCATTCTGGCAAAACGGGGCTTTATTCATCTCAGTAATGCACAGTACTGAGCAAGTTTTCACAGTATTTAACTAGAGCTGTCACTGAATGTGACTTAATACAGCTCTTTGACAGAAAGAGACAATTAGTAGTATTTTGTACACAGTCAGTCAGTCACAAGAATGAAATGCTAGGTACAGTTATTGTTCTTGCGCATTGTACTCGTTAATATTGCAACAAATATGCATACCATGTTTGAAGTCCTTCTGACTTGAGATGACAAAGTTATATTTCAGACAAGCACTAAGTGCTGTAAAAATGTCATTCAAAGGGAAATAACTCAAAGACAATATGAGCTAGTTACAATTCTTGTGAACAGCACTTTCAAATGTTGCAACAAATAAACATACCAGATTTCATTCCTACTAAAGATGATAAAGTTTTGCTCTGGTCAAGCAAGAAATGCTATAAAATGAAGGTGAAAGGAGGAATAACTCAAAATTTGTGCTAAGAAGAGTTATGGTTCTTGTGCACTACACTCTAATTTTTCAACAGTCATGCATACCAAATTTAAAGATGTTTAGGCTGGAGATGACAAAGTTACATTGCAGACGAGCAGAAAATGCGGTAAAAATGAGGATCAAAGGGTAATAACTCACAGACAGTACGAGGTAGTTATGGTCCTTTCAAGCTTCACTCCATATTATTGCAATAAACATAAATGCCAAGTTTCAAGTCAATCATACTGGAGATGAGAAAGTTATGCTCTGACTAAAGCACTATTCTAAAGAAATTTCTAATTCAAGGGCAAATAACTCATGTCCTTTGGGTCCCATCAGACCTATAATCAAACACATCCATGCTATAATCTTGTATATTTTGGAGCTGATAGGTTGATATTTGTAGATGCTACAATATAAAAAATTCAAATTATTGCAATTTTTCTTAATCCAAGGGCAAATAACTGTAGTTGTTCTGGTCTGATTAGACCAATAGTCAAACTCATTTGAGATCTTACGGTATATATATTTTGACCGAGTTTGGTGAAGATTGTTTATACTCTAATAAACAAAGTCAAATAAAGCAAATTTTCTAATTCAAGGGCAAATAACTCCAGTTGTTCTCGATAAGACCCACAATAGAATTAATCCAAGATCTAATAGTCATATATGTTTTGACCAAGTTTTGTGCTGATTTGCTGATAATTGTAGATCTATGCTAGAGTGTAAAGTCAACTGGTATTTTGTACACAGACAGACACACGAACGGACGGACAGACAGACAGGCTGATTCCAGTATACCCCCGAAAACATTCGTTTTGCGGGGGTATAATAATATACATGTATCTCAAAGTCAGTTCTGTATAACAACCTACTGAGGCACGCTGGTCATTTGACATGCAGAAAATTGACCAATAGCAAAACATTTTGGCCAAGGTCAGCCTGCGTGGACAGTGCAGGCTGACCTGGGTTAATACGTTTAACCCTTTACCAAATGACAAAATTTTAGACTGGTCCAAATTGAAAGCACTTGCAAATACAAAAATAAATGAAACTCAAAAATTATTTCCAACAGGATAGTAAACATTGAGGAAAATGGAGAAAATGCTGGTGACCAGCATTTTCTCCTTTTCCCTCAATGTTTTTAAAAGGCTTCTGTCTCGGGGTCATAAAAACCAAGGTTTGTTTGATAAAGGGTTAAAAAAGCATTAAGCCCCTTATTAACAAAGTATTGCTTATTTATGGAGATTGCAGTTTGATCTCTTTACCAGACACAAAATTTTGGACTCATCCAACTGAAAAGCCACATTTGAAGATGTCGTTTGTAATTGAAAGGATAAAAAACGGTGAGGGAAAAGGAAAAAATACTAATTACCAGATTTTTTTTTTTTCCAACAATGTTTTCAAGGCTTCTCCAAGATCTTTAACTCTTTACCAAAAGACATAATGTTAGACTGGCCCAAATAAATGCACTTGCAGACGACAAAACAAATGCATCTAAATAAATTGAAATTGGTTTCCAGCAGGTTAGAAAACATTGTTGAAAGAGGAGAAAATGCTGGTTACTAGCATTTTCTCCTTCTTCCTCAGTGTCTTCAAAAGGCCTCTATCTCAGGATCGTAAAACCAGCTATTGTTTGATAAAGGATTAAAACATGAAATTCTGTAAAGCTGGCATCCTACACAACAAAAATACAGATAGCCAAAATACTTTTTCTTTCATTAAAAAAAAATTACCTTTAATTGTTTAAACCCACTTAAACACTCCTGGTTGATATAAAAAGTTAAGCCCATGTATTACAATAAACCCATTTGATTCACATTTCACGCCAACGTTAAAATTATTGATTTATACTTTCCCACTTCTAACATAAGCTCTACATTTATTCTTCCTAAACAAAAATAAGTTTTGTAACGAGACAGGTATTCAAAATTTTCTCAGGGAATTTATAAAAACATGACCTCACAGATTAGTAATAAATCTTATAAAAAGATTTTAAAAATTATAAATGGTGCCATCTCCAATAGTCCAAAGACCAAAGTCCCCGTTTTCAACATTTCTTTAATCTGAAATTGTGATATTTTTTTTCCAATAAAATGAAAAGGGTTATTTCAAACAGACTGATACAAATAGATTTAATACAGTTTGACTTCTTTACAAAGCATGAAATTTCAATTTCAACACAAATATAACCCTTACAATTTTAAAGCTTTTAATTTATAAATGTATACAGAACTAATTATCGAAATACCTTCTATTAGAGCAAAACCTGTATTTAAATCTTAGAGGGCACAGTAATCGAAGCTGAACTCAGAAAGTGTTTGTGAAGATTATTGAAAATGTCTATACACGACAGGGGTGGCTTATTCAGTTAATATTCTTGACTCTGCTCTTAAAACTCAAGACCAGCCATCTGATTGGATTAGACAGAATGTCTAATTGCATAGCAATAATTATTGTTTTGAAATCCATATTTAGAAGTTTTACGAAATTATGGGCTTGTGTATAAACATGTACCAAAAATCCCCAAAGAAGACAACTGCTTTACTTTAAAGAGAAAGTACATTGTACACTCAATAGATTTGGGCCATGCTCTGCAAAATGGTACTTTAACCCATTATCACACAATCCCTACTTTTGACACCCCTGAGAAAGAAGCCTTTAGAAAACATTGTGGGAAAAGGAGAAAATGCTGGTAACCAGCATTTTCTCCTTTTCTCACAATGTTTTCTACCCTTCACAAAACAAATTTCAAATTTTCTTTTATTTTGTCATCTGCAAATGCTTTCGATTTGGACAAGCCTGAAATATTGTCGTTTGGTAATGAGTTAATGCATCTGCAAAAAGTAATCGACCCAGATCAGCCTGTGTAGACTGGGTACCCTGACCTTGAACAAAACTTTTTGCCTTTTGTCCATTTCTGCTGTATGAGGACCATTCGACCTGTTTTCAGAAAGATCTTATTTCAGGGTCTTTTAAAGTCTGGATTGTGCGGACTGGTAAAGTATTAAACACTGAAAAGGTTAAATTGCCCGCAAATGGAAATGACAGGTAAAAAGTTTACCTTATTTTCAATATTATAAGAAGATAAAAGATCAGGCTTGGTGGTTATCAGCAAGAACCTGGGAAGTGTTGATTATAGATCAGACATAACAGTTTGTGCCATCTGATCTTGATCTACACTGTCTCCCTATGTACCTAATAATACTGTTGGCATTTCAATAAAGCCAAATATTTACCCACATTATAGGTGAGAATGTAACAAAATACAATCCTATTAATTGAAAAGGTTCAGGGTATTTGAACAGGAACAAAATCTAAACCCTTTAACTCTGTACCAAAACGAAATGGCAAAATTTTAGACAAGTCGAAACTGAAAACATTTGCAGATGACAAAATGAATTTGACTCAAAAATCAGACACTTGACTTTGGAAAAGTACAAAACATTGACTGTTGGAAAAGGAGAAAAGTTGGTTACCAACATTTTCTTCTTTTCCAACAATGTTTAGTTTTGAAAAGGCCCCTTCCTCAAGGTAGCTAACACCCAGGATTGTTTGGTGAAGAGTTTGGCTGCTAAATTAATGGGACAAAAATTCCCATTTAATAGCAAGAAAAACAACAGTTTTGCCAATTTCATAGTTTAGTTATCTTTCTGAGAAAAAACAGATCTCCTTAACCCTTTACCAAACAACAAAATTTTAGACTTGTCTAAATTGAAAGCAGTGGCAGACAACAAAATAAAGGTTTACTCAAAAATTGAATTTTTTTTCGAGTAGGGTAGAAAACATTGTGGGAAAAGGAGAAAATGCTGGTTACCAGCATTTTCTCCTTTTCCCACAGTGTTTTCAAAAGGCTTCCAACTCTGGGTCGTAAAAACCAGGGATTGTTTGGGAAAGGCTTAACGGACAGTGTAGATTCAAGATCAGATTGCACAATCTGTGTTGTTTGCTCTTCGATCTACACTGTGCATAAAAGGTCAGTGAATCCTGATTAGCAGCCTAAGGGTTAACACTTAACCCTTTACTCCATAGATACTCATTTCTACGCATTGCTTGTAGGAGCCTTTGGAAAACATTGTGGCAAAAGGTGAAATTGCTCGTAATATTTTCTATGCTATCAAAAGGTTTCATATACACAAAAGAAACTGCTTCATCCTTGCTGTTAATTAGGGTCCATTACAGATACCATAGAAATGCCTTATGGGGTAAAGGGTTAACATTTAGAGCACCTTATACTAGACTTTAGTGCCTGTGCTTTTCTGTACAATTTTTCAAGCATTGTAGGTGGCTATTGTACAACTTGAAACCTTACCAAACAATCCCTAGTTTTTACAAACCTGAGACTGAAGCCTTTGGAAAACATCGTGGGATTTTTGTTGTTGGTAAAGGATTGACTTGTCACCTGATGAATATTCCCTCTTCTTATGTGAACTTTTTATAGATCTTTCATAAATTAATGATTTTACAGGAAGTTTGTAAGCTTCAGAATTCTGTGTCCAGGTATTTCTTCAGCATGGACGTGGCAGCATGACGATCAACTTACTATACAAATGTATGAGCCATGCTCTGGCAATAGGGTGCTTAATCTGTGCACGATAAAAACCATTTTGTAACTTTTTTACCAGGTATCATATTACTAAAAAAAACACAAATCTGGCTCGATATGGCCAACAGATAGAGTGTTTTCACTGAAACTACAATAGTTTGTATCATATGAGTGTCTATTTCCACGAAGTACAAACATGGATTATGCAAAAGTTTGAATAAATGGGCCATTTTCTCATTATGTATGCTATGAAATTCACTTGACTGCAGACTAGAGCTAGGGAAAAATCTACTTGTCAGTCGGAAAAGGTCCCCGAATCCGACAAGTGGGGTATAGGAATTCTGTAGAACAGATAACTGTCCCAAAAGCTGATACTACTTTTTGACCGGTCGCCTTTGGGTACAGAGACGATCAAGATAAAACCAGTTGAATGTTTTGCACAGATTTTGTGCACAAGTTTAAAGAGGCCCTAATATTCATTTTCAGCCAGTTTTAACTCCAGGGTTCATACAAGCAAGAGCTGACTAAATTCAAGGACTTTTCAAGGACTTTTCAAGTACAAAAAACTCATTTTCAAGGACTTTTTTTTAAACATAATACATATGTACCTACCTTTTTTAAACCAAAGACAGGTTTTCTTTAATTTTCTTAAACACAATGGGATTAGGAAATGTCATTTTCATGTTCTTTTTTACACTCGGACTTGTTTTTATGACTGAACATTTTACAAAATAGTCTGAAAACATTCCAGTCATGGACTTTCCACTTTCTTAATGCAACTTGCTTTTGTGAGACCGGACCGCGCTTTCACACATGCAAGCAATATCGATTTCTTTTCTGCAACTACGACAAACGGCTTTATAAATATCGTTTGTTTCCTTGACCTAAGGGTATTTTCTGGACTAATCCCTACGGAAAACACATTTTCTTATTCTAATTCCTAGAAATCCGGAATTAAAACGTAAGTAAATCACTAAAACTTGCAGACAATAACTTTACGAAAAGATAAATCATGCAAAGGGAGATAATGCGTACAATACTGTGTAAACTAGACCCCGGTCGATTATCATATAAAGTAAGGATAGCACCTAAAAGCAGGGAACCAGTGTAAATACAGTCATTTCGTACCATTATACTTTCGTACCTAATAAAGCTCCCTTGTGCATTTTCGTACTCGGAAACGACGTTGATGTATTGGACTCCATTTTTTGATATAATTTGTTTTGTCATTGCTAAAGCAATTTTTAGTAGTATTTACTATTCATTATGCATAAAGCCTGAAATTCAAGTACTTTTCAAGGCTAGATATGAATTTTCCAGAACTTTTCAAGACAAAACTGTTTCAAGGACTTTTCAAGACTACCCTTCATTTTCAAGCACTTTTCAAGCCTGTGCGAACCTTGAACTCGTTTTGTCTTTATTTTATTAAGATATAGTCATTCTTATATCTTCATTGCAAATATTGCACCTGACTGTTACAAGGTTGCTTAGATTACGGTCAATAGAATTTGTATTTCTCTGAATTGCAGCCTTCAATGTAAACAGACTCATCGTTTCCAGTTTTTGAATCCAAGATTTTTGATAATCGTTATACACTCTGGTAGATTCCTATGATTATCATGCATTCTGTCATGTGACTATATTTGACCTTGGCCCTGCGCCTGATGCAGTAAATAAAGGAAAATGGATGCTTCTCTGTTGCAGCCTCGATTTTCAGACGGAGGTCTCAACCTATATGCAAATTACACCGTATCCATCTCTCAGTGGAAACCAACAATAAGTTTCCGTGATGCACCACCATTTTTTACAGCTTTGATCGTCAGCCAGTTTTCTTCTGACCAATGTTAGGTTTCTAATACAAATCTCCCTGTTTGTTTTTTCAATTACACCACATAACTATGACAGTAATTTATCCATGTTTACACAAAGGATTGGTTTCTGTACCATTCTAAATTGTTTGAAATTTAACAGCGTTTTTGCTCAGCAGCTGTAGACGGGCATCTTTAAACTCTCATAATTTCGCAAATAGAGCACAAACCTATGATTTAAACATAACTGTTGCTTGTATATTTAATAATCCTTTGTTTTAATTGCAAATATTTTTTATCTAAATGCTAAACATAAGAGAATCATGCATTTCATCTGTTACTCAAGTTATTTACATTCCTGAAAAAGATCAAAATGGCCACCAGGCATAGTAAATTCCGTCAGTGTTCTTTCCAAGATTTAAATGTCATAAATGACTTCTCCCATGGTTTTAGGGTGATGAAAGGTTCAATAATCCGTCGTTGGTTATGTTAGCTACTTAAATGTAGTTGCATTTCGCTGCAATACAGATTTAACCGACATAACAGAAAGGCAGCATAGCGCTCTACCTTTGCTACCAGAAATTTTTCAATGGACTTGAGACGGTATGGTGCACAATAAATGTCCAAATATGAAAAAAAAATCACTGGAACATCTCATTATTGAGACTAAGGAATTCCGCACCCCTGGTTAATATGGTTGGCATTTTTACCCATGGCATTATTACGTCTGGTGTATTCACTATTTTGACACTTTTATTTCTGGTATTTTAGTTTCTGGCATTTCAGTACAAAGCATTTTTACATCTGGAATTTGTACCTAGATTCATATTTAACCTTTTACAAGCAGCAAAATTCTGAAAATGTCAAATTCATAGTATAGAAAACATTGTGGTGACCAGCATTCTCTCCTTTTTGCACACAAAGTTTTCTATCCTTCCCTTTTTTCACTGTATTTCAAAGGCTTCTCTTCAAGGTTGTTAAAAGTGGGCTCTTTTGTGTGGTAGGCACAGAAGGTTAAAACTGTTGCATAATATCTAAATTTAGAATTGTTTAAAAAAAAAATGAATTTTATTAAACTTCAAATGATTGATGCAAATCTTCCATTGATTCTACTGAACCTTTCAAATTATTGAATCTAAAAATTATTCCCTATCCCTTACAGAATAATTATTTTTTGAGTAAAATAACGCGAAAAAGTTTCGCTTTATGGAAAGGTCGATCGGTTAAATGGACGAAGGGAGATAACGGTAATTTCATTCTGCAATTATATTATCTTGTATTTTCTAAGCCATCCTGCTTACTCAAAATCAAACAGCAAAAACCTTAAGTTATTTGTATTATCATCAATGGATGATCTAATTTTCATTGTATTTATATTCTGTTTACCTTCGAACTCTGCAACTACTTCTTCGACTGTTGTTTAAAAATCCCGCATGTGTGCTCAGATTTTCATGACGTATAATAAAGTGTGCTATGATTCGGTCTAAGCCTGTCGACATTTAGTAAGAATTAACATCATACCATACCTTGATTCTCTCTCTCTCTCTCTCTCTCTCTCTCTCTCTCTCTCTCTCTCTCTCCTGTTTGCTTCTTCTGGTATGTGATTCTTTTATGATGCTTACAAGTAATTTTATTATTATTTTTTTTTTATCCCTGGTTTTTGGGTTATTGGGCAATACCGATTCATTCACAACCGTATTATTTTTCAGAAAAATTAGCCTCCCTTAACGACGTATTTTACGATCTTTTTAACCGACAGATTTTTTGAAAAAAAAAAATGTAGGCTACACATCACAAAGCTCATCATGAATGTCTCTAGGAGATTACGGCTAAAAGAGATGTGAGTCACCGTGCTCGTTACTGAGGAATTTAATTGTCTTTGGAAAACGGTTATACAGTTCCAAAATATGATTTAATCATCAGTTAAATAGGAAGATTTCAGGAAAACATACCAATCTACACCATGTTAATGAATGATTCTAAAAAATATGTAAAATTCTGGTTTTGAGCACGGTTAGAATAAATATATGCATGTTTATAAACAGGGATCATATATAGATTTAACTATTGAGATAAAATGGAAGATAATTTGACCGAATTAGGGGCTAATCTTTAAAAAAAAAAAAAAAAAATGCATACTTTCTAGTGGACAGATTTTTCTTTAAATTTCCATACTTATGGTATTTAGAATTTTAAACAACAGAAAAAAATGGCTCAGGTCCGCGCTTATCTCTGCAGAAAATAAGACTGAAGGTCAGTGTGGATTTTTCTTTTAATAGGAATAGTTAAGCTCAGCAGACATAGCGAGAAAAATAGAAATTGCTCAAAGGGAGCGATTTCTCCTTATCAAACAACGATTTTCAAAGCGAAAACATCTATAGACCTACTTCCACAGCTTTGAATTTCCTGCCTTTGTTTCCTTGTTTGATGTGTAACGCTGTGTCACCAGGACTTAATTATTTCATGGTGACAATTCAAAGATCCATTTTTAAATCGATCTCTCTAGATCTTCAATACTTCTCGATAGTCACAGATACTGCACCAATAGCAGGCCCGTAGGAAGTAATTTTGGATGGGGGGGGGTGAATAATACTAATACTAGGGACTGAAATAGAATGAAATTTGTTCAACAGTGTGGCCGAAGAGATTTTATGAGATTATGAGATTTGGAGAAAAAATAAAGCCGAAAATACATAGGATGTACGAGAACAATAAAAAAAAAAGCGAAACATCTTTAGAAACGTTTTCTTATAGTACGGTCACAAAACAGTAAATGCCGCCTGCCGGCGTGGTAACTGCCAGTTTTCACTCAAATTCGGCCGGTGGCAGCCCGGTGGCACCTCGGTGGCAGGCACAATCGGCAGGCGGGAGGAACTAACTTCCACTCTAGCATGCGGCCTGCTGCCGTTATGCTACCCACATGCCACCCTTCGATTTCAAAATATCTGCCGGCGGCAGGGTAGAGATTGAAAAGCAGCTGGAAGCCGACAGTCGGTGTTGGTAGGTGGCAGGTCGGCGATCTGCCGAGTGCAGACTTCGGGGCCCCTGAAAATAAATCTGAGGCCATACATTATACAAAATAGTCATCATGGCGATTCTAAAAGCACCAAAGGACTCAGAGACTTGCGTATTGCTGTGTCTTGGGCTCTGATCTCTTGCGCTTCAGTGTCTTGTCCTTCCCCTTGCCGCTGCCTTTAGGGGCAACTCGTGGAAGGAAACATTTCTCAAAAAATCAGATCCATTTTTCTTGTGGTTGATAATAATAATAAACACTTTGTAGTGTGATAGAGCAATCTAGGTTCATATATCCCCCGTAAACTAGCCTGCCGCCGTCAGATTATCGGGCGGGCGCCGGCCGGTGGCAGTTTGAACGCCCGATTTCCGGCCGGTGTCAGGTATAAATGGCCGGTGTCCGCCAGGTCAACGGGCGGTGGCAGGTAAAATCTGACGGCTGCCGGCCTGTCACGTAACTGCCACCGGCCGACGCCCTGACGACGACCCACATCCCTCGAACTTAAGGTACTGCCTGGCGCTGCCCGGAGCCCGTCAGGTGGCCTTTTACTGGCAGTTATTTATGACCACTCCCACCGATTTGTAAAAAATCGGTCGGTGGCATGTAAGTTTAAGAATCCACCGATGTCTAAAAATCGACAGGCGGCAGTTTCAAATTGTGACCGTAGTGTTTCTAACACTTTGATATTGAAGCTCGTAACCATAATATCCCAACACATCACTTTTTCTTATGTATATCGACTAAATCTAGGGTGCTTCAGCGGAATGCTGGAGAAATCGGCCCCTGGAGAAATCGTCCCCAAACTGCTTGGCCCGTGTTATGTTTATCACTCCGGAGAAATCGTCCCCTGGAGACGATTTCTTTGGTGAAATCGTCCCCAAATAAAATTTTAGAAAAATCGACCCCAACATCAAGTTTCATTCATATCGTTAATCAAGTTGTCTATAAAAATATTTTTGAAATTTCGTTGTCTTTATTATGTAGATTATGTTTATTATTTACCTTTATCCAAGAGTTATTTGGTAGTTTTGTCATTGTTTATACTGCCTATTTCACACTGATAGGATGTATTTCACACCTTTTACACCTGTCACAAATAGATTACACCTGTGTGATTCTTAAAAATGTCTTTGATTGACTTTAATTTGAAACCAAATAAATGCTTATAATTTTTTCTGTAGTCGTTCGCTTGTCATTTAATGTATTTTTTCATCTCTCTCTCTCTCTCTCTCTACTGGTGTCATATGACATATCTGTGACCAATACCATTTTTCGTCCGAACCATAACTTCTACATTTTTGGATAGATTCCGATATAAATTAGCATAATGCATTGTTCTCCATCATGAGCAGAAGTTCCCTTTGAAACATTTATTCAGGTCCAGGGTCTAGGTCAAGCTTGAGAGTCAAGTGTCCGCGGGCTTGACACAAGTTGTCCTTGGACAAAAATTATGAATTAGGATTAACGTCTTTTTATATTATGTAGATATAAGTATCGAAGCTCAAGTCACTGTGACTTGTCCGTAAAATAGGCAAATAAAATAGGAAAACCGAGCCTATCGTTTTCCTAAAACAATCCAACCTTTTCACAGTATTTTATTGAGAAAATATTTTGGCTAAAAGAGAATTTGCATGTAACAAGCAATTCCTCCCAAAATCTTACTTTTCAATTTACACGAAGAACTACTTTGGATTTTCACCTACAATTTCCTTCAAATATGACCAGTTCAAAATTTTGTCGACTTGTGGAAGGTAGAGACAACATGACCAACTGCCATATTACTCCAATCTTTATTATTCATTACATTTTACCTTGATATCTATCTTACATGTATTTTCATTGAAATCAATAAAAATAAATATGTTCTTGCGTCATAAATGTAAAAAATAAAGTCATTCAGGACTACAAGACATCACATGTCTCAAAAAATATAGATAACAAAAGTTGGTATTGCGCCGATTGAATACGGTTCAATTTTGACTTGGGATTGTTTACAAGCACAACAAATTACTAAGTATTCTAAGCCACTATCAAGCACCCCATAACTGTGAGCACATGCCTAGCTCTGGCTTAATTGGTTTCTGGCTGGTGCTTTCTAGTATCAGTTCAAAATTTCCAGATAAAACCAAGAATTTCAGGGGCTTAGTGGAATCCGCTTGTATCCCTGTCCGTCTACCTGTTTGTATTAATTAAAATTGACATCATGTGTTGTTTCGTATCCTCAATTTCCTGGCCTTCAGTACTATCAGTACTTTGATTTTTTAATGGGGGGGGTCATTTCTCTGCATTACACCGGCGATAGGGTACCGACGGATTTCTGGTAGTATCGGGAATAATTTCGGAGATTAATCGGTGATACCTCATCGATTGATCGGTGCCTCGGCCGACAAAAACGGCGTTTTTTTTTTTTTAAATGATCGACGAGGTGTCGGCCAAATTTACCTCCAAGTTAAAATTTCCCGATCAATCGGCGGGACTTTTAGGTTTTGGAGAAGTCGATAGAGCCTCGGTGACTAATCGCCGGCAATCGACCGGGGCACTGCCGACTATCTGACGGACTGCGGCCAACTTTGTACACATCGCCGACGTTTCTGACCTTTTTCCGACTTTTTCTCCGCCGTAAAATTATCGGAGACTTGTCGTTGACATCTCGCCGGGTCTCTTTCGATGAACTGCAGGCGCCCAGCCAGGCCCCGGCCGATGGCATGTATATCGGCGTGTTCCCATCGACTAATCGTTGATCTCTGGCAGATTACTCGCTGATTACTTTGTGACGTATCGTTGAGTAGCCGGTGTAATGCAGAGAAATGTCCCCCATTACAAAATGACCCACGGGTCATCTCTCGACGTAGTGGAATGACCCATCGGTCATTTCTCTACGTAGAAAAATGACCTGGATCATTATTCTACGCCGAGAAATGACCCATGGGTCATTTCTCTACGTAAAGAAATGACCCAAGGGTCATTCCTCTACGTCGCGAAATGACCGTAGGTCATTTTGTAATGGGGGTAATTTCTCTGCATTACACCGGCAACTAATTCCGACTTCGGCAGTTTATATACTGGTAGCCATGGTAATATCTGAAAAGTTGTCCGACTGCGATCCAGTGTAGAAGTCATAATGCCATTATGTGACAGAAGAAGGAGAAGGCTGGCGGTCCAAAGGGCACAGTACCCTCTTCTTCAAAAAGACCATAATTATGCTGATAGCAGCACTTGCGGCGGCATGGGAGGAAGGAGTCGTCTTGGATGCCATTATCCATGTACTTCCAAACTCTGCAAAAATAACCCGGAATCGTCCCCTTTGTGTTGACTTTGGACAGGACTGGACAAACATGTGATAGGCTGTAGTCCGGCCGTAGCTCGGTGTACAATCGCCGACTACTTTTGATGCTACGCCGACGTATCTTTGATCGGCCGGACGCCACCAACAATCAGTCAGGCGTCGGCAACAGTACGCTGGCTTATCAGCGGCATATCGGCGTTTGATGACCGATTGTTCGGTAATATAAGTCCTGCATACTCCCCATTCAAAGGAAATAGCCGCCACCGGGGTGTCGCTTTTATGTGACCGTTTGACAAATAGATCTCCCCAACAACCGCCGACGTCGGTCTGTTGCTATTTACTACCGATCGGCAAAATAAAATAGGCAACCGCCGACAAATCGGCGCCGCCGACTTTTATGTGACTTTAGCGATAGTCAGACTGCTCAAATTGCGCAGACTGACCAGAGTTGACATTGTTTGCTTTAATGACAAACTTGTTCGTTTACTTATATATAACCAACATGTATTATGTATTATATGTGTCACTTTATTTAATAAACTACTACTATTACTACAATACACTATCTATGTCTCTGCACAAAGTAAACATTTTATTAAGTCACATCACAAAAAGAAAAAAACAAAACAAAATCATATACAAGCTTTTAATAGCAAAATTTGAATATGGGGACGATTTCTGGAGAAATCAAGCAGTATGGGGATGACGTACCTTGTTATACAATCATTTTTGAATTATCAACTTAAACTGACCTGCGCTATCGTTGATCTGTTTTCATCTTATTAAGGCACATAATTTCCAAATGGTCCCTTTTAGCGTGATAGGTCACAAATATTAATCCTTAAAATTTATTTTGTATACCGTATTAGGACTGAATTATAAGATGGAGTTGTCTTTTGATATGCAGAAAATCGACCGACAGCAAATAGTTACGATTTATGTCAGTCTGCCCGGCGTGCTTTCGTTGATTCATACTTTTTGCAGAAGCACGAAGCACAGGAATTTGACATTCTATACCAAAATAAATGATCAAATATGAAAAAAAAGAAATCTCCACTATATGGCTAGCAACGCGGTATAAAGGACATTCGGACATTTGCCTAAAGTGTCGTTTCGGATTAGCCTGCGCAGTCCGCACAGGCTGATACGAGACGGCACTTTACGGCTACATTAGATTTTGTCCCTCAGTAACGTTAGACTTGCATGAAACAGAAAAATACATTAAAACGGAAAGTGTCGTTTCGGATTAGCCTGCGCGGACTGGGCAGGCTAAACCGAAACGACACTTTACGCAAATGTCTGAATGCCCCTTTTCATGTGTTGCAAGCCATATAATATATTATATAGGGGAGATTTTTTTCATATTTGATCATTTATTTTGGTTATAGAATGTCACATTAATTCCTGTGTATGAAGCCTCTTTTGACAAAGTATGCCACATATCTCCTATTTCAATTTTATAAAAATCTATTGTCTCATCAATACTGAAAGCATTTACAGACCGCAGATTAGACGTTTATAATGGATCTGTTCATTATTATTATTATTATTATTATTTCAACTCAAACCCTTCATCAATTTAATCCACCAGTTCCATTTTGCCGGGAAAACGGCACAGGAAATAAAAGGAACAAGATTCTTCCTAAAACTAGAACAGTGTATGGTGGGGTTAAACATCCCGTTCATTAATTTATTTATCTAACAATTTGTGCGACTTTTAGAATTTCCTCTATTTCATGAGCAGTTTTATTTTCTTTCCACTCTGTTTACGCTGATCAATGTGCATCAATGGGAAGTTCTGTGTGGCACGAAACGGGAACAGATTTTATGGTCAAGGGGAGAAAACTCGTATTCCTATTGACATCTATTTATTTGTGGCAAAGTTACATCCCTTATATTTGTGGACAGCATAAAACCTAACACGATAAAGATCAATGGAGGTTGTGATGACGATTTGTATCGCAAAAAAAAAAGATATTCATATACCTGTCATCATTTATGGTAAAGTTTAAGACAGGATTGCAGATGCTGCTACTTCTAAACAATATCATGACCGTAGACAGAAGAAGAAGAAGAAAAAGAAGAAGAAGAAGAGGAAGAAGAAGAAGAAGAAGAAGAAGAAAATGCAAACGTGAACACAATTGCAAACGTGGTTACTAGTTTGTAAACAGGTGGTTGTCTCCCTTGTATCTCATAACATTGTAAACAAAGCAACCGCCAAAATTTAAACTAGAAGTAACAATTCGGTTATCAAAGTAAAAGCTCACGCAGAATCTAAATATATATATTTTTTTCTAATATAATTTATCAACTGATTAATGTATACTATAAAAAAAAAAGCTGTCTTATGTTACGATTTAAACTTATAAAACAATGACATGTTTTCGTTCAGTTAGGTTTTCGAGGTTAACAAATATCGTTTAATATGGACTTACATGTTAAATTCCAGTCATTTCTTTGATCATGCATTGACCGTAAGGAATAGGGGATAGAAAGCGAAAGCATGGCTGAATCTTCCAAGCTAATAACTATAGAGATGAAATCTTTGTTTTTTCCCGATATTACTGATGTTGATTCCAGTTTAGTTCCCCCTTTTTTAGTGGAAAAGGGTTATGAGAGGGGAGATCACACTCCATTAATTTGAATACCGTTGTCTGAGCATGATATTCTTCGAAGATTCGACCTGTCTTATATGAAGCATCACTAATCCCCGATAACGGGCAGACTGTAATAATACGCGCGTTTAAAGTAGCAATGGAGAAAATGGTCTTTATCAATACGTTTTAGGAAAAATCAGGCCTGTTTCAGCTCCAGATTTTTCTAAACTGCTGATCATAGCTGAGTGAATCGCACGAGGTGGCGTTTTATTGAGTAAACGTTTATTTTAATTTGAAATTCAAAGTATCGGTTGTCGCGTAGAAAAGTTGTTCGGTTCTGTACACAGGACGCCCAAATTAGATAGATGAGTATTTATAGAATGCCATGAGATACTGATTTGAACACATTTTAGAATAACGCATAATTAACATCCTGCCTTTGACTAAAAAAAAAAATCCAATGGGCAAACCATAACTTTAAGAATCAGCACAGACTAAACTTGTGTGTACTTATGAACGTGCAGTCTGATCTTGAATCTACACAGTCAGAACAGTACTCTTTAAAATAGCATAGATTAGGTTTTTAAAATAGGCTTGTGAGTTTCATTTTACTTATTTAGCAGGATATGGAGAGAGTCTGGTTTTTAGATAGACCGTTTGGGTATAAATTAACCTTGCACCAGTTCTTAAAGTTTCAGAGTGACTGCTTGTTATGGTTGGGGGAAAAAAGACTTGGGGAGGGGGGGGGGGACAATAAAGGAGAGTACTCTTCATAACTTAAGGAGAGAAAGATTGTATGAGCTTTTTCCTTTGACCACAAAATCGTAATGGAATCTGACGGTGACCGTTTCCAGACCCGAGACCGACCCACAATGATACTTAGGAGCTTTCTCTCGCTTTCTTTATTTTATTCCAATTTTTATCTATCTAAAGGATATTCCACACCCTAGATCTTTTGCCTACTATCTCTATTCACAATTTATCTGTAGATCTAGATTGATTAAATTATTATTTTCTTATTACATATATACATGTAGTTAGTTTAGTTAAAACATATTTATTTTACATCGATTGAAAAACAAGTTGTTAAAATTGATACTAATGTCTCTCAACTCTGCTTTCTACACCAGTACTCGCGCCGAATGTGTGGGTAAATGAAAAATCCCGCGGTTGCCAGCTGCTCCCAGGTATTCAGGACCTTACGGTTACGAGGCCAGCTGCTCCCAGGTATTCAGGACCTTACGGTTACGAGGCCAATGCTCTCTATCTGATAGCCACAGACACCACAATATAGCCATACATGTAGTTGGCTGGTTAGAACAGGAGGTCAACCTTCTATTTGGAAGTTAGCTCTCTTGTTATTATTTGCTTTTTGTGGTATTTGTCGAAGACAATACCACAATGAATTCAAGATTGAATTTTGATAACCATGTATCTTATTTTGTACCGTGAATCTAATACTCCATCGCGTTTAGGTACACAGCAGTAGAAAGAGATTGAGTTCAAGTAGTTCCCGCGTAAATTTTGCCGGAATATCCCGGATGTTTTTAGCTTGAAAATGCTTCAAACGCTTTGGAATATCATTACTACATTCTCTGTCCTAACCACATACAAACAGATAAAGCAATGATTATATGCTCTTTTATCGCAAAAAAAGCCAGACGGGCTGAAAAAACGTAATTTCAAGTGTAATAACTCAGCCCTTTTCAAAAAAAGTCGGTCGTCAACCTCCGAAAGGTCCCGGGCTTTAGCGCAAGAATATAAAACTTGGCATAAAGTAGTTCAATTTAAATACATGAATATTGCCATTTTCTTCACAATCTGCAGCTATCTAGGACGACATTTCAATTTAAATCTTGATTTGCAGATCTTCTATATGATACATATTTCTACATATGCCACCGTATCCATTTTGTCATAGCGTACCCAAACTCTTTAGTGTATATACCGAATCTATACCGAGACAGCGTACCCAAACTTTGTAGAGTTTTAGTTCAACCATTTTGTGCAAAACCGAAGGAAATAAACCCAGTTAAACTCATTTTTTCTCAGGCAAATGACTTTTACGGTGTCACTCAAATGTGTAATTTGAAATGGCATATTAAAATACATTGGGCGTGGCTATCGATCGTTGAGATACTTATTTTTACTTGAAACTAGCTTCTCGCGAAATGATACAAATTTGCCAACTGACCTTGGGCTTTTTCGTTCCAAAACCAATTCGTTCCATGGCTTGTTGGTCCTATGATTGCACGCTACTCCATTTGATTGCTCATGAATATTTATAGATCGAGGTAATAGACCATTTGCCAAAACAGTTACTGACGCGTCACCACGAGTTACTTCCGTTTCCACGCGACAGTTTTTCCCAATCCTGTATATACCCGAATAGTGAAAGTGTCATATTTTTTAAATGGATTACACACTAAACGCGATAACTAAACAACCTAAAACGGCCGTGCCATTAGTTTCATCAATTATCTTTTTCGAAGACACACACAAAAAAGAACTGTTGTTTTATCAATTTTTCGGTAGACTTCAGAGAGTAAAGCGGTATCATTAATAAGCGCTGTCCCCTGCCGGGCGTGTTGATAGAGCTTTTTGTATGCAGACTGCATTAACCCTTTGGCTACCAAGTGCGACTCAATGATCTTTTGCAGACAATGTAGATTCAGATCACACCAGGAAGAACGTGCAGTCTGGTTCTAGATCTACACTATCCGATACGGAGATATTTTTCCTCGAGATATTCCTTTGAAATAACTTTTGAGGTTTTACTATCGGCTTTAAAAGTGGCATTTAATATATTTAGTAAGATAAGGTTTAACCTAAATTAAACAAATAACCCCCCCCCTCCATTCCTAAAGAAATTAGTGCAAATATACCGTTTAACTCATTACCAAACAACCATATTTCAGACTGGTCCAAATTGAAAGAATTTGCAGACGACAAAATAAAAGTGATTGAAATTTTGAAATTAGTTTTTTGAAGGGTAGAAAACATTGTGGGAAAAGGAGAAAATGCTGGTTACCAGCATTTCGTCCTTTTCCCACAATGTTTTTTAAAGGCCTCTTTTTCAGTGGTGTCAAAAGTAGGGATTGTGTAGTAATGGGTTAAAGTGGGACCTGTTACCCCAGGTTACATAATGCATTTGGAAAAAAAAAATGTTCAGGCAGAAAAATGCATCTTTTGGCACCAGTAATTAGAACAGACTTACCCTCCGTCACAGCTTTTAACAATTCCAAACCTTTACAAGTGATCAACGTAAGACTAAACGCGATAAACACTTAATTATGACACGTGTGTGTTAATTAGTCGGTGCCTAAAAAGAACACAACAGCTTTTCAAATAGATAATCCACTTTGACGGTGAAACACCGAGATCAAACGTACACCCAGCTAACCCTTGACTAGTTTTTCAATGAAAATAAGTATAGCACGTATTCGCTTCCTGAAAATGAATCTGTAACATCTTTTCTTCTAGTGGGAATGGAAGGTTTGAAATCTGAATTAAACTTTGTTATTACGATAGTCAACTTGTAAGCTAGTTCAAACAGGAACATGGCAAACATGCAACTATACAGATTTTTAAAAATGTTATTTCAAAGTTAAGATTTTTGCTATAAATTCAAATGTTTGATGTCACAGTTTTTTGTTAGTAGACTATCTCTGTCTTTTAGCAGATAATGGAACGATTTTTTGGAAAAATTATCACATTAATAGTTTAAATAAATCAAACCACAGATTCCTGGACTTCGAGCCTGTACGTTACAAACTTAACTACAGAATTACGAAAACATTGGTTGAATGACCAGACATAAAATTAGGAAAGGTCTACTGCAGGTATATTGATGTTATACCCCGACAACCCATTTTTTATAACACTGAATCTTTCACCAACCCTTTACGAAACAAAAATTTGAGACTCGCCCAAATTGGAAGTCTTTGCAGATAACACATTGAATGTGGCTTAAAAATCATTTTTTTTTAAGAAGGATAGCAAGGGAAAAGGAGAAAAGGTTGGTTACTAGAATTTCAACCCTTTTCAACAACATTTTTAAAAAAACTATATTTCTAAGCGTCGTAAAAAACTTGGGCATAGGGTTTTAAATAGTTACTGCGAATGTTTTCACCCGACGACAACACTTTGGACTCGTCCAGATACTTAGCATATGGAGACGATTGAATAAACGTGGGTCAAATGGTTGTAATTGTCTTTTAAAAAGTAAAAAAAAAACCTATTGTTGAAACAGGAGAAAATGCATGTTGTAAGCCCTTCCTTTTTTCCTCAAATATTTTCGCTCACACATTGAAAATTCTTTTTTTTTTACAAATGGTTATGAACTACATGTACATATTGATTACTTTCTGTTTTCGGTTTTTGAAAGTGTGTATGTGTGGGGGGGATGTGTTAAGGTTGAGAAAGTGAGACAAATAACAGACAGTGGGACAAATCAGCACATCTGCCCCCTTTTTACACGGGTCGCTCGAAATACTTTGGTAAAAGGTTGATTAGCTGTTTAGTGTCTTCAGGGACAGGGACAGTCCATTTAGTGATTTTAAAGTACTATCATCAAACATCCTTGTTGCACTTTCAGGCATATACCTATTGACGAATAATTTCATGTTATCGATCATGAACAAAAGAAACGTGGCTTCAGATCAAAATTCAGACCTTCCATAACTTCTTTTAAGCTTCCTTTTGAGTGTAAAAAGTATATATCTAATGAAGTCTTACCAAAGGTGAAGGATTAAATCGGTGTTCCTTTGATCTCGGTATCGCACTGCAGAGTGGGTGACCATTAGAACAGCTGTAATGTACTTGCTTCTTACAGATTAGCATACACGTGTCACATTGACTCTTCTTATCTTTTGTTTCATATTAATTTACACCTTTGGTTATCATTAATGGTCAGGATTATGAATTTTATACAGGTTTCAGAGGCTAAGTCCGTTCTCAGTCTCTACATGCTTTTTATTTAAATACGATTTTATAAAATGCATATTTTGCCTGTTTGTGATTTTCTTTTTCAAAGGCAATATCTTGAAAGGCAAAGGCAATATCATGAAATATGTTTGAATTGTGTTAGAATTGATTTCCATAGATTTCTTGCTATGTCATTTTCTTTTCAGTTATGAATTTGTCCAAATTTAAAGGATTTGCGAACGGGACATACGGCATTTGTTACTGAAATAACACTTTGATTGTCCGGTGTCACGTGATACTGTTGGTGCGCCACTTACGATAAAATGGAAATATCGCTTACCGTCTATTGATTGTGATGTTGGAAATTGAATGTAAAAGGCTAGAGATATTTCATAACTATAGTTTTCAGGAACAAACTTAATTTTGTTCGATATATCAACAGGATTTTTCTCTCTACTCGTCGTGCATCCTACTGTCAAGGAGCGTTACTCCTGCTTCTTCCTCATGATCAAAAGGAGACCAAACTTTGTCATGAATACTCTCCCTTCAGCCGAAAAGGTATTCATTTGCTTAGTCGGTTGACTTTTAAGCCAATATCTGAACAATATGTCTCTGTTTCTTTCAAACTATTAATTCTACAAATGGATTTCCTTGACAAATACCACTTCAGCGTTTTCAACGCTTTGATTTTTGTCTGGAGCGCTCTACGCTCGAACCCTTAGCAGAGAAGCATTCATGAGTATAACGTTAGGGTTACCCTTTGTTTTGGATGTGGAGAGGGGTTTGTCAATCATCGTCTGAAATGGGATACGTAAAAAAAATAATCTCAATTACAGCAATTTTGACACATCTTGAGACCAATCGTGCTATTGAAACTCAAATACGTAGGCTAGATTTTTTTCTCATGAAAACTTGCTCAGTTACTTAGATCTAGATCTACTGTAAACGATAGGCACAGTGGTCTGGCCATGGCCGGACTGCCAGCCACAGCCTTGATCAGAAAAAAAGGACTGAAATAATTTTGCATGGGTATAACTCCATACACACATAATTTTTGCTCGTGATTTTAGTCTTGCATACAAGGATAATATCACACTGGAGAGACCTTACGAACTTGTTCCTGGTCAACGTTACTGTCCCTGTCAATTTTACGTACCCGTTCGAGTAAAAAACATGGCTGCGCCCACAAGATTACACAAGGTAAGCAGAAAAACATACTTCTATAACAACCAGATGAGTAGATGTGCTGTAGATGGTTGTCGCACGGAATGTCTGGGATGTTAGTGCATAGTTCTGTATTGTTCCTTTGGTGGTTTGTTATTTGTTAAAGACGTTTAATCCAACAAACTTACGTCAGCGACTACGATTTCTGAATAATCAACACCCGGAAGTCAGCAAAAAGCTTTTTTAAACATACAAACACAATAATCCGAAGTTTGTGTTGTGTCAAGTGAATCACATATGCTTTATTCACCACAGTTGAAAACAAAAAACTATACGACATCCATTAAAAAGCACTTTTCTCTCAATTTTTGTAGGCAACGCTCCACGCTCCTCAACACAATAAAACGATCCAGTTCCTGAATTGAAACTGAGAACGATATCATAATGTGATTGTGTACGAGTTTAATGATTTTATTCCCCCTTTTTTTAATCAATATGTATAACTGTCTACTTGTCCATCTTTCAAGTTTTCTTTCCGTCAAGTTTATTGTCCTTTTGATGCTTTTGAAACGAAATGCCATGATATAGACAAGGGAATTTGACACTCTATAACCAAAATAAATGCATCTTCGCAAGTCAAGGATACTAAGGTAGTACCCTTGGCCGCTCGCCTCTTTAAAAATCGAAGCTCCCGCTGCGCCATTTCATTGGATGCGATCAAAATCCATCGCGTCCAATCAAACCATTCGTAATAAGAAATCTTTCGCGAAACAGAAAACAACAATGGCGGCGCCCATCAAAAACGGAAGTTGTCGTGTCTGTGACGAAAATTTGCCAAACAAGAGTAGACGATAATTAATAAGTTTTACATAGTTTACGATCAATTATGTGAAGTATTAGGACGGGTTCTACAGCCAAATGATTGCGGATTATCGTATGTCTGTTCGTCTTGTTTCTGATCTGATGATTCTGAAAGCGCAGCCATATTTGATGCATTGCCCAACAAATTTTTTACGAGCATCTTGATTGGTCAGAAATAACATCAGCAAAGGTTACGCAACTTGTGATATTCGATAGGTGGCGCAGCGGGAGTTTCGATTTTTAAAGAGGCGAGCGGCCAAGGTACGTAACGAACAAAGTGGAGTTAGTATCCTTGGCTCGCGAAGATGAAATAAATGATAAAATATTAGGGATGGCAACGGTTAACCGATCAAATGACCGATTAACCGATTAGGAAATTGGTAACCGGTTAACCAGAAACAAATATAGGCCTATATTATAAAAACTTTATCAAAATAATCATTATAATAAAAAAAAATACAAAGTTAACTTTGCCGGTTCTGACAACCAAAATTGCGTCATACGCACATCCAGTGTCGCCGAGACGCGGCGAAGGTGTGATATACAGTTTGACATGTCTGTGCAATATTAAACATTGTTAATTCGCTAATTATTCCCTGTCTCCGATAATAAACAGTCAAACACGTGTCCTCTTTGGATCAAAGGCACTGGCTTATCCTAATTGATTTGCTTGGATTATTTCATTAAGTATACCCGCCCCTAATCAAATATATGCATGGATATGCGTAAGAGGGATTGAAATTTATAAAGTCAATCATTCTGTGTTCAAGCAGGCATAGCGGTTTTTCTTCGTTCGTTCATTATCACTTCGATAAGTGTCTTCGAAAATCATAGTATAGTGCAGTAGTGCAGAGGTTTTGAATTTGGGAGAGTCTAAAATTTAAACCTGTCGTTTGGGCGATGGCTAACACCCGATCACTTAGCGATAGCCGCTTCGTTTGACGATCACTAACCATACCACCATCTGTATGATTCTGTTTGTAGATTTTTTGAAGTTGTAAATAGCAGTGATCCCACTAGTTTTTTCTATCGATGCAGCACAAAAGTCTGTTATTAATATATCTATGGAAATTTACTGCTTATAATCATTAAAAAGCTGAAAAGACGATCTGAAGTGACTCTGATCGGACAATGTAAAAAGGAACATTTTGTTCTGTCATGGGTTTCCGTGTTTCTTAATCGAGCATTTTTTCATGTGTTTTAATTTATGGATAGGTATTTCCGCCTGATTTGACTATAATTTATCAAAATGGGTAGCAAGTAACTTCAAATCATGGTATTTTACACAAGTTAAGCAGATACTGTTTTTTTTTTTTCTTTCAAACGTGAGGTCTCACGTGAAACCAAACTTTTTTTTTACGTGAATTTCAGTTCTATTAGGTGATTTACGCAATAATTTGCATAGTGGAAAACTGAAATGGCCTGATAAATTTCTAGTCCTATATAGAAAACACTGTGGGGAACTTATTTTATTGCCGAGAGGGTGAGATATCGTCGATAGATTGGCCGTCTTTTGTGCTAAAGTACAGATATCGTAAACATCACGGGAATGCATTACTCACGCACCGGTTGTCAATGTTGACATATCGAGCAGGTACCTTCATCTTAAATGTTTTAACTTGGTCGTTCGGTTAACCAGTTAACCGATCAAAAGATTGAACGGTTAACCGGTTAGCAAATTTACTAACCGTTGCCATCCCTATAAAATATGGAAAAAAAAATCTCCCCTATATAATATAAACACAAGGAATGCAACGTCTCGATTGCAAGCGACAGCACAAGACAGTCTTTCCCACCCAAAATTACCCACGAAACAAACATTGATCATAATTTCCTTTAGCCTAGCGATAGACAACACAAAAATGTACCTGCGACATTCGGCGATTCCTCAGTGGCCACCTTTTAACCGGAGACAATTTCTATTCATCGAGGCCATTCGCTGACGTCACGGGAAGAGCCAGGAAACGTATTTTCGGATTACGTATTACTATTATTTTTTTCGTTTTTAAGATATATTTATGGACATCACATGATACTTAATAGAAGTAACTAACAAAAGTATTTGACCGTGTTATCTTTTAAATAAAAGATATTTGACTCTAATACATAATCCGAAAATACACTTCCTGGCCCTTCCTGGGAATCCTGTGACGTCAGCGAATGGCCTCCTCGATGGATAGAAATTGTCAAAAAAAATGTAATACATGGCGGATATTTCCGGTTAAAAGGTGTCTACTGAGAAATCGCCGAATGTCGCAGGTATATTTTTGTGTTTTCTATCGCTAGGCTAACAGTGATCGGTGAAGAACTTATTTCAATGAGACAATGGCTCCTGTCTTTGAAAACCAATGGGACATTTTCAAAAGTAATGAGACATTTAAATCTTCAGATGAGACGTTATAAAGATTTCTAGTAAAGCACTTTATTCTGTTTTATTTTATTAGCACATGAATAATCAATACTGTTCATTTTTCCATATACAAAAAAAAGCATTTGCAGACGACGACTTCAACGCCCCCCCCCCCCCCCCCCCAATCCTAGCTGTCTGCTATAGATCTATAACATTTTTTTCACTCATAAATGGAATTTAGCTTTCACTTATTGCTTTTTTCAGAGATTTGTATAAATTCTCTGTATAAATTCATTATTATTGATGAGAAGATAGTTTGAAGTCTCCCTGATCGGACGAGACCAAGGCTGCTCATTGTATTGTCATGGGTTTTCACGCTTTTTTGGCGATCTATTTTTTCGTGACAATTAATTTTTGGAGAAGTATTGCTACATGATTTGACATCATCCAGTCAGTTTGAATAGCAAATAAATTAAAAAATCTGTCACTTTACACTAGATAAGAGGAATAACACCTTTGTTACTCTTTAATAAATGATTCGACAGCCTGATTATCATCCGCGTGTCCTTCGCATTTTATACTGATCGTGTTTAGCCCAATTTTCTGTCGGATGTATGCAAGCTAGATTATATGAAGCTCTGGACGATAATTTCATGTGTCAGATATTTTCCACTGTCAAAGACAGATCATTTCAAATTTCCAAGTCTCAAAACCCGGATTCCGGGATCAAATGAGAAGCGTGCCGAGTTGTCAAGTTTTGTCAAATAATTCATGGACAAAAATTTCTTTCTCATTTTTCCGGCCAATTTTGATGTTTGTTATCTACTGTTCAATCGAAGATTGTGATTAATGATAGTCACAAAACCAAGAATTCAAGTTTAGGCACCAAGCGAGTTCAAGAATCGACTACAATCGATTCCGGGTTTTCTCAATCGATTATCGGAATCGGAAGCCAAAACCAAATGACTTTCGACTATAGTCGATCATCTGCCCACCACCAAGTGATAGATACAAGGACCTCCTGCAATGAGCAGTTTAATTTATGTTTCTGTCCCGATGATTCAATCACAATATCTCGGATATAAAGTCGCATTTTATCAATCGTACAATGTATTATCGAGTAACATTCCCGAATACCGATGTTAAAATTAGATTCTAACGCATACAATCAATAATAATATTCACAAAACACACCTAACTTCACCTTTCTTTTGTTTTAGTTTTAGAAAGATTTGCAAAAAATATAGGCGCAACTTCCGTATTCCTATGAGACATTTTGGCGCATTTCTAGGATTTTGAATGAGACAATCGAGACGTTGCACTTCTTGTGTTTACATTATATAGGGGAGATATTTTTTTTTCATATTTTATCATTTATTTTGGTTATAGAATGTCAAATTCCTGTGATATAGATGAAGAGCTTGATGACAGACAGTATCATGCAAAGGATATCTATCATAACTATCTTGCAGAAGATCCATAACTATTATAAATACCATCTTCGATATCGTCATCAAGAGACTCGTTTTTGTGAATATGATTTAATAATAATGATCATCAACGAACAACCATTCGTATGCCTTGTAAGCGGCACACCTAAAAGTAACTATTAATATCTAATACTATGCTTTAAATATTGATCAGCGATCCTCTGTGGAAAGGGGGCTTAATGCATCTGCGGAAAGAATCTGCCCAGGTCAGCTTGTGCATTCCGTGCAGGCGGAAGTGGACCAAGACTTTTCGCTTTAGGTCAATTTTCTGTATGTTCAAGGACCAGTCTACTTAATGATACCCCTCTCTCTCTCTCTCTCTCTCTCTCTCTCTCTCTCTCACTTTTCACGTTGGGTGTCTGATTCTGCCAACTTTATAAAATTGGGGATAGAAAAAGAAAACCTGAGATCGCCTGAACATGCCCAGTAACATTAGGCCTATTGATAGAAAGAAGAGTTCAATGTGTTGTAGAATTGTACTTCCATTCAAGTATTTATTTAACTACACTACGACTGTGACTACGATGATTAATATAGAATCTTGACCAACTTAATAACAAAATTGTTCACTGTAACACAAACCCATACGCATACCGTATTTTCAGCTCAGAAGCTGAATCGTTGTATTGACTGTCGGAGCATCTTACGTTGTAATGTAAAAATGGCAAAATATCCCTGAATAACTGCAGTTTGATTTTTTATCGGTTTATAGTGCTGAGGATAATCACTGTAATGGTCATCTGACACGGCACACACTTCAGAATATTGAGTGTATATGTTTTACAAGGATTTTTGGAGACTCCAAGTTGTGTTTTTTCAGAAATCGTAGTCCCCGGCGAAACTTTGTTGGATTAAACGTCTTCAACAGACGATTAACCACCAAAAGAACTAAAGATTAACGTGCACTGACATTCCAGACATTCCGTGCGACAACCTGCAACTGCATATCTATTCAATAACATGTTTAAAAAATTATGTTTTGTGCTTACCTTGTGTAATCTTGTGGGCGCAGCCATGTTTTTTACTCGAACGGGTACGTAAAATTGACAGGGACAGTAACGTTGACCAGGAACAAGTTCGTAAGGTCTCTCCAGTGTGAATATGCAGTTGAAACATATGCCGGGGTACCTGTGTCAACGATGAAACTGGAAACAGACAGAAACCGGTCAATCGTAGGTCACCGGCTGTATACATAGCAGAGTAAACAGACAGTGATCACAACAAATTTGCGGAAGGTTCTCACAATGTCACCTGTTTTAGAGCAAACTCAAAAGAATGCGATAGCTCAGGCGTGCCAGGAATCAACATCATTATTCTGGGATCACTACGGTCGGGCAGATGAACCTATATTGAGCAGCTTTTAAATATGATGAACCTTAATGCAATCTTGAAGTAATCTGTACGCTACAGAACTACAACAGAGTCCTGTCAAATTCATTCAGAGGCATTTTACATTACGCCCACCATTTTCATCTTCGCGAGCCAAGGTTGCGATCGACCACTACGTGGATCTTACCTTGGCTGATCGAGACCGATTTCGAGATTCCTGCGATGCGCCCTCTATTGGATACTGGTTATTACACCCCTCCCCCCTTTTCACATCATATAAAGCCAATGAAATATCCTTTTACAAACCGCTTACGAATACACATGAAGCGATAAGCAGACATCCAGGTGGGTTTCCATGTTTACCTTCTATTCGAAAGTTAGTTGGCTATTTCCGTTTATTTATCGTCGCTACAGGTTGCCCATCTGAGCGACGGCCCCAGAAGACTATTAGTTGTTACGGTGGATAGTATACAAGGATACAGGTCGAAACTACTGAGAGCTTCGCCTGGTTCTTTAACGTGCTCAGCGTATAGCACCGTCACACGGGACCTCGGTTTAATGTCTCATCCGAAAAACTATTATTACTTTTAGTTGGTCAGCCGAGGATTCGAACCCACAACATGTAGTGACCCGAAACATTGTGTTCACGAGTGCTACGCTCTACCTACTGAGCTATATCCACCTGTATATCGGCTGGTTATTCGAAAGGTAGCGATCTTGTTCTATTTTTATCAAAGGTGAAATGCTACGAGCGATTTCATTCGTTGCAGTTAGAGCTGGCTGCATCCAATGAAAAAGCGTATCGGGAGAATGTAAAAATCAAGCTCGATCCGCCAAGGGTAGAGTAGCGTAGTGAATCGTCAGCCTTGGCTTGCGAAGATGACCTCTTTTGAATACTGAAAATTTCGAATGCTGTAGAAATCGTCCCCTGTAGAAATCGTCCACAAACTGCTTGGGGACGATTTCTCCGGAGGATTCGTCCCCTGGGACGACTTCTCCGGAAAAATCGTCTCCAAATCAAATTTCATATTCAAAATTCATATACAAGTTTGCTTTTAAAGTTCTGTTTGATAATATTTTTGAAGTTTTTTCTTTGGTATACTATTTACTTTGTGTTGCAGAGTCTTGATGCAAAAGCTATTTGATTACAGTCATTATTTAAACGACAAATTTCACACCAATAGGTTGCTTTTCACACCTGTCACAGGTAGTTTACAAATGTAAGATTTCTTTGAAATATAAAATTAATATATATTTAGCAGTCTTTAGGTCATTTTCCATAATTTAAATACTGAGATGTTGAAGCCGTATCTCTCCCTCTTCCATATCTATCTGTCTATCTATCTATCTATCTATCTCAACACAGGTTTTTCGTCCCCACTTCTCTCCGAGAAACGGATTTTTATATTTGTTTGATTTTAGTGACTTTGTTACAAAGGTTCATACTCCCACAGAAAATTTAAGTACATATAGAGCTTTATTTCTATTAATTAAAGGCTTTCTTTCTGATCTATAAAAAAAAAATCAAGGTAGCAAAAACGACATTGTATCGCCTCATTAACAGCACAAAAATATCTTTAAAAAATGTTGGTCAAGCAAAGAAGTGCCAGTTAAGAGTACGTCTTTTCTCTTTTGCAGTAATGTTTTCGATATTTATCTAAAATATTGTTTTAAAAATGAAAATTTTGTTCAAAGAAAAAAAAAGTTTTGGTGTATGTCTCAATTAAATCAACCTTTCGGTTAATGTTTTCTAAAGTGTATCTTTGACAATTTAACCTTACTTATACATATAGAATCTATGGATTATAGTCAATAATAAATCTTACTAGAGATAGAATCAATGACCACGTTCACGACCAAACGGCCAAATTAATCCAAACACTGTATAACTTAATCCTGGCTATTTGAAGACCATACAATTTCCACGCATACACAAAAAATAGAGATAAGGGTTGATTTATTTTGCCGTGAGAGAGAGAGAGAGAGAGAGAGAGAGAAAGAGAGTGGAGAGAAAGAGATCTATCGAGAGAAAAGGATCTAAACCATCATAAAACACATGAATACCCATGCGCAGATATATTTCATAATGCGATTATTTTTTACAATTATAAAATTCTGTTCTCTTCATATAGGATCATAATATACACTCAGTGACAGAATGACTACAGTTAAAAAATCAAATTCAAACAAAAAGAAGAAAGTGAAAATCTAAGAGGTTAAGGTATCTGTGACATGTATGAACAATAAACTGTAAGTGTGAAATTTGTTGTATAAACAATGACACAGAACAACTTTTTTGAATAAAGAAAGCCATAACACAAAGCAGAGACAAACAAGATGCTGTACACATACTGTTTGTTTACTTATATATATATAACCAACATTTATTATGTATTATATGTGTCACTTTACAAAAATAAACTACTACTACTACTACTACAATACACTATCTATGTCTCTGCACAAAGTAAACACTTAAGTCATATCATAAAAAGAAGAAAAAAAAAAAAAAAAAAAGAAAAAAAATCATATACAAGCTTTTAATAGCAAAATTGTGTATGAAATTTGAATATGGGAACGATTTCTGGAGAAATCAAGCAGTATGGGGATGATTTCTCCAGGGGACTTTTTCTCTGGAGAGCCAAATTTCGACTTAGTTCTAAATAATACAAAGAAAGAACAGTGAATGGCTAAATAATAATACAAAAAAGTACACAAGTCATGTAGTATTCATTGCAAACTTACTGCAATGATATTATTGAGTGAATATTTTGATACAAATTATAGCAGGTATCAAATACGAAGTCAACCTCATCTAGATTAAAGGTGGGTATTTAGGATTTTTACATCTTACCAAATTAACAAATATGTATATCACTGAAATTTATATGAAAAAATAATACAAATCATCAATAATTAAGACTCATAAAATTATCCAAAAAAATGTTTTTGATGGTGCTCCCTTAAAAGGTTACGTAGCCTCTTAAGGTATTTTTAGATTTTGCACCAAAAATCAATAAGAAATTATGGGAATGTCAAGTGACTGGCACGTCACTAATAACGGTTAAATTCCATTACATAACAAACATGCAATAATTATTTTCCATAATGTCTTCTTCGGACGCTAGGTTTGAAACTTCGTCTGTGTATTCCTGTATGTAAATGAGAGAACTGATCATCTAAAAATAGAATGTGCCTCCAGTTGGTGTCTACCTGGGTTGGTAAGTCTCAAATTTCTCGTGTTGTCGGCTGGTTTTCGACTACTGGCGTTTTATGGACGCAAATTAAAAGGCTTTGGGAATATAAGGATGATTTCTTTGCATTTTTGTAAAATTTTCGTCCCAAAATCTGAAGGGCCACCTTTAATACCTGCCCCTACTACTACGTTATCTTGGAGTACAGAGGGGTACCAGACTAAAGTCAGAGGCGCTTTCCATTTCATATTTCAACGATTGTCCATTTCGTGAAAAAAAATCCATTGCATAATTAAGTAGACCAATAAGTTAAAAGTAGTTAATAAACACACATGTGATGCCGAACTCCTTCAAAAGAGGTAAACAGTAAAAGTGTTAAAATTTACTTTTCGTAAAGATTTTTTTCTTTTTCATTAACTTCATTGTCGTTACTTGTTATACTTGCCTTAATATTTTCTTTGATTTTGTTAGTTCGAATTACAGTCAATGTTTCCGGCTGTCTGCAGTGCAGGAAACCAATATCCAAATTAATGAGCCAATCAAATTTTCTCTCTCTTTCGACGCGACTAATTAGGAAAAGAGCCCGGATAATCTATCGTACAGGAAGGAAAGTAGACAATAAAAACAGCGAAACACCATTGGAAAAGTAAATAGCACGCCCACTATTGAGCCTTGTTATTTCTTAGATTATTTCTTTTTCTCATGATTACAAGTAGTAACTTAAGAATGACCCAGGGGCCTTAGATTTTCTAAATTCGTCCTAGCGTTGGGTGCGTTCAATCAATTAAACAATCAAGATGGAGGCATCTTTCATTTCGTGGGATTCATCCCAAACACTGATTTGTTTGGCTCATTGCTGTTTCGCTAAAAGATATATGCCCATGTCTTCTTATTTAGTATTACTGTTTTCTTTTACACTAGACAAAGGCAAACACAATAGTCCTGTGTTGAAGCTTTTGGTGTTGACCCGATTTGTGTAAGAATTAGACGACATTCTGTCCACTGGTGAAAGACTAGTCCAAATATTTAGACGTACACATGCTTGTTTGCCGTTCAACATTTATTTTTCGGACATTTCACATTTTACTTTTCTTTTGCATGTTACGTCTAAACGGGCCCTACTTAGTTCTATGTAGCAAATTTGATTTCCTAAAATCCGGGATAATGGTGAAAAAGCACTCAAGTAAACATGATAGATAACTTAACTGGATACAATTCACCTAAGCCGCTTTTGGATTAAATAAAAAAACGAATTTCCGAACAATTTTTGACCGAAATCCGATAAAACACCCCCCCCACACACACACACACACGGATTGTAGCCTTAGATTTGGCAACCATTTTCTGAAGTTCTGTTTACCAAAATCAGGGTTCGCGCTGTCAATCGCCATTTGCGACAAAAATTAAAATTTGGCGCAAGATTTTTTCATTTGGCGAAAATGCATGGCGACAACTTTTTACAAGCTGGCCCCCAAAACAAATGCTTTTGAAATTCATTGTCGTAAGCGTTCGCGAGCTAAGCGAGTTATAGCCTCGGTCGAGTGGGTGACTTGGGCGAATAAGTCGTCGGATTTCAAAACAAATTCGTTCATTTCGCCAAGAAAAGCGAAGTCCAAGTTGACTGAAAAAAATCTAGAAGTCGCCTCTCGTATATCATCAAAGCGTCCTGTGTGTAATCTACCATATCAGCGTGTGCCGTACCCGATTTACAGTTAGTGCCCAATCAGCAAGTTTAATTAGTTTACAACATACCGAGAGTCTGATTGACAAGTCATTGTTAATTAACTTTACAACACCATGGGATAATCCCATATTATTGACAAATATCAGCGCCGCCTATCTGTGTTTGTCGGACCTCTATTTTTGAAACACGGTTTGCTAAATTTAGTAACTATATATGAAAGTGAATGTACTACCCCGGACATCGGTCAATCTTCGTCAACTTTTATATCCAAAGTTTTAAATGGATTGAATTATCCCAGTTTTAAAAACCATGGAATATAACCATTTACTCCATCCTAATTAGTTATTAGACTCTACTCGCAGTTTTCCAAACGAACAGATATGATGACATACTTAGATCATCTAGATCATGTGGCAGTATTTTCAAATCATGTGACTAATTTGGCGCCAATGTAGTATCACGTTACAAGGCTTTCGGCGAAATTTAGCAAAGTCACATGATTCAACTTCAAAATGGTAGCTCGTCACTGCAACAACATTTGGATGAAATCGAATACTAACTATAAGATAAAATGTAAAAAAAAAGTTATTGTCTTTGATTCTAGATAGATCTAAGTATTCTGTTGATTTTATAGTATTTCCTTGATTGGGCTGTGAACCGCAAATCTACAAGGCTTTGAAAGTAAATTAGGTGTTAGATCTAGATTTAGTTGTTGAATGATGGTTTTATTTACGATTTATCCGATATTAATCAAAGACAAACGCTAATCAGACAGCTGTATTTTCAATTTCTCTCTCACTCTGAAACTGGGTCTAACTTATCAATAGAAAGTTGAAAACATCGTGGCAATATGAGAAAATGCTGGAAGTAAGCTTTTCTACATTTGACAGACTATATATTTTTTTTATATACATGTATCTTTAAATATTAGTTACAGCCTTGGAGCGGTTATCTACCGGTATTTGCCTGCTGCAAATGCTGTCAATTTGATAGGTTATAGATAGGTAACTTTTTAGCTCTTTCTTTCTATGTAAAAATGAATGGCTACGTTAATGTCTGTGAGAAAAAGTAAAGCTGATGCCTCCCATAATGAAAGTGAATCTAACCAACTCGGCACGCCTTCGAAAGTTGCAAAACGATTATTTAAGAACTATTGGCTTTCTGACCATGAATTTTCTAGCTTTCTCAAATACGATGCTTGCAAAAAGTCATGCTATGTAAAATGTGTCTACAATGTCAGTTAACAAACTCGTTCACCACTGGCTGCTCTGTCATGAAGAAAGAATCAATTATCAAACACGCAAAAAAATTTAAAAAACCTTGTTCATATGACCCTGAGAAAGTGTTACTTTTTCTTTTTCATAGATAATTCTCATTTGCTAACAAAGTTTTCTACCCCTTAACATACATTATACATTATGAATGGACTGCAACTCTTTACAATTCCGACCAGTATAAAATTTTGTCCAGCATGCTGCATTATTCATCTGGCCCCAACTCCTGAAAATTTGGCCCCAACTGTCCCCAGATTGGCCCCAACCTTTTTCATTTGGCGAAAGAGCTGGCGACAACTTTTTTAGACCCAGAGCGAACCCTGCAAAATTATTTCTAAAACCCTAACATAACTTGATGTGAAATGCCTGTATAGTCATAGTCCCTATTTGAATCATGTATATTCAACGATAACAACATATTCAGCCTTCGGTCTTGTGCCAGAAGCTGAATTGAGACATGGAAAACCCCGGCCTCATTGCATGGCTTTATATATCCATTGGACAGTTCATGAAAAACATACCGTATACCAGAATTCAAGTAAAATGCTTCCTATCACCAGAAGTAACTGTTTGCATAATATAAATGAACTGCTCTAAGTCAATTAGCTCAATTTTTGAAACGCGATGAACGGGACGGACTTGTGTAAAATTTAACGTCTATTGGTCTTCTCTTGACAGCAGCACTAGAATTCCAGAAAATAAAAAAAATACACTTTTTGCAGTATTTCTGCTCCAGCAAATTTAAAAAAAAAAATAAGTTGTGGAATTGAAATTCATGTAATAGGCCTAAATTTTGGCCGCACGTGAAACCTCACGCCAAAACAAAATAATAATAAAGTGTCATTTTCCCGTTGTCTCATGTAAAATGACAATTATGCAGTAACTTGACACCCTTATTGACATTATCTTTCTCAAATCATACGGAAATACGTATCCATAAATTTACAGACATGAAAAATTGATTGTTGCAAAAAACGCAGAAACCCATGACACAACAGAATGTTCCGTTAGACTCAGCCCGGTCAGAGACTTCAGATCGTCTTTTCAGCTTTTTAATTACTTTAAACAGAAAATTTATATAATTATCTTGATCTAACAGACTTGTTTTGTTGCAAATCATAAATATGCAGTTTAGAATCATTATTATCCAACCCTCTAATATGAACTTAACCACAGATTTACAGCTCTGGGGTTAAGTGTGCCCTGAGCGGAAGTACCGGTTTCGGTTCCTTCTATCAATTTATTAGCAGCTGTGAAGGACTAGGAATTTTCTTCGGAACTACTTTATCATATATCATCTGAAAATATTCAGTGTCGTATTCAAAGGGTTTCATTGCTATGGAACAGCTGTGGCATGCAAAAACTCCCATGGCATATCCATGACGTACAAGTTCTACATGTCGTATTTCAGTAGGACTGGTTGGAAATATTCACTCTCAGTAATAAGAGTGAGTGGTCTGGAAAAACATCATAAAATACCACTAAAATCGATCTTTATTTTAAAAATATGCATACGGTTCTGTTTTGGTTGCATTTCCTAAATTAACAGCAGTGAAACTATTGTTTGCGTTTCAATAAGGGGTTCGTAAAAAAAAGGTGACGTCTTTCACTTCATTGTGCCTAAGAAATATGGGATGCATTTAGGGTTCAAAAACATGCACACCGCGAAAACACATCGATCAACGATAGATCTAATTTCTCTTTAATGCAACGAAGCTTTTCAAAACTTTCCAACGTTAAAGTTTAATACCTAAATAGTTGGAGCCTTGCTGCCGTAAGTTCATTTATGTCCATGTCTTTATCTACGTAAAATAAGGCCATGCACAAAAAACGTCATAAAATCCAGTATGCACCACTCAACCAATAATTCAAGAAATTTATCACTCTATATAACACACAACATCCAAAAAGTATCAGAAACTCAGGTTGGACGGGAATCCGGCGAAATCGATTCATAAAACCCTTCACCTCCATCCACCCCTTGACATGAAGCTTTGCTAAGTCTTTGAGTGTCTCATTGTGCATTATTTTAATTAACTGATGCTTTGGTTAACCCTTTACCAGACGACAAAATTTTAACCTGTTCCAAATTCAAAGCTCTTGCAGACAACAAATTAAATGTAAATCAAACATTGAAATCTGTTTTTTTTGAAGGGTAGAAAACATTGTGGGAAAAGGAGAAAATGCTGGTTACCAGCATTTTCTCCTTTTCCCACAATGTTTTCAAATGGCTCCTATCTCAGGTCATAAAAGGCAGGGATTGTTTGGGAAGGGGATAAGAGCTAAACATAACTGTTTTTTCAGGCTATCCTGTGATACCACCCCTTGCATTAGTGGCATAGATCAAACATGAATTTAAACACATGCTTACCAGCATTTTCTCCTTTCCCCACAATATTTTCTACCCTATCAAAGTTAGAAATCATCATATTAACCCTTTCCCAAACAAGCCCTGGTTTTACGTGTCTGCAGTACAAGTCTTTTGAAAACACGGTGGGAAAAGGAGAAATTGCTCCTAACGAGCAATTTCTCCTTTTCCCACAGTGTTTTCTACCCTTTAGGAGAACTTTCTATTATCTTTATCAAATTTAAAATTGTTGTCTGCAAATTCTTTCAGTTTGGACGAGTCTAAAATGTGCCGTTTGGGAAAGGGTTAACAAGTTGAAGATTTAATTTGTTGTCTGCAGATATGTTGAATTTGGTCCAGTCCAAAAGTTGGTTGTTTAGTAAAGTGTTAAAATCACAATCTAAAACCCCCATTCCACTGGGCGGCGATCTCAGTACGCTCATGGCGATCGTGGTGCTTCTCCAAAACCTTCCGAATCGCCGTGGAAACGCCGACGTGGGTAGAAATTTCGGACCTAAAATTCCCAAGTACGCCTTTAGTACGCTTTTATGACGATCTCGCTGCGCTTGTCACGATCCTGGCGTGCTGTTGTTGCGCTCCTCGGGCGCTTGAAGTCTCTCCAACACGCTGCCACTACGCTTTCACGACGACATAGGATTTCTGACTACGCTCTGTCTACGGTTTCTACGTTGCTGATGCGACCTTTCTACGACCTTGGCGCAAGAGCTGCGCTTTTGTTGCGCTCTTGGAATGGTCTATAAAAAGCTGGCGCTTTAAGTACGCTGTCATCAGTTGATGATTAGCTTTAAAAGGAGATGGATCGCATCGTTCAAGTAGATATGCTTCAGCTGGCGATTCTGAACCAGAGACAAATATGACGTGGTGCTGAGAGACATGCCAGAAGGAGAAGGGTAAAAAGGTTCTGGGTCCGTCCATGGTTGTCAGCTGATCGTAGGCTCCAATTCGGTCCCTACGATCAACTTATGACTGAACTTAGGATGGAAGACTTGGCAACATTTTTTAACTATATGAGAATGGAGCCACGGATGTTTGATGAGATCCTACAAAGAGTTGGTCCTAGAATTAAGAAGGTCGACACTAACTTCAGGAGGGCACTCGAACCAGGTCTAAAGTTGGCAATAACGGGTCAAAATCAGGTGGATGCACGTTGTCGTTTACTGTAGAACCTTGCAACTCCTCCGCCGGAAAATCAGGCATAGCGACATGAGGCTTTGATCTTGATTTGGCCCTTCGTTTCGATGGCATGTTGACCGTTTGAAGTCTGCTTATTTATTCTCTTGTAGGCTATATCGAGAGACGAAGCGTCATGAGCCAAACTCAGTCGCCATGAGCGTGCCAGAAGCGCAAATGAAACGCAACCAAAGCGGCAAGAGCGTACTGAAATCGTAGGGCAAGCGCTTAAAGCGTAGCAGAAACGTAACGGGATCGCGGAGAAATATCTCGGCGCTCTTTGTACGATGTGAGTGCGTTTGTGTTACGTTGCTCGCGATGCGGCTGCGATCCTACGGCGCTCAGGAATTTCTTTCTACGCTCTCAGTACGCGTTCGTGGCGTTTCGAGTCCACGGCGATCTCGCTACGTAAATTTTGAGCAAGCTCAAAACAAGCTCCATGATGTGGCGATCATTACGCTTCCGATACGCTTCTACTACGATCAAGGCGTTTCTACTGCGCTGCTGGCGTTTTCGCTACGATTCTCGGCGTTTTGTCCAAAATTTCAGATCGTACTGAGATCGCCGCCCAGTGGAATGGGGGTCTAATGGAATAAAAAAAATCCTTTAGATTGTTATTGACTCTTACAGTTCATACTAGATGTAATTCACTATTTATTTACTTATACTGAAGCAAACAATATTCTTATCAATATGCAGTATTCAGATAAAATCAGTTACAAAATTAGTTAAAACAATCATTATGATTAAATATTTAATGACTGGGTATAGCCCTCAAACTATTAAAAAAGCAGATTCAGTCATTAACCCAAAAGTTATTTGAATGTGAATCTGCTATCATTACGCAACATTGTGTAGAAACAGCAATACTGACAATGAACATAATTGTTAATCTTAAATTGGGACAGAAATCTTTTTCTCAGTTGGGTTGAATCTTTCCCCAGTGTTGGCTGAATCTGTTTGGGCCTGAATCTTCTCAACTTTTTGCTTTGGGTGGAATCTTCTTGGGTCTAAATCTTCTTCAACCAGATCTACCAGAAATTCATATTTTACCATGTACATGTATGTCAAAGTACTGAGGAAGACTTTTTCAAAGGATTAATTATCATGAAAAAAAAAAAACATGACCAAACAAAATATGTCAAATTGACCTCATCCTATGAAAGATCCTTTAAGCTGTCTTATTTAGCTTCTGATAATGGTTATGAACAGCTGGCTAGCATACAAACCACATGGAAACCAGTGTAGAAAATTCATCATATTATTGTCTTGAGTCAAGAATGAATTCCAGCTTATTTCAACTCCCCCACCCCCTTTCTCAAATTTAAAGATTTTATTTTGGTTGCAGCTTGCTTTGGCCTTTTTTTGTCACTGTAATTTGTGATAGACTTATGAAAAGAAAAAAAATCCTGAAAATTTGTTGTAAACAATTAATTTTTATTCTTTTTCATTTTTGTCCCTTAATGTTTGTTGAAAGCAGGACCTCTAATAGAGTTTACATGAAATCCTAAAATGTGAAATGAATGACTGTTGAACTCTGAAAGGAGAGCATGTTCTTGCATTGCTTAGGACTGATAGCTGAAAGAGAAAAGTTCATAGGAAAAATATTGAATAGTTTTAAATGTTTCCTTCACATTTAGATACAGTAATTGCCAGTACAGTTATGAGGCCTACATTAGCTTTTTGTTTGTTGACTACATTAATGTTACAGTATATGTTTCAGTTTCATTTATTGACCATTTAGATAAAATTGGTGTAACATGTCTAGCAGTGCTACTTTGTTAATAATTTTGTTAATAATTTTTCTTTTTCTTTTCAGGGTGGTAGAAGTTCTTGCAATAATTTGTATGAAATAGATGGTAAGAAGGAAGGTAAGTAGAAGTCCATCACAGAAAAGGAAAGGTTTACATAAAAAACTTATGATACCTTAACTGTTATACCAGAATCTCAAAAGAGGTTTTTATAATAATTTCTTCAATGTGTCAGTTTTAGAAATTTGAACATGAAACTAAGCAATTTTTACTCTTCAGTTTCTTATTGTTCAATGTTGGCAAAATTCAATCTTATTTTGCTAGATTTTCATGGAATAAGCTACCCTTGTTCTTAATTCTATAATGAATCTGAATAGATAGGGTGTTTTACCTTCCATTGTTTTGTAGTAAACTTTGATGTAAAATTAAAGCATTAAGATAATCCATTCTTCAAGTACCTTAAATACCTACTGTACCTTTAATGATTTACTGATACTTTCTTGACTCAGAATTGATAATGAATATTCAAAATGTTTTTCGGTTTAGCATTTATAGGGCATTGCATTTAAAGATGCCTAAAGGTTCTGTAATAGTCGAGTTGGCACAAGCATGAAAAGATCATATCCTTGCATTACCAAGGAAGATTTTAGTCAGATTATCTTGAAAAGTATGGGACAAAGAAGACTATAGATCAGACTACATACACTGTTTTGTGATAGAGGATCTGAAAATGAAAATATATTGGCAGTTCTTTCCTTCTTTGAATGAGTCTAAGCACAATTAAAAAATGTTACCTTTTCCTCCAAAATTGCGCATGAAAATTACCAAAATGAAATGTGTTTTTTCACTGAATCAAAATGGCTCTGTGAAGGATTGAAACTTGTATTGTGCATTTCCCTCCTGCAGATTGTTCAGAATGCATGACATGAACAGTGTAGATATTGATGATTTCATTGGTCAAAAAGAGGGATTTTTTCCAAGGTAATAATCAACCTAACATAGAAAACCATGTGACATCTGTCAACAGTTTTTTTTTCCTGGTCCTAGTGTTTGATGGCTAAGTTTTAGCCTTTATCAGATAGAGGCCGGCATCCAGTGCTGCATGGTAATTTTGATGCCATGTGTAATTGCATAAATCTTTTTCTTTAACGATTAAACTATGAAATAAACCATAACTGCAAGTTATAAGAATATCAAACTCCCAACAGAGTTCAGAAGATTGATGAATCCAGTCAAGTCAAAGATGAAAATAAAAGCAGGGTTTTAACGGACGCACATTTTCTGCGTCTCGCACGCAGAAATAGGGAAGCAGGACTCCCGAAACTTATGCTACTGCGTCCCCTGGGACGCAATTCTAATTTTGTTGTCATTGGGTAAAGATTCGATCATTGGTACGGTGTAGTGGTGGGCTGATGATCGACTAGAATCGAAAGTCAGTTAGCTTTGGCTTCCAATTCCGATAATCGATTAAGAAATCCCGGAATCGACTGTAGTCGGTTCTTGAACTCGCTTGGTGCCTAAATTTGAATTCTTGGTTTTGTCACTATGATTGATCTCAATCTTTAATTAAACCTAGTGGATAACAAACATGAAAATTGGTCGGAAAAATGAGAAAGCAATATTTGTCTATGGATGTCTTGACAAAACTTGACAACTCGGCACGCCTCTCATTTGATCCCCGAGCCCGGGTTTTGACACTTGGAAATTTTAAATGACCTGTCTTTGACAAGGAAAAATGTCTGCCTAAATGTCATTTATGACGCATGAAATTATCGCCTAGAGCTTCATATCACCTAGCTTGCGCACATCCGGCAGAAATATGGGCCAAACATGATAAGTATAAAATGCGAAGGACATGCGGATCATAATAATAATCTTCCGATCAGGGGGAATTAAAACTATCTTCTCATCTGCAATAATTAATTTAAAAAGTGAATTTACACAAATCTCTGTGTAAAGCAATAATTGGAAGCTATATTTCCGTTCATGAGTGGAAAAAATCTTTTATGAAATGAAAATATAGATCCATAGCAGACAGGAGTGGTCGTCTGCAGATGCTTGAATTTTTTTTTTATTTAACTCGTTTGGAAATTTAAATGTATGAAAAAAAAAAAAACCAGGTATTAGTATTTAAATTTGTACAACCATGGGACTCCCAATTTTTAAGTCAGGACTCCCATAATCATAGAAGTCGAGTCCCAAGGACCCGCAAAAGGAACTGTCAGACTAAAACCCTGTAAAAGCATCATGATGCATCAAGTAGCTCATTCCAAAACCAGATTTCCATTAAGTCTAGGTTCCTGTGTAGAACAATTTGTCAGAATTTTCCCAATTTAGGAGAAAATGGGAAATTTTCATAAGCCCGAGGGATCATATTATGTTGCATCCTTGGTTGTCCATCCGTCTGCATTACGTCCATTTGTCCATTAGTGATTTTTTGTGTTCTCAACTCTACAGTTTTCATTGGAATAAGTTCAAAATTACCACTATGAAATTCTATCATGTGTAGTTGTGCACATGACTCTTAAAAGTTTAGATCTGTGTAGGCGTTTTATTTCATTGACAATCCTGCGGGCGTATATACATGTATGCTGCTCAGTGAAGGTCCAATTTTCATGGTTTTGGACTCATTCCCAAAACAGGAAAAAGCTGCTTTGTATATTTTTCTACATGTTTCAATTTCAGCTTAACACTTTATTACCTTTGAATTGCATTTGCTCATACAATTTAAGTTTTTGGATTAGAAAAGGTGTACATGTATATGTTGCCTTATAAATATGACAGCCGAAAAACATCTTTGAACTTAGATATTATGTGGGCCAGTATGAAAATGATTCCTTAAACATGGGAATGATAACAAGGGAAACAAGACCCAGGCAAAACTAAGCCCTTTGTTTTCCTACGTGTCACTCTTATTTAGTTGTACATTGTTTTAGGTAATGTGCATGGTTTTATATCTTGAGGTACCTATGTTTTAGATGGAGTCATTTTCATACTGAATTAAGATAAGGTGTTGGTTGAGATAGTTACTCTTTCACTTGTTTGTTGGTTGGTTTGTTCTCTGTTTGTCTTTTGTACATATTACTCGTTTTGTTTCAATAACAAGACTTCTCAAAACACAGAGGCTTTAGAAATCAAAGGGTTAAAAGAGGTTTTAAGCAGTTCTTTAGATAAAATGTCAAGATAAAATTTAATGTTAATTGTTAAAAATATTACATGTGTATATTCTTATCTACATGGCTAATTTTGCAGATTTGAATGAGATGTTTTTATAAGGTCCTTTGGATTGAATAGGTACTCAGAAGGTTTATTTGTTTGGTACCAGTATTTTTTTCAAAATTTGACAACCATATTCTTGAGACTTTGTAAGTTTTCTGTTGAACTTCTGTCTTGTAGATGCTGTTTGACAAACCTCTTTTATCACCTGAGTACTCTTTAGTTGTTGTGTATCACCAGAATGAATCCAGCTGTGATGTGTGTGAAATGCTATAGAAAGAATCAACATTATCATAGTTATGATCTGACAATCTATTTCTACATGTAGGCCATTGGAAACAGTAAAGCGTATGTTTCATAAATTATGTTACTCTCAATACCCTTTCTGAGGTACAAATTATTATAGGAATATACACATAGTTTGAACATATGACTTTAAGAAAATATGGCAAATGAAGAAATAAAATGATGGAAAAAAAGAGGATAAAATTACCCTGAAACAAGCTTTTTATAGTTGCTATAGTTTTTGTTCTGGCAATATTATTTCAGTCTCAGAAACTGGAAGGACCAGTATCAGATTCAGTATCAGATTTCTGTTCTTAGGATATTTATAAGTAAACATGGCTGTTTGCTGAAAATTATCAACAGTTTACTAAACAACTTATTAAACCACTTGAACTGCACCCAACCCATTTGAAGAAAACAAAGGAGCAAAAAGAAACATGTACCTATTTAGTTGTTTTGTTTAAAATGATATTAGTTGTAATCTGTTAAAAATGAGCAGCTGGTTTCATTTTTTGGTGCAATGATTGCATCAAACAGGTTGTTGTATAGTGGGATTATATTGTATCATTTTCATAGTCACCACCATCACGCTAGAGGTAAGGCAATAATAGGACAGACCTGGATATAGGATCCTTGAACCGGTAGTTTGTGAAGCTAAACATAACCACAGAAATGATTATTGTAACCATATATTTTAATATTTACATCTTCAGTTATTAAATTGGAAATTGTAAATTAAAGTTTTAAAAAAGTTCAGACTCAGATACATATATTACAATATAAGGCTTTTTTAGTCTTAATACATCCAAAGGACCCAACAACATAATTATATTCAACATCAGACTGCACATTGTGATCTTGATCACACTGCCTCAAAAAAAAAATTAGCAGTTTCTCAGAACCTTTTTACAGTGTGTTATTGTGATGGAGCCAGGCCTTTTACACTAGTCAGTAACATAGAAGGCTTCTTTGATAGGCATTGCAACAGCATCCATTAATTTCTCAAAACTAATTATTGTTTTACAAGTGGTTATGTTGGAAAGCTGTCCTTTATGGGAAGATTGATAGAAAAGTACTTGTAACAGAAACTCCAGAAAAGCATATATAGGCACATTGGCTGTTACGGTAACTGAAATAATGTTGAAAATAGCTTTAGACACCACACGAACCATACCTTATAAAGTAGAAGAAATGATTGTCTAAACATCTGAGATGGAACAGGATGCTCCATGTTTCAAAACATACCTTGGTCTGCTTTTCTAAGGATTTTGGGGTTTGAACTCGGAACCTGTCATATTTACTGAATGACAACTGTAAAATATATCGCTATGACTTAAGTTAACATTTTTGATATAATTGGATTAGCTGCTAGCTTAATTTCAGCATTACAAGATTGCACAGCGCTGCTCTTGACCACAATTTTTCATGGGAAGTTTTATAGTTAATCTGTTAAAAATTATTTAAAAAAGAAGGCATGTTAAAATATTGGAAAAAAATCAAGAAATAAGGAAACAAAGATGATTTTCTAATTGCTGTCTGTGGCAACAAGTGTCCAATCTCCAGGTTTGTCTCATACTTGTCGTAGAATTTCTACTGTTTTACTTCACACTGAATTCACATACATGTTCTGGGTTTGATCTAAAACTTTCTATGATTTTTATAGAAATTGATTTCAAGGTGTACCATAGAACTAAGTTTATTTATTTCTAGATGTGACTAACCTTTAAGGTTTCATGTGGGAAATTTGTTAGGTATTGTTCTGTGCACCATACAGTAAAGCCAAGTTTATTCAGATCCCTAGAGCTGTATTTAATTTTGGAGTTTTCTATTTCAGTTTTGCTTTTTACGATGTGGTCTTTTGTCAATAAATAAAGAAGATTTTTTGCTGGAAACAGAAGAATAATAATATGATGCAAATGAATCTATTTCTGTAGAAGTTTTAGATGACTACAAAAGAGAAAAAAATGAGAAATATGAATACTGTATACAATGCAGCAGAAAATCATGTGAATATACCATGGACTAAAAACTTGTAAAAAGATGAATTCAGTGAAGTGATACAGTTGAAGTCCTGTCATCTATTTAGAAATATGAAGAAGACATCATGTTCAATTTATAGCTATATCTGTTGTGTTAATAAGGAAATAAATATGGTTGAAGGAAAAAACTTCAAGGTAAGACTTATCCTTGGAGACTTGATGAGGAATAGAATTAAACATCACAAAATATTTTAAATAGCTATAGATGAGTCACACTCCGTTCACATGAAATATTGCAATGATTTTATTGTTTTGGCCAAAGTATGGTACTATTAATGTTGGACAGTGTTGACCTAAAAATGCTGTTAGCTGTTTATACTCTGTCCACTGCTAAATTCCAGATATTATTCATAGCTGGCTTCAAGAACCCAAACTATTTGATAGTCATTAAATTGTGAGTTATACAGCATGTGCAAAAACAATCTTTCCTTTCACAATGTATGAATGAAAGTTGACAATGAATAAAGCAAATTATGATGGTGGCTCCCATTTTGGATTTTTGTTCTTGAACTTCAGTGAATTCAGCAGAGAATTCACACATACTGTAGCTCAAGCAGTTTTGTTTCACTTCCATAGATAGTGATTATTCTTCATATTTATATATATCTGTACAAAGTTCATTATGTTTGCAAAGTTTATCTATCCAGTTTGCTTGCACTTCAGTATCTAATCATGCTTTCATTTATTTGTCTAACATTTCAAATGAAATTGTCATATAGCAAAACTGCAGGTCATGTATGAAATGTAATTAAATTTCTTTGTCAGATGTATTGATGATCCCATTTAGGTAAATCTTTGAACAAGTTGCCTCAGAAATAGGCTGATGTCTTCATTCTTTTGCAACATCTAATCACCCAAGTAAAGCTCAATATTCTTGGCAAACTTCAGGTCTCAATGGCTCTTTGGGTGATGCACATAATTTGGAATCTGGGTCTGGGTAGAAAGGCTGCGGGTTGGAAATGGGATTGTTCTTTGTAGAGGTATAGCAGACCTAATTCTGATTCTACTAAGGAAACTGGTAAATAAGTGAGCTGTGTATGATGTACTTGTAACTGAAATATTTTCAAAAAAAAAATGGGGGGAAAAACGTCCAGACAGTAGTGTTTTTAAAAACAAAATGCTTCACAGTCTAGATAGATTTACAAGTTGTTCAAGCTTTGAATAGTTTAAAGTATTTAAGTCTGAAGAATGCCAGTGGATGAAAATGATTAGTTTATGGAATTTTAAAAAGCCCCATTGTAGATACATGTATGTCAAGGCTGGTTTGACAAGACTTCCTGGTATAATACAGGGCAATTTATATCCAAGATGCAACATGTATTGTAGCTTGGCTTTACACCGTTAGGGCCTATCCTTTCTCAATCCTGATATCTGGAAGCAGGCAGAATATTTTTTTTTTTTAAGTTATGAATAGGTATGGCAACGGTTAGTAGATCTGCTAACCGATAAGCCATTCAATCTTTCAATCGGTTAACTGGTTTACCGAATAAACATGTAAAACATTTAAGATGAAGGTACCTACTCGATATGTCAACAGTGATATCCGGTGGGTGAGCAGTGCATTACTATGACATTTACTATTTCTGTACTTTGGCTCAGAAGACAGCAAATCTATCGATGATCCCCCTCTCTCGGCATCATAATCAATTTTCCACAATGTTTTCTTTGGAGTACTAGAAATTATCAGTCTATTTCACTGTTTCTACCTTCACTCTCAAAACATTGCGTAAATCATGAAATAGCACTGAAATTCAGGTAAGTTTGCTTTCGTGCGAGACCTCACGTCGGGGAAAAAAATAAGATCTGGTTAACATGTATGAAATACCAGGATTTGAAGTTACTTGCGACCTCTATCAATAAATTATTGTCAGATCCGTTGGAATTCCTATCCAGAAATTAATAGACATGAAAAAATACTCAATGCAAAAAAACATGGAAACCCATGACAACAAACTGTTCCTTTCGACGTTGTCCGTTCAGAGTCACTTCAGACCATCTTTTGAACTTTTTAATGATTTTCAGCAGTAAATTTTCATAGATTTATTAGTATAACAGACTTTTAATGCAGATGATAGTATGGTTATTTATAGTCAAAAGAAGGGGCCATCGCTAAGTGAATCGTGTGTTAACCATGGCCAAACTTAAAGGTTCAAATTTTAAACCCTTCCAAATTCAAAGGCTTCTGCACTATATTACGATTTTCTAATATACTTACCGAACTGATAATGAACGAAGAGAAATCGCTTTGCGTGCTTGACCACAGTTTTTTTGTTATTTCAATCCCTCTTACCATGATTGGTCAACCCATGCTTATAATTGATGGGGCAGGCACTTAAAAATCCAAATAAAGTACAATAAGCCATTGCCTTTGATTGGAAAAGGACACCTGTTTGTGATTGTTTTTTATCAGACATTGGAGACCACTTAGCAGATTAACATTGTTTATTGCACTCACATGTCAAACTGCGTATAACACCTTCGCTGGGTGTTGGCGACATGGATGTTTCTATGATGCAGTTTTGGTTGTCAGAACGGGCAGAGTTTTTTTTTTTCACTATAATGGTTATTTTGCTACACTTTTAATAAAATATATATTTGTTTGTACCGGTAGTAAATCGGTTTCCTAATCGGTTATTCAGTCATTCAATCTGTTAACCATTGTCATCCGTAGTTATGACTGAAGACATGTTAAACATAAATTTATAGGAGACTTCACAGCAGCATGATATACTCAAAACATTGTTTAAATAAAAGAACTTTGACATGATTATACCACTTTAAATAACACATATCTGGACAGTTGTGAATATGTCTTATATTAATTATTTATCGAAATACCAATTTATAGATGTCTGATACATGTTCTAAAAAAAAAAATTATATGTTGATGATAATTAAAAAAGTTCTTATAAGTGTAAATTTATTATGATAATATGAGAAAAAAATGCTTAAATTAATTGGATAAAATTAGCTATTGACCTGCAGTTTTCTATTCATTTAGAGATAAGAATTGTTTTATTTCCCCTATTTTAGTCTCACAATATAGCTTTTAGATTAGAACTGCACCATATTAATATGTTTGAAAAATTCTGTACCTTCTTTACCAGCTTCTGGAAGATATAAACATGTAGGTGATTCCTTGAACAGAAAAAACAAAACATACTTATAGAAAGTAATAATAAAGTAATAAGAAAAAGATTAACAAAATATTTAATTAGACACTCTTGCTTTTATTAAGGAAAGAATAATTTTCCATTCTGGCAAGGCCATGCATTATGTATGAAAAGATTCAAAGGAGAAAGAGAAAAATATATAGGATTCTCTAAAAGCAAATTTTAAATTTTGTCATATATTTAACCTCTAGCATACCATAACGAGTGAGAAGAGTTTGGATGCATGGCAGACAAAGATTCAATTCCATAGCTTGTGTATTCTTATCCTTGATCTACTGGTACTCAATAAAATGTTATGTACATTTTTTCGGACCAAACATTGTGTTCTTTTTTACAAACCAGAAAACGTCCATTCAGCGGCTAATTCTTTAGATGTACATGTATTCCATAAAATAATACACTATTTTTTTCTTTCAATCTTGCATTAAGAGTTTATCAGAAAATAAAAAGATAATTATTTTAGAAGTAAGTACAGATGAATACATGTGCTGTATTAATATCTGATTGTAATGATACTAATTAATCTTATTAATTTTGCTCTACTTTGAAACTTCTTCCAAGTCATGACTATTTCTCAGCATTACAGAATTTCTTTTTTGAAACAAGTCTCAAAAGCTGGCAAAATGTCTTAAAACATTGAGGTAAAATAACCTAATTTGGATATTGCAAGAATGTGGAAGATACTGACAATTTAATATTTGCAGAATTACCACATTTTTGCACCAAATTTGTTTCTTTTCTTTATAAATAGGTAAGAATCTGCATCTTGGCCGATGAATGATACTATTTTTATGCTTTTGAAGATAAATGACAGGTTTATTAGTCATTGTGTTTTCCCAACATAAAATTAACTGCAGTATTCTGTGGAGAAGAAAATTGCTCTAACTTAATTTTTCCAGATGCAGATTCTTACATCCATATGACAAAAAAGAACATTTTTGACAATTTCTGTTTTATGTAAAACTGACCAAAAAATTATAATATTTGTTAACTCAACTTTTAGAGATGCAGTCAGGTTTATTTATTGACACAAGAATAAGATTTGTGTAAGAAAATCAACAAAATTTTTATATAATTTTTAGCTTAGCTGTGTTAAACTTAAAGATGAAGCACTGTAGTCTTTTAGCCTTGAAGCTATCTACATTGTTAATGCAAAATCTTCGCCATTTTATCATATGGCTGTGACCTGTTACTAGCTCAGGTATTCACTTTTGACTTTGGGCTAATTGTTAATCTCTAAAAGCAGAACCTGTATCAGAAGATTGGCTAGTTAACCTTGAAATGTTTTGATGCATTCATATACCCTTTTTAGCTCTTCAGAGTTCTAAGTGCTCAGGATAAGCTATTGTGATACTGCTGTGGCTGTTGACTGTGTTGTTTGTCATGTGATGTCCATAGCGCGTTGTTGAGGCATCAACAGTTCCCTTATGAGGCCACATTTTTAGTTTGATACTCATGAAACATGGCAAGAATGTTTGTATTGATAATATCTCAGACAGAAAGTGAAGTCAGTTGTTTAACAAATACACATCCATCTAATTCTGGGAACAGTACCTGACTACTTTACTATGTGACAAGTATGGGATAGAAACCGAGTGCCGTGGTATATGGGAAATATACACGAGCGTTAGCGAGTGTATATTTCCCATATATCACGGCACGAGATTTTCTATCTTACTTAGACCACGTGACTATTTATTCATGCTTTTTACGTCATATGCTCATATTTATAGTAGATAAAAAGCTTGTTACATATTGAGTCATTGTAATCGTTAAAATGAAAGTTTTGCATCTAGTTTAAAAGAGGCATAAGTAAGGTACTAATTTATATCAAAATGCTAAATTATTCATTATGAATTTCATGAAAGTTAACCTATTTGTGGATTGTTAAGATAGAAATTGTATTTGCCGGCAAAATTTTGGAAACGTTATGTTTCGATTTTAGATTGTCAAAGACAATGGGGATGTTCATCGTTTAGAACTTACTATGTGTCTCTTGTAATTAGACAGTTATACTAGTCTATTTTATTACGAAACACATGACATGTTGTTGAGAAAAAAATGTTCAGTTTTCTTTTGCAATTAATATGTTCAATACGTAAATTTCGAGCAATTTTTGTAAGCAATGTCAAGGCCGTACATGAAAACCTTGTAAACTTTGTACATAGTGTCATTGAGCTTAACCTGTAGGCTGCTAAACGCGACTCAAGGACTTTTAGTGGACAATGTAGATACAGATCAGAAAGCATAGAACGTGTACAATCTGATCTTGGATGTACACTTTCCGATAAGGCGATATTTTCCCCTAAATATCTTTGAAATAACCAAATTTGGGCTTTTATTATTGGCTTGAAGGTTTCATTTCACTTATTAAGCAGGTTAAGGGTTAAACATTACTAAACCAACCTATTCATGTGTAGATGAACTGACACGTTAAACGCGCATGCAAACTATAAAGGGCTATCAAATTTGTTATAATTTCTTAGCAAAAATAAGTGTTTAATCCTTCTCAGATTGATGTTTTAGAAAAATGGTTGTAAAGGAAATGGCATGTTTAAAGCCAAAATGTGACCATTACACTTTTAACCAGACTGGAGCCTTATTTTTTTACCTAAAGCACATTCCATTCAAGAGATTGCTGTAGTTAATCGCTATTTAAGGGCAATACTATGTTAATTGATTGTACATTGTACAGATTTAGAATAGTATTGCACTCACACATGAAATTGTTATACCCAGTTCAAATCATACTTCAAAATTGTGTTAACGCAAAGGGTACATTTTGCCCCGACTCGACATTGCAAACAAAAATTGCCGGAATTCACGTGCGGGATATACTAGCATAGTATATCCAGATATACAACTGCGGGAGTTGTATCTTCGATATATACAACGAAAATACTGAACGCTGATTGGTCAAGTCCCTACAAACGTGGTCTAAACGTTAATTGAATTTCAAACTAAAGCATTTACTGGATAAAATGCTACCTAGTGTGGTTCATTCAGCTATGATAAGCTAGCATGTGACCTATGCACTGGCTGTATATTTAAACAGCCCATACAGGCTTGGGTTATAGCTATGGTTTAAGTCCTACTTTTCTTCAAAATATGGGATCAGTGATGCATCATAGCAGATGGGTTGAATATTGGAAGAATATAAGATGCGTAGACAACAATGTTGGGTCAAAAAGAAGGTCAGTGGGCCAAGCCTTAGAAAAGCCTTGTGTGCTCAGTATAAGCCATATTTTCAACCTGATACTCATGATGCTTGGTTTTGATGATTCCTCAAACAAGTCTGTAACTGGTTCAATACAGATAAAAAATTAGGTCACAGGGCCAAATCTTTGAAAACTTTGTGAGCATTCTAGTGGCCACATTTTCAGGCTGATACTTCAAATTCGGTCAAAATGTTTGTCTTGATGATGTCTTAGGCATGTTTGAAATTACTGGTAGGTCTAGTCATGTGAAAAATTAGGTCACACTAAGTCTTTTGCATTATGCATCATTAAAATCAGGTTCACTTCAGATATATCAAATCTTGATGGCTTTACTCAGGTGACAGCTCTAGGACCAATGGCTGTCTTGTTTTCAAACTGAGATGAATACCTAATGAACATTTCTATTTAGTAAAGGCAACATTGGAAGAAGGCTTGTTAATTATGAGTTGTGGTAGTAGGAATAGAAATGAAGCTATCAATCTCGGGCTTCCATTAACTGTTCAACAGATTGAAGTTTTTTTTGTATTAGTATTGAGAAAGTCAAATTTGTACCACATCTATTTCTTAGAAATTTTGTGGATTTAACCTGACAACAGTCATGTTACTGTTTTAACAACTTTTTTTTGAAACACAGGTCAGCTAGTCAGAAAATATTCTTTTTTGTTGAGGAAGATTTTATTTACTGTTAGAGAACAGTATGTGTTAAGACTTTACCCATATTTTCTCTTGTGCATAAAACTGTTTACCTTATAGTGTACAATGTTTATACTCTAGACAATTTTGTATACTTGTAATTATTCTGCATGGATTTTAGAGATGACACATATGGTAATGACAGCAGGGATGGTCAAAACTGAACATAAAATCTCATTTAAATATTGATTGTAAGATTAGCATGAACCTTAAGTATTGCGTTATATGGAGAATTCTTGCTAAAGTAGCTTTTACTTCTTTGTCATTATAATTTGAAGTGGCTAGTTTGTAGCAGATATATGAATGAGACTGGAAGAGAAAGGGTCAGGGGAAATTAATTTCTATGAAAACTTTATCAAATGATTTCTAGAGCTTAGAATATTATACTGGTCAAATTAACACTTTTGCAAGGAAGCTTTTGCAGGTATGGTATTGAACTTGCTCTTGTGTTGAAATAGTTTTCCATCAAATGGATGGAGGTAGGTAATGGTCCCAAGGCAAACAAATGGCAAGGATTATTTAACATGCTATCTTTTAACATGTTTTGTGGCTTAAAAAACTTCATCATTTAAAACTGAAATCATTGAGTTATTAAACAGCAGGAAATTTAAGAAAATAAAAAGAGTAAACTGTGTTTTTTTTTGTATTTTCGTGAGAAGTTTAAATTATTTTGCTTTCAAGTAGGTTTCAGATATTTATTTAGAATCAGGGCAAATTTTACAATCAATTAGAGATCTGATGTTTTTTGTTGATCAATGCTGTTGTCATGATTACTTATTGTTTGGGTTATGAAATCTTCAATTTTATTCCAACAATCTAGGCGGTATAATCCAAACATCCAAGAAATCCAGAGGGAAGAAATAAAAGAGCGTGATGTCGTATCCAAGGCAAGTTAGCCCCCACCCCCTTCGATTCAGTCCCTTTTGATTCGTCATTGATTTATAAAATAATACGGTGTCAAAGATGGCTGCCATTTATGTTTACTTTTGGAAATATTCTTTCCAATACGAATTGATAACAAAATGGCTCAGGCATTCAGGTAAGTAGAGAAAAACAGTGGACCAGTTTAATCAAAGTATAAATGCACAAAAAATATTTAGCTTGAGAATATTCTTTAATGTGTTTGATTGTACTCTTTCAAAGGACAAAAAGTACTACTGGATGTTGAATATGTGGACTTTTTAAGAATGCAATCTAAATTCTTTAGTATGAAAATAATTCTCATGAAATATTTGCAGTTAGAAAAAAAATCATCATTTATGATATAAAGGAAGTTTAAGTTTTATTCTGAGATTTTATTTTGAAATTGATACTAGTAATTACTGTTCAGTGTGATGAGATGGCATTTCCAGTGCTGAAGCAACTGACCAGCATATTAATGAACATTTTAGATGAAGGTACTTGTCATGTGTAAAGGAGATTCCTTTTCTGTTGCAATAAAGTGCAGGTCAAAAGACATAAAAGATTCCACAATTTTACAGGATACAGTGACTTTGTGACTGCTATTTTAGGTTTTGATAAATGGGAAAATATTTGATGGATAATGTTTCTATTGTCTCTTTATTTCATGTTTGCTTTTAGTTTTCTGTATAAATATAGCTTAAAACTTGCATTTGACTTAGTAATGAAATCAACAGTATACCCCTCATATCTTGATACACGTAACACAAATGTACAATTTGATATCTTTCTTCAGTATGAAATTTCATTTAAATTTGTTTGGCATAGCCATTAAAAAATAGTGATCTGATATCAGTAAGACTTGAAATTGTAAAATGTCTACAGATTCAATAACTAGAAGAAAAGGGGTTACTCTTGGGTAGACATTGCTATATATAGTGATTAGATGGCTTTGTTTTTGTCGAGAACTCTGCACTTTTTCTTATTTTTATCTGTGTGACTAACTGTAAAATGATAAGGACATACAATGTTGCAGAAATATAGTTCAAACAAACCAAATTTACTTATAACAGAATGATGTTAAAGTTTGTTTTGTGAGAATGATGAATGAGAATTTTCCTAAATCTTTTCTTAGTGCAAACTTTGAATTAAGATAGAGTGCAATAGAAAGACAAATGACAGCCTATTTATGACAGGACCGAATTGGCCATTGCCCTGTGGAACAATAACATCTATTCATGTAGCTTTCTTCATCATTCAAAATTCTTTGTTCAATATTTTGTAGACAAGAAACTGGTTTGTGATGATACCTTATATTTCTGCAATTTTCTTCATAAACAAGAGAACATTATCCACAGACTCATTTCATCACGTCTCTCACATTTCTGTATTCGGTGTTGTCAACATTTAGTTTTAACATGGGTGTATTCAAAGTATTATATGTATATACATGTAGTTGTTTCATAGCTGTACAGTTGGCTTCTTTGTATCTTAAACATTCTGCCTTAATAATGGAACTTTCTTTCCAAAATGTTCAGAATTTTTCTCTAAAAAACAATGAACAGTTTTGGAAAAAAGAAACAGTAGAGGCCCTGCATTAGAGATAGTTTTAAAAATAGAACTAGGAAAGCTACTTCACTTTCAAATTGAATTTGGCATAGGAAAATCATTGGCATTAGAATTTTGGTAAATGAATTCCAGGAATAAGATTGATTATCCAGGAATAAGATTGATTATTATAGAAAGACTGAAAAAAAGATTGATTATCCAGGAATAAGATTGATTATTATAGAAAGACTGAAAAAGTGTGACTATTCTTTCTTAAAATGTTTGTAAATAAAACAATCATAGAAGCAATGCTTTTGGAGAAATAAATATGAAATCAGAAGACCATCCTTGGAAAATACAGGAGATTTCATGTACAATAAGATGGTAGTAGTACTACAGAAGGAAAGCAAGAAAAAGACAGTATCTGTATAAACACCGGTCAACTGGTGATAAAATTTCCAAGTTTTAACTTCTGAACATTTTACAAAGAAGCTTGACCTCACAGATTTTAAGAAGCAAAAGCCCTTCTTACAAGCTGTGAGTGGGTTCCCCTCCTTCCTCTCTTTTAGGGTGTGCTGTGGTTTTTGCATGATCTGTATTTTTACCAGTCTTAACTTGGCATGCTTTGATTAGTGTAATTTACCCTTAGCCAAATTGAAACCTTATTCAAGATTCTTTTTAACATGGTAAAGTGGTGTTAATGTGTACTAGATTACTGTTTATTATGCTGTTTATCATATGCAGTTCTTGCAATGATTTTGCATCTATGAATTCAAGATAATACAAAAAGAAAATCAAATGAAATATAATTTTGATAGATCTATGCCTTTTTTCAGCTACGTGAATTACCATCTTTTTTGATTTTGGTTCTGATGTTTTCGTCTATCCTTGTTTCAGCCAACCTCGTGTGCCATATGGAATGGCAACCATGCCAGCAGGAGCTGCAGTTCCTGGGATGGCAGGTGTACCAGGTGTTGCAGGTATGTCCAGTGTAGCTGGCATGACAGCAGTACCGGCTGGGATGGCTAGAGTACCTAATGGTATTGGCGGTCTCTATCAAGCTGAGAAACCGACAAGCCTGTATCCAGCCTACCACAGCCTTGGACAGCCTGGTTATCTTACACAAGCCAGTCCCAGTGCAGCTGGACAAACCAGTTTCCTTGGTGCCACACAGTCTGGTTACTTGTCAGCTTCCAGCCCAACTTCCCAACAGAGATACATGGTATCCCCAACATACCCTGGGGCTGGGGCTCTTGGAGCGGGACCATCTGTTTTGACAGGTATTGTAGCTTTTTAGCTCACCTGAGCACAACATGCTCAAGGGGACCTTTTAGGATCACGCTGTGTCCTTCGTCAACAATTTTGTTAAACATCTCCTAAACCACTGGTTGATTTGGACCAATCTTGGCTGGAATGTTCCTTGGGAGGTCCTCTTTAAAAAACTGTTAATAGAATTTGATTCCATCAAAAATGCTGATTACCATGGCAATCAAATGGAATTTACCATGTTTTTTAAAAACTTTCTCCTCTGAAACTGCTGGTCAGATTGTGAAATAATTTCTCAGAGATGTTCCTTGGGTGACCCTTTTCAAAAATTGTCTGTGAAATTTTGATTCGTCAAGAAACATGGCTCTGGTGAGTGGGGGCTACTTACACTCTACAGAAATGAAGGAATTCCTAAAGAATCTTTTTCTTTGAAGGGCATTGTCATATTTTAAATAACTTCACAGGGGTGTCCCTTGGGTGACCTTTTTCAAAAGCTGTTAATGAAATTTTGATTGGTAAAGAAACATGGCTCTGATGATTGGGGTCTATTATGCACTACAAGGCCATGAAGAAATTCTTAAAAAATTAACTTCTTTCAAACGGCTGGTTGGATTTTGAAATAAAATCACAGAAAAGTTTCTTGGGTGACCCTTTTTGCAAATTGTTTGAGAAATTTTGATCCATCAAGAAACATGGCTCTGATGGGCTATTTACACTATACAGACATGAAGAAATTCTTTAGAATTATTCTTTGAAATTGCTGGTCAGATTTTAAAACAATTTCCAAGCAATGTTCCTTGAGTCACTTTCAAAAATTGTTAAGGAAACTTTTATCCATTGAAAAACAACAGCCAAGTGTTGGCACCTGCATGTGGTGGTCTTGTTCGACTTAATATGTTTGTAGTCACTATGGAGCATTTGCTCTTCTTCAAGAAATTGACCTTTTTTCGCAGAAATCTGATTCAGCAAAATCATTGCTGTGGGGATGATTTTAGAGGTGGTGACACATTTTGAAATGACATTTACAGGTAACCTTTTCAAAATCGCTTGGCAAAATAATGATTTCTTTTCCAAAGAAATTGGCTATGGTCCTCTCAAAGATTCAGGTGAGCGATCCAGGGCCATCTTGGCCCTCTTGTTGTTGGTATTACAGTTACAGACTATCGCCAATTATACCATGACTGAAAAAATGACTTATTTAGGCAATGTAGTAATCCGCCTTTGCAAACTGCCAGAAAAGAAGCATTTGCTTTGAAAAAAAGAAATTCCCTGATGTTGAAAAAATAATATTTTCTGTCATATCAAAGATTGTATGTTTGTATGAACTTTTTGCCCTATGACCAGATGATAAACTTTATGAAATAGAAAATATTTCAAGACAGCAATTTAGATATGGCTAAAATGATTGAATTTGATTGATCAGAAAAGGAGAATATGCTGGTTACCAACATTTTATTCTGTTTTTCGAATAATGTTTTCAGAAGTGTTCTTGAGGCCAAAAATAAACAATGTAGGTTTAAAATGCATTTTAAGTTGAGTTATATTATTTAAGTCTTTACCACATGACAGAATTCTGGACTGGTCCAAATTGAAAGCATCTGTAAACAGCAAAATGAATGTGACTGGAAAATTGAAATTTGTTTCAAGAAGGGTAGAAAACATTGTGGGAAAAGGAGAAAATGCTGATTACCGTCATTTTCTCCTTTTCCCACAGTGATTTCTAATGGCTTTTTTATCAGAGTTGTTAAAAGTCAGGATTGTGTGGTTAAGGGTTAACCCATTACCACACAATCCCTACTTTTGAAGCCCCTGAGAAAGAAACCTTTAGAAAACATTGTGGGAAAAGGAGAAAATGCTGGTAACCAGCATTTTCTCCCTTTCCCACAATGTTTTCTACCCTTCACAAAACAAATTTCAAATTTTCAGTCACTTTTATTTTGTCGTCTGCAAATGCTTTCAATTTGGACAAGCCTGAAATATTATCGTTTGGTAAAGGGTTTAAAGAAAGGAAGTTTTGTAATGATGACCGTCATCATTGTAGTTTCGGTCCAAGTATTGGTTACTGGCAGAAATTTGAGTTCTAAACGGTATAATGTCAAAAGTTGCCTTGTCGATCTATTTTATTTACCCTTTACCAAATGACAGAATTTCAGACTTGTCCAAATTGAAAGCAATTGCAGACGACAAATTAAATGTTAACTCATTAATTGAAATTTGTGTCCAGCATGGTAGAAAACATTGAGGGAAAAGGAGAAAATGCTGGTTACCAGCATTTTCTCCTTTTCCCACAATGTTTTCAAAAGCCTTCTGTCTTAGGGTTGTTAAAAGCAGGGATTGTTTGGTAAAGAGTTAATAACAAAAACTTATAATTACAAATGTATGTGCATATACTCTATGAAAAGGAGGGCCTATTGTATTTGCAAAAAGTATCAACCCAAGTCAACCTGAACAGAATCCAAAAACTTTGTGTTTTTCCAAGGACCAATCTACCTGAAAATTAAGTTTATTGTCAAATGTAAGCTGTTATTATGTATCTGCAAGTAAATGATGCATTGCTTGGTACCATGGATCACAAAGATGCAGTAAGCTTTCTTTTGCCAGAGCGGCTCACATTCATTATCCTGATATACATGTAATACCAGCATAATACCAGCATCAAAATGGTCTCATAAATCTTTACCAAACAATTGATCCCTGGTTTTCACCATGAGGAAGAAGCCTGCCTTTTGAAAACATTGTGGGAAAAACAGAAAATTCTGGTTACCAGCATTTTCTTCTTTTCCCACTTTGTTTTCTATCCTTCACAAAAAAAACTTCAATTTTTTTGTCACATTAATTTTGCTGTCTGCAAATGCTTTCAGCTTGGACAAGTCTAAAATTTTGTTGTTTGGTAAAGAGTTAATTCTTTACTTGACAACAAAATGTCAATCTTTTTTCCTAATTGGAAGTATTTCAGTGTATCTCACTTGATTGGATTTCTGTGGGAAAATGAGAAAATACTGGTCAGTAGCGTTTTTAGCTCAACTGAGCACGTGCTCAAGGGGAGCTTTTAGGATCACTGGGTGTCTGTCGTGCGTCGTCCGTCGTGCGTCGTCAACAATTCTTTAAACATCAACTCTCCTAAACCTCTGGGCCAATTTGGACCAAACTTGGCAGGAATGTTCCCTGGGAGGTCCTCTTTAAATTTTGTTCACAGAATTTGATTCTGTCAAAAACTCTGGTTGCCATGGCAACCAAATGGAATTTTTTAGCAAATTCTTTAAAAATCTTCTCCTCTGAAACCGCTAGTCAGATTTTGAAATTATTTCACAGAGATGTTCCTTGGGTGACCCTTTTCAAAAATTGTTTGTGAAATTTTGATCCGTCAAAAATTGTGGCTCTGGTGAATGGGGGCTACTTGCACTATACAGAAATCAAGGAATTCTTTAGAAATTTTCTCCTCTGAAACCGCTGGTCGGATTTTGAAATAATTTCACAGATATGTTCCTTGGGTGACCCTTTTAAAAAACTGTTCGTGAAATTTTGATCCGTCAAAAAATGTGGCTCTGGTGAATGGGGGCTTCTTGCACTATACAGAAATGAGGGAATTTTTAAAAAATTTTTCTCTCTGAAACCGCTGGTCAGATTTTGAAATAATTTCACAGAGTTGTTCCTTGGGTGACCCTTTCCAAAACTTGTTTGCGAAATTTTGAATGGTCGAGAAACATGGCTGTGGTGAATGGGGGCTACTTGCACTATAGGGAAATGAGGAAATTCTTTAAAAAATTTTCTTGTCTGAAACCGCTGGTCAGATTTTGAAATAATTTCTCAGGGATGTTCCTTGGGTGACCCTTTTCAAAAATTGTTTGCGAAATTTTGATTGGTCAAGAAACATGGCTCTGGTGAATGGGGGCTACTTGCACTATAGGGAAATAAAGAAATTTTTGAAAATTCTTCTTCTCTGAAACGGCTGGACAGATTTTGAAATGATTTCACAGAGATGATCCTTGGGTGACCCTTTTCAAAAATTGTCCACAAAATTTTGATCCATCAAGAAACATGGCTCTGGTGAATGGGGGCTACTTGCACTATATGGAAATGAAGAAATTCTGAAAAATTCTTCTTCTCTGAAACCCCTAGTCAGATTTTAAAATAATTTGACAGAGATGTTCCTTGGGTGATCCTTGCTCTTGTGAATGGGGGCTACTTGCACCGTATGGACATGATGAAATTCTTGAAAATTCTCTTTCTCTGAAACCCCTGGTCAGATTTTAAAAGAAATTTTCCAAAATGTTCCTTGGGTTACCCTTTTCAAAACTTGTTTGTAAATTTGATCCATCAAGAAACATGGCTCTCGTGGATGGGGGATACTTGCTTTTAAACAGAAATGAAGAATTCTTAAAAATTCTTCTTTTTGAAACTGATGGCCAGATTTCGAAATTAATTTTACAGGTGACCTTTTGAAAATTGCTTAGCAAAATTATAAATTTGGTTCCAATGTTTCAATACCTCAAAAAAAAATAGGCTATGGTCATCTCAAAAATTCAGGTGAGCGATCCAGGGCCATCTTGGCCCTCTTGTCTCGGTTTACCACTATATGTTATATAAGCCTTCTTTCCTTTGGTTGTTAAAACTTGAGAATTTTTTGTGAAGGGTTGATGTCAGCCTCCTTTTATTTACATTTGCCGCGCCCCGGTAGATCATTCGGCAGCATGCAGGACTTGAGGACACCGGGTCTAAGGTTTGATCCCTGGCCATAGCCCCTGGTTGCCCAATTTCTGTCCGAGGATTGAAGATTTTCAGTGAAACAGGATTTATTTCTCTCCCACCACTGATTATAGTTTTAATGATGATTTTGTTGAAAAAGCAGCCAGTGGCTTGAAAAGAAAAGTCTGCAAAGTACTGGAAAAGAGACTCCAGGAACACATGGATAGGTGCACTGGTTGCAGCAATGAAAATATTGAATACGGTGTTCAACACCATACAATTAATTAATTGATTAGTTATGTATTTACATTTAACACCTGACAGGTGCCCCAGGATACTCCCTTACCACAGGAGGTGGGGCTTACGCTTTATCTACCCAGCCATCAAGCCTTTCCATGACACAGACCGTGCCAGTGGCTACAAGCTCCTTGTCAACACAGTCACAGAATCCTTATCCGACATACATCAGTCCACAGTTAGGTCCGGTACAGATCAGCCCCTCACAGAATCCGTATGCAGCTGCTGCAACTGGTCATCCATTGTACCCAGCTTCACATCTAGCAGGCCTACAAGTTCAGCAATCCCAGGTAGTTGTAAAATGTAGAAAAAGATCATTTACCATAGTTTAATTCCTAAGAGCTTACAACATAAAAGGAAGTTTGGTGCTAAAGTCACTTTATCTGGTTTTACAGAGATATTTAATATTGCTATCTAACCACACAGTGAATGTGTGCCACTTAAAGTGAAGCTTTAAGGAAATGATGAGGTGTTCATATAACCTGGAGAAAGCGCGCATTTAAAAGCAATGTAGGAAAAAGAGGAAATACTGGTTACAGTTTTCAATGTCCAAAAGAAAGAAAAAAATTACTGAAGTCATATCTGCTATCTGCAAATGTTGTTTTAATGGATGTGTCTAACAATTTGTTGTCTGGTAAAGATTTAACCCCTTACCAAACAAATTCTTACACTTGACCAGATTGAAAGGGTTTGATGACAAATGTGGCTCAAATTAAAGAATTTTTCATCTGCATTCCCATTGTCTTGCAAAAACTTTGACATTTTGAACTACCTCTGCTTTTACTGAAACTACAAACCTCTTACAGTTAATAATGTTAGCTATCAAAAGGGGAACTCGTACAACAGGACCAGGGAATCATTAACCCTTTACTCCATAGATACTCATTTCTACGCATTGCTTGTAGGAGCCTTTGGAAAACATTGTGGCAAAAGGTGAAATTGCTTGTGACGAGCAATTTCACCTTTTGTCACAATGTTTTCTATGCTATCAAAAGGTGTCATATATACAGAAGAGACAGCTTCATCCTTACTATTATTTAGGGTCAGTAAGAGATACCATAGAAATGCCTTATGGGGTAAAGGGTTAAGTATTTTGAACATAGTTCTGTCCCTTTTTCGACTTGCAATTTTCACTGAAAAACAAGTACAAGCCAAGCATTGGCACCAATACCTGTTTACCTCAGTCGGGATTGTTTGATAAGCTGCTTTTGCAGACATTTTCTTTGAAGATGAGACCTCATACGAGTAGAATTCTGTTGCTACTTGTGGATTGACACATTCATATATATTGTGACAAATTACTGGAAAAAGATGGCCTTAAAATTTCACGTCATCTATCAGACTGGAAATGTTTATTCACCCAGGGTGGAAAGCAGTAAAAGAATTTGAATGATAGCACTGTTTAGAATTATAAGATATATACTTGAGTAGTGAAACTTGTACAGGTAACATGAAAAGATTTTAAAATTTCAACAGATAGAAAAATATCATCCTCGGATACCTCGGGGTCTCCCTATTTGCTATGCTACATCGACCCCTGGGACAATTAATTGAATTTCCCTCGCTTTACCGCTGGCCGAATGCTGGATTTTCATTGGTTCCATCATCATTTTGTGATGGGCGAGTGGACTGTACGCTATGACGTTTCGTATCGATTTTCGGCTGCTGATTCAAAGTTTTATTAGTCAATTGTCCCAGGGGTCGATGTAGCATAGCAAATAGGGAGACCCCGGGGTATCCGAGGATGGAAAAATATCATTGATATGGAATTTAAAATGTGACTGTAATTCGTCCTAGAGTTTTGGTAGGAAAACTGTGTGGTCTTTAGGGAAAATGGTTGATTATGGTCACTGCTTCAACTTGGTCTTAGATTTTGTTTAGATTGAAAAGAGACAAAAACAAGCAAGCACCTGAAAGTTTTTTAACATCTTTTTCGTTCATCTATTACTGTAGCTTCAGCCTGGACAACAGATTGCTGGTCGAGGTGGACAGGTGTACAGTGCAACTACTGGACTTCCCATTGGGTACACAGGTCATCCCTCAAGCCCGGGCACGTTCTACCAAACCTACTAGGAAGTAGCAAGTGTTGTTAGTGAATGTTAAAACTTTGTGCTGGTGTGGTACTTGTAATAAATGTAAGATCTATAAGAGTTTCTCTGTCTTAATCCTTCTCTTTGAGACTACAAAATGTTAGAAATGAAAGAATTGTCAAACTCCTTACCACAACAAAATTTCAGACTGCTCTAAACTCAAAGCATTAGCAGTTGACATAAAAAAAGTAAATTAGAAAATGAAATTTGTCCTTCTTCTTTTTCCTTCATGTTTCAAAATGTTTCTTTCCCAGGGTCGTTAAAACTGGGAGTAGTTTACTAAATATTTAAACTCTGTGTTGGGCAGAAGACAATTGGAAAAAAACTTACGATTAGGAGCCCCGTATTGACTAATATCCTTTATCACACAATCGGGAGTTTCAATGATCCGGAAAAAGAAAGCTTTTTAAAATCATTGTGAGAAAAGAAGCTGGCATTGACTCCTTTTCTTGCAATGTTTTTAGTTTTTCATACACAAATACATACATTTCAGCCACATTTACCATGTAGTCAGCTGGTTGGTTAAAATGGACAAGTCTGAATTTTGGTATGTCTGGTATCAGTGTGATATGGTGCTGAAAGAAAAAATTCCTGAAAATCTGCTTAACGTATTACCAAACGACAAAATTTTAGGTCTGTCCAAATCAAAAGCACTTGCAGACGACTAAATAAAAGTGACTGAAAATTTGAAATTTGTTTTGTAAAGGGTAGAAAAAATTAGAAAATGCTGTTTACCAGCATTTTCTCCTTTTCCGACAATATTTTCTAAAGGCTTCTTTCTGAGAGTTGTCAAAAATAGAGATTGTGTGGTAATGGGTTAAAAGGCACATATATATAAGACTGTTCAAATCTTGTGTGGTATGGCTCCTTATGTCCTTGGCAAGAAAGAGTACAGCAAGTTCAGACTGCTCCAGTCAGACAGGTCCTTATCAGCTCTATTCCCTCGCAGAGTTGGCATTCTTTTCTGGAAGAAAAGGTTTAAGACAGTTAATCTTCATTATTCATTTTTCATGGTGCCTAGGTGTTATTTGTGACTGAATGAATTCTAAATTAGAATGCATTTTTTTTGTAATGAAGTTAGGCTATATTGCCTTTTCATAACTTCATAAACAAAGGGAAACGTAAGGGGAAGTGTCACACATATATTGTAGATTTATTGCTCTTTTTACCATTATATGTCTTGGAGAAAAAGTCAGATACTGACATGACTGTAGTTGAAAGGCAGAACTGCACAGAATGTGTGCTAAATTGTCTGAAAACCACATGATACATATACTTCCCACAGCATATTGACCCATTTTCAAATAAGTCCGTATGGCAAGGACCACTAGGAAGGTGACAAGTAAAAACATTTTGGGAAAAGAAGAAGATGCTGCTAATCAGCATTTCTCCCTTTCCCACATTGTTTTCTACACTTTCAAGGACAAATCTCACAAAAGGTGGCATTTTTTGTTTGTTTATTACAAAAGCATGCCTAGTGGAAAGGGAGCTCAATGCATTTTGAAAAGAATTATTACAAAAGCATGCCTAGTGGAAAGGGAGCTCAATGCATTTTGAAAAGAATTGACCGTGGTCAGCCTGCACAGTCTGCGAAGGCTAACCTGGGCAATGAGTTTTCGCTCCGTGTCAATTTTCTGTACATGAGATGTATGTGATAATGGTAGAAAACATTGTGGGAAAAGGAGAAAATGCTGGTTACCAGCATTTTCTCCTTTTCCTACAATGTTTTCAAAGGACTTCTTTCCCAGGGTTGTTAAAACTCAGGATTGTGTGGTAAAGAGTTAAGTGGGTTGTACAATGGAGTGACTGTTATGGATTTATAATTTTATAATGAGGAGGACTGGTATTATGTTTCACAAGGATGCATCAAGCCCCTTTTTGCTAGAGCAAGACTCAAATGCTTCAAATATAGAGAAGTCCAATTTTTTCCTGTTCTGTAGAGAGTTGAGAATTAATGGTAAGAGATCTTGTATGTTACTAATGTTTGGGATATTGTTAGTATTAACTCTTTACCAAACAATCCCGACTTTTAATGACGTTGAGAAAAACACCTTTAAAAAACATCGCAGGAAAAGGAGAAAATGCTGGTAACCAGCATTTTCTCCTTTTCCCACAATGTTTTCTTACCTTCACAAAAAAGATTTCAAATTTTCAGTCACTTTTTTATCTTGTTGTCTGCAAATGCTTTCAATTTGGATAAACCTAAAATTGTGTCATTTGGTAAAGAGTTAATCAGGTTTAATATTTGTACACTTATCTGCAGTTTAATATCTGTACACTTACCTGCAGTAAAAACTTTTGCAGATATCAAATGAAGTAACATTGCTCAAATGACAAAATTTGTCTGTGAAAGAGTAGAAAACATTGAGGAAAAAGTAGTGGTTAACCACAGTTGAGTAAGGAAGAGCTGTTTATCATTCTTTATGAGGGAAAAAACATTAGATCATGCTATTTTATTGGTTGTCATACAAGTTTATTTTTTCAAGCTTTACCATGATTTCCAATGATATGTCTTTCTTGTCTTCTTGGGATGTGTTTCATAATTTCAAAGAATAGTTGTTTTGTTTTATTGCTAAGCCCTGGTAGGTCAGTCAGGAGTGGGTAGGGCTTGAACACAGGGGTTGTTGGTTCAATCCTTGGCTCGGCCACTTTTTTTACAAGGTTTGATGATGGTCATTTTGACAAGATTTGTTTCTCTCCCACTGCTGGCCATTGTTTCAATGGGTATGTGGGAAAGCAGGTAGTGGCTTGGAAAGAAAATTGTGCGAAGTTAAAAGGAGACTCTAGGAAAGCACTGATAGATGCACTGGCCACCAGGATGCAACTGAAATAAAGTCAATCAGTGTTTTTTTTATTCAATGTTGAATTCTGAAAAAGGGTGAAGGTTTTAGGGTGAGGGTCTAAAACAAGGAAGGGATAGTCAACAAATGCAAATTAAGGAAATACAAAAAGTTATAGTTATTTTTAACACTTATTCAGCTATGTTCTTCTTCTACCCAAACTTAATGAATTACAGCAAGTTATATGTGTTCAGAGAATTTTTGTTATGTGTGTATTTTCATTTTGTTAGGATGATAAAGTGAATCCGTGATTTTAATTCAAGCTTACATTGAAAAATTCTGCTGCTTATCTCATTACCACACAATGACGACTTTCGACAAACCTCAGAAAGAAGCCTTTTGAAAACATTGTGGGAAAAGGAGAAAATGCTGGTAACCAGCATTTTCTCCTTTTCCCACTATATTTTCCCCTCTTCACAAAACCAATTTCAAATTTTCAGTAACTTTTATTTTGTCATTTGTAAATGCTTTGGATTTGGACAAACCTAAAATATTGTGGTTGGTAATGAGTTATTTGAGAAAGAATTTTAGGCCTTTAACAAAAAAGATGGATGTTGATTTTTTCCAAATAATGTTTCCATCTGGAATTAATTTTGATAACTGTTTTTGAGACTTTAAATTAACTTTTTCTTATATCCACTTAGATTTCATTCTACTGTGATTATCTTGATTATCTTATAGTAAGAAAAGTGCCCTTTGCAGTTCACTTGTTACAATAAAGAGTGAAGATTTTACAGCCCTGCAGATTACAGAGTTTGGAAAAGGAGTGATTGCTCGTTACAGATTTACAAATGATTGCTCCGTCTCATAGTGTTTTTCTTAAACCCTATAACCTTTTATCAGCCTTGAGTGAGAAGCCTTATGAAAAACACTGGAAAAAGGAGAAATCGGCATTTTCTCTTTTTCCTGCAATGTTTTGTAACTTACCAAAGACAAATTGCACCATTTGAACCACATTGTAATTGTCGTCTGCAAATGCTTTCGATTTGGACAAGTCTAAAATTTTGTTGTTTGGTAAAGTGTTCATACATGTATTAACTCTTAACTCTTTACCACACAAGAAAATTTTAGACTGGTCCAAATTGAAAGCATTTGCAGACGACAAAATAAAGGTGACTGTAAAATTGAACTTTGTTCTGGGAAGGGTAGAAAACACTGTGGGAAAAGGAGAAAATGCTGGTTACCAGCATTTTCTCCTTTTCCCGCAGTGTTTTCAAAAGGCTTCTTTCTCAGGGGCGTCAAAAGTAGGGATTGTGTGGTAATGGGTTAACCAAACAAATTTATTTTTTATAGACAAGGCCAAATTGGAAGCATTTGCAGACTACAAAATTAATTTGTCTCAGATTAATATATCTTGAAATTTTGGTAGAGAAGGGTAGAAAATATTGTTGGAAAAGGAGAAAATGTGGGTTACCATCAGAATTTTTCTCCTTTTCCCACAACGTCTTCAGAGGGCTTCTTCCACAGGGTTGTGAAAACCCTGGGTTCTTTGAAACAGGGTTAATGAACAGTTATTTTCACAAAGTGGTTCTCTTCTGTGTCACCAGTAACAGTAATAAGCCCCAAAAAAAGCCTATACAACAATGGGTTAATGTCAGTTTTAAATCTAAAGGTTATTATGAGTGTTTAGTGTTGGAGGGAAAATTGTTATATGTACTGTTTTTCTTGGGTTTTAAAAAATCTGTGAAAGTTTACAAGTTGATGATCTGATATTTAAATGAATTTGTTAATGTATGTCATTTTTTTTTTTTTGTCAGATTTTTTTTTTTCTTTTGAAGGAAAAAAGAAATGAAATCCTTTTATCTCTATAATAATTTTGGGCAAATTTTTCTGTTGGTATCTTGGAATCAGTTATTTCTGTTTTGTCTGTGTATCAGTCTGTAGGTTGATCTTTCTTTTTATAATACAAATAATTTCAAGTGTTTACAAAGTATGCTGAACTGTACTAGACAATAAAATTTTAGCCATGTCCATGCAAAAAAGACTTGTAGCTAACAAATAAAATGTAGCTCAGATAGTTGCTATAGAATGGTACAAACATTGTAGGAAATGAAGAAATTGTAGCATTACTGAATGCCTATTTTGTTCTCTTTGCATTTTTTTTCAAAAGATTTTGTCTCTAGGGTCATGAAAAAGGGATTGATTGGTAATGAAAAATGCAGAAAAGCGGTTGTGAGGATAAGTGAGGCATTATCTTTGTAATTACAGTTATCTAACCCTACTTTAACCGTTTACCCCATAAGGCATTTCTGTGGTATCTCTAATTAACCCTAAATAACAACAAGGATGAAGCCGTTTCTTATGTGTATATGACACCTTTTACTGGCATAGAAAACATTTTGACAAAAGGTGAAATTGCTAGTCAAGAGCAATTTTACCTTTTGCTGCAATGTTTTCCAAAGGCTCCTAGAAGCAATGCGTAGAAATAAGTATCTATGGTGTAAAGGGTTAAGACATTCATAAGAAAGTTTCATACAAAAGCTCTTGACTGGGGTATAAAGTGTTCTTCTGTGACTGCTCTAGTTATGTTGGGGGAGGAGAGAGAAGACTAGGAAACAAACTGGGTTTTTACCCTTTACCAAACAATCCCAGAGTTCACGGCCCTTGGAAAGAAAGCTTTTGAAAACGTGGGAAAAGGAGAAAATGCTGGTAACCAGCATTTCCACAATGTTTTCTACCCTATTAAATAGTAGCAATTCTGAAATTGTTGTCTGGAGATCCTCTTTTTTGAAAGAGTCTAAAATTTCTTGTTTGGGAAGGGTTTTTCAAAGTCTTTCAACGATATGTAAAACTCTACATTTTTTTCCACCTATTGCACTAAAAAAATTAATATATTGCCTGATGGCTTATGCAACTTTAACTCTTTACAATACAGTACTGACTATTAATAACCCTGAGAAAGAAAGCTGTGGCAAACATTGAGAGAGAAAGAGATATTGTTGGAAACCAGCATTTTCTTCTTTTCCAACAATACTTTCTTTCTCCCCTAAAAAATACTTCAGTTCATGAGTCGCATTTATTTTGTCCTCTGCAAAATTTAATGAAATAAAAGTGTAGAGTCTCTATGTTTATTCTTTACAAGACAGTAACATGTTAAACATGTTTCAAATTGATAGCAAGCGACAATTAAAATGTGGCTGAAATTTGAGATTGGGTTGTGAAAGAATAGAAAACAGTAGAGAAAAGGAGTAATTTTAAAAGCCTTTTATTGCCAGGGTTAATAAAAGTCAGGAATGTTTTGTAAATGGCTAAACTACTTCGTGCTTTTGTAAATTGATTTTTCTAAATGGCAAAAGAAGTTCATAATATAAAAGGTAGATGCAATTTTCTGTCTTAGAATACCGGTATGTTACTCTAGTTGCTATTTCAGTGTTTCTTTTTCCGAGATTGTCAAGCAAAGCTGCCTTTGTATAGCAAAGACTAAACTGCAAGTTTAATACAGTTGGATCTTGTTCTATACTGGCCATAGAAAAGACTTAGTTGTGAACAGCACTTTATGGCTAAAGTTCTTAATCCAGCTCGTAAAGGTACCTATTTTTATACATACAACTAACAGAAATGAACAACATATTGGACAAATCATAGGAAGAAAATGAAAGTATGGAGTTCAGTGAGATATGCATTACGGAAAGTAGAAATAACTACATTTCCTACAACAATTTTATATTTTTAAACTGAAGGGATGAAAATTTTGTATAACATGTACATGTACACTATAGTGGTTATGGGTCAATGTATGGAGTTCTCTTTTTTTTTCCCAGGCAACAAAAGTAGACTTGTCAAAAATTAAAGCTTTCGCAAACAACAGATTAAATGGCATTCAAAACACGATTTTTCTATAGCAGAGGGTAGAAAGCTTTTTTTTTTAAAAGGCTGATTAGCAGCACATTTTCCTCTTCCCGCAAGTTTTTCAAAAGCTGTCTTCTTCAGGGTCTTTAAAATTCAAGATGTATTGCAAAGGGTGAATGATTAAATACAGAAAATCTATTCTATGAATTTTATTTCTTCAAATTGTTTCACTGAAGTAAAAATTAAAAAGTTTTAAATAAATCAACAAATTTGAAATATATAAATGACAAAACGTAATTATTCAACTTTGTAAAAAGCCTTAATGTTAAATTCCCATTTGTACTTAATTTCTTTTGTGTTCATTTTCTCATGAAGTCTTTTTTAACTAATTGCCTTCGAAAACTATTTTGGCAGATGTTTTTCTAGCCCTTTACTAAGCAAATTACATTTGCAAAGGAGAAAATGTTAGGAAAAACACTGTAGAAAAAGAGAAAGTTTCCACTTTTTTCCACGTTTTTTAAGGCAACCTTTGTCATTTTAACCCATTTTGATTTGTCGTCTGCAAATACCCTCGTTTTTGACCAGTCTCAAAGTTTGCCAAGTGGTATAGAGTAAAAATGCCACTTAGTAACATTGATAATTACTGTAAGCTTTAATTCTTTAATAAATACATGTACTTAAAAACAAAATTGCATGGCATCGACAATTCTTCATTTGCAGTAATGCTTTTAAAAGTTTGTCAGCCAAGACTGAAAAAGGGTCGCCTGTCTGAGCTAAGGTCTCAACATAAAGGTTCTATTTTTTTGTAGGGAGGGTTATCAGATTGTGTGTTATAATTGTTATAACAAACTGTTTTTGATATCTACACACAAAAAATATTCAGTCAATATTTTTGACTACCTTGTTTTATATTTTGCTTTAATAAACCATTTTTCTATGACATTTAAACAAGTAGTATTTTGATTTATTTCCCCATCGAAGTCTGTTTTTGACCCCAAGTATAACCAGGGAAACACACAAATACTTGAGCTGTGGACTCTCTTCACTAGGCAAGGTTATTGATAACTACAGCGCTCTGTTCACCTCTGGCTTATCGAGCCGAAAGTTGTTTGTTATCCTCGCGATACGCGTATGAATTTCAGTTCTTAACCATTTCTCAAATGACAATTTTGAATTTGATGAAGATGGCAGAAAGTTTTCCGATAGGCTAGAAAATATTGTGGGAAAAGGAGAAATTGCTCGTGACGAGCAATTTCTCCTTTTCACACAATGTTTTCTATAGACTTGTACTGCAGACACGTAAAAACCAGGGCTTGTTTGGGAAAGAGTTGAAGATGGAGCACCCTAATGGGAGACGTGTAACATCGCCTAAAAAAACCGGACAAATCCGGCTAATATTCGGGTAATCCGTAATTGATTGACCAATAGACGCTGCTCGCCGCCTCGATTACGGCTAACCCTAGTCTTATCCAAATCCGTACGGTTTTGGTGATAACAGGTGATGTAACACGAATATTACATTGGTTTATCCTTATCCTGAAGCACCAATCAGATAGGGTGTTACATATACTATCCATCATCAGCAAAACCTGAAAAGAAGAAGTGACCGCAGGAAAGATTTGTCGGATATTTTTGAAATCATTAACAAAAATGTATATGAAAAAAAAGAAATACTTTAGCATTTACTGCAGCAGAAACAGATTGGTAAAATCAGGGTAAAGATCCAACACAAGATGATGGCTTGTCGGTCAAAATGTAGGACACCAGGTCAAATCTTAGAAGTACCCTTTGTGCACTCTACAGGCAATATATTCAGCCTTACGCCATGAAACTTAGCAGAATGTTTGTTTTAATGTCACCTTGGACAATTGTGAAATTGGGTCACTTCACGTCAAAATGTAGGTCACTGAGTCAGATCTTAGAAAAACCCTGTGAGCAGTGTAGAGGCCACATTTACTGCCTGATGCTTATTAGCCCCGGTAGCTCAGTCGGTAGTATTACATGCCCGCGATTGTCACATCTGCCATTTCATCTGGCGGAACAAACGTGACAGCATGCATAACGTAAAAGGCGACGAAAGGGGCATCATTTTGTGTTTTGTCCATTCCTCATTTATCATGTTTGTCTTGTGTTGTTCCACATGTTTGTTATTTTCACCTCACATTATTGTTTACTAAGTAAGTGCGCCCAATATGACCTAAGTTGTCGACGGGCCTTAAAACGCTATTCATTCATTTAGTATTACAGGACTTGAAAACGGGGCTTTAACGGCTTTGCCAATTTCTTTCTGATGTTTAGCATTCATTCCTTTCTCACCTTTGACTTGTTACTTCGATAGCTGTGTAGAGAACCAGCATGGGAAGAATGTGCGGAGTGCTGGTAACAGAAACTCCAGGAAAGCATGGACCGGTGTTTTGGCCGATGTGATATAACGTCGGTTTTCAAAAAACCTCGTAACTAATCAAACAATCCAATTAAATCTTATCAACCCGATGCTGAACCGTGGTCATAATATTTGTCTTTACGATATAGATTCGTCAAAATGTGCGTCACTGTTATATAATACGTGTTATACCCCCGCAAAACGAATATTTTCGGGGTATATTGGAATCAACCTGTCTGTCCTTATGTCCGTCCGTGTGCCTGTGTGTCCGTCTGCGTACAACCTACTAGTGATAGTCAAAGCGCTGGCGAGGATATTTAGTCATATTAAGTCACATTCAGTGAGAGGTCTAGTTTGTTTTACATCATCACACCCACAATCTCTTCAGCTTTATCAATCCTGGTGGACTTCACTCGGGCCAGGGCTTTAGGATCAATGACCTCTAGGACCAATGACCGTCCATGCTTTCAAAACTTCGCTGCTACAGTAGAGTTATTTTCACAATCGGCTTATGTGATACCAATGGAAAGTTGTTGGTTCAAGTTTTTCTCCGGGCTTGCAGACAAACTGATTGCGAGAGCTTGGTACAAAGGGAACATCTGCATCCAACATTATATATTGTTGTTAGATGCCTGTTTTTTCTTCTTCTCTCTTTTTTAAAATGATTGATTGTTTGAACATTGTTCAACGCCATTTTCAACATTATTTCAGTTATGTTCTTGAATTTATGTTTCCAGCACTGGGTTATAATTTTCTTCCCAAGCCGCCGACTGCTATGTAAATTCGCTTACAACTGTTTTGCATAAAATATTTCATGCAGTTATCCCATAATTTAAAGGTGTGTATTTAGCTTTTTCACATCTCACCAAATTTAAAAATATATAATTATATCACTGAAATATATGTGCAAAAACATCTTTTTTTATTTACAAATCATCAATAGTTAAGAATCACAAAATTACAAAAAAATGATGGTATTCCCTTAAAAGGCTACATAGCCTCTTAAGGTATTTTTAGATTTCGCGTCAGAACTCAAAAAGGCATTGTGGGAATGTCACGTGACTGGCACAATGTCATGACTAATATTGGGCTAATTCACGGTTTTTTCGGTCGTTAACATTCGCAGAAGCCCGAAAAATGCTTTAACGCCCGAGTGCGAATAAAGTAAAGGTATTTTAACAATAATTTGCAAAGATAGCAAATAGCAAAAATATTTCCATAGAAACGCAAATAAGCGAACTTCAAATGTACTGTACCTAAATGGGTCAAAACCGGAAGACGGCGAAGAAGTTCTTGTTACGAGCAGTGAAGGGCCGTTTTGATTCTCTCGGTGTAAATACACTTTTATTGATTTTTTATACAAACTGGACTTATGTGGAATAAACTTTCACACGTTTGGACGATTACAACTAGGATGAATGAGTGGATATGAATTTCTGTAACTGAAAGGCGACAGAGGGTTCGATATACATCAAGCGAGGTGGACTGGTTTAGAGTACATTTCACGGGTGAATTTTTGTTCTGATCTCGATTAAACTGAGATCCTGTGCAAATTTTTGTTTGTGTGTACTAATATCCTCAAAGACATGACATGAAAAGGATCTAATGTGGTACAAATTCCTACAGTGTGATGGTCGGAGTCTAGGGAATATCTGACATAGACAAACGTTGTTTTCAAGATAGGCCCAAATCGGGCATATTGATAGTACAAAGCCGGGCGTCAACTGCGTGTGAATTTATTGATTAATTACACGTTTTCTCTCGTTAACGCCCGCCGTTCTTACCCGTTAATAAATACTTATAACGGCCCTAAAAGGCACATTTTAAGCAATAATGACGCTTTAATTCCATAAGATAACACACATGTAATTATTTTCCTTAATATCTTCTTCGGGCGCTATGTTTGAAGCTTCGTGTGTGTAAATGAGCGAGTTGCTAATGTAAAAATAGACCGTCTCTCCCGTCGGTGTCGACCTGGGCCGTTGTAAATCTCTAATTTCTCTTGTTGTCGGATGGGTTTCGACTACTTGGATTTTCGTCCAAAATCTGAAGGGCCACCTTTAAGGTGGAAACCTGTCGTAAGTGCAGTTACTACCGTTTTGCACGAAAATTTTTTCCCACTATTTTATTTTTTTCAGAAGGTAAACTGTTGTAAGTAACAATTTTTTATAAAATCATCTTTTTGCAAAATGTTTTCTTAAAATCTGTTTTAATATCTTGAAAGTGATTAGAATTAACTTCTATAAAGATTGAAATAGTGGTAATATTGATTTTTCTCTAAGAAAGAAAAAGGTTTTTCTGTCCCTCCTGTAAAATTTTGGAAACTGCATTTACGACAGTGTTGCGTTAACCCTCGAAATTAGCCTTTATCGCTAATTACGCCAGTGAGCTACGGTCAAGCCCAGGACTAAACCAGACCAACTTCTTTGGCAGCATAGAGTTTCATTTCTTAGTAGGAGGGGCTGGGGATTCTTAAAGCACAAAATGCTTGGTCTTTTTTTTTCTATTTCAGAATATTTTTCAATGTTCAAACTGATTCATGTTGAATTATCCATAAAAAAAATCAGGGGCAATTCAGCTTCGGGACTTAACGAGACGGAGAATCGACATTAGATCACTCATACGAATTTTGGTAAAGAAAACAAGAAGACATGTATCTTTTTTTTTTATTATTATGAAAATTGTTTTAAGACATATATAATAAATAACATTCACTAATTTACACATACATCCAATGAAATATTCTGTATACATTTCAATCAACGACCTATTTAACTCAACCTCTGGTGTTCGCTGCAAAGAGAATAATCTAAGATCAATATGCTGATCAGTTTGATTAGTCAATGAATTTCAATGTCCAAACTTTTAACCATTTGTAAACTCTATTTATTCTTTCGAAAATAACAGGAACAAAAAGTAGGTCGACATACATTCAGCAACGCCAAAAATATTATGTTGATATTTGACATGCCTTGATACAATACTAAATTGTATTGAATTAATTAATACTTTGCATATCCATAGCCATAAAAATATACATACCCTGTGCATATAACTTAACTCTTTACCAAATGAAAATATATTAGGCCTGTCCAAATCAAAAGCATTCACAGATGATAGAGTGAAAGTGACTAAAAAATTGAAATTTGTTTTGTGAAGGGTGGAAGGTCGTCAAAAGTAGGGATTGTGTGGTAAGGGGTCAAATGTTTAAACTCACTTAGAATCATGTAAATCGGCGTATTTAAGGTTTACTTAGATAAATGTTACCCATCACGCGAAAAGGGGATATCTGAGAATTCCGTACATTTAGATGAAAACGGATCGTAGATAGTGCAGGTCAGTTTAAGTTGATTGTTAAAAAATGATTGTATAACAAAGTAGAACGACCACTTTTCATACAGAAAATACCTTAAATATGAAAAGTGTCGACGCTGGTCAGCCTGCGCGATCCGCGCAGTCTGACCAGAGTTGACACTTTTCGCAGTACCAAGGAGGTCCCTTTTTGCGCAACGGTTCACAAATGTATTTCAAATAGTTTGGCATCCAATAGATAACAATTTCGATTTCATCTTCCAACAAAAGGCATCAACCTTTACTCTCATGTGACGCGGTTTAAAAATTTGGATTTTACATACCATTTAAATGTCGGGACAACCAGCCTGCTTTTGTTCCGTGAAGTGCGAAGTATCGATACCAAAAGCTTTAGCCTCTGCGAAAAGCTTACTTTTCTCAGCCATTGTGATGTTCTTGTGGCGGGAGAGAATCCATGCGAACTCGTAATGTGTAACCCCGACAATGCCGCTGCATGAGTAGATGAACGTATAGTTATCGTAGTCTGTATCCAGAACCCAGTAGTTACCATATGGAGCCACTAAAAATAGATTGATTTGATGATAGCATAGAGTATTAAACTTGTTTGAATGTTTTTCTCCCTTTGCTTACAGAAGATTAGGGTTAGGGTTAGGGTTTTCAAAAGATTAGGGTTAGGGTTAGGGTCTTACAAAAGATTACGTAAGAAAATGTTATCTCCCGCTGAATGGCATTCTACAAATACACATCTATCCAATTTGGGCATTCTTGGTACAGAACTTGACTACTTTTCTACGCGAGAACCGTTACTTTGAATTTCAAACTAGAATAAAAGTTTACTCAATAAATCGCTACCTGGTGCGATTCATTTAGCTATGAATAGCAGTTTAGAGATATCTGGAGCTAAAACAGGCCTGATTTCTCCTCGAACGTACCGAGAAAAGCCAGTTTTCCATTGCTACTTTATAACGCGTATTGCTACAACTCCCCCCCCCCCCCCAAAAAAAAAAAAAAAAAAAACAGGAGTGGGTGGGGAGTGATTCATCATAGCAGACAGGTCGAATCTTCGAAAAATATGACATTGGCAGACAACGAGTCAGAAAATGTCAAAATGATTAGAAGAAATATACGGTAGAGAGAGATAGAGAGAGAAGACAACTTTATTTACTTCCAGTCTGTACGAAATTATTTCGTATCTTTACGTTCTTGAAGAAGAGAGCCATGAAAACATCGTGAAAAAAATAGTAATGATATGCTGCCTGTTGTCAACATTTTCTCTCTCTTGCTTTTTTCTTTCTGAAACGACGTTTCTATCCTTCAAAAGATAGGCTACACCCTATCATTTAACTCTTTACCAAACGACAAAATTTTAGACTGGTCCAAATTGGAAGCACTTGTAGATGACAAAATAAATGTACCCAAAAAATTGAAATTTATTTTTCAGCAGGATATATAACATTGTGGGAAAAGGAGAAAATGCTGGTAACCAGCATTTTCTCATTTTCCCACAATGTTTTCAAAAAGCTTCCATCTCAGGGTCATAAAAACCAGCGATTGTTTGGGAAAGGGTTAAACTAGAAGTTATCGTCGATTTACTTCGAAAATCTTGTAACCGCAGCTTGTTTCAGACGAAGTTTTCGAAGTAAACTGACGATATGCCGTTAGTAAATGCTGTCATTATGGGTGAATGGATGATTTTGTCTTTTGGTAATGAGACAAAAAGAAAACGAATGACTTTAAAAAACGTCCTTACACGGTGAAAATCTCAGCTTAAGTTTGGCTGGCTCGTTGACGGGGTCTGGTATAAATGCATCTCCAGTAGCACTGATGTTCTTTCCGTCTCTGTAGAATAAAGAATATTCAAATTGAAAGTGGTTCATGTTACACGTATTATCCTTTTCATATTGTTACTATCATCGTCAGTATAACTATATATCATAAATTAACCCTTTCCCAAACGACAAATTTTCGACTCTTCCAAACTCAAAGAGTTTGCAGACGACAATTTCAAATTTGATAAAAATGGCAGAAAGTTCTCCAAATGGGTAGTAAACACTGTGGGAAAAGGAGAAATTGCTCGTTACGAGCAATTTCTCCTTTTCCCACAGTGTTTTCAAAAGACTTGTACCACAGACACGTAAAAACAAGGGCTTGTTTGGGAAAGGGTTAATACAGTAGAAGAATCTCCAAAGTAGCTGCAGTTGCTGTATTTGCAGTATAGCAACATCAACAACAAAAATCTGATTGAGGTAGAAAAAGTATTATTTCTAATTAATGCTTTACCATACGATCTAATTCTATATAGACTTGCCACAATCTAGACCATTTTTATACCAATATGTTTCATATTCTGGTGCCTTTAAAAGGGTAGAAAACATTTAAGGAAAAAAGGAGAAAATTGTGGTAAACAGCATTCTCTCCTTTTCCCACAATGTTTTTAAAAAGGTTTCTTACTTAGGGACGGGATCGTTAGGTAAAAAGGTTATTACGATCAGATTTCTATGCTCGAAATTTAGAGTAGGATCAGCAAACAGATTGTACGTGTATTTGATCTAGGAAAGGATTTGACAAGAAACATAGAAATCAATCATGGTTTGAGCATTTTCTGTATAATAAACATTGTTTTAATAAGCCTTCTTGCCAAGATGGCTAAAACTAGAGATATTGCCAAAAGGATGATCACGAAACTAGCTTGAAAATTACAAGAAAAAAGGATACAGAAAATAGCAATCACGTCCGAAACAAAAATGCATATATATTTTTATAATTCTTTTTTGAGAGGCGCACTGGAAAAGGGGTTTTAATCGTTGTCTGCAATGTCATATTCCTTGAAGATTCGACCTGTCTTATATGACGCATCACTCGCCCCAGTTTTGGGGGGATTGTACTAATACGCGCTAATAAAGTAGCAATGGAGAAAATGGCTATTATCAATACGTTTGAGGAGAAACCAGGCCAGTTTTAGCCCCAGATTCCTCTTAACTATATATAATCAGTTTTACTGGCAAAAATTATATGAAAAAAAAATCAACACGGTGCACTGAGTACATGTGCATTATTCAAGCCTGTTGGGCTTGTTTTAATACATGGTCGGTGCGTATGTTACATACTAGCTGATCATAGTTGAATGAATCGCACCAAGTCGCCTTTTATTGAGTAAACGTTTATTTTGGTGTGAAATTCAAAGCAACGGTTGTTGTTTTTAAAATTACTCCGCTTCTGTACCCAGAATTCCCAAAGTCGATAGATGTGTATATGTAGAATACCATCTAGCTGGAGATAATGGGTTTTAATGAATCGGACGCTCTGGATCCGTTTTGTATGAAGAACGGCTGAATGAAGAAATATTTTACCAGTATAGCAAAACGTTTCGACCCTGGTAACCATGCGCAGGCTGATTCGAGTCGAGCCTTTTTTGCAGATACGTGACATCACCTTTTCACAGCACATGAATAATTTGATTTACAAAATTAATAAGTACAATGTCTACTTACTTATAGCCAGAGTTTACAATGAGAATATGTCCGTCTGGCTTCAATTCGTAGTGTGCACGTGCGCAAGCCTGACCATTTTCAAACGCTGCGTAGAATTTGAAAACTTCGTACCAGTCCCCTAGGTACTGGAAAATAAAGTAATATCAAAATGGGCTCGATCATCATCATCATCATCATCATCATCATCATCATCATCGTCACCATCACCATTTCTCTTTCCTCTTCTTCTTCCTTTGTTTTCCTCTTCTTCTTTGACTGGAGCTGTATCAATATCACGGTGTGAAAATTCATAAAAGCATTTTTCTCTTTTAACTCCTTTACCAAAGGACAAAACTTTAGACTGGTTCAAATTGAAAGCACTTGCAGACGTCAAATAAAACGTAACTGAAAAATTGAAATTCGTTTTCAACAGATTAGGAAACATTGTGGGAAAAGGAGAAAATGCTGGTTACCTGCATTTTCTCCTTTTCCCACAATGTTTTCAAAAGTCTTCTTTCTCAGGATCGAAAAAAAAAAAAAACAGGGCTTGTTCGGTAAATAGTTAAAGACAGTATCGTTGATCTAAATCGTATCTATATCGTAACTACTTACTCTGTTTAAGTCGAACGTCTTCTGTGCCTGTGCATTTGGACAGGGGCCGCCGGAGAATACCTGAGCCTGTACGATTCCAATACAGATGGCGGACAAAATAAATGAGAGAACTTTGTTCATTTTGTATGAGTTATGCTTTTTAGCTTGGCTTACTTTCTTAATACAACGTTTTCTTGCGAAATGGTGTGTAATTTTGACGGAACGATCTGTCGTTTGCATCCTTATATACATAATATCATGATGACCGATTCTTTATCTTTTAGAAAATGTCAGACAACCAGTCACGTGGAAACGTTTTCCAGTGGCATACTGTCACGTGACAGGGACATAAATAAACACGTGACTGTAGTGACAAATGGTTGTTCACACTTACAGAAAGTCTCAATAAGAGAATCTTAGAATTTCAGTCCATCACAAGAACAGTGATCTTAGAATTTCGTGCATCACAAGAATTGTGATTCTATTACACTGCTGGAGTTTAGTTCGTCTACATTTTGAATTTTGTTCCATCAGTAAATTTACTGTAACATCCAATTGATTGGTTGAGAAAAACCGTTTCAGTCCCGCAAATGCTTAACGCTTCAACAGACGACACAATTTCAGACTAGTCAAATTGATAGCGTTTTCAGACGTCAAATTAAATGTGGCTGACATGAAAAGGTCTTTGAGAAGGTAGAAAACGTTTTGGGAAAAGGAGAAAATGCTGGTTACCAGCATTTTCTCCTTTCTCAATGTTTTCAAAAACCTTTTTTTCATTGTTGTTAAAACTCGTGACTGTGTGGTAAAGGGATTAAGATTTAGGATTGAGATATTGATTATCTTAAACGACTGTGATAACATCGGTCGGTTGGGTTGTTTGACTTTGGTTCTGTAGGTCCTAGGTTTTAACCTGGGTAAAAGTAACTTCTTTTTTATGCTCTTGTGTATTGTACTAACTTAGAATAAAAAGTCACGTCCTAACAGCTTATAAATACACTATGACAGAGAGAGAGAGAGAGAGGGTAAGAGAGATGTCACGCTCTAGATAATTATCAAGATAAGAAGACACGTTTTAAGACACTGGGTCTTTGGAAAAAAGACATTTTGAAATATCAAAAAAGATAAATAAAAAAGATGACTTTTTTAGCCTACTTTTCTAACTCTAATAGTTACAAGGTACATTTTATGTATTTCTATTGATCAAGATCAGACCACATGAGCCATACAGTCTGGTCGTAAATCCTCTCCTTCCCGAGTTCCTATAGTTTGAAACATTCCGAGAAAAAGCAATTGTGCCCCATCACGCAAAACGGGACCTGCTGAGAACTGCGAAGAGTGTCAACTCTGGTCAGACTGCGCAAATTGCGCAGGCTGACCAGGATTGACACTTTTAGCTTTAATGACATGTTCTACATGAAAAGTGGTCATTGTACCTTGTTATACAATCATTTTTGAATTATCATCTTAAACTGACCGGCACTATCGTTGATCTGTTTTCATCTAATCGATGTACAGAATTCCCAGATGGTCACTTTTTGCGTGATGGGTCACACTTTGACCCATCACGCAAAAAGAACATATTGTGACCATTAACTATTATACGTGTTCCACGTATCGTCGTATTCATACAACCTTCAAGGCGACGTATTCTGACCTGAAGTCTTTCCCAAGATCGTCTATACTCTTTCAAAGACAAATTCGAACATTAGAGCCACAAATTATCGCTTGTAAATGCAGTCCATTTGAACTAGTCTAAAATGTTGTGGCTAGGTAAAGAGTTGACCTTTATTCTGCCGAATTTAAGTTGTTTGGCACTTAAAACTGGATTTTTATGAAAGAAACCATCAGCCCTTTTAATCTCTTGTGCTTTGACTATTCTACGTTAGAAGGTATATCAAAATAATTTTTAAAAAGGATATATGAAATATTACTAAGCAGCATTTTCGCCATATCCCAAAATATTTTCAAAAAGCTTTGTTTCTCAGCGTCGTCGAAACAGTAGATTGTGTAGAAAAGGGTCAGTTTGTCTCGGGTAAAAGACAAAGTATAATAAAACAAGTGGCTTCTTTAAAAAAGAATCAAGGAGTGCTCGACAACATTTTTTTTCAAATACTTTTTATGCTTTTAAATTAAATATATATTTGTACATGTAAAGAAAAAAAAAAAACAAGGTAATAAACTGGTCATTGAAATCTGTTCAGTTGTAAATACACATTCATCCGTCCTTGTTATTTATGTGAGTCACATGACCTTCTTCCCGCGTTTTAAGGTCACGTGATTTTTTCGGATGTTTTCGTTTTTATTTTTAACGAAATTCTTCTTTTTGCGTAGATTTAATTGTTTAATACAAAATTAAAATTGTTGGAAAGGTCATATGCAATTAAATCTTTACAATTTTGTTGAATTTCGCCATATGAAAACAAACCACTTCTATTTCCTATTTCAGTTTTTTGACTTCGATTTTTTTTATAATATCATGACGAAACAGACTCTACTGGAACAATTCCCTTACATAGATTGGATTTTGACAGCAATTTCTGAGGCAGTCTACCTTTTAAACTCACCACTGATGGAGAGGTCTGATGACCTCTGCAGTTAGAACACTACCATACAAACCGTTCTGTGTGCCCTAAACCATGACGGCCTGCAATACGCGAAGGGGGGCTTTCGGACATCTGCGTAAACTGTCGTATGAGATCATCCTTCCCAGTGTACACAGGCTAATCTGAAACGACACTTTCCGTTCTTTTGCTAACTTCTGTTGTGTGCAAGTCTTCTGTAGGAAAAATTCTAATATAGTTGTAAAGTGTCTTCTCGGAATAGCCTTCGAGGACTACGCAGGCCGATCAGAGACGACACTTTACGTAAACGTACGAATGCCCGTTTTCGCGTATTGGAGGCAAATTAATGAAGATAAAGATGCATTTCTGGATATAGCAATTGCTCTTTTAATAACATGTTTTTCATTAAATTGGAAAAGATTTTGTTTTTTCCGATATTTATCCTCCACTTTAATCGTTGAACCTTTGAAAGGTGATAAGGAATTAAAAACAGTTCAAGCTTGATATGTCTTGACCTTGAGGTCAAATAAATTGACATTTTGTAGAGCAAAAGCTTTTTAAGTTTAGAAGTTCATTTATCTCTGTAGTAAAGTAGTTGTAGAGGTAAAAACGTAGGAAAAATGATTGCAATTTACGTGTTGTTTTGTGTGTTTATGTTTGTGCGATGTCAGGAGATCCATTTTGGTGCATGTCCGAATATAACTACACAACCGGATTTCGACGTTAAAAGGGTATTTTATCTTCTGTTGTTCATTTATGTTATTCTTACTGTTTTAAGTGCTTTTTTAACGTTTATTTTTGCTGATATTTGTATCTATACCCATGTATTTATTATTGTTGATATTTCGGCAGCGCTGTACTCTGTGATAAGTACCTCATAATTTCCAAAGGAACGTGTTTTCGTCACTGTTTTGCTTTGATGTTCATCATTTCATATTATCAGATGTACGTTTAGGATGAAGGTTTGAGAGAGAGAGAGAGAGAGAGGAGTGAAGGACAGAAAGAAAGGTTAGTAATCCAATAAAAGAGGTGTGGAAGCTGATGACTTTTGGCCATGTTTCAGTTTACCGGTCAGTGGTACGATATTCAGAACACATTCTTTGCCGGACAGATGGACAAAACCTGTGTGAGCGCTGTATATACGTTGAGAGAAGATGGAAAAGTTGACATTCTAAACGAAGACTTAACGTAGGTAGACCTTTATCCTTAACGAAAACAATATCCATCCTTTTATGACCACGAGAGAAAAGCTTTTAAAACATTTTGGACAAAGAAAATGCTTGTAACTTAAAACACCTTTATTCTGCAGACGAAGCTTCTGGATAGCATATAAGGCAAAAATATCAATGTTGTAAAATGAGTACTTGAAGAACAAATAAGAAAACCGAGGAAGTGACCAGATATCGTTTTAAGTAACATCACTATAAGAAGAACTGGCCAAACACAAAAACGTGTATACCATAAGCCGGTCACAGAGCATAGTGTATATGTGTTCGAACATCCTTCCATCCATCCATCCATCCATTTTTCTTACAGTTCAGACGGCCACGAGGAGAACACTACAGGGGTGGCGTACTACACTGACCCTAACATGAAGTCCAAACTATTAGTTCAATTACAAGGTATGGCACCCCCTATTGTTCTAGCAGTTATTTTGAATGGTGTTTCCGGGGGCCTTCTTTTTTAAATTTGCGGATTTTACTTAATACCTCCTAAAAAGAGATAAATTTCCTAAATGGCAGATCAAATGAAGTTCGACCAACTGTTTTGTAACGATAATATAAATTTCAGATAGCTCAACAGCAGGCGTTGCCGGACAAGTTAGTGGGGAACACTTGGTTTTTAATCTCGGCTAATTCGAATTTTTTACTGAGAATTGTCAGTTCGCCAAGAATAACTCCCTTTTCATACTTTTCTTACTTTTAATTTTATCTTTTGGAAAGCAGTTAGTGGTATCAAAATCAGAGTTTTGCTGGATGATGGCTTAAGGTAAGGCCTGTGTAATGGAAAACAACTACTTACACTAAAATATCTTCCTGCAAAATTAGCTATAATTAAAAATGAGTATTATTGAACTACATTCACCAATTCATTTTTTCCATTTTTTCCTTCTTTGAATTATCATGTATAAATCTAAAACCACTATATTCTCAATTCAAAAAGAGATAATAATTACCTCCCTTTTCAGAAAACTAACAAAGGTATAAGAAATAATTTCAAGATAGACATAAACGGAATTTCTGATCCGTTAGAAATGTGCAAAAATATTATTCCTGCATAAAAACTTATTTATCCTTATTTATCAACCAATTAGAATTTTCAACGGAAGTGCATTACACAGGTCTTACCTTAAAACCCATTACCACACAATCCCTACTTTTGACGCCCCTCAGAATGAAGCTTTTAGAAAACATTGTGGGAAAAGGAGAAAATGCTGGTAACCAGCATTTTCTCCTTTTCCCGCATTTTTTTCTACCCTTCACAAAACAAATTTCAAATTTTCAAACACTTTTATTTTGTCGTCTGCAAATGCTTTCAATTTGGACCAGTCTAAAATTTTGTCGTTTGGTAATGGGTTAAACATTCGAACCATGGAATGATGAACTGGCGAGTTAACATGACACAACTGAACTGTTGTTATATAGTATTGAAACCCTACCAGGCAATCGCAGGTCTTTATGATCTTGGAGAAGAAAGCGTTTGAAAACTCTTTGGAAAGGGATTAAATGTTGGCAACCTGCATTTTCCTTCTTTTCCAGATTGTTTTACACACTATGAAAGAACTTCTTTTCGTTGGCACCACTTTCTAATTTGTCGTCTGAAGATGCTTTCAATTTCGAAGTGTCTAGATTGTGTCGTTTGGTAAAGAGTTAAACACCAGAATACACCAAACCATTACCACACAATCCCTACTTTTGACGACCCTGAGAAAGAAGCCTTCAGAAAACACTGTGGGACAAGGAGAAAATGCTGGTAACCAGCATTTTCTCCTTTTCCTGCAATGTTTTTTACTCTTCACAAAACAAATTTCAAATTTTCAGTCACCTTTATTTTGTCATCTGCGAATGCTTTCGATTAGGACAAACCCAAAATTTTGTCGTTTGGTAATGAGTTATCCCATTACCACACAATCCCTACTTTTGACGCCCCTGAGAAAGAGGCCTTTTGAAAACACTGTGGGAAAAGGAGAAAATGCTGGTAACCAGCATTTTCTCCTTTTCCCACAGTGTTTTCTACCCTTCCCAGAACAAATTTCAATTTTTCAGTCACTTTTATTTTGTCATCTGCAAATGCTTGCAATTTGGACCAGTCTAAAATTTTCCTGTGTGGTAAAGAGTTAAACAGTCATTAGTAACGATGTTATGAACCTTGGTGCTTACAGTTAAAGAAATGTATGTCATGATGATGATGATTCATTTTTTCTTTTTTTATTTTCAAACAGATTCAAAACCCGCCAACTATTGGGTCATAGACACGGACTATAACAATTACGCCCTTGTATGGTCCTGCGAAAATCTCGCATCAGGTCTCGCCCATGGGGACATTGCCTGGGTTCTGGGGCGCAAAAAGTCCATGGATACATCCACCCTGAATAAACTCAAACAACAGCTTCAGTCTGCGGGCATTTCAACATCAGGTTTCAGGTCCGTGAAACAGGAGAATTGTCCGTGGTAGATTTCTTTTTTTGTAAAATCTAACAGTTTGGTTTTTCTTTCTGCATTTCTACATAGGTCAGTTGACCAGAGTTTATTTTGGCTACTCTACAGTATTTCTTGTACACCAACAGGGAGCGAGTGTTTTTATATACGTCCCCCACCGTTAATTGGATAATTTTTGGTAGATAATAGCTTACCTCAGTCATTATACTTGTGAATCCATTAAGAGGCTGAAACATGCTTTTGGACAAAAGATACAGAGACAATACGAAAACATAACTATATATAATTTGTCTATATTTTCTTGATATGTTCACGTGCATGATCACAGGGAGAAAAATATACGGAGAAAGAGAAAAACATGTGTATATTAATTCGTCCTGTGGTGTCTTTGATTCTTTGTTGTTAATTTTTGTTGAATGGTTGGTTGTGTTTTTTTTTTTCTCTTGTTCCTTCGATTAGTGTTTATTTCTGTAAAAAAAAAAATAAATAAATATACTTTGATTGATTTTTCACTGCATCCACTATTTTTGTCCGTCACACTTTGCCATCCTTTGTCGGAGTTCTCGGTATTATCGTCGCTCGAAATTCAGAAGCACAGAACTCCAAAAGGTTTCTAAGAATCTATAAATAAAGCACAGAACTCCAAAAGGTTTCTAAGAATCTATAAATAAATCAATTAGTAGCCAAGCTCTATCAGAAGAAGTTAAAGATTTTCTATTGCTAAACTTCATTGCTCAATTTTGGCATCGAGCGTACATATTTTTCTTTTAGATCTCCGATTGCATTCATCCCTATAGTCATCCTCCTCTTCCAACAATGCTTCCAAACGATTTAACCCATTACCACACAATTCCTACTGTTGACGACCCTGAAAAAGAAAACTTTTGAAAATATTGTGGGAAAAGAACAAAATGCTGGTACCCAGCATTTTCTGCTTTTCCCACAATGTTTTCTATCCTTCCCAAATCAAATTCAGTCTTTGACTCACATTTATTTTATCGCCTGCAAATGCTTTCGATTTGGGACCGTCCAAAATTTTGTCGTTTGGTAATGAGTTAAGTAGTCCACAGAAGGTCATATACCTATTCACGTGCCTTACAATCTCTTGACAGAAAAATCCAATCTAGGTCAAGTCGCAGTCGTTTACACTGCTTGGGCTCTCGTAACATACCTGGTTCGACACGTGCGATCGTTTAAAAATTTACAAATAACAGCATGCAAGGTCATCTAGATCATATTTGAAAACGTCGTTGCAAGTGGAAAATTCACTAAAGGTCTTTCAAAACAGTATGTGTTGCAATTATTAACCCAACTACCTATAGACGAGACGTCATCTTGCAACAGACCACCTTTGAAGAATATCTTGGTCAAAGGGGAAAAAAAAAAACTTTTGTAATGGTTGCTGGCCGTTGAGAAACAAAGGTCTGGACCCGTATTCACCAACCATTCTTAAGAACGTTCTTTGTTTTATTCTCCAAATTTTCTGTATGTGTAAGTCACACAACTTTTGATTGGCTGAACCATTTGTTTTAGCCAATCAAAAGTTGTGTTACTTACAAAGTTAAAAAACGTTGGAGAATAAGACTAAGAATATTTTAAAGAATGGTTGGTGAATACGGACCCTGAAAATGATACAAAACGTGTACAAACTTAGTAAACAGAAATTATTATTCAACCTTAAAGGCAGAAGTAGAACTGCATATATACAATATAACAATATGAGGACTTACTATAGTTGAAAGTCTAGGACAAAGAGAAATAATTATTTTGAACGGTTTTATCAAATGGCAAAATAGAGTTTTTTACTGAATGCTACAGATACTAAAATGCGTAAACGTGTGTTTAAATGAAGGAAAATACTTTTGTTCAACTAAAGATAAAGTCTGCCTGAAATGAGGTTAACATACGACAAAATGTCCTTTAGAACCTTTAGAACTTGTTACGAAAGTTCGTATAAACTTTATTATGAAACTTTAAAGAATATTACATGCACGTGGTTCCGAAGTAGGCCACCGAGCCGGCCAATCAGAATAAGGCATCGCACCTTAATTTGACGATAAAAGCAGAGAAATGCGGTAGATTGATAGATCAGAGACAGAAAGTAGTTCCTCCACAAACATGCTGTTAAAGCTTACCCTATTGTCGGTTTTCGGGTATTTTGCATTGGCGCAAGTGCCGCATTTCGGGAAATGCCCAGATATAAAAGTTCAGCAGAATTTCGATTTGAACAGGGTATGTGTTTTTTTTTTTCACGCATTGTTACTGATGCTTTGTTACTTATACCTAGTAATTTAATTCACCTAGTCTGTATTGAACAGGCCTCTGTCGTAAAACTGGAATTGTTTGAAGCTTGCAGCTAACTCTGACAGTGCTTAAAGTAAATTTAGGTACATTAATGTTTGCTTAAGGTACATTGAACAGAATTTGGTGTCTTATCCTCGATATATACTTTGTTATAGTTAGAGATATTTGAGTTCGGTCAGTATGGATTAGATCAGAGGACAATTTAGCCTGTCCTCGCGGCTGAGAATGTGGTGAATTCTAGTCATTGTATAATATACTTAGTTCCATAAGTACGTGTGCACTTAATTTAAATTTCTTTTATTTCTAGTCGCATGTTTCACTGAAGACTAACACATTTGATACCATACTTTAGTTCAGAGTCTGTAGAAAATGCCAGGCAAAACAGATTTTGACTAACAGAAAGTTTAAGTTCGGTTTTTGCAGTTTAAATGAAGGTGGCACCAAAATCAAAGTTGCAAATGTACTCGAAGACTAAGGTAACATTAAAGTTAGGTTTTTCTCAAAGTTCTTGTAATTTTTCAATCAATATCTTTTATAGCCACCTCTGCTGTCGAAACACAACACAGGCTTGACGAAGAACACACACGAAAAAAGAAACGATACTTTTGAATCTGAATTCTCTATAAACATATATATATATATATATATATATAAAGGAAATTCCCTTGAATCCATGTTGAATACAATACTATTTCTGAGAAAACTGTTGGAAAAAAAGGTGATATTCATGTATCAAGCAATCGGTCCATTTGCCAAGAGTTTAAAAAGTATTTTGTATCAAGATAAAAAAAAGGTAAGAAATCTACAGTAGGTTGTGAGTTACTGTTAGGAAACTGAGGGCGACTGTATGCGCTTTCGCGTACACTGTAGATAAAACACATGCAGACTGCACAAATTGTACTGTTTGATCTTGAATCTACACTGCCCAATGATTTTTGTCCAAACGGAAATAACTTTAAAAGCGAAAAAAAAGGGGGCTGGCTTTGGTCAAAGTCAACGCCAATCGAAAGGCCTTGTGTAAAATTTATGACTGAGATTAAATTGAGATCGAATTTTATGAACAGCCATATGTGATCATTGTTTTTAACTGTACAATTTTCTTTCAGTATTTAGGGGACTGGTACGAGATAACAAAATTCTTTTTCTTCATCGAGGGTCAAGAGACTTGCGTGAAAGCCAACTATAGCGTCAAACCGGACGGTCATGTTCGAGTTGATAACAGAGGAATAACGTAATTAGTTTGACGTTTATTTTACGAATAAGCGAGTTTACATCTTTCATTATACTGCAAGGAAATTTCTCGTGATCTTACTGGTTAACATGCCGGGAACATAAAACCACGTAAAGCCAGTTTTCCTTTTGAGTGCCCTGTAAACATCACTGCACTTGCAACACAACATCCAAAATGGCGGCGTCGATAGATCACCAGACTGCAACTTTATGCGCAAAACTGCATGTTTCAGTGACATCAGTTTCCAGTGACATCAGTTTCCATTGAATTTGGGCCCTCAGAAGGAAAGTTCTATTTCGTCAGCATACTCGATTCGTGACATTATAAAACAGGAAAATTTCGCTTCAAACGCCTTGAAAGGGTAAAACTTTGCAGTGTAATAAATTCGCTGTACGGTCAGGTGGCAGGGGACTTGGAAACCTGTTCACGGCTGTGGTGAATCATGTCACCACCTCGCCTTCGGCTCGGGGCGACATGATTCACCACAGAAGTGAACAAGTTTCCAAGTCTCCTGCCACCTGACCGTACAACTAATTATGTAAAATAACCACCAAAGTCAATAAACAAAACGGGCTTATTAATAGAGAGAGTCTGTTTATCACGGTCTCTTTAATAGGATTTCGCGGAATATAAGTTGTACAACGCGGGTGACTCACTTTTTTTAAAAGTGCTTGTTAATGACCGGGCAGTGATAGCTAGAAATAAAGAATGAAGGTTATAAAATGAATTTAATCTAAATCATAACATCTAAAGGTATGTCCAGAGGATACTGTGAAGATGACAATATGTCATATTTTACAATCGTTTCAAATGTACGTAGCTGGCAGAAAAATGAATTTTCAAGTCTGCCAGATCACTCTATCTTTCACTAATGACGATGCTGTTGCCATGACTACTTTTTATGGGTAAAGAAACGATGTCATTTAAGCTGGGGGGAATTATTTCCCCGTCACAGTGAATATTTTCCTCCTGTCGAAAATCTGATTAATTAACTTGAGATCACTAGTTTTAAAAGTGGCATTCGTTGACAAAATAATCAGATGAAATATAATATATAATTTATTTCATCAGCTTGTGGTTAATATAGGGAAATATTTGCGTTAAAAGGGAAAGGTCAGCGAAAATAACTCGTGCCTTACGGCACTCGTTATTTTCGCATACCTTTCCCTTTTTCGGCAAATATTTCCCCATATTAAACACAAGCTGGTGAAATAAACTCTATATATTGCTCATATTGTAATAAAAAAGAGTAGAATAGGAATAGAAGGAATATGATAATCAACCGGTTGTATGTGATTTTAAAGTTCTGTCACTCAAGTGCGGTGTGATGCGGTTAAGAAACTCGTCAAGAATTTTTTAACCGAATCACACCTCATTCTAGACTGGTTACCGCCCCTGATACTACTACGTGTAATACACGGTATACAACGGTGGCCAGTTCAACCTCGTTCGAGTAACAAGTTTTGAATATCACACCCAACCAGATGATTATCTTAGAATATAATTGGCCTGCAACACGCGAAATGGGGCATTCGGACATTTGCGTAAAGTGTCGTCTCGGATCAGCCTGCGCAGTCCGCGCAGACTAATCCGAGACGGCACTTTACGACTACATTCGATTTTGTCCAACAGTAGACTTGCATAAAACAGAAAAGTACATAAGAACGGAAAATTGTAGTCTCGGATTAGCCTGCGTGGGCTGTGCAGGCTGATCCGGGATGACATTTTACGCAGTGGTTCGAATGCCCTTTTTTCGCGTATTGCGACCTATATAATGTATTGTAGGCCTGACGGAACTGTTGACGAAGCTATTGGCGATGCAATCGTTGAAGATGCGAACGAGCCAGCCAAATTCTCGGTCGCCTTTTATGGTAAGTACTTATTGCTAACTATATTGGTTAAATCTTTACCACGCAATACCGAGTTCTGATAATCCTGAAGATAAAAATCTTTGGAAAATATTGAGGAAAAACCAGCATTTTCTCATTTTCCCTCAATGTTTTCTACCCTCTCAGGAACGAATTTCACTTTTTTGAGTCGCATTTATCTTGTTGTTTGGAATTAATTTAACCCTTTCCCAAACAACCCCTGGTTTTCACGACCCTGAAAAAGAAACCTTTAGAAAACACCGGGGGAAAAGGAGAAAATGCTGGAAAGCAGCATTTTCTCCTTTTCCCACAGTGTTTTCTACCTTCCCAGAACAAATTTCATTTTTGAGTCACATTAAATATGTTGTCTGCAAATGCTTTTAATTTAGACCAGTCTAAAATTTTGATGTTTGGTAGAGTTAAATAGAGGCAGGTTTCAGATTTTGTCATCTGGTAAAACGTTTATCAATCTCAAACAAATTTTGGTGCAGGCGACTTTGAAAACATTTTCGGTGTCATAGTAATAAGAAAGTCGTGAGTATTACTAACATGGTTGAAAGCGGAATTTCAACTTTATCAAACTATACAGTTTTTTGACGAACTTTAGGAAGAATGCTTTTGAAAACATTTTGGGGAAAAAGTGAAACTGCTGATGACCAGCATTTTCTCCTTTTCCCTCAATATTTTCGAAAGATTTTTATCTTTCTTCTTTTTTTCCAAAATTTTTTTTCTATCCTGTCAAAGACAATTGACCGTTTAAGAAATTAAAATTGAAGGTTTCTATATAGCGTTTGACTCGTGTTTGATTTGCCGCCCTATGGATTTAACCCTTTACCTGATATATCAATTTGAGGCTCTTCCATTTAAAGACATGATATCAAAAATATGGGCAAATGAGGATACAAATATCTGATTGAGTGAAAAACATTGTGGGAAAAGGAGAAATTGCTCGTTACGAGCAATTTCTCCTTTTCCTACAATGTTTTCAAAACTGGCTGTCTGTTGTTGATACATCAAAATGAGTATGTATGGAGTAAAGGGTTAAAAAAGTCCAAAACGTTGTGATTTAGTACTAAGTTAAAAGCTCTGTTATTCTGTGTAATATCATCAAAATCGGATCCTGCTATGTTGGCCAAAATAAGTCCTGAAAAATATAACAAGTTAAGCTCATAACTTATTAGCATAGTCGTGTTATTTTGTTTTTTCAAAGCAGTACCTTTTCACTTACGAACATATTTGTCCATAGCATCGAGTTGTACAATGGCATCATATAAGACCTGTAACTCTTTGTCAAAGGACAAAATGTTAGACCAGTCCAAATGCAAACTGATAGATTGATTGATTGATTGATCAATCGATTGAACTGGAGTTTAACGCCATTTTAACTGCTTTGGTTGAATAACAGCGGTCAGTGCACCAATGTATGTGCGTCCCGTGTTTGTCATACCATTACTGACACAACTGTCTTTTCAAAATAACCCGTTACCACAGAGCAAAATTCTAAACCTATTCAAATTGAAAGAATTTGAAGACGACAATTTCAAAGTGGCTCAAATGATGCAATTTTGCTTTAATAACTTTGTGGGAAAAGGAGAAAATGCTGGTTACAAGCATTTGAAAATGCTGGTTACCAGCATTTTCTCCTTTTCCCACAATGTTTTCAAAAGGCTTCTTTCTTAGGAGTGTTAAAAGTCGTCATTGTGTGGTAAAGGGTTTACTGACTACTTCCTTGCAGGCGTCAATCGAGAAAGGAAAAATCACGAGAAAGAAAGTTTGCCTCTACTGGATATCGAATTCATTACCACCAGATTACGAGCCCGATACGCCAACCGCTGGGTTATCCGGGTGGACAGTATTCAAATTTAAAGCCTTGCAGACGACAATATGAATATAACTCAAACGTATAAATTCGTTTAACTCTTTACCAAACAACAAATTTTGCCTTGTCCATATTGAGAGCATTTGCAGACAACAAAATAAATGTGAATGAAATGCTAAAATTTGCTATGGGAAGAGTAGAAAACATTGTGGTAAAAGAAGAAAATGCTGGTCACCAGCATTTTCTCCTTTTTCCACAATGTTTTCAAAAGGCTTCTTTCTCAGGGTCGTTAAAAGTCAGGATTGTGTGGTAATGTGTTAAAGAAGAATAGAAAATACTTGGAGAAGTAGAAAATGCTGGTTACTAGTATTTTCTCTTTTTCCCCCCACAATGTTTACAAAGCTTTCTTTCTCAGGATTACAAAAAGTCGGCATATTTTAGCAAAAGTTAACCCTTAGGCTGATAAGCGCGACTCACTGACCTTTTTCTGATATTGTAGATCCAAGATCAGACTGCACGTTCAGATCTTGAATCTATTCTTTCATAATAGGAGATATTTTTCCCCAATACGCAACTCTGAAATAGCAATATTTGAGTTGTAACTACCGAATTGAAAATTTTACTTTTATTTACCCAGCAGGATTAGAGTTAAAATTCAATTCGTGAAGGTTGTTGCACACGGTTTCACATCAAACCTTTACACTTGTTTAGTTTAAACATATTTATTTTACATCGATTGAGAAACAAGTTCTGACAACTTATACTAATCTCTCTCGATTCTGCTTCTCTGGAACTACACCAGTACTCGCGCCGAAAGTGTGGGCCAGTGAAAAATCCCAAAGTTGACACCCGCTCCCGGGAATCGAACTCAGGACCTTTTGGTAACGAAGCTGACGCTCTACCTCACGACCAAGGACACCTCTTGTTAACAAGTATACTCCAACGTCACTCTTATTTTCACATTTTTTGTCGGTGAAGTTTAATAAGATGGATTCTAACTTACTTTTCGGTAGTGATAATAAATGAATAAATAAAAAACTAATGATTGGTCAAAAATGCAGACAATTTTAATCTAACACCCCCCTGCCGCCTTTGCAAGCGAATTTACTCCATCTATTTAACCCATTCCCTAATATACCATTTTGAGACCGTCCCAAATTCCTTCAGCCCAAGGAGCTGCAGACAACAACTGAAATGTGGCTATTAAGGGGTTTTACGATACAGATTCCATAGAAAACATTGTGGAAAAAGGTGAAATTGCTCATTTGAGCAATTTCACCTTTTTCCACAATGTTTTCTTCACTGTGTTAAAAAGAGTATATATATATGGAGAAAAGGGTTAAAGGATTTTTCTTGTTTACAGATTCCCCTAGAGTACCATATTGGGTCGTGAAAACAGACTACGATACATATTCTCTAGTTTGGTCATGTACCGACCTTGCCGGAATAGTTCAAGCTGACTTCGCGTGGATATTAGCCAGGAACCAAACCTTAGACGCTGCCACGATCAAAATGTTGAAAGACGAGCTGTCCTCGTATGGCGTAAACGTTGCCAGTTTCTTGGACACTAAACAGGATAACTGTCCGCCGTAGATAATTATCAAGATTGTTTGCTTGTGCATATAACGTTTTTATTACTTTAGTTTTTTTCTGCAGTCATTGTATGAACTATTTGTGATGCCTTTATAATATTTATTTCAATAAGACGAGTTATTAAAGATGTATGAAACCATATCCATCACTAGTTCGTGATAATTGTGTTTTATTTCATGCTTTCCGGTGGGATATCGAGAAATAGCAGTGAAAATATTTTTCGATCTTACACCAGTGAAAATACCGATTTTCACGTTCTTGTTGCCTAGGTAAATTGCGCGTGCCTAACAACCAGATGGGAAATATGACGTCATATACCTTACATTTCTCGCGCTTGACGTCACGTTGCTATGCGGGAGGGGTACGCCACGGGGAATGAGGGGAAAAATTGTACTGAATTTTGATAAAGCTCCTCCCAGAAAGGGTTAAAAGCATAAAATAAATAGGATATTTGTTTTTTTCGGTGTAAGATCGAAATTTATTTCATCTCGTGAACACCATCGGTAATATTTTCACTCGTGGCTGCGCCACTCGTGAAAATATTACCGATAGTGTCCACTCGATGAAATAAATTTCGATCTTACACCGAAAAAAACAAATATCCTCTATTTATTTCATGCTTTCCGGTGGGATATCGAGAAATAGCAGTGAAAATATTTTTCGATCTTACACTGATACCACCAGTGAAAATACCGATTTTCACGTTCTTGTTGCCTAGGTAAATTGCGCGTGCCTAACAACCAGATGGGAAATATGACGTCATATACCTTACATTTCTCGCGCTTGACGTAACGTTGCTATGCGGGAGGGGTACGCCACGGGGAATGAGGGAAAAGAATTGTAATGAATTTTGATAAAGCTTCTTCCAGAAAGAGTTAAAAGCATAAAATAAATAGAATATTTGTATTTTTCGGTGGAAGATCGAAATTTATTTCATCTCGTGAACACCATCGGTAATATTTTCACTTGTGGCTGCGCCACTCGTGAAAATATTACCGATGGTGTCCACTCGATGAAATAAATTTCGATCTTACACCGAAAAAACAAATATCCTCTATAGCATGGATTAATGTTAAAACAAATCATTAGAAATTTGTTGAATTATAACTATTACTGTTAAAGATAATAACAAAAATGTCGTAGGGTTAATAAAGGGATGGTGAAGAAAAAAGGTTGAAATAAAATTTAGACAGAGTTTATTTCATCAGCTTGTGGTTAATATGGGGAAATATCTGCCGAAAAAGGGAAAGGTATACGCACTCGTTATTTTCGCAGACCTTTCCCTTTTGAGGCAAATATTTCCTCATACTGATGAAATAAATTATATATTATATTTCCTCTGATTATTTTGTCAACGAATGCCAATTTTAAAACTAGTGATCTCAAGTCAGTTAAACAGATTTTCGGAAGGAGGAAAATATTCACTGTGACGGGGAAATGATTCCCCCCAGCTTAAATGACGTCATTTCTTTACCCATAACTATTTCTAAAAATAGACACATGAAATATAATATAGTTTCTTTTCACTCTTTCAACGCCATGTAGATTAGGTCTTTCCCAAACGACAAATTTTGGACTCTTCCAAACTGAAAGAGTTTGCAGACGACACTTTTAGATTTTGAGAAAATGACAGAAAGTTCTCAAAAAGGTGGAAAACACTGTGGGAAAAGGAGAAATTGCTCCTTACGAGCAATTTCTCCTTTTCCCACAGTGTTTTCAAAAGACTCTTACTACAGACACGTAAAAACCAGGGCTTGTTTTGGAAAGGGTTAAGCATCTTTCGAGAGCTCTAAATACAATTCGTTGAAATTTACAAAGATTTTGATTGCATAGGCTGGACTACACAAGCGGAACGCATAGATCAAAGATCAGATTGCACGTTCTGTGCGGTCTGATCTTGATCTGTGCCGTACGCAAAAGGCACTATTTTCACCTATGGCGCCGAAAGGGTTAAAAAGAAACCTGCTTTTATCAGACTGCAAAAGTTTAGGCTTGTCCATATCAAATACATTTGAGTTATGCTCTTGAAGAAAGGGGCTTAAAGCATTTCCCGGAGTCATTCCACCAAGCAAGCAATCAGATAGTCATGGATCCATTTGTTTTGTTTGATAAACAATTGACTGAATCAAGGGTTAGACTGGTCCTGTGACATACTGAAAACTGACCAAAACTCCAAAACTCCAATACAAACAAAACAGAAACACTTAATAATGTTATTACTCTGAAACACTGACAGACTTACCTACAACCCAATGGATCAATAGTTAGACATATATTTGTCTATTGTGTTGTCTGCAAAACAACTTAATGTCTTGCGTTCGGACATTTGCGTAAAGTGTCGTTCTGGGATCAGGCTGGGCCGCCCAGGAAGGCTATCCCGAAACGACACTTACCGTTTTTATGAAATTTTCTATCTAGAGCAAGTCCGCTGTTGCAGAAAATCTACTGTAGTTGTAAACTGCCATATCGGATCAGCCTGCGAGGACTGTGCAGGCTGATCCTAGACGACACATTACACAGATGTCCGAATTCCCCTTTTTGCACGTTGCAAGCCAAATACGGCTAAGCGTTTCAAACAAAGGCTTTAAAAATAAGTGTTAGTCTGACATTATGTACATTTTTACCGGCCCTTACTGCTCTCTTTCTATGACGTCACTCATTGCGGAAGTGAAAGGGTGTATTTTATCAGACGTTAAAAAGCTTTCCTATTTGGTAGATAGGGCTAATTATTTCTGTTAGAATATACTTTTTTTCGCTTTAAATTGATACGAAATGGCAAAAGTGGACGATAAGGATAAGATAATAGAAGCTTACGAGACCGTAAGGAAAGACAATGATCCAACCAATTGGTAAGTGATATTTATTTTTGTCAATTCATTAATGATTTAACTCTTTCGCTGGCAGTGGTAAATTAAACACTTCTTGTGTACAGCGAACTGGATCAGAGTGCGCATGATGAGCAGTCTGATCTTGAATTTCCACTGTTCGCTATTTGCTAGTGAATTTTTGAAACTATGAACAGAACAGAACATATACTTTATTAGAGAAGTATGAGCCGTGTACATTTTTTAGCAGTCGTGGACGTTTACTCTTAGACCTCGATAAAAAGCCAACTCTTCCGCTACAACTGGCGACTATCCATTTGTCTGCCGGCGGCTGGAAAGGCCGTAACTATGATAAATTGCAACGTCACACGTGATCAGACTCATTATTCTATCCACACTTTTAGCCAATTACCACACAATCCCTACTCTTGACGAGGCTGAGAAAGAAGCTTATAGAAAACAATGTGGGTAAAGGAGGAAATGCTGTTAACCAGCATTTTCTCCTTTTCCAACAATATTTTCTACCCCTTCTAAAGTCAAGTTACAATTTTCAATTCGCGTTTATTTTGTCGTCTGCAGACCCTTTGAATTTTGACAAGTGTAAAGTTTTGTCGTTTGGTAAAAAGTTAAACTATCTTTTCCTCAAACACTATCACAAAAAAGCAGCGACTTTTTAACCCTTTGGGTGATAACCCCGACTCAATGACCTTTTACGGACAGTTTTGTCAAAGATCAGACTGCACAGAACGTCCAGGCTGATTTTCGATGACACTGTCCCATAAAGAGATATAACTCCCCTCGACATAACTTTGAAAAAAGCAATGTTTGGGTTTTTGATATCGATTCGAAAATTCAGTTTAAGTTAGTTAGCCGGATAAGGATTAAAACCCTCACAGAGGACAGAGAACTGTATTCATCAAAAATTGAGCTGCATTCTGGCAAAAGGAGGCCTCTTATGCATGATGCATCATCATATAAACATGGATCCATAACGTCCAAGTTGTCTGTTAATCGACTGAATCATGCGGAAGAATAGTCATTGGGCATGCAGAAAATCGACCAAAACCCAAAAAAAACCTTTAATTTAACTCTTTACCACATGACAAAATTTTAGACTGGTTTAAATTGAAAGCATTTGCAGACGACAAAATAAAGGTGACTGAAAAATTGAAATTTGTTCTGGGAAGGGTAGAAAACACTGTGGGAAAAAGGAGAAAATGCTGGTTACCAGCATTTTCTCCTTTTCCTACAGTGTTTTCAAAAGGCTTCTTTCTCAGGGGCGTCAAAAGTAGAGATTGTGTGGTAATAGTATAAGATAGTGGTCCCGTAATTCTTCTAGTGCAGCATGGCACGAAATTTCTTGACCGTTGATAAAGACAGATTTATACAGATATAATACTTTTGAACATTTTTAACCGTACAGAAATCCCTTTGATGTCTATCTTCAAATTATCTGTTGATACTTTTCTTAGTTTCCAGAACAGGGAGGTAATTATCACATCTCTTTGTAATGAGAATAGAGTGGTTTAAGATCTATAAACGATAATTCCAGGAAGGACAAAAATGAAAAAGTAGCTCGGTGAAAGTAGTACAATAATATTCATTTTTAATCTTAGCAAATTTTGAAGGATGATATTTTAGTGGAAATAGCTGTTTTCTATATATAACAGGTCCACTGCGTTAAGCTAGCCTGTTCGGTGTGCGCAGGATAATCTAGGTCAATATTGATTGCATATGCATTCAAGCACCTTTTTCAAAAAGCATGACTAAATTCTAAATACCATTCATTAGCATATTCTATAAAGTATTTTTCTAAGTTTGAAAGTAACGCAATTTCCAAGTCGCTAATCCAAAAACAATTTCTCATTTTCTGTCTCGTTTTCTGACCTATCAAAGATTTTATCATTCAACCCTTTACCTAATAGGAAAATTTTAGATTGGTCCAAATTGAAAGCACTTGCAGACGACACAATAAATGTAACTCAAAAATTGAAATTTGTTTCCAACACGGTAGAAAAGATTTTGCTGGTTACCAGCATTTTCTCCTTTTTCCACAATGTTTTCTACAGGCTTCTTTCTCAGGGGTGTTTAAAATCGGGATTGTGTGGTAAAGACTTAGACTGGTGTAATGTGAATCTGTTACGTTATGGACGATTCTCAAGTCCCATTTGGCTATGACTTGTGATGGACAGGGTATCGGATTGCAATTGTGACTTGTATATCTTAACTTCCTCTCTCTTGAACTCTTTACACATTGAACTTTTTTGTTGCTGTGTAGGAGAGTGCCGATCAGGATCAAACAACCCAGCATGTGCAGTCTGATTAAAGTCTGACATTTTCTGACATCTAAATGCAATAGTTCATCCACTAAAAAGCCTCTTAATCACATTTTTTTGAGTCTCTTTTCGTTGATTGACGTCCATTTCGCTTATTTCGTAATCCAAGTGTTTAAAACGATTCGGAAATGAACGGAAATAACTTAAAAACCCTTTACCGTAAGATCCTGGCTTTTAACTACCCTTTGGAAATTGGCTTATGAAAACATTGTGGGAAAAGGTGAAATTGCTGGAAACCAACATTTCACTCTTTACCCTCAAGGTTTTCTATTCTATCTCACCATTTTTTTTTGGCAATAAATAATAACCTGCCATAGAGACCACCTCTAAAGGATGAGCAGTCTATATTAACCATATCGTCATTCAAGCTGAATTTATTTTATACTCTAAAAATGCTTTCACTTTGGTCCACTTTAAAATGTTGTTGTGCAGTAAAGAGATTTAAAAGCTTGCATCTTTATTTTTAAAGCAAGCACCTTTAAAGTGTCCCATAGATGCTTGCATACAACAAGTGTTTAAATAGTCCTCTGCAAATACTTTCTATTTAGACCAGTTTATAAAGTTGTCGTTTGGTAAAGAGCCACGTACGCACCGCATGACACCACAGCGTTATTTAAAATGAGTCAAATTCATAAACCGGAAACTTTCTTATGTACATGTACGTTAGTAATGCCGTGCAAATGGAATTACGTATTTAACGTCCTCACTCAGTTTTCCCAAACTAATCTTGTTCCTGTTCCCACAAGTTTTCATTTTCCGTGCCGTTGTAATGTAGAAAAATGATCCTCCCCCTATACAAAATGACCCGGGTCATTTTTTCTACGTAGAGAAATAACCCCAGAAGTCATTTCACTTCGTAGAGGAATGACTCGGGTCATTATTCTACGTAGAGAAATTAACCATGGGTCCTTTTGTAGGGAAGAGCCATTTCTCTGCATTACACCGTTCAAAAACAGGTAATCTCCTTTCTATCAAATATTTCTTAATTTTGTCATTTATATCAAAAGGGTTTTTTTTCTAAAAATAGCTTGTATACTGTTTATGGATTTACGTCTGTTCTTCATCCCCATAAATAAATGTATACATGTACATGAATATGAATTGTATTGACCGACACAGATAACAGATATGGGTATGTTTTGACAAATATTCATAATAGATAAGCGAAAAGTGTTGAAGAGGATGAGACCTGAATCATTTGCAGTTTGATCTCGCTGTGTAGTCGAATTATACTTTGACAAGGGTTGATATTCTGTTTATAAAAGGAAACAAGAACAAAGGAGAGATCCCGTGTGCTACGCCCCCTTTGCCTAAACACTTAGGCTGTTAAGTGCAGCTCACTGACCTTTATCGGACAGTGTATATTTAAGATCAGACTGCACAGAACGTGCAGTCTGATCTTGAATATACACTGTACGATAATGAGATGGTATTCCCCCAAACATACATTTAAAACAAGAATATATGCGTTTTTGCTATCGAATTGAAAATTTCATTTTAGTCATTGAGGAGGATAAGGGACAATGTTACTTTTATTTAACCAATCACCAAACGACAATATTTTAGACTGGTTCAAATTGAAAGCATTTGCAGATGTCAAAATAAATGTTACTGAAAAATTGAAATTTGTTTTGCGAAGGGTAGAAAACATTGTGGGAAAAGGAGAAAATGCTGGTTACCAGCATTTTCTCCTTTTCCCACAATGTTTTCTAAAGGCTTCTTTCTCAGGGGCGTCAAAAGTAGGGATTGTGTGGTAATGGGTTAAACGTCTATATGGCTCTCAACATACTATATGTACCTCTTCGTTTAGTTTAACCCCTTTTCGAGGCGAAACATTTTTTCAATTGTATAAACTAGAAGTATTTGAAAAAAGAAACGATGACCCAAAAGTTAGAAAACAGTTGCGGGAAAAGGAAAACGCTGGTAACCAGCAGTTTCTCTTTTTCCCACTCTAGGCTTAACCTGAGGTTAAAGACCTTTGTGAAACATTGTGGGAAAAGGAGAAAATGATGATGTGCGACATTCTAGTCATACAAATCTGTCATACATATCTGTCGTCTGCAAACCCTTTGAAACTGCATTGATTAAAATTTTGTTGTCAAGTTAAGGGTCGATTGCTCATTATCGTACTTAAAATCACGACATAGGTCAAAAGATAGCAGAGAAAATGAAACTATTTTCAGCACTGCATAACTCTTTACTCCTCTGATTTGTACAACACTTGAAAACATTGTGGTGAAAGGTGTAGTGTAAGTAACAAGGACTCTATAACATCTTTTCTGACTTTCTAACATATTTGAGAAGTCCTGTGTAAATCATGGGTATGCGTGCAGGATTCAAAACCGTGGCGGGACCTGGGTCCGATTCTCTATTTAATCGATGGGCTTTTCGTGGAATTGTCCCCAGAAAAGTGACTTTAAATTGAACAGAGTGCTAGCCTAGCACCCATGAAAACTTGGAATTGCATGTATTTGTAATTTGTCGCTGTGATATGACTGAAATAATGCTGAAAGCGACGTGAAGCAGTTCACTCACTAGTCCGCTCATATTCTGGACTTCAGTGATTTTTATCAGTAGGCCTAATTTGTAGGTCTGAACTTATTGTATACACTAACGGGTATATAGTGCACTCTAATCATCCGTAATTTATTGTTACGTTGGTTTTTGTTTTCGAACATATTGAGCTACCCTTTTAACCCTTTACCACACAATACAGACTTTTAACATCCCTGTGACAGAAGCCTTTTTGAAAACATTGTGGGAAAAGGAGGCCACCAACCATTCGAGGAAGGGTTCTTAGTCTTATTTAGCAGATATTTCCTACAATGTTGTCTTCCTTTTCCTACAATGCTGTCTTCCTTTCCTAAAACAAATTTCAATTCTTTAGGCACATTCATTTTGCCGTCTGTAAAATGCTTTCAATTTGGACCAGTCTAACCGTTTGGTAAAGGGTTAAATCTTTAACCATTCCGAGTTTTGACAATCCGTATAGGCGTGGCTTTTGAAAACATTGTTGGGGACAGAGACAATGCTAGAAAAAACATTCTTGGATTTCTTTTTTTTTTTTTGGAAATGGAGAAAATACTGGCTATCAGCATATTCTCCTTTTCCCGCGCTGTTTTCTAAAAACCGTCTTTGTCAGGGTAGACAAAACTCCTTACTGTTTGATACAGGATGAAAGTCATCCACCGCAACATTTGTTCCCGGAATTGATTGTCCATCATCATTATTTTTATTGAAATTGCACTGGAGGTTGTAAAAATGTCAAAGAAAGTGTCGCTGTATATAACAATTAATTTATCGTAATGTACATGTACTAACGTATTATGTAGACCTATGCTGGTTTTATTTGAACATATTCATTTATAACCCCCCCCCCCTTTCTAATTGGCGTCTGCAGGGCGAAATTAGGCTGCCGTACGCGACCTTCGATGCGTTTTGTAGTGAGTGTGGACTAAGATCAGTCTATAGGTTGGTATGCTCGTTTTTCCGCGTGTGGTTTTAGTCATAAATGCGACATGAACGTAAAATTATTTCTGTGAATATCTATAGCGATAAATATATTACGTCTGTATTGCCTTACCTTGTGTTCGTATTACATTTCTGTCACGATCTATCCATCCAAATATCGTTCTCAAATCCATTCATCTACCTATCCTTATTTCTTTCGTCCATCCATCCATCCATCCATCCATCCATCCATCCATCCATCCGTCAAGATCATAATTTAAATACATGCAGATTTCTCTCATATCGTCGGTTTTCTTCAAAGACCTCGTAACTACAGCTTGAAACAAGCTGCAGTTACGAGGTTTTTGAAGTAAACCGACGATATATGGAAAACCTTATCACCACCCTTATCCTGCTATGTTAGCCGACAACTTTTGGATCTTGAGGAGGGGGAAACTGTAACAACCAACCATTCGAGGAAGGGTTCTTAGTCTTATTCTCCAGATATTTTCGATGGCAGTGTGAAAGTAACATACCTTTTGATCGACTTTTCCATTTGATTTAGTAAATCAGTAGTTATTTTACTTTTAATTGTAGAAAAATCTTCGAGAAGAAGATAATGGACGTTTTTTAAAAATGCTTGGAGAATTATCCTATAAAGACGTTCAGTCTGATCAAAGTCAACACTCTCACCTATTCAATTTATTAAGTCACAGAATTTCTTTTAACCCTTTACCAGACGATAAAATTTAAGCCCATTTCAAATTGAAAGCATTTACAGGCGACAATTTCAATATGGCTCAAATGGTGCAACTGTTAATTGATAGAAACGTTGTGGGAAAAGGAGAAAATGCTGGTTACCAGCATTTTTTCCCTTTTCCCACAATGTTTCGTAAGGGCTTGTCTCCAAGGGTCATCGAAAGTCGTCATTGTGTGGTAAAGGGTTAAATGCCGGCCGACTTCATGATGATCTGCCAATCAATGACTGTAATTCACCAGTTTTGCATCTAAAATTGATTCAGTATTCATGAATCGAGGGAGATTTGTTGAAGTTGTAAGAACTTTTTTCTCAGTCGATGTAAAAAAGATGTGATTAAACTAAACAGTTCATATATGTGACGATCACTATAGGTCAAGACCAGAGTGCACAGAATGTGCAGAATGATCTTGGATCTGCACTGCTAGATACAGATCCGGTAAAACAGAATCACATTGTTTTAGTTTGTAATATTGGATGAAGATTTTCCCTCATTTTTTGTCAGCAGTAATAGGGAGAGTGTCAACTCTATTTGTATTACCAGTCATCGCACGTTTGTTCGCAGGTTTCACAAATATATATTGAGACAATATGATATCAGACATTTCTATAACAACTTCCATATGATACAAAAAGAAATTCCATCCGTTGCCATAGATATGATGAGGTTGATAGAAAATGGAGACAAACGTGTAGGCCTACTTGTGAAAATTATATTGAACGATGTATATATGCGAAACTCTTTGGCTTGGTTCAAATAACTAAAGATTGTGATTTTTAGCTCCACTGGCCGAAGACCAGCTGGCTTATGTCATGACCCAGTGTCCGTTGTGCATCCGTGCGTCCGTCCGTAATTGTGTTAACTTTTACTTCAAGCATCTTCTCTGCAACAACCCGTCCAAATTTGATGAAACTTCACAGAAATTATCCTGCCATGGTCCTCTTCAGAATTTTTTGAAAGAATTTGATTCCTTCAAAAACTCTGGTTGCCATGGCAACAAAACTGAAAAATATTGAATGTTTTAAGATTAATCATCTTCTCTGAAACCATACGGCCCAGGGCTACTAAATTTGGCATGTAGCTTTATCTAATGGACCTTTAACAAGTTTCCTCAAATCATAGGCTTGGGATCAAAATTGGCTCCATACAAGGGATCACAAGTTAAACATGGGCTTGCTTGTATAGTCACTTCCATTTGAATGTTAATCAAGGGAAAGAACTCATGTTATAAAGGATAAATTTTGTTACTATTTTCCTCCTTATGATTATCAAACTGCAGTGATACATGATTGGTGCTAGGTTTTTAAGTTATATAATTTTGATAAAAATATTATGTTTTCAGGAAGATTGATTCTTTTTTATGCTAATAGTTATGCTCACATGAGTTGAATATTCAAATTCAAAGTAAGGTTTCTATCATTTGGTCTTTTTCCCAAGACTTTTACCTTTCATGCTAATGATGAACCTGCTTTTATTGTCTGAAAATGTCTATTATTTTCGAAAGCCTTCTCTTTCGGGGTCATCAACTCTTTGATTTGTGTGGGAAAGGGTTAAAAAACCAGGGGAGCGATACACGGCCCTCTTGTTCAACCATAGTGTACCACAAACTTACCTTCCGGAATGACCATATACAATATGTATAACCCATTGCTTGTGAAAAGGGGGTTTAATGCATCTGCAAGAAGTACAGACCCGTGTCAGTCTGCACAGTTCTATCTGCTAGATGTAATTATAAGGCATGTCAAAGAACCATACTTCATCATACAACCAGTTGTCATACAAACTCGCTTGTATGGATCCATAGTGGTGTGACTTGCTTAACACTTTGGCTGCTAAGTGCGGACAATGTAGATCAAGATCAGACTGCAAGGAACGTGCAGTCTGATCTTGATCTACACTATTCGATAAGGTGTTATTATTAAAAGAACCATAATTTTGTATTATTTTACCATCTAATTGAAAGTTTCGTTTTAGTTATTTAGTATGATAAGGTTAATACAACGTATCACGTTGATACAACAGACTCCATTTTCCTAGAGCCCGGCTTATATGTAAAATATGTGACACTTGAGTTTACTTCAGGCTCCCCACATACCGGATCTATGATAGAGTCAAGTTATTTTTTCCTGCTCTTCAGCTCTTTACCAAACGACAACATTGTTAGGACTGTACAAATTAAAAGTATTTATAGACGACAGTTTTAAAGTGGCTCAAAGGATGCAATTTTTGCTTTGATAGGATAAAAAAAAAAATTGTGGGAAAAGGAGCAAATGCTGGTTACCAGCATTTTCTCCTTTTCCTACAATGTTTTGTGAAGGTTTTTTCCTCAGGGTCGTTAAAAGTCGTCATTGTGTAATAATAGGTTAACTCTATACTTAACGACAAGTTTTTAGGCTTAACTTAAAAGCACTTGGAGTCGATAGATTTAATGTGACTCAAAATATAGGATCTGTCTTCTACGTTAGAATGGAAAACTCTGTGGAAAGAGGAGATCGAAAGTGCATGCTGGTTATCTTTTCCCACAATAGGTATTTTAAAAAGCCTTTTTTTAGGCCATTAAACCCGAGATTGTGTGGTAAAGGGTGAACTCGTTACTTATATCAATGCCAACTATAGCCAACGAATTCTCCTTATTTGTAATAAAATCTTATTTATTAGGCAGACCTGTATATGGGTTTGCTTTTGGTTCATTGAAAATGGAGACTACGTTTTCTACCCTTCACAAAACAAGTTTCAAATTTTCAGTCACTTTTATTTTGTCAAATGCAAATAAACCTAAAGTTTTGTCATTTGGTAATGTGTTAAGTCTTACCATAAAACCCCCTACTGTACGTACTTTGGCACACATTATTTTGGGCTGCATGACATGTTCTATTCTTGAACAATATTATGTAATCGAAAATTTAACGTTTCATCAATATGCAAAACAATTAGGAAAAAAGAAACAACTTCTGGCGAGGTTATTTTTTATTATACCTCCTCACAGTTAACCGCAGAATAATTTCCAACAGGTGTATTTTGCGGAGTCTAATGTCATTCTACTGAATCCAGGTAAAGGGGGATGGGGTGGTGATCGTATCCTAAATCTATTACATGTATTTCCCTTTCAAACCCTATATTGTGGATACTCATTAGAAAAGCCTCGATGAGAAGATTCTAATGAGTGCCCACAATCTAGGTTTTGGTGAAGCAATGTTGATATTTCTAAATTTAGAATCAAAGTCACTCCCTCTATATTAAGCTCTGACCTACTCTTCGCTGCTGTCTTGGTGGTTTCGATCACGTAAAGCCTGCACAATGCCCTTGAATATTACAAAATCTATTTGTGTAATCGTCAAAATTTTAAGTCGACTGCAACGAAGTTAAAATTTCACTTACGCCGTCCATCTTGTTTTCTTTTTAAGAAAAAAAAACCTTTCTTGGTTGCATTGAGAAACAATTAAACATTGCTCAAAGATTTTCTAAATCTGAAAGTAATACAACTTCTGCTTTATGGTTTAGCCAGTCAGAATTTGAGTTACTTTCAAATTTAGAAGATTATCGAGAATAAGACTAAGAAAGTTCTAAACAGTGTTTGGTGAATTCGGTCTTACCATGTCTCTGTTACGGTATAATCACCATTAATGTTCTTTTATCGTTTTGTAGGTGCTTTTTGAAGTATAACAACGAAGACGTAATAAGTTACGATTGTTCTGGAGAAAATTTTGATGACATAACAGCACAGTTAAAAGGTTTGTTCCAACAGAATAACGGATCATTTACGATACACTTTGGTTTATTCACATTATACCCAAAATGTATGAATCATTCTCTGTAAAAAAGGGGACTTTGCACAATGTATCGATCCAGGTCAGCCTGCGCGGCAGGCTGACCTGGATCGAAACATTTTGCTAACGGTCAATTTTCCTCATGTCAAAAGACCATTCTACTTCAGGATTAAGTCTGTCGTTATTGAAAATGAACTGTATGGATCTACAATTGTATACTAACTTTGATTAAGCCTTATCCTGCTGTATAACTAGAATTAAATTTTAATACCATAGTAACAACCCAAATATCGTTGTTACACGGTTATGTTTTGGGGAATAATATCTCCCTATCGGAAAGTGTAGATCAAAGATCAGACTGCACGATCTGTGCAGTCTTATCTTGATCTACTCTGTCCGAGAAAAGGTCGGTTGGTCGCGCTTAGCAGCCAAAAGATTAATATCATGGGTCGCGGCGATGCAGTAAGCCCCCTTTTGCCAGAGTATTTTTCATATCTTTATACTTTTGTACACTATAAAACGCCTGTTACAACGACATGTATACTTGGGTTTGCGACCAGTGTAGGCCAAGATCAGACTACCATCAAAATGTACACCCAAGTTCCTGTGTTACATATCACAGGATTACACTTGTGGAAGGCAGTTGTACCGTCGATCTAAAGCTCATGTACACAGATTATTCTAATTAAATTAAATATTTCTATGAAGAGGATACCATGTTTTATAGAAAAAGGGTAGGTAGGACAAACGGCCATGGCTTGATGCCCTTACTGACCGTAGCCTGCAATAAATGCAATTAATGTTGATATGGGTATATAATTACATGTATGTCAAACAGATAAAATCGAATTGTGGGTACATTAAGCTCTAGAATGGTGTACTAATTGTATGGACCTTTTTTCGTTTGTAGAGACAAACACTGTTACACTTGTTAGATCGTGTAAAGGTTGGATGTCTCAAACAACATCCAGCAGTGTAGATTCAAAATCAGCATGCACGTTCGTTGCTGTCTGATCTTGATCTACACTGTTCTCAATCTCATTTAATGTCGTGTTGAATATTCTAGGGTTTCAAAGGATAGTAATTTGGGTAAATTCAAATCTAAATTATTCTTAAGTAAAAGTTTTTGTATTTAGCTTTATAATATCTAGTGGAAGTCTACCATGAGGGCTTATATTACAGGTCAAGTTTTGATCCCATTCCAAGAGTCACAAGTTTGACATTGGCTTCTATGGTGACTTATTTTAGAAATCTTTTTGGTACTTACCATAAGATCTAGGGCTACCATTTAACCCTGTTACAGAGAGCTCATCTTTTACTTGGTCTTTTATCGAGGAAAGGTTGAAAATGTTCTTCTTTTTACCATATATTCTAGACCTGTATTATTTAGCCCTTTTAGCCATACATTAGCCATACTAGAGCGATCCTGTGTAGATCTATAAGGCTGTATACAGCTTTAGGTCACTCTTTCATGTACTTTCTGGGTTTCTCATTATACCAGGCCTAAGCTTTACAGACCCTTGCCCAGGGACACCCCTTCCTGACATAGTTACACCTAATTTTCTATGGGGAATAGAATGAATAAGCTCAAATTTTATCAAAAACTTTGTAATCAGCTGTATCTATTGACAAAATGATAAAAATATCATATGATAGTACAACACAAACTATCTACAGGTGATATGGAAAAGTTATCGTGAATGATGTTTTAACCATTGTTTAATCGTTAAACCCTTTCATGACCGTGCAGGCTTATCCGAGACGGAATTTTACGAGTACATGCCATATCTTATAACTGGTTCTGAAGGTCTGAAGTTTTAGTACAACGGAAATATAAGTTTAACATGTGCGAGTCCGCTCAGGAAGTTCACACTTAAGTATGAAAATATTTAATGTAAGATAACAAGGTTTTTTTTGTGTGTCAAAGCGCAGCAAGCAGGCACTGAACACATATTTTAGATGACTTTGTCTCTCTCTTATTATTCGTGACCCATCACTCAAAAAGGGACCATCTGGGTAATCTGCACATCAATTAGATGAAAACAGATCAACGATAGTGCAGGTCAGTTTAAGTTGATAATTCAACAATGATTGTATAAGAAGGACCACTTTTCATACAGAGAATGTCAGTGTACACTTTTACTTGATGGGTCATTTTAACCCTTTACCCCATAAGGCATTTCTATGGTATCTCTTATTGACCCTAAATAACAGCAAGGATGAAGCTGTTTCTTATGTGTATATATGACACCTTTTGATAGCATAGAAAACATTGTGACAAAAGGTGAAATTTCTCGTGACGAGCAATTTCACTTTTTGCCACAATGTTTTCCAAAAGCTCCTCCAAGCAATGCGTAGAAATGAGTATCTATGGAGTAAAGTGTTAAGAGATGCCATATAGACTAGTCTACGGAAAGGAAGGAGCTTCTCTAAGATTATGGCACGTAATTCTCCAATCACTGTGGAAGCTTCCTTGGGCAAGGCAATTCTTTTTTGCTGGTTAGTTGATGATCCAAGACTTCATGAGTGATCGTGCTGTCGTTGCAATATGTCTTACAATACACGAAAAGGGTCATTCGGATATTTGCGTTAAGTGTCGTTGCAGATCACCCTGCGCAGTCCACGCATGTTACCCTGGGACGGTATTTTACGACTACATTAGATTTTATGCTACAGTAGACTTGCACAAAACAGAAAATTACATAAAGACATTCCGCGCAGAGTAATCTGAAACGATATCTATAGATCTATTACGCAAATGTTCGAATGCCCCTTTTCCCCTGTTGCATGCCACATTTGGAATGCATTGCTACACTTATTCTACTCGATAAATTGAGCGATAGTAAAAGCCCAATTCCCAATTCGTTTGGGAAAGGCTAAATATTGATATTTAACATCCAGGGCTATTAACATTTTATGTAAATAGATATTGTACTTAGAAGTATTTTGGGCCAGAGGCCTTTATGTACTATTAAAATTTCTGTTCTATTCTGTTCTGTTCTAACATGACACGCGAATTCGGCTCTATAAACACAGTGCAAGGAAAACGTGGTAAAATCTGCGACATTCGGATTCCATGTAGAGTGACGTCATTCTATATATCGAGTGACGTCATTCAATGAGTGGGTCATTCAACATTATCTCCCGCTAGATGGCATTCTATAAATACTTACAGTTTGCCCTACTTTCTAATTGACTGACAGCTAAGAATTGGTGGAAAGAGCCATACAAGAACGACAGAAAGCTCAGTTCGACACGCCTCTTTTGATTGACGGTTGTACGTACGTGCGTTTTCAGTCGTACGGCGTTAAAACTGTTACTCAGGTTGTCCTTGAACTAGTTTCAGGACAATTGTCTGCAGTCAGACTCATTCGGCATATCACGGGTGATGGTAGCCATCATATCCCTCGTCTGTATCTAGTGGATTGATATGCGGCAGATCGGTACACTCGGAAATACGCCGGTATACCGTTCTGAAAATTGTCAGGCTCCTCTTCCAAAAGAAACCTCGGGTTTTAATTTTCTATCGAAATCTTTCGAACCATATTTCGACAAACAATTCGTAGATCTACATTAATTTTTTTTTATCAATTTCGATTGAAGTTTTAACCGACAGATACACAGATGTGAATAACTTCATTGAGGTCGTTAAGTCGTTGCTAAACGAATCACATTGGCCCGCCATTGTATAAGATCATGTGACTCGCAGTTCAAATGTAAACGGCCGTTTTACGGGCGAGATTAGATGTAGGTACGGAAACTGCCGAATTTCATGCTCTTTGAAGCGATAGATTCAGCAATGGATGCATGCTTTGAGCCGGTTGAAGACGAGGAATTTTATAAAGAATTTATTTTCCCCGACAAAGGCGACGTGTTGCTAACACAAGTGTGTACAATAAACACCCATGTCCCTCTAAAGTGGCTCATTGTCCAGGATCTGCTTCATACCAGATAAGCCCTCTTTTTTATTGCCCTGAGGCAGAAGGCGCGTGAAAACATTGCGGGTAGAGGAGAAATTGCTTGTAAGGAGCATTTTCTCCTTTCCTGCTATGTCTCTTTTTTTTCTTTCCACAGACAAATCCTTTAATTTGAGCAAGTACCAAGTTGTTGTCTGCAAACGGTTTCAAATTGGACCCAAGCCAAATTTCCCTGCCTGGTAGTCAAAACCAAAGGTTATTTGGTAAAGGGTTAAATACCAGGTGGCCAAGTACGAGTTATTTAGTCCCGATATTCACGTGGAAATTACGTCACTTTTTTGGCGATGATGCAATTACTTGGAATAATCCCCGCCCCTTTCACTACAGTGTATGCATTAGATTGGTATTTACTCTACAAGGACTAGCTAAAATACTGTGGGCGGAGCTTCTCGTTAACCGGGATACAACTGTATATAGGTCAACCATTTAATAACATATTGCAACATATTGAGTCTGTATGGAATTAAATCCAGCAGTTTTGAACGAAATCCGGCGTTTTCATTGGTTTAGAAAGTAGGGCAAACTGTAAGTTAGGTATTGATCATATATTTCATTTGTATGAAACTAAATCGTCGGTCGGCTTCGCCTCCCTCCGATTTAATTCCATACAAATGAAATATATGATCAATAACTTATACTTATCTATCTAATTTGGGCATCCTAGATACAGAACCGAACCACTGTTCTACGCGACAACCGTTGAATTTAAAACTAAAATAAACGTTTACTCAATAAGACGCTACCTCGTGCAATTCACTCAGCTATGATCAGCAGTTCAGAGAAATCTGGAACTAAAGCAGGTCTCAATTCTCCTCAAACGTATTGATAATTTAAACGCTATTTTCAACATTGCTACTTTATAGAGAGTTATATTACAGTCTGCCCGCTTTCGGGGCTAGTGATGCGTCATATAAGACAGTCGAATTTTCGAAGAATTTGACATGCGCAGACAATGGGTTATTCAACACTCTCTTGCACTCCGTATCATTTACATTCACCTCTGTAGTGGGCTCAGAAAGTAGTCCGTCATTACGTGATACTTTCGTCACATGGCCAGAACTCAAAATGGCGACACAAACGCCGGTGAAAAAAAAGACCAATATCGATTAGTTTGTGTGCTGTTCAAACACCATACGGCCAATCAGACTAAGTGGTAGGAAATATGAAAAAGAGGGATTTTCTAAATAGCTTTTAAATGTCTTTTAAGGACCATAACTTGTATTTCAATCTTAAAACTAAGATTTATCGGTGTGTCAAAACTGTTGTCATCATCCATGGGCGCAGCTATTTTTGTTAAAATTGGCGTAAGATTCTGATCAGTAAAGAGGCTAAAAAAAATAGTTCCATTGTCTACAGGTAAATTCATCAGTTTGAGTGCACCTATAATGTATCCAGAATCACATTTCCTTTGTCTACCATATAATTTTACACATGAAACCATTAAACAGTAACAAAACATGTTTTCCTCGGTTTGACAAGATTCTTGTCATTTAGCCCATTGCAGAGATGTATAGTGAGAGTAACGAACGACAACTCTGCTCAGAGATTGGTTATTCAATGGAACATAAACTTCATCCGCGTGTTTACTCCAGTTTTTAACTTGTTTTCCTTTCGTTAAGAATTGGCCATGCATGTTAGAATCAAAATAATCTTTCTATCGTGGTTTATCGTTCAATAACCCATGTTGTGAGTTATGAGGCACATTTAATAATCCACGAGGGCGATAGCCCGAGTATCGCCCTCGTGGATTATTTATTGTGCCTCATAACTCACAACTGTGGTTTATTGAGCGATAAACCACGATAGGAAGAAGACTATTTCTTAAACATACAATGCTGAATTTCAACTTCTCCTGCCAAGAGAGCTGTTGGCAACATTTAGGGGGGTAAAGTGTGTGTGTGTGGGGGGGGGGGGAAATAATGGTGACCAGCATTTTCTTCTTTTTCCTGAAAGTGTTGTACCCTTCGGAAGAGGAATTTCCGTTTTTTTGGACATAGACTAGATCTATTTAATTCGATTATTAACCCTTTACCAAACAAGATTTTAGACTGATTCAAATCCAAAGTTATTAGCAGACAACTAACAAAACATGGTTTGCACTGTAAGATTTGTCTCTGATAGGATAGAAAACATTACCTGCATTTTCTACTTTTCCTATAATGTTTCAATATCTTTAAAACGTTACCTGCATTTTCTACTTTTCCTATAATGTTTCAATATCTTTTTTCCCTCGAAGTCGTTATAAGTCGGGATTATGTGGTCAAAAATTAACGGGTTAGGTGTTAAGGATTAATCCTTAGAGCTAATAATAAACAAACTTACAATTTTAACCGTGAAAGTGCCCTTTCACAACTATACTTGCTTTTGCAGCCAGAGTATATAGATCAAGATCTGACTGACCATGGTGTGCAGTCTGATCCTAGATCTACCTTTTCGGTTTGCTGAGATTGTCCAGACAAAATTGACCCTGACATTGCATTTGTTTGGGTCTTATTTCTACATTTAAAATATACATGTATCTGTTTAGTGTACTTTGCGTTCTTAGATTTGACTGGATGGAAAAAAAAAAGATATTTTTTTCTTTTTGGATGCTGACCCTTAAAGCGCTGGAACTAACTTAACTTGTTTTTGTGGACAATGTAGATCAAGATCAGACTGCACAGAACGTGCAATCGATCTTGGATCTACACTGTCCACTTTTTTGTTTCATATTCTGGCAAAAAACCTTGCTACAGCAATATTTCAGATATTTGTCCTACTTGAAGATGTTTCTTGTTTTAATTCAGCACTTTAAGGGTTAATGATTGTATGGTGTTTGACGCCGTTTTCATCATTAGTTCAATTATATCAAGGCGGCCTGTCCACCTATCCATGCTATCCCAGAGTACGCTATTCAATTTTCACTGAATGGTTTCCCACACTACCATCGTCGAGAAAATGGCCAACTGTGGGAGAGGAATGAATCCTGTCGCAAAGACTATTATCGATCCCTGGAAAGATTTTGGTTGAGCCAGGGATCGAACCCACGACTAAACCGCTGTTTTCAAGTCTTGCACGAATGTTAATCAAACAATCGTTTGACAGCGTTGTTTGAATATCCGACTTTACGACAATGTGCCGTCTGGTCTTGCTACAGATCTCACAGTCTGATCTAGACCTACACTGTGAACAAAAAAAAAAAAAAACTTAACCTTTAACCAAACAATCCCGAGTTTTTCAATCCGAAGGAAGAAGCCTGTGAAAACGTGGTGGGAAAAGGAGAAAATGCTGGTACCCAGCATTTTCTCCCTTTTCCCACCATGTTTTCCCTCCTTTCAAAGATCTAATTTCTATTTCTGAGTCATATTTTTTTTGTCGTCTGCAAAAGATTTCAATTTGGGCAAGCCTGAAATATTGTCGTGTAGTAAAGAGTTAAGATTCGCACAGATCTATAATGAGTTTACACTTCACAATCAGGATGTACGGGTCAATGTGTAATTTAGAGATAAAAATCGATCAGTACGGGGGTCGAGGGGCGTATAAAATGTTCCTGACATTTTCGTACTTTTTTTTTTAAATTCAAAATGAGGCGTGCTCCGTAAAAATGGAGTGCAATGCATACATCTGCGAAAAGTATCGACCAATTTAAGCCTTTCCAGTCTGCACAGGCTAACTTGACCCGAAACTGTTTACTATAGACAAATTTTCTGCATGTCTAATTGCTATTCTACCTCATGATCCAGTTAGATGTCAAACTGGATTTTTTTTTGGGCATCCCTTATCATGTGATGACTGCGTCGATACTTTTTGTAGATACATTTAAGGTATTCCTACCCCGAAGCGGAAGATTTATCTCCACTGAAATTTTACTATGGAAAATAATTTGTTTAAGTATTTTTATTATGATATCATCGAAATTTATCACTATTGTAGTATCTTAACCGAGCCACTTTTGTAGGTTTGTTCTGCCTTCATAGAATTATCATTTTCAATTCTGTAATCACTATATCCTCAATTCAACGGAAGATTATTATTACCTCCCCTTACAAATAAGTAATAAAGGTATGAACATAAACTTTTTAGATGGACATCTAAAGAGAGCTTAAAAGTGTCTAGAATTATTAAATCACTTTAAATTTTCAACAATCTAACCACCAAATAAAAATAATGCCATGTTGACCAGAAGTTTCAGGGGAGGAAAGCCTTAGTCTGATTTTAACGGAACTTGGCTAATTTAGATTTAGTTTTCTACGTAGTTAACATTATTCGGAATAGCTCGGGTGATCTGGTGATCAAGTCACTCGGTTGTATCATTTAGCTTAACCCTTTCCCAAACGACAAATTTTGGACTCTGAAAGAGTTTGCAGAAGACAATTTTAGATTTTGAGAAAGTGGTAGAAAGTTCTCAAAAAGGGTAGAAAACACTGTTGGAAAAGGAGAAATTGCTCGTTACGAGCAATTTCTCCTTTTCCCACAGTGTTTTCAAAAGACTTTTACTGCAGACACGTAAAACCCAGGGCTTGCTTGGAAAAGGGTATACATCTTCATGGGACATTTCTTCGCCAAAAATGCACCAATTTACCGCTCTGTACATCGTGCGGTTCCTTTTAAAAAATGAAAACACTATTAATAGTTTTTTTATCAGAATCTTTTTAAATACATTTCCGTTGACAAACAGTACAGGCACATTTATTTTTTAACCTGATCTATCAACTCTGTAAGCACATTTCAGCGGTAGCTGTTGTTGCCGTTGCTTACCGATTTCTACAGGCGCTGCCATGCTTAAAATCATGTGACAAGCATCATTTCAAAATGGAAAGCCCCTTGATAAAGAACAAGTTAGATGTAGCCATTGCATCGGCCGAGTTGTGACCAGTGCTTTTTGATCTACTAATTGAAATTGATGTACTGGAATGAATAAACAGTAACTTTCGATTGGTCAAAATTGATGACCTGTTTATTCGGCGGTTCCCTGTACTACAGGTACTTTTGTAACACCAATATTCATATTTTCTTTTAATGCACAAAACAGTTTCAGTATTTATATTACGGTACATATGACTCCGCCTATCTTTGAAAGATTTTCTTGTTTTTTTTTCTTGTTTTAGATGAAGAGCGAGCATTCATCTATCTACGATTACAAACTGGAGACGAAATGAGTAAAAGACAGAAGTTTGCATTCATTACATGGAGTGGGCCAAATGTAGCTGCTTTGAAAAGAGCAAAAATGAGCACGGCAAAAGCGGTCGTTAAACAGATGTGGTCGGTAAGTGTTTTATTATTGTGTTCCTATTCGGTGTCACACCACTGGTTTGGGGCCATATTGAAAAAAAAAAGTGAAATTGGCCATCTTTGAAGCCTCATAGATCGCTTTATACTTTTGCTTTCCCATCTCTTGCTGTCTAAAGTAAGTCCATAGTCCTTCAAAAAATGCATGAAAAACAACATGTCGTCTGATTGCGTTTTTCGCTAAATCTCAAAACAATGGGCACCCTAGAATTTTCCCTCTCAAAAACACCTGTTCACCCCCGTGACACCGATTTTTTGTTCCTCTAGTGACACAAAATAGTCCACTCAAAAACACATCTAAATGGTCCCCCAGTCCCTAAATTTGAAGCAAATCTAAATTATATACCACCAAACCATCTTAGCTCCATACAACAGTGTAACAAGTGTTCTACTGCAAATTTTCACTTTTGACTACTACTACGAACCGGAAGCCTAAAAAAAAAACGAACCGGAAGCAGTTTCGCAGTGGTGCGACACCATTCATCATGCTGCGCTCACAGTTAGTGACCATATACTCGTGTTACACCTTACTCCAGATGCTCTTTGACTTACATGTATTTCATTGTGTTTCATGCTTTCCTTCTTTGGAGAAGTCTGTTGACCTCTCTAATTTACGTCATATTACCATATGGCAGTGGCATACGCATTTTACCTAGGTAACTAGAGCGTGAGAACTGTTTTCACCTTTAATTGAAGAGTTCGTTAAATTGCTATATTTCAGGCTCGTAACCATGAAATATCACAAATACATACCACCGTTATTTTTCGATAAATTACCAGTAAGCATGAAAAAATTACTATTTCTGTCTCTTTTCAGAGTTTTGCGGTTGAGATGAATTTTGATGATTTGAAGGAATTTAAAGAAGAAGATATTAGAAAAGAAATGATTCGAGCAGGTGGTGCAAATTATGGAACGGGCCAATAACTCTAGTGAAGTCTTAGGACAATTTTCTAATTGAGTAACCTCCCTTCATAACATACATACTAGTTTCACATTTGTTCATCATAATCAACTGAACGAACTTAATACCTGTTGCAGACGACTTTCAATGTCTACTGAAGGCTACTTTTAAAAATCTTGAGGGCAAAATAAGAAATTGCTCGTAACAGAAAACATGTCAATTTGCCACAGCGTTTTCACCGGCACTCATGCATTATCTCTTTACCAAACGGCAAAATCTTAGACTTGCCCAAATTCATAGCAATTGCAGACGACAAAATTAACTTGACAAAAAAATTAAAACTGACTTTAATTGAGGAGAACCAGCGTTTTCTTCTTTCCCATAATGTTTTCAAAGGGCATCTTCCACTTGGCCGTAAGAAACAAAGGATTGTTTTGTATAGGGTTAAATTGTACTGTTATTTTTTCCTACCGTAACCCATTACCAAACAATCCCTACTTTTGACGACCCTGAGAAAGAAGCCTTTAGAAAACATTGTGGGAAAATAAGAAAATGCTGGGAACCAGCATTTTCCCCGTTTCCCACAATGTTTTCTACTCTTCACACAACAAATTTAAAATTTTTGGTGACTTTTATTTTGTCGTCTGCAAATGTTTTTGATTTGGACCAGCCTAAAATATTGTAGTTTGGTAATGACTTAAAAGGATAATTGCAAAGCTTTCTGCTGGAAATTTGTTCAAGAAAGAACCTGAACCCGATCTATATCAAACCGTGGTTCAAAGGACCCTGGGGTCTTGCTTTAATGAAAAAAACATTTTAGAAAAGGAAAAGTTGTATAGAACTAGCATTTCCTTTATTTCCGAAAATCATTTTTCATTTTTTTTAACCCTTGCAGTGACAAATCAATAAACTCGATCTTTTTCGACGGCTCTAAATACAATCTGTCTAAACTTACAAAGATCTTGATTGTATAGGCTTGTCTACACAAGCGGATGGTATAGATCAAAGATCAGATTGCACGGCCTGTGAAGTCTGATCTTGATGTATGACGTTCACAAAACTTTACCTATTCGTCTATGGAGCCGAAAGGTTTGGAGATAAATCCCATTTTTGAGTCATTTTAATCCGTTACCGTATAATCCCTAGTTGTACATACCCCCTTGGGAGAGGAGATTTTTTTTCGATAGAATTTCGAGAGAAGAAGAAAATGTTATATTTTTTCTTCATTTCCCACAATGTGTTTTAACCCTTCAGAGACGAATCCCGTGGCTTCTTGCATCGAATATGTAGTCCGTAAGTGCGTTAAATTTGACATGGATTTCTCTGTAAACTGTTAAAACTGATGAAAGCTGTGTGTGTTTTATCATCCTTATATAAAATGATATCATTATGTGCATATCTTTTTTTTAATTGTTTTCGTCCGTGATGTAAAATCATGCCAAAAAGAGCGAACAGGCCTCCTATAATTGGCCTGTAACACGCAAAAAGGGGCATTCGGACATTTGCGTAAAGAGTCGTCTCGGATCAGCCTGCGCAGTCCGCGCAGGCTGATCCGAAACGGCACTTTACGATTACTTTAGAATTTGCGCTTCAGTAGACCTGTGCAAAACAGAATATTACATTAAAATGGAAAGTGTGGTTTCGGATTAGCCTGCGCGGACTGCACAGGTTGATCCGAGACTGCACTTTACGCAAATGTCCGAATGTCCCTATTTCGCGTGTTGCAAGCCAATAGATTTGGTACGTACAGGTTTGTATTTTAGCAGAACATAAACTATAATTGTGAAGATACAGTTATGGGATAAACACAATCTGGTACTCCCATGTTTTCAGGGTGGTAGGATTTTATAAAAAATATCGTAGACAAGAACGTGTCATTAAGCTCATCAAAGGCTTGCTCAATAACATCTTTTGTCCGCTTCATAAAGTCCATCTTAGGTGTCAACTCATGTTATAATTATCTTATGTAATTATTTCCGAATGTTTATATCTCGTCGGTTTACTTAGAAAACCTCGTAACTACACATTGTTTCAAGATGTTCTTACGAGGTTTTTGAAGTAAACCGACGATATATTTCTCTTTTTTTTTTTCTGTAAAGGTAGTTCTTTCGGTGTGCGGTAAAAATGTCAGAGGTAAAAATGCCAGAGGAAAAAATGTCAGAGGTAAAAATTTCATAGGTAAAAATGTCATAGGTAAAAATGTCAAAGGTAAAATTGTCAGAGTCAAAGCGGTAAATATGCCAGATGTAATGATTTCATGGGTAAAAATGTCAGATGTACTAAGTATATGGTATGAAAAAAAAAACATGTGGCTCTGGCCTCTCACCAGATTCATTGAAGTAAAGCCATTGATAATATACCAGTTGTCCTATACATTTATTTATTATTTAATTATTTACCTTCATTGTATCAGTGCTATACTGTAAATTAATTTTCTGTTACATTCAGCAATGATAACATTACATGATGTGGATTTAACCCTTTACCAAACAATCCCTGTTTTTTACGACCCTGATATAGGAGTCTATAAAAACATTGTGGGGAAATGAGAAAATGCTTGTAACCAGCATTGTCTCCTATTCCCGCAATGTTTTCTGCCTCGCTGGAATAAAATTTCAATTTTTTAGTTTCGTTTATTTGTTGTCTGCAAACGTTTCTTTTTAATTTGGAACACCGTCGGTAATATGTTTACTCGTTGCTGCACCACGAGTGAAAATATTACCGATGGTGTCCACTCGATGAAATAAATTCCGATCTTTCACTGAAAAGAACAAATATCCTCTATATGGAGTGCAACATACGAAAAGGGTCATTCGGACATTTGCGTAAAGTGTCGTCTCGGATCAGCGTGTGCAGTCCGCACAGGCTAATCCGAAACGACACTTTCCGATTTGATGTGATTTTCTGTTTTACTCAAGTCTACTGTAGCACGGAATGTAATGTAGTCGTAAAGTGCCGTCTCGGATTAGCCTGCGCGGACTGCGCAGGCTAATCCGGGACGACACTTTACGCAAATGTCCGAATGCACCTTTTCGCGTGTTGCACTCCATATATTAACCACAAGCTGCTGAAATAAACTCTATTTTCTGACGTTACCCTTTTAATCCAGAAGATAACTATTAGCGTTAAAACTTCTGGATATTTCTCAGGGTATTTATTCACCCATTAGTTGTATTGAGCTTGTAAAATATATATATATATAATATTAACTCACTGATCAACTTACTCGCTCTAGATTAATTGAAAAACTAGTAGTAGTGCTTAGATGTTTTCAAATAAAAGCATTATCAAATTATTCAATAGCTGTTTTAATTATTTTCACCTACTTTAACCCATTACCACTCAATCCCTACTTTTGACGCCGCTGCGAAAGAAGCCTTTAGCCCCTGAGAAAGAAGCCATACGATTTAGACGAGTCTAAAAATTTTGTCATTTGGTAATACATTTTGTTAATACAACACAATCAGCCTTGTCAAGAATTTAACGACCCTGAAGAGGAAGTCTTTTGAAAACACTGTGGGAAAAGGAGAAAATGCTGCTACCTAGCATTTTCTCCACTTCCCACAACACTTTCTACCCTATCAAAGTAAAGTCGCATCATTTGAGCCACTTTGAAATTGTCGTCTGCAAATGCTTTCAGTTTGGTTTAGGCCAACATTTTGTCGTTTGGTACAGAGCCAATGAGGATAGATATTAAAAACGTTATGGTGATCACAGGATCATCTCACCAGAAACATTCTTTATATGGATTAACTCAGCAGCACTTCAACATTTTGAGAAGCCTTTACCAGATGACATAATTGTTGTCTTGTCCGAATTGACAGCATTTGCAGATGACAAATTTTATGTTATTTTCGTATGTCAATTCTTTATCAAGAAATTTGCCTTTCAAAGCAAATAAAAAATTGTGGGAAAATGCATATCACTACTTACCCTACGCTTTCGATGACAAATTCCATTATTTCAGCCAATTAGATTTGTCGCCTGAAGATGTTCTCAACTACAAAGGTTAAATGTTGTCTGGTAAAGAATTGAAACCAACGCCCTGTAAAATACGACAAAATTTTAGCCGTGTCCAAATTGAAAACATTTGCAGACGACAAATTACATGTGATTCAAAACAGGAGATATGTCTTTCAAAGCATGGAATACAGTATTGGTAAAGGAGAAAATGTGCTTACCTGCATTTTCTCTGTTGCCTTAGTGTTTTCAAAAGCCTTCTTCCAATAGGTTGTTACAAGTCCGGATCTGTCGCGTAATTAAGAGTCTTTGTCGATTGTAATTTTCTTGAGACTAATTCTTTTACCAGACAATGTGTTTTACAACTTGTTAGTTTCTTACAAGGACACAGCTTCTGTTAATCTTGTTGGAAAACGAAAACGTGCAAATAATCAGCACTTTTACCTTAATCGACATTATTTTAAAACTCATCAATTGACCGTCATATAAGCAATCGTCTGTCAGAGTTTTCAATACAAAGTAGTCTATCTTTTTTTGTCCTTTAGTAAAGACTCAAGTCTTTACCTGCTAAATAAGTGACAGACTAGATCTGGCCTGTAACACGCAAAAAGGTGCATTCGGACATTTGCGTAAAGTGTCGTCTCGGATCAGCCTACGCAGTCCGCGAAGGCTAATCCGAGACGGCACTTTACGATTCCATTAGATTTTGTGCTACAGCGGACTTGTGCAAAACAGAAAATTACACAAAAACGGAAAGTGTCGTTTTGGATTAGACTGCGCGTATCCGAGACGACACTTTACGCAAATGTTCGAAAGTTCCTTTTCGCGTGATACAGGCCATCTGAGATGGACGATCTGTGCAGTCTGGTCTTGATCTACACCATGCACAAAAATGTAGCGCGTTAATGGTTAAAAAGCAATTTCACGGAAAATGGTGAATATTTATTATTGATTTAAAATCAAGTGGCAGACGTTGTAGATATATGGTCAGGCTGCTCGAGTACATTAACAACATAAATCGCCCAACCATCCATCTATCCATCTATCCACCCGTATATCCACTCGTAAACTGCATCTAAAATCCAAACTGCTCACAGCCTTTCGAAAATATGGTAAGTAATGGGATAAAAAGTAGCAGCAATTTGACTTCAACAAAAACAAACAGTACAGTTGACGCAGCCAAACCAAACACAATATCATCGAAGGCTTCAGCAGCAATAGTTGCAATAGCAGCGGTAGAAACAGTAACTTCATTGCCAACAAAACATTGACAACGTAAACGTCTGAGACAAGAAATGTAACAAAAAAACCCAGCTGATTTAGCAGCAACTACCTCATCCTTGCCTGTTGCAAGCGCAACATTATATAAACTGCTCCCGAATCTCACACAAGCAATGACTATATACAGCAAAAGCAACAATTCCAAAGTTAACATCTACTGTTGTTTGAAATGAGTAGTTAGCAGAAACAAAATCAGAAAAATACAACAAAACTACAGCACAATATCAGCATCAGCGAAATAACAATTAAAGCGAACATTTGACTATAAAAACGACAACAAACCAACAGCAGCAACAAAAACAACAGCAAAAATTAAGTTAAGTATAATAACAGCAATAATAAAAGTAACTGCAGCCATAGTATACATACAGTGTAACTGCAAATACAAACAATATAAAAAATGCAAATACAGGAATTACGAAGCAACGGGTATAACAACAACAACAATAAAAGTGCGAAATAGTATTCAATATGCAAAAAAAGTATCGAAAATGGGGGCAAACGACACCAGCTGCATGAAAAATCAGCGGAAGCCTCAGCAACAACATAAACAGAACTAAGAACTAAAGAACAACTTACATGTATTTGAATACGAGAAACACACTTCAATTATAACAGCAACAAGAACAGTGGTAGTTACTTCATTATTATCAGTAGCAGCAAGTGACAATAACAGAAATAGAATAAAAACCGCATCCGAATTAACAGCACCAGCAACAATTTAACAACAGCAATAACAAAAGAAACATCAAAACAACAACTGTTGCAGAAGGAACATTAGCAACAGTAACCGCAAAAGCCGAGACAGCTGGAAAAACAACAACAAAGGAAACAAAAATAGAAACAACAAGACGAAACAATACTGCAACAGAAGTATCAGCGAATAAAAACCATTAATTTCAAAATTTCAATCGCATGAACATCGGCATTGACAACAGCAACAGGAACAATGCCATCATATGCAGCCTTGACTGTCTTGCTAAAAATTGAGAAATTGCCCATCAGGAAATTATTGGCCTATACCACAGTGTTTTCAGTTGCTGTTTTTAAACTCATTAATTACAACAAAAAAATGTACTGTCTCCATGACAACCCGTAGCTCTCTTTTATGCATCGAGAATGAGGATTCAGGATAAACGAAACGACTATTTCCGACTGTTTTATTCCATTATTGTTTCATCATTCACAGATTCCTGGGGAAAGTTTTATGTTCGAATTTTCCAGCATTCTTATGGAGAAAAAAATTAGAGGAGGGAAACTGGTTCATTTGTGGAAAAAATACATTCCTGGAAAAAGACCCATTGCTTGGGTCAGTGAATGGATTCGTTAAAACGTAGAGGAGTGAAAAAGTAGTTATTCAGTGATTAATGACAAGAATTAGTATTCTTTTTAGTTAATACACTGAAGAGAAATACCTAATTTCTAATTATTCATTTTAAAGTTGTTTAAATGGCAAGGATGTTTGTTTAACATTTTTGACCTGATGGTGGAGGTCTTCAACTTAAGCGTTCTTTTTTCTTTTAATAGTTCTTATTCTATTGAAGATCTACTTTTTAAAACAAAGGAAATAATTGACATTACATATGGCAAAATTATGTACTACCCATCCAGTTGGTATAACATTATGAATTAAACGTATCACATACTAATACTGTCTGATTGTAACCGTCCCGTTGGGAAATTTACCGTAATTAGTGTGTTGTTTGATTTTTTTTAGCCTTTCTTGCCGAAAGCAACTCGCCAAGGTTCCTTATTTGTTGAGTACAGAGTACGTTGAAAATACTTTTTGTAGCGTCATTTCTCTTTTATTAGATTATATATGTATGTTTCAAACAAAGAATTCTTATTTTCTCTACCGAGACAAATAAGATATAATGCATATATTTCATAATTAGTACTTAAGCAGGATCTTATCTTTTTTTGTTGAACATGTCATTCTTGTTGAAAACGAAAGGACGATTTATTTTATGTACATGTAAGCAAGGTTATTCTGACCCCCTGCGGTCAACACTATTTGCATGATATCAATCTAGCTGGAAAACATGGTTCAGTGTTCGGATCAGTATGTGGAATGTTGTATAGCAGAGTGGTTGTGGAGGATTGTCCCAATCACATTACTTATCATCGGAACTGGAGGAAACATAGTGAACGTCATAGTACTGTCACGTCGAGCGTTGAGAAGGTATACGATTCCCTATATTTTTTTCAAACCACGATTTCATTATATTCTTACTCTGTTAGCAAGAGATTAAAAGTATACCTCTGGCACCAATTATGCTACCATTTTGATAGAGTTTACAACTTTATTGCGTGGATGGCCTATTCATTGTTTATACAAGTGCAGATTCGTGTAATGAAGTGACCCAGCTATGTTGCTATAAGCTACGGCACTAATTTTATCCTTTTACCTGATATTAGATCCATAAAGTTAATGGATTGTTCAATATCAAAGGTAATTAAAAGGTTTCGCAGCCAAATCGTGAGGCACTTTTAACCGTTCTGCGTGTGTCCGGTTACCTGGAAACGCGGACACGAAATTACTACAAGCTGAAGTTGCTCTATCGGGGCTTTTTAAACGGGAGGGGGCGGGGGAATATTCCACCGTCCACTTCTTGATACTTATCCATGACCTAAATGCCTATTCATTCTCAAAGTTAAATTCTATCTGTTTATATAGGAGAAAAGACCAACTTATCTTAGCAGCCATGCAGACGGTAGTTTGGCGTCAGAGTGCGACTTAAAATACATGTAGATGCTTCTAGCAGATGGCATGGATCAAGATCAGGCTGTACATAATTTACAGAATCGTCTTGGATCTTCATTGTAAAGTATTTTATGAAATGATTGAAATACGACTTTTGGATCGTTTTATCGTCTATATCATTCATTTTGTTGCAGTTTCTTGAGTGACGACAGCAGTTTTTTGGTTTCTATGAAAATGAGGACGGTGAAGTTGTTGTGCTATAGCTCATGTTGGTGGTTAATGATGTGGTGATCATCGTGATGGTCATGATGACATATAAATGAGCCATGCATTGGCATGAGAGAGCTTAATCTCACTCCATGATGCATGATATCAAGCAAGGCATCATACTGGTTGACATTTCTAAAATCCGTTTTGTACAACAAGCTACGGAAAACGTCAGGTACACTAATCCTTTTACTGACAGAAAATCGACAAAAAGTGAAAAGTTTCGGCCCTACTAAGCCTGTGCAGACTGCGCAGGCTAACCTGGTTCGATACTTTCCGAAAATGCACTAGGCCTCCTTTTAACAGAGCCTGGCTCAAATATACAGTCATTTTAATTTCTATATTTTACAGATATTCGACAAGCGTATACCTGCTAGTCCTGGCTGTGTCGGATACCCTGGGTTTATGGGTAATCTTGCCGAGGTTTTCTTACAGACATATATACGACCTTGACTTCCTGGGACTTTCTTACATGCATTGTAAGTTTGTCAACTGGATCGGTTATTCGTCGGCCGTAGTATCAGCGTGGACAGTGGTCAATTTGACCATCGAACGGTTGTTGCTTACAATGTACCCGATAAAGGCAAAACTGAGACTGACACCACGGGTTTCAGTTTGGGTTTCAATGGCAACCGTTCTAGTGGTTCAGTTTTTCACAGCGCATCTTCTATTTTCTCACACATTTTTGGGATCGGAAGTGCAAAATACGAGTAATTCCACCAGATGTGTGTTCGCTTCAGAAGAATTTGAAGATTTTTACAAAACTACGTGGAATTATATTGTTCTTATATGTTTCAACTTGTTTCCCATCGCCATCATTATAACCGGAAATGCTGTGATCGGAACAATTCTGTTTAGGAGGAAGCGACAAGTTTACCCGATAACCAATCAAGTAAGCATAGCTCGAGAGAAGATGGCGCTGAAGATGCTTTTCGCAATTAGCTTTTTCTACATTATTTTCACGAGTCCATACTGTTTCTATGTGGTCATAAAAGCTTACTCAACACCCGAATTGTCAGCAAAAGAAAAGGCAGTCGATCAACTTGTAAATGCCATAATATTTATGTTGTTATTTAGTAATTTAACATTTAATTTTGCTCTGTATTTCGCAAGAGGCTCAATGTTCCGGGAAGAGTGGAAGAAAATAATTAATTCATTGAAAATTACAATTAAACTAAACAAAGGGGTTGGAAGATCTAGTAACTTTGTCGGAGGGTCAAATGAATCTGAAAATATTGGTACAATGAAAACAATTACTTATAACTCTTGATAAAAAGATGAATACTTGAATATTGAAAGTAATACTTACAACCGAGTAAAGTAAATGCGGCCTAGATGACTTGGGTTCCTATTCTCCAACCATTCATATTTTCAGACATTTTGTTAACTTTGAAAGTAACGCTACTTTCTTCTGACTGGCTAAACCAAATGGTCCGGGAAAAATAATGCGTTACGCATTAACTTTAGAATGATTTATTGAATGATATGAAAAATGTGTATTAATATGGAAAACATATTTGTGTCTGAAAAGGTTCGAAAACATTGAACCAGTATCCATATTTTTCATACAAGCCCTTTAAAATTGATCCCTCTCTAGCATGATAAAACAAGAGAGATTTGGATATAGGAACAAGTATAAGCAAAATGGGGAAATAGAATGGATGATATCTATAGATGAACCTATAGATAGGTGAATGGATTGATAGGCAGAAGGTTGACTGGATTGGAGGGCTGTCCGCTAAATAGACGGATGAATAATTAATTGAATGATTATTATTATTATTATTATTATTTTATTATTATTACTACTACTATATATTAGACATGTGTAACCCGAGGTGGAGATCGGAGTTGAAGTCGGACTTCGTAACTTTTTTAGGGGTTGTCTCAAAGCCAACGTTTACCATCATTTTCTATTTTCTAATGCAACTAAATACACTTCTTTAATACTTAAAAGAACTATTAACCCTTTTTCAAGAGTAACACATAATCATTAGAATGAAAGTATTCTATTGCTATTGAAGACCCAATAAATAAGAATAAAAAAATATTAGGTTCAGATTGTGTCACTGCAGAAATGGCGACAGTATTTTATTTGCCTGGAAATCAAGCCATTCAACGCATTTCGGACGTAACATCATCATCAAGCTAAATGCATCTGTATCAAGGGAGTTTGCAGTGAAAATACTGCTATAGTCTCATTATCTTAAACGAACAGAATACCGCGAGGGCCATCGCCTATGAAACATGAAGCTCGATAGTAAGATGGTGATAACACGAAATCACGATGATATTCATGATATTGCACTATCATCATCGAAGGCCTACTATTTTATTTCGCGTTTTCGCCATCGTAATATCACGTTAACACCATCGTACAATTGAGCATCGCGTTTAAAATCAACAAATTCATAGGCGATGGCCCTATACGTATTCCGTTAAAACGTGCTTTAACTCATTACCAAAAAAACGATATTTTAGACTGGTCCAAATTGAAAGCATTTGCAGACGACAAAATAAAGGTGACTGGAAATTTGAAATTTGTTTTATGAAAGGTAGAAAACATTGTGTGAAAAGGGGAAAAATGCTGGTTACCTGCATTTTCTCCTTTACCTACAATTTTTTTCTAAAGGCTTCTTTCTCAGGGGCATCATAAGTAGGGATTGTATGGAAATGGGTAAATGCATCTGCCAAAATATATCCAACCTTTGATATCCTCTGCCGGTTGACTTGGTTCAAAACAGTTTTCTTTCGATGAAATTCTGCATATCAAAGTTCAGCCGAGTTTTTAGGCAAAATTGATCCATATTTTGCGACAACTTGCTTCGTATAATGCATCCCGAATATACAATAAACCTTCTTTTCTAAGAATATCCTTCACATCTCTGTGAACGACACATTAGACACAGAATATGACGTCAAAATCATTGCATAAATCAACAGGCGGAATACTGTATGACATACGAAAAACAATGGTCAGGTTAATTTTTTTTCCCGAAATGATGAAAGGATGCATTTCCCTTTAGGCAGCGACAGTTAATTGTTTTCAGATAAAATAGTCCCAAGATATTTGCATTTAAACACTAAAATCGGGGACTAGAACAATCTGATGCTCCCGGTGATCGAATCCGCTTTTATAATAGTCACAGCTTTTATATTACGCAATACGTCTGAAATAAGAGTAAAGTGTGTACTTTAAACCTTTACCAAACCATTATGACTCCAATCATCAGTCATTGTGATTTTTTTGATAATAAGAACGGATTTTACAAAAATATACAGCAAAATATATAGAATTTCTTTCATCAGCTTGTGGTTAATATGGGGAAATATTTGCCGAAAAATGGAAAGGTATGCGGAAATAACGAGTGCCGTAAGGCACGAGGTATTTTCGCGGACCTCTCCCTTTTGAAGCAAATATTTCCTCATATTAACCACAAGCTGATGAAATGAATTATATATTATATTTCCTCTGATTATTTTGTCAACGAATGCCACTAGATTTTCGGCAGGAGGAAAATATTCACTGTGACGGGGAAATAATTCCCACCAGCTTAAATTACGACATTTCTGTACCCGTAAGATTTATAAAAATAGACACATGAAATGTAATATTATGAAGTCACTGTGAGAAAAAAAACTGCGCTAAAAAATATAAATCAAGCTTTGTGAAGAGGTACTCTAACGCATCTACCAAACAGGTCGGCCCATGTAAGCCTGCACAATCCGCGCAGGTTGACCTGAATCAAAATATTTTGATAATGATAGAATTTCTGCATGTCAGAGGACTAGTTTAACTTATGATTCAGTTGGTCTTTGGGCAAAATTGATTGAGATTATGCCATGATTTGCTTTGTATAATGTCAAAATTAATGTATAAAACAATGATCAGAGTACTATATGTTGAGATACGCAAAGCAATGGTCAGATTTTTTTCTTTCTCTCTCCAAATGTTGCAAGAACCTAATCAATTCACCTTCGGCACTTAATTGTTTTCAGTGAAATTATTCCCGAGATATTTGCAATTAACTGTTTACCGCAATACAAAATATAACCTTGTGCACAATGAGAGCACTTGTAGTAGACCATACGGGTCAAAACATTGGATTTGTCATCGATAGAGTAATAAACACTGTGGAAAAAGGACCGGTATTTTGACCTTTTTTCCACAAATTTTTCAAGGGTTTTCCCCGAGGTCGATAGATAACGGGAACACAGGATTTTGTGGTAAAGGGTTAAACAAATTGAAAAATCGAGCGTTTGAACATTACGATTTCCCCGGTGATTGGATCCTCTTCTTTAGTGGTCCAAGCTTATCATTACGTAAAATGTCTCAATTAATCCTTTACAACACAATGCCGACTTTAAACGACCCTTGGGTAGAAGTCTTTTGAAAACATTGTGGGAAAAGGAGAAAATGCTGGTAACTAGCATTTTCTCCTTTTCCCACAATGATTTCTACCCTTCCAAAAACAATTTTCAATTTTTTAGCCACATCTCTTTTGTCGTCTGCAAATGCTTTGAGTTTGGACAAACCTATAATTTTGTCGTTTGGTAAATAGCTAAAGATACATTGTGTGGTGTCCGTGATTGGGAGGTGGAATGTCGGCCTAGGAACCATTCGTACCCAAGTTCGATTCCCGAGAACGGATGTCAGCTTTGGGTCTTTCCACAAACTCGGCGGCAGTACTTGCCTCGGATTTACCATCCACCCTTAAGACCGTTCTTGGTTTTATGCTACAGAATTTTCTAAACTCAAAAGTAACACAATTTCTGATTGGCTAAACCATATGGTTTACGAGTTGAGAAAAGCAGACAATACTTGAAGAGTATTTTCTCCTTTTCTCTTTTCTACAATGATTCCTACCCTCTCAAAAACAGATACCCTTACTAGGAAAGGTCTACAAATGCTTTCAACATGACTGGGCCTGAAGTTTTTTGTTTAAGACTTAATCCACAGTCAAATTTCGTATTCAGCTAAGAGTGTCATCTTTTATCTAGAAAAAAATGTTATATTTTGACTGAAAGCAATATTGACGCAGACATATCAGGTCTTTTAAGAGCTGATTCTTTGAGTGATTCTGTGAGATAACTCACTTCACAGAATGGTTTTCATCTGGTAGAATGCCGTCCGCAAAATTCCCTAGCGTGGCCATTGGTAGTGAGACAGTTAAAAACACTTTATGCACAATTCCAATTTTACAATTTTAAGATTTAACGTATATGAAAACATTGAGGGAAAAGGAGAAAATGCTGGTAACCAGCATTTTCTCATTTTCCCACAATGTTTTTTACCCTGTCAAAGGCACAAGCTGTCATTTGATACACATTTCATTTGTCATATGCAAATACCTAAATTTGGAGGCGTCTAAAAGTTGTGTTGTTTGGTAAAGAGTTGGGTCAATTAATGTGAAACCATTGAGGCAAAATTACAAAAAGTTCGTTCATATGTTTCCGACAGTGATACCCAACTGGGTAAAATAAGTCAATAGAGGTAATGACTTGAAAAGAAAATAGATAAATATTTCGTTTTATTTGTTTTCTGTTGCTTTGTTTCATAGCCAACGAGCTTTAGATAATGCACTTTCGATGAGGCGATTAGTCTAGGGTTCTATGAATACAAAACCAACAGTCCACGCGATCTTCACCTTATACGTCCAACAGTTATTGTTAACCCTTTACTCCATAGATACTCATTTCAATACATTGCTTGAAGGAGCCTTTGGAAAACATTGTGGCAAAAGGTGAAATAGCTCATGACGAGCAATTTCACCTTTTGTCACAATGTTTTCTATGCTATCAAAAGGTGTCATTTACACATAAAAAAAAATTTAATCCTTGCTGTGATTTAGGATCAATTAGAGGTACCATAGAAATGCCTTATTAGGTAAAGGGTTAAAACCACTCAACTTTACGACAGATATCTAGACTTTCCTGAATTGTATTTATAAGCATTTTGCAGGCGACAATATAAATGTGGCTCTTTTGATAAAATTTAACTTTGATAGGTTAGAAAATATTGCGGGAAAAAGAGAAAGACCTGATTACCAGAGCTTTTCTTCTTTTCCAATTGCGTTTTCAAAGACTTATTTCTTATCATTAAAACGAGTGACTGTTTGGTACAGGAATAAGCGCTTCCCGTTTGACTTAGCATAATAATACGGAAGAAAATCGCGTGAGCCACATTTAATTTCAATTTCGAGCAACCTTTATGTCTGTATTCTGGTTGAGGAAGTTAAAATTCTCATACTACTACAAACCCATAGATAAAAATAGAAATTTGGGCGATAACTCTTGCGCAAGATATAGGATAGTATAAATGGGTAGTCTCTCTTTATAGTCCTACTATTTTTTTTTACCCTTGTCCGTTCCATGGCTCTTCCACATTTTGGTCCCTCTCTGCCTTCCCCCCACATCCTAAAAACTATATTGTCTTTATAGGAATAAGTCGAAAAGGAAAGGAAAAAAACAGAGTGAAAGATCTTTCTCTTATTTCCTAAAGTCCAATTGACCTTCCTGTAAACACAAGTTTGGCACGCCCCCTCCCCTCCCCTCTAGTAACACTGTATTTCGGTTGTCAACCCTGTCAAGCTTACCAGAAATGTGTCAGACTCTTTTTGTTTACATGACACCCAATGCTGTTTTTTTATTGGCCGATGAGACGATGGCGGACCTGCCAATCAAAATCTGCAGAAAGGTCAATTCATCAAGATTGTTAAATCGAGGGATAGGTTGGTAAAGAAAAAAAAAACAAAGCTTATGTAGCATAGGAAGCTGATTCACGACGAAAGATCAACTAATATAAAAACCCACTAATATAATATTTATGATATGAGCCAAAACAAAAACTAGCAATGCTCTGCGAAAAAGGGACTATGAGTGTCTGTAAATAGAATCAACCCATGACAGCCTGAACACGCCGAGCAGTCTGTCATGGGTTGAAACGTTTTTGCTATAATAATAATATGGCTTGCAACTCGGGAAAAGGGACATTCGGACATTTGCGAAAAGTGTCGTTTCGGATTAGCCTGCGCACTCTGCGCAGGCTGATCCGGAACGGCAATCTGCGTTTTCATGTTATTTTTTGTTTTGCGCAAGTCTACTGTTGCACAAAATCAAATGTAGTCGTAAAGTGCCGTCTCGGATTGGCCTGCGCGGACTGCGCAGGCTGATCCGAGACGACACTATGCAAATGTCCGAGTGCCCCTTTTCACGTGTTGCACGCCATATGTAAATGTTCTGTATGTACAGTGACCATTCTACCTTAGGTTGCAGTAGACTGTTAGACTAAGTAGATGTCATTAACTCCAGTATATCCCGCTAGATGGCATTCTATAAATACTCATCTATCTAATTTGGGCATCCAAGGTACAGCACCGAACCACTTTCATACGCGACAACCGTTACTTTGAATTTCAAACTAAAATAAACGCTTACTCAATAAAACGCTACCTCGTGTAATTCATTCAGCTATGATCAGCAGTTTAGAGAAATCTAGAGCTAAAGCAGGTCTCATTTCTCCTCAAACGTATTGATAAAAGCTATTTTCAACATCGCTACTATATAGAGCGTAATATTATTATACAGTCTGCCCGCTTTCGGGGCTAGTGATGCGTCATATATAAGACAGGTCGAATCCTCGAAGAATATGACATGCGCAAGAATATGAAATCGAATAATATGACAATGTCATTAACTCATTACCAAAAGACAATACTTTAGGCTTGTCCACATCGAAAGCATTTGCAGACGACAAAATAAAAGTGACTGAAAACCTGAAATTTGTTTTGTGAGGGGTAGAAAACATTGTGGGAAAAGGAGAAAATGCTGGGTACCAGCATTTTCTCTTTTTCCCACAATGTTTTCTAAAGGCTTCTTTCTCAGGGCTATCAAAAGTAGGGATTGCGTGGTAATGAATTAACCCTAAATTATGTGACGACTTGCTTGATATAAAGCTTCACGCAGATGCATTAAACCCCAATTTGCCAGAACGAGGCCAAGATTCAAGAATAAAAAAAAAGACAGGTTATCTTTATCTCTTTCGGCTCTAAATATGTAAACTGCAAAACACCTAGCCCCTGTGGCCCAGTCGTTAGAGTATGGGACTTTAGAACGAGGGATATCTGGTTCGATTCCAAGCTCGGTCAATGTTCTTTCGAGGATTGATGATAATCATTGCGAACAGGATTCATTCCTCTCTCACTGCTTACATTGTTTCGAGTCACATTTAATTGAAAACACTATTGAAAAAGGAAAAATACTTAAAAAGAATATTGCTTCCCAGATTTTTTTCTTTGACCAATAATGCTTTCAATTATCTATTTCCTTAAAGTACTTCTTACCAGAATTTTGTGTTTGTCTCATAATGCTTTCAGTTGCCTATTTCCTTTCGGATTATTAACACATAGTGTTTGGTATTTTACACTTTTAAGTGTTAAAATAAACTCTAATCAAATTTTGTAAAGATCCAGTTGTCGGATGCCATGACCAGACATGGATATGTTGTATACTGGTCTATCCCACAGTTTGATGGAAAATGTGTGTATATGGGGATACTTACATACTGTCTTGCTATAGAGCAGCTAGCTTTTGTAGCAATGTGGTGGACCGTTCTACTTGGGACCTGAAGATTCCGGGTTCAATCCCAGCCTTGGAGGCTATGCAGCAGAACTTGTACAGATAGACATAATCATTTAATGCTCTTAATATGGAAGTATTTAGTATTTATATCACAAATCCTTTTTTTTTTGTAAAAGATAAATGAATACTACCAGAAAAATATTCCATTTTCATGAAGTGAACGGTTAAATTCAGTAAAATGGTGCAATTTTTGGCATTGATAATGAAATTGTCCTTTAACAACAGGTCACTCTGTTCAATTTTAATACACCCGATATAATTTCTTGATACTTTTTTGAATATGAATCCTTGTCAACTGTGCATATTGTTGACATGAAATCTAATAATAGCCATAAAGGCTATATAGCTCATTGAGGAAATACCAATTAAGATTGTTTTTCTAAATCTTATCTTAGTTCTTTAGCAACAATTTTCCAGCTAAAATTCAGTGATAAGTCATTTTGAGTTTGGTGAGAGTATGAAAATCTGAAAGTTGGTTTTAATTTGGGACATGCAAAAATGTTGTCCTCTAGTCAAGAGTTCAACAAGAAGGTGCAAAAAATCGTTTTGTACGCATGTGTAATTAGCAATATACTTCCCTCTTTGATCAAGTTTGTTTATGTTTGCTAAAACTGATTAACAATTGTAGACCTTAACACTTTTTTTTACAGAATTATCATGATCATTTGTCCTTGAGGCAAAAACTATCTTGTTTTGTACATTCTTTTTCTTTTTAACATTGCTCTTCAATAACTGAAGTGTTTTATATATTTATCACATAATTTTTACTTATATAAATCCATCTTGGTTTATTTCAGCATGTTTGCACTTTCAAATATGTTTACATTTAGCTACACTACACCATTCTGCTAGAAAAAATGATGCATGTTTGAATGGTTTGAAAGCTTTAGAAGGATCTTAGATTTCTGGAGAAATAAAGAAGTGTAAAGTAGACAGACATTATATATAAAACCATAATTATCTGTAAAACTTTGTGCCGATTTTAGTCTTGAAAAATATACTTTTTTCAAGATCGTACAATGTTATCGGTTGATCAAACCAGATACTGTCATGTGTGCATGTGTGCACACTAACCATCTTAGTTCAGGTTTTAGCTAGTACACCACAACTTCACCTTTTTTAAACACTGTATACTTGGATCAAATTACTGCTCTACTACAGTAGTAAAATAACAGTTGCTGCACAGCACACATGATAGAACAATTTTGACTGCCATTGTCCTTGCTCTATCTATTCATTGTTTACATTTTTAGATCTACATGTATTACATGTGATAAAAGATTTTAATTTTCTTACATCAAACCATAGCTTGAAACTGTTCAACAAATCCGCTTTCAGGACTTTCAGTCCTTTGATTTTCTGCTCGGAGGACCAATAACACTGTTATGAACAATTTCAGTTTTTGCTGTAATGTCTCTAAGACTTGTTTCTATGCTACACCATTAAAAATCGTTAGCAGTAGAAGATGTATGAAAGCTACCCACATCCGGCAATGTTCCTTTCATTATATGAATTAAGTGGGATAATTACCGGGGAGAAAAAACAGGAACTAGAATATATCTACTAATTACAAATTAGCCCGGAAGCGATCATACCCTTTCTCTTTAAAATGTTCGACCTTTCCTTCTTTATCCTACCTGAACTTCTCCCAACTTACTCAGTAGGCAGTCATCTCTACTGTTTACACTCGGCATATTCCGTACATGGTCTATAATATGACGATTATGAACGAATTACACCGAGAAAAGACGGCGATTGAAATTTTAATCAGATGAACAGGAGTAATGCCCCAGATACCAAAATTATCGCGCTAAAGCTTCTTGTTATTTTTTTTTCAGGATATCGAACAACCAATCCATTTGACTCTTCTTTATTTTGGATGTGTGTGGTTTTGGTTGCCCTGTTCGCGAGAATAAATCAAAGCGCTGACGCACTGCAGGCAGCGGGTTTGTGCTAGCTACAGATCTTATTATTTTCTTTGCACAGGTTTCCTTTATACTTGACTCTAAAAATCTAAAAAAGTAAAAAGGTGCCTTAATCGATCTCCAAACAGTATAGATTTATGTCAGCCTGTGCAGATGGTCAGTCTGTGCAGTCTGCATAGGCTGACCTGGGCTGAAAGTTTTCGCCATCGGTCAATTTTCTGTACATCGAAGGATCGGTCTACCCAAAAACTAAGTAAAGGGTGTTGTTAAAAGAAGAGGCTATTACGGATCAATAATTATTTAATAATTATTTATGTCTTGCTTGGTTTAATCCATCATGAGGATACAAGAAGCACCTTTTTGCCACAGCACAGCTCATTTGTTTGTGGCTAAAACAAAGATATAATCTAGTACATGAGCACAAGCAGAAAACAAGACTTGAATAAATGATGTTAATCCTTTCCAAAACAATCCCAAGTTTTCATGACCCTGTTGAAGAGGCCTTTAAAGACATATGTAGAAATGGAGGAAGTACATCTAACCAATTTTTTCTATCTTATCGCTGGTTTAAATTTCAACCATGGTCTTTTTTCCGATCCACTTTTCATTTATGCCACATTGTTATTCAGTGCATGACTTAAAGGAAACTGGTTAGAATGTCCAAAATCATGAACAGCAACAGCTGAAGTAGAAACAACAACTTATACTTAATCTGCACTTTTATTATTTTTGAAGCGAACATTTGTACTAGCCTGCTGAAGAAGTCCAAGGAAAACTTTGTGAAAAGTGGGGAAATTGCCTGTAATAAGCAAGTTCACATTTTTCCACAATATTTTTCACCATATTAGACAGTTTGACTTACAGATAAGTACCAATTTTCAATTTGCTTCAGCAGATTCTTACTATTTGGTTTAATATCTGATAGGGAACGAATCAATTCATGAGCATACTCTTCACACATTACTACACGATGAAATTTTAGACCAGTCCAAATTCAAAGCATTTGAAGATAACGAATTCGACATTCAGATAGTTCAATTTGTTTCTGAAAGAATAGAAAAAATGTTGAAAAAGGAGGAAATGCTGGTAACCAGCATTTTTTCCTTTTCCAATAATGTTTTCAGAAGGCCTCTACCCGAGGGTCGTTAAGTCTTCATTGTGTTGCAAAAATACCCTGTTCAGCAAACTTTCTTTTATGTGATTTATTTCCTCTTACCTCTGATGCCTGGTTTGGAAAGAAAGTTGTGTCAGTACTGGTCACCGGTGTGAGAAAGCCAAGAAACACATGCATAAGTGCACTGGCCGCTGCTATATGACCCAAGCTGCTTAAGTTGCATTAAATACTAATAAATTATACTGAAAGAAGCCATTTGCAGACATAAATTTAAACATGGCTCAAATAACAGTGTAGATAGGATAGAAAACATTGTAGGAAAAGGAGAAAATGCTGCTTACCAGCATTTTCTCCCATTCCTACAATGTTTGTAAAAAGTTCTAAGGGTCGTTAAAACTTGGGATTGTGTTGTACAAGTAAATGTATAACATAATCAGCATTTATCACTACTTTTAACTCTTTACCACCCAATGACGAATTCTAACAACCATGAGAAAGAAGCTTTATGAAAACAATGTGGGAAAGGTGAAAATGCTGGGAACCGGCATTTTCTTCATTTTCCACAATGTTTTCTACCCTATAAAATAAAAATCGTACCATTTGAGCCACAATAAAATTGTCGTCTGCAAATGCTCTCAATTTGAACACAGCTGAAATTTTGTCGTCTGTTAAAGGCTTAATCCTGCTGCAGGTGACTTTTCGTTTAACATCGCCTTTCATAGCCGAACCCGTACGACTTTGGCAATAAAAGGCGATGTTACACGAATCCCATTAGGGTGCCATATGGTCAAAATTCATCATGCAAACAAACACCGATAAAAACGTTTGCTCTGAAAATATTTTCTTTTGCACTTTCTCGGTGTATGTAGATACCGACGCCCTCTTTCCAGTTCTATTCTACATTACGGATGAACCCGTAAGTTGTTGTGGCGTCGCTTGAGCGGCGGCACTATATTTTTATTCGGTTTTGTAAAGTGCCTATGGAGGCAGCCATATTGAACTGGTTCCATGCTTTGTTTTAACATCCATCTATATCTATTGTAATTTGATTACCAGATAGGGGTCCATGTTAATTTTTTCATTTATTTCTGGGATTTCTTTTTATATATAATACATTGTACTTTCATTGTTAGATGAATAAAAACCCGAATGGTTGACATATCAACATTTTCCTTTCGAAAAATAATAATAAATAAAGATCCATTTCGAAAAATACGTCACGTGATAAAAATTATCTGTCACAAATTTTAGAAGCCGCCATTTTAAATATCTTACCCTGGAAAAAGGTTAAGACGTATTTTCAAGCTCTTTGACCCTAGAGCACCCTATGTGGTACTTGTGACCCCCGTTATATTTTTGTTCTAGTGTTGTATGGATTGTAGAAATATTGTTTTCCTATCGCGATCGTGTTTTTAAGACCAACTATCTGTAACTAGGTCAATGTTGGAGCGGGTGATAGATGTTTCGGTAACAAACGAGTTCGGTAACATAGACTAATAGAGTAAATCGAGTGGATGTTTCGGTAACAAAACAATTACACTATGTTTTTGTTCTGTGACGTTCTTTACACCTAATGTATGGCTTTGTTGTGTTCAAACCTTTTACTTTTGCACTTTTCAGCAATTTATCCCTTGATAGATAGGTTCAAATCCTTTATTCAGTTTCACTTTCCACCCTTTTCGCTTGATAGATCTATAGGCAATCCACATGGCCAATACATACAGCATGAAATGAGGTTCATAACAAAAATTATTTATAAAACATAGTGGAAATTACAAATTAAGGTTTTAAAAACGAAGGTTTGAATAAAATAAAGTTGGGTGTAAAGAACGTCACGATACATAAACACTATATAATTGCTTTGTTACCGAAACATCCAATTGATTTACTCTATAAATCTGTGTTACCGAACTCGTCTGTAACCAAAACATCCGTAAATCGTTGGAGCGCCTAACATGACTGGTATCATACCAACCCTCTAGTCTATATAGATATATTAAGAACTTCATTCAAGTCTTTATTATATCTATAAAGAGGGATTGTATGATACCAGACATATGTGTTAGAGTGTCCATTATCTCCCGCTAGATGGCATTCTATAAATACTAATCTATCTGATATGGGCATCCTGGGTACAGAACCGAACCGAACCATTTTCCTACGCGACAACCGTTACTTTGAATTTCAAACTAAAATAAACGTTTACTAAATAAAACGCTACCTCGTGTAATTCACTCAGCTATGATCAGCAGTCTAGAGAAATCTGGAGCTAAAGCAGGTCTCATTTCTCCTCAAACGTATTGATTAAAGCTATTTTCTACATTACTACTTTATAGAACGTAATATTACAGTCAGCCCACTTTTGGGGCTAGTGATGTGTCATATAAGACAGTCGAATCTTCGAAGAATACGACATGCGCAGACAACGTTAGAGTATCAGATTTAGCACAATCCGATAACAGACTTTTTCTTTCGTCAATGTATGGTAATTCATTGCCGACAAATATTTGTTTGTGTAGACAAAATCTTACAAGGGCGACGATTTTCTTCACATATGCAAATACTGGATGTTAAACGTGACAAAATGAGGCATGTGATCAACAATGTGATTCCTACTGAGCTGTCAAACGATCATGTGATTTTCATAAACTGTTTAACGCGGCCCATTGCATTGTACCCTGTTACAGAAATAAGTGGTTTGCGGCGCCATCGATGTTCAGCATCAATATTTTCTTGTAAAGCGGTTTTGAAGGGTTTCGTCTGCGCGAGTAGCGCGTATTTATACATAGCGGGTATTCATGGAGGAACTATTTAGTCACACGTAGGAATCAAGTTTTGTTTACCTCGCGTATCCAGGAAAAAGCTGCCGGATGCAAGAATTCTCGACCTAGATAAATATCATAGGCGTTGAAAATCAGTTACTCAGGTGCATTGCAGCATTTTCAAAATATTTTCAAGTGCCCTCTTCGTAAGTCTTTAGAATGGTATTGTTTGGTAGAGGACCAAAAGATAATCAAAGTACTGAAAGTACTGTAAGCCAGCGAAGCATGACTCATTCAGGAAATTTGACCTTGGTCACATGTTGAATCAAGGGCAACAATTGTGTAATGTTCCGTGGTTATAAATTAAATAGCTAAAGAGTTAGAGCACAGGAACCTTTGACCTATGAGACGAAAATACAATAGGGCAACCTGTTGGCTGATGGGCAACACTTGAATTAAGTTTCTTGATCCTACATAGAACGGCTTTTCAGTTAGAGCACGAAACATACGAACGGAAAGATATGGTGAAACCTCCTCTCCTTTGTACTTTGTAGGTGCATGTATGTATGTATATGTGTGTGGGAGGGGGGCGGATTATAACAATCTATTGACAATAACTGCAGAGTTGTAATAGAACAAAGTTGGCATCTATTATTCTTATGCAGGACAATCCGTATTTGTGAAATCTGGCTACCTGGAAAGTTATGCAAGCACCTTATGTAATATAATGTATGGGGAATAATAAGCATCTTTCCAAGAGCCGAGATGCACATTTCTTGGAGCACCAATCAGTCAAGGAAAATGTATTTTCATACATTAAATCAAGAGGATAATTGTCAAAAAGGGCGTAGTCATTTGAAAAACAAACAACAATAATATTATGTTTCTTCTGAAAAACGTCAAAATTAAATACATCTCTGATGTATGTCAAAGTATGTCAATCATTATTTCCTACAGTCCCAATACTTTTTGCAGTCAGTCATATCATAGTTTGTCTACACCGACAGTGATAAAAAAAAGAAGCTGCATCCATGGTAACACCTTATGGACGAGTCCAGAAGCTATCATTAGATCATGTATCAGGTCGTCTTTGCTTTTTTCACTGTTTGCCATAACCAGCATAAACTTTCTTCTTTTCCCACAATGTTTTCTAAAGCCTTTTTTGTCAGTGTCGTGAAAACCAGGGATTGTTTGGTAAAGGGTTAAAGCATTTTACAAACAAGAACACAAATGTAAATGGATGACTAGATTGAAGTTTGAAATAACATGATGCCAAAAAAGAAAAGTCTTTCTTTCTGAACTCATTATGCAAATGTTAAAGCAACGACATCTGCTCCTTTGAATGTGATGTTGGCCCTCAAAGGACCATCTAAAAGCAGCTGTGTATTGTCTCCATCCGTCGCAGACTGAACTAGGTCTTTGCTAACTTTCACGACGCGACCATCCTCTAACAGAAGTTCGTAGTCTGTGTCACCAGTGGATACTGCCACAATGGAAGCACCAGCAATAAAAGATTGGGCATCTCCTTTCTGTAAGATATAAACAAAGTACACAAAGGGTGAAATGGTTAATTTCTAATATTTTACAAGTTATTGAGTAGAATGAAGAATGTTCAAAGTTTTCTGCATTTTCCCAATGTTTTCAAAATATCCCATTGAGGAAAGAGGCCGTGCCCACAAAAGCCGTATTTTTCAAGGGACTGTGATTTTTTCATCGAATCTAATAAAGGTTCACACCAGGACCATCTATGTGAAATTAAGTTAAAATTCACTCAGTAGTTTCTGAGAGAAAAATCAGTGCATACAATAAAAAAGAAATGATCTCCCATCCACAGAAGCAATATTTTACATCAGATTAAAATTTCTTAACTCATTACCAAACAACAATATTTTAGGCTTGCCCAAATTGAGAGCACTTGCAGACAACAAAATAAAAACAGAGTTCAGTGGTCAAGCCTCCACGGGCAGTTTGAACTCGTTTTTGGACAGAATTTTTTATGTTAACTTAAGTCCGCAAAACTGAGAGCTTTGCTGACTAAAAATCAATTCACAAATTATGCGTTTCAAGGGGGATATTTCAATAAATGGCGTTCTTTGTCTTAGAAAATAATAAGCACTTCTGTATCCTTTGTAGTTTGTCAGGCGTTTAGAGCCGTTTTAACAACTTCTCTTTTTTAATCCTGTCATGGCGGTCAGTGCATCTTTCACCAGAATGCGGTACTGGAATTCCCTGAACCCATACTTTACACAACATCATTTCATAAGCTACTGGCTACTTTTACACATACACAGAAGTAGAAAAGATGTTCGTTAAGTCGAGTGAGTAAAAGGAATCCCGTCACAGAAAAAAATCACGAAGGGTTTAGTGTTGCCTTTCTACACTTTAGCTTGAGTTTCAACTACTACGTGGAAAAAGGTCATTTTGGAAATAAGGGGAAAAAAGCAAGTGCTAGAATTGGTAATGGGTTAAAACACAATAGAGTAAAGTGTAACACATTTTTTAAACAGTTTATACCTAACACATGGTAAAATATTAATATTTTGTCTTTTTTTCATCAGAGATGCAAAATTATACCAGGTCAAACGGTGACCTCTGTTTTTGTGAGGATAGAAAAATATAAATACAGGAAAAAACCCTGGTTTCCAATATAGTTTTCCCGTTTCCTACCATGTTTTCACATTTCTGCTTTCCAAGTGAATCGAAAATATATGGAATCGTGAGGTTAATGGTAAAAAAATCTCCCTAATACATAGTCTTGTTAATTGAGATATTTATATGGATACTTATCAATCTTTTCTAACAAGAATGCTTTAGGAAATGATGGAAGGTGCGAGTAAAACAGAAAGAAATACATTGTTACCATGATAGCTTGTGTTCTATCTCTGTGTCAAAATCTGACCACTTTTAATGTGTGAAACCTTTTTTTTTTCATTTCGCGTTTTTATGAGCAACAAGGTGTTTGACACAAATGGATTGTAAAACCCATCAGTTACTTGCTTTACGTCACTTTGGCATTTGATGAAGTTCAGAAAAGGTAAGAAAAAACAGTTTCTTTTTCACACGGTTTCAGAAATGTTTTAGTACTTTAACTTTTACATTACCTCATTTAGAGTGCAAGGCCTATGGTTGCATTTTTTTCTATTTAATTGTACAACTGATTTGTTAGCGAAAATTTGATTTAAGGAAAAGCTTACAAACCCAGAAAGGATTCTTTTCAATACCAGACTTTTTTCAAACGTCATTTTAAGCGCGAATAATGTATTTTCCCTCTTGAAAGTCGCAAACAAAACAGGGGGAAGGGGAAAGACTGAACAAAAGATGCGAAAAAAAAAATATAAAATAATTTTACTTGTGCGAATACAATGTTTGTTTTTTTTTTAAAGTTTTTATTCCAAAAATCACAGACAGTTTTTCCTACAGGATACTTGCTTAAAATTGTTTCTATCTAAAATGACAAAAAAGTCAATTACGATCTGTGCAGCCTGATACTGATCTTATCGATAAAATTCCATGAAGCTCCGTTATTTATGTATATAAATATTTGTTTTTAATTTAAGCAAAAGATTTGTTGAGTAATAGATTATGATTCATCCGTAAGTAAATGATTTTGTAAAATGGATCATTTTAGTTCGATATTTGAGAAGTACGAAACATGGCACAATGTTCAAATGAGTATGCTGAGTGCTGTATAGCCGAGTGGTTGTGGAAAATCGTACCACCCATTTTACTTATCATCGGAACAGGAGGAAACATAGTGAACATCATTGTACTGTCACGTCCAAAACTTAGAAGGTAACACGATTTTTACATGTACATGTCGGTGTAATTTTTTTGAAAGAAATATTTTAGTGCGAAAAGATATGCCGTAGTCTTTGAAACTGGATAAAAATGTGACCCATCACTCAAAAACCTTCTGGGAACTGCGAAAAGTGTCAACCATGGTCAGACTGCGCGAATTTCGCAGGCTGACCAGGGTTGACACGTCTCGCTTTAATTACATTTTCTGTATGAAAAGGTGTCATTGTACCTTGTTATACAATCATTTTTAAATTATCAACTTAACCTTACCTGCACTATTGTCGACCTGTTTTCATCTAATTGATGTACAGATTTCCCAGATGGTCCCTTTTTGCATAATTGGTCGCAAATGTTTGAAAATAATCACAAATATTTCTGTCTGTCTGTCTGTCTGTCTGTCTGTATGTCTGTCTCTCTCATTCACATGTTTTGCTTTTAATTCTCTCACCGAAAAAATGTGTGTTTGAAAAATGTAAATATTGTGAAGACAAAATTCACAAGCTGAAAAAATGTTGTACCGGTACAGTAATAACTTGCCCAATTACAGAATAAGTATGACTTTAAACCGTAATTGATAGCTAGAATGATGATGACGATGACGATGATGTGAACGATGATGCAAATACTGAAACTGAAATAATCATGAAAATTGTTTGAACCCTATAAAAGACAACCAAACATTACACTTGTCAAAACTGGAAGCTGTTGCATATTACAAAATTACAAAACTTTTCAAATATGGCTCAAAATTCCATGAATTGTCTTTGAAAAGGTGTAAAACATTTTGAGAATAGGAGAGAATGCTGGTAAACAGTATTCTCTCATTTTCTGACAATGTTTTCAAAGTCTTTTTCTCTCTTAAAAAGGTTTTTAAAATGAGGGTTATATGGTAAAAGGTGATTTTTATCTTATTTCCACTTTTACAGATATTCAACAAGCGTGTATCTCCTCTTGTTGGCTGTTTCAGACATCCTGAGCCTGTGGACAGGTTTACCGCAGTATATGTATAATCACCTTTATGACCTTGACTATCTAAGCATTTCCTACATGCACTGTAAATTCGTCAACTGGATCAGTATTTCATCGGCAGCTTTTTCAACGTGGACAGTGGTCAACTTGACCATTGAACGGGTCTTGTTAACCATGTATCCAATAAAGGCAAAAGTAAGACTGTCACCGAAGGTCTCCATTTTAGTCTCTATAACAACGATGATTGTAATTCAGATGTTTACGGCATATTTATTATTTGCTCGAACATATGTTGAGTCGAATGTGGAAAATTCGAACAACTCAACTTGTGTGTTTTCTTCGGAAAGTTTCCGCAAATTTCACAAAACGGCGTGGAAACTTATTGTCTTTATATGCTTCAACTTATTGCCGATGGCCATTATCTTAGCCGGAAATGCTCTCATCGGAACAATTCTGTTGAAGAGAAAAAGACAAATTCACCCGTCAATCGGCAGAATTAATTTGGCACAAGAGAAGATGGCGCGGAAAATGCTCTTTGCCATCTGCTTTCTCTACCTCATTTCCACGACTCCATTCTGTATGTACATGGTAATCGAAGCTTACTCCAAACAAATACTGTCTGCGAAAGAGAAAGCAGTTGATCAACTTGTACTGGCTATCTTGCTTTTGTTAGTGTCTTGTAATTTTACATTTAACTTTGTATTGTATTTTGCAAGAGGAACGATATTTAGAGAAGAATACACTGCTATTGTTACTTCATTGAAAATTTTTTTCCTTAAAACATACCAACGACGTAAAGGGCTGAATAAATCTAGAAATAATGATACAAATGACACACAAAATTGAAACATCTATATTAGAGAAAATGGTTGATAAAGCAAAAGTTCTCTTTTTTATCACACGATCCCGAGATATAACGACATTGAAAGAGAGGGGAACTGAAAACATTGAGGGAAAAAAGGAAAATGCTGATAACCAACTAGTAACCTGGTCAAAGAAACTTGATTCATTTGTTTCATTTATAAATTTGACATAAAGCTGCCAATACTTTCAATTTGGGAGGGCTTAGAACTTACATATGATAACGGTGGGTAAAGAGCTACAAGGTATCCTGGCTGGAATTCTCAATCATTTTTGCTACAGATGTAAGAGTCCAAACCAAAGTGATGCCACTATACCTTGAAACTGGGAAATATTAGAAAAAAAATCCCCAATCAACTTTTCTTTCAATAAGAAGTAGTAAGATTGCAAGAAATACAGATATAGGTAAATTTAAGACTCCAGCACAAGGAGAGCAAAATCGAGGATAGAAGAAACTACGAGGGGCTATCCTAAAGTTTCGAGACTTGTATTATAATTATATTCTTTCATAAAGGACCAGTGAAAATGAAAACTGCGTCCTGTTAATTTGTAAATAGGATATACAGTGACCTGTTTTCAGAATATTCCAGAAATGTAAATAACATTTATCATTTTATAGATATAGGTAAATTTAAGACTCCAGCACAAGGAGAGCAAAATCGAGAATAGAAGAAACTACGAGGGGCTATCCTAAAGTTTTGAGACTTGTATTATAATTATATTCTTTCATAAAGGACCACTGAAAATGAAAACTGCATCCTGTTAATTTGTAAATAGGATATACAGTGACCTGTTTTCAGAATATTCCAGAAATGTAAAGAACATTTATCATTTTTCCATTGTAGTTATTTTTAGAAAAATAAGGCTGTTATCCATGTTGTCATCTTTCTAGAAAAGACTAACATAGAATTTTCCAAGCTGATATAAATAGGAGTGACTTACTTTGCGATTTTGGACTTGAACATAGACTTGTGGCTTGATAATAAACTCTTTTATTTAGAATTGTATTTCAATTTGTTCTAAATAACAATTATTTGATTTACTTTTGAGAAGTAGGCAGCTGCGAAAGACTGACCCTTCGGAACCGCACGTGACAGAATAATTCCAGATGCGTCGAAGAAAACGATGAATATCACCTTTGCTTAGGATTTTGTCACTCGAGCCTTTTTTGGTGGAGGCGAATCCGTGCGTTTCCAAACAGTCAACTCTTGTTTCGTTTCGGGGTCAGTCATGTAAAGCCAGGTTTCATCGCTGGTTATTACGTTATTGAGAAAACGATTACCATGTCTTTGAACAATCTGAAGAAATTCTGATACCAGATCCACTTTTCACTTTTTGTTTAACATGTTAACAACCGTAGATTCCATCGGGCACAAACTCGTCTCATCTCCAGGTTGTTGGTTAAAATACTTTGGACTGACCCGTAACTACTATCCCACGGCACGGCTGTCATAATTTAGTATATGCTTATTCTTCTGTCACTTTCAACGAGTCTCTACACTTGATCAATTGCCTGCTCACATATGGCTCTGTTTGGCCTGCCACAGCGTTCAATGGAAGATCTACCCTCTCGAAACCTCTTGTGCCATTTAAATACAACTGATCTTGAAACTTTTGATTTTATGCATGCTGTTGAAATATTTTTTCTCTGTCTGAGCACAAAATTAAAGATGCCTGTCTACAGCCGGTGAGCAGAAACGCTGTTAAATTTAAAAAAGAAAAATAGAATGGTACAGAAACCTGTCCTTTGTGTACATAAGGATAAATTACTGACATATATCGTGTAAATGAAAAAAGAAACACGGGGGTTTGTGTGAGAAACCGAAAATTGGCCAGAAGAAAACTGGCTGACGATCGAAGCTGTAAACAATGGCGGTGACTCACGGAAATTTATCGTTGGTTTCCGCCAAGAGTCGAATACCGTGTAATTTACATATAGGCCTCGATCTCCATCTAAAAGTAGAGGCTGCAACAGAGAAGCATCCATTTTCCTTTATTTACCGCATCAAGGCCAAGGTAAAATATAGTCACGTTACAGAATGCATGATCATCATAAGAATCTACCCGAGTGTATAACGGATATCGAAAATCTTCTATTCAAAATCCGGAAACGACCAGTCTGTTTACATTGAAGGCCGCAAGTCCGCGAAATGCATTTTCTATCAGGCGTAATCTAAGCAACCATGCAACCGTCAGGCGCAATATTTGGCGTAGATATATAAGAATGACTATATTTTGATAAAATAAAAACAAATTGAGTTAAAACTGGCTTAAAATGAGTATTATGGCCTCTTTCAAGCTTGTGAGGTGGCAAAATCAAACTTAAAGAAAGTTCAATGTAAAACGAAAGAAAGATATGACCAGAATTCTAAAGAAAGACATTTTAAACCTGGAGATAAAGTTTTAGCTAAACAAATATGGAATGATGATTTTCAAAAAGCTCTCGATAAAGTAAAAGCCATACTAAAAAGGTCTTTTAGCTCCTAATTTTGGAAAAGAATTCAATCTTGTAGTAGATGCTAGTGATACCAGTGCAGATGGTGTTTTACTTCAAGAAGATTGTAATGGTGTAGATCATCCAGTTAGTTATTTTTCTAAAAACTTTAACAAACATCAAAAAAACTACTCAACAATAGAAAAAGAGTGTTTTTTCTCTTATTCCTGCTCTTCAGTATTTTAAAAAGTATTTGTCGTCTTCTCCTACACTCATCATTGTATATAGTGATCATAATCCTCTGATTTTTATCCATAAAATGAAAAACAAGAATCAATGTTTACTCCAGTAGAGTCTGTTTTTTCAAGAATATAACATGGATATCAGACACATAAAAGGTACGGATAATATCATCCCTGATGCTTTGTCTAGACTCTAACATGTAGATAGTTAACATTTTGTCTTCATGTATAATGTTTAATTTGTATTTAGTTAACATTTGTCTATGTATTTTCATGTACATTGATGTGTAACGATATTCTAAGAAAGAAGGTTTTACTTCTTAAACTTTTCTTTTCCTTTAGGAGGGGAAGTGTTATGTAGATATATTACTCAGTGACCTGTTTTCAGAATATTCTAGATCCTGAAGAACATGTATTATTTTTTCCATTGTGGTTATTTTTAGAATCAGACTGTTTATTAATCAAAGATGTTTACAATCTTTCTAGAAAAAACTAATCTAGAATTTTCCAATTTGATGTAGGAATTATTTACTTGGTGATTTTGGATTTTGAAGTGAGACTTGTGGCTTTGTTGATTCAGAATTAGTGAAAAGTGTTGGATTTAACTTGGGATATACATCTAGAAGTTAGAATTTGTTTTATTTTAACAGGTAGCTCACATCTACTCGCAAGTTGAAACTATTGTTAATTTAGGTTTTAGGAGCCAGAAATTTTATTAATTTTGAGGGACTTATTTTATTTCAACATTCTAAGATTAGAACTTACAAAATTTCATTCCAACTTAACTCCTATTGTGCTCTTTCGTCTTTGTTCATTAATAAATATTGTTAATTGTTAAAGGCTTCTTGCTGGTTTTCTTTCTCGTCACGCTTGGCTCGTAACAAACGATCATGTGGTTTTTCGTAAACTTGGCGAATGAAAAAAAAAAAAAACTAAAATTCAGGCATGTTATTCAAATGTGTAAAAACACATTCAGTATAAGAATTTGATAGCTGTTATATTTGGTATTGCTTAAGAACACATCATATTGATAACTTTCAGCTCTAAGAAACAATAAAAATACACACAGCACAGTATTACTCGAACGTACGGTCTTCTGATTTTTTAACTACATTGTACATAAAATGATATTCTTATTGTATACGATGACAGGATTTGTTGGTAAAACCAGTGATTCATCAACAGAATTTCGTTGTTGCATGTATATAGATTCATAGGTTCGACCATAAGTTCGTTCAGGTGCACCGACATGAGTTGATCAGGGCTGTATAGGACAAACGACCAAAAGAACCTGGCACATTCAACTTACACCACAACAACGCCACACCTTATACTTCATCAACTACCAAGAGTAACACTATTGAGCACCCACCATACTCTTCTGACTCGCAACGTGTAATTTTTGGTTATTCCCCACAATCAAGCGTTACTGACGCGGTCACTGTTTCGACGAGGTCGATGACCTCCCCGTCGTGGTCAGGGAATGTACAAGGAACATTCCATCATCAGACCTCAAAACCTGTTTTAATTCGTGCTTACATAGGCATCAGAGGTGCATTGAGCATAAGCTGGGGTATTTTGAATAACCATGACTATTTCAGACGTTTGTAAAGACAAATGTTACGGGAGACCACTCCTTCCTGCATGGCATACTCCCGATTTAAATACAATACCTGGCTACTGCGTCAGGGAGATATCTCTTTGGCTCAGTGGTTAGGGTATTGGCTTTGCGTCCGGGAGTTCGGAGTTCGAATCCCGCTCCGATCCTTATTTCTGCCATGCATTTATTCATTTGTTTCTTTGTTACGGACCTTGTTCGTAAGATGGGGGCTCGTCCGGGATTGGCCATTGAGCCATTAATCCCATTTGTTGTCCAAAATCGGACTTCCTGCCTAATAAGGCTTGAGTCATCAATAAATGATGACTTTAAGAGGGGGTGTGTTACGGGAGACCACTCCTTCCTGCATGGCATACTCCCGATTTAAATACAATACCTGGCTACTGCGTCAGGGAGATATCTCTTTGGCTCAGTGGTTAGGGTATTGGCTTTGCGTCCGGGAGTTCGGAGTTCGAATCCCGCTCCGATCCTTATTTCTGCCTTACATTTATTCATTTGTTTCTTTGTTACGGACTTTGTTCGTAAGACAACTTTTTATTCGGTGCATCAAGGTGTCCCGCTCAGGTCGACTTGACGTTGTTATGGTGACAATACATCACGCGTTTCGTGTATCTTCGTAAATTTGTTTCAACCAACCTATAAAATATATGGTGGTAGCTATCATTACCAAAAAACGCATTAAAAAATATCAAAACATAAAAGAATGGCAGCACTTGTCCCGAAAGCTTTCGAACACCCCTCGTATCTCTAATTTCCTAATGAAAACATATGCTACACATTGTAGCTTCAATGATGGATTTGCATCGGAAAGAATAAGAAATATTGCTGAAAAAAAGGGGAAAATGCTGTAGCCCACATTTTGTCCTTTTCTCTCAATATTTGCAACTGTTTTTCGTCAAGGTCACTGAAAGTAATTTCTTATGATAAGTGTTGTCAATTTGGCGTTCGTTTCAACTGTTCTTTTTCAAAGTCACTCAAACCAAGTTTTTATGGTAAATATTGTCATTTTGACGTTCCTGTAAGCGGTCGTTTTCCACTGTAAATACTGAGACTTAGAACAATGCTCGATCTTAACCCTTTTACTGCTAAGCGTTACTGACAGACCCTTGGGGGCAGTGAGGATCAAGGTCGTGCAATCTGATCGTAGATCTACACTGTCTGATAGGGACAATTTCCACAATAAGTACCTATGAAATAGCAAAACTATATTGAAAGCTTAACTGTATTTTTGATCAGGTTAATAATTAGCAGGGTAATAAAAGGAACGTAACTCATACGTCATATATAATATTTAATTTTTTTAAAGTGTATTTTCTTCTATTATCGACCGATGGCCTTGTTAATTGTAAATATAGTCATTGTCATTGTTAGTTGACCCAGACTTTTTGACCCATTGATAAGACATTGATAGGAAGGGATTTGTCTTGGAGAGGGTAGGTTGTATTGCTGTAGGTAGAGAAAATGCTGGTAACTTGCGTTTTTAATTTTCTTTTTGAGCTTTTCAAGAGTCTTTTTCTTCTTCAGGGTCGTTACAACTACGTATTGTTTGGAAAATGTTAAAAGATGCAATTTTTAAATGTCAATGTAGCGTCATGCAATTAACATATTAAACTTTTTGTTACAGCTTTTATTGTTTTTTTTTTTTTAGATTTTAAGGTGGTCAAGTATTGGACGTAACTCATCTACTTTGTATAATGCTTGTTTCTACATGTATTTTTTGTATTACGGGTTATTAGTTACAATAAAGTCATTGTCTAATAGAGTCCTCTTCGTGGCAGAATTTCCCCGCCCACTTTGAACAAGCAAACACCCTACAAACATATACCGATTGATTCAATGTTATACCCCCATTCCACTTGACCGCGATCCACGGCGCTCTCACTGAGCGCCGTAGATCGCCATGTAGAGCGCCAAGAAAGCTAACAGACCTTTAGCGGATCGCCAAGATCGCCACCAGTCTACTCCCTTGCACAAAGATCTGTGGCTTTCTAGTCAGAATGCCGTCAAATCACTACTTAATCGCTTGAATCGCTATCGAAACGCAACTTGAACATAAACATCGTAAATGGAACGCTATCGGATCGCTCAAGAGCGCAGATGTTCCTACAGTATGCCGGTTATTGCGCTCCTATGTGTTCCGATAGAGATGCAGTAGCGCTACGTTACGATCAAGTAGCGATATGATCGCGCTCCCGTACGATCAAGTGGCGATATGATAGCACTCTGTTACGATCAAGTGGCGATGTGATAGCGCTCCGTTACGATCCAGTGACGATGGTGGCGCTCCGATCACACTTTTGGAGACTATATAAAAGAGTGTCTGTCTCTCAGACCGATAGTGCAGTGGTTTTTCATTGCTTGTTGTGTGTTGTTTGTCGCTATAATTTTCAGATCGCCTAATATTACCTCAGTGGTATTTTGATCACACTCAAGGGGCGATAATCTAAAAGACAATTGTGTCCTTGTTGATCGTAAAAATTCAGCAACAACAATACGTTGGAGCTTGTTTATGGAACTTATGGACCTATTCATATAATTCACTCTTCTTTATCTTATTGTTGTATTCTATACCACATGATGTGAGCCAAAGTTTGACTGGGTTTCATGAAATCATTTATTGTTAGACTTGGAAAAGAAAACAAAGTTTAAACATGTACGTCTCCAATTTTGAATAACGTAAATAAAACCCAAATAAAAGACGAGATTTGGCCCTCGAAAGTTTATGGTTTATGGTTTTGCTATTCAAACAGTAGACGACCAGTTACTCTACTTGCATGAGAATTATTTTCATAAACCGGTAACACCTATGTCTTTAGCCTTCAACCTTCCAAATGTTATTAAGCTGTTTTGTTCATGCATTTAAACATTGCAGTGAATGTAAAAATGTCAAAGTAAGTCATCAAAAAATTTGAAAAATTTTCCCAGAGTTGGTAAAGGTAATACAATTAACTCTGCAAATTTAAAAGATAAAAACTAAGGCATTTTTGTGATATTTCAAAATTCAGTGGGTCCGTATTGACCTGAAACTACCTATACCAAGGTTTCAGTGACGTCAGTTCTCATTGACGTCAGTTCTTATTGCATAGATGCACTCAGAAAGGAAATTCTATTTCGACAGCAAAAATAAGTCCATTATATGGTCAGTGGCGGTGACTTGGAAAGCTGTTCACGGCAGTGGCTAATTATGCCACCTCGCCCGCGGTATCGGACGACATTATTAGTTGTATACTACTGTCAGGTGGCAGTGGACTTGGAAACTTGTTCACGGCTGTGGTGAATCATGTCGCCCCAAGCTTCGACATGATTCACCACAGCTATGAACAAGTTTCCAAGTCCCCTGCCATCTGACTGTACAACGAATTTATTATACTGCAAAGTTTTACCGTTCAAAGGTTTGCTAAGCGAATTTTACCTGTTTTGTTTTTGTTTTTGTTTTTTTGTTTAAAAACTTGAGTGCGCTGACGAAGTAGAATTTCCCTAATGAGTGACTCAATTCAATCAAAACTGACGTCACTGGGAAGTAACGTCACTAAAACCTTGGTAATAGGTGCTAAAATGTGCAGCTTGGTGCATAATCTTGATTTTAATCTTGATAGACGCCACCATTTTGGATGTTATGTTGATAGTCTGGCCATGTATACGAGGCTCCTGTATGGGAAAATGCTTTCACGTGGGGCTTTCCAGTGTACATGATTATATATGTTTGGGGTAAATTATCCAATCAGACCACGAGAAATTCTTTGCAGTATAATAAGAATCGCCAGGCAGCCGTGAACAAGTTTCCAAGGTCCCTGCCACCTGACCGTGCAACTAATAAAATCATCACACAAGGTATGATACCACCCACCTTGAAACACTGTTTTAAAGGAAAAAGACATGGAGACAGGTTTAAAATATAAGTGATGTTAATACAATAAGATCATTTCATGACAAAGCGAGGGTAACTTTTTCCTTTTGTCCCCGGGAACTATTTGCTGACTTTCACCTCAAAATAGATGGTCTACAATCAGTCAATGACCATTTTTACTTTGATTTTGCGAGGGTGAGTGTGTACGAAGAGTACCAACAAAAAAAATCATGACTCACGATATCACTTTGTACACCTTCTCAGAAAAGTAAACCTCAAAACTTACGTTTTGTTTTGGAAACAGCAGCCTAGCAGGATTCAGGGTGATTTTCCCCTCTCTTTTCGATTTATCAAAAAGTTACCGGTGACACAACTTTTGTAGTAGGAGTTAATTTTATGATTCCAAATCAAGGCACGATTAATCACCATGTCAAGGGGAGCTACTAGTATTGTATTGTAAAGGTTACATGGACGTTACACCCCGTTGGCATTTTACTATCGAGTGATCTTGTTTGATTTTTTTCCTTATCGTATAAACTCAACACGACTTCTAAAAAGCCATATTTAAGCCGAAATTCCCCGTAGACCTGCTCTAGCATCCGCTTTCCAGAAAAGAGACAGTTCATTCAGTCTTGATTTTTATTTTTGTGAGAATAACTGACCTGTATAAATGCATACTCCAGCCTAAGTTTGAAGATAACTTGTATACAAACTGTTATCATGTGTTATGAAATAAAGTTTTTAAATATCCATTCACTTAACATTGAAAACTGAAAAAAAAATAAATGATGTAACGGAAAACTTCACGTTCTTTCTCTTATTTTATGTTTTTGTGCTGAAAATAATCTTTATGTTTTTCCTTATTGCTGGCAAAATGTCAGTAATGTACCCTTTTCTTTTTAACCTAAAAAAAAGCATTTACCTGTGTGGATTAAGGATTATATAAGGGTAAGTGTGAATAAAGTCTGTATCAAACATTGTAATTTGGTAGGCTGTAGTCTTGCACAGTGTAGAACATAGATCAAATTAAAGAAATATCTCTTTATCCAAGCACGTTTCCACCTTTTAGAAACCGCAGAATAATTACTATTGTAAATGACTTCAATTGTAAGTTTACAAACATACCCCCACCCTTAATTCTAATGGTTGTAGTTAAAAAAAAAAACTTTGCAATTACTCTAAATCACATATAGAATTTTTTATTCTTTCATACAGATTTGCCTATAACTACTGGTATTTTTACAGAATATAGTTGTAATTCGGCCCAGGCAAGGTTTACCTGCACTCTTACCTGTGCAGCTTCCTATTTGTCCCACATTTATATTTTAGTCTGTAAAATCAAAATAAGAAACAAATGGGATCAAACCGTCCAGACATATATTATCAGCTGTTTTATTTACCTGCCTATTAGTCAAATTTACAGGAGAAACTAATGACCTGTTAGAAGTTTTGCTGAGTGTACTTTGTAAATAGCTATTTTCAGCCTTTAACGATTTAGTTCATTACCTGTAAAAAAGAAGACTTAACCCATTACCACACAATCCCTACTTTAGAAAACATTATGGGAAAAGGAGAAAATGCTGGTAACCAGCATTTTCTCCTTTTCCCACAATGTTTTATACCCTTCACAAAACAAATTTCAAATTTTCAGTCAATCCTGTTTTGTCGTCTGCAAATGCTTTTGATTTGGACAAGCCTGAAATATTGACATTTGGTAATGATTTAATGCATCTGCAAAACCTATCAATCAATGTTAGTCTACGGAGCCGGTGTAATGCAGAGAAATGACCTCCATTACAAAATGACCCATGGTCATTTCTCGACGTAGAGGAATGACCCATGGGTCATGGGTCATTTCTCGACGTAGAATAATGACCCGGGTCATTTTTTCTACGTCGAAAAATGAGTCATTTCTCGACGTAGAATAATGACCCGGGTCATTTTTCTACGTCGAAAAATGACCTATGGGTCATTCCTCTACGTCGAGAAATGACCCGGGGGTCATTTTGTAATGGGGGTCATTTTTTCTGCATTACACCGGCACAGGCTGACATCGATAAAACTTTTTGCTGTGGCTCTTTTTTCCTAAATATCCAAGGACCAATTTAGTTAATTATTTATAGTCTGTTGTTAGACAGAATGAATTTTAACCCTCTACCAAACAATCCTGACCCTTTACCAAACAATCCTGACCCTCTACCAAACAATCCTGACCCTTTACCAAACAATCCTTATTTAGCAGGATAAGGGTTTAATATTATGCAGAAAAAAAGTTAAAAGAGTGACTGTTTCAGCTTCATAGGCAAAAACAGGAACATATCCTGACCGTAATCAGATTTTGGATCTTAACTGTTTGCTTGCTTAGTCAACCGTTTTACCCATATCCTGCTAAATAACTAAAATTATTTGGGTTTTTTTTTTTTTGTTAAATTCTACATTGATAACCCAAATATTGCTGTTTCAAACACTTGTTTTGGGTAATGATATCTCTTCATCGGACAATGTACATCAAAGATCAGATTGCACGTTTTGTGCAGTCTAATCTTGATCTACACTGTCTGCAAAAGGTCAGCGAGTCTCGCTTAGAAGCCAAAGAGTTAGAATAGAAATCTTTTTTTAATTTGAGTGGGATGTAGTTTCAGTCATTGAAAGAGTTTTAATTGAGGTAAGACATGACAGACAGCTAACCAGACGTATGGTAGGACGAACGGACGGTCTAACGAGATGGACTTTGTGAGGTCGAATTGCTCTTTATTCAATACACCCAAACAACCCCACAAGACCACCTTTTTTAACCCCACAAGCCCTAACCCTAACCCCACAACCCTAACCTTTAGATTATTTAGTTATTTAGCAGGATAAGGGTAAAATGCTTGACTAAGCAAGGAAGCAGTTTAGATCCAAGATCATACTGCAGGTTCGAATGTCCTTATTTTCGCTCTCTGCAATTTAAAACTTTACTTTGACCTGCCGTCTAGGTTGCAAGTATATTAGAGATTACGTTAATAAGTTTGCTAGGAATAGGTTTTAGTGTCAATTTTGTCCGCATGAGTACAAAAAAAATAAGAATAAATTGATTTCCCATTAACTTATTGCCTGCTGAAAAGAAATGCCGCAACCTACTTTAGGGCGCATATGACAAATAGGGGCAGATTTTTTAAAACTTTGCACATACAAAGCACATCATGTCCCTAGGAGATTACATTAAAAAAAGGTGAGGGTACAGGTGCCTTTGAAAAATATATATACAGTCCTAAAATTCAGCTTATAATAGATTTATAGCGTTTTTCTTTCGTAGTCAGTTAAACAGGAAAATTAAAAGAAAAATATACAAATGTACATCATTTAAATGAACCATATATATGAAAGGCTGGGTTTTAATGTAAAAATACGCATGTTATATATGGACCATTGGGTAAAAAAGGGAGATCGAATTAAGGGTTAATCTTTAAAAAGTACGTACTTTCTAACGGATGTAATTTTCTAAAAGTTTTCACACTAATAGCGATTATAATTATAAACAATAACAAAAAATAGAAATGGCACCTACCCGTGCTTGTTTTGTCAGGAAGCAAGGTTGAAGGTCAATTTCGAAATTATCTTTTCAAGGAAAAAGTGGATAAAAGCTCAACAGACATGGTAGGAAAAGGAGAAATTGTTTTCAACGTGGAAACAGCTATACTTCCACAGATTTAAATTTCCTGCTTTTGTTTCCTTGTCCAACAACATGATATAAAAATGTTAAACTAGCATGACAAAATTCACTTTTAACAAGATTAATTGTTAATTTGGCTTTGTTCAGTCGGTCAAAAATTCTCCGATAGTCTTCAGATGTTCATCCCTTTCATCGCTGTGAATGATGACGTCATTGATGTAGGCCCTACAGTTGTCCAATCCAGATATTAACATGTTGATAAAACTTCGAAATGTTGCTGGAGAGCTTTTCATCCCAAAAGGCATAATTATAACCTTGTACTGATAAAGCCCATCAGGAGTTACAAATGCAGAGATCTCTTTAGCTCTTTCAGTGAGAGGACTTGGCCAAAATCCCTTTAAAAGATCAAATTGATAATGTACTTTGCTTGTCCAATATTATCAATGCCCTCATGTACTCTTGGCAATGGAATCAGTCTTGGTCACAGTATTAAACTTTTCTACGAACAGTTCCATCTGGCTTTGGTACAAGAATAACGAGAGAACTCAATTCTCTTTAACTAGATTCAGTAAAGTCATTGTCCAACAGATACTTGGTTTCCTTTGTACGATGTTCCAATTTCTTGGGATTCATTAGATACGGATGTTGTTTCACTGGTTTTGAATTAATTTTCAATGTCCTCATCATGGTTTAATGTATTTGTCCGTGTTGGAATATCAGGGAACAGGTTCTCATATTCAGAAATTAACTTTATTAATTCGTCTTTTTTATTTCTATCTAAATGTGAAAGTTTTTATCTAAATTTCTTAAAATGTCAGAATTTTGAAGTTTTAAACAAATTGGGTTAGATTTGTCAAAGCCCATTTCTTCACAATGTATGTCTTCATGGTGAATGTGATTTTGATTTTGAGGGACAAAGGAAACTACATTTTTGGTGAAATATTTGAATTATCCCAACATAATCGTTTAACATATTTTTATGACATAATTACGTTTGCTTTCGCCTGTCAGGAATTGTTATACATATATCACGTAATTTAAGTCACCGGCATTTTTCTTTATAGAATAAGGACCAAAATATCTCGCTTGTAGAGGCCTATCAGGAACTGGTGCAAGATTTAAAACTTTATCTTTAAGTTCATAATTTCTTTCTTCAATATTCTTGACACATCTTTTTTTAATTTTACATTGAGTTTTCTCTAAATTTGTTTTTGACACCACACAAGCTTTAAATAATATGTTTCTAAAGTAAGACGTGTACCAAAGTAAATGTAAAGAAGAGTCTTCTTTTGAAAGAAATGTTTCTTTTAAAAGTGTTTGAGGCCCACGAATTGTGCTGCCAAAAATAAGCTCACTAAAACCAAGAGATTCCGGAACAGAGTCCCTTAATGCAAAGAGTAAAGATGTATATCTTCATCCTTATCCTTTGGTGTGTCTAAGCAATATGACCTTATCATATTTTTTAGGTCTGGTGTAACTTTTAAAGGGAACCTTGACACCAGGAATATATACAGATGACCTATATTGTTTAGTTCCCAATTTTTGCATTACTTGTTGGAAAATGCCAGACATAAAATAAGAACATTACGGATCCATAATTAAATGATTACTTGCTTGAAATCATGCGTCACAGAAATGCAACCCTGTTTTGCCAGACCTTGCATTATATTAGATGCATTCAAAAACATGGTGGCGAAAGTGGTCCGCTACAGGACAAATAGGTCGATTTTATGAGTACAGGTCGAACCAGTATTTGGCAAGCTCCTACTGGATTGTTGTGTTTTTTTAACTCTCTGCCAAACAACAACGTTATGGACTCGAATTTATTGAAAGCATTTGCTGACAAAAATTAAGTATAGCTTAGAATGTGTTTTTTTGTCCTCGTGAGGGTAAAACATTATGGGAAATGGAGAAAATGCTGATTACCATAATTTTCTACTTTTCCTACAATCTTTTCAGACACGTTTTTCTTTAGGGTCGTTAAAACTCTGAGTTTCGGGTAAAAAGCCTGCTAGATGTGTTTGTTTCGCACAGATCCGTTTCAATATTTTACTGTCTTTGGATATTTGGATATGTTTTAAACGTTTGCATCAGTCCTTAACATGCGACAATATGTTACACTAGTCCAATTTAAAGCGTTTGCAAACAACAACACAAAGGTAACCCCAAAATTAAAATTTATTTTTGGAAGGCTAGAAAATATTGCAGGAAAAGAGAAAATGCAATTTATACGGATTCTTTTTTCGTTTTTCCACCATTTTTACGACAGGTTTGTTAAAACTCGTGATTAGTGGTACTGGATTATTAAATGTCGCTAGGTGAACAGAAGTGGCCACCAAGACAGGCTTTTATAGTATATAATACGGGTGGTAATCAGGGGAACTGGCTTTAAAACTTGTCAATGGAAATTTGTGCCCTAAACACATCCGGTAACTCACGAGCTGGAGCCTTCGTGGTAAATCTGTAAACAATGGTATGTTTTGAAGAATTTTGTCGATATCTATTTCTTTATTGGGAATACATAACATCCGACAATGCTATCGTGTGTAGGTCTTTGTATCCGTAAAGATTAGCCTTAAACATGTGCAGGGTTTAAATATAAGTTTGTCTCAATTTTAAAATTAAGGCACCGAACTGAAATGCACCAACTTCTGTCAACACGGAGGTTCTGGGCCAGGATTTCTTTTCAGATTCCTTCAACTAGGGTGAATGATTGGATATGAATTTCTGTAACTGAAAGACGTCAGAGGGTTCGATCTACTTCAAGTGAGGGAACTACCGATCACGTTAAAATGTGGGTGGGATGTAGCTGGTTTAGAGTACATTTCCCGGGTGATTCTTTGTTCAGACCTCGGTTAAACTGAGATCCTGTGCAAAATTTTGTTCGTGGTGTACTAATATCATCAATGACATTCCATAAAAAGGATCTAATATAGAACAAGTTCCAACAGTTTCATGGTTTGAGTCTAAGGAAAATCTGACAAGGACAAACGTTGTTTACAAGATAGGCCCGAATCGAGGATATTAATGGTACAAAGCTGTGCGTTAACGTCGCGCGAAGTTCGTGATTAATACACATTTTCTCCCCTTAAAGCCCGATTTTTACCCGGTAATACATGCTTTTATTTTACACCTACAATTTAACGTCTAATGAAATAGCTTTAATACTACCACGTGAGTACAGAATATCTTAGCCTGTATTAGACGCTGTAGAGTCCAATAGAGATTTTTCAAAACGAGGCTTGAGTCCAATACGGATTTTTCAAAACGAGGCTTGAGTCCAATACGGATTTTTCAAAACGAGGCAATATCGATATTGGACCGGAAGAGTAGTGTACCGAAGTCTGTTGTAAAAAAAGCAAATTCAAACCCCTCTTTTGATATGTTTTAATTTTTTTCCAATTGAAACGACCCTATATTTGTCGTTCACTTTAAAGTCGATACGAAAGTGTGAAATAAAGAGGTCATTTAAAATGCTTGGGTACAATACTGAATTCAATTGGATTCGTGCACTGCAGAACCAGTCTATATTTTGGAGTCGGCTGTCGCCACATCCAAAATATAGACTGGTTCTGCAGTGTACTCATCCAATAGAATTCAGTATTGTACCCAAGCATGTTAAATAACCTCATAATATCGGCCCGAAGAGGCACATTTTATGCAATGATTAACATCAATCGATACTTGTAAAATTATTTGTGAATAACTGGTATTCGTATGGTTGTATAAATATGAATAATTTTATGTTAGGAAATACTGCTCGTGACGACCAGTTTATTCCTTTACCTATATTGTTTTCTGCAGCCTTGGTTCAATAGACGGAAAAAGGATCTTTTGTGGCTGCAGATGAAAAACCAGGAAAATACTTTTCTTTATACAAATATTAAAGATGTGTATTAAATAACCAACGTATATTGTCTGGTTTGAGCCTGCTTTGAATCAGTGCATTGTAATGAAAAGAATAGGATTGGAAAACATATAAAAGGTCATTGAATATAACAGTAATATATGCCTATTTTTAGATTTTTTTTTTACTTTTGATAGTGCTCTGCATTATCATTCATAAAAGAACTTGTTTTATTTGATTCTTTAATCTAGATTGACCGTGTGGTGCGTATAAAAGAAAGCAGTTGAAAAGAGATAAAAATACAGCGGTAACCCCTCATAAAAATCAAAGAATGGCTTGTGTTGCAATTAGTTTTGGGTTAAGCCCTTTTTTTTCATTACTTAGACTGGACTATTTCACCAGACGACAAGGTTTTAGCCTTTTTCAAACTGAAAGCATTTGCAGACGACAATTTCATTGTAGCACAAATGATGTAATTTTTCTTTGATAGAGTAGAAAACGTTGTAAGAAATGGAGAAAATCTTGATTACCAGCATTTTTTCTTTCCCCACAATGTTTTTAAAGGGCTTCTTTTTCAGGACCGTCAAAGTCGGCACTGAGTGGTAAAAGGTTAAATGAGCAAAACGTTATAAGATATAAGCTCTTGAATAGGAGTAAGGAAATGTTTGAAAAATAAAATCTTGATATTGACAGAAAAAGAACTGTTATGATGGAATGAGAATTATTATAGATTAGAAGTACTTCATAAGTCATCAAAACGATATCACCTCAGAGGAGAAATGATCACGTTTCCCTGGTAACCACGTTTGTACCTTCAGCTTCACACCTGCACCTTTCTGGTATATAAAAATGAAAGTTTTCGAAGAGTTCTTCAATTGTGCTTTAGACTGGCAATGAGCACGTCCACGTTTCTAGGAATCACGTGAAGGCTTTCTGAAAATTAAAAGGTTAATATATTCTTATATTCAATAACATACAATATATGTTTTTCTCTTTTAATCAAACAGATTTAAATATGACTGGTAAATTTCTTCAGATAGTTTAAAATGTTTTCTTTTATAAGGATATTTGCATTTTAGTCATTTTTTGTCGACATACCGTTTAACTACTTCCTAATTTAAATCAGTCATACAGATTGCTTTATTTTGTATCACACAATATGACAGTAACTGTTGATGTTTTATTTTTTACACTTACAGATATATCTACAACCAAAGGAACAGTTTTACACGTATTTTTCTCAAAGAGACAGTTTTTAATTTTGTGCCATATTGTCTTGAGTACGGAGACATGGTACAGTGTTCGGATCAGTATGTGGAATGCCGTATAGCTGTTTGGTTGTGGAGGATAGTTCCACTGACACTTCTTATCATCGGAACTGGGGGAAATATTGTGACTGTCATCGTATTGTCACGGCGAAAACTCAGAAGGTATTCAACACGTTATTTCTCTTTGACCATTTACTGCGTTGATGAACAGGTATGTATACTTAAGCTATTGTATTTGAAATGGGACCTTAATGCATCTGCAAAAATGAATCGAAAGGTAAGTTTGAGCAGTCCACACAGGCTGACCTTGGTCGAAACATTTTGGTATTGGTTAATCATCTGCTGTCCAAGGACCATCCTACCTCCATGTTCAAGTAAATGGTTTTCACGGATCCATAATTATGTGATGGCTAGCTTGGTATGATGTATCGCGACGATGTATTGCTGTATTACTGTATCTTTGTGATACGTAATACTAAGCAAGCCATCACGCTAGGTTTATATTTTCTTTGATTTAGATTTCTATGCGTGACTGTGCTGTCCAAAAAAGAGGATAGTTTGTATGTTGTAGGGACAGGCCGATAATATAGACATTAGACACACATGCTGCAGTTGGTCTTACGCTACATTTTTATTGTTGAATAAATAGATATTGCTATTGCTGAATACATAAGGTCGTTAAAATTATATGAGTCATCCCATGGCTAAAACAGGTTGAAAGCATCTCTGTGATGCATGAAACTTAGCAAGTCATTAGATAAAGATCAGCAAAATCCATTTTGTCTAACAAAGGAGTGAACTGTGAGGCAAAAAATCTATCAATAGCCAGAAAGTTTGACGTATATTAGCGTACGTGGACTGCGGACGCTGACATGGGTCGATTTTTAGCGGATATATTATACTCTCTTTCACAGAGCATGACTTGTGCACATGGTTGATTAGTAAACAACCCATTTTTTACGACCCTACTATTTCGAAAACAAATTCCATCATTTAAGTGGCAATACTTGTATCCGTTCCATATCTTAAGGTCTATTGACATATGAAGGGTCATAAGCATTACAAAGTAATTCTCTTCCAGGCATGCTGGATTCTTTTACACGCCTCTGACAAATGGTATTTTCAAGTTGCCATATTCTTTATCTGTAACCCTTATATAAGTCTTGCTGAAAACAAAGCTATCGAAACTGGCTTTCTCTACAATAAAGAATTACTCTTAAAAGCGGCTATAGTCAGAAACGATTGACTTTAGTTTAGTCCGATACTACAGAAGACGTTATAAACACGAGCAAGTTTACAAACTATGGTGGTCAGTTTCAAATGCTCATTTCACTTACATAGAACTGTGGCAGTTTTCGATTAGTAGAGAAGTTTCTGGATTTGGTTACTGTCAGCCAGTGAAAAGGGTTCCGAACAGACGTTACTCCGCTTTCATTTTTAGCTCTACTGGCTGAAAGCCAGCATAGCTTATGTAATGGCAAGGTTTCCGTCGACCGTCCGTCCGTTAGTCTTTTTCTTGTTTACGCGATAAAGTCTGCATTTTTGGTCAGATTTTCCTGAAACTTGCACAGGTTGTTTATCTTATCTATAGCTTTAATCCTATAGATTTTGAAAAAAACATTCGACAAACATTCAGCTTTTTTCGTTGGATATTCATGCCAGTTTTTGCCCGATTGTTTTGTCTCATCAGCAGCTGGAACCCTATTGATTTTGAAAAAAGTCTCACAATCAGTATGGGAAAAGTAGCAATTCAAAGTTAAAATTTCCATTTTTGTTTAAAAGTGCTTTCCTTCATACTGATTTTACTGTTTTCTTTTTGCATCATGAATTCATAATGTATGCTAGGATAAAATCTCTGCCAGTAGAGCGATTGAAGGCCTTTCAGGGCCTTCTAGTTCTAATCAAATATCGTTTCGTTTTCAACAGATACTCGACGAGCGTATACCTACTGGTGTTGGCTGTTTGGGATACCTTGGGTTTATGGACAATACTTCCAACCAATGGATACAGCTATATATACGACCGAGACTATAGAGGCATTTCTTACCTGCATTGTAAGTTTGCTGACTGGATAGGCTATTCTGCAGGTGCAATGTCAACTTGGACAGTGGTTAACTTGACAGTTGAACGTGTTCTGCTGACCATGTATCCAATAAAGGCAAAGCTAAGACTCACCCCGAAAGTCTCCATCCTGGTCTCATTGGCGACCTGCTTCATGATTCAATTATTGACGGTACCGTTAATTTTTTCTCGTACTTACTTAGGATCCGAACTGGATATTTCGGACAATTTCTCGAGTTGTGTGTTTTCCTCGAAAGAGTATGGAAATTATATCATCACCACTTGGAACTACCTTGTCCTTATATTTTTCAACTTGTTACCGATAGCTATTATCATGACGGGAAATACTTTAATTGGAACAACTCTGTTAAAGAGAAAGAGACAAATACATCCGAAATCCACTGGGAAAGAACTCAGTTCGACACGAGAGAAGATGGCGTTGAAAATACTCTTCGCAATTTGCTTTCTCTACATAATTTTCACAAGTCCATTCTGCATTTATGGGGTCGTAAAAATATATTCACGACGACAACTTTTAGGAAAAGAGAAAGCAGTCGATCAACTTATAAATGCTATTATGTTCATGTTAGTCTTTAGTAACCTTACATTTAATTTTGTGTTGTATTTCGCAAATGGATCGATGTTCAGAGAGGAATGGAACAAAATATTTATATCGCTAAAAAATAAATTCCTGAAATCGAGTAAAAGACGTGAAGTGGCGAATGAATCTGAAAATATTCGCACGATCGAGACTGGGGTTTAAATAACACAGTTTTTGAATTGTCAGGACTTCTCTTTTACAGCAGAGGGTGTTAATTTTTTTAAAGATATAAAATGGTTGTAGTTTTAAATCTATTCCAGATTTATATTATATCACTTTCTTAACTATAAAAATGTTTCATCTGTGAGTATGGATGAAATGGCCTTGCTATTTTTTTTTTTTTTTTCTTTTTTTGTTTTACATTAATTAAAACCGATTTCGTGAAGGAATACGTTTTTTCTAACGGTTTTAGGTTTTCATGGAGAGTATAGTGTAGGTCAATGAACACTTGCACATGTACTTAAGGATTTTTATTTCAAGGCTGCCGTTAACATAAAAGATCGCAGTATACTACCAACAACGCTGTCGACGTCATTTAGTATTGTATGAATAAAATATCACACTTGCTTTTACCTTATTTGTCATTTTTAAATCGATAAAAAAAAAAACTAGGCTACTATTTTTTGATCGGTTTTGAAATGATGACTTAGGGAAAACTGAACATATCGTAACCTGCTCTGTTATATCCGATGACTGAAATTGGCAAAAAGATGACGCAGGACAAAACTTGGAGAAGATCGTTTATGACTCATTATCAAAAACGAAATGCAACATGACGGGTTTTGACAATGTTATGACAACTTGTCTGTGGATCCATATCACTGGAGATTGCAATGCTATTTATTGGCTGCAATTTCAAAGGATATTTTTCTCAGAAGTTCAGATAAAATAAATGTTGAATCTAATCTGCAGAGGTAAAGCAATTTGTAATTTGGTTTGTTGCCTATGATCTACAGGAAACGAAATATCCCTTTTAATTGAGACTGGTAGACATTCTTTGTATATATATTTTTAGATACAGGAAAATACATAAAATGACTTTTTTTTTTTAAATATAAATAGGAATTTTTATTACGTATTAGCATTTGTTAATGCCAAGTTGAATTAAAAACACTGACCGAGATACTTCATTATTTCCAAAAGCCGTCACTTACATTTGTAAATGGTGTGATAATTTCTGGAAATGTTTTGTGATTTCTCGATGGCCTTTATTCACTTATCACTACACTTTTCGTTTTCGAATAACCGAAATTAAAGTGAAGAGAAATATTTTACTAAAACCCCAACATAAGTTGTAGCTTGAAAATAAGCCGGAGGCTTATGAGTTTGGATCTAATTCTCCTTCAGTCTAATTCATTTATATTCCGTTGAATGATAGACATTTTTTTTTTTTTTTGGGGGGGGGGGGGGGAAGTATTTAAGATCTAAAATTTTCAGGCTGAAAATGATACAAAAAATTCCGTACCGCAGATGAAAAAGTCACTAGTTGAACATCGAGTAGCCACCCCTGGAACTTATATGCATTAAAACTTGCCAGATTTGTCTTAGTGACTAAATAATCGATATATCCCATGCTGTCGAATATTAGATCCTACACTCCATGTCGCACCTCTGGTTTGATAACTGAATCCTAGATTCATTCGATATCAGACACTTGCCAGTTAAAGTTTTTGAAACAGTGGTGCTTTCTGGACCAATGTAATCTTAAAGAGATGCGTGCTTATCACGGTTAACCACTAACGACACTCCAAGAACTTTGCAAAGCCCATCTGAAAGAAAGGAACAACATTCGGGACGAATCTGGCAAGTAATGATGAAAGCAAGAGGTGGTCATACAAGATGTTCATCATGTTGACTTTATGATTTGCGTTAAGGTACTTTATGTATCATTTCCTTTTAAAAATTTAAAACCATCTCAACGAAATTTTGTGCATCATTCAATTGAATATCAATGTACAACTTCATTTCAAGCAAATCAAATCAAAACCTGTTATATTCCAAAAGATTTTCAATCAACACATGTTTGTGCGTTTTCAAATGTGCTGAGTGTACAATACAAACATACGAATGTTTGACAAAGAAAGGCGTTTCAGTTTTGACAAGAAAAGTAACAGGTTCTCGTGTGATTACTGTACATCGGGTTTTACACGCTATATTATTTTACTGTTTATAGTAAAAGGTCTTTATTCAATTCGTTCTTTGACTGTAGAAATTAGGACATATTACGATGTAATGAAACTCATCACCTTTATTACTCTGACTGCATATTGTACATTTTCTTCTCTCAATATCTATATTATTTCATCTCCTAGTTTCTATTTGTAACTTGTGATTTGAAGTTCTGAATTTTATCAGGAACAGATAATTTTGTTTATTCAGTACAAGTAAATATCTCTCAAGATTAATGTTTTAATTTTATAAACTATGATTTGTCCCTTGGCTGGAGTGAAGGAAAGATCCATGCCAGTGTTTATGGTATTGGTCAGATGATATAACGTTATGTATGAGTGTTGGAGTTATGTCCAAATTAAATGTTGGTTGTACAATAAATCTGACCAACAAATTTCAAATAGAGTAAAATTCTTTCATTTATCCACTTAGATTCAAGATTTTGTGTTTTCCCCATAATTTTGGAAATAACATTTTTAGAGGTTTCTTTTCCAGTTATTAGTTTCATCCAGTCGATAGTCAATCCAGTTTAAATGGTGATGTCAATAGAGATTTTGTCAGTTTCTTCATAGATCATGTAATGTGGAGAGCTTTGTTTTAACTGCCAAAAAAATCTGTAATAAAAGAAAGATTGCAGCTTGCACATTAATGTCATATTTTACTAAATTGTCACTATGTAGTCTAGGGCTTGTTACAAAAACAAGCTTTTCCCCACAAGCTAAGAAAAAAAGCTCTTACACTGACGCTGATTCTTGTGCCATTTTTATAGAATTGTGTCCCTTCTGTACCACTTCTGTCCATTTGTCAATGAAAATGAAATGCAACATTGTTCAATAAGATATTCATTTCATTTTCCAAGCACTGAATAATGATAATTCGATATCCCCTTAAAATTACCGTTTAACTTTTTTTCCACTCATAAATTTAGCAAATTTACTACTGAAATACACCTGTTTATGTGGTGCTATAGAGACAAATGCACACTATTTCTTCGGATGTCCACTTAATGAAACTATAAGAAATAAGTTCATTCGCTTCATATCGTATTATGAAATAACTATAGACCATCAAACACTCCTCTTTGGAAATGATAACCTTACTTTTCAGGAAAATGAAGAAATCTTTTTGAAAGTTCAGTCGTATGTAAAGGAAAGTAAGCGATTTAAAGAATGATCTCCAAAAAGGTCCACCTCTCTCTCTCTCTCTCTCTCTCTCTCTCTCTCACCATCCATGCTCACCAATTTTTGTATGTATGTGTTTTTTTCCTTTTCTTTATTTCCGCCATGTGGATGTTGTTACTTAGGAAAGGGACTCTATAAGCTCTTATCAGCTTTCGTCCCAATCTATTTGTATGTTCATATATACAATAAAATATGTTTAAATACACCTGTACTGATTTCCTAGTTCGTTTAAAACAACTGGGGACAATAGTTTTCTTATATAACCTTTGCCTTGTCGCATTGATGCCCTACTGTGAAAGACATCAAAACACAGGAACAAGGAAATGATGGTGCATAGCATTATTTGTTTCGCAAGTCAGTTGTTTCTAAAATACCATACCATACTACAGCGGGTTATTTTTTTTACTCCGAGGGCATTCCTTGAACAAACTTCGTAGAGGTCAACGTGCTCATACTACATGACGAAATATTTAAACTCTGACCTTCTGGGATACGTTCTGGTTTTTATCTACCTGAAAATGAAAGTACAGTGTTATTACATATCAAAACAAAACAAACAAAAAAAATCAGTCAAAGTAGAAAAAAACAAAGTTGGAATGGGTTAGATCTGGTAATAATAAAAACTGAACTAGTCCATATAGTAGACAATATTCAGGGCTTCCTTCAGAGATACTTGTCAAAAGCAAATAGAAATATAGTACGGCGGCTCAGGCGACCCCACAATGATGTAGGACCTTCTTAACTTTTTAAACCTGTTGTGGTGCTGCAGCCATCATAAATCTTCTTCTGCTTTTCCAGTGGGTCTTAGCAATGTTGACAGGTTCGTAAAAGGCTAATTGTTGTATTTTATTCTCAGGGTTTAAAATTCTATTTACGGTATTCAAAACACCACAACAGATTACGTTACTGACCCGCTGGCATACTGTACAGTCATGTTCCCAAATGTAAGTATTATACTTTTGTTATTTATACTAATTTAAACTACGCCAATGTAGGTTAAATAAATATCTACCTTAATCTGTAAATACACCACAATATCTTATTTTGAAAAAAAAAATTATTTCAATATAATTATCAAAACGTAAACAACATTGACTTCCACTATGGACACGTTCGTATTAAAGACGGGTTGTTTTAGTTTTTGTGGAAGATCGAAACTTACCAGACACGTCTTACCTTTCATCAAATAAATATGTCCCTTTTACCACAGTGACAATCATTTAATTCGTATTGCTAAGCATGTCTTCTAGTTTGCACCTTTTCAGCATGTCACTTTCGGGATACTCGTTCGAGGCTTTGCTAAAAATAGACCTGCGTATTATCAACCGGTTTATCAACTTGTATGGTCGTTTCCTAAATATTCTTTAACAAGTAGGCCTATGATATCCCTATATATTAAAACATGAACATGGTTTGCAATTGAAAAAAAAGTTCTGACATGAATTTGTCAACGCTGATCAGTTTCTAGTACTGCCAAGGTGGAAGAAAGAGAAACCATGGAAAAAAATAATCTTCAGTCGGCTCGTTTGAAGAACCAAATCCATCGACGATGTAATGCTACGTGTACACCATGTTCCAAACAGCAACGATAGCTATTATTGTCGTGAAGTTTTGGTATTTTTTTCCATTTACCAAGTTCAGTTAGGTCTAGCTAGGTTTCCATGACAAGCCGTTTTTTTGGGGGGGGGGGGGAGGGTGTAAAGGTTGGTCAGTTTCACAGTTCACAAAGATCCACCACAGTTCGACGTGAGTTATAACGTTTACACATACATTCCATCCCGGTCCGTCAAGTCTTGGTCAGCCCTCTCACGTTTCTATTGTTTCTAGCAATACGTTCCTACAGTTCTGTCAAGGTTTTCGAGGAAGTACAGACATATTGGGATCACATTTGTGTCCATGGTTAAAACGAAGGTCCCAAGAGGAAATATCATCATTGTCTAAGACTTTACTTTGTCAAAAGGACAGGCAAAGATAAAGAAGATTTTGCTTTTGTATATCTGCTTGGATCATACAATATTTTGTCTCAGAAAGATAGGAATAACAGTAAGGATGGAATGCCAGTAAGCAAGATACAAGAAATGGGGGAGGACGTTAAAAACAATATCCGAGTGGGTGACCGAATGGATATAGAAGAGAGAGAGTTTGCACTGGAGATATACTTGATGATAACTCCAGAGTTCTTTGATGAAAGTAATTGAGAGATATGACACGAAGTACAGCTGCGCCTTACAACCTTGTCAGAGGTTATTCCTGACTCAAAGATGTCTGACCATAGCACAATTACTGACAACTTCCTTGTGCATTTTAATTTGGAAAGGCAAAGCGGCTGGGTCTGTCATTATGGTGGGAGAAGATTGCAATGCATTGTAGAAGCATACACTGGTAAAGCGTTCATTGTCCCTCTAGCGTCAAATAAATCGAGCCCTGGCTCAGGAGTTTGAGAGACATCAGGCCCTCAAGGATCACCAGGTTGAGCCTGGTCTTCCACAAGTGGCATAGGTGGTGGTGCAGTTAAAATTCTCTACGTAGTGGAATGACCCGTGGTTAATTTCTTTACGCAGATGAAAGACCCGGGTCATTATTCTCCTTAGAGAAATGATCCCAGAGGGCCATTTTTCTACGCAGAATAATGACCCAGGTCATTCCTCTACGTAGAAAAATGACCCCAGAAGTCATTTCACCCGGGTCATTTTGTAGGGGAGGGTCATTTCTCTGCATTACACCGGCCAAACAGTAGACAAATGCTACGCGTCATAACACATCGGATCCGTAAACCAGTATATTTCAGGAGTTGCCCTTATAAAGCGCAACAAAACGTCTGAGTGATAGCGAAGCTTGCCGAGAGAACTGCAAAGAAACGTAAAAAAAAACCCGAAAATTGACAGAACCGTGAAATACCGGCGAAACCAGTGCTTCTACGTCCAAACACTCTGAATCTTTCTTACGGCTCGTCACGTAGTGTAAGTTCCGTTGCGATCGACTCGTTCCACTACGGTCTTTTAGATTTGTCATCTGCACCGTGACTTTCGTGGCATTTTTTTTGACAATCTAAAGCTCCTGCATGGGGACAATAACAGTGACAAATTTGCTTATCTTGTTCCTCTGCATTGCCTAACGTTTTGAATAAGGTTGTCTGAAACGTTGCAGTCGTGGTGTACATAGTGCACAGAAACGTAGCTTAATGCATTCATTGGGCTGCCACATGAGCAGCACATACTTCACCGGCATATGCTTCTATAATGCACTGCATAATTCCCCTACCATGTAGAAGAGCTGGTTGCTTTACTACACTGAAATACATCCTTTGACGGTTATGAGATTAGTTGATATCTTCTCTGGGAATCGTTGAGCAGTGGCCGACGTGTTGCTCCCTCTTCTTTCTTCTCACGAGTATCTAGACCTAGCTAGACCTAACTAAACTTGGTAAATAGTTTAAAAAAAAACAAAACACACACACACACACACGCACACACGGTGCTCTGCGTTCCAGACAAATTGGGCAGCCGTGGTTGCTGGAAACATTTTGTTTTCATGGCCAAGCATGTAAGAGTAATTTCGGAATGGGCACTAGTTTTCTTCCGAATCGAAGATGCGTACAGGGCAACAGTCAAAAACTTTATATGAACCTTAAACAGATATATATATATATAAGAAAACAAACAGCAGGGTAGAGCATGTATATAAATGTATATCATAAAACAATCAAAAGCAATCGTGATCTGTCAAAATATGTAAATTCATTTTTTTTTTTCATTGAATAATGAAACAGCCTACAATTAGTTGGAGCATCAAATTTCAAAATTTCCTCTTACCTCGTGTTAAATTTCTTAATAGTAAAGCAATTAAAGCATTAAACCTTAGTAGCGAGCACATGTTTTTCACAATTAATTCATTATAAAACCTTAGAATCATTCTATTATTTATTGTAAGTTTAGGATGTTTCAAAACCTTCGTCTGCAATCACTTTGCTCCATTGTTCATTTTACAAAAATAACCCAATCTTAGAACCCAGAGGAAGAAGGCTTCAGAAACAACATGCAAAAGTTAAGATGTAGATCTATAAAAAATATCATGTATGTCAAAACGGTATCCAGTAGTTTGTTCATCTTTCTCAAAATATAGGAAAAAAAACATAAATCAAGTACTGAGAATTTTATGAAATACAGGTAATATTGTGCATAATGTTCTCTCTCTATCTCTCTCTCCCCAAAATTGACCTTTGGGGAATGCATGTCAACATCGATATGTACATCCTAAAGAAAAAAATCACAAACTATTTCTAAAATGATTAAAACTTTGATTTTCTAGAAATTCAGATATTTAAAAAGTGGAACAATTTCTGATTAGCTAGACCATAATCAGAAACTGTGTCACCTTCTAAATTAAGAACAAGACTGGGAATGTCTCCGTTACCTTGGATCTATAGAGTGCTGTACCTAGCCAGTTTCATTTGAACCCTTTACCACACAATACCATGATTTAATGACTTTAACAGAAGAAGGTTTTAGAAAACATCTTATCGTTTGATTAAAGAGTTTACTATGTGCACTGGAAGAAGAGGCCTACTTTATGATCTCTTTAAAGGTGGCTCTTCAGATTTTGGGACGAAAATTTTACAAAAATGCAAAAAAAAAAAATCATCCTTATACTCCCGAAGTCTTTTAATTTGCGTTCATAAAACCCTGGTCGTCGAAACCATCCGAGAAACTAGAGATTTACTGCGGCCCAGGTTGACACCAACGGGAGACACGTTCTCTATTTAGATGATTAATTCTCTCATTTACATACATGTACATGAATACACAGACGAAGTTTCAAACAAAGCGTCCGAAGAAGAAATTATGGAAAATAATTATTACATATTTGTTATGTAATTGAATTCAAGCGTTATTAGTCACGTACCAGTCATTTGACATTCCCACAATACTTTATTGATTTTTGGCGCGAAATCTAAAAATACATGTACCTCAAGAGGCTACGTAGCATTTCAAGGGAACACCATAAAAAAAAAGTAATTTCATGAGTCTTAATTATTGATGATTTTTATTACTTTTTCATATAAATTTTAGTGATTTATATATTTTTTTTTTAATTTGGCGAGATGTAAAAATTCTAAATACCCACCATTAAAAGGTCGATTTCATTCATTTGGCAGCGAAGAATTTAAAACCTTTATCCTGCCGAATATGAATTCTACGTAGTTTACAAAAAATTGATTTCGTTGCAGTTATTGACAATGAATGAAATCTGTATAGCCGAAAATAGTAATTTTTTTTTATAGAGCAGCAGAAAGTGTGAGGCAAGATCAGAGTGCACGTACGTGCAGGCTAATCTTACTTAACACTTTACGCCAAGAAGACTGTGGTCTATAACAGTAGGATAAAAATTAATCTCCTCTGTGATTTCTGAGCGCCTGTATATGTATGGTCATTATCTCCATCCTTTGATGATAGTATTATTTTAAATTACGTTTTTTAGCTCACCTGGGCGCAACGTGCTCAAGGGGAGCTTTTAGGATCACCCGGTGTCCGTCGTCCGTCGTGCGTCAGTGCGTCCTGAGGCAGTTCGTCGTGAGGCAGTACGTCGTCAACAATTCTTTAAACATCAACTCCTCCTAAACCGCCGGGCCAATTTGGACCAAACTAGGCTGAAATGTTCCTTGGGAGGTCCTCTTTAAAAATTGTTCACAGAATTTGATTCCATCAAAAACATGGAAACCAAATGGAATTTTCTAGGAAATTCTTTAAAAAACTTCTCCTCTGAAATCGCATAATTTCACAGATATGTTCCTTGGGTGAGCTTTATCAAAAATTGTTCGTAAAATTGTGATCCGTCAAAAAATGTGGGTCTGGTGAATAGGGGCTACTTGCACTATATACAATACAATATACAATATTTTATTGAAGTATATAGAAATGATGGAATCCTAAAAATTCTTCTCTGAAACCGCTGGTCAGATTTTGAAATAATTTCACATTGATGTTCCTTGGGTCACCCTTTTTAAAAACTGTTCGCGAAATTTTGATCCGTCAAGAAACACCGCTCTGGTGAATGGGGGCTACTTGCACTGTAAAGAAATTAAGAAATTCTTAAAAATTCTTTTTCCCTGAAACCGCTTGTCAGAATTTGAAATAATTTCACAGAGTTGTTCCTTGGTTGACCCTTTCCAAAAACTGTTCGCGAAATTTTGATTCGTCAAGAAACACGGCTCTGGTGAATGGGGGCTACTTGCACTATAGGGAAATGAGGAAAATTCTTAAAAATTCTTCTTCTCTGAAACCGCTGGTCGGATTTTGAAATAATTTCACAGAAATCTTCCTTCGATGACCCTTTTCAAAACTTGTGAGGGAAATTTTGAACCATCAAGAAATCTGGCTCTGGTGAATGGGGGCTTCTTTCACTATATGGCCTTGAAGAAAATCTTTAAAATTCTTCTTCTCTGAAACGGCTGATCAGATTTTGAAATAATCTCACGAAAACGTTCCTTTAGTAACCCTTTTCAAAAGTTGTTCGCAAAATGCTGATTTGTCTAGAAACATGGCTTTGGTGAATTGGGGCTACTTGCACTATTTGGCCATGAAGAAATTCTTTTTCTCTGAAACGAATGATCAGATTTTGAAATAATTTCACAGAAATGTTTCTTGGCTGACCCTTTTCAAACAGTGCTCGAGAAATTTTGATCCATCAAGAAACATGGTTCTGATGGGTGTGGGCTATTTACACTATAAAGACATGAAGAAATTCTTAAAAAGTCTTCTTCTCTGAAATGGCTGATTAGATTTTGAAAAAAAAATGGCTATGGTTCTCTCAGAAATTCAAGTGAGCGATCCAGGGCCATCTTGGCTCTCTTGGTTTTTTTTTTTTTTTTTTTTGTTAACACTTTACTTTTTTGTGTGTTGTATTAAGCTTCTATTCCTCTCACAGAGATTGTTTTCCCTCTTTTTAATTCCAATGTAAATGATCATAGTAATTTTAGATATTTAAGGATTTTGGCTCAAGTATTTAGAATAAGGAATCAAATTCCGACATTACGGGCTACGTACCAAAACATCATATATCCTGTGGAACAAATAACGTTTTTCTACAGCAGTGAAATTACTGGAAAGAAAATGAGCAATTGCTTAATATCTGCTCTTTCTTTGTCTTCCCTCTTTTTTCACTCCACAACTGTCAACCACGGGGGGGGGGGGGGGTATGTATTTAACCCATTACCACACAATCCCTACTTTTGACGCCCCTGAGAAAGAAACCTTTTGAAAACACTGTAGGTAAAGGAGAAATTGCTGGTAACCAGCATTTTCTCCTTTTCCCACAGTGTTTTCTATCCTTCCAAGAACAAATTTCAACTTTTCAGTCACCTTTATTTTGTCGTCTCCAAAAGCTTTCAATTTGAACCAGTCTAAAATTTTGTCGTCTGGTAAAGAGTTAAAGTATGGTACACCGTTAGGCTCGAAATCGCGACTCATGGACCTTTTCAGGATAGTGTAGATAAAGATGGGATCGCAGCGAACGAACAATCTAATCTTATATCCACACTGTCCGATAAGGCGATACCCTCTTTTGCAATAGAATGTCTTTGAAATAGCTAAATCAATTTTTGGCTCAAAATATCAATTTCAGTTATTTAGCAGGATAAGGGTTAATGAGTTTGTCGAACCCTTTTCACACCGCCAGCAACAAATATACAACTCCACATTGTTCGATGGCTGGAAATACAGTCCATCGGAGCTCAGAGAGGTTTTTTTTTAACTTTACCGTTTGACTAAAAAAGAGGGTCGTATAGATCGGAGGTGAAGATTTGCCAAATGATCTAAACGAGTTTACTTTTGCTGTGCAAAAATACTTGAATAGATTATAAGAAATGTAGGTCAAATAAAACTTACCTTAGTCCGAAAAAGAAATGTTCAGGTAAAATGAGAAGCTATTACAGTTTAGTAATACCGCAAAAGTCATTAAAACGACATCAACAAAGACCATTCACGTTACCTTGGCAACAGCGTTTCTACCTTTAGCTGTAGAGCTGTACCTGTCTGAAATATAAATGAGACTTTGTGACGGCTTCATTAATGTTCCTATAAACTTTCAAACTGTATACTCTATGTTGTAAATTAGTTTTTTTAAGATTTTTAAAAATGTTGACACGAAATTTTCAATTTCAATACCATACTGATACGACTTTTTCTGTAATGTATTAGATCTAATAATCATACTCGTTCCAACATTTTTTTTTTTCTTTTGAAGGATCAGTTAAGAAATACATTGTCAAAAATGTGAATTTTCCGTTTCCTTTTGTATTCTCTCTTTTTTTTTTTTTTTTTTTTAATTTGGATGATTTAAATAAGGCCATGATATTAATTTAATACTGCCCAATATGTAGATAAATTTTTCGAATTAAATTACATTGTCTTTTCCAGCCATACAGATTTATCTGAACAAGAAGAACAGTTTCAATTGTAATTTTTCCTACGCAAGGAAACAATATTGTGTTGAGTGGCAAAACATGGTACAGTGTTCGGACCAGTACATTGAATGCCGTGTAGCTGAGTGGTTGTGGAAGATTGTACCTCTTGCATTACTTATCATCGGGACTGGAGGAAATGTTGTGAACATCATAGTATTGTCACGTCCAAAACTGAGAAGGTATCCCTGACGTTATATATCTTTAAATATTTGCTTCATTGACAAATACCGTTGTGAAAAGATGTTGATGAACATTTGAGCATTGCTTTTGCAAAGGGGAAGTTTAATGGATCTCGGTAATACACCACACCGAACAAGTCATCCTATATATGTAGTACAATAAAATCTACTCTTTCTTACAAGTGTCTAAATCTAAACTCCTTTTCACAGAGCATGGCTCATTTATATAAAATCTTTTACACGATTAATGCTTTTGTTAATTTCAAAGACACTAAACTTTGCGATTGATTGTTTCCAATATTCTCGTTTTATACTTCTGAGAAAGAACTTTGATTTACTCAAATAGTGTGGCTTTTGCTATTTAAATAAATTAATACTTTGTATCATCTAAGGATTGTCTAATTTAAGATACCAGACACAACCTTCTTTACATTTTTTATTCTTTGAATATTTTGCAAATACTTCGTTGTGTTCTATGACCCCATCGTCATGAACTCATAGTTACATGATATTCCACAATTTCATGGTAAATGTTTAATTTTTCTAGGCATTACTTACTTTATGTGCAGAACAACATAAGAATTCTTTATTTCTTTCCATAACCTTTTTTTGCGACCTGTCTTAAAAGGTTGCAAACCGAAGGTCTTGAACAGCTGATAGCCGGTTGTGGATCGGTTTGAAAATATCTAACTGCTTAACTCTCATCTTAAATAGCACTTTCTATGCCAAAAAGCGGATAAAAAGCAAAATAGTTCTAGAGACATAAACAGTAGCAAGCGATTTGATTAGGTTTTATTTTTCATCGAGAACGAACAGGGTTAATATCAGGACATCGTCGATACTTTGTTAAATGACACATCATTTCAAAAGTAAATCCCATCATTCGAGCAATATTTAGCCTTCTAAATGCTATTTAAATATGTGTATATCTAAAATTTTGCTGTCTTTTTGTATAATCACACGTATTTGAAAGTATTCTTCAGGATAATGATCTCTTTACCAAACGCCAAAACTCTAGACTTGTCCGAATTGAAAGCATTTTCAGACCCCAAATTTTATGGGAATGCAAAACTTTGAATCTGTTTTGGAAGAATAGAAAACATTATGGGAAAAGGAGTAAATACTAGTTTCCAGCATTATTTCCCACAATTTTTTTTAAAAGGCTTCTTTCTCTTGGTCTTTAAAAGACGGGATTGTATGGCAGAGGGTTAAACACATATATGCATAAAAATGGCATATCAACACAGGCCTCTATCAAATAAAATTTTACAGCTATATACACATTTTTGTCAATCTGTTGCATTTAAAGAAAAGTTTGTTGAAAGCAAATTTAATCTTCTAAACCAAACATTCAAAACATGTTTTCCTCACTGTTGAAGTACATACTCTTTCAAGCAGCTAGTAAATTGATCCCAAATACGAAAGTAGACGATTAAAAACACGAAAAAGTGTACAGACTCTTATAATAAATTTCAATGTTTGTTTACTTAAAACTGTGAAGCTAAGATCTGCTTTGATATGGGCCAATCACTGATTTTGAAATGATGCAAAGTTAAGAAGGATGTTACAACGACGTTTTCATTGCTATTATTGTTGGTGATAATGATGATAATGACGGGTTGTTCAATTTTAACAGATATTCCACTAGCGTCTACCTACTGGTCTTGGCTGTTTCGGACACACTGGGCCTACTGACAATAATACCGAAGCATGGATATAGTCATATATACGATCGGGACTTTAGGGGCATTTCTTACTTACATTGTAAGTTGGCTGATTGGATTGGCTTTTCTTCGGCAGCCATGTCAACGTGGACAGTGGTCAACTTGACAATCGAACGGGCTTTGTTGACAATGTTCCCAATAAAGGCAAAGCTAATACTGACACCGAAAGTCTCCGTTTTGGTTTCCTTGGCGACATGCTTCGTGATTCAGTTTTTGACAGTACCTTTAATATTTTCTCGCACATATTTGGGATCCGAACTTGATATTTCTAACAATTTTACAAGCTGTGTGTATTCCTCGAAAGAGTACGGAAATTACATCAAAACCACATGGAATTATCTTGTTCTAACATGTTTAAACCTGCTACCCATCGCAATAATATTGACAGGGAATGCTCTAATTGCAACGACCCTTTTAAAGAGAAAGAGACAAATACATCCGAAATCCACTGGGAAAGAACTCAGTTCAGCACGAGAAAAGATGGCGCTGAAAATACTCTTTGCAATTTGCTTCCTTTACATAAGTTTTACGAGTCCATTCTGCATTTATGCGGTCGTAAAAATTTATTCTCCCCGACAACTCACAGGAAAAGAGAAAGCAGTCGATCAGCTTGTAAATGCTATCATGTACATGTTAGTGTTTAGTAATCTTACTTTTAATTTTGTGCTGTATTTTGCAAATGGATCGATGTTCAGAGACGAATGGAACAAAATAGTTACTTCGGTAAAAAATAAGTTCCTGAAATCGAACCGACGACGAGAAGTGTTTGATGAATCTGAAAATGTTCGAACAATCGAAACAGGGGTTTAATTCACAAAGTACACGTTTTTATTTTTTCAGATCTGGATCTTGAATTTCTAGCAAGAAATTTTGTATTACATGATGATTAATAGAGTAAAAATACCTTAAATTTTCGTAACCTATCCTGTTTATATCTTTATAATAACTACAAAGTAATGAAAAAAATGAGATGTATTCAAAAAATAAAATGTTTATAATGGCAATATCTTTATCAGTAGACAAATATTTTTAATCGCCCATTTTGCTCCCGACCATTAGATCATCTGCATCCTTGCGCTGTCCCGTGTAACAACTAACAGTCTTCTGGGGGCGTCGCTCAGATGGGCAACCTGTAGCGACGATACCGGGACCAACATCGAGAATGAACGGTTAAAAACCTTTACAAACTCTATCAGATAAATAGGACGTGTCCTGACTGTTTCACACTGTTTAGACTGGCTCTTTGTACGCGTGAATAAGAAGAGTATTAGTCTAGTACCAATTTATTTAAGGTGCTTTTGACACATTTGAAAATATTTTGTAAACATAATTTGCATAATTGCGTATACGAAAATACATTTGACAAGCTCCTACAACCTGCCAGAATTCTCAATGATTTTAAGGCATGCACGTTGACTTATTAGTCACTACATGTAATGTAAAGCTTGGATTTTAAGATGGAATTATCTTAGTATTTCACACGGCATACAACCATGTCAAAACTTGTCGAAGGCTTTTAACAAAATTATTCGTTTAACGGTAAAGTTGGAAAAAGATTTATAGTTTTTAAAACTCTATCGCACTTAACATTCCTAGAAAAAAAATGTTCTTCAATACTTAAATGTTATATAAATTGCATGCTTTGTAATTAACTGTAATGACCATAGAGCTGGTATGCTTTTGTGTCAAAAAAAAATTTCTGTGTTGTTCTATCGTATTAAATTCATGTGGTTCACCATATACTTGTGGTATGTGTACAGCAGAAAAGCACTAGCTTTAAATTAATATAGCACTTAAACGTAATATTGAAGTCCATTATCATTGCATTACCTTAGATTGTTCCCATACGTAATTCACTTGATCTTGTATGAATTTTGCGCTACGATAAATAGAGGATAATCAACTGGTTATTTTTGATATGAAAAATATCTCATGAGGATGCGTTGTTGTTAGGCGTTGAAAAAAAACGAGTGCGCAGCACGAGTTTTTTCAACGCCGTACGACGCATCCGATATAAAAAATAACCAGTTTATTATTCTATTTATATACCTTTATTAACATTATTGTTTACTTTAGATAGAGAGAAGAAATCAGGGACATAGTGTGGATTAATGCATAATTTAAAAGAACAAAACTAGACTTCACAAAACTGAAGAAGTCGCCATTTATATATAATTGTTTAATGAAAAAAAGGTAGTTCCTAAATTACGGCAGGAAGTGAAAATGAGAGTTGATATCGTCACTAGTGATGATATCAAAATTTATTACACTGGGAAATTCCAGGATTTCACTGCTAGGTATGTAATAAACAAGTTTTAACTTATTCCTTCTGAAAAGCACAGTAGCGGCCGATAGTAAACATAGAGGGTGCTACAATGTGTTTGAGTGTGATTCAAAGGTTTTAAAAGTCTGAAAATGATTGTGGAAATGACACACTGTTGTTGTTCGATCGGTCCAAGTACTAGTCGCCGAAAAATGAATTTCATAAAAAGTAAAAAAGTAAACAAAAGATTGAGTTTCCTGGCGACTTTTGACCTACTTAAAGTATTCTTTTAAACGTATTTTTTTTCTGCTAGCATCTAATACTTGGACCGACCGTACAATAACAATAGGAACCATAATACCCATAGTTTAAATGGTATGACTGAAATTTAAATGCACTCTACTATCCTCATTGACTACTATTGCAAGCTATTGGTGTTTGAAACATGGTGGTGGTATTCCGAAAATGAAAACAGTTTGATGAATTTATATGGAGAGACGTAGCTATTTTTCCCTTCTTCTTTTTCTCTAATAGCACTTTACTATAATGCTATTTTTTAAGGATGAGTGTTACAGAATTTGTTTTCGTTTCTGTACCTGATTTTTCAATGTCTTAAATCAACGGAAAAATCAACAGCATTTCCTGAAATATTTATACATATGAGCAATTGAAAACTTCATTTAGCACAAGCAAACTACTGGTTTGAGTGACTTTTTATGTTACATGAATATACTTGTTTGTCTTCAATGGATCAACTCTTGCAATTTGGTCACTCATAAAATAAATCTGGGTACGATATGCCTCAGCAATAATAGCCGTAATACTCAATATTATCACCATTTTACAGCTTTTATAAAGCACTGGAGAACTCTTAACCATGATAAGTGCCACTGCTGTTTATTGCTAAGCACATATTAATCTGGTTCCTTCAGGTTTAATAGGCTGACTTCTCATCGAAGCAGAAGAATCCAAAGAAGTGCTAGTGTTCATAGAAAATAGATACTAACACATGTATTGAATGGTAATCGTGCGAGCTTTTGGGAGAATTACAATCTTTAAAACAACACCTCGAAATACTGATGACATAACGCAGAGACCATCTGGTGAATACGTCACTGTCAGAAGGTACCTATCATAATCTCATCATGGAAGGTAGAAGATGGCATACACGTCAAAAATCACAGAATGACAGAATTTTGAATTGTCGACACCTATACTGAAAGCATTAAAAGGACGATATTTGACATCCTTTAAAGGTGGCCCTTTAGATTTTGGGACAAAAATCTTACAAAAATAAAAAAAAAAGTAATCTTTATACCCCCAAAGCCTTATAATTTCCATTTATAAAACCCAAGTAGATCTAGTCGAAAACCATCCGAAACAAGAAAAATCAGAGATTTACTACAGCCCAGGTCGACGCCGACGGGAAACACGGCCTATTTTTACATGAGCAACTTGCTCATTTACATGATGGAAATGCACAGACAAAGCTTCAAACATAGCGTCCGAAGAAGACGTTATGGAAAATAATTACATGTTTGTTATCTAAGCGTCATTAGTCACGTGCCAGTCACTTAACATTCCCACAATGCTTTTTTTTGTGGCGCGAAATCTAAAAATAGCTTAAGGGGCTACGTAGCTTTTTAAGGGAATACCACACCCCCCCCACAAAAAAAAGGGATTTTTTTGTAATATGAATCGAAATTGTTGATAATTTGTTTTTTTTTCTTGTTGTTGTTGTTGTTGTTGTTGTTGTTGTTTTTTACTTAAATTTCTGTGATATATGTATATTTTTTAATTTGCGGTGATGTAAAAAACCTAAATACCCACCTTTAAGTGTTTTTGATAAAATTTGTTCGGAATTCGAACATGACATGCGAATTCGGCACTATAAACACATTGCACCGAAAGTGTGTTAAAATCTACGTCGTTCTATAAAGATTAGCGTCATTCTGTATTATGTGACGTCATCTTTTATAAAGTAAGTAAATTATTAAATGAAATATAATCTGCATCTGCGTGTTTACTCTGAGTATTAACTTGTTTTCCTTTTGTTAGTCGTGGTTTATTCTTCAGACAAACCACGTTGTGAGTTATGTGGCGCAACGAAAAACTCACTCGATGCTATCGCCCTCGTGGATTATTTATTGTGCCTCATAACTCACAAAAAATGTGCCTCATAATTCACACCCCGCCCCGGTGGCTCAGTGGTGATCGTGTCGGACTCATGACCTGGTGGTTGTGATTTCGATATCCGATTGAGGCGAGCTTTCTTTCCGGCGTATTTTCGCCTCTCACCTCTGCCTAAGCAAGTGAGAAAAGTACTCAGTGGCTTTGGACAGAAATTAGTGTTAGCACTGGTGCCAGGAAACACATATGCGTCACCGACCGCCATGATATGACCTTAGCTGTTAAAGTGGCGTTAAACCCCAATACAACCATGGCAACTATAACTCACAACTGTGTTTTATTGAACGATAAATCACGATATAAAGAAGTTATTCCTTAAATAACATATTTCAACATTTCAAAAACGTGAGCGATTTTAATACTTTAAATTAAGTTACTATCAACTCATTTTAAGCTAATTGTAGAAATATATCCAAATAAAAAAACCTTGGCAGTGACTAGACCCAAAGATGGAAAGAAGTTTCAGATTTATTTTTGCAAATTAATCCTGGTGTGGAAAAACTTACGCCGAGTCAAAATTGTAGTCAATGGAGGAGTGTATTTCTATCCCGCCCAAAAATAGAAAGCTAGATTTTACGTTGTTTCATCACTTGAAATGATGCACTCGTCTATCTGTAGGATCATGTCTTTTCCCTAAATCATTCTAGTGCACTCTCTTTTTCTTAGATTCCTACATCATTTAGCAAATTACTGTTGTGTTCTTGTGACATAGATCTACTAGAAAGATCTAGTAGACTGTTGCAACAGTATATCTGTCGCTGTATAGAGTATCTTGACTCCGATTTCTTGCCAGGTGTATGAATATATGCATGACGAAGGTCGTACGCAGTCACGTGATAAGCATCAAATGACATTCTCAATAGAACGAGTGGAAAGCCGCAAATTCCGAAATAGCATTGTCGGGTTTTGTAAAAGGTAATGTCGATAATTTCGCACCTGAACCTTGAAGGAGGGTGGCATTACGTTCGTATGCCTTTGGTAAAAATTTCTTATTAAGCACGCGTAAATTTAACTTAAGACGTATTTTTGTTTGCAATCATATAGAATCTGTATGGTTCCTTCAGCAGAAACCTGCAGTATTTGCCCAATCTCCGAGCAGAGTTGTCGTTCATTACTCTCACCTTGCATCTCTGCAACGGGCTAAATGAAATGAATCTTGTCAAACCGAGGAAATCATGTTTTGTTACTGTTTAACTGTTTCATGTGTAACATAATAAAGTAGATAAAGGAAATATGATTCTGGATACATCGTAGGTGCATTCAAACTGATTAATTCACCTGTATACAATGGAACTATTTTTTTCAAGCTTCTTTAGTGATCAGATTCTTACGCCAATTGTAAAAAAAATGGCTGCACCCATGAATGATGACAACACTTTCGACAGAACGATGGGTCTAGGTTTGTTAGGTTAAAAAACATGTTATAATCCTTTAAAAGACATTTAAGCTTTTCACTGAATCCTTCTTTTTCACATTTCCTACCACTAAGTCTGATTGGCCGTATGCTGCTTGGACAGCACACAAAAGAATCGATATTGATCTTTCTTTCACCGGCGTTTATGTCGCCGTTTTGAGTTATGGTCAAATATCACGTGATGATGGACTTCTTTCTGAGCCAACTACAGAGGTGAACGGGAATGATCCGTAGTGCAAGAAAGTAGTATTTGCCTTTTAAACAACGGGACGGTCGTTTTACATTCGGTAATCCTATTTTTCATATCATATCAGACTTTACGTCATGGTACTGATTTGAATGTGAATGCTCGTAATGGACGCTTGCTCTGGATCATATATGGCTTGCAACACGCGAAAAGGGTCATTCGGACATTTGCGTAAAGTGTCGTCTCGGATATGCAGTCCGCGCAGGCTAATCCGAAACGACACTTTCCGTTTCTATGTAATTTTCTGTTTTTTGCATGTCTATTGAAGCACAAAGTCAAATGTAGTTGTAAAGTGCCGTCTCAGATTAGCCTGCGCAGGGTGCGCAGACTGATCCGAGACGACACTTTACGCAAATGTCCGAATGTCCCTTTTCGTGTGTTACAAGCCATATGATATTTCCAGATGTTTATGCGAACAATGGAGAAAATCTAAATCATACCTTAAGGCTGGTACACACAGGAGGGTTTGTCTCATAAAATGAAACTCAGAGATTTTTGTATCATAATTCACTCCTCTACAAACACCAATGCAATTCTTATAATACTCTTCTTACCTGTCGAGTTTCCTCGCCAGAATTACGCTTATGTCTAGATCAAGTGTAAAAATGGTGCTTACAGAGCAAGATTAAGTGATCTTGTCGCATTATGAATGATAATTATTGCTATTGCATTGGAAAACTTGGACAGATCTGATTCGAAGATGTTGATACATGGTCCATATTCATCAACCATTTTTAACCCTTTTCCACACAATCCCTGGTTTTTACAGGTCTGGAATGGTAGCCTTTTGAAAACATTGTGGGAAAAGGAGAAAATGCTGTTAACCAGCATTTTCTCCTTTTCCCACAATGTTTTCTACCCTATCATAGACAGAAATCATCTTTTCAGCAAGAGTTGAATTGTCGTCTGCAAATGCTTCCAATTTGGTCTAGTCCAAAAGTTTGTTGTTTGGGAAAGGGTTAAGAGCGTTCTCAGCTAACTTTACCTAATTTGAAAGAAACTCTACTTCTGATTGGCTAAAACAAACCGTTTAGCCCGTCAGAAGTTGTGTTACTTTGAAATTTGGCAAATCTTGAAAATAAGATAAAAAAAAAAAAGTTCTGAATATGGACCCAGCACGTAGAAAATGCATTGACAGCCACATTTTTTATCCGGAAGTGGTTTATTCAAAGATGGATGAGAGCCAGTAAAGTCACGGCGGGGAATCACGTGACACAACAACAACAACAATGACCGTTATTTGAAAAAAATTCCCGACTTCAGGTAAGAAAATCTTCAATAATTCCGTTAATACATGACCGATTGGAATTTGGTTTGAAGCAGAGAAGGCGGAAGGACTCCAGGGATTTCCTTGATGTGTTACATTTTTTAAAAAACACCTGATAAAAAAGTTATTGACGAGCAAACAAATTTTTTACCCTGGATAATTTGATTGCTCGTCAATAACTTTTTTATCAGGTGTTGTTTAAAAAATCTAACACATCAAGCAAATCCCCGGAGTCCTTCCGCCTTCTCTGTTTCAAACCAAATTCCAATCGGTCACGTATTAATGGAATTATTGAAGATTTTCGTACCTGAAGTTGGTGAATTTTTTCAAATAACGGTCATTGTTGTTGTTGTTGTGTCACGTGATTCCCCGCCGTGAAAGTTGTGTCTTTAAAATACAGAATCATATGGTATGAATATTTATCTCTTTCGCACCTACAGTCGGTGAGATAGCCTTTGTATACACAGTTAAGACCATGTATAAGATTTTAGGTTTGACACTTGGTTCTTACCTTTGACCAAAGAAGCTCCCAATTTGTCTTAGAAATGGATTTTCAGCCCTTTGAAAAAACAGATGAGTAGGGCTGGGTTTTTTTTTGCCGAGAACTGACATCAAAGTCTTCATATCACGTGCTTTATGTTCAGTTCTAATCCACGTGACTTCTATATTTTTCCATTGTTTTGTTGTAAGTTCACGGCCGTTAAACAATGGCTGCCACTAGACCTAATGAGCAAATCTGTCTGACGACCATGAATTTTAAAAACGAAAATAAAGCCAGCGGAAGTTTCATAATTACCAGGCTGTCTGTACGTCAGGTCTTTCAAAAGACAGCACTAATTTAGAAAAGAAGGAAAGCGTTCACCTGTCTCTCCCGCCGTGCAAATGTTAAAGGAAGAATCATTAACATCTTTGAAGTAATTGCTTTTCGAAATAAATGGAAGAAGCATCTTTATCTCTCCACCTACCTGCCTGCCTATCTGCTAGTCTACCCACAGGCCTGACTGCCTATCTTTCATCTATCCTTCCCTCTATCTTTCTTTCTTTCTTTCTACTAGACCTCTCATTTGCGAGCCTTTACTCTGATCTTGTTCCTCTCTGTCTCTGTCTCTCTGTCTCTCTGTCATTTTCTTTCTTTTTTTCTTTCTTTCTTTCTTTCTTTCTTTCTTTCTTTCTCTCTCTCTCTCTCTCTCTCCCTCTCTCTCTCTCTCTCTCCTAGTGCGCTCCTTTAAGAGCCCTCAATCTGATCATGTTCGCCTACCTCACCTATCAATTACTTTGTCTATCTCAAAGCATACTTAGCTTAATCCGTTCCATGTATTTATCCATTAACCCTTGACCAACAATCCTGTATTTCAAGGACCCTTAGAAAGAATGCTTTTGGTTACCAGCATTTTCCTCTTCCCACAATGTTTCCACTCTTCAAAGGCTAACAATTTCAAACGTCTTCTGCTGGATTTAAATCTGAAATCTGTAGTCGATTAAAGCCTCCTAAATGGGCAAATTCAGAATACACAAAACGTGAACTGCTTCTATGCCTCTAGACTGTCCGAAAAATAGTAGTAAAGCAGGACCAAAAGGCAACTTTACAGAGAAACTGTTAATTCTTACCCGAATATTTAAAGGTGGGTATTTAGAATGTTTACATCACACCAAATCAAAAAATATATGTCAATGAAATTTATATAAAGAAAAAAAATACAAATCATCAGTAATTAAGAATCATAGATTTGCAAAAAAAAAAAAAAAAAATTGGTGGTATTCCCTCAAAAGGCTACGTAGCCTCTTAAGCTATTTTTAGATTTCCCGACAAAATCAAAAATTCATTGTGGGAATGTTAAGTGACTCGCACGTGAATAATGACTATTAAATTCCATAGCATAACAAACATGTAATTATTTTCTATAATGTCTACAACTCCGGACGCTATGTTTGAAGCTTCGTCTGTATATTTCCGGAATGTAAATGAGCGAGTTGCTCATGTAAAAAAAGACCTTTAGTGTCGACCTGGGCTATAGTAAATCTGTAATTTATCTAGTTGTCGGATGGTTTTGGACTGCTGGGGTTTAATGAATGAAAATCATAAGGTTTTGGGAGTATAAGGATGATTTTTTTGTATTTTTGTAAAATTTTCGTACCAATAAATCTGAAGGGCCACCTTTAAAATCTTCTTAATTTCATATCAGCGGACTACAGTTATCCGCCTTCAATAACTATTATCCCTTTTCTTCATGTGGGGCTCGAAAGGTAAATAATGAATTATAGAATGGAGAAGACTAACATTGAAAGCATATCTCCTCAATTTTACATCAGTCGTAGACGACACGATAAAAGTTGCTCTAATGATGAAATTTGTTTATGAAAGAGATAGAAACGTTGTGGGGAAAAGACGAAAACTTAAGATATGCTGCATTTACACATTTCTCAAAAGCATCTTTCCAAAGGGTCGGTAAAGCAAATAGATTGTTCTGAAAATTGCACAGCTTTAACCAAACGGCATTTTAGGCCAGTCCCAAAATGAAAGGATTTAGCAGATGACAAAGTAAATAAGGCTCAAATATGAAAACTTGTTTTAAGAAGGGAAGAAAGAATTGTGGGAAAAGGAGAAAATGCTGGTTACCAGCATTTTCTCCTTTCCCAACAGTGTTTTCAAAAGGCCTGACTGTGAAGCTATTAAAAGTTGGGATTGTATGACAAAGAGTTAAGAGACATAATGAGACATAATGAGACATAATGAGGGTTTCCGAATTGGCCTTATTGACTGAGGAAGCAGTGAAAGATAATTACTGTTATCGAAGGAAGCAACAGTGACAGGCAATTGACAAGGGTACTTGAAGAGCATCCATCATACTTATTATATAATCCAGCCCTTGTGGGCGGTCAGGCCTTGAAGTGGGTAGAAAAGTAGTGCCGTTGTATACATATAGTGACATGGAGTACATTCGGAAAACCTCGGCTGAAACCGTAGATCGAGTCCCCCGGCTGTACCACGTCGGTTGACGAGCACCTACATATGGAGTGCAACACGCGAAAAAGTGCATTCGGACATTTGCGTAAAGTGTCGTCCCGGATTAGCCTGCGCAGTCCGCGCAGGCTAATCCGAGACGGCACTTTACGACTACATTAGATTTTGTGCTACAGTAGACTTGTGTAAAACAGAAAATCACATAAAATCGGAAAGTGTTGTTTCGGATTAGCCTGTACGGACTGCACACGCTGATCAGAGACGACACTTTACGCAAATGTCCGAATGACCCTTTTCGCGTGTTGCACTCCATATGATACATTTCTTAGCCCTGAGTACTGTAGACCCCTTTGCTTTCCTTAAGGTCTACTGTCCATAATTCTCATATCAAAAGACGGGGACGAAAGGCCGAATAGTTTTTACATAAAACGTCGATATTACATGACATTTAACCCTTATCTGGCTAAATAGTTAGACTGAATTTTTCATTTCGATAGTAAAAAATCAAATATTGCAATGTCAAAGTTATTGTTTGGGAGTTTTATCTCCTTATCGGATAGTGTAGGTCTAAGATCAGACTGCACGTTCTGTGCAGTCTGATCTTGATCTGCACTCTCCGCAAAAGGTCTGTGAGTCGAGCTTAGAAGCCAAAGGTTTAACGATGAGTTAGTGAGCCTACGGCCCCGGACTCTCATATTGAAAGACGAAAGCTGCCGAGATTTGCCGAAAAGCATTCACGAAAACATAAACTTGCAGTCTGGTGATCGATCCACTCGTCACAACTCGGTCTATTCCGTACCTACATCTAACCTCGTCGTTTCCATTTGAACTGATTGGTTATTTCAGTTTATTCATCGTCGCTACCGGTTGCCCATCTGAGCAACGCCCCGAAAAGACGATTAGTTGTTATGTGGGATAGGTGTAGGGATACAGATCGAAACTACTGAAAACTTCGCCTGGTTCTTTAACGTGTTCGGCGTATATAGTCCTGTTCAAAAAGGGTTGTTACCTCCCTAGAAAATTACTCCCCTTACCTAGCTCTTCAGCGATTCGAAATCGATAAAGGTCGGTCCGCGTGCGTCATGCTACTTCCGGAGAGGACATACTAACGATGGAAACAAGCGAAAACGTCAATGTAGTGCCTTCACGCCAGCGACATTACTGTTGTGCTTGCAGTAACTATCGAGGAAAATTTGTGGACGGAAAATATATTACCCTCCATCGATTTCCAGCCGATAAGACATTACGGAGTGCATGGATAAAAAGAATAAAGGTTTACAAAGGATATAAAGGATTCCAGTTACACCAGAAGAATGACAGGCTTTGCTCGGCTCATTTCGAAGACGGCGTATACCACCGAGCTGGAAAGGAAAACAATATTCCTAGCAGATTCATTATGCATGATGGCGAAGTCAGAACTCTAGGGAAATCGATTGTAAGTATTGATCATGCATTTTCTTTCGTAATGTGTTGACATCTTTGCAAGACTTGAAGTGATATACAGTTACAACGATTGTGAACGATTACCGTAAACATTGGGATGATTTATATTCTCCACCAGATTTTTTCTTTTCTTTTTACGGTCGGAACTTAAATAAATAATGGCTTGCCTTTTAAATCTGCAAATTTGACCACTGTTATGCAATCCTGAGATATTTTTGACAAACATTTGCAGGTAATACTAATCGTTAGTCCAGATAAGCTCTGTCCTCAAAGGGGACATTACATTTTGTCTGGTCTCCTCTCAGTACATAAACAATTGTGTTCAAATCTCAGCACAGATTTTGTGCACATACAGTGCACAATGAATGCCCTATTATGAAAAAAAAAAGTCACAGCAGTGTCTCATTATTGAGACTACATATATTTATGTATTAGTTTTCGCTAGAAATATTTCTACATACTGGAATGTAGTTGCAAGATGAGGCAGTATACTCTTTACATTTTAACACGCAATCCCAACTTTTGACAACCCTGAAAAAGAGAGCCTTTGAAAAAGTTTTCCTTTGAGAAAATTTTGTGGTAACCACCTTTTTCTCCTTTTCCCAGAATGTTTTATAACTTTTCCAAATCGAATTTCAATTTTTGATTCACATTTATTTTGTCGTCTGCAAATGCTTTCAATTTGGACTAGTCCAAAATTTTGTCATTTGGGATAGAGCCAATAAAGCACACTTAATCACCCTTTAGCAGCATAAAGGTTGAATTGTTACTAAATTCAAGCCTGGTAGATGAAAATAAGCATATAGGAATATCAAAAATAATAATCTTTGGACATTTCTTTTTCAGATTTCGTATGAGGGTGAAAATCGGATAAACAGTGAAATATTAAGAGTCCCAGATGTATCGGAGGATTTTATTTCGGAGGAGGACATCAATATTCCATTCAGGTGTAACGGGACCATATAGGGGCGGGAAGTACACCTTTCTTTGCCAGCACACTTCGCATAGAATTTTTCCAATCCACTCGATACTTCTCATGTAACTGCTATCTAGAGAATGATGTAAATCTCAACGAGATAAGAATGAATACTGAGTCTTCGACAATTATCAAGCCGAGGCAAAAAAAATGGCCGTGAATTGGACTCAAACCAGCGTCTGGTTCCAAGCCTGTTTGTTACATTTAAGCTATCAGGCTCGCCCACGATCGAAAGGAGATATAGCTTTAAACACGCGGAAAGGGGCATTCGGACATTTGCGCAAAGTGCCGTCTCGGATCAGCCTGCGCAGTCCGCGCAGGCTAATCTGAGACGGCACTTTACGACTACAATAGAGTTTGTGCTATGTTGGATCATATTTGTAACAAATCATATATGTAACACATTTGTTACGTACATGATCACATTCGTAACAGATAAAGTGTGTTACAAATGTGTTTGTCCGAAATGGGGGTTGACATGAGAAGCATATATGTAACAGGTTTAGTTGTCTATTTGTATTACAATACGGGGTTTGATCAGTGCTTAAGGTAAGACCTGTGTAATGGAAAAAAGCTATTTCCACTAAAATATCATCCTGCAAAATTAGCTATGATTAAAAATGAGTATTATTGAACTACTTTCACCTTTTCATTTTTTCCATTTTTTCCTTATTTGAATTATCATTTATAAATCTAAAACCGCTATATTCTCAATTGAAAATGAGATAATAATTACCTCCCTTTTTAGAAATCAAACAAAGTATAAAAAAAAAAGTTTCAAGATAGACATAAACGGAATTTCTGATCCATTAGAAATGCGCAAAAATATTATTTCTGCATAAATCCTTATCTATCCTTATTTAACTACCTATTAGAATTTTTGCCCAATGCTCACCGGAAGTGCATTACACAGGTCTTACCTTAAACAGTTTTAAGCAAATGCATCGAGTTTTGTAGGTTCTACTAACACGCAGAAATGCATTACGCAACTTTGACTTCATTTTTCAGGTAAATGACGTTTGTAGGGTTCATATAGTAAATTGGTCATAACTCACAAAATAACCTGAATAATCTGTTCAAATAAAGACTAACATACTCCAGAAATATTATACATTCAAAATAACGTTGTTTATCAAATACTCACCAATTGTCCGAAGGTACATTTTCTCACGCTGTGGCCCATATATATATGTTTATATATATAAACAGAGAGCAGCCACGATACCGGACATTATATTCATGAATATCCTTTAAAGAGTTGAGGAAATATGGAGCGGACGCGAAAGAGTGACGTCGACGTCACCGCCGATAACGACGATGGACAAAGTGACTCAACAAATCAGTATCAAGATATTGGCCCATCTGGTGAATAAAAACCTGCTACAAATGTGTTTCAGATGTAAATATGCATTCTTTTGTACTGTTTTTAAATCAAAATTGACCTGTGACATATGTGATTTCATGTCACATCAAAAACCGGCATCGATCATATTCGTCACAAAATATGTTACATTTATGCTTGATTTCCGAGTCATATATGTAACACATGTTACATATGTGATCATATATGTAACATATGTGATTTGTTACAAATATGATCCAACAGTGCTACAGTAGACTTGCACAAAATAGAAGAATACATAAAAACGGAAAGTGTCATCTCGGATCGGCTCTGCGTGGACTGCACAGGCTGATCCGAGACGGCACTTTACGCAAATGTCAGAATGTCCCTTTTCTCGTGATGCAAGCCACATTATATTGGAACCCTAATACGGGCCTAAACTTTTAAGCAGAATCAGCGAACTCAAGCCTTTTCCGAGTTCTCCAACTTATCGCAATCCACAGACTAGCTACTTTCCTGTACTGTGCCTATATAAACCGGTATACTCGGGTCAAATTTCTGCGTCACATTTGCGTTGTTCTGTTGGACAAAGCAAGCTACGATTCGATTGACGAAGGTTTTATCTGCCGACTCACTGTTCCCAGCTTTCAGCATGGCTAGGCTCCACGTTGCAATTTTGTTGTTGGTAGCTGTTATTGGTTCGATCCAGTGCTGCGACACTGAAGCTCAGGTTGTTGAGGAAGTCCAACCAGCAGCGGATCTTAAATGTGGTATGTTTGATGTTGTTGTCTCGTTTTCTTTGAAAACCTTCGGTCCTTCTCTTTAGACTATGGTAACCAGCATTTTCTCCTATTTCCATATTTTTTTGTACTCTTCCCCATATCGTATTTAATTTTTAACTATTTATTTTACATCTGCAAAAACTTTCAAGTTTGACCGGTCTAAAATTCTGTCGTTCGGTCAAGACTTAATCTAAAAGTTTAAACATCTTATTTGTGTCTGTTCTATGATAATTCACATTTTTATAGCGAAAAGTCTGCTCGCTGAAAAATTTGGAATTAAGAAATAAAACGGCTTATCATTCAATAAACCACAGTTGTGAGTTATGAGGCACAATAGATAATTAACGAGAGCGATATTCCCACTATTTTATTCATTGTTGACCAATTACTCAGAAAAGCAGCGGAGGTTGAAGAGCAAGCGTAGACTGCACGTATGTCAATTTTGACCAGGTTAAAATTTTGTCGTTAGGTTCACGACCTAATCTAAAGGTTTAAACCATTAAAGTGCGTCTGCATTTGCAATGGGCTAAATGATAAACCACGATAGAAAGAAGATTATTTCTATTCTTACTTGAAAGAATGCCTATTCAGAACGTTTTGTGAAGAAAGGAGAAAATGATGATAATCAGCATTTTATACTTTTTATACCTTTTTCTAAAAATGATTTCTACACGTTTGGAAATCAACGCAATCATTTAATCGTTATCCTGCCGAATGAAAACTGTTGGAGATTATACAGAAATATTTTCCTAGATCTAAATGCACTGGTCCTGGATTGGGCTTGTTTGACCCAAACTACCGAAAAAGCAGCGGAGGTTGAAGAGCAAGCGTAGACTGCACGTATGTCAATTTTGACCAGATTAAAATTTTGTCGTTAGGTTCACGACCTAATCTAAAGGTTTAAACCATTAAAGTGCGTCTGCATTTGCAATGGGCTAAATGACAAGAATCTTGTCAAACCGAAAAAAACACGTGTTGTTACTGTTTAACTGCTTCATGTGTAACATTATAAAGTAGACAAAAGAAATATGATTCTGGATACATTATAGGTGCACTCAAACTGATGGATTTACCTGTATACAATGGAACTGTTTTTTTCAAGCTTCTTTCTGATCAGAATCTTACGCCAATTTTAACAAAAATGGCTGCGCCAATGAATGATGACAACAGTTTTGACATACCGATATATCTAAGTTGATAAGATTAAAAAACAAGTAATCGTCCTTTAAATGACATATAAGATTTTCAGAAAATCCCTCTTTTTCACATTTCTTACCACTGAGTCTGATTGGCCGTTTGCTATTTGATATTGGTCTTTCTTTCACCGGCGTTTGTGTCGCCATTTTGAGTTATGGTCATGTGACGAAAATATCACGTAATTACATACTACTTTCTGCGACAACTACAGACGTGAATATGAATGATCCGGAGTGCAAGAGAGTGAACTCACAGAATTCAGAATATATTCCATTGAATAACTTACTTACTGTATACAGAATGACGTCACTCGATATAGAATCGCGTCACTCTACATGGAATGTCACAGATTTTACAACGCTTTCGTTGCACAAGAGCCGAATTCACGTTGTCTAAAATGTTAGAATTTTAATTCAGTTGCGTATGAAATGATAATAAAACAAATAATTCCCGCTCTAGCAAAAAGGGGCTCAGTACACGTCAGTAACGCATTTTACCGAGCTTGTCAGTCTATAAATTTAGATCCATAAAAATCTTCTCTGTCTGACAAGTGCCTCGTTCTGGAGGCAAAGTGGTCCCTTAGCAAGCATTAAGGTAATTCTTCTAGTGCAGCATAATTATGGCATAGAATAGCTTGACAGTTGATAACTACAGATTTATACAGATATAATACTTTTGCACATTTCTAGCCGACCACATAGTCCTTTCATGTCCATCTTGAAATTATTTGTTAATACTTTAGTTAATTTCCAGAAAAGGGAGGCAATTATTATTTCCCTTTGTAATGAGGATATAGTGCGTTTAGATTTATAAATGAAAATTCTAAGAAGGTAAAAAAGGAAAAAGTGGCTTGAATAAATTAGTACAATGGTACTCATTTATAAACATAGCAACTTTTGTAGAACAATGTTATGGTGGAAATAGATGTTTTCCATTACGGGTCCAGTACCTGGAATTCACAAATAGCGAAGAAAATCGACTCATGTCAGCCTGCGCAGTCTATGCCACATTTTGACTCAACACTGCTCAAATTGGCTTGTTGCCTTCTTAAATCCTTAGATTAACATCTTCGCAGCGCCAAGGTTACGATCACTGAGTGGATCTGACCTTGGCGAATCGAGCCCGATTTCGATATTCCCGCGATACGCACCCTTTTGGATGCTGGTTATTATCCCCCTTTACATAATATTTCTTATAGCCAATGGAATATCGTTTTACAAACCGCTTACGAATACAATAATTCAACATAGAGCAATAACCACAAACGTGCTTCGACATTCCTTGGTCAGGTGCTGTGATATAGCCTAAAACCTCCGATAATTGATTGGTCACACTGAAACTTTCTATGAATATTGTTCGTCTGTGTTTCTCTTTTCGGTAATAAATCATTACAGATCCTGCATACATCCACAGAGGTATCCGTGCTTAGCTCCTATTTTTATCCGAAAGGTTAGGGTTAGGGTTAAGGGTTTAGGGCTAGGGTTAGGGACCTTGTTCTATTTTTATCAAAGATCAAATGCTATGCGCGATTTGATACGGTGCAGTTAGAGCTAGCTGAAAACAATGAAAATGAGTATCGGGGGTATGTCGAAATCAAGCTCGATCCGCCAAGGGTAGAGTAGCGTAGTGGATCGTCACCCTGGGCTTGCGAAGATGTATATCTTTGGCCGTATTCACCAACCATTCTTCAGAACATTCCTTGTCTTATTCTTCAAGATTCTCTGACAGTGAAAGTAGCAGAAATTCTTATTGGCTAAACCATATGGTTTAGCCAATCAGAGGTTCTGTTACTTTCACATCGATGAAATTCTAAAGGAGAAGACTATGAACGTTCTGAAGGATGGTTGGTGAATACGGGCCCCGATGACAAAATATTGGGTTTGTTCAAATTTGCTAGTATTAGCCAACGACAAGTGTGATATTGTGTTCAGTTGTTCGAATGTTGATATATAAGCCAAGCTCTGTGAAAAGGAGGCTTAATGCATCTTCGAAAACTATCGACCCAGGTCAGCCTGCGCAGTCTTTGCAAGCTGACCTGGGTCGAATTTTTTCGCCGTATAGGTTAATTTTCTATTTGTCAAAGGACCAAGCTACCCCGTGATTAAGTCGGTTATTGAAAAGAGTGGCTGCTTTTCACCCAAAGTTATGTGATAACTAGGGCTAGTATCGTGTAAAGTGGAGGTGCGTTAAGCCCCCTTTTGGCGGAGCGCAGTTCATATATCTTGAACAGGGAAGAAAAACAGAGTGGGAAAGAAGAAAACCTTGGTCATCATTTTTTTCTCCTTTTCTCACCATGTTTTTGAAATTCTTTAACTCAGGGCTGTAAAAAATTGACTTATTTGGTCAACTCCGGTTTCACCGCATGTACATCATATGCAAAACTTTATGCTGCTGTCGACTTTTCTGTTGCCATCATCATCATCATCATCATCATCATCACCATTATACTTCTGAGCTCCAGATAGAGGGAGTGATTTTGATTTCAAAGTTGAAAACTTATATGAATTATTATTAGCTAAACCCTATGTTGTGGGTACTTATTAGAATCGTCTCGTCCAGATGTATATGTATGTGTATATTACCACAGGCCTTTGAATTTTCATTGATCAATCACAGAATAATAAAATTTTCCTTGGTCGATCATTTAACACATATACAAGCGTATTGGTTCATCGCCGGTATGTATTACGGAATAGTGAAATTTTCAAAGCCGTTACTATAATAGTACATTGGAGAATCCCTCTTTATTCTGTTATTGTCTTATTATATAGAATAAGGAGGGATTTAACAATGTGCTATTTATAGTAACGGGGTCCGATACCATAAAAATTCTTTAACTCCGTGATAGACTAATGAAAAATTCTTTTTCCCGTGATAAACCAATGGAATTTCAGAGACTTAACCCTTTACCTGATATGCCAAGTTGAAGCTCTTCCATTTCAGCAGCAAATAAAGATATGATGTCAAAAATATAGACAAATGAGGATAAAAATACCTGATTGAGTGGAAAACATTGTGGGAAAAAGGAGAAATTGCTCGTTACGAGCAATTTCTCCTTTTCCCACAATGTTTTCAAAACCTGTCTGTTGTTGATACGTCAAAATGAGTATCTATGGAGTAAAGGGTTAAGATATTACCCTATATCCCACTTTTTCTGTCTAATTCAGGTTTCAGCTGTTGTGGTAAACCAAACGGTAACTACCCCTACCCTGGTAACTGCCATTTATTCTGGAACTGTAGCTGTGGTAGAGCTACCCTGTATCAGTGTCCTTGCGGCACTCACTATTCTGTCTGCGCCCGTAGATGTGTTTGTCATGATGAAAGTAAGTAGATCAAGTACAAGGTTTATTTTCGTTCGGAGTCAACTCATTACTATACAATAATCGCACTTTATTTTCCGTTGAAAGACTGCATTTTGAAAAAGATTGTGTGAGAAAAAGGAGAAAATGATGGTATAATAAGCAGGTTTTTTTTCTTTTCCAACAATGCTTTCTACACGTTTGAAAATTACTGCAATCATTTTAACCGTTATCCTGCCGAATGAAAATTAGTGACGAACAAACAAAAATATTCTACCAAATGCACGGGCATTGGACTGGACTTATTTGACCCAAACTACCAAAAAACGCAATGGGAGATGTAGAGCAAGATCAGACTGCACGTATGTGCAGGCTGATCTTGCTGTACACTCTCCGCAAAAGCCATCCATGGTCGCGAGGATAATGATGAAAAGGTATAGATGATATATGTGTTGATAGATGGATAATTTTGGCCGTCTAAATATATCTGGAAGGCTATAGTGGTTGGTATGGGCAGAGCGTTGTTTTCCCACAGTAATGGTTCCGAGCTCGAGGTCCTGCGTGGTTTGGTAGTGAAGGATCGGACTTGTATGTTCGCTGAAGTGTCTTTGAGCAAGATAGTTCAGATCTTTGGATATGCACTATTGAAACCTATGGAACAAGTGACTACGTGAACTGTCACCGTGATATGGCTGAAACAGTGTTGAAACTGACGAAACATCGTATTTAATTCATTTCATTTAATCGCGTGCTGAGCTGGGTCAACCCACATTAAAGCGTGATCACTGAGGTTTTCAGGGCATTATCTCCCGCTAGATGGCATTCAACAAATACACATCTATCTAATTTGGGCATTCTGGGTACAAAACTGGACTACTTTTCTATGCGACAATCGTTGCTTTGAAATTTAAACTAACATAAAATTTACGTTTATTCAAAACGTTATCAGGTTCGATTCATTCAGCTATGATCAGCAGTACAGAGAAAGAGAAATCTGGAGCTAAAACAGGCCTGATTTCTCCTCAAACGTATTGATAAAAGCAAGTCATTTTATCCATTGCTACATTATAGCACGTACAAGAAAATTTTGATGCATAACATCAATGGCGCCGCGAATCAGTTGTTTCTGAAATAGAGCACATTACAGCGTGTCAAATTGTCCAAAGTAAATTTCTGCAGCAATCGGTTAGAAATGAACTGAGAAGACCTAAACAATCTTTAGAATGCAACAAAAAACATGAAAAAGTAAGAGGCAATAATGGTAAGACACAATGATTGCCTTTCTTTGGTGAAATCTAACGTAAGTTCAATTGGAGCTGTGCACAAAAGGTGAGTTGTCACTTGGCAAACAACACAAGAAAATAGCATTTTAAAAACTAGATTCCATATTACCAAACTGATATAAAACAGGGTATGAAATGACAAAAGCGTGTAAGAAATGATCAAAGTGAGTAGGAAAGGACCAAAATAAAAAGTATAGGTGGGCACGACATGACCAAAATTGAACGAAATGGCCTAGGTACGAACTGATCTTATTACGAAATAACTGGAAGCCGAGGCTGCCCCTATAGGTACTTTTCAAAAGCGAATGAATATATGGCCTGCAACACGCGAAAAGGTGCATTCGGACATTTGCGTAAAGTGTCGTCCCGGATTAGCCTGCGCAGTCCGCGCAGGCTAATCCGAGACGGCACTTTACGACTACATTAGATTTTGTGCTACAGTAGACTTGCGTAAAACAGAAAATCACATAAAATCGGAAAGTGTCGTTTCGGATTAGCCTCTGCGGACTGCGCAGGCGGATCCGAGACGACACTTTACGCAAATGTCCGAATGACCCTTTTCGCGTGTTGCACTCCATATAGTGCCGCCGCTCATGGGGCGCCACAATTACTACAATCCCCCCCCCCCCCCCAAAAAAAAAAAAACTTGAAAGAGTGAGGCGTCATAGCAAACGGGTCGAATCTTCGAAGAATATGACATGCGCAGAGGACGGTTTTGAAGGAGTGATAAGGGAGAGTGGTCGTTGTGAAAGTCACTTGAAAGAACACGCTCTGTTAATCGGTTAAAACACAATGTCTTCTCTTTTTTTTTTCAGAGGTCGAATGTGAAGACAACGAGAAAACTGCTCACCCAAAGGTAACCTATTTTATCTATTTTTATCATAATAAGGCCTGCGACACGCGAAAAAGGGGTATTCAGACATTTACGTAAAGTGTCGTCTCGGAACAGCCTGCATTTTCGCGAGCCATGCAGGGTTACGATCACTAAGTAGATCTTACCTTGGCGGATCGATCCCAATTTCGAGATTCCCGCGATACGCCCCCTATTGGATGCTACTCCTTATCCCCCTTTACATCATATTTCTGGTAGCCAATGAAATATCGTTTTTACAAACCGCTTACGAATACAATAATTCAACATGAATCAATAGCCACAAACGTACTTCGACATTCCATCGTAAGGTGCTGGAATGTAGGCTAAAACCTCCGATAATAGATTGGTCACACTGAAGCTTTCTGTAAATATCGTTCGTCTATGTTTCGTAGGTGTAATAAATCATTGCGGATAGGGCTTACTGTGCACATCCGCAGTTATCCATGTTTACCGTCTAGTTTTATTCGAAAGATCGCGACCTTGTTCTATTTTTATCAAAAATGAAATGCTACGAGTGATTTGATTCGTGCAGTTAGAGCTGGCTGCACGAATGAAAATGTGTATCGCGTGAATATAAAAACAAGCTCGATTCGCCAAGGGTAAAGTAGCGTAGTGGATCGTCACCCTTGGTTTGCGAATATGATCAGCCTGCGGAGTCCGCGCAGGCTAATTCGAAACGGCACTTTACAACTGCGTTAGATTTTAGGCTACAGTAGAAATGCGCAAAACAGAAAATCACATAAAAACGGAATATGTCGTTTTGCGATTAGTTTGCGTAGGCTGATCCGGAGAACACTTTACGTAATGTTCAATGCCAATTTTGCGTGTTGCAAGCCACTTGTTATGACTTATTTGTGAGGTGGAATGATCTGTTGATATGCAGAAATTTTACATGATTTGGATCTATATCGTCGTCAAACCGGCTAAACTAGGAGGTAGCATGGTCCGCTGACAAGCAGAAAATTGAAAGATTGCAAAAAGTTACGACTTACATATATGTCAATCTGCATCAACCGTTTGGGCTAGCATTGTTCGAAACTTTTTGCAATGCATTAGCTCTTTACCAAACAACAGATTTATAGACTGGTCCAAATTGGAAGCATTTGAAGACGGCAAAATAAATGTGACTGAAAAATCGGAATTTAACTTGGGAAGGGCAGAAAACTTTGTGGAAAAAAGGAGAAAATGCTGGTTACCACTATGCTGGTTTTTTCCACTATGTTTTCAAAAGACTTCTACCTCAGGGTCGTCAAAAGTCGTCGTTGTGTGGTAAAGGGTTAAATCTCCCTGTTCACAGAGCATTGTTTTCTGTTTTCGATATGTCGTATTTTAAACTACATTTTTTTTCAATCCATGTTTTTTTCTTTCAAATATCACTTTTCATGCCTTTAGTCTCTTCCCTTTTTTTTTTACAGCTGCAGGATATCCTGAAGGTCTAAGTAAACATGTCGACCAGCCGAAACCGACCCACCCGGAAACGACAATTACTGACAATGTATCTCTTCTTGTTCTATTCCTTTTGTTTCTTTTCTTCGAAATGTCAAAAAGTCACAATGCATGAAACATCGACCCATGGGAACATCAAATGAATATAGACTTTGTTTATTTCGAGCAATTTTGTTCTTCGATTTGTCTTTAAGGTTGCATTGATCGACGGCAAAAGATGATTAGAAGCCAAATATTACATCCCCGTATTGGATATTGTAGATATAAGATCAGACTGCTTGTTCTGAGCAGTCTGATCTTGATCTATATTGTCCACTAACGTTTTTTGAGTCCCGATCAACATCCGAAGGATTAATAACATGGTGAAAGAAGTTGATGACGTAAAAAGGATTTCGTGGTTTTGAGAAATATCGTACATTCATAGGACTTTGAAGTTCCATTAGCCTATCACGAAACACTGATATTTCCATTGCTTAATCACAGCTCATCGTTACTAAAAATAGCTTATTTGCACATCTCCTATTTATCGTATAGAGCAACACAATGTATGCAACGTAATCGGAGAAAATGTGATTATTGCCTCTTTTGACAAAGAAAGTTTGTCCGAAAATGGACATAACAGCCTACTGATCGGTGTAGAATGATTCAAAAATAAATTTCTTTTGTTTTCTGACATTTAACTCATCACCAAACGACAAAATTTCAGGTTTGTCCAAATCGAAAGCATTTGCACCATCTTAAATGCGTATTTAAAGTTTATTGGTAAACCACTTCGACACACCTTTGGATTAAAAAACTCGCACCATTTATAATTTGTTGCAGAAATATGAATAATGTGTAGCATAAGAGCAATATGTTACAAGAGTAGTAAGAACCCTTCGAATGTCAGGGAATAACTGCAGAAAATTCATTTCTTAACCCATTTTACCCATCGTTTATTTCGGTTTATGTATAAATATTCTCTTTCAAATGGGACATGGGGGTCAAAAGATTTTTCGGTTTCGTTGCGTACTTTGTGTTATTATAAACAACAAAAAGGCGATGCGCAAATTTGTTATTTTTAGAAACGGTGTCTGATTATCGAACACTACAAGTTCTGGTATCCCGTGGTAGACAAATAGAAATTCAATGGCCTGTGGTACATTTACTCATGGTGCATTGACATGGACATTAATCATCTTTAACTTTTTACTCCAATAAAACTGTCTTAAGCATCATAGTATCGTTTCGAGTTGATGTTACACTTCCCCAGTAGAAAATGGCCTATGGTATAAAAGAAGCGGAAAATTCCGCTATCCTAGTAACTCTTTTTGAAGATGTCCGAATCTGGTGTTTGTTATGGCAAAAGCCCAATCATGCATAGATCATGCCTTTCCGAACTAGCTATGATGAAACTCCTGTTAAGCTAGACACGCAGAATTCCAACATATGTGAATCAAGTTCCATGAAAAAGTGGTTTAAAGCCTTACAGTATCGACAAGGTTAGCCTACCTTGTCCACGTAGAAGACAATGTTCAAAATTTTTTCTGCTTGTCGGAGAACCATTTTACCTTGTGAATTACCTATGTTTTTTTTTTTTCATTGTGGATCCATATAATGCGAAGTCTGGTGTGCTATAATGTACTAAAAGATGCATTTAACTCCCCTTATCCGATATCACCTATCATAATATATGAGCCTTGCTCTGTGAAAAAGATGCTTAATGCATTTGCGAAAAGTATCGACTCAGGTCAGCCTGCGCAGTTCGCGCAGGCTGACCTGAGCCGAAACTTTTCGATATCGTTTAACTTTCTGTATGTCCAAGGACCAGTATACGTCATGATTAAGCCAGTTCTGGCTATCATACGTCAATAAGAGTACATGAATGGACATTATGGGTCACGTGGTATAATGATTCATGGAGATGTATTACGCCCTGATTTGTCAGAGAGTGGTTCATAGAAATATTATATATTAGCCGTGCTCTGTAAAAAGGGTGGGTTAAATCGGCCGATTAGCTCAGTAGGTAGAGCGTAGGACTCGTGAACACAATGTTTCGGGTCTCTACAGGTTGTGGGTTCGAGTCCCCGGCTGGCCAACTAAAAAAAGAAATATTAATAGTCTTTCGGATGAGACGTTAAACCGAGGTCCCGTGTCACGGTGCTATACACCGAGCACGCTAAAGAACAAGGCGGAATTCTCAGTAGCTTCGTCCTGTATCCTTGCACTATCCCCCGTATATAACAACTAACCGTCTTATGGGGGCGTCGCTTAGATGGGCAACCGGTAGCGACGATAAATAAACGAAAATAATCAATCAAAGGCTGGGTAAGTGTATTTGCGAAAAGTATCGAACCACGTCAACCTACGCAGACCGAACAGGTTGACCGGTATGCGAAACATTTTGCATTTAATAAATTTACTGTATATCCAATTCAGGCACTGTTCTACCAATTCAGTACATTGTAAGACAAATGCTAGATTTCTTTGAATCTTTACCGAACGACAAACTTTTAGACTAGTCGAAATTGAAAGCATTTGTAGACGACAAAAAATGAACGTAGCTCAAAATTTTAAATTTGTTGCCAGCAGGGTTGAAAACATTATGGGAAAAGGAGAAAATGCTGGTTACCAGCATTTTTTCTCCTTTTCCCACAATGTTTTCAAAAGGCTTCTCTCTCAGGGTCGTAAAACCAGAGATTGTTTGGTATAGGGTTAACCCTTTGCGATACAAACGCGAGATTTAATTGAATATTTTTTTCCCATATATTTAACCTAACCATAAATTGCTTATATGGGAGACGCCTGCCACCCCCTCCCCCAGATACAGGACGAAACCGTTCCTATAAATTACGCCTAGTTCTCTAACTTGCAGGGTGTTTTGTACATGACATCGATTTAATGTGTCATCTGAAAGACTATTTGGTAATTTGAGATAGCCGACCGTGGGGCTCAAATCCACAACCTCAAGTAACCCAAGATTCAACATCTGAGAGCGCGAAACTCTAACGCTGAGCTATCAACTCTTTACCAACGTCAACATTTTAGACTGGTTCAAGCTCAAAACATTTGCAGACAAGATTTAAATCTGACTGAAAAAAATGTAATTTGTTATGGAAAAAGTAGAAAACTTTGTGGAAAAAGGAGAAAATGCTGGTCATCAGCATTTTCTCCTTTTTCCATCATGTTTTCAAAAGGCTTCTGTCTCAGGGTTGTAAAATGTCGGGATTGTGTGGTAAAGGATTAAGGCTGGTAAACTGAGTTCTAACCGCCCGGAAGAGGATAGCTTTTAATTTTTTACCAAACGACAACATTTTAGATTGGTCCAAACCCAAAGCACTTGCAGACGACAAACTAAATGTAGCTCAAAAATTGAAATTTGTTTCCAGCAGGATAAAAAAACATTGTAGGAAAAGGAGAAAATGCTGGTTACGAAATGTTTTCGAAAGGCTTCTATACGGAATGCCACACACGAAAAGCGGTATTCGGCCATTTGCATAAAGTGTCGTCTAGGATCAGCTTGCAGAGTCTGTGCCAGCTAATCCCAGGCGGCACATTCTGTGTATGTAATTTTATGTTTTCATACGTGGACATTTAAAATTATGGACATTTGAAATATGGTCATTTAAGATTAAGTATGAGGACATTCAAAATTAAGTACATATATGTGGACATTTAAAATCATTTAGTAATTTCATGTTGACTGATCCAAGATGACACTTTATGCAAATGTCTGAATACCCGTTTTCGGGTGTTGCATGCCGTATCAGGATCGTGAAAACCAGAGATTGTTCGATAAAGGGTGAAAGCAATGTTTAACTTTTCAATATTTATCAGTTTCAGCCTGCTACTCTTTGATATCTAACGTGAACGGTAAAGCCAACATAGTTAAGCCAAAGTGAAAGAGTGTCGACCAAGATTGAACTGAATATCTTTTGGTATATACTCTTTTTCTCAACATTAATTGATTGATTGTATGGCACATGTATATTTAACGCCGTTTTCAACATAATTTCAGTCATATCGCAGAGGCCATTGCGCCTATCCATGCATTCCTGGAGTCCCTTTTACCAGTACTGGCTGCTTTCCCACATGATCATAATCGAAACAATGGTCTCAGTGGTGGGACTTTTTTCTCAAGAACAGTAGTAGTATTATATGACAAGGTAATTTGAAAGACAGAAAAACAAGACACAGATTTTGTTTGTCGACAATGTTGGTCTCCGAAAATATCTGACACTGTATTAACGAAATCACAAAACTCTTTACCAAACAACAAAATTCTGGACTCAATCAAATTCAAAGCATTTGATGGCGACAAATTACATGCAGCTTTTTTAAACATGACGATTTCTGTCTTGTCTGAAAGGGCAGAAAACGTCGTGGGAAAAGGAGAAAATGCTGGTAACCAGCATTTTCTCCTTTTCCCACAACGTTTTTCAAAGGCGTCTTCCTCCGGGTTGTTGAAACTAATTGTACTAAGTTCGACCAAGGTTAAATATAGACTTTTTTTCAAGACGTGATCAAACATGAATAAAATAACTGTGTTTAACTAACTCGTCCGAACCCCTTTCAAGCAATTACCACAATCAAATTTCTATTTTTAACTATAACCATACAAAAGAACTACTTTTAGTGAAAGAAAATACAATTAATAGTCAATTTCTGTATGAGTTCAACCATACTACGCTTTAATCCTAAATGCCAAAAAATCCCGAATTTAACGACTCTGAGAAAAACGGCCATTGAAAAATTTTCTATAAAGGGAGAACATGCTGGCATACAGCATATCGTCGATTTACTTGCAGACGACAATTTCGGTGTGGCTCAAATGGTGTATTTTCTTCTTTGATAGAGTAGAAAACATTGTGGGAAAAGAAGAAAATGCTGGTTTCCAGCATTTTCTTCTTTTCCCACAATGTCTTCAAAAAGAGCGTCAACAGGCGACATTGTGTGGTAGAGAGTTTAAAGAAAGTAAAAGTACAAGAAAATTTTCTTGTATGATACTAGTAGAGTGACAGACCAAAATACGTGTATGTACTTATAATTACTTAATTACAAAAAATATAAGTGATTCCGCTAAAATTGCTACCTTTCTAAAACTCTGTGCCCTAAAGAGTTAACACTTTAGCACACGATCCCTATTTTTTACAACCCAGTAGGAGATTTTGAAAACAATTGTTAGAAATGGAGAAAATGCTGGTCACCAGCATTTTATCCTTTTTCCACAATGTTTTCTACCCTATCAAAAACAACAGGAGTCGTCTTTTGAGTTTCATTCAATTTGCAGTCTGCAAAAGCTTTCAACTTAGTAGAGTTTAAAGTTTTAATGTGTTGTAAAAAGTAAATACAATAGTAGATTGGTTAAATTTGTTCTGATAAGTAATTGTAGGTAGATTGATTGATTGATTGATTGATTGATTCTATAATGTTTAACGCCGTTTTCAACATAATTTCAGTTATATCGATGTGGCCAGTGCACCTATCTATACTTCCCTGGAGTCTCTTTAACCTGTACCCTGAACAATTTTCTTTCCAATCCACTGACTGCTTTCCCACATAACCATTATAATAGAAAGTGGGCCGAGCATTTTTGTAGTTGTTGTTGTTGTTTAAACAGATCAAAAGCTAACAAAAGGATTTTAAAAAAGGGAATATTATCCAGCTGTCTTTGATATATGTATAATATTCTAGTCTTATACCATTCTTTTTCACACATCAAATTTATAAAAATGTCTCCAATTACAAAAAAGAAAGAGAAAAAAAATGAAAAACTTCTATAAAATTGCGTTGAATAGAAGAAATGTGTTTTTATACAGAGGCATTTGTTATGCAAACACTCGCAGATTTATGCAGTGTAGGCCTATGGTTCGAAATAGGCGGGGGGGGGGGGGGGGGGTATGAAAAAGATATAAAATTAGTTATATTCAATAACCCATTACCGAGCAGTATATTTTCAAACGTTTCAAAAAGCAGATAAATCGACAGACATGAAATAATTATATTAGATGAAGGAAAGAAAATCCTAAATTCTATATTGTACTGGGAACATTAAGGAAAAAAGAAGTGATTGCTTGTAAGCAAGCAAATGTTTCTTTTGTTCTAAATGTTTTTAACTAGCCGTACACCACAGGAACGTAAGTAGCATTCATGCAGGAATGGGGGTTTTACATTCTTTTGTATCTATTTAACACTATATACAAAACGACAAAATTTTAGACGGGTCCAAATTGAAAACACTTGTACACAACAAAATAAACGTAACTCAAAAAATGAAACTAGCAGGGTAGAAAACATTGTGGGTAAAGGAGAAAATGCTGGTTACCAGCATTTTCTCCTTTTCCCACAATGTTTTCAGAAGGCCTCTTTCTCAGGTTCGTTAAAACCAGGTATTGTTTTGTAAAAGGTTAAAGGACGTTATCGACCAATATTATGGAAATATTTATGTTTAGTTCGTTGCCAAAAAAAGGGAGAAAAATTCGGATAGATATCAGAGCGTGTGTACGTGAATATTTTCTTAAATTTTGTGTGTAAAAAAAAAATTACATCCGTTATTGTAAAATTTGTCATAAACTTTTCAAGCAGACTGTTTTTTAAAAAAAAAACGCGGTGTCAAATGTTTTGTGTGAAAAATGGTGTGCATTGATTATTGAAGAAATTTCCACATGCAGACGACGCTTTTTCTTGATTTCTTTTCTTGCGAAACACTTTTGTTTAAATCACTGTTGCAACAGGAAAAAATACTTGTAAAGAGCAATTTCTCCTTTTACATATAACATGGTTTTGATATCTATTCGTTCAGATAAATTTATATAATGTCATAATTCTCATTTCACTAGCAGTCTGTTTTACGATTAGGCTGCTACGAATATACTCTTTGTGAACATTGAGATAGTTACCCCGCAAAGTAACTTTGAAATAACACTTAAGTCATTTTTTACCATCGGCTTGAAAGTCTCATTCAACCTTTTACCAAACAATCCCTGGTTTTTACGACCCTGAGATTGAAGTCTTTTGAAAACATCTGAAGAGGCCCTCTGAAAACATTGTGGGAAAAGAAGAAAATGCTGGTAACCAGCATTTTCTCCTTTTCTCACAATGTTTTCTACCCTGGTGGAAATATAATTCAATTCCTGTTATCGAATTCCTCCTACTGTAACCTAAGACTGTGACATACACCGTGTTTATAAATCTGCATTTAAATAAACAAGGGCCATAATAGAAATTTCATAGGTTGCTTTTAAAGGTGTGAAAAAAAAGTGTTTAAATTCGTCCAAGTGAAAAATAAACGCCAGGATATTTCAGGAGGTCTATAACTAGTACTTCAAGCACTAAATGCCATTATTGACTCGACTTTTCTTTGTTGTTACTGTTGTTGTGATATTTTTTAATAAGTTAACAGTTTTTGTCAGAGTGGACATCTTACAGGCAGTAATGGAGGTATGTGATCAGCTTCTGGAGTAGTCTACTCTAAACATTAACAGAAACATTCATGTACATAGCATGTACCCGTTTTAGCAAGCTCCTGTTTAAGTTAGACTGCACATGGGAGAGAGAGCGTTTGTTTGTTAAACTTTAAAACATTAAGATTCGGCGTAACTCCTCATTTTTTCCGCCGTTATTACTATTTTGTTATTACAGCAATGCTTCATTCATAAGGTTGCAATATACCGTGAGTAGTCTGGGGACGGCCCTAAAACGGAGCCTTCAGGGATAAAAGAAATGGTGCATGGGCCGCCTTTGATATCATTTAAGTAATGCTCAAAAAACGTTTTAAGCCATTACCACACAATCCCTACTTTTAACGCCCCTGAGAAACAGCCTTTTGAAAACACTGTAGGAAAAGGAGAAAATGCTGGTAACCAGCATTTTCTCTTTTTCCCACAGTGTTTTCTACCCTTACCAGAAACAAATGTCAGTTTTTCAGTCACCTTTATTTTGTCGTCTGCAAATGCTTTCAATTTGAACCAGTCTAAAATTTTGTCGTATGGTAAAGAGTTAACTTCGGAAAAACAAAGTTTTCAACGAATCGGATGGCAATGACAATCGAGAGAACTGCACAATGTTAAAGAATGTCCAAACAAAAAGATAAACTGTTACACAAATATTAGTTTTAAGATCACTTAAAGATTTAATTGTCTAAGAAAAGAAAGCAAAGAATCCTACATATTTTAAAAGGTCAAAAAAGCAATACTGTTTCAACCTATGAAACTTTATTGTTTCCCGGCTCAAATTATGTCTTAGTTCATGCCAACCGAAAAGCTTGCATGCCTATTGGTGTTTTCGACTGCGTCCTTTTTCTAAAGAAAAAAAGAATCATTGCGTGAAGTAACCTTTACCCACACACCCCTTTATTTTTCAATTACTCCTACCTGTCTATTACAATTGTACATACTGTTTTTAATACCCTCGTAAACCTTTTTGTTGCTTAACCCTTTCCCAAACAACACATTTTTGGACTAGACCAAATTGAAAGCATTTGCAGACGACAATTCAACTCTTGCTGAAAAGATTATTTCTGTCTATGATAGGGTAGAAAACATTATGGGAAAAGCAGAAAATGCTGGTTACCAGCATTTTCTCCTTTTCCCATAATGTTTTCAAAAGTCTACTATTTCAGATCCGTAAAAACCAGGGATTGTTTGGGAAAGGGTTAATTAAATTGCTCTTATTACTTCACTATTTCAAAAAGTGTCCGCCATATGAAGATGTAAAATGTTATACATGTACATGTCCATATTTGTAACTTAATGGTTGCTTCCAAAGGGTATTTTTCAAAAAGCTGGTTACAACAAGGAACAATTTTGTTGACAGTACAGACCTAAGATCAGACTACCAAATGACACAATTGTCACAATGTTTTCTACCTCTCGGAGGTAACTTTTACGGTTAAGGTTTTGTAAATTTGTCTCCTACAAATGATTTGAATTTGGACAAGTCTAAAATTTTGGATAATCCACTATTATTTTGCCACTTATCAACAATATCACAATACCATATGACGAATTACCACAATATTTTCTAAATCCTTCTTCCTCAGGGTTGTTAGAGTCGGGATTGCGTGCGATAAAAGGTTAAGGGTCAACCCTAAAATTACATTAATGGCAAATAATGGATCAACTATATATATGATTAAGAATTTTGATATAAAAATAGTACCGATACAATAATTGTAGTTGGAACAATTTCAAAGATATTGTTGATAACTGGCAAAATAATAGTAGAGTTTGTAGTAGGAAAGGCGTTATATTACTCGTGTCTTGCCGGTTAGGCTTCATTTTTTCATATAATTATAAACAGAATATAGCAAATAAGAGGGTGGGAGGCAGGGGGGAACATAAGGTGGTAGAAGCTGTCTGGAAAATAAGGAAAAGCGAAAAAGGAGAGAGACAGGATAAAGAAAGGCTGAGAAAGGCTAGATAACTCAAACTCTTTTAATTACGTTAAGGTAAGACCTGTGTAATGGAAAACAGCTATTTCCAATAAAATATCATCCTGCAAAATTAGCTGTTATTAGAAATGAGTATTATTGAACTACTTTCACCAATTCATTTTTTTTTTCCTTTATTGAATTATCATTTATAAATCCAAAACCACTATATTATCAATTCAAAAAGAGATAATAATTACCTCCCTTTTCAGAAAACTTAACAAAAGTATCAAAAAATAATTTCAAGATAGACATAAACGGAATTTCTGATCCGTTAGAAATGTGCAAAAATATTATTTCTGCATAAATCCTTACTTATCCTTATTTATCAACCAATTAGAATTTTTGCCCCATGTTCACCGGAAGTGCATTACACAGGTAATACCTTAACGTCAAGGGTATATCTGCCTAAATATATGAACTGGCATAATGGCATGCAAATAATGCAAATAATTACTCCTGTGTAAATTTATGCATTTCAATGATTAGTTTTCAGACTTTATGCAATGCTTGCATGCAAAAACTGCCTAGACAGTTTAGTGAAACGCAGCCCTGGGCCCGTAATCACCAACCATCCTTTGGAATATCCTTAGTCTTATTCGTCAAGGTTTTCTAAATTTGTAAGTAACACAACTTCTGATTGGCTAAACCCAATGGTTTAGCCAATCAGAAGTCGTGTTACTTACAAATGTAGAAAGTGAATACGGGTCCTGATATTGGGTAGGAGGGTGAGACTATGAGAACAGTCTGTTACTTCATTACCAAGGTATCTTTTGAAAACACTGCTGGAAAAGGAGCACATTTCCCCTGTTAAAAAAAAGACCCGTTCAATTTTTTTTTCTGTGCTTCAAGTACCCCCTATTTCCCTTCATTGCTTGTCCATGCTATCAGTAAAATGTCTGATAATAATAAGCCTGTGGTTAATTTTATTTCCTCTTATTTCTGTCCACGTCTTAAACTGCCGAAAATAAACGCGTTAGACTTGTTCAAATACGGAGAATTTGTCCATAAAAGTAAAGAATCATTATTAGAAATGGTGAGAATGCTGGTTACTGGTATAATGTCTTCCTTTTCCAAAATGTTTTCAAAAGCCTTCATCGTCAGGGCCTTTGAAACTAGGGATTGTCAGTTAAGGCGGTAATAGTTATAATGACCAGGTATATACAAATAACAGACGAAATAAAATCGGATATTTCAATTAGAAATCAAGAGGGCCAAAGATTGTGGTTGACTCTTGGATCTTTTGTTCAAAATGTTTACAAAAGAAGTGAAAGATTTTATTGTCCACCACATGCGTTGAAGTTAAAATATTGACTTTTAGATCTGAAATATTGATCAAAAAGTTATTTAGAGTTTTTGGAAAATGAAACTGTTTCGCTTTATAAATCTAAAATGAAACAGCTTTAAAATTGTGGACGAGTTTTTGGCCCGTTTTCACCAAGCATTCTTGAGAACATTCTCAGTCTTTTTCTGCAGATTTTTTTTTAAGTTTGAAAGTAACACAACTTCTGATTACCTTAACCATTAAGTCTAGCCAATCAGAAGTAGTATCATTGCTATCAAATATAGAAAATCTTAGATCATAAGACAAATAATATTCTTGAGAGCGGTGGGTGAATACTGACCCTGTGTAATGCAGAAAAATGACCCTCCCCTACAAAATGACTCGGGTCATTATTCTCCGTGGAGAAATGAACCCAGAAGTCATTTCACTGCCAAGAGGAATTAGTTATATTCAATAAACTAACCTCGGGTCGTTGCTGTGAGCACACCTTTGGATGTGTATGGAACTTGACGTAATTGACATTTGAATTATAAGACTTGTACGGTGTGTATCCAACGGCTTTACATATAGGCACTTACCACTTGCCCCTAGCCATTAGTGCTTTTGAGCGCTTTGATTTTTAAAGGTTATCAGAGAACCATAACTGCTCAATCGTATGGCGTAGTGCTAAGGTACAGTGTTAAATCGTTTAGAATTCAGGTCAAGACTCGGCTTTGCACAAGATCTTACTGAGTTTAGATAAAAGTTATCGCAAGAGTTATCGTTCTTCTCATAGTTCTGAACATTGTTCCACGTGACTTTGTATTCTAGTAGTAGATAATGAGCTAAAAATTGTATACATGGCTTGTTACTAGTATATGACGATGTACACATAATTGGCTTGTAACACGCGAAAAGGGACATTCGGACATCTGCGTCAAGTGTCGTCACGGATCAGCCTGCGCAGTCCGCGCAGGCTGATCCGAGACGGCACTTTCCGTTTTTATGATTTTTTATATTTTGCGGAAGTCTACTGAGGAAAAAAATCTAATGTAGACGTAAAGTGCCGTCTAGGATTAGCCTGCGCGAACTGCGCAGGCTGATCCGAGACGACACTTTACAAGATCCGAGACGACACTTTACGCAAATGTCCGATTGTCCCTTTTCGTGTGTTGCTAGCCATATATGTATGGGTAATGTTGTGTGAAAAGGGAGCTTAATGCATCTGTGTAAAAGAGTCGATTCAGTTGCCTAAACTAAGGAAACAAATAATTGAGCTGTCACCGTCATGATATGATTGACATAATTTTGAAAGCAGCGCAAAACATTATTCGATGAATAGAGTTTTAAAAGCTTAGCCTTCTTTTGGTACTATGTAGATTCTGTGGATAAAACGAGAATTCCATCTATGAGGCAAAAACATTTAATTAACCGTACAGCCTTGGGTCTTTTTTTATTTCTTTTTATTTGTTTGTATGTATTAGGGAAATCTAATAACAAACGAGATTACAAAATCAAATATTGCGTAAGTCAGACAGGGAAGAATACTTCACGCCCACTTTACACATCATCCTCATTCCACCCTTTACCAAACAGTCCCAAGTTTTAATGACCCTGAGACTGACGCCTTTTGAAAACATTATGGGAAGAGGAGAAAAACCTGGTTTAGGAGAAAGTGCTGGAAATCAGCAATTTCTCTTTTGCCCATAATGTTTACAATCCCATCAAAGACAAATCCCATCGACAAATTCAAACCAAAGTGAAACCGTTAATTAAATACTTGAAAATCACATTATTGTAGTATGGTAAACAGGTTTCAAGAAAGTCGGTAAGACCTCATTACTACTCGACGACGCAGATTTTTGCAGAATCCTTCTGCAATATTCGTTTGAAAATAGAGATAATTAACAAAAGGAAAACCGTTCAAGGTCTTTGAATACAGCATCATACGTTTTGGTTTTAATTAAATGCGGAAACTCTCTAGAATTAATGAAGTGCTGGAAAAAAAGTTTTGGTTTTTTTTTTCTATTTTTTATAATGATACAGTGTTTTTTGCTAGCTACAATATCTTGTTTTATCATTGGACAGTTTGATCTGGAGTTTAGCGAAAAATATATTTAGCCATGAACCAGCGACTTTAAGCGATTTATTACCATTTATGGTAATATGGATTCTAATAAGTTTTAACCCTTTACTAAACAATCCCTGGTTTTTACGACCCCGACATGGAAGCCTTTAGAAAACATTGTGGGAAAAGGAGAAAAGGCTGGTAACCTGCATTTTCTTCTTTTCCCACAATGTTTTCTACCCTGCTGGAAACAACTTTTAATTTTTGAGTTATGTTTGTTTTGTTTTCTCACCTGCAAGTGCTTTCAATTCGGACCAGTCTAAAATTTCAACCCCTTTTCAAAAAAGGCCCTTCTTAGGTTCCTTTAAAATGAAAGCATAATGTAGATGAAAATTTCGAAATTGATGCAAATGAACTGAAATTTTCTGATAATGTAGAAAACATTATGGGAAAAAGGAGAAAATGCTGGTTGCCAGCATTTTCTCCTTTTCCCACAATGTTTTCAAAAGCCGTTTTTCACTGGATGGTTTAAGTCCGGGATTGTGAAGTAAAGGGTTAACTGTCCTTGAATGTTGCTCAGCTTTGGGTTGATCTATAGCGTCTATAAAAAATCATCAAAATGCTATAATAAGAAAAAAAAATGAATTCAAAAAGGCTTTCAAGTCTGACTAGGAAGTAACCTAGTATAACCAGCCGATATAGTTCAGTAGGTAGAGCGTAGGACTTGTGAACACAATGTCCTACAGGTTGTGGGTTCGATTCCCCGGCTGGCCAACTAAAATTACTAATAGTCTTTCGGATGAGACATTAAACCGAGGTCCCGTGTGACGGTGATATACGCCGAGCACGTTAAAGAACCAGGCGAAGCTCTCAGTAGTTTCGACCGGTATCCTTGCACTATCCCCCGTAACAACTAACCGTCTTCTAGGGGCGTCGCTCAGATGGGCAACCGGTAGCGACGGTAAATAAATGGAAATAACCAACCAACTAGGAAGTAATCTCGCGCCCACATTCCACTGTATTTGTTCGAGAAGAAATTGTGTTTGATTCACTCTAAAACTCTGTCGTTTGATAATGAGTTAATTGTTTACCGCACAATTCTGAGTTTGAACGACCCAGAAGCCTTTTGAAAACATTGTGGGAAAAGAAAAGAATGTTTGTAATCGGTATTTTCTCCTTTTTCCACAATGTTTTCTGCTCTATCATAGGTAGAAATTACCGTTTCAGCTACACTGAATACCTTGTCTGCTGATGCTTTGAATTTGGTCTAGCCCAGAATTTTGTTCTTTTGGTGTAAAGAGTTAACTCTTTCTGTGCCAATATGGTAAACCAAACCTCTTTCATCCGCTTAACCTTTTACCAAACGACAAAAGATATTAGATTTGTCCAAATTGAAAGCATTTGCAGACGACAAAAAATAAACATGACTAGAGAATTGAAATTTGATGTAGGAAGGCAAGAAAACATTGTGGGAAAGGGAGAAAATGCTGGTTACCAGCATTTTCTCCTTTTCCCCACAATGTTTTCAAAATGCTTCTTTCACAGAGTTGTTAAAAGTCAGGATTGTGTGGGAAGATTTAAAATACAAAATAATCACACTAAAAAACAGAAGAAAAAGATATTTATCGAAAGTATGGAAAATGTGAAAAGAGGAGATTTTGCTGGTTAAAGATATTTCCTCCCTTTTCCCACAATGTTTTTAAAAGTCAAATTCCTCTGGGTCGATTAAACACGGAATCGGCTGATGAAGGGTTAAAGGCTTAACCCTTTTCCACACAATGACAACTTTTGACGACCCTTGGTAAGACGCCTTTTGAAAACATCGTGGTAAAAGGAGAAAATGCTGGTAACCAGCATTTTCTCCTTTTCCCACAGTGTTTTCTACCCTATCAATAAACAGTTGCATTATTTAAGCCACATTGAAATTGTCGTTTGTAAATACTTTCAATTTGGATAGGGCTAAAATTTGGTCGTCTGGTGAAGAGTTTAAACGGTTTTCGAATGGAGCATATTTACAAAATCTCACGTTTAGAAATGAGTATTTCCTTCCTCTCTTTGAATATTACCGTGTCTGTCTGTCTGTCTGTCGGCTTGGCTACTGTCTGTCTCTGTCTCTGTCTGTCTATCCCTCTCTGTATGTCTCTCTCTTCCTCTCTTTCACTCGTTATCGAAAAAGGTAAAAACAGTTCGACTGTACAATGACGGAAATGGCATTTTATGGCAGCTGACCTTGTTTAATCATTTAAGTTTTCGTAAGTTATTTCAGTAAATCCAGTTAAATGTTAAAATACAAGGTTGACGCTTTTGACTGTGATTGGGTGTAACTTAAATTTATTTGGACTTGAATGTGCATTCCGGATCACTTCAGTTTGGCTGGTAACGATTTAGATCAGTTTGCAGTTATTGGAGGGGGCTTGAAAAAATAAGGTAAGTTAAGAAAATATACTTGCTAAACTTGGAGGACTTTTCATTTGCTTTAATTTGCTTTAAGAAAAATGTAGATCAAGATCAGGCAACACAAACCTCTGCAGTTTGATCATTTGTAAGGTAGTCAGACACTAAAAGTCTTGAAATTCGAATACAATGTATTCGAGTTCTTAAGCCTGCACTGTTTAGTTGTGGACTTAACCCATTAACACACAATCCCTACTTTTGACGCCCCTGAGACAGAAGCCTTTAGAAAACACTGTAGGAAAAGGAAATAATGCTGGTAACCAGCATTTCTCCTTTTCCTACAGTGTTTTCTACCCTTCCCAGAACAATGTTCAATTTTTCAGTCACCTTTATTTTGTTGTCTGCAAATGCTTTCAATTTGAACCAGACTAAAATTTTGTCGTGTGGAAAAGAGTTAAAAGGGTAAGTGTCGAACTATTTTTACCTTTTTCCCAACAGTGCCGTTTTTCAATCCTAAAGTAGTAAGATTTTTAAGACATTGTGGGAAAAGGGAAACATACCAGTTATCAGCATTTTCTCTTTAGCCTGCATTGTTTTCTTTCCTTTCTCGTACATGTTTGTGTTCGGTTATATTCTACTTAATTAATCTATAATAATTATGTGTTTTGGACCTTTATTTATCGGATCCATATGAGGAATGTATATTTATGTAGATCGTTTCCCACCTATTTACCCTTATTCTGCTGTGTTAGTTAAACAATACCTTAACGTGGATTGTAGAAACTCAAGGGTTCCCATCTTAAAGTTAACTTTGGGGGGGGGGGGGGAAGGGAAGAAATATCTCCCTCTCGGACAGTGTAGATTAGAGATCAGACTGTACGTTTTGTGCAGTCAGTCTGATCTTAATCTACACTGTCCGCAAAAGGTCAGTGAGTCGCGATCAACAGCCAAAGGGTTAAAAACATGAATACACTTAACTCTTGTCCAAATGACAAAATGTTAGACTGATCTATAATGAAAGCATTTGCAGACAAAACTTACAAGTGTCTCGATTTATGAAAGTTGTCTCTGAAAAAGTACAAAACCTTGTAGGAAAAGGAGAAAGTGCTGGCTACCAGCATTTTCTCCTTTTCCCACAAGGTTTTCAAAAGCTTTCCTACCTAGTGTAGCGAAAACCAGGGCTTGTTTGGTAAAGAGTTAAAGAATAGGTAAGACCGGCTTAACCCTTTACCAAATAACAAAATGTTAAACTTGTCCAAATTGAGAGCACTTGCAGACGACAAAATAATTTCAAATGAAAAAAATTGAAATTGGTTTCCATCAGTGTAGAAAACATTGTGGGAAAAAGGAGAAAATGCTGGTAGCCAGCACTTTCTCCTTTTCCTACAATGTTTTCAAAAGGCTTCGATCTCAGGGTCGTAAAAGCAAGGGATTGTTTGGTAAAGGGTTAAAAAGCCTTTATCCGACTTAAAGAGACTGAAAAATAATGAATAGTTCCAGATCGCTAAAAGACAATTTTGACTAGTTTGTAGAGACCCGGCACACTTTATCTTAAAGCCCAGAGCACAGCCTCATTTGCTTTTACGAACAGTGTAGATCAAGATCAGACTTCACAGAACATGCAGTCTAATCATCGATCTAACGTCCACTCCTTAGATGTGAATCATGCTCTGTGATCAGGGGGTTTAATGCATCTGCAAAAAGGATCGACATGTGCAGCCCTCGCAGCCTGATCTGAATTGAAAAGTTATGCTGTTGGTAAATTTTCAGCTTGTCAAAGGTCACTTCTACCTCATAATTAAGTCAATCATGCTATCACTAAATTGGTATAATCAGTCAAGGACATTCATTGAACTCCCTTTTCGCAAGGTACCGCATATATTTGACCCGTCACGCAAAAAGGGACCTTCTGGGAACTGCGAAAAGTGTCAACCCTGGTCCGACTGCGCGAATTGTGCAAGCTGACCAGGGTCGAAATTTTTCGTTGAATGACATTTTCTGTATGAAAAGTGATCACTGTACGTTGTTAAACAATCATTTTTGAATTATCAACTTAAACAGACCTGGACTATCGTTGATCTGTAACTGATGTACAGAAATTCCCGGATATTCCCTATTTTCGTGATGGGTCACATTTATATCATGATCAAACAACCCTGAAGTAGCGATATACGCTCATTAGCTGAGCCCATATCCACCAACTATTCGGAATTTCTTCTTCAGTCTAATTTTAGATTTAGAAAGCATCGCAACCCGTAATTGGCTAATGGTTCAGCCAATTAGAAGCTGTGTCACTTTCAACTTTAGACCATTCCTGAAATAAAAAATCTATGAATGGATCGTGAATACGTACCCCGTTCTTCCTAGTACAAAGTATATTAACCCTTTACCCCATAAGGCATTTCCATGGCATCTCTAATGGACCCTAAATAACAGTAAGTATGAAGCCATTTCTTATGTGTAAATGACACCTTTTGATAGCATAGAAAACATTGTGACAAAAGGTGAAATTGCTCGTCACGAGCAATTTCACCTTTTGCCACAATGTTTTCCAAAGGTTCCTACAAGTAATGTGTAGAAATGAGTATCTATGGAGTAAAGGGTTAATCTCAATATTTCAGCACTCTGAAGGTGATGGAGACGTCGCTTGAAACATTTTTATGAATCCTTAGCTGTTCAAGTCCTATAAAAGAGTGTAGAGTGGCAATAGGTACTCAAGGGACAGGATAAGAAAGTTAAATGCTCCAGGTGACTTCAATATAATATGAAACTGCCGTTAGATTCAATGACTATACTTTACTGTTTTGGAACTTAAAAGGGCCCATTGAGTTTGGAGTGGAAAAAAACGCGATTAACCATTGGAAACAAAATCAAATAAAAAAGCATGGAGGAAGATTCAGATATTATTGAAGATGAAGAAGCAGTGGAAGAAGAGTTTCTGAGGAAAGCAAAATTTCGGCGACATTCTAGTGCTGTTGTGAGCGGTTTAAATGGGTTCCACAAACGTCCAGTACAACTGTACCTGGTCCGGATAAACCCCGGTTGTCGGATAATTTGGCTTTATATGCTACAGGTTACTATTTGTTTGTTTGTTTGTTTGTTTGTTTTTGTTTTGTTTGTTTGGTTTTTTGTTTGTTTGTTTGTTTGTTTGTTTGCTTTTTTCCTTTCGTTGTTTGTTTGTTTGTTTGTTCCTTTCTTTCTTTCTTTCTTTCTTTATTAAAGAAGGAAAAGAGTGGAAACATACTCTTTGGCAGTAGAAATATAAATACAATTGCCTAAGTCGAATCATATTACGTACAGAATTTTTGCAATGTAACTTCTTTGAACTTACAGGAGAATTAAACATAATGCGGACTAAAATTGGCTTATGTCTGAACGTTAAGTTGAAAAGCTATCATTAAAAAAACACTTTACAATGCAATTACGGGTTTAAACGACCCTGTAGCGAAAACCTTTTGAAAACATTGAGCGAAACTGAGGACAAAATGCTGGTAACCAGCATTTTCTCCTTTTCCGACAGTGTATTCTTTCCTTCCCAAGACGATAATTATTGCGTCCAATTTACTTTTGTTGTCTATTAATGCTTTGAATTTGTTCAAGTCTAAAATTTTGTCCCTTGGTAAAGAGTTCAAGACTTCAAAAGATCTTGATCTGTCTTCACCAACCATTCTTAACAGCAGTCTTTCTCTTATGCTTGAGATTTTTCAAAAGATGAAAGTAGCACAGCTTCTGATTGGCTAAACCAAACGCTTTAGCCAATCTGAAGTTGTGTTACTTTCAAATTTGGAAAATCTTTGAGAATAAGACAATAAATACTCTAAACCCTTAAAGCGCTGGAACATACTTAACTTGTTTTTGTTGACAGTGTAGATCAAGATCAGACTGCACAGAACATGCAGTCTTATCTTAGATCTACACTGTCCACTATTTTGTTACATATTCTTGCCAAAAAAAAAAAAAACTTGGAACAGCAATACTTCAGATGTTTTGTCCTATTTAAAAATGTTTCTTGCTTTAATTCAGCACTTTAAGGGTTAAGAAAGGTTGGTTAATACGCACCCTGGTATTTTAAATCGTACCTTTCGGGGCCGACGGTAGCTTTACCTTTGGAGCTTTCACGACATCAGATATCTAGACTGCACAGAGCCCCCAGTCTGAATTTACATCTGTTCTATCTTTTTGGTTATTTCTACATTGTCCTATGGCCCAAAACTCTCTTATTTACTGTTAAGTAGCCTGTAGGCCAGTAAAGAGCAATTCTGTGCACTCTGATCTGTTATCTGTGATATATGCTGTCCGTTCGGCCGAGATATTGAAGAATGGTAAGATTGTGATTGCGTTTACCATGGTTTTTATGTCTAGGAATGGTTTAGCCGTCGAAATATTTCTAATTTCTTAGAAGGCGAAGAATTTCATCTCTTATTGGCAGGCAGGCAGGCGCGCACGCACGCAGACAGACAGACAGACAGACAGACAGACAAACACACAGACAGACGAGACAGACACGCAGACAGAATGACAGGCAGGCAGGCAAACAGACAGACTCACAGACAGACAGACAGGCTGACATCTAGATTTTGTGTTAAGTGTCTCCTTTTATTATACCTAATAAATTTCAGAGCATGCCCTTATATCTAAATATCTCATTTATATAATGCTTTATAATCTCATATCACAGAATAATATTCCACACATACTTCACGATGTTGATTTCTCAAAAGGGGAGAGTCACGTGCCGGAAGAAATCCGAAAATATCCGCACCGAGAGGTTCCAATATTAAAAGATGGAGAATACGTCATTTTTGAAGCGTACGTTTAGATTATTATCTATTTTATTGTCAGCTTTTTTAATATCTACCCTTTTTATTTCATCTTTGTCATTCGATAGTTTTCCTTCTCTCGCTCTCTTGTGCTCTTCTCTGTGCTCTTCTCTGCTTGCCACCGTCTGTCTTTATCTCACTTTTTTGTCCCCATGTTTCATTATCTCTGGGTCTCATGGTCTAAAAGTTTGGCGGTCTTTCACTCTCTACAATCAGTCGTTCATTCGCTTCTATGTCTGCTTGTTTTCAAATTTCTGCTAACACTGCAGAATATGTTACAGAATACGTCCTTCCTCATCTTTCTACAACATGTGACCTGGTGGTTAAAGTGTAGTATAAGTAATCTATAGTCTCTGGTTTCATATACCACAACCATTGTTAAGAATACTCTTTGTTTTTTCTTCAAGATTTCCTGACAGTGAAAGTAACAGAACTTCTGATTGGCTAAACCAAATGGTTTAGCCAATCAGAAGTTCTGATACTTTCACATTTAGAAATTCTGTCTGGTTTCGATGTTCATCCGGTATGCTTCTGTCTTTGTGAAGGTGTCCTTCGAAAAAAAAAAACAGCTTGGAGTCTAAGAGCGATACTGATGAAACAAAGACACACACAAGTGAGCTGCCGTCCTGGATATCTGATATGACTTTAATAATGTTTAAAGCAATATTAAACACCATTTGATTCATCTTTCAACCTTCTGTGCTGCTTGTCTCAGTTTGCGTCTTAATCTGTGCCTATCTTAGTCTTGTGCAAAAAAAAGCCCAATATACAAACCATACATATTTCCATTTACTTTTCTCATGCAGCCCAGCCATACTGACATATCTTGCCTCTAACTACACAGAGTATGCCGGCTACGGAATCGCTTTACAAAGTCGGATGTTGAGTGAATCTTTGATCAGCTGGGCCAACTCCGAACTCCACAGGTAGAACTTTGCAATCATAGCCGTTTTTAACTCTCTAATAGGAGACATAATTTTTCATATGCACATATTCGAAGTCCTTTAAAACGGCAAACAAAATGTAGTTCAATCTCAGGGTTTTTTTTTCCATTATAAAATTGTGTATCAAAGATTCTGTAACGATGAGCGGGAACTGAATCATGCCAAACCGGCTTTCGTTGACTCTTTCAGCCCTAAATAAATAATTCTCTACCTTTGTCACCAGCTCAAAGTCCAGTATACTGAAGGATTTGAGTCATGCTGTGTTAAGAGACGACTTATTGTATCTGCAAAAAATAACGATTCAGATCAGCCTGCACATTTCTTCGCAGACTGACCTGGGTCGATACTTTTTGCTGTTTGTCCATTTTCTTAACCCTTTCCTAAACAATCCCTGGTTTTACGGGTCTGGAATAGTAGCCTTTTGAAAACATTGTGGGAAAAGGAGAAAATGCTTGGTAACTAGCATTTTCTCCTTTTCCCACCATGTTTTCTAGCCTATCATAGACAGAAATCATTTTTTCAGCAAGGGTTGAAATGTCGTCTGCAAATTTGAATTTGGTCTAGTCCAAAAGTTTGTCTTTTAGGAAAGAGTTAATATCCCAGGACCAGTCTACGTCATGATTCTGTGGATTGTTAGACAATTCTGTATTATTGATCTATCATGATGTGGTGTCTTGGTATAGTGCTTCACGAAAATGAGTTTAAACCCAATTTACCGGAGCATGGTTTAGTTCTATCTTATAGGCTGGCTTAATCAAGACGGTGTAGATTCATAATCATACTGAACATCATCTGAAATCTTATCATGGTATATGCTCTCATTTGAACCCCTTGAAAACGCCCCGTTTTGCAGAGAAAGGATTACTTTTCCAGTCTTCCTACACTCCAATTAAGTCGAAATGATCCTACAAAGGGAGGGAACTCAGCCTTTGGAAAAAGGTCAAACCATCGAGGAGTATTGTATAGCGATAGCATTATCTCCCGCTAGATGGCATTCTACAAATACACATCTATCTAACTGAGGCATTCTGGGTACAGAACTGGACCACTTTTTAAAACAACCGTTACTTTGAATTTCACTATGAAATAAACCTTTACTCTACCTGGAGCGATTCATTCAGCTGTGATCGGTTGACATGTAATCTTTGCACCGGCCATTTATTAAAAAAAAGTCCCTACATGCTTTGGTAATAGTCTTCTAGATTCGGTATAAGCCCCTTTTTTTCCCAAGTAGTCGGAGACGGGTGATGTGTCATAGAAGACGTGTCCAATCTTCGAAGAATATGATAAGCGCAGACAATGGTAACGATAGGCATTAGACATTTTGTAGACTGTCCTACTTCATTTCCAAACGACAATGTTTTAGGCTTGTCCAAATAGAAAGCATTTGCAGACGACAAAATAAAAGTGACTGAAAATTTGAAATTTGTTTTGTGAAGGGTAGAAAACATTGTGGGAAAAGGAGAAAATGCTGGTTACCAGCATTTTCTCCTTTTCCCACAATGTTTTGTAAAGGCTTCTTTTTCAGGGGTGTCAAAAGTAGGGATTGTGTGGTAATGGGTTAAACGCTCTACCAGGCAAGAAACTTATATTCCCCTAGAAAACACTTGTAGACGAAAACCCTGACATCTACGATTCGATTTGTCATTGACAATGTATAGAGCATCGCCAGACATAAAGATAACTCTAGCAGTCATTTAACCACCATTTTCACTAATTCCGTCGGTATTTTAAAGTCTTTTTTACTCGAGGTGCTTTTTTACAGGGTGTTTTTAACCTGCTGTACATTTCAGAGCAATTGGTTACAACTATGTGTACCCACAATTCCTGGAAAAATATATGTTGTCGTCAGAATCAGCAAATGAACATTTAGTTGAATCCGGACTGAAAACGTTGAGTCGACAGCTTGAAATGTTAGAGACGAAATACCTACACAACACACACTTCTTGACCGGAAACAGAATTACTGTGGCGGATTCTTTTATTGGAACAGTTCTATTACAAATCGAATGGACAGGAATGAAACTTCATATGTGGCCCAAAGTAGATGCTTGGTTATCACGAGTGAAGAAACAAGTGCACTGGGACACTGTACATCTCGCGCATAACGTGTTCTTACGAGAAATGGGTAGGGCTAATTTGTTTGATTGACAGCCGATGAATTAGAAACATTCTACAATTTCATTTGTTGTTTGGGAATAAACCCCTTGTATACATTTTGGACAACTTGGATTGAAAATGTATTTCAAGAAATGCGATTATTAAAAAAGAAAAGGTTCGAAGACGAATTTTTTATTTGGCCATATTTTTTTTTAATTTGCCATGTTTTTATACGATATTAGATGATTTATTTCTTCATGTAACTCTATAGTGCCTGTTATTCTCAATATTTGCTGGCTGTACATACAAATGATTCTCGTGTGATTATTTTCAAACCAGCCATAACTCTGCTTGACACAAAAAGTGATACATCTAAAAGTGAACTGTGATCAGAAATACTCTCAAACACACTTTATTTTCATCTCATTCATTCGATTGTTAACATACAGATTTCAAGACAAAAAAATACCTTAAGTTGAAATATAAAATCAGCTCAGTGGATTTTGAAGTAAACCTTAGAAAAAAATCTGGAACTACAGCCTCTGTCTAACAAAATTGAGGCAATATTTCTCACAAAATAATCCATAAACTTGTTATAATAAATCAGTGACTTATGTTCGTTTTCCTGTACTGTTTCCTGAGTTCGTTTACATTCTTCACATTTTAGCGTAACTACTTGAACATTTATTTTTAAAATATTGAATCGTGTACACTGTTGCAACTATTAAAGCTCCTAGGACACTAATCGTGGCTATGGCAACAAGAGCGATCATCCATGGTGGGAACATCGCGCGCTCAACAGGACATTTCTCCTCATCTGATTGGTCGTAGCAGTTTATGACGTCATCGCAGACATATTGTTTGTCGATACACATGAGACCGTCAGCACACTGGAATTGTCCGGGACAAGAGTTGGTATCTGGAATTTAAGAATCATTTTCATTTACTTTTTGTTTGCTGTGAAAATTTATTTACGATAATCTGTCTTATTGGAACAAAGTATCCACATAAGTATTAGTACAGTTCACTATTCCACCACAGAATTTTAGCTTTTGACAGTTTGCACCCTTATATAATGGTCACGATTGCGAAAAAAGAAAATGGGTGAAATCTTTACACTGATTTTATGCGCTAGTTTATATTCTCATATTTTCACAAAACATATAAATGACCTCTAAAAGCTCTTTCGGAAATAAAAAGTGTAATAAATTGTCACTGGTGATGAAAGACATTAAAAAGTGTTACATTTCCGTGTATTACAGACGTAACAGACGAAACATAACGTCTTATCTTATCTGTGCTGCGATTTAGCTTTTCGGATGGAAAGTTCAAGATGGACATCAGACGGCATGTGCACAATAAACCTCCAACTATGAAGAAGAGCATCGTAAACGTCTTTGTATTTCTCCGAGCATTCGACTACCAGTACCAGTCCTAACTAATTGATTCAAACCACGGTTTTTAGCCGCTACGTCAGTCGTACAAGACTTTTGCAATTATATAAATATGTATAATGCCGGTTTACTTCGAAAACCTCGTAACTACAGCTTGAAACAAGCTGTAGTTACGAGGTTATTGAAGTAAACCGACGATATATAATTTATTCTCATGTGAAAAAGACTCTGTCTGAATCCATTGGACTAAGCAACTGAACACATTGTTATGTATCAACGAAATTCATTTTTTATCTGATAACTAACTGAATCATGAGGTAAAACGGTTCCTTCAAAAATTGTACAACGGCAAAAAATTTCGACCCATGTCAGCCTGTGCGTACTGTGCAAGCAGGCGTAAGTCGATGGTTTTTTGCATATGTATTTAGCTCCCTTTCAAATAGCACAGTTCATGTATCGTTTACAGGTGCATTTGACGAAAATAGGAAAGGTTTAATTTTTTACGTTTATGGACACATGTTACGCATGATTAGGAAAAATAGATTCCTATACTGCAAAGAAATTTCTCGTGATCTGACTGGATAATATGCCCCGAGCATATATCATGTACACTGGCAAATCCAACATAACATAAAAGCGATTTTCCTTTCGGGAGGCCCGTATACACAACATCGAAAATGGCGGCGTCTATCAAGATTAACATTAAGATTATGCGCAAAGCTGTACGTTTTAGCACCTATTGACAAGGTTTTGGTGATGTCAGTTCCCATGGCAGTGACGTCAGTTTTCATTGAATTGGGGCACTCAGAAGGGAGATTCTACTTTGTCAGGGTACTCAACTTTTGAAACCAAAAACATGTTAAGTTCGCTTAACAAATGTTGGAATGATAAAACTTTGCAGTAATAAATTCGTTGTACGGTCAAGAGTCAGAGGGACTTGGAACCTGGTTCACCGCTGTGGTGAATCATGTTGCGTCTTCGGCTCGGGATAACATGATTTACCACAGTCCTGAACAAGTGCCCAAGTCCCCTGCTACCTCACCGTACAACGAATTTATTACCGCAAAGTTTTATCACAATCCTAAAATATTGTCGTTTGGAAATGAGATAAATCACCTGCACTCCCACTATGTAAACTCAGTCAAATGGTATGTATATGATTGTAATCACTGGGCAGTAACAATGATGAATTGCAGTCTTTGCAAATACTTCTATTCCCTATCTTCACCAGGCAGTTGAAGTTAGTTTATATTGTAAACATTTTTAGGAGAAGAACAACTAAAAATCACTCTTGAAGCAATACAAAATAACGATCGTCTCCCTTGATGAACATTTTTTCTGTTTTTGCAACTATAGCCGAAACCGGAAACACGTGATATGGTTCAGACCTTTGGCACTTTTTGGAAATAGGGTTTTTAAAGCAATGGTTAGCAACTATATGAGGAAATATAAGAATCTGTTTCCATATACTAATATATGAAGATTCATGTGAGAAAAAACTAAGTGTACACATACCATTATTGTTCAATTTAGCAACAACTACGTTGAAGTTTGCTGTTTGTTTTGGGGGTCGCTTTCTGGCACATTCCGTAGATAGCTGTATAGTGATACTATTACCGGAAGATACATAAGTCCGTCCTGGTGGGGATCTCCCACACAAACCACCCTCATCTGTTAATTGATATAAACAAAAATATATGGTTATAATTAACACAAAGAATTAGTCTCTAACAGTATTATAGTACTGACGATTTTAATGTGTTGTAGGTACTATTTCATGATAGCAAGTTCGACATAGAGGCTAAACAGTATATCGTCGGTGTACCTCCAAAACCTCGTAACTACAGCTTGTAACAAGCTGTAGTTACGAGGTTTTGGAAGTACACCGACGATATGAAAATATAAAACTCTTTCGATGGTCCTATAGGCGCATATTTTAGTTTCTCCTACAGGCAAGCAATTTAGTCATTCCAGTCGGAATTATTCATTGTTTTCTCTGATAGACTTGTAGTCAAGTCAAACAAAAGACTGAGTCGATAGGTAATCAACAATTCCCCATTAAGGACGTTTATGACAAATTCTTCCAACGGACAGATTTTTTTCAAACTTTGCACATACAAAGCTCATCATGTCTCTTGTAGATTACAATGAATAAAAACGGGGGTCCCCGTGCTCGTTTCCGAGAAATTCACTTTTGAAAAAGGTATATACAGTTCCTGAATTCAGCATATATTGGACTTAACACACCTTCCTTTAACAATCAATTAAACAGGAAAATTACCAGAAGAATATACAAATATACATCACTTTACAGAAAAATAATTCAGTTTTGCACAAAAAACAAGAAAAAGCCTGGTTCTGAGCATGGTAAATGTACCAATATGCATTTTATATATAGACCATTGAGTTAAAAAGGGAGATAATTTGGCCGGGTTAAGGGTTAATCTTCAATAAAAACATACTTTCTAACAGACAGCTTTTTTTTAGAATTTCCACAATCATAGTACTTATAAATCTTGACAATAAGAAAAAATAAAAATGGCACCAACCCGTTCTTCTTTCCCCAGGAAACAGGGATGAAGGTCACGTTGGAAGTTAATTTTTTCCAAGGAAAACTATATAATAGAAGCTCAGCAGACATAGAGGGAAAGAAGAAATTGCTCATGCTCATTAAAAGTGATTTCTCCTTTTCCTTCATTAATTTTGGATCCTATGCTCTTTCAAACAATTAACATATATACCTCAAAGTTGTATCAAACCCTTCATTGTCTACATGCAGTTCTTTTTTTATAAATTTGCATACATGATTATGGCCATACGACTCATAGAAATCAAAAAAAAAAGGAAATGTCTGTGGAAAAAATGAGATGAAAGCTCGGCAGAAAAATATGCAATAGCGCTGATAGTTTTACTATCTGTGAGAAATACACATGCGCAGTATGGATGCGCGTGAACATTTATACCAAACGTCATTAACTGTCTTTTCAGTAAATAAAATTACCTGAGAGTAGATGATCTTGATCATTCTTTCTACCATTGAAGACATCCAATCTATTTTTAGAACATTTCTTATTCCCAGAAGTCTCCGTTTCCAGACTGTACACAAGAACTGAAAACCGGAAGTGATATTCGGGCGTGTGGATGGTTACCGGACATTTCATACATGGTGCCAAGGTATCTGTCAGTCGTTCAGTGGGGTGAAATGCGTAGGCGGCTGTGGACTGGTCCATAACTAAAGTCCTATAGCAGAGCTTTTTCATCGATACTACAGGAAGAAAAATATATCACATGTTATGCCCTTTCCTGCTGAGCACGATTCAGTGAACTTTAAAGGACAGTGTAGGTCAAGATCAGGCTGCATTTAACGTGCATTTAAAGTATACAGTTCTACAAGCTGAGCCTTTGACTCTAGATAAACACTAATTCACACACAATTTGAATTTTCTATAACAAGCAAGAAATATCCATTTAATCAGTCTAGTGTTTTTATACAGAGCTCCAGATAAGATGGAGTGATGGTATTCAAAAGTCATTATTTTTCTTAAAAACCCTGTGTTGTGGGTACTTATTGGAATCGTCTCGATGAGACGATTTTAATGAGCACCTACAACATAGGGTTTAGAGCAGAAAAATTAATATATTCAACGTTGAAATCAAAATCACCCCCTCTATCTGGAGCTCTGGTTAAAGTTTAGTTACATGGATTTAGTCTTCCGAAACCAGATCTGAAGCAGACGACTTTGGGACTATCCCTTTCCATGCAAAAGATAGATTTTCAACAGAAATTTAATGCTCACTTCATGAATTCTGGTCATGAATTGAATTGGGAAAAGAGGAATCGCTTGAGTATTTTTTGTTCCCAAAAACGGTCTGCTTCAAGAGTCGTCTATCTGGTGAAATTAGCCCTGAGATCCCTGGTTTTTACGACTCTCAGATAGAAGCCTCTTGAAAACATTGTGGATAAAGGAGAAAATGCTGATAACCAGCATTTTCTCCTTTTCCCACCATGTTTTCTACTTTGCCGGAAACAAATTTCAGTTTTTTGAATTTCGTTTATTTTGTCGTCTGCAAGTGCTTTCAATTTGGACCAATCTAAAATTTTGTCTTAAGATAAGTTGTTAAGAACGCTCATTATCATGGACCATTTGGTTCCACTGATCAGAAAGTGTATTACCTTCAATTTAGAAAAAAAAAACAATGAGAATAAGTACGGACATGTAAAGAAACGAGTAAAAAAGCCGCCGCGTAGTTAGTTTAGTTTAAACATATTTTGTTTCAACAAGGAGAAATGGGGTTGGACCACAAGTTCTTTCAACTTAGAATCGGTCCTTCCCCTACAATACATTCAATACAAATTCTGCAATGGCGTAAATAAAAAAACAAACAAACGCACATCCTCACGCATCACACACACACATATACACACACAGACAGACAGAGAGAGAGAGAGAGAGAGAGAGAGAGAGAGAGAGAGAGAGAGAATTTTTAGGAAACAAGATGGTGATCTCTGTAGAATGTGATGCTCTAATAAGGAGTAAAAAGTAGAACTGCTACAAATAAAAAACAATTACACAAAACGCTTGGTATCTCTAATGTACGAGTGAACTGCCTCAAAAAGTAGACAGTTTTGTTTGTAACTCAAGTTGGCATTTCCAACCAGTAATTTTTGAACGCTCAAAGGATGAAAAGCTCTAGTTGCCCTGAAAAGCAAGGATCTGATATCTGTATAGCGGGAACACCTAAAGAAATAATGTTCAGCATTTTCAATTTCGTTACCGCAATCACACATAGGGTCCAATTTCAAGTGATTTTGATAGAGGTCTTTATTTAGATTGCTGCAGTTATTTCTTAACCGTGCATGTAAAACTGAAATATTTCTATTTCCAATACAGTAGATTTTTGGAATTTTTGTAGGTTTCATCTTTTTACTTATTTTGGATTTTAAGGAACCAATCGAAGTACTATCTTTTATTTCTTGTTCGAGATTATTCCAAAGACAAATAGAAGAAGGGATACATGACTTTTGCAATAAACTTGTTCGGGCATATAAGTTATCAAAATTTTGGCTGCCTCTAAGCTCATATTGCGAACTATTACCAACCAAAGGAGGGATCAGTTCTTCTATGTAATGCGAGACAAGATTATTTGACACTTTGAACATAAAATGTAATTTAAAACATTTTCTTCTGGACTCTGATGTTTCCCAGCCACATTCTTTGTAAAGTTTTTCAAGGGAAACTGATCTCGTAAGGCCCGTTACAATGCGTGCAGCTTCATTTTGTAATTTTTTAATGGAATTGAAGATGTTTTAGAACAACCATCCCAGACTATCGATGCATACTCCAGAATGGGTCTTATATAAGATAGATAAATTTGATTTAAAGCAGCACGAGTAAGGGTAAACTGAAGTCTACGCATGATGTATATTATTTTAGAAGCAGCCTCTAAATTATTGTTTATATGGTCATTCCATTGGGCTGAGCTACTTAATGTCAAACCAAAATGTTTATGTAGATCTACGATTTTGATCTTAGTGTTTTCAAAAATTAACTCTGGTTCCCTTAAATCTTTTTTGGTAGAAAAAATAACTGCTTCAGTCTTATTTGGGTTGAAATCAACCAGCCACTTCTTTGCCCATTTGGAGACAATAGTAAAATCATGGTTTAGTATAACCTCTATATCATGTAATGAGGTTGCAGAACAAAATAAAGAACTGTCGTCTGCATATAGTCGTGTTAAACTTAATAAAGATTGGGTAATATCATTGACATAAATAATGAATAGAAGTGGCCCAAGAACAGAACCCTGGGGCACACCTGCTTTTAAGGGTAAAAGAGTAGATTCGGTTGCTTGGATAACCACTTTTTGTTTTCTATTGTTCAGATAACGTGTCAGCCAAGTAAGTAAATTATCACCAATTCCTTGTTCCTTAAGCTTAAACAAAAGACCTTTGTGCCACACTCTATCGAAAGATTTGGAAATATCGCAGAATACAATACATGAGAGTTGGCCGTGATCAATGGCTTGTCATATTTGGTGATAAATATCTATGAGTTGATACGTTGTAGAGTGTTTAGGTAAAAAGCCAGACTGGTATTTGTAAATAAGATCGTTTGCGATCAAGAAATTGTTTGTATAAGTGTTTGAAAATAATTCTCTCTAAGATTTTACTGCAACAACTTAAAAGAGAAACCGGTCTATAATTAGATGGTAGAGATTTGTCGCCTTTTTATATAATGGTGTAACAACTGCCCTTTTCGATATTTCCGGAAAGACTCCTTCCTTAAGCGAACAATTAAATAATATACAGAGTGGCTTACAGATAGTACTTATACATCCTTTTAGCATCCTATGACTGATATTGTCTGGACCACTAGCCTTATTTATGTCTAAAGAACCAATAATGTCTTTAATTTCGGTTACAGTTATTTCATTAATATTTAGTTTGTTGAGGGTTTTGTATTGACATTGAGGAAGTACAGTGTTACTATCATTAACAGCTGATATTTCTGCAAAACAACTATTCAAGCAATTCGCCTTTTCGTTCGGAGAAGTATGCCAAATTTTGTCCCCATTTGGAAGCGTCTCACTCAAAGGTGGAAAACAAGAAATAGAATTGTGTTTTTTGACAAAATGTTTAATAATTTTCCAAAACCCCTTTTTATCATTGCAACTGAGTTCCGTTAAATTATTTTCTAAATTTTTAAAAAAGTTTTCTTTGGCGTATTTTTCCATATTGTTAACTGTATTTCTTGTGTTTTTGTATTTTAACCAAAGAGCGGGTTTTCCTGAAGCTTTAGCTAAGCTTTTTGTTCGATCTCTTTTGCGGGAAAGTCTTCTAATTGCACTGTCATACCATGGCTGGTCGTCCGGTCGAACACATACTTTTTTACAAGGAATACATTGTTTAACTATTTCAATAAAAGTATCTGTAAAAAATTCACATGATTCGTCAACAGAACCATTGACCAAAATATTCCAATCATAATTAAAAGTCTTTTGATTTAACGTTTCAAAATTTGCTTTTTTATATAGCCAAATAGTTCTTTCATAACTTTGTTGAACTTCATAGGAAAAAGGTATTGACACGTAAGTGGCGGAATGGTCACTTATTTCTTGTGGTAATATAATTATGCCCGAGTCTGAAACTTCCATATCGTCTGGGACTAGAATGGGGTCAAGAATAGCATTTTGTCTAGTTGGGTTATTAATAACATTAATCATAGAATTTAGAATCAGAGTATCTCTTAGGTTATGGAAATTGACGTTCAGCAAGTCTTCGTTTAAATCACCTAGTATAATAACATTTTTTGGAGATATTAAATGCTGCTTCAATATTAAGATTGAGATTTCTAAAAAGAATCAACATCGGCCGTTCTGGGACTGTAAAAGGTACCAATTAAATATAACTCTTTTTTTATATTAACTTTCACCCAAACTGACTCATTGCAATACACCTCGAGATCAGCAACTCTTGAATGAACAAGATCCTTATTCAGGTAGACGAGAATCCCACCTCCATGGCTGGTTCTGTCTTTTCTATAGGGTTTGTCAAATGAATCTGACAAACATAAGAAGTCATCCGTAATTACACTATTAAGATGCGTTTCTGTAAAGCACAATATATTATGATCTAAAAACTCGTCTTTGATAAAGTTTAACTTATTTCTTACACTCCTTATGTTACAATGCAATATTGATAATAAAAAAGATTTTCCAGAAGATTCAGGACCGGGGTTTCACTCAACATCACCAGCTTGTAAAATGAGAAGTAAAATGAGAAGAAAAAATTGGACTGAGCATAAGTTCTCTTTCCACCGCGTAGAAACCTCATATGCTTTACATGACGGTCATTTGAACTTCTTGTCGCGTTTTTTCAAGTTGCATGATCTTGTCCAGGGCTTTTCTTTCTCCTTTTTAACGAAATTCTTCTTATTTTTCTTCTGCTTGGATTTATTTGCCTAATGAAAATATTGCAATTATTAGAGAGGTTATTTGCAGCAATGGCACATTTCTAAAGTAAATCATTTTTTTTAAATTCGTCATTCAACAATAAACCTGGTCTATTTCTTGTTTCGGTTTTTTGAATTTGCTTTATTTACAAAACCATGACGAAACAGACTGTGTATCAGTCAATTACGCAAGAAAACTGAATTGATTTAGACAGCAAAATATTGTGGCAGTCTGCCTTTCAAACCCATCACTGTCTCAAGACCTCTCCAATGACAATACGACTGAGTAAAGTTAACTCTTTACCAAAAGACAAAATATTACACTCGCTCAAACTGAAAGCATTTGCAGACGACAAAATAAACATGGCTCAGCTTGCCTTTTTAGGAGTAGAAAAAATTGATGAAAAAGGAGAAATCGGTGGTTACTAGCATTTTCTCCTTTTCCCACAATGTTTTCATAAGGCTTCTACCCGATAGGGTCATTAAAACCAGGGATTGTTTGGAAAATGTTAAAAAGGGTTTTCGATGTTACATGTATCTTTGGGTTATAAACAGATGAAAATCTACATAGATAGTTTCTATAAGCTTGCAGATTCAAGTGAGTTGGATACCTGCCGCCTCGGTAATGGTTCGATTCCAGGTCACACCAAGTGGTGGGAAAGTGATCAGTGCGGAGAGCTCCTCGAAAATAGGAATATTAACATCTGAATTGTTGAACATGCATTCAAATGAGAAAAATACAGCAAATCTTGTCGAAAACTTAATCTGATGATAGGTCGCAATGTAAAGCTCGATAAAACGCCTTCATAAATAATACCGATAGAGATCAGACTGCCCTGAACGTGCATAATCCGATACAGCGAGAGTCTGTCTTCGAAAAGAATCATAAATTCACAGTGTCCTGAAAATCTTCGTTTATCTAGCACTTATGCAGCTTGAACCAATTCACCATTTGCACTAGCAAAAGCTTTCCAAGCAACTATAGGGAAGGATTTGAATGATATTGATGCTGCATTTAACGGTAGACCCGTAACAACACAGCGACAGCTAATACCCCCGTCACACCATACTCGTTCTCACCCCATTCCGGATTTTTTTTGTCAAACAGACTTAAATTGTGTTCGGACGGATTGGACGTATAATCAACCTTTTAAGATCTGTTTACGGTTTTAAAGGACGGGTTAGGTCGGGAAGGGTGCCCAAGCACTTTGAGCCTGCTCAACATTTCCTGTCATCCATCCCGTCCTGTAATTAGACGGGGTGACAACGTATTCAAAAGGAGATGGACCTTCTATAGACGGATCTGTCGTTCTTCGATCCTATAAATAAAGAAGCGGTACAGCCCGGCATTAATTGGCAGTATGTTTGTATTTTACCGAACGATATAACGCGTCCTGTGCCGACTGCAGCCCGTTTTAAATTTTTTTTACCAGTGTTAGACTTTCTAAGAAAAGGTTTGGTGTGACAAGGGCTTCAGGTATTATCAGGCGAAAGCAACACATCTACCCGACCGCAACCCGTTTTCCGATTATACCAGAAAGGGGTAAAACGTTCTGAGAACTAGTTTGGTGTGATGGGGGCTTAACTCATGTTTTTCCTAGGCTTAGTTTGATAAAGGCACGCAACTGACATTTGCGAGTAGAGATTGAATAAAGATTCCTTGACCCGCATTTTAGGTTTCAAAAAGTAAGCAAATTCCAGTTAAGCCAATAAAAACACGCATTACTTTGAATTTCTGAAACTTCTTAAGAATTCAAAAGAGATTGAATTGTTGGTTTGCAAATCCATCTTCTCAACAACTAAGTCTTATATCGAGGTGTCCGTGGTTGTGAGGTAGTGCGTCGGCCTCGTAATCATAAGGTCCTGAATTCGATACCCGGGAGCGGGTGTCAACTTTGGATTTTTCATTTGTCCACACATTCGGCGCTAGTACTGGAGTAGTTCCCAGGAAGCAGAATCGAGATAGATTTGTATGTCTGTCATTGCCATATATATCCATGTTTTTTTTTTTTGTAAATGGCCAATGGCATATTTGTTTGCCGAATGTCTAATAAAGTTGAGTTGAGCTGTATAAGTTGTAAGAACTTGTTTCTCAATCGATGTAAAATAAATATGTTTAAAAGTTAAGGTCATATGACCTTGTGGCCTGATCACGAACTTGTTCTATATATTCTAACCAAAACGCCTTTTTTTTTTCACGGGGGAATTTATACATGATGGCGGCCGAGGAGCTGCTACCTCCAACGCCATGTATCGAGACATCGCCTATGATGATTAGAAAAGCGATCGATTTTTTGTGTTGTCTCCGAAATTAGAAAACGATTGAGTAATGCTCTTTGAAAATAGCACTCAAAAAAGTTTCTATCCAGGTCAGCCTGCGCAATACGCGCAATCTGACCTGACTCGAAACTTTTTGGTATTGGTCATTTCTTTTAAACCCAAAGGATCAGCCTACCTCGTAATTTGGTCGGCCGATAGACCATGTGGCTTGCAAAATGTGAAAACGGGCATTTGGGCATTTGCGTAAAGTGTCGTCTCGGATCAGCCTGCGCAGTCCGCGCAGGCTAATCCGAGACGGCACTTTACGACTGCATTAGATTTTATACTACAATACTTGAGCTAAACAGAAGATTGCGTGAAAACGGAAGGTGTCGCCTCGAACTAGCCGGTGCGGAATTCGCAAGCTGATGCCACGCAATGTTTTATGCTAGTGTCCGAATGCCCCTTTTCGCGTGTTGCAGGCCATATAGATTATATTTGATCTATGGTATAGGGCATCACTAAGATGCACTGAATCCGCTTTAGCCGTAGAGCTGTTGAATTAGGCCATTGTTACAGAGTTATGAAGATTACCTAGACGGATTGTGGTAGCCGGTGCACCAGTATGTACATGTGTGGTAATAAACACGAAACTCTTTTCGTTGGTAGGATAGTTGTCCACATGTGCAAAATCTAGAAAATTGACATTTTACGCATATCTCGATGGCCAGTACACCTATCCACGCTTTCCTACACCTATTCACGCTGTCCTGATGTTTCTTGTACAAGTCCTTCACACAATATTCTTTTTACATAACTGGCTGCTTTCCCACATGAGTATCGTCGAAACAATGATCAGCAGTGAGAGAGTAATGAATACTGTAGCAATTACTATCATTTATCCTCTGAAATATATGGCCAAGAGGAGGATCGAGCCAGCGACCCCCATTCTCAAGTCCTGTCCGCTACCATCGATAAAGGAGAAAACCAAGAACAATAAGGTCTGACATTCTGTATTTCGAGTTCAAAACCATACACTCTACATAACACTTCAATACGATCCAGCATGGCTCAGTATTGAGGTTATGGGATTCTCAAAGTAGTAAGTTAGGGTTCAATGCTCACTCGAGAGACGGCTTACATTTTCAGTCAGTGTCCTTTTGCGCTGTGATGTAAGTAAAATGCCGTTGAGAGTGGCGCAAAATTGGCCAATATATCAATTCAACGAAATCTACATGTATATACAAGTGATTGCATTCGTCCTCCACCACAACTATACAGGAACTTTGTTTCGTTTATTCAGATTGTATAGTAGAGTAGCGAGTGGCTCGATGAAAGAAAAACAACGCTATGAGCTATGCTTGTCAACAGTAACATAAGAATACATGGAATGTTATGTTATGTGGCCATCGTTAACAAATAATTCAGCTGGAAAATGCGTAAACTTTACAAGTGCGATATTCAGTCTTAGATGACCGATTATTTCAGCAATGACTTTTATCTCGAAACTTTTTAGGCTGCGGGGCTGAATGGGTACCAGGGCCCGTATTCACCAACCACTCTTGAGGATATTCTTAATTTTATTCTCCAAGGTTTTCCAAATTTGTAAGTAACACAAATTCTGATTGGCTTAACCAAATGGTTTAGCCAATCAGAAGTTGTGTTACTTACAAATGTATAAAATTTTGGAGAATAAGACAAAGAACGTTCTTATGAATACGGGCCCAAGATACGAACCTTGAACATCTGTAACCCGTGATGCTGTTAAACTAGTAGAATAGACGGGAAAAAAATGTGATGAGGCAGAATTGTATTTAGTAACAAAAGATGTAACTTTGTAAAACAGCTGGTCCACCATATAACGAAACTAAAATAGACTTGTGAAAGTTTGGCAATGGAAACTATCAATCAAAATAACTTACATTGTTTGATGGTAGATTTAATCGGAGAGCAGTTGACCACACTTCCATATTGTCTAAAGTTCGAATCCGCAATCTCGTTTAAAGAAATCAGAAAACATGAAAAGAACACAAAATATGCATTGAACATATTTCCAGCCACCATATTTCTTGTTTTACCACAACATTGCAACCAAACACGGGAAACAAATAACGATTATGTATTATTAATACCCATTAATAAACATAGTCTTACATTAAAACAGCACTAAGTGGTCATTAAAGGTACTTTTCCTAATATCAGCAAGTTCGCCATTTACATATACATGTACGTCCCGACTATTTACCTCATGAGGTCTTTTATACAGTTTGCATGCATACATAGTTTATAGAAATGATAAATGAGCCGTTCTCTAGCGAAAGAAGTCTTAATTCATCTGGAAAAAATATCGACAGAGGTCAGCCTGCGTGGTCCACTGTTGGTCAATTTTCTGTATGTGCAAAGATCAGTCTACCTCATGATTCAGCCTGTTGTTTAAAAAAAAAAGTGGCAATCATGGACCCAAAGCTCCAGACAGAGGGAAGTAATATTGATTTTAAAATTGAAAAATATAAATAATTCTCCACTAAAACCTTATATTCTGAGTACTCATCAGAATCGTCTCGTCGAGACGATTCTAATGAGTACCCACAATATAGGGTTTAGAAGAGAAATAATGGATTTAGAATACCGTCACTCCCTCTTATCTGGAGCTCATTTGGCCCCTATTTTTTTCATGGTTTGATTTGTAAAAATGGATATTAAGGGGGAACGAGAAGCCCCTTTTTTTAACCAGAGCGTGGATCAAATCTATGTGTACCAGGCTCTGTAAAAAGGGGGCTTAATGCATCTGCGAAAATTCGATCTGGGTTGTGTAGGCTGACCTGAGCCGAAACTTTTCATTATCGGCCAATTTTCTGTGTGCCAAAGGACCGGTCTACTTCATGACTTAGCCGATGGTTTAATAAACTGGATATTATGAATCTATAAGTACGGATTACGGAGATACATTAAGCCCTGTTTTGTTAGAGCATGGCTCATTTGTTGTTGTTGTTCTTGTTTTTATCTTCTCATTACACAGCAGTGGGGGGGGGGCTATCCTTTGTTGGGTTGTCAATTTGCCGACATTTACCATCTGCTCTTCTCATTCTGTTCTTTTCGCGTAACTGAGTGTGTTAGGCTTTTGGCCTACTCTTTGGTAAGGGTAACAGATGTTTAACTCTGTACCAAATGAAAACAGTTTGGACAAGTCCAAATTAAAAGCAATTGCAGACGACAAAATAAATGTGAATCAATAATTGAAACTTGATTTGGAAAGGGTAGAAAACATAGTGGGAAAAAGGAGAAAATGCTGGTTACCAGCATTTTCTTCTTTTACCACATTGTTTTCCACAGACTTCTTTCTCAGGGTCCTTAAAAGTCGGGAATTGTGAGGTAAAGAGTTAAATAAAAATCCGTTATTGCTAAAAAATGTATATATGTTTTTTTTTTCCTGCATCCTATTGGTTCAAAGTCAACATCGTTTGTATTGTTCCCGTCTGTAGCAAAGTTTGACACCGACCAGCAAACTGACAGACACACACACAAACAAAAAAAATGGACCAACTTTCTACTTCTTAGCTTGACTCATCACAGTGACTACCTTTAAACAAGCGCGTGACATTTTATATATCTAAATAAAATGATTCATTTTCAGTAATTCAGTTGCATGATTCTAGATAATCCTTCTCTGCCTAAAATACGCGCGACACGTTGCGCGCGTGTACTGCTTTGTAACACTTTCAAAAACGCCGCAGTTTCTGCAAACTCGTGAAACTTAGTCATTTTCTTGCAATAATTTAATACTATAGACGCTGAGGACGGCCTTTGGTAATATTACGGTCAAGATGAATCGAGATCATACGGCTGAACTTGCAATCTGATCTTATATGGTGATTGTCCGATATCATCTGATAAATTCTGATAAAAACTTACTTAGGATACCAACAACTGGCACCTTTTTTTAAAACAAAATTATAATAATTCCATTGCTTGGCTTATTCGTGGGTTTAAAGATAAAATAGTGGTTTCCTTCTTCTCAGTAAAAATTAAAAATCCGTAACATTCGGGGAAACCTTTTGTGATAAGGGTTTATTAACATAATATTAATATTCGCTAACACATGTATAATATATATTAATACAACACTGGACTATTTGGTCGATTGCAAGGCTATATGTGAGTGCGGTATTCACATTGCGAATTACATGACACAGATCAATGAATCGAATATAAATCGTTTTCATCTACAATTCATAAATGCTATGCTGCTCATCGAGCCCTAGTAGCACTGTCGAGGGTGGACAGGACCTGAGACAGGGAGTGGCTGGTTGGGGTCCCTACTCGGCCATTTTTCTTTTCGAGCATTGATGATATAGTCATCGCGAAGAATTAATTTCTCATTCTTAGCTGATGATTGCGTCAAAAATGGCTGTTTGGAAAGCAGCCAATGACTTGCAAAGAAAATTGTTCTAAGTTCTTTTAACAAATACTCCAGTAAAGCATGGATTGATTAATTAACTCTTTACCAAACGATAAAATTGTAAACTTGTCCGAATTCAAAGTATTTGCAGACAACAAAATAAGTGAGGCTCAAAAATTGAAATTTGTTTTGGGAAGGGTAGAAAACACTGTGGGAAAAATCCCTGGTTTTTACGTGTCTGTCGTACAAGTGTTCAGAAAACACTGTGGGAAAAGGAGAAATTGCTCGTGACGAGCAATTTCTCCTTTTCCCACAATGTTTTCTAAATGCTTCTTTCTCAGGGTCGTCAAATGTAGGGATTGTGTGGTCTATTGGTTAACCGGTCGCTGTGATGTAACAGAAATAATGTTGAAAGAGGCGTTAAACACCATGCAATCGGTCAATTAAAAGAGCTTCTCTAATCTGATTGGCTGCGACGTTATGTTCCAGCCATTTAACCCTTTCCCAAATAACAAATTTTAGACTGTTCCAAACTCAAAGTGTTTGCAGATGACAATTTTGAATTTGAGGAGAATGGCAGAAAGTTTTCCGATAGGCTAGAAAACGCTGTGGGAAAAGGAGAAATTGCTCGTCACGAGCAATTTCTCCTTTTCCCACAGTGTTTTCTGAAGACTTGTACGACAGACACGTAAAAACCAGGGCTTGTTTGGGAAAGGGTTAAAGGTCCAGCATCCTTAGGGTTGACAAACAATCGTACAAATATAAACAAAGCTTTGAAAGATAAGTCACGCACATATCAACCACACATTGACTGTTACTACATTACAAAATATCAGACTCGTTCCAAATTAACTCATATGCAGACAAAAGGTCAAATCTAGGCCACAAAGTAAAAATCAAAGTACTGATAGTACTGAAGGCCAGGAAATTGAGGATACGAAACAATACAAGATGTCAATCTTACTTAATACAAACAGGTAGACGGACAGGGATACAAGCAGATTCGAATAAGCCCCTGGAATTCATGGTTTTAACAGGAAATTTTGAACTGATACAAGAAAAGTACCAGTCAGAAACTAATTAAGTGTTACGAGTCAGGCGTAACTAGAAAGTAGAAGCCAGCAACAAACGATAACAATTAACAGAATTTATTAACAAAAATATCAAATAAACAGTGACAATATTACAATAGTACAAAGCAATACCTTAGACGTTAAATTCAAAAGACAAATTATTCCAGTCTTAATTCCAATCTGATCCTGATCCAAACTGAATGTAATCCAAGCACATGAAATAATCCTCACTTTAGTCTAGTCTGATCCTAATCCAACTGAATGTAATCCAAGCACTAATTATATGACACAAACACAAAATAATCCCCACTGTAGTCTGGCAATCATGTATTAACTAGTGAACAGTGAGATGTAAAAAGCTTTTCCTTTTATAATAACAGTGAAACTTCCAGAAAATTCATGTTAAAATCAGTTGCATAATTTCTAGTAATCAGATTGTAAAAAGGCCTGGAAACTTCCAGCACAATATTCCACAAGAGAGAATCCAGTTCTAAAAATAGCAACAGGGGAAAACCATTCAAAAATAGATACACACATGAACAAAGCTAGGAATAACTGGGTATGTACATAACACTTCCCCCTTGAAAAGAAAAAGAAAGGTTTATGAAATAAATCTTTCTTTTTTGCAATATTATTTATAAACACGTATATGACACTTTAACTAAAGTATTACTGAGGAAATAACAAACTCAAATATTAATTATTTCAAACTAATGAAAATAGTCAAGGTAATGAAAATACAATTTGAAAATGTAATTTGAACATGATTTAGATAAAATGACTATTTGAATTTCAAACTCTCGAAAGAGCATCTGGTATAATGTTATCTTTCCCTTTTATGTGTCTTATGTCAAGATTAAACTCTTGAAGCAATAAACTCCACCTCAGTAATCTTTGATTCTTATTCTTAAGTTTGTATAGAAAACTTAAAGGGTTATGATCACTGAAAACAACAATTGGTGAAGTTGAAGAGGTTAAATAAACTTCAAACTGCTGAATTGCCAGAATTAAGGCAAGACACTCTTTTTCTATAGTAGAGTAATTTTTCTGATGTTTGTTAAACTTCTTAGAAAAGTAACAAACTGGGTGATCAATACCATTATTATCTTCTTGTAAAAGAACAGCACCAATACCAACATCACTTGCATCAACAGCTAATTTGAAACATTTGTCAAAATCAGGTGCTAAGAGAACTGGTGCGCTCTTTAGTATGGCTTTTAGACGATCAAATGCATCTTGACATTTGTCATTCCATTTGAACTTTGTGCTTTTCTTTAGTAAATTTGTTAAAGGTTCAGCAATACCTGAGAAATTTTTACAGAATTTCCTATAGTAGCCAGCCATACCAAGAAATCGCATCAGCTGTCTTTTACATTTAGGCACAGGAAACTCAGAGATTGCAGTGACTTTAGCTTCTAAAGGTTTAACTTGACCCTGTCCCACAAGATGTCCTAGAAATGTTACAGTAGCATGACAAAAATTAGTTTTTGCAAGATTCACAGTCAGTTTCGCTTTACTGAGTCGGTCGAAGAACTTCCTGATTCTTTGAAGGTGGTCACTCCAACTGTCTGAGTAGATGATGACGTCGTCAATATATGCATCACAGCCATCTAATCCACATTAACATTGTTTACAAGTCGCTGAAACGTTGCAGGAGAATTTTTCATCCCAAACGGCATAACTTTGTATTGGTACAGACCATTTGGAGTAGCAAAAGCTGATACTTCTTTTGCTCTATCAGTCAGTGGAACTTGCCAGAATCCTTTTAGCAGGTCAAATTTTGTGACATATTTAGAATTTCCAACTTTGTCAATACAGTCATCAATTCTTGGTATTGGAAAAGAGTCTGTTTTTGTCACAGAGTTCACCTTACGATAGTCAGTACACATAATTGTTAAGAGATACTCATTTCCTAACTTGGTTCGAGGTAAAGGACCAACACAATCTATAAGTATCCTACTGAAAGGTTCATCAAAAGCAGGAATAGGTTGTAATTGAGCTTTGGGAATGGTTTGGTTGGGTTTACCTACCATTTGACATGTATGGCAAGTTTTACAATATTTAGAGACATCTGATTTGAGACCAGGCCAATAAAAATGAGTAATAATTTTGTGATAGGTCTTGTTTATACCTAGATGACCTGACATAGGACTTTCATGGGCTATACTTAGTATTTCATGACGATATGACTTTGGAACCACAATTTGGTGGTAAACAGCCCATTCATCATCAGCTGGGACATCAAATGGTCGCCATTTTCTCATAAGAATCCCATTCTTTATATAGTAACACATTGGGACCTCTGAAATTTCATCTTCAGGTAAAGCCCTAAAAATTAATTTTGAAATCTCGGGATCAGTTTGCTGTTCCTGGATAAGCTGTGACTTTGACAGCGTCTCGTGACCTTGGTCAATAGACCGTGGTGGTGAATGACAAGACATTGACGAGTCTGTCTGAGTATCAGACAAACTGGGATCAAGAGACTTTAATCTCATTATTAAAATATTAACCGATAAAAATATCCGTCAAGTCAATGTCAGAGTTTGAGTTTTTCAAAATGGCCTTTTTAGCCATAGCTCGGGTAACTGCACAAGAAGGATACAAGTCAGGAATTTCCTGCTCGATAGGGTCATCTGTTTGACCTATATTTGGTGTGTCAGTTACAAGTGGATTTACCACAACCTTATCTCCAGCTAAGTCATTGCCTAGCAGTAAATGGACACCTTTAAAGGGTAAGGAAGGTTTAATACCAATAACCACAGGCCCAGTAACCAAATCTGATGACAAATTAACGTAATGGAGAGGGATATTAACACTCTACACCCTGAATAAGGACACTAATACCGGAAGAAGTCTTCTCAGAAAAAGGCAGTATATCTGCTAAAATAAGAGATTGAGAAGCTCCTGTGTCTCTTAAAATTTTAATAGGGGTAGGGGGGCAATTATCACCTGAAAGTGATACAAAACCATTCAACATAAATGGTTCAAAAATCTCCATAGTAGAATCAGACTTGGGTTTTGTGACTATGTCAATTGTATTGGTTTTAATAGAAGACTGTGGCCTTGGTCTAAGAGTGGTGAGCCCTGTTGGTTTGGCTTCATCACTTTCTAACTTCCTTTTTAATTTCAAACATTCAGAAACAAGGTGACCAGGTTTCTTACAATAGTTACAAGTGGGTCGAGATAAGGGGTACTGACTTTTGGTTTCACTAGTAGAATTGGGTTTGGGTGTATTGGATTGACTGGGCATGCCAGATGAATTACCAGACGTAAATTTATTTTGGGGATGTGAGGAAGTAGGTTTTGGTTTAGCAATAAAAGAAACTTTATGTGTAAGGTAGTAATTATCAGCCAGACGAGCTGCTTCTTCTAAAGTTTCAACTTGTTTTTCGTCTAAGAATGTCTTAACATCAGATTGAATACAACGTTTAAATTCTTCAACTAACATAAGTTGTCTTAATTTATCATAGTTTTGGTCTATTTTCTTAGAACAGCACCATCTATCAAATAACTGTTCTTTGTTTCTAGCAAATTCAACATGAGTCTGGTTAGAATCTTTTTTACAATTTCTAAATTTTTGTCTATATGCTTCTGGGACCAGCTCATAACCTTTGAGAATAAGTTCTTTTACAGTCTCATAATGCTGACTTTGTTCAACACCTAATTGTGTATAAATTTCACGAGCTTTGCCAAAAATATCAAATAAACAGTGACAATATTACAATAGTACAAAGCAATACCTTAGACGTTAAATTCAAAAGACAAATTATTCCAGTCTTAATTCCAATCTGATCCTGATCCAAACTGAATGTCAAGCACTAATTATATGACACAAACACAAAATAATCTCCACTGTAGTCTGGCAATCATGTATTAACTAGTGAACAGTGAGATGTAAAAAGCTTTTCCTTTTATAATAACAGTGAAACTTCCAGAAAATTCATGTTAAAATCAGTTGCATAATTTCTAGTAATCAGATTGTAAAAAGGCCTGGAAACTTCCAGCACAATATTCCACAAGAGAGAATCCAGTTCTAAAAATAGCAACAGGGGAAAACCATTCAAAAATAGATACACACATGAACAAAGCTAGGAATAACTGGGTATGTACATAACATAAGCCAGAGTTAGGCATGTGCTCACAGTTATGGGGTGCTTGATAATGGCTTAGAATACTTAGTAATTTGTCGTGCTTGTAAACAATCGCAAGTCAAAATTGAACTATTCAATCGGTGCAATACCAACTTTGGTTATCTAAATTTTCTGAAAACGTGTGAAGTCCTGAATGACGTGATTTTTCACATTTATGAGTCGTCTATTAACAGTAGCATATTTTTCCCCAAAATTTATCGTAATCAAATGACAAGTTTCTTTATTGTCAATTACGTCACACGGTAGATTGTATAAATGTATTAAAAATGTTTTATCACTATTTCAATTGCCAAATCAACTAGAGTCTACCTCTATTTAATTTCCATTGACGACCCACATGAAATTAGTAATCACTTCATGAGAGATTATAGGACCAACATATAATTACATTTAAAAACTGAGATTATTAAGCAACTTTTACAGATGATAAATTAAGGTGCTTCATCAGAAGCAAAGTTTAACATGGTGTTAGCCGAAAGAGCCTTGTAAAACATTGTGGTTTTGTCTCAAAATCAGGATGCTTTGTGGACAAGACGCTTTTTAAATCAGCCTGGCTGGTGTAACATAATTTTGAGAGAGAGAGACAAAATAGGCTGTTTGAAAGATATTTGTAGCTTGCACTAGTCAGTATGCCTCCAATCCCCAGATTTTCAGAATTATCAACATTGAAAGTATCTTGCAGACAACTGAAGTGTTGCTGAAATGATGGTTTTATCAGTGGAATATAGTTCAGTTGGTAGCGAAGTACACCTTAAGAGTCCACAAGCTCGGTCAATTTCCAATTGAGGATTGATGATATGTATTGTGATAGGGTACAATTCTCTCTCATCACATACTAAACATACAGGTCTCTGAAATCTAAGTCCTTGGAATCTCTGTAAATAAGTGGTTTTTTTTTTTTTTTTTCAAAAATCTCCCTTAACCAAAAGATTTTTTTTTTTTTCTAGAAAAAAAGTTGAAAGCAGTTGCAGAAGACAAATCAAATGTTAATAAAAAAAAGTAACATTCGTCTTTCAAATGTTAGAAAATAGTGTGGGAAAAGGAGGAAATGCTTTTGTGGAAAAGGGTTTCAATATACAGTAACTAGAGATGTGATTCAATAAAACACACTTTATGGGATCGAACTGGTGACTTCACGATCGACGGCTGGATATGAATCTCGTATTGGGGGATGGAAAATGTACAAGTAGGAAAGGGCAGGAGAGAGAGAGAGAGAGAGAGGGGATGAAAAAAAATCTTCATACAATAAATCAAAATAATGGGCGTATATGAATATGAAAAAATACATTAAATGACAAGCGAACCACTACAGAAAAAAAATATAAACATTTATTTGGTTTCAAATCAAAGTCAATCAAATAGATATTTTAAGAATCACACAGGTGTAATCTATTTGTGACAGGTGTAAAAGATGCGAAATACATCCTATCAGTGTGAAATAGGCAGTTATAAACAATGGCAAAACTACCAAATAACTCTTGGATAAAGGTAACTAATACACATATTGTACGTACTAAAGACAACGAAGTTTCAAAAATAATTTTCATAGATAACTTGGATAACGATATGGATGAAATTTGATGTTGGGGTCGATTTCTCTAAAATTTTATTTGGGGACGATTTCACCAGATTTCTCCGAAGAAATCGTCTCCAAGCAGTTTGAGGACGATTTTTCCAGGGGCCGATTTCTCCAGCAGTCGGAAATTACTATCACAACAGCGGGTGTTATGAAGAGAAGTGGACACAATAGTGGGAAATAGTTGATTTTTATCGGTGTAGAAAGTAGCACAGTCAAAGTACCCTAGATTTAGTCGATATACATAAGAAAAAGTGATAAACGTAACACGGGCCAATATTCTATATGTATTTTGCTTAATTTATAATCGCATTTCAGCGGAGATGCGTTTTGTGACACATATGTTCAAATGTCAACACAACGTTATAGATATTAACCGTATAGCGCGTAGGAATACACAACTGTCGGATAAAACTAAGTTTATTTGGTTACCCCTTTATTAGGTCAATGTTAATGACAAAACGGGATAAAAAACACACACTCGTCAGTTATTTAAGGGTCGTAATACCCTTGCAATTCCATGGCACTTTGCGGATAAAAGCTTTGAGGGAAACTAGTTGTTTTGGTGGACTCAGCGATATCGAGTGGGCACACCGTTCAACATTTTGTCTGAAAGTAGTCCGGAAAAGGCAGCTTACGATCCCTATAGGAAAGAGAATCCCTTGAAAGGGATTCTCTGGCCTAAAAAGAATACTATAACACATTGTGTAAAAAGAAGAAAATACTATAGTCACCAGCATTTCTCTTCTTTTCCAACAAGTTTTCAAAAGCCCTCTTCCTTCACGAGACTGTCTAATTAGTTTAAACATATTTATTTTACATCGATTGAGAAAGAAGTTCATACAACTTAGACTAATCTCTCTCGATTCTACTTCCCGGGAACTACACCAGTGCTCGCGCCAAATGTGTGGGCCAACGAAAAATCCCAAAATACCGCTCCCGGGTATCGAACTCAGGACCTCTAGGTTTAGTTATGAGGCCGACGCTCTACCTCACGACCACGGACACCACACAGTCTAATTGATGTGTGTAGATTCTTAAACGATCTTTAAATCACGGAATGAAACGGAAAGGTTTCAGTAACAGGTCTGCAACAGTAAACGTGCAAAGAAGGAAGCACCCCATGCGTTTTCTTAATCCAGCAGTGTACAAAATCGATTCCTGTGGTCCTTTCGCCTCCCCTGAAGGCTTTATACGAAATCGTCGTGCACAATGAGTCATGGTTTGTTGCAGACTACAACGGCTGAAATGGTTAACCCGATAATGGGATATATAGGATCTGACATGAGTTGGGTTTATGAGATAGAAATTTATTAAACGAGTCTTCTAAAATGTTATTATGCGAGCCTTTGGCGAGCTTAATAACATTTTTGTGGGCGAGTTTAATAATTATATTTTTACCTCAAAAACCAACGAGCGTCAGATTCTCTTTTATCACATTACTGATTAACAAGAATTATAGTCCAAAATGTGACAAACCAGAGGCATACATGTACATGTATCGTGTGAAGTGAAATTTACATGAAGCCTGTGCACTTACTTTGACAGGTACATGACGAACGACAATAGTTCCGAAGAAACTTGCATAATGTTGGTTTTTATTTGAGTCGAACAGTGATGAAATTAGTTAAAACATATTTATTTTACATCGATTGAGAAACAAGTTCTTACAACTTATACTAATCTCTCTCGATTCTGCTTCCTGGGAACTACACCAGTACTCGCGCCGAATGTGTGGGCCAATGAAAAATCCCAAAGTTGATAACCTCTCCTAGGTATCGAAATCAGGACCTTATGGTTACGAGGCCGACGCTCTACCTCACAGCCACGGACACCACGAAATTAACAACTTTATCATGACATGAACTTTTACCGCTAATTTCCTTCAGAAACCGAGGTCAGCAATGTTTTAGAAATGAAGCGTATAATTACAGAGTGTTGACCAAATACAGCACTATTTTCTTATCTCACACTTGTTTGAGACAAGAAAATTCGTCATGGCTGTATTACATTGAAAACAAGGAGAGTTATGTAATAAAAATTCATATTCTATACATGATGAACTAATTGTTGAAGAAAACCAGCATCTTTCTGTCCTAGTCTGTAGCTGTCGCTGTCTGTCTGTCTGCCTCTCTCTCTCTCTCCCTCCGTCAATCTTTCACTTTCTCTCAGTTTTCTTTCTTTGTTCATTACAACATCAACGAAACGACACATAAGAGTTTTTAATATTTAATTCTCCAGTGATAATAAGAACTAAACATTGTCCAGCAATGTTTATGAACACATAGTGTATTTACGGCATCATAAAACATGTTATAACGATTTCATGAAATGCTTTGCATGAATTAGTACTCCTTCATTCACAATGTTTCTCTAATCATTCAATAGGAACATTTCCTTTCTTTCAAATATTTCTCCTGTTATGTTAGTTCAGCAAAATGGTTTGATTGCCTACAAGGAATGGATATTGCGATGAGTCAAACAAGTGAATTACAGTACAGAAGAGACAAGTATGGATCCAAACATCACTGATACAAGCTGTTATTGGTAGTCATGGTGCCGATGATTATGTAGTGCATCTTATCACGTAGCATGTTAAATGCAACTCACTGACCTTTTTGCACACAGCGTAGATCAAGATCAGACTGCTCAGAACATGCAGTCTGATCTTAGATCTACACTGTCTTAAAAGTTTTGTTTTTTTATCTCTAAAACATCAACTTTGAAATGGCACCATTCAGATTTTTAATATCGGCTTGAAGCTTACATTAATTTTGATTTTTAGCAAGTTAAGGGTTTAAAAAAAATACAAATAATACACGTCCCTCCCTCTCTGTCTGTCTCTCTGTCTGTCTGTCTCTCTCTCTCTCTCTCTCGCTATTTTTCTCTTTTCCCTACACATATAACATGAACATAAAACGTCTACATATTTTGATATACAATTTTCGTTAATGAAGGTGGAATGGATTACAAAGATTGTACGTGCTTGGAATTCAAAGTAACAAATGTGTAAATAATAACAATATTATTATACTATAACAAGAAATGTATACAAGTTGCCGTATCTTGACGAAAAGGAAACGAATGATGGTTGGCGAAGGGAGGAAAAATACTTTTATAAAATAAATATTTTTTACAGCCGTTAACTGATAAAACAGTAGAAAAATATATAGTTAGAAAAATAAGATAAAAAAAAAATCAGTGTGTGTACATGTAATGTACCAATGCCACTAAAAATAAATGAAAATGCCAAAATACTTGCGCCGTGCTCTATGAATAGGAAGCTTAATGCATCTGCAAAAAGCATCTTCCCGCAGTCTGCGCAGGCGGACCTGGATCGACACTTTTTGTTATTGGTCAATTTTCAGCAATGGATAAATCAGCAGGAAAAAGAAAATGACAAATGGATATGTGTGATAACACTGTGGCAAATCGAATGTTCAAAATGAGCAATTACCCCCTTAGCCATGATGTTTACTACCGTGGCAAGATAAAAAATAAGGAACAGTCACAAGCAGGTCGTCGGTTTACTTCAAAAACTTCGTAACTACAGCTTGAAACAAGGTGTAGTTACGAGGTTTTTTAAGTAAACCGACGAGGTGGTAAAGTCATGTTCGTAAGGTAAATTTGGCTTATCAGCCCCTTACAAAACCTTTATCCACTTTGAGGAAAGAATTCTGAAAACATTGTGAAAATGGGAGAAAATGCAAAGTAATAGCTGAATACCAAAACCTTTTCCTTTCCCGAATTTTTCTTTACTTTTCAAGAATATTATTTTCTCGCGTTACGAAGTATAGCGAGAAAGGGTTGTCTTATCGATACTTAAATGTTAAGGGTTGAAAATGGTTTATATTGCACGGTAGTCCCGTGCTTTGTACACGTATGTGGTTATGTAGTCATTCTACCAGACACTTCCAGCAGAGGCAGTCGCTTTAATTCAATTCGCACATAGCATTACTATAGGAGGGTATTGTAAGTATCTGGAAAAGCCGAGCTGTTTCAAATACATAAAATACATAAAAGTGAGATCCGCCACTCCGCGGTACGACACTAGACAAACGGATACAGGTTTCCAGAGCATTTCCATCATAATGATGTTTTGATCTCTGGTTTTTCCTGGGCGAGTCGACCGCTAAAGCGACATTACATATAAACCGAATCGCAAGGTTTTTACTTTTACATGCTGTTTTGTTCTCGTCACGTATTCAAAACTGATACATGGATACATGACCTGGTTTACGCGGTTCTTTGTTAAAGTACAATTGAAATGTGACATTTGTAATTCGGTCCTCTGAAATACAACCTGCCTGGCCTATACAGCCTGCCTGGTAATTGCATATGTTGTTCGAGTTGTTCTTTTAACGGGGAGTATAGCCAAGACCAAGTTGTACTATTTGAGCGACATGTATTTTATCGTCTGCATATCGTCGGGTTACTTAAAAAAGCTCGTAACTACAGCTTATTGCAAGCTGTAGTTACGAAGTTTTTTAAGTAAACCGACGATATGCCTTTCAATTTTGAAGAAGACTAATTGTTTCGTCTAGTGCTTTGTTTCTATGCTAACTTTTATCGTGTTTATTTAGACCTTTGATGTTCTTTGCGATATGAGTGGATTAAGATCAGGCTACCAATACATAAAGTCTTCTCGTGGTATATTTATAACACAGCTGAATTACCTGAAATCTTCTCGCGGTATAATTATAAATTTATAACACAGCTGAATTACCTGAAGTCTTCTCGCCGTATATTTATAACACAGCTGAATTACCTGAAGTCTTCTCGCTGTATGATTATAACACAGCTGAATTACCTGAAGTCTTCTCGCGGTATATTTACAGCTGAATTATCTTATTTTTTTAAATATATGCATTTGCAACGAAAATTAATCAATCGAAACAAAAATGGATTCCATTGAACATTTCGATTCAAGAGGTCGGATTATGTTCCATTTTTGACACACAATCACGACTTTTAAAGACCCTGAGAAAGAGAGCTTTTGAAAACATTATGGGAAATGGAGAAAATGCTTGTTACCAGCATTTTCTCCATTTTCCACAATGTTTTCTACTATTCCCATTATCGAATTTCAATTTTTGATTCAAATTAGTTTAGTCGTCTGAAAATGCTTTCAATTTGGATTAGTCTTAAATTTTGTTGTTTGATAAAGAGGTAACTGTAATATTTTATCAAGCCTCTACCATACGATCTCGTCCTTTATCAACCCTGAAGAAAAAGGTTTCTTAAAACATTATGGGGAAAAAGAAGAAAATGCTGGTAACCAGCATTTTCTTCTTTTCCCACAAGGTTTTCTACCTTCAAATCTCAATATCTGAGGCACATTTTATTTGCCACCTGAAAAGGATTTTCGTGTTGATAAGTCTAAAATTTTGTCATTTGGTAAATATTTTACCCTGATACGTTCTTGACTGAAAGCTTCGATCAATTTAGCCCCTCAATATGATGCCATATTCTCTATAAAGCCACCGCCTAAATCGACAGAACCAATCACAGTACGGCGGTGTCGTCGCAGGCGTGGTGGAAGTAGTTGTGGGCGAAGTTGTAGTTGTGGGCGAGGTTGTTGTTTTTGTAGGTGTAGCCGTTGTTGTAGGCGTTGATGTCGTAGTAGGAGTGGTTGTTGTTGTAAGCGTGGTCGTTGTCGTCGTAGGTGAGGCCGTTGTTGTAGGCGTTGTTGTTGTTGTAGGCGTGGTCGTTGTTGTAGGCGTTGTCGTCGTAGGTGTGGTAGGCGTTGTTGTTGTAGATGTGGTCGTTGTTGTAGGCGTGGTCGTTGCCGTCGTAGGTGTACTCGTTGTTGTAGGCATTGATGTCGTGGTAGATGTGGTTGTTGTTGTTGTAGGAGTAGTCGTGGTTGTTGTAGGCGTGGTTGTTGTTGTTGTAGGAGTAGTCGAGGTTGTTGTAGGCGTGGCTGTCGTCGTTGTTGGAGTAGTCGTGGTTGTTGTAGGCGTAGTTGTTGTTGTTGAAGGAGTAGTTGAGGTTGTGGTTGTTGTAGGCGTGGTCGTCGTTGTTGTTGATGAGGAAGTGGTGGTCGGTGTGGTCGTAGAAGTTGTTTGTGTTGTCGAAGTAGGCGTGGTCGTGGCCGTTGTTGAAGTGGTTGGTGGCGCGTTTGTGGGTAGGTTTGCCAAGCATTCTCCTCTGTAACACTGGTAATAAAAGATATATTGATTAAGCACTTACTTCATAAATATCAAGCTCTTCAGGGATTTATATGTAAAGCTATTTTTAAAGTTATTTAGACATCACTCTTTTTTCCTTTAGTAACGTTCGATAATGTTGAAAATCAATGCTTTCCCTGTACTTCTGGTAAATCTAAGACTGCACTGGCATATGGACTGCCTTAAATACCCCGAAGCCCAGCCGGTGGCGGGCCGAGCTCGGGCAGCCCAGTGGTCAAAATCAGGATAGTAATACATAAGTTCTAAGTTCGAAACAACACTCTGTCTGAATTCTTTCGAAGGCTGATAAGTCATTTCGGCAGGATTCATTTCTCGCTCAATGTTGAATATGGTTTAGAGTTCGTTTCTAACACAAAATATCTTAGAATGTTGGATAGAATGTTGTATCTAGTAACGGTTAAAGAACCTTTGGTCATGCAGTATTTAAATAAACATGTAAACTGTCCACCCTGATAGAGCTAGAGGTTTGAAACACAAGACAGACAAATCGGCTGAGGACTTCTAGGGTATGTATTTATCAACCATTCTGAAGAACGTTCTTGGTCTTATTCTTCAAGATTTCCTGACTGTGAAAGTAACAGAACTTCTGATTGGCTAAACCAAATGGTTTAGCCAATCAAAAGCTCTATTACTTTCACATTGAAAAAATTTCTGAAGAATAAGACTAAGAATGTTCTTAAGAATGGTTGGTGAATACCGACCCTGATTCTAAAGTTCTTGAGAATTCCTAATATTTTAAGTCCAAGATCATTCAGTAAGCTGATTGGCTGAAACTCGTTATTTCAGCCAATCAGCTTGCTTTGGTCTTTGAACTTGGAATGGTCATTTAGATTAGAAAAAATGGTCTCTACGATCAAAGAACGCAAAGATAAGTGAAGTGCAGATACTGCAAAAATAGACAAGAGAAATATTCTGTCAATAGGGGCTTAATTCATCACCGCGCTACATTGTACTGAAGAAAGTCCCCGTATAACTATGGCCCATATAAAAATCCCTTTAGGCTAACATTTGACCAGATCTGGATGTAGAGCGGTCCTTAAGCATGCAGAAAATTTAACAAATAACTATAAGTTTCGACCCATGTGAGCCTGCGCAGATTAACATGAGACTATACTTTTTTTCCCAGATGCATTATGCCTCCTTTTAACAGAGAATGACACGACTATATTTTGTTATTGTCAAATCTTTAAAAGACATTCCCTCGTTTTCATAACCTTGATAAAAAAGCCTTTTGAAAACATTTTGCGAAAGAGAGAAAATGCTAGTAAGTCAATAATTTCTCCTTTTCCACTAGTTTTTATTACCCTTCCAAAGTCATATTCTATAATTTGATACACGCGTGATTTCCTGTCTGTAAATTTTTACAGTTTTGACATGTGTAACAAAAATTGTGTCGTGTCGCAAAGGGTTAAGAATCACGTAAAATAAGCAAACAAACAAAATGCATATTTTTACCCGTCCACTTCCGCATGTAGATCCTTGCATAACATCGAGTACCCGACAGCTCCGTGTTCCCGGAAGAACGCAAAGAATACCTTCGAAACAAACGTCTTCTTCTGCTCTGTTTAAACTCTGGCGAAGAAGAAAGTTATCAAGTGAGTACAGAGTATTCACTCTTGTGAAGCATAATATTATTCCTTTAACACTTTACCAAACGACAAAATTTCATACTGGTCCGAACTGAAAGCACTTGCAGACAACAAATAAAACGTTACTCAAAAATTCAAATTTGTTTCCCACAGGGTAGAAAACATTGCGGAAAAAGGAGAAAATGCTGGTTACCAGCATTTTCTCCTTTTCCCACAATGTTTTCCAAACGCTTCCATCTCAGGGTCGTAAAAACCAGAGATTGTTTGATAAAGGGTTAATCTAGCCGTGCTAAAATAAGTCAAATGACACTTTCAGGTAGATAGTTAAAAACTACACATTTTGCAACCTAGTTATTCAATTATTTTGGGGATAAGGATATCTCCTTAACGGACAGTGTAGATCCAAGATCAGACTGCACGTTCTGTGCAGTCTGATCTTAATCTACACTGTCCGCAAAGGTCAGAGAGTAACACCTAGCAGGTTAAGTACTTGTAGTGAACTACGTAGAAAGATGTTACTTGGATTCCATTTGCGTCTAAAACGTAAGCTAATGAAGATCTCTAGTCATTTTGCCTGTTGAAAACATTCTGGGAAAAGGAGAAGAAACGGCCTGTCACGCTCGATTTCTCCGTTTGCCACAATGTTCTCACATAAATGATTAAACCTTAATATACACTCAACTAAACTTCTAAACAAGCACTTTTAAGCTAAAATTCCCCCTATACCTTTTCTAGCATTCCCCGTCCAGAAAAGAGATAGTCCATTTGATAGGACTTTTTAGAGGATAATTCAACAGTGTAAAAGGACGCCTCAGTCGAAGTCAGAAAATCATTTTTGTAGTATTTGTCGCAGAAAATTCAACCATGTGTTCAATGCTGAATTTTAAAGACTATATCGTTTTTTTTGCAAAGCCGAAGGAAATAAACCCAATTAAACTAAAATTTTCTCAGGCAAATGAGTTTTTCGGCAACACTCAGATATGTAATTGAAAATGGCATGCTAAAATATGATAAGTGAGGCCATCGATTTTGGAAATACTTATTTTTGATAGAAAAGAGCTTCGCTCGCTCATTGCCTTTTAGTGGAGCATTGATACGAATATGTCTACTGATCGCTTTGTCCTGGACTTTTCCGTTCCAAAACCAGTTCCTCAGATGGCTTGTTCATCCCATGGTTGCGCGCTACTCCATTTGATTGGGCATAAATATTTATAGATCCAAATAATTGATAGTAATACTGGGAATTAATACCAATGGTCAAAGATATTTCAAAATTACATGTATAGTTTTCAGGTACAAACTAAATTTGATACGACATATATCCGTGGTCACTCTTTCTATCCACCATACATCCTACTGTCAAGGGACGTTACCCCTATCTATTCCAAATTATGGAAAGGAGACCACCAATACACAAATAATCCTAACATTGGCATGAGTACTCTCACTTCAACTAAAGAGGTATTCATTTCCCTAGAAGGTTGACTTTAATATTTGAATATTATTTCTCGTTTTCTTTCAAAATATTAATTCCACAAAATCGCTTCCTTGACAAATACCACTTCAGCGTTCTCATCGCTTTGATTTGATTTATACTCTTGAAAGGAACTTGTTCTTCATCCATTCACTGTACTTTTAAAATTGAAAATTGTTTTTTTCAGAACTGCTCCCCGCGGTTTATACTTTAATGCAGAAAATACTTTTCATGACTTTTTCTCATAGCTGGCAAAATATCAGTAACTTTCGCTTCCCTTTTTAATCTGTTTTAGCTAATAGACACCACCATGTGTTTTCCCTTTTTTGAAAAAGCGATGCCTCCTTCAGGCAAATCGAGAATCTTTTCACTACAAAATCTTTACCATGGTAAATGCCAAATATAACTTACAGGTAACTTTTTTTTTTTTATTAACATGTACCAATCTATTACTTGACCAAATTTAATTTTTTACCACACAATCCCTACTTTTGACGACCCTGAGAAAGAAGCCTTTAGAAAACATAGTGGGAAAAGGAGAAAATGCTGGTAACCAGCATTTTCTACTTTTCCCACGATGTTTTCTACCCTTCACAAAACAAATATAAAATTTTCAGTCACTTTTATTTATTACAAACCTAAATTTTTGTGATTTGGTAATGAGTTAAAGGAGATATAAACGTAGCCGATTAGAAATTTTGCCGAGCGTATGCCGGTTTCCAGCAGCAAAGTTGTACCAGGTTTGTCATGATAGGTAAAGTGTTTATAATCGCATGTTTGAAAGAAAAAGACTTCATTCTACGACACTTACTCTTATAATACATCTTGAAGATGCCTCGCCGAAAATCAGCTTGCACTGTTCGTCAAGGGTATATATCTCGCCGAGAAGTCGTGAGTTCAAGATTCGTTCGTATTCTGACACGTTATAACTGCTGATCTGTAGGCAGGAAATTCTATTGTTTGCTTCACTCTCCGTGAGTAACCTGTTATTATTAAAAATGTTGCATATTGAACAAGAGCTGTCACTGAATGTGACTAAATAAACCCGCCAGCGCTTTGACAGAAACAAGCAATTACTAGTATTTTGTACACAGACAGACACACGGACGGACACACAGGCAGACAGGCTGATTCCAGTATATCCCCGAAAACATTCGTTTTGCAGGGGTATAATAAAAGAGAAAAAGGTCATCATCATGTGCAGCAACAGCTTCTTATATATCTCCGTTGTTGTCGCAGCCATCATCATCATTATGAACATTATCATCATTATTATTAAAATGATCATCAGTATTATGATCACCGTCAACCCCACAAGCATCCTTTTTCATGTATTCCCTGTCTATTTCTCCTGAATACAAAAGATATTACGCCAATTATAATTTTGTCTTTTCTCTCTAATTTGTCTGTATCATGAAAATCCTCTTCTGCTACTTCATTTTTTTTTTTTTTCCTTCTTCTTTGCCAATCAGTCAATCAATCAATCCATCAATCAATTACAAAAATCTTTCAATCTCAAAAAATTCAATCAGTCAATCACAAAAATCAATCATACTTACTCATCCATTGTGAATTCTATCACTCTCTGAGAGCAAAAGGAAAATCTCCAAGGGTGCGTCGCTGTGGAGGACGACACAAAACTTGAATAGCGACCTGACGCCATGATAAACTGGTCGGCGTCGTTACATTCCAGTCGACCATCGTGCCTCACTCCCATACTGAAAATACATTGGCAACGTTCTCAATTCAGAGTAAATATTGACATTTTTACCTATAATTCTAAATTGCATTCCAACTCTAAAACTAATTTTCATACATTTTCTGAATTTTAAACCTTTAACACACTACAATGGGTTCTTATAACTTCTACTTATGCATTTTACACCGATTTTTAGGTAAGTTCATAGACAACTCTGTGTACAACTGCCACTGCAGGAAAGTTCTGAAGGTGGTTGATGTTCACAGATTGGCTGTTTTCCACAATATGCACTTCTTGCACTCTACTGTGAATATGAGTGTTTCACTAGGTAATTTACGTTTCGTGAGCGACGTGATTGCAAAGAGAATGAAGAAAGATAACGAATTTGTACTCATTTTATAGAACTTAATTCTTACAGTTTAACACACAATTCAACAGTTTTAAAGGTGATTCGTCACAAAGTTTAACCCATTACCACACGAGAAAAATTTAGACTGGTCCAAATTGAAAGCATTTGCAGACGACAAAATAAAGGTGACTGAAAAATAGAAATTTGTTCTGGAAAGGGTAGAAAACACTGTGGGAAAAGGAGAAAATGCTGGTTACCAGCATTTTCTCCTTTTCCCACAGTGTTTTCAAAAGGCTTCTTTCTCAGGGGCGTCAAAAGTAGGGATTGAGTGGTAATGGGTTAATAATGATCAATTAAATCAAACATTTAAATTGAGAAACGATTCATAATTATTTCAATATGGCTGAGTGCAAATTCAGTTGTTTAGTGAAGGATTTAAAAACACCAATACTCGTTTCGAGCCAATTTTTTATCCGTTTAATTTCAATATGGAATTTGAAGACCATGTATCGTATTTTGTGCAAAGCCAAAAGTAATAAATCCAATTAAATACAATTTTTCTTAGGCAAATGAGTTTTCGGTAGCCCTCGGATATGTAATTGGAAATGGCATATTAAAATACACTGGGTGAGGCCATCTGTCGTAAAATACTTATTTTTTTTTTTTATGAAATTATAGCTTCACTCTCTAATAGCCCTCTATTTGCGCAATGATACAAAATTTGTCTAGCGATCGCTTGGTCCACGTCTTTTTCGTCAAGTACCAGTTCGTACCATGGCTTGTTCATCGCATGAGTGCGCCTTACCCCATTTGAATGGGCATGGATAGTTATAGATCCAAATGATTTATTGTAAGGTTGGGAATCAAATGTTAATGACCAAAAATAATTCAAGATCATAGTTATCAGGTACAAACTTAATCTTATTCGATATATTCACATAGTTTCTCTCTCTCCATCATACATCCCTCTGTCAAGGGACGTTACTCCTGACTCCCCATTGATCAAAGGGAGACCACCAGTACACAAATAATCCTAACTTTGTCATGAGTACTCTCATTTCAACTAAAAAGGCGTTTATTTGCTTATTAGGTTGAATCCAAAGCCAATATTTGAATGATATTTCTAATTTTCTTTTAAATTATTAATTAAAAAAAAATGGCTCCCTTGACAAATACCATTTCAGTGTTCTCAACGCTTTGATTATTCTATCAAACTATACTAATTCGTGTTTGTTCATGCCAAATGTTGCACCTAGTGCTTGCAAGGCTGCACCGATTACGACGTGATTCAGCGGTTTTGCTGAAATGCCTGTGAGCATGATCAAAGGAAGAGCAGAAATGAAGGACGGTGGACGCCCTATGTAAATCCTTATTCTTTTTTCATTTCCGTATCATATCACTGTATCAAGGCTAAATACTGTTCCACAAATCCGCTGTTCACAATTGTTTAGTGCTTTGATTCTATATAATATTGATATGCAGCTGTGCTTGATACAAGACAAGTAATAGATGAGGGAGCCCATTTATGTATTCCATACTTTAAGGTATTCCTGAACCAATAACCAATCAATCCCTGGTTTTTACAGCTCTGGAGTGAAAACCTTTTGAAAACATTGTGGGAATAGGAGAAAATGCTGCTGACCAGCATTTTCTCCTTTTCTCACAATGTTTTCTACCCTGCTGGAAACAAATTTCAGCTTTGGAGTAACGTTTTTTTTTTTGTCGTCTGCAAGTGCATTTAATTTGGAGCCTTCTAAAATTTTGTGTTTGTTAAAGGCTTAAGGTATTCCGTCCCTAAAGTGGAACATCTATTTCAACTGTAATTTAATTATGGAAAATATAATATCACTATTGCAGAATTTTAACCGAGCCACTTTTGGAGGTTTTGACTTCATAGAAATATCATTTTCAATTCTAAAAATCGCTATATCCTCATTTTAAAGGGAGATTATTATTACCTCCCTTTACACAAAAAAGTAATAGAGGTATGAACAGAATCTATTTAGATAGACATTTAAAGAAATTCTTGGCGGTTAAAAGTGTAATTGAATTTCTAAAAAGTCTCAATAACCTAACAACAACAATTAAAAAAAAACGCTATGTTGACTAAAAGCTTCAGGAGAGTAAAGCCTTAATTCATCAAAAATAAGCCCATTCGAGCCTTAAGGAAGCTTTCTCAAAAAGGAATTTTATAGTATTTTGAACTTATTTTGGAAATATTGTACGAAGTCTTTTAAATACGTACTTGTGCCCAAGTTCGTGCGCAGCTGTGCGAGAAACGTCACCCACTGACAAATCTTCAACAATACTGATTGCTAGAAAGTTCCCGTTCAAACCGGTTTCACACAAAGCTGTTATCGGCTGTATATTATTTCCTATTCGGGTTTCTAAAATGGTTGCCAACCCTGAAAAAAAAAGAACAAAATTTAAAACTTGGATTGGTTCAGTTCAGAGTTTTGCAGCGAGTGCTGAGTTAAATCCTACACCAACCAGTTACGCATTTCAACGTCCATGATAGAGAGGTTTCTTGCAGATATTGTGGGAAAAGAAGAGAAGAGGGTAACCAGCATTTTCGAACCTTGCTTAACCCATTACCAAACGACAATGTTTTAGACTAGTCCAAATTGAAAGCATTTGCAGACGACAACATAAAGGTGACTGAAAAATTGAAATTTGTTCTGGGAAGGGTAGAAAACACTGTGGGAAAAGGAGAAAATGCTGGTTACCAGCATTTTCTCCTTTTCCCACAGTGTTTTCAAAAGGTTTCTTTCTCAGGGGCGTCAAAAGTAGGGATTGTGTGGTAATGGGTTAACTCTTTACCACACAATGACAGCTTTGAACGACCCCGAGGAAGAAGGCTTCGGAAAACATTGTTGGGGCGACATGATTCACCACAGCCGTGAACAAGTTTCCAAGTCCTCTGCTACCTGACCGTACAACTGATAATGTTGCCCCGAGCCGAAGGTGAGGTGGCGACATGATTCGACACAGCCGTGAACAAGTATCCAAGTCCGCTGCCATTTGACCATTCAACGAATTTATTATACTGCAAAGTTTTACCATTTCAAAGCACGTTAAGCGAAATGCTGTTTTATAATCTCACGAATCGAGTATGCTGACGAAAAAGAATTTCACTTCTAAGTGCCCCAATTCAATGAAAACTAACGTCGCTGGAAAATGATGTCACTAAAACGTGCATTTTGGTGCATAAACGTGCAGTCTGGTGATCGATCGACGTCCCCATTCTGGATGTTGTGTTGCAAGTGTAGTGATGTTTACGGGGCACTCAAAAGGGAAACTGGCTTTACATGGTTTTTGCCAGGGTACATGATATATATGTTCCCGGCATGTTAACCAATCAGATAACGAGAAATTTCTTTGCAGCATAATAATGGCTCTCGGAAATACAGAAAATGGACTAACAGCAAAAAGTTTCGGTTCGAGTCAGCCTGCGCAGGTTGTGGAGGCTGATCCATGTCGATTCTTTTGGCAGATACATTGGGCCCCCTTTTCTCAGAACATGGTTCATGTGCATATGGCCTACAACATCCAAAAAGGAGCATTCAGAAATTTGCGTTATAAGTGTCGTCTTGGATCACCCTGCGCAGTCCGGGCAGGCTACTTCGAAAGGACACTTCCATTTTTATGCAAATTTCCGTTTAGCGAAATTTTACCGTATTACAAAATCTGATGTAGTCGTAAAGTGCCGTCTCGGATTAGCCTGCGTGGACTGCGTTGTTCAGTCGATAAAAAAATAGCATTTCTTGGGAATTCAGAAAATTCTTGATCATCTAGATATGAATACGTTATGGAACGGTTGGTACACACGGCCTCAGGGATGTTTGGGAGACGTGGAGATGAAAACTTACCAAGATTGAATTGTCCATTCTCTACTAGAAGATCGCTTTCGTTGTAACTGGCAAGGTTCTCCCTGAAAAAAATATGGCAGAATAGAGCTATTCAAATTTTTACAATAAAAAATCAAATCTTAAATGTTTTCTTGAGAATGTTTTCAGGAGGAGGCAGCTAGTGGCTTAAGTAGACTGCTGTGCAAAATTTTTGTATACAAAAATCCGGGGAAGTACAGATAAATGCATTGGCTTCAGCGATATAGCTAGAATAGTAATGTAAATCAGGGTCAAATTTCCAAACACAATTCTGTAATCTAACTATCCTGAAGAAAAAGATTTCAAAAACCACTGTTGGTCACTGAGAGGAAAGAGAGGAAATTCTAATAACAAATGTTTTCTTTTTTCCCAAAAGCTAATCTACCCATTCAAATATCGTCGGTTCACTTAAAAAACCTCGTAACTACAGCTTGACACAAGCTGTAGTTACGAGGTTTTTGAAGTAAACCGACGATATAAATTTTGTCACTTGTCAGTTTAGACAAGTCCAAAATTGTTATTTGTTTTTACAGTTAAACATCAAACAGCCTTACTTCGTAAAAGCCATGATGGCGTCGAACTTGCTCAGTTGTGCTGTGTTAGTAACCACCCAAGATCTAAAGTCGTTAAGCGCTCGTCTCACGTCTACCACCACACCAACCGGCTCTATTCTCAAGTTGGAACTTATCCACGGGTTTCCGGTATTCACCTGGTGTAAAAAATATGAGTCTTAAATCTTTCAGATCCAGTATCAAGAATAGGAGGTTTCGCGGACGGCTTTGATCAAGATAAGACTGTGCGAAACGTGCAGTCCGATCTTGGATCTTTCCACAGCTCACGCTTAAGAACACAACATGAAAATCTGTCTGAGTTTCCGATGACTATTTTTTTTATCCGCAGTTGAAAGAGCTCGAGTATGCTTGTATATGGGCTGAAAAACGGGAAAATGGCTTCCGTACATTTTCGTAAAGTGTCGTCCCGGATCAACCTGCGCAGTCCCCACTACACTTTCCGATCGTGTGTGATTTTCTGTATCACGCAAGTCTATTCTAGGACAAAGTCTGTGGTTGACATACAGTGCTATCTCGGATTAGCTTGCTCTGACTGCGGAGGCTGATCCGCACGATCAGTTTACGCAAATGTCCGAAAGCCCCTTTTCGTGTGTTGAACACCTAATGGGACATTGAATGAGTCTGCTCTTCATTAGGTAATTATTACACTTGTAATTGAAAGCATTAATTTACAGTCGACAACTTGTGTGCGGCTCAAGTGACAGAATCTATTTTGCTAGTAGGTAGAAAACAACGTGGGAATGGGAGAAAATTCCGAATACCAACATTTTCTGCTTTATTCAGAATGTTTTCACAAGGCGATTAAAAGCGAAAATGGCTTTTTAGGGGTTCGTTTGCGACCTAAAATTTAGAATCGTCCATAATTTAAATATACAGAGCTAAAACCGAAAACAAAAAAGACAAATCAGCCAACTTACATTGACCACGGTGATTTCTAAGGGAACGATATCAACTGTCTTCTTTTGTAGATTCAAGGAACTGTATCGGACATCCATCTGTAGTGAGAGGAAAAAAAAGTAAACATGTACTTGTTTGTTTTGTTTTATTGGTTATTTTGTTTATTTTGTTTGTTTGTTAACTTGGTTGGTTGGTTCATTAATTGGTTGATTGAATGTCTGATTGATTGATTGTTTGATTGACTGATGTCTTTTTTAGCATTACTTTACTTATTTTGTAGTATCTAATGCATGCATTCATGCTCTCCCCAAAGTTTTTTACCGGTACTTCAGGGTCAATAATGATATTCACCAAGCATTCCCAAGAACGTTCTTAGTCCTATTCTTCAAGATTTTCTGACATTGAAAGTAACAGAACATCTGATTGGCTAAACCATTCGGTTTAGCCAATCAGATGTTCTTTTACTTTCACGATGATGAAATTCTGAGTAATAAGACTAAGAATGTTCTTGAGAATGCTTGGTGAATATGGACCCTGACCTATCCTTCCCAAGCCACATTCCACTTTCTTGCATAATATCGAAACAAGGATCAACGGTGAGAGGGGGAATGAACCCTGTCGCAATGTTCAATCATCGTATAGAGAAATTGGTCATGGCTGGTATTCACCAACCGTTAATGACATTCCAGATAAGTCTTATACTGCAGAATTTCTTCTACAATTGAAAGCAACCCAATTCCTGATTAGCTAAACCACATGGTTTAGCTAATCAGAAATTGCGTTACTTTCAAATTTAGAAAAGCGTGGAGAAAGTTAATAAGAAAGGTTGGTGTGAATACGACCCAGGAAGTGTTTGGATAATCCGATAGTACTACAATTGCTGTTTATAGTGCGGCTTCAGCAGGACACATCACAGTTACATTGTGTACATATCGAGGTCGAAAATGTTATGTATGACCAATTTTCAAAATCAACTTACGTTATTAGCAACTTGTTCGTAATACTCTCTGATTGTACTTAAGGCCTCTGATACCGTGGTACCAAGTCGAGAGTTCCAGCTGAAAATGCACAAAAATGAACCGTTAAGACAATTAACTCGAAAATAGTCAAGAACACAGCTAGTCACCTACCTGATTCATAATTTGAAAATCATTCTATCAATCCATGCATTGTTAAAATAATCAGCTGTGAAATAACCAACCGGACAAAACAATTGTTGTAATAATTTATCAGTATTGGAAGCATCAGACTATGATTGGAAATCAACGTAAACCAAAGTTCGTCTCATGTTATGAAATGGTTGTTATTTTGTTCACATGGCTCACAGAGGGGCAGACGGGGTGGAGAAGAAGGAAAGAAAGAAAGCAACAAAGAAAGGAAAGGAAGAAAGAAAAGTAGATCTTTGATCAAATTCCAGGTTCGCATACTTACAAATTAAAGATCGAAAAGTCAACCACCATTTCCAGTTCTACTTCTAAATTGATCACGTCTGAAGTTTGACGTTTGTTTCTTGTACTTTTTTCTGTTTCCTCTGCTTTGTTGACTTTCTTTTCTACAATGTTTATACAATTACATGTATTTGATACAATAAGATTTGTCAGTATTTGTTCTTCTTACAACCAAATAACCAGGCTGCATTGACATGGTGACCCCTCTTTCTCCACCCCAATTAACCCTTGGAAAGAAGTCTTTACAAAATATTGTGGGAAAAGGAGAAAATGCTGGTAACCAGCATTTTCTCCTTTTTCTACAGTGTTTTCTATCCTATCAATGAACAATTGCACCATTCGAGCCACATCGAAATTGTCGGATTCAAATGCTTTCAATTTGGACAACGCTAAGATTTTGTCGTCTTGTAAAAGGTTAAAACAGCTTTCAATTTGGACATGTCTGGAATTTTGCCATGTTGTGGAAAGAATTATAGATATATCTATTCTCATTTTCAGCCATTTTACCCATTTCAGCTTTTTTCATGAAACTGTAACCATTCGTATAAGATTGTGCCAAGTTTAACCCCCGACGGTTGCAAGGTAGCACAGATTATGGCCGATAGAAAATGTACTTCATTTCTGGAGGCCATCCAGAAATCGCAGTTTCCGGTGTAATGCAGAGAAATTACTCTCCCCTACAAAATGACCCACGGGTCATTTCTCTACGTAGAATAATGACCCGGGTCATTTGTAAGGGAGGGTCGTTTCTCTGCATTACACCGGCTTTAAATCGAAGATATAATCCCTTAAGTTTCTGTTTCTCTTGCACTATATATATATAGGTACCCATCAACGTATACACAGCTGACAAAATTCTGAATCAATCTACACGCTATCAAGTTTAAACATTTGTGACCCATCAGGCAAAAAGGGACCATCTTGGAATTCTGTACATTAATTAGATGAAAACAGATCAACGATAATGTAGGTCAGTTTAAGCCGATAATTCAAGAATGATTGTATAACAAAGTACAATTACCATTTTTCATTCAGAAAATGTCATTAAAGCGAAAAGTGTCAACCCTGGTCAGCCTGCGCAATTGGCCAGGGTTGACACTTTTCGCAGTTCTCAGAAGGTCCCTTTTTGTGTGATGGGTCACATTCTTTCCCCGTCTGTACAGACGTATCTGTAAATGGTTGAATAAGTTTGTATAACATCACACTTACCGACTGCTTCGCTAATTGTATCGTAATCAAAATTGTAATTATCGTTTTGGATCAGTTTGTAGACTTTATGTGGAACTTGAGTAGATAATTTAGGCTTGTCATGGTTTGGTTCAATCTCGTAGTCCTCACCCTCAAAATGAAAATGGCCTTCCTGAAATTACAAAAGCCGGGGGTTAGAAAAATGAACTAAATGCATAAAATAACTGTTTTGAAACCGTAATCGCTAACGTTGTATGTTTCGGTACAATAAAGAAATCTTGAGGGTGAAGGTCAGTTTCTTGTCTAGATCGGAATAAGAAATTAGACTGGTACTACGTTTAATCCAGTCTAGACCTGAGAAGAAATAGTGCTGGTACCCATTGTATCTTTCATAACTGTCGAATATTGAGGATGATCGACAACAGACTGCTAGTTTGAAAGGAATGGGAACAGTCTTCTCAGGTTGACCCAGGTCGGAATATTCTGCTTTTTAAGCACTTTCTACCTCTGGACTCTGGTTCAAAATAATAGATCATTGAGATGTATTACATCGACTGTTGCAAGAACATAGCTCCTTTGCATTTTTTTCTCTAAAATTTCACCAGTTGACATAATTAAAGACTGGACCAAATTTAAAGCATTAGCAGATGACAATATTAAAGTGGCTCTAAAGTTGAAATTAGATTTGGGAAGGGTAGAAAGACACTGCGGGAAAAGGAGAAAATGCTGGTCACCAGCATTTTCTCCTTTTCTCACAATGCTTTCAGAAGGCTTCTTTCATAGAGTCGTGAAAACCCGGGATTGTTTGGTAAATAGTTAAAGTGATAAAGGCCTTAAAGGTGGCCCTTCAGATTTCGGGACAAAATTTTTCAAAAAATACAAAAAAATCATCCCTCAACTCCCGAAGCCTAATAATTTTCATCTATTAAACCCCAGTAGTCGAAAACCATCCAACAGCTACATAAATTATAGATTTACTACAGCCCAGGTCGACACTGAAGGGAAACACGTTCTATTTTTACATGAGCAACTCGCTCATTTACATACCGGAAATATACAGACGAAGCTTTAAATATAGCATCCGAAGTTCTAGACATTATGGAAATAATTAAATGTTTGTTATGTTATGGAATTTCATAGTCATAAGTCACGTGCAAGTCACTTAACATTCCCACAATGCTTTTTTTTTTTTTGTTTTGGCGGGAAATCTAAAAATAGTTTAAGAGGCTACGTAGCCTTTTAAGGGAATACCACCAAAAAAAAATTTTTCGTGTAATTTTATGATTCTTTATTACTGATGATTTGTATTGTTTTTTCATATAAATTTCAGTGACATATATATTTGTTAATTTGGTGTGATGTGAAAATTCTAAATACCCACCTTTAAGATGTTTACTTTCTGAGAGCCAACAGGTATAACATTGGATGGCTATTGGTTCACGACCAGCCCCAACAGCTTAAAGGGCAGAACAGAATACTTGGTAAATGTAAAATCTCTGGCAACTTGAGGGTGTAGGTTCGATCCCAAGGCTAGTTGCCTAAAATTACTGATAAGTATTTTTGGTGAAAACTAAATCAAGGTATCTTGTGACGGTGAACAACGCTGATCATATCAAAGAACATAGCGTATCTTAAGAATCGCGTTTCGTCTTGTAACCTGCACTATTCTTAATAGCATAGCTCAATGTTTTTGGGGTGTCACCCATATTAGTTAACTGGCGGCGACCATAGATACACGAAAATCAATCATTCAATTGACAAGTTGTGATTTACTTACCAAATGACACGGATACTTGAAGGCTGGGCATCTTACCCTGACTGCAGCGTGTGTTTTGTCATTGATTATCTGATAGTAAGCATAATCCTGGAATAAATAAAATGATAAGATATAAGACAAAAGGGTATGTAAAACAAAATAAAACATAAAATGAAAAGCAACGTATACATGTCAACCTTTCCTTTCAATATACATCTGTCAAATAACTCTATAGATACTGTTCGCCTGCTTGCGCCTCTCTCTCTCTCTCTCTCTCTCTCTCTCTAAGACAAGACAGGGTGGAATAACTTGACATTAATTAATCATATTGTATTCTTCAGAGACGATGTGTGTAAGGTATACAAATCCGAATTAAACTATGTTTTGTTTCCTTCTATTATGTCTTGTGCTTTGGAGTATTAAACTGGAAAATTGTCAGGTTGCCATACAGAATCAAATATCGATAAACAGATGCCTTGTGGTATTTGGAAACATTTCTGTAAAACATTAATTATCTTTACGCAAGATTAAGCCATAGTTCCTTCATTATATAGGAATTTCGGCTTAGCATATTTTCGAGCGCAAAATCCTGTATTTACTGAATGACGTCATGGGCATGTTGAGACCAAGTATCTATAGGGTGAGCATTGACCCCATTAATGTGGAACGGATGGCTAGATCAGCGGCTGCCGTTGGCAAATCGTGTAGGTTTGATTCATCCACATATTTAATGCCGGACGATGGACGTACCGATATCAATTTACGTATTTATATAAGATTTATTCTACTGTTTTCAGTTGCAGAACATGACAAAAGAGACAAGCGAATACCATAATGCTTGCTCAATGGTCTAAAGAAAAAACATAATGACAAATAAAGAAATTGCTCGTTACGAGCAATTTCTTTATTTGCCATGATGTTTTTTTTTTCTGCCTTAAACCATAAGGTGCGGATGAATCAGAGGGATTTACTACAATGGGGATAGGTTTTATCAAAGTTCATCTTTACTTTTCATTAACTTCGTATTGCTGTAAGGGAATACAATGTACGCTACGTGTGATGCTATCATTTTAATGGTTGTCTTCGTTTATTTTACCCACTGACAACTCAATATTTGAAATCATTATTTACGATGATAAAAGTACAAATGATAGAAAATATTATATTGATATGTTTATGTGTATATTTCAAGGTCTTCTTATTAAATAGATCGGAACGGGGCGAATATTGTTTGAAGTAAAATTGACAAAATGCATAGTCGTTTAACATGTAATGAATTATAACTTTTAAACAAAATCGTTCGTAATAAAGATGACGCTAAGGAATATACCGTCTGATTCCGATCCGCATTTTAAACCTGCCTGCAGCTTGCAGACAGTTTGTTTACCGTTATCCTCAAAACCTCTTCCCATTCTTAAATATTCTGCATGCTCAAGGACCATTCTCCCTCATGATTCAGTATGTTTTTACACTAAATGGATGTTATGGGTCCATCATTCTACGACTTACATGGTATAACACATCACAAATATGCATTAAAACCATTTTTACCAAAGTGCGGCTTTTGAATGTAATTTACTTTAAGGAAGCATTTCCCCTACATGACGTTAGTATATTGTGATAAATTAGTAATACGATATTTTTTTTTTTTTACCTTTTAACGCATTACTAAACGACAATATTTTAGGCTTGTCCAAAGTGAAAGCATTTGGAGACGACAAAATAAAAGTGACATTATTCCTTTTTTTCATTCCTCATTTTTTCACCGTTACTCTCTAAATTTTTCACCGTCAGTTCATTATTTTGGTGTCTCTATTTATTTTTGTTTACTGTAATTGTTATACCACGTGATTTTCTTTAGGGAGAGGAACTATATAAGCTTTGATGCTTTCGTGCTAATCCTATTCGCAATAATTATGTTGTTGTACATGAAAAATATCTGTTATTATATTGAATAAAATATGTTTAAACTAAAAGTGACAGAAAATTTGAAATTTGTTATGTGAAGGGTAGAAAACATTGTGGAAAAAGAAGAAAATGCTGGTAACCAGCATTTTCTCCTTTTTCCACAATGTTTTTCTAAATGCTTCTTTCTCAGGGTCGTCAAAAGTAAGGTTTGTGTGATAATGGGTTAAAACACATTATTTTGTTCCAACGACATTGAGAAAAAAAATGGCTTTCCGCTTTTGCTCAGAATATTTTCTACCATTTTTAAGTCTGATCTTTTGATCAATTTAGTTTGTCGTCTGCAAATGCTTTCAGTATGGACACGACTAAAATTTCATTGGTAAAGATTTATTTCAGTCTAAATTGAAATGAGTCAAGATACGATCATAATTTATTGTTGTTGTTGTTGTTGTTGTTACTTCATTTTTAGGTCTTAGATTACCTGTGGGTAAATATTTTAGTAAACTTTTACCTGATGCATATCAGTGTTTTATATTTTATGATGGTCAACATTTGTCGATGTTTAAAAGTATAAATTGCCTTTAACTACCATTCGATTTTATTACTGAATTACTAGTATACGTGTAAATCACTTTTCTCATTCTTTCTTATTTCAACTTTCTGCCGTATTCGTCTTGTAAATTTTACTTAACCCATTACTACACAATCCCTACTTTTGACGATCCTGAGAAAGAAACGTTAAGAAAACATTGTGGAAAAAGGAGAAAATGCTGGTAACCAGCATTTTCTCCTTTTCCCTCAATGTTTTCTACCCTCACAAAAGAAATTTCAAATGTTCAGTCACTTTTATTTTGTCGTCTGCAAATGCTTTCTTTTTGGACCAACTTAAAATTTTGTCGTTTGGTAATGAGTTAAATAGATGACGAAAATTCTGGACTTGTTCATATCCAAAGCGCGTGCACGTAGCTTATTCTTTCTTCTTTAAACTTTCTAACAACTTATTTATCTGTGACCTGTCACAATTTCGTGGTGGCGAAAATGACGCAATTTTTCATTGATAGGGTAGAGAAAATGTTGTGGGAAAAGGAGAAAATGCTGGTTACCATTGTGTGCTATGGGTTAATCATGGTGATAAACAAAACAGATGTTTACGATAAAACTGTATACTGTTATTTCACACTTGCTGCTCCCAAAGACATAGGCAAAAAAAAGTAGGCAACTTACTAATTATATTATAAAGGTAATATGAAAGCTGACTTGAATTTTTTTTTTTTAGATTTTTTGTCCCAATTCTCTGTAAAGAGCAATCTTATCCCAATACGTTCAATGGAAAAAGAAGAATTAACCTTTTACCGGCTATAGAACTAAAAATAAATTTTCAATTCGATATTGTAATAACCCAAATATTTCTGCTTTAATATTATGTTTCGGGGAATAAATTCTCCTTATCGGACAGTGTAGATCAAAGATCAGACTGCACGTTCTGTGCAGTCTGATCTTGATCTACAGTGTCCGCAAAAGGTCAGCCAGTCGCGCTTAGCAGCCAAAGGGTTAATTCTACTGCATTTCAGCCCCATCCAGATTTCTCTCTTTCGTCCAGACATAATTCGCTCCCAGGCACGAACGATAGATGTTAGAGATAAATTGTGTATTGTAACATCTTAAACTATCCAAAGTTATAAACTAGATGATTTCTAGACGAGGAGGACAATGCAATTTGTGAGTAAAAATAAGTAATACACGAATTATCAATAGGAAGCCTCTTGACATCTATAATTATTTATGCAGTTATTATATTTAACCAGCTTGATACGTCGCTTTCACCCACTCTGCGTTATAGGCTATTTAACCCTTTCCAAAACAGTCCCTGTATTTTACGACCCTGCGATAGAAGCATTTTGAACAAAAAAATGTGGGAAAAGGAGAAAATGCTGGTAACCAGCATTTTCTCTTTTTCCCGGAATGTTTTCTACCCTACTGAAACAAATTTCAATTTTTGAGTTACATTTATTTTGTAGTCTGCCAATGCTTCCAATTTGGACCATCTGAAACTTTGTCGTTTGGTAAAGGGTTAAAACAATGGCGTATGAGGACGGTTTCGATTAATATCAAGCTGCACAGAACCTGCAGTCTGATCTTGAAACTACCGTGTCCGCTTCTCTTTACTATATCTACGTTTCAGTTGATTTTTAAGCCGTTGAATGGGTTCACAAAATGTTATATAAAGTTAAACCCTTTCCCAAACAGTCCATGTTTTTTACGACCCTGAAAAAAGACGGCTTTTGAAAACATTGCAGGAAAAAAAGAAAATGCTGGTTACCAGCATTTATTTTCCTTTTCCCACGAAGTTTTGTACTCTATTATGTACAGAAAGTTTTGTTTGTTGCATTTTTAATTTATCACCTGCAGACACTTTCAATCTGGTCTATTCCAGACTTTTGTCGTTTTGGAAAGGGTTTAAAAATTTATAAGGATGTGCTCTCTCTCTCTCTCTCTCTCTCTCTCTCTCTCTCTCTCGTCCCCATCCGGAGATTAAGTACTGCTTCATTTCTTTCTTCACTGAATGCTTTTGCAATAGGTTTAGTTCAATATGTTATGGAATAAAACCAAAAATAGATCTCTACCAGAACAGTAAAAAAGTTTGAACTTACCCGAACTGATTCGTCGTTAACCACGGAAAACCCGTTAGCCGTTACCACCTGCATTCGGACATGACTTTCTTGTTTCTTGTTCAGTTTAAGATCCATTCGAAGCTTCTTTTTATGAATGGTGAATGAAAATGTCATTCTATCCGGAAAACGGAATGGTGTGTCTCCGCCATTCTGCTGGTCTATACTACGTTTCGGCCGACCCGAAATATGTCGTATATAAACTTCTGAAAGAAAACAAGCAAGTCCTGCTTTGTCAAAAGAGAGTTTACTATAATCTACACCTTAAAAACCTTTTACCACACAATGACGAATTTTGACGGCCTTGTGATAGAAGCCTTTTAAAAACATTGTGGGAAAAGGAGAAAATGCTGGTTACCAGCATTTTCTCCTTTTCCCACAATGTTTTCCAAAGGCTTCTTTCTCAGGGTCGTCAAAAGTAGGGACTGTGAGATAATGGGTTAAAACACACTATTTTGTTCAAACGACATTGAGAAAGAAACGGCTTTCTTCTTACCAGCATTTCCTCCTTTTTCCACAAAGTTTCCTTCCCTATCAAAGAAAGTTCATTTTACATGAGCCTCATTGAAACTGTCATCAGCAAATCCTTGCAATTCAGACAGGTCTAAGATCTTGTCGTGCGGTAAAGGGTTAATAATTTAAACACAGCTCAGCTTGCGCGGACTACACAGTCTGATCTGTGTCGATCCTGCTGTAGATGTATTATATCCGCTTTTCACACCGCATGGCTTTTATTTGTGACCCGGGCAAAAAGGGACCTTCTGGGAACTGCGAAAAGTGTCAACCCTGGTCAGACTGCGCAAATTGCGCAGGCTGACCAGGGTTAGCATTTTTCGTTTTAATGACATTTTCTGTATGAAAAGAGGTCATTGTATCTTGTTAAATGATCATTTTTGAATTATCAACTTAAACTGACCTGCACTATCGTTGATCTGTTTTCATCTAATTGATGTACAGAATTCCCAGATGGTCCTTTTTGCACGATGGGTCACAGTTTTATTTAAGAACATCTTTAAAAAAGAAATTAAACTTACCATCAAATTCTCTGAAATCGGAACTAGCTGACACAGACCCGGAACAAACAGGCAAAATACACACCACAAGTAGAAATAAGCATGAAATTTTCATCCTCGTAAAATGATATGGCAAGAAATTCAAACAAATATAACTCGTCGAAATTAAAATATGTTTGACTTAGAAGTATTATGGCAGGACTAGTTGGAAATGGTGAATAGAATTACGAAAATTAAAAAAAAAGTCTCGGAAAAAGTTCTTATTTGCTATGTTTGTATATGTTTACCGACACGTCCCGCGCGCCGATCTGACGATTTCGACGCTGAATACGGATATTTATACCCGATCCGTAAATCAGCCAATCACGGCTCGATGATTCATCTATTTTTTATCTGATTGATAAATAATACTTTTTCGTCCCTTCCCTTTGTCACAAATTTTCAACCCCTCCCACACTGACCGTTTGTTAATCCTTACAGATATTGAGGGGGAGAGGAGAGAATGTTCATCACAGGAAATTTCTCCTTTCATATCTGTCCGTGATGTTGAATAACATCTAGAATCTATGTCCCTTCTGTTATTGGAAGTACTTAGTCTTTACCTTTAGATTGCTGAGCGCGACTCAGTGACTCAGACTGCACAGGACCTGCCGTCTGATCTTGAATTATCAGTCAGATGTGGTGAGATTTCTCCGACACGCAAAAATTTTATAACTATGGCTACAAGTCTAATCTGCATCTATTTAGAAGATTAAGGGTTAATAGATCTAAAAATAGCTTGTGCACTTTTAGTGTTAGATCTACATGCTTAGTTTAGTTTAATTCATCACCACACAATCCCTACTTTTTACGATCCTGAGAAAAAAGCCCTTAGAAAACATTGTGGGAAAAGGAGAAAATGCTGGTAACCAGCATTTTCTCCTTTTCCCACAATGTTCTTACCCTGCTAGAAACACTGAATTTCAATTTTTGATTTGCGTTTATTTTGTCGTCTGCAAGTGCTTCCCATGTGGACTAGTCTAAAATTTTGTGGTTCGGTAAAGAGTTAAACATATTTTTTAGCGATATACATCTTACTAAACACGATGCATTTATGTGAATTTTCTAGTACCTTGTTAAGTAGACATCAAGCACAAAAAGAAGGCCTAAATAGAATATAAGGTAAGTCATTTTCTCAAGCACCAAAAAGATTGGGAAACCGTAATGCAAAAAGAGCAGTATGAAAAAAAAAAAAGGTGGACATTTTTCATCAGAAATAAATATACCCCCAACACTAGATTCTTGGATAAAAACGGGGAAAATATACTTCGAATATGTAAACTCCTCACTTGAAAATGGTATGAGATAAGAACCATCGCATTTCATAATTAGCCACAATTTTCAGGTATAGTAGAATAGATCTATGTCGTATTGAGAAGTTAGAAAAAAGAGTCTAACCCTGTCCCAGCAATCCAGTGTTTAAACAACCTAATATGTGGAAACTTTGAAGACACTTCAACATTGAAAAAAACAAAGGAAAAAATGCCCAACCGCCATTTAATTCCTATTGCACATTGTAATCTACCCAATCAGATAATAATTATGATCGGATGAATTGTTCAAACTTTGAACTTTGTCGTCTTTAGACACCCTCAATTTGGAAGAGTTAATATTTGAAAAAAATTCATAGTCGTTTAGTAAAGGGATAATAAGGATGGACAAAAAGGTATTTTATATAAGGTTCGTCTTAACCCTTTACTCCATAGATACTCATTTCTACGCATTGCTTGTAGGAACCTTTGGAAAACATTGTGGCAAAAGGTGAAATTGCTCGTGACGAGCAATTTCACCTTTTGTCACAATGTTTTCTATGCTATCAAAAGGTGTCATATACATATATGAAAAGGCTTCATCCTTGCTATTATTTAGGATCATTTAGAGATACCATAGAAATGCCTTATGGGGTAAAGAGTTAATCGGGTTGAATTATGCAAGTGTAAAATGTGTTTATGCGTAGTCACATTTAGTATTTCAACCGATCCGGGAAGGGGACCTGTCCTGTACTCTGTAAAGCAAATCTGGGGTTTGATCTGTTGTGTTTTAAAAGGCCGTTTTCAACATTATTTATGATTTATCGTGGCGACTAGCGCATTTATCAGTGCTGCTTATGAGTTTCTAATAGAAGTACTCCGCGCGATATTCTTCCCAAGCCATCGTTTAAAGGAATGAATCCTGTCGCAATGACTCGAAAAGAAATCAGCCGAGCTAGAGGTTCCACACAGCGATCCCCGTTCTGTCCTGTACCCTACCGAATGCGCTACTGGTGCTCAACCGTTCGTGGTGTAAATAAACAGAGCTCCAGATAGAGGGGGTGAATTTGATTTCAAAGTTGAAAATATCAATAATTCTCCACTAAAGCCTATGTTATGGGTACTCAATAGAATCGTCTCATCGAAAAAAGTTGACCAAGACCACAAAATAGGGTTTGGAGGAGAAATAATGAATTTAGAATACCATCACTCCTTTTTGTCTGGAGTTCTAAATAAAGATAAGGTTCCACGGCAGTAAATGCTTGTCTTGGTTAACTTATTTCGATAAACATTAATAACTTAAAAGAGCCCTGTGTGGTATTCATTCAGTATAAACTCTTTACTGAGTGACAAACTTTGATCTTCGGCACATCTAATAAGAAGGCATCTGCAAACAGAAAATTAAATGTACAGTATTTGAATGGATAGGATTTGTCACTGAAAAGGCTGATTATCTCCTTTTCCCTCGATGTTTTCAGTGGTCCTTTTCAGTCAGGGTTACTAAATCACGGTATCGTATGGTAAACTGTAAATATACTAGTCCTTAATAATGGCGCAATCGGTTGATTGTCAAATTTCATCGGGATAAATGATTAACTATGTGAGTATTTCATCAGCATCCATCACATTGTAATACTGTCTGAGCTCTTTTTAATTGCGTAAGGATTAAGCTAACATCAGATAGGTTCTTCACTGTCCGATCTAGGGCTGCACGGATCGATATACGGAACTAATCAAAGCGAAAAAACTGGCCAAAAGTAAACAGTTAGGGGGTCAGAATTCACTGAGCATATATTCAATTTATACCAAAAGGTATGGATATTATTTTGAGTCTGACAATGTGTTACTAGACGATCTGTCAAACCTTTAAGTGCTGACAAGAGATGTTTAAGATCTACGGCCTTACTCATCGATATATAACCTGTAACAAATAAAGAAAAAGCCTAAGATATGGGAGTTAAAAAAAAAGAATGAATTACAAAACTATCTGTGATCAAACTACGTGCTTTTTGAAGTCTGATCTTGATTAAGTCTTTACCAAATGATGACAACTTTAAAAGTTCTCAGAGAGAGAATACATTTGAAAACGAAAACATAGTGAGAAAAGGAGAAAATGCTGGTTTCCAAAATTTTCTCCTTTTCCAACAATCTTTTCTACCTTTCCCATATCCAATTTCAATTTTAGTTACATTTTTTTCTTGTCTGCTAATACTTTCAACTTGGACTTAATCTTAAATTTTGTCATCTGATATAGATCAATGTTAAGAGTTAACTCATTACCAAACGACAAAATTTTAGGTTTGTCCAAGTCGAAAGCATTTGTAGACAACACAATAAAAGTTACTGAAAATTTCAAATTGTCTTGTACAGGGTAGAAAACATTGTTGGAAAAGGAGAAAATGCTGGTTACCAGCATTTCCTCCTTTTCCCACAATGTTTTCCAAAGGCTCCTTTCTCAAGGTCGTCAAAAGTGGGGATTGTGTGGCAATGGGTTAATGCTATTCTCTAAAACAGCTTCTTTGTACGGTCGTGTTTTGCGCTCAAAGGGATAGATGTACCGATTAACTTCCTAGATGATATCAAAAGATACCTGGGTAAAAAAACAAGTTTGACGTCTTGAGTCATAAATGAAACATGGTCCAATTAATTCACTTTTTTGTAGTGTACAGTGACACATAACAAATCTGTGATGCGAAAAGCAATCCGGGTACACGAAATTTACTCTTTTTACCATATTTGAAAAGTCACATGACTGTACCTCTGACGTCATTTATTAATTCAACCCTTTGATCGTAATTCTTTCATTTACACTCTAGTCATTGTCATCGATGTCGAAAGAACAATAGATCTACTAGATCTAGATCTTTTTTTTTTGAAAATATTTGGTTTGCAAATGATTGTCATAATTGAACAAAGGCATTCATTTTTTAAATGAGAAGAAGATCACTCTATTTTACTTTGAATAATTCTTTCGAAAGTTTCAATTCCGTGATATAGGTGAAAATTACAGGGTTGGTGAACAGAGGATTTACAAATCTAAAAATAGATTCATTCATGTTTGGCGCACAATACCCCAATCTGTACACTCTATTTACTCTGAGACTCGAGAGTTACGTTTTTACTCTGAAAAGATGGAAACATATTTGTATTTGCGAACGCATGAATTTACTTTTTGTCAAGACAAGCTCTCGGTCATGTACCTGTACAAGCATCGAACCTAGAACCGTTGAAGATTACATCGTCTTTAAACTTGCAAGCGCAAGCCGTGGGAAAAATCGGTGTACTGTCAAGGGCTTTTCTTACGATAAGACAAGAATGTACGCTGTGACCTTTTCAAATTTTGTTGTCCTAATTTGGGTCCTGTTTATCTTTGTGTCGTAATTGATTTTGACTTTGGAAAACAAATTGGTCACCCGTAAAATGAAACTGTTATTTCAAAACATAGACCCTACCTACATTAAACATTGTTAGGAAATGAGAAAATGCTGGTACCAACATTATGTTGTTCTTTCACATTGTTTTCTACCCTTTTCTACCCACTGTGAGCACTGCACCGAATTTGGACAAGCTGGACGGCATTTTCAGATTACAAAATAAGTGTTACTCAAATATTTATTTCTGTCTATGATCGAGTCAAAAACATTGCGGGAAAAGAAGAAAATACTGGTAACCAGTATTAACTTCGTTTCCGACAATGTTTTCTACCATATATGAACTCTTTATATAACAAAATTTCGGATAGGATCAACTTGAAAGTGTGTTCAGATGACAAAATAAAATGTAGCTCATTGAATCATTTCTGCGTCATCTTCGCAAGCCAAGGCCGACGATTCACTACGCTACTCTACCCTTGGCGGATCGAGCTTGATTTTTATGTTCACCCGATACGCTCTTTCATTGGATGGAACCAGCTCTAGCTGCGACGAATGAAATCGCTCGTAGTATTTCATCTTTGATAAAAATAGAACAATGTCTCTACTTGTCGAATAGAAGGTAAAACATGGAAACCCACGTGGATGTCTGCTTATCGCTTCATACGGTTTGTAAAACGATATTTCATTTGTTTTTAGAAATATGGTGTAAAGGGGGATAATAACCAGCATCCAATAGAGGGCACATCGCAGGAATCTCGAAATCGGGCTCAATCAGCCAAGGTAAGATCCACGTAGTGATCGTAAACTTGGCCCACGAAGATGTTTCTGTGTTTGATACAGTCAAAAACATTATGAGAAAAAGAGAAATCTGCTGACGAGCATTTAAGAGATGTCAAAAGTCAGGATTATTTGGTAAAAGTTTAAGACGAATTGCATAGTTAAAAGCTTTTTTTAATGTTTTTTTTCTGTGCAGTTGATTCCAAACATGAAGTTTTGTTTGCTTAAAATTTAATCCATTTTCAAACTCATCCCAGATATCATCAAGTCAAAAATTCTGACCTATTTTCAAGAGTATTGGACTAAAAACTTATCCTCTGGCGGGTACACAAGCTTTTTCTTAGACTTGACTTAGTGATTTAGTATTTGACCTTACATGGCCCATTTTCAAACTTGTCCGAGACATTACCAAGACGAACATTACAAATCAAATGCGACTCAAATAACTGAATTTGTCCTTGGAAAGTGAAAGGGTAGAAAATATTGTTAGCAAAAGTAAAAAGTGTAGGGAACCTACATGTTCTCCTTTTCCCACACAGTTTTCAACAGGCTACAACTTTAGGGCCATTAAACATGGGATCGTGTGTTAACTCATTACCAAACGACAAGATCAAGTTTCATGAGTATCAGACTGAAATTGTGGCATCTGGAGCGTACACAAGGTAAAAGTTGATAACGCACGACAGAGGACGGATGTCTGACACAGCACGATCATAAAAGCTCACCTTCAGCACTTTGTGCACAGGTGAGCTAATAAAAAATCTAGGAGAGCATAGATTTGTGCACTGGCCACCGCGATGTAACTGAAATAATGTTGATAAATACTCTTTTATATTATATTTCATGTGTCTATTCTAGAAATAATATGGGTAAAGCAATGACGTCATTTAAGCTGCACGGGGCGGGGGGGGGGGCTGACCTGGGCCGAAACTTTTCGCTATCGGTCAATTTTCTGTATGTCCAAGGACCAGTCTACCTCATGACTCAGTATTGTTGTTTAGAATCTGGCTGTCATGGATTCATAAGTATGTGAAGGCTGCCATGGTATAAAAGATTACAGTGATGCATAAAACCCCTTTTTGTCAGAGCATGGCTCAAATGCTTTAAGCCCCCTTTTCACAGAGCATGGCCCTGATAGTTTCCGATGTCGGCCTTCCTTACCTGTTTCTGGGTATAATGAGTGCAAGTTTTAACTTGAATTTTAATCGGTAAACCTCTTATCGGACGCTTAAATTTTACCCGCGAATGTCATATTCTTTGAAGATTCGATGTGTCTTATATGACGCATCACTATCCCCGATATCGGGCAGATTGTAGTAATACGCGCTATAAAGTAGCGATGGCGAAAATGTTTTTTTTATCAATACATGTGAGGAAAAATCAGGCCAGTTTTAGCCCCAGATTTCTCTAAACTGCTGATCATAGCTGAGTGAATTGCACGAGGTAGTGTTTTATTGAGTAAACCGTTTTATTTTAGTTTGAAATTCAAAGTAACGGTTGTCGCGTAGGAAAGTGGTTCGGTTCTGTACCCAGGATGCCCAAATTAGATTGATGAGTATTTACAGAATGCCATCTAGCGGGGGATAGGAAATATTGCACTTGTCCGAATGGTACTACTAAACAGTAGCAGACGATAAATTTAAGATATTTCAAATAATGTGATTTCTTTTTGAAAGGCTTTAAAACATTGTGGGAAAAGGAAACAGGCTGGTTACTACCATTTTCTAATTTTCCCACGTTTTCTAAAGCCGTTTCCCTGAAATCATTAATAATAACAGGACTGTTTGATAAAGGATTGATAAACAAGCTTGAATCAACCCAACGAAGATGATGGATCGATGTTTCTGTTGGTTTTCGGAAAAAGAAAGTTTAAGATCAGACTGCCACGAAAGAAATATGTAATAAGCTATGTTTGTATTCACCAGTCATTCCTAAGAACATTCTTTGTCTTATTCTTTAGAATTTTGTCAATGTGAAAGTAACAGAACTTCTGATTGGCTAAACATTTTGGTTTAGCCAATCAAAAGTTGTGTTACTTTCACAGTCCGGAAATATTGAAGAATAAAACAAAGAATGTTCTTAAGAATGGTTGGTGAATACTTACCCTGGCAGATCTCAAATCGTAAAAGGTACTCTGGAAGGTCTTTCGATTCAATCAGACCCCAAATTTCAGATATAGGTGTAAAGTCTTTTCGTCTGACAGGACTTCTATCCGTTTTATGCATCTTGCATCCAAAAAGTTTGGATGAAGAAAAACGTGACTTTAAATTTATTCTAAAAATTTCATATCGAACGGCCGTGACTTGAATAATTATTAACATAAAAAGGGAGTGACTGGAATTTTCGTTGAATTTTGTTTCTTTGTGATACTGTTTTGGATTATAGCTCTTAACCAAACGACAGAATTTTGATTTGAAATCAGGATTGAACTCGTTTGCAGACGACACGCTTTTTGTGTACCAAAAGGTTGGATTTGTCCTCGAAAAGGTAGAAGACATTGAGGCAAAAGGAGAAAATCCTGGCTTCCTTCATTTCCAAAAACTTTTCGCCAGAATATCTTAGTTTCTAGGTTAGTGTACAGCAATGATGGGATTGCGTTTTTTTTCTTTCAAACTTGGGGAAGTAACTAGTTTGGAAATGACTTAACCCTTTACCAAACAATTCCTGGTTTTTACAACCCTGAGATAGAAGCCTTTTGAAAACATTGTGGGAAAAGGAGAAAATGCTGGTAACCAGCATTTTCTCCTTTTCCCACGATGTTTTCTATCCTACCGGACACAAGATTCAATTTTTGAATCACGCTTATTTTGTCGCCTGTCAGTGCTTTCAATTTGGACCAGTCTAAAATTTTGTCATTTGGTAAAGGGTAAAACTGTGACTGGCTTACTTCCCTCATACTTTGACTAACTGGACCGATTCAAATGCGCATTTCTATCCTGACCTACACAAACAGGAAGTCTTCATAAAATCAGCTTCACATCAGGGCAAATAATTTGAAATCTGTTACCACTGAAACTAGTCAGTTACTTCTTTTAAACCAGTGTTATGTGTCGATAGATTTTTTGGTCAACCAGCAAGCCATTTTTGAAAACCTTGTGGCACTCATTGTGACCATTTCTCCATTTGCCTCAGTATTTTTCCTTTAACTCTTTACAAAATGCCAAATCCAAATATATCGAATTCAATATTGGTACAAATTAGCCAAAGTTCCCTGATGGCGTGAAAGACATTCCGGGAAAAGGAGACAATGCTGGTAACCAGCATTTTCTCCCTTTCCAACAATGTTTTCTAAAGCTTTCCTCTTCAGGATAGCTGTAACTCGGGATTGTTTGGTAAAGGATAAATTCATATATGGCCTGCAACACACGAAAAAGGGCACTCAACCATCTGCGTAATGTGTCGTCTCCGATCAGCCTGCGTAGTCCAGGCAGGCTAATCCGAAACGACACCTTCCGTTTTTGTGTAATTTTCTGTTTTGCATAAGTCCACTGTAGGTCAAAATCTAATGTAGTCGTAAAGTGCCGTCTCGGATTAGCCTGTGCGGACTGCGCAGGCTGATCCGAGACGACACTTTACGCAAATGTCCAAATGACCCTTTCGGCATGTTGCAAGACATTTGATCCTTTGTTTATGCCAATCATCCATAGTTCAGAGAATGTTTTAAAAAGAAGTGCTGAAATAATCAAGGATTTAGTAAGTTTCAAACTGCACTACAAAGCACAAAATAAGACACTTTTTTATCTTAGCCTGCTTCCAACTCGCATTCCTTTAACTCATTACTAAACGTCAAAATTTTAGACTGGTTCAAATTGAAAGCATTTGCAGATGACAAAGTAAAGGTGACTGAAAAATTGAAATTTGTTCTGGGAAGGGTTGAAAACACTGTGGGAAAAAGAGAAAATGCTGGTTACCAGCATTTTCTCCTTTTCCTACAGTGTTTTCAAAAGGAATCTTTGTCAAGGGCGTCAAAAGTAGGGATTGCGTGGTAATGGGTTAATCATGTGCATATAGAAAAGCCAGATACGAGTACAGATCTCAAGTTCCTTTATTTAGATCATCTCTTTGGAATGTTAAATGAATAAAACTTAACACCAATGTATGCATATAAAGTGCATGCATATACACATACATCATACATAAAATCACACATACAATCATACATACATATATCCAAGCATGTGTTCATACGCACACACATAAATATGCATGCATATGAAAATATAAACAAATGAAAAAAGGAAAGAAATTATGCATATCAAAATTTCATCATGAGTACTCAAAACAAATCTAACTTCTACAATTTTCTCCAAGGATACATACAGCATGCTTATCTAGTTGTCATATACCCTGTATCACACAATCCTTGGTTTAACCCACTACCACACAATGACGACTTTTGACGCCCCTGAGAAAGAAGCCTTTAGAAAACATTGTGGGAAAAGGAGAAAATGCTGGTAACCAGCATTTTCTCCTTTTCCCACAATGTTTTCTACCCTTCACAAAACAAATTTCAAATTTTCAGTCACTTTTATTTTGTCGTCTGCAAATGATTTCGATTTGGACAAACCTGAAATATTGTTTTATGGTAATGAGTTAACCAACCTTAGACGAAAGCTCTGGAAAACTGTGGAAGAAAGGAGAAAATGCTGGTGAAATGCTGGTGACCAGGATTTTATCCTTTCCCCACAATGTTTTCTAATCCTTCAAAGAAAGCTCCAATCTTATAAGTAACAACAGTTTTTTCATCTGCAAAGGTGTTCAATTTGGGCAAGTCTGAAATTTAGTTGAGTGCTAAAGAGTTCAAACATTGAATAAAACTGTCTTTTCTTTCCCCTCATCAAATCCTGTGGTTGAGAAAATACAACCATATCAATTTACTTTCTTGTTTGTAATAATTTCTTTTTTCTGTAACAAGATTACATAGGTATGCCATGAACTAAACATCTATTCATAAAAAATTTCCTTCTTTACAAAACTGTTTCAAAAGTTGTCCATTGCAAGTTTATTTCAAACGGTAAACTGAGTCCATGTTTAGTAGAGTACGAATTTCAGTATGAATTCCTTAGATAAGATCAGCTCAAGTCACGTAAGGTGGCAGAGCGTAAGACTTGCAATCATCAAGACTAGGGTCACTTGTTGGAGTGGGTTTGAGCCCCATGGCTGGCCAACAAAAGTTACTTAACCCATTACCACACAATCCCTACTTTTGACGCCCCTGAGAAAGAAGCCTTTAGAAAACATTGTGGGAAAAGGAGAAAATGCTGGTAACCAGCATTTTCTCCTTTTCCCACAATGTTTTCTACCCTTCACAATACAAATTTCAGTTTTTCAGTCACTTTTATTTTGTCGTCTGCAAGTGCTTTCGATTTGGACAATCCTAAAATTGTGTCGTTTGGTAACGAGTTAACCCTTTAGCACACAATGACGACTTCGAAGCCTTTTGAAAACATAGTGAGAAAAGGAGAAAGTGCTGGTTACCAGCATTTTCTCTTTTTCCGAAAATGTTTTTAACTCCATAAAAGTAAAGTTGCGCCTTTTGAGTCACACTGAAATTGTCGTCTGCAAATGCTTTCATTTTAGACAAAGCTGAAATTCTGTTGTCTGGTAAAGGGTTTACTCTTTACCAAATGACAAAATTTTAGACTAGTCAAAATTGAACACATGGTTACCAGCATTTTCTCCTTTTTCCTACATGTGTTCCGTTGCAAATGCTTTCAATCTGGCTAGGTCTAAAATTTTGCTGTTTGGTAATGGCCTCTCTCCCGTAACAAAACTAACACTCTTCAGGGGACATCACTGAAATGGGCAATCAGTAGCGAGAGGAAATAAATGAAAATTCAATAAATCAAAGTCTTCATCCTACTTTCAAGGACAGTCTGTACAGGACAACAAAATTGAAGACCAACCCAAATTCGAAGCATGTGTAGACCACATTTTACCTCTTTACCACAGATAAAACTTTTAGACTGGTCCAAACTGAAAGCATTTGCAGACAGCATAATAAAAGTCACTCAAACATTGAAATGTGCTTCCAACAGGGTAGAAAACATCTGAAAAGGAGAAAATGCAGGTTACCAGTATTTTCTCCTTTTCCCATAATGCTTTCATACTTCTTTTTTCTTGTTTGGTAAAGGTTTAACTCTTTACCACTCAATCCCAAGTTTTTGATGCCCTTGAAGAAAAAGCCTTTTGAAAACTTTGTGGGAAAAGAAGAAAATGCTGGTAACCAGCATTTTCTCCTTTTCCCACAATGTTTCCTACCCTTTCCTAAACAAATTTCAATTTCTGAGTTGAATTAATTTTGTCATCTGCAAATGCTTCCAATTTGGATCAGTCTAAAATAATGTCGTTTGGTAAAGAGTTAAACCGAGCTCTAAAGATGGAATTATCATCAAAGGATAGAAAAGATTGTTGGAAAAAAAGAAAATGCTGGTTTACTTCAATTTCTCCTTTTCCCAATTTTGTTTTTGTTGTCAGTATAACAGTCGTAACAACCCTGGATTGTATAGCACAGCTCTAATTCTCATATGTAATTAAAAAAATTTTTTAGAGAAAAAAATGAACACATGGAGTCATTATTCATCATTTACATCATCTCAAGCAGTAGTGTAAGCAAAGTTGAAGTTCTCTGGGAGTGGTGGTATGGGAGGTGGGTCCTTGGGGATGGTCACTCCCTCGGTTTCTAGGAGGCGGAGCTTAATTTCCATATTCAGAAGGACATCCATGTCCTCTTTGGTCTTTTTACTAGTCATCTGAAATCAAGAGTCGGATACAATATTAACTATAAAATGCATTCCAACTCTTTACCTAACCACAACCAGCCGAAATAGCTCAGTAGGTAGAGCATAAGACTCTTGAACACAATGTTTCAGGTCACTACAGTGCGTGGGTTTGAATCCCCGGCTGGCAACAACTAAAATTTCTAATAGTCTTTCGGATGAGGCATTAAACTGAGGTCCCATGCGATGGTGCCATACGCCGAGCACATTAAAGAACCAGGCAAAGCTCTCAGAACTTTCGACCTGTATCCTTCCACTATCCCCCGTAACAACTAACTGTCCTCTGGGGTGTCGCTCAGATGGGCAATCAGAAGCGACGATAAATAAACGGAAATAACCAAACCAACCTAACCACAAAATTGTTGACATGTCGAAACTGAAAGTATCAATTTTCAAGACAACATCAATGGTCACTAAAATGATGTTAGTAGTCCTTCAAAGGGTAGAAAATATTGTAGGAAAAAATGAAAAAAAAAAAAAATGCTGGTTACCCTTTTCTGTTTTTCCAACAATATTTTCAAATGCCCTATTTTTCAGGGTAGTTAACAGTCAAAATCGTTTGGTATGGAGTTAATTCTGTACCTGGAAAGCATTATTCCAGTTTAGTGCAATGCAGCATACCTTTGATTTAACCCCTTACAACACTATGATGACTTTTAGAACTAAAAGCTTGCCGTGTGGTAATGGGTTATATAACTATAACCACATTTGTTCAGTGTCTAAACAACAATAATTCAAATATGCAAGTGTCCTGACCTGAGCCTATGTTCCAAATCTATGTCGGACATTTTATTTTTAGCTTAACCCTTTACCAAACAATCCCAGGTTTTTACGAATCTGAAAAAGAAGCCGTTTGAAAACTTTGTGTGAAAAGGAGAATATACTGGAAACCAGCATTTTTCTTCTTTGCCCACAATGTTTTCTAACCTTCCCAAGAAAAATTTCAGTTTTTGAGCCACACTGAAACAGTCGTCTACAAATGCTTTCTATTTAGACAGGGGTAAAGTTTTGTTGTCTGCTAAAGATTTAAATACCATACAATCAATTGACAATAAATCAACAAAAACAATTCAAAAATACGACAAACAAACCAGCAAACCTCATTGTTAAGTAGTGCATCAATCCCGTCAATCCAAATGTTATACTCGTCCTCGTTGTGAGCCTGGAAGTTATGGCAAACCTCCTCGTCTGTTCTACTGTCCAGTTTTATTGAGAATAATAATTCTAAATTGGTCTGAAAATGAGGTTTATATTGTCACTATTTGAATCATTGACTAGGTTTTTATCATATAACAATTTTATCCAAATCCAAAGCATTTGCAGATGACAAATAGCATCTGAAACTGAACAGACAGAAATCTGTGGGGAAGAAGTGCAAAACTATGGTTACCAAAGTTGTCTATTTTTTCCAACAATGTCTTTGGAAGCCTTTTAAATACAAGTTAGTGAAAATTACCAATTCCTCACATAAATTCTTGAAGTACAAGGAGCAAGTGTTCATTAACTTTCAGGATTTCTGAAAACTGTCTAATGCAGAAATAGCAAAAAATTATTTTCATAGCATGAATAAATTAACCCTTTACCAAACAATCCCTTGTTTTTATGACCCTGAGATAAAAGCCTTTTGAAAACATTTTGGGAAAAGGAGAAAATGCTGGTAACCAGCATTTTCTCCTTTTCCCACAATGTTTCTACCCTGCTGGAAACAAATCTCAATTTTTGAGTTATGCTTATTTTGTTGTCTGCAAGTGCTTTCAATTTGGACCAGTCAAAAATTTCGTTGTTTGGTAAAGGGTTAAGTGCCAATCACAAACACCTTATCCGTCCTTCAATCTTACTACCCAACTAATTCGCCAACCTAACAAAAACTGATCACTAATTTAACAGCCTATCTATAAACAACCATCTGATCTGATCCAATCCAATCCAATCTGATCCCATCCCTATACCCATCAGCATTCTCATCAAATCCAAACCAATCCCATCCCATCCCCATTCCATCTCATCCCACTGCCTCCCACCCCCATCCTATTCCACCCCACCCCATCCAATCCCATCCTATTCCCTCCTATCCCATCCCAATCTCATCACTCAATAAACCAACAAGGCAGTCATTCAATCAATACCTTTTTGTTAACATGAGGGCAACTTTTCCCAATGACAATGTCTTTTATATCCAAAATGTTGACTTTATTTGGAAGTTGCTCAATGGTTGGTTCCTCAGTCTCCTGACAGTCACTATAGTGTAAAGCTTTATGGTTGGGAGCCAGCCTCCAATACTGGTATTTGTCTACAAAGATAGCAAATTTGCTTTGCAACTCTTTTCTAAACAACAAATGTTAGACATGTGCAAATTAAATGGATTTGCATATGAAAAATCAAATGTGTTATAAATCATGCAATTTCGAATGAAAGTAAAAAAAAAACATGGTATGGAAGGGAGAAAATGCTAGCTACCTGCATTTTATCCTTTTCCAACATTATTTTAAAAAGTTGTTATCAGAAGGGTCCAAAAACTCCAGATACAGTGGTACAGAGTTAAGCAACAGGTACTTTTAAGACTCCCTCCCTGCTTTAACAACCTGCAGAAGAAGGCTTTTAGGAAACATACTATAAAAAGGAGAAAATGCTGGTTATGACCATTTCTCCTTTTCTTACAATACTTATACGTAACAAAAGACAAATCTCTTGATTGGATGCATATTTGAAATGACATCTGCAAGTACTTTCAATGTTGGCAAGTGTTAAATTCAGCTGTCTTGTAACATAATCAGCCTACAGTATATCCAGCAGGTTTTAACCCATTACCACACAATCCCTACTTTTGACAACCCTGAGAAAGAAGCCTTTAGAAAACATTGTAACATGGTAACCAGCATTTTCTCCTTTTCCCACAATGTTTCCTACCCTTCCCAAAACAAATTTTAATTCTTGAGTCATCTTTTATTTGTTGTCTGCAAATGCTATCAATTTGGATAAGTCTTAAATTGTGTCGTTTGGTAAAGAGTTAACCAAGTTAACCCATTACCACACAATCCCTACTTTAGGCGCCCCTGAGAAAGAAGCCTTTTGAAAGCACTGTAAGAAATGGAGAAAATGCTGGTAACCAGCATTTTCTCCTTTTCCCACAGTGTTTTCTACCCTTCCCAGAACAAATTTCAAGTTTTCAGTCACCTTTATTTTGTTGTCTGCAAATGCTTTGAATTTGAACCATAAAATTTTGTCGTGTGGTAAAGAGTTAATTCAAACAGAAACAAGACATGTCACTCAAAAGTCAATGTTGGAGTCAAAAGCTAAGTCTGCTTGAAATCAGAGTCACAGACATCCAGGACTGAAGGTTACTTACACTTATATTAGTACTCACTTTTTATCCTGTTGGTTTTTTCAAACTTGGGAAATCTAGAGCCACCTTCCAAATATGACAGTCGATGCTTTTTAATCAATTCCATTATTTCTGGCCGAACCATCTCTCTCAACTCTCTATCAAAAGAAACAACAACGCTCAAGACTGATGAAATCAACTTCAATAGCCATTTTTTCCCTTTTTTAAAACACTTTGCCACAAGGTGAAATTTCAGGCTCATTCATAATGAATGTACAGACAGTTCAAATGCTTTTCAAGAGCTGGTATTTGGCCTCGAAAATTAAAAACACTAAAGGAATACAGAATATGCTGAATATCTCCTTTTCCTCATGGTTTTTAGAAAGGTGGTTCTTGAAGATTGTTAAAAATGTAGAAATGTTTGGTAAAAGATTTATTAAGGACTAAGGCAAATAAATTATGTGCACCTGACCATTCTTGAAAACACTGTGGAAAAAGACAAAACTGCTAATAGGACAAAACTGTTTGTCTATTGACTGAATGTTGCTATGTTTATTCCTGAATCAACCTATTACCACAGAATCCCTACTTTTGACAACCCTGAGAAAGACACCTTTAGAAAACTAGAAAACATTGTGGGAAAAGAAGAAAATGCTGGGAACCAGCATTTTCTCCTTTTCCCACAATGTTTTCTGCCCTTCCCAAAACAAATTTCAAATTTTCAGTCACTTTTATTCTGTCATCTACAAATGCTTTCGATTTAGACAAACCTAAAATTTTGTTGTTAGGTAATGAGTTAAAATTGAATGTAATCTTTCAAAATGAGATTGTTCTCAGAGTTCTCTGCTGCAGATAAGTTTCTTGAAGCCACTTATGCCAAACAAGAGGACTACCAGCATTTTCTCCTTTTCCCACAATGTTTTCTAAAGGCTTCTCTCTCGGGGGCGTCAATAGTAGGAATTGTGTGGTAATAGGTTATCAAAGATAGAAATCATCTCTCGAGATACATTTATTTTGCCTTCTGCCCATCTACAAAATCTTACAATTTGGTTGAGCCCAAAATTTTGTTGTTTGGTAGATACTTAAGAACTGCACCAAGCAGCATACACATAGAGTCAGATCAAGATCTAGACTACAATGCCCAGTCTGATCTTGGAATAGTACTATAAGATAATTGCTGAGGCACTCTGACTGGGCCAAACCCTGGTAGCACAGTCGATAACATAAAGGACCTGTAAACTGGGGTCACTCTTCAAAATCCCTAGGTGGAAATTTCTTTCCAAGAATTGATTATAGTCATTGCAGACTGATTCATTTCTCTCTCACTGCTGATCATTGTTCTGATGGTGGTTATGTGGGAAAGCAGCCAGTGGCTTGGGAAAGTATAGTAAGAAAAATTGGTAAAAAGACACTACAGGAAAGTAGCCCTTGCCACTATGATACCACTGAGATCATGTTGAAACAGCATTAAATACAATACAATTCATATATGCCACCTTGGCTTAAAATTCAAACCTGTGGTGTCAGTTGTTGTGAGGTAGAGCTTCGGCCTTGTAGCCAAAATGTCCCAAGTTCGATATCTGGGAGCAGGTGTCAATTTTGGAATTTTTCATCGGATCATACATCAACGTGACCACTGGTCTGATTCCCAGAAAGCAGAATCGAGATACATTAGCCTTAGTTGTAAAAACTTGTATCTCAATTGATGTAGCATAAATAAATATGTTTGAAAATTCAGACCTGTGAAAGTGACAACTTGCATTAATCTTTTACCAAACAATCCCTGGTTTTTACGACCCTGATATAGAAGACTTTTGAAAACATTGTGGTGACCAGCATTTTCTCCTTTCCAACAATGTTTTCTTCCCTGCTGGAAACAAATTTCAATTTTTGAGTTATATTTATTTTGTCGTCTGCAAATGCTTTCAATTTGGACCATTTTAAAATTTTGTCATTTGGGAAAGGGTTAACCCCTTTATCACATGACAGAATTCAGACTCATTCTCATTGATAGCATCCTGAAGGCGACTAAAATTGTTTGTCTCTGATAAGGTAGAAAATATTGTAGGAAAAAATACTGTCACCAGCATTTTCTTCCTTTCCCAAATTTTTTTCAAAAGGTTTCTCAGAAACTTTCCCAAACAACAAAACTTTAGACTGGACCAAATTAAAAGCACTTGCAGACATAAAACATTGTGGGAAAAAGAGAATATGCTGGTTACAAGCATTTTCTCCTTTTCCCACAATGTTTTCAAAAGTCTTCTACCTCAGGGTCGTAAAAACCAGGGATTGTTTGGTAAAGGATTAAAACTCAGGATAATGTGGTGAGATATAAAATTACTCACAAAATAGGTTTAGCGGATGCTTTGTGTTCGTCCTTTTTCTGTCTTTCAGCCTCCCAGATCTTTTTCAACTCTGGATACGCAAACTGAGCCAATTTTGCTTTGAACTTCTCAAATGTGTCTTGGTTCAACTGCTTATCTTTGTCTGCATGTAAAGGTCTGTCCAGACAACGGGAGATCTGTTCCCTGACAACACTCAATACCTACAAAACAGAAGGTTTACCTCTTGCCAAACAATCCCGAGTTTCAACAACTTTGAAGTAGAAGGCTTTTGAAAATGTCATGGCAAAAAGAGGAGAGGTCGGTCTAACATGTACACTAACCAATTAAGCTAAAACCTTACTTCCCAAAACAAACTTTAATTTTTGAGCTACATTAAATTTTATTTTGTTGTCTGCAAAAGCCACAACATTCGTTTCAGAGGCACTGACTACTTTTCTAACCTGCATCAGAGATGAGAGGTGAAAAATCACTGGAAATAAAGTTCGCCACAATTGGGTATCAAACTTGCAACAAGGTCCAGGTCACATGTCTTACATGCTAACCACTGAGCTACCCAGCCAGGTGGGTAGAAATGGGATAAAGCTCTCTAAGAGGGTAGAAAACATTGTGGGAAAAGAAGAAAATGCTGTTTAATTATCATCATTTTTCTCCTTTTCCCACAATGTTTTCAAAAGCCTTCATTCACTTGCTTGTAATGACCTGGGATTGATTAGTACAGAGTTGAGTGGAAGCATTTCATTTTTAATTGGTCGTTTTCCACAATCCAAACTGACCCAATTCCCGAAAAGGCCCTTTACAGGAATGGACGCATACAAACTATAGGGTCAATCCGGGTAAATACGGACAGAGGTATAATTACAAACATTCACCATATTTTCGGAAAATACCCGAGCGTATTTCAACTCCCAATATCCATGCCACAATCTATATATAGCACTCCCATCTTATTTCTGTGTCAGTGCACTATTTTTGATGACGATTAAGTTTATGTGATGATACAAGCACATTTAGTGTCAAACTTGATTCACCCTTTCTCAACTATGCTTGAATTAAAGATTTGTGCTACAACTCTGACAGGTACTTGAACGCTTTCTTAAGTTAAAGATTTTTTTCACTAAGCCGTAATGGTGTTAAAAACTATGAAAAATGATTGAAGAAAAGTAATAAATCATCAAAATATTGGCAAAATACACATTAGCAGAAATAAAGAAGAAAAAGACAACTGTCCGTATTAAACCAGTCGTTTGAACACACTGTAAAATTACAGACACTTATAAAAAGTATCTAGGGAATTCATGTTTATCAAATATTTGAAAAGGATGATATCTAGAGGTTAATTTATAACTCGAGCCGCACACGTAGAATCCAATACTTTTCAGAAATTAGACGCATTAAATAAATTAGGCCACAGATGTATGGGCTACCGGAATGATTTTTCATTTCACTGCATTTTTTAACTGTTGTTCTGCCTAATGTGCTGGTTGTGCTAGATCTATTGCTACTATTGTCCGTTTAGGCCACAAACAATCCATTGTTTTATTAGGTTTTGGCAGTATTGTTCTTTTGAAAACATAACAGGGAAAGAAGAAATATCTTGTGCCAAGCAATACCGTATTTAACCCATTTAAAGTGAGGTGTCCGTAATTTTCGAGTCTGTGTCCGTACTTCCCCCTTCATGTCCGTATTTACCCGGATTCAACTAAGTAACTTCAACTGCATTTTCGCAATATTTCAGGTGGAGTAAACTATACAGTATAGCAAAAATATCAAAGAGGAAAGTCTTGAAATGTTAACTCATAGGTTATAGAGATCATGACTTTCACATAGTAACAGTAGTTGACTGGCGAAGTGAGCTGTGTAAAAATCGTCCGTATTTAACCGGATTGACCCTACATAATTTGTATACTGTTAGATTAGCTACTATTCAAGGAACATCACATTTAGTTTGTTTTTGTTTTCTTTGAATGGCGAATATGGCATTTTATTATCAATGCGTACAATAATGGATTATGACACTCGTCTTCTAAATACCAGCACGTTAAATTGCATAGATTCTAGATACTGGTCAACAAATTGAAAATTTCCGAAGTAAAGGGAAGAAATAGTCATGTGATATGTTTAGGTGGAGGTTTCTGGCCAAACAGAAGTCACGTGATACAAGTGAGAACTGAGCGGAGAACGAATCAAATTCTTCTGTGTGTATCACATGATCAATTACAGACGCTTTGAAGTCCACTACAGTCATCATTTTGAAGAAGGTTGCAGAGAGAGTGAGAGTCTCAGAGAGAACGAGATAAAGTCTAAGTAAGAAGCAAGAACAACTGAAATTAAAGTTTACACGTAATTCTTGTATGCAAGTACTTTATCTGGATTGATTCCTTTGAATTTGTAAAAGAAAGAACTTGTACACTTTGGGCTAGCTTCGCATTCCCGTGGATCGTTTTCGTTTATGCTGTAACCCCCCTCTACTATTTTTAAAGTTAAGTAGACGGCAAGGTTTGATGTGTGTGATCAAGGAAACATCTTCGTTGCACGGATATAAGTTGTGCATTGATCGGCAATGTGTTCAAACCTACAAAAGTATAAGTTTGTAGATTTGTTGAAAAGAGAACCAGTCTGTCAAGGAATGGGGAATTGGTGGACTGCCATTTAGGGCTAGTCATCTAAGGAAACTTATCAATTATCTAATTTCATGTGTATAGAGCTGATTTTTGAGAAGTTTGTATACGAATACTTTATTTGATATCTATCTGTACTATTTTAATGTTTTGTTAGAGTTAGTACTCCTTGCTTACTTTTTTTAACTAGTAAGAAGTCGTAACCGGTCATTTGATAATTTTGATTTAGCATGGGTTATTGTATATTTTCCACGGGATAAAAATATTTCTTCCCATTCAGAATCAAATGCTCATCTATTCAAAATCTACAAAAGAAACCTTTATAAATATGCATTCAATAGATTTAACAAAATACAACCCTGAAAAACAGAACTTTAATATTTTCAGTTTCACAGATCATTTTGCCAAGAAAGCCATTTTTAGTTTAGAACTCTCAAAATGACATTTCATGTTTTTTTACGGTTTTCAATGGTCAAATTAAGAAGAGGTACAGGGAAGTACAAAGTTTTGGGAATTTTTTCAATCATACAATGTGATGCTCATTTAAGGTTAAAAATAAGGACAGAAAGCTTTAAAGATCCTTTTAAGCTTACTGTTTGACTATCTCAGACATTAATTGGCATTACCTATGTCAGCAGTAGATCTATTTGCTAAAATGACTAGAAAATTTTGAACGAACTCTATCTTGCCTCCAAGAAAGTAGTACTCACGGCAAGTGTTATATATGTCAACTACTAATTGGTGAAATGCTTTTCTCGAGTCAAATTTTAAACTAACTTAAAAGTAATTTTCATTAAAATCTCTGGTTGCCATAACAACAATTATACCCTTATAAATATTCAGACTGCTTCATCATTCAGTGGCTCCGCCCGGGTGGCTCGGTGGTGTCTGACTCATGACCCGGTGGTTGTGAGTTCTATCCTTGGTTGAGGCTAACTTTCTTTCAGGCATACTTTTGCCTCTCACCTCTGCAGAAGCATGTGAGAAAAGTAGTCGGTGGCTTTGGAAAGAAAAGTTGTGTTAGTACTGGTGTGAAGCACATGTGCGTCATCGATCACCATGATATGACCATAGCTATTACAGTGGCGTTAAACTCCAATACAACCAACCAACTGAAAGTTATTCAGTGACGACCGATTACAGTGCTTACAGCACTTTGATTAACTGTTAGATGCCTTTTTCTGCCATCGACATCCATTCCACTAGCTCGACAATGTCATTTTATTACATGCTTTACTGTGAAATATTTTTTGGTATTTCAGGGTAACAACCATTGAAAATACCAATTTCTATATTCTAACTCTTCAATTAACCCTTTCCCAAATGATAAATTTTGGACCCTTCCAAACTGAAAAAGCTTGCAGACAACAATTTTAGATTTGGAGAAAATGGCAGAAATTTCTCAAAAAGGGTAGAAAACACTGTGGGAAAAAGAGGAATTGCTCTTTACGTGCAATTTCTCCTTTTCCCATAGCGTTTTCAAAAGACTTTTACTGCAGACAGGTAAAAACAGGGCTTGTTTCTGCACATTACATATTTCGGTAAAAAAGTACAAGCCTCACAACCAGACGGAAATGAGACATCCTTTTCCTTACATTTCTCATGCTTGACATAATATTGTAATGTGTTGCTATGCAGACGGGATATAAAGAATTGTACTAGATGTAAAGAAAATAACTGTACTAGATTTTGATTGAGTTCCCCCAGAAAAGGTTAAGGTATGAAATAAACAGACTATTTGTTTTTTTTCAGTGAAAGACCAAAATTTATTTCATCTTGTGATCATCATTGGTAACATTTTTTCATGGCTCTGCCACTCATGAAAATATTACAGATGATATTCACTTGCTGAAGTAAATTTTTATCTTTCACGGTTAAAAACAAATATCCTCCATATTTTATTAGATTTGGTCTCGTGAGGCACGCATTTGTTACAAGCATAAGCAAAACAAACCTTCTCAAAGTCATCTTTTGATGCTCTCATTTCTTTCCAGGTTCTATTCAATAACTGGATACAACAGCAGAAAAATTCTTCTAAAGGTTTTTCAGCACTGAACAACATTGGATAGGAGATATACTCGTTCTCTCTGGCTACATGAAAGAAATAAAAATTTTCTGCAGACATTCCTGTCTTACATGATATTTTTTATCAATAGTCACCTGTATTTAAAAAACACTATTTAACCCATTACCACACAATCAATACTTTTGACGACCCTAAGAAAGAAGCCTATAGAAATCATTTTGGAAAAAGGAGAAAATGCTGGTTAAGGAGAAAATGCTGGTAACCAGCATTTTCTCCTTTTCCCACAGTTTTCTACCCTTCACAAAACAAATTTCAAGTTTTCTGTCACTTTTACTGTGCCGTCTGCAAATGCTTTTGATTTGGACAAACCAAATATTTTGTCATTTACAAATGAGTTAAGTAAACAAATCACAGCTTTTTTATGATTATGTTGGAGTCTGTAAGAATTTTAGACTTATGCATTTTGAAATTGCTGCAGATAATTATGATTTTGTCATTAAAAAGGATAAAAATATTCTAAAAAAAGGAAAAAATGCGCATCAGAAAATGCAGCCTTTCCTTCATCTAGACTGGCAGTTTTGCTCATGTGGTTGTATAGGACTTGTAACCCCGCCATTACTTTTCCTTTTCCTACAATGTTTTCTTCCCTTCTCAAAACAAATTTTAATTTTTAAGTCACATTAATTTTGTCGTCTACAATGCTTCCAATTTGGACTGGTCTAAAATTCTGTCTTTTGGTAGAAAGATGAATGATCAACTTACGTGCATCCCCAATATGCAAAAATAGACATAAAATTTTGGTGAGCTGTATACTGGCTTGTACAAAGGGACAATCCTGTTCATTGGCCCGGCCACTGTTCTCTAATACCACCTGTGTTAAATATAATTGATACATGGAGTCAAACCTGTCATTACAGATCATTCTACCTAATGAGTCTGCCTTTTTTTTTTAAATACTGGATTTATATCATGAGATGACGTATTTGATATGTGACCCATCACGTAAAAAGGGACCATCTGGGAATTCTGTACATCAATTCGATGAAAACAGATCAACAATAGTGCAGGTCAGTTTAAGTTGATAATTCAAAAATGATTGTATAGCAAGGTAAAATGACCACTTTTCCTACAGAATATGTCATTAAAGAGAAAAGTGTCAACCCCGGTCAGCCTGCGAAAACTATGCAGTTTGACCAGGGCTGACACTTTTTGCAGTTCCAAGAAGGTCCCTTTTTGAATGACGGGTCACATATGATGTGTTACAAAGATGCAATGAACCCCATTTTTCACAAGCATTTCTCTGGTCATACAACAAACCGAAGTATTTAATAGCACTTTAGCCCTTTACCAGATGATAAAATTTTAGACTTGTCCAAATTGAGAGCATTTGCAAACAACAATTTCAGTGAGGCTAAAATGGTGGAATTTTTCTTTGATAGAGTAGAAAAAATTGTGGGAAAAGGAGAAAATGCTGGTTACCAGCATTTTCTTCTTTCCCACAATGAATTCAAAAGGCTTCTTTTCCAGGAGCGTCAAACATTTGCATTGTGTGGTAAAGGGTTAAATTAACATGATATTCATACCATACCACACAAACCAAACCTTGCAGCCTTTCTTTCATCTAGATTGTTAGGTATGTTCATGTGGTAGTATAGGACTTATAAACCTGAGTCCCAGGTTCAAACCTCACTAGAAGCAAAACGTTTTTCATGGGAGTGTCCTCTGGTAAGACATTTCAGATACCAGGCCTTAAATGGTAAAACTCAGGACATGTATGAATATGTGAGGTGTTACCATGACATAAATTGCTTAAGGTTGAAAACGGCATGAAATACTATTCAATCAAATAATCAATTAAATTAATCAAAATGGCAGTACATAGTCAGATTTTTTTGGTTTCTCTGGCTGTGCTAGTGTTTATTAAATATTCAAATGGGAATTTGGCTCTATAAACACAGAGCAATGAAAGCATGGTAAAATCTACATTACACTATGTAGAGGGACGTCAATCTGTATAAAGTATGTAAGTCGTCTGCCCATGTCATATTCTTCGAAGATTCGACTGTAATATTACTCTCTATAAAGTAGCAATGTTGAAAATAGATTTTATCAATATGTTTGAGGCGAAATGAGACCAGCTTTAGCTCCAGATTTCTCTAAACTGCTGATCATAGCTGAGTGAATTGCACGAGGTAGCGTTTTATTGAGTAAACCTTTATTTTAGTTTTAAATTCAAAGTAATGGTTGTCACAGAGGAAAGTGGTTCGGTTCTGTACCCAGGATGCCCATATTAGATAGATGAGTACTTATAGAATGCCATCTAGCGGGAGATAATGGTATGTAAGTGACTTATTCAATGGAAAATAGTCTGCATACACATTTTCACTCGGAGTATGAACTAATTTTCCTTTGATAAAGAGTTGGTCATGTTAGAATCAAAATAATATTTTTTCTATCATGCTTTATCATTCAATAAACCACGTTCTGAGTTATGAGACACAACGAATAAACCACTAGGGCTATCGCCCTTGTGGATTATCTATTGTGCCTCATAATCAAAGTATATATTGAAAAAGCTAAATAAATCAACCCAATACTGAGCAGCACAGAGTATCTGATAGCTTTAGAGAACAATGTGGGAGTAGGAGTGATTTGCTTGTAACAACTGATTGCTCCTTTTCCAACAAAGTTTTATGCACTGTTTCAATATAATAAAATATTCTTTCCCATCCTACAATATTCAATGACTGTCCTTGGTTCAATTTTGAATACTTCTAGAAAGGACCAAACAGGGAAAGGTAATAAGACAGTGACTTCTTACCACAAGATCCTGTAGTCTAAAAACCTGTAGAAGATGCCTTTTAAAAACCTAATGAGAAAAGGAGAAGATGCTGGTAACCAGCAAATTCTCCTTTTCCCATAATATTTTCTACTCTCTCAAAAATCTTCAGTTCATTTGTACAGCTTACAAGTTTTTTACCTACAAATGCTTTCAATTCGGAACAGTCTCAACATTGCTGTTCGGGGAAGGGTTAACCCTTTTGAAAACATTGTGGGAAAAGGAGAAAATGCTGGTATTTCCCACAATGTTTTCTTCTCTATGAAGAGTAAATCCCAGCATTTGAGCCAACTTTAATTTGCCATCTGCAACCGCTTTTAATTAGAACCAGTATCAAATTGTGTAGTTTGGTAAAGAGTAAAAGAATAAAACTGACACAATTAAAACAGACCTTAATATACTGTTCCTTGTGTACTTGAGCAAAATAGAGCATATTGTCCAAGGCAAGAAGACCTGGAAGCACTTCAAAATCTGCCAACGGGTTAGTTTGGTTCTGAAATACGGTAACAAAGTATTCATTATAAACCAGAAAATTTCTGGCTCAAATACATGGATTGCACATGGATAGAATATGACACAGGATAGAAAAAAAAATTCCATATCTATATACTGAAATATAGTTCCAAATTTGATATGATGATATATCTCATGTGCAAAATACGTGCATATAGACTTGCTGTCTAAATTTTGTGGTAGAATATTCTCTGCCATTCAAGAAAGAAATGGCACTAGCAACTTTAACCCGTTACCAAACAACAATATTTTAGACTGGCCAAATTGAAAGCATTTGCAGACGACAAAATAAAAGTGACTGAAAATTTGAAATTTATTTTGTGAAGGGTAGAAAACATAGTGGGAAAAGGAGAAAATGCTTGTTACCAGCTTTTTCTCCTTTTCCCACAATGTTTTCCAAAGGCTTCTTTCTCAGGGGCATCATAAGTGGGGATTGTGTGGTAACGGGTTAATATATCAATTCTTTATCACTCAATGATGACTTTAAACGCCACTGAAAGAGAAGGCATTTGAAAACATTGTGGGAAAAGGAAAAAATGCTGGTAATCAGCATTTTCTCCTTTTCCCACAAGGTTTTCAACCCTGTCAAAGAAAAATCATTTCATATGAGCCACATTGAAGCTGTCATCAGCAAATACTTTCTCAATTCAAACAGATTTAAAATCTTATCCTGTGGTAAAGAGTTAATGTGTTTGATTTTGATTGCCATTTTTAAATAAAATGTCATCAAATGCTATATTGTTGCTGAAAGTTGTAGGTAAGAAATAAATGGAATACTCTGTTGTGGTAACTTGCCTGGTGCTTTTACATATAATAATTTATGTATCAACTTCTCACTGCATTGGAAAATTTTGGCATCTAATCATGCAATCTCCAGGCTGGCACAATATAAAATTTTCCAACACAGCTCAAATCAAGTATAAGCACTGCAAAAATTACTGCTCCATAATATTCCCTGTCTATATCTCTAAAACATTTAGCAGCCTTACACTTCAAGGAGCATGAAATTGATCACATCTGCATTAAATGTACACTTTTCTCAATTTGGCAATTCAGTAGTTTATTGCTTTCATTGTGAATCAAGATTAGATATAACAAAATGTACAGTCTAATTCTGTATTCACCAACCATTCTTCAGAAGATTACCAGTCTTATTCTCCAAGATTTTCTTAATCTAAAAGCAGCACAACTTCTGATAGGCTAAACCATTTGGTTTAGCCAATCAATCAGAAGTTGTATAACTTTCAAATTTAGAAAATTCTGAAAGAAAAAGACAGGGAAGACTGAGAACATTCTTAAGAACGATTGGTGGATATCGGCTCTGATCCAAGATCTTCACTGAATCTACATTTAACAGACATCCTGCCTGAAAACTGGGAAACATACAATTCATTTTCTCAGACCACAATTTTTTTTAAGAATTCAGAAATTACAATGTAATAGTAAGTAGACCATATCGTTGGATTTCTGTTTTTCAAAAAGGATACTCTACATCAGCAAAAAAGAGTAAATACTAGATAATGCCTATTTTTCCTTTTCCAACAATACTTCCAAATGCCTTCTTCCTCAGGCTTTATTAACCCTTTACTCCATAGATACTCATTTCAACACATTGCTTGTAGGAGCCTTTGGAAAACATTGTGGCAAAAAGTGAAATTGCTCATCACGAGCAATTTCACCTTTTGCCACAATGTTTTCTATGCTATCAAAAGGCGTCATTTACACATAAGAAACATCTTCATCCTTGCTGTTATTTAGGGTCAATTAGAGATGCCATAGAAATGCCTTATGGGGTAAAGGGTCAAATATGGCACCATTCGGTGCTGTTTACAGAATTATAATATCTACTGCTTACTGTGAATCCTAATTTCTTGTAGTCTTTTGATACAGCAGATTTTCTTGGTGTCGCATTCTGGTCGGCCATATCAGAAAAATCAAATGCTATTCTTCTCAACTCTTCTATTGCTTTGTTAACTTGTGTAACCTGGAAAAGAAATTGGTGTAGGTGCTAAGTAAGTGCTCTTTCACAAAAAAATGTGGTAACTTCTTTTATCTTTTTACATCATTTATAAAAGACAACTATTTCAACAATATTTAATGGATAGAATACCAATAGAGTTTTCTTTTTCTTTTTTGGATTGGTGTGTAATGTCCGCTACGCAATGAAAAATTTTAGAACAACAGCCAGCAAGTCATATGAGAAAATGGCTGTTTAATATACTGAAAATGTCTATTTTACTTGCAATACTTGGGGTTAAATACTGGCCCTTTCTTAACTTTTTCCTTCCTGTAGACAACACCAAAAGCTTTTGTGGACAGTGTAGGTCAAGATCAGACCGCACAGACTGTATAGTCTGACCTACACTGTCCAATCTTCTATCCCAAGTTATTTCTGTACTGTCTGTTCATCTTGAAGTGGAACTGTATTTGAAGCAATGTAAGAGTCAAAGATTATTTATTTGGTAATGAAAGAATTCACAAGACAATAACAACTATATTCCATCGAAATTAGATACCACATAGTCTTGAGTCTTAACAATCCTGAAAGAGAAAACTTTGAAAAGAACACTTTGGGAAAGGAAAAAAATGCTGGTAACTAGCATTTTCTCTGCTGGTGACCAGCATATTCTCCTTTTTCCTACAGTGTTTTCTACCCTATAAATGACAGAAATCATCCTCTGAGTAAAAAATTTAATTTATGGCAGCAAATGCTTCCAATTTGTTTCAGTCCAAAATTTAGTTTGTCTTAGTAAGATTGAAATTCTTTTCCCAAACTGAAAGTAAGTACTGCACTTGCACTTATTTACAAAAAAATAAAAAGATGCCTGATTAAAATTTAACCATGTCTAAAGTTAACTCATTACCAAATGACGAAATGTTAAGTTTGTCCAAATCGAAAGCATTTGCAGACGACAAAATAGAAGTGACTGAAAACTTGAAATTTGCTTTGTGAAGGGTAGAAAACATTGTGGGAAAAGGAGAAAATGCTGGTGACCAGCATTTTCTCCTTTTCCCACAAGGTTTTCTAAAGGCTTCGTTTTCATGGTTGTCAAAAGTAGGGATTGTGTGGTAATGGGTTAAGCTACAGATATCTGGCAGCCACTCACCTGGGCAGCATCTGTGGGCTGTAATTTTGTAATCATTCTTTGTCCATACATGTTCATCATGAGTCGCTGGAGTTTATATAACTGGTGCGCCATATCTGGACCAATACTGTTGGAAGACAAGATCCCCTGAAAACAGAGATTAAATGTGGAAATACATGTAGAGTGGCATTTTTTTTGCCTGCAAGCCATATCCCTTTTTGCCTTGAAATTTTCTAAAGTGTGCTATTCCAAAAACAAGAGGGCAATTGATCCTAAAGTGTCAGCCTGAGGAAAGTTACCTAGGCCATATACAGTTGAAGACTGGTTGTGATGCTATAAATAGAGCTCCAGATAGAGGGAGTGATTTTGATTCCAAATTTGAAAATATTAATTATTCTCCACTAAACCCTGTGTTGTGGGTACTCATTAAAATTGTCTCATCGAGACGATTCTAATGAGTACCCACAACATAGGGTTTGGAAGAGAAATAATGGATTTAGAATACAATCACTCCCTCTTTTTTGGTGCTCTGTATAAACACATCAGTGTTAGTGGCCTACATCTGGATCCAAATTGAATAAATTTTAAACTTGTTCAAGATATTTTCAAGACAAATATTCTGATCAAATTGCATAAGTATCAGACTCCAAATATGGGCTTCTAGAGTGCAGACTTTGTCTTTCAAAGATCGTCCCAGTGTGTCATAAATTGATGTTGTCCAAGATAATATCATAAAAGACAATTGGACCAAGTTTCATGAGTAGCCGGCTGAGATTTTGGCCTCAAGAGTGCAAGCAAGGCTTTTCCAAGATATCTTCAAGTGTTTTACATATCACACATAAATATGACATTGCACACACTGTTTTTCATTGTTTCAGTTGTTCCTCAACCTTTTTTTTGGACTCATTATGAATCATTTTGCACTAGGACTAGATTTCATAATTGTGCACACAATGTTTTTTGACAGATTTGTCCCTGTGACCTACTTTTTCACCTGACATGATCAATAGTCCCTACCTAATTTCTTAACTACTCAAAAAATCCATTTTTTTTCCATATTCTAAGGAAAAAAAACTTTGGAAAACATCTTGGGGAAAAAAAAAGCTAAAGATGCTAACAGGCATTTTCTCCTCCTATGGCAGTGTTACCTTTGCTTTTAAAGAATATATATTTCACATCATTTCAGCCACAATGAAAACTTAGTCATTTCAAAAATGCTATAAACCAAACAATGTCATTTAAGATATACTGATTTTTTTTTTTTTTATAAATGCTTTCAACCTTGTTATTTCTGAAATGTTCTTATCTGGTGCATGATATCTTACAAAATGTATTTGAGTGGTGGTTTCTTAATCATATCCCTAAAATAAAACAAGAATATGAGTTTAAATTTATGAGTATACAATGTACATTATATAAGCATGTCCCCATTTTGAGGTGAAAGATTTACTCACTGTTTGAAGTACTGTTCTAAAAGTCTTGGACTGGAAAAAATCGGCCAATAACTGTAAACAGACAATATTGATCTTAAGAGCCTGAAACTGAACTTTGATAATTATTGAACAATTTATCACACAATCCTAAGTTTTAAAGACCCTTTGACTATAAGCTTTTGAAAACAATGTAAAAAAAGGAGAAAATGCTGACAATCAGCATTTTCTCCTTTTCCCACAATGTTTTCTACCTTATAGATATAGAAATCATCATTTGAAATAATTCATTTTCTTGTCTGCAAAAACTTTCAATTTATCTTAAGTTCAAAATTTTGTCGTTTTGTTTAGAGTTAACAATTTTACCCCACAGTGCTGAGAAAGAAAAGAAAATATTGCTAGAAAAGGAGAAAATACATGTAAACAGCATTTTCTCCTTTTCCACCAAGAGTTACTAATCTTTTCAAGACATATCTCATCGTTTGAACCATACAGTTTGTCCTCTATATGCTTTGAATTTGGACAAATCTAAAATTTTGTTGCTTTGTAAAGAGTTGAATCCAATTCTAGGCATCTGATTTGCTATGACAGACCATCTCCGATAGCCTATCAGCTGATTAGTCTTTGAATAAGCACTTTATGTGGGATGATCGGTAATATTGCCACTATTATGAATCTATACTGTCCAATAACAAGTGTAACATTTTGGCTGGAGTGTCCTTAAAAAAAACTGAGATAAGATGATAAACAGCTCATTAAAAAAACATTTAGCATAATTATATTTTATCTGTAAACAGGTCCAATTAAATTATTTCTGACCCTTTAAATAACAATCCAGGTTTTTCTCGACCATGAAAAAGAACACTTTTGAAAACATTGTAGAAAAAGGAGAAAATGCTTGTAACGAGCAATTCTCTTTTTACTATCAATGTTTTCTACCCTATGAGAGGCTTTCAGCTCACTTGTACCAACTTCGAAATTTAAATTTGTCGTCTGCAAATGTTTCGAATTTGCAAGTCTGAAATTTGTCAATTGGGAAAGGTTACAAAATAAACACTGAGAATGACACAAAATTAGGCATAAAAAAATTGACCTTGCATTGTTGACAAGCATTCATTTTGGAAAAGAAGCTGGTGCAAATATTGATGTAAGACAACACTTATATTTGTCTGTGTGTTTGGTGTTGAAGTCAATTTTGAGCATTACTTCAGTTATAATGCAGCTGCCTGTGCACCACTTGATGCTTTCCTGGAAACTTTTCTGCCAAGATTTCTTTCCAAGCCTTTAGCTACTTTTCCATAAAACAATCACCATAAGTATATTGACTCTTTACCAAATGACAAAAATTTAGACAGGTCCAATTTGAAAGGATTCTGACAGGACAAATTAAATGTAACTGAAATGATAATTTTTGTTTCGGATGGGACAGAAAACATTGTGGTAAAAGGAGAAAATGCTAGTAAACAGCATTTTCTCCTTTTCCCACAATGTTTACAAAAGGCTTCATTATCAGGGTCGTTATACGTCGGGATTGGGTGGAAAAGAGTTAAGGGATAAAGGAGGAATTAACCTATTTAACGACTTTTTTCAATGTTTGGAAAGAAATAATGTATCCTGGGAATCAAACCAGTGATTCCTGGGTTCAAGTCATTTATGCAACAGTCCAAGATTCTGTTTATTTATGAAAATAGAATAATAAACTGACCTGTTGTTTATCTGAAGGAGCCTTGATGAAAATGGCATTTATTAAGGCTATAGCACTCTGTTTGACATCATTGCTTGAGCTGAAATTGGATTTAAAAAAAAGTTCATTAACCCATTACCACACAATCCCTACTTTTGACGACCCTAAGAAAGAATCCTTTAGAAAACATGGTGAGAAAAGGAGAAAATGCTGGATACAATGCTGGTACCCAGCATTTTCTCCTTTACCCACAATGTTTTCAACCCTTCACCAAACATTTCAAATTTTCAGTCACTTTTTTGTCGTCCACAAATGCTTTCGATCTGGACAAACCTTAAATTTTGTCGTTTGGTAATGATTATGCTGCATTCACACTAAAGCATGATCTGTTACGATCATCATGATTGGCCAATTGCCGCGAATCACGTAATTTTGCTGGAATTTGACGATTAGATTGGAGCTGGTATGATTTCATGCCTTCTGATAAGATTTGTTACGCTTAGATGCGATTTGGTCATGATTGGTCAACTTCTGGTGATGTGATATGTGTCCAGGAAAGACATGATCACATATGATCTGATAGGAGTATTGAGTTTGTGATTCCATTGCGATCTGACACAATCATAACGATAAGTGTCCACGATCTGTTACGACACCATATGTGCCGATGCATTCCCATACGAGCATCAAAGACTGATGTGCTCCGTTGCTATGTGTTACGATTGTTGGATGGATGTTTTGAGCAATTCCAATCATGATTGAGCCACGATGAGACCACGACTGGTATTTCAACAACCTGATTGATCGGTGACCTCATTGTTAATTGAACCTCTGAACATTCAATACCATTGATGACAGCCAGACTTGTGGATGATGAGAATGTGACATTTGTATTGTTAATATTTGCTTATATTATCGCCATCGATTTGTTGCGATGACTTAACGATCTGATGCAATGGTTACGATAGTTCTGGTGTAATGCAGAGAAATGACCCCCATTACAAAATGACCTATGGTCATTTCGCGACGTAGAATAATGACCCATGGGTCATTTCTCTATGTCGAGAAATGACCCCTGGGTCATTACTCGATGTAGAATAATGACCCGGGTCATTTTTCGACGTAGAAAAATGACCCGGGGGTCATTCCTCTACGTCAAAAAATGACCCAGGGGGTCATTTTGTAATGGGGGTCATTTTTCTGCATTACACTGGCAATCGTGTTAATCATGGAAAAATTTTTAGCTGCCAGAAATTTTTCCACAATTAACCCAATGACTGCGATTGACATCAAGATGAGATACGATCTGATAAGATCTGTTATGATGATCTCGATGCGTCCACGATAAACCCCTCGATTTCAATCATGGTCAAATCGTGATAAGTGTGAACGCCACATTAACTGACAGGATACCACCTAAAATTGTAGCAGACAACAGTAACTGTGAAAGCATACTTGTGAAATTTAGAAAAATCAATGTAAATTTACATATTTATGTGAAACCTTTGTATTAAATGGATAAACTACATGTATTGACCCTTTACTCCATAGATACTCATTTCTACACATTGCTTGTAGGAGCCTTTGGAAAACATTGTGGCAAAAGGTGAAATTGCTCATGATGAGCAATTTCACCTTTTGCCACAATGTTTTCTACACTATCAAAAGGTGTCATTTACACATAAGAAACCACTTCATCCTTGCTATTATTTAGGGTCAATTAGAGATGCCATAGAAACTTATTGGGTAAAGGGTTAAAACTGTTTTCTATTCTATTACAGAAAAATTGCACCATTTGAGCCATAATGAAACTGTATTCTGCAAATGCTCTGAATTTGGACAGGCTAAAACAGGTTGTCTGGAAAAAAAGAGTTAAGCTAATTTGTACTACCGGTATTTCTGTATTGTCAACAGATGTTTTGAAATGACAGAGTCTAAAACTTGTTGTATAGAAAAGGATTGCAGGATTGATTTTGCTCTTTTTCTTATGGGTATTGCCATATTCATGGTGTAAATAGATGACTTTATAAGTATAAAAGAAGTAAGTTGTAAATACCAAACTATGCTTTTACATTGAAAATGGACAAAATATGGCATGCACATAGAATATATAGCTCCTACTTCTTCTTTCACATTTAATTTGAAGTAAGTTTATAGTTTTGCAAAGAATGATGAGGATCAGTGAGAAATTCATAAAAAACATTGTATAGCATGTGAAACAAAGTTAGCTACACTGTGTTTAAATCTTTACCCCACAATCCCAACTTTTAATCAGCCTGAGAAAGAAGCCTATAGAAAACTTTGTAGGAAAAGGGGAAAATGCTGGTAACCAGCCTTTTCTCCTTTTCCCACAATATTTTCTACCTTAAGTCAGAAATCATCGTATTACCAAAATTTAATTTGTTGTCAGCAGATGCTTTGAATTTGGTCGAGTCCAACAATTTGTTGTTTGATAAAGAGTTAATATTATCTGAGTCATACCTTGACATATACGGGAAGATCTTATCAACAGTTATGTAGTGTTCTAAATCCGCTGAGGCTTGGTTGCTGGAGAATAAAAATGGGTAAAAACTAAGATTAATTACCATAATAACTAAAAATGTCACAGTGAGGATAAATACCCGCCACCAGCACCTTGTCACTAACGCGGCACAATCAGAAAACAGACATGGTTTTCAAAACAAAGATCACATGTAGCCTTGACCTTTGACCAATGTGACCCAAAAGCAATGGGGCACATTCTTGGGCCATGAGCAACACTTGTATAAAAGTTAAGGGTCCTACGTCAAGCAGGTTTTTTACCTGCAGATATAGCTCACTAGGTAAAGCGTAAGACTCCAGAACATGATGTTTCGGGTCTCTACAGGTTGTGGGCTCAAATCCCCACCTGGCCAGCTAAAATTACAAATAGTCTCTCAGATGAGACATTAAACCAAGGTCCCGTGTGACAGTGCTATATGCCGAGCATGTTAAAGAACCAGGCGAAGCTCTCAGTAGTTTCGACCTGTATCCTTGCACTATCCCCCGTAAGAACTAACTGTCTTCTGGAAGCGTTGCTTAGATGGGCAACTGGTAGCAACGATAAATAAATGGAAATAACAAATCAACCAGGTTTCGAGCTAGAGAATGGATATTGACTTTCCAACAATTTACAACTTTGACCTTGACATTCGACTAATGTGACCCAAAAAGAAAAGGACACCTTCTTTGGATATGCAAAACACAAGTATAAATTTTCAGGGTCCTAGGTCATGAGGTTTTTTAGTGAACTCTACCACACAATCCTGACTTTTAGCGACCCTGAAAAGGAAAGCTTTTGAAAACGTGGGAAAAGGAGAAAATGCTGCTAACCAGTATTTTCTCCTTTTGCCACAATGTTTTCTAACCTATCAAAATTAAAAATAAATTTTTGATTCACTTTTATTTTCTCGTCTACAAATGCTTTCAATTTGGACTAGTCAAGAATTTTGTTGTTCGGTAAAGAGTTAAAGCACACTTTTTAGGAAGAGTGAATAGTCATATTTACAGTTATGAATGGGCTAATTCAAAGAAGAACACATTACCTGTACAGAACAACACTTTCTAAGATTTCTAAAGCAGGTTGAGTACACCCATCACTTGTTGCCCTCGCTCCAGAAAGACACTCGGCAACCTAAAAGGAAACATAATTATATATTTCTTTTGATAAACTTTACCTCCTGTAATAGCTTTTCTCTTCTCTCATCTGAACATTTTGAGTAATGGAAAAAGCAGCTGTAGGTGTTTGCTTTGCTTCTTGTGTCACAGTATTCTTGAATATATTTATGTGTTAAATCTGAACTCTTTGTTAAGAGCGAGAATTGAAAGGTAAAGGGTGAATTGATGTCAATAATTGCTACTTACAAAAACATTTTCTAGGTAATTTGCTACAAAATTATTCCAAAAGATAACCTTATGCAGGTATCGCAAGCCAACATCATCACTTTAAACTTTCACCTCATATTCGAGTATTGTAACAACCCAAAAGAAGACAGCTTTAGAAACTAAAACTGTTGCAAAGCTGACAAGTACCCCTCCTAATGGCACATTGTTACTGAAGAAGTGCAGTCAGAGAACAGAAATGATTTTAACCCTTTCCCAAATGACAAATTTTAGACTCTTCCAAACTGAAAGAGTTTGCAGACAACAATTTTAAATTTGATAAAAGTGGTAGAAAGTTCTCCTAAAGGGTAGAAAACACTGTGAGAAAAGGAGAAATTGCTCGTTACGAGCAATTTCTCCTTTTCCCACAGTGTTTTCAAAAGACTTGTACTGCAGACCTGTAAAAACCAGGGCTTGTTTGGGAAAGGGTTAAACACAAAGGTGACCAGTGACCTTTACCTTTGACTGCACAGTAAAATGAAAGAAGGTTGTTTTATGGCCCATCAAAAGGATGATTTTGTGTGCCTGTATTATGCATTGTTTGGTAAAGGTGAACAGATACATATTTGAAGATGATAATGAAATGAAAAGTTTAAGCAAAAGAATCAGATTGTTGACCTGTTTGGTGAAGTTTTTCTCTATTGTGCTCCATCCATCCATGTTATGCTCCATCAATGCTACAAATGACTTCAGCAAGTACATCAGAGCGTCTCCAGAGCTTACAAAGAAAGAAATATTTTCATATGCATTCATACTACTAAAAAGTAGCCTAGGGATTGTGTGGTAAAGAGTTAATTACCTACATCTTCAGTACTAACAGAACAGAACAGAACAGAACAAAAACTTTATTCATAATATCAGCTTCAACACATAAGGTTCATCGCCGAACACATAAATTATAAATACATGTACATACATGGGTATGGACTAAACAACCAAAAAATAAAACAAAAATCAAATGATATCGAATGGGTATGTTGAAATGAATAAGCGAATGCTGAAAAAATGAATGATAAAAGTGAAACATGAACGAACATAGCACATTAGAAAAAGAATAGTATCAGATACATGTAAGTAAGATGTCAAACTTTAAAAGTGAAAATCATTACAAAGGAGATAAATTATCAGAGAGTTAGATACTACAAATATGGAACTTGTTGGACAGAGAATGTCCAATTCATTTAACATCTTACCAAACAATCACTGCTTTGTTCGAACCTGAAATAGGAAGCTTTTGAAAACATTAATAACCAGTATTTTCTCCTTATCCCACAATGTTTTCTACCCTTTTGGAAACAAATTTCTTTTTTTTTTTGAGTTGCATTTATCTTGTCTTCTGCAAGTACTTTCAATTAGGACCAGTCTGAATTTTTTTTTTAAGGAGTCAATGCATCTGCCAATAGCATCAGCCCATGTCAGCCTGCAAAGTTTGTAGAGGCTGACAAGGGTTGAAACTTTTTGCTATTTGTAAGTTTTCTACTTGTCTATGTTATCATGCAATATGCTGATGTGGTGGCTTAATAAGAGTTGTTCACCAGGTTTGATGAAAAAGCATTCATATCGAAACTTTCCCTCTTGGTCAATGTAATACTTTGTGACACTGCTTATCTCTTTACCAAACAATCCAGAGTTTTACCAACCCAGACAATATAAGCCATAGTACAGTTAGTTTCTGTCAACTGCATTAAACTACACATACATTAAAAAATGCTTCCAAAACTATGATCAACTACAGAAGGTTTAATTATGTTGAACTATGGTTATCTATGTGTAACTTCATTCAAGTATGTTCTATATGTTTAACCCATTAGCATGCATTCCCTACTTTTGACACCCGTCAGAAAAAAGCCTTTAGAAAACAATGTGGGAAAAGGAGAAAATACTGGTAACCAGCATTTTCTCCTTTTCCACTTTTATTTTGTTGTCTGCAAAATAATGCTTTTGATTTTAACAAGCCTAAAATATTGTTGTTTGGTATTGAGTTAACCTGACAGTCATTCCCTACTTTGTAAGGTATGACCATAAGGCTAACATTCTTGCTCTAGTTCTGCAAAAAATCTAAATTTGATTTCTGATTGGCTAAACCATTAGTTTAGAATGGTTCAATAATATCAAGGTTAACAACCTATGTCATGGCATATGTCATCGGATATATTCTAAATCCGCTTTTTTTCGTTTTAAAAAAGGTAAGTTGTTCAGCCTGTACATTATTGTTATTGAAGATCTGTCGAAACAAAGCAGTGCATAATGGTACCTGACAACTTTCTTCCTTAGTATACATTTATATTTTGTTCATTAGTTTTGCAATTACCTCCGCACAATTTTAGAAGCCGGTGACACATGTGCGATCTAAAAATAGATGTCATATACAATGCCGTTAAGAATAATTGTGTTGAAGTGTTTAGAGCTACAACATTGTTTCACGGCATTTTGATTTCACAAATAGGACAAATATATTTACCGTCACAAGATGAAGTAGGTATTCTAAGTAAATTTTAGATACATAGATCCATATCTTTTTAAAGTAATTAATTTGCACTTTGCGCACAAAATGGAGGCTATTCCGACACCTCTGCTATGACGTAGTTTGTCACCCTTGAATATGCTCCCTGAACTGCATTATTTCTGAAAAATCCAAAAGTTCTGCTTTTCTAAAAATCTAACTTACAAGTGTTTGTGTCCAGCCACCACAAAACTTGTGATCAAATTGAGTCCATTCTTCTTTATGAACTCCAGTCCAAACGTAACATCCCCAGACTTAATCGAAAGGGTTTTGAGGGCTTCAATTTTCTCATCTCGAGCATCCCCTTTTAACTTCTCCATGATGGCTTGTGCAGCTTTGGCCTAAAAAATATAAGTGATAAATTCAATCTTTTTTCCAAGACTTTCATTGCTTTATTATTAGACTTTTAACAATCCATTTTAAATCAATCAATGGCCAAAAGTCTAAAGGAAAGGAAAAACTCCTTTAACCCTTTCCCAACAATCCCTGGTTTTCATAACCCTGAAAAAGAGACCCATTGAAAACATCGTGTGAAAAGGAGAAAATGCTGGTTACCAGCATTTTCTCCTTTTCCCACAATGTTTTCTGCCCTCCCATAACAAATTTCAATTTTTGAGTTACATTAATTTTCTTCTCTGCAAATGCTTTCAGTTTGGACCAATCTAAGATTTTGTCATTTGTTAAAGAGTTAACTCTTTACCACACAACCCCGACTTTTAACGACCCTGAGAAAGAATCCTTTTGAAAACGTGGGAAAAGGAGAAAATGCTGGTAACCAGCATTTTCTATTTTTCCCACAATGTTTTCTACCCTTTCCAATTCAAAATTCAATTTTTGAATCACATTTATTTTGTCATCTACAAATGTTTTCAATTCGGACCAATTTAAGATTTTGTCATTAGGTAAAGAGTTCAGGATTATATGGTAAACACTATGGGAAAAGGATTCATTGCTTTCTACAAGGGATAGTTACCTTTTGCACACTGTTTCCAAAGTGACTATTGCAGAATTGAACAAGTGCACCCTGTGCAGGTTCCAAGGCTCAGCAATGGTTGTTTTTTTTCATGTAAAATTCAGAAAATGTGTAGCCTGATCTCGGGCCTGCAGGGCCCTCTACTTTGTTAGATATTATGGCCAAACAACCATAAAATACCGAATATTTCACCTGTTTTTCTGCACTGGAAAAGTCCTTTTTATTGGGATAAAAATGAGTAACAGGTAAGTCCACTTCATTGATTCACTACTCTACCAATAAAGGAACAGGGTCATTATTCAACAAATCATTCTTAGGAGCATTCCTAGTCTAATTCAAAAAATTTTCTGAAGTAAGAATAACTTCTGATGCCTAGACTAAGCAGTTAAGCCATAAGAATGTGTTTTACTTTCTAAATCTAGAAAAAGATTGAAATTAGGACAGGATGGTGAATATTGACCCAGATACTTTAGCACTATCTACATGTAAATGGAAATAATGGTTAGATTTCACAGCATACTAAAAGAAATCAACAACAGCACCACATATGGTGCCAATGCTTAATTGCAGTTGCTTTAGGAACTAGATTGATCTTAAGTGAGAGAAAATTTTAAGTCAAAAAATGGGTGTAATGGTGTCAAAAACATTTTGCTAGTTACCTGCCTCTGTTATATTGGTTCTCCTTTTGATAGTAAATAACTGGTCTAAGTTTTAACCCATTACCACACAATCCCGACTTTTAACGACCCTAACAAGGAAGCCTTTTGAAAACATTGTGGGAAAAGGAAAAAATGCTGGTAACCAGCATTTTCTTCTTTTCTCACAATGTTTTCTACCATTCCCAAATCAAATTTCAATTTTTGATTCACATTTTATTTTGTCATCTGCAAATACTTTCAATCTGGACTAGTCCAAAATTTTGACCTTTGGTAAAGAGTTAAGTAATTTTCTTCAGTAATAACAGAGACATTATACAATTGTAACAGTCCTCACAAATAGCCTCCTCAGGCAGGGATTTGAACCCTAGCCCTCCAGATCCCAAGGTGCACACTCTACCACATCACTATAAAAGCTAGCCCTATAGCAAGGCAGTATAAGTGTTGCCTTATACAAATACAAGCTATACATTTACATCTATCTGAGGATATACCACTTTACTACAAAATATTGAGGTTTTGCACAACAGTGCAGAAGATGATGACTACAGAGACTGGGCAAGATTATGCATTGATTTTTATGCTCAGTATGATTCATCACAGAGACACATCAAAACCAACCTTTGTCAGTGCATGGCTCAATTACAGACATCTTCGCGAGCCAAGGTTATGATCATTACGTGGATCTTACCTTGGCTGATCAAGCCCAATTTCCAGATTCCCGCAATACACCCCCTTTTGGATGCTAGTTATTCTCCCCTTTTACATCATATTTCTGATAGCCAATGAAATTTTGTTTTACAAACTGCTTACAAATACAATAATTCAACATGAAACAATAACAACAAACATACTGGAGTATAGCCTTAAACCTCCAATAATTGGTTGGTCACATTGAAACTTTCTGTAAAGATTGTTCATCTATTTTTTTCGGTAATAAATCATTACAGATTGTGCATACATCAAAGGAGGTATCTATGTTTACCCTCTATTTTTACTCAAAAGGTCACAACCTTTTTCTATTTTTATCAAGGATGAAATGCTACAAGCGATTTGATTTTGATAAGTAAGAACTAGCTGCATCCATTCAAAAAGCGTATCATGAGAATATCAAAATCAAGCTCGATCTGCAAAGGGTAGAGAAAAGCGTAGTGGATCGTCACCTTTGGCTTGTGAAGACGAATTACAGAGAACAAAATGCACAACATAATAAGCAGTAATCTTACTTACTGGTGAATCTGTAAGTTGAAGCACATTTCCATTTTGGATCTCTTCTCTGTTCTACAAAACATGAAACAAAAAAGTCTGTTACTTTAAAATCATTTCTTATGCTTTACAACAAATAATCTTATACCATAGGCAACTCTTAAGAATATTCTTGTATTATTATATTATCAGCATTGTAATCTTGTATATAAATCATCAACATTATGAATTGTGGTTTAACTCTTTACCAAACAACAAAATTTTAGATTGGTCTGAATTGAAAGCATTTGCAGATGACAAAATAAACGTAACTCAAAAATTGAATGTTTCCAACAGGGTAGAAAATATTGTGGGAAAAGGAGAAAATGCTGGTAACCAGCATTTTCTCCTTTTCCCACAATGTTTTCAAAAGGCTTCTATCATGGGGTCGTGAAAACCTGGAATTGTTTGGTAAATGGTTAATGCTTTTGATACACAAGGAATTTTCCATTTTTCACATGTAGTGCTTCCCTGCATACCATTATCATAAATCTATTCTTCTTCGTGAATACTGTTTAGGTTAGGGTTCTCTAAGGGTAACTTGGCCCTGTACCAAACAAGCCCATGATTTATTGAGCCTGAAGAGTGACTAGTTTTGAAATCACTGCAGGTATAGGAAATATGTTTTCCTTCCTTTCAAACACAAGATTCACAATTCATATAAAATTCATCCTCTTCAGAACTGCTTTCATTTTTAACTGGTGAAAACTTTTGCCAAGTAATGACATCTGCTTGCTGCAACAGTTGTTATTCTGTGACAGCAAGCAAAAGCTTGTGGATTAACCCATTACCACACAATCCCTACTTTTGACGACCCTGAGAAAGAAACCTTTAGAAAACATTGTGGGAAAAGTAGAAAATGCTGGTAACCAGCATTTTCTCCTTTTCCCACAATGTTTTCTAACCTTCATAAAACAAATTTCAAATTTTAAGTTACTTTTATTTTGTTGTCTGCAAACGCTTTCCATTTGGAAAAAGACCTAAAATTGTGTCATCTAGTAAGGAGTTAAAACACAAGGAATGTGACCACTAATTGAACTGGGATGCTAAATGCTATGTTTCACTGACATAATTATTGTTAAATTACTCTTTCGCTATAAATTCTAGAAATACAACTTATTTTCTGAGTTCTAAACAGAGATTTCCACTGATACAAAAGACAAACATCTATCAAATCTGTTTCAGGAAGCAGTAGATATAAATCCAAGATCAAGCTGCATGTTCAGCCCAAAAATACCCCTCCTTAGAATTCGATCAAAGAAAGAGGAGCAATTAATCTAGCTTTGTTATAAGCAACTTCTACTTCTAGCACCGGCTCCAGCAAAATTTTACACTCATCCAAATTCAAAGACATTGCAGACTACAAATTATGTATGACTAAGCAGTTCTGAAAATTTGTTCTTGGTAGGGAAGAAAACATTGCAGGAAAAGAGGAAATTGCTGATGATCAGCATTTTCTTCCTTTCCGAAAATGTTTCCAACAGGACTTCTTCTTCCTTAGGGTTGTTCAAATGTACAGGATTGTGTCAAGGGGTTAACTCAATATTTCAAAAGATATCCACTACAAGTAAAGACAAACTTTAGCTTTAACTCAATACTAAATGACAAAGTTTTAGACTGGTCCAAAATGAAAGCATCTGCAGACGACAAAATAAATGTGGATTGTCAATTGAAATTCCCTTTGGAATGGGCAGAAAACATTGTGGGAAAAGGAGAAAATGCTGGTTTCTGCATTTTCTCCTTTTCCCACAATGTTTTCAAAAGCTTACTTTCTCAGGGTCGTTAAAAGTCGGGATTGTGTGGTAAAGAGTTTAAGAAACTAACCTTATAACGTATTCCCGTTGTCATAGCAATGTCAGAACTTAGTTTATGATACCAAGTTGCCATGGTGAGACTATGTAACTGTCTTTAAATATTTTATATTTCCTTTTCTTTTAACTATTTTCTTTTAACTAAAGGGTATAATAACTATGTTCCAAATGACAAATATTTTAGACAGGTCCAAGTTTCTGCAAGAGACAAATTAAATCTGGTTGAAATGATGGAGTTTGTATCTGGTAAGATCAAAGACCTTGTGGGAAAAGGAGAAAATACTGGTTAACAGCAGTTTCTTCTTTGTCCACACTGGTTTCAAAAGCTTTACTACACAAGTTCACTGGTCAAAACACTCGACTGTTTGGTTTCTCAGTCAAATTTATTTTGGTGTCTGCAAATGCTTTGAACTCGGACTAGTCCAAAATGTCATTGTTTCGTAAAGAGTTCAGAGTGACTAGATCTACAACTTTTTTTAATGAAGAAAATAATGAAAGGATATGCAATAATATCCAACAATGAACTTTCACAACTTAAGATTGCTGTTGTGGACAAGTTAACCTCCTGACACAATCAGTGCAGTTATCTCGCTTTCACCCTCTACCAAATAATCGATGTATTTGTGACCCACAGAAATTAAGTTTTTAATAACATTGTAATGAAAGGAGAAAATGCAGCTAACTAAGCCTTTTCTTTTATTTCCATATTCTTCTCCATTCTTTCTGTGATAAATCCAATAATTTGGGCCATTTCAAAATTATTGCCTGCAAAAGCTTTGAAATAGGAAAAGTCTACAATTTTGTCGTTTGGTAAAGAGTTAACTCTTTATCACACAATCCTAACTTTTTAAAACCCTGAAATAATAACCGGTAGGAGCCTTTTGGAAATATTGGAGGAAAAAGAAAAAAATGCCGGTGACCTGCATTTTCTCTTTTTCCTATGATATTTTCTGTCACATATAATTTGTCATCAGCAATTGCTTTCAATTTTGACTTGTTGATTTTTTTTCATTTTGGAAAAGGGTTAATTAATGATTACATATATCAGTATTGAGTCTTCCACAAAGAGATCTTATGTATTAACCCCTTACCACATCCCTCTGTGTGTAAATGACCCTCAGAAACAAGCATTAAGAGGGCATTAAGGGAAAAGAAGAAAATGCTGGTTACTGGCATTTCCTCTATTCTGGTTTTGTGTTTTTTATTCCTTTCACAGACAAATACCATTTTTTTTATCAGGTACTCATCATTCTGTAGATGCACAGAATGTACAGTATGATCTTAGCTCCACACTGTCCAATACTAGTATATAGGCAAATCCCCCCTACCCAAAAACAAACCTTTGAAATTGCAAAATTTTGGTTTTTACTGTCGGCTTAACCCATTACCACACAATCCCTACTTTTGACGCCCCTGAGAAAGAAGCCTTTTGAAAACCCTGTGGGAAAAGGAGAAAATGCTGGTAACCAGCATTTTCTCCTTTTCCCACAGTGTTTTCTACCCTTCCCAGGAAAAATTTCTTTTTTTCAGTCACATTTATTTTGTCGTCTGCAAATGCTTTCAATTTGGACCAGTCTAAATTTTTCTCGTGTGGTAATGGGTTAAGAGTCTCATTTCACATAAAGGAGGATAAGGGTTCATTTGGATTTTCAAAAATTATAGTAACCTGGCAAAGATTCAACCCTATCCAAAAGAACAATAGCTTAACCCTTTCCTAAACAATCCCTGGTTTTTACGGCCATGATAATAATTAGAAGCCTTTTGAAAACATTGTGGGAAAAGGAGAAAATGCTGCTAACCAGCATTTTCTCCTTTTCTCTTAATGTTTTCTACCCTGCTGGAAACAAATTTCAAATTTTGAGTTACATTTATTTTGTCGTCTGCAAGTGCTTTCAATTTGGACTAGTCTAAAATCTTGTCATTGGTAAAGAGTTAAATGACTGATTGGTTGGTGGGTTGTGGGTTGATTGTATGGTTGGTTGTGTGGTTGGTCGATTTGTTGATTGGTTGGTTGGCTGGCTGGTTGGTTGGTCAGTTGGGTGGGTGGGTTGGTGGTCGGTCGGTTGGGTCATTTGGTCAGTCAGTTGTTGGTCAGTCAGTCTGTTTGCAAGTCTTCCATCGGTCAGTCGGTTAGTTAGTCTGTCAGTTATGTTTGGTTGACTGATTGATTAGTTGGTTGATTGTGAGGTGTCTAATGCTGAAAATAGAGCATTATTATTTTTCACTTTTCCTATCATGTTTCCTACCCTGTGAAAGTACTGCAGTTTATTTGTACCACATTCCATATTTGCTCTCAACTATTGGCTTTTTCAAAATTTTGTAAAGTCTGAATTGTTCATTTGATAAAGATTCAAAATGCAAAATGGGAAAACATGGAGATTAACTCTTAACCACACAATCCAGACTTCTAACCACTCTGAGAAAGAAGCCTTTTGAAAATATTATGGGAAAAAAAGAAAATGCCGGTAACCAGCATTGTATGGTAAGGAGTCAAATGTTTTTCACACAACAAAGTACTGATAAAAATATCCTTATGACTGATATGGAAAATACCGTAGAAAAGAAGCAATTTTATATCTATGCAATATTTTCAGAGTTCAATATTGAGGCGTGAAAATTTTTCACCATTTGGGAGTGGGTTATTGTTATCAAGAAAGCCACCTTTTAGGCAACTGTCGCCATAATTAAAGATAACACACTCAAGTCTCCCCACCTCCAAAGGAGAAGAAATTTGAATGAAGGCACTGTAGAGAAGGAAAACAGTTGGACAAAAGGAAAAAACTGTCTATCCATCTCTTCTGAGATAACATACGAAAAAAAATCAGAAAGAAAAACTTGTTAACTTAGTTTAAAGTGCATCATGAGATAATAACAAAATGTCGCTCAAGCTGTTCCGAGGTTTAACCCTTTACAACAAAACCCCAACTTTTAAAACCCCTGTAAAAAAAGCCTTTTGAAAACATTGTAGGAAAAGGAGAAAATGCTGGTAACCAGCATTTTCTCCTGTTCCCACAATGTTTTTTTTTCCCTTCCTAAAACAAAATTTCAATTCTTTAGTCACATTCATTTTGTCGTCTGCAAATGCGTTCAATTTGGAATTTTTGTCGTTTGGTAAAGAGTTAAATTACAAAACAAATATAATCCATGCTCTGGCAAAAGGGGGCTTAATGCATCTCTGTGATACATTGTGCCAGACAGGTATCACCAAATTGTGGACTTCCAAAAATCCTTTATATTTAATATGACAGAATCATGAGGTAGACTGCCCCTTTAACAAACAGCGAAATTTAAAAAAAGTACCTGCTCATATCAGTCTGTACAGACTACCGGGGCTTACATGGGTCAGCACTTTTTGTAGATGCATATAATTAAGACCCCCCCCCCTTTTTTTTTTCAAAGAACATGGCTAACATAAAATTGATCTGTTTTTTCTCTTTTCCAAATGACAAAATTTTGGACTAGACCAAACTGAAAGCATCTGTAATCAAATGTAATGTAAATGATGATTTCTGTCGATGAAAGAGTAGAAAGCATTGTGGGAAAAGGAGAAAAAGCTGGTAAACCAGCATTTTCTCATTTTCCTAAAGTGTTTTTAAAAGCCTTCTTTCCCAGCATTGTAAAAACCAGGGATTGTATGGGAAAGAGTTAAATATTTCTGTGACTGTAACAGTGGATAGATGAAAGATCAGCTAGAATGAAATGAGTAAAGAGTCTACACAGTTTCTTAATTTCTTGGGGAAAAATATCAGTTTTCACTGAAACAATTTAAAATTCTTATAATCTACATGCCTGACAGCAATGGTTTTGTTATTGTATCCAGGAATTTAACTATTTACCAAAGGACAAAGTTTTGGACTAGTCCAAATTGAAAGCATAAATATTGCAGACCACAAAAGTGACTTGTTTTGTGAAGGATAGAAACTATTGTGGGAAAAGGAGAAAATGCTGGTTACCAGCATTTTCTCTTTTTCCCACAATGTTTTCTAAGGGCCTCTTTCTCAGGGTCATCAAAAGTAGGGATTGTGTCTGGTAATGGATTAACTATTTATCAAACGATAAAATTTTGGACTAGTCCAAATTGGAAGCATTTGCAGATGACAAAATACAAGTGAATCAAAAACTGAAATTTGATTTGGGAAGGGCAGAAAACTTTGTGGAAAAAGGAGAAAATGCCAGCATTATCCCCCATTTCAACAATGTTTTCAAAAGCTTTCTTTCTCAGGGTCGTACAAAGTCAGGATTGTGTGGTAAAGAGTTGAAAATGTTTTGGAAAAGAGATAACATGCTGGTAACCACCATTTTCTCCTTTTCCACAGTATTTTACTTCCTTTCAATGACATATCCCATCACCATGAGTTACATGTATCAACTGTAAAGGACTCTCTATTTGGATTAATCAAATATACTTGTTATGTGGTAAAAGGTTAAGGGTTAAATTTTTTTTAAATCTAATTGTTGGCTGCCCCTTTGGCTGTCATTACCAAACAACAATATTTTAGGCTTTTCCAAATCGAAAGCATTTGCAGACGACAAAATAAAAGTAACTGAAAAGTAACTGTTTTGTGAAGGTTAGAAAACATTGTAGGAAAAGGAAAAACTGCTGGTTACCAGCATTTTTTCTCCTTTTCTCACAATGTTCTCTAAAGACTTCTTTCTCAGGGTCGTAAAAAGTAGGGTTAATTGGTTATCATGTGAAAGAATGTTGACCCGACTGGGATTTGAACTCATGAAAACATTCCATTTTAGTTTGACGTAAGTAAGTCTGATAACACCATCCTACAGCAACATCAGTACCATGGAGTACTATCAAAAAGGGCATAGCTTACCTACTTATTCTTGTTTCCCCCCCCCCCCATCCCCACTTCCCCATATAACCCTTAGAACACCAAATAAACTCACCAGTAATTTTCAGTCTGAATACACTGTACAAAAACTTGAATCACACTTCGGCAAATGGAAGATTATATTTTTACCAAATGATAAAATTTCAGGCTAGTCCACCAAATTGGAAGCATTTTGCAGACAAAATAAGGAAGGGGGGGGCGGGGGTTTAAAAAGCATTGTGGGAATATGGGAAAAGGAGAAAATGCTGGTTACCAGCATTTTCTCCTTTTCCCACAATGTTTTCAGAAGGTTTCTTATACAGGGTCGTGAAACCCCGATATTGCTTGGAAAAGATATTGCTTGGAAAAGATATTGCTTGGTAAAGATATTGCTTGCTTAAGATATTGCTTGGTAAAGATATTGCTTGCAAAAGATATTGCTTGCTAAAGATGTTGCTTGGTAAAGATATTGCTTCCTTAAGATATTGCTTACTAAAGATATTGCTTGCAAAAGATATTGCTTACTAAGGATACTGCTTGCAAAAGATATTGCTTGCTAACGATATTGCTTGCAAAATATATTGCTTGCAAAAGATATTGCTTACTAACGATATTGCTTGCAAAAGATATTGCTTACTAACGATATTGCTTGCAAAAGATATTGCTTGGTAAAGATATTTCTTGCTAAAGATATTGCTTGGTAAAGGTTAAGGCAACTCTATCATTGTGGATCCAGAAAATCCATTTTGTCTAAAAGCCCAGAAATACGTCATGAGGTAGATTAATCTTTTAACAAGCAAAATAATCACAAATAACAATTAACAAAAAGTTTTGACCTATGTCAGCCTGTACGGGCTGTAAAAGGCTGACATGGGTCTTTAACTCATTACCACACAAGAAAATTTTGGACTGGTCCAAATTGAAAGCATTTGCACACGACAAAATAAAGGTGACTGAAAAATAGAAATTTGTTCTGGAGAGGGTTGAAAACACTGTGGGAAAAGGAGAAAATGCTGGTTACCAGCATTTTCTCCTTTTCCCACAGTGTTTTCAAAAGGCGTCTTTCTCAGGGGCTTCAAAAGTATGGATTGAGTGGTAATGGGTTAATCCCTTTACCAAACAGTCCATGGTTTTTACGACCCTTAGATAGAAGCCGTTTGAAAACGGTAACCAGCATTTTCTCCTTTTCCCACAATGTTTTCTACCTTGCTGGAAAGAAATTTCAATTTTTGAGTTACGTTATTTTGTCATCTGCAAGTGCTTTCAATTTGGACCAGTCTAAAATTTTGTTGTTTGGTAAAGGGTTAATTCTTGCAGGTGCATTTGATCCCCCTTTTCATAGAACATGGCTCAACTGCAATTTCATGGCTGCATTTGTTTAGTGTGTTTCAACAAAGCACATAAATAGATAAATGATGAGGCACATATCTTGTGCAGTCTGATCTTGATCTATCTAGTATCTATGCAAGAAAAGAAACTATAGTTGTGGACTTTTAACTCTCTACCAAGTCACAAAATCTTAACCTTTACTAAACTGAATAAACTTGCTGATGGCAAAAATATTATAACCTTAAATGGTTGAAATTGTCTTTGATTATGTGGGAAAGCAGCCAGTGGCTTGGAAAGAAAATTGTGAAGAGTATTGGTAAAAGAGACACCAGGAATGCATGAATAGGAGCACTGGCTGCTGCTATATAACTAAAATAATGTAGAACATGGCATTAAACACCAAGAAATTTGCAATTTTGTCCAATTTGATAACAAATTGAACCAGTGGACACTTTACAGTGGACACTTTACAAAGCGAGTATTGCAAAAATTTCATGTAAACAATCAAGCCTTTAACTCTTTACAAATCCACAAATTTTTAGACTGGTCCAAATTGAAAGCATTGATTTTGCAGATGACAAAATAAATGTGACCGGAGAATCTAAATTTGATTGGAAAAGGGTAGAAAACATTGTTGGAAAAGGAGAAAATGCTGGTTACCAGCATTTTCTCCTTTTCCCACAATGTTTTCAAAAAGCTTCTACCTCGAGGTCGTCAAAAGTCGTCATTGTGTGGTAAAGGGTTAAAGTTATTGCCTTTTATAGGCCCTGCTTATGAGCATTATAAACAGCCTGGCAAAGGTATTTCATACTTACTCTTTCTGTAATATAATGCTGTCTGCTTGGATCTGAGAACTGTAATGAGTAATCTTCTATGTTACTAAGCTTCCACCTGAAAATAGAATGGATGGATGGATGGATGGATGGATCGATGGATGGATGGATGGAAGGATGGATCAATGGATCCATGGATCAATTGATGGATAGATCGATGGACCGAACGATGGACCTATCGATGATTGACAGCTCACCTATTAATGTGTCTCCTAGCATTCATCATTACTGGGCCAGCCTCTACTTTGTCTTGCATGTAAAGTAAGTAGTATACCATACTTTGCAGCACTGACAAGGGGGTTAAACATGTCTGTGACATTTTTTCTATTAAACAAGTCATTATATAATTATGGATCCATAACTTTGTTTAACTCTTTACAAAACGATAAAATTTTGGACTTGTCCAAACTGAAAGCATTTGCAGACGACAAAATAAATGTGAATCAAAATTTGAATTTTGAACAATGGAAAGGGTAGAAAACATTGTGGGAAAAGGAGAAAATGCTGTTTACCAGCATTTCTCCTTTTTCCACAATACTTTTACAGGCTTTCTTTCTCAGGATAGTTAAAAGTCGGGATTGTGTGGTAAAGAGTTAAGTACTAACTGAACAATGGGAGGGACTGTGTTAGGACCCGCAGACTGACCTGGGTCAATATGTTTTGTACATCTATTAACTCTTTACCAAACAACAAAATTTTAGACTGACCCAAATTGAAAGCACTTGCAGACAACAAATTCAAAGTAATTCAAAAAAAGAAATTTGTTTCCAGCAAGGTAAAAAACAATGTGGGAAAAGGAGAAAATGCTGGTTACCAGCATTTTCTCCTTTTCCCACATTGTTTTCAAAAGGCTTCTTTCTCAGGATCGTTAAAAGTCAGGATTGTGTGGTAAAGGGTTAAACAACCTTTTTACAGAGCATGGGTCAAATATTTCTAATTTGAAAATGATACATAAATTCAGCACAAAAAATACAGTGTAAAGAAAGCATGATTAAATCTATGATATTCTACATGGAGTGGCGTCATTCTGTATAGAGTGATGTCATTCTGTATAAAGTAAGTAATTAAGTTATTCAATGGAATACAATCTGCATCCACGTTTTCACTGGAAGTATGAACTTATTTTCCTTTCATTAACAGTAGTACTGTTGGTCATTTTAGAATAAAAATATTCTTCTTTCTATCATGGTTTATCATTCAATAAACCATTGCTGTAAGTTATGAGGCACACTAAACAAACGACTTGCGCTATGGCCCTCCTGGGTAATTTAATGTGGTTTATTGAATAATAAACCACAATAGAAAGAAAATTATTTTTTAACTGAAAAACAATGACAAGAGCCCAATGAGGGCCCTGCATTGGTCTACTAATGGTACTGCAACTGACAGCATATTTATTGCAGGTGAAATCCTTTGTAATTAAATATGTTAAGCATTTCTGAAAGATGCAAAGGTACAAAATGTCTATTTGTCTTTTGTCTGTTTAACCCATTACCACACAATCCCTACTTTTGACGCCCCTGAGAAAGAAGCCTTTTGAAAACACTGTGGAAAAAGGAGAAAATGCTGGTAACCAGCATTTTCTCCTTTTCCCACAGTGTTTTCTACTCTTACCAGAACAAATTTCTATTTTTGAGTCACCTTTATTTTGTCGTCTGCAAATGCTTTCAAATTGGACCAGTCTAAAATTTTCTCGTGTGGTAATGAGTAAACACCCCTTTCAACATTATTCCAGATACATGTATATTGCAGTGGCCACTGTGCACATTACAATCCACCATATCTTTACATGTTATTCTCTCTAAGTCACTAGCTGCTTTCCAACATATCCACTGTTTAACTCATTACCAAACGACAAAAAATTAGACTGGTCCAAATTGAAAGGATTTGCACAGGACAAATTAAACGTAACTGAAATAATGATTTATGTTTTGGATGGGGAAGAAAACATTGTGAGAAAAGGAGAAAATACTGGTTACCAGCATTTTCTCCTTTTCCCACAGTGTTTTCAAAAGATTTCTATCTCAGGGTCATAAAAACCAGGGATTGTTTGGTGAAGGGTTAACTCCTTACCAAACGACAAAAATTAGACTAGTCCAAATTGAAAAGATTTGCAAAAGACAAATTAAACGAAACTGAAATGATGATTTTTGTTTTGGATGGGGACGAAAACCTTGTGAGAAAAGGAGAAAATGCTGGTTACCAGCCTTTTCTTCTTTTCTAAATATGTTTTCAAAAGGCATCTTATACAGGGTGTTAAAAGTCATGATTGTGTGGTAAAGAGTTGACCCATTACCAAACAATCCCTACTTTTGACGCCCCTGAGAAAGACGCCTTTTGAAAACACTGTGGGAAAAGGAAAAAATGCTGGTAACCAGCATTTTTTCCTTTTCCCACAATATTTTCTAACCATCACAAAACAAATTTCAAATTTTCTGTCACTTTTATTTTGTCGTCTGCAAATGCTTTCGATTTGGACAAGCCTAAAATACTGTTGTTTGGTAATGAGTTAAACAATGATGATGATGATGGGCAAATGATTTTCATCAATCCTTGGAGAGAAATTTGCCAAGTTGGGGATTCAAACCAGGAAGCCAGGTTTCAAAACCTGTATGCTACCAACTATGCTACATGACTCAGCTACAGATCTGTATAGTAATACCTAATTTATAAAATATGAATGAAAAAGTAAAAATAAAACAAAAAGCAGTATCACTTACTGGTCTGCAATGTCCTGAATAATAGCTGCTAGTGGTCTTGTCTGTAAATAAAATAGGACATAAATGTAAATCTTATAACAAAGTCAGATAATAGGTCACACTGTGCCACACAATCCTAAGTTTAAGTGACCATGTCAGTTAAGGCTTTTAAAAACATTGTTGGAAAAGGAGAAAATTTGAGTCAAATTGTCCTCTACCACTTCAAAGACAAATTCCAACAGTTGAGCACCCCTGCGAAAAGTAGTTCTTGAATTCATGAACAATTCCTGAACTACAGTTCATGAACAATCCCATGAACAGCAAATGGCCGGTTCATGAACCGTTTGTGTTCATGAACTTTTGGTTTTGTTCCATGAACGGTTCATGAACAGTTCATGAATAGCCGCTCTTAATCAGTTCAATGAACTGTTCCATGAATTAAAGTTCATGAACTGGTTGTAGTGTTTGAGACATATTTCTTATTTGGTAGAAAACTTTGAAACTTAAATCCAATCCCTCCATTCCCATTGTTCTACAAGGTTATGCAGCATCAGGTAGTTTTTTAAGGAGTTGGAGCAAAAATGCACTTGTAGCCACATAGTAAATTATTATTTTTTGATTTGTATGATTTACCCATCTTACAGTACATATCTGCAAATTGCATGACTGAAAATGGGTTTGAGTTATTACCATCCTAATTCTTGTAGAAATTTCTTATCAGGTGATAAATAAGGATTTATACTGGTATAATATTTTTGGGCTTTTCTAACTGACCAGAAATTGTTTTGATGTCCATCTTGAAATTATTTGTCGATATTTTGCAATTTTTCAAAAAAGGGAGGTAATTAATGTCTACTTTTGTGATGAGAATAGAGTGGCCTAGATTTATATGTGATAATTGTTAGATGGAATGAGTGGCTCAGTCAAAGTAGGACAATAATACTCATTTTTAATTATAGCACCTTTTTTAGGATACTATTACAGTGGAAATAGCTGTTTTCCATTAGAATGGTCCCACCTAAATATTTAAGTTATTGAATTGTAAATCCTTGAACTTCTTAAAAAAAGCAAGTTCATGAATTGTTCAAGAACAATCAGTTCATGAACTGATGTAAGAGTCTATTTCATGAACTGTTAGTTATAGTTCATGAACACGGATTTCATGAACGGCCAGTTCACGAACAACTACATGACAGTTCACGAATTTTTCTACCAGTTCTTGAATAATTCACGAACAGTTCATGAACCGAAAACATGTACCATGAACTGTTCATGAACTCAAGAACTACTTTTCGCAGGGGCAATAACTGAATTTGTTGTCACACTTGCCTAGGAGTGCTTGATTTTCAGTCAAAATTTTTTGTCAAAAAAAGGGCAAAACTGTGTCGAAACACTTTGATATATTCTACTTACCGTAATTGTATAGGTTCTCCTTTTTATAGTTAAGAAGATGTCAAATATTGAAGGAATTGATCTAATTTGTTGTCTGCAAATGCTTTTAATTTGAGCAAGTCTTGAATACTTTTGTTGCTTGGTAAACAGTCAAGAGTTACCCATTACCACACAATCGCGACCCTAAGCAGGAAGGCTTGTGAAAACTTAGTGGGAAAAGGATTTCCCACAATGTTTTCTACCCTGCTAGAAACAAATTTCAATTTTTGAATTACACTTATTTTGTCTTCTGCAAATACTTTCAATTTGGACCAGTCTAAAGTTTTGTCGCTTGGTAAAGGGATAAAGGACCGAGGGATAGCTAGACACTCACCTGGTCCAGTGTGTATAGAAGATTACTGCCTGGACCAAGTATGGCCACTTTTTTAAGAGACTCCGGTAAATGGGAGCGTGTGACCCTTCTTGTCGCTCCGGGCTGGTCACCTTCGGACAAATATCTATGCCGATCTTGACCATTTTCTTCCGTTTTACACTCCAACTCCAAGGATCCAGACAATTCTAGAGATTTGGATGATGGGATTGTTTTTGCTCTACTTGTCCTTCTTTTGTAGTGCTTAGACATTCTTTTGCTCCTTTGATTATTTAACTTTTCCAATTATCAAATCACACCTCAGTTTTCTATGTCTCTTTGCTAGCAATGCACTGCCTTAACACATAATCCATCTGCACCCAAATTTATATAATATCTATAAGGTCCGCAACAAATCACTTTAGGAAACATTGAGATGAAAAGAAGCTAGAAGGCCCTGAAGGGCCTGAATATGCTCTACTGGCAGAGAATTTGATTGTGCTTTTTCATGAAAATCTGACAAGAAATGCATACTTTGTCACGAAAACAAGAATTGGTAATTTTCAACTTGAAATGGCTACGTTTCCCATACTGTTTGTTGGATTTTTTTCAAAATAGATAGGGTTGAAGCTATTAGTGAGATAAAAAAATTGTGCAAGTTTCACAAAAATCTAATTAAAAATATACATTTTATTCCATAAACAAGAATTTGAAATTTTCAACTTGAAATGGCTACTTTTTCCATACTGTTTGTTGGATCTTTCTCAAAATCAATTGGGTTGAAGCTACTGATAAGATAAACAAACTGTGTGATTTTCATGAAAATCAGGCAACAAATGCAGACTTTATTGCATAAAAAATGATTTGAAATTTTCAACTTGAAATGGCTACTTTTCCCATACTGTTTGTTGGATTTTTTTTTCAAAATCAATAGGGTTGAAGCTATTGATGAGATAAACAAACTGTGCAAGTTTCACGAAAATCAGGCAACAAATGCAGACTTTATCGCGTAAACAAGAATTTGAAATTTTCAACTTGAAATGGCTACTTTTCCCATACTGTTTGTTGGATTTTTTTCAAAATCAATAGGGTTGAAACTGTGCAAGTTTCACGAAAATGGGGCAACAAATGCAGATTTTATCGCTTAAACAAAAATCTGAAATTTTCAACTTGAAATGGCTACTTTTCCCATATTGTTTGCTGGATTTTTTTCAAAATCTATAGGGTTGAAGCTATTGATGAGATAAAAAAAACTGTGCAAGTTTCACAAAAATCGGGTAACAAATGCAGACTTTATCGCGTAAACAAGAATTTGAAATTTCCCTTTGAACTCTGATAGACAATGTTTTCAAAAGCCTTTCAGTTCAGAGTCATTATTATAACCCTTTACAAAATCTGGTTTATATGACCCAGATAAAGAAGCTTTCTAAAAACACTGTGGGAAAAGGAGATAATGCTGCTTTCTACTCTTCTGAAGTCAAATTTCAATTTTTGAGTCATGCTTATTTTGTTGTCTGCAAATGCTTTCAGTTTTGAAAAGTCGAAAATTTTGCTGGTTGCTATATAGAGTTAAAGCACAGAATAGCCCAGTAAAGTGCTCAATTTGCCTTGTATATATTTTTGAGTTCCTCTTTTTGAAGTCATGTTAATTTTTTTTCCATTTAACCACCTTCCAACAAAATATCAAATAAATTTACAACTCTTCTTTTCCGACTCCAGTAGTGTCTTGCCAGTTCTGTTATGTTTTATAAAAGAATGAGATGGGTGTTGATATCTGACATTTTTTCTCTATTTTTTTCTGATTTTATCCATTTCTTTGTAATTCTAATCACTTCAGTCCCTTTCGTACACAATACATAGATTTACTAACAAGCACTGATTTCCCTCATCGCAGTGTAAGTTTTCTGCTTTTGGGTCTTTTTTGCTACTTACAATCATTTTCTCCTGTTCCCACGATGTATTCTGCACTTTCCCAGATGATCTTCATCATTTGGGATGCTTTCAATTTGGACTAGTAGGAATTTTTTTTATTTGGGAAAAGAGCTCGATAAATTACCCATTCCCTTTTCCATTTTGTTGATTATAAAGAAGTCAGACAGGGAGTGAATCATTCAGACAATAAACTTCCTTAATTGTCTATTTATTATCCCTTTACCAAACATTTCCAAGTTCTAATGATCCAGAGGAAGAATCTGCTTGAAAACATTTAGTTGTGGGAGTCAAGGAGAAAATGCTGGCGACCAACATTTTCTCCTTGTCCCACAATATTTTCTATCTCCCCGCCCACATTTTTAAACATCCTTCAGTTTTCAAGCCATAATGCTTATTCATTATCTGCAAATGCTTTCAATTTGGACCAAAGTAAAAATTTGGCGTTAGGTTACAGACTTACCTCATTATGCTCTCTGTTAAACTATCGAGCCCATTCAAATTCAAAAGAATTGCAAACCACAAATTTTCTAACAAGTTTAATGTTGTTGAGCTGTTTTGGACTGGGTTGGAAAAATACCCATACAAATTACCAAATTATCTCCATTTGCAACGCTGTTCTCACATTATCTATCACCAGCATTTTCCCAGATTGTCTTGAGCAGCTTTCCCACCCAGGGTCAATATAACATAATTCTTTTTAATGTGGGGGTTAACCCTTTACCAAACAATCCCTGGTTTTTATGACCCTGAAAAGAAGCCTTTGGAGCTGTGGCAAGAGTAGACAAGAGGACCATGATGGTCCTATACCGCTCACCTGAGTACTAAGTATCAAAGGTCTACAACAAAGATCATAATTACCAAATACATGTATAGAGGTTCAAGGGCTAATGATGATGAAACAAGAGCAGGAAATTGTCGCAAGATATGAAATCCCACTGCCAGCTGTAAAGGAAGTATAACAGTTGCAAAGGGCTGGCAATGCAACGAACAATTTGACTTGAGACTTCAAAATTCCACTGTGGACAAGCAAACAATAATACTAAAATAAAGAACAAAGTGGAATTACTCAAAATCCATGCTAGGTAGAGTTATTGTTCTTAAATCGGGTACTCGGTAATATCACAACAAACATGCATACCAATTTTGAAGTCGTTCTAACTTGAGATGACGAAGTTATATTCCGAACAAGCATTCAATGCAGACTTGTGTGAGATTTTATTGAGACAGACATTCTAACCAATTTTCAATTCAGCTTACAAAGAAATGTGGTCTCAAGAGTGCTCACAAGAAGACTTTTAAAGATTTCCCTCTTTATCTCTATGTGAAATCTGAGACCAACAACATAGGGCTAACTTTTACACCAGGACCATAATTTGAAGTATTTTGGTAGAGGGCTACTAAATGATGCTACATGCCAAATATGAAAGCTCTAGCCCTTATGGTTTGGGAGAAGAAGATTTTCTAAGATTTCCTTCTTTATCGCTATGTGAAATCTGGGAACCCACAACATAGGGCCATTTTCAACACTAGGGCCATAATTTGAGGTTATGTTGGTAGAAAGCCACTAGATGATGCTAAATGCCAAATATGAAAGCTCTGGCCATTACGGTTTGGGACAAGAAAATTTTCTAAGATTTCCTTCTTTATCGCTATGTGAAATCCGAGACTCACAACATAGGCCAATTCTTTACATCAAGGATACAATTTTAAATATTTTGGTAGAAGGCCACTAGATGATGCTACATGCCAAATATGAAAGCTCTGGCCATTACCATTTGGACAAGAAATTTTTTAAAGATTTCCTTGTCTCCATGTGAAATCCAAGACCAACAACATAGGTTTAATTTTCACATGAGGGCCATAATTTGAAGTATTTTGGTAGAGGGTCACTAGATGATGCTGCATGCCAAATATGAAAGCTCCAGCCCTTACAGTTTGGGATAAGAACATTTTCTAAGATTTCCTTCTTTATCTCTTTGTAAAATCTGAGACCCCACAACAAAGGGCCAATTTCCGCACTAGGGCAATAATTTGAAGTATTTCAGTAGAGGGCCAATTTCAACACTGGAGCCATGATTTGAAGTCTTTTGGTAGAGGGCCACTAGATGATGCTACATGCCAAATATGAAAGCTCTAGCCCTTACAGTTTTGGACAAGAAGATTTTTTTAAGTTTTTTTCACTCGGTTGCCATGGCAACCAGAGTTCTTCATGGAATTCAAATCTTTGAAGTCTATTGAAAGTGCATCACATAGGGATCATTTCTGTGAAGTTTGACTGAAATATGATTGTTAGTTTAGGAGGAGAAGATTTTTTTGTAATTGTGAACGGACGGACAGACGGATGACGGACATTGATCGATCACAATAGCTCACCTTGGGCACTTCGTGCTAAGGTGAGCTAAAAGTCTGGTAACAAGCATTTCTCCTTTTCCCACAAATTGTTTTTTACCCTGCTGGAATCAAATTTCAAATTTTGAGTTATGTTTAATTTGTCCGCTGCAAGTGCTTTCAATTTGGACCTGTCTAAAATTTTGTCATTAGGTAAAGGGTTAACTCAAGTAACTTTAATTCATTTCTGGCAGATTGATCACTGTTGGACAACTGTGAAAAAAGTGAACATGTTTTGTAACAAATAATTTTTCCATCATATTGGCCACTGTTCCCTTCCACTAAACTTTACAATTCAGAGACTTTTTAACCTTTTACTCCATAGATACTCATTTTTACGCATTGCGCTGCGACAAGCAATGCAGGAGCCTTTGGAAAACATTGTGGCAAAAGGTGAAATTGCTCATGATGAGCAATTTCACCTTTTGCCACAATGTTTTCTATGCTATCAAAAAGCATCATATACACATAAGAAATAGCCTCATCCTTGCTGTTATTTAGGGTCAATTAGAGATACCATAGAAATGCCTTATGGGGTAAAGGGTTAAAGTAACTCTGTTGCAAGCTTGTTTCTTTGAGTGTCAATGACTAAATAAACCAAAGTATAGCAGCCTCAGACCTAGTAAAACATTGCGACAAATAAAGAAAATGTAATTCATGTATGTACATCAATATTAAGATTGTCTTTAGAAGATATATGCTCGTAAAATAATTACACGTAAAAAAAGGGGGTTTGGAAAAAAAGCAATGTATTGCAAAGAATAAAATTTTTACGCAATCAATATTTCAAAAATATTGTTTTCTTTTCTGTGATAAATAAGTTTTTGAGTAACGGAGTACTTGTTTAAGGTTGGTCTACAATTTGCACAGTAAGAGGATAATTACATTCCAGACAGAACAACAACAAAAAAACTCTTCATGAAGCAAGGTAACTCCCAGAAAGTCTGGGCAATTTGATATTTAATGCTGTGCCATGTGCATAACTTTCGTAACCCCTGTCAAGTATCTTTCCCAATTTCTGTTGCTTTTGCAGTCATTAAAGATCAAGATCACACTGCATAAAAAGACCACAAAAAGTGCAGTCAGATCTTTGATCTACATTACATGCAGTGGTAAGACATTCTGGTAAATAGCAGCTTGGTAAGTTGATCCTTAAGTAATCATGGTTAGAGGGTTCTCTTTTCACAGATCAACCCTTCACCACACCATCCCGACTTTTAACGACCCTGTCAAAGAAGCCTTTCAAAAACATTATGGGAAAAGGAGAAAATGCTGGTGACCAGCATTTTCTCCTTTTCCCACATTGTTTTCTGTTCTATCAAGGAAAAAATTGTGTAATTTTTGCCACTTTGAATTTATCTTCTGCAGTTGCTTACAATTAGGGACAGCTGTCTAAAATTGTGTTGTTTGGTAAAGGGTTAAAGATAAAAGTTTCATTTGCACTCACTGGGTAAATGCGTTTTAGACAAATTTCACTTGTAATACTACAGTCTCTGCCTGATAAATGCTCTGTAAGCATAAGAGATAAGAAAAATTTTCTCTCACAATTCTGTTTTGTTTTTCTGAAATTCTACTCTCTCCTGATCTACACTAACATTTTGCAGATACAGAGGATCACGATCAAACTGCACAGAACATACAGTCTGATCTCGGATGGAGTTACTTTTCTCAAAAGAAAAAAGTTGAAAGTTTTTACTGTAAGCTACAAAGTTTCAATAAATTCTTTTAGAAGGATAACTCATTACCACACAAGTAAATCATAGACCTTTCCAAACTGAAGGCGATTCCTTGATTAGATAGAAAACTTTGTGGGAAAAGAAGAAAATGTTGATTACTAGCAATTTTCTCCTTTTCCAACAATGACTTCAAAGGGCCAATATTCTTTAGGGTCATTAAAACTTGGAACTGTGTGGTAAATGGATATTTAGGCTTAAAATACCCCTATTTCAATGCACTCTTAACCCTTTACTCCATCGATACTCTGATTTCTACACATTGCTTGTAGGAGCCTTTGGAAAACATTTTGGCAAAAAGTGAAATTGCTCGTGAGGAAGCAATTTCACCTTTTGTCACAATGTATTCTAATTGCTATCAAAAGGTGTCATTTACACATAAGAAACGGCTTAGTCCTGTCATTTAAGGTCAATAAGAGATACATGATAGACCTAACTTATGGGGTAAAGGGTTAATATAGCTAGGTTTGTGTCATTGTTTATCAAATGAATATGTTTTATCTCTTTACTAAATGAATCTATGTTCTTTAGGCCGTAAAGAATCTTAGCAAGCAACTTGGAAAAATGCAGTCATATAACTAGCATATTTTCCTATTACTACAATTATTTTCTTCCATTTGAAAAAAAAAATGCCATCATTCAATTCCATATTTAATAATTATGTTCACCTCTGCAAAATAAAATGCTTTCAATATCATAGAACCCATAATTTTCCTGTCTGGAAAAGAATAAAGGAATTGCATCAAGCCCACACTGCACTTATGATTTTACCCTTGACTCTTAACATACTTGTAGTTCCTACTTTTGACAACCCTGGAAGAGAAGCCGTTAGAAAAAATTGTGGGAAAAGGAGAAAATGCTGGTAACCAGCATTTTCTCCTTTCCCACATTTTTTTTTCTATTCTTGACAAAACATGATATCCTCTTCTTCAGAAATGTAACTTTTAATTATAATAATGTACGCGAGCTTTCGGCAGTACAACTCGCTGCCTTCTTCTAGTGTGATCCTCTGATACAGTGTCTGCAGTAATGTTCAGTTGTTTATGCAACATCAAGTAACGTTGACGTCACGTAAACAACTAATACAAAGTCCTGTGATGAAGACAAGTCACTGCAGCTTTCATCCTTCCAAATGGGTCCGAACCCAGACCAAAATGCATCCGAACCATGCTCCGGCAAAAGGGGGCCCAATGCATCTCTGTGATACAGAATACCAAGTATGCATCATGACACCCCCATCCACAAAGCATAGATCATACCCAACAATCGGCAAAAGATCGAGCCCACAATAAAAGAACAGGCCTATATGCTTGGACATTACAAATATAGGTTTATCAAGTATAAATTCATTGTATTATATAGATTTAACTCTTTACCAAACCCCATTATCCTAGACCAGTCCTTATACAGCGCACTTGCCGACGACAAAACCAATGCAACTCAAATATTGAAATCCAACTTGGAAAGGGTAGAAAACATTGTGGGAGAAGAAGAAAATGCTGGTTACCAACATTTCCTCCCTCTCCCACAATGTTCCCCGAAGGCTTCTTCCTCAGGGTCATGAAAACCCTGGACTGTGTAGTAAAGTGTTAAGGAAGGAAATGTACATTCTAAAACAACCATCAATTTTATACAGCACTAAATATGTTTCTTACTTCATTACCAAATCTCAAAATTGTAGACTATTCCTAATTGAACGCATTTATCGATGGCAAACTGGATGTGACCAAAATTATAGAATCTGTCCATAGAAGGGCAGAAAACACGGCAGGAAAAGAAGAAATTGCTAGTTAACCTGCATTCCTCCCCCTCCCATAGCACTCCATAAAAGGCCTTCCTCCAAGGGCCTTCGATATTCACATTTAATCCTTTACCAAACAATCCCAACATTTAAGAAACTTTCTAAAAACATCACTGGAAAAGAAAACAAGAGGACCATGATGGTCCTATATCGCTCATCTGAGTACTAAGCTGTAAAATCGAACTTTTGACCCCTGGGCAGGGCCAATTTTGACCCCAGGGGCATTCTAAGAAAAAAAGCTTGCTAGAGGTACACTAGGAGATGCAACTTAAAAAATATCAAAGCTCTATACCTTCTAGTTTCAGAGAAGTAGAATTTTAAAGTTTTCCTTCTTTGTTCATATGTTTCCAACTTGTGACCCCTGGGCAGGGCAAGTTTAGACCCCAGGGGCATCGTATCAAGAAACTTTATAGAAGTCCACTAAAAGATGCTACATACCAAATATCAAAGCTCTACGCCTTCTAGTTTCAGAGAAGAATAATATTGACATTTTCCTTCTTTGTTCCTATGTTTCAAAATTGTGATCCCCGGGTCAGGGCCATTTTTGGCCCCAGGGACATCATATGAACAAACATTGTAGAGGTCCACTAGATGCTACATACCAAATATCAAAGCTCTACATATTCTAGTTTCAGAGAAGAATAATTTCAAAGTTCTCCTTCTGTGTTCCTTTATTTCAAACTTGTGACCCCCGGGGCGGGGCCAGTTTTGACCCCAGGGACATCATATGAACAATCTTGGTAGAGGTCCATTAGGAGATGCTACATACCAAATATCAAAGCTCTACATACTCTAGTTTCAGAGAAGAAGAATTGCAAAGTTTTTCTTCTGTGTTCCTATGTTTCAAAATTGTGACCCCCGGGGCGGAGCCAGTTTTCACCCCAGGGACATCATATGAACAATCTTGGTAGAGGTCCACTAGGAGATGCTACACACCAAATATCAAAGCTCTACGCCTTCTAGTTTCAGAGAAGAAGATTTTCAAAGTTTTCCTTCTTTGTTCCTATGTTTCAGAATTGTGACCGCCGGGGCGGGGCCAGTTTTGACCCCAGGGACATCATATGAACAATCTTGGTAGAGGTCCACTAGAAAATATTACATACCAAATATCAAAGCTCTGCACCTTCTAGTTTCAGAGAAGAAGAATTTTAAAGTTTTCCTTCTTTATTCCTATGTTTCAAACTTGTGACCCCCGGGGCGGGGCCAGTTTTCACCCCTTGGACATCATATGAACAATCTTGGTAGAGGTCCACTAGGAGATGCTACATACCAAATATCAAAGTCCTGCACCTTCTAGTTTCAGAGAAGAAGAATTTTAAAGTTTTCCTTCTGTGTTCCTATGTTTCAAAATTGTGACCCCCGGGGCGGGGCCAGTTTTGACCCCAGGGGCATCATATGTACAATCTTGGTAGAGGTCCACTAGGAGATGCTACATACCAAATATCAAAGCCCTGCACCTTCTAGTTTCAGAGAAGAAGAATTTTAAAGTTTTCCTTCTTTGTTCCTATGTTCCAAACTTGTGACCCCCGGGGCGGGGCCAGTTTTGACCCCCGGGACATCATATGAACAATCTTGGTAGAGGTCCACTAGGAGATGCTACATACCAAATATCAAAGCTCTACGCCTTCTAATTTCAGAGAAGAAGATTTTCAACAATTTTGCTATTTTTTTCCTTTTGGTTGCCATGGCAACCAGAATTATGAATGGAATTCAATCTCTTGAACAACTTTGGTAAAGCTTCACCCAAGGAACATCCCTGCCAAGTTTCACCAAGATTGGCCTAGTGGTTTAGGAGGAGAAGATGTTTAAAGAAATTGTGGACGTCATGGACGACGGACGACGGACATTGAGCGATCACAAAAGCTCACCATGAGCACTTCGTGCTCAGGTGAGCTAAAAATGCTCTCCCACACTGCTATCCACACCTTCGAAAACAAACTCCAATCATAGTCACACACCCAATCTGTCTTCTGCGAATGCCCTCCAACAGGCCAAATCCGAAATCCCGCAGCTTGACAAGGTGTTAAATAAAAGAATGAGTATACATAGTGCCAATCCAAGACAGCCTGTGTTAAATGGGAAGGGTGGCCTTGGCTTGTTACAACACACACAAGAATCTCTCCAACTCGAACATTAAAGAAACTATGTCCTTCCACAAGCATTATACCCAGGCCATCTAGGTGCTGCATCTGATCAGTCTGCGCATACCTCACAAGCCGATCCGAAACGACATCATCCAAACCCGTTTACATCACCCTCCCACAAACGCCCACAAAGACAAAATCCAATGATGCCCTGTGCCGCCCGCGAGGGATTGGTAGGCTTCTTTCTAAGGGTTGTCAAAAGTTGGGATTGTGTGGTTATTATTTAATCCTCTTTGAAATCAATTACACTGACATTGACATAAATTTTCAATGGATGGGGCCTGCATTGGGAGTTGTCTTTCTTCCCGTTACATTATGTTATAATTATGCAGACATATAATTATGTATCTAAAAACGTCATTTTCAAAAAAAAAAGATGAAGTCAAAAAGTAAATACTAATCAAAATCTTAATGTCCATTAAATTGTCTGTAACCAAACAAAAATTTTGGGCTCAACTAAATTAAAAGTGTTTGCAGACAACAAATTATATGTTAGCTAAAAAGATGACTTCTGTCTTTGATAGGATTGAGATCATTATGGAAAAAGAATAAATACTGGTTACCAGCATTTTTTTTCAACTTCCACAATGTTTTCAAAAGTTTTCTTCTCTTAGTGTAATTAAAACTCAGAATTTAATGGTAAATGGTTAAAGGTGGGTATTCAGAAATTTCACATCACACCAAATTAAAAAATATGTATGTCTTTGAAATTTATATGAAACAATAATAGAAATCATCAGTAATTAAGAATCATAAAATTACACACAAAAAAAAATTTGGTGGTATTCCCTTAACCCATTACCAAACGACAATATTTTAGACTCGTCCAAATTGAAAGCATTTGCAGACAACAAAATAAAAGTGACTGAAAATTTGAAATTTGTTTTGTGAAGGGTAGAAAATACTGTGGGAAAAGGAGAAAATGCTGGTTACCAGCATTTTCTCCTTTTCCCACAATGTTTTCAAAAGGCTTCTTTCTCGGGGTCGTTAAAAGTCGGGATTGTGTGGTAAAGAGTTAAAAGGCTACGTAGCCACTTAAGCTATTTTTAGATTTCCCGCCAAAATAAAAAAAAGCATTGTGGGAATGTTAAGTGACTCGCACGTGACTAATGACTATTAAATTCCATAGCATAACAAACATGTAATTATTTTCCATAATGTCTAGAACTTCGGACGCTATTTTTGAAGCACCGTTTGTATATTTCCGGTATGTAAATGCGCGAGTTGCTCATGTAAAAATAGACCATGTTTCCCTTCAGTGTCGACCTGGGCTGTAGTAAATCTCTAATTTATCTAGTTGTCAGATGGTTTTCGACTACTGGGTTTTAATGAATAAAAATTATAAGGCTTTGGTAGTACAAGGATGATTTTTGTGTATTTGTGTAAAAATTTCGTCCCAATATCTGAAGGGCCACCTTTAACATGTAGTTGTAAACATTCATTTTTTACCACTGTCACAGTATACTACTACCTTAGAAATAATAAATAAAGAGAAAACGCGAGTTACAATTTCAGTCTTTCAAGATTTCTTGCTTTACCTTTTTCTTCTAATTTTAAAGTTAACTGATTTGTAAAAGAAAAAAAAAAACTTTTAACTTACTTTACTTAGTTTTGGAGGAAAAAAAGAGTGCACATGCTTTGTATCATTATTTCCTTTTTTCCACATCATTATCTTAACTCATTACAAGTTGACAAAATTTTAGACTTGTCCAAATAGAAAGCATTTGCAGATGACAAATAAAAGTGACTGAAAATTGGAAATTTGTTTTGTGAAGGGTAGAAAATATTGTGGGAAAAGGAGAAAATGCTGGTTACCGCCATTTTTTCTTTTTCCCACAAATTGTTTTCTAAAGGCTTCTTTCTTAGGGGCGTCAAAAGTAGGGATTGTGTGGTAATGGGTTAAGATTAATTTCATATCTCATCTTTTTTTAAAATTGGGTCAAAAAATATTTTGACATTTAACAAAAAAATTTAAATCAATATTATAAAGAACTCAAAAAAATAGCAAAAACTATCTAAAATTTTAAAAATACTTGAAATTCTGTATGTGTCAATGGTAACAACATAAGGAACACTCTATAATAACTCCGACACAGATCACAAAAATAACACTTTTGTGAAAATAGCACAATATCTTTCTCACTATATATACGTCTTATCAGTAAAACCTAAAACACACTGCAGAAAGCCTTTTTTTTGTCTTGAGCTGCATTGATATTTTCAAAAAATTGTGATACAATAGAAAACGCTCACAGTATATATTTTTTCCTTCTAGTACAATGGTTTTCACATTTCCGCTCTCCATTAATCTAAAACTTCAATTTTCATTTAAAATCCATATTTTACAAGGAAGTTTCTTTTTAAATCATCTCTGTACAATAACTCACATTGTGAAGAGTGTTAATCCTTGCCCTGTTAGGTCAGTTAAATTAAACTTACAAGCTGACAGTAAAAACCTGAATAATACAACTTCATACTTATTTTGGGGGGAAAAAACATATCCTTATCAGAGAGTATAGATTCAAGATCAGACTGCACATTCTGTGCAGTCTGATCTTGACCTACACTGTCTGCAAGAGGTCAGTGAGTCGTGCGTTGGCAGCCTCAGGGTTAACAAAAAAATCTTTATCACTTGCTCCAGTTATTTTTTCAGAAAATTAACTTCCTCAACATGAACAGTTGGATCATTTCATATTTCTCATGGGTTCCTTCTGTTGACCTGATGTCCTACCCTTTATTGTAAGGATGGGAAATTATCCTCATTTATCCTTTACCCTTGCTTTACCAACCCTGTTGGGAAAATGGCTTTTAAAAACATTGAGGGAAAAGGGAGAAAATGCCACTTTCAACATCAAATGACTTAAATCAATAGTTCAGTCATATCACAGAAACAGCTCACATACTCAACGCTTTCACTTGAACAAGACAAAGGCTCCGTGCCCAAGGACACTCTCACACAAAAGCCGGTGGTTCCAGTGAGGCTTCAATCCCAACATCCTGGTCACCAGTACTATACACATTACCATTGAGCCACCCAGGTCCCCATATTTCACCAACTCTTGAGGAAAACAGGCTTTGGAAAACATTGATGGAAAAGGAGAAAATGCTGGAAACCAGTATTTTCTCCTTTTACCACAAGGATTTCGTTAATCATTTCAGCCTCATTTGAGCCAATATTTTTTCTGTCTGCAAATGCTTCCAATATGAAGGAGTCTAGAATTTTTCTGGATGGTAAAAGGTTGACTGTTTACACTATATCCTCTATTTCTTTGTTTTATGTTTATAATCTTTTCAGCAATATTACAGTTACAAAGCTGAAGGCAGTTCATCTATCCATGCATCCCCTGACTTTCTTCACCAGTTCATAACATTCTTCCTAATAATTGCCAACTATCAATTTCCCATGTTGCAAACGAAGCAAAACCAATGTCAAGAACTGATATTTCAATAAATCATGCTAATAGTTGACATTTTCTCAATCCCTGTAAGAAAAGGTTAAGCTGAGTTTGGCACTTGTACCAGCTACTATTTCATTGCATGCCCTGCATGTTTTGAGCTACTACTGACTAATACTTTAGATGAGTGAGGGCATTGAAGCTTAAATAGCAATTGACCTTTTATACTGTGGTTGCAAGTTTCAATCTCTGAGCAAACCACAGCCAATCCTGCATTAACCATTTACTATACATTCCCAAGAATGAAAACAAAGTGGGTATAAAAGAGAAAATGCTGGTAATGAGGATTCTCTCCTTTTTGCACAGTGTTTTCTAAGCCAAATTCTACATTTTGACTCAGATCAACTTACCCAGAGACTGCTCAGACAAAGTTGGGTCTAGACTTAACATCCAAAATATTGTGCATATCTGTTGTATAATTTGTCTTATTTCTAGTTTCTGATATGGTGACTAATAACTGTCCACATGTGCATGAATATGCATACTTGTATATAAAAATCAGGATAAAGTAAAAAAACAATTACACTGAGTGTCTTTATAGTCATTGTTTAACCCTTTACCAAACAATCCTGAGTTTTCACAACCTTGATAAAGAAACCTTTTGAAAACATTGTGGGAAAAGGAGAAAATGCTGGTAATCAGCATTTTCTCCTTTTCCATGTTTTCTAAGCATTTAAAGAAAAACTTCATAATTTGAGCCTGGATTCCTTGATCTGTCATAGAGGCATAATGCTTTAAAATTTGGAGTAGTCTAAAAGTTTGATGTGTGGTAAAGAGTAAACACTTTACAACACAATCCTGACCCAGAGAAAGAAGCCTCATGAAAACATGGTAGTAAAAGGAGTAATTGCTGGTAACCAGCATTTTCTCCTTATCCCACCATGTTTCCTGTAAGCCTTCCCAAAGTAATTTTCAATTTTTTTTTAAGTCAGAATTTAGTGTTGTCTGCAAATGCTTTCAATTTGGATCAGACTATAAGATTGTTGTTTGGTAAAGAGTTAAGCCATTCACAATAGAAGTATGATTACTACAACTTATCGTTTTACTTTCAATATCACAAAGTGACTGTACTCACAGTAAATAATTATGACAAGACAATTTATAGAGAACGGGCCATTTTTAAAAAAAAAAAATACTACTCAATCAATGAATGACACAAGGAAGAAACAACAGAGCTGAAAGCATGTCCTTTTCTGAATGAAATGTAAAATATAATCAATAAATGAGCAGTTGCATATTACAAATAATTGCTCCTTTTCCTACAAAAATTTCAGACAAACAAAAGTTGTCTTTTTGTTCTTTACCAAACAATCCAAATAAGACACAGTCTAAATGACAATGAGAAAGAAAGGTTTTGAAAACATCATGGGAAAAGGTCAGAAAGTACTAGTAACCAGCATTTTTTTTTCCTTTCCAAACCATGTTTTCCCACAATATTTTCAAAAGGCTTCTCTCTCAAGGTTGTTACAACTTGGGATTGTTTGGACAGGATTAAAATAATTTCATCAAATCCCCTATTGTGGATCATGCCATGTTTCCCCAAACTAATTTTTATCCTAGTCTAATATATTGTATTATATAAGTTTGTCCCAAAATTCCGTGACAATTTAAATAGCAAAAGAAAATGAAACACTACAAATGCAAGTTTTCAATATCTTTTTTATAAATATGCAACAAACATGCATAGAGAAATATCACACTGAAAAGTTTATAAATAAGGAAATTATGGCATAAATACGACAACTAGTACCCACACTGTGGCGCACATCAGGCGTTAATTAACAACGTCAATGTCAAGTTTAACAGACTTTGTCAAGGTATTCTTTGTGAAATTCAACCCATTTGCTATGTCATTTAATTCTGGGCTGCTGAAAAACTGTTCTGCACCAAATTTCTGACAGACATCTGTAAAAAGCAAATACATGTATAGCAGACACCAGCTCTGATAATTGCTGGAGTCGAACTTGCGACTTTGTAAATCTACCTTAAGCTGTGGAAAGCAGGCAAAGTTGTAAATCCGAGTAGACATTTTTATCTTCTTGGACGGAGAGGTTCAAGGTGTCTTCTAAAGACTGGAATTTCCCTTAATTCCTCCGGGTTTGAAATAGTTTAACCACCTCTCCTCTGCTATCAAAAGAGGATCCAACAGAGTGTGGCCTGCTTTAACTCGAGCAAGAAACTCTAGGGATCTGTGAACTTTCTTCTGTTTATTATCATCAGACAGCTCAGCTCTTGCAGACTTGTGACATGTTTAGTTTGTTCTTAAATATTCTGTGGAAAGAAGATCTTGAAATGGTGGTTGACGACAGTATCTCTCGGACTGTTAGTTTCCGATTAACAAAATTACATAATGTTCACTAAATCAAACGACTCTTCATCTAAGGAAATTGGCCCACTGTTTCGTGCCTTCTCCTCTTTCTAGCCTTCACCTGTCCGTAAATCTGTTTTACTGCCATTGCACCTTTAAACCAGTGCCCGAGTAATGTTTGAAACTTTTCAGAACGCCAGATTTGTTTTATAGATAGTCTTGTTTAATCTTTATAACTGTAACGGCTGTGCCACGAAATCTTCTGACATCGTTATTTCAAATTTCCTATTTTCTACCTGTCTTTTTCATTTGTTTGTATACTGTCTGTTACTTACTTACTCGATAACATTCATATTTTCTGTGATGCAATCAAAGTTTCAGAAGAAAACGTCCATGTAATATGAAGCAGAAATGATATGAAATATCGAAAATATTTGTACATGAATGAAGTTCATACAAAAACGTACATAGAGAAAATGGCTTTTGCCAGCAAACATACCTCCTTATCAATTTTGTGAATTTAAAGTAAAAATAAAGCTTACATTTCATTAGAGACTTAATATAAAGTGACATAATATCTTCATGATTAAAATGTGTGAAAAGGGCTCGTTTATGAAATTTGTCACCTAATTTTGGGACAACCCTCGTAAAACCGTGCATAATCATGCAGTTTTGTTCTGGGTGCACTTTCATGTCTGATCTTGATCTACACTAGCCATAACAGATTCACCCTTTTTTCTAACCCATAAAATGATACTAAATGGGGTGAAAAATCTAAGTCAACACAAACAAAAATTCTAATTTTGTGACACCTTTTCCTTGGAAAAATATAATGGTCACCTATGATCAGATTCAATCCTCTGAGCAGTCTGATCTTGATCTTCAATGTTCACTTTCTAATTAGTTCAAAGAGTCCTACTAAGCAGCGTATGAGTTAACCCTTTCCCAAATAAACAATTTTAGCCTCTTCACAATTCAAAACATCTTTAGATGACAAGTTGCAATTTGTTGTCAATGAGTCTAGGTTCTCTGATGAAATGAAAAACCTTGTGGGAAAAAAAGAAAATACATTTTCTCCTTTTGTGACAATGTTTTCAAAAGGTTTTCCCCTAAGGGTCATTTAAAAACATGATTTTTTTTTGGTAAAGGTTTCAAAAAGATAACAACAGATGCTACCAGCTGGTATCAGTATGATTTTGTAAAATATATTTTTCACATGCTCAAAACATCTCTGTAATGTACACATGTTTTACATCAAAAAGTGGGCGAAAAACTGACACTGGAATTTGCTTCTTTATACCTTAGCTCAGTGATAGTAAAACTTATAATTTGTCTCAAATGTAAGTTAAGATTAGACTGTAAAGAATGTTGAGGCTGATCTTTGACCTGTTCTGTCTCAACTCTTTCCCAAACAAGCCCAGGTGGTTTTTACCTGTCTGCAGTACAAGACTTTTTGGGACAGTCTAAAATTTGTCATTTGAGAAAGGGTTAAAATCCTGTAACTATTCAGCTGAAAACAGCCAGGAAAACTATAATATATGTAATACTTCCTACAGTTTGAAGGTGTTCTTTTAATTGATTTTCGATTTGGATAAGCTTAAAATATTGTTTGCTAAATGAGTTAAGTCTGGTTCATGTTCAATTGTTTTAATAAGTCTTTGATATAAGCTTCTGAAACTGGCAATCACTATTCATTATCCATTACATACATTACATATTTTATACCAATGGGGGAAGGGGGATCTAAAAGGTGCTTCGGTAAGAGAGAGGGATGTCCCCTACGTTTCTGAGATAGAGACCTTGGATTTGTAATAAAAAAATTCTAATCCAATGCCTAACTGTTTCACTGTCAATATGACAGTATCCCCTAAGCAACACGTACTGCAGAGCTTCAGCACTGTACTGGTGAAACCAGAAGCCCTCATCACACCCAAACTCTGAGGAAAACAGGTTTTTGAAAACATTGAGGGAAAAGGAACTGGAAACCAGTATTTTCTCCCTTTTCATAAGGTCTCTGTTAATCATTTCAGCCTCATTTGAGCCATATTTTTTTTTTGTTTGCAAATGCTTGCAATATGAAGGAGTCTAGAATTTTTCTGGATGGTAAAGGGTTGACTGTTTACACTATATCCTCTATTTCTCTGTTTTATGCTTATAATCTTTTCAGCAATATTACAGTTACAAAACTGAAGGCACAGTGCATTCCCTGACTTTCCCAAACTAGTTCTCAGAAAATTTTATGGCTTCCTGACATAATCATAAAACGGGTTGCGGTCAAGCTAGATGGTGTTACTTTTGTCTGATAAAGCTTGAAGTCCTTGTCTCACCAACCCTGTTCTTCAAAAGTCTTGCCCCAGTCAACAAAATTGTAAAACAGGCTGCAGTCAGGACAGGACGGGCAATACCGTTTGGTAAAAAGCAACCACACTGAAAATTGATGCCGTACTATACCGAGTCTTTATTAGAATCGAAGTGCGGCAGAACAGTACAACATCCATCTTCATTTAATTACAGGATAGGATGGGCAGCAAAACTTTTTGAGCAGGCTCAAAGTTCTGGTGCACCCTTTCTGTCCTAACCTGTCCATTTAGTTCATAAACAGATCGTAAGAGGTTGCTTAAACGTCTACTCCATCTAAACACAATTTACTTCCGTTTGACAAAAACTTTCTGAATATTGTAAGAACGAGTTTGGTGTAACAGGGGTAAAAGATAGATATAGCTTGAGTAAGCTGTCACCCTTAAATGATTAAAACACTGTTGATATAGGCATAAAACTATACTCAAACACATGTCAAAGTAAGTACAAGTACTATAAAAGTGTAAGAAGCAAATACATAATTTTTCAGGGCCAAGGGTAAAAAAAAAAGCATTGTTAGAAAAGAAGAATTCATCTGTTAAAAAAAATTGAATCAAAGTAAAGGACCACTGCCATGTCATGAATATGTCAGTCTGGGTATCTTCCATAATACTGCAGCTGTAGATCAAAGGTTGGCCTGCAACTTCTCTGCAGTCTGATATTGATGTATACTGTCATCAAAAGGCAACAAGTCTGTCATTCGAATGCTAAAGTTTCATGACTAATAAAAAGTTTTTTTTTCATTCACCAACATGACTTACTATGCGGAAGTTTTAATGTTGGATCCTTTCTATAATTATGAATAATACATTTAACCCTGTACCACACAAGAAAGTTTTAACCTGGTCCAAATTGACAACAAAACAAAAGTAACTGAAAAGGTAAACCTTGGTTTGGGAAGGGTAGAAAACACTGCTGGAAAAGGAGAAAATGCTGGTTACCAGCATTTTCTCCTTTTCCCACAGTGTTTTCAAAAGGTTTCTTTCTCAGGGTCGTTAAAAGTCGGGACTGTGAGGTAAAGAGTTAAATGCATTTGTGATGTTTTTGATGATACTTTATCCCTTTACAAAAACAATCCCTTGTTTTCACGACCATGAAGAAGAGTATTTTAAAAACATTGCGGGAAAAGGAGGAAATGCTGGTAACCAGCATTTTCTCCTATTCACACAAAGTTTTCTACTCTATATTATGAGAAAAACTGCAGCATTAACCCATTATCAAACAATCCCTATTTTTGATGCCCCTGAAAAAGAAGCTTTTAGAAAATATTGTGAGAAAAGGAGAAAATGCTGGAAACCAGCATTTTCTCCTTTTCCCACAATGTTTTCTACCCTTCACAAACAAATTTCAAAGTTTCAGTCACTTTTATTTTGTCATCTGCAAATACTTTTGATTTGGACAAACTTAAAATTTTGTTGTTTGGTAATGAATTAAAATTTTGAGCCACTCTGAAATTATTGTTTTATTCATTTGCAAATGCTTTTGATTTGGATAGGTCTAAAAATTCTGCAGTGTGGTAAAGGGTTAATAAATGGACATGCTGCAAAAATACATGCGTCATGCTTATACACAAGGAGTTTTAACTCATTACCAGTCGACATTATTTTAGACTGATTCGAATTGAAAGCATTTGCAGACGACAAAATAAAGGTGAATGAAAAATTGAAATTTGTTCTGGGAAGGGTAGAAAACACTGTGGGAAAAGGAGAAAATGCTGGTTACCAGCATTTTCTCCTTTTCCCACAGTGTTTTCAAAAGGCATCTTTCTCAAGGGCGTCAAAAGTAGGGATTGTGTGGTAATGGGTTAATACATCCCTGTGATATACAAAGTATGTCATCCAATTATCATAAATACATACACTCTATTTTGTCTAACAACCGAGTTGATCTTGAGACAGAATGGTCCTTGAACATACAAAAAATCAACTAGACAGAGCAACCCAGGTCAGCCTGCAAGCACAGCACGCTGACTGACCTGGGTCAATACTTTATCCATAGGCATTAACCCCATCCTCGGATACCCCGGGGTCTCCCTATTTGCTACGCTACATCGACCCCTGGGACAATTAATTGAATTTCCCTCGCTTTACCGCTGGCCGAATGCTGGCTTTTCATTGGTTCCATCATCATTTTGTGATGGGTGAGTGGACTGTACTCTATGACGTTTCGTATCGATTTTCGGCGGCTGATTCAAAGTTTTATTAGTCAATTGTCCCAGGGGTTGATGTAGCGTAGCAAATAGGGAGACCCCGGGGTATCCGAGGATGCATTAACCCTTCACCAATATACAAAATTTTAGACTTTTCCAAATTCAAAGCCTTAGTAGACGACGAAATAAACATGGCTCAAAAATTGTAACTTGCCCTTGGAAGAGTAGACAACATTGTGGAAAAAGGAGAAAATGCTGGTCATCCAGTATTTTCTCCTTTTCCCACAATGTTTTCAATAGGCTTCTTTCTCCGGGTTGTTAAAAGTCTGAATTGTGCGGTAAAGAGTAAAGAGCCCCCTTTTCATAGAGCACTGGTTATTAATTTTAACTCTTAACCAAATGACAAAATTTTAGACAAGTCCAAATTGAAAGCATTTGCAGACGACAAATATGAATCAAAATTCAAATTTTATTTGGGAAGGGTAGAAAATGTTGTAGGAAAGGTTGTAGGTAAACATTGTGGGAATAGGAGAAAATGCTGGTTACCAGCATTTTCTCCTATTCCCACAACGTTTACCAAAGGCTTCTTTGTTAGGGTCGTTAAAAGTCGGGATTGTGTGGTAATGGGTTAAAGGAACAAGTCTAAAACTCTCTACCTGACAATAAAATTGTGGGCCTGTCCATGTAAAAAAAGCAGTCTTGCAGATTACAAATAAAGTGACATTTACATTTTTGCTGAATTGAACAATATTTGCCAGTCCATTTTCAATTTGCATAATGCAAATCAGTGTGGCTTAGATTGTGGAAATTATATTTTCAAGGTTAGTAAACGTTTCAGAAAAAAAAAAATGCTAATTTCTAGCATTTTCTAAAAAAAAAAATGTTAATTTCTAGCATTTTCTACTTTTATTAAAAGGCTTAAAAGGGTCCTTGAAAATCTGGACTATGCCATAAAAGGTGAGACATTTGAATTTTCTTTTGAAACGGTAAAAGACGTAGTTTGAAAAAAGGATGCTGGATTTTTTCACAATTGTTTCAAATGCCTTCCTCTTCAGGATTGCAGAAGCACAGAACTGTTTGATAAAGAGTTCAAACAACAGGTGAAATCATTCTGAACTCTCTACAAAGTGACAAAATCTTAGACTTACCCACATCCCAAACATTTGCAGACAACCAATAAGATGTTGCTTAGCTTCAGCAATTTGCCTTAACCCTTTACCACAGCAAAATCTTAGACCTATCCAAATTGAAAGCATTTGCAGATGACAATTTCATAGTGGCTCAAATGACGAAACTTTTCTTTGATAGGGTAGAAAACTTGGAAAAAGGAAAAGATGCTTGTTACCAGCATAAAAATGCTGGTTACCAGCATTTTCTCCTTTACCCACAATGTTTTCAAAAGGCCTCTTCTACAGGGTTGTTATAAAGTATCATTGTGTGGTCAAGGGTTAAAAGTGTAAAAGAATTATGACAGAGGAGCATTTTCTACTTTTTCCTCAATGATTCCAAATGGCTTTCCCCTATAACAGTTGTTGAAAAATGAAAATGACTTGGTAAAAAATTAAAGATATCCATTTGGAAGAAATATTTTTCCAGCTATAAAGGACATGCTTTACCCTTTACCAATGGACAAAATTTTAGGCTCGTTCAAAATGAAAACATTTGCACAACCTACAAGTAAATGTGGAACAAATAATGAGCTTTGTCTTAAAAGGGTGAAAAACTACATGGAAAGGGAAAAAATGCCGGTTACTAGCATTTTCAGCTTTCCACAATGTTTTCAAATGCAAATGATAGTGAGGTCATATGTTACAGAACCTTTGAGTTATTGAATTGTTTAGCAGGGGCAATAATCTGCATTTAATTATCAAGTTTCTGCCCTATAATTACTTCCCTTCCCAATAATATGAATGTCATACTGATATGTCCACTAATTTCAATCCAAAGCATATCATCTTAAATCATTTCCTTGACTTAGTTAGAATCTAGAAATGATTTCTAATAGTTATCTAAACAGAATCTAGAAATGATTTCTAATACTCATCTAAACATTCCAATAGTCATGTAGCATTCTTCTATATAGAAATGACAGAAAGGTTTCCTTTCTATATGTATTTCAAGTTCTATTTCTGTTTGTACCGAAGATAAGATATACAAAGGGTATTCCTTTCACCTGTTCTGGCACAATGTTCTGGAATGCTGTTCTGGAATGTGCGAAAGGAATATTTCAGAACAAAATACACTGTTCCGGAAGTACCGGTATGTTCTGAATGAAGCATGTTCCGAACATTATTCTAAACCATATCAAAACGAAAGTACAGTACATTGGCATGATGGCTGTAGCAAGAGCTACTGTCTTAGTTGTGTTAGTTAAGAATATGATTAGCAGCAGAAAGAGAGTTGAGACGAGTCTACTATGCCCCTGTTTATGGCATTCATATCGTAAATAAGAGGGCCAAGATGGCCCTGGATCGCTCACCTGAATTTTTGAGATGACTGTAGCCTATTTTTTTCTTGAGGTATTGAAACATTGGAAACAAATTTATAATTTTGCCAAGCAATTTTCAAAAGGTCACCTGTAAAAGTCATTTCGAAATCTGACCGTCGGTTTCAAAAAGAAGAATTTTTCATTTCTGTATATGAGCAAGTAGCCCCCATCCATAAGAGTCATGTTTCTTCATGGATCAAAATTTACGAACAAGTTTTGAAAAGGGTCATCCAAGGAAAATTTCGGAAAATTTCTTTTAAAATCTGACCAGGGGTTTCAAAGAAAGAGAATTTTCAAGGATTTCATCATGTCCGTATAGTGCAAGTAGCCCCCATTCACAAGAGCCATGTTTCATGACAGATCAAAATCATATGTACAGTTTTTGAAAAGGGTCACCCAAGGAACATCTCTGTCAAATTATTTCAAAATCTGACTAAGAGTTTCAGAGAAGAAGAATTTTCAAGAATTTCTTCATTTCCATATAGTGCAAGTAGCCCCAATTCACCAGAGCCATGTTTCTTGACGGATCAAAATTTCATGAACAATTTTTGAAAAGGGTCACCCAAGGATCATCTCTGTGAAATCATTTCAAAATCTGTCCAGCCGTTTCGGAGAAGAAGAATTTTTAAAAATTTCTTCATTTCCCTATAGTGCAAGTAGCCTCCATTCACCAGAGCCATGTTTCTTGACCAATCAAAATTTCACAAACATTTTTTGAAAAGGGTCACCCAAGGAACATACCTGAGAAATTATTTCAAAATCTGACCAGCAGTTTCAGAGAAGAAAAATTTTTAAGAATTTCCTCATTTCCCTATAGTGCAAGTAACCCCCATTCACCAGAGCCATGTTTCTTGACCAATCAAAATTTCGCAAATAATTTTTGAAAAGGGTCACCAAAGGAACAACTCTGTGAAATTATTTCAAAATCTGACCACTGGTTTTAAAGAAGAAGATTTTTTAAGAATTCCTTCATTTCTGTATAGTGCAAGTAGCCCCCAATCACCAGAGCCACATTTTTTGACGGATCAAAATTTCACGAACAGTTTTTGAAAAGGGTCACCCAAGGAACATATCTGTGAAATTATTTCAAAATCCGACCAGCGGTTTCAGAGGAGAAGATTTTTAAAGAATTCCTTCGTTTCTGTATAGTGCAAGTAGCCCCCATTCACCAGAGCCACATTTTTTGACAGATCAAAATTTCACGAACAGTTTTTGAAAAGGGTCACCCAAGGAACATATCTGTGAAATTATTTCAAAATCCGACCAGCGGTTTCAGAGGAGAAGATTTTTAAAGAATTCCTTCGTTTCTGTATAGTGCAAGTAGCCCCCATTCACCAGAGCCACAATTTTTGACGGATCAAAATTTCACTAACAATTTTTGAAAAGGATCATCCAAGGAACATATCTGTGAAATAATTTCAAAATCTGACCAGCGGTTTCAGAGGAGAAGATTTCTAAAGAATTTGCTAAAAAATTCCTTTTGGTTGCCATGGCAACCAGAGTTTTTGACGGAATCAAATTCTGTGAACAATTTTTTAAGAGGACCTCCCAAGGAACATTCCTGCCAAGTTTGATCCAAATTGGCCCTGTGGTTTAGGAGGAGTTGATGTTTAACCCATTACCACACAATCCCTACTTTTGACGCCCCTGAGAAAGAAGCCTTTAGAAAACATTGTGGGAAAAGGAGAAAATGCTGGTAACCAGCATTTTCTCCTTTTCCCACAATGTTTTCTACTCTTCGCTAAACAAATTTCAATTTTTCAGTCACTCTTGTTTTGTTGTCTGCAAATGCTTTCAATTCGGACCAGTCTAAAATTTTACTGTGTGGTAAAGAGTTAAAGAATTGTTGACAACGCACGACGAACGACGGACACCCAGTGACCCTAAAAGCTCCCCTTCAGCACGTTGTGCTCAGGTGAGCTAAAAAGGACAATTGCAGATTTCGCCATGAAGAATTGTCTATCTTTCAGCCATCTTGAATCACCTAGCAACTGTTCATCAGGTGCACTACACCTGGATTGGATTAGAACAGTCAAAACATGTTCAGAGGAACACGGCACAGTGTTCCGAAATACTCCATTGACCTAGAACATGTTCGGAGTAGCGAAAGGAATACGCCCCAAGCGACCAGTATATGACTTGTGGACCAGGCTGCCCTAGTCCCCCAGCATCCAGTTTGCAAAATAAATTTTTACACATTAATAGTGTATAATAGAATACAGATTACAGTTTATACCATAAATTCTTTACTGAAAGAATAGGTTACCATTGTTGAGAGAGTATGACAAAAATGCTCTATCAATTACAAACCTATTTTTCAGGACTAAGCAAGTTGAAGTAGTCATCAAGAAATCTCAATTCAACAAACCTTTTGAACAAAATCACTCTATGTTTCTCAGAAACACTGATATTATGTTATAAAGTAGACAATGTATAAATGTAAGAGTAAGCCTATCTGACAGACTCATTGTACTCCATAACAACTCCTCATTGCACATTGTTCCCAAGTTCAATTTGTCAGTGCAGGGCACAATAATTGATTTGTACTGCCTATCTACATGTACAAGCAAATATGGTAAATCAAAAATCATGTGTTCCAATACATGTGGCTTTCAGCTAACAAAGTTCTATCGCTTTTAGGGAAATCTCAAAGACAAATAAACAATTTCCAATCTTTTTCACATGTCCACAAACAAGCTAGTAAGGGACTTTGTTGGTCATTATAACATGGTTCTGTATAGATGATGCAATTGTAAAACGGTAATTAACGCTTAGGCATATAATTCAAATGTGCTAAAATCCTGAAAAATAAGTTGTCTTTTCTGGCATGAAATTGAAGCATGATGGTCATGTAGTACAAAGGTTGCTTTGTATTACTCAAACAAACTGACCTGAAATAAATGACCTCTATTACCATACACTACACGCTTGAATTATTGTTCGAACTTAGCTTTGGCTTATGTTGTCTGCATGTGGAACTACGTGAACGTTTTTCAAGTCTTTAGGCTGGTAACACTTTATTGTGTCTTCGAAAAATACTTAAAATACCGAAAAGAAACATTATTTTGTTGGTTTAAATTTGTAATAACTAGCCGGTGACATAACTCTAAGATACAATTTCTGTACAATCTGATCGTGATCGATGCTATCAGCAAAAGCTTCCTTTTTTTGACTTTGGTACATTAAGGATTGAACCTGACAATTACCGTTAACAGAATATCCTTGCCATCTGATTATACCCAATCATATAAATATTCACTCTTTAATTATTCTTTGCATAAAGGTTAATTTCAGGTTGATTAATTATGTATTACAACAATCAGTCATAATTAAATAGTTTGGGCAGACTTTAAAAAAGTTGTTAAACCGATACCACACAATCCCTACTTTTGACGACCCTGAGAAAGAAGCCTTTAGAAAACACTGTGGAAAAAGGAGAAAATGCTGGTTACCAACATTTTCTCCTTTTCCCACAATATTTACTCTCCTCTTCGATACAAATTATAAATTTTCAGTCACTTTTATTATGGCATCTGCAAATGCTTTCAATTTGAACCAGTCTAAAGTTTTGTCATTTGGTAAAGAGTTAACACGAAAGTCATTTGCAAGATGGACTGTAAAAGACATTGAACTGAGAGGGTAAAGTTTACCTGGTCTAGCTCCATGAAGAGTGCTTGCTGTGCAGTCATGGTAACAGCTACTTTCTTTATATTCTCAGATGTGCCTCGAGATCCTGTTGACCCACTGGAAGATCTTGTACTTTGTGGCCCCTCCATTTTGGAATTTACCAGTTTGTAGCACTTTGTCTTAAAAGTTTTAAGTCTGCCTTACTGTTTAATCTGTGAATTCACTGAAACACAGACATATTTCATACTTTATCATTATGTATACACATAGCACAAACCCAATACTTTTAAAGACCCCCGATTTAACCTTTTAACAGACAATTCCCAGTTTCAACCACCCTAACAGTGTAGGCTTTCCAAACAAATTCTAGGACATAGGGAAAAATCTCCAGCATATTCTTCTTTCACTAACCTTACCTGTCCTATTACTCACAAATTCCATCATTGATTTATTGTCTTCAAACAAGGGGCCTAGTTGATCTGGCCGAGATGACTTGAGGCAATTTGTTTCGAGGCTGACTTTGCAAATGCTTTGAACTTGGACCAATCTTGAATTAAATTCTCTGGTAAGGAGATAACAATTAGCTCCATGAAATTTACTGCAATACTATTTCAATGCATTTTACTAGTTAATTCAATTTAGTGGGCAGTTTATGCAGATATGTCCACGTGCTTTCATGTCTTTCAAAACAAGTGTTTCTCCATTGAGTCATTGACACTGTGTGATTTACACTCGTTTATTTCATGCTTTCTGGTTGGATATAGAGAAACAGCAGAGAAAATATTTTTCGATCTTACACTGGTACCACCAGTGAAAATACCGATTTTCATGTTCTTGTTGCCTAGGTAAATTGTGCGTGCCTAACAACCAGATGGGAAATATGACATCATATACCTTACATTTCTCACACTTGACGTAACGTTGCTATGCGGGAGGGGTATGCCATGGGGAATAAGGGAAAAGAACTGTACTGAATTTTGATAAAGCTCCTCCCAGAAAGGGTTAAAAGCATAAAATAAATAGAATATTCGTTTTTTTTTTCGGTGAAAGATCTAAATTTATTTCATCTCGTGAACACCATCGGTAATATTTTCACTCGTGGCTGCGCCACTCATGAAAATATTACCGATGGTGTCCACTCGATGAAATAAATTTCGTTCTTTCACCGAAAAAAACAAATATCCTCTATATATTCTTTATTCCTAGACGCACTCTATTCGTAAAAAAGTTAAATCAAATAAATCCCATCATTAAATTGGGGATCAACCGATGCTAATTAACTAAATATGTTTAACCCATTACCACACAATCCCTACTTTTGACGCCCCTGAGAAAGAAGCCTTTTGAAAACACTATGGGAAAAGGAGAAAATGCTGGTAACCAGCATTTTCTCCTTTTCCCACAGTGTTTTCTACCCTTCCCAGAACAAATTTCTATTTTTTAGTCACCTTTGTTTTGTCGTCTGCAAATGCTTTCAATTTGGACCAGTCTAAAACTTTCTTGTGTGGTAAAGAGTTAAAATTCGAGTCAGAACTCAAATGCATGTGTCTTGATACAAATGCTCACTGTTTCGATCAATTTCCATGTTTGTCAGATTGACAGACCTATGCAATGCCTCCAACTCTTGGGAAGGGTATAGAGGAAGTCATTTATACTCACAATTCAAAAATTGGGCCTAACAGCATGAAAATTCGCCTTACATAATGCGTTTTCTCCTAGAAAGAACAAATTGTTTACTTCCTACTTCCGGGTAGTCTGGATTACCTGTCCCCTATCACTATGTACTCTTAAGTACGGAGGGGTACCAGAATAACTTCCGGGTTGTTATTGTTGTTGTTGTGCTCATACAAGATACACAAGACATAATTAATACAACAAGAATTCCTGGTAGACAAATAGAGGCCACTGTAGATCAAAATTGTTCGAAGTTGTTAATTGTCCAAAAATAGGTGTTTTCGGATAGCTTTTCCCCGGGGGAAAAAAGTAAAGCAATTTGTCCTAACAGCACTAAACGTTTTCACAGCAGATTGTCTTCGTTTTGAATAGAGTCAAGTAGCCTGTGGTATGCTCACCTTCTGTCTGAAGGTATGGTATGCCGTGTCCACGGAAAATGGATTATTTAACAAACGACATAATTTCATACATGCCCAAATTGAAAGCAACAAACCAATTCAAAAACGAAATCTGTATTTCTAAGGGAAGAAAATATTATGGAGAAAATGTTGATTACCAGTATTGCTTTCAGAAGTTTTTTACATGGTCCGTGAAACTTGGAATAATTAAGCGGTGAAGGGTTAAGCGATAAATCTATCTTTTATGATATGAACTAAGGTTCGTCTCTCAACAAAGATAAGGCATGGATTTTTCGACGAAGGAATCCGTATGTAGCCATGGTAAATATGAGATAATTCAGTAATTGCATCCTTGTTTGGAAGTTTGTCTGTTAATCATTGGCGTACATGTATCATTATGCTGTTCATTTAGCTCTCTCTCTCTCTCTTTCTCTCTCTCTCTCTCTCTCTCTCTCTCTCTCTGTCTCTCTCTCTCTCTCTGATAGAGACCCCATGCTGGTTGGAAAACTTGTAGGTCTATGTGTTACATGTTAATCCTGCTTTGCAGCTTAGGTGAACAGAAAGGGGGCGATTAGAGTAGCCCCCTCCCATTGATTGACTTGTTTTCTTTCATGTATTGTTACCACCAGTAGCCCGTATGGACGACGCCCCAGGAAGACTGTCATTTACGTTATACACGAGGGGATAGAGCTTCTTTATCGTTCTCGGTGTACACTAACATCATACGAACCTTGATTTAGCATCTTACTCGAAACACTATTTAGTAATATTTGTCAGCAAGCCATCTTCAAGTGGCCAATTTTTGTCGTTCACAAATTTCAAGCTCATTACCTGAGATATTCGGTCTAGTCAATGCTCTGTATAGGTAGGTAAACAAACGCGAGCAATCTTCTGAGAAAAGGGAGCTTAATGTATCTGCGAAAAGCATCGACTCAGGTCAGCCTGCGCAGTCCGCGCAGGCTGACCTGGGCCGAAACTTTTCGCAATAGGTCATCAAATTTCTGTGTCTCAAAGTTGCAGCCTTCAATATGATCATGTCGGAAATTCAAAAAAAAAAAGGCGATTCTTATGGATCCACAATTATGGGATCAATTTGGTTGGTATCATGCATCACGGAAGTACATAGACCCTATGTTACCGGAACATGGTATATGCATATGATGTCCCTGGTGCTATGATTTCCATTATACTCTATGTCATTCTTCTTCACAATGGCATACCCGTGCATATATTTTGGTACGCCCTACTCTACCTCATCCTCGGATACCCCGGGGTCTCCCTATTTGCTACGCTACATCGACCCTTGGGACAATTGACTAATAAAACTTTGAATCAACCGCCGAAAATCGATACGAAACGTCATAGCGTACAGTCCACTCGCCCATCACAAAATGATGATGGAACCAATGAAAAGCAAGCATTCGGCCAGCGTTAAAGCGAAGAAAATTCAATTAGTTGTCCCAGAGGTCGATGTAGCGTAGCAAATAGGGAGACCTCGGGGTATCCGAGGATGACTCTACCTAAGCTACCTATCCCCCAGGGTTTAGTTAGTACATACAGTGAATTTATTCACGAGTTTTCATTTCCAAGCTATTTCTATATCTATATACAGTCAGACACAAGTTAAGCATCACTGTACAGACTTCCAAGTGACATACAATCTCAAACACTGTACACTTCCGGTCCTACATGTGAAAACAAATTAATGGATAACCTTTTATTTGGTATATTTTCAAGCTATGCACGGATATTTAGATAAATCGAATTCACTTATTTTTAAAAAGGATTTCTTGGTCATACACTCAAATTAAATTGTCTACGTTTTACACAATGCAGACTCTACTGCAAATGATCCAAATCACCTCAAGCGTTACCAGCTCGGGCGAGAATCAAACCCTTGTCTTTTTCTGAAAGACAAAATTTTAGACGTCTGAAAGTACATGTATGTGCTTACAGACTAGATTTCAAGAGTAAGCTTGAATGACAGGAGTTTGTCCTTCCACCCTCATCCTGCGAAAGAAGTAAAAAGAACCTTTTTTCCTTCTTTTTCAAAGGTATTTTAGGTATACGGTATCTCCATATCGGACAGTGTAGATACACGATCAGACTGCACGATCTGTGCAGTCTGATCTTAATCTGCGCTGTCAGCACAAAGTCATTGAGTCAGATGATGATGAACTTGATCTTTCTTTTCAGGAACCGAATCATGAACCGAATGTGTCTGATATTCTTTTGTCACAGTTTTTTTTTTTGTACATGAGTTTATTACAAAAGATTTCAAGCATACATTTACAAGCAGAAATTAAAACACTGTAATACATGCAAGATATACATGTAACTGAATCCAAACCACTGAAAAATCATATGTTTGTATATAACTTTATAGCTATTAAGAATTAGACAACAAAATAATCTACTACTCCATATTGAAAGCATTTCATGCAACAATTTAAATGTGGTGCAAATAATGAACGTTGAAATTGTGAGAAGAGGAGAAAAAAGCTGGTTACCAGGATTCTCTTCCTTTCCCACAGTGTTCAACCAGTCTTTTCTCTTTTTACTGCAATGTTTTCTGGTCCTGTCACAGTTCTTTATTAATAATTCTATGCGTTCTTTTTCCTAGAAACTCCATCACCTGACCGTGACATTACTGATTCATGCCTTGATGGCTGAAGGTAAGGAAATTTCATCAAAGTACTGACAGTATTGATCAGTGCGAATGCTGTATCGTCGAACCAGATATTCAACTTTAACGTTCATGAGAGAGAAAAAATATGAAAATATGGTGGAAATAGGAGAAGTAGTAACAATCAGTTCCTATTCAAGCTGATTCCTTTTGAAAATAGACCTAAGGCGATAAAAGAACAAATTGCCTGCAGACCAAAATGTTGTCATATATTTTTAAGTATTTTAATTATAACTATTGCCTTTGTTGCTTACTTTTTTTTGGTTGTTGTTGTCGTTGTTCACATTTAAAAGGATCCTTTAAAAGTCGTCTTTTTTTTTCTAATTTTGGAACTGAGATAGGGTGCGGATGAACCCTCCTCCCCCCCCCCCCCCCCCCCCCGAACGATATGATATATAATATGAAATATGTAATAATACGTTAACTAACACATGGATAGAGCATTGTGTGTCCTACAGATTTTTCTTTTCTTTTCGAATGAGAAAGGGGGTGGATACTCGGGCAAGTTACGGAAAACTTTACTTGTAACACGGGATTGCTCTCTCTGTCTCTCTCTCTCTCTCTCTCTCTGTCTCTCTCTCTCTATCTCTCTCTCTCTCTCTCTCTCTCTCTCTCTCTCAATATTTAGAAAATACTCTTAGCCACTTTCACTAGACTCTATTAGCATTGCAAATTACTTCCAGTCAAGGCTCTGGACTTGAACCGAAAAGGGTAATGAATCTGACATTTCCGTTTCAGGTTGTACTGATATTATATCAACTGACCAATGTATAGAATTAGACTGTATAGAGTTCCCAGACTTGGCGTTGATGTACTGTCCGAAGACATGTCAAGTTTGTCGTAAGCTTTAATTTTAGTCAGTATCCTCGGATACACTTTGAAGTGGCCAAATTTTGTTTAACATTTAAAACTAGGTGAATATCATGATCAGACTGTATTGCTCGTTATTTTTCTTGAGGCATTTAGACCAAAGTGCAATGTTTGGGATTTTTTTCCTGAGTTTAAATGTATTTTTAACATTTTATTTAAACATAAACTAAACTGATTTCTACTGCTGAAAATACAATTCACTGAAGCTGATTTTTATCTGATAATTTTGACTGAACAAGCGGAGACTGCAGATCAACAATTTACTAAACAATACCTGGTTTTTACTACCCTGAGACAAAACCCTTTTGAAAACATTGTGAGAAAAGGAGAAAATGCTGGTAACCAGCATTTTCTCCTTTTCTCACAATGTTTTCTACCCTGCTGGAAACAAATTTCAATTTTTGAGTTATGTTTATATCGTCGTCTGCAATTGTGAACTAGTCTAAAATTTTGTTGTTTGGTGAAGAGTTAAAAGCCAGACTGAGTTTTCCGGACAGTCTAATCTTCATCTAGGCCTATGCCGTCTGCAAAAAAAAACATGTTTTATTTCATGGCATTGAAAGGATAAAATGATGTCAATTATGTGTATACATAGTACGTAACATTGAAAGTGTAACAGAGAATGCTAACTGATAATAAGTTCTTTACTTTTAGACAACGTTAATGCAAGCAAGCCGGTTCCTCCAGCGATCGGTAAGTACTTTTGGACAAAAAAAAAATGCTTTTTAATCGTTAATATTATAGGATCTGTGCTTTATGTAGATACGATGTATCTGAAGAGAAGCTCTGGCACTGTCTCTAGTCATTATACTGCTTATTAATATAAACTGAAAAAGGAATTACAGTGTGTTATACCCCCGCAAAACGAATGTTTTCTAGGTTATACTGGAATCAGCCTGTCTGTCTGTGTGTCCGTCCGTGAGTCCGCCTGTGTACAAAACACTAGTAATTGCCTGCCGTTGTCTGCGCATGTCATATTCTTCGAAGATTCGACTGTCTTGTATGACGCATCACTCCTAGCCCCGTAAGCGGGCTGACTGTAATATTACGCTCTATAAAGTAGCAATGTTGAAAACAGCTTTTACGTATCAATACGTTTGAGAAGTGAGACCTGCTTTAGCAACAGATTTCTCTAAACTGGTGATAGTTGAGTGAATTGCACGAGGTAGCGTTTTATTGGGTAAACCTTTTTTTTTTTAAATTCAAAGAAACGGTTGTCGCGTAGGAAAGTGGTTCGGTTCTGTACCCAGGATGCCCATATCAGATAGATGAGTATTTATAGAATGCCATCTAGCGGGAGATAATGAATTGCCTGCTTCTGTCAAAGTGCTGGCGGGGGGGGGGGGGTATTAAGTCACATCCAGTGCTAGCTCTAGTTGAACTTGATGTACTCTGATTTACACGACGCTGTTTTTCCCTACAAAAAAACAACCGACACACTCTCTCTCTCTCTCTCTCTCTCTCTCTCTCTCCCTCCCTCTCTAAGTTCTCTCTGTTCTGAGTTCCCTCTTAGTTAATTCAGTATTCATATATTTAAACACAGAGTGTCAAGACGATATTTCATACTCACAATGTCACCAGTTAGATTGTCAGACGTTTCCTTCTTTAGCCAAGCAGTATTGTCAGCGAACTTGTGGCTTGTGTCGTAAGTAACTGTTGTTATCGGCTCATTGATTGGTTCATTCATGAAAATATAGAAAAAAGTTGGTGGACACTTATGACTGATACTTTTAACCCTTAAAGCGCTGGAACCGACTTAACTTGTTGTTGTGGACAGTGTAGATCAAGATCAGACTGCACAGAACGTGCAGGCTGATCTTAGATCTACACTGTCCACTATTTTGTTACATATTCTGGAAAAAAAACTTGGTACAGCAATATTTCAGATGTTTTTCCTTTTTAAAGATGTCTCTTGTTTGAATTCAGCACTTTAAAGGTTAAAACCTGCCAGGTAAATTAAAGGAAACTTTCAAACCCAACTGATGCCTTTCTAACGTACTTTTTAGAGACGAAAGCTTCCCGTCGGACAGTTTAGATCCTAAATCAGAATGCACGTTCTGTGCAGTCTGATCTTGATCTTCCTGTCCGCAAATTTTCTTTGAGCCGCACTTAATAGCCTGAGGGTAAGATTGCCAATATCATAAGCATAAGATCGGCGAAGGAACAGGAACTAAGCCCTTCACCTGTACTTATGCTGGAGGCCGGCCCTTACCCCAACCCCATGCAGTCTATCATCAGGGTTTGAAATGTAAAACTGTTGTACAATTTTTGAAAGTTAAAGTAAGAATGTAAGAATGTCTCATGAATTCGAATTCTGGTTCACCCTGATCGTGTGGGAGGTGCACTTCAGCCTGGTGCAGATGAAACCCAGTCTATGAACGTTCTTTAACCCTTTACCAAACAATTCCTAGTTTTTACGACCCTGAGATAAAGGCCTTTTGAAAGCATTGTGGGAAAAGGACAAAATGCTAGTAACCAGCATTTTCTTCTTTTCCCACAATTTTTTCTACCCTGCTGAAAACAATTTTCCATTTTTGATTTACGTTTATTCTGTCGTCTGCAAGTGCTTTCAATATGGACCTGTCTAAAATTTTGTTGTTTAGTAAAGAGGTAACAAAGTCTGATGTAGGCCTATTCCTAGTCCTAGGTTTCTTTCTCTGACAATAATTATTAAGATAAACGATTAAGATGGAGATGAGTGTGAACCCGAATTGAAAAAAAAAAAAAAACTGATTTTGTATTTTGTGTAGCTTAGAAAACAAATTGTCACGATGCCTTTATAATAATTAAGTCATGATCCGGCCAAATGGGCGGCTTAATGCGTGTCTGTGAGGCATAATGCTAAGCAATTCGTATAGTTCAAATTTGTTGTTTACAACAGATTGAATTAGGAAATAGAAAGGTCCTTGGGTGTGCAGAGAATTGACCACCAACCAGCAAAAGGTTTTTAACCTATGTCAGCCTGAGCGGACTGTCAAGGCTGACACGGGTAAATACTTTGTTGCAGATGCATTAAGCCACCTTTTCACAGAGCATGATTCATACTGCTTTTGTAGCACAAACCAAATGTTCAGATGAAGAAGACTGTGCGAAATTTGGTCCCACAATTTGTACAAGATTTCCAGATCTAGCAGTCCAGGCTTGTCCAGTATACTGCAATAGATGTGGTAAGATAGTCGTTATTATCTCTTATATGCAGAGCCCGAGTAGCCATATTCTTTCCGAGGATTGATGATAGTCACTGCGACAGGATTCCTTCCTCTCTCACCGCTGACTATTGTTTCGATGATGCTTATGTGGGAAAGCAGCAAATTGACTTGGAAGGAATAATGTGCAGAGTGCTGGTAAAAAAAAACAGGTAAACATGGATAGGTGCACTGGCCGGCGGAATATAACTGAAAACGGCATTAAGTACCACACAGTCAATAAATATTAACCGTAAACTTGCCTAGCTAATTGGGACTTTCAAGCTGCTCGTAAAAACCTAAAACATAATATCTCTTGGAGAGACATATTTCCTTATCAGACAGCGTTGCTCGAAGATCTGATTGCACGTTCTTTGTAGTCCGATCTTGATCTATATTGTCCACAATAGATCCGTGAGTTGTGCTTAGCAATTAAGAGGTACCAACCGACAAGCTTTTGGACTGTTCCAGAGCCAAAGCATCCGAAAAGGACATTATGAAACATGGATTAAAAATTTATAATATTTGACTTGAAAGGATAGAAAACATTTCTGGGACAAGGTTACCAGCATTTTCTCCTTTTCTTCCAAATCATTTCCAGACAGCAAGATGTTAGACTAGTCCAAATAGATTGAAAGTAATAAAATTGTGACCTGAATGATAGGATTTGTGTTTGAAACAATATAAAGGTTTGCCATTTTCTCTATATAGTGATTTCATAAATTAGTAATTAAAAGGGTCTATGTCCGATCCTTACTGGCGACACTGGGTTTTTCACGGGTATTTTCTCGGGAAATACTCATTTCAACGATCCGGCTTAGTGCTAGTGGAAACACCGGACGCGTGAATATTAGGTAGAGCTTATGTCATATGCAAAAAAAAACTGCGCAAAAAATAATTCACTTCCTTCTCATGTTCAGTAAACACTTGTCCTTCCAGTCAATGTCATGGAATGATCGTAATTGGTTCTGCTAGATAATTTACTTCATTATAATGAAATGAAAGTTTATAGTGACCAATAAGCCTCTTGATCATGTTTGTTTTTCTGCATTGCTTAATGAGCTTGCATTTGATCTACTTTTTTGGGTATCGATAACAATTGAATAAATAAAAGCTTGTGATTGGTCAGAAATGTCGACATGTTTATTTCAAGCCTTAACCACATAATCCCTACTTTTGACGACCTTGAGGTAGAAGTCTTTTGAAAACATTGTGGGAAAAGAAGAAAATGCTGGTAACCAGCATTTTCTCCTTTTCCCACAATGTTTTCTACCCTTCCCAGATCAAATTTCGATATTTCGGTCACATTTATTTTGTCGTCTGCAGATGCTTTCAATTTGGACCAGTCTATCAATTTGTCATTTGGTATAGAGTTAAGGGTCCTGCGTATACTTGCTTGCACATTAACGCCGTCTTTTTTTCGAAGATATATTCTTGTTTCAGAATGCTTTTGGTAGTAAATCATCATCATCACCATCATCATCATCATCATCATCGTTGTCGTCATCGTTGATATTGTTGTTGTTGTTGCTGCTGTAAATTAAATCACATATTGCTGATCATTTGTTTACACAGATGAAATAGAGAGCTAGAAAACGAGTTCCACTTTCGACACCGAGCAGAGCTTAAACAACCGTCTGTAAAACATATCCTTTACGAGATAATTCAATTTTGACATTAAAGATGTTTTAAGTTTTAATAAAACTTTATTCAGAATGAAATACGTGTAATATAATACATTAATGTGTGACGTATGAGAGAGAGAGAGAGAGAGAGAGAGAGGCTTGGTTTTCTGAGCGAGAGAGAGAGAGAGAATACTGGCTCTCAGAGAGAGAGAGAGAGAGAGAGATCTAATCGAGTGACATCCAGAGAGTTTTTAACAAATGATGAAAGTAAACCTAGGTGTGATTCTTCCCTATAGGATACAATCTTAAAGAAATCGTTTTTTTTTTCATGTAAATATTATGACTATGGTTTACATTGAGGACCTATACCCTTTAGTGTAATAGTAAATCTATTCGGTGTATATATAAAACTCTTCACCAAATGACAGAATTTAAGACTTGTCCAAATTGAAAGCATTCGCAGACGAATAAAAACCGGTAACTGTTGCTCAAATTATGGTATTTACCTCCTCTAGTGAGCCAGAGAGGTGTCACCGTATTTCTTAACCTTATAATGGTAAACAGGGCTGTATCATCGTCGGACAAGGATAGAGGGATTCATGTCTAAGTTAATGGCTGTTGATTTTTGAGTAACTCTACACCCGAAGTTATCTGTCGAAGATCTTACTTTGCAGCTATTGAGCAATGAATGGAGCGTTAAATTAGTCGACCCTTTATACCAGGACTGTCATATGGACTAACTTAGTCGGTAGGTAATTTGACCAGATTGTTGTAGACTAACTCTCCCCATCACCGCTCATTGTGTCTCAAAAACAATTGCTGCCAGTCTTGATCTAAGCTAAAAGTGTACTGCTCTTTTCCGAAAAGGAAGAATTGCTGATATATATAGGAACAGGGCCTTTGTTTCAGAGATATTAAAATCTGTGACCCGGAGGTACGTAAAGACTTGTATTGATCTGTTCAGTAATTAATTGAACTGGATTTTCTATCAGTCTATGATAATTTACTCTGTGCATGGCTGACTTTACTTTTCGACCAGTTTGTAATGGTAAAGATTGATGGACTGAAGGAAGAACAGATAGATGAGATAGGTGGAGGGATGGATGAATCTCTTTCGCCACGTCCTATAGCTCCTAGGTTGCCAAGCACGACTCAGAAGGCACATACATAATTATGGACAATGTAGACCAAGGTCAGACTAGAAAAACACCCATACCGACCTTGATTCTACACTATCCGATAAGATAAGATGCGGTGTCCATGGTTGCGGAAGAGAGCGTCGGCCTCGTAACCAAAAGGTCCTGAGTACGAAAACCGAGAGCGAATATCAGGATATTTTTCATTGGCCCACACATTCGGTGCGAGTACTGGTGTAGTCCCCAGGAAGCAGAACCGGGAGTGATCAGTATAAGTCTTAAAGAATGTGTTTCTCAATCGATGTCAAAAAAATGTTTAAACTCGGATGAGAGCTTTCCGTAGGTGGAAAAAAACTGTCTATCCGTCCGTCCGTCGTTTCGCCCGTCCGCCCAACCACCCCACCCCTCTCTCTCTCTCTCTCTCTCTCTCTCTCTCTCTCCATGATAGTTTTGGTGTCTACAATTTACAGTTTGAAGAATTATTTGAAGTATCAACGATAAAGAAAAAAACTCAAGAACAGTCTGACTGTTAACAATTTCAAGAAATGTATGTCTAGTTGACATGGGGTATAACACGATACACAGTCGACCTTGTTTTTTATCATTCAAGGATTTCTCATTATAATGCGGTATCATGCCTGTCAATACATTCGAATTCATTACTTGAAACGATTTTATATCTACGAAACTTTATATTGCATCATATTTGTCTCTTCTAAACTTCTGCGTTATCCAGTAATTGACATCATGCATGGCTAAACCCAAAGTCGGTGCTTTAGGTATTACGAGACAGGCAGACATACAGGTGGGCTTCCCTGAACCGACGGACAGATGTCAAGCGTACTGACGTACAAACAGGCAGACGTAATAAGTCATATGTGAGCAAAGGGAGGGGATGTAATCAAGAAGAAAATAGTGAGGTATGCAGGTAGACAGACGGACAATAAGACGGACAAAAAGAAGGACTTAGCCCTTAATTAGATGACAAAATTTAGCCTCATTCAAATTGAAAGCGTTTGCAGACGAAGATTTCATTGTGCTTCAAATGATGCAATATTTCTTTGATAGGGTAGAAAACATTGTGGGAAAAGGAGAAAATGCTGGTTACCAGCATTTTCTCCTTTTCCTACAATGTTTTTAAAGGGCTTTTTCCCAGAGTGTTTAAAGTCGGCATTCTGCGGTTTTTAAAAGGTTAAACCTGAAATAATTAACAGCAGATGCATCTGTACGGTAGAAAACGAAAACGAGGGAAAGGGAACTAATATCTGTCTCATAGGGAACTAATATCTGTCTCATAGGGAACTAATATCTGTCTCATAGAAAATTCGGTTAGTATCTGGCTAGAAGATCTCAGTGTTCCCTTTTTATAAAGTATATATACATGATATAAACCCATTTCATTGAAGATGAAAGGCAAATACTAAATGTGGCCCTTCAGATTTTGGGACGAAAATTGAACAAAAGTGCAAAAAAAAATCATCCTTATACTCCCAAAGCCTTTTCATTCATAAAACCCCAGTAGTCAAACACCTCCGACAACACGAGAAATTAGAGATTTACTACAACCCAGGTCGACACCGACGGAAGACACGTTCTACTTTTAGATGATCAATTTGCTATTTACATACAGGAATACACAGATTAAGTTTCAAACATAGGGTCCGAAGAAGACATTATGTAAAATAATTATCATATCTTTGTTATGTAATGGAATTTAAGCGTTATGAGTCACGTGCAAGTCACTTGGCATTCCCAAAATCCTTACTGATTTTTGGCGCGAAATCTAAAAATACCTTAAGAGACTACATAGCCTTTTAAGGGAACACCATAAATTTTTTTTTTTGTAATTTTATGAATCTTAATTATTGATGATTTGTATTATTTTTTCATATGAATTTCAGCGATGTATATATTTTTTAATTTGGTGAGATGTAAAAATTCTAAATACCCACCTTTAAGACTCAAACCATTAGGTGGAAACAACGCTTCTTTCGCTGTCCACACGCCCAATTAAGGCTAGAGAGAATAATTTTACTCCATGTTAAAAAAGACACGATCCACCCAATTTTAATACTACGTACAAGTCTATATAACTGTGTTGTGAGGTAAAGGGTTGAATACAAATTGCGTCATTTGAGCGTCATCTAATATTTCTCCTAGAAATGCTTTCAATACGAAAAGAATATCTATAGAATAACAGTTATCGCTTGTTAACTCTTTACCAAACGACAAAATTCTAGACTGGTCCAAATTAAAAGCACTTGCGGGCGACAAAATAAACGTAAGTCAAAAAACAAAAATTTGTTTCCAGTAGGATAGAAAACATTGTGGGAAAAGGAGAAAATGCTGGTTACCAGCATTTTCTCCTTTTCCCACAATGTTTTCAAACGGCTTCTATCTCAGGTTCGTAAAAAACAGGGACTATTTGGTAAAGGGTTAAGGAAGAAATCCGTCTATAATTGGACACCAATAGTTGTTGACTTAAGATTTTATTAAAAAGTTGAAAACTGTTTGTTCTTCACTTCACTGTAGTGTAATTAAGCTACTGTTGTATGTAAAGAAAGGGTGTCAGTCTTTGTTCGACAGTAATGAGAAAGGAAAGGAAAGATGTGAGAGAGAGAGAGGGGGGGACAGAGAGAGAGAGGGACAGAGCCACAGAGAGAAGGAAGGAAGCATAGATGAAGAAGCCGATTTGAGGGGTGGTGAGGGAGAGATATGGAGAGAGAGAGGGAGGGGGAGGAGGAGGAAGATAGAGGGAATCAGACAGACATACAAAGGGCCTCGCACGCTGTATCATATTTATCATTCTTAACAGACAAGAAAAAAAGAGGAATGAAAATAAAGTTCAACAACAAGAAAACTGGTGTCGTTATTCTTTGACGGACAAGATTCTCATTATTCTGAAAGGACGAAAAGGAAAGAAAATGGAACAGAACCTTAACCCTTATCCTGCTGAATAACTAAAATTGAATTTTCAATTCGGCACTAAAAAACCAAAAATTTGCTGTTTCAAAGATAATGCTTTAGAGAATAATAACTCCTTATCGGACAGTGTAGATCAAAGATCAGACTGCACGTTCTGTGCAGTCTGATTTTGATCTACACTGTCCGCAAAAGGTCTGTAAGTCGCGCTTAGCACCCTAAAGGTTAAATAATCGTACCTTTTGTATTTACAGTTAAAGGTATACAATGGAGGAATATGAATAGAGACAGATTCATTTTATTCTTCAACCTATAAAACTTTGATTAATTTGTTTTTCAGACACACGTTAACCCATTACCACACAATTCCTACTTTTGACGCCCCTGAGAAAGAAGCCTTTAGAAAACATTGTGGGAAAGGTGAAAATGCTGACAAACAACATTTTCTCATTTTCCCACAATGTTTTCTACCCTTCCCAAGAAAAATTTCGATTTTTCAGTCACTTTATTTTGTCGTCTGCAAATGCTTTCGATTTGGACAATCCTAAATTTTGGTAATGAGTTAAGACAGGCCATGATTATGGAATTCCTTGAAATTGCTTCACATTTTGTGCAGTCTAATACTGGTCTATGTCATTCGCTAAAGTCTGGGCTTTCTTTTTTCGCCCGATTTAACATTTTACCATACAATCCTTAGCTTGAACGACCCTGAAGCAGACGGCGTTCGAAAACATTGTAGAAAAAGGAGAAAGTGTTAGTATATAGCATTTTCTCCTTTTTCTATAATTTTTTTTTTATTTTAAAGTTCAAAGACAGATATCATTTTGTTTATGTTACAAACTTTGCCGTCTTCAAAGGCTTTCATTTTTTACTAGCCTCTATAAAATTTTCGCGTGGTAAAGGGTTAATTGCATTTTTCAAGTGTTAAATTTTGGACAGTGTAGATCAAGATCACATTGCACAGAATGACTTTTGTAATGTCTGATCTCGAACCATCATAATCTCTTATTAAGGGAAATACGAGAAGTACATGTACTTTGTACCCTGTACCACACAATACCGACTTGTAACGCCACTGAGAAAGAAGCCTTTTGAAAACATTTAGGGAAAGGGATTTTCTCTGTTTCTCTTTTCCCCAATGTTTTCTACCCTGTCTAAGAAGCATTGCACTATTTGAGCCACATTACAATTGGCGTCTACAAATGTTTTCAATTTGAACAACGTGAATAAATGTGACTCAAAAATTGAAATTTAATTTGGAAAGGGTAGAAAACATTGTGGGAAAAGGTTCCCAGCATTTTCTCCCTCTCCCACAATGTTTTCTAAAGGCTTCTTTCTACTAAACTTTAACAAAAAATGTCTTTAATTGACATCAAATATATTTTTAGTATTTGGAGAAAAGAGGAACTTCTGCCATTTGTTTTGAGAGAGTTAATCGTTAGATCTCCAAGGGCGAATATTGATTATCATTCTACAAAATGATTTGTGAAACTCAATTACTTCAATGAAAATCAATTTTCTATATCATAAAAAAGATCTTTAAATGACTGTTTACATAAAATTTTCAATGTCTATACCCGGACAAGAATTGTATTTTCTATATCGTGAATTTTAATAAACATGTAGGTAATTATATTCATATACTTGTACACCCTTACTGTGGCAAAGTGATAAAAAAGCTTTTTATAGAAAATGCAAACCAAGTTCATACCGCCCTGAACTAGCACTCTGATTTTGGATTTAATCTAATCATAAATTTACCCACAATATTTGTATGATAAAGTGATAAACTGATAATCTAATGCTAGGCAATATTAGATATAACTGGATATATTTAAACTGTTACCGCTCAATCAATTGTTTTATCGACCATGAAGAAAATTAATTTAAAACATTTTAGGGCAAGGAGCCCCGTAAAGTTTTATACCTTATTTAATCCTTTACCACACAATGACGACTTTTGACGACCCTGAGGTAGACGCCTTTTTAAAACATTGTGGGTAAAGGAGAAAATGCTCTCTGTCTGTCTGTCTGTCTGTATCTCTCTCTCTCTCTCTCTCTCTCTCCTTAAATGCGTTAAAACACCTATTAGCGGATCATAGCTTAACTACATGTATGTTCGTGCTAACCTATGTAATGTGAATTTAGATTAGAATGAATTAATTTACACTAATTGAACCTGTTTGTGTATTCCGTTTGGTCATGTGGCATCGAAATTGCTTTACCTTTTACGTTTATATCTGGCGACAAAATTTTAGACCTGTCCAATTTGAAAATATTTGTGGGGGACAAAGTAAATGTTGCTCAAATGATGGAAGACGAAGAAAATACTGTTACTTTTACCACAATGTTTTCAAAAGTATTCCTACTCAAGGTCTTGTATACACGGAGTCGCCAAGTTAAGGGTTAACCCATTACCACACAACCCCTACTTTTGATGACCCTGAGAAAGAAGCCTTTAGAAAACATTGTTGGAAAAGGAGAAAATGCTGGTAACCAGCATTTTTTCCTTTTCCCACAATGTTTTCTACCCTTGACGAAATAAATTTCAAATTTTCAGTCACTTTAATTTTTATCGTCTGCAAATGCTTTCGATTTGGATAAGCTAAAAATATTGTATTTTGGTAATGAGTTAATGCACAAATGCGGTTCCAGTTCCAGTATGAAATCTTTGAAACACTACGAGAAAATGAGCAAAAGCTTCTTGTTAACAATTACTCTATTTCCCTAGATGAGTTTAACACAGAAAGGATGTCTAAGCCCCCATTCTTAACCCATTACCACACAATCCCTACTTTTGACGCCCCTGAGAAAGACGCCTTTAGAAAACATCGTGGAAAAAGCAGAAAATGCTGGTAACCAGCATTTTCTCCTTTTCCCACCGTGAATGTTTTCTATCTTTCACTAAACAAATTTCAAATTTTCAGTTAATTTTATTTTGTCGTCTGCAAATGCCTTCAATTTGGACCAGTTCTAAAATTGTGTCGTTTGGTAATTGGTTAAACCCTACACCTGTCTTTTATGTTACATGTACTCTTTTTTGGTCCATCCTACAATGAATTAACGCATCACCACACAATCCCGACTTTTAACGACCCCGAGGATAGAGGCACTTGAAAACATTGTGGGAAAAGGAGAAAATGCTGGTAACCAGCATTTTCTCCTTTTCCCACAAAGTTTTCTACCCTTCCCAAAAGAAATTTCTATTTTTAAGTCACATTTATAATGTCGTCTGCAAGTGCTTTCAATTTGGAAAAGTAAAAAATTTTGCCGTTTGGTAGAGAATTTCAGTTTAGTAAAGATGAAAATTAAACGTTTCTGGCATCATGACTCCCTCCCACACTTCCTCCCTCTCTCTCTCTCTCTCTCTCTCTCTCTCTCTCTCTCTCTCTGAGTAAGAAAAGAAAACGATTAACGAAAGTAACAAGTCGATAAATCAATTGATTGATAAATTTGTCGTCTCAAAGTTTATCAATGATTCCCGGTATTTTCTCATTATCGTTTTCCCTTTAATGATCATTTGTAATGTTTCATCGATCGTATCACAAAATAGACCAATTCCGTTTGGGTACCTTATTTAATTACACAAATCAAGATAGGAACGAATACCATTCTGTGGTCTTGCAACAAATTAGAGGGGAGAAGCTTCAGGAGAAAGATAATTTTTATGTAATATTTTCTACTTGCTATAAAACCAAGAAAATATCGAGGTAAATGGAAATATCATAATGTTTAGAATGTCATTTCTTTTCGCGTCACCTTGAGCATTATATAATGCAAAATGTGCTTCTAAATCGACTGAAAGGGTAACGGAAACGGGAAATCTCGTTGCTCGCGTGATTTACCCCGTTATTACATTCTTACTTCTGCCAAGTAAACAAGTCTTATCTCACCGGAAGTGGGCAAAAACAATAAATTTGAAGTCTCCGATGACGGGATATCAGAACATCTGACATTTCTATAATTGCATTACAACAACTCATAACCACCGGTAAAGGTTTTTCGTCCTTCAGAAGATCACTTTTGGAAACATCTCAACAAAATGTGAAATTAACCGCAAAATGAAACTTTCAAACCGATAGTAAAAATCCGAATAATGCTGTCATAATTTATCTTTAGGGCAAAAATATCAACAGGTCGGACAGCGTATACCAAGATCAGACTGCACGTTCTGTGCAGTCTGATCTTGATATACACTGTCTGCAAAAGGTCAGTTCGTCGCACATAGCAGCCGAAGGGTTAAACCCTATTCATGCCGGTCGTCATAGACGACCCTATTTTCTGGGGTATGTTTTCATACTCACAAAGATTTTTCTTTCAAAAGGGAAAGAGTGATACATTTGGATACATGAACAATTCCCTTTGAAAGTGGTACTTAATAAATTTGCAAGAAGTATCGACCTAGGTCTGCCAGTGCAGTCCACACATGCTGGCCTAGGCCTAAAACTTTTCTGCTTTTGGTAAATGTTCTGCATGCTCAAGAATCAGTATACCTCGTGATTAAGTTTATCATTATATACGGAGTGGATTTTATTGATCCATCCTAGTTGGATGACTTGCCTGGTATTGACGCATCATAGAGATCTCGATTAAACTCATTTTTGACAGAACATGGCTCTTATATCTTTTTTTTTAATACCCTATTCTCATTTTTAACCTGTCCTATATTACGTACCTCTCTGCCACGCCAATACAATTTGCCATTTCGAGGTCTTATGTTTCTTTTTCGACAAGAAGGTAGAGTAGAATTGCCTTGGCCCATACTAACCAATCATTCTTCAGAATGTTCTTGGTCTCAGTCTCCAGAATTTTATAGATTTGAAAGTAACAAAACTTCTGATTGGCTAAACCAAATGGTTTAGCCAATCAGAATTTGCTTTGCCTTCAAATATAGAAAATCTTTGAGAATAATTCAAAGAACGTTCTTAAGAATAGTTGATGAATACGGACCCTAGTCTTAGTTTCGAATTAACAGGCAGGTGCGGTGGATCCGTGTTCAGGATCAAACCTGGTGTCGAAAAGGATACGAGCTATTTTCTGTGTGAAAAAAGGAAGTTTAGTGCATCTGCGAAAACTATCGTCCCAGGTCAGCCTGTGCAGTCCGCGCAGGCTGATCTTGGCCGAAACTTTTCGCTATTGGTCAATTTTCTGTTTATCAAAGGACCAATATATTTCTTGATTTACTCGGTTTTTGGAACTATGGATTCATAATTACGTGATGACTTGAGCTGTATCTTGTATCACGCCGATACCTTAAGCCCCCTTTTGTCAGAGCACGCTCGTATTCAGTCGCCTAGATCTAGGATTTTAAGGTAAGACCTGTGTAATGCACTTCCGGTGAAAATTCTAATTGCTTGATAAATAAGGATAGATAAGGATTTATGCAGAAATAATATTTTTGCACATTTCTAACGGATCATAAATTCCGTTTATGCTTGTCTTGAAATTATTTTTTGATACTTTTGTTAGTTTAATTATTATCTCTTTTTGAATTGAGAATATAGTGGTTTTAGATTTATAAATGATAGTTCAAAGAAAGAAAAAATGGAAAAATTGAAGAGGTGAAAAAAGTTCAATAATACTCATTTTTAATCATAGCTAATTTTGCAGGATGATATTTTAGTGGAAATAGCTGTTTTCCATTACACAGGTCTTACCTTAATTGTGTAGAAAAACAACAGTGGATAGAGTTTCACTCTTACTACTGCTACAAACTAGAGCTGTCACTGAATGTGACTTAATAACCCGCCAGCATTTTGAAAGAAAAAAGTGTCAGGTTCAAGGGAAGATAATTCCTCAACCAGGAAGAGTTGACACTTGATCATATATTCAAAGTTTCAATACAGTTGAAGGAAAACTGTAGGAGGAGTTTGCGACACAAAATTACTAGTATTTTGTACACAGACGGACGGACAGAAGGACGGACACACGGACAGACAGGCTGATTCCAGTATACCCCCGAAAACATTCGTTTTGCGGGGTTACAAAATTATCACGAATCGGTGCCCTGGACACCTGACATGATCTGAATTACTGATGTACATGGTCTTAATCGTTTGCCGCACTTTGCCTACTTTTGATGACCCGGAAAAAATTGAAATTGAATACATTGTGGAAAAATGGAGAAAATACTGTTCAAGAGCATTTTCTCCGTTCCCCGGAATGTTTTCTACCCTATCAAACAAAAATTGCATCATTTGAGCAGCAATGAAATTACCGTCAGCAACTGCTTTCAATTTGGACAAGGCTAAAATTTTGTCGTTGGGTAAAGATTAGTCATTACCAAACGACAAAATATTTGGCGTGTACAAATCGAAAGCATTTTGTTACGGGAGACCACTCCTTCCTGCATGGCATATACTCCCGATTTAAATACAATACCTGGCTACTGCGTCAGGGAGAGATATCTCTTTGGCTCAGTGGTTAGGGTATTGGCTTTGCGTCCGGGAGTTCGGAGTTCGAATCCCGCTCCGATCCTTATTTCTGCCATGCATTTATTCATTTGTTTCTTTGTTACGGACTTCGTTCGTAAGATGGGGGCTCGTCCGGGATTGGCCATTGAGCCATTAATCCCATTTGTTGTCCAAAATCGGACTTCCTGCCTAATAAGGCTTTGAGTCATCAATAAATGCTGACTTTAAGAGGGGGTGTGTTACGGGAGACCACTCCTTCCTGCATGGCATATACTCCCGATTTAAATACAATACCTGGCTACTGCGTCAGGGAGATATCTCTTTGGCTCAGTGGTTAGGGTATTGGCTTTGCGTCCGGGAGTTCGGAGTTCGAATCCCGCTCCGATCCTTATTTCTGCCATGCATTTATTCATTTGTTTCTTTGTTACGGACTTCGTTCGTAAGAATTTGCAGACGACAAAAATAAGAGACTAAAAATTTGAAATTTGTTTTGGGAAGGGTAGAAAACATTGTGGGGAAAGGAGAAACCAGCATTTTCTTCTTTTCTCATAATGTTTTCTATATGCTTCTTTCTCAAGGTCGTCAAAAGTAGGGATTGTGTGGTAAAGATTTTAACAACATAATATTAATCCTTTCCCAAACAATCCCTGGTTTTCACGACCCTGAATATGGAGCCTTTTGAAAACATTGTGGGAAAAGGAGAAAATGCTGGTAACCAGCATTTTCTCCTTTTCCCACAACGTTTTCTACCCTTCCCAAGACAGTTTTCAACTCTTGAGCCACGTCTATTTTGTCGTCTGGAAATGCTTTCAACTTGGACAAGTCTAAAATTTTGTCGTTTGGTAAAGAGTTAACCCATTACCACACAATCCCTACTTTTGAAGCCCCTGAGAAAGACGCCTTTAGAAAACATTGTGGGAAAAGGAGAAAATGCTGGTAACCAGTATTTTCTCCTTTTTCCACAATGTTTTCTACCCTTCACAAAACAAATTTTAAATTTTCAGTCACTTTTATTTTGTCGTCTGCAAATGCTTCCAATTTGGACAAGTCCAAAATTTTGTCGTTTGGTAAAGAGTTAAGACGATGTTTTAACCCCTCCATACACACACAAATAAAGTTACCATCACATTCCAGTCTGACATATCGACTGTTTACAAAGTAGAAAGCTGTAGGGGGTACGAGTTGCTATTGATTTTCCAAGTGATTAGTCTTGTCTCGTAATCAATCTTTAAGTAACATTCCCTTTGTTTAAACAACAAACCAATTCAACTCCTTTACATCCTCTCTTTAAAAAAAAGAGTCTTTTCGGTTTTGTAATAATTATAAGTAAAAATGGTTACGAAAAGGGAGAGGCTAACGGACATTTTTGCAAGGGAAATTAAATTTTTACCAGAAGACATTTACCTCTGTCCAAATTGAAATCATATGAGCCGTGCTCTGAGAAAAGAGGGCTTAAAGCATCGGCGAAAAGTATCGACTCAGGTCAGCCTTCGCAGTCCACGCAGGCTGACCTGGGCCGAAACCTTTCGCTATTGGTCAATATTCTGTATGTACAAGGACTAGTCTACCTAGTAATAAAGTCTGTAATTATCTTAAAAAGGTAAGTAGTATTTTATGGCTTGCTTGGTTGTGTGGGTAACTGAGAAGAAATGAGCTCCCTGTTGCCAGAGCATTGTTCAATTAATATTTAGGCGACAAAATAAACGATGGACGAGCAGACACGTCCAATCCGGCTCCTTGCGTCTTGAACAAGAGCAAGTGTCCAAATTAAATGTTCCTAAAAAAAGTAAATTTGTTTCTCATCGGGGAGAATATATTGTGGGACAGGAGAAAATGTCTGGTTGGTTGGGCATTTTCTTGTTTTGCTACTTTGTCTTTATAAAAGCCTTCAGGGTTGCTCAAAGTCGAGGCTTATTGTTATGGCTTGCAACATGCGAAACGGGGCATTCGGACATTTGCTTAAAGCGTCATCTCGGATCAGCCTGCGCAGTCCGCGCTGGATAATCCAAGGCGGCACTTTACGACTACATCACTAGATTTGTTCTTCAGCAGATATGCACTAAACAGAAAATTACATAAAAACAGAAAGTGTCGTTTCGGATTATACTGCGCGGACTGCAAAGGCTGATCTGAGACGACACTTTACGCAACCGTCTGAATACCCCTTTTCGTACGTTTGAAGCCATATTTAACTCTCTGTTTTCAGCCGAGTAGAAGAGCAAGCATTTAACCCTTTCCCAAACAATCCCTGGTTTTTACGGGTCAGGAATAGAAGCCTTTTGAAAACATTGTGGGAAAAGGAGAAAATGCTGGTAACCAGCATTTTCTCCTTTTCCCACAGTGTTTTCTACTCTATCATATAGAAAAATCATCTTTTTAGCAACTGTTAATTTGTCATCTGCAAAATGCTTTCGATTTTGTCTGGTCCAAAATTTGCTGTTTGGGAAAGGGTTACGTTTCATTTCTAAGAAAGATTACAGACTCACTGCATTTTTACACTGGCGAGTTGACATATAGAGCTCCTGGCTGAAGAGAGAGAGAGAGAGAGAGAGAGAGAGATGCTATATCATAGTAGTTTAAAAAAAAAGATACGACACATTATTTAGAAAGAAATTCTACATTTTTTTCCCCAAATATATGAACATGTTATTGACATGTAAATAAAGACATGTCATCTTTAAAAGACAATAACAGACATATTACACTACATTAGTAGTACCAGAAACATTTATAGATAATACGGTAGTTCAATATAACGCTTTCAACATATTGCAAAGTTTGGTAACAAACAATAAAACAATATACATACTTTTGGATTACCGTGAGTACTTTGTTTTCTAACTCTCTAGACTGTAAAAGTAACCATAAAAAGCTCAACGAATTAAACAAAAATTTCCAGTCAGTATACTAAATACTGAAAAAAATGTTTTTCATTATTTTTCATAAAATCTCATCGTGTTGGACACTGTAAATCCAAGATCAGACTGCATGATTGTGTAGTATGTGCAGTCTGATCTCAATTTACAATGTCTGCAATTTAAGCGCGTTCAGTCGCGCTTAAAACCCTTTACCTAACAATGATGACTTTTGACGACCCTTGGAAACAAGTCTTTTGAAAACATTGTGGGAAAAGGAAAAAATGCTGATATCCAGCATTTTCTCCTTTTCCCACAATGTTTTCTATCCTATCAATAAATATTTGCACCATTTGAGCTATGATGAAATTGTCGTCTGCAAATACTTTCAATTTGAAAGGAGGTTAATATCGTGAAGGTAAATCCTATTCCATCTAAGTGTTATTGCATGATTTTTGGATTAAGCCTTTCCTAAACGACAAACGTTTGGACAAGACCAAATTGAAAGCATTTGCAGATGACAATTCAACTGTTGCGGAAAAGATTATTTCTTTCTATGGTAGAGTAGAAAACATTGTGGGAAAAGGAGAAAATGCTGGTTACCAGCATTTTCTCCTTTTCCCCACAAAGTTTTCAAAAGGCTACTAATCCAGACCCGTAAAAACCAAGGATTGTTTGGGAAAGGGTAAAACGGGATTCATATCATCACATATCTACAACATTTATAGATTCTTTCGTTATAATCTCTCAAACCCTTTCGTTTTCAAATAAATGCATATTTAATCAAGGTACAAGTTGTGCAAATACAATTCTAGTCTGAAAATAAAGAAAAATTGAAGCAGGCTACGTAGATCCAAGATCAGACCGCACGTTCTGTGTTTTCGGATTATGATCCATGGTAGCGTCTCAAAAAGATCTCAGTTCTTTTCTAGCAAAATGGCCATAAAAGACATGCTAAGACAATAAAGTATAATTTCCATTACATAATTCACCCAGACAGTCCTTTACAAAATAAGTACATTTTTATACACCGATAAACGGTAAGAAATGCCTGAGGATGGAGAGGAAGAAAGGATCATGAAAAGATAGAACCACCCTCCTCAAAGTGTTTTATTCTATTAACTCTTTACCAAACGACATAATTTTGGACTAGTCCAAATTGGACGCATTTGCAGACAACAAAATTAATGTGACTCAAGAATTCAAATTTGTTTTGGGAAGGGAAGAAAACATTGTGGGAAAAGGAGACAATGCTGGTTACCAGCATTTTCTCCTTTTCCCGCAATGTTTTCAGAAGGCTTCTTTCTCGGAGTCGTAAAAACCAGGGATTGTTTGGGAAAGGGTTAAATCGCTAATAGAAAAAAGTAAAAACCCGCAAAGCCTCGATTGTCATTGTTTCTGTTGTACTAATAAATGCGGTATGGTAAAATCGGCAACCACCACGTGATTCGATTATGCACGCGGACATGTCATGCCTAATTCCGTCTGTGACCATGTTCATTTGTGGAATATACCGAAAGGAGTTTGTCATGACCTTCAATTACGGACTGATTTTGTTTATTTAACCCTTTACCACATAATGACGAGTTTTAAGGACCCTACAGGAAAAGCCTTTTGAAAACATTGTGGGAAAAGGAGAAAATGCTGGTAACCAGCATTTTCCCCGGTTCCCACAAATTTTTCTACTCTTTTAAAAAATAATAATTTCGAAGTAAGTTTTATCTTTTCGTCTGTAAATGCTTACAATTTGGACAAGCCTAAACTTTTGTCGGCTGAGTCTTACGAACGAAGTCCGTAACAAAGAAACAAATGAATAAATGCATGGCAGAAATAAGGATCGGAGCGGGATTCGAACTCCGAACTCCCGGACGCAAAGCCAATACCCTAACCACTGAGCCAAAGAGATATCTCCCTGACGCAGTAGCCAGGTATTGTATTTAAATCGGGAGTATATGCCATGCAGGAAGGAGTGGTCTTCCGTAACATGAGTTACTTCGAGATATTTCGATGCTTTTTTGTCGAAAGATAAGGCTTCTGCTTTTTTTCCCGATTCTGTTGCCAGGTACTTATCTTTATGAGCCACAGTAAACATTGCAAAGCAGTATTTTAAGTCAGTATGTACATGTAGTTATGTAGACACATTTTTAATGTAAAATTACGTATCCCTTTATGGTTCTACATGGACTCCATACAACTCTGAAGCTACATTATTTTTTCTCCAGAGAGTTAAGTGGACACAGGCTTATGCACTGAAGAGTTATAATTTATGAATACTGTAATTTCAAATTTTTGACAAGAAATCGACATATCTCCCTCTGATTAGCACCACTAGCAAGCTAGTCAATTATCATTGTGTATTGGGGGAGTCGTCGAATACACAAAAAAATTAGAGGAAGAGAAAAACCAAGTTATCATTGAAACGAATATAGAAAGTACTCTATCGTACCCGGAGTGACTTAGAACTACATTTGACGCAAAGATGTTTTCAAACTTTTCTGCCAATTTTTACCAATTGCCAAATTTTAGACTGTTCCAAATTGAAACCATTAAAATTTTGCAGACGACAAAATGAATGAAACTAAAAAATTGGAATTTGTTTTAGGAAGGGAGAAAAACATTGTGGGAAAAGAAGAAAATGCTGGTAACCAGCATTTTCTTCTTTTTCCACAATGTTTTCAAAAGACTTCTTTCACAGGGGTGTTAAAAGTAGGGATTGTGGTAAAGGGTTAAAGGTGATGGCACGGCGTAAAGGGATCAAACAAATGTGAATATAGACCTCTAGCCTGCTCGCAGTCTTTTTTTTTCCAATATTCTAGTATTAAAATACGCCATTAACCTACATTGTATTTAGATTTTTTTTTTGCTATTTTTTGCTCAGTGTTAGTCTTTATCCTTTATCCTGCCATACGCAGCCATGATGCTTTTTTTTGTACAAGTTCAACAAGATCAATCTAAATATAGGTACAGTCTCATTTTGAGCTACAATCTTAACTATTCACTGTTTCAGCCTTGCAATTCACATTTAATCTAAAAAAAAAGATAAAAAGCTATCTTGTTTGAAAGGTGGCAATGCAAAAGTACAGCTGATTACTAATGACTGAAGCAATATGTATTCATTGCACGTCTGGCATAATAAATCTCAGTACAAGATAGATATTCAACTTATCCGTTACGTATGAATAACATTACTGGTAAAACACGGCCTTTTTAACCAAAAACAACTTAAAAAAACATATTGTCACTCTTTACTTCCTTCGTTCGAAAGTATACAGAAAATAATGCAATATCGCAAGTCAGTTAAATGTATCAGTGTTTCCTTTCACATACATGTACTTTTGATGTTGGGGCACCAAACGTGTGTTTTAATTCAGTCAGTAAATCAAAAATTAACAGCATCTTTATCTGTTTGATAAAGAATAGCTAATAAGCTCTGTCGCTTAATTCAAGGTATTTGTTACCAACAAAACCCCTTCAGCCATTCTATGTGTAAATGAGGCTAAATGCATTTGCAGAAACTACCAACCAAGATCAACCTGTGCATTTCAAGCAGGCTGACCCGGATCGAAACTTTATACATCTTCAATGACTTGCTTGGTATCATTCAGGTCTAACAGATAACTGTGAACCATCACGCAAAAAGAGACCTACTGGGAACTGCGAAAGTATCAACCCTGGTCAGACTGCGCGAACTGCGCAGTCTGACCAGAGTTGACACTTTTCGCTGTTTATGATATTTTCTGTATGAAGAGTGGTCATTCTACCTTGTAATTCAATCATTTTTGAACTATCGACTTAAATTGGCCTTCACTATTGTTGATCTTGTTTTCATGTAATTGATGTGCGGTATTCCCAGATGGTACCTGTTCGCGTGACAGGTCACATACATGTACATTAAACCCACATATAGTTAGAACATGGTTCATTTTATTTTACATTGGCTTTGAAACAAGTTCTAAAGTTCATTGCATTCATTCTCGATGGTGTTTCCTGGATACGCAACTCGTGGTCTGGTATGGTTGTTCCATGGCGCAAAGCTTACAGTCTGATCTTGGATGTACATTGTCCGCCACTTTGGAACATGTTCTAACCAGTGTAAGCGTAAAATAGCAATGCCTTTGTTGTTGTCTTATTTGAATATGTCAATCTAATTAAGTCCTGGGCTAGTATTCACCAACCGCTCTAAAGTAACACAGCTTCTGACTGGCTGAACCATTCGGTTTAGCCAACCAGATGTATTAACGTTACTTACGAATTTAGAAAATCTTGGAAATTAAGACGTAGAATATCCTCAAGAATGGTTCGTGAAAGCAAGCCAGACAGCATTACCATGAACGAAATGTAAGGCCACGATGAAACGCAATGTAAATCTCAAAGGTATTGCAAGAGGAATACTATTTTTTAACACTTTGTGTTTTTTGGCTTATCTTGAATCATCGATGAAATGTAATACTGAATCAAAGATAGTTACAGAAAACATGTATGAAATTTACGAATATATCACAGAAGTCTGTGGGATACGCTCGTCACTTCAAGTCGTTTTCCAGAAATCTCAGGTAATATTGCTGGAACACTTTGTATCGAACCTTTCCTCTCGTTTTTCTTGTCTAGGACAACTGGCACGTTTCTAAATGCATCATGTGTATGTTCCGACTGTAATAGCGTTTCACCATTGTTAGATGTGTTATCACATAGTGTTATAGTAGCAGGAGTTGAAAAGCCTTTAGAAGTCTTTTTATGGTTGTTGGTATTGATTCTAGTTCCTGTTAGAGTGTTAAACAATGCTTGCTTTGTATTTTCTATTGATGACTTGTAGTTGGTTAAGGTTTTCTCTAATTCTGTGTTGGTACTGGGGTGAAAAGCGTAATTATGATTTATAGGTTTCGGGGGACTGTAATGTAAAATATTTGGTGGTGCAAAATCCCCCGTTGAATTGATATTGTTTTTAAGATAACCTCTGGTCTTTTCTAAGGGTTTAAGGTCTTTTTGACCTACCGATTTCACACTAAAAATATCACTAGTCAGTGCTTCTGATTTGGCAGGGATTCGAGGTGTCACGTTTCCTGTAAAATTGTTTTCTTTAGGCCCATTTCTATGCTGATCCCTATGTTTTGACCTACTAGTTTGAATTTTCTGTAGATCACTTTCATTTTTACGTAAAAGCTTAGAATCCTTCTTTATTTCATCCTCTAACGCACTTATTCTTGATGAAAAATTTTCTATGAAAAGATCACTGGCAGATTTGAACATTTGACCTCCGGTGGGGATAGAATACTGCGGCACAGGTGTCACAGGTTCCGATTCGTGTATTGTTTTCATCTTTTTGACTTGATTTACAGCACCGTCAGACTGAGTACTTTTGACCCGAGGCTCCCGAGTTTTATACAAGGGACGTGGTATAGGCTCAGATTTCAACGCTTTCTCTGGGGTACTAAAGTATTCATTCAGATGAGCATTAATTTTATCATTGATCTTAACCTGGTTATTATTGACTTCCACACTCGATTTGTCTGCTGTAGAACGACTAGTTTCTTCGCCACTATTTTGATTTTCTACACTAACTTTTGAACTTGAGATCGACAATGAGGACTTTTCTCTTTCTAAACTTAATTCTTTTAAATCTTTCTTGATTTGTCTCCGCATTTCTCGTTGCATGCGTTTACAGTTTTGGTGAAAAGCAGTGGAAACCTTTTCAGGATATCTTTTTCTGATAGTATACCATTCCTTGCGATCATCATACATGAACTTCAAGGTTCTATAACTTCCGTTGTCTGGGATGTATCTATACGTGCCGGGTTCGGTATTAGATTTCCATGGAGGAATTGGATATGTCTCAAAATCCTCATTGATACACCTTACGGCGGCTTTATAATCGGCCGACGCCGAGCTATTAGACCAATATTCGTCGCCCTGGTTAGTACTATTGTTCCCATAATGGATATCTGTATAAGATCTTTCCACAGATTTTCTCTTTTTGACAGTGGCAGGGACACTTTGTGCTTTTAAAGTTGGGGTCCCAACTTTCCATCCAATGACAGCGTCGGACCAGTCAGCTACAGAAACTTTGTATACTTTGCGATTCTCCGAATATTTATTGAATTCGCTCAGGTCCAACAAGCTATTAATGTAGGTTCGTTCTTCGTCATCGTGTAAAGGTTCGGACATTTTAAGTCAGCCGACGTGAGATCTTTGTAGAAAGTTTCTGCCAACATTCCACTGCAAGGTGCCTTATATCGGAATTTCCGAGTTATTACACCCTAAGATAAAGTTTAAACTCTACAAATATGACAGTTTGTACACCATACTGAAAAGCTTGGGTTTTTATCTTTGACAACTTTTGCACCACTTTAAAATCACAAATATACCAGTTTTATAATCCATGGTTTTAAATAAAACATGTCAAAAGCCCTTCAGGTTTAAAAAAAGTATCCCATTTAAAATCCGAGTCATGGACTTAATGCACACGATCGAAGATCTGTGGATATATAGAGCACAATTACGAGTATTTCATGTAAATCTTTCCACTTATATTAAGTTCATGATAACGTATTTTTAGAACCCCTCGAAGTCTACTCCCTTTTACCGTTTTAAATAAGATTTATCAAAAAAAAAAATATGCATAGCTTAAATGCAGTATCATAGTGCTCCTCGACACTGATTTAAAGTCACACTTTCGTTCAATTACACTGAAACATCAAGGCTCTTAAAAATAATCGAAAACTATTTTGCTTTCGGTGAAATCTGTCAGCACCTGTCTGTTTTATCTACTTCAAACAATTGAAGGGTAAACGATTAAATATCTGGACAGAATACACAGTCAATAATCCAATATAGTCTCGTAAAGTAGTGCAGAAGCGTCACCTCTCCAGGGGCAACGACTTCCGACAACAACATTTGGCCGCTTACGTACATAAATTAAATATAAATTTAGTCCTTCATGAGACTTTTCGATAGGATCATCTCTTCCTCATTTAATTTGTATCAGCCGACCTTAATTCCTTATTCTTTTTATTTATGATAAGAAATTGCCATAATGGGAGCTAAATTTACTTTGTTTGTTTTTACATGTCTTAGGCAAAGAAATTTGGATGCGCGAAATTAATGCGCAGAAAAATCTTTGCCGCCGAGGAAGGGAAAGGTTGTGAAAATGTTCCGTCAATTAGCTCGCTCGGCACCTAATCGAAACTCTGTATTCTATGCTCATGAGCAATGGCAGTACACTGGAAATTCCTATAGACGTCTAAGTCAGGTATAAATTATTTTCTTCAGGCAAAGAGTGAAACGTCCTATTTTTTAGATGTCTTGCCCCTGAAGTTGAACTCAATAATGAATAAAGCATGGGTGGAGTGCTCAACCAATTATGAACGAACACTATTGTGCTTCCATATTTAATTGTCTAATAGTATAGTATGGACGTTTCTACATTGTCCATTGCAAATTACTGGCAAATGCTTGGTTTCCAACTTCATAGTTGAACAAACCAGAGATGACAAGTGTTACTGCTATGTGTTTCAAGGATCTTCCTTCTTTATCATAAGTTTAACCTACAGTTTATTATGGTAAACCTTAGATTAGCCTTGACAAATTAATTCTTTTAGGTCTCACTATACAGGTAGAAGACATGTTTCCAGGATGTGAATATCTGCTTGACCAGAACCTATATACTTGACAAAATCCATGTGGGGGTTGATCACTTGATGGATGAAGCTTTTGAAGTAAAACATCACCACTACAATGTTATCAGTTTTTATACCTTCAGCCCCCACCCCCTCCAAAAAATATCTTAAACATTGTCAATACAATAAATCGCTATATCAGGGTTTTCCTTCAACTTTCTGTTGAAGGGGTCACAATGACCCCCTTCATATGAAAGAAGGTAGAATAATAAATTTTGTGGGTCATTTACTAGAAAAATTTGGGGGTCAAAACCCTCAAAATTCAAAGAAATGAGGGGGTCATGGAAAACCCTGCTATATTTAGCGAAGCTGTTTTTAGGTATTGTTGTAGCCCTGGTGTTGTTGTGCAAGTTGTCTCAACAATAATGTCAAGAGTCGACCTAACATTAAGCTTTTGACTATCTCTGTTCTTACTAAAGATATTATTTTCAAACTTGGACAAGTTGTTAAGTATCAAAAGAGGAACCATTGTTCCCACTCGCGCAAAGTATTGCATAAATCTTGTAAAAGAATTGAAATTCACATAACAAATATTAATTTTGTTGCACATGAGATCTCAAGTTAGAAAATTCATGGACAAAAAGGCCATTATTGGCATATCTTATTCAAAATTACGGACTTTTAAGTTACTGTCATACTTATTTATAAGTCAAATCATGCAGAAAAACTAGTAACAGGCTTTTTCGTTCCAGGGCTTGTTCGTTCATGTTCATTCATCCAGGCTTGTTCATCCCAACTGATTTCTCATTGACCGGGGGCTTGTTTGTCCTAACTTATGTATCTGCCAGTCAAAGATGTTCATATTAGATTCTAAAATGATTTTTATTTTGAAAAGGTTTTAACTGCGCATTATCATTTTCCATTTTACTCAACGGAAGATTATATAACTGTTCAAAAAAGATCCTCATCATGTTTATAGAAGAAACCAAAGTAAAAGAAAATATGTCAGAGAAGAAACTAAAGTAAATGAAAATTGTCAATGAAGTCATCCCCATCCTGGCATTTAGAAAAGATATTAAATTATTAATCATATAATAGATACATGTACATAATAGATCTTCAATTTATATTGTGTTGTAAGCAGAGCTCCAGATAATTTCTACAGTAAAAGAGTCTTCACTCCCTACTTATGGCAACAAAAGAGTGATTCACTCTCCAGACACAAGGCTCAATTCTCTTTTTCTAACATGGTGAAAAAAAGAACTTGAAAATCTACAAACACTTACTTTGATATCCCTTTAATTCTCCATTGCCTCTTAAGCTTGATTTCTTGGCTATCAAGTAGGAATTTATAGTAAACAAAGTTATGTCTGCTTTGACACTGTCACATTATTTCAAAACAAAAATGTAACTACAACCATGCTCATAGTATTGATCAACTAGTATTAAATTTCACCAGTATTAAAACAATTAAAATGGGTCATAGGGTAGACCTTGTGTTCTCAATTACTTGAGTCTTGGTTTGAATTCTTGGCACAGTCTACTTTTCCTCCTCTTTTTCTGTCTGTTCCAATGACTTATTGCCTTGCTTGGATCAAAATTACTGAGATCTTGATCAGACATCTGGATCTGCATGATATTGTCAAGTGTTTCTTCTTTCATTGAGCCTCTGAATTTATTCTTAATCCTGTTCTGATAACTAAAACTTCGTTCACATACAACACTTGTGACAGCAATAGACAAGGCAATTTTACATAACTTAGCTATTTCAGGCATGTCTTCCCTGTGAACAGTTAACACTCTTTTACACACAGCTTTAATTTTTTTCTTTCTGTAGGCTCCTTTCAACATACCTTTTAACATTGGCCACTCCTTTCTTAACTTTTCTTTATCTAATAATGGCCTAACTCTAGTTTCTTCAGTATGATCATCTAGCACAATTTTAGTTGTTTTTTCATTACCATATAATACTGAAACATGTTCTAAAGCCTCATTTATCTCATGCTCCTCTGATGAGTTAAAAACATCAGGCTCTAATAAAGTGCTCAGGTCTCTAAATATGTGTCCATCTTGTTTAGGAAATCTATTCTTAATGTTCTTCTGCAAACTACAGACAAAACTGTCCCTTATCCTTGAAAATTGGGTTTCGGCCTGTTCAGAGTAATGAGTCAGCACTTCACTACCTAAACTTGCTTTTTTCTGTTCTTCCTGTTCAGATATAGTGATGTTTTGTCTCATTTCTGTTAGTGCAGCACCATCCCTCCCTTGAATTTCCTGAATCTTTTCAACAGTTCCATCTATTAAAGGTTCTAATTCACCAAATGTGAAATTTTCTCTTTGAAGACTCAAGCTTAACATTCCAATGATCTCATGGACATCAAGTAAACATGCCACCAATAGGACAGTTTTATATCTAGAGAAGTACTTTAAGAGACCCTTTGCCTGGGCATTATCCTCTGACGCAAAAGATGAAAGTGTGGCCAACACAGACTCGTAGCTGTAGTACACAGCTTCAACAGCATTTTTCATTCCCATCCATCTTATACTGTAAGGTTCTTTAACTGATAGATCTGGTTCTCCAAGCAGCTGCTGCATTTTTTTCAGTGTTAATACTCTTGAACTTGACCCGCTCACAAAAAAGTAAAGAGAGTTGAAATTGTCTCGGAACTGCCTGAGATCATTATTCTTTTTAATAGAGTCAGTAACTGCAAGGTTAAGCCTGTGAGCCATACAATGTGTTTGAACCATATATGGGGAATACTTGGATTTCATCTGGACTCCAACACCAGTTTTGTGACCCATCATAGTTGCAGCCCCGTCAGTTGCCAAAGAAATCATTTTTACTGGATTTAATTGAAATCTTTCAAGGGTAGAAATTAAATGTCCTACAATGGTATGAGCTTTCCCATTTTCAATAGAAATGTTAGTCAGAAATTTTGTAACTTGTTCACCATTACTTACAAATCTGAGACAGACTGACAGGTGTTTTTCAACTTTTAGGTCCGTGCTTTCATCCACCATTACCGAAAAGAATTCAGAGTCTTTAACACCTGAAACTATATCTTTTTGTTGAGTTGTTTTAATGCATGACTGAATATCAACCAGAGTATTCCAGCTTAAGTTTTTATATTTAATTTCAGCCCCATTCAATCTTTGTAGATCTAGTAAATTGTTGACTTGATTGGATGCCAACCCTTCTTTTGCTGCATAGAATACTGTTCGAAATAGCTTACACTCATCAGTTTCTAAACATTTTGAGTTTGTTTCATCAGAACTGGAATCCATGGTAGAGGAACAAGCTGGAAGTTTGCGTAAAGAAGTCTCAGCAGAAAGGTGCTCTACTGAACTTGCATGTCGAGACAAACTCGTTTTTTGAAAATTGTTTGATCCTTCTTGTGACCATATACTTGGCATTTTTTTTTCAACACATACTTTGCATTTCATTCTTAATTCAAAACCTGTTTGATCGATAGTCATCCACGGAAACTGTGCCTGCCATGCCTTTAGGGTTTTCTCCGATACATTGACGTGATGTTTCTTAGCGTTTTGCTCCGCCGTCTCAATGACCGAATCCAACAAACCTCGGATAATACTATTAGCTATAGATGTACTATTTTCGGCCTCGCTGCACTTAAAAAATTTAAAAATCGACCCGATTTCAACATCGGAACACATCTTTCGTTTTCTGCCTGCCATATTTCGCGGTGCATCAGACCATGAACACAACGTAAACAAAACGATATTTTACGGTGTGTGGAGTTAATATAAAAGCATTCCGAATTCCTCGTATGTGTAATGTACGGCGCCTATGCATATTCCGGGCAATTTCACTCGTCGGTAATAGTAATAATGCGTTTTTTAAAACTCTTCCGCGTCTTTTCACGCACTGAGGTGAATTTCAATGCGTTTTTATCATATTTTAATGCGTTATCACGCGATCACGCGCCTTATCTGGAGCCCTGTGTAAGGCTGCTAGCCTAGGTAAAAGGCAGAGACATTTTGTATTCAAGTCTGAATCATTAATAAAGTTTCGGTTCTGTTTCAAATATGATTTCGAGAGAGGCAAAATCAAAGCATAAATAAGTTTTACTCAAAGTACTCCCATGCATAAAACAACAATTCATTTTAGAGAGCACATAGCGATTGTATTCCAATAAGATAGAAAAGGTGGTGTGGGACAAACAAGCCCGTGCGAATAAGCCCAGGTACGAACTGGTCTTGGGACGAACAAGCCCAGAACAGAAAAACCTATCCAGAAATTAACAGACATGAAAATTCAATCCATGCAGGAAATGCGAAAACCCATCACTCAACGAAATGTCTGTTTGAGATTGTGCGATCAGAGTCAATTCAGACTGCCTTTTCAGCTATTTAATGATTTTAAGCAGTGTTTTTATATAACAGACACTTATGCCGCTAATGATCAGTATGGATTGCTTGACCTACAGTTGTGAACCATTAATGTCATACCCTCTAATATGAAATCTTATCCCTCCCCAAGTTTTTCAGCCTACGGGGTAAAGTGTACCCTCAAAAGAAAAAGCTAGTGGGAACACACAAAGCAAGAACAGTTATCGATCAAAACTATTATTATGACCCTTTTTTCAAAATTAATCATTCACAGATCAACCAAACATAGCAGAGCAATGGTATCCTGTATTTTTTAGCTCATCTTAGCACAAAGTGCTAAAGGTGAGCTATTGTGATCGCCCAATGTCAGGCGTCCGTCAACAATTTCTTTAAACATCTTCTTCTCCTAAACCACTGGGCCAATCTTCATGAAACTTGGCAGGAATGTTTCTTGGGTGAAGCTCTACCAAAAGTGTTCAAAGAATTTAATTCCACCCATAACTCTGGTTGCCATGGCAACAAAAAGAAAAAGAAAAAGTCTAAATCTTCGAAAATCTTCTTCTCTGGAACTACATGGCGTAGAGCTTTGATATTTGGTGTATAGCATCTCCTAATGGACCTCTACCAAGTTTGTTCAAATTATGTCCCTAGGGTCAAAACTGGCCCTAACCCGGGAGATAACAAGTTTGAGCATAGGAACAAAGAAGGAAAACTTTAAAAATCTTCTCCTCTGAAACTTGAAGGCGTAGAGCTTTGATATTTGGTATATGGCATCTCCTAGTGGACCTGTACCAAGTTTGTTCAAATTATACACCTGGGGTCAAAACTGGCCCCGCCCCGTGGATCACAAGTTTGAGCAAGTTTGAGCATAGGAACAAAGAAGGAAAACTTTAAAAATCATCTCCTCTGAAACTTGAAACCGTAGAGCTTTGATATTTGGTATGTGGCATCTCCTAGTGGATCTTACCAATTTTGTTCAAATTATGCCCTTGGGGTCAAAACTGGCCCAAACCCGGGGGTCACAAGTTTGAGCTCAGGAACAAAGAAGGAAAACTTTGAAATTCTTCTCCTCTGAAACTAGATGGCGTAGAGCTTTGATATTTGGTATGTGGTATTTCCTAGCGGATCTCTACCAAGTTTGTTCAAATTATGCCCCTGGGGTCAAAGCTGGCCCCATCCCAGGGGTCACAGATTTGAGCATAGAAACAAAGAAGGAAATTTTTAAAATTTAAAACTTTAAAATTCTTTCCTCAGAAACTAGAAAACGTAGAGCTTTGATATTTGGTATGTGGCATCTCCTAGCAGACCTCTACCTAGTTAATTCAAATGATGCCCCTGGGGTCAAAACTGGCCCCACCCCGGGGGTCACTAGTTTGAACATAGGAACAAAGAAGGAAAACATTTAAATTCTTCTTCTCTGAAACTAGATGCCGTAGAGCTTTGATATTTTGTATGTGGCATCTCCTAGTGGACTTTTTAAATCATGCCCATGGGGTCAAAACTTGCTCTACAGCGGGGGTCACAAGTTTGAACATAGGAACAAAAAAAGAAAATTTTAAAATTATTCTTCTCGAAAACTAGAAGGCATAGTCTAGAGCTATGTAGACCTCTACCAAGTTTGCTCATATTATGCCCTTGGGCTCAAAACTGGCCCTGCCCCGTGGGGGTCAGGTTCGAACATACAGTGTAGCAACAAAGAAGGAAAACTTTAGCAATCTTCTTCTCTGAAATTTGAAGGTGCAGAGCTTTGATATTCGGTATGCAGAATCTTCTAGTAGACCTCTACCAAGTTTGGCCATTATGATGTCCCTGGCAACAAAAAAGGCCCTGCCCCGGAGGTCACAGGTTGGAACATAGGAACATATAAGGAAAATTTTAAATTTCTTTTTCTCTTAAACAGGAAGGTGTAGAGCTTTGATATTTGGTATGTAGCATTTTTGAATGGACATCTACCTACTTTGTTCCAAGGATGCTGCTTTGGTCAAAACTGACCCAGCCCCGGGGACCACAAGTTCAAATATAGGACAAAAAAAGGAAAATTTAAAATTCTTCTTTGAAACTGGAAGGTGTAGAGCCCTATGTCTGGTGTCTGTCGTTCGTCAACAATTTCTTTTAACATCTTCTTCTCCCACTGGGCCAATCTTGATGAAACTTGGCAGGGATGTTCCTTGGGTAAAGCTTTACCAAACTTGCTCAAAGAATTGAATTTCACTCATAAGTATAGTCTAAGGTGAGCGTTCCAGGGCCAATGGCTTGTTTTATGAATCTTAAGTACAGCTAAACGGCCTACAATTTACCAGAACATATTCCTTGATCCATGTTTTTCAGTTGCCTGACCATGTAAGGGAGAAGGTGAGTGAGACTGACATACCAGCCACTGTGAAGAAACTGGATGACTTTAGTGTGGATGCTCAGTGTGACAAAGAAGAGTTCTTCCAGGAATTAAAAGTAAGTTTTATATATACATCAAAAAAGACAATGCAGTGCTTATCAATTTGTTGAAAATCAACGGTGACCAAGGGGTAAAATGCATCTAGATTAAGTGTTGATTCAGGTCTGTCAACACAGACTGATTTTGATCAAAGATTTTGAAGCTGGTCAAGTTTCTGCTTGTAGAAAGGCTAAATTATCACGGTGTAGGACTGGAAGTGTACAGTGTTTGAGATTGTATGTCACTTGGGAGTCTGTACAGCGGTGAAATATCACTTGGTCGTTGAAAATTGCTAACACACGGTTAGTCAAGCTGGTGATTTTGCATTTATTTTAATAGCTGTTATAAAACCTTCATATCCAGTTGTTTGTTGGTTAATCATAGACCGTATCAAGAACACTCATGTGCTCTGAAAAGCTTTGCTGGAGATATGGAGATGCCTTGATCATGTAACCATACTAAAATACAGATGATTTTGCCTAAAAACAATGGGGTATTTTGTTGGATTAATCATCCTTAAAAGCTTTTTTGCTGATCGGAAAATGTATAGACAGTTTCTTTATTCACTTTTGTTTGAAAACATGTAAAGAGTTGGTAACAAAATCAACTACAATCCTTCTAATCGTTCGTTTAAAATGGCATGTCATCATAGGGAATTTGTACTGTCACTTGATAAGCTGTTGTACAGTCACTTGAGATCTACAATATTTTATGCAAGTGACAGTACAAAATTCTGTTGGTAGACATGCTGGAATTCCGTCATTTTAATCGCTTTAAGGTCACAACTTGGAACTTGTTGATGAAAAGAGAAAGCAGACACATCGGCAGACCTTTTAATCATAGAAAGAACTCTCTGGTGTGCGCTAAAGCGAAAATTCTGCTATTTTTTGTAGTCGAAAATCATTTCAATTTTCTCACATCAAGATGATCAAGACATTCTTATTGCTATAAGGAGGTTGCGTATTGCACGATCAGGTGCCTGGCATGTTTAATATATATCAAAAGTACATATGGATGGAAATAATTCAATCAAATATAAAAATAAATGAAAAAAATATAAACTTCACTTACCGTGGAAACACAGTTTTCTAGAATCAAGTGACATTTCGCCACTGTACAGACTCCCAAGTGACATACAATATCAAACAATGCACACTTCCGGCCCTACACTGTGGATTATGGTACTTCATGATTCAGTTACTTTTTAAACAGGAAAGATTTTATGGATATATAATTTTACAATATCTTGTGTTGTGTATTATATCACTATCTGAGCTCCAGTTCAGAGGGAGTGATGATCTTTTAAATCCATTATTTTTCTTCCAAACCCTGTGTTATAGGTACTCATTAGAATCGTCTTGATTAGACCCACAACAAAGGGTTTAGTGGAGAATAATTAATATTTTCTTTATTTGAATCAACATTACTCCCTCTGTTTGGAGCTCTGCTTTTTAGCTCACCTGAGCACAAAGTGCTCATGGTGAGCTTTTGTGATCGCCCAATGTCCGTCGTCCACAATTTCTTTAAACATCTTCTCCTCCCAAACCACTGGGCCAATCTTGATGAAACTTGGCAGGGATGTTCCTTGGGTGAAGCTCTACCAAAGTTGGTTATGTTGAGGTAAAGAATACATAGAGATTGAATTCCAGCCATAACTCTGGTTGCCATGGCAACCAAAAGGAAAAAAATAGCAAAATCTTTGAAAATCTTCCTCTCAGAAACTAGAAGGCGTAGAGCTTTGATATTTGGTATGTAGCATCTCCTTGTGGACATCTACCAAGATTGTTCATATGATGCCCCTTGGGTCAAAACTGGCCCTACCCCGGGGGTCACAAGTTTGAAACATAGGAACAAAGAAGGAAAACTTTAAAAATCTTCTTCTCTGAAACTAGAAGGTGCAGAACTTTGATATTTGGTATGTAGCATCTCCTAGTGGACGTCTACCAAGAATCATGATTGATAACCTTGACCTCATGCATCATTGATGGTGTTCAAGATTGTTGAGTTCTAAATTTCAAAAAAAATAAAATGAAGATGACATTATTTGATTTTAACTTCAGTAAGGCAACTGACTGTAGTGCCGAGGAACCACCTACGGTTTCTGAAGGAAATTATGGTAGTGTTGATGTGATTAATGAAAGTGACAATGAAATGGAAAATTGGACACAAGATCAAAATAATGATGGACCAAGCAAACAAAAAAAGACTAAACTGTTTGAAGATTCCTGGCTGACCAAGATCTTAGAGGCAACACTGTTCATATGATGCCCCTAGGGTCGAAACTGGCCCCGCCCTGGGGGAGTCACAAGTTTGAAACATAGGAACAAAGAAGGAAAATTTTAAAAATGTTCTTCTCTGAAAGTAGAAGGTGCAGAGCTTTGATATTTGGTATGTAGCATCTCCTAGTGGACGTCTACCAAGATTGTTCGTATGATGCCCGTGGGGTCAAAACTGGCCCTGCCCCATGGGGGTCACAAGTTTGAAACATAGGAACAAAGAAGGAAAACTTTAAAAATCTTCTTCTCTGAAAATAGAAGATGTAGAGCTTTGATATTTGGTATGTAGCATCTCCTAGTGGATCTACCAAGGTTGTTCGTATGATGCCCTTGGGGTCAAAACTGGCCCCACCTCGTAGAGGTCACAAGTTTGAAACATAGGAACAAAGAAAGAAAACTTTAAAAATCTTCTTCTCTGAAAGTAGAAGGTGCAGAGCTTTGATATTTGGTATGTAGCATCTCCTAGTGGACCTCTATCACGAATGTTCGTATGATGCCCCTGGGGTCAAAACTGGCCCCATCCCGGGGGTCTCAAGTTTGAAAAATAGGAATAAAGAAGAAAAACTTTAAAATTCGTCCTCTATGAAACTAGAAGGGGCAGAGCTTTGATCAGGGTTCGAATTTCATTTTTTTATCCACTTGCAAATTTTAGCAAGTAGCTTTTATTTCCACTTGCAAAATTACAATTAGACTCGCATTTTTTTTTTTAAGCGCAGCTTGTCTACCAATGCTAAAGAACCAATGGCCGGTACAAACTGTTCAGTTCTATTCTATTACGTAACCTGTCGGGTAGAGACAACAACCAAACAAATTATTAAAAACCTCATTGAACCATCAATTAAATTCCAGTTGAATTTCTGATCTCAAACCAAGTTAAAATTTCTATAAAACTTACAATGGTGAACGATTTTATAAATGGATTACGGACGTATCACATCCGAATATCTGTGTGTCCAGTACCGTAAAACGTTGTGTATACCACGCAGGCATGTATAACACGCAGGCCTTTTTCAGCATCAGATCCGAGGAAAAAAGGTTGTTCGGATGTACAACACGCATCAAAAATTGACCAAAGTATCGTAATTTCTGAAGCTTACGACACTATTTTGAAAAATTGTAAATGGTGATACTTAATCAAAGGGAAATAACCATTTTTAATCAAAGTGGAAATGGTAATGATTCGATGTGTACTCGGGGGTCTATAAAATTATGCCAGCTTATGACATGTTGCAAATTCACACATTGAACTGACGACCATATCGTAGTCAATCTCCTATTTTCTCACCTCCATCGACAAATGTGACAGGTGTGAAATAAACATAGATCTATATGATGTAAATCACGGTTTTTGTAAAAAGTAGCGATAAATATATATTTTTAAATCATTCATTTCTTTCTGAATCATTATTTTACTCTTTAAAAATTGTTCAGTTTTAGCTATTAACAAAGAATAAAAAAATATGAGACGAATCAGACGATAACAGTAAATCAATATTTATCATTCCGTGGTACGTTCGTCATTGCCAAAATGGCTGATAGAATCGGGAAATTACGAATCCTAATCCACAAATTAAGAATGTACAAGTACATTTTAACAAAATCAAAACTTAATGTTTTTTATTTAAATCGGTAAAAGTTGAAATGGGATGATGACGAAAGTTAAGGCTGTGGCGAGAGAACTTTGCCGTTTTGTACCTACGCCCCGCTCCCACCCACTTTGAACAGGTATGCGACCGACTTTCAAGGAGGAAAAAAATATGGTTTTGCCTGTTGTAGTGTATAACACGCAGTCTCCAGTTTGAAATTATTCAGAGCTGAAAAAATGTGCGTGTTATACGCACCAAAACACGGTAATTGGTTTAGCGAGTCCATCACATCCGACTTTCTTCTCAGTGGTGTTTGCGCACCTTATCTTACCTTTTCTTGAAAGATTGACAAATATCTTTGTTTGGTAATCAGAGATTGAATTCCCCTACCTTTTTCTTTATAAAAACGGAAAACCTCAGTATCTGCCGTGAGTGCAGACGAACTAACTTGGCTCACGGAACTCAGATAGCGACGACAACTCGGACGCTTCAATGGCTTCATTTAAATTATCAAAATCTGTCGGAGGGTATTTTCAGGGCTATGTGACTGATGTTTATCCAGAACGAACAGAATTAGCTCATTTCTATGCGAAATGAAATTTAGTACATTTTGGTTACTGTTCTTCACTAATTTGCACTCGCATTTTTTAGCAAGTGCTTTAAATTTCAACTCGCATTTTCCAATTCTGACTTGCATTTTGCGAGTAAATATGTGGGAATTTCGAACCCTGTTTGATATTTATTATGTGCCATCTCTTAGTGGACTTCTACCAAGATTGTTCATATGATCAGGGATCAAGCTAGCCCAGAAATTTAGGGAGAAGTGACTTCTCCCTCCTGAGAATTCAGGGAGAAGTTTTGTGATGCAAGGGAGAAGTTTTTTCGCTAACCGAAATTCTGCATCGGATGATAAAATTTTAGCCTGGCTATATTACAATCATTTTCTTATTTTTCCACAATGTTTTCAAAGGCCTTGAGATATTTTTACGATAACTTGCTTTATTTTTCTTAATAACATGCTGCAGGTACTCATTTAAACAGCCTAAGGTAGTTACAATAAGTGCCCGAAACATCAATTTCTGTTGAAGAATAAAAAAAGAAATCACCAAAGTTATTATTTTTTTAAATAGGATTCTTATCTTTCACAATGGTTTACTCAGTTGATTTTCTTCTATTCTAGCACTCCTTTTATTCTAAAGAAAGACAAAGGATGATTATTATTCTATTTTCTGACACAGTAGCCTCGACTGTCTGTATTCTGTGATGATAAGGATACAACTTGATGAAATAAAGAATTGAGACCAGAATATGAGCTAGAAATTACTTGCCTTCAAAAAACAATCATTTCTAGTCACTTTCATATCAAAAGAATAACTTTGATAACTATTTTCGTGTTCAATGTGCAAAAATAAAGAGCATACCGTAGGCCTCCCATTGCAAACATGGCATGACCCAATTCCGGTAGCTCGGTAGGCTAGTATTTACAGCAGAAAGTCGATGATCTTTGTATTTTTTGAGAAGGAACAAGATTTAAAATCAAGAAAAAATACGTAGATTACTTTAACATGTGATAATTAGTTTCTTTTTTGACGCATTTGTCTTGTATTTGTCATCGGTTTAAGGACACTCACGGAACGAGAACAATCAACGATTTAATCGTCTTGAACTTGGTTTTTGACACTGTTATGCTAGATTAGTCTCGGTTTCGTCGTAATCATTGGTTAACAAACAAACCATGAGAAAAATGTTACTAGTCATCAATTTAATCTAAAGTTTCGTCGATAAGTTACCCAGCAATTTAACCAACACATTCTCATACACGTATGCAGCGATGATACTGAAAAACGCTGAGATTTTCCTCTGATAAGATTCAGAAATTCAGCTGCCTCCCGACAGTAACGGGTGTACTAGTCTAAATCTTGGCAGAGTCCCAAACAAATAAACTGACCAGTTGGCTAACAGGTTCAGTAAGCGTGACTGAATGTGTTTTGGCGAGTTTACATGTCAAAATATGCAATTGAATCGAATGTAGAGATCGCCATGCCGCCATCTCCATCAGTCTGACATAATTTTCATGCAATATTTACCGAGAACCAATCAGGAATCACGAAAGAAATTTAGTCGCCGCCCATATTTGCAAAGCCACGCCTTGTTTCTTATTATGTCACAATCTTTAACTACCTTTACACAGTATGTATATAGCGACGACCACCCGCAGTGAACTTGCTCTAATTATCAATTTTCACACATGGCAATGGATTACATAACAAGTTACATAGTTAATTGATAATGAATGAAAAGTGATTGTAAAGTTTCGACAGGTCAGGCAGGCACCCTTTTTTATCACTTTCATTCACGGAACTTGAATTGTGTTTCTTTTAGTCAAAAATTTTTGGGCGAAGTTTTTTTCGCCCGCCTGTTGAAAAAAGGCGAAGTCAAGCGCGTTTCGGCGACAACTTCGCCCGAATCGCCTAGATTCTTGAACCTTGATGATGCCCTTGGGTTCAAAACTGGCCCCGCCCCGGGGGTCACAAGTTTGAAACAGGAACAAAGAAGGAAATCTTTAAAAATCATCTTCTCTGAAACTAGAAGGTGCAGAGCTTTGATATTTGGTATGAAGCATCTGCTAGTTGACCTTTACCAAGTTTGTTCACATGATGTCCCTGGGGTCCAAACTGGCCCAGCCTATGGGGTCGTTAGTTTGAAACATAGGAACAAAGAAGGAAAACTTTAAAAATATTTTTCTCTGAAACTGGAAATGGTAGAGCTTTGATGTATCATTATGTAGCATCTTTTAGTGGACCTCTACCAAATACCATAAGATGATCTACTCGGAAAAGAAGAATTTCACTATAGACCTTTACTGCTTAGTACTCAGATGAGCAATATAGGACCATCATGGTCCTCTTGTTTTTACTTGGGATTAGTAAATACATTCTCTATATGTCTATGTTTCAGTGTATCGTGAGTCGGTTGATGAACTTTGATTCAAGACGGGGTCAAGACGATGCTGGAGTGGAAGATGAACAAAACAAATTCGCAGTCAATTTACACAAACATGGTTGTGTTGAGGTAAAGAATACATTTAGATTTTTCAAGCATACTGAGTTCTCATGAAGAAGTAGAATGAATATATATCAGATAATGAATGGGCCATTGTGGTGGTATATTCCATAAATTCATTGTGGAAAAAAAATGCAATCTGTGATATGAGATTGGCTGTGCTATGGCAAAAGGGGGCTTAACCCTTTACTTCATAGATACTCATTTCTACGCATTACTTGTAGGAGCCTTTGGAAAACATTCTGCCAAAATCATGTGAAATTACTCGTCATGAGCAATTTCACCTTTTGTCACAATGTTTTCTATGCTATCAAAAGGTGTCATATACTCATAAAAAAAATAAAGGCTTCATCCTTGCTGAGGCCTAAAAAAAAAAAGAGTTTGTTTCGGGTAACCCGACCCTACCTAGAGATTTTGCCCCGACCCTATTTTTTTTTTCTTCCGATAAGAAAAAATCAGCCTTTTAAGTTACTGTGTCACAGAACACATCTGTCATGTACTACTACATACATACAGTGTTAAAATTCATTATTGAAGATGAGAAGATGCTTTAATTAATTATTAAAGATGAGAAGATAATTTGAAGTCCCTCTGATCGGACGATGCCACTCTGATCATTGTAGTGTCATGGGTTTTCGCGTTTTTTCGGCGATCTATTTTTTCGTGACAATTAAGTTTTTTAGAAGTATTACTACATGATTTGACATCCGTTTGTCATTTTGAATTGCAGGTAACTTGAAAATATGTCACTTTACACTAGATAAGAGGATTAACACCGTTTTTACCCTGTCATAAATGACTCTCCAGCGTCATGATCATGCGCGTGTCGTTTGCATTTTATACTGATGTGTTTACGTGTTTAGCCCATATTTCTGCTGGATGCACGAAAGCTAGGTTATATGAAGCTCTAGATCAAAAATTCCTGCGTCAGATACTTTGCAGCGTCAAAGACATGTCATTTCAATTTTCCAGCGCCAAAACCCGCACAATTGTCAACTTCGGAAGACCGTTGCCGATCTGCGATTACCGATTTGTAAAGAACAAAGACAATTTAAAATGAGCCATCTTTCGCCAGCAAATACTCAAATTGCAGCCAGAATTCGTCTGTTAAACCAAACGACCTTGTTAATGATTTATCTTATTTTACAATCCTAGTGACAAATATGTTACTGGCGGCAAACCGATCAAAACACAGTCTCAACTTTTTGGGTACGAACATAGTAAAATCATATCACCTTAGAACGTTCCGAATTGGCATCTATATTTAAAACGGGGAAAGCCCTAAGCTAGAGTGAGTGACTGTCAACATTTCGCTGCAAATCATTCCCCAAATTGCAAAGTTTTATAAATTTCATCATTATTAGGGCTGTTGGTTTTTTTACGTTCATGTACGTATACAGCAGAGGCAATGAAAAACTGTGTGAAATTTTCTTATTTAATACGTGAACCACATACATTTATACGTGATTGCACACACTACACGACGTAAATGTATCGCCAAGTATCGATACGATGAGTAAGAATCGCGATATACTATCGCCAGCAAAAATATCACGATGTTCTGATGCATCGATGATATCGCTCCAGCTCTAACTTTTACTTTTGATGTTCACTTTTCTTAATCGATTGAGAAATTCTGGAATCGACTGTAGTCGGTTCCAGAACTCGCTCGCTCCCAAAACTTGAAATCTAGTTTTTAGCGCTTGGTTTTGTGACTAATATCAATCAAACTCTTGGATTCAACATAGTGTATAAATAACACGAAAATTGGCTGGTAAAAAGACAAATGATTTTTTGTCCACGGATGTCTTGACAAAACTTGACGAATCGACAAGCTTCTCATTTGATCCATGTGCTCGGGTTTTAAAATTTGGAATTTTGAAATGATCTTTGAAGCTGAAAAATATTTGCCTAAATGTCAATCTGACACCTGAAATTATCGTCTAGAGCTTCATTTAACATAGCTTGCACGCCACCGGTAGAATATGTGCTAAACACGATCAGTATAAAATGCGAAGTACACGCGGACGACAATGAAGCTGGCGAGTCATTTATGACAAAATAAGAAAGGCGTTAATCCTCTTATCTAGTGTAAAGTGACGGATTTTAAGGTTACTTAATATTCAAACTGACTTAATGATGTCAAATTATGTAGTAATACTTCTCCAAAAATTCATTGTCACGAAAAAATAGATCGACAAAAAACCGTGAAAACCCATGACACTACCGTGATCAGCGTAGCATCGTCTGATCAGATGGACTTCAAACCATTTTCTCATATTTAATAATTCAAACAGTGAATTTACACAAATCTATGATTAAAAAAATATGTGGAAACTAAAATTCTGTTCATGAGTGGAAAAAAATGTTTTATGAAATGAAAATAATAGATCTATAGCAGACGGGGTGGGGGTGAGGGAGGAGAGAAAGGGTCGTCTGCAAATGCTTGAAATATGTCTGCTTCTTTCTAACTTGATTGGAAATAAAAAGTATATGGAACAAAATGAATGATATTGAGTAAAGTAGAACATCTAATGTTAAAATGTGTCTGAACTATATGAAATTGAGGGGCAGCAGCAGTCCTCCCAATTTTCTTGACGGATTTGGATAAAATTTCACAATGTTTGTCATCTCTTCTTCTTTGTGACCTAACACATATTGTCAAGGTTAGGAGGTTTGCAATTCATAGCTGTGTCATGAAAAAAGGGGGCTTCATGTTATATTTCATTTTTCACCAATATTTCTAATTCATACTGGACAGTGGACACATAGGGTCGTCTGAAATGCTTGAAATGTCTGATTCTTCTCAAGTTGATTGGAAATTAAAGAATAAGGAACAAAATAACAAAATGAATGATACTGAATTAAGCAAAACATTTAATGTTAAAATGTGTCTGATCTAAATGAAATTGAGGGGCAGCAGCACCCCTCCCAATTTTCTTGATGGATTTGGATAAAATTTCGCTGTGTTTCTCATCTCTTCTTCTTTGTGACCTAACACATATTGTCAAGGTTATGAGGTTTGCAATTCATAGCTGCATCATGAAAAAAGGGGGCTTCATGTTATATTTCATTTTTCACCAATATTTCTAATTCATACTGGACAGTGGACACATAGGGTCGTCTGCAGATGCTTGAAATATGTCTGATTCTGCTTAAGATAATTGGAAATTAAAATATAAGGAATAAAATGCAGCACCCCTCCAACACTTCTTGACAGATTTGGATAATATTTCACAATGTTTCTCATCTCTTCTTCTTTGTGACCTAGCACATATTGTCAAGGTTTTTAAGTTTGCAATTCATAGCTGCATCATGGAAAAGGGGACTTCATGTTATATTTCATTTTTCACTGATACTTGAATTATATTTCTAATTAATACTGGACATATTTGAATGGATTTGGATGAAATATTCTCAGATCATGTAACCTAGCATATACTGTCAAGGTTTTTTAATTTATAACACTGTCGTGGAAAAAGGGGGCTTCATGTAAAATTTAAATTGCATCTGTCCTTTTGTACGTCCACTTCTTGTGAACGCAACTCCTCTCACATTTCTAGACGGATTTGGATGAAATTTTTACAGAATGTTTCTCATCATGTGACCCAGCGCAGATTGTCAAGGATGTGTGTGTCATGGATAAAGGGGGTCTTCATTTTATATTTAATTTTTACCAATCTCTCTAATTACTGGGTGAATCTCAACAGATATGGGTGATATCTCACAGATTGTTTGACCTTGTGCATATTGTCAGAGTTTTAGAATTTATTGCTGTGTCATGAAAAAGGGGGGCTTCATGTCAAATGTAAATTTTCATCTTTGTACCTCAAGCTACTTGACAAAATTTCATGAAACTTCATGTTTTTATTGCTTAATCAAAGCCAATGACCATTGAGTCTGTTGTGCATGCGTCTCTTCACCCATCAGACCATCCGTAAACCTTTTAGATTATAAGTAGCTCAAAATATCCATTGAGCTACCCAGGCAGGTGCTAGAAATTCCAACACTTTAGTCTCTTAGAGCTAGCTGCTTGAAATAGCAACTTGTGGTGGAGTATATTGTGATGACAGCACTCTTGTTTCACTTTTTAACTCTAAAAGACAACGAAAGTGGACACTTGTAATTTTACAGTTGTGTCAGGAATGTGTGTTCTAGATAAAAAAGAAACATGCACATCCTTTGTTAACCCAACTTTTCTTCAGTTAAATCAGTAGTTATATAGTCACTTTAAAGTGTTCAGGAGTGGGAGGGTATTAACCCTTTACCAAACAACAAAATTTTGGACAAGTCCAAATTGAAAGCATTTGCAGATGACAAAATTGATGCAACTCAAAAATTGAAATCTGCTTTGGGAAGGGTAGAAAACATGGTGGGAAAAGGAGAAAATGCTGGTTACCAGCATTTTCTCCTTTTCCCACCATGTTTTCAAAGGCTTTTTTTTTTCAGGGTCGTTAAAAGTCGGGATTGTGTGGTAAAGAGTTAAACATAAAAACAAACGAAACATTCTAGTATTCATCAGTCTATTTAGAAACTTGGAAATAAATATTTTAACTTTTTCAGGTGTTTTAGCTTTTTACCACACAATCCACACTTTTAACAACCTTTAAAAAAATCTTTTGAAAACATTGTGGGAAAAGGAGAAAATGAAATAAATCATTCTCTTTGTTTGCCATAATGTTTTCTACCCTTCCCGAAACAAATTTCAGTTTGTGAGTAACATTTGTTTTGTCGTCTGCAAATACTTGTAAAAATTTCAATTAAGAAAAGAGTTAACCCTTTACCAAACAATAGGATATAGGAGCCTTTAGAAAACATTGTGGGAAAAGGAGAAAATGCTGGTAACCAGCATTTTCTCCTTTTCCCACAATGTTTTCTACCCTTCTGGACACAAACATCAAATTTTGAGTTACATTGCTTTTGTCGTCTGCAAGTGCTGTCAACATGGCCCAATCTACAATTTTGTTGTTTTGTAAAGGGTTAAACAAAAGTTGACAGCAGTTAATGGGGGAGGGGCTGGGGGAAGGGGAGTGGGGGAAAGATGCAAATATAGAAGTATTATAAGTATTATGTAAATGAACACAGAATTTGAGCATTTAACACACAATAAGAAAATTAGTGACAGACTTGAGGTCTTTTGAACACATAATGAGAAATGGACTCGGAGCTGGTAGCTACCATTTTCTCTTTTTTCCTTAAGTTTTTTTTTTCCATTTTCAAAAGCAAATACCACCTTTTGATCCTTATTAAATATGTTTTCTACAAATGCTTAGGTTTGGACAAGTCTACATTTTTTCATTTTAGTTGAGATTTTAAATGCTTTCAAAATGCTTGGGGTGGGAGGGGGGTGTTAAAAAAAAAAAATAATAGTAAAAAAAAAAAAATTTTGCCCCTACCCTACCTAACATTTTTGGAGACGTTACCCTAAACAAACCATTTTTTTTTTAGGCCTGATATTTAGGGTCAATTAGAGATACCATAGAAATGCCTTATGGTGTAAAGGGTTAACACATATCTCTGATTCACTATACCAAGTAAGTCGTCCTATGATTATGGGCCGTGAAAAATCCATTTTGTAATTTGTATGAAAACCTAACTTAATAACGTGGTAGAATGGTACATAGGCATGCAGAAAATTGACAAATAGCGATTTTTTTCTACCCATTTAACACTTTACCACACAATCCCTACCTTTGACGACCCTGAGAAAGAAGCCTTGAGAAAACATTGTGGGAAAGGAGAAAATGCTGGCAACCAGCATTTTCTCCTTTTCCCACATTGTTTTCTACTCTTCACCAAACAGATTTCAAATTTTCAGTCACTTTTATTTTGTCGTCTGAAAATGCTTTCGATTTGGACAAGCCTAAAATATTTATGTTTGGTAATGAGTTAAATCTGCACAGACTATGAAGGCTGACACAGGTTGAATCTTTTTGCAGATGCATTAAAATTTAGAGCATGACTGGGATAAAATGTAATATTTTCTCGTTTTACCTTAATGGCTTCATCTTTCTTATGAACAGGCGTAAGTAGTCTAATATTCTGTGTCAAGCAAATGCATAATTTGAAGAACTTTGCATGAAGAATCTTGTGTATCAGCCACAACATTTAATTCTGATTCCTAACCCAGTGAGCATCATCAAGAAACCTTGAAAATATTCAGCATAGAAAAAATAAACAACTTGTTTGTAAGATTTTAATTTTTTAATTTCTAATAATTGTCAAGTAAGTTTATATACACAAAAGAGGCAGCTGTCTTATTTGATAATCTTCACTGCTGGTAAGAAGCCTCTTCTCACTTTCCCATGTTTTGAAAAGTCTACTTTCTCAGTGTTGTTAAAAATCAGGATTGTTAGGTACAGTAAACCCTTTCCCAAACAAGCCCTGGTTTTTATGTGTCTGCAGTAAAAGTCTTTTGAAAACACTGCGGGAAAAGGAGAAATTGCTTGTTACGAGCAATTTCTCCTTTTCCCACAGTGTTTTCTACCCTTATTGAGAACTCTCTGCCATTTTCTCAAAATCTAAAATTGTCCTCTGCAAACTCTTTGAGTTTGGAAGAGTCCAAAATTTGTCGTTTGGGAAAGGGTTAAACGCATTGCCCCCTTTCACAAAATTATTACTGTACATAGCAGTCTAGCAGAGAACTTTGAAATCATCCTTGTTGAATATAATTATGTGATTAGTACAATTTTGATTCAATGCATACAGTATATTCATAGAGGGAAATGTTGGTAAAAGAAATGGCTCATTAACTCTTTACCACACAATCCCAACTTTTAACGACCCTGAGAAAGGAGTGTTCTGAAAACATTGAAGGTAAAGGAGAAAATGCTGGTAACCTTTCTTCCCTACCCAAAACACAAATGTAAAATTTTTTGGTAAAGGGTTAACTCTTTACATCACAATCTCGACTGTTAAGGACAATGAGAAAGAAGCCTATTGATAACATTGTGGGAAAAGGAGAAATGCTGGTAATCAACATGTTTTCCTTTTCCCACAGTGTTTCTGCCCTTCCCAAAACAAATTTCAATTTTTGAGCCATATTTATTTTGTCCACTGCGAGTGCTTTTAGTTTGGACAAGTCTAAAATTTTATTGTGTGGTAAAAATTTAAGGGAAATTTCTATGTATGATTTAACATTTTTGAAGCAGACTCTTGCAAGGCACTCAAACGCATCTACAGAAATGAATGAGTTAAAGCTAAAGTAGTGAATCTTTCTTGTTTTTTCAGGTATTAATCAGAATATTAATGTTTCCTTCCCTGTTTCCTCCATATACATCTGGCAGAAAAGGTATGATCTTTAGCAATTATTGATTTTTTGTCAGTTAATCTATTGACTGCTGAGCACAACTCACTGACCTTTTTTTTTGGACAGTGTAGATTAAGATCAGACTGCAGAGAACATGCAGTCTGATTTTGACCTACACTTTCCAAAAGAGAGATATTTTTCTCCAACAAAAAAATTAAGGTTAAAATAGAATTATCCCTGTTTTAACCATTGGGTGGAAAGTTTCATTTTATTCTTTACCAAATGACAAAATTTTAGACTGGTCCAAGTTGAAAGCACTTACCGTCCAATCAGATGTAAATCAAAAATAGAAATTTATTTCCAGCAGGGTAGAAAACATTGTGGGAAAAGGAGAAAATGCTGGTTACCAGCATTTTCTGCTTTTCCCACAATGTTTTCAAAGTCTTCTCAAACAGGGTTGTTAAAACTTGGGATTGTGTGGTAAAGGGTTAACTTAGCAGGAATAGGGTTGAAGAATGATCCAGACAATACTTGTATAGATGGCTCTCAGATCTTCTTTTCATTTCAATTTGCTAAAAGATGCTGTTTTTCTCCCACATTGTGCTGAAGAGAACTTAAGTCAAAGGTCTTAAAGATAGCAATACTTCAAGGGGCAGCAAATTCTATTTTACAAGATTTGTCTATGAGTGCGAATTTCATAACATACATTGGATTCTGCCGCAAACTTCTAGAAAATTTGCTTATCCATGCCATATTGTATGGACATTCTTTTACAGCCTCTGACTGTATAATTATCTGCTAATTTTGTTGGATAAATCTACCTATTCTGTTGAAGTTTACGGAGAGAGCACTACTGTAATTATCGTTTTTCTTTATTTCAGAATCAGATTTAGATTTAAGAAACAAAGCTATGGTTTTAGAGATTTTTACCAAAATGACACCAACAGTAAGTAAATGCAGCACAACCTAGCTTTGTGCTTACTTTTATTCATACTAACTCATTATATCAGAGCTTTTTTTTTTTTTTTTTTTAATATTATGTACAAACGTTACACAAATACAGTCAAACCCCGTTATAACGACATACTTTGTCCCCACACAATTTCTGTCGGTAACTGAGTCAGTCGTTGTAATGGAGCAGGAGATTTTTCGGGATGTCGGCTAGAAATGATGGACTAGACAGGAAGTGAAAGTTGTAAACAGGAACAGGCTAAAAGCTGGGAAGTTTACGTATTACGTTACGGATTGGGACAAGTCGGCAATTTTTGCGATAAAAACACAATTGAAAATAAATATTTATTAACATGTGCAATTTTGGTAATGATAACAAAAATGACGAAGAAAATTGTTTCTCGCATTTATTAAGGACACTTCTCAAACTTCTCAGATTTCTCAAACTTCTCAAATTGCTGAAACATCTCAAATAAAGACAACCGAATTCAATAAAACATACAACACCGGTACATAGTTAAATTTAAGTGTGAAAAACTTGCCAAAGGCATTTTATTTACATTAAACAATATTTATCAGAAGGTGTAAAAAATCGATAATCGAGTCTATTGTGTAACCTATATTGTTTACGACAACTGCGGATAAAGGATTTTACGACACCCTTTACGGCATGTCAACAACCGTAAAACACGGGCTGAGAAAATTCCGATAAACTGAAGCAAAATTCATTAAATTTCGAAGATTTGTTCCTAAAAATGTCCGTCGGTGTCAGTACTTGAATATGCCGTTCAAACGGGTCAAAATTACGTTAGGTGAGGTTTGTTCCCAGTTTTTTTTTTGTCGTTAACTGAGTTTGCCGGTGTAACGATGGTCGGTGTATCGCGGCCTGACTGTACTCATTAATCCTTCAGCAGTTAGCACTAAGAGTTGCTGCAAATACATTTCCTCCATTACCAACAATTTTTCCAACAGCTCTGTTCTTCAGAACCATTAAATGGATGGATATGTGGTAATGGGCTAAAGTGATCCATATTTAAACCTTTACCACATGATGACGACTTTAAACACCCCTGAGGAAGAAGCCTTTCGAAAACTTTGTGGGAAAAGGAGAAAATGCTGGTAACCAGCATTTTCTCCTTTTCCCACAAAGTTTTTAACCCTATAAAAGCAAAATTGCACCATTTGAGCCACTTTAAAATTGTTGTCTGCAATTGCTTTCAATTTTGATAGGTCTAAAATTTTGTGGTGTGGTAATGGGTTAAAAAGAAAAACATGGAAACTACTTATTAAATTTGGTACATCGAGACGATTCTAATAAGTACACACAACATAGGGTTTTGAAGAGAAATAATGACTTTAGAATACCATCACTCCCTCTTATCTTGGGTGCTGATCAGAGAGATGTGTTGAATTTTCTTTTTCCAGAGTATCACTCAATTTTATTGTTGTGATGATTAATTCTTTACCACACAACCCCGGCTTTTAACGACTTTGAGAAAGAAAGCTTTTGAAAACATTGTGGAAAAGTAGAAAATGCTGGTAACCAGCATTTTCTCCTTTTCCCACAATGTTTTCTACGCTTCACAAAACGAGTTTCAAATTTTCTGTCACTTTTATATTGTCGTCTGCAAATGGTCTCATTTTGGACCAGTCTAAAATTTTGTCGTTTGGTAAAGAGTTAAATGTAAAACCTGTCTCATTGTGTAGAGTGTTGGTGAGCAAGTGACCACTTTGTTGATGGATCAAGAAGATGTTCTCAGCTATATGTTTACATTATTGCTGCACCAGAAAACCTTTATCAACTCTTGTCTTCTTATTGAGGACATGCTACAGTCAAAGAAAATACTTCTGGACCTGAACAAAATACGTAAGTGTATGGTATAGATTTGCAGCCCTGTCATGAACTCTTTGCCATATGACAGAAATGTAGACTTGTCCACAAAATACGTAAGTGTATGGTATAGATTTGTAGACCTGTCATTCATAAACTCATTGCTATATGACAGAAACGTAGACTTGTCCAAATTTAGAGTATTCACAGACTATTCAATTTTGGCTCAAATGGTAAAGTATGTCTGTGATAAGAGAACTCCAGATAGAGGGAGTGATTTTGATTTCAAAATTGAGTATATTAATTGTTGTCTTCTAAACCTAATGTTATGGGTACGCATTAGAATCATCTCATAGAGACGAGTCTGATTAGTACCCACAACATAGGATTTGGAAGAGAAATAATTTATTTCGAATACCATCATTCCTTGTTAGCTGGAGTTCTGTGTGATAAGGTAGGAAACATTTGCAAGAAAAGAGGAAAATGCCAAGTAACACTTTTCTCCATTTCTAAATGTATCTGCATAAGGCTTCTAAGTTCTTTGATGATTTGTTGGCAAGCCTGGTACCTCAGTCAGTTGTGTATATGACTTGAGAAAAGGAGATGGATAGTTTAGATCACTGGTTCAGCCTATTTCTTTTCAAAGTTTGATGGTGGTCATTGTGACAGAATTCATTCCTCTCTCACACTGACCATTGTTTTGACAGTGGTTATTTAGGAGAGGGGCCAAAGGCTTTGAAGGAATTTTGTGCAGGAGTGCTGGTGAGAGAAACTCGGAAGTATGGATAGGTGCTTTTTGCTGCAACGATACAACTAAATTTATGTTAAAAATGTGAATCTTTTTGGATTTGGCAGACAAAATCTCTGATTACACAAGGGAGAGATGTTCCGTGAATTATGACTAGTTTGCATAATGTAATCATTACTGCAGGTTCCCTAATCAAACATCTACCATATTATTTAGCCATCTGTCTGAACTCTTGACTCTCAACTGGATGACAAAACTTTACGAATGTCTGAAGTAAAAGTATTTGTGGACTATGAAGTAAATGTCCCTCATATACATTAACCCATTACCGCACAATCCAGGCTACTTTTAACAACCCTGAGATGGAAGACTCTAGAAAACATTGCGGGAAAAGGAGAAAATGCTGGTAACCAGCATTTTCTCCTTTTCCCACAATATTTTCTACTCTTCACAAAACAAATTTAAAATTTTTAGTAATGTTTATTTTGTTGTCTGCAAATTTTTTCGATTGGGACAAACCAAAAATTTTGTTGTGTGGTAATGGGTTAAATCTTTACCAACAACAACATATTTTAGACTTGTCAAAATTGAGAGCATTTGCAGAAGACAATAATTATAAACATTACTCAAAAATTGAAACCAAACTTTGGAAGAGTAGAATAGGCTTATTCCTCAGAGTCATTAGAACCAGGGATTGTTTGGTAAAGGGTTAACCTTTTTTTTCATCATAGAATACGCTTCAGGTACTCATTGCTATTGTTTAATGAGAAACAAGTTTTGAAGATGTCCTGTAACTGTCTAATTTTGTTACTATTTATAGACGACATACAGACTTTAATCCAGTGTTTACAGGATGAACAGCTGGCCAATTTTTGCCGAATTCTTGCAGTAGCAATCTCAGATCTTGATATTTATGACAACAAATCTTCATGTAAGTGTTACTCACTGTTCCCACTAGCTTTTTATTTCAAGGGTACACTTACCTCCTGAGCTGTAAATCTAGGGGTAAGATTTCATATTTGAGGGTATGACAATGTATCTTCTCTAAAGGTATTCAAAGCAGCCCATATCGATGATTTGCAAAAAAGAAGTGTTGATATATCAAAATATTTGTGGAAATTTACACCTTAAAGTAATTAAAAAGTCTGAAATGACTCTGATCAGACAATTTCAAAAGGAACATTTTGTTGTGTAAAGGGTTTCTACATTTTTTTGGACTGATCAGTTTTTCATGTCTGTTAATTTATGGATAGGTAGTTAATAAATGGATATAGGTATTGACTAAAATTTGTCAAAAGGGTAACACATAACCTCAAAGGCTGTCAATTTGCACATGATACACTGATAATGTATTTTTATTACATTTTTTCCTACATTAAGCCTCACATGTAACCAAAATTTCTTACATGAATTTCAATTCTGTAACATGAAATACGCATGAGCGGGAACACTGTTACTGTACTTTATATCTATATAAAAGGAAAAACTAAAATCCACTTACATGTATATTCAAAGAAATAGTAGATTACAAAGTAAATGTGGCTTTCCTGATATGTCAATGGAAGCCTAGAAATATATTGCTGGTGACTAGCATTTGCTTTCTTTCTTACATTTTGTAATTATTACAAGGCTAGGTATCACTCACCTCTCTAAGAAGCTACACAATTATAGATTAGTCTAAATTGAAAGCATTTGGGAAGAGAAGAGAAAATGCTGGTTACAACTGTCAACTGTAGTTTGCGTCATGAGATGAAAAAATATAAAAACAATTTGAAAATTTAATGATGACTATTTGAAAAGAGGTGTTCCTAATGAATGCATAGGCTGTAGTTTTTAAGTGTGAAAACACAATTTCGTTGCCATTCTAATTGTATGTATATTTTTACTAGTCGCTTTTTTATCTACAATTTCAGTAAAAGTCCCAGGCTGGCCCCCATTATGTCATGCCAAACCAGAAAATGTTAAAAGTGTAGCAGATGTATGGCATGCCTAATGATCTAGCCAGCATGAAACCCCCTTTTCACAGAGCATGGCTCTCTTGTTGATATATTATTTGAGTAGTAATTGATTCCAGGCATTAAAAAAGTTAAAGCCAGGTTGTGCTGAAACAGTTGCAATGCTTGCAGAAGAAGAAAATTTGATTTAGCTGTTTGAAAAAAAGAAAACCAAGCACATGTACTTGCAGCAGAAACAAGACCAGGTTGCATGTAAGTGAACAGTTACCAACCATAAGTTCTCAGACATTTTTTCTCTATTTATTCCCTTTTCTTTTCAGTGTATGCTCAGAACAGACAGAAAAGAAGTCGAGGTTTTGTAAATGTCAGAGATATCAATCAAGGTAGGATTTTCATGTTCTTGGTGATACTTGCTTCCTTGTTACAGATGGAAATACTATGCTTTGAATAATTTAAACATTTTAAACTGATGAACAGAACCATACTTGATAAAGATTCTTTCACTGATATCAAGTATGCTTTTTAAAGACTAACAACTTAGTTTCAAAGACAGTATACAAAAATGAGGCTCTACTTTCTGTGCAAAGGACATTGCCTGATGCAATACAAGGGTGTAGGATGAAAGTATGGGATAGAAATATTTGGAATAATACAAAAGAAAAAAGGATGTGAAAAAAGTTTTGAAGTAACCAATTTTTGCAATGCATAAACAACTTGATAATTTTTTTTTTCCTGGAGATGTTTCCATTTTGTCCAGTTTTAACAACTCTTTGTAAGAAAACTTTAAAAACAACATGGGAAAAGGAAGAAATGTTGTTAACAAGCATTTTCTCAGTTCCCCACCATGTTTCCTGTCCTTTTTAGAGATGGAACTCGTCATTCAAACCCTATTTTTTCATCATCTGCAAGTGCATACATCAATTTGCGCAATTGTTTGTTTGGAGCTTTCATGTCTCAAAAAATACAGTGAAAATTTTAACTTGGGGAAAAGAGATATGCAAGAATGCACTGAGAACGTATTCATCATCATGCAATGCATTTAACATTTTGACAATGAAATTTCAACTTTAAATATTTTGTTTTCTTTCAGAATTACTTCTTGGAATTCCAGAACTGTTACCACGGCTAGTAAATCTTGCAGTCTCCAAAACATGTGAGTTGATATTTTCTTGTGAAATGAAAATTTCATTAACATCACCAAGTGTAAGCATTTCTCTGTCACAGGGAAAAGAAGGGGAAAAGGGGACCAAACTAGCTCTTGCAGATACGTAAGATCAAGATCAGTCTGCACAGAACATTCAGGCAGGTTTTTATTTTTTTTGTGCAATCAAAGCTATTGTAGGCTAATCGCTCATTTTGTGTAAAGAAATGTACTTTTTTAGTAAAAAGGCTTACAAGTTTAGTGACTGAGAACTGGTTAGAAAAAAAAAAAGAGGGGGTGTGCAAATTAAATGTTGCTCAAGTGACAAATTTGTTAATGTATGTTGTTCTATCTATGTAAGCTCAAACCAGCAAGAAAAAAAAAAAACTCCAATGTATTAAAACTTAAGTCAGTTTTCAAATTGACCTCAATTCTGGAAATGTATCCGAAGTTTGTAAGTAGATTTTTAGCTCACCTGAGCACATAGTGCTCAGGGTGAGCTATTGTGATCGATCGTTGTCCGGCGTCCGTCCGTCCGTCCGTCCGTGAACAATTACTTAAAAATTCTTCTCCTCTGAAACCGCCCAACAGATTTCAGTGAAACTTCACAGAAATGATCCTTAGGTGATGCACTTTCAAAATACTTCAAAGATTTGAATTCCATGGAGAACTCTGGTTGCCATGGCAACCGAGAGAAAAAACTTTAAAAATCTTCTTGTCCCAAACCGTAAGGGCTAGAGCTCTCATATTTTGCATGTAGCATCATCTAGTGACCCTCTACCAAAATACTTCAAATTATGGCCCTAGTGTTGAAAATGGCCCTATGTTGTGGGTTCTTGGATTTCACATGGAGATAAAGAAGGAAATCTTAAAAAATTTTCTTGTCCCAAACCATAAAGGCTAGAGCTCTCATATATGGCATGTAGTATCATCTAGTGGCCCTCTATTAAAATACTTCAAATAATGGCCCTAGTGTAGAAATTGGCCCTATGTTGTGGGTTCTCGGATTTCACATAGAGATAAAGAAGGAAATCTTTAAAAATCTTCTTGTCCCAAACCGTAAGGGCTAGAGCTTTCATATTTGGCATGTAGCATCATCTAGTGACCCTCTACCAAAATACATCAAATTATGGCCCTAGTTTGAAAATGGCCCTATGTTGTGGGTTCTCGGATTTCACATAGAGATAAAGAAGGAAATCTTTAAAAATCTTCTTGTCCCAAACCATAAAGGCTAGAGCTCTCATATATGGCATGTAGTATCATCTAGTGGCCCTCTACCAAAATACTTCAAATAATGGCCCTAGTGTGGAAATTGGCCCTATGTTGTGGGTTCTCCGATTCCACATAGAGATAAAGAAGGAAATCTGTAAAAAACTTTATGTCCCAAACCTTAAGGGCTAGAGCTTTCATATTTGGCATGCAGCATCATCTAGTGGCCCTCTACCAAAATACTTCAAATTATGGCCCTAGTGTTGAAATTAGCCCTATGCTGTGGGTTCTCAGATTTCACATAGAGATAAAGAAGGAAATCTTTAAAAATCTTCTTGTCCCAAACCATAAGGGCTAGAGCTCTCATATATGGCATGTAATATCATCTAGTGGCCCTCTACCAAAATACTTCAAATAATGGCCCTAGTGTGGAAATTGGCCCTATGTTGTGGGTTCTCCGATTCAACATAGAGATAAAGAAGGAAATCTGTAAAAAACTTTATGTCCCAAACCTTAAGGGCTAGAGCTTTCATATTTGGCATGCAGCATCATCTAGTGGCCCTCTACCAAAATACTTCAAATTATGGCCCTAGTGTTGAAATTAGCCCTATGCTGTGGGTTCTCAGATTTCACATAGAGATAATGAAGAAAATATTAGAAAATCTCCTTCTCCCAAACCGTAAGGGTTAGAGCTCTCATAATTTGCATGTAGCATCATCTAGTGGCCCTCTAGTGAAATACTTCAAATAATGGCCCTAGTATGGAAATTGGCCCTATGTTGTGGGTTCTCGGATTTCACATAGAGATAAAGAAGGAAATCTTCAAAAATCTTCTTGTCCCAAACCTTAAGGGCTAGAGCTTTCATATTTGGCATGTAGCATCATCTAGTGGCCCTCTACCAAAATACTTCAAATTATGGCCCTAGTGTTGAAAATAGCCCTATGTTGTGGGTTCTCGGATTTCACATAGAGATAAAGAAGGAAATCTTTAACTATACTAGCTAGGGTTATGAAATTTCATGGGTGGATAGATCTCATCAAGGGGGAGTGCAGTGCACAGGAATCATAACTCCTGCTCCCTTAATTTTTAGCTCACCTGAGCACGAAGTGCTCAAGGTGAGCTATTGTGATCGATCAATGTCCGTCGTTCGTCCGTCTGTCTGTCCGTCCGTTCTCAATTACAAAAAAAATCTTCTCCTCCTAAACTAACAATCAGATTTCAGTCAAACTTCACAGAAATGATCCCTAGATGATGCACTTTCAAATTACTTCAAAGATTTGAATTCCATGTAGAACTCTGGTTGCTATGGCAACAGAGTGAAAAAACTTTAAAAATCTTTTCGTCAAAATCTGTAAGGGCTAGAGCTTTCATATTTGGCATGTAGCATCATCTAATGGCCCTCTACCAAAATACTTCAAATTGTGGCTCTAGTCTTGAAATTAGCCCTATGCTGTGGGTTCTCAGATTTCACATAGAGATAAAGAAGAAAATATTAGAAAATCTCCTTCTCCCAAACCGTAAGGGTTAGAGCTCTCATAATTTGCATGTAGCATCATCTAGTGGCCCTCTACTGAAATACTTCAAATTATCGCCTTAGTGTGGAATTGGTCCTATGTTGTGGGGTCTCGGATTTCACAAAGAAATAAAGAAGGAAATCTCAGAAAATGTTCTTGTCCCAAACCGTAAGGGCTAGAGCTTTCATATTTGGCATGCAGCATCATCTAGTGACCCTCTACCAAAATACTTCAAATTAAGGCCCTGGTGTGAAATTAAACCTATGTTGTTGGTCTTGGATTTCACATAAAGACAAGGAAGGAAATCTTTAAAAACCTTCTTGTGCAAATGGTAAAGGCCAGAGCTTTCATATTTGGCATGTAGCATCATCTAGAAGCCCTCTACCAATTTTCGTCAAATTATGTCCCTGATGTAAAGAATTTGCCCTATGTTGTGGGTCTCGGATTTCACATAGCGATAAAGAAGGAAATCTTAGAAAATTTTCTTGTACCAAACCGTAATGGCCAGAGCTTTCATATTTGGCATATAGCATCATCTAGTGGCTTTCTATCAACATACCTCAAATTATGGCCCTATGTTGTAGGTTCCCGGATTTCACATAGCGATAAAGAAGGAAATCTTAGAAAATCTTCTTCTCCCAAACCATAAGGGCTAGAGCTTTCATATTTGGCATATAGCATCATCTAGTGGCTTTCTATCAACATACCTCGAATTATGGCCCTATGTTGTAGGTTCCCGGATTTCACATCGCGATAAAGGAGGAAATCTTAGAAAATCTTCTTCTCCCAAAGCATAAGGGCTAGAGCTTTCATATTTGGCATGTAGCATCATCTAGTGGCCCTCTACTAAAATACTTCAAATTATGGTCCTGGTGTGAAAGTTAGCCCTATGTTGTTGGTCTCAGATTTCACATAGAGATAAAGAGGGAAATGTTTAAAAGTGTTCTTTTGAGCACTCTTGAGACCACATTTCTTGCTAAGCTGAATTGAAAATTGGTTAGAATGTTTTTCTCAATAAAATCTCACATGAGTCTGCATTGAATGCTTGTTTGGAATATAAGTTCGTCATCTCAAGTCAGAACGAATTCAAAATTGGTATGCATGTTTGTTGTGATATTACTGAGTACTCGGTTCAAGAACAATAACTCTTCCTAGCGTGGATTTTGAGAAATTCCACTTTGATCTTTATTTTAATAGTATTGTTTGCTTGTCCAGAGTGGAATTTTGAAGTCTCAAGTCAAATTGTCTGTTGCATTGCCAGCCCTTTGCAACTATTATACCTCCTATACAACTGGTGGTGGGATTGCATATCTTTCGACAATTTGCCGCTCTTTTTTCATCATCATTAGCCCTTGAACCTCAGTATTTGGTAATTATAGTCTTTGTTGTAGACCTTTGCTGCTTAGTACTCAGGTGAGCGATATAGGACCATCATGGTCCTCTTGTTCTTGTTTTATTGCTAAATTCCAGAGTATATTTTCACCTATTAGTCTTTGTAAGAAATGTTAGCTATATTAAACCAAGTAGTTCAGTTTGTAGTGTTAATTCATTGCCAAACAACATAATTTTAAAGTAGCCCAAATTGAAAGCATTTGCAAGCGACAAAACTCCTGTGACTCAAAAATTGAAATTTGTTTTGGGACGGGAAGAAAACATTGTGGGAAAAGGAGAAAATGTTGGTTACCAGCATTTTCTCCTTTTCCCACAATGTTTTTAGACAGCTTACTTCTCAGGGCCATGAAAACCAGGGATTGTATTGGAAAGGAATAAGGACTTGAGACTAGGAGGTCGCTGATTCAGATCTATAGCATGGCCAATTTGTTTCGAAGGATTGAATTCGAAGGATTCATTTCTCTCTTGCATTTCTCTCTCACACCTGATCATTGCTTTTGACAGTGGTTATGTTGGAAAACCGTGGGCAGCTTTGGAAGAATATTGTGCCAGGTAATTTGGTGGGAAAAAATCAAATGTGTAACTAAAAGTATGTTGAAAACGGTGTCAAAGTCCATACAATCATGTCCATGTTTATGAAAGACAAATATCTTGTCTCTTCTTTTTCCAGACACACCTCGATACCCGGGTATGGTCAGTGAGTTAGACTGTTGGATGGAATGGATTGAAAACCAAATGGCAGAAGAGCCCTATGACAACCCAACAGAGGATGATATGGATGAGTTTGTTGGAGGTTTGTTGGTCTAAGCCTTTACTATACAATCCTTGATTTTTATGATCTAGCATTTTTGCAAGCCAAGGTTATGATCACTGCATGGATCTAATCTTGGCAGATAGAGGCCGATTTCAAGATTCCCGCGATACGCCCGCATTGGATGCTTGTTATTATCCCCCTTTACATCATATTTCTGATAGCCATTGATATATCGTTTTACAAACTGCTAATAAATACAATAATTCAACATGAAGCATTAAGAACAAAATGTATTTCGACATTCCACTGATCATTGATTAGTTACACTGAAACTTTCTGTAAATATTGTTTGTCAACGTGTTTTTGGTAATAAGTCATAACAGATCGTGAACACATCAACAGAGATATATATGTTTACCTTCTATTTTTACTCGAAAGATCGCGACCTTGTTCTATTTTCATCAAAGACAAAATGCTACTAGTGATTTGATCTTATGCAGTCAGAGCAAGCTGCATCAAATGAAAATGTGTATCATGGGAATGTCAAAATCAAGCTGGATCTGCCAAGGGTAGAGTAGCATAGTGGATTGTCAGCCTTGGCTTGTGAAGACCTAGAGGAAGATTTCTGAAAACATTGTTGGAAAAGGAGAAAATGCTGGTAACCAGCATTTTCTCCCTTTCTCACAATGTTTTCTACTCTGAGTCACTTTTATCTTGTAGACTGCTTTCAATTTGTACAAGTTATAAAATATTTTGTTTTCGTTAAGAGTTAACCCTTAATCTGCTGGATAGGCATAATGAAGTTTTCCAGTGGGCAGAAAAAAAACCCTAATTTTGCTGTTCAATATATTTAGATATTTTTGGAGAAAAAAATAACTCCATATTACACAGTGTTGATCCAGATCAGGCTGCATGTTCTGTGCAGTCTGATCTTAATCAAGCATTGAAGAATTCTCACCTCGGACTCTGATATTTTTGTGCATCAGATACATGGGGTTTAAATGATTTCTCTTGTCAGAGTTTTTAGCAGGGACTTCAGGTAATTTTTAGTAACAGTTCTAGTTGTTTGTTTGTCTAGGTGTGACCGCACCAACAACAGCTGGTAATCCAATGGTGTTGCAGCAAGGTTTGAAAATCACAGAGGAGTTAGTTCAGAGAGTGGAGGTGGTCTATGTGTTAGGTCTGTTTTTATTGGGAAAACATCGGAAAAAAGTGAGTTTATTTTCTTTACCACAAGACAATGTTTTGAGATTTGTGTGCACGAAAACACTTGCAGATGTCAAATATGGCTCAAGTTATGAGGTTTATCTTTGAAATTGTAGAAAAAATTGTGGGAAAAGAAAATGCTTGTTACCAGCATTTTCTCCCTTTTCCATTATGTTTTCAAAATCTGTCTTTCTTATTGTCTTTTAACCTTTTGTCACACAGTGCCGACTTTTGACGCTCCTTGGAAAGAATGCTGGTAACCAGCATTTTCTGCTTTTTCCACAAAGTTTTCTACTTTATCAAAGCAAAGTTACACCATTTGAGCCACTTTGAAATTGTTGTCTGCAAATGCTTTCAATTTGGATAGGTCTAAAATTTTGCTGTGTGGTAATGGGTTAACCTTAGATTGTATTGTAATGGATGATTTACATAGAAGATACGTAAGCTATTCTGATTGACCATACCAGCAATTATAGGTGATCTCTGAAACTGTAGTCAGTGTGTTTGCTTTTGTATTCTAGTTTGAGTTTCTGGGTTTGATCCATGTTTATAGTGTTGGTGACGTGAGTGTTCTTTGGCAGGCACTATAGAGCCCCATGCCCATCAGCCTGTAGCTTTGAAATATTTCTTAGGATAGTAGCGATTCATAAACTCTAGACAAGTATGGATAGGTGCTATACCAACTGTGATACGACTGAAAGTTGTATTTGAAAATTAACCATAAAATTCCATAACCACTACCCAAGACGTACTTGAAGAGCTGTTGCACTATACATGCATTTCTCTTTGAGTGGGCATCCACAATTATATCATTCTTTTTCAAAAGCTCACATTTTCCAGCCATTTGATAAATTAGTTCATATTTGGTACAATCATGGGTAAAAGTCTATAGTTTCTTCCAGCAATACCCTCCCACCCATGCCCTCAATCCCAAGGCCAAGGTCATAGACTTTGACATATTACATTGCAGTTGTATGTTTTCAGTTTTTGAAGAATGTCATTTTTTCTGAAATAAATAATAGTTTTGACTCACATTTTGCTAAATTACAACCACAGATCTAAAGTTTTATTGAACAGAACCCTAGCCATGCCCCCGATATTAATATCAGTCATAGATTTTCATAGTTGCTGTTGAAGTTTATCTGGAGCTGCTCTTTTTCAGGCTAAATGATTGCCATCTCAAGCAATCAACTATTCCTGGCAAGCTGTGTTGTCTGATGAAAGATCTGGTTTATAAATAAAAGTCCTTTTCTTTTCATTCCTTCCCCCAAAATAAGAAAGAAAATGAGACGTAAAACTCTTCTTTCCTGTAAATTTCCTTTATCAATATTTTAATTGATTTTCAGGTACAACGAAAACTGGCAGAACTAAAGTTGGCTCCAGGACTAAGTGACCTATTTGATCAGTTTATATGGAAGTGCCAAGTGTACGATTTAAATTTTACATGTATTGTAGCTCATATGGATTGATATAATGAAATAATTATCTTCAGTCTTGATGAAAAAAACCTTCGTATCTTTTTGGCTATTTTGTTTTATAGACCTTGTAAGATATTGCATAGTGTAGATCTGCTATTTCACTTCATAGAATTGAATGAAGAAAGAAATTTGTCATAACAAATTTATTTTTTCAAATTTGATTTGTTTTTCTCCATGTTACAGTTTGCTCTGTACCCAGACAAAAATATTCATCTGTATAGTTTCTTTTTTCTGTGTGTGAGCTTGGTGTATACAGATAGGCCATGAAGGGGAAAAAACCAATACCATCAGCAATGGTTGACATCTCTGTGCATATTCATTAAAACATTATTAGCATAGATGCTCATGTATGGAAGATTTTAAGAGGATGTTAGTCATTGTTACAATTTATTAACATAATTATGGAAAATGCAGATACCTAGTTGTAGTCGTATTACGTGATAAGGAATGGCTTATCTTGTTATTGCATCTAACCATTGTACCCCTACTCTCACTCTGATTGACATGATTCGATGTTTTATTTCATGTTTACAGAGGTAGATATAACATGTAATATTTCCTTTTTACAGAGGTAGATATAGCAGTCGGCACAGAATGAGAGGCCATAATGCAGCCTGTGAATGCAGCCCTGTAAGTTTTTGCTATTCTGAAAGGCAATCATACTTTAGCTAACTGTATTTCAACAGTCCTAGGAAAGAGGCATTTTAAAACACTGTTGGTAAGAGAGAAAGTGCTCAATAACAACATTTCCTCCATTATCCTGCTATGATTTCTATCCATTCAAAGGGAAACTTCATCACTTAAATAACATAATGATTTATGAATTGAATTGACAATCTTTTCTAAAGACACATGTCTAAAATTTTCCATGGTAAAGTTAAAGTTTCAATAGGTCCTTTGAAAGACTGCTGTACCCTGCCAGCTCAGTATCAAGTGTTGCAAGTTAATATCTTAGTTGCAAATTGTTTCAAAGCTTCAATTGAAGTCATTGCAGCAAGAATTTATCATTACTTGCAGCTGACCTAAAAAGTATGACTAATTATGTTGGAAAGCAAACAGCTTCAGACTTAGACTTTTGTGTCTTTCATTGGAGAAAAATAGCATGAATATACTTACTTGTCATAGAAACACTACAGAAATGTTCTTTACTAAGAACAGCAACAAAACACCAATATTATTTTTAATGAAAAACTTGTCAAAACAGTGTATTGATTACTTTTACAAAAATCATTCCAGTTACTGCTGAACCTAGATAGATCAAAATAGGACTGCTCTGTCCTTTACACCATCCAAGACAGCTACCAAAATCTTTCTTCATTGTTATATGCAGGGGGAATGTATTTATAAACCACAAAAAAAAGCAAATTCATTTATAGATATTTTGTGGCAGTGGTTTATTAAATTATTATTCCCCTATTTTTGTTGCTGTTTTATTTCATTGTTACATTGCCTTGTTATTTTTGGAGGTTCCATTCAAAATAAATTCTTTATATAAGTGACATTGCCCTCAAGCAAATGGATCAAATTCGATAATTAGTCATTAATTTTTTTTTCAGGAAGTGGCTTTAAAAATTCAGTTCCTTAGATTAGTCCATAGTTTCTGTGATCACTCAGAGTAAGTCTCTCGTCTCATAGCCTGCCTGCCTCTCTCTCTGTCTCTTTCACTGTCTGTATTGATTTTTAACCCTTTACTCCACAGATACTCATTTCGACGCACTGCTTGTAGGAGCCTTTGGAAAACATTGTGACAAAAGGTGAAATTGATCGTGACGAGCAATTTCACCTTTTGTCACAATGTTTTCTATGCTATCAAAAGGTGTAATATACACATAGGAAACGGCTTCATCCTTGCTGTTATTTAGGGTCAATTAGAGATACCATAGGAATGCCTTATGGGGTAAAGGGTTAAAGAGGTATTTCACTATTAGTTTAAATAACATCTCCCTCAAAACTTTCTTACATTACAGGTACAATATTCTTCATAAAATTACTGATTGCTTGATTGTCTGGTTTTTTATGCTGTTTTCAGCATCATTTATCTCGCAGCAGCCAGTGCACCTATCCATTCTTTCCTGGAGTTTCTTTTACCAATAATCCAAATATCATTCTTTTCAAGCCACTGGCTACTTTCCCACATAACCATCTTCAAAACAAAGGTAAGCAGTGTGAGAGGAATAAATCCTTGCACATTTACTATCACCAGTCCTCAGGAAAAAAATTGGCTGAGCCAGGGATCAAACCAGCAATCACATTTGGTCAAGTTTTGTATGCTACCAACTGAGCTAGCAGGGCTTGGCCACATGGATGACACAACTAGCTTCTGCAGATTGCATAGATCAAAATCTTACTGCACTAACTGAGCAGTGTAATCTTGGATCTACTCTATCACTTTTTATTGCAGCCAAAAAAGTTACTGCATTTTGAGTATGGTTTTGTATCAACAATGAGAAAAAAGTTGAAAGTTATTAATAACATTGACAGAAATTATTTTTCGTTTTTGTTAAATTTCAGCTACAAACACCTTCTTCTTTCAAAGAATGAGTTGAATGAAGTCAAAAGAATAAATGGTAAGTGAAGCAGCTCTTAAACCTTTTTTGTTTGCTTCCAGAAGTTTTTTTTTTTTCCTTTAAAGTTTTTTTAGTCAGTTACTACAGTGTCAGATGTTGCTTGCTGGAATCCCTTTCGGAAAATCATTTTACAGGGAGGTTGCTATTGCTCAGTCTGGTTCTGGTCAATGTTTGACCTTTTTTGATGATTCCAATCTTAAGTGAAGCGTAGCAGAAATGTATTGTAAGTTTTTATATGTGCTTACCTGGATCAAAATATACCAATCAGTCAGAAGTGCCTTTTCAGAGAGTTCATGATTTTAGGTTTGAATATTTTGAAACAAGCTCAATGCAGTTTTCAGATCAAATATGCCATATTGTAATGGGGGAAAAAAGTCCAGTCTTGAGAACCGTTTAGTGTAAAATGCCTTTTGTCAACAGGCCAAGCAAACCAAAGGCAATTTGAAAATATTATAGCAAACTTTATCTCCTGTTACCTAAGATATTAGGCACTTATAGCATATATATTCGGTTATGAAAGGAAAAGCTTATCTTAAAACAAGCACCCTTACCTCCACACATGAGCAATCTTCACATTTCACTTGTATGTCTTAGTCTGGTAGAGTATGTAAGATGGTCTACTTTCGTATTGATTTTGTAAAAGAACTTAGTGTTAACTTTTATAACTTCATTGATGTTGCTCTGATCTGGCATGCAAACCATATTTTGAAGGACAACGGCAATTAGATTGCTGGATGCCCTCAGTGCCACAGTTTAGAAGCAACGTGATATTTAACACTTAGAGTGCCTGGAAGCAGCTTCTCTAGTTGCTTTTTGCAGCCCGTGTAGATTAAGGAACAGACTGCACATTTGTGCTACAATAAATAACATCTATTACATCATTACCAAACAACCATTTTTAAGGCTTTTCTAAATCGAGAGCATTTGCAGACAACAAAATAAAAGTGACTGAAAATTTGAAATTTGTTTTGTGAAGAGTAGAAAACAATGTGGGAAAAGGAGTAAATGCTGGTTACCTTTTCCCTTTTTTAAAGGCTTCTTTCTCAGGGTTGTCAAAAGTAGGGATTGTGTGGTAATGGGTTAAGGTCTTATTTCTGTGACTTTTGTGTTTTTTTTTGTGTTCTCTAAGATGTAAATCTACAATGTTCAATTAACTTAGACATCACTATGTTTGAAACTCTGTTATATTTTTCAGCAAAAGCAGGCTCCCTTCAGTTAACCAATCTAGAAAATGTGAACAAGTAAGTTTTTTGCCTTGTTATTAGTTTTCTAAGACATAAAGTTATGTAATTGATGCTGTTTTAATTTGGGGGAAAACACGCTTTTGCTTTAACTATAGACTGCAAAGAGAAGGGAGTGTTCAGTTATATTAATAAGATAAAGAAGAGTTACATATGGCAATTGAAAAGCTATTTTTGCCATTATTCAGCATGTCTCCAGCGCTTCTTTAACCCTTTCCCAAACAATCCCTGGTCTTCACGACCCTGAGGAAGAAGCCCTCTAAAAACATTGTGGGAAAAGTAGAAAATGCTTGTTACCAGTGTTTTCTCCTTTCCCCACAATGTTTTCTTCCCTTCTTAAAACAAGTTTCAATTTTTGAGTCCAATTAATTTTGTTGTCTGTAAATGCTTTCAATTTGGACTAGTCTAAAATTATGTCTGATAAAGAGTTAAGTATCCCCTTTTTAGCTCTCCTGAGCATGAAGTGCTCAAGGTGAGCTGTAGTGATTGTGTGGCGTCCAGCTTCCATTAAGCATTGTCCAGTAGTCAACATTTATTTTGAGTGCACACTAAAGGCTATATTTACAGTCAGATATACTTGTATTTAGTCAGAATGTTTGTTTGTCTTTATAAAAGCTGGGACAAGTTCAAAGTTGGATTATGTTGATTCAAAAAGATGAAAAATCTTGTGTGCACTCTAGAGGTCACATTTTTAGCCTGATACTCTTGAAACTTTGCTGGAATGTTTGTTTTGATGATATCTTGGGCAAAATTGAATAGGTCATAGAGCCAAATTTTAGAAAAACTTTGTGTGCACTCTAGAGGCCACATTTTTCAGCCTGATATTCGAGAAACTTGGTTAGAATGTTTGTCATGATGACATTTGGATGATTTGAAATTGGGTTAAATGGGGTCATAAAGTAGGTCACTGGACCAAAATTTAGAAAGACCTTGTGTGCACTGTAAAGGCTGCAATTTCAGCCTAAGTACTCATAAAGATTGGTCAGAATGTTATGTATCTCGGACAAGTTTGAAATTGGTTCATGTGAGATGAAAAAGTTAGTCAAATTTTAGAGATAGCTTTTGTGCTCTCTAAAGGCCAAATTTTCAGCCTGAAACTTATGGAACTTGGTAATTATATTCATTTAGATAATATCCGGGACAGAATAAAAGTAGGTCACTTCAAGTCAAAAAGTAGGTCACTGGGCCAAATTTTAGAAAAGCATCATGTACACTCTAGGGACCAGATTTTCAGTCTACTCTTGATACTTGGTTAGATGATATCTTGACAAAGTTAGAAAATTAAGTCACATTGGGTTAAAACATAGGTCACATGGCCAAATCTTTCAAAAAGTTTGTGTGCACCATAAAGGCAATTTTTTCAGCCTGATACTCATGAAACTTGGTCAGTATGCTTGTCTTGATACCTTGGACAAATTTGAAATTTTTAATTTTTGTTTCCCCCTTTCGTCTCTTTCAAGTCTGCAGCCTTACCTGATGTATGTATCATTTCAGAACATTAATGTGCCGTGGTAGTAAAGGTTTGCTAACAAAGATTGTAGATGTTATGAAGAAAGAACCCACAACCTCGACATTCAGGTATATACCATTATATGGCTTTTCTGTGTCTACTGAGACTATTTCTATCTGTTTCAAGCTTTTTTTTTTTTCATTTCAAGGTTTGATAAAAGTCCCTGCAACAGGATACATTGCTCTTTCAGTGCTGAATACCTTGTCACTTATCTCTGATAAAAGCAATTTCAGTGAAACTGTGTGTGGTTTTTCACACATATGATACTTTGATACAACATCAAAATAGGCAATAAGTTTAAAGATATTTTTTCATTTCAGATTTTGGTTGGCGAGGGCTGTAGAAAGCTATTTGAGAGGAAATACATCTTACTGTGATCAAGTTTTCTTAATGAGGAGAGGTTTATTGCAAGTAAGTTTTTCATTTTGGGGGAGTATCTTGGAAATGAACATAGAAAACGAGATTGTCCAGGGACATAATGTTTGTAAAGCCACATCTTCACTTTCCTCTGCATTACATGGTTTGTTCAGAAGTTAACCCTTTATCGAACAATCCCTGGTTTTTGCGACTCTAAAATAGAAGCCTTTCGAAAACATTGTTGGAAAAGGAGAAAATGCTGGTAACCAGCATTTTCTCCTTTTCCCACAATGTTTTTTACCTTGCTGGACACAAATTTCAATTTTTGAGTTAAGTTAATTTTCTTGTCTGCAATTGCTTTCAGTTTGGACCAGTCTAAAATGTTGTTGCTTGGTAGAGAGTTAAAAATAGATAGAATGTAGCATAGTCTGGAAGTTAATATCAAATGTAACTGTGAAATAGATAATACATTGATAAGTGTTGATTATTATTTCACAAAGGTGTTCAAGGGTTTATGTTGAAAGTAGCGTATAATGCTATTTAACCAATTCAGGTTTTTGTTTTTTCATTGCTTTGGAAAGATACATTACACCTTTGGAATTTCCAGCATTTAGTTCCTTTGTTTTAGGAATTGGGAAAAGATCAACAACAGACAAAAATGAAATTAAAGATTATTTCTTGTAGAAAGTTTGAAAGGTTATATAAATTTAACTTCTAATTACACTGTCTGCTTTGGTAAAGACAGGTTAGAGAAGAAGTCTGTTTTTGATAACTCATTTCTTTCTTTTTCATTTGCAGCATGTGGCTTCCAACATTGTAGAACATGAGATTCGTCATAAAGAAATTTTGCAAAGCAGTTTTGATTTATTGGGGGAGCTAGTCAAGTTTAACATTGAAGCCTTCAAAACTTTTGATAACATCTTTACAACACAACAGAAGGTATGTAAATACAGAAAGATATCAGAATTTGTGGGAGTGTGTATCATAAAGAGAAAAATAATAGATCTGTAGTTGAAAGCTGTTTTTTTTTTAAATGTAGGAAAAGTGAAATAGAGTTCAACAAATTCAGTTTATCTGGGTAGAAATATGGTGACACAAAATTTCATATGCAAGAAACAAAACAAAAAAAATTATTTTAAGTTTACACAGATTTACAAAAAAGTTTGTTTCAAATTGTTGTTCAGTTTTATTATCTGCTCTCTTTGAACAGTTAGTTGTTCAGTAACTATACTCACTTGATTCTTGATTTTTCAGTTTGACAAGTTTATTACAACGGTAAATAGAAACCTTGTGGATTCCAACATGTTCATACGCAGTCTTATCTTGTCTTTAGAACACTTCAGGACAGATGATGACAGTTTAAAAGGTTAGTTTTATCCCATGTAGATTATTACAAAGCTGTTGACTAATTATAAATCTAACATGGCATACAAATTTAGCTCTATAAACACAGTGCAAGGAAGGCATGGTAAAATCTGTGATACTCCACGCAGAGTGAAGTCATTCTGTATAAAGTAAGTCAGTGAGTTATTCAATTGAGCATAATCTTCATCTGTGTTCTTACTCTAAGGATGAACTTGCTTTCCTTTCATAAAGAATTGGTCATGTTAGAATGGAAATAATCTTCTTTCTATTGTGGTTTACTGTTCAGTAAACCATGTTGTATGAAGAGCAATGAATAAACCACTCAGGTTATATAATCCAAGAAAGCACTTTACAACTTTAGATTTCGTGTTACAGTAGACTTTTGCAAAACAGAAAATTAGATAAAAACGAATAGTGTCATTTCAGATTAGCCTGCACAGGCTGATCTGAGATGAGATTCAGTATTTCTGAGGGAGATTTCTTGAATTGTACTGGATAAGGGCTTTGGTTACCTGTCCTAAAAATTCGGGTTTGGCCCTGGTGAAAGTACTACATACCCCTTGCCTTATTCTTACACAAGGAAATACAAGAAAAGTAAACTGTTGCCAAGAATGAACTGAAATGTTTCTGAACGTAAGATTGCATTAATAAAAAACCAAAGTTAATCCATCTATCCAAAGACTTTTGCAGAAAGATAACAAAGCTACTGTTCTGTCATTTGGGATTTTTACTGCATGTCTGGTCCAATTGAAAATATTGTCTTAACCCTTTCCCAAGCGATCCCTGGTTTTCACGACCCTGAGATAAAAGCCTTCTGAAAACATTGTGTGAAAAGGAGAAAATGCTGGTAACCAGCATTTTCCCCTTTTCACACAATGTTTTCTTCCCCTCCCCAAACAAATTTCAATTGTTTAGTCATATTAATTTTGTTATCTGCAAATGCTTCGAATTTCGACTGGTCAAGAATTATGCCGTTTCGTAAAAAGTTAACTCTTTACCACACAATGACGACTTTTAACGACCTTTGGAAAGAAGTTCTTTGAAAATGTTTTTGGAAAAGGAGAAAATGCTGGTAACAAGCATTTTCTCCTTTTGCCAAAATGTTTTCTACTCCATCCAAAAATGATTGCACTGTTTGTGCCACATTGAAATTGTTGTCTTCAAATGCTTTCAATTTGGACTAGTCTGAAATTATGTCATTTGGTAAAGAGTTAATAACATACTATGTTCAACTGTCACATTACAGAATACACAAAGAAAGAGAGCAAGTTACTCATGTATATTGGAGATTTCAGTCGGCAGTTAGACTACCTTCACAAACTCATCACAATTATTGATGTACAAAATCTCACACAGGTCTGTTTGAATTTAATCTTTGAATTGTTACCCTGTGGTAATAAAACCCTCTTGCTTTTCAACAGATCAAGTAGAAAACATTGTGGATAAAAGTAGAAAATATTGTGGATAAAGGAGATACCGGTATCTCAGTAGAGGTACTGGTTTTTCCATAGGATTGTCCTGGGCAGGATAATTTGGAGCCCAAACCTAGTACTTGTGAAACGGAGGACATAATTATGTGGTATGACTGAAATAATGTTTAGGCGGCTTAAACCACATACCTTCAATCAGTTGACAATCATATTGATTGTCCATATATACTAAGTTTGCTTCAAGTGTGAGTTTGCTTCAAGAGTTAATGATTTGAATAACAGAGTATGCGAGATAAACATTCTGATGTAAGAAGGGACACCAAAAATCTTTGTTTTTGTACAGAGTAAATCTGGGTTTTGTGCATAGTATCTTGCTGTTCAACCTGATTTCAGTAAAATTTGCCTTCAAACAGAAGTCTTGACCTCCCTGAATGTTATTGAAAAATGTGCCATGCTCTTGCAGAAGGGAATTTTATGCATCATCATGATTCTTACTAAACAAGTCATTAAATCGTCATTGTTCCATAAAGTCCATGAACAACAAACAGAATCGTGAGGTAGACTATCTTTCAACATGAACAAAATTATCCAACAGCAAAAACAGTTCCTGCCTAGGTCAGCCCTTGCAGACTAAGCAGGGTGACGTTGGTCACAACATTCTGTAGAAACACAGAACCCCCTTATTATTAATTACTATTAGTTAATTGACATTTTAGTTTGTTTTTTTTTTTCATGGGAAATGAATTGTTCCAAAGATTTCACCAGACTGAATATATTGAAAACTTTTAAGAATTAAGAAAAAAAAAGGAAATGTTTTGTACTTGCATGATATGTGATTTTAAGGTATGTGTGAAAAAAGTAGTATAGAATTACCTGATCTTGAAAATAGACTACTTTTTTTTCTATGTACCAGTATAATAAGCCCATTACATTTTGGATAGTTTCGCTTTAACCCATTACCACTCAATCCTTACTTTTGACGCCGCCGAGAAAGAAGCCTTTAGAAAACATTGTGGGAAAATGAGAAAATGATGGTAACCAGCATTTTCTCCTTTTCCCACAATGTTTTTTACCCTTTACAAAAAAAAAATCCAAATTTTCAGTCACTTTTATTTTTGTCATCTGCAAATGCTTTCAAGTTGGACCAGTCTAAAATATCGTTGTTTGATAAAGAGTGAAGAAAAGATGATCAAGACTCCTACATATTTTGTGTGTGTGTGTGTGTGTGTAAAAGGTGTAGCTTCGTCTTTGCTTTTCTGTTGCAAATTTTTTTTCCCCCATTTAATGCAGGAGAATGTCAGCTGTTTAAACACGACCCTTGTGTTCCTGATGTTTGCTAACAGAAAAAATCAGCTAGCTCGCTATCTCCAGTCTTTAAAAGATGAGAAAGAAGGCATGTTGGAAGTGAATGGATCTGTTCAGTTCATGACAAATTTTAGAGACTTACTTTTGTTCTGGCAAGATCATTATTTACATAAAGACAAGGACTGTAGTGCTTTAGAAAAGGTAAGCAATTAAGCCTTTAACCCATTACCACACGACAAATTTCAGAGTGGTTCAAATTGAAAGCATTTGCAAACGACAAAACAAAAGTGACTGAAAAATTGAATTTGTTCTGGGAAGGGTAGAAAACAATGGGAAAAGGAGAAAATGCTGGTTACCAGCATTTTCTCCTTTTCCTAAAGTGTTTTCAAAAGGCTTCTTTCTCAGGGGCGTCAATAGTAGGGATTGTGTGGTAATGGGTTAATATATCTTATTACTGGGAATGAGTGCAACATTTCAGCAGTGGACAAACTATATTGTCAACTTGTCCAATTTGATAGCATTTTCAAATAACATAATGTGGTTCAATTAATGGCATTTGCATGTGAGTGGATAGAAAAACAACATGGAGAAGAAGAGAAAATGCTGGTAACTAGCATTTTAAAATGCTGTTTATCAGCAATTTCTCCTACTCGCGCTGTGTTTTCAAAAGATTTCTTTCTCGGGGTTGTTAAAAGATGGGGTTTGTTTGGCACAATTGAAGCCTTTAAGAGGCATTAATTATTATTATGAGAAAACATTGCACAGATCATAATAAAACTTTATACTTATTTATTTGAAAGTATTTGTAGATTATCACTGTTTACTAACTTTTTCTCAAACTATGACCTTTAAACCCCTGCTGCATATAAATGTAGAACTGCTTATTAACCCTTCACCACACAGTGACAACTTTGATGACCCCGAGGTAGAAGCCTTTTGACAACATTAAGGGAAAAGTCTCATTCCCCACAATGTTTTCTACCCTTTCCAAATCAAATTTCAATTTTTCAGTCACATTTATTTTGTCATCTGCAAATGCTTTCAATTTAGACCAGTCTATAAATTTTGTTGTTTGGTAAAAGGTTAAAGGTGCATTCATGCAGCAAGGCTGAGCAAAGCTTGTGAAATTTTAATGCATCTTAAGACAGAATGATGAAGAGATTTTTTCAAATCTAAATTCAGTAAATTTGAAAATTTGTTATGTTTTGCTTAGTTTGAAATGCTTATATTTCACAAAACACAGAGGACTGAAAAATTTGGAACAAACAAAATGCATAATATGAGATACAGTTAATTGATAATGTTCATATTGTTTGACACTCTCTTCCATCATATCATTTCAGAGTTCTCGTATAAGTTTTGATTACTGGAAACAAACAGTGGCTACGATGGTCTCGGAGGACAAAGACAATGCCTCTGCAATTACACATTATTTGGAACGTCCTCCATGTGAACGTACGATATAGTGAACATGAAAAAAAAACTATATACAGTGTTTTATGTGATTAGCCCATGTCCTCATGCTTTATCTCTTTTTGCATCTTGCAGCTGACAATATTGGAAAACATTGTGGCAAAAGTAGGTATTGCTTCAAATGAGCAGAATCTCCTATGCCACTATGTTTGTTTTCTGAATTAATATGTTATGACTCGATTCATGTTAGACTATCAATGCTCTAATCCTTTACTACACAATCCACAAAATTTTGTGGTGTGGTGAAGAGTTAAAAGGATTGGTGCAAAGATTTTATTCTCCAGGTTTTCTTTAGGAGGTATTGGGTTATATGTGTGCTGATGTGATTTCTTTTGATTCACTGCAGAGCAGGTCTCCAGTTATACGGATGAATTAAAAGGCTGTGTAGATTCCGTGATTGGATGTTTTATGTTCAAGGATTAACAGAGTTAGTCCATTGATGATTTTTTGGAATGTTTATAAGGCTTTTTTAGATATCAGTGTCATCAATTTACATATTCTAAAGAAAATGGGATAAATCAATACAGGATGAAACCAGTGTACATGTTGTTAATGAAATAGTTTTCCAGGAAATGCAACTTTTCTTTTTTATCACTGCTCAACAAATATGAAAGGAATGGGATAAGTAGCTTCCAAATTTGTATATTTATTTTAAAGGGTAAATAAGTTACATGGTAAATGATACAAGCATTTCTTCTTTTCTCACAATGGTTTCTGCTGGTCAGTAGACATGTTCCATCAGTCTATCCAAGTTGCATTTGTTTTCTGTGAATCCTTTCAGTTTGGATAGGTATGAAATTCTGCTTTCTATAATGGGCTGAACCAAAATATTTGAAATGGATTATTTCAGTACTTCGGAAGAGAGCTCTTTCAAAAATTACAGTTTCAAAGCTAATCAGAATATTTTGGAAATCATCCATTTGTGCAGATCTTAGATCTTGGCCCAATTTCACAAAGTACAGAAAGTCTCTTATTTTGCACAAATCAGACTCATTTTCTGTCTTGTTTGTTATTTGTTATTTGAGAAGCAACTCACTCATATTAACAGACTCAAGTAATTTTCTCAAATCCTGAATTGACACAACGTTTCCGACTGAACTTGACAAAATAATTTACTTACTTGTGTTTCCAACTCAAGTCCATTTATTGTGCAGTGTTGAGTCTGAAATATTGTGTCAGCTCTCAATTTTGAAAGAGAATAGAATTATAAATGATTGAGAAAACAGTGCTACACTGCCTGTTCTATTCAACAAATCCTAATCTTCGCTGTTCACAGACTTGTTAAAATGCCATCTGATGCTTCATGGGTAAGATTTATCAACAGTTAACTTAGGCATGTTTAACTCATTACCAAATGGAAAAAGTTTTACTAGTTTAAACTGAAAACATTTGCATTGACAGAATAACTGGATTTATTTATGAAAAGGTTGAAAACATTGTGAGAAAATGTTGGTTACACACTTTTTCTCCTTTTACAACAAAGTTTTCGATTGCTGTCTCTCTTTGGGTGGTTAAAACTTGTAGTAGTTTAGTTAGGTAAGGGTTAAATACTGTTGGTTGTTGCTTAACCTCAGAAATTTTGTGTAAAAAGGACAAAATGCTTGTTTGAAGGATACATCTCCTATCTTGATTATTTATCCCAAACTATGATGTGTTCATTTCATCTGTAAGATTTGTAATTATTAATACTGTAAATAGTTTGTATATTTTAAATGTAAATACTTAGATATATAACGGAATGATTTTTGTTTTCCTCTCTCAAAATATCAAGTGCTATATTTGGGTGAAATCTACCACTAGTAGTTGTTTGGAAAACTGGCCATATTTATTCCTGGCTCTTATCAGGTATTACCTCTTATGATATATTTGCATCCGAATACTTAAAATACATTATGAAATAAGGATATAAAATAAAAAATCAAGTTTTATGTTTTAACCCATTACCAAATGACACTATTTTAGACTGGTCCAAATTGAAAGCATTTGCAGACAAGAAAAATATGAATAACAGAAAATTTGAAATTTGTTTTGTGAAGGGTAGAAAACATTGTGGGAAAAGGAGAAAATGCTGGTTAACAGCATTTTCTCCTTTTCCCACAATGTTTTCTAAAGGCTTCTTTCTCTAGGGCATCAAAAGAAGGGATTGTGTGGTAATGGGTTAACTTTCTAGCACTAGACCCAGGTTAAGTTGCTCATTTGGACAATGTAGATGAAGTAGGATCTGCAATCTGACCTTGAAACTACACTATCTGGTTTTTATCTACATACTAGGGCCAAAAAAGCCCTGAAGTAGTAATATTTAGGCTGTGTTGCCGATTGAAATGATCCATTCATTAACCCTCTTCCAAATTAATCTTTTTCCAAATCAATTATGCTTGAATGACCATCAAGAAAAAAAGAAAACTTTTGAAAGCCATTTTGGGGAAAGGAAAAAAAACCCTGCTGGTATCCAGTAACCTACTACAATGTTTTCAATCCTTTCAAACACAAATCTGGTCAATTGGAGGCTTTAATTTTGGATAGGCATATAACGCTGTTTAGTAAAGACTTAATTCAGTGCTTTGAGGGTAAATGCGTGAAAACATTGTAGCAAATATAAAAAAAAAAAATGCTCAACACAAGGGAATTTCTCTTTTCTAAATTGTTACTATTATTGTTTTCAAAAGTGATTTGCCACAGAAACTATAAAGCCATCTTCAGTCATAATAAATTGATGAAATTTTGTCCCCTGAAAGGCTGAGTCTATGTAAAGTTGATAGTACATTGTACTCTTATCTTTTGTGTAAGCTATGCATTTAATTCCTCACCAAGCAATCCCTGGTTTTTACAACCCAAAGAAAGAAGCTTTTTGAAAACATTGTGGGCAAAAGAGAAAACACTGGAAAACCAGCTTTTTCTCTTTTTCTCCCACAATGTTTTCTACTCTGCTACAGTCGTAATTCAATTTTGGATATGCTTTTATTTTTTTCCATCTGCAAATGCTTTCAATTTAGACAGTTCTAAAACTTTGTCATTTGGTAAAGAGTTAATATAAGACATTCTTTTTTTCTTTAACCCATTACCACACAATCCCTACTTTTGACGCCCCTGAGAACGAAGCCTTTTGAAAACACCATGGGGAAAAGGAGAAAATGCTGGTAACCAGCATTTTCTCCTTTTCCCACAGTGTTTTCTTCCCTGCTGGAAACAAATTTTGCTTTTTGAGTAACATTAATTTTGTAGTCTGCAAGTGCTTTCAATTTGGACCAGTCTGAAGTTTTGTCGTTTGGGAAAGTGTTAAATCAAGATTTAACTGAATCCCCCTGTTTTTGCAAATACTCCATCTTCTCTCTCTTTATATATATTATTATACATATATGTATTAGAACTGGCTCATTTCAGTTTTGTTTTAAATCTCTAATATTTAGAGAATCAGATTAGAAGCAAAGTAAGTTGTTTGATATACTAGTATTTTGTAGAAATTCAGAAGGATTGCATCTCTAGGTTTAACCCCTATTCTGCAAATAAGTGGAATGAAATTTTTTATCCTGTTGCAAAAAGCCTGATTTTCTATTTCAAGGGTATTTTTGGTAGACAAGTTTCTTACTGGATAGTGTAAACCATAGATAAGACTGCACATTCTTTGTAGTCTGATCTTGATCTTTATTGTCCACAAAAGGTCAGCAAGTCAGGTCGAAAGGGTAAATTCCAAGAACAGAAGTCATGATTTGATCACTTACGATGCAATTGTTAGAATTTCTTTACCATGAAGGAGCATGTGCAGAACTTTATGTAAATACTTTGTCTTCACTTTTTTTTATGTTAAGAATGGAATAGAAATATATCATATAGAAATGCAAATTTTGAGAATTGAAGAGTTTATCCAGTGTGAATTGTAAGAGTAAATGTTCCTGCTGAAAGAGAATACACAAAAGAAAATGGAATAAAAGGTATTTTAAAAATCTTTGGAGAGAGAGAGAAGGAAAGGGAGGGTGAGAGAGGGGAGAGAGAGAGGGGTGAAAGAGAGATGTCAGGGAGAAAGAGAGAGAAGAGTTCCTGACTGGAGGAGCAAGAGAGAGAGAGACTGAATGATAGATTAAAAGACCCATGAAAGGACAGGATGAACTGTTGATGTGTAAATGGATGATTGGCTGGAAAATTTGGTAAATGGATAGACAGATGAATTGAGAGAGATAGTGTATTGGATACACAGACTGATGAATGTTGTTACAAGATAAAGAGTAGATGCATGTGTGTGTGTGTGTGGTTTTTTTTTTTTTTGAGTCACTATCCAAGTAAAGAAAACTTTGGTATTGCATGAATCATCAGCATTTTAACCATTGAAGTGCTTCTGTAACCCATTACCACACAATCCCTACTTTTGATGCCCCTGAGAAAGAAGCCTTTTGGAAACACTATGGGAAAAGGAGAAAATGCTGGTAACTGTTTTCTACCTTTCCCAGAACAAATTTCTATTTTTTAGTCACCTTTATTTTGTATTTTGTTGTCTGCTAATGCTTTCAATTTGGACCAGTCTAAAATTTTCTCGTGTGGTAAAGAGTTAATGAAAACAAAAAGCAGTCTTTAATAGCAACCTAAATGGTGAGGGAAGATTTTCCAAGAAAATACCAGAGTATTGGACTGTGCAGATCAAAGATGCCATTCTGTGCCGTCTAATCTTGACCTACACTGTCTGCAAAAGTCCATTGAGCTCAGCTTTGAACCCCGAGATTATTTCGTAACCCGTTGAAATAAATTTTGTTGTACAAACCCAAAGTACTGCAATCTCAGTGTTCGTTTTCCTGGAAGAACCTACCAGTATCTGACGGTGGAGATTAAGATCAGACTGCATAATTTTGCCTTCTAATTTTCATTCCATACTTTTGAAAAGTCACGCATAACAACCAAGGGTGAAGCCATTGCTTCAGTTCCTATTAAATTCAAACTACAAAAAGAAACTGAAGTCTATAACATAACCACTGTTATAAGTGACGTTTATTTCTTCTTGAATATGGCTTGCAACACGTGAAAAGGGGTATTGAAACATTTCTGTAAAGTCTTGTCTCATGATCAGCCAGTACAGTCCACTCAGGCTAATCCGAGACGGCAGTTACAGCTAAATTAGATTTTGTCCTACAGTATACTTGTGTGAAAGAGAAAATGACATAAAAACGGAAAGTTCAGTTTTCTGATTAGCCTGCGTGGACTGCGCAGTCTGATCCTAAACAACACCTTACGCAAATATTGAAATGCCCCTCTTCCCGTATTGCAAGCCATTATAATGTCAATGCTCTTGAACAGATTGTGAAGGAGCGATAGTTTTTCTCTCTTTCGCAGTCAGTTTTATCTGACAGCTTAACCCTTTCCCAAACGACAAAATTTTGGACTAGACAAATTCAAAGCATTTGCAGACGACAAATCAAATGTAATGCAAATGATGATTTTTGTCTATGATAGGTTAGAAAACATTGTGAGAAAAGGAGAAAATGCTGGTTACCAGCGTTTTATCCTTTTCCCACAATGTTTTCAAAAGCCGTCTTTCTCAGTCGCGTAAAAACCAGGGATTGTTTGGGAAAAAGTTAACTAAATTTTTAGGCCATTCTCAATATGTTTATTGGGTGATAAAGTAAATATGAGGAAAGTGTGAACAAAAGATGTGTTTGCATGTATGTGCAAGCACAGCTCAGTATGTCCTTTCTGCTAACTTCCAAGTGTATTTGCATATGGCAGGATAGAAGTAAGGATATTTTTTTTAATCTTAAGAAAGAAGTAGTCTACAATGTACATCTATGATCAGACTTGACACTCAGACCAGTCTGATCATGATCTTTACCATGCACAAAAGCAATCTAAGTCCCTCATTTCTCTGAAAGAGTTAAAGTTTGTGTTTTATATGATTTGACAGGTGAATGTTAGAAATTTTAGAAGTGAAATTGCGTGCGAACTTAATCGTATGTAAATAAAGTATTTTTAAGAAATGTGTATCCTCTCTTGGTTTGTTATTCACCTTGCATTAAACCATTACCATACAATCCCCACTTTTGACTACCCTGAGAAAGAAGCCTTTAGAAAACATTGTGGGATATGGAGAAAATGCTGGTAACCAGAATTTTCTCCTTTTTCCACAATGTTTTCTACCTTTCACAAAACAAGTTTCAAATTTTCCGTCACTCTTATTTTGTCGTCGTCTTCAAATGCTTTCGATTCGGACAAGCCTAAAATATTGTCATTTGGTAAAGTGACAAAGCACACTGTGAGTAATCCAATGGTTGTGAATAGTTTACCGTCGACAAAATTTTAGACTCGTCCAAACTGAAAGCATTTGCAAACAAGTGCTTCAAATTACTGGATTTGTGGTTTGGAAGAAAACATTGCATGCAGAGGAGAAAATGCAGCTGGTTACTAGCATATTCATCTTTACCTCTTCCTCGTAGTCTATTAACCCTTTATCAAACAATCCCTGGTTTTTACGACCCAGACGAAGAAGCATTTGAAAACATTGTGGGAAAAGGAGAAAATGCTGGTAACCAGCTCCTGTAAAGGCAAGTTTCAAATTTTGAGCCGAAATTATTTTATTGTCTGAAAATGCTTTCAATTCGGACAAGTCTAATATTTTGTCATGTGATAAAGAGTTAACTCTTTACCAAAAGGCAAAAATGTAGACTTGTCCAAATTGAAAGCACTCGCAGACGACGAAATAAACATAACTCAGAAATTGAAAATTGTTTCCAGCAGGGTAGAAAACATTGTAAGAAAAGGAGAAAATGCTGCTTACCAGCATTTTCTCTTTTTCCCCACAATGTTTTCAGAAGGCTTCAATCTGAGGGTCGTAAACATCAGGGATTGTTTGGTGCGACATGCGATCGTTTAGTGAAAGGTTAACAAGGATTCACAGACTAATCTTAGAACGATTTCACACAAGTCAATACATGTATTTGAAGGGAAGGAAAATACAGGAGGCTCTTCTTGATGTTGAAAACTTTTAAGACCATTGTGAAGTAAAAGGCAACTGCTTGGTACAGAAAGTCAACCCTTCTCCTCTTATGTTTCTTTTTAAGTAGTCAATTACAGTCGTTAAAGAGTCATTATTTGTCAAGTAATGGCTTAAAACTACTTTGGGGACGGATTTACATTCAACGAAACGACAAATGTAGCTGTACCTGTAAGGAGCGGACATAAAGTTGCAAGAAAATAGAGAATTTACAGAAATTGAGTATCTTTCCTCCATTTATCATAACGTCTGGGAAAAATATCTAAAGGTGCCTGCGCGAGGACTGGACCCATTTTACGACATAAAGAAAAAGTCTTCTGAAAACATTGTAAGAAAAGAAGAAAATGCAGGTAACCAGCATGTTCTCCCTTTTCCACAATGTTCCTATTTTTGAGCCACGTTTATTTTGTCGTATGCAAATGCCTCCAATTTAGAAAGGTCTAAAATTTTGTCGTTTGGTAAAAGGTTAGTATTTTTGTACATATTCGTCTATTATCCTTCTAGTCACCTTCTGTTATTCTTCTAATCACCTTCGCAGGCCAAGGCTGAAGATTCACTACGCTACTCTACCCATGGCAGATCGAGCTTGAATTTTACATTCCCCCGATACACCTTTTCATCGGATGCAGCCAGCTCTAACTGCAACGAATGAAATCGCTCGTAGCATTTCATCTTTGATTAAAATAGAATAGAAGGTAAACATGGAAACACCCACGTGGTTATCTGCTTAGCGGAGAAAACAAGAGTAAGGTCAGGGCACGAAAGATTGCGAAAAAACGGCATGGTAATGTGCAATTTTGGATTTTATCCCCAGATTATGCGTTGTTTCGAGTTTCAATTCAGCTTGGCATTTTCAGGCTAGCTTCCTGGGTTTGCATTTTGTGAAATTTGGAATATAGGCTAAAATCGCAATTTTTTTTCCATTTTTTTTCCGACCATGTCACTTGCTTATATTGATCATTGATATCACTATTTCACAAGTTGAACATGATTTATTGATAAAATCTAAAGAATTAGGATTGTGCTGTTGCATTTAAGTGCTCCTTATAATTTCAGGCTGACTAAATAGACCTTTGTTTGAGGAAGTTCAGTTCGGCGTACCGAGACGAGTATAGCCGACAACCGTGTACTGCTACCTTCATTTTGAATAATTGTATTCGGAAGCGGTTTGTAAAACGAGATTTCACTGGCTTTCAGAAATATGATGTAAAGGGGCATAATAACCAGCATCTAAAGGAGGGCGCATAGCAGGAATCTCGAAATCGTGCCTAATCATCTAAGGTAAGTTCCACGTAGTGATCGTAACCTTGGCTCGCTAAGATGTCTTCTAATATAGACATACTGCTGTACAATTAATCACTGTGCGTTTGTGATTTGAATTTGACTGTTAACCCATTACCACACAATCTCTACTTTTGACAATCCTGAGAAAAAAACCTTTAGAAAACATTGTTGGAAAATGAGAAAATGCTGGAAACTAGCATTTTCTTCTTTTCCCACCATGTTTTCTACCCTCCACAAAGCATTTTTCAAATTTTCTCTCACTTTTATTTTGTCGTCTCCAAATACTTTCAATTTGGACCAGTCCAGAATTTTGTCGTTTGGCGAGGAGTTAAACCTTATACCCACGAATTTCGTCTTTTACCTCTTTACCAAACGGCAAAATTTCACACTGAAATCATTTGCAGTCGACATCATAAATTGGACTAAGAACGTCAAGTCTGGTTTTAAAATGATAGGAAATGTCAGAAAAAGGAGAAAATACCGCTTAACAGATATTGAAATTAGGGACCTACTTTTCAAGTTTTAGTCACGTGTACAATGTATATTATGGAAAACCTATCGGCATTTATAGCGCTTTTTAGTATTTTTACGTTGTCATCGTAATCCCAGCGTTGATGCTAATAAGCGAATGAAATGAAGTTTATTAACCCGTCTAGCATTGATGGTTACTCGAAGAGCGACGTCACCGTATGAGAATAGAACACTGCACCGGTCTACTAGTGACGTAATGATTTCTATAGTAACGACGTCATTGCTCAGACAACAACGTTTCAGTTTCAAAGCTTGCTTTGAATGACAAGACACGAAAAAAATGATGGCTAAGAAAATTATAAAAATTCCGAAATTATCGCTGCTTAAGGATGAAGAAAAAATGTTTGCCGACTTGCAAGAGTTTCTTGCTTTGTTGGAGAGAATGTATTACCGAAGTCAAGACGTAAACATCAACAACTCGGTAATATTTGTTATGAGAGAAATAAGATATGTTCAAGATCTATCTGATGACGTCCTAACAGGGCTATTGAGTATCCTCCAAAACCTGGCGTCTGAGAAAAAAGCATGTGGTACAGTTGTGTTTACACCAAAGTTGGTATCGAAATGGAGAAAAAAGAAAGATGAAATAAAGAAGCTGATTACACAATATATGGGAGAAATAGAGAAATTGAGAGAATATCAGAGATCCTGTTGGCGGTCACGTGCTAAAGTACAGAAATATAGTTTAATGGTAGATGTAGCACAAAATTCTCTCAAGTACCACACAGAAGACCGACAGGAGATCAAAGAAAGAACTGCCGCCATTAAAGAACTAAAACGAGATCTTGGATCCAGATAAAAATTACACACAAGAAATATCTATAGATATGAAAAAGTACAGGAAAAAGAAAACATCATCAGAAATAGAATAATTGAGATTGCAGAAATACTTGAACAAGAAATAACTAGAAAAATAAAGTACAAGATTCAATCAACAATAAACAATCAGCAAATGTATTTATGAACTAATCTCTCGTACTTGTGCATGCACTTGTGGAGTCAGCATCAGATATAACAAGTTCAGTTTTAACGATCCTATTTTACATCCAGAAGAATTACCCAGAATATATGATCCAAACAACACAAAGAGAATTCTGGCATCTCATCATTATATTGAAGGACTGGTACAAACAAATCCAATAAAATCTATCATTAGTGAACTGAACGGGGACGTTGCAGACATTGACGTTATAAGTAAGAAAAGTGAAGGAAATGTGTTAGAAGTTGTTAAGGATCCAGTCAAGTCAGTCAAAGCCAAAAAGAAAGGATTGTTTGCGTTTATGAAGAGAAAGCTAATCAAGTAAAGACAATGGGTCAGAACTTATTGATCAATGTATAATGTAATGTTTTAATGCAAATGATCCAGATCTGAAACAAAACAGAAACGAAAAAATGTAATGTACATATTGATATTAAAAATGACAATTAATTCTAAAAGATTTTCTATTTTTTCTCATATCCCACTCAACCCATAACCACACAATCCCTACTTTTGACGACCCTGAGAAATAAGCCTTTGGAAAACATAGTGGGAAACGGAGAAAATGCTGGTGACCAGCATTTTCTCCTGTTCCCAAAATTTGTTCCACCCTTCACAAAACAAACTTCAAATTTTCAGTCACTTTTATTTTGTCGTCTGCAAATGCTTTCGATTTGGAAAAACCTAAAATTTTGTCGTTTGGTGATGAGTTAAGGTACTGCTTATTCTTTTTTCAGAGGACTTGAAGATGAATCAGTCTGTCCGCAAATCTGTCCGTCTATTCTATCAGCTCTCTATCTCTCTCTTTCTATTCCTTATTTGTGACATTCAGAAAGAACGCAAATGTCAGTGTGCCTGGATGAGAAATGTAACTCAAAATTTGAATTTTGTTTCCAGCAAGGTAGAAAACATTGTGGAAAAAGGAGAAAATGCAGTTACCGGCATTTTCTCCTATTCCCACATTATTTTCAAATTGCTGTATCTGAGGGTCATAAAAACCGGGGATTGTTTGGTAAAGGGTTAAGAGACTAAGTTGTGAATATTATCAGATGTAAAATGATATGCCAGTGCGTTTTGCATAGGGCGAACTGTTGGCCTATCCTTACTTCAACTATTTCTGCGTCATAGGCAAACAAAGGGGTTCAGTGGACGCCATAGATTGAGATCAGACGGTGCAGAACGTGTAGCCTGATCTGAGTCTCAACTGTATAGTTTAGTCAAGTCTATAGGTCGAAAAAAATGGCACCGAAAAAAACTCATCGGACATTTTCAATCTAGAAATTAGACCTTGATAGTCGCAAGTCTATGGTTAGTATTGTCCAGTACGTCTGAGCAAAGAGAACAGTGTAAATCAGAAATCAGAGTACATACTATGTGCAGTCTGATGTTAATCTACACTTCCCAAAAGATCAACAAAGTACCCAAATTTCGACAGGTTAACAGTAAAATTTCATCATATGAGATACCGTTTGTAGATGACCTAATTTCGACATACCCTGACAAAGAACGATAACATCCCGACTCATTTTAGGCTTCAAATTGTCATCTGTGCGATTCCTGTATGATATTTTCAATATAAACGTAACCCAGGGTATGGTTCTTTATTTCGACATGGGGATCGTAATTTCGACACCCTTGTTTTATTTTGAAAAAATAGATGCAGATTACGGCAAACACGTGATTTTGACAGTTATCCGCCATTTACCAATCACAAGGGAAGCAACTTTTGCAAGTTTTTGGGTCAGTAAACGAGTTCGATTTATCCGTAATTGGTAATGAGATAAAATTGTGCTGGAGGACAACAGTTCATTCATTTGTTCGATTTGACCAGGGACGTAGCCAAGATATTAAAAAAAAAAAAAGTTGGAAAAAAAAATTGCAAAATTCGTGATTTGAACCTACGGCGGTAATAAATATGTCTAATTAGTGAACTGCACTCTTGACCACCAAACCACAGGCACTCCAGGTAATTGTGTGGAATTTTATTATATTATTTTTTAGTTGGGTGGCGAAATTACGGCACCCCTTTCAATTTTGTTTCCTATTTTCGACACCTCTGCTAAAATTTTATTCCAGGCACGAATAGAAAATCTGAACATCAAATCATCATAATAAACATAGTACAGGGCTATTTCAATACTGCAAGTATTGAATTGATGAAAAAAATTCAATTTCTCTTTACTTTTCGTAAAGCCCTGTCCTTATGGAAAGTGTTAAAGGCTAGTTTTTCAAAAACTTTTTCAAGAAACAAAGTCGGTCTTCACCAAAAATGTCAGATCAAGTGAGTGCCTTTTGAACAGAGATTTTATCAAGACGTCAAATAGATTTTGAAGTCATGATCTAGTCGGATGAAGCGACTAATAGATGAAGTGAAAATAGATTTTACTACATAAATAGTAACGGGTGTCGAAATTACGGGTATGCCGAAATTAGGGTACTTTGCTCTAGTTGAGAGAGGGATTTTAAGGACTGATAATATCCATTTAAAAACTGGAGCGATCACAATTGGCACGCAACACGTGAAAAGGGGCATACGGACTTTTGCTTAAAGTGTCGTCTCGGATTAGCCTGCGCAATCCGCTTAATCTGTGGCGTCCACAGAACCCCTTTCCATTTTTATGTGATTTACTGTTGCACGCAAATATACTCTAGCACAAATTCTAATGAAGTCGTAAAGTGCCGTCTTGGATTAGTCTTCTCGAACTGCGCAGGCTGATCCTAATCGACACTTTACGCAAATGTCCGAATGCCCCTTTTTGCCCCTTTTCGCGTGTTGCAAGCCATACAGTACGTATGAGGAAGGCTCTGTGAATAGGGTCTTTCATTCATCAGCAAAAAGTATCGACTCAAGTCAGCCTGTATACAGTCCGAGCAGGCTGACATTGGTCAATACGTTTGGCTATGGCTAAGTTTTCTGTATGTCCAAGGATCGTTCTACCTATGGATTTAACCATTGTTAGACAAAATGGACTTTATGGATCCGCAGTTATGTGATGACTTGCAAAGTACATGTATCATGAATCACAGAGATGTGGTAAACCTCCTTTTGCCAGAGAACGGCTCATACTCATCCGGGCCAGTGTTCAACAACTATTTTAAATTGTGTTCTTAATTTAATTATATATTTAAACAGTAATACAATGTCAGATTGGCTAAAGTAAATTGTTTGTGAATATGGTCGCTTGTTGCTAGTTTTCATACATTCTGTTTATTTCTTGCGCCAATCATACATTTCCTCTTGGAAAAAATAAGTTCAGAAGCAACTCTGATAAGGGATAGACCCGCTTTTGAACTACCTTACTACAAAACTAAGAAAAGCTTTACGAAATAGTTAACAACGAATATCATTGTTATAATTGGCTTGCAACACGCGAAAAGGGGCGTGGACTGCCCTTTTCGCGTATTGCAAGCCATTTAATGGCAACGTCAATGTTCTTGAACAGATTGTGAAGGAGCGATAGTTTTTCTCTCTTTTGCAGTCAGTTTTATTTGACAGCTTAACCCTTTCCCAAACTACAAAACTTTGGACTAGACCAAATTCAAAGCATTTGCAGACGACAAATCAAATGTTATGCAAATGATGATTTTTGTCTATAAAAGGTTAGAAAACATTGTGGGAAAAGGAGAAAATGCTGGTTACCAGCTTTTTCTCCTTTTCTCACATTGTTTTCTTCCTTTCACAAAATAATTCTCAAATTTTCAGTCACTTTTATTTCGTCGTCTTCAAATGCTTTCGATTTGGAGAAGCCTAAAATATCGTCATTTGGTATATAAAGAGTTAATAGATAAGTGTTAAAGCACACTGTTAGTAATCCATTAGGTCTGCCCTCCACTACAACCCTGATTGCTTGTCGAAGGGTTTCAGATAAAAAATGGTTAATTTCGGGGAGCTTTCGGGATGAAAGTGGGCGGAGCTTAGCAAATGGGGCTCGTTCAGCGGAACAATATGCGAAAGGTTGCCGAAATTTTACCGAGGTATGCTGATCCAGTACAGAAAAATGCCGATCGGTCCAGGATTGTTGACAGAGTGTTTCCCGATCACGCAGAATGGCTGCAGTTCACTTGCAGAACATACAGAAGCGTTTAACAATCAATGCCGACATGTTGGCGATGTGAGTGCTAAGGTATATATAGGCGAGGTATAAGTATTCGGCCATCTTTCCTGAACCGCTCGGGGTGACACAGTGAATAAGACCGGTCCTCCACTAGGACTCCGAAAGGTTCCCGATCGTAAAAATGACAGGAACTGGATGCTTCGGCACATCTTCACAATGATCGGGAACCGTTCTTGGTGTTTCTTAAACCCATCTGGAAACATTCTTAGTGTGTCTTTGCCGATTCGGGATCAAAATAGCTTCGGGATCCAAATTTTAAAAGTTTTAAAATTTGGACGCCTATCGTTGAGTTCGGGGAAGCGTCGGAACCGTCGGCATCCCTTCGGGGAACCTTCAGCGATCATTCTGAAACACATCGTGCATAATCCGGCAGCATTCGGCGAGGTTTCTTATTCACTTTGTCACCCCGAGCAGTTCAGGAAAGATAACTCGCCTATATATACCTTGGCACTCACATAGCCATCATGTCGGCATTGATTCTTAAACGCTTCTGTATGTTCTGCAAGTGAACTGCAACCATTCTGCGTGATCGGAAAACACTCGGTCAACAATCCTGGACCGATCGGTATTTTTCTGTACTGGATCCGCATACTGCGGTAAGATTTCGGCAACCTTTCGTATACTGTTCCGCGTATCATTGCCGAACGAACCCCGTTTGCCAAGCTCCGCCCATTTTCATCCCGAAAGCTCCCCGAAATTAGCTATTTTTCATCTACAACCATTCGACAAGCAATCGGGGTTGTAGTGCAGGGCAGGCCTAAGAAACCTTGCCGAATGCTGCCGGATTATGCGCGATGTGTTTCAGAACGTCCAGAATGATCGCTGAAGGTTCCCCGAAGGGATGCCGACGGTCCCGACGCTTCCCCGAACTCAACGATAGGCGTCCAAATTTTAAAACTTTTAAAATTTGGATTCCGAAGCTTTTTTGATACCGAATCGGCCCCGACACACTAAGAATGTTTCCAAAACCGTTCCCGATCATTGTGAAGATGTGCAGAAGCATCAAGTTCCTGTCATTTTCACGATCGGGAACCTTTCGGGGTCCTAGTGGAGGGCTGGTCTTAGTTGTGAATAGTTTACCGACGACAAAATTTTAGACTTGTCCAAACTGACAGCTAGCATTTTCATTTTTACCGACACCCTCTTCAAAGCTCCTCTTCCTCGTAGTCTATTAACCCTATATCAAACAATCCCTGGTTTTTACGGCCCAGATGAAGAAGACTTTTGAAAACATTGTGGGAAAAGGAGAAAATGCTGGTAACTAGCATTTTCTCCTTTTCCCACAATGTTTTCTACTCCGCTGAAGTCATGTTTCAAATTTTGAGTCGAAATTATTTTGCCGTCTGAAAATGCTTTCAATTTGGAAAAGTCTAATATTTTGTCGTTTTGTAAAGAGTTAACTCTTTACCAAAAGGCAAAATTTTAGACTTGTCCAAATTGAAAGCACTTGCAGACGACGAAATAAACATAACTCAGAAATTGAAAATTGTTTCCAGCATAATATTTATTGGCCCAGTATACAAAACAACAATAACATACATGTACATTGTTACGGCTACTTGGGAAAAAAAAGATAAAAAAAATAATTTTGTTCGAGTGAAATTAACTTAACATGTTAATCTCGATCAACATCAACCGACGTGAATTTTAGTATAAGCTATAGATGCATTTAAAATGCTACAATTATAAAAAGAGAGTATCCGGTATTTGTTGACTCATAACTACAAAATGAAAGAAACAATGTTTTCCAAAAACTGCCAAAATCAAAATTTTTTTAGCGTCAAAATTGAATTCACAAAGAAAAGTACCAAAATCAGACAGGATATTTATCGGATCAGACTGCATATATTGTGCTGTTTGATCTTGAAGTACACCACACGCAAAAATTTCTGCGTCACGCTAGCAGGGTAGAAAACATTCTAGGAAAAGGAGAAAATGCTGTTTACCAGCATTTTCTCCTTTTCCCACAATGTTTTCAGAAGGCTTCTATTTGAGGGTCGTAAACCTCGGGGATTGTTTGGTGCGACATGCGATCGTTTAGTGAAAGGTTAACAGGGGATTGGACACACTAATTTTAGAACTATTTCACACAAGAAGTCAATATTTGAGGGAAAGGAAAATACATGTAGGTCGCTCTTCTTGATGTTGAAAACTTTTAAGACCATTGCGGGGGTAAAAGTAACTGTTACAGAAAGTCAACCCTTCTCCTCTTATGTTTCTTTTTAAGTAGTCAATTACAGTCGTTAAAGAGTCATTATTTGTTAAGTAATGGCTTAAAACTACTTTGAGGACGGATTTACATTCAACGAAAAGACGAATTTAGCTGTAGCTGTAAGGAGCGAGAAATAAAAATCGCAAGAAATAGAGAATTTACAGAAATTGAGTATCTTTCCTCCATTTATCATAATGTCTGTGAAAAATATCTTAAGGTGCCTGTGCGAGGACTGAACCCATTTTACGACACCGAGAAAACGTCTTCTGAAAACATTGTAAGAAAAGGAGAAAATGCTGGTAACCAGCATTTCTCCTTTTTCCACAATGTTTTCTACTCTTCTATGGTCAAATTCCTGTTTTAGAGCCACGTTTATTTTGTCGTATGCAAATGCCTCCAATTTAAAAAGGTCTAAAATTTTGTCGTTTGGTAAAAGGTTAGTATTTTTGTACATATTCGTCTATTATCCTTCTAGTCACCTTCGCAGGCCAAGGCTGACGATTCACTACGTTACTCTACCCTTGGCAGATCGAGCTTGTCTTTTACTTTCGCCCGGTACACTTTTTCATTAGATGCAGCCAGCTCTAACTGCAACGAATGAAATCGCTCGTAGCACTTCATCTTTGATAAAAATAGAATAGAAGGTAAACATGGAAACCCACGTGGATATCTGCTTATCGCTTCGGCACATGTAAACAATTTGCTTCGTTTTGGCCATGGATCAAAATTAGAAATAAGTGAGTAAGGTAGGTTTTTAATGCAATTTTGATAAGAAGAGTAGTTATTACACCCATGAATTGTGTTAGATTAAGAAAACGAAGCATTTGATTTGTATGTAAAACAGGGGTCATGACCTTTCCTTCTTTGTTCTATAGTTTTGACCCCAAATGCGAAAGTGAGGGGTCATAGAGCTATTAGCTGTTTTTAGCGGAGAAAACAAGGGTAGGGTCAGGGCTCGAAAGATTGCGAAAAACGGCATGGCAATGTGCTTTTTTGGATTTTATCCCCAGATTATGCGTTGTTTCGGGATTCAATTCGGCTAAGCATTTTCAGGCTAGCTTCCTAGGTTTGCATTTTGTGAAATTTGGAATATAGGCTAAAATGGCAAGTTTTTTCCAGTTTTTTTCCGACCATGTCATTTGCTTATATTGATCATTATTATCACTATTTCACAAATTGAACATGATTTATTGATAAAATCTAAAGAATTAGGATTGTTCTGTTGCATTTAAGTGCTCCTTATAATTTCAGGCTGACTATATAGACCTTTGTTTGAGGAAGTTCAGTTCGGCGTATGGCGGACCGAGACGAGTATAGCCGACAACCGTGTACTGCTACCTTCATGTTAAATAATTGTATTCGTAAGCGGTTTGTAAAACGAGATTTCATTGGCTTTCAGAAATATGATGTAAAGGGGCATAATAACCAGCATCCAAAGGAGGGCGCATCGCAGGAATCTCGAAGTCGGGCTTAATCAGCCAAGGTAAGTTCCACATTGTGATCGTAACCTTGGCTCACGAAGATGTATTCTAATATAGACATACTACTGCACAATTAATTACTGTGCGTTTGTGATTTGAATTTGACTGTTAACCCGTTACCTCACAATCCCTACTTTTGACAATCCTGAGAAAAAAGCCAATTGAAAACATTGTGGGAAAATGAGAAAATGCTGGTAACCAGCAAATATTCTGTCACTTTTATTTTGTCGTCTGCAAATACTTTCAATTTGGACCAGTCCAAAATGTTGTCGTTTGGCGAGGAGTTAAACCTTATACCCACGAATCTCGTCTTTTACTTCTTTACTAAACGGCAAAATTTCAGACTTTTCCACACTGAAATCATATGCAGACGACATCAAATTGGACTAAGAACGTCAAGTTTAGTTTTAAAATGATAGGAAATGTCGGAAACTGAGGAGAAAATACCGCTTAACAGATATTGAAATTAGGGACCTACTTTTTAAGTTTTAGTCACGTGTACAATGTATATTATGGAAAACCTATCGGCATTTATAGCGCTTTTTAGTATTTTTACGTTGTCATCGTAATCCCAGCGTTGATGCTACTAAGCGATTGCGATGAAGTCTATTAACCCGTCTAGCATTGATGTTTACTCGAAAAACGACGTCACCGTGTGAGAATAGAACACTGCACCGGTCTACTAGTGACGTCATGATTTCTATAGTAACGACTGCCGCCATTAAAGAACTAATGGATCCAGACAAAAATTACACACAAGAAATATCTATAGATAGGAAAAAGTACAGGAAAAAGAAAACATCATCAGAAATAGAATAATTGAGATTGCAGAAACACTTGAGCAAGAAATAACGAGAAAAATAAAGTACAAGATTCAATAAACAGTATACACTTACAAACAAACTGTAGAACATCTATATTTAGACAAAATCAGCAAATGTATTTATGAACTAATCTCTCATACTTGTACACTTGTGGAGTCAGCATCAGATATAACAAGTTCCAGTTTTAACGATCCTATTTTACATCCAGAAGAATTACCCAGAATATATGATCCAAATAACACAAAGAGAATTCTGGCATCTCATCATTATATTGAAGGACTGGTACAAACAAATCCAATAAAATCTACCTTTAGTGAACTGAACAGGGACATTGTAGACATGGACGATATAAGTAAGAAAAGTGAAGAAAATGTGTTAGAAGTTGTTAAGGATCCAGGCCGGTCAGTCAAAGCCAAAAAGAAAGGATTGTTTGCGTTTATGAAGAGAAAGCTAATCAAGTAAAGACAATTGGCAGAACTTATTGATCAATGTATAATATAATGTTTTAATGCAAATGATCCAGATCTGAAACAAAACAGAAACGAAAAAAACGAAAAAATATAATGTACATATTGATATTGAAATGACAATTAATTCTAAAAGATTTTCTATTTTTCCTCATATCCCACTTAACCCATAACCACACAATCCCTACTTTTGACGACCCTGAGAAAGAAGCCTTTGAAAAACATAGCGGGAAACGGAGAAAATGCAGGTGGCCACATTTTCTCCTGTTCCCAAAATTTGTTCTACCCTTCAAAAAACAAATTTCAAAATTTCAGTCACTTTTATTTTGTCGTCTGCAAATGCTTACGGTTTGGAAAAACCTAAAATTTTGTCGTTTGGTGATGAGTTAAGGTACTGCTTTTTCTTTTTTCAGGGGACTTGAAGATGAATCCGTCTGTCCGCCAATCTGTCCGTCTATTCTATCAGCTCTCTATCTCTCTCTTTCTATTCCTTTTTTGTGACATTCAGAAAGAACGCAAATGTCAGTGTGCCTGGATGAGAAACTTAACTCAAAATTTGAATTTTGTTTCCAGCAAGGTAGAAAACATTGTGGAAAAAGGAGAAAATGCAGTTACCGGCATTTTCTCCTATTCCCACAATATTTTCAAATTGCTGTATCTCAGGGTCGTAAAAACCGGGGATTGTTTGGTAAAGGGTTAAGAGACTAAGTTGTGAATATTATCAGATGTAAAATGATATGCCAGTGCGTTTTGCATAGGGCGAACTGTTGGCCTATCCTTACTTCAGCTATTTCTGCGTCATCGGCAAACAAAGGGATTCAGTGGACGCCACAGATTAAGATCAGACGGTGCAGAACGTGTAGCCTGATCTGAGTCTCAACTGTATAGTCTATAGGTCGAAAAAAAATCTTTCAAAGGTTCAGTCAGCTGCAATCCTTTCAAAGGTTCAGTCAGCTGCAATATACCACTCAAAACTTGATAGGGATCACTTACATATTTCTGTATGGGTTTATAAGTTACAACAGTTTTGCAAAAACTCTTTACCGTACTGTAAAACTCTAGATTTGTCCAAGTTGGAAGCATTTGCTGACCAAAAACTAAATGCAACTTGCACTATGCTGTCTGTAATAAGGTAGAAAACATGTTTGAAAAAGGAGAAAATGCTGGTATCCAACAATGTTTTCCAAAGGCTTGTTTCTCAGTGACTTTAACAGTCGGCATTGTGAGGTAAAGGCTTAAAGATCCATTTCCACCGATCGTTTTATTGCTCAATGTTGCAATGTAACTTATTGTAAAACTTTACATGATACATGCCACATATATTTAGAGTGAATCTTTTAGGGTGATCCCTAGCAAATTTTGAGTAGTGTATTATATATGATGCTGAAGGAATTAACAATGCTCGGATTTCTTTAACATGTATTGTAGGTTGAGAAACCTAGTCTCTCTGCCTTCGTTTAACCCATTGAGATGCAAAGCGTATTTCAAGGACCTGTGCGGACTATGTAGATCAAGATCAGACTGCTCAGAATGTGCAGTCTGATCTCGGATATACACTGTCCGACCAAAAGATATTTTCCCCAAATATTATCTTTGAGTATAGCAATATTTAGAGTTTTACTATGGACTTGAAAGTTTCATTTCACTTATTTAGCACTTCAAGGGTTCATAGCTTATATTTAGAGCACCAAAAAAACACATCGGACATTTTCAATCTAGAAATTAGACCTTGATAGTCGCAAGTCTATGGTAAGTATTTCTGAGCAAAGAGAACAGTGTAAATCAGAAATCAGAGTACATACTATGTGCAGTCTGATATTAATCTACACTTCCCAAAAGATCAACTATAGTTGAGAGAGGGATTTTAAGGATTGATGATATCCATTTAAAAACTGGAGCGATCACAATTAGCCCGCAACACGTGAAAAGGGGCATTCGGACTTTTGTTTGCTTAAAGTGTCGTCTCGGATTAGCCTGCGCAATCCGCTTAATCTGAGGCGTCCACAGAATCCCTTTCCATTTTTATGTTATTTACTGTTCCACGCAAATATACTCTAGCACAAATTCTAATGAAGTCGTAAAGTGCCGTCTTGGATTAGTCTTCTCGAACTGCGCAGGCTGATCCTAATCGACACTTTGCGCAAATGTCCGAATGCCCCTTTTTGCCCCTTTTCGCGTGTTGCAAGCCATACAGCACGTATGAGGAAGGCTCTGTGAATAGGGTCTTTCATTCATCAGCAAAAAGTATCGACTCAAGTCAGCCTATACAGTCCGAGCAGGCTGACATTGGTCAATACTTTTGGCTATGGCTAAGTTTTCTGTATGTCCAAGGATCGTTCTACCTATGGATTTAACCATTGTTAGACAAAATGGACTTTATGGATATGCAGTCATGCAATGACATGCAAGGTACATGTGTAATGCATCACAGAGATGCAGTAAACCCCCTTTTGCCAGAGAACGGCTCATATTTATCTGGGCCAGTATTCAACAACTATTTTAAATTGTGTTCTTAATCTAATTATATATTTAAAAAGTAATACAATGTCTGATTGGCTAAAGGAAATTGTTTGTGAATATGGTCGCTAGTTGCTAGTTTTCATACATTCTGTTTATTTCTTGCACCAATCATACATTTCCTCTTGAAAAAAATAAGTTCAGAAGCAACTCTGATAGGGATAGACCCGCTTTTGAACTACCTTATTACAAAACTAAGAAAAGCTTCACGAAATAGTTAACAACGAATATCATTGTTATAATTGGTTTGCAACACGCGAAAAGGGGCATCGGACAGTTTCTGATTAGCCTGCGTGGACTGTGCAGTCTGATCCTAAACAACACGCAAATATTGAAATGCCCCTTTTCGCGTTTTGCAAGCCATTTAATTGCAATGCTCTTGAACAGATTGTGAATGAGCGATAGTCTTTTTCTCTTTCGCAATCAGTTTTATTTCACGGCTTAACTAAATTTTTAGACCATTTTCAATATGTTTACTGTCTTTGAATTGGGTTATAAAGTAAATATGTGGAAAGTGTGAACAAAAGATGTGTTTGCATGTATGTGCAAGCTCAGCTTTATATGCCCTTTCTGCTAACTTCCAAGTGTATTTGCATATGGCAGGATAGAAGTAAGGATATTTTTTTTAATCTTAAGAAAGACGTAGTGTACAATGTACATCTATGACCAGACTTGACACTCTTTCCAGTCTGATCATGATCTTTACCATGCACAAAAGCAATCTAAGTCTATCATTTCTATGAAAGAGTTAAAGTTTGTGTTTGCTATGATTTGACAGGTGAATGTTAGAAGTTTTAGAAGTGAAATTGCGTGCGAACTTAATCGTATGTAAATAAAGTATTTTTAAGAAATGTGTATCCTCTCTTGGTTTGTTATTCACCTTGCATTAAACCATTACCACACAATCCCTACTTTTGACGAGCCCGAGAAAGAAGCCTTTAGAAAACAATGTGGGAAAAGGAGAAAATGCTGGTAACCAGCATTTTCTCCTTTTCCCACATTGTTTTATTCTTTTCACAAAATAATTCTCAAATTTTCAGTCACTTTTACTTCGTCGTCTTCAAATGCTTTCGATTTGAACAAGCCTAAAATATCGTCATTTGGTAAAGAGTTGATAGATAAGTGTAAAAGCACACTGTGAGTAATCCAATATTAATATTAGTTGTGAATAGTTTACCGACGACAAAATTTTAGACTTGTCCAAACTGACAGCACTTGCAAACAAATGCTTAAGATTACTAGATTTGTTGTTGGGTAGAAATTAATGTTTGCAGAGGAGAAACTGCAGCTGGTTACAAGCATTTTCATCTTTACCCACAACTTTTTCAAACCTCCTCTTCCTTGTACTCTATTAACCCTTTTTCAAACAATCCCTCGTTTTTACGACCCAGACGAAGAAGCCTTTTGAAAACATTGTGGAAAAAAGAGAAAATGCCGGTAACCAACATTTTCTCTTTTTCCCATAGTGTTTTCAACTCTCCTAAAGTCAAGTTTCAAATTATGAGTCGAAATTATTTTGTCGTCTGAAAATGCTTTTAATTTGGACAAGTCTAATATTTTGTTGTTTGGTAAAGAGTTAATTCTTTACCAAAAGACAAAATTTTAGACTTGTCCAAATTGAAAGCACTCGCAGACGACGAAATAAACATAACTCAGAAATTGAAGATTGTTTCCAGCAGGGTAGAAAACATTGTAGGAAAAGGAGAAAATGCTGCTTACCAGCATTTTCTCCTTTTCCCACAATGTTTTCAGAAGGCTTCAGTCTGAGGGTCGTAAACATCAGGGATTGTTTGGTGCGTCATGCGATCGTTTAGTGAAAGGTTAACAAGGGATTCACAGACTAATCTTAGAACGATTTCACACAAGTCAATACATGTATTTGAAGGGAAGGAAAATACAGGAGGCTCTTCTTGATGTTGAAAACTTTTAAGACCATTGCAGGGAAAAAGCAACTATTTGTTACAGAAAGTCAACCCTTCTCCTCTTATGTTTCTTTTTAAGTAGTCAATTACAGTCGTTAAACAGTCATTATTTGTTAAGTAATGGCTTAAAACTACTTTGAGGACGGATTTACATTCAACGAAAAGACACATGTAGCTGTACCTGTAAAGATCGGACATAAAATTGCAAGAAAATAGAGAATTTACAGAAATTGAGTATCTTTCCTCCATTTATCATAACCTCTGGGAAAACTATCTAAAGGTACCTGCGCGAGGACTGGACCCATTTTACGACACCGAGAAAACGTCTTCTGAAAACATTGTAAGAAAAGGAGAAAATGCTGGTAACTCTATGGTCAAGTTCCTGTCTTTAAGACACGCTTATTTTGTCGTCTGCAAATGCCTCCAATTTAGAAAGGTCTAAAATTTTGTCGTTTGGTAAAGGGTTAGTACTTTTGTACATATTCGTCTATTATTCTTCTAATCACCTTCGCAAGCCAAGGCTGACGATTCACTACGTTACACTACCCTTGGCGGATCGAGCTTGATTTTTACATTCCCCCATACGCCTTTTCATCGGATGCAGCCAGCTCTAACTGCAACGAATGAAATCGCTCGTAGCATTTCATCTTTGATTAAAATAGAATAGAAGGTAAACATGGAAACCCACGTGCATGTCTGCTTATCGCTTCGGCACATGTAAACAGTTTTCTTCGAATTGGCCAGGGTCAAAATTAGAAATGAGTGAGTAAGGTAGGTTTTTAATGCAATTTTGACATCCTTGGATACCCCGGGGTCTCCCTATTTGCTACGCTACATCGACCCTGGGACAATTGACTAATAAAACTTTGAATCAGCCGCCGAAAATCGATACAAAACGTCATAGGGTACAGTCCACTCGCCCATCACAAAATGACGATGGAACCAATGAAAAGCCAGCATTCGTCCAGCGGTAAAGCGAGGGAAATTCAATTAATTGTCCCAGGGGTCGATGTAGCGTAGCAAATAGGGAGACCCCGGGGTATCCGAGGATGCAATTTTGATAAGAAGATTAGTTAATACGAAAGTGAGGGGTCATAGAGCTAACAGTTGTTTTTAGCGGAGAAAACAAGGGTAGGGTCAGGGCACGAAAGATTGCAAAAAACGGTATGGTAATGTGCTATTTTGGATTTTATCCCCAGGTTATGCCTTGTTTCGAGTTTCAATTCAGCTTGGCATTTTCAGGCTAGCTTCCTGGGTTTGCATTTTGTGAAATTTGGATTATAGGCTAAAATGGCCAGTTTTTTCCAGTTTTTTTCCGACCATGTCATTTGCTTATATTGATCATTATTATCACTATTTCACAAGTTGAACATGATTTATTGATAAAATCTGAAGAATTAGGATTATGCTGTTGCATTTAAGTGCTCCTTATAATTTCAGGCTGACTATATAGACCTTTGTTTGAGGAAGTTCAGTTCGGCGTACCGAGACGAGTATAGCCGACAACCGTGTACTGCTACCTTCATTTTGAATAATTGTATTCGTAAGCGGTTTGTAAAACGAGATTTCATTGGCTTTCAAAACTATGATGTAAAAGGGGGGATAATAACCAGCATCTAAAGGAGGGCGCATAGCAAGAATCTCGAAATCGGGCTTAATCAGCCAAGGTAAGTTCCACGTAGTGATCGTAACCTTGGCTCGCGAAGATGTATTCTAATATAGACATACTGTACAATTAATTACTGTGTGTTTGTGATTTAAATTTGAATGTTAACCCATTACCACACAATCCCTACTTTTGACATTCCTGAGAAAAAAGCCTTTAGAAAACATTTTGGGAAAATAAGAAAATGCTGGTAACAGCATTTTCTTCTTTTCCCACCATGTTTTCTACTCTCCACTAAACATATTTCAAATTTTCTGTCACTTTTATTTTGTCGTTAGCAAATACTTTCAATTGGGACTAGATCAAAATGTTGTCGTTTGGCGAGGAGTTAAACCTTATACCCACGAATTTCGTCTTTTACCTCTTTACCAAACGGCAAATTTTCCGACTTTTCCACACTGAAATCATTTGCAGACGACATCATAAATTGGACTAAGAACGTCAAGTTTGGTTTTAAAATGATAGGAAATGTCGGAAAAGGAGAAAATACCGCTTAACAGATATTGAGATTAGGGACCTACTTTTCAAGTTTTAGTCACGTGTACAATGTATATGGAAAACCTATCGGCATTTATAGTGCTTTATAGTATTTTTACGTTGTCATCGTAATCCCAGCGTTGATGCTAATAAGCGAATGAAATGAAGTTTATTAACCCGTCTAGCATTGATGTTTACTCGAAAAACGACGTCATTGTATGAGAATAGAACACTTCACAGGTCAACTAGTGACGTCATGATTTCTATAGTAACAACGTCATTGCTCAGACAACAACGTTTCAGTTTCAAAGCTTGCTTTGTATGACAAGACACGACAAAAGGATGGCTTAGAAAATTATAAAATGATTCCGAAATTATCGCTGCTTAAGAATGAAGAGAAAATGTTTGCCGACTTGCAAGAGTTTCTTGCTTTGTTGGAGAGAATGTATTACCGAAGTCAAGACGTAAATATCAACAACTCGGTAATATTTGTTATGAGAGAAATAAGATATGTTCAAGATCTATCTGATGACGTCCTAACAGGGCTGTTGAGTATCCTCCAAAATCTGGTGTCTGAGAATAAAGCATGTGGTACAGTTGTGTTGACACCAAAGTTGGTATCGAAATGGAGAAAAAGAAAGACGAAATAAAAAGGCTGATAACACAATATATGGGAGAAATAGAGAAATTGAGAGAATGTCAGAGATCCTGTTGGCGGTCACGTGCTAAAGTACAGAAATATAGTTTAATGGTAGATGTAGCACAAAATTCTCTCAAGTACCACACAGAAGACAAACAGGACGTCAAAGTAAGAACTGCCGCCATTAAAGAACTAAAACGAGATCTTGGATCCAGACAAAAATTACACACAAGAAATATCTATAGATATGAAAAAGTACAGGAAAAAGAAAACATCATCAGAAATAGAATAATTGAGATTGCAGAAACACTTGAACAAGAAATAACTAGAAAAATAAAGTACAAGATTCAATCAACAGTAAACACTGACAAACAAACTGTAGAACACTAGATTTAGACACAGTCAGCAAATGTATTTATGAACTAATCTCTCGTACTTGTACACTTGTGGAGTCAGCATCAGATATAACAAGTTACAGTTTTAACGATCCTATTTTACATCCAGGAGAATTACCCAGTATATATGATCCAAACAACACAAAGAGAATTCTGGCATCTCATCATTATATTGAAGGACTGGTACAAACAAATCCAATAAAATCTACCATTGGTGAACTGAACAAGGACGTTGCAGACATTGACGATATAAGTAAGAAAAGTGAAGGAAATGTATTTGAAGTTGTTAAGGATCCAGGCCAGTCAGTCAAAGCCAAAAAGAAAGGATTGTTTATGAAGAGAAAGCTAATCAAGTAAAGACAAGGATCAAAACTGATTGATTGATGTGTAATATAATGTTTTAATGCAAATGATCCAGATCTGAAACAAAAAAAGAAACGAAAAAATATAATGTACATATTGATATTAAAAATGACAATTAATTTCAAAAGATTTTCCATTAATTCTCGTACCTCACTTAACCCATAACCACACAATCCCTACTTTTGACGACCCTGTGAAAGAAGCCTTTGGAAAACATTGAGGGAAAAGGAGAAAATGCAGGTGACCAGCATTTTCTCCTGTTCCCAAAATTTGTTCTACCCTTCACAAAACAAACTTCAAATTTTCAGTCACTTTTATTTTGTCGTCTGCAAACAAAATTTTGAGTTAAGTTTCTCATCCAGGCACACTGACATTTGCGTTCTTTCTGAATGTCACAAAAAAGGAATAGAAAGAGAGAGATAGAGAGCTGATAGAATAGACGGACAGATTGGCGGACAGACGGATTCATCTTCAAGTCCCCTGAAAAAAGAAAAAGCAGTACCTTAACTCATTAAAGTTTTTTTTCAGGGGACTTGAAGATGAATCCGTCTGTCCGCCAATCTGTCCGTCTATTCTATCAGCTTTCTACCTCTCTCTATCTATTCCTTTTTTGTGACAATGGAATTCAGAAAGAACGCAAATGTCAGTGTGCCTGGATGAGAAACGTAACTCAAAATTTGAGCAAGGTAGAAAACATTGTAGGAAAAAGAGAAAACACGGTTACCAGCATTTTTTCCTATTCCCACAATATTTTCAAATTGCTGTATTTCAGGGTCATAAAAACCGGGGATTGTTTGGTAAAGGGTTAAGAGACTAACTTGTGAATATTATCAGATGTAAAATGATCTGCCAGTGCGTTTTGCATAGGGCGAACAGTAGGCCTATCCTTACTTAAACTATTTCTGCGTCATAGGCAAACACAGGGATTCTGTGGACGGCATAGATTAAGATCAGACTGTGCAGAACGTGTAGCCTGATCACGCGTCTCAACTGTATAGTTTAGTCAAGTCTATAGGTCGAAAAAAATCTTTCAAAGGTTCAGTCATCTGCAGTCTTAGTGGTCGGAAAAAGGTCGGCTTTATATATGATCGTATATGACGCTGAAGGAGTTGACAATGCTCATATTTCAACATGTATTGTAGGTTGAGAAACCTAGTCTCTCTGTCTTTGTTCTACCCATTGAGATGCGAAGAGTAATTCAAGGACATTTGCGGACAGTGTAGATCAAAATCAGACAGCACAGAAAGTGCAGTCTGATATTAGATCTATACTGTCCAATCAGAAGACATTTTGCTCTGAGTATAGCAACATTTGGAGTTTTACTATGGACTTGAACTTTTCATTCCACATTTTTAGCAGATTAAGGGTTCATAGCTTATTCTTAGGGCACGGAAAAAACTCATCGTACATTTTCAATCTAGAAATAAGACTTTGTTAGTCGCAAGTCTATGGTTATTACAGTCCAGACTGTGTCGTCTTAACAAGGAGGACTGTGTAGATCAGAAACCAGAGCGCACCTTATTTGCAGTCTGATCTTGACCTACACAGAACAAAAGACCAACTATAGTTGAGAGAGGGATTTTAAGGATTGATGATAACCATATAAAAACTGGAGCGATCATAATTGGTCCGCAACACGGGAAAAGGGGCATTCGGACTTTTGCTTAAAGTGTCGTCTCGGATTAGCCTGCGCAAAGTGCGCAGGCTAATCCGAAACAACACTTTCCGTTTTTATGTAATTTACTGTTTTACTCAAGTAAACTGTAGCACAAAATCTAATGAAGTCGTAAAGTGCCGTCTTGGATTAGTCTGCTCGCACTGCGCAGGCTGATCCGAGTTGACATTTTATGCTAAAGTCCGAATGCCCCTTTTATTCACCAGCAAACACAATCGACCCAGGTCAGCCTGCGCAGTCCACACAGGCTGACATTGGTTAAAACGTTTGGCTATGGCCAAGTCTTCTGCATGTCTTCTGCATGTCCAAGGATCGTTCTACCTCAGGATTTAACCATTGTTAGACAAAATGGACTTTATGGATATGCAGTCATGCAATGACATGCAAGGTACACGTGTAATGCATCACAGAAATGCAGTAAACCCCCTTTTGCCAGAAAACGGCTCGTATTTATCTGGGCCAGTACTCAACAACCATTCTAAATTGTGTTCTTAGTCTGATTATAGTAAAACATTAACCCTTTACTCCATAGATACTCATTTTGACGCATCAACAACAGACAGCTTTTGAAAACATTGTGGGAAAAGGAGAAATTGCTCATAATAAGCAATTTCTCCTTTTCCCACAATGTTTTCCACTCAATAAGATATTTGTATTCTCATTTGTCCATATTTTTGACATCATATCTTTATTTGCTGCATAAATGGAAGAGCCTCAAATTGGCATATCAGGTAAAGGGTTAACACAACGTCTTGTAGTTAAAAAGTAACACAACGTCTGATTTATTATACTAAATGTATTGTGAATATGGTCGCTACTTGCTAGTATTTATACGTACCGTTTAGTTCTTGTTGCAATTACATGTATATATTTCCTCTGAAAAAATAGCTCAGGAGAAATTCTGATTGGGATAGACGGCTTTTAAACTATTATATGAAGCAGATCAGCTTCAACCAATACTTAACGAACAAAATATGAATATGATATCGTCGGCTTACTTCCAAAACCTCGTAACTACTGCTTGTTACAAGCTATAGTTACGAGGTTTTGGGAGTAAACCGACGACACATATGCTATGTTCAGACAAAAGGATGTTGAATGCGTACCTGTAATACATTATACCATGTATTTCGTCATATAAGGCCCCCCCCCCGCCCCTCCAACCCTCGGTCACACTAAACTTATACGTCCACTCTGTCCGAACACAATTTAAGTCCTTTCGACAAAAAAAAATCGGAACGGATTGAGAACGTGCTTGGCGTTACGGAGGTATAAGCTGTAAAACCAAGCTCGTCTAACAAACTACTGAATCATGCGGCAGAATTAAATTCTGGAATGCAGAAAAAAAATGATTAATGGTAAAAACATTTTGACCCAAGTCAGCCCGCACGGACCGCGTATGGATCAAATGGGTTGATTCTGTTTTGTAGATGCATTAAGCCCCCTTTTGACAGAGTATGTTTCATCTAATTGAAGCATGTTTTGAAATAAGCCTGAATTCTATAACTTATGTATTTTGTGAGAGGGGACGGTTTTATTTCCAAAGCATATAGATCTTTGAAAGCCTCTTATACGAAAATCCACGATTATTTGGGGGGAAAAGGCGGAAATTCGTTGTCTGCGCATGTCATATTCTTCGAAGATTTGACGTGTCTTATATGACGCATCTCTAGCCCCGAAAGCGGGCTGACTGTAATATTACGCTCTATAAAGTAGCAATGTAGAAAAAAGGTTTTATCAATACGTTTGAGGAGAAATGAGACCTCCAGATTTCTCTAACTGCTGATCATAACTGAGTGAATTGCACGAGGTAGCGTTTTATTGAGTAAACTTTTATTTTAGTTTGAAATTCAAAGTAACGGTTGTCGCGTAGGAAAGTAGTTTGGTTCTGTACCCAGGATGCCCAAATCAGATAGATGAGTATTTATAGAATGCCATCTAGCGGGAGATAATGGGCGGAAATTAAATCAGATCCAAAGTCAGCTGATTATGATAGGCGTGATTGTGTGTGTGTTTCGTGGGTTTTTGTGGAGTGGAGGTTATTGATGGCAGCTGTTTAACTCATTATCAAACGACAAAATTTTAGGTTAGTCCAAATCGAAAGCATTTGCAGACGAGAAAAATAAAAGTGACTGAAAGTTTGAAAATTTGTTTTGTGACGGGTAGAAAAAATTGTGGAAAAAGGAGAAAATGCTGGTTACCAGCATTTTCTCCTTTTTCCACAATATTTTCTGAAGGCTTCTTTCGTCAAAAGTACGTATTGTGTGGTAATGGGTTAAGTATTTCTTAACCCATTACCACTTATCTATTATTACTAAATACTTTACCAGACAACAAAATTTTAGTCTTGACCAAATTGAAACTATTTGCAGCCAACAATTTCAATGTGGCTCAAGTGGTGCAGTTTTTCTTTGATAGGGTTGAAAACATTGTGGGAAAAGGAGAAACTGGTAACCAGCATTTTTTTCCTTTTTCCACAATGTTTTTTTAGAATGCCTCTTTACTAGGTTTTTTCTTTTTAACGTTTAAAGACAGCACTGTGCTTTAGAGGGTAAAAGATGGAAAAAGACCGTCCGCAAGTGACATATAGTATTGTCGTTTGACTGTTTTAGCCGCGACGTTTAAAATTCATCATTCTGCCAGCGACTAGATCTTAACTCATTACCAAACGACAAAATTTTGGGCTTGTCTAAATCGAAAGCATTTGCAGACGACAAAATAAAAGTGACTGAAAATTTTTAATTTATTTTCAATGGAAATCAACTTTGAAATCATAAATACTAGGATTTCACTGTTGAGTGGAAAATTTCGTATCATCTATTTAGCAGCTTAACCCTTAACCAAACAATCCCTGGTTTTTACGACCCTGAGATAGAAGACTTTTGAAAACATTGTAGGAAAAGGAGAAAATGCTGGTTACCAGCATTTTCTCCTTTTCCCACAATGTTTTCTAAAGGTTTCTTTCTCAGGGTCGTTAAAAGTGGGGATTGTGTGATAATGGGTTAATCTGATCACGCAATAACAGACTGATATCTTCACAATATTATCCATGTTTTAAACTTGTTATGATTCAAATTTGAATTCATTTGAACACATTTATTGCTTTTTTTTGGCCGCTATTGGGCCATTAATTTAGTTATCTTAAAAGATCAGATTGCAACTATTGCGCAAAAAACAAGTTTTACAGTTTAGATGAACCCTTAGAGCGGAACATAAACGATAATGGGCGTAGAAAAGACATTAATTCTTTACAAAAACAACAAAATTTTAGACTGGTCCAAATTGTGCAATTTGATAGCACCTGCAGACATCAAAATAAATGTGAATGAAACATTGATATTTGATTTGGAAAGGATACAAAACATTGTTGGAAAAAGAGAAAATGCTGGTAACCAGCATTTTCTCCTTTTCCCATGATGTTTTCAGAAGGCCTCCAGGTCTTGTTTGGTAAATGGTAAAAGTCCATAGAATTATATCTAAAAGGCTGTTTTGACTAAAATATCTCATTAATCATCCAAGACTAGACTGCACGTGTGGTGCAGTCTGATCTTTTACTCTGTCACTGTCTGTAACGTCAACTTAACTCTTAACCACACGACAAAATTTTAGACTGGTTCAAATTGAAAGCATTTGCAGACGACAAAATAAAGGTGACTGAAAAATTGAAATTTGTTCTGGGAAGGGTAGAAAACACTGTGGGAAAAGGAGAAAATGCTGGTTACCAGCATTTTCTCCTTTTCCTACAGTGTTTTCAAAAGGCCTCTTTTTCAGGGGCGTCAAAAGTAGGGATTGTGTGGTAATGGGTTAACTCGTGCCCACCACTATATTTACCAAACAACAAAATTTTAGACCGGTCCCATTTGAATGCACATGCAGACGACAAAATAAATGAAACTAAAAAATTGAAATTTGTTTCCAGCAGGGTAAAAAAAAACATCGTGGGAAAAGGAGAAACTGGTTACCAGCATTTTCTCCTTTTCCCTCGATGTTTTCCAAAGGTTTATATTTCAGGGTCGTAAAAACCAGGGATTGGTTAGTAAAGGGTTAACCCTTTCCCAGATAAGCCCTGGTTTTTACGGCTCTGAGGTGGAAGGCATTTGAAAACACTGTGGAAAAAAGGAGAAATGCTCATAACGAGCATTTTCTACATGTTCCAAAGTGTTTTCTTCCCTTTCAGATAAAAAATACCACCTTTTTGGCCACTCTTAATTTGTCGTCTGCATTTCTTTCAATTTCAGCAGGCCAAAAGTACCTCATCTGGTATAGAGAGTTAATCATTATCCTGCTGGATAAGAAAAAATGAAACTTTTAACTCTTTACTCCATAGATACTCATTTCTACACATTGCTTGTAGGAGCCTTTGGAAAACATTATGGCAAAAGGTGAAATTGCTCGTGACGAGCAATTTCACCTTTTGCCACAATGTTTTCTATGCTATCAAAAGGTATCATTTACACATAAGAAACAGCTTCATCCTTGCTGTCATTTAGGGCGAATTAGAGATGCCATAGAAATGCCTTATGGGGTAAAGGGTTAAGCCGATGGTAAAAAGCCAAATTTTCCGATTTCTAAGGTATGGGAATGGAGATATCTCCCAATCGGAAAGTGTAGATCCAAGATCAGATGGCACCTCGAGGGTTGAATGTGAAACTACATGTATCCATCTGCGTTTTGGGAAAACTTTACAGGTGAGAGGAAAAAAACCTTCTCATTTCTCTGAAAGATTTGTTAGATCACCCTTTTAACTCATTACCACACAATCCCTACTTTTGACGCCCCTGAGAAAGAAGCCTTTTGAAAACACTGTGGGAAAAGGAGAAAATGCTGGTAACCAGCATTTTCTCCTTTTCCCACAGTGTTTTCTACCCTTCCCAGAACAAATTTCAATTTTTCAGTCACCTTTATTTTGTCTTCTGCAAATGCTTTCAATTTGGACAATGCTAAATTTTTCTCGTGTGGTAATGGATTAAGTTGTGTTGGATTGGAAAGATGAAGTCACCACAACAGATATATTAAAGATAGTCGAATAATTTTTTTTTTTTTCTGATAAATGAGAAGTTTTTTCCCTCACCTTTAAAATTTCCCAAAATGAATTTATCCCCTGACCTTCCTTGCAGTCTGATCTTGAACCATACTGTCCGTGAGTCGAGCTTAGCAACCCAAGGGTTGAAGTCATAAATACATTTCGAAGCTGCATGCTTGAATGAGAACTGCTCGAGGTTTGCATTTTAAAATGTTTCGGATCCGGGTCCGTAGGCAGAAAAACGAGGAGAAAAAAAAAACATTTCTCCTTTCATAGATAGATAGATAGATAGATTCTTTATTGACAAGTACGATGTACATAGTCACAAACTTCACATATCATAATTATATCGTCGGTTTGCTTCCAAAACCTCGTAACTACAGCTTGTTACAAGCTGTAGTTACGAGGTTTTGAAAGCAAACCGACGATATAATACAATATCAAGGTCATCTTAAACAAACCATGAATATAGCTATGGATTACATAAGTAAAAATAATAATTTCTGGAAATCTTGAAACTAACTCGTATAATCATGTTTGCGTGATCACTTTCAAAGAAATTTCAAGGCGCTCATTTAACTCATTACCAAACGACAAAACCTTTAGCCTGTCCAAATCGAAAGCGTTTGTAGACGACAAAATAAACGTGACTGAAAATTTGAAGTTTGTTTTGTGAAGGGTAGAAAACATTGTGGGAAAGGAGAAAATGCTGGTTACCAGCATTTTCTCCTTTTCCCACAATGTTTTCTAAAGACTTCTTTCTCAGGGTCGTCAAATGTAGGGATTGTGTGGTAATAGGTTAATGTAAATCCAGGGCCCGAGTGTTTTATTTCGGTTATGAATAAACTCTTCAACTGCTTAAGGAGATTCACTAACGTTTTGCCGGTGTAATTCAGAGAAATGTCCCCCATTACAAAATGACACACGGTCATTTCTCGACTTGGAGAAGTGACCCAGGTGTAATGCAGAGAAATGACCCCCATTACAAAATGATCCACGGTTATTCCTCTACGTCGAGAAATGACCCGTCGGTCATTTTGTAATGGGGGTCATTTCTCTGCATTACGGCGGCAGTCCAGATCAAGATCAGACTGCATATAAAAATAATACATACATACAAAAAATGAGAGAGAGAGTGTATAATTAGTGACCTATTTGGATTTTTTTGCACGTCTGAGTTCAGAGCATTTGCCCGAATGTCCCAATAACCTTATATACAGAATAGTGATGATGATTTTAGAAGCCACATATGTCGCTTATCTACGGTGGCACAAAAGTGACATGGAAGATATATTTTATACTACGTGCGAACGCAGTAGCTAATACGTGCGCACGTAATAACTAATACGTGCGCACGTAATACTATTACGTGCGCACGTATTAGCTAATAGTTATAACGTGCGCACGTATTAGCTACTGCGTGTGCACGTAATACTACTGCGTGCGCACGTATTACTTATTACGTGCGCAAGTATTAGCTACTGCGTGCGCACGTAGTATAAAATATATCTTCCATGTCACTTTTGTGCCACCGTACTTATCCCCTGAGGCAATCCAAGATTTGGACAAGTAGGTCTTTTTTTTGACAAAAGTTTCAGAAAGTATATCACTCTCGGCCAGATCAAATGTCATTGCCCATATGTTCTTTCTGACCGTATCGTTTGCCCTGCAGTAACATAACTTGTGCGTTCTGTGCAGTCGGACCTTGAATCTATACTGTCCGATAAGGAGATAGTTTTTCCTCCAAAAATAGATTAAAATAACATCATTCCCTTTTTCTCGGCTTCACAGGTTCATCAAACTAATTTAACCTTTTACCCCGTTAGGCATTTCTATGGTATCTCTAATTGACCCTGAATAACAGCAAGGATGAAGTAGTGTCTTATGTGTACATGACACCTTCACCACATAATTTATTTTATGTTATCTTTAATTGACCCTAAATAACAGCAAGGATGAAGTAGTTTCTTATGTGTACATGACACCTTTTGATAGCATAGAAAACATTGTGACAAAAGGTGAAATTGCTCGTCACGAGCAATTTCATCTTTTGCCACAATGTTTTCCAAAGGCTCTTGCAAGCAATGCGTAGAAATGAGTATCTTTGGAGTAAAGGGTTAACAGTTTAGGATTAATTCATACAAGAAAGCTCTTTTTTAAAAAGATGTAGATGGCGCAAGAGACACTGTAGTACATGTATACCTTTTGAGTATCTTTTGTGATTCAATATACAGAGAGTAAGAAAGAAAAGTAGCCATACTAGAAATAGCTGCTTTTCTCTTTTCGTTTTACATGTTAAATCAAAATCTCTTGGGTACTTTCTTGAAGGTCAGGTGATAATACAATCCGTGTTTCGGAAAGGGCCAGTTGCAACTAAAATGGTGTTTAATCAGTTTAGTGCAGTCTGATCTTTGACCTACACTGTGCGGTATAAAGATATCATTCCCCACAACATAATCTTGAAAAGGCAATATTTCGGGTTACCATCCAACTGAAAATTTCAGTTTTGTTATTCAGCAGGAAAAAAGTTAACATTCAAAAGGCCAAATACAACTTTTGTCGCTTCTTTTAAAACAATTTTCATCTAGATCAAGATCAAACGCATTTAGTGGATGATGAAGATCATAGCTAAAACTGTATTTTTTCCTGCAAAGACATACGAGGGGAGGTCGATAAGTTCATAGAACTCAGTATTTTTCTTTACAATCCAAATGTTCTTCTTGTATTTTTGTGCAGTATAAACCTTTGCCAGTTGAATGATAAAAGCAATTCAGTCAACACTTTACAGTTTTTGCTCTTACTTTTTGTTGGAAAACCTATACCCATAGACAAAAATGAAAAGTCAGAATGTTGAGTTCAGAACACAAGTCCAGAGTTGCACAAGCGGCTATTCGTGAGTGCAAGCTCGAGCAGTTAAATCACCCACCATACAGTCCAGACCTGGCCCCAAGTGATTATTGTCTGTTCTGAAATTTGATATCCCACTTGCTTGGAGCGAGATTTCCGGACGATCATGAGCTCAAGTCTGCTACAGAGTGGCTTCTGACTTTCCATTTTTACCGATGGGTATAGGTTTTCCAACAAAAAGTAAGAGCAAAAAAAAAGTAAGAGCTGACTAAATGGCTGTTATAATTCAACTGACAAAGGTTTATACTGCCAAAAAATGAAAGAAGAAATTTTGAATTGTATAGAAAAATACCGGGTTCTACGAACTTATTGACCTTCCCTCGTAGTTGATTTTAAATTTATTTTTTGTTCTCTCTCTTGATTTCGATCATTTTTTTCAGGAGTTCGTGTTGAAGCCCTGAAATCTGTAGCTCCCAGCTGGCTAAGGGCCTGAAAGACTTTGGTCTGAACAATTAAGAAATTATCGACTCACGCAGTACTGATTGCTTGTTCTTTAGGATAATATTAGTTGTAGTTCTAAGGTCAGGTGACAGGGGACATGAAAACTTCACAGCTGTGGTGAATCATGTCGCCCCGAGCCGAAGGGGAGGTGGCGACATGATTCGACAAAGCCGTGAACTAGTTTCCAAGTCCCCTGTCACCTGACCGTACAACGAATTTATTATACTGCAAAGTTTTACCCTTTCAAAGCGCGTTAAGCGAAATTTTCGTGTTTTATAATCTCACGAATCGAGTATACTGACGAAATAGAAATTCCCTTCTGTGTGCCCCAATTCAAAGAAAACTGACGTCACTGGAAAATGATGCCACTAAAACATGCAGTTTGGTGCATAAACGTGCAGTCTGGTGATCGATCGACGCCGCCATTTTGGATGTTGTGTTGCAAGTGTAGTGATGTTTACGGGGCACTCAAGAGGGAAACTGGCTTCACGTGTTTTTTTGCCGGGGCACATAATATATATGTCCCGGTATGTTAAATAACCATTTGGATCACGAGAAATTTCTTTGCAGTATAATAATCTTCTATCCTTATAGTGTAAAACAATATTCTTGTTAAACCCGAATTTCAACGTCAATAAAGTTGACCGCGCCTATTCTTTACCACCACACAGTGCCAACTCTTTAATGACCCAGGGAAAGAACTATTTTCAAAACATCGTGGAAACAGGAGAAAATGCTGGTGACCAGCATTTTCTCCTTTGCTCAAAATGATCTCTATCCTTTCATAGAAAACTACCATTTGAGCCACACTGTAATTGTCGTCTGCAAATGCTTTCAATTTGGACAAGGTTAAAATTTTATCGTCTGAAAAAGGGTTTAGCAAGGAATACATTGTACATCGATTAATTAACGTGATATCTGAAAGCTCGGAGCAATTACTGCGCACACAATGCGTTCGGAATTGGCCGTGCTGACCATGTATTGATATTCTCTCCATTGAGGAAGTAACGTGATTAAATTTTGCTTTACATTTTATTCTTTTTTCTTTTAAGCTCTTTTGTCGTGCATTACGTATCAAATGTTTAGTGTAGAAGCAGGTAGGCCTCTATAAAAATACACACACATTCCAACAGCTTTCATATTGTTGTGTTTTGGGTCGCTGTCACATGCTGAGCTTAGTCAGTTTGTACGGTGTTCTTTTTACTTCGCGATAAAAAAAATTACGACCACTTACTAAACTTAATTTCCGCGTTGATGTGTTATTTATAGTTTAAAGGAAATTTCATAATCTCAGTGACATTTTATACGGTCAGTGCCAGACCAGACGAAAGAAGTAAACACGTGAGTAGAAAATAACTGATTATTGCGTTATTTGCGTATAGATTTTATGTAAGCTACACGCTGACTTTTTCCACATATTTTGGAACTACACTGAGACCTATAGATCTACCTACTATAGACACGGTGAGGAAACTACATAGACGGAGCCATTGGCTCTGTTAAGGAAATCTTGTGTGGGTTTTTCCGGTCACGTGCGGCGCCGTCAATATCGGCTGTTTCGGTGGACACGAAAACGTAAGTTTTCCATTTATTGTCAAAATTTGATTTTATACTGAACACTAGCGAGAAAAGGGGAATTGTATGAGGGGCCCATGACTTTCAACTTACTTCCTTGTCCGTAGGGAGTTTCAAGTCGGCGCGGTTTTGTCTGAAACACTTTTGCCGTGAGCCACGGTGAGGTAAACAAAGGTCATTTTCTAAAATGACCACAGGCTTTCTATTGCTCTTTCTGCATAAAAATTACTTATCTAAATGTTTACACCGTCCGAATGTATGAATTGATTATCTAATCCTTCCCCACTCACGAAAAACAAAATTTGAATCAAAATAAAAAAAATTGAGAAAAAATAAACAATGGCTCTGTCCATATCGGCCGGCTCTGTCTATATCGGCTGGCTCCACTGTATGAGGGCGAGTTTTAGAAGCGATAGGTTTTTTTCGCTATTGGGTTTACCAGTCAAAAGTTAGATTTTTTGAAAGTTATTTATGGAATGGTGATGCTTTTCTCGAACCATCTATCATTTCAAAAAGGGCGGTCACGTGGTTGAGTGGTTAAAGTGGATGACTTCAGTGCTCTTGATCATTCGACCATATCACCCTGTGGGTACAGGGCACTCTCGGACAACGTGGACAAGCCACGTTCTGCTTGCGGGTTACCTTCAGTCTGAAGGTGTCTGCTCCAATGCTATTTTTGTGACTGGTCTTCGCTAACACCTTCAGGCCAGCCATTCATATAGGGTATCTGGAAAAAATACGATTTTACCCGCATCTTTTCGAACGGCTCAATGCGACAAAATTTCCAATGACAACTAATAAAATGGGTATGGATCGTTAGATAAATGATTAATCTTTAAGAGCACACAAAATATGCTGCAAAATACCAATTAAATCAAAGGGAATTTACCTTTTTCCCAACGTAAATAAATCCAGCATAATTTGTAAACAACTAACACGGCGACTTCCGTTAGTCAGGCATGCACACTCAACGAAATTTGAAATTTGTACAGTCTGGTTCCCTAACCCTATACAGCCAAGTTCGATCAAGGTGCGTTTGTTTACAGCAAAATTCGCAACTAAACCATCCTGTAGCGTGTCAGAGATACTGCGATTTCTGCCGAGACATGCGCATTGAAAAGATCACCATGTTTTGATTTCTGGTGAAGTAGGTCAACGATTATTTACGTTGAAAAGTGCAGATTTGCACAAAGGTAAGAGTTGGATATTAACTAACATCAGTTTTTTTGTAAAGATTAATCATTTATCTAACAATCCATGCCCATTTTATTAGTTGTCATTTGAAATTCTGTCGCATAGAGCCGTTCGAAAAGATGCGGGTAAAATCGTATTTTTTCCATACGGGTTCAATGAATGGCTGGCCTGAAGGTGTTAGTGAAGACCAGTCACAAAAATAGCATCGGAGCAGACACCTTCAGACTGAAGGTACTTGCGGGTGTGTCGGGTGTTTTTCCCGGGATACTCCCGGGGTACTCCCGTTTCCTCCCACTTACCGATCCATTCGTCTCAATACCAGTTTAACAGCTTGGGGGACGCAAAACTGAATAAAACCAATACTTGAGAATAACCTTTGTAAAAGTTTTGCAGGTATGTCTGAAGTTGACACTCCAGACTTGAGTACTTACTTTTAGCTTGACTGCACGAAGTGTGAAGAGCTATTGTAGTCACCTCGGTCGTCCGCGTTCCCGTGCGAAAGAAAATAAAGCGAATTGTGTGTGTGTGAGTTTTGTTTCAATTGTGCATATATGTCGCTTCTAAAACTCACCCTCATACAGCGGAGCCAGCCGATATAGACAGAGCCGGCCGATATGGACGGAGCCATTGTTTATTTTTTCTCAATTTTTTTTATTTCGATTCAAATTTTGTTTTTCGTGAGTGGGGAAGGATTAGATAATCACTTCATACATTCGGACGGTGTAAACATTTAGATAAGTAATATTTATGCAGAAAGAGCAATAGAAAGCCTGTGGTCATTATAGAAAATGACCTTTGTTTACCTCGCCGTGGCTCACGGCAAAAGTGTTTCAGACAAAACCGCGCCGACTTGGAACTCCCTACGGACAAGGAAGTAAGTTGAAAGTCATGGGCCCCTCATACAATTCCCCTTTTCTCGCTAGTGTTCAGTATAAAATCAAATTTTGACAATAAATGGAAAACTTACGTTTTCGTGTCCACCGAAACAGCCGATATTGACGGCGCCGCACGTGACCGGAAAAACCCACACAAGATTTCCTTAACAGAGCCAATGGCTCCGTCTATGTAGTTTCCTCACCGTGATAGATCTCTGTGTAAAATAGGGAGGACAAGATTTGATAAAAAAAAAAAAGAAGCAATTTATTTAACAGTTTTAACCATAATCTCGTGTTTCAACTATCGATAGGAAAAAGTTTTTCGAAAATGTTGCAGTAGCAGGAGCAACAGATCTAGATCTAAATGCTGGTAACCAGCATTTTTTCCTTTTCCCACAATGTGTTCCACCCTTTCAAAGACAAATCCCACCGTTTTAACTACTCCAGGTTACAGTTTGTCGTCTGCAAGTGTTTAACTCGTAGGCTGTCAAGAGCGACTTAAAGTTCTATTGCAGACAGCCTAAATCAAGATCAGACTGCACAGAACGTGGAGTCTGATCTTAGATCTAGTCTGTCCGATAATGAGATTTTTTCCCCAAAAGATACTTTTAAAACCTATGAAAATACTTTTTTTACCAAGATATTGTCATTTTCTTGACGGTTTTAGCTCGAATATTTTATAACATATGCCGCAGAGCGTCGAATCAAAATCAGATTAAATAGCGCACACGTTTTGTGTAGAATGATATTGATCTGTTTGTTTCGTATTGTTTCTTTGGTCTCTCTGTTTTTTAAGTTGTTTTTCAACATTACACTCGGAGGTAAATAAAAACAATTTATAGAACACGCTTTTTTCCTGCACTTTCTTTCGCTAGCACTTAGCACAACGGTTTTCCAAAGCCACCGGGTGCTTTGCTAGAGAGAACCCGGCCGAATGGCTTATTGGTTGGCAGAGTTTACTTGTGCCCTGGTGGTTTCGGGTTCGTTACTAGGTTGACACAAACTTTCTTTCCGACGATTTTTTGTCTCTCACTTATGATGTATACGAGAAAAACAGTCAGTGATTTGGGGGAAAAAAAGGTTGTGTAAGTACTGGAGTGAGAAAGCCAGGAAACATATGCATAGGTGCTCCGACCACTGTGATATGACATAAGCTATTAAAACGGCATTGAACATTCAATAAAAATCAGTGATGAGAAATTCGTGAATCCTTTCATTTTCACGATGAATAATTGGCCCAGCTGTGGAATCGAACCAGTGGGACCGTATTCACCAACCATTCATAAGAATATTCTTAGTCTTATTCTCCAAGTTATTTCTAAATTTGAAAGTAACGCAACTTCTGATTGGCCAAGCCAATCAGAAGTTGCGTTACTTTCAAATTGAGAAAATTCTGGAGACTGAGACAAAGAACGTTCTTAAAAAATGGTTGGTGAATACGGGACCAAGCGACCCTTTGTTCCAAGTCCTGCTCGCTACCGACTGAACTACCGGTCAAGGCAATGTTGTCCTGTATTGTTGGCAAACATATCTAGACCATGCTCTGTGAAAAAGGGCGCTTAATTTATCTGTTAAAAGTATCGACTTGGGTCAGCTTGCACAGTCCGCTCAGACTGACCTTGGCCGAAACTTTTCGTTTTTTCTCTCTGTCAAGGAACCTGCTGTTTTTGGCATGCTTTAAGTAAAATGTTAGACAAAATCATCTTATGAATTCACAACTGTGTGTTGATTTGCTTAGCATCATGCATGTCAAAGCTACATTAAGCCCCCTTTTGCCAGAGCATGGCTCATCTATAGTTGATTTTGTTCGCATAGAGTACTGGTCCAACCCAAAGTTTTTTGTTTGTTTTGGGTTTTTAACTCTTTACCGAACAACAAAATTTTAGACTGGTCCAAATTGCAAAGCACTTTCAGATAACAAAATAAACGTAACTCAAAAATTGAAATTTGTGTCCAGCAGGGCAGAAACATTGTGGTTAAAGGAGAAAATGCTGGTTACCAGCATTTTCTCCTTTTCCTGCAATGTTTTCAAAAGGCTTCTGTCTTAAGGTCGTAAAAACCAGGGGTGTTTTGGTAAAGGGTGAAAGCCAACTTCACATTCGAACAGTGCACCTATCCATGCGGTCCTAGCGTATTTACATCACTACCAACCACATTTTTTGTCAGACACTGACTACTATCTCTCAAAACTTAGCCAATATGTATGTTCTTCAAGGTTTGTTTGAATAAATAACATACTGACATTTTATGAGTGTGAATATAATATCTTAAAATGAAGAGGTTTCGAGTTACCCCCCTGGTAATACAACACATCAAAATAAACCCTGTCTCGTTTGTTTCCCCCTCCCCCTTTTACTTTACAGTCCAAATTGACTTTGTAGAGATGGATCTTCTCGTTGCGAGAATATCGACGGTTTACTATAAATGCAAATTGAATAACAAGTTGGCTTCTTTAAAAAAGAAGCCAGGAGAAGTCAGCATCAATGTTTTCAAATAGTTTATTGGCTTTCAATTTCAATATATTTTGGTACATGTAAATAAACGAGTAACAAGGCCGCCGCGTACAAAACCTCATTATATGCTTTACATGACGGTAATTTGACCTTCTCGTCGTGTTTTCAAGTTGCATGTTCTTGTCCATCTTTTTTTATTCCGCTTCATTTACAAAATGAGGAGACAGACTGTGTATCAGAACAATTTACGCTAGAAGAAATAGAATTAGACAGCAAAGTCTGTGGCAGTCTGCCTTTTAAACTCACCACTGTTGGAGAGGTCTGATGACCTCTCCAATTAGACATTTCTGAGCAGACCTACATTGTTGTATAGTTAACCCTTAGGCTGCTATGGGCGACTTACTGACCTTTTGCGGACAATGTACATCAAGATCAGACTGCACAGAACGTGCAGTCTGATCTTGGATCTACACTGTCCGATAAGGAGAGTTTTCTCCAAAACATAGTTATGAAACAGTAATATTTGGGTTTTTACTACCGAGTTGAAATTTAATTTTAGTTATTATGAAAGATAGCGCTAGGTTAATAAGGTGATTTGTAATCCATATGTAGTAGGTTAGATCCTCTGTGGCTCTGAGAATGTTCTAGGATATAACTCAACAGATGCTTTGCCTAATTGCAGGGAAACCTTAGACTGGTTTCAGTCCGTTAAAAAGCGCGGCATTTTCATTAAAACAAAATCATCAAGTAAAACTGCAAAACAAATACTCTGTGTTCTCAATGTTCTGAATGTCAGATTTAACGCCCTATATATAACAACACATATTTCTGTGACTTTGCTGTAGTTGTATACCTTGTTTATTAGAATGACTTAAATGCAGGGCCAGAATGCCAGGCTAGGAAACCTTCGGTACATCTTAGTGAGCTGTTCTAACTGAAATATTGTCAAAAAGGGACGTAAAATGACTTTCAAAAGGTTAACCCGTGCTGAACAATCTCCTAATCTCCTATTGAACTCTTAACCCTTTACTCCATATATACTCATTTTGACGTATCACCGACAGACAGCTTTTGAAAACATTGTGGGAAAAGGAGAAATTGCTCGTAACGAGCAATTTCTCCTTTTCCCACAATATTTTTCCACTCAATCAGATACTTGTATCCTCATTTGTCCATAATTTTGACATCATATCTTTATTTGCTGCTGAAATGGAAGAGCATCAAATTGACATATTAGGTAAAGGGTTAAAGTGCTGAATTTAATCAGGAGACATTTTTAAATTGGAAAACACATCTGACATATTGCTGTACAGCGTTTTTTTTTTTTCCAGAAAACGTAAAAAAATATTGGACAGTGTTGATCTAAGATCAGAATTCACGTTCTGTGCAGTCTGATCTTGATCTACAATGTCCACATAAAAAACAAGTTAATTCACTTCCAGCGCTTTAAGGGTTAAACGACCCTTGAGAGAGACGGTCCGTCTGAAAATATAGTGGAAAAGGGAGCAAATGCAGGTAACCGACGTACATGTATTCCGCCTTTCCCACAATGTTATCTACCTTTACAAAAAATGTTTTTTTTTCCTTACAAAAATATATTATATCGTTTAAGCTACATTTAATTTCACCAGCGTCTGTAAAAGTTTACAGTATGGGCAGGTCGAGAAAATTATCGCATTGTAAAGGGTTAGACAAAACTTTACAAGAAATTTAAGATTTCATTATACTCTAGAATTTAACCCATATGCTGCTAGTTGTTTGTTTGTTTGAATGGTGTTTTACGCCGCTTTCAATGTTATTTCAGTCATATCATAGCGACAGTTTACATATTCATGTTTCCTGTGTTTCACCAGTACTAGGCTAGGCTCTGAAGTGTCTCGGGGACCTTTGCGGATAGTGTAGACCAAGAACAGATTGCACAGAAGTGCATTCTGATCTTGAATCTACGCCCCCCCCCCCACTTCCGAGTAAGTTTGAAGTAGCACTATTTTGGTTTTAACTATCGCCCTCCAAAATTTCATGTGAGTTACATGTATGATGCTGTAGAAAAGTTAATTTCCGTACACACACAGGAAGTCGTGCTTGTCCCTATCAGTACAGGGAAACAAATTGGTGACATTTTTCGTTGATAGTTTTATAACCCAAAGATTTCGTTGTGGGTTTGTTGTTGTTGTTGTCGTTTTCTCACAGATTGAGTCATAGTGTAATGAAAGGGGATTTAATGCATTAGTAAAACATTTGAACTCAGATTAGCCTGAGTATTCTCAGCAAGCTGAAATTGGCCGAAACACTTTGCTTTAAGGTAGTTGACCCGTAATACTTCTAGTGCAGCATGGCATAAAATTTCTTGACATTTGATAAAGACAGATTTATACAGATATAATACTTTTTCACATTTTTAACCGACCAAAAATTCCTTTGATGTCTATCTTGAAATCTATTGTTAATACTTTTGTTAGTTTCCAGAAAAGGGAGGTAAATATCATATCTCCTTTGTAATGAAAACATAGCGATTTTAGATTTATAAATGATAATTCCAGGAAGGACAAAAAGGAAAAGTGACTCGGTGAAAGTAGTCCAATAATACTCATTTTTAGAGCCACAAAACCTTCTGCCATAATATATAAAAGACATATACAATCTAAAAAAAACAATCGTCTGATCTTGATCTACACTGATGACAAAAGGTCCTTGAGTCGGGCTTGGCAGCCTAAGGATTAACCACTCAGCACCTACTTTTGACGCTCCTGAGAAAAAAACTGTAGAAAACATTGTGGGAAAAGGAGAAAATGCTGGTAACCAGCATTTTCTCCTTTTCCCACAATGCTTTCTACCCTTTCACAAAACAAATTGCAAATTTTCAGTCACTTTTATTTTGTCGTCTGCAAATGCTTTTAATTTGTACCAGTCTAAAATATTGTCGTTTGGTAATGAGTTAAACACTTACAGCATTGTTTTTTGTCCTCTTTGAACACTACGATAGATCGATCACCTGTTGTGTTTTATCAGAGTATTAAATATTTTAGCTCCACTGTAGCAAACGGAAGTTTAACCCTTTCCCACACGATGCCGACTTTTGACCACCTTGAGAAACAGGACTTTTGAAAACATGGGAAAAGAAGAAAATGCTGGTAAAACAGCATTTTCTCCTTTTTCCACAATGTTTCTTACCCTTTTCTTCATCTTGCACAATCCTTCCTCCCCTCCCCCCCAAAAAAATGAATAATAGATGTTATGGTGCAGTTCGATTATCAAAGGAGGTAAATGGTAACAAGTGATATATACATATATCTATATAATATGAGTATTTCCCTTGATGAGTATAAAAAGTCTCAGTCATATTGCCTCCGACCATTACAAGAGAATTTTTGAAGTTTTTACTATTTAAGTATTTGCAAAACCGTTTACCCCAGGGTTTAAAGGTGGGTATTTAGAATTTTCGCATCACACCAAATTAAAAAATATATACATGTATGTCACTGAAATTTATGTGAAAAAACAATACAAATCATCAGTAATTAAGAATCATAAAATTACAAAAAAAAAAATGGGGTGGTATTCCCTTAAAAGGCTACGTAGCCTCTTAAGCTATTTTTAAATTTCCCGCCAAAATCAAAAAAGCATTGTGGGAATGTTAAGTGACTTGCACGTGACTAATGACTATTAGATTCCATAACATAATATACATGTAATTATTTTTCATCATGTCTAGAACTTCGGATGCTATGTTTGAAGCTTCGTTTGTATATTTCTGGTATGTAAATGAGCGAATTGCTCATGTAAAAATAGACCGTGTTTCCCTTCAGTGTTGATCTGGGCTATAGTAAATCTCTAATTTATCTAGTTTTCGGATGGCTTTTGACTACTGGGGTTTAATGAATGAAAATTATAAGGTTTGGGAGTATAAAGATAATTTTTTTGTATTTTTGTAAAATTTTCGTCCCAAAATCTGAAAGGTCACCTTTAAGTTTTAACAACCTTACTATAACTTACTGGATGAATCCTTATGCGAAACTTGGTAAACCTAGACCCTAGCCAGAAACTATATGATTATTTTAGTTAAGCTGTTGTAAAACTTGTGACACCTCCTGCCCCCACCCATCGCTCGACCCCTTCCCCCCACCCCCTGCATCCCCCTCGCGTCCCCCAACCCAACGAGCAAGGCCATTTTTTCAAAGGTTCAAAAGACTGTTTAAATTTTCACTGGCAACTATTCAGTTTTGATCGGAATCAAATTCCTTGAAGATATAATGAAGAGAGCAAAAACAGGATCATTTCTCTAATGTTTCATCAAAACTTAATGAGTACTGTCAGAGCAGAAGATGTTTCAAATGAAATCTAACACACGCACGGACACACACAATGGACACCAGGCCATGACATAAGCTCGTAGGCCTTCAGCCAATGGAGCTAAAAACAAATTCAATAATGTGCTACACAAAACTTATATTATGCTTAACCTTTTACCAAACAATCCCGACTTTTAACGACCCGAGGAAGAAGTCTTTTGAAAACATCGTGGGAAAAGGAGAAAATGCTGGTAACCAGCATTTTCTCCTTTTCCAACAATGTTTTATACCTTTCCAAAGTCAAAATTCAATTTTGATTCATATTTATTTTGTCGTCTGCAAATGCTTTCAATTTGGACAAGTTCAAAATTTTCTTGTTTGGTAAAGAGTTAAATCTGTTGAAGACAAAAATATCACGGTAAATCAACTGTCATATGAGGAGAAAAAAGAGAGATGCCTAGTCATTGCCTAGTGGCATTGTGTAATCGCTATACAGTGTAGTTGACAACTTGGTGACTACAGGCATGTCTTATGTCGATAAACTACTTTTCGTGATCTAGCTATATGTTTGCGACCCATTTTCACATCAAAAGTTTCTGCCCAGGTCAGCCTGGGCAGACTGTGTAGGGTGACATTGGTCAATACGGTTTTTGCAGATGTATTAAGCCCCCATTTCACAGAACATGGATTTATATTGCAGATGTAGATGAGACTGACAATGCGGAGATAAACACAGAAGCTATGGTGACCAAGAACACGGACATCGACCAAGGCTATGCTTGGTTGGTACTTGCAGGTAAGGAACGATGTTTGAATCTTTACCAGACATCAGAAAGTGAAACATGTCAAAAATGAAAGCATTGGTAGAGGCGTATGGAATGCATAGCAGAAAATATTTTAGATATAAAAACACTATCAAGATATTTAAAATATTCATTCAAGATAGTCGCAATTATACCAAAATGATACATAAATTTGATAATTTATTATATAACATCAAAATTATTACATCAAAACATAAAACCACTTCAAGACAAATAGATATACTTCAAGATGTAAAAACAGCATCAACATTTTAAAAACCACTCCAAGACTCACATGACCAATCAAGACTCACGTGACCAGCATTTTCTCTTTTTTCCCACAGTATTTTCAAATGGCATCTTCCCAAAGGTCGCTAAAACAAAGGATCGTGTGGTAAAGGACTAACTTTGCTCTCTGCTTTTTTCCACCAGGATCTTTCGTCATGTACATGCTTAGTATTGGTAGTATGAAGAGTTATGGGGTCTTATATACTGAGATGAGGGACTACTTTGGGGCCGGATCTGGGGCCACTGCGTGGATAGGCAGTGTTTGTCTATTCTTGATGTTGGGGCTGGGACCCTTTGCCAACTGGTTGAGCGTCAAATATACGTTTCGAATTGTCGGGATTGTAGGGGGCGTACTGACAGGAATTGGATATGGCCTTTGTTTTTTTATACAGAGAATTGAGTACATGTACATTACATATGGAATCATTGTAGGTAAGTTGCTTTCATCTTTTATTCCAAGTAAATCTATTTTTGGATTTTGAAACAATAAATACAAGTTTATAGCTTGTTTCTCTCCCTTTTGTGCTGCTAAATGCGATTTAGAAGCTCTAATGTGAAATGGTACAAAACACGTGAAAAGGGATATTCATTTGCGTAAAGTGTCGTTTCGGATTAGTCTACGCAGTGCGCTCAGGCTAATCCGAGACGGCACATACAACTACATTAGATTTTGTGCTAAAGTGGACTTGAGCAAAACAGAAAATTACATAAAAACGGAAAGTACCGTCTCAGAATGCCCCTTTTCATGTGTTGCAAGTCAAATTATACAATCTGAAAGTATGGAAATTATTGTGAACATGTAAATCTGTAAACCTATGGTTGTTGCAAGTGGTTATCGCCGGCAGAAAAAGTAAAGTTAGTATAAGCTGAAAAGAGAGACAATAGGCCGAGCGACCTAGAATCTTTTGATCCAGTTTGAAATTTCTGTTATCTGCTAGTGGCTAACATTTGGACCAGTCATACAGCAGCAAATTGCCATCTCGACAATAATTTGCACAATTTTAAATACCGTGATTTAAAATGTACTCTTACCTGGATTGTTGGCTTTCGGGCTCCACTGGGTCTTTAATGAGTATTCTTGATCATTGTAGATGTAGATCAACTGAACAGTGTTGATCTTTCCACTGGGCACATAACGAACGGTCCTGCTCTTAACTCATTACCAAACGACAAAATTTTAGGTTTGTCCAAATCAAAAGCATTTGCAGACGACAACATAAAAGTGACTGAAAAATTGAAATTTGTTTTGTGAAGGGTAGAAAATGATGTAACGTTCCACTAATGGCTGTAATAAATATTTGAACACTATCGAAAATAGGCTTATTAATCTTTCAGTTCTACATATCCAACGTTCAACATGTAGTTTCTCTTTGTCGCTTGTTGTGTATGATGAGTAAATATTTGAGTGACGGACGTAGGAACTCGTAAACCAGTTTATCTGAAGTGAACGTGTGACTCGATTTCAGCCATTTCGTATCGCGTTTTAAACCATTAAACTTTGTGTCAAGCCTATTTCAGCACAGGAATCAAACAAACATTAATTTAAGACTAACCTTGAGTTGTATTTGTCTGTCGATTTTTATTAGTATTCACGTAACTGTCGATTTTCGGTGTCTAATACCCACGCTATGTTTTAGCATCCTCCATTTTTGTTGTCATTTTCCCGATGAATGATGGGATAAGATCGATGACGTCACAGGTAACTCATCGACCTTGATCCTGCTCGTCATATAGCGCGGATTTTAAACAACCGAAAATCGACAAACCAAGTTTAATTTTACCCTTTTAGGTACAAAATGAGATGTATTATTTATCCCTACGTGCATTATTGTATAGACTTGTATCAATCCCGGCATATTACCAGTGTTCTTTCAACGGTATTTACGGGTGAAAGTGGTATCGGGCGTATGAATTTTCCAACAACCTTTTTCGTTGGAAATTTTTCCTACAGATTCTTTCTGTTGGAAAACCAACCAAGAAAGTTGTTGGAACCCGTAGTATAAAAGGCGCTGTTCCGTCATATTCTGGGACTCCAGTTTTGAATTCTCGTGGGTTCAGCTACAGATAATCTTGATCATTTTTTTTTTTTTTTTTTTCTTTAATTTCATTTTGAAACTTAAGTTAGGCTTCATTTATGGCGACGTTTTAGACCTTACTTAATTCTGAATTCAGTTAGGTTTATTTATCTTCGTTTATTTATTTTTTTAAGCTTAAGTCTATTCCTGACAACGTCACACTGCAGTATTTCATAATGATACATCTTACTGTTCTCTAGATATTGTTGAGATTTATAACATGTTTAGATAAGGACCACTGTCACTTTCTACCAGCAAATCCTCTGGGGAAAATTTAGGACATTTTGTCAATTTAGGACTTTTTTTGTCAATTTAGGACTAGAATCTAGATTTTTCTGACACTGTATTGTATCATTTGGTCATTGTTGAGGGAATTTGTATTTTAAATGTAATTATATTGTCCCCTGATTTAGTCTGCACTTCAGGGTTAATTAAATTACTCATTATCATACAGTGAAAATTTGTAGTATTTGTTTTTTGTTGAGTTTTTTCTCCCATCGTTTAATCACACTTTACACTGGAGTCCATTCCTGACCCGTTTCTCCTGTAACCTTCCTCCCCTGACCTACAAAGAAGTGGGGAAAGCAGACAAATAGTACCAGCTCGTAACAATATTGTGGTAAAAGGAGAAAATGCTGGCTTCCAGCATTTTTTCCTTTTCCCACAATGTTTTCTCTCCATTACAAAACAAATTTCAAATTTTCAATCTCTTTTAATTTGTTGTCTACAAATGCTTTCGATTTGAACAAACCTAAAAATTTGTCGTGTGGTAATGAGTTATTTTCTCATTTTTCAACAATGTTTTCTAAAGGCTTCTTTTTCAGGGTCATCAAAAGTAGGGATTGCGTGGTAATGGGATAAAGAGACAGACAACAAAAATGTCAATTTCATCCATCAAAAAGGCCACCAGGATTTTTTTTTCTACTTCAAAATAATCTTTAAGTGGTGCAACAGCAGTTCTGGTTGTTCACAAAGACAATCAGAAATATTGTTACCCTTTTCCAGATTTTCGAAGGCATGATTGTTCAGTCCACAAGTTATTCGAATTTACCGGTACCGATTGGTTTTAGTTATTTGATTTTCGAGTGATAGAACCATTTATGACGGTGTATTTCAGGTATCGGCTATGGTTTTGCATTTACATCCTGTGCAACAATAATCAGTTTCTACTTTGAGAAACACAGAGCCTTGGCCAATGGTATAACAGTATCAGCAAGTGGCATTGGTGCCCTCACTTTACCGTTTCTCTATAGGTCAGTATAGCTTACTGTCACGTGATTTTCAGAACAATGGATAGGCATAGGTTGTTTTGAATTGATAGCATAAATAGCCTTTGGTCTTCACTAAAACATGTCTTACGTCTAACAATTCAAATTACTACTTACAACATGTCAACAACCTATAAATATCCTGTCCAGGGCGTGAATCAACCACAACTCCATTGTCCAAAAGCATACACTCTGTTACATTGCTACATAAGCCAGCTTTTGCAGATTTTTAAGAGCAATCTTGTACTAGAACTTGTACATGTATACCCTCTACGTTAAATTTTGTCCTTGAATTCTATGGGACAAAGGATGCAGTGAAAGGTATGCAGAGGCTTCTAATGCAGCCCTGGCAATAGCAACACAATGTCTCCTTGTGACACCAAATGCAACGAACCTATAAAAAACCTACACAGGGCGAGGATTGAACTAACAGTGCCTTGGTTCATAAGCAAACACGCAATACAGTTCAACCAAGTGTAGTACTTTTAGCTTACCTGAGCACGAAGTGCTCAAGGTGAGCTTTTGTGATCTTGCAGTGTCCTGTGTCCGTCGTATAGTGTGCTTCATCATTTTTTTACCCTGTGCACACCCTAGAGGCCGCATTTTCAGTCCATTACAGATGACACTAGATCAGAACGTTTGTCTGAGTGTTCGGGATTTATCTCGGAGTTCACGTTGGGCCAAAAACTGGGTCACCAGGTCAAATCTTGAGAAAAAAAACCTGTGTACGCTCTAGAAGGCACATTTTCAGTCTGAAAATTGGTCAGAAAGTTTGTCTTCCTGATATCACGGATGAGTTTGAAAGTGGGTCAAGTCAAATGAAAAATAAGGCGGCTAGATCAAACCTTAGAAAAACCTTATGTACACTCTAGGGGCTACATTTTGTGTTCAAATCACTTAAAAGGTTATCGAAATGTTTGTTTAAAAACTAGGTCACAAGTTCAGATCTTTGAAAACCTTGTGCACCCTCTAGAGGGTACATTTTGAATCCAAAACTCATGAAACTTGGTCAAGATCTTTAGCTTGATGATTTGTCGGAGGATTCAGAAAAAGGGTCACGTCGGGCAAAAAGTCGGTCACAAGGTCAGATCTTGGGAAAAACATTGTGTACGCTCTAAAATGCTACATTTTTCAGTCCAATACTATTGAAAGTTGGTCAGAATGTTTGTCTCGATGATATCTTGGACTAGTAGGAAATGCATCACTTCAGATAAAAAATAGGTCACTAGGTTAAATCTTGGAAAACTTTGTGTATGCTCTTGAGGCCACATTTTCCGTCCAGTTCTTAGTAAACTTGGTCAGAATGTTTTGCTTGATGGAAGGGGTGTTTTAAAATGGGACATGTGGGATCGAAGAGTAGGTCACAATGTCAACATTTTGAAAAATCGTTGTACAGCTCTAGAGGCCACATTTTGTATCTAATACTTTTGAAATAAGTCAGAACGTTTTCTAATGATGATTTATAAGATGGGATTGAAAATGGGTCATACCCCCGTCAAAAAGTAGGTCGTCCAATCAAATCTTGGAAAAACTTTCTGTACATTGTGAAGGCCACATTTTCCGTTCACTACTCATGAATGGAGGGCAGAATCTTTGTTATGATGATATCTACCTCAGATTGTGAAATGGCGTGTGTTTTGTGAAAAGTAGACACATGTGAAAAATTCTAGAAAAAGCTTGTTTGCACATTAGAGGCTAAATTTTAAGTCCAATATTTATGAAAGGTCCTTCGATTGTTTATAAGTCATAATATCTTAGAAGGGATTGGAAATGGATCATGTTTGGTCAATAGGAATAGGTGAGTGACTCCAGTGCCAGACCGTCCTATTGAGTTCATATGAGTTTGGGACAGGTCGACGCCAAATGACAGGTCCAATATCACCCAGTTCATGACTTTTTATTGTGAATTGCACCCTTAAACACTGTCGTGCTTACACTGCTTTTTACAAGGAAAAAGATATATATTTCGTCATTGGTCTGTGCTGAACTCTCTTTTCGAAGATTTTGCCTTGGTAATTCCATTGACAAGAAAATAAGTGTTAAACTGAGTCATCCTCTGGCAAAAGAGGCTTGATGCATCCTCATGATGCATCTTATCAAGCAAGTCATCATGTACATATAGTTATGGTTGCATAAATTCTAGTTTGTCTGTTTATCTACTAAATGCTGAGCCTGGTCCTTGGACATGTAGAAAATTGATCGAATGCAAAAGTTTTGACATCTAGCAGGCTGCCATGGATCGGTACTTTTTGTAGATGCATTAAGCCCTTTTTTCACAGAGCATTGCTCACTTTGAATGCTTCATGGTTGTGTGTAAATGTCATAGTTTTATTTCAGGTACTTGATCCAGGTGTATGCATTAAAGGGAACGTTTCTTATAGTGGGTGCGATATTAATGCATATCTGTCCAGCAGCTTGTATTTTCACACAACCCAGGAGTCTCAGAAATGTCAAGAACAAAAAAGTATCAGATGCTACTTCTTGTGACGTTACCAGTGAACGCAAACTTCTAAATGGCGAAGGGGGTGGGGATAAATCAAGCTGTGAAAGAAAACGTTCCTGCGGTCCTGAATTTAAATTTTCGCTGTTCAAGAATCCGTTATTTTCTCTATACGTCTTGGCGTTCACCCTCTGTATGAATGGTTTTGGAAACAACTTGATCCTCATTCCCTCTCATACCAAAGATCTAGGGTATGACAAAACTAAAGTAAGCCTCGGTGTGTCTATAATGGGAGGCTGTGAAATATTTTCCAGAATATTTTTCGGCTGGTTTGCTGATAGAAACATAATAAAGAGGCAGTATATTTTCATGTTTAGTATGGGAATCTCATCTGTGTTTTGTTTTATAGCGCCACAGTTTAAAAGTTTCGAATTTATAGCAGTGTATGCAGCTATCGTTGGGATATTTCCTGGCTCCTTCTGGAGTTTGATGTCTGTTTTGGTGATAGAGGCCGTGGGTATAGAAAACTTTGCCCCGGCCTTCGGTCTGCTGACACTTTGCCTGGCATTTGGAGCTGTTTTTAGTCAACCCCTAATTGGTAATAATAATAGCAATATTTATACTAATAGTATTTCCCACTGTTTTCGAATATGCAACAGTTATCTTACTTTTGCCGAACCCAAGATGTTTGCTGCTCTGTCCAAACTGCAATCTTGACAGATAAGCGACTTTCGGCAAGCGGAATATTTTCTATTTAATAACCGATTACCATACAGTCCCTACTTTTGACGCCCCTGAGAAAGGAGCCTATAGAAAACATTGTGGAAAAAGGAGAAAATGCTGGTAACATAGCACGCTTGCATGGATCGGTACTTACTTAGCCTTGTTTAAATTGAAAGCATTTACAGACAACAATTTCATGTTGTAATTTTTCTTTAATAGAGTAGAAAACATTGTGGGAAAAGGAGAAAATGCTGGTTACCAGCATTTTCTTCTTTTCCCACAATGTTTTCAAAAGGCCTCTCTTCTAGGAGCGTCCAAAGTCGGCATTTTGTGGTAAAGGGTTAAATCATAGATAATTGGCATAGCAATACATAGCTATATTCATCTTCGAAAGGAATATATTGAAACCTGTTATAGAGATAAAAAGGTTTGAGCGATACTTTGTGAAAAGGGGGCTTAATATATTTGCAAAAAGTACAGATTCAGATCAGCTTGCATAGATTGTGTAGACTGACATGAGTTGGAAACTTTTTGCTAATTGAAAAATTATCTGGTAAAAGGACTGTCTGTCAAAGAACCATTCTACCAGCCAATTGTAAAAAAGAAAAAGATATTTAAAGGACCCATGATTATACCTTGCCTATACTACTCAACATTTTGCTAGGGATCACCCTAAAAGATTCACTCTAAATATATATGTGGCATGTATCATGTATGGTTTTACAATATGTTACATTGCTACACTGATCAATAAAATGAACAGTGGCAATGGATCTTTAGGCATTTACCTCACAATGCAGACTGGTAAAGACACTGAGAAAGAAGCCTTTAGAAAACATTGTTGGAAAAGGAGAAAATGCTGGATACCAGCATTTTCTCCTTTTCCAACGATGTTTTCTACCCTATGACAGACAGCATAGTGCACGTTGCATATAGTTTTTGGTCAGAAAATACTTTCAACTTGAATAGATCTAGAACTTTATAGTATGGTAAAGAGTTTATGCAAAACTGTTTTAACATATAAATCCATACAAAAATATTTAAGTGATCCCTATGAAAGTTTGAGTAGTATAGTATGATAAATAAGAACTCTACATAAGAGGGAGTTATAGTTTTCTAAAAACATTATTTCTGTTCTAAACCCTACGTTGTGGGTACTCATTAGAATCGTCTCAGACGATTCTAATGAGTACCCACAACATAGGGTTTAGATGAGGAGAATTATTAATATTTTCAAGTTTGAAATCAAAATCACTCGCTCTATCTAGAGTTCTGTATTACTACACCAAAGAGATACATTAACCCTTTTGACAAAGCTCGGTCCAATGAAAATGTAATTAATTGGAATGGTATACTTTGGACATAAAAAGACTTTTTAATAATTATGTGCCATTTTTTTTTCGTTAAAGCCCTGAAGAGATAATTACTTTGTGAAATGTTTTTACCAGCTGAAGTACTTAGTAGGTTGACTTTTTAGCTGCAAATTATGGTAAGCTACATCTTTGCGAGCCAAGTTTACGATCACTACCCGGATCTTACCTTGGCTGATTGAGCCCGATTTCGAGATTCCTGCGATGCGCCCTCTATTGGATGCTGGTTATTACCCCCTTTTACATCATATTTCTAAAAGCCAATGAAATATCGTTTTACAAACCGCTTACGAATACACATGAAGCGATAAGCAGACATCCACGTGGGTTTCCATGTTTTACCTTCTATTCGAAAGATAGAGACCTTGTTCTATTTTTATCAAAGATGAAATGCTCCGAGTGATTTCATTCGTTGCAGCTAGAGCTGGCTGCATCCAATGAAAAAGGGTATCGGGTGAATGTAAAAATCAAGCTCGATCCGCCAAGGGTAGAGTAGCGTAGTGAATCGTCAGCCTTGGCTTGCGAGGATGGGTAAGCTGTTGCTATATATAAGATAGCTGTGGCTTTCCATGGTTCTGTGCTATGTTTGATCTTGTATACATGTATTCCTATTTACAGGTTGGCTTGAAGATCTAACCGGAAGTTGGGACGCATCTTTTTATTTGACTGGTTGCCTTTTACTGCTTGCTGGAGGGGTGTTATTGCTGGAACCACCTGTTCGCAGATATCATGTGGACGGACAATCTAGACAAGAAACAGAATGTAATGACTTACATTTACAACAGTACAAAGTTGCAGAAACTCCAGAAAACCACGAAGCTGTAGATTTACTTGAAAACAAACCAGTGTTTAGTTCGAACGAAGCAAATAGAATATATCGCCCTTTGAAAAAAAGTTGATGAGCCAAGCTTACGCCTTTGTATATGTAAGCTACCTTTCTTGGATGGTGCTAGATCTACAGAAGCACGGTATTTTATGGAGTTGACGTACTACCGGTCCTCGTCATACTGTACATCAAATGCGAAACATTGTGACTGGAGGAAAATGCTCACAAGAGGCAATTTTCACAATATTAACTCAACAAAATAAAAGTGACTGAAAATTTAAAATTTGTTTCGTGAAGGGTAGAAAACATTGTGGGGAAAGGAGAAAATGCTGGTAACCAGCGTTTTCTCCTCTTCTCACAATGTTTTGTAAAGGCTTCTTCTCAGGGTCATCAAAAGTAGGGGTTATGTGGAAATAGAAGAAAAAAAAAGAGCATTATGTGAATGTAAGAACATTCGTTTTACTTCTTTTGAAGTGGTATATATTTTTTTTTCTCCAAATGGCTATGCCCTTGTGTAGGTTGTCATGATTTTGGGAAGTACTAAGAAAAGCCGGTGCTGTAAACAGTTACTGTTTCTACTGATAAAGATCTCAATTAATACAGAGAAGGAGTCGACTGGTTGTGATAAAATGCCTTCAGCGTTAACAGATCATAATTATGACCTATTTTGATATGACCAAGGTATCATTCCTGATCATTTATTTGATATTTTCATTTATATGTATTTTTTTTTCTGTGTAAATTTATTAGAATTAGCACAGTAACTTGTTATTTCACTGGATTTAGTCAGTACTTCAATTTAGAACCTCGGTATTTACTAAAGGACAGAATTTTAGACTGGTTCAAACTGAAATCATTTGCAGACGACATTTTCAGTGTGGCTCGAATGGTGGAATATGTTGTTTGGTTGGAAATAAAATGGGAAGGGGAGAAAATGCTGGAGAAAGCAGCCTTTTTTTTTTTTCATTTTTCCACTATGTTTTCAGAATCTGTTTTGTTGGGGGTCATTAGGATTCGAGTTAATTGTGTCTTGATGTCAAAACTGTTTCTGTCACATGTTAACCCTTTACTCCATAGATACTCATTTCTACTCATTGCTTGTATGAGCCTTTGGAAAATATTGTGGCAAAAGGTGAAATTGCTCGTGACGAGCAATTTCACCTTTTGCCACAATGTTTTCTATGCTACCAAAATATGTCATATACACATAAGAAACAGCTTCATCCTTGCTGTTATTTAGGGTCAGTTAGAGATACCATAGAAATGCCTTATGGGGTAAAGGGTTAACACAATTACAAAGTTAACAGTTACAGGGAAGGGAGGATTTTCGCTTTTTATTTTTCCTTTACCTTACAATGACGCCTTTTAACGACCCCAAGGAAGAGGCCTTTAGAAAACATTGTGGGAAATGGAGAAAATGCTGATAACCAGCATTTTCTCCCTTTCCAACAAAGTTTTCTACTCTATCAACGAAAACTTGCGTCATTTGAGCCACTAAATAATTTTCACCTGCAAATGCTTTCAATTTGGATAAGCCTGAAATTTTACCGTATGGTTGAGGTTTAAAACAACATAATGTGTGGCTTAAATGGCAAATTAATGGAGCTAAGGTGTCGAAACGGTGGCTATAAGGATATTTCATCCCCTCCGTATATAATAAATATAGCTTGGTAACCAGCATTTTGTTCTTTTCCTACAAAGTTTTAAAAGGCTTTTCGTTCTTAGGGTAGTTAAAAGTCGGGATTGTTTGGTAAAGCATAAAATTCCCCGACACTGAGGTTTTACATACCATAAGAAAGTTGAGACATTGTCGCAAAAAGAGAAAATAGGGGTTGCAAGCATTTTCCTGTCTCTACCTATTTTCTAACCCTTTGTTGACTTTTGCCACAAGAAAAGCCAAACTTGAGGAAACAATCTTATTACTTAAATTTTGTTGAAACTGGATTTTTCTTACTATTAGAAAGTTGGAAACATTGTGGCAATAGGAGAAACGCTGGTAGTAAGCATTTCTCCTTTAGACAAAATATTTTCATTTCTTTTTAACTCTTTACCACACGAAAAAATTTTAGAGTGGTCCAAATTGAAAGCATTTGCAGATGCCAAAATAAAGGTGACTAAAAAATAGGAAGTTGTTCTGGGAAGGATAGAAAACACTGTGGGAAAAGGAGAAAATTCTGGTTACCGGCATTTTCTCCTTTTCCCATAGTGTTTTCAACAGGCTTCTTTCTCAGGGGCGTCAAAAGTAGGGATTGTGTGGTAATGGGTTAACATTATTTACATCCTTTAACCCTTTACCACACCATCCCAAATTTTAACACCCATGTGAAAGAAGCCTTTTGAAAACATAGTGGGAAAAGGAGAAAATGCTGGTTACCACAATGTTTTCTACCCTTCCCAAACCAAATTTCAATATTTGAGTCACATTAATTTTGTTGTCTGCAAATGCTTCGAATTTGAACTAGTCTAAAATTATGTCGTTTGGTAATGAATTATGGCATTATCTGTATTTGTCTGCTTCAAAATTAATGCTTTCAATTTGACAGTAAGAAATAATCTTACCAAGTAAACATAATTATTTTCAGCAAAAAAATTCTGTCCAGGAAGTTGGAAATAATATTGCTTGAAAGATTAAAGAAAAAAGATAACAAAAATGTGCCATGGGAAACCATTATTCAACCAAGTAATGTTTTCTCTTTCATAATGTATTTCATCCAAAAAGTGTATGAATTCAGCTGGGAATACAATAAACATGTTACTTAAACTCCATATATACTCATTTTGACGTATCAACAAGAGACAACTTTTGAAAACACTGTGGGAAAAGGAGAAATTGCTCGTAATGAGCAATTTCTCCTTTTCCCACAATGTTTTCCACTTAATCAAATATTTGTATCCTTATTTGTTCATATTTTGACATCATATCTTTATTTGCTGCTGAAATGGAAGAACCACAAATTAGCATATCAGGTAAAGGGTTAACTCTTTATCACACACCTCTGAGTTTTGAAGACCCTGAAGAGGACGGCCTTTGAAAACATTGTGGGGAAAAGAAAGAATTGTTGGTAAACAGCCTATTGTTCTTTTCCCATATTGTTTACAAAATCTCCACCCTTCAACAAACAACCCCTGGTGTTTACGACCCTGAGATAGAAACCTTTTGAAAACATTGCTGGAAAAAGGAGAAAATGCTGGTAACCAGCATTTTCTCCTTTTCCCACAAAACATTGAAAACGTTGTTGGAAAAGAAGAAAATGCTGGTAACCAATAACCAGCATTTTCTCCTTTTCCCACTATGTTTTCTACCCTTCTAGAAACAAATTTCAATTTTTGAGTTACATTTAATTTGTTGTCTGCAAGTGCTTTCAATTTCGACCAGTCTAAAGAGTTAGACAGATACTGTCATTTGTGCCCAATTTTATTCGTAATCTGCAAATGCTTTTAATTTGGACTGGTCTAAAACTTTGCTGTGCTGCAAAGATTGAAATAGTTGTTTATAGGAATATGGATTTTGATAAAAAAGATAGAAAGTATTATATAATTTCATGTATAGACATGGTTTTCTATATAATTAAATAGTTTAATTGTTGAAATATTATTTCCTTGTATAACTCAGCTCACATCCTGTTTTTAATATCTGTCTATGGTTCTCAAGTCTGGCCACTTCTAACCGTTTTGAAAAACTTCTCCAATTCTCAGGCAAGGGGGACGTAACATCTCCTCAAATTCTGAGAGTTGATAGAGGCCTGAGATTAAAACCTGACAATATAGTTAGAATTTAAGGACATTTCAAAGTAATGTTTAACCCTGTATTTGATACAGCAGATTATCCATTACCAATAGCGGAAGATGTGTTCATAAAATTAGATAAAACCTCAAGGAAATAGACATGTGTCATGTGTACTAACATGTATGACTATGTATGGCATGTATACAGCACGAAATATGTGACACATTCAGAATATATGGGTTATTACTGATATTGTATAAGTGGAAATTATCGTAATGTGATTTTACAAATTTGAAAAATTTGCAGACTTTTCTGTTTGCGTGTAAATATACAAACAAATAATAAGTGTTTTGAATTCGTAAACATTTCCATAATCAGAAAAAACATTATTTTTTGGACACATGTAAGTATATGTCGTAGGCCAGTTCGGAATCTGCCTAGACTAAATTAGAATTTTTCTAAAATAAAAAAATTCAAAATTTAATCTTACTCAGAATTTCTGGATAAAACTTCTTTTATGTTAAATAAGATGGTTTATTTGTAGTTGCACCGTATCACACAAGAAAATATTCCAATTTAGTATAGGCAGATTGTGGAGCTGCCTAGCTAAAATGGAACCCTATTTTTGTCCAGGCAGAATTCCAGTATGGTCTAGGAAGATTCCATATCTGCCTAGACTCCGGTTTGGACTATGACATATATAAATCCATGTACACATTATCTTAAGCTTCCATATAGACTTTCAAGTTCACTTGCAATATTCCAACAAACTATGGCCATGGTACTGAAAACATTCGATCCGTGCAGTGCATATTTGATGATATTGCTATTACAAGTCAGACTGGTGATGATGAGTCAGTGTTGAAAAGACAAGCCCAAATAAATATTAAATCGAATTAGAAAAAAGAAAAGTGTTTTTTACTTCAAGATGAGGTTGAATATTAGGATTTTAGGGTAAATAAGAATGGCATTTTGCCTTCCAAAAGGAAGATGGAAGCAAACGTGCAGGTTCCTGGACCTAAAACAAAAAAGGGTTGTCATCTTGACTTGGTATTGTCAAGTATCAGAGGAAATTCACTCCAAATTACACTAATACGTATTTGTTGAAAAGCAATAATCTATGAGTTTGGACTGTGAAATGTAAACAAGCCTGTAAAAAAAAAGTAGGAAAAACCCCACTTAGTTCTTTAAATATACTGGTGGATAATCAGTCCAGTCAATCCATGGGGTCGGAATAGAAAGCAGACAATATAGAACATAGAGTTAAGCAGACAGTATACCCAACGAAGGGTAATGAAACGGGTGATTAAACGGAGACAGTACAGATAATGAAGGACTTAGTGCAAAACGCAGACAATGTAGTTCAAGGGACTCAGAAATACCTGACTTTCCTCCTGGTTATTGGCTAAATATCTTTTTATTGAACACAAGATTTCTTTAAACTTTACAGTTGTTTTAAATTCCCCCCACCACCCAAGTATTAATTCATTGCTTAAAGACAAAAAAATGTAAACGTTCAAATATATTCAAAAGCTACGCCAGGTGAAATATACAGTATAATTAATCTAGTTTCATCCTTTGTATGGTCCCAATAGGGGTATTAAGTCGGTAGATTCATTTCAATTAACGTAATCAAGACATGAATAACACCTTATGTTTAGTCTTACTTCATTTTAAATTCATGGACCATGTTGAAAGTCTTACTTCATTTTCAATTCATGGACCAGGTTGAAATGAAACTTAATTAACACCCCCTTTTATACACCGATTTGTAAATAAATACAATTGAACTAATTGGTATAATGTGCTGAATTGATATATATTATCAATGAATATTTCATCAAAGTCTTTTTACTCATTTAACAGGTATTTCAGAAAATCTTTTGAACTTTTTTGTCTTCGTTTTGCATATATCCCTTCCTTTACAGTATCGTCAGCGTTTAATTACCTGTTCCATTACTCTTTTTGTGTATTTTCTCTGCTAAACTCTATGTTATATATTGTCTGCATTTTTACAGTTCCCATGCTATATGTAGACCTGTGATCAATAAAGTTAAAAATCATTAATACTGGTTATTGCTGTTGAGCAGACTTAAAAAAAAATACACGAATCTGAGAAAAAGATGTTATCAACCATCAGATGAAAGACATTTTTAATAAATTGATCGTTAAAACCTATTTGCCAGCAAATTTCTATCATCACCTTCTATTAGTACTTTCAGTACTTTGATTAATGGAGCACTAAAGCAGATGTTGACCCAATTATTTTGATGATGTTACTGTTTACCTTTCCATTGGGAAAAAAAAGTCCTAACATAAGATTACTGTTAAAAATTGCATTCGGTTGGTCTCGAACCCACAGTGTTCAAAGCTGAAGTCGGCGACTCTACCGTCCACTGTGCTACAAAACCATAATTTAATTGATTTTCGTGTATTTGTCGTTGCTAATTAGTTGCTCATAAATATGGGCGTCGCTGCCAGGACAGTTAGCTTTGTGACAGAGGATAGATTGCTAGCCGTGAAGATGGAACCTACACCCAAACCAATACATCATGCATTAAAGAAGTGTTATGCAGGTATACATTTTCCTACGGGATAATAAATTTTACAGGGAAAATACAAAAATCTCGCTAATTCATCGTTTTTTCCTATATGTATTTCTCTATCCATGTTTTAATCTTTAAAAGTCATCTTTGCACATGAGTGAACAGTAGCAATCTTTGTTAAGATTTTTCTACAAAACATGCATATATTGAGACGAACGAGGAAAACACACTGCGGGCGCATTAGACACATATTAACTTGTAATAATTCAGTGTTGGGAAATAAATTTAAAAAAAAAAACATGCCCTTTGAAAAAGGGGCTTAATTTATCTGCCAAAAATATTGACCCATGTCAGCCTGCGCAATCTGCGCAGGCTGACATGGTCGAAACTTTTTGCTTATTTGTCATTTGCATATTTAATGACCATCTGACCCCATAGTTCAGTGGCGTGTTAGACATTATTGTTATAACGCAGTACAGAAATGCAGTAAACCCCACTATACCAGAGCATAACTCATATACTTAAGATACAAAAATATAAGTAAGCAATGCTCTGGCAGAAGAAGGCTTAATGCATCTGCTATATCGTATGATGCAAATAAAGACCTCGCATACTTTTGGAGCTTTAAAAGCCATTTTTTATGTTCCTCGAAAATGTTCGGGGGAACATACAGTCGCTACGCTGTGCGTACGTCCGTTCGTCCATTCGAAGCCATTTCTCCACAACCCCTTGACCAAATTGTATGAAACTTTATATCTGAACTCCTTGGGACAATGCGCAAATTTCATTAATATCGTCCATTCGTTCGTCCGTCCGTCCGTTCGTCCGGCCTTACGAGCCCGACATTGTGGGGTTAGGGGTCATTTGTGCATTTAGTCTCTATGGGGTTCCTTCCGTCCATCTGGTAGGTTAGGGGTTAGGGTTAGGGTCGTAGGTTTAGGGTTTGTGGGGTTAGGGTTAGCTTGTGGGGTTAACTTCGTTAGGTTATTTGGGTGTATTGAATAAAGAGCAATTCGACCTCACAAGGTCCGTCTCGTAAGACCAGTCGAAGCCATTTCTCCACAACCCTTGGATCAAATTTTATGAAACTTCATATCTGAACTCCAATGAACAATGCGCAGATACCTTTTTTCCGATTTCTCATTTTTGAGATGCGTCAAGGAAAAAGTGGGCTTCATGTATAAAACTCCGTCCGAAGCCATTTCTCCACAACACCTGGTACAAATTTTATGAAACTTCATATATATGAACTCCTTGGAACAATGCGCAAATACCTTTTATTCCTGTTCCTCAATTTGAGGCTGCGTCACGGAAAAAGGGGACTTCATGTAAAAAATCTGTCCGAAGCCATTTCTCCACAACCCTTGGACCAAATTTTATGAAACTTCATATATGAACTTGGAACAATGCGCAAATAGCTTTTTTCCGGTTCCTCAATTTGAGGCTGCGTCACAGAAAAAGGGGGCTTCATGCGAAAAATTGTTTTTCAGTGGAATGTTTTCCAGATACCTCTTACCCGCTTTCTCAATTTGAGGCTGTTTCACGGAAAAAGGGGGCTTCATGTAAAAAAATTGTTTTTCACTAATATCTCCACATCAGTGCTCAAAACTTCGTGAAATTTCAAATCTGAACTCGTTGGAACGTTGCCCAGATACTTCTTTCCCGGTTTCTCAATTTGAGGCTGCGTCACGGAAAAAGGGTACTTCATGTAAAAAATTGTTTTATGATACCTCTCTCCCGGTTTCTCAATTACAGGCTGCGGAAAAATGAGGCTTGATTTAAAAAAAATGTTTTTCTCTAATATTTCGTACATTGGTGCTCAATAGTTCATGAAATTTCAAATCTGAACTCATTGGAACATTGCCCATATACCTCTTCCCCGCTTTCTCAACTTCAGCTTGCGTCACGGAAAAAGGTGGTTTCATGTAAAAATCTCTTACATTATTGCTCAAGATTTCATGAAATTTCGAATTTGAATTATTATTTAAAAAAGATGCCACAAACCACACACCTTTTGTATTCTTTCCAATTATGCAATATTGTCTTAAAGGTGGCCCTTTAGAATTTTGGGCACAAATTTTACAGAAATACAGAAAAATCATCCTTATACTCCCAAAGCCTTATAATTTCCATTCATAAAATCCCAGCAGTCGAAAACCATCCGCCAACATGAGAAATTAGAGATTTAATACAGCCCAGGTCGACACTGAAGGGAAACACCGTCTATTTTTATATCTGCAACTCGCTCATTTACATACCGGAAATATACAGACGAGGCTTCAAACATTGCGTCTGAAGTTCTAGACACAATGGAAAATAATTACATGTTAGTTATGTTACGGAATTTAAGAGTCGTTAGTCACGCGTCCTTCACTTAACATTCCCACAATGCTTTTTTTTTTATTTTTGGCGGGAGATCTAAAAAAAATAGCTTAAAAGGCTACGTAGCCTTTTAAGGGAATACCACCAAAAAATTCTTTTTTTGTAATTTTATGATTCTTAACTATTGATGATTTGTATTGTTTTTTCATATCAATTTCAGTGATATATACATTTTTTTTAATTTGGTACGAGGTGAAAACTCTAAATATCCACCTTTAAGGAAAAAAGGGGCTTAAAGGAGGCTTAGTGGGCTTAGTGTCCTCTACTACAAGTTTGTTTTGGCTGTTACTTCAAAAGAATTACAACTGTTAGTGTCAAAATTTATAAAAAAGGATGTTATCGATTAATACAAAATGTATTTTTACCATGTTTCAAGACATTTTAGGGGAAAAGGGGGCTTCATGGTAGAGTTACAGTCCGTTTTTCTCCATTATCTTGCTGGTCAAAATTTCACATTTCAGTTACTATCTTCCCATCGTCGCGAGCCAAGGTTACGATTACTACGTGGATCTTACCTTGGCTAATTGAGCCCCATTTCGAGATTCCTGCGATGCGCCCTCTATTGGATGCTGGTTATTACCCCCCTTTACATCAGATTTATAAAATCAGATTTATAAAAGCCAATGAAAACCGCTTACGAAAACACACGAAACAATAAGCAGACATCCACGTGGGTTTCCATGTATACCTTCTATTCGAAAGGTAGCGACCTTATTCTATTTTTATCAAAGATGAAATGCTATGTATACGAGCGATTTCATTCGTTGCAGTTAGAGCTGGCTGCATCCAATGAAAAGGCGTATCGGGGAAATGTAAAATTCAAGCTCGATCCGCCAAGGGTAGAGTAGCATAGTGAATCGTCAGCCTTGGCTTGCGAAGATGTTATTCTCTCCCAAAAAAATTGCTGTCAGTCTGTCCATTCACTTGTCGAGCTCTATTTCAGTTTGTGTTCGCGCATTTTTCTATTGGTAGATATATCGTCAATTATTATCATCGTAACATTTGCCTTTGGATTATTTTTTCCAATTTCATACATTTTATGACAGGCACTTGTTCGGGAAGCATAACCGTCTCTGATGGCTCCTGCTTTTTCTTCAAAAACCGACTTTATCCCATTTATGGCTGAATTTTGAATTTTTACCAAACTATCTTTATTTTGCTTGAATTATAACAGAATTAAGAATTCTAGAATATTTTACCAAAATTATTTCGTTTACACCCCAAAAAAGTGGAATTTGGGTGCGTCCCCTTTTGGGGACGCTAGGCACATACAATGTCTATTTGAGTATTACATATAACTTCAGAAATTAACCAAATTGACTCAAACACTAAAATATTATCCTCATAATAGTCCTGTTATATTCCAAACTTGTGCATCTCGTCCAAAATTAGTTCAATGATTTCCTCTCATGTGTATCACCTCAAACAATAATGACCACTGGTCTGACTTAGTTAACATAGCAATATTCATGCACTATGAAATAGTTCAAAATATTTATGATAAAGACCAACGTTACATTTAGCGTGCACACATGGTTCTACATTTCTTTTTGCACAAAACCTAGCGGCGTTGTGTTGAAGGCCGTGCAAAGTGTCCTTTTCCATCATATTGCGTCCCATCAAGAACACGCTTTGTGAGAGCAAGTGGTCGCCCCTTTGGTCTCCCTGAGCTCGACTGTCTCCTGCTTCTGGCCAGATATACTTTGGCAATAGCTCGTCGGATATCTAATAGATCTAATGGCTCAGTCTTTCCACTCTATGTTGCTCTGTGCAAGTGCCATGATTGCTGTACTGCCAAATCAAGACAGTACACAAACACCGGCCACCATCTTTTTTTAGAACGTATTCCGGTCCTATAAAGCTCAACATTTTGATCCATCCTATCAATGCCGCCCATGGTTCTGTTGTAGTGTCCTATGGAAAAAGGTTGCTTGATTCGAATTCTCTGATGTTCGGCACGGGACCATCTACCTGCTGCCTGTTCTGGACTGACCCCATGCTGGTTTGAAACCACATTTACAATGTTATTGTCATTCCATCTTACAACAATAAGACCATTGCTCTTGTCATAGGTATCATCATAAGAACCTTGTGGCATCTTCTGAATTTCATTCACAGACCTTTCCGGGCAATCCTGCAGGCGGTTCTTTCTAATTGTGCCCGTACTAGCAATGCCTATGCCGGTAAGTTCATCTACTAGTTTTAATGAACTAAATAAATTATCAAACGTCAGATGGTATCCGTTATCTTTTGTGAGCTCGGACAACAGATCCATCACAACAGCCCCACCCATTCAAAGTTTGTTGTCTGGAGCATACCTTCCTCTGGCCCCTTGATAAAACTGTAGGACATAACCAAGGGACGATGTCAGAGCCCACATCTTGAACCCAAAACGGATAGGCTTTCCACGAATAAACTGCTTTGCCCATGGCATCCATAATAAGGGAGGGTGGTGGTTCTATGTGTATATCTGCCCTCTAAAAGTCTGTCTCATCTTCAAGCATTGAAACAACTTCATGTAGGGTAAAACACCTGTGGAAGACAATAAACAGTACTCAGCAAAACCTGTACCCATTCAGTCCTAGCGTCCCCAAAAGGGGACACTGTTACAAAGGTGAAAAAAGTGAGGAAAAATACATAAATTACAATATAAATCTAGATTTTCTAATTCAGTAATCAAAATGAAGCAAGTTTTATTCAATATGTTATTTCAAAAAATGCACAAGTTCCATAAAAACCCTTACCTTGTATTTCTTGCCATATTCCAGAGAGTTCACACCTTCACTTTCAAAAACTGTCCGGTTTTTCACACAAAATAACAACAGAATGCCCATTGTCTTGGCTTTGCTGACACCAGGTGGGGCTTATCAGACGTTCTCAAGATAAATAATTAACAAGAATGTTAATTGACAAAAGCCAGACACAGAAATGTGAAATGTCCCCAAAAGGGGACGCTAGGCATTAATGGGTTTTAACCCGAGACTGAATGGTCCTTGGACACACTGAAAGTTTACCTATAGCGGAAAATTTCGGCCCAGGTCAGCCTGCGCAGCAGGCTGATCTGGGCCGAAACTTTTCGCAGATGCATTAAGCCCCCTTTCCACATGGCATGGCTCAAATAAAGGTAAATTCACCGGTGTGTAGCGCTCTTCGCTGTACTAAAATTGTGTATTGAAAGTACGAACCCTTTATCCCCAACAGATCACAAGGTTTTTAATATCTTTTTTTTATTTATAGGCAAAATAGAATACCGAAACAAATTGAAAAATTGACACAACGCCATCGGAACGTCTGCTTGTTTAGAAAACCTCTACAAACAACCTCTTCTCCGTCACGGTTTCAGTATGCGATCGTTTGATGCGGGCATCATTATGTTTAATAGTTTAAAGTGTTATTAATCATGTAGAGTATAGACGAAACTTGATTCACATAGGCGTAGGTAGTCTAGGACTATGAAGGGTGTGACAAAATGTGAAGCAATTTTTTTTAAAAAGAAAAAGGAAACAATGACGTAGACCTATACCCAACTTAGCGTTGTCTGCGCATGTCATATTCTTCGAAGATTCGGCCTGCCTTATATGGCGCATCACTCTCCCCGATATTGAGGAGATTATAGTAAAACGCGCTATAAAGTAACAATGGAGAAAATGGCTTTTATCTATACGTTTAAGGAAAAATCAGGCCTATTTTAGCTCCAGATTTACACTAAACTGATAATAGCTGAATGAATCGCACAAGGTAGAGTCTTATTGAATAAACGTTTATTTTAGTATGAAATTCAAAGTAAAGCTTGTCGCGTAGGAAAGTAGTCCGATGTTGTACACAGGATGCCAAAATTAGATAGATGAGTGTTTGTAGAATGCCATCTAGCGGGAGATAATGGCCAACTTAGAGAGTGCGATTGCGGAAGGGATGTTCCAAAGATATTTGACACTGCATTAGTAATATCATGGTGAATTTACATTATTTGCTTAAACCCACTACCTACGCGGTAATGACTCGTAATCCATACAATTTTAAATCCTGGCTGGCCTGAGAAATTCAGAGGGTTGACCTTTACAGCGACATAGACTACTCCCCGAAAACTCAAAGAGATCTTTATCATATTGACCTGTCTAACCAGTGAACGGTATAGATCAAAGATCAGGCTGCAAATTCTGTGCATTCTGATCTAGATCTATACACCTTTCGTTAAACCCTATATTAGGCTGTGACGCTTCGGCTTTCAAAAGGATCAGTAAAATGCTGTTAATGTTCTAGGTCAATAAATAAAACACGAAAATCGAGCCTGTTAATCCCCCTCCCGCCTCAATATATAGTCCTACGCCCATTGCTTATCATGTATATAGATCCACATTAAGTAGAAAACTGTTTTTGTGTGTGTGTGTGTGTGTGTGTGTGTGTCTATTGCTTTAATACGGATATTTAATAAGTGAATGTTGATTTTTAAGAGCGGAGCTGCAACAGTGGATATAGGAACTTTGTCTAGTATTTAGTCATACGGACTAACAAGTCCGTAACAAGGAGACAAATTAACAAGTGTATAGCAGAATTACAGGGACCGGGCAGGATTCAAACCTAGACTGCCCGAACGAAAGGCCAACACCCCATAACCATTGAGTTAAAGAGAATTCTCATTGGTTCAGTCGTTATGCATGGTGTTGGCCTGTCTTCTATTTCTGCTATGCAAGCATTTATTCATTTGTTTCTTTGTTCCGGACCTTTTCGTAACATTAGTAATCGACTCTCATGCTGCGCGGAGTCAAGTTATTGAACTACTCAAGCGATAGGCCCACAAGGTGTCCAGGTGTCAGAATAACTAAAAACAAAGGAAGGGGGTTTAAATGACAGGAGTGTTTGTCACACAAGGGATGGAAGATACCAGTAAATAGGTCCTGAAAAACAAGTAGGAGACATGGTAACTGGACTTCGTGATTCGGATAACAGCTACGCGTTATGTGTTCTTGCGGGTAAGTTTTGATTTGATTTTGATGAAGTTACAAAAGTTAGTTTTACAATTACATGTCTACAGACGCCTTCAATTTGACTAAAAAATGTCATTTTGGCAATATTTAGAACTTATTCCGACAGTCAGGTTTTATAGTGTAAAAGAAAATAGAAACTGATTCGATTATATGGGTTGGGAAAAAATAATCTCCTTCCCCCATCCCCGCCTTATACCAAAACTCTTGGATTACCAGTCCTAATTACCCATGCCTGACTTTTTTTTTTTGCTGCTAATATAACCTATCATCGACCAGGATCAGCACGCATGTTGTGGACTCTGTTCTCAGTCTGCACTATATAGAACCATATTCGTTAACCCTTTACCAAACAACGAAATTTTAGACTGGTCCAAATTGAAAACACTTGCAAACGACAAAATGAACGTAACTGTAAAATTGAAATTTGTTTCCAGTAGAGTTGAGAACATTGTGAGAAAAGGAGAAAATGCTGGTTACCAGCATTTTCTCCTTTTCCCACAATGTTTTCAAAAAGCTTCTAATTTAGGGTCGTAAAAACCAGGGATTGTTTGGTAAAAAGTTAACTAAGCTTTGTTTGCACATACATATATATGATGAGGATCGAGCGATCAAATGATTGATTGACTTTCATTTTATTTTCATTCACCAGCTTCCTATACGATGTACATGTTAAGTATTGGCAGTTACAAGAGCTATGGAATCCTATACACCGAGATGAAAGATTATTTCGGCACGGGGTCGGGGGCCACAGCATGGGTGGGCAGTGTTTGTTTTCTACTTCTTCTCGGTCTCGGACCTATAACCAACTGGCTGGCAGTAAAGTACACGTTTCGTATTGTTGGAATGGTGGGCGGCTTGCTGACTTGCCTTGGCTATGGTTTATGCATGTTGATACCACGGCTGGAGTACATGTACGTGACGTTCGGTGTAATTGTAGGTAAGAGATTTTGGGGCCCACAATCACTACTCATTCTTAGTTTCTTAAGCTTGTTCTAGATTTAAAAAGTAACCCAGCTTCTGATTGGCTAAACCGTTGGGTTTAGCCAATCAGATGCAGTGATACTTTAAGATGTATAAAGAAAATCATGAAAATAAGATTAGAGATGCCCGCTAGATGTCATTCTATAAATACTCATCTATCTAATTTGGGCATCCTGGGTACAGAACCGAACCACTATCCCACGCGACAACCGTTACTTTGAATTTCAAACTAAAATAAACGTTTACTCAATAAAACGCTACCTCATGCAATTCACTCGGCTATGATCAGCAGTTAAGAGAAATATGGAGCTAAAGCAGGTCTCATTTCTCCTCAAACGTATTGATAAAAGCTATTTTCTACATTCCTACTTTATAGAGCGTAATATTACAGTCTGCCCGCTTTCGGGGCTAGTGATGCGTCATATAAGACAGGTCGAATCTTCAAAGAATATGACATGCGCAGACAACGCAGACATGAAGCTTATCGTACTGACTTTCATGGATTCCGTCAAATTAAAGTTTTGGCTTAGCCAGGTGTTCAAAACGGCAAGCTCTAGATTCCTACAGCTCTGCATGTTACTGCTTAGGTATCCATTAACTTTTCACTAGACAACAAACTTTTACACTTGTAAATTTTACACCAGCATTGGTAGATGACAGATTTAAAAACTAGCTAAGATGATGGAACCTGTTTTGAAAAGGAAAGAAAACGTCGTGAGAAAAGGTTAATATACTGGTTATTAGTTTTTCACAGCACAGATTTCGAGTTGATGCAATTCGCGAATTTTCTAGTTTTAACTCTTTACCTAACGACAAAATTTTAGACTGGTCCAAATTGAAAGCATTTGCAGACGACAAAATAAAAGTGACTGAAAATTTGAAATTTGTGTTGTGAATGGTAGAAAACGTTGTGGGAAAAGGAGAAAATGCTGGTTCCCAGGATTTTCTCCTTTTCTCACAATGTTTTCTTATGGCTTCTCTCTCAGGGTCGTCAAAAGTAGGGATTGTGTGGTAATTGGTTAAACTTCGACCTGCTATACGAGTTATACTTAACTGTCCAGTCAGTAGTAAAAGGCAAAATTTTACAATTTCAGAACCATGCTTTGTGAAAAAATTATATCTTTATCTGACTCTGCAGGCCTAAGAGCAGACTTCACGTTCTGTGCAGTCTGATCTTGATCTACACTGATCAGTAAAGCGCCTTGTGTCGAGCTTAGCAGCTTAACCCATTACCATACAATCCCTACTTTTGACGACCCTGAGAAAGAAGCCTTTGGAAAACATTGTTGGAAAAGGACAAAATGCTGGTTACCAAATTCAAATATTCAAATTCAAATCCAAACAAATTTCAAATTTTCAGTCACTTTTATTTTGTAATCTGCAAATGCTTTTGATTTGGACAAACCTTATATTTGTCGTTTGGTAATGAGTTAAGAGTGTTAAAACTTTTGACTTTAGGAAATGATCTCAAGGTCGTGCTGAATGATATAATCTTACGACTCATAAATCCACTGGAGATCCTCATTGCCTCACTGTGAATAAACTGGATCTGGGTCTATATTCACCAACCATCCTTAAGAATATTCTTGGTCTTATTCTTCAGAATATCATAATTGTGAAAGTAACATAACATCTGATTGGCTAAACCATTTGGTTTAGCCAATCAGAAGTTCTGTTACTTTCACAGTCAGAAAATCTTGAAGAATAAGACAACGAATATTCTTAAAAATGGTTGGTAAATACAGGTCCTGAGCTCGGGAAATTTTGGTTCGATACCCGGATTCGTATTTCCCAACCATTCTTAATTTCATTCTAAGTCTATACTCTACATGTAGAAAGTAACGAAAATCTGACTGGCTAATCTTTATGGTTTAACCAATCAGAAGTTGCGGTTACATGTTTTTTTTGTTTTTTTTTTAATTCTAAAAATTCTTGAGAACAAGAATAAGAATATTTTTAAGAATGGTTTGCGAATATGGGCTCTGGTTGCAGCATTTGTCATGTTAGAATATCTTTAGGAAAGAAACTGACCTAAGAACTAACTTATAATTAAGAAATAATCTTCTTTCTATCGTGGTATATCGTTCAGTAAACCACAGTTGTGAGTTATGAGGCACAATAAATAATCCTCGAGGGCGATAGCCCGAGTAGGTTATTCATTGCACCTCATAACTCACAACGTGGTTTATTGAACGATATACCACGATAGAAAGAAGATTATTTCGATTCTAACATGGCCAATTCTTAGTGAAATGAAAACTTGGAGTAAAAACGCGGATGAAGATAATGTTCCATTGAATAACTCACTCATTGAATGACGTCACTCTACATGGATTGTCGCAGATTTTACCACGTTTTCCTTGCACTGTGTTTATAGAGCCAAAGTCGCGTGTCATGTTAGAATAATTATTCTATCATTTGAGATAAAAGTCTCTTTTGATAAACGTTTAGGAACAAAGAAAAAAGCATGAATACAATATCTGTTTTTTTACCATAATTTCTATATTGTTTGGAAAATATGATCTTTTTTAAGATCTTTCTTTCAACAATGGAACGTAACTCATTTTAAATCAAATCACAATTTATAATCAATAAGTTTTGCCAGTTGTTTTTACTTGATTAGCTTTCTCTTCATAAATGCAAACAGTCCTTTCTTTTGGCTTTGACTGACTGGCCTGGATCCTTAACAACTTCTAACACATTTCCTTCACTTTTCTTACTTACATGTATATCGTCAACGTCTACCATGTCCCCGTTCAGTTCACCAATGGTAGATTTTATTGGATTTGTTTGTACCAGTCCTTCAATATAATGATGAGATGCCAGAATTCTCTTTATGTTATTTGGATCACATATTCTGGGTAATTCTACTGGATGTAAAATAGGATCGTTAAAACTGGAACTTGTTATATCTGATGCTGACTCCACAAGTGTACAAGTACGAGAGATAAGATCATAAATACATTTGCTGACTGTGTCTAAATCTAGATGTTCTACAGTTTGTTTGTCAGTGTTTATTGTTGATTGAATCTTGTACTTTATTTTTCTCATTATTTCTTGTTCAAGTGTTTCTGCAATTTCAATTATTCTATTTCTGATGATGTTTTCTTTTTCCTGTATTTTTTCATATCTGAAGGTATTTCTTGTGTGTAATTTTTGTCTGGATCCAAGATCTTGTTTTAATTTTTCAATGGCAGCAGTTCTTTCTTTGACCTCCTGTTGGTCTTCTGTGTGGTACTTGAGAGAATTTTGTGCTACATCTACCATTAAACTATATTTCTGTACTTTAGCACGTGACCGCCAACAGGATCTCTGACATTCTCTCAATTTCTCTATTTCTCCCATATATTGTGTAATCAGCTTCTTTATTTCATCTTTCTTTTTTCTCCATTTCGATACCAACTCTGGTGTAATCACAACAGTTCCACATGCTTTATTCTCAGACGCCAGGTTTTGGAGGATACATAATAGCCCTGTTAGGACGTCATCAGATAGATCTTGAACATATCTTATTTCTCTCATAACAAATATTACCGAGTTGTTGATGTTTACGTCTTGACTTCGGTAATACATTCTCTCTAACAAAGCAAGAAACTCTTGTAGGTCGGCAAACATTTTTTCTTCATTCTTAAGCAGCGATAATTTCGGAATTTTTATAATTTTCTGAGCCATCCTTTTTTCGTGTCTTGTCATTCAAAGCGAGCTTTAAAACTGAAACGTTGTTGTCTGAGCAATGACGTCGTTACTATAGAAATCATGACCTCACTTGTAGACTGGTGAACCTTTCAAAACTGTGACTATGCTGACGTCATTATAAACGGTACTTCTATGCCGGACTGGTTTTGTTCATTTAATTTGCTTGTCTAAAGAGTTGAAAAAATACCACAGAATTTTATTGTCTCCATTTACCTTGCTACTCGAACTGATCACTGAAGCTTTGAAATTTCATTGCAAAGGAATTTTAAGCATTGATTGAAATACTGATAACATTGTTTTTTCATAAAGACCAGCAACGTTGATAAGTTTTGAAGTGCGTCATCATCTGTCATCGTTCTCCTGTTTCCAAACCCCGACTGACCGATTTGTCAACCACTGAGAATCTGCTATTTTAGGTGTTGGCTACAGCTTTACATTTACCACTTGCTCGACAATCATCAACTTTTACTTCGAGAAAAACAGGGCCCTAGCTAACGGCATTATGGTATCTGGCAGTGGAATTGGAGCTTTAATACTTCCCTTTGTCTACAGGTTTGCTGATTATTGTCATTATATCATTTTCCTATTGTGGTTGGTCACAGTTAAATGTCCATCAACCCCCCCCCCTCTCTCTCTCTCTCTCTCTCTCTCTCTCTCTCTCTTGTCTCTCTCTCTCTCTCTCTTTCTCTCTCTCTCGCTCTAGCTAGCTAGAGCATGGCTTAAATGCATTTTTACACCTACACTGTTAACATCTTTCCGTTGTTGGGCCTTTGATAAACTTTATCAATCATACTGAGAGGAAGGGCCTTTTTGTTGTGTAGAACTTGTGATCTAACTAAATTGCAAAGAATTAAAACGCGTTTAACCCTTTACAAACACAATTCAGATTTTTATCGACCTTGTAGAAAACTGTTCTTTGAAAAGAAATGTGGAAGAGAAAACAATGCTGGTCATCATCATTTTGCATACTTTGATTGGCGATGTGGTACAGTTGGTTTCCTGTATGAGGATAGGTGTCGTATGAAAGATTTGATAAAGTAGGTCCAAAGTCAAGGTAGTATTTCAAGGTCAAATGATAAAACTGTCATAAATAAGGCTTGTTTGGACCAGAACAATCTTTATGGATATATCTTTTTAAGAATGGCACAATTGTTTTCCTTCATTAGTAAGAGTGCCATTTGAACTATTTGTACTGGCAAGTCCAAGGTCAAGGTCATACTTCAAGGTCAAATGATAAAAGCGTCATACATGGAGTTTGCTCGGACTGAAACCTCTTCGTTTACAGATGTATTTCGAAATAATTTGACACAGGTGTTCAGGTTGGTTCAAGTTCAGGGTCTCATAGAGCTTGCCTGAGCTAGTATGTCCACTATTTGGATGTGTTTACGAGAACTTGGCAAACTATTCTCTGTCATGGATAGGTGACCATTTAAAATTTTTGATTATGTGTGTCAAGGGTCAGGGTCACGCTTCAAGGTCAAGTTATCAACTTTTCATAAAGAGAGTAAAGTTGCTACTTATTTAGTTTAAACATATTTTATTCAATATAACAACAGATATTAGTCATGTACAACAACATATTGCGAATAGGATTAGAACGAAAGCATCAAAGCTTATATAGTTCCTCTCCCTAAAGAAAGTCACGTGGTATGACAATTACAGTAAACAAAAATAAATAAAGACACCAAAAAATGAACTGACGGTGAAATATTTAAAGAGTAACGGTGAAAAGACGAGGAATTAAAAAACAAAAGAATAATGATCAGAGGTTGTGCAGAGTTAAGAGAGAAAATGTAAAATTAACTTTTATAGGCCTCGTGCATATGTGTGTCCGCGGCAGTAATATACTTACTCACTACTTAGCTACTTATTTATAAATAGGGAATACTCCTGTCCTCATACGAATTTGAAAACAAAGGAATCTTAAATCAGATAGGTTTTATAGTTTCCCCTTTATTGTAGATTTTTTCCTGTATTGTATTTAATGCATATTAGCTTTCAACATCTGTACCCTCCTCAACCAAACCATTTAGTCCTTTTTAGAGACACTGTCCTCATTCCTTTTTTAAACAGTAAATATATGTATATTTCAGATACTTGATCCAGACATATTCTCTGAAAGGAACGTTTCTGATCGCTGGTGCCATTATGCTTCATATCTGTCCAGCAGCTTGTTTGTTCGTTCAACCGAAAGTCTTACGGAAAACCAAACAATCCAAACCTCACGCAAAAGAGAGTAGTAAAGAGACGTTTTCCAACAGGCAGTCATTAATAGGAGTGGAAAATAATATCGTAAAAGAAACTGGTAGATTAAAGTATTCTAAATCGTGCAGATGGATACCGGATCTAAAGTGTTCATTATTTAGAAACCTGTTATTTTTATCGATTACTGTTGCCTCTACTTTGGGTGCGAACGGGTTTGTGAATAACCTTATCCTTATTCCGTCCCACACAAAAGATTTGGGTTACGATAAAACTATGGTTAGTTTAACTTTGTCTGTCATGGGTGGCTGTGAAATGTTCGCAAGGATTTTCTTTGGATGGTTTGCAGATAGAAATATTGTCAAACGGAAAAGCATTTTTATGTTCAGTATGTTTATCAGCTCGGCGTTTTGTTTCATCGTGCCACACGTTAAATATTTCTGGTTCATAATTGTATATTCTGCCATAATTGGGATATTTCCGGGGTCGTTTTGGGGTCTAATGCCGGTGTTTATCATAGACGCTGTAGGAATGGAGAATTTTGCACCTGCCTTTGGACTCGTCATCTTGTGCATCGCATCGGGAGCCTTTTTCATTCAGCCGGTAGTAGGTATATACATGTCTATCAATTTATTTAACTCTTTTTGCAAACTATATTCTGTAAATGAAATTGGCGCTATGTAGACATAGGACACGACAAAAATTTCAAATGTAGGTTCCCTTTTCCTTAAAAACTGTTCGGCAATGAACATTGAGATCAGAATGCAAGTTCTTTTTATGCTAATCTTGGTGAGTGAAATCGTCTTTTTGGTAAATGTCTCCTGCCATTTTGTTTCAGGGTATTAAGAAAGGCCTACAATGAATTGTAAGGAAAGTATCAAGTCTCATATGACGTCTGTGCGTCCACCTCTAGGTCTCTATGTTTCCTGTTGTTTCTTTCTTATTGTCATTTTTCCTTTTTACGTTCTGTTTTATATCTATCCTGTTATGTTCTATCTCTCTATCATTTCACTATTTTTCAAACACTTTTCACGTTCCATTTAGTCTCATATGTATTTTTCATGTGATGGTCGGTCTCTTCTCTTTTTTTCTGAGTTAAGCTCTGCTTTATCTCTATTTTCATATACCCTATGTCTCATCTGACACATTTCTATTTCTTCACTTACATGTTCTGTCTTTCTAATCCCTATTTTCATGTTTACCCTCTGACTTATTGCCTTTTCCTTGTTACACGCCTTTTCTCTCCCCTTTTCTTTTTTCTTGTTAAATCACAAATAGACATAGACAATTTTTTTTAATGTTAGCTTGTATAGCTCCTAGTCATACAGGGTAACGATTGCGACACAAATATTGAAAAACATAACGATGAAGTAATTTACAAATAAATAATAATGATATGTTAAAGAAGAGAGTTCTATGTGCCCTTTTTTATTTTAGTTATTTAAATACCGTACCTGACAAGGTCCGTATTCACCAACCACTCGTTAGAACATTCTCGAGAACCTTTCTATATTTGAAAGTAGCACAACTTCTGATTGGCGAAACAATTTGGTTTAGTCAATCAGAAGTTATGTTACTTTCTAAATATAGAACAATACAAAGACTATCAAAATGACAGGCTAGGATGTTCTACATCTCACGATAACTATATCGAGGACAGGTTTTCATTCCGGACATCTGGGCATGTTTTCAACATCCAATCTAACTTGCATTCTTAGTCTTGTAAATTGTAGATTTAGTCAGAGATGCAGTTTATGGTTTGGTGCAACACGTGGTTTAGCCAATCAGGGATATCGTTTTCTTTGAACAAAATGGAACAGTATTGAGAGTATTGAGTATTGAGAAAAAATGCTATTAAGAATTGTTGTTTATACGGATCCTAGAACCCTATTCTCCTACTTTAAGAACGGTCTTTGTCTTATTTACATGTTTTCCTTTTTTCTATTTAATTGGAAAATGATAACGTCTGATTGGCTAAATCAATTAATTTATTAGGCGTGGAGTTATGTAACTACATACATGTATCAAAATCTAGTGTAAGAATAAGATGAAGAATGGACGACGAATACGAGCTTGGTGTAAGATTGCGCTGTAGTCAAACGTTTGGTCATTTTCCGATTGGAATATTCAAAGACAGCATAAAGTACTTTGAATTTTTACTCGGAGCCCTCCTTGCGAAAGGTTTCTCTGCAACACTTTTTCTGTTAAAACTGTGCACAACACCTCAAATGATGAATGAATGGATGTAAAAAGAATCTGGGAAAAAAAAGTTTTATATTGTTTGTCTCTGCTCTGCTCTCTCACTCTCGCTCTGCTCTGCTCTGCTCTCTCTCTCTCTCTCTGTCCCTCTCTGTCCGTCTGTCTGTCTGTCTGTCTGTCTGTCTGTCTGTCTCTCTCTCTCTCTCTCTCTCTCTCTCTTTGTCTCTGTCTCTCTCTGTCTCTCTCTCTCTCTCTCTCTCTCTCTCTCTCAATGACTGAAATAGTATTTTAATCTTTTTACATAGTTTACCATGTCTTCCTATTTTTAAGGATGGTTGGAGGATATCACCGGAAACTGGGATGCATCATTCTACTTGACTGGCACTCTCTTACTTCTAGCCGGACTAATAATGACTTTTGAACCATTCTTGAGCAGCTACAAGGACAAACCTGTGCAGCAGAAGCTAGATAAAAAGAATGGACCAGAAGTTAGAGATAACGTAAACTTGACGCAAATATTCGACAGGCAAGAGCTTGAATTACTGGTCGAGAATGAATCACAGATTAACGCCGCAAGTGATGAGGTCTCATCACAAATACAAGGTATACATCGACCAACTAAATTCGAGATCGACGGTAAAGATGGCGATTCTGTGTCGCTCCATGTTTCTCTTGCGAGTGATTGTTATAACTCATAAATAGAGATATGTCCAACGCTTTCATAGGCATAAGGTTGAACAAAACACAAAGCTAAAACCGTCAGTTTTTATGCCTGTAGAAACTTTATCAGATTATCAACAGAGAGGTTATACTGTAACCAAGTACATTATATACAGAACGGAATTTGCCTTGACAAACGTTTACAGCCTAAAAACAAGAGGCAAGTAACGACAATTACAATAATGCTTGCCTCCCCCGCCTCCCACCCAGAATCCGTCAGCAGTAGACGTGTCAACCACACAATCCCTACTTTTGACGACCCTTAGAAAGAAGCCTTTAGAAAACATTGTGAGAAAAGGAGAAAATGCTGGTAACCAGCATTTTCTCCTTTTCCCATAATGTTTTCTACCCTTTACAAAACAATTTTGAATTTTTAGTCAGTTTTATTTTGTCGTCTGCAAATGCTTTCGATTTGGACAAACCTAAAATTTTGTCGTTTGGTAAAAATGAGTTAAAACTTGATCTTCACTGGCGGCAATTGTAACTTAGTTTGTGAAAGGCGCTTGAAGGGTTTCTCTTTACCAAACGACAAAAGTTTAGACTGGTCCAAATTGAAAGCTCTTGCAGACGACAAAATAAACGTAACTCAAAAGTTGAAATTTGTTTCCAGCAGGGTAGACCACATTGTGGGAAAGGGAGAAAATGCTGATAACCAGCATTTTCTCCTTTTCTTACAATGTTTTCAAAAGGCTTCTATCTCGGGATCCTGACTCGAATAGAGGTTGTTTTGGAAGGGCTTAGGATCAAACTTTGGAATCAGAAAAAAAGAATTCTCCGAAATTACCCTACGTCAATGAGACGTTCAAATTACTGACGGTAATCTCTTAACCCTAAACCCCATACGGCATTTCTGTGCTACCTCTATTTGACCCTAAATAACAGCAAGTAGTCTAAGGCCTTGCCAGCTGGATTCAATTTTTTTTCAATCCGTCTGGTAGAAAAATTTCATTGGTACCAGGTGATAGTACAGCTATATAGAAGTCAAATTAGGGTGGATGCCAGAAACAAAAGTGGTGCAGATTTTTTTCAGACGACATTTTGTTACCCCACCCACTGAAAATGCACTGAATTGAGCTTATGTGTATAAACCAAAAAATTTCAATATCTTCCGGAGTATATTGATTGCAAATAGGTCTAATTGAAAGTTAAGCACATGAGCAATGAAAAAAAATCCAGTTACAGGAGAAGATAAAATACATTGCATGTCCTGGTGTAACCCCACCCACCAAATTTGCATACATTTTTTGAAAATCATGAGCAACTTAATATCATTTAAGATTTTTGTGTTTCAACTTCTTGTGAAAGGGTTTAATGAGGACTAAATGCTTACTATTGTACTAAATTGCTGCATTGTATATTTGTTACGGTCTTGCTTATCTTCTACCTCACCCACAAATGTATATACACAGCCATCTATGAGCTATTATGTAATTATGGCAGATTTTAGGAGACACGATTTTTGAAAATAAAATTGGATTTTTTTGTCTACTGTGATGCAATGCCAGTCATAACACATCGACATGTCCTTCATGTAACAAAATTGTAAAGTAAAAGAAATTCCATTCTAATTTAGAAAAATAAATATTTTCTGGTTCAGATTGTAATATTTCACTTCGAATCATCTGTATAACACATACTTGTTTTACATTAATTGAGCATTTTGGAACAAAATTTTGGTACGTTATATGTCGGAGAAGATCAGTGTTTTGCAACTATTTTAATTTCTTGAAAAAGTTATATAGATCTAGTAAATGATTCCTAGCTGTTTGTACTTAAAATGTAACTGGTTTTCCGTTTTGTTCCCAGAAATTGTTTTTATTAAATTAAACGTCGCGGCTTCTTTTCATGAGCATTTTTTATCATTGTTATATAAACGACTCAGGTTTTACAGCAATGACACAAAATGTTACAGCGCAGACACATATAAGTATCAAAAAAAGGTTTGTATTTAGTGCCTTTATTTGAGAAAAATCAAACGAAACAATAATTGAATAGTTATACATGAAATGAAGAAAAGTCATTTGCACCAAAAATACTATCTTGTTGACAAGTTAAGGTTTTAAATGTTATTACAATTACATTTAAGTTATTTCAATTACTCTTCTGTACCCACTGTTAACTATATTCATGCTATATGCATTAAAAATATCATTGTTATGAAGGAAATAAATCCATTACATCATGATATTTCAACAAGCCAGGGACATTGGCCCTGGAGTGGTCACCTGAGACTATAGCTTTATTTCCCTCATGTTTATATGATGAACTTTAAACTAACCTGTGACCCCAGGGGCAGGGCCAGTTTTGACCCCAAGGGTATAAAATGAACAAACTTGGGAGAGGTCCACTAGGAATTAGTACGTGCCAAATATCAAAGCTCTATACCTTCATTTTTTAGAGAAGAAGAATTTTATAATTTTCTGTCTTTGTTCCTATGTTTAAACTTATGACCCCCAGGGCAGGGCCAGTTTTGACCCCAAGGGCATCATATGAACAAACTTGGTAGAGGTCCACTAGGAGATGTTACATTCCAAATATCAAAGCTCTATGCCTTTTACTTTGTGAGGAGAAGAATATTAAAGTTTTCATTCTTTGTTCCTATGTTTGAACTTGTAAACTCCTGGGCGGGGCCAGTTTTGACCCCAGGAGCATCATGTGAACAAACTTGGTAGCGGTCCACTAGAACATGCTATATACCAAATGTCAAAGCTCTACACCATCAAGTTTCAGACAAGAAAATTTTTAAAGTTTTCCTTCTTTGTTCCTATGCTTAAACTTGTGACCCCCGGGGTGGGGCCAGTTTTGACCCCAGGGGCATTATTTGAACAAACTTGGTAGAGGTCCACTAGGAGATGGCCACATACCAAATATCAAAGCTCTATGCGTTCTACTTTTAGAGAAGATTTTTTTTTCCTTTTTGCGGCCATGGCAACCAGAATTATGGGTTGAATTCTATTCTTTGAACAATTTTTGTAGAACAATTTGGGTAGAGCTTCACCCAAGAAACATCCCTGACAAGTTTCATCAAGATTTGCACAGTGATTTAGGACAAGATGTTTAAAGAAATTGTTGACGGACGACAGACGCTGGACGCCGGACATAGGACAATCACAAAAGCTCATCTTTAGCACTGTGCTAAGGTGAGCTAAAAAAAGAACCCAGAAAAACACCCACATCCACATCCACACCCACATCCACAACATATACACATACACACACACAACACAGCTGTACTGTCAATGCAGCAAACAAAGAAACTGATGATTGATCATACGTCACAATAACGCTGAATGAATAGCGCATTTGTTAATTTTAAGTCATCTAGAGGATTTTAGCTCCACTGGTCGAAGGCTAGCGGGCTTACTTCATGGCCCACTGTCCGTCGTGTGTCTGTACGTACGTGCATTAACTTATATTTCAAACATCTCCTCTGACACTACCCATCCAAACTTGACGAAACTTCACAGAAATGATCCTGCCATGACTTTCTTCAGAATTTCTTGAAAGAATCTGATTCCTTAAAAAACTCTGTTTGCCATGGCAACAAAACTGAAAAATATTGAAATCTTTGAAAATCTTCTTATCTGAAAGCATAAGGCCTAGGGCTACCAAACTTGGCATGTAGGTTTATGTCGTGAACCTTTACCAAGTTCCTTCAAATAATAGCCCTGGAGTCGAAATTGGCCCTGCCCCTAGCGTCACAAGTTTTATACGGGATTATATAGAGAAAACTTTAAAATCATTCTTTAGGGCCTTGGGCTACCAAATTTGGCATGTATCTTTATCAACTCTATCAAGAGTGCCCAATTTATAGTCCTGGGGTCAAATTTGGCCCGGCCCCGGGGTAAAAAGTTTTACATGGGCTTATATTGGGAAAGCCTTTAAAAATCTACTTGTACATAGCCGCAAGGCCTAGGACTACCAAATTTTCAATGTAGCTTTATCTAGTGGGCCTCTACCAGAAGGGCTCAAATTATAGCCTTTGGGTTAAGTTTGTCCCCACACCAGGGGTCACAAGTTTTACCTTGGCTTTTGTGTTGAAAACTTTATAAATGATCTTTTTACTAACCATAATAAAGCCTAGGGCTACCAAATTTAGCCCTGTTTCATGGGTCTCATGTTTTTCATTTTCTTTTAGGAAACTTTGAAAATCTTCTTGTTTATAACACAACATTCTAGACCTGTATTATTTGGTACGGGGGTTTTGCCCAGGGGTCCAGGGGTCATAACTTTCCTGTAGGATTTTATAGAAAAAAAATGTATGTCTTCAAGTTTAAAACCAATTGCCCAGAGTAGTAATATTTGGCTTGTAGTGTTTTCACTTATTAGCCAGTGGCACGATACAGGGTCGTCATGGCCCTCTTGTTTTAAGTTATATCCCCTATTGCATCAGTGAACCAGAGAAACAGATGGATGAAAAAAATAGGGCCCTTTTTTGACCTGGGCCTTATTCTATGTCTTCAAGTTTGAAACCATTTGGCTTGAGTTGTAATGTTTTGCTTGTAGTGTTTTCACTTATTAGCCAGTGGAGCGATACAGGGCCATCATGACCCTCTGGCTTCAAGTTATATCCCCTATTGCATCAGTGAAATAGATTAACAGAGTAGGAGAGTAAGAATAACAAAGGAAATAAAGCAGCTTAAGTAATGAAAATAGCCAAATCTTAGTGTTGGCATACTTATGGTTACAGTTGTGAAAATATAATGAAATAACGAAATCAAAGGTTAGTGTGCCATAACAAATTATACTGTTGCACTCATAAATAGATCATTTTTGAGGTGCTAAATGCTAAAACTCCATAACTGTTCTTAATTCTGGTCCTCTATGTCAGTCCTAGTAGCTCTAGCCAAAGTTGTGAAAAAATCTAGCCAGAAATATTAACACATTCAATGTGAAGACTGAAATTCAGAGATTGTTTTCAATTTATTCTGCTAGGAACATTTATTAAGTGTTTTACGGTATGTGAAATTGGTCAGACTTGATTTAATGAAAGTCTTACATACATGTAAATGTGGATTTTTATGAGCATCTTAAATTCAAAAGATTTGTCAAAAAGATTGCATTGTTTCATTGTTTTTTCCATTGTTGTGAACATAGGAAAGGTTTAATTTTTGTTATAGGCAAATTTGGGGTAGGCGCGTTTATTAGCATATAAAAAAAAATCTGCACCACTTTCAGATCTGGCATCCATGCTTAAAGTGACCCTAATAGGCTATCCTAACTCACTGTACCATTTGAATTTTTCTACCAGATGGATTGAAAAAAAATTAAAAATAGGGCCCTTTTTTGATCTGGGCCTTAGCCTAAAGGATGAAGCTGTTTCTTATGTGTATATGACACCTTTTGATAGCATAGAAAACATTGTGACAAAAGGTGAAATTGCTTGTCACGAGCAATTTCACCCTTTGCCACAATGTTTTCCAAAGGCTCCTACAAGCAGTGCGTAGAAATGAGTATCTATGGAGTAAAGGATTAAGTGATTTCTACCAAAAATGTAAACAGGAAAGAACATGAGATGACACAAAGTAAGCATGAAATCGTTATGTTTCGTTCACATTCCTACAAACTGAAGAATGTCATTTTTTTTACTTTAGCTGTCTGAAGATTGAAATCTCAAAACTTGTCAATATCGCCGTTAGCTGATCGATAGCTCCGATTAGCGATGTCGTCACATTGTCCAAACTGTCAACATGACGATGTTGAACAATGAAGAAATTACTTTATTCTCGTTTATCTCCCTATCAGCTCTACAAATTGTGTCGGCACGTTGTCTATAGATCATGTCATTTTTACAAGCCCGAGCCCTTTATCAAATCGACGAATTTTAGATACTTTTAGGAATTCTCTTACAGGGTAGAAAACATTGTGGGAAAAGGAGAAAATGCTAGTTACCAGCATTTTCTCCTTTTCCCGCATTGTTTTCTCAAGAAATGTTTCTTCCTGCTCGTTAAAGAAATAAAATGGGATGCAATTAGATCTATTGTTTTTTATTGTTACTCTCTCTTTTGATAAGTTCAACAAACTTTCTTGACACGCTGGCGTTGTGATACGTAGTGAGCTGGTAGAGAAACAGCATTTTTCCCGGTGAAGAAATGTTTCTTCATTCTCGTTAAAGAAATAAATTGGGATGCAATTAGATCTATTGTTTTTTTGTTTCTCTCTCTTTTAATAAGTTCAACAAACTTTCGTGACACGCTGGCGTTGTGATACGTAGTGAGCTGGTAGAGAAACAGCATTTTTCCCGGTGAAGAAGTGTTTCTTCATGCTCGTTAAAGAAATAAAATGGGATGCAATTAGATCTATTGGTTTTTTTGTTTCTCTCTCTTTTAATAAGTTCAACAAACTTTCGTGACACGCTGGCGTTGTGATACGCAGTGAGCTGGTAGAGGAATTAAGACGAACCAAGTCGGACCAAGAATAAATCGCGACTTCTGTAAGGTCTGATAATGATATGGATTTCACGAAAAAAGCAGCTATACTAGCCTTGCTTATATCTGTGATCTAAAGGCAGCCTGCCGGCCCAAATTAACCCTTTACCAAACGACAAAATTATAGACAGGTCCAATTTGAAAGCACTTGCAGACGACAAAATAAACATTACTCAAAAATTGAAATTATTTCCAGCAGGGTTGAACACATTGTGGGAAAAGGAGAAAATGCTGGTTACCAGCATTTTCTCCTTTTTCCACAATGTTTTCAAAAGGCTTCTATCTCAGGGCGGTAAAAACCAGGGATTGTTTGGTAAAGGGTTAATGTAAACAATTCGTGAGTCGAAATGTAGACATTTAATACATACCATTTAAAAGCATGGATTATATAATTATAGTCTACATATTGATATAAAAAATGACAATTAATTTTAAAAGATTTTCTATTCTTTATCATACCCCACTTAACCCATTACCACACAATCCCTACCTTTGACGATCCTGAGAAAGAAGCCTTTGGAAAACATTGAGGGAAAAGGAGAAAATGGTGGTCACCAACATTTTCTCCTGTTCCCAAAATTTGTTCTATCCTTTACAAAACAAACTTCAAATTTTTAGTCACTTTTATTTTGTCGTCTGCAAATGCTTTCGATTTGGACAAACCTAAAATTTTGTCGTTTGGTGACTAGTTAAGGTACGGCTTTTTCTTTTTTCAGGGGACTTGAAGATGAATCAGTCTCTCCGCCAATCTGTCCGTCTATTCTGTCAGCTCTCTACCTCTGTCTATCTATTCCTTTTCTGTGACACTGGAATTCAGAAAGAACGCAAAATGGCAGTGTTCCTGGATGAGAAACGTAACTCAAAATTTGAATTTTGTTTCCAGCAAGGTAGAAAACATTGTGAGAAAAGGAGAAAATGCGGTTACAAGCATTTTCTCCTATTCCCACAATATTTTCAAATTGTTCTATCTCAGGGTCATAAAAACCAGGGATTATTTGGTAAAGGGTTAATAGACTAACTTGTGAATATTATCAGATGTAAAATGATCTGCCAGTGCGTTTTACAAAGGGTGAACAGTATGCCTATCCTTACTTCAACTATTTCTGTGTCATAGGCAAACACAGGGGTTCTGTGGACGCCATAGATTAAGACCAGACTGTGCAGAACTAGTAGCCTGATCACGAGTCTCAACCGTATAGTTTAGTCAAGTCTATAGGTCGAAAAAAAAAATCTTTCAAAGGTTCAGTCAGCTGCAATTTTAGTGGTCGAAAGAGGTCGGGTTTATATATGATATATGACGCTGAAGAAGTTAACAATGCTCGGATTTCAACATGTATTGTAGGTTGAGAAACCTAGTCTCTCTGTCTTCGTTTAACCCCTTGAGATGCGAAGCGTAATTCAAGGACTTTTGCGGACAGTGTAGATCAAGATCAGACTGCACAGAATGTGCAGTCTGATCTCGGATCTACACTGTCCGATTAGAAGATATTATCCCCAGATTAATATCTTTGAGTATAGCAACATTTGGAGTGTTACTATGGACTTGAATGTTTCATTTCATTTAATATTTAGCAGATCAAGGGTTCACAGCTTATACTTAGAGCACCGAAAAATAACAATCGGTCATTTTCAATCTAGAAATAAGACCTTGTTAGTCGCAAGTCTATGATTATTACAGTCCAGACTGTGTCGTCTTAACAAGGAGGACTGTGTAGATCAGAAACCAGAGCTCACCTTATTTGCAGTCTGATCTTGATCTACACTACCCGAAAGACCAACTATATAGTTGAGAGAGGGATTTTAAGGACTGATGATATCCATATAAAAACAGGAGCGATCATGATTGGTTCGCAACACGGGAAAAGGGGCATTCGGACTTTTGCGTAAAGTGTCGTCTCGGATTAGCCTGCGCAATCTGCGCAGGCTAATCCGAAACAACACTTTCCGTTTTTATGTAATTTACTGTTTTACGGAAGTATACTGTAGCACAAAATCTAATGAAGTCGTAAAGTGCCGTCTTGGATTAGTCTGCTCGCACTGCGCAGGCTGATCCGAGTTGACATTTGATGCTAAAGTCCGAATGCCCCTTTTTCGCGTGTTGCAAGCCATACATCACATATGAGCAAGGCTCTGTGAATAAGGTCTTTTATTCATCAGAAAACACTATCGACCCAGGTCAGCCTGCGCAGTCCACACAGGCTGACATTGGTCAATACGTTTGGCTATGGCCAAGTTTTCTGCATGTCCAAGGATCGTTCTACCTCAAGATTTAACAAGTTGTTAGACAAAATGGACTTTATGGATATGCAGTCATGCAATGACATGCAAGGTACATGTGTAATGCATCACAGAGATGCAGTAAACCCCCTTTAGCCAGAGAACGGCTCGTATTTATCTGGGCCATTATTCAACAACCATTCTAAATTGTGTTCCAAGTCTGATTATAGTAAAACATTAACACAACGTCTTGTAGTTAACACAACGTCTGATTTATTATACTAAATGTTTTGTGAATATGGTCGCTACTTGCTAGTTTTTTTACGTACCGTTTATTTCTTGTTGCAATTACATGTATATATTTCCTCTGAAAAAATAGCTCAGGAGAAATTCTGATTGGAATAGACGGCTTTTAAACTATTACATGAAGCAGATCAGCTTCAACCAATACTTAACGAACAAAATATGAATATAATATCGTCGGCGTACTTCCAAAACCTCGTAACTACTGCTTGTTACAAGCTATAGTTACGAGGTTCTGGGAGTAAACCGACGATATATATATGCTATGTTCAGGCAAAAGGATGCTGAATGCGTACCTGTAATACATTATACCATGTATTTCGTCATGTAAAGTCCCCTTCCCCCCTCCAACCCCCGGCCACACTAAACTAGTTCTCAGAACGTTTTACGCCCTGTCAGAATCGGAAAACGGGTTGCAGACGGCGCTGAACGTGTTACTTTGGTCTGATAATACCTGAAGCCGTTGTCTCATCAAAACCTTTTCTTGAAAAGTCATACTCTGGTCAACAAAATCGTAAAACGATCTTCGGTGGGGATAGGAAACGAAAAATCGTTTGGTAAAATGTAAATGCACTGACAGTTGATACCGGTGTAATGCAGAGAAATGACCCCCATTACAAAATGACCCCCGGGTCATTTCTCGACGTAGAGGAATGACCCATGGGTCATTTCTCTACGTCGAGAAATGACCCATGGGTCATTTCTCGACGTAGAATAATGACCCGGGTCATTTTTCTACGTCGAAAAATGACCCATGGGTCATTCCTCTACTTCGAGAAATGACCCGGGGGTCATTTTGTAATGGGGGTCATTTTTCTGCATTACACCGGACTGCACCGCGTCTTTATTGGGATCGAAGTACGGCAGTTCCGTTTGCAGAACGTCCATCTCGTTTTGAGTATGTTGTCAGTCCGTCTACTGTGTAATTACAGGACGGGATTAACGACAAAAAGTTTTGAGTAGGCTCAAAGTTCTGAGGCACCCTTCTTGTCCTAACCAGTCCATTAAGTTCTAAACAGATCGTGAAAGGTTGCTTATACGTCCACACTGTCCGAACACAATTTAAGTCCGTTCGACAAAAAAATTCGGAATGGATTGAGAACGGGCTTGGCGTTACGGAGGATAAGCTGTAAAACCAAGCTCGTCTAACAAACTACTGAATCATGCGGCAGAATTAAATTCTGAAATGCAGAAAAAAATTATTAATGGTAAAAACGTTTCGACCCAAGTCAGCCCGCACGGACTGCGTATGGATCAAATGGGTTGATTCTGTTTTGTAGATGCATTAAGCCCCTTTTTGACGGAGTATGTTTCATCTAATTGAAGCATGTTTTGAAATAAGCCTGAATTCTATAACTTACGTATTTTGTGAGAGGGGACGGTTTTATTTCCAAAGCATATAGACTTTGAAAGCCTGTTATACGGAAATCCCCGATTATTTGGGGGAAAAGGCGGAAATTCGTTGTCTGCGCATGTCATATTCTTCGAAGATTTGACCTGTCTTATATGATGCATCTCTAGCCCCGAAAGCGGGCTGACTGTAATATTACACTCTATAATCAAACACCAACTCTATAATCTATAAAGTATACAGCAATGTAGAAAATAGTTCTTATCAATACGTTTGAGGAGAAATGAGACCACCAGATTTCTCTAAACTGCTGACCATAACTGAGTGAATTGCACGAGGTAGCGTTTTATTGAGTAAACGTTTATTTTAGTTTGAAATTCAAAGTAACGGTTGTCGCGAAGGAAAGTAGTTTGGTTCTGTACCCAGGATGCCCAAATCAGATAGATGAGTATTTATAGAATGCCATCTAGCGGGAGATAATGGGCGGAAATTAAATCAGATCCAAAGTCAGCTGATTATGATAGGCGTGATTGTGTGTGTGTCGTGGGTTTCTTATGGAGTGGAGGTTGTTGATGGCAATTGTTCATTACAAAACGACAAAATTTCAGGTTTGTCCAAATAGAAAGCATTTGCAGACGACAAAATAAAAGTGACAATTTAAAAATTTGTTTTGTGAAGGGTAGAAAACATGGGAAAAGGAGAAAATGCTGGTTACCAGCATTTTCTCTTTTACCTACAATGTTTTCTAAAGGCTTCTTTCGTCAAAAGTAGGTATTGTGTGGTAATGGGTTAAGTATTTCTTCAATTCTGTACCAGACAACAAAATTTTAGCGTTGTCCAAATTGAAACTATTTGCAGACAACAATTTCAATGTGGCTCAAATGGTGCAGTTTTTCTTTGATAGGGTTGAAAACATTGTGGGAAAAGGAGAAACTGGTAACCAGCAGTTTTTTTTCCTTTTTCCACAATGTTTTTTTAGAATGCCTCTTTCCTAGGTTTTTTTTTTTTTTAACGTTTAAAGACAGCACTGTGCTTTAGAGGGTAAAAGATGGAAAAAGACCGTCCGCAAGCAATACAGTATTTTCGTTAGACTATTTTAGCCGCTATGTTTGAAATTCATTATCCTGCCAGCGACTAGAATTTAACTCATTACCAAACGACAAAATTTTGGGCTTGTCTAAATCGAAAGCATTTGCAGACGACAAAATAAAAGTGACTGAAAATTTTAAATTTGTTTCGTGAAGGATAGAAAACATTGTGGGAAAAGGAGAAAATGCTGGTTACCAGCATTTTCTCCTTTTCCCACAATGTCTTCTAAAGGTTTCTTTCTCAGGGTCGTTAAAAGTGGGGATTGTTTGGTAATGGGTTAATCTGATCACGCAATAACAGACTGATATCTTCACAATATTATCTATGTTTTACACTGGTTATGATCCAAATTTGAATTCATTTGAACACATTTATTGCTTTTTTCGGCCGCTATTGGGCCATTAATTTAGTTATCTTAAAAGATCAGATTGCAACTATTGCGCAAAAAAAAGTTTTACAGTTTAGATGAACCCTTAGAGCGGAACATAAACGATAATGCGCGTAGAAAAGACATTAATTCTTTACAAAAACAACAAAATTTTAGACTGGTCCACCTCGACGTAGAGAAATGACCCAGGTGTAATGCAGAGAAATGGCCCATTACAAAATGATCCACGGTCATTTCTCGACGTAGAGAAATGAGCCAGGTGTAATGCAGAGAAATGACCCCCATTACAAAATGACCCACGGTCATTTCTCGACTTAGAGAAATGACCCAGGTGTAATGCAGAGAAATGACCCCTATTACAAAATGACCCACAGTCATTTCTCGACGCAGAGGAATGACCCATGGGTCATTTCTCTACGTCGAGAAATGACCCATGGGTCATTCCTCTACGTCGAGAAATGACCCGTCTGTCTTTTTGTAATGGGGGTTATTTCTCTGCATTACGGCGGCAGTCCAGATCAAGATCAGACTGCATATAAAATAATACATACATACAAAAGAGGAGAGAGAGAGAGGGTGTTTATAATTAGTGACCTACTTGGATTTTTTTGCATGTCTGAGTTCAGAGCAATTGCGCGAATGTCCCAACAACCTTATACAGAAAAGTGATGATGATTTCAGGTGCCACATATGTCGCTTATCCCCTGAGGCAATCCAAGATTTGGACAAGTGGGTCTTTTTTTTAACAAAAGTTTTAGAAAGTATCACTCTCGGCCAGATCAAGTGTCATTGCCCATACGTTCTTTCTGACCGTATCGTTTGCCCTGCAGTAACATAACTTGTGCGTTCTGTGCAGTCTGATCTTGGATCCACACTGTCCGATAAGGAGATAGTTTTTCCTCCAAAAATAGATTAAAATAACATAATTCCCTTTTTCTCGGCTTCACAGGTTCATCAAACTAATTTAACCTTTTACCCCATAAGGCATTTCTGTGGTATCTCTAATTGACCCTAAATAACAGCAAGGATGAAGTAGTGTCTTATGTGTACATGACACCTTTTGATAGCATAGAAAACATTGTGACAAAAGGTGAAATTGCTTGTCACGAGCAATTTCATCTTTTGCCACAATGTTTTCCAAAGGCTCTTGCAAGCAATGCTTAGAAATGAGTATCTGTGGAGTAAAGGGTTAACAGGTTAGGATTAATTTATACAAGAAAGCTCTTTTTTAGAAAGAGGTAGTTGGAGCAAGAGACACTGCAGTACATGTATACCTTTTGAGTCTCTTTTGTGATTCAATATAGATTCAATATAGAGAGTAAGAAAGAAAAGTAGCCATACTAGAAATAGCTGCTTTTCCCTTTTCGTTTTGCATATTAAATCAAAATCTCTTGGGTACTTTTTTGAAGGTCAGGTGATAATACAATCCATGTTTCGGAAAGGGCCAGTTGCAGCTAAAATGGTGTTTAATCAGTTTAGTGCAGTCTGATCTTTGACCTACACTGTCAGGTATAAAGATATCATTCCCCACAACATAACCTTGAAAAAGCAATATTTCGGCTTTTACCATCCAACTGAAAATTTCAGTTTTGTTATTCAGCAAGACAAAGTTTAACACTCAAAAGGCCAAGTACAACTTTTGTCGCTTCTTTTAAAACATTTTCATCTAGATCAAGATCAGAGGCATTTAGTGGATGATGAAGATCATAGCTAAAACTGTATTTTTTCCTTCAAAGACATAGTTGATTTTAAATTGATTTTTTGTTCTCTCTCTTGATTTCGATCATTTTTGTGCTTCAGAGGTTCTTGTTGAAGCCCTGAAATCTGAAGTTCCCAGCTGGCTAAGGAATTATTGACTCACGTACTACTGATTGTTTGTTTTTTAGGATAGTATTAGTTGTAGGTCTACGGTCAGGTGACAGGGGACATAGAAACATGTTCACGGCTGTGATGAATCATGTCGCCTCGAGCCGAAGGCGAGGTGGTGACATGATTCACTACAACCGTGAACTAGTTTCCAAGTCCCCTGCCACCTGACCGTACAACGAATTTATTATACTGCAAAGTTTTACCCTTTCAAAGCGCGTTAAGCGAAAATTTCATGTTTTATAATCTCACGAATCGAGTATACTGACGAAATAGAAATTCCCTTCTTTGTGCCCCAATTCAAAAAAAACTGACGTCACTGGAAAATGATGCCACAAATACGTGCAGTTTGGTGCATAAACGTGCAGTCTGGTGATCGATCGACTCCGCCATTTTGGATGTTGTGTTGCACGTGTAGTGATGATTACGGGGCACTCAAAAGGGAAACTGGCTTTACGTGGTTTTTGCCAGGGCACATGATATATGTTCCCGTCATGTTAAATAACCATTTAGATCACGAGAAATTTCTTTGCTGTATAATAATCTTCTGTCCTTAGCAGGGTCGTAGATACAGGGGGTGTGGGGGGGGGACGCCCCCCCCTCCCCCAAATAATTTGATCACCAATAAAATGACTGTGTCAGTATTTCGCTGAATATTGTTGGACAATCATTGTGCATAAAGACGATGACATAATAGAAAATTCCGAGCAATTTAAAATAGCTGTAAACAAACGGCGTCGAGCCATGGAAATTTTTCTTTTACTTTTGTTATCTGACAGACACCAAACAATTTCTGACATCACATTTCATTCAGTGTGATTTTCTGCTTTATTTTTTCTCTCCAAATCTCATAATTCACCTCACTGTTGAACAAATTTCCTTCTTTTTCGGTCATTAGTATTAGTGGGTTATTTCTCACTGCCTGCTTAGTGTAAAACAATATTCTTGTTAAACCGGATTTTCAACGTCAATAAAGTTGACCGCGCCTATTCTTTACCACCACACAGTGCCAGCTCTTTAATGACCCAGGGAAAGAACCATTTTCAAAACATCGTGGAAACAGGAGAAAATGCTGGTGACCAGCATTTTCTCCTTTGCTCAAAATGTTCTCTATCCTTTCAGAGAAAACTGTACCATTTGAGCCACATTGAAATTGTCCTCTGCAAATGCTTTCAATTTGGACAAGGCTAAAATTTTATCTTCTGAAAAAGGGTTTAACCCATTACCACACAATCCCTACTTTTGACGCCCGTGAGAAAGAAGCCTTTTGAAAACACTATGGGAAAAGGAGAAAATGCTGGTAACCAACATTTTCTCCTTTTCCCACAGTGTTTTCTACCCTTCACAAAACAAATTTCAAATTTTCAGTCACTTTTATTTTGTCGTCTGCAAATGCTTTCAATTTGGACCAGTCTGAAATATTGTCGTTTGGTAATGGGTTTAGCAAGGAATACATTTGTACATCGATTAATTAACGTGATATCTGAAAGCTGGGAGCAATTACTGCGCACACAATGCGTTCGGGATTGGCCGTGCTGACCATGTATTGATATTCTCTCCATTGAGGAAGTAACGTGATTAAATTTTGCTTTACATTTTTATTCTTTTTAAGCTCTTTTGTCGTGCTTTACGTATCAAATGTTTAGTGTAGAAGCAGGTAGGCCTCTATAAAAATACATACACATTCCAACAGCTTTAATATTATTGTGTTTTTTGGGTCGCTGTCACATGTTGAGCTTAGTACTGTATTCTTTTTACTTCGCGATAAAATAATTTACGACCACTTACTAAACTTAATTTCCGCGTTGATGTGTTATTTATAGTTTAAAGGAAATTTCTTACACTCAGTGACATTTTGTACGGTCAGTGCCCGACCAGACGAAAGAAGCAAACACGTGAGTAGAAAGTAACTGATTATTGCGTATAACATGGATCCGTGGAAATCGATATTTGACCAATCAGGTCATCGGATTTATTCTACCCGATGTGTATCGTTATGTTCTGCCATTTTGGCTCACAAATAAACGACTATTAACGTTGGAGGGATGCGATACTATTTATTTATTTCGTGTTTTTAACGTTTGAATTTAAGAAAAACCTTCAAATATGTGCTTTGCGAGCGTGTATTGTTGATGTGAGATCACGCAGAGGCTGTAGACAATTTTGAATTATGATAATGACTGAAAAATTGGACTAATGTAAAGAGTTCTGATGAGCGCTGGAAAATGGATTAATTTAAATAATGTTTACCCTTCTGAAAGAGAAAAATTGAAAACAAAGGTAAAAATAGACCTATATGAAATACTTATAAAAAGAAAATACGTCTACTTGAATATCTAACCTTGTTTAGTAACCTATGCACATCCAAAAAGTGGTCGCGTAACTTGTCACCAATGTTTCAGTTTGACATTAATCTTAACCCATGGTGCATGAAGAATATGCTTATTGTGTAGATCTAGATCAGACTGAAAATTACATGATGTTTGGTCTTGGATTTAAACTACTGCTATTTACAATAAGCACGTCAAATGACGTGTACTTCTTACTTCCTCAATAAGAGAAGATTTCAATTTTAAAAGGTTTATCTTTCGTACCGGTGGAAGTTTAGCTCAATGGGCAACATGTTAATTTTTCTCTTGACTCAGCTTTTTCAACCGTAAATCACATAAACCCGAGTTTTAACGACCCTTAGAAAGCTGTTAAAAGCATCGCGGAAAAAGGAGAAAATGCTTATAACATCCATTTTCTCCTTTTTTGACAGTGTTTTGTGCTCTTTCAAAAACAAATTTCAATTTTTGCATCATTTCTTTTGTTGTCTACAAATTTTTGAGGTTGGATTGTCCTAAAAATGTTTGTCATTTGGTGAAGAGTTTGATTGGATTAGCACATCTGCACATTAGCACAAAGGGTGTTTTAGTAAACTGTCAATTGATAGGGAGCGTGTTTGATTGCAAAACAATTTGCCGCTCTAATCAACTTGACCACCCGTTGTCATCAGTATATCATAAGATAACACAAACTACCGTCAATGATATTAACAATTTTCTTAATTGACAACACACTTAACACATTTTATAATCATTAGACAACCCTTTTCCCCTTAACCTGATATTGAAATTTTTCATTAACTTAAACCTCTCTGTTGAATCTGACAGTCTATAAATTTTTCGAAAGGTTTGTAATTCAGTGTTATTTAATTTTGTATGATGTTGAAATGACTTTACTAGCCAAAAGAAAGCAATCAGTATCTGTAATTCTATAATTCTGTGGCAGAACGGAGATTTTTTTTTTCCTTTAGCATTGGAGTTCGAAATTTTGTTTAAACGTGTATATCTGTTACATTGTTCGTTGGCCCGATAATTCTCCCTTTTAATTCATATCCGTGTGTAAATTCGTTCAAGCATCTTTAAATTACTTACCGAGAATTTATCATCGACAGAACTATACGATTAAAATATTTTTTCCGAAATCTTATTGAGAGAAACAGTCATGACAGCAAGATTTAAGTAACCTATCTGCTATACTGCATGTGTATTGACAGCGTTTGTTTGTGAGTCCTTGGCAACAGTAACTAAGGTAGTCGGTTTATCTTATCGCCACGGATCCATGTATTAGCGTAGATCTATAGATTTTATGTAAGCTACACACTGAGTCTTTCCACATATTTTTCTACACTAAGACCTATAGATCTATACCTAGTTCTCTGTGTAAAATAGGGAGGACGACATTTTATAAAAAGAAGCAATTTATTTAACAGTTTTAACCATAATCTCGTGTTTCAACTATCGATAGGAGAATGTTTTTTGAAAACGTTGCAGTAAAAGGAACAACAGATCTAGATCTAAATGCTGGTAACCAGCATTTTCTCTTTTTCCCACAATGTATTCCACCCTTTCAAAAACAAATCGCACCGTTTTAACTACACCAGTTCAAAGTTTGTCGTCTGCAGTGTTTAAGTCGTAGGCTGCCAAGAGCGACTTAAAGTCCTATTGCAGACAGCCTAAATCAAGATCAGACTGCACAGAACGTGCAGTCTGATCTTAGATCTACTCTGTCCGATAAGGAGATTTTTTTCCGAAAAAGATACCTTTAAAACCTGTGAAAATACTTTTTTACCAAGATATTGTCATTTTCTAGACTGGATTAGCTCGAATATTTTATAATATATATGCCGCACAGCGTCGAGTCAAAATCAGATTGTATGGCGCACGCGTTTTGTGTAGTCTGATATTGATCTGTTTGTTTCGTATTGTTTCTTTCGTCTCTTTGTTTTTTGTTTTTCAACATTACACTCGGAGGTAAATAAAAACAATTTATAGTACATGCTTTTTCCTGTACTTTCTTTCGCTAGCACTTAGCACAACAGTTTTCCAAAGCCACTGGTTGCTTTGCTAGAGAGAACCTGGCCGAATGGTTCAGTGGTTGGCAGAGTTTACTTGTGCCCAGGTGGTTTCGGGTTCGTTACTAGCTTGACACAAACTTTCTTTCCGTTGATTTTTTGTCTTTCACTTTTGATGCATACGAGAAAAATCGTGGTTTGGGGAAAAATGTTGTGTCAGTACTGGAGTGAGAAAGTCAGGAAACACATGCATAGGTGCTCAAACCACTGTGATATGACCTATGCTGTTAAAACGGCATTGAGCACCCAATAAAGATCAGCGATTAGAAATTGGTGAATCCTATCATCTTCCTCGATGATAAATTGGCCCAGCTGTAGAATCGAACCAATGGGACCGTATTCACCAACCATTCATAGGAATATTCTTAGTCTTATTCTCCAAGAATTTCTGAATTTAAAAGTAACGCAACTTCTGATTGGCTAAACCAAATGGTTTAGCCAATCAGAAGTTGCGTTACTTTCAACTTTAGAAAATTCTGGAGACTGAGACAAAGAACGTTCTTAAAAAATGGTTGGTGAATATGGGACCAAGCGACCCCTTTGTTCCAAGTCCTGCTCGCTACCGACTGATAGGCAATGTTGCCCTGTATTGTTGGCAAACATATCTAGACTATGCTATGTGAAAAAGGGGGCTTAATTTATCTGTTAAAAATATCGACTTGGGTCAGTCTGCACAGTCCGCTCAGACTGCCCTTGGCCGAAACTTTTTTTCGCTTTTTTCGCTTTTAGTAAATTTTCTCTCTGTCAAGGAACCTGCTGTTTATTGCATGCTTCAAGTAAAATGTTAGACAAAATCATCTTATGACTACAATTGTGTGATGGTTTGCTTAGCGACATGCATCTCAAATATACATCAAGCCCCCTTTTGCCAGAGCATGGCTCATCTACAGTTGATTTTGTTTGCATGGTGTACTGGTCCAACCCTAAGTTTTTTGTTTGCAATGGGTTTTAAAGCCACCTTCACAACGGACAATGCACCTATCCATGCGATCCTAGCGTAATTATATCACCACCACCTACATTTTTTTTCCAGATTTAAAGGTGGCCCTTTAGATTTTGGGACAAAATCTCTACAAAAATACGAAAAAATAATTTTTATACTCTCAAAGCCTTATATTTTCATTCATAAAACCCCTGTAGTCGAAAACCACCTGACAACAAGAGAAATTAGAGATTTACTACAGCCCAGGTCGACACCGACGGGAAACACGGTCTATTTTTACATGAGCTACTTAGCCATTACATACTGGCAATACACAGACGAAGCTCCAAAAATAGCGTCCGAAGAAGACATTATGGAAATTAAGTACATGCTTGTTATGTTATGGAATTTAAGCGTCATTAGTCATGTGCCAATTAATCATTTAACATTTCCACTATGCTTTTTTATATATATATATATATTTTTGGCGCGAAATCTAAATACAGCTGAAGGAGCTACGTAGCCTTTTAAGGGAATACCACCAAAATATTTTTTGTAGTATTATGATTCTTAATTATTGATGATTTGTATTGTTTTTTTATATACTGAATTTCAGTGATATATATATTATTTTTTAATTTGGTATGGTGTGAAAAAAAATAAATAAATACCCACCTTTAAAAGACATTGGCTACTATCTCTCGAAACTAAACCGGTATGTATGTTCTTCAAGGTTTGTTTGAATAAATAACATACTGACATTTTATGAGTGTGAATATAATATCTTAAAATGAAGAGGTTTCGAGTTACCCCCCTGGTAATACAACACATCAAAATAAACCCTTTTCGTTTGTCCCTCCCTTGTACTTTACGGTCCAAATTGACTTTGTAGAGATGAGTCTTCTCGTTGCAGGAGTATCGACGGTTTATTATAAATGCAAACTGAATAACAAGTTGGCTTCTTTAAAAAAGAAGCCAGGAGAGGTCAGCATCAATGTTTTCAAATAGTTTATTGGCTTTCAATTTCAATATATTTTGGTACATGTAAACAAACGAGTAACAAGGCCGCCGCGTACAAAACCTCATTATATGCTTTACATGACGGTAATTTGACCTTCTTGTCGTGTTTTCAAGTTGCATGTTCTTGTCCAGCGGTCTTCTTTCTCTCTTTTAACGAAATTCTTCTTATTTTTTCTTCTGCTTGGGATATTCGCTTATTAAAATCAAAGTACTGAAAGTACTGTTGGAAGGCGAGTTTAGAATATAGGCATAACATATTGATATACATTTTCCTGTACTTAAATCGCCTCTCCTGATACATCAAAGTCTATAGAGTTGTGCAATGTTACTGTGCAATGAAGACTAGTTTACCATCCTGAGTTTTAACAAACATGAAGAAGGCTTGTGAAAATATGTTGAAAAAAATTAAAACAAATGGACTTTTCTGAACCTCCTTTCCATTTCATTTGAAGGGAAAGTTTTATGTGATAGCAAAGAGTTTTAATTTGCTGTTACCCGTATATGTTTTTACCTTGTATAGAAACTTAGATCTAACCCTCTATTACCCCAATAATGAGTTTAAAAGGTCTAGGAAGAAGGCTTGAGAACTTTGGGTCTGACAAGGAGAATACGGGTCGGTGCTAATTGACATTTTTTCCTTTTCCTAAAATGTGTTCCATCCTATTTCATACAGGTTCCATCAATGGTGCCAGATCAAAAAGTTGCTACCTGAAAATGCATTCAATTTTGGAAAGTCTGAATTTTTTTCTTCGTGTAAAGAGTCAAGAAAGTTTCTCCTTTTCAACATTAAGTTTTTAAATGGCCTCTTTCTCAGGGTTGTTAAAACTGTACTAGATAGGGTATGGTAAAGGATTAAAGAATAGTCTTTCCTTGAAAATACAATCAATTTTGATAGATCTAAAACTGTAACTCTGTAATGAGATGATTAATTTCTTGAAAGTCTTTACCATTTTATTCCATGGATAATTTTATTGAGAGAGCAAAGAGTTTTTAGAAAGGTACATTTTAGAGTATAGAAACTGAGATTCAGCCTTTTACATCACAATACTGACTTTCAACAATGTTGAAGAAGAGGCTTTTCAAAGCATTGTAGGAAAAGTAGCAAATAATGATAATCAACCTTTTGTTTGACTTTCCCACAATGTTTTCCATCTAAGTAACCCTTTACAAAACCCTTCAGAAAATAACAAAAAATTAGGGCCGTCTACATTAAAGCAATTAGCAGATAATAAGTTAAGAGCAGCTGAAAATGTGCCGTTTGGCTGGGAAAAAGTACAAAACATAGTGGTAAAAAGAGAAAATAATGGTGACTAGCGTTTTTTCTTTTTCCAACAGTATTTTGAAACTTGTTTTCCCTTGAGGTTGTCAAAATTTCAGTGTCGTTCAGTTAAAAGGCTTTTTTTTTTTTAATTTGTTTACCATTTTATTTAAAAAAGACTTTCAAAACAAACGACTTTCAATGTTCAAAACGGAGATTTAACATTTAGATTACAATACATGTACTGAGTTTTAATGACCTTAAAGAATGGGGCTTTCTAGAAAGAAAAGGGTATTTTAAAAGCATGCAGGTACATTAGAAAATACCGGCAACGAACATTTTCTCCGCTTTGCGCAATGTTTACCATCCTATCAAGGATAACCAACCAACATCATTTGACGGTTGACTTCTTAGGTCGTATAAGGAAGGTCGAAAGGTGTTCTTCGTCTATACGATTCTTGTAATCTATGACTCTGTTAACCCTTATACTAGAGCGCTGGATTGATGAAAATGGCATTTTACATCTCGGGAAAAATGCTTAATTATTGCAAACTCACCCTGGGCTGTTTTGGTCGGGTTATTACAATATAGCTTATCCGATATAAGATTACATATTCTGTGCAGATTAAAGTATCGTCTGCCTTGTCTTCAAAAGAGACATGCGTCATAAACGATTTAAGGGTTCATTGACATTAACGCTTGTCTTTCATTAATCCTGCGTAACCGGAATGTACGTTCAGCTTTTCGGCAAACAGGAAAGCAAAATGATTGCCAACTCGTCAATATTGAGATACACCCTATTCCTTTGTTCGACAAAAATATATCGTGTACAGTTACACAGATATAGGCCCTTGGTCCGTGTTCTTAGAAAATCGTGAACACGTCCGATGCACTCTAGGACAGTGGGAATCTCCCAGTCAAGATAATTTTATCATTGTGTTATTCATTTTTGGAAAAGTGTATAGTTGAAGGAAATTCTTTCGAGGAAAATAAATGGGAATATATAAGGTAAAGATTTCAGTTCTAATAATGACGGAGGTAAGTGATTATGATAACAATTCATTGCGATAATCGTTTATTCTTTACCTGACAAAGAAATTTCAGACTAAGTTGAAATTGAAAGCACTGATTCATACAGATGACAAACTCAGGGTGGCCCCAATTAGCGACGAAATTTGTTCTTGATAGGGCAGAACAATGTGGTAAAATGAAAAAAAAAAATGCCGGTTTCCGATTGTAATTTCCCCTCTCCTCTCTATATTTTTAAAAGCTTGATTGAGTCGTTTCAAGTGAGTGGTAAAGGGTTAAATATTTATGAATAATTGCTGAACGTTAAGCAACGTGACGACCAAAAGAAGAAGTTAAAATTCTTTGCATGTTAAAACGGTTACAGATCATGTTATTGTCATTTTTTACGTAGAAAAATCCGGTCATACTCGTATATAAGGAAAGAAGTGATCAGCCTGGCTATACATCGGTACATCATACTGACCAGAACTACTTCGAAATGACACATCTATTGTGATTTCAACAGATTTACCTTTCTCTGTTCACGAGTCTCCGGAATCAAAACTCGGCCACGCCGATGCGTAACAATAACCTAGTCATTAATCATAAAGTCAAGCACAACTTTGATAAAAGAAAAATATTTCTTTGAAAGAGAAACTTTTGTTTAAACACTTGATGATTCAAAGGAATTTATTTCATTGAAATTTTACTTCTCACAAAGACAGAATAAGGTTGCCAACAGAGGAAAGGGGTCTATCAGCGATACGTCATTCAAAGGAGCTATCCGATTGGTTAGTTCTGGGATAGTAAATTTACATCTACGATCCCACTGGTTAGTTGTTTATGCGTTGTGAAGTGGAAGTAGGTCCGAATGACGTCATGTTAGTAGTTTTCGATTGGCTTATAGTATAGCTACGGTTTATTTGTTGCTGTAGCAACATGATTATATCAATGAAGTGATCCAAAGTATTTTGCATTTGTCAAAAACGATGCTTTTTACGAATTCGATTTCATTTCTTTTAGAAACTTGAAGTTTCTTCTTGCTGTTCTGATTAAATTTACAATGGTCTCGACATTATTTTGTTCTTATGTACTTGGGAAGTATCGAACTATTTGAAAGGCGTTTTGATAATGCTGTTCAGAGGCATTTTCAGCAAGCTGCCGAGCGTTGACATATGAAGGCGAGAATGAAAATCTCGCCTTCCAAAAACTACAATTATCAGAGAGGTTACTTGCAGCCATGGCAAATTACTAAATTAAATCTTTTCTGAAATTCGTTATTTATGAAAATGAACCACGTATATGTCCTGTTTCGGTTTTTTTTTTATTTCGCTTTATTTACAAAACCATGACGAAATAGACTGTGTAACAGAACAATTACGCTAGAAGAAATATAGAATTCGACAGCAAATTCTGTGACAGTCTGCCTTTTAAACTCACCACTGTTGGAGAGGTCTGATGCAGACCTACATTGCTGTATAGTTAACCCTTAGGCTGCTAAGCGAGACTTACTGATCTTTTGCGGACAGTGTAGATCAAGATCAGACTGCACAGAACGTGCAGTCTGATCTTGGATCTACACTGTCCGATAAAGAGATAGTTTTCTCTAAAACATAGTTGTGAAACAGTAATATTTGGGTTTTTATTACCGAGTTAAAAAAATTAATTTTAGTTATTTATATAGCAGGATAAGAGTTGTTAAGGTGATTTGTAATCCATATGTAGTAGGTTAGATCCTCTTATGTGGCTCTGAGAATGTTCTAGGATACAGCTCTACAGATGCTTTGCCTAATTGCAGGGAAACCCTTAGACTGGTGTCAGTCCGTTAAATGTATCTAGCCTTTTCATCAAAACAAAATCATCAAGAAAAACTGCAAAACAAATACTCAGTGTTCTCAATGTTCTGAATATCAGATTTAACGCCCTACATATAACAACACGCATTTCTGTGTCCTTGCTGTAGTTTTGTACCTTGTTTATTAGAACGACTTTTAAAATACAGGGCCAGAATGCCAGGCTAGGAAACTTCGGTACATGTCAGTTGGTGAGCGGTTCTAACTGAAGTATTGTCAAAAGGGACGTAAAATGAGTTTCAAGGGGTTAACCCTGTGCTGAACAATCTCCTAATCTCCTATTGAACTCTTAACCCTTTACTTCATATATACTCATTTTGACGTATCAACGACAGACAGCTTTTGAAAACATTGTGGGAAAAGGAGAAATTGCTCGTAACGAGCAATTTCTCCTTTTCCCACAATATTTTTCCACTCAATCAGATACTTGTATCCTCATTTGTCCATAATTTTGACATCATATCTTTATTTGCTGCTGAAATGGAAGAGCATCAAATTGACATATTAGGTAAAGGGTTAAAGTGCTGAATTTAATCAGGAGACATTTTTAAATTGGAAAACACATCTGACATATTGCTGTACAGCGTTTTTTTTTCCAGAAAACGTAAAAAAATATTGGACAGTGTAGATCTAAGATCAGACTGCACGTTCATTCTTAAACTACGAAATTGCAATACGATACTATTTTTGTTCTATTAATACTTACAACATCAAAAAACCGCCTAATTATTTCTTTTATTGTCGCTATTCGTGAGAAATGGACTCGTTCACATAAATGCCTTGTTTCCATTGGTCAAGGCTGTACAGGTTTCCAGTCATTTCGTACCTTGTTAATTTCGTACCTAGGTCATTTCGTACGATTTTGGTCATTTCGTACCTACTTATACTTTCAATTTTGGTCATTTCGTACCCAGTTGGTCGTTTCGTACAAACTTCGTACACAGGTTTAATAATCATTTTGATTATTTTGTAGATAGTTTTTCCTACTATTTGTGTGTTTTTTGTTGAATGACCACTGCTAAAATTGTGCATTGCTGAAATTGTGCTAAATTCCGTCGAAGAACGGGTATGATGGTTATGATTGTATCTGACCATTATTGGTTATTTATTTCTAAGTTTAGTTTTTACAACAAAGATAGTTTAGAACTCCTTTGTTTATTTCTCAACAAGCTCTGCATAAATTTAATTTGTGGAAAAAATCTGGAGAGAGGCCACTTTTTCGCTGTGTTGTTCATAATGATAAAGCGCAATGCAAAACCATGATTCTTTATGAACACTGTTCACCAAACACTATAGTCTTAGACTTGTTTAAATTGAAAGCATGCCTTGCAAACTTACGTCCTCTTGAATCATACTTTCCTAGGACAGCAACATTTTAGTAACTTAGCCCTGCTTTCACCACTTTCCCAAACAAACACGGGTTATCACATGTGTGCTATCAAATTCTTTTGTCAAAACATGTTGGATAAGGAGAAATTGCTCGTTATAAGCAATTTCTTCTTTATTAATTACTTTTTCCCCACTACTAGCGAATTTTCCACCATTTTTGCAGCTTTTTAAATTGTCATCTGCCAACTCTTTGAATGTGGAAGAGTCTGATATTTGTCGTTTGGAAAAGAGCTAAGAGAGCGCTGTGCTAGGGTATTAGATACTGTAACAGAAGACAAGTTTTGATATAGGTTACTATTCACATAATTTCATAATGTGTTAAAAAATCTGCTGATGAAAACTGACATTTACTTACTTGCCCTGGCTTTCTTGAAGCATTAAACAATTTTTTTTGCGGCGACTTTGATGCTTTGCATCAACTTTTTCTTGTATCGTTTGAACTACATTTTAATTTCAAAAGCGTCTGTAAAAGTTTTCAGTTATGGACAGGTCGAGAAAATTATCGCATTGTAAAGGGTTAGACAAAGCTTTGCGCGAAATCAGACATTTTATTATACTCGAGTATTTTACGCTTAGGCTGCTATGCGCAACTCACTGACTTTTTGCGGACAGTGTAGATCAAGATCAGACTGCACAGAACGTGCAGTCTGATCTTGAATCTACTCTCTTCGATAAGGAGATAATTTCCCCCTCCCCGAAAGAAGTTTGAAATGGCAATATTTTGGTTTGAACTATCGTCTTTTAAATTTCATGTGAGTTACATGTATGATGTTGGATAAAACTTAATTTCCTTACACACACAGGAAGCCGTGCTTGTACTTATCAGTATAGGGAAAGAAATTGATGACATTTTTCGTTGATAATTTTATGAACCAGAGATTTCGTTGTGATTTTTAGCTCCACTGGCCGAAGGCTTTTGTCATGCCCCGGTATCCCTCGTGCGTCCGTCAGTCCGTGCGTCCGTCAGTCCGTGCTTGCGTTAACTTTTATTTCAAACATCTTCTTCTCTGAAACTACCCCTCCAATTTTGATGAAACTTCACAAAAATGATCCTGACGTGGTCCTCTTTAAATTCCTTGAAAGAATTTAAATCCTTCAAAAACCGTGGTTGCCATGGCAACAAAACTGAAAAATATTGAAAATTTTCAAAAATTTTCTTCTCTTAAACCATAAAGCCTACGGCTACCAGATTTGGCATGTAGCTTTATCTAGTGGACCTCTACCAAGTTCCTTCAAATATTAGCCCTGGGGTCAAAATTGGCCCCGCCCCGGAGGTTGCAAGTTTTATATGTGCATATATAGGGAAAACATTGAAATCCTTCTGGTACCTAGCCATAGGGCCTAGGGCTACCAAATTTTGCATGTATCTTTATCAAGTGATTGTCTACCAAGATAGCTCAAATGATAGCCCAGGGGTCATATTTTGCCCGACCCCGGGGGATCACAATTTTTATATGGGCTTATATAGGTAAAGCTTTTAAAATCTTCTCATACCAAGTCATAAGGCCTAGAGCTACTCAATTTTGCTTCTAGCTTTATCAAGTGGTTGTCTACCAAAGGTACCCAAATTATAGCCCTGGGATTAAATTTGGCCCTGTCCTTGGGTCACAAGTTTTACATGGGCTCATATTGGAATTTTTTTAAAACTCTACTTGTACCTAACCATAAGGCCTAGGGCTACCAAATTTTGCATGTAGCTTTATCTAGTGGGCCTCTACTAGGAGGCCCAAATTACAGCCTTGGGGTCGAGTTTGTCCCCACACCAGGGGTTAAAAGTTTTACATAGGCTTTTGTGGTGAAATCTTTCTATGTCATCTTGTTACTACACGTAATAAAGAGTAGGGCTACTATAAGTTTAGCCCTGTCTCATAGATTTCATTTTTTTACAGGGCCCTTTATTGAGAAAACCACACATTCTAGACCTGTATTATTTGGTATGGGGCTTTATCTTGTGGATTTCCACCCGAATTCAAGAAATTATAGTTTTGCGGTCAAAATTGGGTTGACAACTTTCTCATAGGATTTTATAGGGGAAAAAATGTATGTCCTCAAGTTTGAAACCAATTGGCAAAATATTGTAATGTTTGGCTTGTAGTGTTTTTACGTATTAGCCAGTAGAGCGATACGGTGCCATCATGGCCCTCTTGTTTTTGTTGTTGTTGTTTTTCCTCTCAGATTGAGTCATGGTGTAATGAAAGGGGGTTTAACACATTAGTAAAATATTTGATTTAAGGTTAGCCTGCGCATTCCCAGCAAGCTGAAATTGGCCGAAACACTTTGCTTTAAGTAAATTTTCTGCACTTACATGGATCAGACTGGCAATATATCTCATGATTTAATCGGTCGATGTACAAAATTGGATTTTATAGATCCAAAAGAACCCATCTCGGAGAGACATATTAACCGCCGTTTGCAAGAGCACGGTTCATTTGTTTGTAATAAATCGCTGATTCTGGTGTGATAAGCAAGAGCAACAAAATCTTCTGCCACAATATATTCTAAAGATATATACAATCTTAAAAAAAATCAATCGTCTGATCTTGATCTACACTGTCCTTAAAAGGTCCTTGAGTCGTGCTTGGCAGCCTAAGGGTTAAACACGTACAGCATTTTTTTTTTTTGTCCTCTTTATACAATACGATAGATCACCTGTTGTGTTTTATCAGAGTATTAAATATTTTAGCTGCACTGTAGCAAAAGGAAGTTTAACCCTTTCCCACACGATGCCGACTTTTGACGATCTTGAGAAACAGGACTTTTGAAAACATTATGGGTAAAGAAGAAAATGCTGGTAACCAGTATTTTCTCCTTTTTCCACAATGTTTCCTACCCTTTTCTTCATCTTGCACAATCCTTCTCCCCTCCCCCAAAAAATGAATAAATGATGTTATGGTGCAGTTCTATAATCAAAGGCGGTCAGTGGTAACAAGTGATATACATGTATTTATATAATACGAGTATTTCCCTTGATGAGTATAAAAAAATGTCAGTCATATTGTTTTTGAGCATTACAAGAGAATTTTTTAACTTTTTACTATATAAGAATTTGTAAAACGTGTTACCCCAGGGCTTAAATTTTAACAACCTTACTATAAGTTTACTGGATGAATCCTTATGCGAAACTTGGTAAACCTACAACCTACAGTCAGAAACCATTATGATTATTTTAGTTAAGAACAGAACAGAACTCATGCTTTATTAGACAAGTACTTCATACATGGTTTTTTTTTACATACATTGTATATAATAAGCTGTTGTAAAACTTGTGACAGCCCCTGCCCCCACCCATCGCCCAATTCCTTTCCCCCCTGCATCCCCCCACCCCACCTCCCCACGCATCCCCCTACCCCACGAGCAAGGCCATTTTTTCAAAGGTTCAATAGACTGTTTGAATTTTCACTGGCAACTATACAGTTTTGATCGGAATCAAATTCATTGAAGAGATAATGAAGAGAGCAATGACAGGGTCATTTCTCTAATGTTTCATCAAAACTTAATGGGCACTTTCAGGGCAGAAGACGTTTCAAATGAAAGCTAACACACGCACGGACACACACAAGGGACACCAGGCCATGACATAAGCTTGTAGGCCTTCAGCCAATGGAGCTAAAAACAAATTCAATACTGTGCTACCTCCTGTGCTACAAAAAACTTGTATTATGATTAACCTTTTACCAAACAATCCTGACTTTTAACGACCTGAGGAAGAAGCCTTTTGAAAACATTGTGGGAAAAGGAGAAAATGCTGGTAACCAGCATTTTCTCCTTTTCCAACAATGTTTTCTACCTTTCCAAAAGCCAAAATTCAATTTTGATTCACATAAATTTTATTTTGTCGTCTGCAAATGCTTTCAATTTGGACAAGTCCAAAATCTTCTTGTTTGGTAAAGAGTCTGTTGAAGACAAAACTAACATGGTAAATCAACTTTCACATGAGGAGAAAAAGAGAGATATGACTGATCTCGTCATTGCCTAGTGGAATTGTGTAATCTCTGTACAATGTACTTGAGCACTTGGTGATTACAGACACGTCCCATGTAGATAAACTACTTATCGTAACCTAGCTATATTTTTGCGACCCATTTTTATGTCAAAGATTTCTAATCAGGCCAGCTTGGGCAGACTGTGTAGGGTTACATTGGATTACTGTTTTTGCAGATGTAACCAGGTCAGTCTGGGCAGACTGCGTAGGGTTACATTGGTCAATACTATTTTTGCAGATGTAACCAGGTCAGTCTGGGCAGACTGCGTAGGGTTACATTGGTCAATACTATTTTTGCAGATGTAACCAGGTCAGCCTGGGCAGACTGTGTCGATACTGTTTTTGCAGATGTAACCAGGTCAGCCTGGGCAGACTGCGTAGGGTTACATTGGTCGATACTGTTTTTGCAAATGTAACCAGGTCAGCCTGGGCAGACTGCGTAGGGTTACATTGGTCGATACTGTTTTTGCTGATGTATTAAGCCCCCATTTCAAAGAACATGGATTTATATTGCAGATGTGAATGAGACTGACAATGAGCAGATAAACACAGAAGCTATGCTGACCAAGAATCCCGACATCGACCAAGGCTATGCTTGGTTGGTACTTGCAGGTAAGGAACGATGTTTGAACCTTAACCAGATATCAGAAGGTCCAAAATGAAAGCATTGGTAGAGGCGTATGGAATGCCATAGCAGAAAATACTCAAGATATAAAAACACAATCAAGATATTTAAAATATTCAATCAAGATAGTCGCAATTATACCAAAATGATATACAAATTTGATAATTTATTATATAACAGCAAAATTATTACATCAAAACATAAAACCGCTTCAAGACAAATAGATATACTTCAAGATGTAAAAACAGCATCAACAATTTTAAAAAACCACCCCAAGACTCAGATAACCAATCAAGACTCACGTGACCAGCATTTTCTCTTTTTCCCACAATGTTTTCAAATGGCATCTTCCAAAAGGTCGCTAAACCAAGGGATCGTGTGGTAAAGGACTAACTTTGCTCTCTGCTTTTTTCCACCAGGATCTTTCGTCATGTACATGCTAAGTATTGGTAGTATGAAGAGTTATGGGGTCTTATATACTGAGATGAGGGACTACTTTGGGGCCGGATCTGGGGCCACTGCGTGGATAGGCAGTGTTTGTCTATTCTTGATGTTGGGGCTTGGACCCTTTGCCAATTGGTTGAGCGTCAAATACACGTTTCGAATTGTCGGGATTGTAGGGGGCGTACTGACGGGGATTGGATATGCCCTTTGTCTATTTATACAGAGAATTGAGTACATGTACATTACATATGGAATCATTGTAGGTAAGTTGCTCTCATTTTTTGTTTAAAGTAAATCTAATTTTGGATTTTGAAACGATAATTACAAGTTTATAGCTTGTTTCTCTCCCTTTTGTGCTGCTAAATGCGATTAAGAAGCCCTGATGTTAAATACTATGTAACAGGTGAAATGGGGCATTCGGACATTTGCGTAAAGTGTCGTCTCGGATCAGCCTGCGCAGTGCGCTCAGCCTAATCCGAGACGGCACTTTACAACTACATTAGATTTTGTGCTACAGTAGACCTGCGCAAAGCAGAAAATTACATAAAAACGGAAAGTATACCGTATCAGAATGCCCCTTTTCATGTATTGCAAGCCAAATTGTACCATCTGAAAGTATGGAAATTATTGTGAAAGTGTAAATCTGTAAACCTAAAGTCGTTGCAAGTGGTTATCGCTGGCAGAAAAAGTAAAGTTAGTATAAGCTGAAAAGAGAGACAATAGGCCGAGCGACATAGAATCTTTTGATCCAGTTTGAAATTTCTGTTATCTGCTAGTGGCTGACATTTGGACCAGTCATACAACAACAGATTGCTATCTCTACAATAATTTCCACAATTTTAAATACCATGATTTAAAATGCACTCTTACCCGGATTGTTGGCTTTCGGGCTACACTGGGCCTTCAGTGCGTATTCTTGATCATTGTAGATGTAGTAGATCGACTAAACAGTGTTGATCTTCCACTGGGCACATGACAAGCGATCCTGCCTGCCTGCCTGCTCTTAACTCATTACCAAACGACAAAATTTTAGGTTTGCCCAAATCAAAAGCATTTGCCGACGGCAAAAGAAAAGTGACTGAAAATTTAAAATTTATTTTGTGAAGGGTAGAAAATATTGTGGTATAAGAAGAAAATGCTGGTTACCAGCATTTTCTCCATTTCCCACAATGTTTTCTCTCCATTACAAAACAAATTTCAAATTTTCAGTCCTTTTAGTCCTATTTTGTTGTCTACAAATGCCTTCGATTTGCACAAACCTAAAATTTTGTCGTGTGTTAATGACTTATTTTCTCCTTTTTCCAAATGTTTTCTAAAGGCTTTTTTTCTCAGGGTCGTCAAAAGTAGGGATTGTGTGGTAATGGGTTAAAGAGACAGACAACAAAAACATCGATTTATCCATTACAAAGGCCACCAGTTTTTCATTTCTCTACTTTTCAATAATGAAGTCTTAAAGTGGTGCATCAGCAGTTCTGGTTGTTCACAAAGACAATCAGAAATGTTGTTACTCTTTTCCAAATTTTCATAGGCATGATTGTTCAGTCCACAAGTTACTCGAATTTACCGGTACCGATTGGTTTTAGTTATTTGGTTTTCGAGTGATAGAACCATTTATGACGGTGTATTTCAGGTATCGGCTACGGTTTTGCATTTACATCCTGTACAACAATAATCAGTTTCTACTTTGAGGAACACAGAGCCTTGGCCAATGGTATAACAGTATCAGCAAGTGGCATTGGTGCCCTCACTTTACCGTTTCTCTATAGGTCAGTATAGCTTACTATCACGTGATTTTCAGAAGAACGAATAGGCGTAGGTTGTTTTGAATTCATAGCGTTACGCAGCCTTTGGTCTTCATTAAAACATGTCTTACGTCTAGCAATTCAAATTACTACTTACAACATGTCAACGACCTATAAATATCCTGCCCAGGGCAGGGATCAACTACAACTATTCTGCCCAAAAATAAACACTATGTTACGTTGCTCCATAAGCTAGCTTTTGCAGAATTTTTCGGGCAGTCTTGTACTAGAACTTGTACATGTATACCCTCTACATTAAATTTTGTCCTTGAATTCTATGGGACAAAGGATGCAGTGAAAGGTATGCAGAGGCTTCTAATGCAGCCCTGGCAATAGCAACACAATGTCTCCTTGTGACACCAAATGCAACGAACCTATAAAAAACCTACACAGGGCGAGGATTGAACTAACAGTGCCTTGGTTCATAAGCAAACACGCAATACAGTTCAACCAAGTGTAGTACTTTTAGCTTACCTGAGCACGAAGTGCTCAAGGTGAGCTTTTGTGATCTTGCAGTGTCCTGTGTCCGTCGTACGGTGTGCGTCATCATTTTTTTACCCTGTGCACACCCTAAAGGCCGCATTTTCAGTCCATTACAAATGACACTAGATCAGAACGTTTGTCTGAGTGTTCGGGATTTATCTCGGAGTTCACGTTGGGCCAAAAACTGGGTCACCAGGTCAAATCTGGAGAAAAAAACCTCTGTACGCTCTAGAAGGCACATTTTCAGTCTGAAAATTGATCAGAAAGTTTGTCTTCCTGATATCACGGATGAGTTTGAAAGTGGGTCAAGTCATATGAAAAATAAGGCGGCTAGATCAAACCTTAGAAAAACCTTATGTACACTCTAGGGGCTACATTTTGTGTTCAAATCACTTAAAAGGTTATCAAAATGTTTGTTTAAAAACTAGGTCACAAGTTCAGATCTTTGAAAACCTTGTGCACCCTCTAGAGGGTAAATTTTGAATCCAAAACTCATGAAACTTGGTCAAGATCTTTAGCTTGATGATTTGTCGGAGGATTCAGAAAAAGGGTCACATTGGGCAAAAAAGTCGGTCACAAGGTCAGATCTTGGAAAAACATCGTGTACGCTCTAAAATGCTATTTTTTTCAGTCCAATACTATTGAAAGTTGGTCAGAATGTTTCTCTCGATGATATCTTGTACTTGTAAGAAATGTATCACTTCAGATAAAAATAGGTCACTAGGTTAAATCTTTGAAAAACTTTGTGTACACTCTTGAGGCCACATTTTCCGTCCAGTAACGTTACTTAGGATACTTTGTCAGAATGTTTTGCTTGATGAAATCTCAGGTGGGTTTGAAAATGGGTCATGTCGGATCAAAGAGTAGGTCACCATGTCACCTTTTTGAAAAATCGTTGTACAGCTCTTGAGGCCACATTTTGTATCTAATACTTTTGAAAGAAGTCAGAACGTTTTCTAATGATGATTTATAAGATGAGATTGAAAATGGGTCACATCGGGTCAAAAAGTAGGTCGCCCTATCAAATCTTGGAAAAACTTTCTGTACATTGTAAAGGCCACATTTTCAATCCGCTACTCATGAAAGGTGGTCAGAATCTTTGTAATGATAATATCTTCTATAAATTGTGAAATGGGATGTGTTTTGCTAAAAAGTAGATAAATGTGAAAAATTCTAGATAAAGCTTGTTTGCACATTAGAGAGCAAATTTTCAGTCCAATATTTATGAAAGGTTCTGTGAATGTATACTAGTCAAAATATCTTAGAAGGGATTGGAAATGGATCATGTTTGGTCAATAGGAATAGGTGATTGACTCCAGGGCCATCATGATCCTCCTCTTGAGTTCATACTAGTTTGGGACCGTTCGACGCCAAATGACAGGTCAAATATCACCCGATTCATGACTTTTTGTTTTGAGTTGTACCATTAACCCTTTCCCGAACAATCTCTGGTTTTTACGACCCTGAGATAGAAGCCTTTTGAAAACATTGTGGGAAAAGGAGAAAATGCTGGTAACCAGCATTTTCTCCTTTTCCCACAATGTTTTCTACTCTTCTGGAAACAAATTTCAATTTTTGAGTTGTGTTTATGTTGTCGCCTGCAAGTGCTTTCAATTTGGACTAATCTAAAATTGTGTCGTTTGGTAAAGAGTTAAACACTATAGTACTTACACTGCTTTTTACAAGAAAAAAAGATATATATTTCGTCACTGGTCCTGAGCTGATGTCTCGGACTTTTCGCAGATTTCGTAATTCCAGTGACAAGAATATGAGTGTTAATTCTTTTTACCAAACGACAAAATTTAAGAGTAGTCCAAATTGAAATCATTCGCAGATGACAAAATAAACATGAATCTAAAATTGAAATTTATTTTGGAAAGGGTAAAAACACCGTCATCAGACCTCTCCAACAGTGGTGAGTTTAAAGGCAGACTGCCACAGAATTTGCTGTCTAATTCTATTTCTTCTAGCGTAACTGTTCTGATACACAGTCTGTTTCGTCATGGTTTTGTAAATTAAGCGAAATAAAAAAACCGAAACGGGAAATAGACGTGGTTTATTTTTATAAATGACGAATTTCAGAAAAGATTTAATTTAGTAATTTGCCATGGCTGAAAATTACCTCTCTAATAATTGTATTTTTTTATTAAGAAAATATTCCAAGCAGAAGAAAAAATGGAAGAATATCGTTAAAGAAGAGAAAGAAAACCACTGGACAAGAACACGCAACTTGAAAACGCGACAAGAAGTTCAAATTACCGTCATGTAAAGTATATGAGGTTTCTACGCGGCGGCTTTTTGACTCGTTTGTTTACATGTACCAATTGAAAATATATTTTCTACCCTGCTGGAAACAAATTTCTATTTTTGAGTTACATTTATTATGTCGTCTGCAAGTACTTTCAATTTGGACCAGTCTAAAATTTGGCGTTTGGTGAAGAGTTAAGCTCCTTTTTTTCACAGAGCATGGCTCACTTTGAATGCTTCATGGTTGTGTGTAAATGTCATAGTTTTATTTCAGGTACTTGATCCAGGTATATGCATTAAAGGGAACGTTTCTTATAGTAGGTGCGATATTAATGCATATCTGTCCAGCAGCTTGTATTTTCACACAACCCAGAAGTCTCAGAAATGTCAAGAACAAAAAAGTACCAGATGCTACTTCTCGTGACGTTACCAGTGAACGCAAACTTCTAAATGGCGAAGGGGATGGGGATAAATCAAGTAGTGAAAGAAAACGTTCCAGCGGTCCTGAATTCAAATTTTCTCTGTTCAAAAATCCGTTATTTTCTCTCTACGTCTTGGCGTTCACCCTCTGTATGAATGGTTTTGGAAACAACTTAATCCTCATTCCCTCTCATACTAAAGATCTAGGGTATGACAAAACTAAAGTAAGCCTCGGTGTGTCTATAATGGGAGGCTGTGAAATCTTTTCCAGAATATTTTTCGGCTGGTTTGCTGATAGAAACATTATAAAGAGGCAGTATATTTTCATGTTTAGTATGGGAATCTCATCTGTGTTTTGTTTTATAGCGCCACAGTTCAAAAGTTTTGAATTTATAGCAGTGTATGCAGCTATCGTTGGGATATTTCCTGGCTCCTTCTGGAGTTTGATGTCTGTTTTGGTGATAGAGGCCGTGGGTATAGAAAACTTTGCCCCGGCCTTCGGTCTGCTGACACTTTGCCTGGCATTTGGAGCTGTTTTTAGTCAACCCCTAATTGGTAATAATAGTAGCAATATTTATACTAATAGTATTTCCCACTGTTTGAATATACAACAGTTATCTTACTTTTGCCGAATCCCAGATGTTTGCTGCTCTGTCCAAACTGCAATCTTGACAGATAAGCGACTTTCGGCAAGCGGAATATTTTCTATTTAATAACCGATTACCATACAGTCCCTACTTTTGACGCCCCTGAGAAAGGAGCCTTTAGAAAACATTGTGGAAAAAGGAGAAAATGCTGGTAACCAGCATTTTCTCCTTTTCCCACAATGTTTTCTACTCTTCGCAAAAGAAATTTCAAATTTACAGTCACTTTTATTTTGTCGTCTGCAAATGCTTTCAATTTGGACTTGTCCAAAATTTTGTCGTTTGGTAGAGAGTTAAGGTCTACATCTTTTTATACAATTTAAACGAATTGAAAATAAGCATCTCTGTGTTAGTGTGTTAAATGTTGTTTCAATATTGTTTCAGTTATATGGCGGCGGCCAATGTACCTATTCATTCTTTTCTATAGTTTCTTTCATCGGAACTTTTGCACAATATAATTATTATTATCACAAGCCACTGACTGCTTTCATGAATAAAACATTGTCGAAACAATTATCAGTGATTGGGAAGGAATGAATCCTGTTGTAAGACTATCATCAATCCTCGAAAAGATATTGGTCAAGCTCCAGATTTGAACCAGCGAACCTCTGGCTACCAACTGCGCCACCGGACTCGGCAAGGTCTCTTAACCCCTCACCAGACAAAACAATTTAGCCTTGTCCAAATTGAAAGCATTTACAGACAAAAATTTCAGTGTGGCTCAAATGGTGTAATTTTTTCTTGAATAGAGTAGAAAACATTGCAGGCAAAGGAGAAAATGCTGGTTACCAGCATTTTCTTCTTTTCCCACAATGTTTTCAAAAGGCTTCTTTTTATAGGAGCGTCCAAAGTCGGCATTGTGTGGTAAAGGGTTAAATCATAGATAATTAGCATAGCAATACATAGCTATATTCATCTTCCAAAGGACTGTATTGTTACCTATTTAGGGATGAAAACGTTTGAGCGGTACTCCGTGAAAAGGGAGCTTAATGTATTTGCAAAAAGTACAGATTCAGATCAGCTTGCATAGTTTGTGTAAGCTGACATGAGTTGGAAACTTTTTGCTATTTGAAAAATTCTCTGTTAGAAGGACTCTTTGTCAAAGGACCATTCTACTAGCCGATTGTAAAAAAAAAAAAGATTTAAAGGACCCTTGATATACTATGCCTATAGTATGATAAGAGGGAGTGATAGTATTCTAAATCCATTATTTCTCTTCCAAACCCTACGTTGTGGGTACTCATTAGAATCGTCTCAGTGAGACGATTCTAATGAGTACCCACAACATAGGGTTTAGATGAGGATAACTATTAATATTTTCAAGTTTGAAATCAAAATCACTCGCTCTATCTAGAGTTCTGTATTACTACACCAAAGAGATACATTAACCCTTTTGTCAAAGCACGGTCCAATGAAAATTTAATTAATTGGAATGGTATACTTTGTACATAAAAAAGTCTTTTTAATTACGACTGCGCCATTTTTTTTCGTTAAAGCCCTGAAGAGATAATTACTTTGTGAAATGTTTTTACCAGCTGAAGTACTTAGCAGGTTGACTTTTTAGCTGCAAATTATGGTAAGCTACATCTTTGCGAGCCAAGTTTACGATCACTACCCGGATCTTACCTTGGCTGATTGAGCCCTATTTCGAGATTCCTGCGATGCGCCCTCTATTGGATGCTGGTTATTACCCCCTTTTACATCATATTTCTAAAAGCCAATGAAATATCGTTTTACAAACCGCTTACGAATACACATAAAGCGATAAGCAGACATCCACGTGGGTTTCCATTTTTTACCTTCAATTCGAAAGATAGAGACCTTGTTCTATTTTTATCAAAGATGAAATGTTCCGAGTGATTTAATTCGTTGCAACTAGAGCTGGCTGCATCCAATGAAAACGCGTATCGGGTGAATGTAAAAATCAAGCTCGATCCGCCAAGGGTAGAGTAGCGTAGTGAATCGTCAGCCTTGGCTTGCGAAGATGGGTAAGCTGTTGCTATATATAAGACAGCTGTGGCTTTCCATGGTTCTGTGCTATGTTTGATCTTGTATACATGTATTCCTATTTACAGGTTGGCTTGAAGATCTAACCGGAAGTTGGGACGCATCTTTTTATTTGACTGGTTGCCTTTTACTGCTTGCTGGAGGGGTGTTATTGCTGGAGCCACTTGTTCGCAGATATCATGTGGACGGACAATCCAGACAAGAAACAGAATGTAATGACTTACATTTACAACAGTACAAAGTTGCAGAAACTCCAGAAAACCACGAAGCTGTAGACTTACTTGAAAATAAACCCGTGTTTAGTTCGAACGAAACAAATAGAATATATCGCCCTTTGAAAAAAAGTTGATGAGCCAAGCTTACGCCTTTGTATATGTAAGCTACCTTTCTTGGATGGTGCTAGATCTACAGAAACACGGTATTTTATGGAGTTGACGTACTACCGGTCCTCGTCATACTGTACATCAAATACGAAACATTGTGACTGGAGGAAAATGCTCACAAGAGGCAAATTTCACAATATTAACTCAACAAAATAAAAGTGACTGGAAATTTAAAATTTGTTTCGTGAAGGGTAGAAAACATTGTGGGGAAAGGAGAAAATGCTGGTAACCAGCATTTTCTCCTCTTCCCACAATGTTTTGTAAAGGCTTCTTCTCAGGGTCATCAAATGTAGGGGTTATGTGGAAATAGGAAAAAAAAAAGAGCATTATGTGAATGTAAGAACATTCGTTTTACTTCTTTTGAAGCGGTATATATTTTTTTTTCTCCAAATGGCTATGCCCTTGTGGAGGTTGTCATGATTTTGGGAAGTACTAAGAAAAGCCGGTGCTGTAAACAGTTACTGTTTCTACTTATAAAGATCTCAATTAATACAGAGAAGGAGTCGACTGGTTGTGATAAAATGCCTTCAGCGTTAACAGATCATAATTATGACCTATTTTGATATGACCAAGGTATCATTCCTGATCATTTATTTGATATTTTCATTTTTATGTATTTTTTTCTGTGTAAATTTATTAGAATTAACACAGTAACTTGTTATTTCACTGGATTTAGTCAGTGCTTCAATTTAGAACCTCGGTATTTTGTTTATGTCTTTACTAAAGGACAGAATTTTAGACTGGTTCAAACTGAAATCATTTGCAGACGACATTTTCAGTGTGGCTCGAATGGTGGAATATGTTGTTTGGTTGGAAATAAAATGGGAAGGGGAGAAAATGCTGGAGAAAGCAGCCTTTTTTTTTTTCATTTTTCCACTATGTTTTCAGAATCTGTTTTGTTGGGGGTCATTAAAATTCGAGTTAATTGTGTCTTGATGTCAAAACTGTTTCTGTCACATGTTAACCCTTTACTCCATAGATACTCATTTCTACTCATTGCTTGTATGAGCCTTTGGAAAATATTGTGGCAAAAGGTGAAATTGCTCGTGACGAGCAATTTCACCTTTTGCCACAATGTTTTCTATGCTACCAAAATATGTCATATACACATAAGAAACAGCTTCATCCTTGCTGTTATTTAGGGTCAGTTAGAGATACCATAGAAATGCCTTATGGGGTAAAGGGTTTACACAATTACAAAGTTAACAGTTACAGGGAAGGGAGGATTTTCGCTTTTTATTTTTCCTTTACCTTACAATGACGCCTTTTAACGACCCCAAGGAAGAGGCCTTTAGAAAACATTGTGGGAAATGGAGAAAATGCTGATAACCAGCATTTTCTCCCTTTCCAACAAAGTTTTCTACTCTATCAACGAAAACTTGCGTCATTTGAGCCACTAAATAATTTTCACCTGCAAATGCTTTCAATTTGGATAAGCCTGAAATTTTACCGTATGGTTGAGGTTTAAAACAACATAATGTGTGGCTTAAATGGCAAATTAATGGAGCTAAGGTGTCGAAACGGTGGCTACAAGGATATTTCATCCCCTCCGTATATAATAAATATAGCTTGGTAACCAGCATTTTGTTCTTTTCCTACAAAGTTTTAAAAGGCTTTTCGTTCTTAGGGTAGTTAAAAGTCGGGATTGTTTGGTAAAGCATAAAATTCCCCGACACTGAGGTTTTACATACCATAAGAAAGTTGAGACATTGTCGCAAAAAGAGAAAATAGGGGTTGCAAGCATTTTCCTGTCTCTTACCTATTTTCTAACCCTTTGTTGACTTTTGCCACAAGAATAGCCAAACTTGAGGATACAATCTTATGACTTACATTTTGTTGAAACTGGATTTTTCTTACTATTAGAAAGTTGGAAACATTGTGACGATGGGAGAAACCGTTGGTAGTAAGCTTTTCTCCTTTAGACAAAATATTTTCATTTCTTTTTAACTCTTTACCACACGAAAAAATTTTAGAGTGGTCCAAATTGAAAGCATTTGCAGATGCCAAAATAAAGGTGACTAAAAAATAGGAAGTTGTTCTGGGAAGGATAGAAAACACTGTGGGAAAAGGAGAAAATTCTGGTTACCGGCATTTTCTCCTTTTCCCATAGTGTTTTCAACAGGCTTCTTTCTCAGGGGCGTCAAAAGTAGGGATTGTGTGGTAATGGGTTAACTTTATTTACATCCTTTAACCCTTTACCACACCATCCCAAATTTTAACACCCATGTGAAAGAAGCCTTTTGAAAACATAGTGGGAAAAGGAGAAAATGCTGGTTACCACAATGTTTTCTACCCTTCCCAAACCAAATTTCAATATTTGAGTCACATTAATTTTGTTGTCTGCAAATGCTTCGAATTTGAACTAGTCTAAAATTATGTCGTTTGGTAATGAATTATGGCGTTATCTATATTTGTCTGCTTCAAAATTAATGCTTTCAATGTGACAGTCAGAAATAATCTTACCTAGTAAACATAATTATTTTCAGCAAAAAATTCTGTCCAGGATGTTGAAAATAATAGTGCTTGAAAGATTAAAGAAAAAAGATAACAAAAATGTGCCATGGTAAACCATTATTCAACCAAGTAATGTTTTCTCTTTCATAATGTATTTCATCCAAAAAGTGTATGAATTCAGCTGGGAATACAATAAACATGTTACTTAAACTCCATATATACTCATTTTGACGTATCAACAAGAGACAACTTTTGAAAACACTGTGGGAAAAGGAGAAATTGCTCGTAATGAGCAATTTCTCCTTTTCCCACAATGTTTTCCACTTAATCAAATATTTGTATCCTTATTTGTTCATATTTTGACATCTTTATTTGCTGCTGAAATGGAAGAACCACAAATTAGCATATCAGGTAAAGGGTTAACTCTTTATCACACACCTCTGAGTTTTGAAGACCCTGAAGAGGACGGCCTTTGAAAACATTGTGGGGAAAAGAAAGAATTGTTGGTAAACAGCCTATTGTTCTTTTCCCATATTGTTTACAAAATCTCCACCCTTCAACAAACAACCCCTGGTGTTTACGACCCTGAGATAGAAACCTTTTGAAAACATTGCTGGAAAAAGGAGAAAATGCTGGTAACCAGCATTTTCTCCTATTCCCACAAAACATTGAAAACGTTGTTGGAAAAGAAGAAAATGCTGGTAACCGGTAACCAGCATTTTCTCCTTTTCCCACTATGTTTTCTACCCTTCTAGAAACAAATTTCAATTTTTGAGTTACATTTAATTTGTTGTCTGCAAGTGCTTTCAATTTCGACCAGTCTAAAGAGTTAGACAGATACTGTCATTTGTGCCCAATTTTATTCGTAATCTGCAAATGCTTTTAATTTGGACTGGTCTAAAACTTTGCTGTGCTGCAAAGATTGAAATAGTTGTTTATAGGAATATGGATTTTGATAAAAAAGATAGAAAGTATTATATAATTTCATGTATAGACATGGTTTTCTATATAATTAAATAGTTTAATTGTTGAAATATTATTTCCTTGTATAACTCAGCTCACATCCTGTTTTTAATGTCTGTCTATGGTTCTCAAAGTCTGGCCACTTCTAACCGTTTTGAAAAACTCCCCCAATTCTCAGGCAAGGGGGACGTAGCATCTCCTCAAATTCTGAGAGTTGATAGAGGCCTGAGCATTAAAACCTGACAATATAGTTAGAATTTAAGGACATTTCAAAGTAATGTTTAACCCTGTATTTGATACAGCAGATTATCCATTACCAATAGCGGAAGATGTGTTCATAAAATTAGATAAAACTTTAAGGAAATAACATAACATAACATAACATAATATCTCTTTATTACACCCAAGTATTATACAATACAATATGGGGATATAATACAAATAATGCTTTGAAATAAAGAAACATGTGTCATGTGTACATGTATGACTATGTATGGCATGTATGCCGCACGAATATGTGACAAATTCAGAATATATGGGTTATTACTGATATTGTATAAGTGGAAATTATCGTAATGTGATTTTACAAATTTGAAAAACTTGCAAACTTTTCTGTTTGCGTGTAAATATACAAACAAATAATAAGTGTTTTGAATTCGCAAACATTTCCATAATCAGAAAAAAAAAATTTTTTTGGACACATGTAAGTATATGTCGTAGGCCAGTTCGGAATCTGCCTAGACTAAATTAGAATTTTTCTAAAATCAAAAAATTCAAAATTTAATCTTACTCAGAATTTCTGGATAAAACTTCTTTTATGTTAAATAAGATGGTTTATTTGTAGTTGCACCATATCACACAAGAAAATATTCCAATTTGGTCTAGGCGGATTGTGGAGCTGCCTAGCCAAAATGGAACCCTATTTTTGTCCAGGCAGAATTCCAGTATGGTCTAGGAAGATTCCATATCTGCCTAGACTCCGGTTTGGACATATTATCTTCAGCTTCCATATAGACTTTCAAGTTTACCTGCAATATTCAAACGAACTATGGCCATGGTACTGAAAACATTCGATCCGTGCATTGCATATTTGATGATATTGCTATTACAAGTCAGACTGGTGATGATGACTCAGTGTTGAAAAGACAAGCCCAAATAAATATTAAATCGAATTAGAAAAAAGAAAAGTGTTTTTTACTTCAAGATGAGGTTGAATATTAGGATTTTAGTGTAAATAAGAATGGCATTTTGCCTTCCAAAAGGAAGATGGAAGCAATAGTGCAGGTTCCTGGACCTAAAACAAAAAAGGGTTGTCATCTTGACTTGGTATTGTCAAGTATCAGAGGAAATTCACTCCAAATTACAGTAATACGTATTTGTTGAAAAGCAATAATCTATGAGTTTGGACTGTGAAATGTAAACAAGCCTGTAAAAAAAAAGTAAAAAAAACCCACTTAGTTCTTTAAATATACTGGTGCATAATCAATCCAGTCAATCCATGGGGTCGGAATAGAAAGCAGACAATACAGAACATAGAGTCAAGCAGACAGTATACCCAATGAAGGGTAATGAAACAGGTGATTAAACGGAGTCAGTACAGATAATTAAGGGCTTAGTGCAAAACGCCGACAATGTTCAAGGGACTCAGAAATACCTGACTTTCCTCCTGGTTATTGGCTAAATATCTTTTTATTGAACACAAGATTTCTTTAAACTTTACTTGTTTTAAATTCCCCCCACCACCCAAGTATTAATTCATTGCTTAAAGACAAAAAAATGTAAACGTTCAAATATATTCAAAAGCTACGCCAGGTGAAATATACAGTATAATTAATCTAGTTTTATCCTTTGTATGGTCCCAATAGGGGTATTAAGTCGGTAGATTCATTTCAATTAACGTAATCAAGACATGAATAACACCTTATGTTTAGTCTTACTTCATTTTAAATTCATGGACCATGTTGAAAGTCTTACTTCATTTTAAATTCATGGACCAGGTTGAAATGAAACTTAATTAACACCCCCTTTTATACACCGATTTGTAAATAAATACAATTGAACTAATTGGTATAATGTGCTGAATTGATATATAATCAATGAATATTTCATCAAAGTCTTTTTACTCATTTAACAGGTATTTCAGAAAATTTTTTGTCTTCGTTTTGCATATAGCCATTCCTTTGCAGTATCGTCTGCGTTTAATTACCTGTTCCATTACTCTTTTTGCGTATTTTCTCTGCTAAACTCTATGTTATATATTGTCTGCATTTTTACAGTTCCCATGCTATATGTAGACCTGTGATCAATAAAGTTAAAAATCATTAATACTGGTTATTGCTGTTGAGCAGACTTTAAAAAAAATACACGAATCTGAGAAAAAGATGTTATCAACCATCAGATGAAAGACATTTTTAATAAATTGATCGTTAAAACCTATTTGCCAGCAAATTTCTACCATCACCTTCTATTAGTACTTTCAGTACTTTGATTAATGGAGCACTAAAGCAGATGTTGACCCAATTATTTTGATGATGTTACTGTTTACCTTTCCATTGGGAAAAAAAAGTCCTAACATAAGATTACTGTTAAAAATTGCATTCGGTTGGTCTCGAACCCACAGTGTTCAAAGCTGAAGTCGGCGACTCTACCGTCCACTGTGCTACAAAACCATAATTTAATTGATTTTCGTGTATTTGTCGTTGCTAATTAGTTGCTCATAAATATGGGCGTCGCCGCCAGGACAGTTAGCTTTGTGACAGAGGATAGATTGCTAGCCGTGAAGATGGAACCTACACCCAAACCAATACATCATGCATTAAAGAAGTGTTATGCAGGTATACTTTTTCCTACGGGATAATAAATTTTAGAGGGAAAATACAAAAATCTCGCTAATTCATCGTTTTTTCCTATATGTATTTCTCTATCCATGTTTTAATCTTTAAAAGTCATCTTTGCACATGAGTGAACAGTAGCAATCTTTGTTAAGATTTTTCTACAAAACATGCATATATTGAGACGAACGAGGAAAACACACTGCGGGCGCATTAGACACATATTAACTTGTAATAATTCAGTGTTGGGAAATAAATTTAAAAAAAAAACATGCCCTTTGAAAAAGGGGCTTAATTTATCTGCCAAACAATATTGACCCATGTCAGCCTGCGCAATCTGCGCAGGCTGACATGGTCGAAACTTTTTGCTTTTTTGTCATTTGCATATTTAATGACCATCTGACCCCATAGTTCAGTGGCGTGTTAGACATTATTGTTATAACGCAGTACAGAAATGCAGTAAACCCCACTATACCAGAGCATAACTCATACTTAAGATACAAAAATATAAGTAAGCAATGCTCTGGCAGAAGAAGGCTTAATGCATCTGCTATATGGTATGATGCAAATAAAGACCTCGCATACTTTTGGAGCTTTAAAAGCCATTTTTTATGTTCCTCGAAAATGTTCGGGGGAACATATAGTCGCTACGCTGTGCGTACGTCCGTTCGTCCATTCGAAGCCATTTCTCCACAACCCCTTGACCAAATTGTATGAAACTTTATATCTGAACTCCTTGGGACAATGCGCAAATTTCATTAATATCGTCCATTCGTTCGTCCGTCCGTCCGTTCGTCCGGCCTTACGAGCCCGACATTGTGGGGTTAGGGGTCATTTGTGCATTTAGTCTCTATGGGGTTCCTTCCGTCCATCTGGTAGGTTAGGGGTTAGGGTCGTAGGTTTAGGGTTTGTGGGGTTAGGGTTAGCTTGTGGGGTTAACTTCGTTAGGTTATTTGGGTGTATTGAATAAAGAGCAATTCGACCTCACAAGGTCCGTCTCGTAAGACCAGACGAAGCCATTTCTCCACAACCCTTGGATCAAATTTTATGAAACTTCATATCTGAACTCCAATGAACAATGCGCAAATAGCTTTTTTCCGGTTTCTCATTTTTGAGATGCGTCAAGGAAAAAGTGGGCTTCATGTATAAAACTCCGTCCGAAGCCATTTCTCCACAACACCTGATACAAATTTTATGAAACTTCATATATATGAACTCCTTGGAACAATGCGCAAATACCTTTTTTCCTGTTCCTCAATTTGAGGCTGCGTCACGGAAAAAGGGGACTTCATGTAAAAAATCTGTCCGAAGCCATTTCTCCACAACCCTTGGACCAAATTTTATGAAACTTCATATATGAACTTGGAACAATGCGCAAATAGCTTTTTTCCGGTTCCTCAATTTGAGGCTGCGTCACAGAAAAAGGGGGCTTCATGCGAAAAATTGTTTTTCAGTGGAATGTTTTCCAGATACCTCTTACCTGCTTTCTCAATTTGAGGCTGTTTCACGGAAAAAGGGGGCTTCATGTAAAAAAATTGTTTTTCACTAATATCTCCACATCAGTGCTCAAAACTTCGTGAAATTTCAAATCTGAACTCGTTGGAACGTTGCCCAGATACTTCTTTCCCGGTTTCTCAATTTGAGGCTGCGTCACGGAAAAAGGGTACTTCATGTAAAAAATTGTTTTATGATACCTCTCTCCCGGTTTCTCAATTACAGGCTGCGGAAAAATGAGGCTTGATTTAAAAAAATGTTTTTCTCTAATATTTCGTACATTGGTGCTCAATAGTTCATGAAATTTCAAATCTGAACTCATTGGAACATTGCCCATATACCTCTTCCCCGCTTTCTCAACTTCAGCTTGCGTCACGGAAAAAGGTGGTTTCATGTAAAAATCTCTTACATTATTGCTCAAGATTTCATGAAATTTCGAATTTGAATTATTATTTAAAAAAGATGCCACAAACCACACACCTTTTGTATTCTTTCCAATTATGCAATATTGTCTTAAAGGTGGCCCTTTAGAATTTTGGGCACAAATTTTACAAAAATACAGAAAAATCATCCTAATACTCCCAAAGCCTTATAATTTCCATTCATAAAATCCCAGCAGTCGAAAACCATCCGCCAACATGAGAAATTAGAGATTTAATACAGCCCAGGTCGACACTGAAGGGAAACACCGTCTATTTTTATATCTGCAACTCTCTCATTTACATACCGGAAATATACAGACGAGGCTTCAAACATTGCGTCTGAAGTTCTAGACACAATGGAAAATAATTACATGTTAGTTATGTTACGGAATTTAAGAGTCGTTAGTCACGCGTCCTTCACTTAACATTCCCACAATGCTTTTTTTTTTATTTTTGGCGGGAGCTCTAAAAAAAATAGCTTAAAAGGCTACGTAGCCTTTTAAGGGAATACCACCAAAAAAAATCTTTTTTTGTAATTTTATGATTCTTAACTATTGATGATTTGTATTGTTTTTTTCATATCAATTTCAGTGATATATACATTTTTTTTAATTTGGTACGAGGTGACAACTCTAAATATCCACCTTTAAGGGAAAAAAGGGCTTAAAGGAGGCTTAGTGGGCTTAGTGTCCTCTACTACAAGTTTGTTTTGGCTGTTACTTCAAAAGAATTACAACTGTTAGTGTCAAAATTTATAAAAAAGGATGTTATCGATTAATAGAAAATGTATTTTTACCATGTTTCAAGACATTTTACGGGAAAAGGGGGCTTCACGGTAGAGTTACAGTCCGTTTTTCTCCATTATCTTGCTGGTCAAAATTTCACATTTCAGTTACTATCTTCCCATCGTCGCGAGCCAAGGTTACGATTACTACGTGGATCTTACCTTGGCTAATTGAGCCCCATTTCGAGATTCCTGCGATGCGCCCTCTGTTGGATGCTGGTTATTACCCCCCTTTACATCAGATTTATAAAAGCCAATGAAAACCGCTTACGAAAACACACGAAACAATAAGCAGACATCCACGTGGGTTTCCATGTATACCTTCTATTCGAAAGGTAGCGACCTTATTCTATTTTTATCAAAGATGAAATGCTATGTATACGAGCGATTTCATTCGTTGCAGTTAGAGCTGGCTGCATCCAATGAAAAGGCGTATCGGGGAAATGTAAAAATCAAGCTCGATCCGCCAAGGGTAGAGTAGCATAGTGAATCGTCAGCCTTGGCTTGCGAAGATGTTATTCTCTCCCAAAAAAATTGCTGTCAGTCTGTCCATTCACTTGTCGAGCTCTATTTCAGTTTGTGTTCGCGCATTTTTCTCCTGGTAGATATATCGTCAATTATTATCATCGTAACATTTGCCTTTGGATTATTTTTTCCAGTTTCATACATTTTATGACAGGCACTTGTTCGGGAAGCATAACCGTCTCTGATGGCTCCTGCTTTTTCTTCAAAAACCGACTTTATCCCATTTATGGCTGAATTTTGAATTTTTACCAAACTATCTTTATTTTGCTTGAATTATAACAGAATTAAGAATTCTAGAATATTTTACCAAAATTATTTCGTTTACACCCCAAAAAAGTGGAATTTGGGTGCGTCCCCTTTTGGGGACGCTAGGCACATACAATGTCCATTTGAGTATTACATATAACTTCAGAAATTAACCAAATTGACTCAAACACTAAAATATTATCCTCATAATAGTCCTGTTATATTCCAAACTTGTGCATCTCGTCCAAAATTAGTTCAATGATTTCCTCTCATGTGTATCACCTCAAACAATAATGACCACTGGTCTGACTTAGTTAACATAGCAATATTCATGCACTATGAAATAGTTCAAAATATTTATGATAAAGACCAACGTTACATTTAGCGTGCACACATGGTTCTACATTTCTTTTTGCACAAAACCTAGCGGCGTTGTGTTGAAGGCCGTGCAAAGTGTCCTTTTCCATCATATTGCGTCCCATCAAGAACACGCTTTGTGAGAGCAAGTGGTCGACCCTTTGGTCTCCCTGGACTCAACTGTCTCCTGCTTCTGGCCAGATATACTTTGGCAATAGCTCGTCGGATATCTAATAGATCTAATGGCTCAGTCTTTCCACTCTATGTTGCTCTGTGCAAGTGCCATGATTGCTGTACTGCCAAATCAAGACAGTACACAAACACCGGCCACCATCTTTTTTTAGAACGTATTCCAGTCCTATAAAGCTCAACATTTTGATCCATCCTATCAATGCCGCCCATAGTTCTGTTGTAGTGTCCTATGGAAAAAGGTTGCTTGATTCGAATTCTCTGATGTTCGGCACGGGACCATCTACCTGCTGCCTGTTCTGGACTGACCCCATGCTGGTTTGAAACCACATATTTTGCAATGTTATTGTCATTCCATCTTACAACAATAAGACCATTGCTCTTGTCATAGGTATCATCATAAGAACCTTGTGGCATCTTCTGAATTTCATTCACAGACCTTTCCGGGCAATCCTGTAGGCGGTTCGTTCTAATTGTGCCCGTACTATCAATGCCTATGCCGGTAAGTTCATCTACTAGTTTTAATGAACTAAATAAATTATCAAACGTCAGATGGTATCCGTTATCTTTTGTGAGCTCGGACAACAGATCCATCACAACAGCCCCACCCATTCAAAGTTTGTTGTCTGGAGCATACCTTCCTCTGGCCCCTTGATAAAACTGTAGGACATAACCAAGGGACGTTGTCAGAGCCCACATCTTGAACCCAAAACGGATAGGCTTTCCACGAATAAACTGCTTTGCCCATGGCATCCATAATAAGGGAGGGTGGTGGTTCTATGTGTATATCTGCCCTCTAAAAGTCTGTCTCATCTTCAAGCACTGAAACAACTTCATGTAGGGTAAAACACCTGTGGAAGACAATAAACAGTACTCAGCAAAACCTGTACCCATTCAGTCCTAGCGTCCCCAAAAGGGGACGCTGTTACAAAGGTGAAAAAAGTGAGGAAAAATACATAAATTACAATATAAATCTAGATTTTCTAATTCAGTAATCAAAATGAAGCAAGTTTTATTCAATATGTTATTTCAAAAAATGCACAAGTTCCATAAAAACCCTTACCTTGTATTTCTTGCCATATTCCAGAGAGTTCACACCTTCACTTTCAAAAACTGTCCGGTTTTTCACACAAAATAACAACAGAATGCCCATTGTCTTGGCTTTGCTGACACCAGGTGGGGCTTATCAGACGTTCTCAAGATAAATAATTAACAAGAATGTTAATTGACAAAAGCCAGACACAGAAATGTGAAATGTCCCCAAAAGGGGACGCTAGGCATAAATGGGTTTTAACCCGAGACTGAATGGTCCTTGGACACACTGAAAGTTTACCTATAGCGGAAAATTTCGGCCCAGCGCAGGCTGATCTGGGCCGAAACTTTTCGCAGATGCATTAAGCCCCCTTTCCACATGGCATGGCTCAAATAAAGGTAAATTCACCGGTGTGTAGCGCTCTTCGCTGTACTAAAATTGTGTATTGAAAGTACGAACCCTTTGTCCCCAACAGATCACAAAGTTTTTAATATTTTTTTTTTATTTATTGGCAAAATAGAATACCGAAACAAATTAAAAGATTGACACAACGCCGTCGGAACGTCTGCTTGTTTAGAAAACCTCTACAAACAATCTCTTCTCCGTCACGGTTTCAGTATGCGATCGTTTGATGCGGGCATCATTATGTTTAATATTTAAAGTGTTATTAATCATGTAGAGTACAGACGAAACTTGATTCACAGAGGCGTAGGTAGTCTAGGACTTTGAAGGGTGTGACAAAATGTGAAGCAATTTTTTTTAAAAAGAAAAAGGAAACAATGACGTAGACCTATACCCAACTTAGCGTTGTCTGCGCATGTCATATTCTTCGAAGATTCGGCCTGCCTTATATGGCGCATCACTCTCCCCGATATTGAGGAGATTATAGTAAAACGCGCTATAAAGTAACAATGGAGAAAATGGCTTTTATCTATACGTTTAAGGAAAAATCAGGCCTATTTTAGCTCCAGATTTACACTAAACTGATAATAGCTGAATGAATCGCACAAGGTAGAGTCTTATTGAATAAACGTTTATTTTAGTATGAAATTCAAAGTAAAGCTTGTCGCGTAGGAAAGTAGTCCGATGTTGTACACAGGATGCCAAAATTAGATAGATGAGTGTTTGAAGAATGCCATCTAGCGGGAGATAATGCCCAACTTAGAGAGTGCGATTGCGGAAGGGATGTTCCAAAGATATTTGACACTGCATTAGTAATGTCAGGGTGAATTCACATTATTTGCTTAAACCCACTACCTACGCGGTAATGACTCGTAATTCATACAATTTCAAATCCTGGCTGGCCTGAGAAATTCAGAGGGTTGACCTTTACAGCGACATAGACTACTCCCCGAAAACTCAAAGAGATCTTTATCATATTGACCTGTCTAAACAGTGAACGGTATAGATCAAAGATCAGGCTGCAAATTCTGTGCATTCTGATCTAGATCTATACACCTTTCGTTAAACCCTGTATTAGGCTGTGATGCTTCGGCTTTCAAAAGGATCAGTAAAATGCTGTTAATGTTCTAGGTCAATAAATAAAACACGAAAATCGAGCCTATTAATCCCCCTCCCGCCTCAATATATAGTCCTACGCCCATTGCTTATCATGTATATAGACCCACATTAAGTAGAAAACTGTTTGTGTGTGTGTGTGTGTGTGTGTGTATTGCTTTAATACGGATATTTAATAAGTGAATGTTGATTTTTAAGAGCGGAGCTGCAACAGTGGATATAGGAACTTTGTCTAGTATTTAGTCATACGGACTAACAAGTCCGTAACAAGGAGACAAATTAACAAATGTATAGCAGAATTACAGGGACCGGGCAGGATTCAAACCTAGACTGCCCGAACGAAAGGCCAACACCCCATAACCATTGAGTTAAAGAGAATTCTCATTGGCTCAGTCGTTATGCATGGTGTTGGCCTGTCTTCTATTTCTGCTATGCAAGCATTTATTCATTTGTTTCTTTGTTCCGGACCTTTTCGTAACATTAGTAATCGACTCTCATGCTGCGCGGAGTCAAGTTATTGAACTACTCAAGCGATAGGCCCACAAGGTGTCCAGGTGTCAGAATGAAAAAAAAAACAAAGGAAGGGGGTTTAAATGACAGGAGTGTTTGTCACACAAGGGATGGAAGATACCAGTAAATAGGTCCTGAAAAACAAGTAGGAGACATGGTAACCGGACTTCGTGATTCGGATAACAGCTACGCGTTATGTGTTCTTGCGGGTAGGTTTTGATTTGATTTTGATGAAGTTTCAAAAGTTAGTTTTCGGCGGGTGAAAATAATCGGTTCTATGTTACGGATTGAAAGCACAGGAAGGTTTGCTATTATCCTGATGTGATGTTTTAAAACTACGTTAATAGACAAGCAGTAAGTCATCTCCGAAAAAATTCTTCTGAATAGATTTTGTTAGAGAAAGAAATCGTTTTTAACTATTCATTTGTTTTTGTTTTTTTTTTTTCACGCAATGTTATCCTGTATGATTGTATTGGTGTTTAACGCCTTTTAACTGACTATACTATATCACAATGATCTATGTACCTATATGTATGTGTTTCCTGGCTCTCTGGCACCATAACTGACTTAACAATGTTATCTACCACCGTGAACAGGCAAAGTCTACAATGTTGCAGTCATTTACAATTACATGTCTACAGACGCCTTCAATTTGACTAAAAAATGTCATTTTGGCAATATTTAGAACTTATTCCGACAGTCAGGTTTTATAGTGTAAAAGAAAATAGAAACTGATTCGATTATATGGGTTGGGAAAAAATAATCTCCTACCCCCATCCCCGCCTTATACCAAAACTCTCGGATTACCAGTCCTAATTACCCATGCCTGGCTTTTTTTTTTGCTGCTAATATAACCTATCATCGACCAGGATCAGCACGCATGTTGTGGACTCTGTTCTCAGTCTGCACTATATAGAACCATATTCGTTAACCCTTTACCAAACAACGAAATTTTAGACTGGTCCAAATTGAAAACACTTGCAAACGACAAAATGAACGTAACTGTAAAATTGAAATTTGTTTCCAGTAGAGTTGAGAACATTGTGAGAAAAGGAGAAAATGCTGGTTACCAGCATTTTCTCCTTTTCCCACAATGTTTTCAAAAAGCTTCTAATTTAGGGTCGTAAAAACCAGGGATTGTTTGGTAAAAAGTTAACTAAGCTTTGTTTGCACATACATATATATGATGAAGATCGAGCGATCAAATGATTGATTGACTTTCATTTTATTTTCATTCACCAGCTTCCTATACGATGTACATGTTAAGTATAGGCAGTTACAAGAGCTATGGAATCCTGTACACCGAGATGAAAGATTATTTCGGCACGGGGTCGGGGGCCACAGCGTGGGTAGGCAGTGTTTGCTATCTGCTTCTTCTCGGTCTCGGACCTATAACCAACTGGCTGGCAGTAAAGTACACGTTTCGTATTGTTGGAATGGTGGGCGGCTTGCTGACTTGCCTCGGCTATGGTTTATGCATGTTGATACCTCGGCTGGAGTACATGTACGTGACGTTCGGTGTAATTGTAGGTAAAAGATTTTGGAGTCCTTAAATACCCCTCATTCTTCGTTTCTTAAGCTTGTTCTATATTTAGAAATTAACCCAACTTCTGATTGGCTAAACCAAACGGTTTAGCCAATCAGATGCAGTGATACTTTAAGATATATAAAGAAAATGTTAAAATAAGAGATGCCCGCTAGATGTCATTCTATAATACTCATCTATCTAATTTGGGCATCCTAGGTACAGAACCGAACCACTTTCCTACGCGACAACCGAACCGTTACTTTGAATTTCAAACTAAAATAAACGTTTACTCAATAAAGCGCTACTTTGTGCAATTCACTCAGCTATGATCAGCAGGTTAGAGAAATCTTGAGCTAAAGCAGGTATCATTTCTCCTCAAACGTATTGATAAAAGCTATTTTCTACATTGCTACCTTATAGAGCGTAATATTACGGTTTGCCCGCTTTCGGGGCTAGTGATGCGTCATACAAGACAGGTCGAATCTTCGAAGAATATGACATGCGCAGACAATGGAGGGACATGAAAATTATCGTATTGACTTCATGAATTCCGTGAAAAGTTTTGGCCGAATCAGGTGTTCAAACCGGCAACCTCCTGCAACCCTGCATGTTACTGCTGAAGTTTTCATTAACATTTCACTACACAACAAAATTTTACACTTGTCCAGCATTAGTAGATGACAGATTTAAGTACTAGCTAAGATGATGGGACCCGTTTTGAAAAGGAAAGAAAACGTCGTAAGAAAAGGTTAATATAATTGTTATTGGTTTTTCACAGCACTTATTTCGAGGTGATGCAACTAGCGAATTTTCTAGTTTTAACTCTTTACCTAACGACAAAATATTAGAATTGTCCAAATTGAAAGTATTTGCAGACGACAAAAATAAAAGTGACTGAAAATTTGAAATTTGTGTTGTGAATGGTAGAAATCGTTGTGGGAAAAGGAGAAAATGCTGGTCACCAGCATTTTCTCCATTTCCTACAATGTTTTCTAATGGCTTCTTTCTCAGGGTCGTCAAAAGTAGGGATTGTGTGGTAATTGGTTAACCTTTGACCTGCTATACGAGTTATACTAAACTTTCTAGCCAGTAGTAAAAGCCAAAATATTACAATTTGGCGTGCAATACACGAAAAGGGACATTCGGACATTTGCGTAAATTGTCGTCTCGGATCAGCCTGCGCAGTCTGCGCAGGCTAATCCGAGACGGCACTTCACGTCTTCAGTAGATTTTGTGCTTCAGTAGACTTCTGCAGAACAGAAAAAATCATATAAACGGAAAGTGCCGTCTCGGATTAGCCTTCGCAGACTGCGCAGGCTGATCCGAGACTACACTTTACGCAGATGTCCGAATGTCCCTTTTCGCGTGTTGCAAGCCATTTCATAACTATGTTTTGTGAAAACATTATAACCTTATCTGACACTGCAGGTCTAAGAGCAGACTTCACGTTCTGTGCAGTCTGATCTTGATCTACACTGATCAATAAAGTGCCTTGAGTCGAGCTTAGCTGCTTAACTCATTACCATACAATCCCTACTTTTGACGATCCTGAGAAAGAAGCCTTTAGAAAACATTGTTGGAAAAGGAGAAATGCTGGTAACCAGCATTTTCTCCTTTTCCCACAATGTTTTCTGTCCTTTACAAGACAAATTTCAAATTTTCAGTCACTTTTATTTTGTAGTCTGCAAATGCTTTTGATTTGGACAAACCTAAGATTTTGTAGTTTGGTAATGAGTTAAGAATGTTAAAACTTTTGACTTTAGGAAATGATCTCAAGGTCGTGCCGAATGATTATGATCTTACGACTCATAAATCCATTGCAGATCCTCATGGCCTGGGTGTGAATAGACTGGATCTGGGTCTATATTCACCAACCATCCCTAAGAATATTCTTAGTCTTATTCTTCAGAATTTCATAATTGTGAAAGTAACATAACATCTGATTGGCTAAACCATTTGGTTTAGCCAATCAGAAGTTCTGTTTCTTTCACAGTCAAAAATCTTGAAGAGTAAGACAAAGAATATTCTTAAGAATGGCTGGTGAATACAGGCCCTGAGCTCGGGAAATCCTGGTTCGATACCCGGATTCGTATTTCCCAACCATTCTTAATTTCATTCTAAGTCTATACTCTATAAATAGAAAGTACTGAAACTTCTGACTGGCTAAACCGTATGGTTGAACCAATCAGAAGTTGCGGTTACATGTTTTTTTTTTAAATTTTAAAAATTCTTGAGAACAAGAATAAGAATATTTTTAAGAATGGTTTGCGAATATGGGCTCTGGTTGCAGCATTTGTCATGTTAGAATCTCTTTAGGAAAGAAACTGACCTAAGAACTAACTTATAATTAAGAAATAATCTTCTTTCTATCGTGGTATATCGTTCAGTAAACCACAGTTGTGAGTTATGAGGCACAATAAATAATCCTCGAGGGCGATAGCCCGAGTGGGTTATTCATTGCACCTCATAACTCACAACGTGGTTTATTGAACGATATACCACGATAGAAAGAAGATTATTTCGATTCTAACATGGCCAATTCTTAGTGAAATGAAAACAAGTTCAAACTTGGAGTAAAAACGCGGATGAAGATAATGTTCCATTGAATAACTCACTCATTGAATGATGTCACTCTACATGGATTGTCGAAGATTTTACCACGTTTTCCTTGCACTGTGTTTATAGAGCAAAGCAAAAGTCGCGTGTCATGTTAGAATAATTATTCCATCATTTGAGATAAAAGTCTCTTTTGATAAACGTTTAGGAACAAAGAAAAAAGCTTGAATACAATATCTGTTTTTTTTTACCATAATTTCTATATTGTTTGGAAAATATGATCTTTTTTAAGATCTTTCTTTCAACAATGGAACGTAACTCATTTTAAATCAAATCACAATTTATAATCAATAAGTTTTGCCAGTTGTTTTTACTTGATTAGCTTTCTCTTCATACATGCAAACAGTCCTTTCTTTTGGCTTTGACTGACTGGCCTGGATCCTTAACAACTTCTAACACATTTCCTTCACTTTTCTCACTTACATGTATATCGTCAACGTCTACCATGTCCCCGTTCAGTTCACCAATGGTAGATTTTATTGGATTTGTTTGTACCAGTCCTTCAATATAATGATGAGATGCCAGAATTCTCTTTATGTTATTTGGATCATATATTCTGGGTAATTCTACTGGATGTAAAATAGGATTGTTAAAACTGGAACTTGTTATATCTGATGCTGACTCCACAAGTGTACAAGTACGAGAGATAAGATCATAAATACATTTGCTGACTGTGTCTATATCTAGATGTTCTACAGTTTGTTTGTCAGTGTTTATTGTTGATTGAATCTTGTACTTTATTTTTCTCATTATTTCTTGTTCAAGTGTTTCTGCAATCTCAATTATTCTATTTCTGATGATGTTTTCTTTTTCCTGTACTTTTTCATATCTGAAGGTATTTCTTGTGTGTAATTTTTGTCTGGATCCAAGATCTTGTTTTAATTCTTCAATGGCAGCAGTTCTTACTTTGACTTCCTGTTGGTCTTCTGTGTGGTACTTGAGAGAATTTTGTGCTACATCTACCATTAAACTATATTTCTGTACTTTAGCACGTGACCGCCAACAGGATCTCTGACATTCTCTCAATTTCTCTATTTCTCCCATATATTGTGTAATCAGCTTCTTTATTTCATCTTTTTTTTTTCTCCATTTCAATACCAACTTTGGTGTCAACACAACTGTACCACATGCTTTATTCTCAAGCACCAGATTCTGGAGGATACTCAACAGCCCTGTTAGGACGTCATCAGATAGATCTTGAACATATCTTATTTCTCTCATAACAAATATTACCGAGTTGTTGATGTTTACGTCTTGACTTCGGTAATACATTCTCTCTAACAAAGCAAGAAACTCTTGCAGGTCGGCAAACATTTTTTCTTCATTCTTAAGCAGCGATAATTTCGGAATTTTTATAATTTTCTGAGCCATCCTTTTTTCGTGTCTTGTCATTCAAAGCGAGCTTTAAAATTGAAACGTTGTTGTCTGAGCAATGACGTCGTTACTATAGAAATCATGACCTCACTTGTAGACTGGTGAACCTTTCAAAACTGTGACTATGCTGACGTCATTATAAACGGTACTTCTATGCCGGACTGGTTTTGTTCATTTAAATTTGCTTGTCTAAAGAGTTGAAAAAATACCACAGAATTTTATTGTCTCCATTTACCTTGCTACTCGAACTGATCACTGAAGCTTTGAAATTTCATTGCAAAGGAATTTTAAGCATTGATTGAAATACTGATAACATTGTTTTTTCATAAAGACCAGCAACGTTGATAAGTTTTGAAGTGCGTCATCATCTTTCATCGTTCTCCTGTTTCCAAACCCCGACTGACCGATTTGTAAAGCACTGAGAATCTGCTATTTTAGGTGTTGGCTACAGCTTTACATTTACCACTTGCTCGACAATCATCAACTTTTACTTCGAGAAAAACAGGGCCCTAGCTAACGGCATTATGGTATCTGGCAGTGGAATTGGAGCTTTAATACTTCCCTTTGTCTACAGGTTTGCTGATTATTATCATTATATCATTTTTCCTATTGTGGTTGGTCACAGTTAAATGTCCATCAAACCCCTCTCTCTCTCTCTCTCTCTCTCTCTCTCTCTCTCTCTCTCTCTCTCTAGCTAGCTAGAGCATGGCTTAAATGCATTTTTACACCTACAGTGTTAACATCTTTCCGTTGTTGGGCCTTTAATAATCAACTGATGATTCAAAAAGAATTACTTCATTAAGTTCGGCTTTAAAAATGGAACATTTTCATACATTTTTCACTGATCTCACATAAAAATTGTGCTTAAAATTGTGAAATCACCGGCCGTGGAAAAATACTCAAATCATGGATGACCAGGAAAATACGGTTACGATAAAGGAAAAAGTGTCGTCTGGTACAACAGAGGGAATTGTTTATACAGAAACGGCTGAAGTTAGAAAATTTGATCTAAACGAAGCCAGGGCACTGCTAAAAAAGATGAGAAATACGGACAAAGAAGACATAACCTTTGTGCCGACATCAGGAGGGTTGAAATTACTATTCAACACTGGTATGTACGAATTGTTTAAACATTGTGCTGATACTCATTACTCATCAGATAAACTTGAAATCGGATGCCAAAAAATCCCAGTTTATGATAAGAAAGGAAATCTAGTGGAGACAAAATATAAATTGAATTCATCTGGCAAAAGTGTTTACACTTTAAACTTATATCATACAAAATGTGCCTGCCTGGTCAACGGAAAAGAAGAGGATTTATTCATTAATTCCCACCTAGAAAAGATTTTAAATTTAGTAGAGTGTAAACTTCAAGAACAGCACTGGTCCATTGGAGATCTAAATTGTCGGGTTAAACAAGCGATTCAAACATGTGTGTTGTCACGAAAACATGAAGAAGATACCAGTGCAAACAAAACACGGAGTAAAACAAAAAATGGATCTGTAAAAGTAAACAATTACAACCAAAATAAATATGAACCCATTACTGGCCAATGCAGCAGATTTGTTGATCACACAAATACCTCTGTCAGTAGAGAGGAAACAAAAAATGTACATGATACCAGAGATACCAGAGATGAAATAAGAGAATGCAAAAATAAAGAAGACAACAACGATTGCGAAATTAAAACAGGCAACTCGAAAACGACAATCGAAAGAGTAAATAACACTACTGGGAGCATGAATGAGAATGATGAGCGTATTAATGTAGCGGAGCAGAAGAACGGTAATAGCTGTGCGACTGAGGGGGAGAATACCCATGCAATTGCAGATATAGTTAAAACTTTACATCAATTAGGGAAAGAGGTGAAAGATCTCCGAAACGACTTAAAACTGCACGTTTCTTCAACGAATAGAAAACTATAAAAGATATCGGATGACTTGAGTTCTATTTGTACCAAAACAGAGACCATATCTGATGATAAAATCTGTAAATTGACTACCATGACCGAGGAAAAAGATTACTTTAAAGAACAATTGGGAGTTATGAGTGAGAATCTACAAAAGAAACTAGACCGAATGACAGAAATCTTAACCATAAATGTACCTGGTAAAAAAGATTCTGATCTCAAGTCTTCTGACAATGTGCTCCAAAACCAAATACAGAAAACAACTAAAGAGCATAAAGCAAGTGAAACGTCTAAAAGTCGTACGAAACATTCACCCGTGATAAATACAACACGCTTTTCACATGAAGAAACAATTTTGAAAGAGCCACAGTCTTCCAATAAAGGTCTAAATACGACCATTAGAAAAAAGGTCCTTATTATTGGGGATTCAATACTAAAAGGGATCCACATACGCGGACTTAAGCGTCATGTACGAGTTATGACATGTCGAGGGAAGCAAATATTGGATATTTCGGGCAGACTGTATACTATGAACTTGGATTACTATGACAGTATTATAGTGTATGCAGGAGGTAACGATGCTGCTAACAGAACACCTCTTGAGTCAATTCATGAGGAACTTAAGCGTTTGATAGGTAGATTATCAAAGAAGTGCAAGATTTCTCTTTGTACAATATGCCCACGAAAGGATGCTTAGGTAACACCTTTAAATGACATAATCAAGCAGGTATGTGAACAATCGACTGCCTCATTAATAGATTGCTATACCTCATTCGTAGATGGGGCCGGAAAAATGGTCGACGCGCTGTATCATCGGGACTCTATACATTTATTGCCTGCAGGAACAAGAACACTGTTGAAGGTTTTGGATAAAAGCATCCCTATCATCAAGACAAACTTAGCCAAAATGAATTCTAGTACCGTTGATGCTAAACGTGAGTCACAATACGGACAAAGGAAACGTGAAAATACCAACAATCAAAGATTCCAACGTGAAAACAATGTTAAAGGCGGTAGACGGTGTTGGAACTGTAGAAGATCCAACCATAACTCAAATGAATGCTGGAACCTTATTTGGTAGGACATGTCGGACATACATAACTCATTTAATTGTAGCAACAAATTTAATGTTCTTGCTAGCTCATGTACTATTTGCGAGTTTTCTTACAAAAATTGCCAGTGTAGGGACGTTGGTACTGTAGATAATGACTCTTCTCCTTTAATTAATGATGAAAAGAAACACAAAGTTACAATATCGCAACAGTCTATTTCAAAGCCTTATATTGAATCATATATGAAGAATAATCGTACATCTTCTAATTTACATACTGAAATAATACACAAAATAAAATTAGCGATAAGCTAAAGCAAACTTTTGATTTTAAACAAAAAGGCTTACACGTAGCATATTTGAATATACAGCATCTGCTTCCGAAAATGGAAGAAATTAAACTAATGCTTAACGCATCTAATTCGGTTGACATATTTTGCCTATCCGAAACTTTTTTGACGGATAATGTTGAGGATGGTAACATCAAAATTAATGGCTTTGCAATTGAAAGAAAAGATAGAATACGTAAGCTTGGTGGAGGATTACTCATACATATTGCAGATCACGTAAGTTATCAGAGAAGAAATGATATAGAACTAGGTGATCTTGAAAGTATTTGGCTTGAGATAAAACTACCGTGTAACAAACCTTTTTTACTAAATTTCTCTTATAGGCCACCTAATAGCAGCCAGCAGTGGATTGACAAATATGAAGTCCAATTAACTCACGCAGAAACTAGTGCTTTTGATTACATTCTATTAGGTGACTATAACATAAATTATTCATTTTCTTCTACATATAGTAATTCAAAATGGTCTAAATTAGTTCAGGACTTTGGGCTCCATCAGCATATCAAAAAACCTACTAGAGTTAGGACAAATTCGGAGAGCATAATAGATCACATTTACAGTACATGTCCTCAATCTATCAATGAAACATTAATTCCTGAGATAGGAATAAGTGATCATTACCCGATTGCGCTTACCTACAATTGCAACATAGCATCACACAAAAGGAGGTCATATCAAACAATAAGCTACCGATCTTTTGCACGGTTGAACATGGAAAAATTTTTAACAGATTTGTCATGTATAAACTTTAATCTTGTTCAATGTATCTCAAATCCAAATGACGCATTGGAATATTTTTATGATTGTTTGAATAGCCTTCTTATGAAGCATATTCCAATTAAAGAAAAACGCGTGAAAAGGCTTAAACAACCGGATTGGTACAATGATGAAATCAAATTTGCAATTTGTACAAGAGATAAAGCCAAGCGTAATCGCAACTGGCAAATGTACAAAATTTGGCGAAACAAAGCAACGGCAACGATAAGAAAATATAAAAAAGACTTTTTCAATAAGGCTGTACAGAATCGATCAGATTCTAAAATATTATGGCAAAATCTGAAAGCAATTACGGCCAATGACGTACCTGTTCAACAAATACCATCTAAATTATGCATTAATGATACAGTGGTAGAGGGAACTGACAATGTGCTAAATGAATTTAATAAACATTTTACAAATATATCAAACATTGTAAACAGGGTAAAAACTTAGAATTTCATCTGGATGATAAATTAGTAGGTAACAATTTTGACATAAAATTCATAACAGCACCAGAGGTAAAACACATAATTGAAAATTTAGACCTTAAAAAGTCGTCAGGTTATGATAGAATCGGAGCAAAGATATTAAAATTATGTAAAGACTTTATTTCAACAGCAATTTCGTGCATTTTCAATAACTGTATTTCAAAGGGCATTTTCCCGACAAAATTCAAAATAGCACAGGTTACGCCTCTTTTCAAAAGCGGTGACAAAAGTGATCCAAACAATTATAGACCCATTTCAATTTTACCAACGTTATCCAAAATATTTGAGAGACATATAGCCAACCAGCTTAAACATTTCTTAAAGAAAACTGATGTCCTATATTCACATCAATCTGGTTTTAGAGAAAACCACTCTTGCCAAACAGCTCTTATTCATTTGATAGATACATGGTTAACAGACATTGATAAAGGAAATGTAATTGGATCTGTATTCCTTGATTTCAGAAAAGCTTTTGATCTCGTTGATCATGGCATACTTCTACATAAGTTAAAATTGTACCATTTTTCGGATATTGCATGCAAATTATTTGGGTCATATTTGAATAGCAGACTTCAGATGGTAAAAAATGGAACTTCGGTGTCTGACTTGAAACCCGTTTTATCAGGAGTTCCACAGGGCTCTATTATTGGACCTATTTTATTTTTATTGTATGTCAATGACTTGCCTTTAAATCTTTCTTCAAGCATTGACATGTATGCTGATGATGCAACTCTGCATAATTCTAGCTCGTCTATAAGTCATATTAATACGATCTTACAAGATGATCTACCGAAAGTCGAGAAGTGGTGCCAACATAATGATATGATTTTAAATCCTAACAAGACTACTTGTATGCTGATAGGTACCAAGAAAAGACTCGAACAGACGCATGTTCTTAATTTAAAAGCACTTGGCAATAGAATAGAAAATGTAAATTCACAGAAACTTTTGGGAATATATATTGACAGTACACTGTCCTGGAAGAATCATATAGACAAAACATGTGCAAAATTATCTACAAAATTACATCTGCTGAAACGAATTAACTGCTTTCTGACTCCAGAAATGCGTCAAATCTTTTACAATTCATATATAACCCCATATTTCGACTATGGGTGTATAACATGGAGTCACTGCAAATCTGCATTTATAAGAAGAATAACGAAAATTCAAAAAAGAGCTGCAAGGTTAATTCTAAACAAACCTAGGAGATCCTGTTCAAAGGAAAATTTTGCCTCCTTAAATTGGCTAACTTTTAAAACTCATTGCACATACTTTACTACTTTGATGGTTTATAAAACAGTAAATGGCCTAACACCTTCTTACATGTCAAGTCTTATAAATCTAAGTAGCAATCAGTTTTATAAACTTAGATCAGAAACAAACCATGAAATCTCCCATCAATGCATTCCCAAAACAGAGTTTAAGAAAAAATCTTTTTCTATGCGCGGAATGACGTATTGGAATTCGATTCCACTGCATATCAAGTCAATTACTAACATCAAATCCTTCAAAAGAAATTTAAAAAGGTATTTGATGTCTGTTAATGATTTTTCGTGATGTTGCTACATTTGCATGATTAAACCACCATTTTTCTAAGTTTAATCAAAATGTATGTCCATCTGTGTGATTGGGGGGGGGGGGGATGTGTGTGTGACTGAGTGAGTGAGTGTATGTGGACAAAAATGTTGCGTGGAGTATGTGTGGAAAAATGATGCGTGCAAGGGCATGTTATCGAAGGCCTTATTGCAAATAAGTAATTCATTATGCTGTTTTTATGATGTGTAATGATGGCTTAATAAGCTACCTTCGTTAAATAAAGATATTATTATTATTATTATTATTATCAATAAACTTTATCAATCATACTGAGGGGACGGGCCTTTTTGTTGTGTAGAACTTGTGATCTAACCAAATTGCAACGAATTAAAACGCGTTTAACCCTTTACAAACACAATCCAGATTTTTATCGACCTTGTAGAAAACTGTTCGTTGAAAAGAAATGTGGAAGAGAAAACAATGCTGGTCATCATCATTTTGCATACTTTGATTGGCGATGTGGTACAGTTGGTTTCCTGTATGAGGATAGGTGTCGTATGAAAGATTTGATAAAGTAGGTCCAAAGTCAAGGTAGTATTTCAAGGTCAAATGATAAAACTGTCATAAATAGAGCTTGTTTGGACCAGAACAATCTTTATGGATATATCTTTTTAAGAATGGCACAATTGTTTTCCTTCATTAGTAAGAGTGCCATTTGAACTATTTGTACTGGCAAGTCCAAGGTCAAGGTCATACTTCAAGGTCAAATGATAAAAGCGTCATACATGGAGTTTGCTCGGACTGAAACTTCTTCGTTTACAGATGTATTTCGAAATAATTTGACACAGGTGTTCAGGTTGGTTCAAGTTCAGGGTCTCATAGAGCTTGCCTGAGCTAGTATGTCCACTATTTGGATGTGTTTACGAGAACTTGGCAAACTATTCTCTGTCATGGATAGGTGACCATTTAAAATTTTTGATTATGTGTGTCAAGGGTCAGGGTCACGCTTCAAGGTCAAGTTATCAACTTTTCATAAAAAGAGTAAAGTTGCTACTTATTTAGTTTAAACATATTTTATTCAATATAACAACAGATATTAGTCATGTACAACAACATATTGCGAATAGGATTAGAACGAAAGCATCAAAGCTTATATAGTTCTGCTCCCTAAAGAAAGTCACGTGGTATGACAATTACAGTAAACAAAAATAAATAAAGACACCAAAAAATGAACGGACAGTGAAATATTTAAAGAGTAACGGTGAAAAGACGAGGAATTAAAAAATAGGAATAATGATCAGAGGTTGTGCAGAGTTAAGACAGAAAATGCAAAATTAACTTTTATAGGCCTCGTGCATATGTGTGTCCGCGGCAGTATTATACTTACTTACTACTCAGCTACTTATTTATAAATAGGGAATACTCCTGTCCTCATACGAATTTGAAAACAAAGGAATCTTAAATCAGATAGGTTTTATAGTTTCCCCTTTATTGTAGACTTTTTCCTGTATTGTATTTAATGCATATTAGCTTTCAACATCTGTACCCTCCTCAACCAATTCATTTAGTCCTTTTTAGAGACGCTGTCCTCATTCCTTTTTTAAAAAGTAAATATGTGTATGTTTCAGATACTTGATCCAGACGTATTCTCTGAAAGGAACGTTTCTGATCGCTGGTGCCATTATGCTACATATCTGTCCAGCAGCTTGCTTGTTCGTTCAACCGAAAGTCTTACGGAAAACCAAACAATCCAAACCTCATGCAAAAGAGAGTAAAGAGACCTTTTCCAACATGCAATCATTAATAGGAGTGGAAAATAATATCGTAAAAGAAACTGGTAGATTAAAGTTTTCTAAATCGTGCAGATGGATACCGGATCTAAAGTGTTCATTATTTAGAAACCTGTTATTTTTATCGATTACTGTTGCCTCTTCTTTGGGTGCGAACGGGTTCGTGAATAACCTTATCCTTACTCCGTCCCACACAAAAGATTTGGGTTACGATAAAACTATGGTTAGTTTAACTTTGTCTGTCATGGGTGGCTGTGAAATGTTCGCAAGGATTTTCTTTGGATGGTTTGCAGATAGAAATATTGTCAAACGGAAAAGCATTTTTATATTCAGCATGTTTATCAGCTCGGTGTTTTGTTTCATCGTGCCACACGTTAAATATTTCTGGTTCATAATTGTATATTCTGCCATAATTGGGATATTTCCGGGGTCGTTTTGGGGTCTAATGCCGGTGTTTATCATAGACGCTGTAGGAATGGAGAATTTTGCACCTGCCTTTGGACTCGTCATCTTGTGCATCGCATCGGGAGCCTTTTTCATTCAGCCGGTCGTAGGTATATACATGTCTATCAATTTATTTAACTGTTTTTGCAAACTATATTCTGTAAATGAAATTGGCGCTATGTAGACATAGGACACGATAAACGATTCATTACAAATGTAGGTTCCCTTGGTTTAAAACTGTGCTACTATGACCCTTGAGATCAGAATGCAAGTTCTGTTTATGTTGATCTTGGTGAGTGAAATCGTCTCTCTGATAAATCGTCTCCTACCAATTTGTTTCGTGATTTTAAGGCAGACCTACAATGAATTGAAGGGAAAGTATGAAGTCTCAGATGACGTCTATGCGTCCACCTTTAGGCCTCTCTGTTTCCTGTTGTTTCTTTCTTATCGTTATTTTTCCTTTTACGTTCTGTTATATATCTATCTTGTTATGTTTTATCTCTCTTATTTCACTATTTTTCAAGAGTTTTCACGTTCCATTTAATCTCATATGTATTTTTCATGCGATGGTCGTTATATTCTCTTTTTTTTTCTGTGTTATGCTCTGCTTTATCTCTTTTTTATCCCCCGCCGTAGGCGGAGAGATATAGTTTTAGCGTTGTCCGTCCGTCCGTCCGTCCGTCCGTCCGTCCCGGCAAATTTCTCCAATACCATTGAAAGGAATTTCGTGAAACTTTATACACATGTACAATGACCCATTCTCCCGAGACACTTTTTTTGTTTTTTTGATTCGATGCAAAATGACCGACTGAGAGCGATTTTAAGTTTCACTTAAGTAACACTTAAGTACACTTTTGATGTTTGGAGTCTTCTCTTCAAAACTATACAAAGTTTTTACATTGAACTTGTCACATCTGTCAACCTCCATTAGGAAATGCAGGAAAAGAAGTTTCACCTACGTTGACCATGCAATACCACAGTTATTTGCCCTTGTTTTTGTAATAAGGTGTCATGGAAAAAGGGGGTTTCATGTTATATTTCATTCCATTTCTTGTGAAGGCAACTCCTTCCACATTTCTTGAAGGAATTGAATGCAATTTTGACAGAATATTTTTTGTCATGTGACCTATTACATATTGTCAACATTTTGCGATTTGTAGCTGCGTCATGAAAAAAGGGGGCTTCATGTTTTATTTCATTTTATTTCTTGTGAATGCAACTCGTCCTATATTTCTTGACAGAATTGAAATGAATTTTCACAGATTGCTTCTCATCATTTGAACTATCGCATATTCTCAAAGTTTTACTATTTGTAGCTGCGTCATGAAAAAAGGGGGCTTCATGTTTTATATCATTTTATATCTTGTGAATGCAACTCGTCCCGTATTTCTTGACAGAAATGAATAGAATTTTCACAGAATGTTTCTTATCATCTGACCTATCACATATTCTCAACGTTTTGCAGTTTGTGCTGCAGCATTTGCAGTTTGTGGCTGCATCATGAAAAAAGGGGGCTTCATGTTTTATTTCATTCTACAGGTACATGTATTTCTTGTGAAGGCAACGCCTCCCACATTTGGCAGATTTGAACGGAATTTTTACATTATCATATGACCTAACACAATGCCTCCCACATTTCTTGGCAGATTTGGATGAAATTTTCTCATGATCATGTGACCTACGGCATATTGTCAAGGTTTTGGGATTTGTAGCAGCATCATGGAATAAGGAAGCTTCATGTTATAATTTAATTTTTCACCTGTATCTCTTTAATTACTGGACATAATTATCTCAACAGATTTCGACGAGATTTTCAGAGATCATGCAACCTAGCACATGTTGTCAGGGATTTGCAATTTATCACTGTATCATGGAAAAAGGGTACTTCATGTCAAATTTAATTTTTTATCAGTGTATCTCCAACTTTTGCACATTATTTTCATAGAACTTCATATTTTTATTGGTTGATCAAAGCCAGTGACCAATGAGTCAATTGTGCATTCGTCTCTCCATGCATCTGTCTGTTCGTAAACCTTTTAGATCACAAGTAATACCATATATCCATTCAGCTACCCAGGCAGGTGCTACAATTTTCAACACTTTAGTCTCTAGCTACCTGCTTGAAATGGTAGCAGTGTGGCAGCTTTTATTGTGAGAGGGATATCTTCTCAAGTCCTTGACAAAACTTGATGAAACTTCATGCATGTTTTCTTTTCCATTACATAGTCTGTTGATACATTTTTTTTCCACCACATATATGAAATCCTGAAATGAAAACAAATAAAGGAAATATACATAAAAGGGTTTTTATGTATATTTCCTTTCTTTGTTTTCATTTTATGAAATGCCAAGTTCTGCAAAAAGGGTACTAAATGTATAATCCTGTAATGGACCTCTTTTATATTTTTTTAATGTAATGAAATCTTGTGCCATGGAACAAGGGAGCTTAATGTATAATTTCATCATGGACCAATAACAAAAAGGCCACATGTACATGCAAAACACAATACCTCTTATACGTTTGTATCAAAAAAGGTCTTTTTCGGCGGGGGATGTCATTTCAACGAAATTGCTTGTTCTTTATACCCTTTGTCTCATCTGACACATTTCTATTTCTTCACTTACGTGTTCTGTCTTTCTAATTCCTATATTCATGTTACGCTCTGACTTATTACATTTTCTTTGTTACACTCCACCTTTTCTCTCCCCTTTTCTTTTTTCTTGTTAAATCACAAACAGACAAATTTTCTTTTATGTTAGCTTTTATAGCTCCTAGTCATACAAAGTAATGATTACGATACATATATTGAAAAAAAGTGACGATAAAGTAATATACAATTAAACAATAATGATATGTTTAGGCAGAGAGTTCTATGTGCCCTTTTTTAATTTTTGTTATTTAACCCTTTCCCAAACAAGCCCTGGTTTTTACGTGTTTGCAGTAAAAGTCTTCTGAAAACACTGTGGGAAAAGGAGAAATTGCTCGTAACGAGCAATTTCTTTTTTTCCCACAGTGTTTTCTATCCTTTTTGAGAACTTTCTGCCATTTTCTTAAAACAAAAAATTGTCGTCTGCAAACTCTTTCGGTTTGGAAGAGTCCAAAAATTTTCGTTTGGGAAAGGGTTAAATACCGTACCTGACAAGATCCGTATCACCAACAACTCGTTAGAACATTCTCGAGAACCTTTCTAAATTTGAAAGTAACACAACTTCTGATTGGCTAAACAATTTGCTTTAGCCAATCAGAAGTTATGTTACTTTCTAAAAATAGAACAATACAAAGACTATCTAAATGACAGGCTAGGATGTTCTACATCTCACGATAACTGTCGAGGACAGGTTTTCATTCCGGACATCTGGGCATGTTTTCAACATCCAATCTAACTTGCATTCTTAGTCTTGTAAATTGTAGATTTAGACAGAGATGCAGTTTATGGTTTGGTGCAACATGTGGTTTAGTCAATCAGGAATATCGTTTTCTTTGAACAAAATGGAACAGTATTGAGAGTATGAGAAATAATGCTATTAAGAATTGTTGTTTATACGGATCCTGGATCCCTATTCTCCTACTTTAAAGGTGACCTTTCAGATTTTGGGTCGAAGATTTTACAAAAATACAAAAAAAAATCATCCTTATACTCCCAAAGCCATATAATTTTCATTCATTAAACCCAAGTAGTCGAAAACCATCCGACAACTAGATAAATTAGAGATTTACTACAGCCCAGGTCGACAGTGAACGGAAACATGGTCTATTTTTACATGAGCAACTCGCACATTTACACACCGGAAATATACAGATGAAGCTTCAAATGTAACATCCGAGGTTCTAGACATTATGGAAAATAATTATATGTTTGTTATGTTATGGAATTTAATAGTCTTTAGTCACGTGCAAGTCACTTAACATTCCCACAATGCCTTTTTTATTTTGGCGGGAAATCTAAAAATAGCTTAAGAGGCTACGTAGCCTTTTAAAGGAATACCGCCAATTTTTATTTGTTTTTGTAATTTTATGATTCTTAATTACTGATGATTTGTATGTTTTTTTCATATAAATTTCAGTGACATATACATTTGTTTACTTTGGTGTGATGTGAAAATTCTAAATACCCACCTTTAAGAACGGCCTTTGTCTTATTCACATGTTTTCCTTTTTTCTATTTAATTTGAAAATAATAACGTTTGATTGGCTAAATCAATAAATTTAGTAGGCGTGAAGTTGTATAGCTACATGAATCTAAATCTAGTGTAAGAATAAGATGAAGAATGGACGACGAATACGAGCTTGGTGTAAAATTGCGCTGTAGTCAAACGTTTTGGTCATTTTCCGATTGGAATATTCAAAGACAGCATAAAGTACTCTGAATTTTCACTCGGAGCCCTCCTTGCGAAAGGTTTCTCTGCAACAATTTTTCTCTTAAAACTGTGCACAACACCTCAAATGATGAATGAAAAAGAAAATGGAGAAAAAAAGTTTTAAATTGTTTGTCTCTGCTCTGCTCTCTCACTCTCGCTCTGCTCTGCTCTGCTCTGCTCTCTCTCTCTCTCTCTCTCTCTCTCTCTCTCAATGATTGAAATACTAGTAGTACTTTAATCTTTTTACATAGTTTACCATGTCTTCCTATTTTTAAGGATGGTTGGAGGATACCACCGGAAACTGGGATGCATCATTCTACTTGACTGGCACTCTCTTACTACTAGCCGGACTAATAATGACTTTTGAACCATTCTTGAGCAGCTACAAGTCCAAACCTGTGCAGCAGAAGCTAGACAAAAAGAATGGACCAGAACTTAGAGATAACGTAAACTTGACGCAAACATTCGACAGGCAAGAGCTTGAATTACTGGTCGAGAATAATTCACAGATTAACCGCCGCAAGTGATGAGGTCTCATCACAAATACAAGGTGCAGCGACCAACTAAATCCGAGATTGACGGTTAAGATGGCGATTCTGTGTCGCTCCGTGTTTCTCTTGCCAGTGATTGTTATAACTCATAAATAGAGATATGTCCAATGCTGTCATAGACACAAGGATTAACAAAACACAAACCTAAAACCGTCAGTTTTATGGCTGTAGAAACTCTTATCAGATTATCAACAGCCTAAAAACAACCATCTTCGCGAGCCAAGTTTACGATCACTACGTGGATCTTACCTTGGCTGATTGAGCCCGATTTCGAGATTCCTGCGTTGCGCCCTCTATTGGATGCTGGTTATTACCCCCCTTTACATCATATTTCTAAAAGCAAATGAAATATCGTTTTACAAACCGCTTACGAATACACATGAAGCGATAAGCAGACATCCACGTGGGTTTCCATGTTTACCTTCTATTCGAAAGGTAGCGACCTTGTTCTATTTGTCAAAGATGAAATGCTGCGAGCGATTTCATTCGTTGCAGCTTGAGCTGGCTGTATCCAATGAAAAAGCGTATCGGGTGAATGTAAAAATCAAGCTCGATCCGCCAAGGGTAGAGTAGCGTAGTGAATCGTCAACCTTGGCTTGCGAAGGTGAAAAACAAGAGGCAAGCAAGTACAATTACAATGATGCTTTTCCCCTCAAAATCCGTCAGCAGTAGATGTATTAACCCATTACAACACAATCCCTACTTTTGACGACCTTGAAAAAGAAGCCTTTAGAAAACATTGTGGGAAAAGGAGAAAATGCTGGTAACCAGCGTTTTCTCCTTTTCCCATAATGTTTTCTACCCTTTACAAAACAATTTTAAATTTTTAGTCATTTTCATTTTGTCGTCTGCAAAAGGCTTTCGATTTGGACAAACCTGAAATTTTGTCGTTTGGTAAAAATGAGTTAAAACTTGATCTGCACTGGCGGCAATGGTAACTTAGTTTGTGAAAAGTGCTTGAAGGGTTTCTCTTTACCAAACGACAAAATTTTAGACTAGTCCCAATTGAAAGCTCTTGCAGACGACAAAATAAATGTAACTCAAAATTTGAAATTTGTTTCCAGCAGGGTAGAAAACATTGTGGAAAAATGAGAAAATGCTGGTTACCAGCATTTTCTCCTTTTCCCACAAAGTTTTCAAAAGGCTTCTATCTCAGGGTGTTGAAAAATAGAGATTGTTTTGGAAGGGCTTAAGATCAAACTTTGAAATCGGAAAAAAAATATTCTCCGAAATTACCCTATTTAATCCTTTACCAAAGGACAAAATTTTAGACTGGTCCAAATTGAAAGCTCTTGCAGACGACAAAATAAACGTAACTCAAAAGTTGAAATTTGTTTCCAGCAGGGTAGAGCACATTGTGGGAAAAGGAGAAAATGCTGGGTATCAGCATTTTCTCCTTTTCCTACATTGTTTTCAAAATGCTTCTATCTCAGGGTCCTGAAAAATAGAGATTGTTTTGGAAGGGCTTAAGATCAAACCTTGGAATCGGAAAAATAATATTCTCCGAAATTACCCTATTTAAAGACCGTCAAATTACTGACGGTAATCTCTTAAGTGATTTCTACCGAAAATGTAGACAGGAAAGAACATGATGTGACACAAAGGGCGTATTCCTTTCACCTGTTCTGGCACAGTGTTCTGTGTTCTGGAATAATGTTCTGGAATGTGCGAAAGGAATATTTCAGAACACAATAACACTGTTCCGGAAGTATGTTCTGAATGGAGCATGTTCGGAATATTATTCTAAACCATATCGAAATGAAAGTACATTGGCATGATGGCTGTTGCAAAAGCTACTGTCTTAGCCGTGTTAGTTGAGGATATGATTAGCTGCAGAGAGAGAGAGAGAGAGAGAGAGGGAGTAGAGTCGAGTTTACTATGCCCCTATTTATGGCATTCATATCGTATAAAAGAACAATTGCAAATTTTGCCATGAAGAATTGTTCGTCTTTCAACCATCTTGTATCACCTAGCAACCGTTCAGCCGGTGTGCTACAACTCGATTGGATTAGAGCAGTCAGAACATGTTCTGAGGAACACGGCACAGTGTTCCGAAATACTGCATTGACCTAGAACATGTTCGGAGTGGTCGGAGTAGCGAAAGGAATATGCCCAAAGTAAGAAAGAAATCGCTGTTTCGTTCACATTCGTACAAACTGAAGAATGTCAATTTTAGTATGTTAGCTGTCTGAAGATTGAAATCTCAAAACTTGTCAATATCGCCGTTAGCTGATCGATAGTGCCGATTAGCGATGTCGTCACATTGTCCAAACTGTCAACATGACGATGTTAAACAGTGAAGAAATTACTTTATTCTCGTTTATCTCCCTATCATCTCTACAAATTGTGTCGGCACGTTGTCTATAGATTGTATAATTTTTACAAGACTGAGCCCTTAATCAATCGACGAATTTTAGATACTTTTAGGAATTCTCTTACAGGGTAGAAAACATTGTGGGAAAAGGAGAAAATGCTGGTTACCAGCATTTTCTCCTTTTCCCGCATTGTTTTCTCAAGAAATGTTTCTTCATGCTCGTTAAAGAAATAAAATGGGATGCAATTAAATCTATTGTTTTTATTGTTTCTCTCTCTTTTGATAAGTTCAACAAACTTTCGTGACACGCTGGCGTTGTGATACGTAGTGAGCTGATAGAGGAACAGCATTTTTCCCGGTGAAGAAGTGTTTCTTCATGCTCGTTAAAGAAATAAAATGGGATGCAATTAGATCTATTGGTTTTTTTGTTTCTCTCCCTTTTAATAAGTTCAACAAACTTTCGTAAAACGCTGGCGTTGTGATACGTAGTGAGCTGGTAGAGGAATTAAGACGAACCAAGTCGGACCAAGAATAAACCGCGACTTCTGTAAGGTTTGATAATGATATGGATTTCACGAAAAAAGCAGCTATACTAGCCTTGCTTGTATTTGTGATCTATAGACAGCCTGCCGGCCCAAATTAACCATTTACCAAACGACAAAATTAGAGACAGGTCCAAATTGAAAGCACTTGCAGACGACAAAATAAACATTACTCAAAAATTGAAATTATTTCCAGCAGGGTTGAACACATTGTGGGAAAAGGAGAAAATGCTGGTTACCAGCATTTTCTCCTTTTTCCACAATGTTTTCAAAAGGCTTCTATCTCAGGGCGGTAAAAACCAGGGATTGTTTGGTAAAGGGTTAATGTAAACAATTCGTGAGTCGAAATGTAGACATTTAATACATACCATTTAAAAGCATGGATTATATAATTAGAGTCTACATATTGATATAAAAAATGACAATTAATTTTAAAAGATTTTCTATTCTTTATCATACCCCACTTAACCCATTACCACACAATCCCTACCTTTGACGATCCTGAGAAAGAAGCCTTTGGAAAACATTGAGGGAAAAGGAGAAAATGGTGGTCACCAACATTTTCTCCTGTTCCCAAAATTTGTTCTATCCTTTACAAAACAAACTTCAAATTTTTAGTCACTTTTATTTTGTCGTCTGCAAATGCTTTCGATTTGGACAAACCTAAAATTTTGTCGTTTGGTGACTAGTTAAGGTACGGCTTTTTCTTTTTTCAGAGGACTTGAAGATGAATCAGTCTGTCCGCCAATCTGTCCGTCTATTCTGTCAGCTCTCTACCTCTGTCTATCTATTCCTTTTCTGTGACACTGGAATTCAGAAAGAACGCAAAATGGCAGTGTTCCTGGATGAGAAACGTAACTCAAAATTTGAATTTTGTTTCCAGCAAGGTAGAAAACATTGTGGGAAAAGGAGAAAATGCGGTTACAAGCATTTTCTCCTATTCCCACAATATTTTCAAATTGTTCTATCTCAGGGTCATAAAAACCAGGGATTGTTTGGTAAAGGGTTAATAGACTAACTTGTGAATATTATCAGATGTAAAATGATCTGCCAGTGCGTTTTACATAGGGTGAACAGTATGCCTATCCTTACTTCAACTATTTCTGTGTCATAGGCAAACACAGGGGTTCTGTGGACGCCATAGATTAAGACCAGACTGTGCAGAACTAGTAGCCTGATCACGAGTCTCAACCGTATAGTTTAGTCAAGTCTATAGGTCGAAAAAAAAAATCTTTCAAAGGTTCAGTCAGCTGCAATTTTAGTGGTCGAAAGAGGTCGGGTTTATATATGATATATGACGCTGAAGAGGTTAACAATGCTCTGATTTCAACATGTATTGTAGGTTGAGAAACCTAGTCTCTCTGTCTTCGTTTAACCCCTTGAGATGCGAAGCGTAATTCAAGGACTTTTGCGGACAGTGTAGATCAAGATCAGACTGCACAGAATGTGCAGTCTGATCTCGGATCTACACTGTCCGATTAGAAGATATTATCCCCAGATTAATATCTTTGAGTATAGCAACATTTGGAGTGTTACTATGGACTTGAATGTTTCATTTCATTTAATATTTAGCAGATCAAGGGTTCACAGCTTATACTTAGAGCACCGAAAAATAACAATCGGTCATTTTCAATCTAGAAATAAGACCTTGATAGTTGCAAGTCTATGGTTATTACAGTCCAGACTGTGTGGTCTTAACAAGGAGGACTGTGTAGATCAGAAACCAGAGCTCACCTTATTTGCAGTCTGATCTTGATCTACACTACCCGAAAGACCAACTATATAGTTGAGAGAGGGATTTTAAGGACTGATGATATCCATATAAAAACAGGAGCGAACAAACTACTGAATCATGCGGCAGAATTAAATTCTGAAATGCCGAAAAAAATTATTAATGGTAAAAACGTTTCGACCCAAGTCAGCCCGCACGGACTGCGTATGGATCAAATGGGTTGATTCTGTTTTGTAGATGCATTAAGCCCCTTTTTGACGGAGTATGTTCCATCTAATTGAAGCATGTTTTGAAATAAGCCTGAATTCTATAACTTACGTATTTTGTGAGAGGGGACGGTTTTATTTCCAAAGCATATAGACTTTGAAAGCCTGTTATACGGAAATCCCCGATTATTTGGGGGAAAAGGCGGAAATTCGTTGTCTGCGCATGTCATATTCTTCGAAGATTTGACCTGTCTTATATGATGCATCTCTAGCCCCGAAAGCGGGCTGACTGTAATATTACACTCTATAATCAAACACCAACTCTATAATCTATAAAGTATACAGCAATGTAGAAAATAGTTCTTATCAATACGTTTGAGGAGAAATGAGACCTCCAGATTTCTCTAAACTGCTGACCATAACTGAGTGAATTGCACGAGGTAGCGTTTTATTGAGTAAACGTTTATTTTAGTTTGAAATTCAAAGTAACGGTTGTCGCGTAGGAAAGTAGTTTGGTTCTGTACCCAGGATGCCCAAATCAGATAGATGAGTATTTATAGAATGCCATCTAGCGGGAGATAATGGGCGGAAATTAAATCAGATCCAAAGTCAGCTGATTATGATAGGCGTGATTGTGTGTGTGTCGTGGGTTTCTTATGGAGTGGAGGTTGTTGATGGCAATTGTTTAACTCATTACAAAACGACAAAATTTCAGGTTTGTCCAAATAGAAAGCATTTGCAGACGACAAAATAAAAGTGACAATTTAAAAATTTGTTTTGTGAAGGGTAGAAAACATGGGAAAAGGAGAAAATGCTGGTTACCAGCATTTTCTCTTTTACCTACAATGTTTTCTAAAGGCTTCTTTCGTCAAAAGTAGGTATTGTGTGGTAATGGGTTAAGTATTTCTTCAATTCTGTACCAGACAACAAAATTTTAGCGTTGTCCAAATTGAAACTATTTGCAGACAACAATTTCAATGTGGCTCAAATGGTGCAGTTTTTCTTTGATAGGGTTGAAAACATTGTGGGAAAAGGAGAAACTGGTAACCAGCATTTTTTTTTCCTTTTTCCACAATGTTTTTTTAGAATGCCTCTTTCCTAGGTTTTTTTTTTTTTTTAACGTTTAAAGACAGCACTGTGCTTTAGAGGGTAAAAGATGGAAAAAGACCGTCCGCAAGCAATACAGTATTTTCGTTAGACTATTTTAGCCGCTATGTTTGAAATTCATTATCCTGCCAGCGACTAGAATTTAACTCATTACCAAACGATAAAATTTTGGGCTTGTCTAAATCGAAAGCATTTGCAGACGACAAAATAAAAGTGACTGAAAATTTTAAATTTGTTTCGTGAAGGATAGAAAACATTGTGGGAAAAGGAGAAAATGCTGGTTACCAGCATTTTCTCCTTTTCCCACAATGTTTTCTAAAGGTTTCTTTCTCAGGGTCGTTAAAAGTGGGGATTGTTTGGTAATGGGTTAATCTGATCACGCAATAACAGACTGATATCTTCACAATATTATCTATGTTTTACACTGGTTATGATCCAAATTTGAATTCATTTGAACACATTTATTGCTTTTTTCAGCCGCTATTGGGCCATTAATTTAGTTATCTTAAAAGATCAGATTGCAACTATTGCGCAAAAAAAAGTTTTACAGTTTAGATGAACCCTTAGAGCGGAACATAAACGATAATGGGCGTAGAGAAGGCATTAATTCTTTACAAAAACAACAAAATTTTAGACTGGTCCACCTCGACGTAGAGAAATGACCCAGGTGTAATGCAGAGAAATGACCCCCATTACAAAATGATCCACGGTCATTTCTCGACGTAGAGAAATGAGCCAGGTGTAATGCAGAGAAATGACCCCCATTACAAAATGACCCACGGTCATTTCTCGACTTAGAGAAATGACCCAGGTGTAATGCAGAGAAATGACCCCTATTACAAAATGACCCACAGTCATTTCTCGACGCAGAGGAATGACCCATGGGTCATTTCTCTACGTCGAGAAATGACCCATGGGTCATTCCTCTACGTCGAGAAATGACCCGTCGGTCTTTTTGTAATGGGGGTTATTTCTCTGCATTACGGCGGCAGTCCAGATCAAGATCAGACTGCATATAAAATAATACATACATACAAAAGAGGAGAGAGAGAGAGGGTGTTTATAATTAGTGACCTACTTGGATTTTTTTGCATGTCTGAGTTCAGAGCAATTGCGCGAATGTCCCAACAACCTTATACAGAAAAGTGATGATGATTTCAGGTGCCACATATGTCGCTTATCCCCTGAGGCAATCCAAGATTTGGACAAGTAGGTCTTTTTTTTGACAAAAGTTTCAGAAAGTATATCACTCTCGGCCAGATCAAATGTCATTGCCCATATGTTCTTTCTGACCGTATCGTTTGCCCTGCAGTAACATAACTTGTGCGTTCTGTGCAGTCTGATCTTGGATCTACACTGTCCGATAAGGAGATAGTTTTTCCTCCAAAAATAGATTAAAATAACATAATTCCCTTTTTCTCGGCTTCACAGGTTCATCAAACTAATTTAACCTTTTACCCCATAAGGCATTTCTATGGTATCTCTAATTGACCCTAAATAACAGCAAGGATGAAGTAGTGTCTTATGTGTACATGACACCTTTTGATAGCATAGAAAACATTGTGACAAAAGGTGAAATTGCTTGTCACGAGCAATTTCATCTTTTGCCACAATGTTTTCCAAAGGCTCTTGCAAGCAATGCTTAGAAATGAGTATCTGTGGAGTAAAGGGTTAACAGGTTAGGATTAATTTATACAAGAAAGCTCTTTTTTAGAAAGAGGTAGTTGGAGCAAGAGACACTGCAGTACATGTATACCTTTTGAGTCTCTTTTGTGATTCAATATAGATTCAATATAGAGAGTAAGAAAGAAAAGTAGCCATACTAGAAATAGCTGCTTTTCCCTTTTCGTTTTGCATATTAAATCAAAATCTCTTGGGTACTTTTTTGAAGGTCAGGTGATAATACAATCCATGTTTCGGAAAGGGCCAGTTGCAGCTAAAATGGTGTTTAATCAGTTTAGTGCAGTCTGATCTTTGACCTACACTGTCAGGTATAAAGATATCATTCCCCACAACATAACCTTGAAAAAGCAATATTTCGGCTTTTACCATCCAACTGAAAATTTCAGTTTTGTTATTCAGCAAGACAAAGTTTAACACTCAAAAGGCCAAGTACAACTTTTGTCGCTTCTTTTAAAACATTTTCATCTAGATCAAGATCAGAGGCATTTAGTGGATGATGAAGATCATAGCTAAAACTGTATTTTTTCCTTCAAAGACATAGTTGATTTTAAATTGATTTTTTGTTCTCTCTCTTGATTTCGATCATTTTTGTGCTTCAGAGGTTCTTGTTGAAGCCCTGAAATCTGCAGTTCCCAGCTGGCTAAGGAATTATCGACTCACGTACTACTGATTGTTTGTTTTTTAGGATAGTATTAGTTGTAGGTCTACGGTCAGGTGACAGGGGACATAGAAACATGTTCACGGCTGTGATGAATCATGTCGCCTCGAGCCGAAGGCGAGGTGGTGACATGATTCACTACAACCGTGAACTAGTTTCCAAGTCCCCTGCCACCTGACCGTACAACGAATTTATTATACTGCAAAGTTTTACCCTTTCAAAGCGCGTTAAGCGAAAATTTCATGTTTTATAATCTCACGAATCGAGTATACTGACGAAATAGAAATTCCCTTCTTTGTGCCCCAATTCAAAGAAAACTGACGTCACTGGAAAATGATGCCACTAAAACGTGCAGTTTGGTGCATAAACGTGCAGTCTGGTGATCGATCGACTCCGCCATTTTGGATGTTGTGTTGCACGTGTAGTGATGTTTACGGGGCACTCAAAAGGGAAACTGGCTTTACGTGGTTTTTGCCAGGGCACATGATATATGTTCCCGTCATGTTAAATAACCATTTAGATCACGAGAAATTTCTTTGCTGTATAATAATCTTCTGTCCTTAGCAGGGTCGTAGATACAGGGGGTGTGGGGGGGGGGGGACGCCCCCCTCCCCCAAATAATTTGATCACCAATAAAATGACTGTGTCAGTATTTCGCTGAATATTGTTGGACAATCATTGTGCATAAAGACGATGACATAATAGAAAATTCCGAGCAATTTAAAATAGCTGTAAACAAACGGCGTCGAGCCATGGAAATTTTTCTTTTACTTTTGTTATCTGACAGACACCAAACAATTTCTGACGTCACATTTCATTCAGTGTGATTTTCTGCTTTATTTTTTCTCTCCAAATCTCATAATTCACCTCACTGTTGAACAAATTTCCTTCTTTTTCGGTCATTAGTATTAGTGGGTTATTTCTCACTGCCTGCTTAGTGTAAAACAATATTCTTGTTAAACCGGATTTTCAACGTCAATAAAGTTGACCGCGCCTATTCTTTACCACCACACAGTGCCAGCTCTTTAATGACCCAGGGAAAGAACCATTTTCAAAACATCGTGGAAACAGGAGAAAATGCTGGTGACCAGCATTTTCTCCTTTGCTCAAAATGTTCTCTATCCTTTCAGAGAAAACTGTACCATTTGAGCCACATTGAAATTGTCCTCTGCAAATGCTTTCAATTTGGACAAGGCTAAAATTTTATCTTCTGAAAAAGGGTTTAACCCATTACCACACAATCCCTACTTTTGACGCCCGTGAGAAAGAAGCCTTTTGAAAACACTATGGGAAAAGGAGAAAATGCTGGTAACCAACATTTTCTCCTTTTCCCACAGTGTTTTCTACCCTTCACAAAACAAATTTCAAATTTTCAGTCACTTTTATTTTGTCGTCTGCAAATGCTTTCAATTTGGACCGGTCTGAAATATTGTCGTTTGGTAATGGGTTTAGCAAGGAATACATTTGTACATCGATTAATTAACGTGATATCTGAAAGCTGGGAGCAATTACTGCGCACACAATGCGTTCGGGATTGGCCGTGCTGACCATGTATTGATTGGTAATGGCAGGCAGAAAATTTTATCGCTCTCGCTGATTTTTAAGTTTAATTGGACTTATTGCTGGATTTTATCACAAGTCTGATAAGTGTAGTGAAGAAAAGTGTTCCAGTCAGTTAATGTTTGTGCAGATTTACTATTACTGCGTCTGAAAAGCAAAGAAACTAATGTTTGAATAGAACTTAGATTTTGGTCTTTGTTTGGATTTGAGTGATCGAATGGGCGGGAAATCAAATTTAAGGAAAAGGACTAAGACTCAAGCGTCACCTGATTCGGTGAGTGATAGTACTGTGAAAAGACCAACAGTTAATAGATTTGAATCATTGAGTGGTTTGTCCGATACTGATATTACGATTACAAGTGACAATACTCAAAAGTCAGAGTCTTTCTCAAACAGTCAGTTAGTCACAACATCAGATATAATGGCGTCTCCCTTGTCTCAGTCACAGAGTATATTACAACACATTCCACCCTACTGCGGACCATTCTATCCATATCCCCAGTCACCATATCCTCAGTTTGCTACCAATTCGTCACCCCAATCAGCTACCCAAACGGTTTCCCAGCAGACACAACAACCATCGTTTCAGCAGTCAGTTTTGGATAAGCTGGAAAGTATTGGTAAACAACTATCTTCTGTGTCCCAGAAAATGACCGATCTTGACAAAAGAGTTTCATCCCTTGAAAACACAGCCTTAGGCAACTCAAGAAAGCTTATAGAGATTGATGCAAGTCGTGCGCATGATTCGAAAGTATGTGATGAGCTGCTTTCAAAACAGTTATCTATCGAACAATCGATAAAACAACACAGTGATCGCGTGTCAGAGATGTCTAAATCTTATGAACACTTGAAACGTGAGAATTCGGCACTTAATGACATGATCGTTGATCTTCAGGCACGATCCATGCGGGACAACTTACTTTTTTTCGGAGTTGAGGAGTGTGCCACTGCTCCAGAAAGGCGAGATGAAGATTGCATCCTTAAAATTTTGAATTTTTGTACCGAACAACTGGGATTACCAGATGCCCATGAAAACTTTAAAATTGACCGTGCACATCGTCTGGGTCGTTTTAGAGACGGTGCCACAAGGCCAATTGTTGCTAAATTCTGTTTCTTCCAAGATAAACTGACGGTGAAGAAGAAGGCATATGAGCAATTGAAAAATACAATTTTTCGTGTTAGTGACCAATACCCTCAGGCGGTACGCGAGAAACGCAAGGTTTTGAGACCCTTTCTTGAAAAAGCTAAACAGGACGGTAAATCTGCAGTGCTATCTTTTGACAAACTGATTATTAATGGTAAACCATTTACAGTTGATACCATCTCAACCTACAAAAGTGGGTAGGAATTGAAATCGGAACAGTTATCTTGTTTACTATGGAATGTACAGGGTATTACATCAAAACTACAAGACAGTGACTTTTTGTCGTTTATTTCAAAATATGACTTTTTGTTATTAATAGAATCGTGGGTATCAAAATCATCCATTTTAAATATTGAAGGTTTTGAGTATGTAAACTGTCCGCGTCCGAAGTATGACAGAAAAGCAAGGAGAAATAGTGGCGGAATTACTGTTTATTTCAAACAGAAATTCCGTGACTATTTATCCATTGCAAGCATTGATTTCAAAGGTCTGTTATGGCTTAAACTTAAGAAGGATCTTTTACGGTCTGATAAGGATGCATATTTTGGTATTTGTTATATACCCCCAGAAGATTCCGGTTTGTATCACAATGTTAATTCTGATCTTTTTCAGTTTGACTTTTTTGAACACTTATCCAATGAAATCAGAAAATACGAGGACCTTGGTCACGTGTTCCTCATGGGTGATTTTAATGCACGCACGGGCGACCAATCTGACTGTATCGAGGATCTTAACCTTGACCGTTTTCTTGATCTCCCGTGCGTCGATATTAATTACAGCAGCTTACCTGTACGGAAAAATCATGATTATTCCGTTAACCATTACGGACATAAACTGTTGTCTCTTTGTAAAGAAAACAGTTGTTGTATTTTAAATGGCCGCTTTGATGAGGGTAGATGCACATACCATTCTACCTATAGAAATAGTCCAGTTTCAAGCACTGTTGATTGTGTCATTTCGGATTTGACCTCTGTACATCTAGTTAGTAGTATGAATGTTTTAGACATTACCGAATTTTCGGATCATTCGCCAGTTAACTTCACTTTGAGCTGCAAACCTGTTGAAGTGACGAAGATTGGGGCTACTTCATTTGATAATATCAAGTGGGATCGCAATGATCTTAGTTACTTTAATCAGTTGTTGCAACTTAACTCTACTAATTTTGAGAATCTGACTCAGCAGTTGGTTTCAAATGAGATTGGAATTAATGAATTTGTTGCATCTTTTACGTCTTTGGTACATAATATATCGTTTTCCAGTTTTGGAAAGCGAGTTTGCATCCCTTCTAGAGAATCAATGCGCTCTACCAAATCTGTTTGGTTTGATAGCAAATGCAAAGAAGCTAAGGCTTCTTTTTATCGTGCTAAAAGAAGATATGCGCGGAGTAGATCTGATGTGGATAAGATTTTGTTCTTACAAGAGCGATCTCGTTTTTGTAAAGTTAAAAGAAATGCCAAATTTCGATACCAGAACACAGAAAAACTTAAATTGTCCGATCTCAGTCAGAATTCTCCAAGTAAATTTTGGTCTTATATTAATAAATTTCGTAAGAAAAATAGCGATTCAGGGGTGCAAGGTACACCCTGATGACTTTGTGAAGCACTTTTCAAACACGCCAAATTTTACCAGTTTAGTTGATCCTGACTTTGCATTGAATGCCGTGCATTCTACACGTGACGAACCGTTATGTATTGATCAGCTTGACAGACCTTTCACGGAGGACGAAATTAAGAAAACAATTTCTTGCCTTAAGCGTAACAAAAGTCCCGACTTTGAAAACATTGTCGCAGATTTTTTTCTGGATTCGAAAGATTTCATTGCGCGTTTTTTAACTGTTTTATTTAATCATATATATGACAGTGGTGTATACCCCGAGTCTTGGTCTAAGGGATTTATTGTTCCCATTTACAAAAAAGGTGATACCTCTAATCCATGTAATTATAGAGGCATAACTATAGTAAATACTATCGCCAAAATATTTTCACTAGCTCTCCGCAATCGGTTGAATTTGTGGAGTGAAAGTGAGAATGTTCTGGACGACGCACAATTTGGCTTCCGTAATAGACGTTCGACGTCAGATGCAATTTTTATTTTGCACTCGTTGGTTCAGAAAGTTTTGAGTGAAAAGAAACAATTATGGTGTATTTTTATTGACTTTGAACGTGCTTTTGACACAGTAAATAGGGATGCCCTATGGTCCAAGTTAATTGAATGTGGCGTCAGTTGTAAAATGATCAAGATTTTACAATCCATGTATTCTACAGTAAAGTCATGCGTAAAATTCAGTTTCGACATGTCCTTTTCAGATTTTTTTGATGTTTCTGTTGGTCTTAAGCAAGGAGAGCCTTTATCGCCTTTATTATTCATTTTATTTATAAACGATATTCGAAATGTTATCGATGTCGAATCACTTACAGACAATGATCTGAGAATCTTATCGATATATTTATTACTTTTCGCTGATGACATTGTGTTGTTTACTACAGATCGAGAATCTCTTCAAAGTCAAGTTGATAATATAGTCAGGTATTCAAATCAATGGAGTTTGAAAATTAACGTATTGAAAACTAAAGTATGTGTTTTTAGAAAAAAGAGAGAACCAATATCGGATATTATCACTATTAATGGTGAATCTATTGATAATGTTGAGAATTTTATCTATCTAGGCGTTAATTTTACTAGTGACGGAAATTTAACTTCAGCAGTAAAACAACTTAATGACCAAGCACTAAAGGCATATCATAGTTTACTTGGAGTCTTTGATAGAGTGGCATTAGATATTCAAACTAAATTATCACTTTTTGATTCACTGATCGTTCCAATCATATTATATGGATCTGAGGTCTGGGGTATCTATAATTACAAAATTGTTGATAAAATTCATTTACGTTTCTGTCGCTATTTATTAGGAGTAAGCCAACAAACCCCTAACTACGCTGTTTATGGCGAACTAGGTCGCTTTCCGCTTTATATCCTGGCCAAAGAGAGATCAGTTAATTTCTTTCTTAAAATGAAGCAAAATCCCCAAAGTATAACGTATAGTGTATTTTTAAGTCAATTTACGAGCAATAGAAGTAACTTCTGGGCATCTAAAATGAAACGAGTTATTGATCATCTAGGTTTTGGGTTCCTGACAAATATCGTTCCAATGGATTTATATATACCACCTTTCCAGAGTTTGAAAAACCGTATTAGGGATCAGTTTATACAAGATTGGCATAGCTATATAAATAGAACCCCAAAACTTATGTACTACTGCAATTTTAAAACTGATTTCAAATTTGAAAAATACCTTCATATAATTAAAAATGATCAACTACGAATTCACCTCACCCAAATTAGATTAAGCTCTCATGTATTAGAAATAGAAACTGGTAGGAGAAATGGTATTGACAGAAATAACCGTCTTTGTAAGTTATGTAATATGAAAGTCATTGAATCTGAATATCATTTCAAGTTGCCCGAAATACAACAATCTACGCCAACAATACATTGGAACAATTGCATGGCCCTCTTTACAGAAATTTAATCGACTTATGTCTCATACAGATGATATAACATTGTATAAACTGTCCAAATTCATTAAGGAAGCAATGACTTTAAGGAAAAATTATTTTGATAGTATTCTAGCAGAAGGATCTAATTAATTGTGTTATTATAGTATCTTTTTTTTTTTTCACACATCCCTTGATATTTTGTAGTACTGTTATATATTACATTACTTATTTAGTAATTTAATCCATTACCACATTATTCCTACTTTTGACGAGCCTGTGAAAGAAGACTGTGGAGGCTGGTAAACAGCGTTTTCTGCATTTCCCACAATGTTTTCTTTTTTTCTGTTTTCTACCCTCCACAATGCAGATTTCATATTTTCACTCACTTTTATTTTTGTCGTCTGCGAATGCTTTCGATTTGGACTAACCTAAAATATTGTCGTTTGGTAATGAGTTAAAGAAAGATGTATATGTTGAGCCGGTGCTCTGTAATGCTTTAACTGTCCGGTTTATCTTGTGCTATTTTCGTTTTTTTTTTTTCATACTCGAGCTTTGTTTATTTGTTTATTCTGTTTGCCTTTGTTGAATTTGTTGTATATAGCCAAAGACATGTTTTGTCGTTTGCTGAATAAAATGTATGTATGTATGTATGTATTGATATTCTCTCCATTGAGGAAGTAACGTGATTAAATTTTGCTTTACATTTTTATTCTTTTTAAGCTCTTTTGTCGTGCTTTACGTATCAAATGTTTAGTGTAGAAGCAGGTAGGCCTCTATAAAAATACATACACATTCCAACAGCTTTAATATTATTGTGTTTTTTGGGTCGCTGTCACATGTTGAGCTTAGTACTGTATTCTTTTTACTTCGCGATAAAATAATTTACCACCACTTACTAAACTTAATTTCCGCGTTGATGTGTTATTTATAGTTTAAAGGAAATTTCTTACACTCAGTGACATTTTGTACGGTCAGTGCCCGACCAGACGAAAGAAGCAAACACGTGAGTAGAAAGTAACTGATTATTGCGTATAACATGGATCCGTGGAAATCGATATTTGACCAATCAGGTCATCGGATTTATTCTACCCGATGTGTATCGTTATGTTCTGCCATTTTGGCTCACAAATAAACGACTATTAACGTTGGAGGGATGCGATACTATTTATTTATTTCGTGTTTTTAACGTTTGAATTTAAGAAAAACCTTCAAATATGTGCTTTGCGAGCGTGTATTGTTGATGTGAGATCACGCAGAGGCTGTAGACAATTTTGAATTATGATAATGACTGAAAAATTGGACTAATGTAAAGAGTTCTGATGAGCGCTGGAAAATGGATTAATTTAAATAATGTTTACCCTTCTGAAAGAGAAAAATTGAAAACAAAGGTAAAAATAGACCTATATGAAATACTTATAAAAAGAAAATACGTCTACTTGAATATCTAACCTTGTTTAGTAACCTATGCACATCCAAAAAGTGGTCGCGTAACTTGTCACCAATGTTTCAGTTTGATATTAATCTTAACCCATGGTGCATGAAGAATATGCTTATTGTGTAGATCTAGATCAGACTGAAAATTACATGATGTTTGGTCTTGGATTTAAACTACTGCTATTTACAATAAGCACGTCAAATGACGTGTACTTCTTACTTCCTCAATAAGAGAAGATTTCAATTTTAAAAGGTTTATCTTTCGTACCGGTGGAAGTTAAGCTCAATGGGCAACATGTTAATTTTTCTCTTGACTCAGCTTTTTCAACCGTAAATCACATAAACCCGAGTTTTAACGACCCTTAGAAAGCTGTTAAAAGCATCGAGGAAAAAGGAGAAAATGCTTATAACATCCATTTTCTCCTTTTTTGACAGTGTTTTGTGCTCTTTCAAAAACAAATTTCAATTTTTGCATCATTTCTTTTGTTGTCTACAAATTTTTGAGGTTGGATTGTCCTAAAAATGTTTGTCATTTGGTGAAGAGTTTGATTGGATTAGCACATCTGCACATTAGCACAAAGGGTGTTTTAGTAAACTGTCAATTGATAGGGAGCGTGTTTGATTGCAAAACAATTTGCCGCTCTAATCAACTTGACCACCCGTTGCCATCAGTATATCATAAGATAACACAAACTACCGTCAATGATATTAACAATTTTCTTAATTGACAACACACTTAACACATTTTATAATCATCAGACAACCCTTTTCCCCTTAACCTGATATTGAAATTTTTCATTAACTTAAACCTCTCTGTTGAATCTGACAGTCTATAAATTTTTCGAAAGGTTTGTAATTCAGTGTTATTTAATTTTGTATGATGTTGAAATGACTTTACTAGCCAAAAGAAAGCAATCAGTATCTGTAATTCTATAATTCTGTGGCAGAACGGAGATTTTTTTTTTCCTTTAGCATTGGAGTTCGAAATTTTGTTTAAACGTGTATATCTGTTACATTGTTCGTTGGCCCGATAATTCTCCCTTTTAATTCATATCCGTGTGTAAATTCGTTCAAGCATCTTTAAATTACTTACCGAGAATTTATCATCGACAGAACTATACGATTAAAATATTTTTTCCGAAATCTTATTGAGAGAAACAGTCATGACAGCAAGATTTAAGTAACCTATCTGCTATACTGCATGTGTATTGACAGCGTTTGTTTGTGAGTCCTTGGCAACAGTAACTAAGGTAGTCGGTTTATCTTATCGCCACGGATCCATGTATTAGCGTAGATCTATAGATTTTATGTAAGCTACACACTGAGTCTTTCCACATATTTTTCTACACTGAGACCTATAGATCTATACCTAGTTCTCTGTGTAAAATAGGGAGGACGACATTTTATAAAAAGAAGCAATTTATTTAACAGTTTTAACCATAATCTCGTGTTTCAACTATCGATAGGAGAATGTTTTTTGAAAATGTTGCAGTAAAAGGAACAACAGATCTAGATCTAAATGCTGGTAACCAGCATTTTCTCTTTTTCCCACAATGTATTCCACCCTTTCAAAAACAAATCGCACCGTTTTAACTACACCAGTTCAAAGTTTGTCGTCTGCAGTGTTTAAGTCGTAGGCTGCCAAGAGCGACTTAAAGTCCTATTGCAGACAGCCTAAATCAAGATCAGACTGCACAGAACGTGCAGTCTGATCTTAGATCTACTCTGTCCGATAAGGAGATTTTTTTCCGAAAAAGATACCTTTAAAACCTGTGAAAATACTTTTTTACCAAGATATTGTCATTTTCTAGACTGGTTTAGCTCGAATATTTTATAATATATATGCCGCACAGCGTCGAGTCAAAATCAGATTGTATGGCGCACGCGTTTTGTGTAGTCTGATATTGATCTGTTTGTTTCGTATTGTTTCTTTCGTCTCTTTGTTTTTTGTTTTTCAACATAACACTCGGAGGTAAATAAAAACAATTTATAGTACATGCTTTTTCCTGTACTTTCTTTCGCTAGCACTTAGCACAACAGTTTTCCAAAGCCACTGGTTGCTTTGCTAGAGAGAACCTGGCCGAATGGTTCAGTGGTTGGCAGAGTTTACTTGTGCCCAGGTGGTTTCGGGTTCGTTACTAGCTTGACACAAACTTTCTTTCCGTTGATTTTTTGTCTTTCACTTTTGATGCATACGAGAAAAATCGTGGTTTGGGGAAAAATGTTGTGTCAGTACTGGAGTGAGAAAGTCAGGAAACACATGCATAGGTGCTCAAACCACTGTGATATGACCTATGCTGTTAAAACGGCATTGAGCACCCAATAAAGATCAGCGATTAGAAATTGGTGAATCCTATCATCTTCCTCGATGATAAATTGGCCCAGCTGTAGAATCGAACCAATGGGACCGTATTCACCAACCATTCATAGGAATATTCTTAGTCTTATTCTCCAAGAATTTCTGAATTTAAAAGTAACGCAACTTCTGATTGGCTAAACCAAATGGTTTAGCCAATCAGAAGTTGCGTTACTTTCAACTTTAGAAAATTCTGGAGACTGAGACAAAGAACGTTCTTAAAAAATGGTTGGTGAATATGGGACCAAGCGACCCCTTTGTTCCAAGTCCTGCTCGCTACCGACTGATAGGCAATGTTGCCCTGTATTGTTGGCAAACATATCTAGACTATGCTATGTGAAAAAGGGGGCTTAATTTATCTGTTAAAAATATCGACTTGGGTCAGTCTGCACAGTCCGCTCAGACTGCCCTTGGCCGAAACTTTTTTTCGCTTTTTTCGCTTTTAGTAAATTTTCTCTCTATCACCTGCTGTTTATTGCATGCTTCAAGTAAAATGTTAGACAAAATCATCTTATGACTACAATTGTGTGATGGTTTGCTTAGCGACATGCATCTCAAATATACATCAAGCCCCCTTTTGCCAGAGCATGGCTCATCTACAGTTGATTTTGTTTGCATGGTGTACTGGTCCAACCCTAAGTTTTTTGTTTGCAATGGGTTTTAAAGCCACCTTCACAACGGACAATGCACCTATCCATGCGATCCTAGCGTAATTATATCACTACCACCTACATTTTTTTTCCAGATTTAAAGGTGGCCCTTTAGATTTTGGGACAAAATCTCTACAAAAATACAAAAAAATAATTTTTATACTCTCAAAGCCTTATATTTTCATTCATAAAACCCCTGTAGTCGAAAACCACCTGACAACAAGAGAAATTAGAGATTTACTACAGCCCAGGTCGACACCGACGGGAAACACGGTCTATTTTTACATGAGCTACTTAGCCATTACTTACTGGAAATACACAGACGAAGCTCCAAAAATAGCGTCCGAAGAAGACATTATGGAAATTAAGTACATGCTTGTTATGTTATGGAATTTAAGCGTCATTAGTCATGTGCCAATTAATCATTTAACATTTCCACTATGCTTTATATATATATATATATATTTTTGGCGCGAAATCTAAATATAGCTGAAGGAGCTACGTAGCCTTTTAAGGGAATACCACCAAAATATTTTTTGTAGTATTATGATTCTTAATTATTGATGATTTGTATTGTTTTTTCATATACTGAATTTCAGTGATATATATATTATTTTTTAATTTGGTATGGTGTGAAAAAAAATAAATAAATACCCACCTTTAAAAGACATTGGGCTACTATCTCTCGAAACTAAACCGGTATGTATGTTCTTCAAGGTTTGTTTGAATAAATAACATACTGACATTTTATGAGTGTGAATATAATATCTTAAAATGAAGAGGTTTCGAGTTACCCCCCTGGTAATACAACACATCAAAATAAACCCTTTCCGTTTGTCCCTCCCTTGTACTTTACGGTCCAAATTGACTTTGTAGAGATGAGTCTTCTCGTTGCAGGAGTATCGACGGTTTATTATAAATGCAAACTGAATAACAAGTTGGCTTCTTTAAAAAAGAAGCCAGGAGAGGTCAGCATCAATGTTTTCAAATAGTTTATTGGCTTTCAATTTCAATATATTTTGGTACATGTAAACAAACGAGTAACAAGGCCGCCGCGTACAAAACCTCATTATATGCTTTACATGACGGTAATTTGACCTTCTTGTCGTGTTTTCAAGTTGCATGTTCTTGTCCAGCGGTCTTCTTTCTCTCTTTTAACGAAATTCTTCTTATTTTTTCTTCTGCTTGGGATATTCGCTTATTAAAATCAAAGTACTGAAAGTACTGTTGGAAGGCGAGTTTAGAATATAGGCATAACATATTGATATACATTTTCCTGTACTTAAATCGCCTCTCCTGATACATCAAAGTCTATAGAGTTGTGCAATGTTACTGTGCAATGAAGACTAGTTTACCATCCTGAGTTTTAACAAACATGAAGAAGGCTTGTGAAAATATGTTGAAAAAAATTAAAACAAATGGACTTTTCTGAACCTCCTTTCCATTTCATTTGAAGGGAAAGTTTTATGTGATAGCAAAGAGTTTTAATTTGCTGTTACCCGTATATGTTTTTACCTTGTATAGAAACTTAGATCTAACCCTCTATTACCCCAATAATGAGTTTAAAAGGTCTAGGAAGAAGGCTTGAGAACTTTGGGTCTGAAAAGGAGAATACGGGTCGGTGCTAATTGACATTTTTTCCTTTTCCTAAAATGTGTTCCATCCTATTTCATACAGGTTCCATCAATGATGCCAGATCAAAAAGTTGCTACCTGAAAATGCATTCAATTTTGGAAAGTCTGAATTTTTTTCTTCGTGTAAAGAGTCAAGAAAGTTTATTCTTTTCAAAATTAAGTTTTTAAATGGCTTCTTTCTCAGGGTTGTTAAAACTGTACTAGATAGGGTATGGTAAAGGATTAAAGAATAGTCTTTCCTTGAAAATACAATCAATTTTGATAGATCTAAAACTGTAACTCTGTAATGAGATGATTAATTTCTTGAAAGTCTTTACCATTTTATTCCATGGATAATTTTATTGAGAGAGCAAAGAGTTTTTTAGAAAGGTACATTTTAGAGTATAGAAACTGAGATTCAGCCTTTTACATCACAATACTGACTTTCAACAATGTTGAAGAAGAGGCTTTTCAAAGCATTGTCGGAAAAGTAGCAAATAATGATAATCAACCTTTTGTTTGACTTTCCCACAATGTTTTCCATCTAAGTAACCCTTTACAAAACCCTTCAGAAAATAACAAAAAATTAGGGCAGTCTACATTAAAGCAATTAGCAGATAATAAGTTAAGAGCAGCTGAAAATGTGCCGTTTGGCTGGGAAAAAGTACAAAATATAGTGGTAAAAAGAGAAAATAATGGTGACTAGCGTTTTTTCTTTTTCCAACAGTATTTTGAAACTTGTTTTCCCTTGAGGTTGTCAAAATTTCAGTGTCGTTCAGTTAAAAGGCTTTTTTTTTTTAAATTTGTTTACCATTTTATTTAAAAAAGACTTTCAAAACAAACGACTTTCAATGTTCAAAACGGAGATTTAACATTTAGATTACAATACATGTACTGAGTTTTAATGACCTTAAAGAATGGGGCTTTCTAGAAAGAAAAGGGTATTTTAAAAGCATGCAGGTACATGAGAAAATACTGGCAACGAACATTTTCTCCGCTTTGCGCAATGTTTACCATCCTATCAAGGATAACCAACCAACATCATTTGACGGTTGACTTCTTAGGTCGTATAAGGAAGGTCGAAAGGTGTTCTTCGTTTATACGATTCTTGTAATCTATGACTCTGTTAACCCTTATACTAGAGCGCTGGATTGATGAAAATGGCATTTTACATCTCGAGAAAAATGCTTAATTATTGCAAACTCACCCTGGGCTGTTTTGGTCGGGTTATTACAATATAGCTTATCCGATATAAGATTACATATTCTGTGCAGACTAAAGTATCGTCTGCCTTATCTTCAAAAGAGACATGCGTCATAAATGATTTAAGGGTTCATTGACATTAACGCTTGTCTTTCATTAATCCTGCGTAACCGGAATGTACGTTCAGCTTTTCGGCAAACAGGAAAGCAAAATGATTGCCAACTCGTCAATATTGAGATACACCCTATTCCTTTGTTCGACAAAAATATATCGTGTACAGTTACACAGATACAGGCCCTTGGTCCGTGTTCTTAGAAAATCGTGAACACGTCCGATGCACTCTAGGACAGTGGGAATCTCCCAGTCAAGATAATTTTATCATTGTGTTATTCATTTTTGGAAAAGTGTATAGTTGAAGGAAATTCTTTCGAGGAAAATAAATGGGAATATATAAGGTAAAGATTTCAGTTCTAATAATGACGGAGGTAAGTGATTATGATAACAATTCATTGCGATAATCGTTTATTCTTTACCTGACAAAGAAATTTCAGACTAAGTTGAAATTGAAAGCACTGATTCATACAGATGACAAACTCAGGGTGGCCCCAATTAGCGACGAAATTTGTTCTTGATAGGGCAGAACAATGTGGTAAAATGGAAAAAAAAATGCCGGTTTCCGATTGTAATTTCCCCTCTCCTCTCTATATTTTTAAAAGCTTGATTGAGTCGTTTCAAGTGAGTGGTAAAGGGTTAAATATTTATGAATAATTGCTGAACGTTAAGCAACGTGACGACCAAAAGAAGAAGTTAAAATTCTTTGCATGTTAAAACGGTTACAGATCATGTTATTGTCATTTTTTACGTAGAAAAATCCGGTCATACTCGTATATAAGGAAAGAAGTGATCAGCCTGGCTATACATCGGTACATCATACTGACCAGAACTACTTCGAAATGACACATCTATTGTGATTTCAACAGATTTACCTTTCTCTTTTCACGAGTCTCCGGAATCAAAACTCGGCCACGCCGAAGCGTAACAATAACCTAGTCATTAATCATAAAGTCAAGCACAACTTTGATAAAAGAAAAATATTTCTTTGAAAGAGAAACTTTTGTTTAAACACTTGATGATTCAAAGGAATTTATTTCATTGAAATTTTACTTCTCACAAAGACAGAATAAGGTTGCCAACAGAGGAAAGGGGTCTATCAGCGATACGTCATTCAAAGGAGCTATCCGATTGGTTAGTTCTGGGATAGTAAATTTACATCTACGATCCCACTGGTTAGTTGTTTATGCGTTGTGAAGTGGAAGTAGGTCCGAATGACGCCATGTTAGTAGTTTTCGATTGGCTTATAGTATAGCTACGGTTTATTTGTTGCTGTAGCAACATGATTATATCAATGAAGTGATCCAAAGTATTTTGCATTTGTCAAAAACGATGCTTTTTACGAATTCGATTTCATTTCTTTTAGAAACTTGAAGTTTCTTCTTGCTGTTCTGATTAAATTTACAATGGTCTCGACATTATTTTGTTCTTATGTACTTGAGAAGTATCGAACTATTTGAAAGGCGTTTTGATAATGCTGTTCAGAGGCATTTTCAGCAAGCTGCCGAGCGTTGACATATGAAGGCGAGAATGAAAATCTCGCCTTCCAAAAACTACAATTATCAGAGAGGTTACTTGCAGCCATGGCAAATTACTAAATTAAATCTTTTCTGAAATTCGTTATTTATGAAAATGAACCACGTATATGTCCTCTTTCGGTTTTTTTTTTTATTTCGCTTTATTTACAAAACCATGACGAAATAGACTGTGTAACAGAACAATTACGCTAGAAGAAATATAGAATTAGACAGCAAATTCTGTGACAGTCTGCCTTTTAAACTCACCACTGTTGGAGAGGTCTGATGCAGACCTACATTGCTGTATAGTTAACCCTTAGGCTGCTAAGCGAGACTTACTGATCTTTTGCGGACAGTGTAGATCAAGATCAGACTGCACAGAACGTGCAAAACATAGTTGTGAAACAGTAATATTTGGGTTTTTATTACCGAGTTAAAAAAAATTAATTTTAGTTATTTATATAGCAGGATAAGAGTTGTTAAGGTGATTTGTAATCCATATGTAGTAGGTTAGATCCTCTTATGTGGCTCTGAGAATGTTCTAGGATACAGCTCTACAGATGCTTTGCCTAATTGCAGGGAAACCCTTAGACTGGTGTCAGTCCGTTAAATGTATCTAGCCTTTTCATCAAAACAAAATCATCAAGAAAAACTGCAAAACAAATACTCAGTGTTCTCAATGTTCTGAATATCAGATTTAACGCCCTACATATAACAACACGCATTTCTGTGTCCTTGCTGTAGTTTTGTACCTTGTTTATTAGAACGACTTTTAAAATACAGGGCCAGAATGCCAGGCTAGGAAACCTTCGGTACATGTCAGTTGGTGAGCGGTTCTAACTGAAGTATTGTCAAAAAGGGACGTAAAATGAGTTTCAAGGGGTTAACCCTGTGCTGAACAATCTCCTAATCTCCTATTGAACTCTTAACCCTTTACTTCATATATACTCATTTTGACGTATCAACGACAGACAGCTTTTGAAAACATTGTGGGAAAAGGAGAAATTGCTCGTAACTCGTAACGAGCAATTTCTCCTTTTCCCACAATACTTTTCCACTCAATCAGATACTTGTATCCTCAATTGTCCATAATTTTGACATCATATCTTTATTTGCTGCTGAAATGGAAGAGCATCAAATTGACATATTAGGTAAAGGGTTAAAGTGCTGAATTTAATCAGGAGACATTTTTAAATTGGAAAACACATCTGACATATTGCTGTACAGCGTTTTTTTTTTTTCCAGAAAACGTAAAAAAATATTGGACAGTGTAGATCTAAGATCAGACTGCACGTTCATTCTTAAACTACGAAATTGCAATACGATACTATTTTTGTTCTATTAATACTTACAACATCAAAAAACCGCCTAATTATTTCTTTTATTGTCGCTATTCGTGAGAAATGGACTCGTCCACATAAATGCCTTGTTTCCATTGGTCAAGGCTGTACAGGTTTCCAGTCATTTCGTACCTTGTTAATTTCGTACCTAGGTCATTTCGTACGATTTTGGTCATTTCGTACCTACTTATACTTTCAATTTTGGTCATTTCGTACCCAGTTGGTCGTTTCGTACAAACTTCGTACACAGGTTTAATAATCATTTTGATTATTTTGTAGATAGTTTTTCCTACTATTTGTGTGTTTTTTGTTGAATGACCACTGCTAAAATTGTGCATTGCTGAAATTGTGCTAATTCCGTCGAAGAACGGGTATGATGGTTATGATTGTATCTGACCATTATTGGTTATTTATTTCTAAGTTTAGTTTTTACAACAAAGATAGTTTAGAACTCCTTTGTTTATTTCTCAACAAGCTCTGCATAAATTTAATTTGTGGAAAAAATCTGGAGAGAGGCCACTTTTTCGCTGTGTTGTTCATAATGATAAAGCGCAATGCAAAACCATGATTCTTTATGAACACTGTTCACCAAACACTATAGTCTTAGACTTGTTTAAATTGAAAGCATGCCTTGCAAACTTACGTCCTCTTGAATCATACTTTCCTAGGACAGCAACATTTTAGTAACTTAGCCCTGCTTTCACCACTTTCCCAAACAAACACGGGTTATCACATGTGTGCTATCAAATTCTTTTGTCAAAACATGTTGGATAAGGAGAAATTGCTCGTTATAAGCAATTTCTTCTTTATTAAATACTTTTTCCCCACTACTAGCGAATTTTCCACCACTTTTGCAGCTTTTTAAATTGTCATCTGCCAACTCTTTGAATGTGGAAGAGTCTGATATTTGTCGTTTGGAAAAGAGCTAAGAGAGCGCTGTGCTAGGGTATTAGATACTGTAACAGAAGACAAGTTTTGATATAGGTTACTATTCACATAATTTCATAATGTGTTAAAAAATCTGCTGATGAAAACTGACATTTACTTACTTGCCCTGGCTTTCTTGAAGCATTAAACAATTTTTTTTGCGGCGACTTTGATGCTTTGCATCAACTTTTTCTTGTATCGTTTGAACTACATTTTAATTTCAAAAGCGTCTGTAAAAGTTTTCAGTTATGGACAGGTCGAGAAAATTATCGCATTGTAAAGGGTTAGACAAAGCTTTGCGCGAAATCAGACATTTTATTATACTCGAGTATTTTACGCTTAGGCTGCTATGCACAACTCACTGACTTTTTGCGGACAGTGTAGATCAAGATCAGACTGCACAGAACGTGCAGTCTGATCTTGAATCTACTCTCTTCGATAAGGAGATAATTTCCCCCTCCCCGAAAGAAGTTTGAAATGGCAATATTTTGGTTTGAACTATCGTCTTTTAAATTTCATGTGAGTTACATGTATGATGTTGGATAAAACTTAATTTCCTTACACACACAGGAAGCCGTGCTTGTACTTATCAGTATAGGGAAAGAAATTGATGACATTTTTCGTTGATAATTTTATGAACCAGAGATTTCGTTGTGATTTTTAGCTCCACTGGCCGAAGGCTTTTGTCATGCCCCGGTATCCCTCGTGCGTCCGTCAGTCCGTGCGTCCGTCAGTCCGTGCTTGCGTTAACTTTTATTTCAAACATCTTCTTCTCTGAAACTACCCCTCCAATTTTGATGAAACTTCACAAAAATGATCCTGACGTGGTCCTCTTTAAATTCCTTGAAAGAATTTAAATCCTTCAAAAACCGTGGTTGCCATGGCAACAAAACTGAAAAATATTGAAAATTTTCAAAAATTTTCTTCTCTTAAACCATAAAGCCTACGGCTACCAGATTTGGCATGTAGCTTTATCTAGTGGACCTCTACCAAGTTCCTTCAAATATTAGCCCTGGGGTCAAAATTGGCCCCGCCCCGGAGGTTGCAAGTTTTATATGTGCATATATAGGGAAAACTTTGAAATCCTTCTGGTACCTAGCCATAGGGCCTAGGGCTACCAAATTTTGCATGTATCTTTATCAAGTGATTGTCTACCAAGATAGCTCAAATGATAGCCCATGGGTCATATTTTGCCCGACCCCGGGGATCACAATTTTTATATGGGCTTATATAGGTAAAGCTTTTAAAATCTTCTCATACCAAGTCATAAGGCCTAGAGCTACTCAATTTTGCTTCTAGCTTTATCAAGTGGTTGTCTACCAAAGGTACCCAAATTATAGCCCTGGGATTAAATTTGGCCCTGTCCTTGGGTCACAAGTTTTACATGGGCTCATATTGGAATTTTTTAAAAACTCTACTTGTACCTAACCATAAGGCCTAGGGCTACCAAATTTTGCATGTAGCTTTATCTAGTGGGCCTCTACTAGGAGGCCCAAATTACAGCCTTGGGGTCGAGTTTGTCCCCACACCAGGGGTTAAAAGTTTTACATAGGCTTTTGTGGTGAAATCTTTCTATGTCATCTTGTTACTACACGTAATAAAGAGTAGGGCTACTATAAGTTTAGCCCTGTCTCATAGATTTCATTTTTTTACAGGGCCCTTTATTGAGAAAACCACACATTCTAGACCTGTATTATTTGGTATGGGGCTTTATCTTGTGGATTTCCACCCGAATTCAAGTAATTATAGTTTTGCGGTCAAAATTGGGTTGACAACTTTCTCATAGGATTTTATAGGGGAAAAAATGTATGTCCTCAAGTTTGAAACCAATTGGCAAAATATTGTAATGTTTGGCTTGTAGTGTTTTTACGTATTAGCCAGTGGAGCGATACGGTGCCATCATGGCCCTCTTGTTTTTGTTGTTGTTGTTTTTCCTCTCAGATTGAGTCATGGTGTAATGAAAGGGGGTTTAACACATTAGTAAAACATTTGATTTAAGGTTAGCCTGCGCATTCCCAGCAAGCTGAAATTGGCCGAAACACTTTGCTTTAAGTAAATTTTCTGCACTTACATGGATCAGACTTGCAATATATCTCATGATTTAATCGGTCGATGTACAAAATTGGATTTTATAGATCCAAAAGAACCCATCTCGGAGAGACATATTAACCGCCGTTTGCAAGAGCACGGTTCATTTGTTTGTAATAAATCGCTGATTCTGGTGTGATAAGCAAGAGCAACAAAATCTTCTGCCACAATATATTCTAAAGATATATACAATCTTAAAAAAAATCAATCGTCTGATCTTGATCTACACTGTCCTTAAAAGGTCCTTGAGTCGTGCTTGGCAGCCTAAGGATTAAACACGTACAGCATTTTTTTTGTCCTCTTTATACAATACGATAGATCACCTGTTGTGTTTTATCAGAGTATTAAATATTTTAGCTGCACTGTAGCAAAAGGAAGTTTAACCCTTTCCCACACGATGCCGACTTTTGACGATCTTGAGAAACAGGACTTTTGAAAACATTATGGGTAAAGAAGAAAATGCTGGTAACCAGTATTTTCTCCTTTTTCCACAATGTTTCCTACCCTTTTCTTCATCTTGCACAATCCTTCTCCCCTCCCCCAAAAAATGAATAAATGATATTATGGTGCAGTTCTATAATCAAAGGCGGTCAGTGGTAACAAGTGATATACATGTATTTATATAATACGAGTATTTCCCTTGATGAGTGTAAAAAAATGTCAGTCATATTGTTTTTGAGCATTACAAGAGAATTTTTTAACTTTTTACTATATAAGTATTTGTAAAACGTGTTACCCCAGGGCTTAAATTTTAACAACCTTACTATAAGTTTACTGGATGAATCCTTATGCGAAACTTGGTAAACCTACAACCTACAGTCAGAAACCATATGATTATTTTAGTTAAGAACAGAACAGAACACATGCTTTATTAGACAAGTACTTCATACATGGTTTTTTTTTTTTACATACATTGTATATAATAAGCTGTTGTAAAACTTGTGACAGCCCCTGCCCCAACCCATCGCCCAATTCCCCCCCCCCCTGCATCCCCCACCCCACCTCCCCACGCATCCCCCTACCCCACGAGCATGGCCATTTTTTCAAAGGTTCAAAAGACTGTTTGAATTTTCACTGGCAACTATACAGTTTTGATCGGAATCAAATTCATTGAAGAGATAACAAGAAAAAGTTGATGCAAAGCATCAAAGTCGCCGCAAAAAAATTTGTTTAATGCTTCAAGAAAGCCAGGGCAAGTAAGTAAATGTCAGTTTTCATCAGCAGACTTTTTAACACATTATGAAATTATGTGAATAGTAACCTATATCAAAACTTGTCTTCTGTTACAGTATCTAATACCCTAGCACAGCGCTCTCTTAGCTCTTTTCCAAACGACAAATATCAGACTCTTCCACATTCAAAGAGTTGGCAGATGACAATTTAAAAAGCTGCAAAAATGGTGGAAAATTCGCTAGTAGTGGGGAAAAAGTATTTAATAAAGAAGAAATTGCTTATAACGAGCAATTTCTCCTTATCCAACATGTTTTGACAAAAGAATTTGATAGCACACATGTGATAACCCGTGTTTGTTTGGGAAAGTGGTGAAAGCAGGGCTAAGTTACTAAAATGTTGCTGTCCTAGGAAAGTATGATTCAAGAGGACGTAAGTTTGCAAGGCATGCTTTCAATTTAAACAAGTCTAAGACTATAGTGTTTGGTGAACAGTGTTCATAAAGAATCATGGTTTTGCATCGCACTTTATCATTATGAACAACACAGCGAAAAAGTGGCCTCTCTCCAGATTTTTTCCACAAATTAAATTTATGCAGAGCTCGTTGAGAAATAAACAAAGGAGTTATAAACTATCTTTGTTGTAAAAACTAAAGTTAGAAATAAGTAACCAATAATGGTCAGATACAATCATAACCATCATACCCGTTCTTCGGCGGAATTTAGCACAATTGCAGCAATGCACAATTTTAGCAGTGGTCATTCAACAAAAAACACACAAATAGTAGGAAAAACTATCTACAAAATAATCAAAATGATAATTAAACCTCTGTACGAAGGTTGTATGAAACGACCAAATGGGTACGAAATGACCAAAATTGAAAGTATAAGTAGGTACGAAATGACCAAAATCGTACGAAATGACCTAGGTACGAAATTAACAAGGTACGAAATGACTGGAAACCTGTACAGCCTTGACCAATGGAAACAAGGCATTTATGTGGACGCGTCCATTTCTCACAAATAGCGACAATAAAAGAAATAATTAGGCGGTTTTTTTATTTTTTAAGTATTAATAGAACAAAAATAGTATCGTATTGCAATTTCGTAGTTTAAGAATGAATTCAAAAGCCAGTTTAAGGCGAAGTAACGTTAGAAAGATTCCTTGTTAACCTAACACCCCTATAAAAACGAAATTCCCACTATCCATGTCCTAACTCGAAAAACTATTAAAAATATAGTCGCGCGCTTCTGCGCGGCGACTAATGAAGAGAGCAATGACAGGGTCATTTCTCTAATGTTTCATCAAAACTTAATGGGCACTTTCAGAGCAAGATGTTTCAAATGAAAGCTAACACACGCACGGACACACACAAGGGACACCAGGCCATGACATAATCTTGTAGGCCTTCAGTCAGTGGAGCTCAAAACAAATTCAATACTGTGCTACCTCCTGTGCTACACAAAACTTGTTTTATGCGTAATCCTTTACCTAACAATCCCGACTTTTAACGACCTGAGAAAGAAGCCTTTTGAAAACATTGTGGGAAAAGGAGAAAATGCTGGTAACCAGCATTTTCTCCTTTTCCAACAATGTTTTCTACGTTTCCAAAGTCAAAATTCAATTTTGATTCACATATTTTTTTTTTATTTTGTCGTCTGCAAATGCTTTCAATTTGGACAAGTCCAAAATTTTCTTGTTTGGTAAAGAGTCTGTTGAAGACGAAAATAACATGGTAAATCAACTTTCAAATGAGGAGAAAAAAGGAGAGATGTGATTGATCTCGTCATTGCCTAGTGGAATTGTGTAATCTCTGTACAATGTACTTGACCACTTGGTGATTACAGACACGTCCCATGTAGATAAACTACTTATCGTGACCTAGCTATATTTTTGCGACCCATTTTCATGTCAAAGATCTCTAATCAGGCCAGCTTGGGCAGACTGTGTAGGGTTACATTGGATTACTGTTTTTGCAGATGTAACCAGGTCAGTCTGGGCAGACTGCGTAGGGTTACATTGGTCAATACTATTTTTGCAGATGTAACCAGGTCAGTCTGGGCAGACTGCGTAGGGTTACATTGGTCAATACTATTTTTGCAGATGTAACCAGGTCAGTCTGGGCAGACTGCGTAGGGTTACATTGGATTACTGTTTTTGCAGATGTAACCAGGTCAGTCTGGGCAGACTGCGTAGGGTTACATTGGATTACTGTTTTTGCAGATGTAACCAGGTCAGTCTGGGCAGACTGCGTAGGGTTACATTGGTCAATACTATTTTTGCAGATGTAACCAGGTCAGCCTGGGCAGACTGTGTCGATACTGTTTTTGCAGATGTAACCAGGTCAGCCTGGGCAGACTGCGTAGGGTTACATTGGTCGATACTGTTTTTGCTGATGTATTAAGCCCCCATTTCAAAGAACATGGATTTATATTGCAGATGTGTATGAGACTGACAATGAGGGAATAAACACAGAAGCTATGCTGACCAAGAACCCAGACATCGACCAAGGCTATGCTTGGTTGGTACTTGCAGGTAAGGAACGATGTTTGAACCTTAACCCGACATCAGAAAGTGAAACATGTCCAAAATGAAAGCATTGGTAGAGGCGTATGGAATGCCATGGCAGAAAATATTAAAGATATAGAAACACTATCAAGATATTTAAAATATTCAATCAAGATAGTCGCAATTATACCAAAATGATATATAAATTTGATAATTTATTATATAACAACAAAATTATTACATCAAAACATAAAACCGCTTCAAGACAAATAGATATACTTCAAGATGTAAAAACAGCATCAACATTTTAAAAAACCACCCCAAGACTCAGATAACCAATCAAGACTTACGTGACCAGCATTTTCTCTTTTTCCCACAATGTTTTCAAATGGCATCTTCCAAAAGGTCGCTAAACCAAGGGATCGTGTAGTAAAGGACTAACTTTGCTCTCTGCTTTTTTCCACCAGGATCTTTCGTCATGTACATGCTAAGTATTGGTAGTATGAAGAGTTATGGGGTCTTATATACTGAGATGAGGGACTACTTTGGGGCTGGATCTGGGGCCACTGCGTGGATAGGCAGTGTTTGTCTATTCTTGATGTTGGGGCTTGGACCCTTTGCCAATTGGTTGAGCGTCAAATACACGTTTCGAATTGTCGGGATTGTAGGGGGTGTACTGACGGGGATTGGATATGCCCTTTGTCTATTTATACAGAGAATTGAGTACATGTACATTACATATGGAATCATTGTAGGTAAGTTGCTCTCATTTTTTGTTTAAAGTAAATCTAATTTTGGATTTTGAAACGATAATTACAAGTTTATAGCTTGTTTCTCTCCCTTTTGTGCTGCTAAATGCGATTAAGAAGCCCTGATGTTAAATAGTATGTAACAGGTGAAATGGGGCATTCGGACATTTGCGTAAAGTGTCGTCTCGGATCAGCCTGCGCAGTGCGCTCAGCCTAGTCCGAGACGGCACTTTACAACTACATTAGATTTTGTGCTACAGTAGACCTGCGCAAAACAGAAAATTACATAAAAACGGAAAGTATACCGTATCAGAATGCCCCTTTTCATGTATTGCAAGCCAAATTGTACCATCTGAAAGTATGGAAATTATTGTGAAAATGTAAATCTGTAAACCTAAAGTCGTTGCAAGTGGTTATCGCTGGCAGAAAAAGTAAAGTTGGTATAAGCTGAAAAGAGAGACAATAGGCCGAGCGACATAGAATCTTTTGATCCAGTTTGAAATTTCTGTTATCTGCTAGTGGCTGACATTTGGACCAGTCATACAACAACAGATTGCTATCTCTACAATAATTTCCACAATTTTAAATACCATGATTTAAAATGCACTCTTACCCGGATTGTTGGCTTTCGGGCTACACTGGGCCTTCAGTGCGTATTCTTGATCATTGTAGATGTAGTAGATCGACTAAACAGTGTTGATCTTTCCACTGGGCACATGACAAGCGATCCTGCCTGCCTGCCTGCTCTTAACTCATTACCAAACGACAAAATTTTAGGTTTGCCCAAATCAAAAGCATTTGCCGACGGCAAAAGAAAAGTGACTGAAAATTTAAAATTTATTTTGTGAAGGGTAGAAAATATTGTGGTATAAGAAGAAAATGCTGGTTACCAGCATTTTCTCCATTTCCCACAATGTTTTCTCTCCATTACAAAACAAATTTCAAATTTTCAGTCCTTTTAGTCCTATTTTGTTGTCTACAAATGCCTTCGATTTGCACAAACCTAAAATTTTGTCGTGTGTTAATGACTTATTTTCTCCTTTTTCCAAATGTTTTCTAAAGGCTTTTTTTCTCAGGGTCGTCAAAAGTAGGGATTGTGTGGTAATGGGTTAAAGAGACAGACAACAAAAACATCGATTTATCCATTAAAAAGGCCACCAGTTTTTCATTTCTCTACTTTTCAATAATGAAGTCTTAAAGTGGTGCATCAGCAGTTCTGGTTGTTCACAAAGACAATCAGAAATGTTGTTACCCTTTTCCAAATTTTCATAGGCATGATTGTTCAGTCCACAAGTTACTCGAATTTACCGGTACCGATTGGTTTTAGTTATTTGGTTTTCGAGTGATAGAACCATCAATGACGGTGTATTTCAGGTATCGGCTACGGTTTTGCATTTACATCCTGTGCAACAATAATCAGTTTCTACTTTGAGAAACACAGAGCCTTGGCCAATGGTATAACAGTATCAGCAAGTGGCATTGGTGCCCTCACTTTACCGTTTCTCTATAGGTCAGTATAGCTTACTATCACGTGATTTTCAGAAGAACGAATAGGCGTAGGTTGTTTTGAATTCATAGCGTTACGCAGCCTTTGGTCTTCATTAAAACATGTCTTACGTCTAGCAATTCAAATTACTACTTACAACATGTCAACGACCTATAAATATCCTGCCCAGGGCAGGGATCAACTACAACTATTCTGTCCAAAAGTAAACACTATGTTACGTTGCTCCATAAGCTAGCTTTTGCAGAATTTTACGAGCAATCTTGTACTAGAACTTGTACATGTATACCCTCTACATTAAAGTTTGTCCTTGAATTCTATGGGACAAAGGACGCGGTGAAAGGTATGCAGAGGCATCTAATGCAGTCCTTGGTAATATCAAAACAATCTCTCCTCGTGACGGACCGATAAAAAACCTACACAGGGCGAGAATCGAACCCACAGTGTTTTGGTTCATAAGTAAATATGCAATACAGTTCAACCAAGTGTAGTACTTTAACTCACCTGAGCACGAAGTGCTCAAGGTGAGCTTTTGTGATCTTGCAGTGTCCTGTGTCCGTCGTACGGTGTGCGTCATCATTTTTTTACCCTGTGCACACCCCAAAGGCCGCATTTTCAGTCCATTACAAATGACACTAGATCAGAACGTTTGTCTGAGTGTTCGGGATTTATCTCGGAGTTCACGTTGGGCCAAAAACTGGGTCACCAGGTCAAATCTGGAGAAAAAAACCTCTGTACGCTCTAGAAGGCACATTTTCAGTCTGAAAATTGGTCAGAAAGTTTGTCTTCCTGATATCACGGATGAGTTTGAAAGTGGGTCAAGTCATATGAAAAATAAGGCGGCTAGATCAAACCTTAGAAAAACCTTATGTACACTCTAGGGGCTACATTTTGTGTTCATATCACTTAAAAGGTTATCAAAATGTTTGTTTAAAAACTAGGTCACAAGTTCAGATCTTTGAAAACCTTGTGCACCCTCTAGAGGGTAAATTTTGAATCCAAAACTCATGAAACTTGGTCAAGATCTTTAGCTTGATGATTTGTCGGAGGATTCAGAAAAAGGGTCACATTGGGCAAAAAAGTCGGTCACAAGGTCAGATCTTGGAAAAACATTGTGTACGCTCTAAAATGCTACTTTTTTCAGTCCAATACTATTGAAAGTTGGTCAGAATGTTTCTCTCGATGATATCTTGTACTTGTAAGAAATGCATCACTTCAGATAAAAATAGGTCACTAGGTTAAATCTTTGAAAAACTTTGTGTACACTCTTGAGGCCACATTTTCCGTCCAGTAACGTTACTTAGGATACTTTGTCAGAATGTTTTGCTTGATGAAATCTCAGGTGGGTTTGAAAATGGGTCATGTCGGATCAAAGAGTAGGTCACCATGTCACCTTTTTGAAAAATCGTTGTACAGCTCTTGAGGCCACATTTTGTATCTAATACTTTTGAAAGAAGTCAGAACGTTTTCTAATGATGATTTATAAGATGAGATTGAAAATGGGTCACATCGGGTCAAAAAGTAGGTCGCCCTATCAAATCTTGGAAAAACTTTCTGTACATTGTAAAGGCCACATTTTCAATCCGCTACTCATGAAAGGTGGTCAGAAACTTTGTAATGATAATATCTTCTATAAATTGTGAAATGGGATGTGTTTTGCTAAAAAGTAGATAAATGTGAAAAATTCTAGAAAAAGCTTGTTTGCATATTAGAGAGCAAATTTTCAGTCCAATATTTATGAAAGGTTCTTTGAATGTATACTAGTCAAAATATCTTAGAAGGGATTGGAAATGGATCATGTTTGGTCAATAGGAATAGGTGATTGACTCCAGGGCCATCATGATCCTCCTCTTGAGTTCATACTAGTTTGGGACCGTTCGACGCCAAATGACAGGTCAAATATCACCCGATTCATGACTTTTTGTTTTGAGTTGTACCATTAACCCTTTCCCGAACAATCTCTGGTTTTTACGACCCTGAGATAGAAGCCTTTTGAAAACATTGTGGGAAAAGGAGAAAATGCTGGTAACCAGCATTTTCTCCTTTTCCCACAATGTTTTCTACTCTTCTGGAAACAAATTTCAATTTTTGAGTTGTGTTTATGTTGTCGCCTGCAAGTGCTTTCAATTTGGACTAATCTAAAATTGTGTCGTTTGGTAAAGAGTTAAACACTATAGCACTTACACTGCTTTTTACAAGAAAAAAAGATATATATTTCGTCATTGGTCCTGAGCTGATGTCTCGGACTTTTCGCAGATTTCGTAATTCCAGTGACAAGAATATGAGTGTTAATTCTTTTTACCAAACGACAAAATTTAAGAGTAGTCCAAATTGAAATCATTCGCAGATGACAAAATAAACATGAATCTAAAATTGAAATTTATTTTGGAAAGGGTAAAAACACCGTCATCAGACCTCTCCAACAGTGGTGAGTTTAAAGGCAGACTGCCACAGAATTTGCTGTCTAATTCTATTTCTTCTAGCGTAACTGTTCTGATACACAGTCTGTTTCGTCATGGTTTTGTAAATTAAGCGAAATAAAAAAACCGAAACGGGAAATAGACGTGGTTTATTTTTATAAATGACGAATTTCAGAAAAGATTTAATTTAGTAATTTGCCATGGCTGAAAATTACTTCTCTAATAATTGTATTTTTTTATTAAGAAAATATTCCAAGCAGAAGAAAAAATGGAAGAATATCGTTAAAGAAGAGGAAGAAAACCATTGGACAAGAACATGCAACTTGAAAACGCGACAAGAAGGTCAAATTACGGTCATGTAAAGCATATGAGGTTTCTACGCGGCGGCTTTTTGACTCGTTTGTTTACATGTACCAATTGAAAATATATTTTCTACCCTGCTGGAAACAAATTTCTATTTTTGAGTTACATTTATTATGTCGTCTGCAAGTACTTTCAATTTGGACCAGTCTAAAATTTGGCGTTTGGTGAAGAGTTAAGCCCCTTTTTTCACAGAGCATGGCTCACTTTGAATGCTTCATGGTTGTGTGTAAATGTCATAGTTTTATTTCAGGTACTTGATCCAGGTATATGCATTAAAGGGAACGTTTCTTATAGTGGGTGCGATATTAATGCATATCTGTCCAGCAGCTTGTATTTTCGCACAACCCAGGAGTCTCAGAAATGTCAAGAACAAAAAAGTACCAGATGCTACTTCTCGTGACGTTACCAGTGAACGCAAACTTCTAAATGGCGAAGGGGATGGGGATAAATCAAGTAGTGAAAGAAAACGTTCCATCGGTCCTGAATTCAAATTTTCTCTGTTCAAGAATCCGTTATTTTCTCTCTACGTCCTGGCGTTCACCCTCTGTATGAATGGTTTTGGAAACAACTTAATCCTCATTCCCTCTCATACTAAAGATCTAGGGTATGACAAAACTAAAGTAAGCCTCGGTGTGTCTATAATGGGAGGATGTGAAATATTTTCCAGAATATTTTTCGGCTGGTTTGCTGATAGAAACATAATAAAGAGGCAGTATATTTTCATGTTTAGTATGGGAATCTCGTCTGTGTTTTGTTTTATAGCGCCACAGTTTAAAAGTTTTGAATTTATAGCAGTGTATGCAGCTATCGTTGGGATATTTCCTGGCTCCTTCTGGAGTTTGATGTCTGTTTTGGTGATAGAGGCCGTGGGTATAGAAAACTTTGCCCCGGCCTTCGGTCTGCTGACACTTTGCCTGGCATTTGGAGCTGTTTTTAGTCAACCCCTAATTGGTAATAATAATAGCAATATTTATACTAATAGTATTTCCCACTGTTTGAATATACAACAGTTATCTTACTTTTGCCGAATCCCAGATGTTTGCTGCTCTGTCCAAACTGCAATCTTGACAGATAAGCGACTTTCGGCAAGCGGAATATTTTCTATTTAATAACCGATTACCATACAGTCCCTACTTTTGACGCCCCTGAGAAAGGAGCCTTTAGAAAACATTGTGGAAAAAGGAGAAAATGCTGGTAACCAGCATTTTCTCCTTTTCCCACAATGTTTTCTACTCTTCGCAAAAGAAATTTCAAATTTACAGTCACTTTTATTTTGTCGTCTGCAAATGCTTTCAATTTGGACTTGTCCAAAATTTTGTCGTTTGGTAGAGAGTTAAGGTCTACATCTTTTTATACAATTTTAACCAATTGAAAATAAGCATCTCTGTGTTAGTGTGTTAAATGTTGTTTCAATATTGTTTCAGTTATATGGCGGCGGCCAATGTACCTATTCATTCTTTTCTATAGTTTCTCTCATCGGAACTTTTGCACAATATAATTATTATTATCACAAGCCACTGACTGCTTTCATGAATAAAACATTGTCGAAACAATTATCAGTGATTGGGAAGGAATGAATCCTGTTGTAAGACTATCATCAATCCTCGAAAAGATATTGGTCGAGCTCCAGATTTGAACCAGCGAACCTCTGGCTACCAACTGCGCCACCGGACTCGGCAAGGTCTCTTAACCCCTCACCAGACAAAACAATTTAGCCTTGTCCAAATTGAAAGCATTTACAGACAAAAATTTCAGTGTGGCTCAAATGGTGTAATTTTTTCTTGAATGGAGTAGAAAACATTGCAGGCAAAGGAGAAAATGCTGGTTACCAGCATTTTCTTCTTTTCCCACAATGTTTTCAAAAGGCTTCTTTTTATAGGAGCGTCAGATGTCGGCATTGTGTGGTAAAGGATTAAATCATAGATAATTGGCATATACATAGCTATATTCATCTTCGAAAGGAATATATTGTTACCTATTTAGAGATAAACAAGTTTAGGCGGAGTTTTGTGAAAAGGGAGCTTTACGTTTTTGCAAAAAAACTACCGATCAAGGTGTCAGCCTGCGCAGTTTGTGTAAGCTGACATGAGGTGGAAACTTTTTGCTAATTGAAAAATTCTCTGTTAGAAGGACTGTCTGTCAAAGGACCATTCTACTAGCCGATTGTAAAAAAACATTTTTAAAGGACCCATGATTAAACCTTGCCTATACTACTCAACATTTGCTAGGGATTACCCTAAAAGATTCACTCTAAATATATATGTGGCATGTATCATGTATGGTTTTACAATATGTTACATTGCCACACTGATCAATAAAATGACTAGTGGTAATGGATCTTTAGGCATTTACCTCACAAAGCAGACTGGTAAAGACACTGAGAAAGAAGCCTTTAGAAAATATTGTTGGAAAAGGAGAAAATGCTGGATACCAGCATTTTCTCCTTTTCCAACGATGTTTTCTACCCTATGACAGACAGCATAGTGCACGTTCCATATAGTTTTTGGTCAGAAAATACTTTCAACTTTGACAGATCTAGAATTTTATATTATGGTAAAGAGTTTGTGCAAAACTGTTGTAACATATAAATCCATACAAAAATATGTAAGTGATCCCTGTGAAAGTTTGAGTAGTATAGTATGATAAATCAGAGCTTTAGATAAGAGGGAGTGATAGCATTCTAAATCCATTATTTCTCTTCCAAACCCTATATTGTGGATACTCATTAGAATCGTCTCGGTGAGACGATTCTAATGAATACCCACAACATAGGGTTTAGATTAGGATAACTATTAATATTTTCAATTTTGAAATCAAATAACTCGCTCTATCTAGAGTTCTGTATTACTACACCAAAGAGATACATTAATCCTTTTGTCAAAGTATGGTCCAATGAAAATGTAATTAATTGGAATGGTATACTTTGTACATAAAAAGACTTTTTAATTACTACTGTGCCATTTTTTTCGTTAAAGCCCTGAAGAGATAATTACTCTGTGAAATGTTTTTACCAGCTGAAGTACTTAGTAGGTTGACTTTTTAGCTGCAAATTATGGTAAGCTACATCTTTGCGAGCCAAGTTTACGATCACTACGTGGATCTTACCTTGGCTGATTGAGCCCGATTTCGAGATTCCTGCGATGCGCCTTCTATTGGATGCTGGCTATTACCCCCTTTTACATCATATTTCTAAAAGCAAATGAAACATCGTTTTACAAACCGCTTACGAATACACATGAAGCGATAAGCAGACATCCACGTGGGTTTCCATGTTTTACCTTCTATTCGAAAGATAGAGACCTTGTTCTATTTTTATCAAAGATGAAATGCTCCGAGTGATTTTATTCGTTGCAGCTAGAGCTGGCTGCATCCAATGAAAAAGGGTATCGGGTTAATGTAAAGATCAAGCTCGATCCGCCAAGGGTAGAGTAGCGTAGTGAATCGTCAGCCTTGGTTTGCGAAGATGGGTAAGCTGTTGCTATATATAAGATAGCTGTGGCTTTCCATGGTTCTGTGCTATGTTTGATCTTGTATACATGTATTCCTATTTACAGGTTGGCTTGAAGATCTAACCGGAAGTTGGAACGCATCTTTTTATTTGACTGGTTGCCTTTTACTGCTTGCTGGAGGGGTGTTATTGCTGGAGCCACTTGTTCGCAGATATCATGTGGAAACAGACCGACAATCCGGACAAGAAACAGAATGTAATGACTTACATTTACAACAGTGTAAAGTTGCAGAAACTCCAGAAAACCACGAAGCTGTAGATTTACTTGAAAACAAACCAGTGTTTAGTTCGAACGAAACAAATAGAATATATCGCCCTTTGAAAAAAAGTTGATGAGCCAAGCTTACGCCATTGTACATGTAAGCTACCTTTCATGGATGGTGCTAGATCTACAGAAGCAAGGTATTTTATGCAGTAGACGTGCTACCGGTACTCGTCATACTATACATCAAATGCGAAACATTGTGACAGGAGGAAAATGTTCACAAGAGGCAAATTTCACAATATTAACTCAACAAAATAAAAATGACTGAAAATTTAAAATTTGTTTCGGGAAGGGTAGAAAACATTGTGGGGAAAGGAGAAAATGCTGGTAACCAGCATTTTCTCCTCTTCCCACAATGTTTTGTAAAGGCTTCTTCTCAGGGTCATCAAAAGTAGGGGTTATGTGGAAATAGAAAAAAAAGAGCATTATGTGAATGTAAGAACATTCGTTTTACTTCTTTTGAAGCAGTATATATATTTTTTTTCTCCAAATGGCTATGCCCTTGTGGAGGTTGTCATGATTCTGGGAAGTACTAAGAAAAGCCGGTGCTGTAAACAGTTACTGTTTCTACTTATAAAGATCTCAATTAATACAGAGAAGGAATCAACTGGTTGTGATAAAATGCCTTCAGCGTTAACAGATCATAATTTTGACCTATTTTGATATGACCAAGGTATCATTCCTGATCATTTATTTGATATTTTCATTTATATGTATTTTTTTCTGTGTAAATTTATTAGAATTAGCACTGTAACTTCTTATTTCACTGGATTTAGTCAGTACTTCAATTTAGAACCTCGGTATATTGTTTATGTCTTTACCAAAGGACAGAATTTTAGACTGGTTCAACTTGAAATCATTTGCAGACGACATTTTCAGTGTGGCTCGAATGGTGGAATATGTTGTTTGGTTGGAAATAAAATGGGAAGGGGAGAAAATGCTGGAGAAAGCAGCCTTTTTTTTTTTCATTTCTCCACTATGTTTTCAGAATCTGTTTTGTTGGGGGTCATTAAAATTCGAGTTAATTGTGTCTTGATGTTAAAACTGTTTCTGTCACATGTTAACCCTTTACTCCATAGATACTCATTATTACTCATTGCTTGTATGAGCCTTTGGAAAATATTGTGGCAAAAGGTGAAATTGCTCGTGACGAGCAATTTCACCTTTTGCCACAATGTTTCTATGCTACCAAAATATGTCATATACACATAAGAAACAGCTTCATCCTTGCTGTTATTGAGGGTCAGTTAGAGATACCATAGAAATGCCTTATGGGGTAAAGGGTTAACACAATTACAAAGTTAACAGTTACAGGGAAGGGAGGATTTTCGCTTTTTATTTTTCCTTTACCTTACAATGACGCCTTTTAACGACCCCAAGGAAGAGGCCTTTAGAAAACATTGTGGGAAATGGAGAAAATGCTGATAACCAGCATTTTCTCCCTTTCCAACAAAGTTTTCTACTCTATCAACGAAAACTTGCGTCATTTGAGCCACTAAATAATTTTCACCTGCAAATGCTTTCAATTTGGATAAGCCTGAAATTTTACCGTATGGTTGAGGTTTAAAACAACATAATGTGTGGCTTAAATGGCAAATTAATGGAGCTAAGGTGTCGAAACGGTGGCTACAAGGATATTTCATCCCCTCTGTATATAATAAATATAGCTTGGTAACCAGCATTTTGTTCTTTTCCTACAAAGTTTTAAAAGGCTTTTCGTTCTTAGGGTAGTTAAAAGTCGGGATTGTTTGGTAAAGCATAAAATTCCCCGACACTGAGGTTTTACATACCATAAGAAAGTTGAGACATTGTCGCAAAAAGAGAAAATAGGGGTTGCAAGCATTTTCCTGTCTCTACCTATTTTCTAACCCTTTGTTGACTTTTGCCACAAGAAAAGCCAAACTTGAGGAAACAATCTTATTACTAAAATTTTGTTGAAACTGGATTTTTCTTACTATTAGAAAGTTGGAAACATTGTGGCAATAGGAGAAACGCTGGTAGTAAGCATTTCTCCTTTAGACAAAATATTTTCATTTCTTTTTAACTCTTTACCACACGAAAAAATTTTAGAGTGGTCCAAATTGAAAGCATTTGCAGATGCCAAAATAAAGGTGACTAAAAAATAGGAAGTTGTTCTGGGAAGGATAGAAAACACTGTGGGAAAAGGAGAAAATTCTGGTTACCGGCATTTTCTCCTTTTCCCATAGTGTTTTCAACAGGCTTCTTTCTCAGGGGCGTCAAAAGTAGGGATTGTGTGGTAATGGGTTAACATTATTTACATCCTTTAACCATTTACCACACCATCCCAAATTTTAACACCCATGTGAAAGAAGCCTTTTGAAAACATAGTGGGAAAAGGAGAAAATGCTGGTTACCACAATGTTTTCTACCCTTCCCAAACCAAATTTCAATATTTGAGTCACATTAATTTTGTTGTCTGCAAATGCTTCGAATTTGAACTTGTCTAAAATTATGTCGTTTGGTAATGAATTATGGCATTATCTATATTTGTCTGCTTCAAAATTAATGCTTTCAATGTGACAGTAAGAAATAATCTTGCCAAGTAAACATAATTATTTTAAGCAAAAAAATTCTGTCCAGGAAGTTGGAAATAATAGTGCTTGAAAGATTAAAGAAAAAAGATAACAAAAATGTGCCATGGGAAACCATTTTTCAACCAAGTAATGTTTTCTCTTTCATAATATATTTCATCCAAAAAGTGTATGAATTCAGCTGGGAATACAATAAACATGTTACTTAAACTCCATAGATACTCATTTTGACGTATCAACAAGAGACAACTTTTGAAAACATTGTGGGAAAAGGAGAAATTTGCTCCTAACGAGCAATTTCTCCTTTTCCCACAATGTTTTCCACTTAATCAAATATTTGTATCCTTATTTGCCCATATCTTGACATCATATCTTTATTTGCTGCTGAAATGGAAGAGCCTCAAATTGGCATATCAGGTAAAGGGTTAACTCTTTATCACACACCTCTGAGTTTTGAAGACCCTGAAGAGGACGGCCTTTGCAAACATTGTGGGGAAAAGAAAGAATTGTTGGTAAACAGCCTATTGTTCTTTTCCCATATTGTTTACAAAATCTTTACCCTTCAACAAACAACCCCTGGTGTTTACGACCCTGAAATTGAAATTTGTTTCTAGAAGGGTAGAAAACATAGTGGGAAAAGGAGAAAATGCTGGTTGCTGGTAACCAGCATTTTCTCCTTTTCCCAAAAAACATTGAAAACGTTGTTGGAAAAGAAGAAAATGCTGGTAACCAGTAACCAGCATTTTCTCCTTTTCCCACTATGTTTTCTACCCTTCTAGAAACAAATTTCAATTTTTGAGTTACATTTAATTTGTCTGCAAGTGCTTTTAATTTGGACCAGTCTAAAGAGTTTGACAGATACTGTCATTTGTGCCCAATTTTATTCGTAATCTGCAAATGCTTTTAATTTGGACTGGTCTAAAACTTTGCTGTGCTGCAAAGATTGAAATAGTTGTTTATAGGAATATGGATAAAAAAGATAGAAAGTATTATATAATTTCATGTATAGACATGGTTTTCTATATAATTAAATAGTTTAATTGTTGAAATATTATTTCCTTGTATAACTCAGCTCACATCCTGTTTTTAATATCTGTCTATGGTTCTCAAAGTCTGGTCACTTCTAACCGTTTTGAAAAACTTCTCCAATTCTCAGGCAAGGGGGACGTAACATCTCCTCAAATTCTGAGAGTTGATAGAGGCCTGAGATTAAAACCTGACAATATAGTTAGAATTTAAGGACATTTCAAAGTAATGTTTAACCCTGTATTTGATACAGCAGATTACCCATTTCCAATATTGGAAGATTTGTTCATAAAATTAGATAAAACTTTAAGGCAATAGACATGCGTCATGTGTACATGCATGACTATGTATGGCATGTATGCCGCACGAATATGTGACACATTCAGAATATATGGGTTATTACTGATATTGTATAAGTGGAAATTATCGTAATGTGATTTTACAAATTTGAAAAATTTGCAGACTTTTCTGTTTGCGTGTAAATATACAAACAAATAATAAGTGTTTTGAATTCGTAAACATTTCCATAATCAGAAAAAACATTATTTTTTGGACACATGTAAGTATATGTCGTAGGCCAGTTCGGAATCTGCCTAGACTAAATTAGAATTTTTCTAAAATCAAAAAATTCAAAATTTAATCTTACTCAGAATTTCTGGATAAAACTTCTTTTATGTTAAATAAGATGGTTTATTTGTAGTTGCACAGTATCACACAAGAAAATATTCCAATTTGGTATAGGCGGATTATGGAGCTGCCTAGCCAAAATGGAACCCTATTTTTGTCCAGGCAGAATTCTAGTATGGTCTAGGAAGATTCCATATCTGCCTAGACTCCGGTTTGGACTATGACATATATAAATCCACGTACACATTATCTTAAGCTTCCATATAGACTTTCAAGTTTACCTGCAATATTCAAACGAACTATGGCCATGGTACTGAAAACATTCGATCCGTGCATTGCATATTTGATGATATTGCTATTACAAGTCAGACTGGTGATGATGAGTCAGTGTTGAAAAGACAAGCCCAAATAAATATTAAATTGAATTAGAAAAAAGAAAAGTGTTTTTTACCTCAAGATGAGGTTGAATATTAGGATTTTAGGGTAAATAAGAATGGCATTTTGCCTTCCAAAAGGAAGATGGAAGCAAAAGTGCAGGTTCCTGGACCTAAAACAAAAAAGGGTTGTCATCTTGACTTGGTATTGTCAAGTATCAGAGGAAATTCACTCCAAATTACAGTAATACGTAATTGTTGAAAAGCAATAATCTATGAGTTTGGACTGTGAAATGTAAACAAGCATGTAAAAAAAAGTTTTTAAAAAAACCACTTAGTTAAATATACTGGTGCATAATCAATCCAAACAATCCATTGGGTCGGTATAAAAAGCAGACAATATAGAACATAGAGTTAAGCAGACAATATACCCAAAGAAGGGTAATGAAACAGGTAATAAAACGGAGACAGTACAGATAATGAAGGGTTTCATGCAAAACGCCGACAATGTTCAAGGTACTCAGAAATACCGGACTTTCCTCCTGGTTATTGGCTAAATATCTTTTTATTGAACACAAGATTTCTTTAAACTTTACTTGTTTTAAATTCCCCCCACCAACCAAGTATTAATTCATTGCTTAAAGACAAAAAAATGTTAACGTTCAAATATATTCAAAAGCTACGCCAGGTGAAATATACAGTATAATTAATATAGTTTTATCCTTTGTATGGTATTAAGGGGTATTAAGTCGGTAGATTCATTTCAATTAACGTAATCAAGACATGAATAACACCTTATGTTTAGTCTTACTTCATTTTAAATTCATGGACCATGTTGAAAAATCTTATTTCATTTTAAATTCATGGACCAGGTTGAAATGAAACTTAATTAACACCCCCTTTTATACACCGATTTGTAAATAAATACAATTGAACTAATTGGTATAATGTGATGAATTGATATATAGTCAATGAATATTTCATCAAAGTCTTTTTACTCATTTAACAGGTATTTCAGAAAACCTTTTGAACTTTTTTGTCTTCGTTTTGCATATAGCCCTTCCTTTGCAGTATCGTCTGCGTTTAATTACCTGTTCCATTACTCTTTTTGTGTATTTTCTCTGCTAAACTCTACGTTATATATTGTCTGCATTTTTACAGTTCCCATGCTATATGTAGACCTGTGATCAATAAAGTTAAAAATCATTAATACTTGTTATTGCTGTTGAGCAGACTTTAAAAAAAATACACGAATCTGAGAAAAAGATGTTATCAACCATCAGATGAAAGAAATTTTTAATAAATTGATCGTTAAAACCTATTTGCCAGCAAATTTCTACCATCACCTTCTATTAGTACTTTCAGTACTTTGATTAATGGAGCACTAAAGAAGATGTTGACCCAATTATTTTGATGATGTTACTGTTTACCTTTCCATTGGGAAAAAAAAGTCCTAACATAAGATTGCTGTTAAAAATTGCATTCGGTTGGTCTCGAACCCACAGTGTTCAAAGCTGAAGTCGGCGACTCTACCGTCCACTGTGCTACAAAACCGTAATTTAATTGATTTTCGTGTATTTGTCGTTGCTAATTAGTTGCTCATAAATATGGGCGTCGCCGCCAGGACAGTTAGTTTTGTGACAGAGTATAGATTGCTAGACGTGAAGATGGAACCTACACCCAAATCAATACATCGTGCATTAAAGAAGTGTTATGCAGGTATACTTTTTCCTACGGGAGTGTAAATTTTACAGGAGAAATACAAAAATCTCGCTAATTCATCGTTTTTTCCTATATGTATTTCTCTATCCATGTTTTAATCTTTAAAAGTCATCTTTGTACATGAGTGAACAGTAGCAATCTTTGTTAAGATTTTTCTACAAACATGCATACATTGAGACGAACGAGGAAAACACCCTGCGGGCGCATTAGACACATAACTCGTAATAATTTAGTGTTGGGGAAAAAAAAAAGGCATGCCCTTTGAAAAAGGGGGCTCAATGTATCTGCCAAAAAGTATCGACCCATCTCAGACTGCACAATCTGCGCAGGCTGACATGGTCGAAACTTTTTGCTCATTTGTCATTTGCATATTCAATGACCATCTGACCGTAGAGTTCAGAGGCTTGTTAGACTTTATTGATGGCCTAGTTCGAGCGCAAACCATGGTTTGACTATAGTTTTCCAAGTGTGCATGTCTAGATTCTATAGTCGAGAAAACGCAATACCCTCCAACAAAATGGCGAACTTCAGGCCATTCCATCGACTGATGTTAACTTTTATGGATTTAACATTGGTTTGGCAAAATACCTTCAATTGAAAAGCTTGTAATCTGATAAAAAATTAAGAAATTTAACACCTGTGTATGAATTGTACTCAAATATTTCCACGGCGAGCAAATTTTAATCGATTTATAATTCCTATATTGTCAAAACCGACTTCCATCACAACAGTCTCGTGCTTACTCACCTTTTGTCCGCCATATTGGTTCTAGACAGACCTTCCCAAACTCGTGGGTTCGACCATAGTCAGGGAATGACGTCACTATGGTTAAACCAGTAACAGTTTTCGCGAATTATAGTCGAACTAAAGTGTCTAGTAAGCGCTCGAACTAGGCCGTTATAACGCAGTACAGAGGCTTAATGCATCTGCTATATGGTATGATGCAAATAAAGACCTCGCATACTTTTGGAGCTTTAAAAGCCATTTTTTATGTTCCTCGAAAATGTTCGGGGGACCATATAGTCGCTACGCTGTGCGTACGTCCGTTCGTCCATTCGAAGTCATTTCTCCACAACCCCTTGACCAAATTTTATGAAACTTCATATCTGAACTCCTTGGGACGATGCGCAAATTCCACTAATATCGTCCATTCGTTCGTCCGTCCGTCCGAAGCCATTTCTCCACAACCCTTGGATCAAATTTTATGAAACTTCGTATCTGAACTCCAATGAACAATGCGCAAATACCGTTTTCCCGGTTTCTCATTTTTGGGCTGCGTCAAGGAAAAAGTGGGCTTCATGTATAAAACTCCGTCCGAAGCCATTTCTCCACAACCCCTGGACCAAATTTTATGAAACTTCATATCTGAACTCCTTGGAACAATGCGCAAATACCTTTTTTCCAGTTCCTCAATTTGAGGCTGCGTCACGGAAAAAGGGGACTTCATGTAAAAAATGTATCCGAAGCCATTTCTCCACAACCCTTGGACCAAATTTTATGAAACTTCATGCATGAACTTGGAACAATGCGCAAATAGCTTTTTTCCGGTTCCTCAATTTGAGGCTGCTTCACAGAAAAAGGGGGCTTCATGTAAAAAATTGTTTTTCACTGGAATGTTTTCCAGATACCTCTTTCCCGTTTTCTCAATTTGAGGCTGTTTCACGGAAAAAGGGGGCTTCATGTAAAAAAATTGTTTTTCACCAATATCTCCACATCAGTGCTCAAAACTTCGTGAAACTTCAAATCTGAACTCGTCGGAACGTTGCCCAGATACTTATTTCCAGGTTTCTCAACTTCAGGCTGCGTCACGGAAAAAGGGTACTTCATGTAAAAAATTGTTTTATGATACCTCTCTCCCGGTTTCTCAATTACAGGCTGCGGAAAAATGAGGCTTGATTTAAAAAAAAATGTTTTTCTCTAATATTTCCTACATTAGTGCTCAATAGTTCATGAAATTTCAAATCTGAACTCATTGGAATATTGCCCAGATACCTCTTCCCCGGTTTCTCAACTTCAGCTTGCGTCACGGAAAAAAGGGGGTTTCATGTAAAAATCGTTTTATGTAATATCTCTTACATTACCGCTAAAGATTTCATGAAATTTCGAATTTGAATTATTATTCAAAAAATGCCATAAACCACACACCCTTTGTATTTTTTTCCAATTATGCAATATTGTCTTATGGGAAAAGGGGGCTTAAAGGAGGCTTAGTGGGCTTATTGTCCTCTTCATGTTTGTTTTCGCTGTTACTTCAAAGGAATTACAGCTGTTAGTGTCAACATTCTTAAAAAAAGATCTTATCGATTAATAGAAAATGTAGTTTTTCCATGTTTCATGACGTTTTAGGGGGAAGGGGGCTCCATGGTAGAGTTACAGTCCGTTTTTCTCCATTATCTTGCTGGTCAAAATTACACATTTTAATCACTATCCTCCCATCGTCGCGAGCCAATGTTACGATCACTACGTGGATCTTACCTTGGCTGATTGAGCCCGATTTCGAGATTCCTGCGATGCGCCCTCTATTGGATGCTGGTCATTACCCCCCTTTACATCATATTTCTAAAAGCCAATGAAATATCGTTTTACAAACCGCTTACGAAAACACACGAAACAATAAGCAGACATCCACCTGGGTTTCCATGTATACCTTCTATTCGAAAGGTAGCGACTTTATTCTATTTTTATCAAAGATGAAATGTTTTGTTTACGACCGATTTCATTCGTTGCAGTTAGACCCGGCTGCATCCAATGAAAAAGCGTATCGAGGAATGTAAAAATCAAGCTCGATCCGCCAAGGGTAGAGTAGCGTAGTGAATCGTCAGCCTTTGCTTGCGAAGATGCTATTCTCCCCCCAAAAAATTTGCTGTCAGTCTGTCCATTCATTTGTCGAGCCCTATTTCAGTTTGTGTTCGTGCATTTTTCTCCTGGTAGATATATCGTCAATTATTAGCATCGTAACATTTGCCTTTGGATTATTTTTTTCCAATTTCATACATTTTATGACAAGCACTTGTTCGGGAAGCATAACCGTCTCTGATGGCTCTTGTTTTTTCTTCAAAAAACGACTTTAACCCGAGACTGAATGGTCCTTGGACATACTGAAAGTTTACCTATAGCGAAAAATTTCGGCCCAGGTCAGCCTGCGCAGTTCGCGCAGGCTGATCTGGACCGAAACTTTTCGCAGATGTATTAAGCCCCTTTCCACATGACATGGCTCAAATAAAGGTAAATTCACCGGTATGTAGCGCTCTTCGCTGTACTAAAATTGTGTATTGAAAGTACGAACCCTTTGTCCCCAACAGATCACAAGGTTTTTAATATTTTTTTTATTTATTGGCAAAATAGAATACCGAAACAAATTAAATCAAAGGACTGAAAGTCCTGAAAAGCGGATTTGTTGAACAGTTTCAAGCTATGATTTGATGTTAGAATTGCATCATTTTAATGAATTTAACCATACATTTTGTGAAAATGGAATATGTTTATGATAGTATTTATTTGCCTTTCACAAAAAATTTGATTAGTGATATAAAAACTAAATAAGTCAATATTATGAGGATTAACAAACAATTCAATAACAAGAGGACCGTGATGGCCCTGTATCGCTCCACTGGCTAAGAAGTAATAACACTACAAACAAAACATTACATTACTTAGCCAATTTGTTTCAAACTTGAAGACATAGTATTTTTTCCATAAAAATCCGAGAAAGTTATCATCCCCAGGCAAAGCCATTTTTCTCCACAAAGCCATAATACTTGAATCTTGTTGGAGGTCCTTACAATAAAGCCCCATACTAAATAATTCACAGGTCTTGAATGTGTGGTTATAAACAAGAAGATTTTCAAAGTTTCCTTAATAAAAAGGCCCTGTAAAACATCAGAACCATGAGGCAGAGCTAAATTTAGTAGCCCTAGGTCTTATTACGATTACTAGGCTTTATGGCTAGGGACTAGTAGATTCTTTAAGTTTTCCAAGTATAAGCCCATGTAAAAATTGAAACGCCATGGGCCAAATTTGACCCAAGGGCTACAATTTGTGCACCCTTTGTAGAGACCCTCTAGATAAAGCTACATACCAAATTTGGTAGCTCTAGGCCTTATTACTAGGTAATAGCAGATTTTAAACTTTTCCCCAATATAAGCCCATCTAAAACTTATGACCGCCGGGGCCAGGCCAAATTTGATCCCAAGGCTATAGTTTTAACGTTCTTTGTAGACAACTACTTGATAAAGATACATGCCAAATTTGGTAGCCCTAGGTCCCATGGCTAGGTACCAGAGGGACTTTAAAGTTTTCCCTATATAAGCCCCGGGATGAGGCCAATTTTGACCTCAAGGCTGTTATTTGAAGGGACTTGGTAGAGGTCCACTAGATAAAGCTACATACAAAATTTGGTGGCCCTAGGTCTTATCATTTCAGACATGAAGATTTTTAAAGATTTTCAATATTTTTTATTTTGTTGCCATGCCAACTAGAGTTTTTGAAGAAATAAAATTATTTCAAGGAATTCTAAAGAGGACCATGGCAGGATCATTTCTGTGAAGTTTCATCAAAAATTGGATTGGTAGTTTCAGAGAAGAAGATGTTTGAAATAAAAGTTAACGCATGCATGCACGGACACATGGACAGACACACAACTAACACCGGGCCATGACATAAGCCCCCTATTCGGCCAGTGGAGCTAAATATGGCTCAGAAGAAATGATTATGGAATACATGTACAATTACATTTTTGTTATGTTATGGAATTTAAGCGTCATTAGTCACGTGCCAGTCACTGAACATTCCCACAATGTTTTTTGGATTATTGGTGCAAAATCTAAAAATACCTTATGAGGCTACATAGCCTTTTAAGGGAATACCATAAAAAAAATGTAATTTTATGGTTCTTAATTACTGATGATTTGTATTGTTTTTTCATATAAATTTTAAAGTATTTTCTCCAGTTCCAATAGTTTTTTCAACTATATGAGTAAACTTAAGTTCATTTACAGGTATCATTTTCTTTTGTCTGCAGATGCATTTAACTCTTTCCATATTATAGGCAACACCAGAAGCTTTGATGAACAGTGTGGGTCAAGATCAGACTTCACAGAACATCCACTGTTCCCTGCTTCATTGTAGATTCATGACCGATTTGTTTCTTGATCTTGCAGAAATGCATTTTTAGCCTTTAAGACAATGCAATTAATTTGTTCAGTAGTGAAAGCGTTAAAGTACCTAATACTTGTCATATGCAACAGTAATGAACAATGAAATGGCATTAATTTGATTACCATATTTGATTAAAAAACAAGAAGTAACTTATGCATAGATGGCTGACTTAGACTAACCTGAAAAATCTTACAAAATTAACTCCCATCTAAATGTGGATTTGGGGTCCTGCATGGCTCACCAGTAAAGTGTAGGACTTGTTACCTGATGGCCAAGCCTCATTGGATGCACAATGTTTTTTCTGCAAGAGTGTCCTTAGGCAAGACAATGCAATGCCCTAGCCTAGTACATGTACTACTTAAAGTCAGACATACAGAAATAAGCTAGCTGTAGCAGTCATGTGACTGAAATAACGTTGAAAGTGACAGTAAACATCATTTAATTAATCAAAATTAATGTGGATCTAACATTGGCCTGCAAGGTTAATCTTCATCTAACATTTCTGTCAGCCTCACAAAATGTAGCTGTTAAGTTTTTGAAAACATTGGTAGACCAACAGATTTTCAGTTTTCATTCTTACTTAATTCTTTACCCCACAATCCCAAGTTAACAACTGTGTGAACGAAGCCCTTTGAAAACATCGAATATGCTGGTAACCAGTATTTTCTCCTTTTCCCACAATGTTTTCTAACCTATTGAAGACATATTCCACCATTTGAGCGACATTAGAATTGTCCAAAATGTCATTGTGTGGTAAAGAGCTAAGTCATTTTCCCCCATCCCATTTCACCATGAAGGATACAAGGTAAGTGTGGCAATATTATCCCATTTTGAAGGATGTTCAGAAAAAAAAAACTTTTGAAACAACTTATCCAATAGGCTGAGGTGTTTTTGTCTGAGACATTGCTTTAACTCAGATTGAAAATATTAAGAGCTCAGCCTAGGGTTTGTAAACATGTGAGCTTATATAGATACACTAGACATAATGACTCTATTATTCATTTCTATAGCATTTAAAGCATTTCTAAATTCATCACTGTTCATCATTATGCAAGACTCTTTTAAAAGATTGAAACTTCTGTACTCAGACATTAAGGTTTTGATTTTTACAGTAGCATTTTACAATTCTAGCCTAAGCACAACAATTTCTAAACTTTATATGGTTGGTATAATCATATAGACTGCAAACAGTTCAAATCTAAAATAGTGTGCCAATAAGAATTGAATTTTACTATATTAAGCAGTCTGATCTCACTTCCAGTACACCTGTTACAAACTATTTCAGACTGTCTTCATTGTGAGGTATAAAGCATGCATTGTTTTGAAACTATTATGGTTTAGTTAAAAAAAAGTACAAAACAGTAAAAGAAATAGTGGTATTTTGTATGTAAGTTCTTACTAAAAGCACATTGTCCTTTCCATACTCTTAACACATAGAATCCTTTCAAGGTTCCTCTTAATTACAACACAACTTCAAACTATTAATTTAAAAATGAAATACAAAATCAAACTAGTAACAATAATTTGATTGGTCAGGTACAATGATTTCTTCTTTTCTTTCATAAGAATGTTCTTGGTTTCATTCCTAAACTCAAAAATGTTTTGTAATAGTCTGAAAGGTGAAAACTAAGTGATGTGTTCAGTAATTTCTAAGATTTAGACCATGTGCAATTCATGAATATTGAATGTACCTTTCTTCTTTAAATAAATGAAAATTTACCTAGTATCTTCATAAAGAAACAAGTCAAGAAAAGTAATGATTGTACACAAGAAAGTAAGGTCAACTCATGCAGTACCATAAAATATGAAAATGAAACCTTCAAGAATAATTTGATGATGACTTTTTTCTGGTTGTCAGTGACTGTTAGCGTCAACACTGTTTCAGTCTTACAGTGACAACAATTCATCTACTTCTGTACCTTTTGGGTTTTACTAGGGCTAGGCTGGTTCTCTGCAGTGTCTTGTCTATGGGCATTCTACAAAATCCTAGCATCTAGAAGAGGATAATCCATAAGTGGTCAAGACTGGTCGATAGTGGTCGACTTGTCGAGGTCAATTGGATATTTAAATGGTCAGATGAGTTTTAAAACGGCAGTTAGGCTCCTTCCCTCCACCTCTCATGTTACATTGCAGAAAAACAGTCATTCATAAGCAAACATGTGAAATATGCAGGTTTGTTATTGATATAAATGTATAGGAATATTGAGGTACATATGAAGAAGGCATTAACTGATTAAATAAACAATAGTTAGGGATACATCAATGTTTTTGAAGTACATTTAAGTGCCATCAAAACAGTTAAAGGTTTGAAAGTTGGCCCTTTCTCCCTCAGTTGGGTGTGGCTTAACTCTTTACCACACAATCCCGACTATCAATGACCCTGAGTAAGAAGCCTTTGGAAAACATTGTGGGAAAAGGAGAAAATGTGTTTTCTGCTTTTCCCACAATGTTTTTTTGTATCCATCCCAAACCAAATTTTAATTTTTCAGTCACATTTATTCTGTCGTCTGCAAATGCTTTCAATTTGGAACAGCCTACAATTTTGTCTTTTAGTGAAGAGTTAAATCAAATTACCAAAGGGACAAATTATCCCTGTTTTGAGGTATTATCCTTGACACCAGGCTTTATTCCTAAGGCATGAAATAATGAGTTGTATGTAGTCAAGATAATATCTTATCATCAAGCAATTACTTAAGGTGTCAAACATGAACCTAAAGACCTTATTAAGAACTTCTACACAGTTTGGAAAAGTGGCAAAAGCTGGCTGGTGAGTACCTTTGGGAGGGACAAAACAGTTTTTTTCTACTCCTCTTTTTCACATTGATGAAATCAACTTATCTGAGGGAAAAAAATCCACACAACAAATCATCCACAAATTAGCGAGAGGGTGTGTGTGTGTATGTGTGTAGAAACATTATCTAACCTGTAAGAAATGATAATTGACAAAAATTGTTTGCTTGAAAAAAAAAAAAACGACCTCTATGCAGGTTCAATAAGGAGAGTCATTCTGACAACCTCTTCAATTGACCAGCAATAAGTCTTTTGAATTATGATCAAATAAAAAAGTGCCTTATTAATAAAAACTATGATACTGATGATAATATATAAAATAAATCTTCATGTACAGGATGTAAGAGGACAGCTTTTAATATTAATTTAGAAACCACACTGGTATGTAAGCCAGTGATTTAATCAACCAAATCGACCACCCCAATAACCACCAATCGACCACTTGTGACCAGTATTGACTATTTATAAACGGTTAAAGCTGCCAGGCTGGTCAATACTCATATTGACCTGCTCTTTGCCAACCTTGCACATTATGTAACTAAATCATTGCAAGGATATGTGCACAAAATACCTGATGTAGCATTATAAGCTACTTAAAATATTAATATATACTCTGGTATAATTTTTATTCATTACATCTAATGCATTTTTGAGTGAATCCATTTTCATGGTCTAAAGAAAAGACTTAAAATCATTACACATCACAGGGCAGAAAATAGTCCTTTTTTTTTTAAATATGTGAATCCAAGCCCTTGGTACAACTGAAGGTACTTTTGCAGCCAGAATGGATCAAGATCACACTCAGAGTGACATGTTGCCATGCAGAGAAAAAATGACTTTAGCATAACTAAATTAAAACTTTCAAGTTGAATGTACAAATCCAATTATTGCTATTTTGAAGTTAATTCATTTGGGAAAAATACTTTCTTACAAGGCAGTATGGATCAAAGATCAGACTGCACTTTTGTGCAATCTGATCATAATCAACACTTTCTGCAAAAGGTCCTTGAGTAGCATTTAGCAGTCTAAGGGTTAATAGCATTGGGTCACTCTATAAAAGTTTAAAAACTATATTATATAGGCATACTTTCATGCTAAGGTTTGAATTACATAAAGCACAGTCACCATCTTAAATATGGGCTGAGCTGCAGTTCATAATAAGAATTTAAATAAGTAAAAATAGTTGTATTACTTGCTGTCTAAATGCACTTCTAATTCACAGGATCAGAAATATATCACAGATGTCAAATCTATATGTCTAAAAGAAAGGCGTATAGATGCATTTCTGTGCATCCTTTGTCATAAATTATCAACAAACTCGGCATTTCTTTTCTTTTTTGCTGAAATGTCACAAAATAAAATTCAAGGTATCAGAGGGACTATAAATGGAGTTTTACATCTGGAAGACATATTGTAAGCCTGTTTGACTCCTTTCGGCTTCACGTTAGTGAATGTCGATCACTGAGAAGGACACGAGTTTCCATCAAAAACCTTCAGTTAAATTCGTGTCCCGGGTTCGTACTTGATCGGGGCCGTTTGTAAATAAAATATTTCTTACCGTCGATGACAAGAGAGAAATATTGGTTCCAAGCTTTTCTACTACAGGATGCATATAATTCAAACATTATTTTTTTATACACTGCACGATCTCCATACTATCAAATGCTCTGCAAAAATGTTTTAAACAATTCGGAAATTCATCGAGAGCGTCATACGAGTGGCGTTAACTAGGTTAGGTCGACTTTATGGGTTCTGTATATTCATTATCGACAGGGCTTTTCATTATTTATGGCCAAATTCTAGCTGGGTCTCTGAACAGTTAACACTTTTTTTTTTAAATAAGACATAGTTGAAAATGTGATTTTATCGGGGAAAAATTGCTTAATCTCCTTGTTTATTTGGCTGCCGACGATACAAGTTGTGAATGAAAGTTCTTGAATGAAAACGAGGGCAGTGTAAACAATGTTCATACGCTACATTTTGAAAAAAATACAAGAACAAACTTTGTTTTATTATTTAAAGTATTTTAGATTGCAATTGTTTAGTTTCGGTGAAATTTCGATAAAGAAATCAACCTTAATTTGTATGGTTTGTTCAGGGTCTGAATTGATCTGATTTGTAGATCTGCGTTATTATCCTATTAATCAGCCATGCAAAACTGAAAGTAAGCGCGCATGCGTCGTTACGGATGATGTATTTGGTTCCGGTCAAAACGATCACAGTAAGCGGATTTGCTATAGCAAATCCGCTAAAAATTGACACAACGCCGTAGGAACGTCTGCTTGTTTAGAAAACCTCTACAAACAATCTCTTCTCCGTCACGGTTTCAGTATGCGATCGTTTGATGCGGGCATCATTATGTTTAATAGTTTAAAGTGTTATTATTCATGTAGAGTATAGACGAAACTTGATTCACATAGGCGTAGGTAGTCTAGGACTATGAAGGGTGTGGCAAAATGTAAAGCAATTTTTTTTAAAAAGAAAAAGGAAATAATGACGTAGACCTATACCCAACTTAGCGTTGTCTGCGCATGTCATATTCTTCGAAGATTCGACCTGTCTTATATGGCGCATCACTGTCCCCGATATTGGGAAGATTGTAGTAATACACGCTATATAAAGCAGCAATGGAGAAAATGGCTTTTATTAATATTTTTAAGGAAAAATCAGGCCTGCTTCAGCTACAGATTTCTCTAAACTGATGATCATAGCTGAATCAATCGCACGAGGTAGCGTTTTATTGAGTAAACGTTTATTTTAGTTTGAAATTCAAAGTAACGGTTGTCGCGTAGAAAAGTAGTCCGATGCAGTACCCAGGTTGCCCAAATTAGATAGACGAGTGTTTGTACAATGCCATCTAGCGGAGGATAATGCCCAACTTAGAGAGTGCGATTGAGGAAGGGATGTTCCAAAGATATTTGACTCTGCATTAGTAATGCCACGGTGATTTTAAATTATTTGCTAAAACCTACTACCTACGCGGTAATAACTCGAAAGCCATGCAAGTTCAAATCCTGGTTGATCTGAGAATTCCGAGGGTTTACCTGTTCACTGGCATAGACCAATCCCCGAACACTCAAACAGATCTTTATCATATTGACCTGACTAAACAGTGAACGGTACAGATCGAGATCAGACTGAAAATTCTGTGCATTCTGATCTAGATCTATATGCCGTTGGCTGTGACGCTTCGGCTTTCAAAAAGGATCAATAAAATGCTGTTAATGTACTAGGGCAATAAATAAAACACGAACATCGAGCGTGTTAATCCCCCCCCACCTCAATTAGTCCTACGCCCATTGCTTACCATGTATACAGATCCATATTCAGTGGGAAAATATTTTTGTGTATTCCTTTAATATGGATATTACATGAGTGAATGTTGATTTTTAAGAGCGGACCTGCAACCGTGGGTATAGGAACTTTGTCTAGTATTTACTATTTAGTCATACGGACTAACAAGTCCGAAACAAGGAAACAAATGAAAAAAAGCATAGCAGAAATACAGGGACCGGGCAGGATTCAAACCTAGACCGCCCGAACGAAAGGCCAACACCCCATAACCATTGAGTTAAAGAGAATTCTCATTGGCTCAGTCGTTATGCATGGTGTTGGCCTGTCTTCTATTTCTGCTATGCAAGCATTTATTCATTTGTTTCTTTGTTCCGGACCTTTTCGTAAGATTAGTAATCGACTCTCATGCTGCGCGGAGTCAAGTTATTGAATTACTCAAGCGATAGGCCCACAAGGTGTCCAGGTGTCAGAATAACTAAATACAAAGGAAGGGGGTTTAAATGACAGGAGTGTTTGTCACACAAGGGATGGAAGATACCAATAAATAAGTCCTGAAAAACAAGTAGGAGACATGGTAACCGGACTTCGTGATTCGGATAACAGCTACGCGTTATGTATTCTTGCGGGTAGGTTTTGATTTGATTTTGATGAAGTTTCAAAAGTTAGTTTTCGGCGGGTGAAAATAATCGGTTCTATGTTACGGATTGAAAGCACAGGAAGGTTTGCTATTATCCTGGTGTGATGTTTTAAAACTATGTTAATAGACAAGCAGTAAGTCATCTCCGAAAAAATTCTTCTGAATAGATTTTGTTAGAGAAAGAAATCGTTTTTAACTATTCATTTGGTTTTTTTTTTCACGCAATGTTATCCTGTATGATTGTATTAGTGTTTAACGCCTTTTAACTGACTATACTATATCACAATGATCTATGTACCTATATGTATGTGTTTCCTGGCTCTCTGGCACCATAACTGACTTAACAATGTTATCTACCACCGTGAACAGGCAAAGTCTACACTGTTGCAGTCATTTACAATTACATGTCTACAGACGCCTTCAATTTGACTAAAAAATGTCATTTTGGCAATATTTAGAACTTATTCCGACAGTCAGGTTTTATAGTGTAAAAGAAAATGGAAACTGATTCGATTATATGGGTTGGGAAAAAATAATCTCCTTCCCCCATCCCCGCCTTATACCAAAACTCTCGGATTACCAATCCTAATTACCCATGCCTGACTTTTTTTTTTGCTGCTAATATAACCTATCATCGACCAGGATCAGCACGCATGTTGTGGACTCTGTTCTCAGTCTGCACTATATAGAACCATATTCGTTAAGGTTCATGTAAAGTGTTTATTTTGCTTAATTTCATACGTCAATAATTCTGTAATTATTAAAATTTGTCCAGGAAAACCATATATCAAATTAAAGCTCTGGATGAGTACAAGCTGTTTTACATAATTATACCTACTGGCCTTGCATAATAAAACTAAAACATTGCAGAAAAAGATGACATCATTTAAAACCTACAAAATAATAATGACATAACAAAATTGCTTAAGTTTTGGAGAAAACATAGGCTATGGTACATACCAGGTACTGCTACTACCAAAAATCCTATAGTTTCTTTAAAAAGGCACATATTTAAGTCAGAAAGTTTGACAATTTTCCCTTATTGAAATGTCAACCATGTTTGACCTACTTTGTTTTAGTAACAGGTATGGTGTCTCCACAGGATCAAAATGTACAAGTGGTTGTGTGTAATAAACTTTCATTAGTATTACCTGAACAAATTGACATGAAATAAATGACCTCAATTACCATATATTACACGCTTGATTTATTGTTCTAACTTGGCTCCGGCTAATGTCGTCTGCATGCGGAACTATGTGCATGTTTCTAAACTCTTTATGCTGCTAATAGATTTACCGGGTATAGTGTTTTCAAAGAATACTTGAAATACCTGAAATAACCATAATATTGTTGGTTTAAATTGGTAATACATGGTGGGTGACTTAGATCTATGATGTGCTTTCTGTGCAGCCTGATTTTAATTTATGCCATCCGCAAAACCTTTTTATTTTGACTAAGGCGCAGTAAGGGTCAAACCCGACATTTACCGATAACAGTTTCCGTACAGTCCGGTTATACCCGATGGTTTAACTATTCACGTTTTAATTACTCTTTGCATAAAGGTCAATTTCAGGTCAATTTATTCCAGTAATAATTTTAGATAAAAAAAGAATAAAAATGACCTGTACAAGTGAAATTTCCATGTCCACTTACAAACCCTTTCTCCAAAACAGCACCCCACTACCCCATCACACACACAAAAAGAACAATGAAAAAAATGCTTATGTCAAAAATTGATTCTAAATCCTATCTACCAGACTGGTGACACCTTAATCCTATCTACCAGACTGGTGACACCTTTTGTAACTGCTGTTTTTGAGAAAGGGTTTGGACGTAGACATGGAAATTTCACTTGTACTGGTCATTTTTATTTGTTTTATTATCTAAAATTACTAATGAAAGTTTATCATGCACAACCACTTGTACATTTTGATCCTGTGGAGGCACCATACCTGTTACTAAAACAAAGTAGGTCAAACATGGTTGACAATTCAATAAGGGAAAAATGTCAAGCTTTCTGACTTAAATATGTGCCTTTTTAAAGAAACTATAGGATTTTTGGTAGTAGCAGTACCTGGTATGTACCATAGCCTATGTTTTCTCCAAAACTTAAGCAATTTTGTTATGTCATTATTATTTTGTAGGTTTTAAACGATGTCATCTTTTTCTGCAATGTTTTAGTTTTATTATGCAAGGCCAGTAGGTATAATTATGTAAAACAGCTTGTACTCATCCAGAGCTTTAATTTGATATATGGTTTTCCCGGACAAATTTTAATAATTACAGAATTATTGACGTATGAAATTAAGCAAAATAAACACTTTACATGAACCTTAACCCTTTAGCAAACAACGAAATTTTAGACTGGTCCAGGTTGAAAACACTTGCAGGCGACAAAATGAACGTAACTGAAAATTGAAATTTGTTTCCAGCAGAGTTGAAAACATTGTGAGAAAAGGAGAAAATGCTGGTTACCAGCATTTTCTCCTTTTCCCACAATGTTTTCAAAAAGCTTCTAATTTAGGGTCGTAAAAACCAGGGATTGTTTGGTAAAGGATTAACTAAGCTTTGTTTGCACATACATATATATGATGACGATCGAGCGATCAAATGATTGATTGACTTTAATTTTATTTTCATTTACCAGCTTCCTATACTATGTACATGTTAAGTATAGGCAGTTACAAGAGTTATGGAATCCTGTACACCGAGATGAAAGATTATTTCGGCACGGGGTCGGGGGCCACAGCGTGGGTAGGCAGTGTTTGCTTTCTGCTTCTTCTCGGTCTCGGACCTATAACCAACTGGCTGGCAGTAAAGTACACGTTTCGTATTGTTGGAATGATGGGCGGCTTGCTGACTTGCCTCGGCTATGGTTTATGCATGTTGATACCTCGGCTGGAGTACATGTACGTGACGTTCGGTGTAATTGTAGGTAAGAGATTTTGGGGCCACAATCACTACTCATTCTTAGTTTCTTAGGCTTGTTCTAGATTTAAAAAGTAACCCAACTTCTGATTGGCCAAATCGTTTGGTTTAGCCAATCAGATGTTGTGTTTCGTTTGGTTTAGCCAACCTGATTTTGTGTTTCGTTAAGAAATATGGTTGGTTGGTTGGTTGTATTGGTGTTTAACGCCACTTTAATAACTAGGGTCATATCATGGTGGTCGGTGACGCACATGTGTTTCCTGGCTTTCTCATACCAGTACTAACACAACTTTCTTGCCAAAGCCACCGACTACTTTTCTCACATGCTTCAGCAGAGGTTAGAGGCGAAAATACGCCAGAAAGAAAGTTCGCCTCAACCGGGTATAGAACTCATAACCACTAGGTCATGAGTCCGACACGCTCACCACTGAGCCACCCGGGCGGGCCGTTAAGAAATATTTTAAAAAAAAAAATGAAATTAGGATCAGAATGTCTCTAAGGACACTTGGTGAAATCTAACCTGTTAGTGTGTTGTTTGTTTCATGCATGCTTTTCAAACATATTTCAATTGTAAGACGACGCCATATAGTGTACCAATCCATGCGTTAAGTGGAGTTTCTTCAGCAACGGAACAGAACACTTTATTTTTGTAAGCCACTGGCGGGTTTCCCACACACTGAATTTCGTGATGAGATGAGAGACATGCATTATCTCCCGCTAGATGGCATTCTATAAATTCTCATCTATCTAATTTGGGCATCCTGAGTACACAACAGAAACCACTTTCCAACGCGACAACAATTACTTTGAATTTCAAACTATAATAAACGTTTATTCAATAAAACGCTACCTCGTGGAATTTACACAGCTATGATCAGCAGGTTAGAGAAATCTTGAGCTAAAGCAGGTCTCATTTCTCCTCAAACGTATTGATAAAAGCTATTTTCTACATTGCTACTTTATAGAGCGTAATATTACGGTCTGCCCGCTTTCGGGGCTAGTACACAAGTAGTCGTCTTTAGAAATGGAGGCCCTCTTCGCAGTTACGAAAATTGGACATACAACCAGCAACTATTAAAGGTGGTTTCTGTTTATAAGTATATGGGATTACTTTTTAGTCATACATTATCGTGGGGAAAGGCGCATTTGAAATTAACGGCACAAGCTAAGAAGAGCATTTTAGCAATAAAAACCTACCAGAAAAAATTTGGTAAATTTTCACATGCCGAGTATTTTAAACTTTTTGATAGTATGGTAAAGCCCATTCTACTTTACGGGGGAGAAATTTGGGGGGTTGATTACATAGAAGCCGTAGAAAGAGTCCAAATTCAGTTTTGTAAAGATTTTCTGGGGGTACGCTCATCGACTAATGATTGTATGGTCTTGGGTGAGTGTGGGAGATTACCACTTTGTATTTACTATCACCTAAGACCAATCAAATATTGGCTGAAATTGTTACATATGCCAGATCACAGACTACCAAAGAATTGCTACCAAATGTTAAAGAGTCTGGATGAAATTGAAAGGGTTACTTGGGTAACATCAATTAAACAACCTCTATATAGATTTGGTTTTGGTATTGTTTGGCTCTCACAAGGGGTTGGAGATCCTGAATTATTTCTTAACATTTTTAAACAGAGGCTGAAAGATTGCATGCAGCAAAATTGGATAGAATCAATTAAGAATAGTACCCGTTGTGAAAGCTATAAACACTTTAAAACTATGTTAAATCCTGAGAAATACCTGTATGTTGGTTTGTCCTTCTCACTTTGGAAATATTTGGCTAGATTCAGATGCTCTAACCATAAGTTTAAGATAGAAATCGGTAGGCATATGGGAATAGAAAGAGAAAATAGAACCTGTACTTTTTGTCTAGATAATTATGGTATTATCTGTGTTGAAAATGAATTCCATGCTTTTTGGAAGTCGATTACGTCAGTAATCGGTCTTCCTATGTGAACGCTCAGGCATTTGGGAAATCACCCAACAACACCAATATTCAACCACCGAAAAAAAAGTTCCATGAAATTCAAGCATTTAAACATATAGAACGATTGAATTTCAGATAAAAAATGAAATAAGTCAAACTATTGCACTAAACAGATATTTTCTTTGAACTGTTATGACATTTCAATGAATAATTATCAAATCTTAATATTTGTTAATACACAGATCCTATATTTTTCTATATGAATGCGGACGAATCTAGCCATTCGGCATTACTCAGGTGTTGAGAGGGTGTCGCACCACTGCTAGACTGCTTCCGGTTCGTGGTAGTCCCAAGTGAAAATTTGCAGTAGCACTTTTGTTGCACTGTTGTATGGGGCTAAGAGGGCTTGGTGGTATATAATTTAGATTTGCTTCAAATATAGGCATTGGGGGACCACTTAGATGTATTTTTATTGGTCGCCCGGCAGAAGCCGGCGACCTTATATTTAATATAGTTCAGAAGAGATGTTCATGGAGAGTGTAGGTACTTCCGGTTGAAATCTTTCATCATATTCGCCAGGTTTAATTTGGTAAAATAGGTGTGAATGTTTGTGAAATTGTTGTGTGGGGTTTTCTTCACCGTTTTTGAGGTTGTTTACTTGTTTTTAAACCGATAAAGAATCGTGAAAGAATTATTAACTGTCTGCTGCGCAACATTTTGTGAAACAATTAATGTTCTTGTGCAGAATGCATCTATTTTTAACGCAAATGAACTCGTCCAGTCACATGATCTTAGGAACCAATGGAAATGCAGAATTGCTCCTACTCTTTACCGTTGTCTGCGCATGTCATATTCTTCGATGATTCGAGTATTTATAGAATCGCGGGAGATCATGACTCCTTACCGGTAGGCCTAAAGAGCAGAATGGAAATATTTTAGAGCAATGGACGGAATGGAAAAGAAAATACGCATGGAAATATATTATGCCTGATTATTAAATAGAATAACAATAATGATTTGAAACATGTTTTTTTTACTACCCATTAAAGGTAATTTACAGGTAAAAACCAAAAATTATGTTTTTGTACCGCTGAAAAAAATGTACTTGTAGTGATATTTTTCCTTTATGCACGTATTCCTAGATGGCGAAATGAAAAGTTTACCAACAGTATATTGTACCTAAAGTGTTACAGGTCTTTAATGTATTTTCTTATGGGTAGTTAATTGAAGAAAATGATTAGAATTTCTTTATGCTTATAAGTACAAATGTTAAAACCTTTTAACCCTTTCCAAACGAAAACTTTTGGACTAGACCAAATTGAAAGCATTAGCAGACGAAATTTCAACTCTTGCTGAAAAGATGATTTCTGTCTATGATAGGGTAGAAAACATTGTGGGAAAAGCAGAAAATGCTGTTTACCAGCATTTTCTTCTTTTCCCACAATGTTTTCAAAAGGCTATTATTCTAGATCCGTAAAAACCAGGGATTGTTTGGGAAAGAGTTAAATTTCCTTTGTGCGGGACTGGCGCAATGGAAAAGAAAGTACGCAATAGACATTATACATTTGTTACTATATACAGTAAATATGTATGATTTCAAACGTGTGTATAGATAGGGTATATCTACAGGAATATTGAAAAATAAAGTTTTTACGGCAAAAAAAAAAATATTTGTTTCAATGTTTCCTTCTTTAAGCAGGTAATCTCAGAAGGGGAAATGGAAAAATTACTAAGTTCGAACAAGTACAATATAATGCACCCAACACAGGCCTTAAGTTCAGATTGAATTTTAAAATGGATAATAACTTTATTTAAATATCAGCTTACATGCATTAGACTGCGTAAATCGAGGATCAGATTTCAATTTTGGTAAGTCAGATCTTGATCTACACCCTCTTCAGATATTTCACTGATCGGCTTTGGTTACATGTATCATCTTATATACATTAGATTGCGTGAATCTAGGATCAGATTGTAATTTTGGTAAGTCTGATCTTGATCTTCACCGTCCTCAGATATTTCACTGACTGGCTTTGGTTACATTAATAAGTTTACATGCCAGCTTACATGTTTAGCAATATCCGTAATTATTACTTATTTTGTCAGGTGATATATGAATTCATATGTATACATGTACGTAGTTCAGCGTGTTGATCAGTGTATTGGACTGTGTAGATCTAGGATCAGAATGCATTTCTGGTAAGACTGATCTTAATCTACACTGCCCTCAGAAACTTCACCTACAGAATTTGGTTGCAATTATCAGTATACATGTATATGTTTTATCATTCGCAGTTGATTATTTGTTTAAATGTACATTGTACATGAAATCTTTTTTTTTTTAATTTCAGATATTCGAAATGTTATCAGACTTTCCTCGTATTTATGAATGTAATTGAAAATTTTTGAGGAAAGAAAAGCTGAAGATTGAGTAGTTCGAACCGTTAATTTTCAGACTTTATGGATTAGCGATCAGAATGCACATTGCGTGCTGTCTGGTCCTGATGCACAACATTTGCAATACCATATTTAGGCGCGATGAGCAACAGATAGTTTTGGTGATGTTTGAATTCTTGTATGTCAACGGTTTTTGGTTTTTCAACGTAAACAACGTAATTTGTAATTATCTTTTCCATTATTCCTTCGGAAAACATGAAGTATTTCATGTAATGCCGACACTCACTTATTTTTTCCAAATTATACTGATACACATGCATTTTTGTCTTTTCTCATGTCTTGCATATCTTGTTAAACTGTATTTTGATTGGCTATACATAGATAATACAAGAAATAAATGTGAAAAGGATCGGGACGAAAGCATATTGCTTATATAGTTCCCCTCCCCAAGCTAAATCACATGATACGCCAATACTATCAAATAATATCAAGAAGAGAAAAGATTATCATAAAAAACTGAAAGTAATGAATGTAAAGAACAAAAAGGCTTCATTATCTGAAAAAATAAAAAGAAAAAAGGAATGGTGATTGGTGATTGAGTGATTGAGCAGAGTGGCAACAAACTGAGATACAAAATTATACTTGTACATGTATATAATTTATATGTTCTCGATAGTAACGTGTTACATTGTCAAAAAAGATGACTTTTAATGTATTGGATTAAAACTAAGAGAATCTCTTGCTTTTATCAATGTATTCATGAACTGCATTGAAGATCTGTTTGTTTTCGTCAAGGGATAGTTCATTGTCTCCAAAAAGAACTGTATCAATATTAAAAGCAGATTTTGCACTAATATGTTGTCCGAGTGTTGTTCGAATGATAAAATCTGCATTCAAAGAAGTAGTGTGTATTAGATTTAACTTCCCCGCAACGACAAAGAGGAGAAGCTACAATATTTTTCCAGAAGAGATATTGTTTTAGATCGCTACAGTTATTTCTAAGTCGAGTATGAATAATTTGCATTTTTCTTTCCCCATAAAAATACAGTTTACAAGGAGTGGGTTTGTCTATGTTCAGCAAAGGTTTAAGCGACGAGAGAGAGTCAATTTCTCTTGTAGCTTGTGGCAAAGAGTTCCATGCGTTTACACCTGATTGCAGAAAGGAATTCGTATTTAAACGCTATAGTTCTACAAACTATGTTTGCCAAGTCATTAGAATTACGAAGATTATACGTCGTGTTACTTCCAATAGTGGGCGGAACAAGAGAGCATAGGTAGTTTGGAACTAGACCATTGACCATTTTGAAAAAAAGAATGAGTTTATGGTTGATAATATATATAATAAAGATGATATTACTTGATAAGCTATAAGTTAAATAAGCTGAAACTTTTTTGCCCATACCTATTGAGTACCCAGATCATTAAACTTCTTCTAAATTACCATTGCACGGGACCGGCGCAATGGAAAAAAAAAACTTCACAAGGGAAATATAACTTGAATGTAAGTTGTAAAATAAACTATTTAGTAACCTCATGTATATTTTGTAATCATTGACCAATTATAAGGTATACATGTATCTCCAATTATAAACGAAATACTGTACAATATTTTTGTACTCATGGCTGAAAAAAATGTATTTATAGCATTTTTTTTAATTATGCAGTTATTCTCAGATGGCGAAATTGAATACTGGCATAAAAGTAGAATAAAATGTAAATGGGGCATTTGAACGTTTTGCAGTGCGAAAGCCCATACTTTATTTTGAGAGTTGGTCATATGGCAAATTTATGACATTGTAGGTCACTATTGTCATGTCAATTTCATTGGAAAACAATAGATCTAGCTATTTTTATCACAAATGAAAAATAACTGAAAAAATTGGAGTCAGATCAATTCTGTTGTCTACATATTTCTCAATTTAATAATGGAAAAAAAATCATTTTCGGGCGACCTTGACGCCCTTGCGTCTTCTTTTTCTCTTGTTGTATATTGAGTGGATCATTTTGTGTCACTAGAGAGTAGTATGAAAAATGCTGAAACTGGAACAGCGCGCTAATCAACGCATCAATACGTCCCCTAATCCCCTAATCGCTTCATCAACGCATCAATACGTCCCCTAATCGCTTAATCGCTTCATCAACGCATCAATTCATCCCCTAATCGCTTCATCAACGCACCAATACGTCCCCTAATCCCCCAATCGCTTCATCAACGCATCAATTTGTGCCCCTAATCGCTTAGCCCACTGATCTATTGCGCAGCGCAGCGCTTTGCGCTGCTAGGTGGCCTCAGTCTACTAACTACTTTTACCCATCAACATCTGTTGCCCATTGATACAATTCATTGATGACTCAATGCATGAATGCTGGCACACATCGCTTTTACCAATTTGATGTGTCAGTGAGTGACTGAGTGACTTGACTAATTGGCTAACCAATACTACATATAATATACTTGGTCGGTATATTATATGCCTAACATACTTACATGGATGAACGCACCTATAATTCAATTATATTACCTCCTCCATACATTAAGTTTATAAAAAAATTTAATTTTATATATAAAAATAAATTGTTTAAGTTAAAATATTTTTTAAATTAAGAAATGAATTATGAATAAATAAATTTTGAAAATTTAAGTTAAGAAAAAAAATATTAATATAAAAATGAGTGTGTTAAATAATTTGCATTATGAAGATTATCATAAACTACTAGCAACTCTAGAAAATAAACATTATATGTCAGTCAATTATATTTCATTTAAAAAATTATATCAAATAAAATTCCAAGACTTGGAAGAATCACAGAAGTATGATGCACTTTACCAACTTAAAAAATTAATACCATTTAGTTATTACTTACATAGTAAACAAAAGTTAAATGAATCTGGGTTTACCACAACTGTTTTTATGTCTTGGCCAGATCGAAATCCTTTTGCCGGAAATCCTTTTCGTTCCCAAGGTAGCCCTGTTTTTACTGTCATTGAAATACCATTTTGTCGAAGTAATAATTTCATTGGTGATTATAAAAAGGCTTTGATAGATTTAATTGCTGATGAAGATAGGGAACCCTGCCCCCGTAATTGTAAATTATATCCAATCATAACATTTAAAAATGATATTCATCCTGATTATGAATCTTTGATCGAGAATTCCATCGAAATGAATACAAAAACTGTTGGTTTTGTAGATTTTGAGGGTCCATATTGGTATGGATTAAAAGATCTTATAACAATAGACAATATAACTAATTTAGGTTATGAAGATGAAGATGAAGAAACAAATGAAGAAACAAATGAAGTACTAGATGCTGCTTTTTTTACTCAATTTTAAGAAGATTTATCTAGAATTTCTAATGGGCCTTCCATTAATGCTAAAGAATCCTTCTATGAAGAAACATGTATAATATGTAATGAGAATAAACCAAATATCTTATTTTGTAATTGTGGGCATATATGTATGTGCGATACATGTGACAAAGAAGAATTAAATAAGTGTCCAATTTGTAGAAAGGAAACAACTATTAAGCGTAAAATTTGATATTCCTCATTGAAAACGAAATAGGAAGTATAAGAGCTTATTAAATATAACTTCCCTCATTAATGAGAGAAGTTATATTTTTATTTACAAATTTAATTCGAATAACAATGAAATGTGAAGTACAGATTGGAATAATACTATAAAATCAGTATAAAAGTGTGAATGAGCTTCAATAGTAATAGGTGTTTCTGGTCGTATTTCACCAATTGGTTCATCATAGTTGATTTTTCTTAGTCCATTAATTTTTCCTTCCCAACTAAAAGCTTCAACAGTACCAAATTTAAATAAACCACTTATCTTTATTCTTGTATTATAGACCCTACCAATAAGACCTTCTCTAGTTAATTCTTCTTCGAAATCAACCTTATCCTCATCTATAAAATATGCTTTTGTGTTAAACCCTATTAATTTTCCATGTGTTGGTGGAATAAATTGGTTTACAAACTTTCCCATCTCATCTTTTTTTAATACAGCAGGAGAAGTACCAAAATTAAATTCAAAAGAAAGCCTCTTATTTATTAATGGTAAATTTTGTATTACTGAATCTCTTTTAAAATCTTTAAATTCTTCAAGAGTTAAAATATCAGGTCCATAAAAATAAGCTTTTACACAGATTATAGGTTTTCTTACACTCACTGCATCATCCACATACTTCTTATTAGCTCCATCCCCCGGATTAACAGGTCTAGGTAAATTCAATAACTGCTTAAACCCCATATTAATATTCTCGGTAGCCTGATAATTCCCATTCTCCTTAAAAAATACGGTTCCCTCGGCAACCCCAGGAAGAGCCCCATCTCTTACATTATCTGCCACGAGAGTATCCACATATTTTTTGTTTACAGCATCACTATCAATAAAGCTGTCTTGAAAAAGGGCAATTCGGTGGTTACTTCCAATTACACCCTGTGCCACGTAGTGGGGCCCCTTACCCAGTAAAACGGCAACCTCATTACCATCATCATCAGTTACAATATTTGTTTTAGTAAATGGAATTGTTTCATCCACATACTTCCTTGTAGCCGCATCAGCATCCTCTTCAGGTTTAGGTAAATACTTCAAAGATTGAAAAGTCATATTAATAGGAGCGTTTGCAGCATAATTTCCATTTTCTTTTACAAAAGCGAAAGGAAGGTTTTCAAAACGTTTTCCTAGCAGTTCATTCGACTTATCTACATACTCTTTAGCATCGCTTCCTACTCTATCAACATATTCCTTATTAGCAGCATCGTGTTGTGCAGTTGGTGCAGGCAAACCAAAAAGTTTTTTATTTTCCATGTTTACGCCCGAAGATGTAACAAAATTTCCATTTTCATCTTTAAATTTTTCAACGTATTCATCCACATATTCTTTTACAGTATCATCCACATACTCCTTATTAGCGGCTTCACGACCGTTTATAGGAGTTCTTAAACCACTTAACTTTTTACTAGCTAAAAATATTGTACCCTTTGCACTCCACCCGTCATCATCTCTCGGAGTAAAAGCATTTGCGCTATCCACATATTCTTTAGTAGCAACATCCTTTGAATCAGTTGGCCCTCCTACATTATTTAGAGTAAAACCTCTCATATCTATTGAATTTTTAGCCACATACCCATTTTGATTAATAAAAGGTGTGTGTGTATCAGAATATCTTTTAGCTGCCCCACTCGATGTATCGACATATATTCTATTTACAGCATCACCATCATTTTCAGGAACGGGGATATTTAACAGTTTATTACCATCCATATCTAAATCTTTCTTTACTACAATGTTTCCATTTTGATCCCTTTTTAAAAAACCCTTTCCTTTACTCGTATCAACATAATCCTTCGTAGCAACATCTTGAGGATTAGTTGGATTACTAACCTTAGTAAGTGTATTTCCATCCATATTTATTGAACCAGTAACTTTGGTGGTCCCATCTTTCCGTAAAAAGTTATTATTTATATAAGTGAGCGGCATACCATCACCACTTGTTTTAGATTCAATATCCATTCTTCCAAATTTATCGACAGGCATTTTTTATTACTAAAATAAAGTATTTAAAACATTCTGAAACTCTTTACCTCTACCTAACTCTTTAAGTACGTAAAGACACAGATGCCCGCAAAATACCTCTTCAGCTGGTTGTATCTGGTCACTATTGTAATGTATTGGACTTTTTAGGTACTCTCGAATTTCAATAGGGGGTTGTATACCATAACTGTCAAAGTAATTTTTAGTTTTACCGTCTTTATACCAAGCAACCCAATGAGTACCAGGACCACCTGTGTCATCGAGGTTTAATATACCGCATTCCTTTTTTCTACACTTTTTTGGTAAAGCGTTTCTTACCATGACTCCTCTAAAAGAAGGAATCTTTAATTTTTTTGCCGCACTTTCTAATTCGAAATTGTTTAACGGTCTATTTGGTAGTATAAGGTTTCCTACTGCAATATTTCTCATTTTTATTATGATGAAATATTTACTATATCACTATTATCAACCCATGAATTAAACTCATCGGAATAACCCTTCCACTTTACTAACGATTTATTTTTTCCCTTTTTAATAACCTTTTCTATCCTATACAACTCCTGACTAGTTTTTTGTAGCTCGGGTTCATAAAAGGTACCTTGTATCTCTTCTCCATTAAGGTCTCTTATTTTATACGTTACAGGCTCCGTATTTTTAACCTCAGAAACCGTAAAAACCTCTTCAGTCCATCTTGTAGTATAACCTTTCTCGAAAGTCTTCTTCTTTTTAGTTATCCTTACTTTATCTCCAACAGAAAACTTAGGTTTTATATCTCTTATTTCGAAACGATCGGGGTAAAGATTTCTCCAAACTTTAGTTTCATTTTCTTTTTTACTCGCGTCTACAGGTGTCATCTTAATAGAAGAATGTCTCGTGTTATTATATTCTTTAACGAGGTCTTGTAACACGTTAATGTAAACACTCGTAGAATTAGCAGAAAAATACTTCCACATTTTTTCTTTCATTGTTCTAATCCATCTCTCAACTACACTAGATTTTTCCTCATTCTCAGTGGAATACAATTCACTCAGGTCTTTAACATCTTTGTTATAAAACTCTTTACCTTTATCTACCCACATTTTCTCTGGTTTTCTCTCCTTAAAAATACCCTTTAATGCTGTAGCGACAGACTTTCCCGTTTTGTCTTTTAATGGCATTAGATAACCATATTTAGAAAAGATGTCAATAACAGCGAGAAGATATTTTACACCTCGGTTAAATTTAGAAAACGCTTGCATGTCTACTAAATCCGCAGCCCATATCCTATCAATACCGCTTACTTCAACTCTCCTCTTCTTAAATTTTCTCTTTACGGGCTTGTGTAATTCTTCTGCTAAATTTATGAAATTTTTTTTTTAATCCCCATTCCAAATCGTTTCTTTGTTCCAATTAAGCTAGAAACAATTCCTCTTTCCATTTTCTCTCTTAAAGTAGGATTGTACATGTAAATACCTTGTAACTCTGTTAACATATTTTTATCACAAACAGCATTTCTTGTAGCTGTATCATCGTTTTGGAGATAACATATGTCATGATGATAAGCGGCTTTATCTACTCTATTGATAGGTTTGCTCCATTTCTATGGAGTTAAGTCTGGGTTTAACCTTTTTTAAGGTTAGTGCCGGGCCCCGTAAAATTGTGACCAGGAAGATGCATCTCAAAAGGCATATTGTTAATCATTTTGTTTAAAACTGACCCACCCTTCTGCGCCTTAATAAACTGAGTTTTAGTTGTTCCACAAACCGAGCATTTTCCTCGTTTCATATTTCTTCCATTCTTACTTACAGTATATTCTATGTTATTCGTATCAGTAACTTTTTTACATTTAACGCAATACATTTTTATATAATAATTAAAAAAGTTATATAAAAATGGATGTAATCGATTTATCATGGAATGAAGTAGTATCAAAAAGATTTAATAACCCTCTTTTACCAAAGAGTATCAGAGGATTAATCGTAGGTAAATCAGGATGTGGTAAAACCACCCTTTTACTTAACCTTTTACTTAGACCGGGTTGGATGGACTACAACAACTTATGCGTTTTTGGGAAAAGTCTTTTTCAACCTGAATACCGCATACTTAAAAAAGCTTTTGAAGAAAGACTGCCAAAAGAAGGTATTTTAAAGTTGTTTAATATGCGAGATGATATACAAGATTTAAATGTCCCTCCAACAGCTTTGGTTGAAGAATGGGTAAAAACGTTAAGAAATAAATCGGATATAAATTGTAGTTTTTTTGAAACAGCTGGCCACGAGAGTTAAACTCAGAAAACAAAAATTTAATGATTTTTGATGATTTACTTTTAGAAAAGCAAAGTAAGTGTGAGGACTACTACATTCGTGGAAGACATAGTAATGTTGACTGCTTTTATCTTTCACAAAACTATTTTAGATTACCGAGACAAACTATTAGAGAAAACGCAAATTTTATCTGTCTTTTCAAACAAGACCTGAAAAACATTAATCATATTTATAACGACCATGTAAGTGAAGATATGTCTAAGGAGGAGTTTAGAAAATTTTGTCAAAAGTATTGGGAAAAACCGCATGGTTTTGTTATTATCGATTTAACGAGTAAAAAACATAATGGAAAGTACAGATGTGGCTTTGATTACTTTTACATACCGAGTTAAAAATATATTTTAATATATTAAAAATGGAAGAACTTTTAAAACAAATTGTAAAGAATACAGAGCCCAAAACGTCCTTTCAAATTATAGTAAGTGGTAACAAAACACGCATTGAAAATAGGTTTAACCCACCTATTCAACTTGACAAGGATAAAAAATACGAAATCGCTCTGGTGGACCTTGAAACTTACTACTCTTTTCCAAACATTGATGCAACAAACAACATCATTTATTCTCCGGATAATGGTACTTCATGGAATAAAGTTGAAATACCAGAAGGATCTTATGAAATCACAAACATTAATGATACAATTCAGCAGGAAATGAGAAAAAATAATCACTATGATGAAGTCAATGATGAATATTATATAAATATTTCCGCTAACACTAATACCCTTAAGTCAGTTATTGATATAGAAGATGGATACCAAGTAGATTTTAATCATCCAAACTCCATTTCTAAAGTATTAGGATTTACTCGCTCGAAATATACGCAAGGATTTCATGAGTCGGAGAATACTGTAAACATTATCAATATAAACAGCATATTCATAAACATGGATATCATTTCAGGAAGTTATGTTAACGGTTCAACACAAAATACGATTTACTCTTTTTTCCCAAATGTATCTCCCGGATATAAAATTGTTGAAACCCCTCGAAACCTAATATACTTACCTATAACGCTGTATGAAATACACAACGCAACAGTTGAAATTACAGACCAAAATGGAACTTTACTAAATCTTAGAGGAGAAACTTTAACAATTAGATTTCATATTAGAGAAGTGTAATAAAAAAATATCATATATATAAAAATGACAAGTTATACGACTGTAAAAGTTAATATATCAGAAGGGCAAAAGCAAAAGCTTCAACATGCTGTTAAAGCTGGATGCCCAGTAAGTATTCGTTTAGGTCATGAGGATTTAGAAGGTAATGATATTATAGGATTAACCGATTCACAAGTAAAGAAAATGGCTAAAGCCTATGAAAATGGTAAAGGCATAACGATTAGAATGAGCGCTAAACAGCTTAAACATAACATGAAGATTGAAGGTGGTTTTCTCGGAATGTTGGCAGGATTAGCTGCTAGAGCTTTACCAATGGTGGCTGGATTGGCTTCAAAAGCGTTACCAGCTTTAGGTCTTGGAGCTCTTTCTGGATTAGGTTCATTCGGAGTAAATAAAGCACTAGGGTCAGGTCTTTACCTTAAAAAAGGTGGTTGCGTTTGTAAGGTAGAAACTGATGGAAGGGGACTTTACCTATCACCTACAAAGGGCAGTGGGTTAGGGTCTGTTGGTGATGGCTTGTATTTAAAGCAAGGAGGAAAGTTTTATGATGGGAGTGGACTGCTTTTAGGCCCTAATAGTCCATTTGCTAATATACCTATCTTAGGGGCTATATTGTAATGTTATAAATATTATTAATATTTATTTAAAAAATGAAAATCCATAAACTCGGTGTTACGAAAGGAAATATTATTCAACCAAAAGCAATCCACTGGATACCATTACAAGGCTTGAAATATCCACCTCGAAAAGTAAATACAACAACCTGGGAAATTTTTTGTCAAGAAAAGCTTACACTAACGCCTTAAGAAGTTAAACATATACTCTTAGGGTTTGGTTTTAAGATGACTAAAGGAGTTGTTTTAACCTCATTGCCATACTATTTAAAGATTAAGCGGTGTAGCTCGCAAAACGAAGTTAACCTCGAAAATGTTGAGAATATTATAATTACTATTACAAACAATTCTAGCGAAAGTGTAACAATTGAGGAAAACGGACCTCTATGTCTTGTTAGCTATTCATTTTAAAAAAAATATATTTCTAATAAAAAATGGAGATGAAAGAAACCAACTTATACCCTAAATTACCAACGGCTCCTCCAATTGATGAGGGGCAAGGATATCGGCTACAAAAAATTAATGAAATTTAGAAATTTTTAGAAGATGAAAAGACTAAAAGGGAATCATTGAGTAAGAAATATTTTAGAGCAGCAAGAATAGTAGATAATATAGATACGGTTTTAGTTACGGTTACCCTGATTTCAGGAGCAGGTGGGATAGGTTTACTATCAACAGTAGTCGCGATACCTGCAGTGATAGCATTAGAAAGTGCGGCAGCTTTTACTGGTCTTTTAAGCTTAATTGGAAAGTATAGCGTAAGACGCTCCACTGTAAAAGCTGAAAAACACGAAAAAATTAGAACAATCGCAGATACCAAGTTAAATACGATATCCTCACATATATCGAAAGCTTTGAGTGATAACAAAGTTACTGATGAAGAATTTCAACTAATCTTGGAAGAATTGGAAAAGTATAAAGTAATGAAGGAAGAAGTTAGGTCAAAAACAAAGAAAAAGATATTGGCTGAAACTGAAGAATCATTAATTGAGAAAGGGAGGCAAGAAGCGCGTGAGTCCTTTCGGAGGTTGGTTGAAAAGAATCATAACCCCAACTAAAAATATCAACAAGCCAAAAATAAATTTCTCTTGTCAATGTAGTTTTAATTGTGTTAGCGGTGAACGTGTTAAAAACTGCGATTAAATCTGCGTTAAAAAATTATGTTGCTAATTAAAAATGTCATTTCTAAAAATAACTGACCCTGCAAAAAGAGACTTAATTGTAAAAGAGTACCTCGAAACAAAAAAGAATATCCGAAATAACCAACTAGCGGAGAGAACTGGGGAGAAAGAATTGCAAACTGACCTTTCAAAGTTTTTTAGACCTATTACAGAAACACAAAAAGCTACAGCTAAGGAGGTTACAGAAGAACTTAAACCTATTAAGGAAGGTATAGAAAAATTACCACAAGCCATTACATTTCCAGCCTATGAACCAACTGAAGAAGCGAGTGGAACTTCAATGCCTTTAGGGGAATTATCGAGAGAATTTTTAAGAGAGCCTGACGCTGATAAAACATTTGGAATAAGATATGAAAAAGGTAAATTTTATATTGGTAGCAAATATATAGAAATTGATGGTAATGATATTGTTGTTGGTGATAAAGAATATGAGGGCACCAAGGGGCTATGGAAGTTACTTATGTCAAAAAATCCTAAAATAGGTGAATATGATGATGATGATTATGACAATTACGCGAAGTTAATGATACAAACCAACGCTCTTTATCGTGATTACAACCCAGGAACTGGACGTCCCAAAAGCAGTAAAGGAAAGAAATGGAATAATATACTTGCTCCTATTTGGCATAATAGAGGAAAGTACAAAGGAAAGGGTATCGTTGTTATCCCAGGTGACCCTAACGCATTAATAAAAAGACTTGACCTGTTGATAGCGAGCAAAAAAGCGGGTAACACAGGTGTAAGAAACGAGTTAGTAGGCATATGTGATGAATTAAAAAGGCAAGGTGTTATAGATTCAAACGCTTATAAAAATTTAATGTCTATATTATAAAAAATGATATCGCCTAAGAAACGAGGATTTAATAAAAGGTATGCATACGGAGGTAGCGGAATCTTTAGCAGCATTGCGAACTTTCTCACGAGTCTTTTTACTAGTAGCGCGGCTAAACAACTTGCATCTTCTGCCTTAGATGTTGGAAAGAGTGTTGCTAAGGAAGGAGCAAAGAAAGCTTTAGAGGCTGGAAAGAATGTTGCTGTAGAAGCAGGAAAAAAATTAGTTACAAAAGCTTTAACACCAAAATCACGTAAAATTTTGGAAAAACATACTTCCACACCTGTAAACACGGTTAGCAATCCTACAACACAAAGCATTAGCAGTTTAATGGATGGGAGTGCCATTGCTATTCAAGATTTAGTAAAAAAATTAAACAGTGGGTCGGGTATTAAAGTAACATGAAGAAAAAAAATAATTTAAGTTAAGTAAAAAAAGTAATATATAAAAAATGATAAGATTAAATTTTACTCGTAAGAATTATGATAAATATGGAACTACATCTATCAACGTATTTGGTACATTTCTAAAAATGGAGGATTGTGATATACTTGAAGTTAATGATACAAAATATAACTACCAAAAAGCGGATGTGAAGTTATCTCCTGAAAAAGTAACTATAATGAAGGAGATTGAGGAAAAGGTAAATGAGTATTTAAGCTCTATAGGTATTTTACCAATAACAATTGTGTATGGGAACAGGGTTTTTCCTAAAAAGAGAAAATATATCCGAGAAGATAAACTAATCAAAGGACTGAAAGTCCTGAAAAGCGGATTTGTTGAACAGTTTCAAGCTATGATTTGATGTTAGAATTGCATCATTTTAATGAATTTAACCATACATTTTGTGAAAATGGAATATGTTTATGATAGTATTTATTTGCCTTTCACAAAAAATTTGATTAGTGATATAAAAACTAAATAAGTCAATATTATGAGGATTAACAAACAATTCAATAACAAGAGGACCGTGATGGCCCTGTATCGCTCCACTGGCTAAGAAGTAATAACACTACAAACAAAACATTACATTACTTAGCCAATTTGTTTCAAACTTGAAGACATAGTATTTTTTCCATAAAAATCCGAGAAAGTTATCATCCCCAGGCAAAGCCATTTTTCTCCACAAAGCCATAATACTTGAATCTTGTTGGAGGTCCTTACAATAAAGCCCCATACTAAATAATTCACAGGTCTTGAATGTGTGGTTATAAACAAGAAGATTTTCAAAGTTTCCTTAATAAAAAGGCCCTGTAAAACATCAGAACCATGAGGCAGAGCTAAATTTAGTAGCCCTAGGTCTTATTACGATTACTAGGCTTTATGGCTAGGGACTAGTAGATTCTTTAAGTTTTCCAAGTATAAGCCCATGTAAAAATTGAAACGCCATGGGCCAAATTTGACCCAAGGGCTACAATTTGTGCACCCTTTGTAGAGACCCTCTAGATAAAGCTACATACCAAATTTGGTAGCTCTAGGCCTTATTACTAGGTAATAGCAGATTTTAAACTTTTCCCCAATATAAGCCCATCTAAAACTTATGACCGCCGGGGCCAGGCCAAATTTGATCCCAAGGCTATAGTTTTAACGTTCTTTGTAGACAACTACTTGATAAAGATACATGCCAAATTTGGTAGCCCTAGGTCCCATGGCTAGGTACCAGAGGGACTTTAAAGTTTTCCCTATATAAGCCCCGGGATGAGGCCAATTTTGACCTCAAGGCTGTTATTTGAAGGGACTTGGTAGAGGTCCACTAGATAAAGCTACATACAAAATTTGGTGGCCCTAGGTCTTATCATTTCAGACATGAAGATTTTTAAAGATTTTCAATATTTTTTATTTTGTTGCCATGCCAACTAGAGTTTTTGAAGAAATAAAATTATTTCAAGGAATTCTAAAGAGGACCATGGCAGGATCATTTCTGTGAAGTTTCATCAAAAATTGGATTGGTAGTTTCAGAGAAGAAGATGTTTGAAATAAAAGTTAACGCATGCATGCACGGACACATGGACAGACACACAACTAACACCGGGCCATGACATAAGCCCCCTATTCGGCCAGTGGAGCTAAATATGGCTCAGAAGAAATGATTATGGAATACATGTACAATTACATTTTTGTTATGTTATGGAATTTAAGCGTCATTAGTCACGTGCCAGTCACTGAACATTCCCACAATGTTTTTTGGATTATTGGTGCAAAATCTAAAAATACCTTATGAGGCTACATAGCCTTTTAAGGGAATACCATAAAAAAAATGTAATTTTATGGTTCTTAATTACTGATGATTTGTATTGTTTTTTCATATAAATTTTAAAGTATTTTCTCCAGTTCCAATAGTTTTTTCAACTATATGAGTAAACTTAAGTTCATTTACAGGTATCATTTTCTTTTGTCTGCAGATGCATTTAACTCTTTCCATATTATAGGCAACACCAGAAGCTTTGATGAACAGTGTGGGTCAAGATCAGACTTCACAGAACATCCACTGTTCCCTGCTTCATTGTAGATTCATGACCGATTTGTTTCTTGATCTTGCAGAAATGCATTTTTAGCCTTTAAGACAATGCAATTAATTTGTTCAGTAGTGAAAGCGTTAAAGTACCTAATACTTGTCATATGCAACAGTAATGAACAATGAAATGGCATTAATTTGATTACCATATTTGATTAAAAAACAAGAAGTAACTTATGCATAGATGGCTGACTTAGACTAACCTGAAAAATCTTACAAAATTAACTCCCATCTAAATGTGGATTTGGGGTCCTGCATGGCTCACCAGTAAAGTGTAGGACTTGTTACCTGATGGCCAAGCCTCATTGGATGCACAATGTTTTTTCTGCAAGAGTGTCCTTAGGCAAGACAATGCAATGCCCTAGCCTAGTACATGTACTACTTAAAGTCAGACATACAGAAATAAGCTAGCTGTAGCAGTCATGTGACTGAAATAACGTTGAAAGTGACAGTAAACATCATTTAATTAATCAAAATTAATGTGGATCTAACATTGGCCTGCAAGGTTAATCTTCATCTAACATTTCTGTCAGCCTCACAAAATGTAGCTGTTAAGTTTTTGAAAACATTGGTAGACCAACAGATTTTCAGTTTTCATTCTTACTTAATTCTTTACCCCACAATCCCAAGTTAACAACTGTGTGAACGAAGCCCTTTGAAAACATCGAATATGCTGGTAACCAGTATTTTCTCCTTTTCCCACAATGTTTTCTAACCTATTGAAGACATATTCCACCATTTGAGCGACATTAGAATTGTCCAAAATGTCATTGTGTGGTAAAGAGCTAAGTCATTTTCCCCCATCCCATTTCACCATGAAGGATACAAGGTAAGTGTGGCAATATTATCCCATTTTGAAGGATGTTCAGAAAAAAAAAACTTTTGAAACAACTTATCCAATAGGCTGAGGTGTTTTTGTCTGAGACATTGCTTTAACTCAGATTGAAAATATTAAGAGCTCAGCCTAGGGTTTGTAAACATGTGAGCTTATATAGATACACTAGACATAATGACTCTATTATTCATTTCTATAGCATTTAAAGCATTTCTAAATTCATCACTGTTCATCATTATGCAAGACTCTTTTAAAAGATTGAAACTTCTGTACTCAGACATTAAGGTTTTGATTTTTACAGTAGCATTTTACAATTCTAGCCTAAGCACAACAATTTCTAAACTTTATATGGTTGGTATAATCATATAGACTGCAAACAGTTCAAATCTAAAATAGTGTGCCAATAAGAATTGAATTTTACTATATTAAGCAGTCTGATCTCACTTCCAGTACACCTGTTACAAACTATTTCAGACTGTCTTCATTGTGAGGTATAAAGCATGCATTGTTTTGAAACTATTATGGTTTAGTTAAAAAAAAGTACAAAACAGTAAAAGAAATAGTGGTATTTTGTATGTAAGTTCTTACTAAAAGCACATTGTCCTTTCCATACTCTTAACACATAGAATCCTTTCAAGGTTCCTCTTAATTACAACACAACTTCAAACTATTAATTTAAAAATGAAATACAAAATCAAACTAGTAACAATAATTTGATTGGTCAGGTACAATGATTTCTTCTTTTCTTTCATAAGAATGTTCTTGGTTTCATTCCTAAACTCAAAAATGTTTTGTAATAGTCTGAAAGGTGAAAACTAAGTGATGTGTTCAGTAATTTCTAAGATTTAGACCATGTGCAATTCATGAATATTGAATGTACCTTTCTTCTTTAAATAAATGAAAATTTACCTAGTATCTTCATAAAGAAACAAGTCAAGAAAAGTAATGATTGTACACAAGAAAGTAAGGTCAACTCATGCAGTACCATAAAATATGAAAATGAAACCTTCAAGAATAATTTGATGATGACTTTTTTCTGGTTGTCAGTGACTGTTAGCGTCAACACTGTTTCAGTCTTACAGTGACAACAATTCATCTACTTCTGTACCTTTTGGGTTTTACTAGGGCTAGGCTGGTTCTCTGCAGTGTCTTGTCTATGGGCATTCTACAAAATCCTAGCATCTAGAAGAGGATAATCCATAAGTGGTCAAGACTGGTCGATAGTGGTCGACTTGTCGAGGTCAATTGGATATTTAAATGGTCAGATGAGTTTTAAAACGGCAGTTAGGCTCCTTCCCTCCACCTCTCATGTTACATTGCAGAAAAACAGTCATTCATAAGCAAACATGTGAAATATGCAGGTTTGTTATTGATATAAATGTATAGGAATATTGAGGTACACATGAAGAAGGCATTAACTGATTAAATAAACAATAGTTAGGGATACATCAATGTTTTTGAAGTACATTTAAGTGTCTTCCTACATCTATAAAGTGCCATCAAAACAGTTAAAGGTTTGAAAGTTGGCCCTTTCTCCCTCAGTTGGGTGTGGCTTAACTCTTTACCACACAATCCCGACTATCAATGACCCTGAGTAAGAAGCCTTTGGAAAACATTGTGGGAAAAGGAGAAAATGTGTTTTCTGCTTTTCCCACAATGTTTTTTTGTATCCATCCCAAACCAAATTTTAATTTTTCAGTCACATTTATTCTGTCGTCTGCAAATGCTTTCAATTTGGAACAGCCTACAATTTTGTCTTTTAGTGAAGAGTTAAATCAAATTACCAAAGGGACAAATTATCCCTGTTTTGAGGTATTATCCTTGACACCAGGCTTTATTCCTAAGGCATGAAATAATGAGTTGTATGTAGTCAAGATAATATCTTATCATCAAGCAATTACTTAAGGTGTCAAACATGAACCTAAAGACCTTATTAAGAACTTCTACACAGTTTGGAAAAGTGGCAAAAGCTGGCTGGTGAGTACCTTTGGGAGGGACAAAACAGTTTTTTTCTACTCCTCTTTTTCACATTGATGAAATCAACTTATCTGAGGGAAAAAAATCCACACAACAAATCATCCACAAATTAGCGAGAGGGTGTGTGTGTGTATGTGTGTAGAAACATTATCTAACCTGTAAGAAATGATAATTGACAAAAATTGTTTGCTTGAAAAAAAAAAAACGACCTCTATGCAGGTTCAATAAGGAGAGTCATTCTGACAACCTCTTCAATTGACCAGCAATAAGTCTTTTGAATTATGATCAAATAAAAAAGTGCCTTATTAATAAAAACTATGATACTGATGATAATATATAAAATAAATCTTCATGTACAGGATGTAAGAGGACAGCTTTTAATATTAATTTAGAAACCACACTGGTATGTAAGCCAGTGATTTAATCAACCAAATCGACCACCCCAATAACCACCAATCGACCACTTGTGACCAGTATTGACTATTTATAAACGGTTAAAGCTGCCAGGCTGGTCAATACTCATATTGACCTGCTCTTTGCCAACCTTGCACATTATGTAACTAAATCATTGGCACAAAATACCTGATGTAGCATTATAAGCTACTTAAAATATTAATATATACTCTGGTATAATTTTTATTCATTACATCTAATGCATTTTTGAGTGAATCCATTTTCATGGTCTAAAGAAAAGACTTAAAATCATTACACATCACAGGGCAGAAAATAGTCCTTTTTTTTTTAAATATGTGAATCCAAGCCCTTGGTACAACTGAAGGTACTTTTGCAGCCAGAATGGATCAAGATCACACTCAGAGTGACATGTTGCCATGCAGAGAAAAAATGACTTTAGCATAACTAAATTAAAACTTTCAAGTTGAATGTACAAATCCAATTATTGCTATTTTGAAGTTAATTCATTTGGGAAAAATACTTTCTTACAAGGCAGTATGGATCAAAGATCAGACTGCACTTTTGTGCAATCTGATCATAATCAACACTTTCTGCAAAAGGTCCTTGAGTAGCATTTAGCAGTCTAAGGGTTAATAGCATTGGGTCACTCTATAAAAGTTTAAAAACTATATTATATAGGCATACTTTCATGCTAAGGTTTGAATTACATAAAGCACAGTCACCATCTTAAATATGGGCTGAGCTGCAGTTCATAATAAGAATTTAAATAAGTAAAAATAGTTGTATTACTTGCTGTCTAAATGCACTTCTAATTCACAGGATCAGAAATATATCACAGATGTCAAATCTATATGTCTAAAAGAAAGGCGTATAGATGCATTTCTGTGCATCCTTTGTCATAAATTATCAACAAACTCGGCATTTCTTTTCTTTTTTGCTGAAATGTCACAAAATAAAATTCAAGGTATCAGAGGGACTATAAATGGAGTTTTACATCTGGAAGACATATTGTAAGCCTGTTTGACTCCTTTCGGCTTCACGTTAGTGAATGTCGATCACTGAGAAGGACACGAGTTTCCATCAAAAACCTTCAGTTAAATTCGTGTCCCGGGTTCGTACTTGATCGGGGCCGTTTGTAAATAAAATATTTCTTACCGTCGATGACAAGAGAGAAATATTGGTTCCAAGCTTTTCTACTACAGGATGCATATAATTCAAACATTATTTTTTTATACACTGCACGATCTCCATACTATCAAATGCTCTGCAAAAATGTTTTAAACAATTCGGAAATTCATCGAGAGCGTCATACGAGTGGCGTTAACTAGGTTAGGTCGACTTTATGGGTTCTGTATATTCATTATCGACAGGGCTTTTCATTATTTATGGCCAAATTCTAGCTGGGTCTCTGAACAGTTAACACCTTTTTTTTTAAATAAGACATAGTTGAAAATGTGATTTTATCGGGGAAAAATTGCTTAATCTCCTTGTTTATTTGGCTGCCGACGATACAAGTTGTGAATGAAAGTTCTTGAATGAAAACGAGGGCAGTGTAAACAATGTTCATACGCTACATTTTGAAAAAAATACAAGAACAAACTTTGTTTTAGTATTTAAAGTATTTTAGATTGCAATTGTTTAGTTTCGGTGAAATTTCGATAAAGAAATCAACCTTAATTTGTATGGTTTGTTCAGGGTCTGAATTGATCTGATTTGTAGATCTGCGTTATTATCCTATTAATCAGCCATGCAAAACTGAAAGTAAGCGCGCATGCGTCGTTACGGATGATGTATTTGGTTCCGGTCAAAACGATCACAGTAAGCGGATTTGCTATAGCAAATCCGCTAAAAAGCATTAAACTTAAAGGTGTGTTTGTTAACAAAGAGAAAAAAGCCTTTCCACAGCTTTGGTTAGATTATTAGAGGCAATTATAATTTTTGCTTTAAAAAATTATAATTGTATTAATAAAATGGACATACTAAATATCACCGAACCAATTGTAAAATATGATAGTATTGATGAGTATGAGCACTTTGAGTATAATCCAATTACTGGTACAAGTTTGAACAACTCAGGAGGAGATATTAGGATTAACATTGAAACCCAAGATATTTTTACGCATCCGAGCGAAAGTTATTTACTTATAGAAGGCCGCTTAACAAAGGCTGATGGAACAGCTTACGCAAATGCTGACAATATTTCTCTAACAAATAACGCCCTCATGTATCTTTTTAAAAATATCAAGTACCAACTTTCCGGTCAAGAGATTGAATCCATAATAAACCCTGGTCAAGCTACTACAATGCTTGGGTTGTTAAAATATCCGGATGATTTTTCTAAATCACAAGGGCTAAACCAATTGTGGTATAAGGATACAACAGCCGCAGCACAAGCTCAAAACGTAGGTTGGAATATAAGGAAATTATATATCATTAATAATTCAGACCCAAAAGGCACATTTAGCTTTAGAGTTCCATTAAAACATATATTTGGTTTTTGTGAAGACTATAATAAAATTTTGTATGGAATGAAGCAAACTCTCACTTTGACAAGAAATGGTGATAATGATGCAATTTTCAGAGCTAACGGCGTTGATGCTGGTAAGATTACGTTGGGTAAAATATCATGGTTTATGCCACATGTTAAACCCGCACTTAAGGAGGAAAATGAACTTTATAAACTTATCGAGAAAAAAGAAAAATTTCCTGTTGGATATAGAATGATACAGTGCGACTCTATCTCAGTTTCTCAGTCAACATCATTTACTTGGAGGCTTGCAGTTAAATCATCTCTTGAGGTGCCGCGTTTTATTATTGTTGGTTTTCAGACTGATAAAAATGGAAACCAAGAGCAAAACCCAGCTATATTCGACAATGTAAGGGTTAAAAATATTTATGTTACGTTAAATTCTAGAAGATACCCAACTGCTGACTATAGTCTTTCATTTCCAATGCATAAATTTAGTAGAGCTTATGGTGATGCTGCATTATTTAGGGCTAAGTTTTTTAACATGGATGAGTTAGTATCAAACCCTAATATTTCACCATCAGATTATGGAACCCTATATCCTTTGTTTTTGTTTGATGTTTCTAAGCAAAGTGAAAAGTTAAAGTATTCAGTTACTGATATTCAAATCAAGGTGTATTTTGATGAAAATGTACCTGCGGATACCGAGGCATATGCTGTTATTATTAGTGATAGGTTAATTAACTTTCAGTCTGATGGTAATAAGATGAGTGTAGTGTATTAAGTTAAGTATTTTTTCTATATATTAAAAAATGATAAAGTTTTCAGATTTAAAAGAAATTCTTAAAGAAAATAATATAAATTTTCGCTCTTACTGGGATAAGAAGCGATTATTTGAGTTGGTAAAAGAACATGGCTTACTACCAGAGGAAGAGCCTAAACCAGAAAAGAAAAAGGTCGATCCTAAGTATGATAGATTACAGACTATTATGAAAAATCCTAAAACAGTTACTTTAGAAGATGTTAAAACTGGAGAAATAAAAACTTTCCAATCGATTTATAAGGCTGGTAAATATATAGACCGTTGCCCTCAAACGATTATGAATTGGAACGGAAGGGTTTGGAAAGATAAATATAGGATTAACATTCAGTAATTTTATTATATTAATATGTAGATATAATAAAATTTTATATAATATAAAATGAGTTGGCTTAATAGAATTTCGAATATAGCTAGACAAGCTGCTTCTACTGCTTATTCAGGTGTTAGAAGAGGTATAGCAAATGTTATACCTGAACCGGTTCAACGAAGAATCAATAATTTTAGTAATTGGTTAACTAATAATGTAACGGGAGATCAGCTACCACAAGTTTTAGATGAAATTGTTGCTAATGTTAGAGAGAATTACCCTGCTAGGGAACCTTTAGCAATGGAAACCAGGCGAACCGCTTTACGTGGTTTTACCACTGAATATGTTATGGAAATTCCTGAAGATATGCAAATTACACCTAATCAATTATTAGAGTTTCGTACCGGAAATAATATATTACCTATTATTAGAAATAACCGAAACACAAAACTTAAACTTATTTTATCTTGTAAGCTTTATCATATTGAAAGTGATACCATTACTGATCATCATTTTCATTCAGGTATACCCATAGTTAATTTGCAAGGTAGTAATGAACTTGAAATATATAATGAAATGAAGTATAGAATTTTAGAAACTATGGCTGAGTATTTTATGAATTACCATTATTATCAGTTACACAGCATATCTGAATTAAGGTTAATGACAGTGAATTATAATCCTTTAAGGGCTAGCTCTTATATCCCTTTACCAAAATGGGTAAGTAATAAAAAGGCTGTAATTAACCTGAAAAATAAAGATGATGAATGTTTTATTTATTGCGTGCTTAGATACTTACACCCTAAAGATGATAACCCTCATAGGATTACTAACCTGATGCCATTAAAAGAAACTTTAAATATGGAGGGTATCGATTGCCCGGTCTCCTTAGAAGATATAAAAAAGTTTGAAAGACAAAATCCTACTATATCAATAAATGTATTTAGCTGTGATAATACAAAAGAAAACTCTGTTTATCCGTGCAAAATAAGTGATTTTGGAGGTTATCGAGAAAAACATATAGACCTTTTGCTAATTGAACAAAAACTTACCAATCACTATTGTTTAATTAAAGACCTTGGCCGACTTGTATCAACACAATGGTCTAAACATAATAGTAAAGTATATGTTTGCCCAAGATATTTACATTGTTTTAATGATGAGTTTGCAAGAGGGGTTCACCTTAATTTTTGTATGGAACATGAGCCAATTAAAATGGTTTTACCTAAAAAAGGCACCACAATTCAATTTAAACATTTTTATAAAAAGGAAAAGCATCCTTTCGTTATTTGCGCGGACTTTGAGGCTATTTTACCTAGATTACATACTTGTCATAATGACCCAGAGAAATACCATACGAGAAAGTATAATATGCATATACCTTCAGGTTTTGGTTATTATATTAAGTCTCGTTTTGAGGATGTGTATAGGTCTAAATTAGTGCAGTATACAGGAGAGGATGCCGTCGACCAATTTTTATTAAAATTAATTGGGGATGTTAAAGAAATAGCAAATATTAGCCCTAAGCCAATGAATAAACTTACTATTGAGGAAAATATTAAACATAATAATTCAAGTAAATGTTGGATTTGTGAAAAGCCATTTACTAAAGATGATTTAATTGTTAGAGATCATTGTCATTTTTCAGGGAAGTATAGAGGAGCAGCTCATACAACTTGTAATTCACTCTATAGAAGACCTAGGTTTACCCCGGTATACTTACATAATCTTAGTAGGTATGACGCTCATTTATTTATAAAAAAGTTAGCTAGTATGTATGAACCTAGTTGTATTGCATCAAACACAGAGACTTATATAAGCTTTAGTGCAAAAATACCTATTACATACTATAATAAAATAAAAAAGAAAAATATAACTTATAAACATGAAATTAGGTTTTTAGATAGTTTTAGGCTTATGCCTAGTTCATTAGCTAGTTTAACTGCTAACTTAGATAAAGAAAAAGACTTTAGTAATACAAAAAAGTACTTTAAATTCGATAATCAGTTTGATTTACTTACCAGAAAAGGAATTTTTCCTTATGAGTATTTTGATTCCTTTGATAGGTTAAAAGAAACAAAATTACCTCCTATTGAATCATTTTACTCTAGTCTTAACGAGCAGGATATTACTGAAGAGGATTATCAGCATGCAAATAAGATTTGGAAAGCTTTTAATATGAAAACTTTTAAGGATTATCATGATTTATACCTCAAAGGAGATGTTCTTCAACTTGCTGATGTTATCGAGAACTTTAGGGAAAATAGTTTAAAGAACTATGATTTAGACCCTGCTTGGTGTTATACAGCACCTGGCTAAGTTGGGAAGCTGCTTTAAAAACTTCTGGTATTGAGTTAGAGTTATTAAGTGATACTGATATGTTTTTAATGGTTGAAAAAGGTGTTAGAGGAGGTGTTTCAATGATTAGTAATAGATATTCAAAAGCAAATAATAAGTATATGAAGTCATTTAATAAAAATAAAAAGTCAAAGTATATAGCTTACATTGATGCTAATAATCTTTATGGATGGGCCATGTCGCAAGCATTACCTTATAAAGGGTTTGAATGGATGAACGAGGATGAGTTAAATAACTGGGGTAATTATCCATGTCTTTTAGATGTTGACTTTTAGAGTATCCAAAGGAGTTGCATGATTTGCATAATGATTATCCTTTAGCACCTGAAGTATTAAAAGTAAATAAAGTTAAAAAGTTAGTTCCTAATTTAAATGATAAAACTAATTATATCGTTCATCATAAGTTACTAAAAAAATATTTAGAATTAGGTCTTAAGATTAAAAAGATTAATAGAGGCATTAAATTCGAGGAAAAGCCTTGGTTAAAGCAATACATTGATAAAAATACTAATTTGCGAAAACAAGCAGTAAATGAGTTTTTAAAGGACTTGTTTAAGTTAATGAATAATGCAGTGTTTGGTAAGACCATGGAAAATATTAGAAATAGAACAGATATTAGTCTTGTTAATAATAAGCTTAAAGCTGAAAAGTTAGCTGCTAAACCTAATTTTAACCATTGCACCATCTTTGATGAAAATTTTGTTGCTATTCAAATGAGTAAAAAGGAGCTTTATTTCGATAAACCTATTTATGTCGGGCAAGCAATTTTAGATTTAAATAAGTTATGGATGTATGATTTTCATTATAATTTCACTTTACCACTTTGGGATGATAAAGTCAAGTTGTTATTTACTGATACGGATAGTTTGATGTATGAAATTGAGACAGAAGATTTTTATAAAGATATAACTCCTTATGTAAAAGATAGATTTGATACTAGTAATTACGATAATATTCATCCACATTCATCAGGTATACCAATTGGCTGTAATAAAAAGGTTGTAGGTATGTTTAAAGATGAAGTTGGAGGAGATATTATAGAAGAATTTGTTGGTCTTAGAGCTAAACTATATTCTTATAAGATGTATGATAAAGAGGAATGTTTGGATTGTAAAAAGATAGGTAGAAAGGGATGTTGTAAGTGTAAGGAATGTAAAAAGTGTAAAGAAAATAAAATATTTAATGGTGATATATGTACATGGTGTTTGGAAAATGAAAAGCGTGATGATAAGGATAAAAAATATAAGGAAATTAAAAAGTGTAAGGGGGTTAAAAAATGTGTTATTAAAACTAGGATTACGCATGAAAAATATAAAAAAATGTTTGTTTGATGTTATAAAATTTCATGAAAAGATGAATATTATTAGGAGTTACAACCATCAATTATTTACAGAAGAGATAGAAAAGGTAGCTTTAAGTGCTAATGATGATAAGAGATATATAAGAGAGGATGGGGTAAGTACTTATGCATTAGGTCATTATAGGATACCTAAGTAAACAAAATTTCTAATTTTTTATATAATTGAATTATAGGTGCGTTCATCCATGTAAGTATGTTAGGCATATAATATACCGACCAAGTATATTATATGTAGTATTGGTTAGCCAATTAGTCAAGTCACTCAGTCACTCACTGACACATCAAATTGGTAAAAGCGATGTGTGCCAGCATTCATGCATTGAGTCATCAATGAATTGTATCAATGGGCAACAGATGTTGATGGGTAAAAGTAGTTAGTAGACTGAGGCCACCTAGCAGCGCAAAGCGCTGCGCTGCGCAATAGATCAGTGGGCTAAGCGATTAGGGGCACAAATTGATGCGTTGATGAAGTGATTGGGGGATTAGGGGACGTATTGATGCGTTGATGAAGCGATTAGGGGATGAATTGATGCGTTGATGAAGCGATTAGGGGATGAATTGATGCGTTGATGAAGCGATTAAGCGATTAGGGGACGTATTGATGCGTTGATGAAGCGATTAGGGGATTAGGGGACGTATTGATGCGTTGATTAGCGCGCTGTTCCAGTTTCAGCATTTTTCATACTACTCTAGAGGATCAAAAAATTGCGGTCATGGCGGTGAACAGGTGTTTTTGAGAGGGAAAATTCTAGGGTGCCCGTTGTTTTTGAGATTTAGCGAAAAACGCAATCGGTTGACATGTTGTTTTTAATGCATTTTTTCGATGGACTATGGACGTACTTTAGACAGCAAGAGACGGGAAAGCAAAATTTCTGCCATTAAGCGATCTGTGAGGCTTCAAAGATGGCCAATTTCACTCTATTTTCAATATGGCCAAAAACCAAAGGTGTGATACCAGAGCCACCAAATCGGCCGAGATGTTACGGGCACTATTTTATGAATGATATGTCACTCGGACCCATGTTCACATAAAAATAGCTTTCGTTAAAAACGCATCATTAATATTCTTACCTAAAAAATTATTGGTTTGTTACACGTTTATTTTTCAAGGCATTTACATTTTCAACAAATATTTGCTTGAATGTCTGAAGTGCTGAATAGCTAGTAACCTAATTTATTCATACGCGCAACGTGACATTCATCCACACCACAGCCTTGAAACGGCGGCGAGTGAAACGCAAGGAAGCAAGTCACAATTTGATCTGAACAAACCCAAGGCTGCAAAGGTAAAGTTCAATGTATTTTTTTCTTTTTTGAAATGTGTTTTTGTTTTAAACGATAAGGACATTACGTCCTTCCATAAGTATTGTTTAGAAACGAAGTAGGTCAGTGGTTGTTTATAGAGATTACAGTCGCTATTTTGATTGATTGTAAGCTCGTGAAAGCTTTACGCCTGCGTTTCAGAAGGCTACATTAGTATATAAATATGAATGATTTGTATTCCATTTGCTGCCATAACTAGTTGAATGTATTGCTTTTCGTCGAAGAGGAATATTTAACGAATCCCAAATGTCAACAGTACTAACAGTGACTGGAAATTTCGGGTATAGCTAAACAGCGAAATGAACTTCCTTTCGCTTCCTTTCGCGAAAGGAACATAATGCCCACGAAAGGAAGATTGTTTTCTATGAAAAAAAGCGTTTTTCTTGCGAAAGGAAGGTGTTTTTGGAAAATTAACGTCAAGTCTTTTGTACGGTTGAAATAAAATTGTTGGGATTGAGCGTTTGAGGCCGAAAAATCGTGTTTTAGTAATCGCCGTAAATGGTGTTACTATAAATGGCAGTGGCTAGAGATACGGTACCGTACCTCTAGCCTATATCAAAGAAATTGCTAGAGATACGGTACCGTACCTCTAGCCCCGGAGTCTAAAGATACGGTACCGTATCTTTAGTCATTCTTATGATATAGGCTAGAGGTACGGTATTTTGTAGATACATGTAAGAAATTATAAATTTATTTCAGTTTTGATTATTATCGTTATTAGTATGTATTTGTAGTAATTGATCGGCATCAAAGGACAGAATTAAACTCGTTGCTGTGTGCGAGTTTGCATCGATGCGCGAAAATAATAATTGCGCTGATTAGTTAGGTGAATTTAATTGCTTAAGATATAAGCGGATCTTACATTATTTTAACTTTTGTTGTTCTTTAATTGATTATGGAAAGCGACATAATTAATCAATCACGGAAATTGATAATTAATCTATTACTCAATCACGGAATTTTTTCTGAAAGCACTTTCAAGCCAATTTTGTATCATACGGTCAAAATGGCTCATAGTATTCACGTCGGGAAGAAATTTGAAGATTTTCAAACATTTAAAAGCGCAACAGAGTGCAATCAAAGTGCAGAAAGTGTGCAGTTTTACAAGAGGGATTCTAGGACTATACAAAAAGCCCAGCCGCGCGTACAAACAAAAATAAAAGAAAGGATAAAGTATTACTGGATATCGCTGTACTGTATTCATGGTGGCAAGAATTTCAAAGCCAGAGGGACAGGAGTGAGAGAACAAAGGTTATCTATCTGTCTGTCTGTCTGTCTGTCTACCATCCATTTATACTTATTAAGTTATTTTATCTTGGGTTGGGAGCGGTGGATAGAGTTGAGCGTTTAGGTTCGGGTCTGGTAAGCACGATTCGAACTGAAATTTGATGTGGGCTTTGCTTATGTATAGTAGAAGCAGAATTTTACGGCATAAATTATACATAACTATTTAGGGCAAACATTAAGGCCACAAAATAATGTGAACAATGGGTTCTTTTAACCAGTTCTCCGCACAATATTCTTTCTAAGCCACTGGCTGCTTTCCCACATAACTATCGTCGAAACATTGGACAGCAGTGAGAGAGAAATGAATCCTGTTGCAATGACTGTCATCAATCCTCGGAGAGTTAATTGGCCGAGCCGTGGATCGAACGGCGATCTCCTGTTCTCAGTTCCGGAACGCTATACTGACTGAGCTATGGGGCTATGCCTGCACATTGTTGTAAATAAATTTAGGAATTTGATTGAATGAATGGTGTTTAACGCCGTTTTCAACAGTATTTCAGTACTTCTGCATCGGCCAGTGCACCTATTCATGCTTTCCTCGAGTTTTTATAACCAGTACTCGGCACAATATTCTTTCTAAGCCACTGACTGCTTTCTTACATGCAGTACAAGTCGTTTGAAAACACTGTAGGAAAAAGAGAAAATGCTAATTTCTCATTTTCCAACAGTGTTTTCTACCCTTTTGGATGACCATTTTCCACCATTTTTCATCAAAATTTAAATTGTTTACAAATTCTTCGAGTGTAAAATTTGTCTTTCGAGAAAGGGTTAAGCAGGGATAATACATATGTTATATAGAATCCCTGGGTTAAGTAATCAAGTTCACCTAATAATCAACGCAATTATTATTTTCGCTCTTCAGTGCACATTCGCACACTGTGCACAACTTGATGAGTTTCTGTCCTTTGATGCCGATCAATTACTACAAATACATACTAATAACGATAATAATCAAAACTGAAGTAAATTTATAATTTCTTACATGTATCTACAAAATACCGTACCTCTAGCCTATATCATAAGAATGACTAAAGGTACGGTACCGTATCTTTAGTCTCCGGGGCTAGAGGTACGGTACCGTATCTCTAGCCATTTCTTTGATATAGGCTAGAGGTACGGTACCGTATCTCTAGCCACTGCCACTATAAATAGCATTTCCTTCCTAAAATTGAGTTTCTTTCACGAAAGGAAGATTTTTGCCCGCAAGTAATGTTTATTCCACGACATGATTTTATAAATAATGAAATATCTCTTTTGAATTAGGTACCCCTTACAGATTAAATTTCAGCTTTTTTTCGATGATAGTGTGTAGTGAATTTGTTATTTATGATTTTGCAAAGTTTCTTTTAGAGGAAAATTCCATTCATGAAAACAGGGACCATATGTAATAGACTATATGTACATTTTACAATCCCTGATGAAAGGAAAATTCACTCCGAGCTACGCAAGAATTCTATTCCTATCGAAAATAGGATTTCTTTCCCAAGTTTAGTACATTTTCGCAACATAAATGAAATTTAAAGGTTTAATTTAACTTTTTACATCCCCCTCAAAAAAGAAAGAAGTGTTTTAGTGGCGCTTTCTTTGTGTAAAAAAAAGGGGGTTTTCTTTTCTAAAATGCATGTTTTCTCGATGTGATTTAAATTAAGATGTTGAACAGTTTCAAACCAAAAACTCCAGTCTTAGTACATCTAGTAGGGTGAGCGCTCTTCCACGAAAGGAAGGTATTTTTGTTTTGCTGGTCCTTACTTTGCTATAATTTAAGGTGGGTATAATTGGCAAGAGAACGGTTCCTTGTGGCACTTGCTATATTATCTTGATATAGATGAAATTTTTGTTCATCGTGTATTTACAGGTTTTGCAGCAGAGAAAGAAACTTCCTTTCGCGAAAGGAGGAATACGTTGACCCACGGAAGGAAGTATGCTATTATGGGTAAAATTGATAACAGGACTGTTCCTTCATAACAGTTAACATATTAGATCTATCTTGATGTGGAAAAATACTTATTTAAGAAGTTTTAGCCATTCATGAATTTGTACCGCAGCACTTTATAGATATAGATCTGAACAACATTGAAAGTTCTACTGATCCATTGAACATGAAAGGAAATTCTTTTCACTTTTTTTTTTTTTTTTTTACAGAGGAATTATTAGGAACAAATACATTTTTTAACGAAATCAATGGCTGCTTTTCATACTGCACATGCTACAGTGTATATGAATGACTTTGTCACATTATGATCTTCTTGACGTTCTTGAAGCTCGAGGCTAGATTTTTCGGGGGTCGGATATTTCGTCCTTTATACTTTCCGTACCTTCAGACGTTTCATACTGTTTTACAGGTGCCATAGACACTATATACCGTGGAAACCATAATATAAAACGAGGGGGAATTCCATGTGTATTTCATTTTCAAACACATTGTTTTACTAACCCCTTTGCCAAATTCATAACCCTGCCAGTGTCATTAAAAGCTTTTGCAGATTGCAAATTGCAAATAAGAATGATTCCAATTCTGGGATTTGCTTTTGAAAAATAAGAAACATTTGTAGCAAAGTAAGAAACCTCTTGTTAACAGTATTGCTCCCCAATCTTTCTTCTTTTGGATTATCTGGAAAATGATGAAAGGTTGTGAAGAACATTTTTCATATTTTCTTTTCATTCTACAGATAATATAGAAAGAACGTTTAAACAAAATGCCGCTGCCCCCACCTCCTGTCAGTTTTCTCTTTATATGTTGCAGGCCCCGCTTGGCCCAGTGGTAATGTACATGTGTGTGAATTATAACCTTGATGCCACAGGTTCGAGCCACTATGGGACCCCTGAATTGTTCATGGGAGTGCCCCTTTGGCAAGACACTGAAAAATAGAGCCCATTGCCAAGAACTTGTGAAACCCAGAAGAAACAAAAATATATGAGCTTTTGCTGTGATATTACCAAAATAATGTTGAAAGTGGCGGAAAACAATTCAATCGATCTTCATTTGTAAAGTAAATCTCTTTTTTTTTCTCACCCTGTGTACTTAACCAATTACCAGACGACAAATTTTAGGCTCTTCCAAACTGAAAGAGTTTGCAGACGACATTTTCAAAATTGACGAAAATGGCAGAAAGTTATCGAAACGGTTAGAAAACACTGGGAAAAGGAGAAATTGAAAGCATTTGCAGACAACAAAAAATTAAGTACTGAAAATGATTATTTTTGTCTTTGAAAGGGTTGAAAACATCCTTTTCTTCCCTACAATGTTTTCAAAGGGCCTTTTACCTAGGGTCGTTAAAAGTCGGGATTCTGTGGTAAAGAGTTAAAGTGGCAAAAAAGACTACAACAACAACCATTTCCTCTCTTTTCCACACTCTTGTCGAAAGTCATGATTCCCATGGACCAGTTGTTTGGTAAAGAGTTAACTTTCACGAAGTTTGCTACTCTAATGATTTCATTTTAAAGTCTTTGACTTTTTAAAGAAGAACAGTTTTATATCTTGGTTCTATAGACGGATTTGTATTTCGCAAAAGGAATTTCCTTACCCTAAAGAATCTCGTTACTAGCAAAAGTTTTATATAAAACTTATAAATTTGACAAGTCAAGTTCATCCATGTTGGAAAGATATTCTCAAATTTTGAAAAATCCTTTCATGCAAAAAGACTACGTTCGAGGCAAAAATCTTCCTTACATGAACGGACTTACTTTCGCGCAAGAACGGTTATTTATAGTAACACTTTCACCGTGATAGTAAAACACGATTTTTCTAGTCTAAAACTCTCAAATTCAAAATCTAACTTCTACAAATACCTAGAATATATAATCAATAAATCAACGGCGGTTTCCTTTCGTGAGGAAAACGCTTCTTTCATAGTAAACATCTTCTTTTCGTGAACGTAATCTTCCTTTCGCGCAAGGAAGCAAAATGATTATGGTACGAAATGATTGCATATACCATCATGATTCTTTTGATAGTAAAAGAAGAAAAAAAAACTCTGGAAATAGCACTTTATCCCTTTCCAACATTTCACTCCAAATTATGCTTTTCAGATAAGGACAAGAAAGAATTATACGAGTTTAACAACCACTGATCAGCGTGTTTACATTTGTGATTTCAATCTCATATTTTAAACTTAAATCACGTCTAAATTATTAGAAAATCATATTTACATTTTATTTTTCATCTTTCATAAAGCTTGCTAGTCTAATGATTTCATCTTAAAGTCTTCGACTCTTCCAAGAAGAACAGTTTTATATCTTGGTTCTATAGACAGCTTTGTATTTCGCAAAAGGAATTTCCTTACCCTAAAGAATCTCGTTACTAGCAAAAGTTTTATATAAAACTTATAAATTTGACAAGTCAAGTTCATCCATGTCGAAAAGATATTCTCAAATTCAGAAAAAAATCCTTTCATGCAAAAAGACTACGTTCGAGGAAAAAATCTTCCTTTCGTGTACATACATACTTTCACGCAAGAACGGTTATTTATAATAACACTTTCACCGCGATAGTAAAACACGATTTTTCGAGTGTAAAAATCTTAAATTCATAATCTAACTTTTACAAATACCTAGAATGTATAAGCAATAAATCAACGACAGTTTCCTTTCGTGAGGAAAACGCTTCTTTCATAGTAAAGAATCTTCCTTTCGTGGACGTAATCTTCCTTTCGCGAAAGGAAGCGAAAGGAAGTTCCTTTCGCTGTTTAGCTATACCGGAAATTTCGATCTTTTTAACTTACCTTTCAGCACTAGGATTTTGCAGCCCTAAGGTGAAAGTATATTGAAATGTTGGAAAAATATAAAATGGTGATCTATTCTTCCCCTTTCATATAGTTAATTTTGCCTTTAATGCTGTCAACCTGGATCTAACATATATATGCATTTAAATCTTTAAATTGGCTCAGTCAAAAGTATTGCAGCTTTTGTACTTTCACTTAAAGGTGGCCCTTCAGATTTTTGGACGAAATTTATACAAAAATATTAAAATTCATCCTGATACTCCCAGTACCTTTTAAATTTCTTTCATAAAACCCCAGTAGTCGAAAACCATCCGACAACAAGAGAAATTAGAGATTTACTATGGCCCAGGTCAACACCGACGGGAACCATGGTCTATTTTTAGATGAGCAACTTGCTCACTCACTTACCGGAAATACACAAATGATGCTTCAAACACAGCGACTGAAGAAGAAGTTTATGGAAAATAACATGTTTGTTATGTTATGGAATTTAAGAGTCATTAGTCACGTGCCAGTCACTTTACATTCCCACTATGCTTCTTTTGATTTTTGGTGCAAAATCTAAAAATACCTTAAGAGGCTACGTAGCCTTTTAAGGGAATACCATAAAAAAATGTATACAAAAAGTGTCATGGTATTGAAGTTTTTGAAGTTAATTGACATAATATTTAGTAGATTCATTCAATTTAGCTGGCAAGTATCTTGCAAAATTGATACCTGCTTCTGTAGAGAAAAGGGTTAAGCATTAATATTGAAAAAAAAAAAAAAACTAAATGAATGTGCATGCAAAACCGAACAAAAGAAAGCTTTTGAAAACATTGTGGGAAAAGGAGAAAATGCTGGTAACCAATGTTTTCTTCTTTTCCCATAATGGGCTTATCCTTTACTGACAAATCTTATTACTTGTGCCACATTTACTATGTCTCTTGGAATTTCTTTCAATTTTGATCGGTCTGAATTGTGTTGTGTGGTAAAGAGTCAAACCTGATATAAAAGGTTTTTTGAAAATTGTGTTTGCATAGGTAAAAAGGCTGTACAGTATGTGTGCTTAACTCTTTCCCAAACAACAAAATTTAAAAGTGGTCCAAATTGAAAGCCATGCTGATGACATAATAAATGTGGCTCAAAAATTGAAATTTGTTTAGGGAAGAATAGAAAACATTGTGAGAAAAGGAGATAATGATGGTTACCCACACTTTCTACTTTTCCTACAATATTTTCAAAAGCCTTCTGTCTCAGGATCGTTGAAAGTCGGGATTGTTTGGTAGTCTTAAGAGTTAAAGGTAACCAGTGGCACTGTTGAGTTGATGCAGAATGCAAACCATTTTAGATATGTCTGTTCGGACTACTTTAGCTTTTAACAATTGCCACAGTCAGGGAGATTTGTCTGAAATGATTATGATCCTTGATTGAACATTAAAACCAATATTTTATCATCTACAAAAGATGTGAAGCATTCTTTAACCCTTTACCACTCAGTGATGAGTTTTGACACCCCAAGGAAAGAAGCCTCCTTTTCCCACAATATTTTCTACTATGTCATAAGAACAATTGCAGCATTTGATTCAGATAATGAGATTGAAATTGTTGTCTGCAACTGCTTTCAATTTGGACAAGGCTAGAATATTGTCAATTGGTAAAGGGGTTAGACCTGGTTTGTATGTGTTAGCATGATGCTTTCAAGTGGGATAAAGCAGTTAAGCTAAAGAAATGCGGGCTGAGCTTAACGGGAAGCCATAACCCCTATCTTGCCTATTGCAACATTGGTCATATTTGCTAATAGTGTAGACCAATGATCAACCTGCATAGCCATTCAGTCTGATGTTGGTCTGCACTGTTGGCAAATTTTACAGTGACTGAAATTCAGAAGCAAATCTGGAATAGTCTATTCTGGGAAATCAGCAGCATAAGAGGTAAAATTGACCCTTGAAAAGATTTTTGAAAAACGTTTTTGTTAAAGAAAAAATTGCTCAACAGTAAGGTGGGTAATTTTAGACAATCAAGGCCCTCTTCAATTCTTTGGACAATAACTTGATGTTGCATCAATCTACAATATGCATCTTTGATAAAAGAAGAATGTTAAGTTAAATACTGTTCAGATTTTTGTATGGCTATTATTTGGTTATATTTCTTTGTATCTGTTTTAGGAAGAGATAGTGAAGATTGTGCAGGTCAGAGAGACAGACGTCCAGGTCAAGACAGTTAAGATCTCAAGATGGCACAGATGACTTAAAGGTGTTACTCTGGAGGGAGTGGAGGGAGATGAGTTCAAAGAACCTAATGGGTCAATACATATAGCTAACAATTGTTGTTGTCAATACATACAGAGACGAGATGTCAGTGTCAACCAAAACAAAGACTGAAATTAAGGTATTAAATCCACTCTAGTCTTCCCAGGTTATCCCTAGTGCTCGGGGTGAACAGTTGTAATGAGTTGGTATTTTGACTATTGTGTTTCTGTTCACCACTAGCACAAGCACATTTACATGTTGCTTCTGAAGTTCTATTTGACAAAGCCCAGAAAAGCAATGTCACAAACTGTCTTTCAGTATCTTTAACAGAATCACTAAGATGTAAAAGGATAATTAAACTTTTGACAGTATTGTCCTCAAGTTAACCCATTACCATGCAATCCCTACTTTTGACGACCTTTGCAAACAAGCCTTTTGAAAACATTGTGGGAAAAGGAGAAAATGCTGGTAAGTCGCATTTTCTCCTTTTCCCACAATATTTTCTACCCCTCACAAAACAAAGTTCCAATTTTCATTCACATTTATTTTTGGTCTGCAAATGCTTTCAATTTGGACAAGCCTAAAATTTTGTCATTTGGGTAATGAGTTAATCTCTTTCAGAATTCTGGTTGCTATGGCAACCAAAGTAAAAAACCTTTAAACATCTTCTCGTCCCAAACCGCTAATTGGATAGCATTATTTTTTTGCAGGAATGTTCCTTAGATAGAGGTCTACAGAATTCCTTAAAAAAGAAAAATCCGTCAAAAAACATGGCTTTTATGGGAGACTCATTTTCCTTTTATGGTATAAAGTAAAATCTTTGAAAAATTTCTTCTCTTATACTATTCATTTTGGTTTCATTGTTGTATTGGAGGTTAGTTCCTATGCTGGTAAGTCTTTACCATACAGTCCTGACTTTTAATGACCCTAAAGAAGAAGTCTTTAGAAAACACTCTTGGAAAAGGAGAAAATGCTGGTAATCAGCATTTTCTCTTTTTCCCTCCGTGTTTTCTACTCTATCAAGGAGAGAAATCATCATTTCATCAATGTTTAATTTGTTGTCTGCAAATGATTTCAGTTTGGTCACATCCCAAATTTTGTCGTTTGGTAAAGAGTTAAAGATGGTTGCTTTACATAATCTATAATCCTTTTCATATAAAACAAGAGAACCTCTACACTTTGATTAGTTCTGGTAAAAGTTTGTTGACCTACTGGTGACCTAGTACAAAGAGGGACAGGGCTTCACTGTTGTGATAAGGCATTTTGTAATCCAATCAAACTGATCCCTGACAAAGAAGACTTTAGAAAACATTGTGGGAAAAGGAGAAAATGCTGGTAACCTTTTCCCACAATGTTATCTACCCTTCACAAAATAACCTTTAAATTTTTTGTCACTTTTATTTTTTCATCTACAAAATGCTTTCCATTTTGACAACCCTAAAATGTTGTCATTTGGTAATGAGTTAACTATAACCAGAAGACAAAATTTTTATAACTGGCCATAATTGAAAGATGTTGCAGACAACATAATAAATCTTCAAATTAGTAAAACTTGTATCAGAAAGGGTAGAAATTATTGTGTAAAACTAAGAAAATGAAGGTTACTTTTATTTTCTTCTTTTCTCACGTTTTCATAGCTTTTTTTCTTTTAAAGTGACCTAAAATGCAGAAATGAATGGTAATTGTTAAAAACTTCTCTTCACCGTTACAGAAAAATCAGGCCTGTGGAGCAATACAGGCGCTCAAGCGCCTCTAGTTTATAGACTTGAGGTAGAATGCTTTCGGAAACATTTTCGGTATACGAGAAAGTGCTTGTAATGCATATTTACTCCATTGGTCACCATGTTTTCTTTCTTCAAAAGGCTACTGCACACTTTGGGCAAAAGTTCATTTCTTGTTTGCAAATCTTTTCAAGACTAAATTTTTTTTATGTAGATAGAGTGATAGATTGATATTTTACATGCACATCATCTGGCTAGTCAGGTTTTTGTGTATTTATTTTCACTTGATTACTTTTTGGTACATGTTCATTATATTTTTGCCACTACCTTTATGTTTACATGCTGTATCTTACTATATTTGCCTGTTCTTTAACCAATTAACCCTTCACCAAATCATCCCTGGTTTTCACGACCCTGAGATAGAAGGCTTTTGAAAACATTGTTGGAAAAGGAGAAAATGCTGGTTACCAGTAATTTCTCCTTTTTCCACAGTGTTTTCCGCCTTGCCTGAAAGAAAACTTTAATTTTTGAGTTGCCTTTATTTTGTTGTCTGCAAGTGCTTTCAATTTAGACCAGTCTAAAATTTTGTTGTTTAATAAATAGTTACTAGCAGACAAAAATTAAATTGTCCCAGATTTCAGCAGACAATTTCAAAAAACGGCCAAAAAAGTGGAAAAGGTACTGAAAGGATAAATATAAACATTATTGGAAAGAGACACTATTTGGATTATATGAAGAAAGCATTGTGTTGCAATGTACCAGTGTTTATCTGTAGATTCCTTTGACATAGTGTGCAAGTTGTTGGCTAAATACATGTACTCATGTTTTCTTTTTGAAATCATCATCAAGTATAAGATTTTGAGCTTTTTTTTACTTTCATTTATTTGCAACTCAAAGCATCAGCAGAGATGAAAATGCTTGTCGCAAGCATTTTTACCTTTGGACACAGTGTTTTAAAAAATATACCGAACAACTTTAAAAATCGGGCTAGTTGGCTATGGGTTAAGTTTTGATTCAAGGGCCATTTATTTCTCTTTATACAAGTGGTATGGTCCCTAAATTTGTCTTAGAAGTATTCTCTGCATTAAACAAATTTAACAGTATGAGAATATACTCTAGCTGAAGTAATAAAATATACTTTCAATGTTCATCATACTACAAGGGCATACAATTAAAAAAAATATCAGAAAGATCTTTACAAGCTATTATTACTTATTTTGATGTTTCGAAAATATAAGAAAAATATGAGATTTTTGTTTTGGTCCCTTGAAATATTATGCAATAAAAGCCACATTTTCTTTTTTATGCAGTTCAAAGTTAAACTTCCTAGTCTTTTTGCGAGCCTTTTTGACAGGTCTGAATTGAGACAAAGCACTGGGATAAGAATGTAACACTTAGTATTCAATTGTTTTCTACTTTTGCCACAAAATTTTCAAGCTGCTTCTCTCCAAGAGCAGTCAAAAGTCGTCATTGTGTGCGAAAGGGTATTGACATGTCCTGCTTGAGATGGAGGTATTTATTCACAAATATACTGTTTACTTGTTTCAACTACCTTTACATAATATACATTTTGTTGTGGTACTCGATTCATGTTACGAGAAGATGATACTTCTTTCAAATTAAAGTGAAAAAAAAAGAAGAAGCTTTGTTTCTGTTCTTCTTTTTGTTTAACTGTTTCTTCTTAAATAGTACTGAGTTTTGTTGACTATTTCACTCTGCACATGATGAGAAACTTTTGGTCACATCCAAATTGAACGCACCTTCAGACCAGGGGGAATGATTTCTTCATTTACTCAATCTAATTCTAAAATCGACTTCCATGAGTACTTTCAGTACTTTGATTTTAATTGTTATCAATATACGAATGAACGAAGACGGTATTTGTATACTTGGTATAGGGGTCCTCCTACATTAGACAGTTTCTATAGCTTAATGCAAAACGAGAATGAATCAATTGTACGTAAAATTGCCATTTACATCTCAGCAATAATGAAAGTGAAAGAAAATCAAAATATGCAGTGATACGTGTGTATGTATGTATATATGTACGTGTGTGTGTGCGTATGTATGAGCGTATGTATATGCGTAAGTATGCATGCTGGTATGTATGTATGTTTGTGTGTATGTATGTAAAAACATTCATGGATGAGTAAAAAGTATTTTTTCCACCTCCCTTTAACAGAAGGCTATATAGCACAATTAATTTTCTTTACTTATTTTGAATTGTAAATTTGTGTTTGGCAATAATTGTATTTGACTGTTAAGATACTGTCTGTATTACATACATGTATATTGCTTTAAACTATTTACAAAGATATTGTTCTTGTCCAAATTGAAAGTACTTGGAGACGATAAAATTACTGTAGCTTGAAGGATGGGAAATATTCTATGAAAAACATTTTGTAGGAAAATGTATCTCCCACTTCAGAGACATATAGAGTTAATTTGGTAAAGGGTTGAGGGATAAGTACATTTTTTATGTATTCTTGACATTACACTTGTCAATCTATTTACCTGATTAGGAAATACTGATTCAGCCGAACTTGAGAGTATTTGCAGACGACAAAACTGATGCTGGTACAATAGAGTTGGGTCTCATTGAAAACATTGTAGGAAAAGTGAAAATATTTAGTTCAAGCGTTTCCTGCTTGCCCTACCTTTAGGCTATATAACCAGGGTTCATTTGGTAAAGGATTAATGATTATGTAGGTGTATTTCTTTTTCTTGCTAAATTTTAACTTGTGTTTGATTACAATTATTGTTACATATATATTGTATCGAACTACTTAGACTAGGAATATTGATCTTGTTCAAATTGAAAGCATTAGTAGACACTAGATGAACAAAAGCAGATGCGATGGAATTTGAACTCGTAGAAAACATTGTAGGAAAATGTTCTCCCTTATACAATGCTACATAAACAGGATTTATTTGGTAAAGGGTCGAGAGATATCTCCATTAATTTTGGTATAATGTAAAATGTTATTTTACATGTATATTTGACGATAAATGCGGTTAGTCTGTTGTGCAGATTCCATATGTGTTTACTGATATAACTGTTTACTGGTCTAAGAAACTGTGACCCGGTTCAAATTGAAAGTATTTGCAGACGACAAATAACTGAAACTGGAATGATGGGATTTGATCGTCTAGAAAATATTGTAGGAAAAGTGAAGATACTCAGTTATAGCGTTTCCTGCTTTCCTCACGTCAAGGCTATATAACCAGGATTTATTTGGTGAAGGGTCGAGTGATATGCACGAGTCAGTTTCTTTTCTTATTAAATGTATATAATTATTGTCTTATATAATCATAATTATTGTTACATGTATATTGCATTTTATTATTTAGATTATAAAATTTTATTATTTAGATTATAAAATATTGATCTTGTTCAAATTGAAAGTATTTGCAGATGAAAAATCAATAGCAATTGAAACGATGGGAATGGTTCTTGTGGAAAACATTGTGAAAAACGCTCTCTACTCTACAATGCTACTTAACCAGAATTATTTGGTAAAGGGTCGAGGAATGTGTACATTAAATATTTGGTTAAATGTTAATTGAAATCAATTGTACACATTTATACGGGTATAGTGCTTTAAACTATTTACAAGACCAAAACTACTGATCTGATCCAAATTGAAAGTATTTGCAGACGACAAATAATTGACTAACATTATAGGAATTTAACACCTAGGAAACATTGTAGGAAAAGTAAAATACTCAGTTAAAGCACTGCCTGCTTTCCACATTTCATGGTCATATAACTAGGGTCTATTTGGTTAAAGGTCGAGGGATATATGCATTTATTGTTATTATCATTTTCTCCTTCTTCTTCTCCTTCTTCTTCAGCTTCCTCCTTTCTTTCCCATCATATGTGGATTTATTTTGACTATATCATTGAGAAATGTATATACTGATTCAGAAACATTAAACATTGATCTGGTCCAGATTGAAAGTATTTGCAGACGACAAATTAACTGTGGCTGAAACGAAGGGAAATAATCCTGTAGAAAACATTCATGTAGGAAAAGCTATATGATCAGAATCAACACTCAGGGCCATACAGTCAGGGTTTATTTGGTAAATTTGAGATTTGTGTATATTTTCCATGTAAAATGTAAGTTTGCATATGTAACGATAACTATGTTTACATATTGTACACTTTGTATATATGTATAATGGGCCGGTGGCCTGAACATAACAATAAATCTATCTATCTATCTATCTATCTGATGCGTCATATAAGGCAGGTCGAATCTTCGAAGAATATGACATACGCAGACAACGACTAGCTAAGATGATGGGACCTGTTTTGAAAAGAAAAGAAAACGTCGTAAGAAAAGGTTATAGTGGTTATTGGTTTTTCACAGCACAGACTTCGAGGTGATGCAACTCTCGAATTTTCTAGTTTTAACTCTTTACCTAACTACAAAATTTTAAACTGGTCCAAATTGAAAGCATTTGCAAACGACGAAATAAAAATGACTGAAAATTTGAAATTTGTTTTGTGAAGGGTAGAAAACATAGTGGGAAAAGGAGAAAATGCTGGTTACCAGCATTTTTCTCTTTTTTCCTACAATGTTTTCTAATGGCTTCTTTCTCAGGGTCGTCAAAAGTAGGGATTGTGTGGTAATTGGTTAACCTTTGATATGCTATACGAGTTATACGAAACTTTCCAGTCAGTAGTTAAAACCAAAATATTACAATTTCAGAACTATGTTTTGTGAAAACATTATATCCTTATATGACACTGCAGGTCTATGAGCAGACTTCACGTTCTGTGCAGTCTGATCTTGATCTACACTGATCAGTAAAGTGCCTTGATTCGAGCTTAGCTGCTTAACTCATTACCATACAATCCCTACTTTTGACGACGCTGAGAAAGAAGCCTTTAGAAAAACACTGTTGGAAAAGGAGAAAATGCTGGTAACCAGCATTTTCTCCTTTTCCCAAAATGTTTTCTGCCCTTCACAAAACAAATTTCAAATTTTCAGTCCCTTTTATTTTGTAGTCTGCAAATGCTTTTGATTTGGACAAACCTAAAAATTTGTCGTTTGGTAATGAGTTAAGAATGTTAAAACTTTTGACGTTAGGAAATGATCTCAATGTCGTGCTGAATGATATAATCTTACGACTCATAAATCCACTGCAGATCCTCATGGCCTGGGTGTGAATAGACTGGATCTGGGTCTATATTCACCAACCATCCTTAGGAATATTCTTAGTCTTATTCTTCAGAATTTCATAATTGTGAAAGTAATACATAACATCTGATTGCCTAACCATTTGGTTTAGCCAATCAGAAATTCTGTTATTTTCACAGTCAGAAAAATCTTGAAGAATAAGACAACGAACATTCTTAAGAAAGGTTGGTGAATACAGGTCCTGAGCTCGGGAAATCCTGGTTCGATACCCGGATTCGTATTTCCCAACCATTCTTAATTTCATTCTAAGTCTATACTCTATAAATAGAAAGTAACGAAACTTCTGACTGACTAAACCATTATGGTTGAACCAATCAGAAGTTGCGGTTACATGTTTTTTTTGTTTTTTTTTTTAATTTTAAAAATTCTTGAGAACAAGAATAAGAATATTTTTAAGAATGGTTTGCGAATATGGGCTCTGGTTGCAGCATTTGTCATGTTAGAATATCTTTAGGAAAGAAACTGACCTAAGAACTAACTTTTAATTAAGAAATAATCTTCTTTCTATCGTGGTATATCGTTCAGTAAACCACAGTTGTGAGTTATGAGGCACAATAAATAATCCTCGAGGGCGATAGCCCGAGTAGGTTATTCATTGCACCTCATAACTCACAACGTGGTTTATTGAACGATATACCACGATAGAAAGAAGATTATTTCGATTCTAACATGGCCAATTCTTAGTGAAATGAAAACTTGGAGTAAAAACGCGGATGAAGATAATGTTCCATTGAATAACTCACTCATTGAATGACGTCACTGTACATGGATTGTCGCAGATTTTACCACGTTTTCCTTGCACTGTGTTTATAGAGCAAAGCAAAAGTCGCGTGTCATGTTAGAATAATTATTCTATCATTTGAGATAAAAGTCTCTTTTGATAAACGTTTAGGAACAAAGAAAAAAGCATGAATACAATATCTGTTTTTTTACCATAATTTCTATATTGTTTGGAAAATATGATCTTTTTTAAGATCTTTCTTTCAACAATGGAACGTAACTCATTTTAAATCAAATCACAATTTATAATCAATAAGTTTTGCCAGTTATGACTTGATTAGCTTTCTCTTCATAAATGCAAACAGTCCTTTCTTTTGGCTTTGACTGACTGGCCTGGATCCTTAACAACTTCTAACACATTTCCTTCACTTTTCTTACTTACATGTATATCGTCAACGTCTACCATGTCCCCGTTCAGTTCACCAATGGTAGATTTTATTGGATTTGTTTGTACCAGTCCTTCAATATAATGATGAGATGCCAGAATTCTCTTTATGTTATTTGGATCATATATTCTGGGTAATTCTACTGGATGTAAAATAGGATTGTTAAAACTTGAACTTGTTATATCTGATGCTGACTCCACAAGTGTACAAGTACGAGAGATAAGATCATAAATACATTTGCTGACTGTGTCTAAATCTAGATGTTCTACAGTTTGTTTGTCAGTGTTTATTGTTGATTGAATCTTGTACTTTATTTTTCTCATTATTTCTTGTTCAAGTGTTTCTGCAATCTCAATTATTCTATTTCTGATGATGTTTTCTTTTTCCTGTACTTTTTCATATCTGAAGGTATTTCTTGTGTGTAATTTTTGTCTGGATCCAAGATCTTGTTTTAATTTTTCAATGGCAGCAGTTCTTACTTTGACTTCCTGTTGGTCTTCTGTGTGGTACTTGAGAGAATTTTGTGCTACATCTACCATTAAACTATATTTCTGTACTTTAGCACGTGACCGCCAACAGGATCTCTGACATTCTCTCAATTTCTCTATTTCTCCCATATATTGTGTAATCAGCTTCTTTATTTCATCTTTCTTTTTTCTCCATTTCGATACCAACTCTGGTGTAATCACAACAGTTCCACATGCTTTATTCTCAGACGCCAGGTTTTGGAGGATACATAATAGCCCTGTTAGGACGTCGTCAGATAGATCTTGAACATATCTTATTTCTCTCATAACAAATATTACCGAGTTGTTGATGTTTACGTCTTGACTTCGGTAATACATTCTCTCTAACAAAGCAAGAAACTCTTGCAGGTCGGCAAACATTTTTTCTTCATTCTTAAGCAGCGATAATTTCGGAATTTTTATAATTTTCTGAGCCATCCTTTTTTCGTGTCTTGTCATTCAAAGCGAGCTTTAAAACTGAAACGTTGTTGTCTGAGCAATGACGTCGTTACTATAGAAATCATGACCTCACTTGTAGACTGGTGAACCTTTCAAAACTGTGACTATGCTGACGTCATTATAAACGGTACTTCTATGCCGGACTGGTTTTGTTCATTTAATTTGCTTGTCTAAAGAGTTGAAAAAACACCACAGAATTTTATTGTCTCCATTTACCTTGCTACTCGAACTGATCACTGAAGCTTTGAAATTTCATTGCAAAGGAATTTTAAGCATTGATTGAAATACTGATAACATTGTTTTTTCATAAAGACCAGCAACGTTGATAAGTTTTGAAGTGTGTCATCATCTGTCATCGTTCTCCTGTTTCCAAACCCCGACTGACCAATTTGTAAAGCACTGAGAATCTGCTATTTCAGGTGTTGGCTACAGCTGTACATTTACCACTTGCTCGACAATCATCAACTTTTACTTCGAGAAAAACAGGGCCCTAGCTAACGGCATTATGGTATCTGGCAGTGGAATTGGAGCTTTGATACTTCCCTTTGTCTACAGGTTTGCTGATTATTATCATTATATCATTTTTCCTATTGTGGTTGGTCACAGTTAAATGTCCATCAAACCCCCCCCCCCTCTCTCTCTCTCTCTCTCTCTCTCTCTCTCTCTCTCTAGCTAGCTAGAGCATGGCTTAAATGCATTTTTACACCTATATCTTTCCGTTGTTGGGCCTTTAATAAACTTTATCAATCATACTGAGGGGAAGGGCCTTTTTGTTGTGTAGAACTTGTGATCTAACCAAATTGCAACGAATTAAAACGCGTTTAACCCTTTACAAACACAATCCGGAGTTTTATCGAACTTGTGGAAAACAGTTCATGCAAAAGAAATGTGGAAGAGAAAACAATGTTGTTCATCATCATTTTGCATACTTTAATTGGTGAATATTAAAATTGATTTGGTACAATTGGTTTCCTTCCTGTATGAGGATAAGTGTCGTATGAAAGATTTGATAAAGTAGGTCCAAGGTCAAGGTAACAATTCAAGGTCAAATGATAAAATTGTCATAAATAGAGCTTGTTTGGACCAGAACTTCAATCTTTATGGATAGATTTTTTTTAAGAATGGCACAATTATTTTCCTTCATTAATAAGAGTGCCATTTGAACTATTTGTACTGGCAAGTCCAAGGTCAAGGTCATACTTCAAGGTCAAATGATAAAAGCGTCATACATGGAGTTTGCTCGGACTGAAACTTCTTCGTTTACAGATGTATTTCGAAATAATTTGACACAGGTGTTCAGGTTGGTTCAAGTTCAGGGTCTCATAGAGCTTGCCTGAGCTAGTATGTCCACTATTTGGATGTGTTTACGAGAACTTGGCAAACTATTCTCTGTCATGGATAGGTGACCATTTAAAATTTTTGATTATGTGTGTCAAGGGTCAGGGTCACGCTTCAAGGTCAAGTTATCAACTTTTCATAAAGAGAGTAAAGTTGCTACTTATTTAGTTTAAACATATTTTATTCAATATAACAACAGATATTAGTCATGTACAACAACATATTGCGAATAGGATTAGAACGAAAGCATCAAAGCTTATATAGTTCCGCTCCCTAAAGAAAGTCACGTGGTATGACAATTACAGTAAACAAAAATAAATAAAGACACCAAAATAATGAACTGACAGTGAAAGATTTAAAGAGTGACGGTGAAAAGATGAGGAATTAAAAAAAAGAATAACGATCAGAGGTTGTGCAGAGTTAAGAGAGAAAAAGTAAAATTAACTTTTATAGGCCTCGTGCATATGTGTGTCCGCGGCAGTAATATACTTACTTACTACTCAGCTACTTATTTATAAATAGGGAATACTCCTGTCCTCATACGAATTTGAAAACAAAGGAATCTGAAATCAGATAGGTTTTATAGTTTCCCCTTTATTGTAGACTTTTTCCTGTATTGTATTTAATGCATATTAGCTTTCAACATCTATACCCTCCTCAACCAAACTATTTAGTCCTTTTTAGAGACACTGTCCTCATTCCTTTTTTAAACAGTAAATATATGTATATTTCAGATACTTGATCCAGACATATTCTCTGAAAGGAACGTTTCTGATCGCTGGTGCCATTATGCTTCATATCTGTCCAGCAGCTTGTTTGTTCGTTCAACCGAAAGTCTTACGGAAAACCAAACAATCCAAACCTCATGCAAAAGAGAGTAGTAAAGAGACGTTTTCCAACAGGCAGTCATTAATAGGAGTGGAAAATAATATCGTAAAAGAAACTGGTAGATTAAAGTATTCTAAATCGTGCAGATGGATACCGGATCTAAAGTGTTCATTATTTAGAAACCTGTTATTTTTATCGATTACTGTTGCCTCTTCTTTGGGTGCGAACGGGTTTGTGAATAACCTTATCCTTATTCCGTCCCACACAAAAGATTTGGGTTACGATAAAACTATGGTTAGTTTAACTTTGTCTGTCATGGGTGGCTGTGAAATGTTCGCAAGGATTTTCTTTGGATGGTTTGCAGATAGAAATATTGTCAAACGGAAAAGCATTTTTATGTTCAGTATGTTTATCAGCTCGGCGTTTTGTTTCATCGTGCCACACGTTAAATATTTCTGGTTCATAATTGTATATTCTGCCATAATTGGGATATTTCCGGGGTCGTTTTGGGGTCTAATGCCGGTGTTTATCATAGACGCTGTAGGAATGGAGAATTTTGCACCTGCCTTTGGACTCGTCATCTTGTGCATCGCATCGGGAGCCTTTTTCATTCAGCCGGTCGTAGGTATATACATGTCTATCAATTTATTTAACCCTTTACCCCATAAGGCATTTCTGTGGTATCTCTAATTGACCCTAAATGACAGCAAGGAAGAATCCGTTTCTTATGTGTATATGATACCTTTTGATAGTGTAGAAAACATTGTGGCAAAAGGTGAAATTGCTCGTCACGAGCAATATCACCTTTTGCCGCAATGTTTTCCAAAGGCTCCTACAAGCAATGAGTAGAAATGAGTATCTATGGAGTAAAGGGTTAACTCTTTTTGCAAACTATATTCTGTAAATGAAATTGGCACTATATAGACATAGGACACGTTAAAAATTCTTTTCAAATGTAGGTTCCTTTGCTTTAAAACTGTTCGGCAATGAACATTGAGATCAGAATGCAAGTTATGTTTATGTTGATCTTGGTGAGTGAAATCGTCTCTTTGGTAAATCGTCTCCTGCCAATTTGTTTCATGATTTTAAGAAATACCTACAATAAATTGTAGGGAAAGTATCAAGTCTCAGATGACCTTTGTGCGTCCACCTTTAGGCCTCTCTGTTTCCTGTTGTTTCTTTCTTATCGTCATTTTTCCTTTTACGTTCTGTTTTATATCTATCTTGTTATAGTCTATCTCTCTCATTTCACTATTTTTCAACAGTTTTCACGTTCCATTTAATCTCATATGTATTTTTGATGCGATGGTCGTTATATTCTTTTTTTTTCTGTGTTATGCTCTGCTTTATCTCTTTTTTCTTTATACCCTTTGTCTCATCTGACACATTTCTGTTTCTTCACTTACGTGTTCTGTCTTTCTAATTCCTATATTCATGTTACGTTCTGACTTATTACATTTTCTTTGTTACACTCCACCTTTTCTCTCCCCTTTTCTTTTTTCTTGTTAAATCACAAATAGACAAATTTTCTTTTATGTTAGCTTTTATAGCTCCTAGTCATACAAAGTAATGATTACGATACATATATTGAAAAAAACGTGACGATGAAGTAATATACAATTAAACAATAATGATATGTTTAGGAAGAGAGTTCTATGTGCCCTTTTTTAATTTTTGTTATTTAACCCTTTCCCAAACAAGCCCTGGTTTTTACGTGTCTGCAGTAAAAGTCTTCTGAAAACCTTGTGGGAAAAGGAGAAATTGCTCGTAACGAGCAATTTCTCCTTTTCCCACAGTGTTTTCTATCCTTTTTGAGAACTTTCTGCCATTTTCTTAAAACAAAAAATTGTCGTCTGCAAACTCTTTCGGTTTGGAAGAGTCCAAAAATTTTCGCTTGGGAAAGGGTTAAATACCGTACCTGACAAGGTCCGTATCACCAACAACTCGTTAGAACATTCTCGAGAACCTTTCTATATTTGAAAGTAACCCCCCGGTCTCACAGACCCCGATTTGATCCCGATTTCGAAAATTTCAAAATCGGAGCGAAATCGGCTAGCTTCAGGAGAGTCGTAGTGCCTCCTGACTCAAATCGGCATCAATTCGGGATCAAAAATAAATCGGGACAAAAATTTCAACATGCGCAAATTTTTCTCCCGATTTGGGAAATCGAGCCGAAAACGGCGCACCTCGGTGTACCTCGTACTAAGTCGTCGTTGTTCGTATTAAGCAAATCGGCGTAATTCGGCGTTATTCGGTCCTATTTCGGCGTACCTACCTCGGCGATGAAGCCCTAATAACGCCGATGTACTGCGAGTAACTCCCGATTCTCGCCTATGAACTACGACGAGATACGCGACTAACATCACGAGCTACACCGACCTACACCGAATAACTACGAACTGCTAAGATATCATCCCGTAGTACTACGAACTACCCCGAATTCCGATTGGTATAAAAAGGCAACTCAACTTTGAAAACAATTCATTTGCAGATTTTTTCAAAACCTTTAAACGAGACGCTTCCCTATACTTCGACACAATGGGACCAAAAACGGAGCTTTCGAAGAAAAAGCAGTCAGCTACAACAGATATGCCTCCTCCATCGAGCACACAAGCTCCACCATTAAGCACAGAGAACTAACCTGACTCTGATTTTATGCCGGATCAGCCAGTTGTCCTGCAAAATGAGTTTGAGGATGACGTCTAATATCCATATGATGACTGATTCTGATTTTTCTGTTAATCACGGAATTTATACCCATTGGACGAAATCGGGGCATAATCCTGAAATAAGATTTGAAACTCGTAATCAATTCGGATCTGTCGGCGTACGTCGCAGTAAATCTTTGTGCATCGTAGTCCATCGTAGTAAGAAATCGGGACAATCGGTCTAGATCGTACTGTTTCGTAGTAACTCGGCTCCTAAACTCGGCGTACATCGGAACAAAATCGGGGCAAAAGCGTAGTAAATCGTATCGCATCGTAGTTTTTCGCAGCCCATCGGGAACACACCGATGTATGTCTAAAAATACCCCTCGACCAAGGATGATCAGAGAAAAACGGCTTGAATTCGTGGTAAATCGGAGAAAATACGCTCTCCCGAAGCACTACGATTATTTTGGAAATCGGGGTCTGTGAGACCGGGGGGTTACACAACTTCTGATTGGCTAAACAATTTGCTTTAGCCAATCCGAAGTTATGTTACTTTCTAAATATAGAACAATACAAAGACTATCTAAATGACAGGCTAGGATGTTCTGCATCTCACGATAACTATATCGAGGACAGGTTTTCATTCCGGACATCTGGGCATGTTTTCAACATCCAATCTAACTTGCTCTCTTAGTCTTGTAAATTGTAGATTTAGTCAGAGATGTAGTTTATGGTTTGGTGCAACACGTGGTTTAGCCAATCAGGGTTATCGTTTTCTTTGAACAAAATGGAACAGTATTGAGAGTATGAGAAATAATGCTATTAAGAATTGTTGTTTATACTGATCCTTGATCCCTATTCACCTACTTTAAGAACGGTCTTTGTCTTATTCACATGTTTTCCTTTTTTCTATTTAATTTGAAAATAATAACGTCTGATTGGCTAAATCAATTACTTTAGTAGGCGTGAAGTTGTGTAACTATATACATGAATCTAAATCTAGTGTAAGAATAAGATGAAGAATGGCGACGAATACGAGCTTGGTGTAAGATTGCGCTGTAGTCAAACGTTTGGTCATTTTCCGATTGGAAGATTCAAAGACAGCATAAAGTACTCTGAATTTTTACTCGGAGCCCTCCTTGCGAAAGGTTTCTCTGCAACAATTTTTCTGTTAAAAGTTAAGGCTGTGCACAACACCTCAAATGATGAATAAATGGATGTAAAAAGAAACTGGGAAAAACAGTTTTAAATTGTTTGTCTCTGCTCTGCTCTCTCACTCTCGCTCTGCTCTGCTTTGCGCTCTCTCTTTCTCTCTCTTTCAATGATTGAAATACTAGTGAGTACTTTAATCTTTTTACATAGTTTACCATGTCTTCCCTATTTTTAAGGATGGTTGGAGGATATCACCGGAAACTGGGATGCATCATTCTACTTGACTGGCACTCTCTTACTTCTAGCCGGACTAATAATGACTTTTGAACCATTCTTGAGCAGCTACAAGGACAAACCTGTGCAGCATAAGCTAGATAAAAAGAATGGACCAGAAGTTAGAGATAACGTAAACTTGACGCAAATATTCGACAGGCAAGAGCTTGAATTACTGGTCGAGAATGAATCACAGATTAACCGCCGCAAGTGATGAGGTCTCATCACAAATACAAGGTATACATCGAACAACTAAATTCGAGATCGACGGTAAAGATGGCGATTCTGTGTCGCTCCGTGTTTCTCTTGCGAGTGATTGTTATAACTCATAAATAGAGATATGTCCAACGCTTTCATAGGCATAAGGATGAACAAAACACAACGCTAAAACCGTCAGTTTTTATGCCTGTAGAAACTTTATCAGATTGTCAACAGAGAGGTTATACTGTAACCAAGTACATTATATACAGAACGGAATTTGCCTTGACAAACGCTTAGGGTTAAAACAAGAAGCAAGTAACGACAATTACAATAATGCTTGCCTCCCCCGCCTCCCACCCAGAATCCGTCAGCAGTAGATGTGTTAACCAGACAATCCCTACTTTTGACGACCCTTAGAAAGAAGCCTTTAGAAAACATTGTGGGAAAAGGAGAAAATGCTGGCCAGCATTTTCTCCTTTTCCCATAATGTTTTCTACCCTTTACAAAACAATTTTAAATTTTTAGTCAGTTTTATTTTGTCGTCTGCAAATGCTTTCGATTCGGACAAACCTAAAATTTTGTCGTTTGGTAATGAGTTAAAACTTGATCTGCACTTGCGGCAATAGTAACCGTTAGTTTGTGAAAGGTGCTTGAAGGGTTTTTCTTTACCAAACGACAAAATTTTAGACTAGTCCCAATTGAAAGCTCTTGCAGACGACAAATTAAACGTAACTCAAAAGTTGAAATTTGTTTCCAGCAGGGTAGAGCACATTGTAGGAAAGGGAGAAAATGCTGATAACCAGCATTTTCTCCTTTCCTTACAATGTTCTATCTCGGGATCCTGAAACAAAGGCTTCTATCTCGGGATCCTGAAAAATAGAGATTGTTTTGGAAGGGCTTAAGATCAAACTTTTGAATCAGAAAAAAAGCATTCTCCGAAATTACCCTAAGTCAACGAGACGTTCAAATTACTGACGGTAATCTCTTAACCTAAACCCCATACGGCATTTCTGTGGTATCTCTATTTGACCCTAAATAACAGCAAGGATGAAGCCGTTTCTTATGTGTATATGACACCTTTTCATAGCATAGAAAACATTGTGACAAAAGGTGAAATTGCTTGTCAAGAGCAATTTCACCCTTTGCCACCATGTTTTCCAAAAGCTCCTACAAGCAATGCGTAGAAATGAGTATCTATGGAGTAAAGGATTAAGTGATTTCTACCGAAAATGTAGACAGGAAAGAACATGGTATGACACAAAGTAAGCATGAAATCGTTATGCTTCGTTCACATTCCTACAAACTGAAGAATGTCATTTTTTTTTTTACTTTAGCTGTCTGAAGATTGAAATCTCAAAACTTGTCAATATCGCCGTTAGCTGATCGATTGCTCCGATTAGCGATGTCGTCACATTGTCCAAACTGTCAACATGACGATGTTAAACAGTGAAGAAATTACTTTATTCTCGTTTATCTCCCTGTCAGCTCTACAAATTGTGTCGGCATGTTGTCTATAGATCATATATTTTTTACAAGACTGAGTCCTTAATCAATCGACGAATTTTAGATTCTTTTAGGAATTCCCTAACAGGGTAGAAAACATTGTGGGAAAAGAAGAAAATGCTGGTTACCAGCATTTTCTCCTTTTCCCGCATTGTTTTTTCAAGAAATGTTTCTTCGTGCTCGTTAAAGAAATAAAATGGGATGCAATTAGATCTATTGTTAGTTTTTTTTTGTTGCTCTCTCTTTTGATAAGTTCAACAAACTTTCGTGACACGCTGGCGTTGTGATACGTAGTGACCTGGTAGAGGAACAGCATTTTTCCCGGTGAAGAAATGTTTCTTCATGCTCGTTAAAGAAATAAAATGGGATGCAATTAGATCTGTTGGTTTTTTTGTTTCTCTCTCTTTTAATAAGTTCAACAAACTTTCGTGACACGCTGGCGTTGTGATACGTAGTGAGCTGGTAGAGGAATTAAGACGAACCAAGTGGACCAAGAATAAATCGCGACTTCTGTAAGGTCTGATAATGATATGGATTTCACGAAAAAAGCAGCTATACTAGCCTTGCTTGTATTTGTGATCTATAGACAGCCTACCTGCCCAAATTAATCATTTACCAAACGACAAAATTATAGACAGGTCCAAATTGAAAGCACTTGCAGACGACAAAAATAAACATGACTGAAAAATTGAAATTTATTTCCAGCAGGGTTGAAAACATTGTGGGAAAAGGAGAAAATGCTGTTTACCAGCATTTTCTCCTTTTCCCACATTGTTTTCAAAAGGCTTCTATCTCAGCGTCGTAAAAACCGGGGATTGTGTGGTAACGGGTTAATGTAAACAATTCCTGAGTCGAAATGCAGACATTTAATACATACCATTAATTTTAAAAGCATGGATTATATACGAGTATGTATTACAGTGAAATCTTTAAATGTTGCAGTCAATGACAGAATAAATGTATTGAACAAAATTTGATACCTTATGTCTTTTAGTTTTACCATCAATTTTTTCATCGACTGAACTTTGACCTATTTTATTACAGCCTTATCTGATTGATAACGATATCAATTCTTCTGAATGAAATTAATTAGATTTGTCAGCTATTTTGATTACGAACTGCTTGCCTGTGCCAGCTAGGGGCCTTCATGCGGAGTACGCACAAGAACCGAAGGATCTATTTGAAGAAGAGCTAGGTTCTGGTACCCAACATTGATCTTTCTGTATCTGAATCACCCGTTCTTACGGTTTTACTCTCTAACGGTTCATACTAACTTTCCCAACTGCATGAGGGCGCCTGAAATCCTATCAGTATTCTATCGAAACTATTGCATAAAATAAGTACGTAATGTAAAAAGCTACACATTATGGACAATAGAAAGTATGACAAATATTATGAGAAAGTTCGTTCGCTTGGATCAAATGTATTAATAGCAATGTCTCAAAGCCCTAAAGGTCCATCTTCGGTTGTGATTGACCAACTTTTGTTATTTTTGCACAGAATATAGATCAGTATAAAACCTCAAAACGCGTCGCCTTCAAAAATTATCCTTGTTTTGCGCTTGAGGCAACTAAGGGACATAACTCTTGAGGTATTATTTGTCACAATTTCATGGTCCACAGTTTCAGGCCGGAATACGTGCAGCTCTTGCTAAGGCGGCAGACTGCACAGGATTCGAATCTGACCATGCATCCACACTCTCTGTTTCTTGGCATCACTTGATAACCCAATAGCCTTTAGGTTTTGTTGTGGTTGTTGTCGTACTCATCGTAAAAATATTTCCACATTGAAAATAAAGACGAAATTATCATTTTAGAGAAAAGACGTTTAGTGGCACGTTTTTGGGTTGGGGAAGTGTAGAACTTGGAGAGTATACAGCATGCAATCTGATCCTTGTTTTTCAATTTCAGGTTTTATTCATTGAGACAGGACGTTGCTTCAATTTCTTCTTGTAAATAACTCATCCATTTCATCCTGAAACAAATTTTCAAGTGATATCTATGAAAATACCGTTGGTAATTGAGAAAGGGATAATATAGATTCATTACGTTTGCTCATTTGAAAACATTGTGGCAAAAGGAGAAATTGCTCGTTACGAGGAATTTCTCCTTTAGTCACAATGTTTTTCGTTCTCTACTTCAATACAGGGCAAAAAAATATCTCCTCTGCAGGTGGTGACGATTTAAAAACGTCTACTGTATTGATTTAAGGCAGGTCGCCATCGTACCATACGTCTTTATTTGTGACAAACATTGCTCTAACCGTCACCCAGTGGTCTGAACATGAAGTTTTCCGATAGATTTATGGGTGACAAGTTTATTACCGAGCGGCCAGTTAGGGTTCACACCAATTATTGAATCTTTTGATCCCCTTTTGTAAAAATAGATAATGGTCTCTTATTTACTTTCCCGTGGTATTGACAATTTCGAAACCCGACGGTGTTAGTTTAGGCTAGCTATGATGGTATACGTCATTTCCTCATAAAACAGCCAAGCCCCGGGGTCGACAGCGCAGTCGATAGCCCACAAGACTTGAGGACAAGACAGACAGACAGACAGATATTTATTTTTTGACGTATACAAGTTGTACATTGTCACAGCACATATACATAAAATGAATTTAGTCACGTGAACAAATATAAACCTGAAAATAACAAGGGGGTAATCGGTTCCAATCCCTAGCTAAACCAGGTTCCGTTTTCACCGACCATTCTTAAGAACATTCTTTGTTTTGTTCTTCAGGATTTTCTAATTGTAAAAGTAACGTAACTTCTGATTGGCTAAACCAAATTACCACCCATCGTAAGAACATCCTTTGTCTCGTTCTTCAAATTTTTCTAACTGTGGAAGAAACAGAACTTCTGATTGGCTAAACCAAATGGTTTAGCCAATCAGAAGTTCTGTTACTTTCACACTGACAAAATTCTGAATAATAAGACTAAGAATGTTTTTAAGAATGGTTGATTAATACAGACCCTGGGTCAATCTATGTCCGTCTGGGTGACGGGACTAATTTCTCTCTCACCGGTGATAATTGTTTCGTGTGTGAAAGCAGGCGGTGACTTTTAAGGAATGTCGTGCTTAGTACTGGCAAAAGCAGCTACAGGAAAGTATGAACAGGTGCACTGGTTACCGCAATACAGCTGACATGATGCTCAAAACGGCGTTAAAAACCATACAACCAGTCAACCAGTTCTCATTAAGAAATTGCTTTTATAGTATACCGGAGATAGTAAATCACTAAAAAGGATTGGACCCGTACACTAAACACTTTTGTACATAAACAAAAGGCAAAATACCGTCTGTGAATTGTGTCTGCTATTCTGTAAGTTTTCCAATAGCAAGTTGTTTATCATTAAGTCTTCTACTATACGGAATGAATAAGTTGCAGTTCCATAAAAATTAAAAATACATTTTCCCTGCAAGATCAAGAGATTATTTTGGTCATGATTTATAATAAAGCAGTGAACAGTGCAGATATGAGATCAGACTGTACATTCTTTGCTGTCTGATCTTGATCTACATCGTTCACAAAATTTTCTGGAGTCGTCTATGGTATACAATGAGTTAAGGCATAGAGACCAGGTTCACGAACTTGTTATTGAATACCATAGTCAATTGTTATCTAAATACACAATGCTTTCTTTCTCATTGCCGTTAAAAGTGTGGATTGAGTGGTAAAGGGATAAATATTATATTCATGTAAGATTTTTTTCCCCATCGAACACATCTGGTGAAAACACTGTGGACAAAGGAATAGGTTGTTTGTTTGTCTACTGTAACATAGGGCGTATTCCTTTCATCTGTTCTGGCACAATGTTGTATGTTCTGGAATGTTGTTCGAAAATTTGCGAAAGGAATATAACAGAACACAATGCAGTGTTCCGGAAGTATGTTTTGAATGGAGCATGTTCTGAACATTATTCTAAACCATATCGAAATGAAAGTACATTGCCATGATGGTTGTTGCAACAGCTATATACTGTCTTAGCTGTGTTAGTTGAGGATATAATTAGCTGCGGAAAGGGAGCAGAGACGAATCTACGATGCCCCTATTTGTGACTTTCATATCGTAAAAAAGACAATTGCAAATTTGGCCATGAAGAATTGTCCGTCTTTCAGCCATCTTGTATCACCTAGCAACAGTTCAGCAGGTGTGCTACACCTCGATTATATTAGAACAGTCAGAACATGTTCTAAAGAACACTGCACAGTGTTCCGAAATACTCCATTGACCTAGAACATGTTCGGAGTGTTCGGACTAGCGAAAGGAATGCGCCAATAGTGTTCCGCCGCTATCAACAGTCACAACACACCAGTAGCTCATTCATTTATGTATTGTCGAGGTTTCACTGGTACAATACCGAGTCTGAAATATTTGGCCGAAGAGCACCCCTTTCCTAGTGACTAGTACCGCCTATAGGGGCGAGCCTCTACAAGACAACCTGGGCGAAGCTCTATCAGACAGACTGTGTGAGTCCAACTCTTACGACCCGTGCGAGGTTTGATCTGACGGCCTCGACTAGCCTCAATCTGACGACCTACAAAAGCCTGATTCTGACCACCTGGACGAATCTCAATCTGAAAACCTGTGTAAAACCTGGTCTGACAACCTGAATAAGCTTCCGTCTGGTCACCTGGGCCCTTATTCACCAACCATCAAGAGAGTTCTTTGTCCTATTCTCCAGAATTGTCTATATTTGTAAGTAACACAAATTCTGATTGGCTAAACCGAATGGTTTAGCCAATCAGAAGTTGTGTTACTTACAGCTTTAGAAAACCTTGGACAATAAGACAAAGAATATTCTCAAGAATGGTTGGTGAATACGGGCCCTGGACGAGTCTCAATTTGATCTACGTGCTTCGGTTTGAGGACTTGATCGATCCTCAATTTGATGACATCTATACGTGCTTCGGTTTGAGGACTTGGTCGAGCCTCAATTTGATGACATCTATACGTGCTTCGGTTTGAGGACTTGGTCGAGCCTCAATTTGATGACATCTAAACGTGCTTCGGTTTGAGGACTTGATCGAGCCTCAATTTGATGACATCTAAGTGCTTCGGTTTGAGGACTTGATCGAGCCTCAATTTGAGGACATCTACGTGCTTCGGTTTGAGGACTTGATCGAGCCTCAATTTGAGGACATCTACGTGCTTCGGTTTGAGGATTTGTTTGAGCCTCCATCCGACTACCTGGACGCGCCTCCATCCGACTACCTGGACGAGCCTCCATCTGACTACATGGACGTGCCTCCATCTGACGCCTGGACGAGCCTCCATCTGACTATTTGGACGCGCCTACATCTGACCTCCTGGACGAGCCTCCATCTGACTATCTGGACGCGACTCTATCTGATCACCTGGATGACCCTCCATCTAACACCTGGACTGGCCTTCCTGTTGTGACCTGGGTGTGCCCCATCTGAAACCTTGGACGAGTTTCCATCTGGAGAGTTGAGATCAATACGCATTTACATCTACAGACCTGGAAAAGCTTTAATCTGACGTCCTGCTAACGACCTGAATGAGCTCTCTCATCTCACGACCTATCAAGGACCTTGACAAGCTCCTATCTGAATGAGTTTCAATCTCACGACCAGCACAAACTCCCATCTTACGACCTTAAGCTGTCCAAATCTAAAGACCTTCACAAGTCCTCAAAATTAATGATCGGCTCAACTGGAACACTACAAAGGAACTGTAGATGTGAACAATGGAAAGGAAAGAATTGAAAACTACAATTACACATCTTTTCTTGTATTGAAAATCCAAAATGTTTTAACCATTAAGACCTCGTTATCGTTGACTTCAATCTCTGGACTGCTTTTGGCCCTAAATAATTTAAAAGTCATAAATCAATATATTTTAAAACCGCTCAAAGGCAAAACCAATTAACTGTTGAACCTGTTCGCTTTACTTTTCATCTGTTACGAATCAACTTGCGAAAGAAGAACTTCAACAAAACAGGTGAGTGAGTGAGTGAGTGAGTGAGTGAGTGAGTGAGTCGGGCGGGCGGTCGGTCGGTCGATATGTGAGTGAGTTGGTAGGTCGACAGGTGGGTCAGAGAATGGGATGACTCCTTGGGTTGAGTGGTGGGTCGATTGGTGACTAGGTGGGTGGGTGGGTCGGTTGGTTGGTCGGTCTGTCTGTCAGTTGGTCCCTAAGTGAGTGGTAGTGTCGGTCGGTCGACCGGTCGATTGGAGTGCGTCTTCATGGCAATATCAGTTTTTTCGAGTTGGTAGTAACCTTATAGTAGAACTGTATCAAAGACCATTTGTATTTAGCTGACCACTGTTTTCAGAGACCACTGTATCGATTCATCCTCCTCCTCTTACATTCACTGAATTGATCTTTGATCACAAGATCATTTGCTGTAACAGGCCATTTTAAATTTCTAACTTCTCTCCAATCGTCTTTTAATACAGATGGACATTTTACCAACATACCTTTCTTGGGGAAAAGGTATAGAAGACCTGACTGCTTTAACTCATTACCAAACGACAATGATTTATTATAGGCTTGTTGAAATCGAAAGCATTTGCAGACGACAAAATAAAAGTGACTGAAAATTTGAAATTTGTTTTGTGATGGGTAGAAAACATTGTGGGAAAAGGAGAAAATGCTGGTTACCAGCATTTTCTCCTTTTCCCACAATGTTTTCCAAAGGCTTCTTTCCCAAGGTCGTCAAAAGTTGGGATTGTATGGTAATGGGTTAATTAATATATGTCCAGTCATACGTACATTTGAACTCTTTCTTTGCAAAACGACATTAAAAACTAGCGAAGCATTTGCAGGCCGAATGTATCCAAGATTGTTTGAACGACGACAGAATTAAAATGCCACTTAACTGTATGCCAAACGGCAAATCTTTTACACTGGTCCAAATTGAAAGCACATGCAGACGAAAAGATAAACGTAATTCAAAACCTGAATTTTGTTTCCAGCAAGGTAGAAAACATTGTAGGAAAAGGGGAAAATGCAGGTAACGTTTTCTAAAGGTGTCTATGTCAGGGTCGTAAAAATCAGGGATTGTTTGGTAATGGGTTAATCATGACTGTCTTTCTAGGGGTAGCAAATAGTGGTTAAAAGAGAAATGGATGCTTTGCTTACCAGCACTTTTTTTTTACCAGAATGTTTCCAGAAAGTCTTAAACCTTAACTCTTTACCACACGAGAAAATTTTAGACTGGTCCAAACTGAAAACATTTGCAGACGACAAAATAAAGGTGACTGAAAAATTTAAAATTTGTTCTGGGAAAGGTATAGAAACACTGTGGGAAAAGGAGAAAATGCCGGTTACCAGCATTTCTTCCTTTTTCCACAGTGTTTTCAAAAGGCTTCTTTCTCAGGGGAGTCAAAAGTAGGGATTGTGTGGTAATGGGTCAAAGTCGTAAGCACAAGGGATAGGTCAAATGGCATAACAGGGCTATGAAGAAGGGGGAAAAAACTTTGAAAAAGGCGAAAATGCTGGTAACCAGCATTTTATCCTTTTTCCACATTGTTTTAAAAAGCCTTTAGTGGATAATGTGAAATATTTTAGATGATACCAGAAGCTTTTTGTGGATAGTAAAGTTTAAGATCAGATTGCTCAGAACCTGCAGTCTGATCCCTGATCTTTACTTTCCACTGCGTCATTCTAGTTTATGACCGAACTATCTCTAAATCTTAAGCAGGCGGATGCGTATTTTTAGCTTTAAATAAAGTGCAGTTTAATATTCAGTAACGTTAGACTTTATGCTCTTCATCCATTACCACACAATCACGAGTTTTAACCATCTTAAAGACGAAAGCTTTTGAAAACATTGTGGGAAAAGAAGAAAATGCTGGTAACCAGCATTTTCTTCTTTTCCCACGATGTTTTCCACTATTCCAAAATCAAATTTAGATTCTCGAATCAAATTCATTTTGTCGTCGGCAAATGCTTTCAAAATGGACTGGTCTAACATTTTGTCGTTTGGTAAAGAATTAAGTGTGGTTAAAAACACGTATAAAATGGAGAAAAGGGTTCAAAAGGCTGTACAACGAAATATACCTTTATATCGTTTTCTATAGAACGTACCTGTACAGTCTGACTGGCCTCTTTACTGTCAAGGTCGATGTCTTCGTAAAATAAATATATTACTACGAAAATTGCTAATATACAAAATACATATTTTGTAAACAGGGTTTACCTTATGTGTTAAATTCTTAATTTTTAACAACAGCATATTGACAATAGAATTTTTTAAAAAAATGTTCAGTTTAGTTAGAAGGACATATATTCTAAATTTAATAGGATTTTCTTTAAACCGGCGGTTTGTCTTTTTATAATCGTGTTAAACCAAGTAAAACATAATAACGTACAAAAGACTGTGTAAATTGTAATTTTAGTGAAAGTGAGTGTGTATAAAAAGTAACACAGGTGTAGCGAGCTGGAAGATTAGTTTGTTGTAGTAAAGGATATATTACGTTTAGGTTTTAAAAGTGTTTTTCGCAAGGATTTTACATTTTCAAAAGCCCTAAGACATGAGACAGACAGTAAGTACATGTTATCTTTTGTTCTTTCATCGAAAATTTCGTTATACATTTTGTCCGTTTACCCTTGATTGAAATGCTTAATAAATTAGAAGGTAATTTCCAGCCAATAGTATTTTACCAAAGGTAGCGATTTCAGGGAGATTTTCGCTGGAAAACTATCACCTTATCGTACAGCATCGATCCAAGATCAGTCTGCACCTTATATGCAGTTTGATCTTGATCTACACTGTCCTGTAGTCTCAATAATGAGACGCCCCGGTGATCTTTTTCATATTTGGATATTTACTGTACACCGTATTTACTGTACAGAGGCGACCAGTCCAAAAGTAACATCGCCTTTGGGGACAGTTATCTGTAAGTACACTGTCCTGAAACTTGCACGGCAACTTATTTATTTTAAAGTACATACGTACGTGCGTCTTGTTTCGAAAGATTGTCAAGAAAAATAATTATTGAAAGATTGTCAAGATAAATAATTATACAATCTTTACGTTTAAATTAAAACTACAAAACTTTCTATACCTTTCTCAGAGCAAATTACATTTCAGAGAGAGAGAGAGAGTGGACAAACTGAGACAGACAGCAGATAGATATTAACTCGTAATTATATACTGCTATTTTTACACATAATAAGGAGATTTTACGTAACAAACACAAAGAAGCACATTTGAAAGAATGAAAATGTTGATTTTTTTTTGCAATGGTTTGCACACATTGTTGTAATAGGGAGCATTGCCGGTTACTTATCTAGTATTAAAAGCTTTGTCCTTTTTTCCCATTTCCCCACGGTGGTTACGACATAAGAAACCCACTTATCTTTCCAGCATTTTTTTTCATAGTGGATTATTTCATTAGTTAACTAAAATTTCAGGTTTCTGTGCGCAATCCAAGGCTCTTTTGGTAACAGTGTTTGTCACTGCACAAAACGTGCAGGCTGATCTTGAATCAACATTAGGCCTAAAGTTGCAGAGAAAATCTTCGCAAAATATTGATAACAAACAAGAGCACGTGATTTAACCCTTTCCTAAACAATCCATGGTTTTTACGGGTCTGGAATAGTAGCCTTTTGAAAACATTGTGGGAAAAGGAGAAAATGCTGGTAACCAGCATTTTCTCCTTTTCCCACAATGTTTTCTACCTTATCATAGACAGAAATCATCTTTTCAGCAAGAGTTGAATTGTCGTCTGCAAATACTTTCAATTAGGTCTAGTCCAAAAGTTTGTTGTTTGAGAAAGGGTTAAATATTGCGGTAAAGAGAGAAATTGCTCGTAGAAAGCAGTCTCTATCTTTGCCATGATATTTTCAAAAACGACGTCACGCAAGGCGACAAAACGTCCTCTATAAATTTTAATACGTTATGGTTTAAATGAATATTCATATCAGTAATGTTGTAAGCTTGTCAATAATGCACTGACGGGAATTTACAACCTGTCATGATATTTTAGATAAATCTTTACCGCCTAGCTTTCATAGTTCAGTCACTTATGAACACGACAAGAAATGAAAAAATGGTGGGTGGGGTGAGAGAAGGGCAGGGTTATGGGATTAGTTTTGGAATCTTGAATCTTTTCTAGGATTGCTGAGTTTCAATGTGACGGGTTTCATTTTCGTCTCAGACGAACAGTGTTTCGAATCTGATTATGCTTTTTGCATGGTCGGGTACCCTCGGCGCTTTGATCAGGTTACTGTATGAAAAAGACCAGCTCTTATAAATATTTGCTAAAGCATTTAATTTTCTTGAAAAATGTTCCTCGTCACTTGCTTTCAATTTGGACAGGACTTGTACATTTGTACAAGCTATCCGCGCAGGCTGATCCGAGACGGCACTTTATGACGACAATAGATTTTGTGTTTCAATAGACTTGTGCAAAACAGAAATTTACCTAAAAACGGAAAGTGTCGTCTCGGATTAGCCTGCTGCGAGCCCTGCAGGCCTATTTGCAGACGAATACATCTTTCTTATATTTCATTTGTCTATTTCTAGAAATGTTATAGGTAAAGAAATATCGTAATTTAAGCTGGGGGATGGTAGCGCTTACCTCTGTTTAGATAATATGATAATCTTGTCAGAACAGCATTATAATTGGTACAAAAACTCCACATGCAGGTAACCAGTGCAAGCCTTGTCTGCAGATGCTATAAGACAATAGAATGATTGTAACTGACAAAAATCGAAGAAGGGGCATAACTTCGTTTACATTATACTGATTAGCATTTGCCGCTGTTTTTCAGATTCCCGTTTTGATAGTTAGCTTCTAGTCCAAGTTGAGATAAATATATTTATCTCTAGAGATATAAAACAAAGATATTATAATTGACCTGCACCATGCTAAAAGGGGCATTCGGACAGTTGCGTAAAGTGTCGTCTCGGATCAGCCTGCGCAGTCCGCGCAGGCTGATCCGAGACGACACTTTACGATTAAATTAGATTTTACTCTTCAGTGGACTTGCGCAAAACAGAAAATTATATTGAAACGGAATGTTTCATTTCGGATTAGACTGTCCGAATGCCCCTATTCGCGTGTAACAGGCCATTGGTGAAAGTTTTTGCACCACGACAACGCCCACGACGTTAGGGCTTGAACAATACCTAGATGTTTTCTTCGTAAATATCCGAGCTAAATATTGGACTGTTCGGCAAGCTTGGAAAACATTGCATTTCATTATTTCTCTCAATCGGTGAGGAGTTTTTGTAGGTGTAAACTAACAAAGGGGTGGACATGATTAATGGAACAAGCTTTACTCGGGATTTTATCATAGATAAAGTTAGCCTAACAACGGGAAAGTTATTTCCTCGTTTACAATGGTCGGGTGCTGATAACTGATAAGTGATTTCCTTCCAGCTGGATTTCAGTGATACAAAACAATCCTGCATCTGTAACTCCTAGCCCGTGTAGAATATCATTCCCAGGAATGGTTTTACAACCTATTTATACAATTAAGACTTTTATACCCCTGCAGTTGACCGCTTCGACATACATTGTAGGAAAGAGAAATTGGCTTGTATGATGTACTTGAAGAGAGCTAGACTGGTGTCCGTCCGTTAAATAGAGCCTTTTCATTAAAACAAAATCATTAAGTAAAACTGCAAAACAAAACTCTGAGTTCTCAATGTTCTGAATGTCTGATTTAACGTGCATTTTAGAAGAAGGGCAAATAACAACACATATTTCTGTGGCTTTGCAGTAGTTGTGTACCTTGTTTATTAGTATGACTAAAATGCAAGGCCAGAATGCCAGGCTAGAAGACAGCCTGTTCTCAGTTATTTCCAATTTGCATATTGTTACGGGAGACCACTCATTCATGCATGGTTTCGCCCCGATTTAAATACAACACCTAACAACTGCGTATGAGAGATATCTCTTTGACTAGTGTTATGGTATTGGTCTTTAAAACCTCGAAAAATAAGGATATTTGCCCGTCATGGGCTAAAATACCGCCATAGGCGGTTTGTATTTTAGTTTTGGAGTTCTTCAGTTGTTTCTCTTACCTTCTAGTGTTAGGGACTTTGTTTGTAAGATAGGGGATCGACCGGGATTGGCCATTGAGCCATTAATCCCATTTGTTGTCCAAAAAACGGAATTTCTGCCTATTAAGGCTTTGAGTCTTCAATAAATGATGACTTTAAGAGGAGATGTGTTACGGGACACCACTCATTCATGCACAGCTTCGTCCCGATTTAAATACAATACCTAGCAGCTGCGTTTGAGAGATATCTCTTTGGCTCAGTGGTTATGGTATTGGTCTTTAAAACCTCGAAAATGAGGATATTTGCCCTTCATGGGTTCGAATCCCGCCAGAGGCTGATTTTATTTCAGCTTTGCGTTTGTTCATTTGTTTCTCTGTTATGGACTTTGTTCGTAAGAATATTTTGGATACAGCGTATACGGCTGTCATCTTTAGTGTAACAGTACATTCCGCCATTAGTTGCGGTTTTGGTGGTTGATACCAGGATTGTGTTGTGCATATTTATCTATCTATCCTGTCAATTTTCGTACCTGTTAAAACGTTGACGCCTATGGTCGAAATGGAGGGAGGCATCTGTAAAGTCAAGCCTATTTGGACTTTTATGTCTCGTAACAAGTCAGAGGACAATTTCAGAGCTCCAGATAAGAGGGAGTGATGGGTTTCTAAATCCATTATTTCTCTTCCAAATACTATGTTGTGGGTACTCATTAGAATCGTCTCAATGAGACGATTCTAATGAGTACCCACAACATAGGGTTTAGTGGGGAATTATTGATAATTCTAATTTTGAAATCAAAATCACTCCCTCTATTTGAAGCTTTGCATTGTTATTGTGGAAACTTAAGCGAACAAATAGCTACGATATGATTACGATCATGAGCACACAGAGGGGAAAAACGGCAAAAAACTTATTAGACCATATGTACTGTACATTCCACGTTCAACTGCCTTTCTGTACGTTTTTTTTTTGTGGTTGCTGATTGGATCGCTAGTTTGCACTTAGTATCGAGGACGTATGGGTCATGTCTTTGTAAGTCGTAAATCACTTTGATATACAGAGTACTGTCCTGTAAACGTTCCGGACGTATATATGTACTATTCCGTTCAGTGGCTGAAATGTTCCTGTTAAACTATCCCTAGTCCTGGTCGGCTATGTTGCACGCTTCTGCGCCGGGCCTGGCTACCTCAGTCGATGAAGCCGAGAGCTTGTTCGCGATTAGTATAGGGTACAACCAAGAGTAGGTGTCCTCTGTTGTACATTTCTTCTGGTTCAACCCTTCCAAAGGCACGTCCTCTCTGCCAGTAATACAGAATGACCGATCAAAACAGGTCTATTTGAAATATTACAATCCAGTCGAAACACGTTGTCTGCGCATGTCATATTCTTGGAAGATTCAACTTTTCTCTTATGACGCATCTCCGATCCCATAATCTAAAGGGAAAAGTAAGTCCTATACAGAGCTATAACCCAAGCCTGTATGGGCTGTTTTAAAAAAATGGCCGATGCAAAGGTGGCATGCAAGCTGATCATCGCTAGGTAGCATTGTATTGAAACGTTTATTTTAGTTTGAAATCCGTAGTAACGATTGTCGCGTAGAAAAGTAGTCCTGTTCCGTGCCCGGAATGCTCAAATTACATAGATGTGTATTTGTAGAATGCCATCTAGCGGAAGAAAATTAGTCGAAACATGATTTCACTTATTAGGATAGTACACCTGAGTGTGGATAGACAGTTGTAAATAGCATAGATATTTCAAAGTACTGAGATGTTGAATGATTATTCTTACGAACAAAGTCCGTAACAAAGAAACAAATGAATAAATGCATGGCAGAAATAAGGGTCGGAGCGGGATTCGAACTCCGGAACTCCCGGACACAAGACCAATACCCTAACCACTGAGCCAAAGAGATATCTCTTTGGCTTAGTGGTTAGGGTATTGGCTTTGCGTCCGGGAGTTCGGAGTTCGAATCCCGCTCCGATCCTTATTTCTGCCATGCATTTATTCATTTGTTTCTTTGTTACGGACTTTGTTCGTAAGATGGGGGCTCGTCCGGGATTGGCCATTGAGCCATTAATCCCATTTGTTGTCCAAAATCGGACTTCCTGCCTAATAAGGCTTTGAGTCATCAATAAATGATGACTTTAAGAGGGGGTGTGTTACGGGAGACCACTCCTTCCTGCATGGCATACTCCCGATTTAAATACAATACCTGGCTACTGCGTCAGGGAGATATCTCTTTGGCTCAGTGGTTAGGGTATTGGCTTTGCGTCCGGGAGTTCGGAGTTCGAATCCCGCTCCGATCCATATTTCTGCCATGCATTTATTCATTTGTTTCTTTGTTACGGACATCGTTCGTAAGATTATGAACACACTGGGTAGGTGTTTATAGAAGAATGTAAACTACAAATTTAATAGTCTAAAGACCTTTTTAGAAAATGTTTCAGAGAGAATGCTTTAATTACACAAACAGACCTTTAGGGATCTTTTTTGAAGAAACATCCTTGTTTATTCAGCATTATCTGTTTCTCCTTTGCGAGTAAGATATTGCATGTACATGCTCAAATTACATGCTCATATACAAAGTACGTCTGGTTCATAATTGCATAAAGAGCAATTTGTTCAGTTATCGCATTTTTTTTAGTTTTATTAGTCACCCCCATCCCTTACTTATTGCTTACCAAAGCCATTCAGCTCCTAAAGATTCCTAAATAGCCGGTGATTATACGTGTCCGAAAGTAGGTATCCAACGTCAGGGTAAAGTGTTGTTCAGTGAAATGTCTATGACCTCTATACAATAGCGTCTGCTTAAATACAATGGTACATGTATTAAAGTATGTACTTCAAATAATAGTGTAATTGTTATAACTCGTTTTGTTTACGTAAACCCTTCAACTATCAGAAGAATGAATTTGAATATGGAGTCAATGGTAAAATATTGGCTATTGCGATTTAAGAATTCTTGTTCAAAGAAAATCTAATGGTATCAGATATTGCAGGTCCAAGTTTATGTTGCACATTATGATTTAACTGCAATGCTGCTAAAAGCGACTTTTACGCTTTTGCGGACAGTCTAGATCAAGATCAGACTGCACATTCTGTGCAGTCTGATCTTGGTTCTTCACTGTCCGATACATCTTCGCAAGCCAAGGCCGACGATTCACTACGTTACTCTACCCTTGGCGGATCGAGCTTGATTTTTACGTTCACCCGATACGCTTTTTCATTGGATGCAGCCAGCTCTAGCTGCAACGAATGAAATCGCTCGTAGCATTTCATCTTTGATAAAAATAGAACAAGGTCTCTACCTTTCGAATAGAAGGTAAAACATGGAAACCCACGTGGATATCTGCTTATCGCTTCATGTGTATTCGTAAGCGGTTTTTGAAACGATATTTCATTTGCTTTTAGAAATATGATGTAAAGGGGGTAATAACCAGCATCCAATAGAGGGCGCATCGCAGGAATCTCGAAATCGGGCTCAATCAGCCAAGGTAAAATCCACGTAGTGATCGTAAACTTGGCTCGCGAAGATGTGTCCGATACGGTATTTGTTTTCCATGGAAATCAACTTTGAAATCGTAATACTTGATTTCACTATTGCGTGAAAAATTTCGTATCATCTATTTAGCAGCTTAACCCTTTACCAAACAATCCCTGGTTTTTACGACCCTGAGATAGAAGACTTTTGAAAACATTGTGGGAAAAGGAGAAAATGCTGGTTACCAGCATTTTCTCCTTTTCCCACAATGTTTTCTATCCAGCTGGAAACAAATTTCACTGTTTGAGTAACGTTTATTTTGTCGTCTGCAAATGCTTTCGATTTGGACCAGTATAAAATTTTGTTGTTTGGGAAAGGGTTAAGGGTTGAAATTCCCAGAACTTCATATTCTAAGTCTTGTTATCGGCTGGTATTTCATGTTATTTATTTAATCACCACTAGTAGTAGTAGTAGTGGTAGTAGTAGTAACTGTCTAGAATTTTAACAACCCTAACAAAGAAAGCCTTATAAAAGCATTTTTGGCAAACGAGATAATGTTGGTAACCAGCCTTTCCCCTTTTCCCACAATATTTTGGACAATTTTACAGTCACATGACATCATTAGACCCACATTTGAAATGTCGTCCGCAAATGCTTTCAATTTCTATCTTCATCTTTTTTTTTCCATGAGGTAAAGAGTTGAAAATTAATCGATCAAGAATGTTCTCTTGGCGATTGTAGGTACTATTTTTTTTTTATAGTTATAGAAATTCATCTTGTTATATGGCAATACATACACTGTATAACTTGCAGTTGTAAACGGTCTAAAAACTTTTGAACGTCGCTCCTCTTTAAAGGGATGAACCAAACATTTGTATTTTGGGCGTGGGGTTCAATTTGATCTGAATTACTTTACAATAAGGTATGACTTGCAGTACTTTGATCTAAATTAGACGTTCGTAGATGGGATTTATTGCTATACATTACAAATGTAAATTGTTGTAGGGATAATTTAATGATTGACCCTACCCACCCATCCTCAATACTGGCTCACAGAGTTGAATGGGATATTCTTATTTGACCTATTAATATTTAGACAAATCTTGCAAACTTCATCTAAGTCCCAAAGAAAGCTGAAAAAAAAAACATGTGTAGCGAATAGAAACAAAAGATCGTTATAAGCCATCACCCCTTTTTACATAACATTTCCAGATCATTAGAAAACATTTGTCTGTGCTGAAAGTACTTTATTCTTACTTTGTTTTATTTGTACCACATTTTTTCTGTCAAAACCCAATCAATCAATCAATCAGTCAATCAATCAATCAAACAAACAAACAAAAATCAAACACTGAATCGATCAAACAATCAATCAGTGGTCTACTAGACATCTTCGCGAGTCAAGGTTACGTTCACTACGTGGATCTTACCTTGGCTGATTGAGCCCGATTTCGAGATTCCTGCGATGCGCCCTCTATTGGATGATGGTTATTACCCCCCGTTACATCATGTTTCTGAAAGCCAATGAAATATCGTTTTACAAATCGCTTACGAATGCAATTATTCAACATGAAGCGATAAGCAGATATCCACGTGAGTTTATATGTTTACCCTATATTCGAAAAGTAGTGATCTTATTCTATTTTTTGTGAAAGATGAAATGCTACGAGCGATTTCATTCGTTGCAGTTACAGCTGACTGCATCCAATGAAAAAGCGTATCGGGGGAATGCAGAAATCAAGCTCGATCCGCCAAGGGTAGAGTAGCGTAGTGAATCGTCGGCCTTGGCTTGCAAAAATGTCTTCTAGAGGACTACTCAGTTTTGTACATAGAATTATATATTGATTAATTTAACTTGTGGATAAATATACTTATAATATGTTATGCATTGATCCTTTAGCTGCCAAGTGCGACTAACTGACCAATTTCGGACTGAGTAGATCGAGATCAGACTGCACAGAATGTGCAGTCTGATCTTGGATCCACACTGTCTGATAAGGACATATTTTCAAAAAAAAAAGTTTGGAATTCTACTTAACCATTATTTTTTTTACCATCAGCTTGAAAGTTTCGTTAACTCATTACCAAACGACAAAATTTTAGGTTTTCCCAAATCGAAAGCATTTGCAGACGACAAAATAAAAGTGACTGAAAATTTGAAATTTGTTTTGTGAGAAGTAGAAAACATGGTTGGAAAAGGAGAAAATGCTGGTTACCAGCATTTTCTCCTTTTCCAACAATGTTTTCTAAAGGCTTCTTTCTCAGAGTCGTCCAAAGTAGGGATTGTGTGATAATGGGATAAGGGTTAAACGCCCGAAGCGGTATTTTACATTTACGGAAGGGTTATATGTTTAATATATGTTTTATTTAGCTAAGCAGATCTTTATGTAATCGACTAATCGTAAATAGAAAAGACATTCCTTATACTGAATGCCTATTGATTTTAGTCTAATTTTAGTTTCGAATATCCTTCTTCTGTTCATTGTCCTCGGTCTGTCCGTTTCTTTGACCAGTGACTCGATCACTGTATATGTATAGGTTTTCTTTCTGCAAATACCAAAAGTTAAATTTTAGAGGACACAAAAAGAGAAATGGTTGAAGGAAATGAAGGCGTTTTTCTTCGGGAATGAACTTATCGCTGGAACGCACACGTATCGTCATTTTACTTCGAAAACCTCGTAACTATAGCTTGTTACAAGCTGTAGTTACGAGGTTTTCGAAGTGAACCGACGATATTATTGTTTATGGTCCACGTCCACATACCGACAAACTAAATTTTGAAGTCTACAGACAGAAAAGCATTCTTACAAAAATGCATAGAGGACCAGGAACGAACCTCTCAACCCCTCTTTATCTGTGTGTGTGTGTGTCTCTCTCTCTCTCTCTGTCTGTCTGTCTGTCTGTCTCTCTCTCTCTCTCTCTCTCTCTCTCTCTCTCTCTCTCTCTGTAAAGCTCATGAACGATACATGTATAAAGGAAGAAAAACATTTTAACATCAAAATTTAAAACTGCAAGGCCCGCGTGGTATTCGTGTTTTTAAGTCATTTTCGTTATGGTGTCCCTGTGTGTACTTGCTTGAATGAATGTCCTTGATCTACTACGACATGCTTTCGTGATTTTTATTGAAAAAGAAAATCATATATTTATGAGGGGTTTTATATTATTGTTTGTTTTTGTATCATACAATTTCTTTACAAGTACATTTTTTATTTCGCTTCAGTAGACGGCTTCAGAAACATTGTGGAATGAAAAACAGTTGCTTGTAACAAACAACAGTCTGATTTCTCATATAATACTTTGATTTATGTTTAGATTGTTTTCTAGGCCCATATTCACCAACCATTCTTAAGAACGTTCTTTGTCTTATTCTCCAAAATTTTTGACATGTGTAAGCAACACAACTTCTGAGTGGCTAAACCATTCGGTTTAGCCAATCAGAAGTTGTGTTACTTACAAAGGGCCTGGTTCACTTCGGTTTAGCCAATCAGAAGTTGTGTTACTTACAAAATATAGAGAACCTTGGAGTATAAGACTAAGAATATTCTCAAGAATGGTTGGTGAATACGGGCCCTGTTCCTTTCTTTCCCTTCAAATGTATTTTAAAATGCTCTGTGAAGGGTTTATTGCAACAAAGTATCGACCCATGTCAGCCTGAAATCCAAAAGTTTTCGGGATGGGGGGCACTGAACCCCCACCCCCACAACTGGGATAATACTTTCAGTATTGCTATTTGGGCATGCTTCATTTTGGGTTAGCTTTGTCTCCGATGTATGACAGAGGACGTATTCCTTTCGCTACTCGTCTCCGAACACTCCGAATATGTTCTAGGTCGATTGAATATTTCGGAACACTGTGCCGTGTTCCTCAGAACATATTCTGACTGTTCTAAATCAGTCGAGGTGTAGCGCACCTGCAGAGCGGTTGCTAGGTGATACAAGATGGCTGAAAGACGGACAATTCTTCGTGGCAAAATTTGCAGTTGTCCTTTTTCCACGATATGAATGCCATAAAAAGGGACATAGTAAACTCTTCCCCCTACTCTCTCTCTCTCTCTCTCTCTCTCTCTCTCTCTGTCTCTGCAGCTAATCATATCCTCACCTAACACAGCTAAGACAATAGCTCTTGCAACAGTCATCATGCCAATGTACTTTCATTTCGATATGGTTTAGAATAATATTCCAAACGTGCTTCATTCAGAACATTCTTTCGGAACAGTGTTCCAGAACACAGAACATTGTGCCAGAACAGGTGAAAGGAATACGCCCTTCGATATGGTTTAGAACAATGTTCCGAACAAACTCCATTCAGAACATACATCTGGAATAGTGCATTGTGTTCTGAAATATTCCTTTCGCACATTCCAGAACAGCATTCCAGAACACAGAACATTGTGCTAGAACAGGCGAAAGGAACACGCCCAGAAACACTAACAATAGGAGAGGAAAGAGTATTTTACTTGTGTGCAAATAAACGCCAGTGATCGATTAGAGCGGAGTGTCCTAAAGCTATATTAGTTATTTTAAACACTTTTACATGTACAGATTATGTGTATAATAAACCTTTAACGAGCGATAATGATAAAGACGGTTTTAGAAAAGATTGTGGGAAAAAAAGAAGATATTTGTAATCAGCATTTTCTTCTTTCCTTCCACAATGTTTTCTAACCGTGACAAATTCCATGAGTTGATATTATGTCTACAAATGCCATAAATTTTGAGAGGTCTATTTTTTTTCGTCTTGTAAAGAATTTTTTTAAATAGTATAGAACCAGGGCCCGTATTCACCAACCATTAAGAACGCTTTTTGTCTTATTCTCCATAATTTTCTAAATTTGTGAGTAATACAACTTCTGATTTTCTACATTTGTAAGTAATACGGTTTAGCCAATCAGAAGTTGTGTTACTTCCAAATTTAGAGAACCTTGGAGAATAAGACTAAGAATATTCTCAAGAATGGTTGGTGAATACGGGCCCAGATTTCGTTTTGCAGCTGACAGAGAAAAATCTGAGCCCTTATCATGCTCAATAAGTATAAAAATGAAATTTTCAAGTCCATACTAAAAACCCCAATTTGGCTATTTCAAAGGTATTTTGGGGTAAAGATATCTCCCTAACGGACAGTGTAGATCAAAGATCAGACTGCACATCTTGTGCAGTATGATCTTGATCTACATTGTCCGCAAAAGGTCTGTGAGTCGCGCTTAGCTGCCTAAGAGTTAACAAAGATTGAGTGTTTTTATTCTTCTCCGACAGTTAAAACCCCAATTTTGCTATTTCAAAGGTATTTTTGGGGAAAGACATCTCCCTAGCGAACAGTGTAGATCAAAGATCAGACTGCTCGTTCTGAGCAGTCTGATCTTGATCTAAACTGTCTGAAAAAAGGTCTGTGAGTCGCGCTTAGCAGCGTAAAGGTTAACAAAGATTGAGTATTTTTATTCTCGTCCGACAGTAAAAACGCAAATTTGGCTATTTCCAAGGTATTTTTGTCCCTAGCGGACAGTGTAGATCCAATATCAGACTGTACGTTCTGTGCAGTCTGATCTTGATCTACACTGCCTGCCAAAGGGTCTGTGAGTCGCACTTAGCAACCTAAGGGTTAACAAGTATTGAGTATTTTTATTCTCCTGCAAAAGTTTGCTTTTAAAGAAAAAAAAGCAAATGAGCCGTGGTTTTACAAAAGGCGGAACAGCGTATCTCAAAAGGGTGCATTATACCAAGAAAGTAATCATATGGTTACATTGTATATGGACCAACTAAAATGAATTTAACAACCGACAAAATCTTGAGGTAGCCTACATTGGACCCTTGACATGCAGAAAATTGACCAATTGCCAAAAGGCCTGCTCAAGTTAGCCTGCGCGGATCTGACCTTGGTAGATACTTTTTGCAGATTTACTAAGCCCTCTTTTAATTGATTGAATTCGCGTTAATTTATCGTCGTCATCGGTTTCTCGTATGGTCAACGCCCCCTGAAGGCTGTTAGTATTGTTACGGGGGATAGTGCGGATACAGAACGAAACCCTAAGTTTCGTCTGGCTCTTTAAACTGAATCAGTGTATAGCACCGTCACACGTGACCTCGGTTTAACGTCTCATCCGATAGAATATTACTAATTCTAGATGGCCAGCCATGGGGACCGGATCCATACCCACATCATCACTAGTCCTACGCTCAGCCAACTGAGCCATGCGGGCTGGTCAGGCCCTCTTTTGACAGACCGTCGCTAATATAAACAACATGCCATTTGAAACTATTTGGTCGAAAGCGCCCAACATGGGATGGAACTTTGGATACTTACCGTGGATAGCTTGGGTGAATGAGGCACCAAGGCTTTAATTTTTCTAGGTTGCAGGTTCAAATCACAGCGGAGGCAAGTTTTTGTGTGTGTTATTTTGAATGGGTTTCACTCCAACTAGGTGTAAAGATTCACCTCACAATGACTTTTTTCCTCGAGAAATTTTAAACCTTCCGCAACAGAGGAATATAATTATATTGCCGCAGTCTAGTATCATGCTGTTTTAACTGTACCTCACGACAAAAGTTTGGATTAACTCAAACTGAAACATTCGCAGACGACAAATTAAATGTTGCTGAAATTAAAAGAAACGTCTTATGACAGGTAGAAAACATTATTGGAAAAAGAGAAAATGCTGGTAACCAGCATTTTCTCTTTTTTCCCACAATGTTTTCATAAGTCGTATATCTTTTTGTCGTTAATAGTCAGAATCGTAAATTTTGTAAAGGGTTAAGACAATGGATTTGTAATGCAGAGTTTCTTGTCCCGGTTCCCACTATTGATGCTGGTTGCATTTGGATATCCCTTAAGTTGCAATAAATTGAATCGTCTTTGACTAATATGGACAAATGGTTTTTCTTCAATATTTTTCGAATTTCTGCCTCTAATATCTGTAAATAAAGCTTACAATTACCATCTCTTTCTTTTGCTTATAGGAACAGTTTTTGCAAATTCTGGTCTAAATATCAACAAATGAATTTACTACAAGTAGGCCTATGTCACAAAGCTGATCTCTCTTCCTTATTAACATACCAGACTGTCACTCTATCCATACAGTTCTACGTCATACTTGTGGGCTGATATATAATTGTGACGTTTTTATGGCCAGTTTGTACCTTGGAGCGAAACACATTATATTTGCTTTTGTTAATTGATCCCATTACAGAAATCCTATCAAAATGTCGTTATCCAATTACTGCCCATTTATCACTTTGTATGCACCTCCAAAAATGGCAGCATTTGAAATCTTACACTGAGGAAGAAAAACAACAGATAGGGGAGTAGGGAGGTAGGCAGGGGGGCAAGCAAAAGGGATCTAATGTATTTCTGTGATACATCACACCAAACAAGTCATCACATAATAATGGACCCAGAGCTCCAGATAAAGCCCAGTGATTTTTATTTCAAAAGAAAAAATATTAATTATTTTTGACTAAACCCTATGTTGTGGGTTTTCATTAGATTTGTCTCGATGAGACGATTCTAATGAGTACCCACAACATAGGTTTTGGAAGACAAATAATTGATTTAGAATACCATCACTCCCTCTTATCTGGAGCTCTGATGGACCCATAAATTACTCTTTTTTTCTTTTTAAAGAAACGACTGAATTATAGTATAGAATGATCCGATGACATACAGAAAATGAAAAAAAGTTTCAGCCCTTGTCAGCCTGCGCGGATTGCGCAGGCTGTCAAGGTCGATACTTTTTGGAATTGCATCAGCTAGCAGGTAGGGACACACGGACGGACAGATTGACAGTTGCCCCTTTTTCTCAGTAAAGTGGTTTTTTTTTCCTTTTTTTTTTTCAAAAACACTTTTTTTAAATATTTCTTCTTTGTATTCGAATACAGGTTACAGGTGATTTGTCTGAAAGATAGTCGATTGATTGACACTCCACCAGGGAAAGAAATATTTGACTCTATTTTTCACAATTTTTTGAAGTCTTCTTGCGTAAGGTTGTTAAAATATAGGTTTGTTTCGTAGATGTAAACAGGTTGGAAATTTAATCTCGATGAATGGTAAAGTGCTTTTATTTCCTGTTCAGGAAAAGCACAGCAAAGACAGTAAAATCGCATAGGGCCTTACAGGGCTGCAGAATCAACGTTAGTCGTATAGTTATTAGTCCGCAAAATGAACTTTCCTTAGTGCTGGCTCCGTTTGGTTTGCAATAACAAGCCGGAAAACAAATGTGCTCTCTTGAAAGGAGAACCTGTACATAAGAATGAGAATTCCACTTGAATTCAAAGATCAATACCAAACAATTTTCCTTTCCTGTCAATCATTCTACATGAACATTAAAGACCCATATATTTCAATCGCCCTACTTGTAGACTGGAATCAAATACCTGGTACAGTTTATTAACTCTGCTAGCTGGCTCGTGTTCGGAACAGTCTGCTGTTTCGAGACAAAGCGACGAAATCTGGAAGAAAACTGCAACGTTCCTAAAATAATAACGTTTCCAAGATCAAAACGATCAAAGTACTTCGAGTGCTGATGTCAGCTTGACGTTTGCAAGTTTTGTGATAGACCAGACTGCATAGTGTAGTCATTGCCTGCAATGACCTGTACTGACAAATTCATTGGGCAATGTTACACATTAGTGCCGAAACAACACTTGTTTATTTGGCGAAACTGTTGAAAATAAAGATAACATGATCAGTTTATTTGTACCAGAGCAACGGCCTCCGTCCCGTTTTAGAGGCCCATTTCAATGAATGCGGTGGCGTTTATTCCAAGAAATTCCTCATACTGACTAGGAAAATCAGTGCAGTTGCACTGTCTGATTAATCATATTACCTGCTGACTATACTATAGTAGAACCCTTAATAAACAACCCTGAGTTTAAAAGATACTCCAAGAAGGCTCTTAGAAACATTGTGGGAATTAGAGAAATGTTGCTAACCAGCATTTTCTCCTTTGCCTATAGTGTTTTCTACCCTTTGCTAGCCACTTCTCACATTTGACATAACATCTTTGCCGTCCGCAAATGATTTCAATATGGACAACTCTTACCTTTTACCAAACAATCCGGTTTTTACGACCCTGAGATAGAACCTTATTGAGAACATTTTTGGAAAAGGAGTAAATGCTAGAAACCAGCAATTTCTCCTTTGCCCACAATATTTTTACGCTGATAAAAACAAATTCCAGTTTTGCGTTACGTTTTATTTTGTTGCCTGCAACTGCTTTCAATTTGGACCAGTCTAAATTTTTTTCGTTTGGTAAAGGGTTAAACTTTGACGTCTCGCAAAGAGACATGTACGATATGAATTGAAATGGCATTCCTTCATGCGCCTACAGTAATGATGAAGACAGAATGTCATCAGACATGGGACAACATCCGTGATTATCCATTTAATGGTCGGTGACACAACACATTTGACCTGGATGACGAATTACGATTAATTGGGTTCAATAAAGAACTACATTTATGTGTGGAATGCTTGTGTTTTTTGCTAGGCAAGGAGGCAGACAAATAGACAGATAGGCAGGCAGACAAACAAGCAAACAGATATAAAGGCAAACCGACCGACCGACAGACAGACAGACTGCTAAACAAATGAAATGGACATTTTCCGTTTGTAATACAGACTCCAATATTTCGATTTCAAGCTTACTTTTCAATCATCTACAGATTTAACCCTGTCCCAAACGACAATATTTTAGAATGGTCCAAATCGAAAGCACTCGCAGACGATAAAATTAAAGAAACTAAAAAACTGAAATTGGTTTCCTGCAGGATAGAAAACATTGTGGGAAAAGGAGAAAATGCTGGTTACCAGCATTTTCTCCTTTTCCCACAATGTTTTCAAAAGGCTTCTATTTCAGGGTCGTAAAAACCAGGGATTGTTTGGTAAAGGGTTAAGATCAGACTTCAAGTTCTATGCAATCTCGTCTCGATCTACATTGTTTATAAAAGCTTGAATATAGTTTGAAACAGTCTTTCGTCCCCATTTTTTTTTTTTAACAATACATGTATATTGTATAAGTATTTACCCACGTTTCGCGTTTTATCTTGTATTTGCTACATAAACACTACTATTTGACTTTCTACTAGGAAACAGCTGTACAATCAATATTTTGTTTACAGAATTTGACTTTTCCATTAGGGAGGGGACAGGGGACAATTTTAAGAGTGGGTTTTAATTGGACTTTCTGTTGAAACAGAAGTCAAGTTTTAAAAAAAAGTAAATTTAAATACCTGCTTGAACTTATACAAAACACTGCCGACTTTTAACGACCTTTTTGAAAAACAGCTTTTTTAAAGTTTTTTTTTTTTTTGGAAAAGGAGCATACCTATGCCAGTAATCAGCAATTTCTCCTGTCCTGAAATATGTGTGTGTGTGTTGGGTTTTTTTTTCTTTAAATGACAGGTCTTATCATTTGAGCCACGTTTACTTTGTCGTCTGCGAATCCCTGCAAACTGAAAAAGTCTACAAATTCGCCTGGTGAAGAAAAGATATGTGACTCCTCACGCAAAAAGGGACCATCCGGGAACTGCGAAAAGTGTCAACCCTGGTCAGACTGCGCGAATTGCGCAGGCTAACCAGGATCGACTCTTTTCACTTGTATGATATTTTCTGTATGAAAGGTGGTCATTATACATTTTTATACAGTTATTTTTTAACTATTAACTTGAATTGATCTGCACAATCGTTGATCTGTTGAAATCTAATTAATGTACAGAATTCCCAGATGGTCCCGTTTTGCGTGACGGGTCATTATATCTAAATTTTAGCAGACTTTTTTTTTTTGTATGAGAGCCAAAAGGGCCGAGTTTATATGTGTCATGCTCTGACAAAAGGGGGTTTAATGTATCTCTGTGACGCAGTAAGTCATCACATAATTATAAATCCATAGAATTTATCTTGTCTGGAGGTAAAGTGGTCCTATTACATGCAGAAAATTGACCAATTACAAAACGCATCGACTCATGTCAGCCTGCGCAGTCCACGCAGGCTGAGATTGGTAGATGCTTTTTGTAAATGCATCAAGCCCGCCAGTTTCCACAGAGCAGGTCTTATATTTGGCGCTCAAGGAGGTACGTATCAAGGAGGTACGTATCACAAGAAGTCTTATAGTCTCGACATTGTATGACTGAAAAAGGTATTTTGCAAAGCTCTTTGGCAAAATAATTGTTTAACTCATTAGCAAACGACAATATTTTGGACTGGGTCGAAACGAAAGCATTTGCAGACGACAAAATAAAAGTGACTGAAAATTTGAAATTTGTTTTGTGAAGGATAGAAAATATTGTGAGAAAGGAGAAAATGCTGGGTACCAGCATTTTCTCCTTTAACCACAATGTTTTCTAAAGGCTTTTTTCTCAGGGGCGTCAAAAGTAGGGATTGTGTGGTAATGGTTTAATGAATATATACACGGTGCATTATATACCAAGCAAGTGATTATGGGTAAAATCTATTTTGTCGAACGTCCGATCTACTCTGAAGATGGGATAGTCCTTTTATATGCATATTCGCGAGCCAAGGTTACGATCACAACGTGGATCTTACCTTGGCGGATAGTGCCCGATTTCGAGATTCCCGCGATACGCCCCTTATTGGGAGATGTTGGTTATTATCTCCCTTTACATCATATTTCTTACAGCTAATGAAATATCGTTTTACAAACCGCTTATGAATACAATAATTCAGCATGAAGCAATAACCACAAACGTGCTTCGACATTCCGTGGTCAGGTGCTGGTATACGAGCACGTATAGCCTAAAACCTCTGATAATTAATTGGTCATGCTGAAACTTTCTGTAAATATTGTTTATCTTTGTTGTTTTTCGGTAATGAATCATTATAGATCCTGCACACGTCCACGGAAGTATTCATGTTTACCTTCTATTTTTATCCGAAAGGTCGCGATCTTTTTTATTTCTATTTTTATCAAAGATGAAATGCTACGAGCAATTTGATTCGTGCAGTTAGAGCTAGCTGCAACCAATGGAAATGCGTATCGGGGGAATGTCGAAATCAAGCTCGATCCACCAAGGGTTAAGTAGCGTAGTGAATCGTCACCCTCGGCTTGCGAAAATGTTTTATATGTGAAGAATTGACTAACAGCATGGAATGTCGATTCAGGTCAGCTTGTGCGAAATTCACAGGTTGATCTCGGTCGATACTTTTAGCATTAAACCCTCTTTTCACTGAACACAGCTTATTTTCTAGCAGCGCTGAATGCAGACTAGATCAGACTGCACGTAATTGATGGCTGATTTTACTCCACATTCTCCACCAATGAATTCTTTTGAAATAGCTGCTCGTCCAAGATTGAGTTAATCTTGATAATCTTATTTGCGTTCTGGATCTTTATCGCTTAATCATGCAAGTTTTTTTTACTTTTCTTTTATTTACATTCAGGTTCTTAATTTATCATCCCAGCTATCTTTGGGTGACTCATCGATCCTTACAGCATTTCTATGTTGTGACTCAATTTTTTTTTTTCATTACTACACAATTATATAAGATTTTTACATGCAACAAAAAAAAAAAAACTTTTACATGATTCAAAGACCAACGTCAATAAAGAAGACAATAGTGGTTGGGGAACGAGAACTTATGTCAAGGTCAAGTAAGGTTGAATTATCATTTTTTCAACACATTGTCGAATAACATGCACAATTGTGTATACATTTTCGGTGATAGCTTATTAGACACTAGACTAAGAACCCTCTTCATTCATTACCCCCTAAAGCCAACGTGTAAGAAACAGAAAATATAAATCTCCTAACAAAAACTGGTCTTTTGCAATAAGAATAACAGAAAACAGCGAGAAACAAATATATATATAAAACATTAACAAAGAATCACGAAACGCACAAAAAAGGCACAGCTAAAATCACTTCCCTCATCAGAAGCGTACTGTGTGACACGCGAACCAAGTTCAAGCTATGGACAAGAATTACTCTAATACAGCAATGGGCGACATAAGTAACTCTTGCTTACAGCGTAGATTTAGATCAGGCTGCACAAAACATACTGTATTATCTAAAGATCTAAACCCTACAGTGCTACTGTTCTCTAATCCGGCGAATACAGTTAAATAAGATTAGTTTGCAGCGAACGAGCTGAAAAGGAATGTCGTGTTAAACAGGCAAAGGACAACGTATACATGATTAAAAATTAATCTTGATAAAGTTTATTGAAATTATCTGTCGAGCGCTGTGTGACTCATACATGCAAATTAAGCCTGGGCAAAGTTCTGCATACATGCACAATGTGACATACCGTCGGTTTACTTCGAGAACCTCGTAACTACAGCTTGTTTACAAGATGTAGTTACGAGGTTTTCGAAGTAAACCGACGATATATGGCTGTATTGCACAAGAAATATCATACAAAGACATAGTAGACGGCATACGAGATACCGGAATAATATTGAACTTTTTTTTTTTTACATGAAGAGAAATAATATTAAGACAATTCAAACTAATCAGGAAGTCGCTTATAGTTGTCCTTGTTTATTTATATCATAATTGTGACTGTAAAGATTTTTGCAGCGGCCCGCAGAGTAAACATGTCCATATGTTTAAACTCATAACCAAACGACAATATTTTAGGCTTGTTCAAATGGATAGCATTTGCAGACGACAAAATAAAAGTGACTGAAAATTTGAAATTTGTTTTCTGGAGGATAGAAAACATTTCGGGAAAAGGAGAAAATGCTGGTTAGAGGTTCGATAGCCGCAAAATGTTATGCTCATCTGTGCAGGCTGAGCATGCTTTATACTCTCCACGAAACGCACGCAAGTTCGCAAACAACAAGATAAGAAGAATTCGATTTTATCGTTGAAACAATCAAGAAAAATAGAGATAAGAATGAAGTGATGAAAACAGCTCGATGTTTTATCTCTGCCCAGGTATAAGGAATGTTTTTTATATACAGGGAAATTGAGGAAAGATTACGGAAAGATTATTGGTATTTAACCCTTTACCAAACCACAAAATTTAGACTAGTCTAAATTGAAAGAATTTGAAGACGAGAAATTAAATGTGGGTGAAATGCTGTGATTTGATCCTATGGACATAGAACATTGTGTGAAAAAGAGAAAATTCTGGTTACCATTGCTTTCTCACTCTGTTTCCGTCTTTCTTTGTTTTTTTTAACCCTTTACTCCATAGATACTCATTTCTAGCCATTGCTTGTAGGAGCCTTTGGAAAACATTGTGGCAAAAGGTGAAATTGCTCGTGACGAGCAATTTCACCTCTTGCCACAATGTTTTTTATGCTATCAAAAGGTGTCATATACACATAAGAAACAGCTTCATCCTTGCTGTTATTTAGGGTCAATTAGAGATACCATAGAAATGCCTCATGGGGTAAAGGGTTAAAACTCAAGAGTCGTTTGGTAAAAAGTTGACCCCATTCCGGCACGATAATCAAGAAAATAGATTTTCTAGGGAGTATTCGTATTTACTGGGGATGCTTCTTAAATTATAAATGGTGAAGAGGTTTTTTCATTCCTTTTCCCACACTGTATTGTGTCATTACTCTTTTGTGTCTAAAGAGATAGAAAATATCGTTTGAAAAGCAGAAAATGCTATTTACCAGCATTTTTCCCCCTTTTCTCGGGTTGTTTTCTACAGAAGTTGTAAATCAGACTCGGTGTGCAATGTACGGTCTTATCTCGAATTTTTCTTTCCATACAATTAAGCGACTGATATTATCTTTGACATTGATAGGCTCATTCTGGTATCGGTTTATTTTTTTGTAAATTTAATCCTTTCTCAAACAAAAAATTAACTTTTGCAAATTAAAAAGATCCACAAACGACAGTACAAATGTACTGAAGCTCTCTGATAGAATAGAAAACATTATGGGAAAAGGAGAAAATGCTGGTTACCAGCATTGTCTCCTTTTCCCACAATGTTTTCAAAAGCTTTTTATCTAAGGATCGCAAAAACCCCGGATTTTTTTAGAGTAGGGTTTTAAATGTGTTTTTTTTTTCTGCACAACCGTGACAACGGCGTCACAAGACAAATACCCGCCTTATTTGGATTGAATTTAATTTGAAATCGTAACCCACTCAAACAGCGTGAGTCGGATCAAACAAAGTGTTTTAAAATTGCATATCAAATAAAGCTATATATGCCTTTACCTCATATTCCTGACCTTTAACGACTCGGGAGATACCTAGCATTTGCAAAACGTTATGGAAAAGGAAAAATTGCTTGTATCATTTCCTTCTTTCCCGACAACCTTTTCTATCAAAATTAGAGAGAAAAAAAAAATCAACTGTAATCATTTTGTTTGCAGTCGCTTTCGGGTTTGGACGGGTTTAAAATTCTGTCTTCTGACAGAAATGTTTAATTGCCCCCCACCCGCTACGTTTCTCCCTACAATATCTAAAGACTTATCTTAAGAACGATCTACCCCCGCGGGTGAAGGCTTAGATTTCTAAATCTAGATATCGCTGTTGATATCAAAATTAGTGGAAAACTATGTTCTACCTGCTTGTATATCCATTACTGCTAACCAAATATATTTCACTCCCAAAATGAAAACACTTGTTGAATTCAAATCGAAGTGACTCAAGTGATGAAATTATTTATCTTCAGAATGTTAGAAAATATTTTGGGAAAAGGAGGAAATGCTGGTTTACAGCATTTCTGCTTTTACCATAATATTTATAAGAGCTTTTACCTTCAGTGTTTTTTTAATCGTAAAGGGATTGTTTTCTAACGGGTTAACCCATACCCTACCCTGAGTCGGACTAACGTTCAGGGAAAGGGAAGAAGGCACAGCTTGATTAACACTTTAGCAAATGACAAAATTTTAGACTGGTTCCAATTCAAAGCACTTGCAGACGACAAAACAAAAATTGAAATTTGTTTCCAGCAGGATAGAAAACATTGTGGGAAAAGGAGAAAATGCTGGTTACCAGCATTTTCTCCTTTTCCCACATTGTTTTCAAAAGGCTTCTATCTCAGGATCGTGAAAACCAGGGATAGTTTGGTTGAGGGTCATAATTTATTTCCCTTGAGATATTTGCGCCATTTTCATGCAGATACCGCAAGGTATGGATTTGAAAAATATATTTAGGCAAGTGCACTCAATGTTAAAACGTACTACAGTAAATCCGAAAAGGAGAAAATACCACACTTGTACATTACGAGAGGACATGTTTCTTACTCAGTGTGATAACTGCCTATAGACTGGTGTCAGTCCGTTAAATAGAGTATTTTCATTAAGACAAAGTCATCAAGCAGAACTGCAAAACCAAAACTCTGTGTTCTCAATGTTCTAAATGTCTGATTTCAGAGGAAGGGTAAGTATACCTAACAGCACATGTTTCTGTGACTTTGCAGTAGTTGTGTACCTTGTTTATTAGAATGACTTAAATGCAGGGCCTGAATGCCAGGCTAATAACTGCCCAGAAGCCCTCCATCGACAGAACGCTGAAAAGGGGTCTGTTCTGGCCCTATGACTCGATTCAGTTTTTTTTTTTTTTCACTCTTAAACTTCTGAATTAAGGAAACACTATTTATCACTTTTTAAACATAAGCCTAATTACAGGGTACTGACTGAGTTGTGCTGGCCTGGCCTCTCGAAGTACAATATTGCAGGTTTTCTATAGAAAAGTTGTCGATGGCCTTACTGACGATTTCAGAGCTATAGACGAAAACAGACCTCCTGCAGATGGCACAAACTGAGACCAATTACAGAGAGCATTCTAATGTCTGAAACTGTTGTAAAGATAAAGGTCACATCAGTAGTTTGATAGGTTTACCGTAGTTTTGTTCTCTGTCTGTTACAAAGACTCAAAGGTTGGCGAGGTTCGGGTTATTGGAACCACTTTTGTAATAAAAAAAAAGATATTTGTAACAAAATTTTCAACTCTGCTATATTCCTATAGTATTCACCCATGTACTTCAAAATGGATACATAAACTAGGTGTCACACCGGTACTTTTTTCGCTCATTGAAAATATAGAAAAAACCACTGTCTTTGACTGGCTGCAGCTGAACCCCAGACGAAGGAGGAGCTTTGTAGGTTTTTTTCATTCCGAAATATGTTCAATACTAGTATCATCCGCAAAACAGCAGCAGAATATGGCATCATCATGAGCAATTAACTTTTTTGCTTTTCCACTTCAAACACATCGACCTTCGGAAACTGCTGTCGGTCTTGGCTCTAAGTAGTGATAGACCATGCCTGTTTGCCGGGTCACATACCAGAAATACATAAAATGCATTCATTCTCTGAAGAAATAATCAAATTAACGTCAGAAACACGTTGTAGACCTGCCCTCTCTGTTTTATGATAAAACAGTGTGGCCGAAGGGATTGGTATCAAATTTTCAAGTAGGACTACTTATGAGACTACTGCAACCAGAAGCATTTCGTTCTGGTGTTACATCAAATTTTGTGAGCCATCGCGCAAAAAGGGACCATCTGGGTAATCTGCACATCAATTAGATGAAAACAGATCAACGATAGTGCAGGTCAGTTTAAGTTGATAATTCAAAAATGATTATTATAACAAGTTACAATGACCACTTTTCATACAGAAAATGTCATTAAAGCAAAAAGAGTCAACCCTGGTCAGCCTGCGCAATTCGCGCAGTCTGACTAGGGTTGACACTTTCCGCAGTTCCCAGAGAGTCTCTTTTTGCGTGATGAGCCAAAGATGACTGATTTTTATCCATAACTTTACAGAAACCCCTGAGTTTTAACGACCCTAATGAAAAAAAGCCTTTAGAAACATTATTAGAAAAGGAGAAAAATGGTGATAACCAACGTTTTCTCCTTTCCCACAATGTTTTCTCCTTTCCCACAATGTTTTCTTCTTTCCCACAACATGTTCTATTCCGCCGAGGATAAATCATCGTTCTGGCTACATGTAATTTTCCTTCGGTATATCCTTAAATGTACTTGAGTCCAAAATTTTGTCTTTTGCTAAAGATTTATGGCGTTAGAATTTGTTATCCGGAAATCCGGAATAGGTCCTTACCGGCGGCTCTGAGTCGTGCTAAAATACTTAACCTAGCACTGCATGGTACGAGTCGTGAACGCCAAGTATCAGGCTATATACTTGGGGATATAGGTAGAACTAGATCTGAGAATGGCTATATAAACTTCGCCCACCAACAGTCTTTCGGATGACATGTTGAACCGAGGTCCTTTGTGGTGTTGCCATACACCAACACCTTAACCCATTAACACACAATCCCGAGTTTTAACGACCCTGTAGGTGATGTCTTTTGAAAACATTGTGGGAAAAGGAGAAAATGCTGGTTACCAGCATTTTCTCCTTTTCCCACATTGTTTTCTTCCCCGTCCACAACAAAAAAATAATCATTTCAGTTATATTCAATTTGTCGTGTGCAAATCTGTTCAAATTGGACCAGTCTAAATTTTTGTCATTTGGTAAGGAGCTAAAGAACTAGGCGTAACAGACTTGGTGAAATGGAGAAAATTCTGTTTAAATACAGTCAAGTAATCTTTTTGTAGCGTTGTTCGTTTACAAATTGTAATAAAACACGGCTGTTGATAGGATAGTTTACAACTGTGTGATAAATGGACTTCGAAGGAGGTGATATGAAATAAATAGTGTTCAGCTATAAATCAAATTAATTTTAATATAACTTGAACAAAACTCTTAAGGACGTTTATGACAAATTTTTCCAACGGACAGATTTTTTTTAAACTTTGCACATACAAAGCTCATCATGTCTCTTGTAGATTACAATGAAAAAAAAAGGGGGTCCCCACCCTCGTTTCCGAGAAATTCACTTTTGAAAAAGGTATATACAGTTCCAAAATTCAGCATATACTGGATTTAACACACTTTCCTTTAATAGTCAATTAAACAGGAAAATTACCTGAAGAATATACTAATATACATCACTTTAAAGAAAAATAATTCAGTTTTGCACAAAAAACAAGAAAAAGCCTGGTTCTGAGCATGGTAAATGTACCAATATGCATTTTATATATAGACCATTGAGTTAAAAAGGGAGATAATTTGACCGGGTTAAGGGTTAATCTTCAATAAAAACATACTTTCTAACGGACAGATTTTTTTTTTTTAAATTTCCACAATCATAGTACTTACAAATCTTGACAATAAGAAAAAATAAAAATGGCACCTACTCGTGCTTCTTTCCCCAGGAAACAGGGATGAAGGTCACGTTGGAAGTTAATTTTTTCCAAGGAAAACTATATAATAGAAGCTCAGCAGACATAGATGGAAAGAAGAAATTGCTCATGCTCATTAAAAGTGATTTCTCCTTTTCCCACATTACTTTTGGATCCTTTACTCCTTCAAAAAATTAACATATATACCACAAATTCGTATCAAACCCTTCATTGTCTACATTTAGTTCTTTTTTTTTTTTATAAATTTGCATACATGATTATGGTCATACGGCTCATAGAAATACAAAAAAAAAAGAAATGTCTGTGGAAAAAATGAGATAAAAGCTCGACAGACATGATGGAAAAAGGAAAAAATATTCAGTAGAAGAAATTTCTCCTTTTTCCACAGTATTTTTTAAAAGGAAATAGCTATACTTCAAGAAATAGGTATACTTCAACAGCTTCAATTTTCTGCCTGTTTCATTGTGTAACTGCACTTTTTTTCCAGCTATAGTTCTTTACCAGTCATATCATCCTTACACTGGCAGGCCAGTTTTGATGCTATCGCCTTATTCCTGAAAGGATAGCCTGACAACTGGCCTGCCATTGCCAGGAAAACGTCAGAAGCCTTATCGTTTTCCCCGTTGGACGGCTAACAATTTCCTTTTTCCACGACAAATAAGTGTTCGTTTTGATGAAAACTTCCCCATTTTATTTCGACCATAGAATACCATGGCTGGTGCAACCGTACTAGTACCATCCGTAGAATGTTCTACTTGTAAAAGTGCACCGTCGGTCCGCAATTACTGTTGCCATTTGAGTGAAAAATATGCAATAGCGCTGATAGTTTTACTATCTGTGAGAAATACACATGCGCAGTATGGATGCGCGTGAACGTTTATACCATACGTCATTAAGCCTCGACCTATACCGACACATACCGTCGTAAGTCATCTCAAGATCCAGCACAATGGACACCAAGGTAAAAAGTATTGAGAGAAATTATGACGAGTGATGCTCTGTGAAAAATTTGGGATTTGGTTTATCCCTTTCCCAAGCAATCCCTGAGATTTACGTCTCTGAGGTGGAAAACTTTTGAAAAAAGTGTTGGAAAGGAAAACATGCTGGTAACCAGCATTTTGTCCTTTTCCCACAATGTTTTCTATCCTGCTGGAAACAAATTTTATTTTTTCAGTTACATTTATTATGTCGTCTGCAAGTGCTTTCAAATTTGACCAGTCTTAGATTTTGTCGTTTGGTAAAGAATTAATGCTTCTGCAAATAGTACCGGTTCACGTTAGCCTGTGCAACCCGGGCCGAAACTTTTTGCTATAGGTCAATTTCTTGCAAGTCAAAGGACCAGTCTACTTCATGACTCGGTTGTTTGACAAAATGTATTAAATGGATCCACTATCATATTATGGCTTACGTAGTATAATACATCACAGTTTAGCCCCACCCCCTTTTTTCGCCAAAACATCAAAACATGCTCATGATTATGTTTTTACATGACATGAAGAATTTGTTATAATACGCGACATCGACTTTGATCAGTAATTGCTCCTTTTCTCAGAGTAATGTATTTGAAACACTTTGATAATAATATACATGTATATTAAATCATTAACGTTACCCGACTTTGCACTTTGTACCACTATGATTTACACAAATACACATCTAAGAACGTTTTAAAACATCTGAGGAAAATGGGAAACAGGTCGTAACAATCAGTAACTGTTATTCCTTTTCCCTCGATGTGTTCCAAACAATTAGAGAAAAACGTTTTCGTTTCCTCTAAACGGCAAACTTTTGTGTCACTCTGCAAATGCAGTTCCAAAAATGACATGTGTCGTCGGTTTACTTCAAAAACTCGTAACTACAACCTGTAGTTACGAGGTTTTTGAAGTAAACCTACGGTATGATTCAGGGTTACAGATAGCAATAATCAAACATCATCATGCGTTGGCGTGCATTTAGGACTACATATTTTACTTTATTCAAAGCCCTTCATGTGCATCCACAAAACTCATCTACAGATCGACAGGTGAGTGCAACACTATTCTAAGTGCCTGTACATTGTACAGGCACTTGGAATAGTGTTGCACTCACCTATCGAGATGATGACATGCAATTGGAGGCTGATACTCGTATAAGTACACTGTATCATGAAAAGTGGTATATAGCTCTATTTTCGAAACCCCATCAGAGGACAAGAGCAGCCAAGATACTGGCGTAAAGGCACGGACACATTGATCCAAGTGCATGTACATCATATATAAATTTAAAGTCACAGTAAAGTCCAAATGTATAAAAGCCTGTTTGAAATAACAGTAAATTTCGATTTTAGATTCAGTTTCATTCACTTGATCCTTATGTTCCCATTCTAGGCTTGAAAAACTGAGTTTATCGACAATGTAAACTGAAAACGACGACCCAGGCTGATCGTCGCTTCTTCGGTTATCATCAATATAGGAAGCGTTCACCAGATCTTGATCTACATCGAAATAAGAAAACATGTTCACAGTTTAGCAATCTTACTCTTCGATGACATAATATTGGAAGTTTAAACAATAGTCCTGTGTACTACGTCATAGCACTAATGAGATGCAATGCTATCACATGATTTTCTCGAAGCCATAGTTCGCATTATCTCCCGCTAGATGGCATTCTAAAAATACTCATCTATCTAATTTGGGCATCATGAGTACAGAACCGAACCTTTTTCCTACGCGACAACCGTTACTTTGAATTTCAAACTAAAATAAACGTTTACTTCATAAAACGCTAGCTCGTGCAATTCACTCAGAGCTTATGATCAGCAGTCTAGAGAAATCTGGAGCTAAAGTAGGTCTCATTTCTCCTCAAACGTATTGATAAAGCTATTTTCTACATTGCTACTTTATAGAGCGTAATATTACAGTCAGCCCGCTTTTGGGGCTAGTGATGCGTCATATGAGACAGTCGAATCTTCGAAGAATATGACATGCGCAGACAACGCCCTAGTTCGATCTTACGAACAATGATGAAAAGTGTCTCGATCAATGGCGTCCGTGAAATCGACGGGCTTCTCATTGTATTTTTACACACGTATGTCATGTTAACCAGTGCAGTAACTGACACGTTCGGGGTTTTTCCGATCATATGTGTGCTGTGATTAGTTATCCATTATATTTTTTAGTATAAACGGGTGAAAATTACCTGATTTCTGGACTTTATTTGGACTTTAAACGGCAATATCAAACTCTAGATAATCCGAGAGGTCTCCATCTTCGCTAGCCAAGGCCGACGATTCACTACGTTACTCTACCCTTGGCGGATCGAGCTTGATTTTTACGTTCACCTGATACGCTTTTTCATTGGATGCAGCCAGCTCTAGCTGCAACGAATGAAATCGCTCGTAGCATTTTTATCTTTGATAAAAATAGAACAAGGTCTCTACCTTTCGAATAGAAGGTAAAACATGGAACCTCACGTGGATGTTTGCTTATCGCTTCACGTGTATTCGTAAGCGGTTTGTAAAACGATATTTCATTTGCTTTTAGAAATATTATCTAAAGGGGGTAATAACCAGCATCCAATAGAGGGTGCATCGCAGGAATCTCGAAATCGGGCTCAATCAGCCAGGGTAAGATCCACGTATAGTGATCGTAACCTTGGCTCGCGAAGATGAGAGGTCTCATACATTCTTATAATACTCTTGTTTTTTTTTCAAACATTTTCTTAACTTGCATGTAACGTAATTTCTTATTGCCTTACCCAAGAGTTTTTAACCAATCAGAAATTGTATAACTTTCTATATCTAGGATAACAATAAAGGAGCAATTTTGAATGGATTGATGAACACGATTTCTGATGTTAAAGAAGTAGAAGTTCTTTTTTTCTAATTTATCAACCCTTATTTTGCTAAATAACTAAAATGAACTTTCAGTTCGATAATTAAAACCATGACATTTCTAATTCCCAAATATATATTTTGGAGAATGTTATCCACTTCTCGGACATTGTAGATCCAAGATCAGACTGCACGTTCTGTGCAGTCTGATCTTGATCTACACTGTCCGCCAAAGGTCAGTGAGTCGCGCTTAGAAGCTTAAGAGTTAACGAGTCCTTTGTGCTCGCACAACAATTGGTCAATTGTTGCCATGCTAAATAGCTTTTTACTCCTGTATTGTTGTACAGCCTTTTCTTTGCTATTGTTGAATTCTCTTTTGAATTCGAGGATTCTGTTCTCATACAGATTTTTACGAAGTCTTGACCTCTGCAATGCAACAAATGATTTAACCCTTTACCACACAATCCCGACTTTAACGACCAACTCGGACCAGTGTAAAATTTTGTAGTTTGGTAAAGATTTAACTTTTGCGAGTCACTGACCTTTTGCGGACATTGTAGATCAAGATCAGACTGCACAGAACGTGCAGTCTGATCTTGGATCTACATTGTCCGCAAAAGGAGATGTCATTCCCCAAAACATGACTTTGAAATACCAATATTTGGGCTTTTACTATCGAACTAAAAATTTCGTTTTAGTTATTTTGCTGGATTAGGGATAATGCAGAAGATAAAATACATAGTCTGCGCATGTCATATTCTTCAAAGATTCGACCTGTCGGATATGACGCATCACTCTCTCCAAAGTTTGGGGGAATTGTAGTAATACGCGCTATAAAGTAGCAATGGAGAAAATGGGTAGTATCAATACATTTGAGGAGAAATCGTGCCTGTTTTAGCTCCAAATTTCTCTGAACTGCTGATCATATTTTCAAAAAAAAAATCCAACCAGGTCGCTTTTTATTGACTAAACGTTTATTATATTTTGAAATTCAAAGTAACGGTTGTTGTTTTGAAAATTTCCTCCGCTTCTGTACCAGAATGCCCAAATTAGATAGATGTGTATTTGTAGAATGCCATCTAGCGGGAGATAATGGATAAAACACAATTAGCATCATTTTCATTATATGATTACGAACAAGAGGAAATAGAAACTTATTATACGGTAATTGTACCATGTACACTTTATCAGACGACGCCCTTTAGATTTGTCAATGTTGAAAACATTTGAAGATGATAATAAACATTATTATACTGCAAAGAAATTTCTCGTGATCTGATTAGTTAACATGCCGGGAACATAATATCATGTTCCCTGGCAAAAACCACGTAAAACCAGTTTCCCTTTTGAGTGCCCCGTAAACATCACTACACGTGCAATACATCATCCAAAATGGTTGCGTCGATCGATCACCAGACTGCACATTTATACACCAAACTGCACGTTTTAGTGTCATCAGTTTCCAGTGACGTCAGTTTTCATTGAATTGGGGAACACAGAAGGGAATTTCTATTTCATCAGCATACTCGTTTCGTGAAATTATAAAACAGGAAAAAATCGCTTAAACGCGCTTTGAAAGGGTAAAACTTTGCAGTATAATAAATTCGTTGTACGGTCAGGTGGCAGGGGACTTGGAAACTTGTTCACGGCTGTGGTGAATCATGTCGCCACCTCGCCTTCGGCTCGGGGCGACATGATTTACCACAACTAATACTGTTCTTTTAGTGTGCATCTATCTGGGTCTGCGATGTCCTTAAAAAGGCATTGATTCTAGATCTGTAACCTAAAGTTCATTGTCGAAGAGTCACAGCTAGATTATAAAGCCATTAAAACAATGACAAGAGCGCGAGTCAAGGCTACAACATCTTCGCAAGTCAAGGTTACGATCAGTCTGTGGATCTTACCTTAGCTGATTGAGCCCGATTTCGAGATTCCTGCGATGCACCCTCTATTGGATGCTGGTTATTTTCCCCCTTTACATCATATTTCTGAGAGCCAATGAAATATCGTTTTACAAACCGCTTACGAATACACATGAAGCGATAAGCAGACATCCACGTGGGTTTCCATGCTTACCGTCTATTCGAAATGTAGCGACCTTATTCTATTTTTATCAAAGATGAAATGCTACGTGCAATTTCATTCGTTGCAGTTAGAGCTGGCTGCATCCAATGAAAAAGCGTATTGGGTGAATGTAAAAATCGAGCTCAATCCGTCAAGGATAGAGCAGCGTAGTGAATCGTCAGCCTTGGTTTGCGAAGATGTGGTTACGAATGATTTCAATTCGGACAAGGCAATTTTTTTTCGTTCTGATAAAGGGTCAGTCAGACTGAGGAGTAGTGTACATGATGTCTTTTGTGAAAAGTCACGCGAAAAGGGATTATCTGGGAAATCCGCATATCAGTTAGATGAATACAGATCTATGATAGTGAGGGTCATTTCAAGCTGATAGCTCAAGAATTATTGTATAACAAGGTTGATTGGCCACTTTTCTTGCCGAAAATATCATTAAAGCGAAAAGTGTCAACCCTGGTCAGACTGCGCAATTGCGCAGGCTGACCAGGGTTGATACTTTTTGCAGTTCCAAGAAGGTCTCTTTTTGCGTGACAGGTCACATTTCGACGTGAGAGATCAACCAGATTTGGGCTATGCTCTATGAGAATGGAGATGATTTGTTTGGACAAATGCATCAAGTACGTGTACATACACTAAACCCTCTTTTTCATAGGACACGGTTCATTTATTTCTAAGTTTGTAGATTTTATATGGGGCTCTTAACGAAGTAAATGAATCTAGACTAAATTCACCGTACAGTGTAATTATGGTGAGCAAGAGTGGCTGAGTAGTGGGATGATACAGGGTTTGTTCTGAAAGAAGTTTATCTTGGGCTGTGATCAAAGTACGTACGTTACTTGTGGGTGGAATACAAATGTATGTAATTAACGTGCTGCTAACATCCTTTGAGCCTTATAAAAGTAATTAAATTTCCAATATCTGAAAAATCAGGGCGAGTATCTTGTCCATCTTACTTCCTTTCCTTCTGTCTTCTTGAGCTTTTGGTTATATTATTGGAATCAATTCTGCGAGTTTTTTTTTTATTAACGCTTTACTCCATAGATACTCATTTCTACGTATTGCTTGTAGGAGACTTTGGAAAACATTGTGGCAAAAGGTGAAATTGCTCGTCACGAGCAATTTCACCTTTTGCCACAATGTTTTCTACACTACCAAAAGGTGTCATATGCACATATGAAACGGCTTTATCCTTGCTCTTATTTAGGGTCAATTAGATATACCATAGAAATGCCTTATGTGGTAAAGGGTTAGGTGACAGGTGATTTATAGGGTAATGAATTCTGCCTAAATAACTATCACCAGCTAGCGAACATTGTACAGTATAATTTTTCCGCGCTGTGATTCGAATTCAAAACCTCAAGGTTTCTAAGCTTCTACTTTACTAAATGGAACTGTTGTTTTTAAGGCTGATATTTCGATTACGCTGAAGTCTTTGTTTGTTGATATCAATCTCTTCTTTTATGGATCATTTTTCAAAGCTCATGAACCAAATAAAGCCTTAATCGAACATAAATTTATCAACTTCGAGTTCAAATTGAGTCGTGTTCAGTTCAAAACTATATCGTTGCTTTCGTCGATAACTACGCAGGTGTTCTGTCTCGTTTTTTTTTTTTTATTATTTTGTTTTCGTTTCAGGTTGCAATTTTAAAATTCGGCAACGCTTGCTGGTTTCGTTAACTCTTTACTAAAGTACAAAACTTCAGACTTGTCAATGTCTAAAAGCCTATGCAGACAACAACTTGAATCAGGTGATAGAAATTGCCCGTAAAAAGATAGAAAACATTGTGGGTAGAGCCTACACTGTAAAGTGACCCCAGACTTTATGTGTACAAGTCCCACGCCCTACAGCTTTGGCTATTTGGGCTGTTCATTTATTGCACGCCTAGTGGCAGAGAGAGTGGCGCTGCTGATATGGCTTGTTGATAAGAACAGCTAGTGAAATAACGGTTACTAAATGCCTTCATACATATGCCCTCTCCCCTTAGATACAAACTTAGGACTTGGAAAGCAAATATGCTGGACAAAGGTGTCTTGTCAGTCAGACAGTTACTTGCCCGGATACTTTGATAGACCTAGTGGTTCGCGCTTAACCATACGACGAAATGTTACAATCGTCCGAATTAAAAGCATTCGCAGACGATATGTTAAAATGTTATTTAGATGACAGGAATTTAGCATTAAGAGAAATGGAGAAAATGCCAGTTACTGTGCCAGAATTGTCTCCCTTTCAAATATTTCAGAAGCTGTTTCATTTCACAGGTTCATCATAATCTGGATCTTTTTAAAATAAAAACAATGAATATGCATATTTTTCAGATGTAACAAGTCCATTCAAAGAGAGTGAATAAAGACAAACGAGTCGGAACCATGACAAAAAAGGACCCGGATATCGACCAAGGCTATGCCTGGTTCATCCTTGTTGGTAAGTTCTCGTGGTCTTGCTTTCATTTTTGATTGGCAGTCACATATAAGTTAGGATGATGATGATGATGATGATCATCATCATCATCATCATTACCATCATCATCATCATTATCGCTGTTTTTTTTTTTTGTCATATTTCGGATAACATATACGTCGAAAAGAGAAGCGTATTTTTTCTCAAATGTCGGATGTAAAATTCACCGTATGTAAATTAGATACATAAACCTGAAAACTGAGGATGACACATAACTATAGTATATGCATTTCTTATGTTTTGGTAGTTCTAACTGACTTCAAAATGACAAACTTAATTGTCAACTTAGATAAGGTTTCAAACGTCTTACGAACGAAGTCCGTAACAAAGAAACAAATGAATAAATGCATGGCAGAAATAAGGATCGGAGCGGGATTCGAACTCCGAACTCCCGGACGCAAAGCCAATACCCTAACCACTGAGCCAAAGAGATTTCTCCCTGACGCAGTAGCCAGGTATTGTATTTAAATCGGGAGTATGCCATGCAGGAAGGAGTGGTCTCCCGTAACAAACGGTATTAAAGTAGAACATGCCAACTTTGTAACAACAGGCTTTTAGGATATTTTTGAGTTCAAATTCCATGTAGGCATGCAAATTTTTATTCCGAGTTTTTGTAGACATCAACAAAAACAGATTTGTGTTTGTAGTTTTCCCTCTCTCTGGTCTTGCAATTATATGAACTCAACAAACGCTGACCGTCTCGGTCTTAAAATTACAAATACATTTAATCATGCAATAATTCAAATACGAGTACATCAGGCGGTTCGAAGTATTTCCTTTAAGGTTCACATGAGAAAATGAACCTGCGTCTGGAGGCTAGTTTTCTTGAATATGAAGAAAAATCATTACATTTGAAGGACATGTAAGGGTGACTTCTTATGCAATAACGTTACAAGTACATTTCAAATATTTTCTATTAAAATTCTGATACAGTTTTTTGATCACAAGATAATAGTACAGTTCAAATTCATTTCTTGATCCGTAACTTATTCCGCATAGGGTTATATTAACCCTTTACCAGATGACAAAATTTTAACCTTGTCCAAATTGAAAGCATTTTGCAGACGAAAAAGCGTGGCTCAAATTGTGAAAATTTTCTTTGATAGCGTAGAAAACATTGTGGGAAAAGGAGAAAATGCTGGTTACCAGCATTTTCTTCTTTTTCCACAATGTTTTCAAAAGGTTTCTTTTCCAGGGGTGTCAAAAGTCGAGATCGTGTGGTAAAGGGTTAAAACGTTTGATGTTTCATGGTCTCAAAAAGAAAGCTGGCTATTCACATCAGGGTCTGTATTCACCAACGGTTCTTAAGAACGTTCTTGGGCTTATTCTTCAGAATTTTGTCAATGTGAAAGGAACAGAACTTCTGATTGGCTAAACCGATTGGTTTAGCCAATCAGAAGTCCTGTTACTTTCACAGTCAGAAAATCTTGAAGATTTAGACAAAGAATGTTCTTAAGAATGGTTGGTGAATACGGACCCAGCAGGACTTTCAATTCTAAATCTGTCCGATTTTCGTTCGAATCAGTTTTATTTCATGCTCGGGGCTTTTTAAAGGAAGTCGCAATGACTTTGTTTATCCATGTTGGTTAGGACAGGGTAAACGAACTTTGTATGTCTAAATAGAATTGTTTATGATGAAAAAAGTACTTGGGTTTCGTATTTCATGACAGATCATAAATAATCTGAACATTTTGTTTGCTTGACAAATTGTGTACAGGTAGATACACCTATCATAGGCTATGGCAGGCGTTAGCTTTCACACTGTATGAAAGTTGAACCATTTTATCAGCGTCCGATTTCATTCATTCAAAAAGTACTTATTTAGAGAGAAAGTAACAGAAATGCAAAGTTGGTAGGTGGTTTCATGTTGTCCTTTTTCATTCCATCAGAAAAAAAAAATACAGAAAAAGTGTGCAGCTGTCCCGTTTGCTACACTGAGTAATCAGAAATTGTGCAATATTAATGAATGACCATCCGTATCAGAAAATACTTTGATAAACCGATACGATGGAGTGTGAATTATCCATATGATCGAAATTTCATTGTATGTTGAGAAATACGTTCACTCGAAACTGTTTGTTATAATGCAGTGCTGAATGTTGTTTCACGCGAATTTTGACATTATTTCGGACATATTACGGCTATAGCTCATTCTTTCATCTTGGGTTTGACTAACTCTAGGATTGCACTCTGCAGTGTCTGATCAGGGACAAATCCACGAAAAGCCAACGCCAAATGCAGGATCCTTAGGCTACTAACTCATTACCCTTACACACTTAGCTCCACAGAACCCCTTAAAAATTTAGTTCATGTTCACCCTTTACCCCATAAGGCATTTCTATGGTATCTGTAATACTGACCATAAATAACAGCAAGGATGAAGCTGTTTCTTATGTGTATATGACACCTTTTGATAGCATAGAAAACAGTGTGGCAAAAGGTGAAATTGCTCGTCACGAGCAATTTCACCTTTTGCCACAATGTTTTCCAAAGGCTCCTACAAGCAATGCGTAGCAATGAGTATCTATGCAGTAAAGGATTAACTAGTGTTGTGTTCATTTGTCAAAAATAAGCTTAACACTCTTAATGTTTGGACCAATAAGTTTTAAATGACAAAATCATCAATCAAGGTTTCGTTTTTGTTTTCTTCACTTTTATGCATGCTTCTTTTTGTTTCAGGGTGTTTTTTCATGTACATGTTCACAATTGGAAGTTTAAAGAGCTATGGCGTGCTTTATACAGAACTTACCGACTACTTCGGAGCAGGAGCTGGAGCTACTGCATGGATTGGCAGTGTGTGTTCGTTTTTGTTACTTGGCCTTGGACCTTTCTCAAACTGGCTGAGTATAAAGTTTTCTTTCCGGAAGGTAACTTTCATAGGGGGAGTGTTTACAGGGATTGGTTATGTGACGTCATCTTTCATTCCGAGGATTGAATACATGTATATAACGTTCGGAGTGTTAGCAGGTAAGAGACGTGAAAAGCTTTGAAATTTGCATCTGGTCGAATCTTTTTGACCAAGGAGGTTGAATGTTTTCGCTATTTTGAAAATTTCTGCATGTTAAAGGATCATTCTACATTCTCTGGTTTTTACGACCATGTGATATAAGCCTTTTTGAAAACATTGTGGGAAAAGGAGAAAATGCTGGTAACCAGCATTTTCTCCTTTTCCCACAATGTTTTCTACCATGCTTGAAACAAATATCTATTTTTGAGTTACGTTTTTTTCTTTTCGTCTGCAAGTGCTTTCAACTTGGACCAGTGTAAAATTTTGTCATTCGGTAAAAGGTTAAATGTCAAAATCCCCTTAATCAATAGTCATGCACTGAAAAGCGACTGTTGAAACAATCAAAACTCGAGTTCCAATTTGAAAAGCTTAATACCAGGTAAAGCAACGACAAAATCTTCGGGATTATGATATTAGATTTAGACAAGGGCCCGTTTCATCGACCATTCTTTAGAATTCTTAGTCTTGTGATCAACATTTTCTAAATTTGAAAGTTACTAGACTGGCGAAACTATGCGGTTTAACGAAGTTGTTTGGCAGGTTAGGTCCATCTTGGCAAGCCAAGGGTGACGATCCACTATGCTACTCTAGCCTTGGCGGATCGAGCTTGATTTCGACATTTCCCGTGATACTCATTTTCATTGGTTGCAGCTAGCTCTAACTGTACGAATCAAGTCGCTAGTAGCATTTCATCTTTGATGAAAATAGAACAAGGTTGCGACCTTTCGGATAAAAATAGAAGGTAAACATGCATACCTCCGTGGATGTGTGCAGGATCTGTAATGATTTATTACTGAAAAAAAATAGAAAAACAATATTTACAGAAAGTTTCAATGTGACGAATCACTTATGGAATGTCGAAGCACGTTGGCGGTTATGCTTCATGTTGAATTATTGTATTTGTAAGCGGTTTGTAAAACGATATTTTACTGGCTATAAGAAATATGATGTAAAGGGTTATAATAACCAGCATCCGATATTGGGCGTATCGCGGGAATCTCGAAATCGGGCTCGATCCGCCAAGGTAAGATCCACGTAGTGATCATATCCTTGGCTCGCGAAGATGCGTTAGGTATGGATCCGTGATTATAATAATTATCGCGATGATGTCAGGCAAGTTCTTAAATACTTGTAGATGATTTCGGAAACAGTCTTTGAAAATATGAATGATCAACAGCAATCAAGACACTCTCTCTCTCTCTCTCTCTCTCTCTCATTCATACACTTTTAACGTGTTCTCTCGCAGATTAAAATTTTGTAATCTAACACGATTAAACACCTGGCCGTATAGGAAAATGTTGTAAAAATGTATCAAAAGTACCATAATTTATTATGAAAGGTGTTATAAAAGCATGCGTCATTGATTTACGATGAAATAGCGACATACCGTCGGTGATTTTACACACAAAAAGGATAAAGAAAATTACATTCTTTTTTTACTTTTCTACACGCTTCAGCAACCGAAACGAGGGTATTATACATGTTTATTATGTACGTAAAATTGAATTGAGAGTTTGTCATAAAAAATAAGTGTACCATAAACCGTACTAAGCCATACATTCTGATGAATTTCACCTGTTTAATTCCTAACCCCATGATAAAATTTTAGATTTTATCCGGACCCGTTTTCACCTACGATTCTAAATGACATCCTCAATATATATCTTGATCATACACAGCTAGGTTTTAGCCAATCAGAAGTTGTGTGGCTCTGAAGTTCAAAGTAATCGACAGAACTATACTAAGAATACTGCCCACAGTATTGTTTGGTGTTTGCGTTTTTTTAGCTCACCTGAGCACGAAGTGTTCATGGTGAGCTTTTGTGATCGCCCAGTGTCCCTCGTCCGTCGTGCGTCGTCCGTCGTCCACAATTTCTTTAAACATCTTCTCCTCCTAAACCACTGGGCCGATCTTGATGAAACTTGGCAGGGATGTTTCTTGAGTGAAGTTCTACTAAAGTTGTTCAAGAGATTGAATTCCAGCCATAACTCTGGTTGCCATGGCAACCAAAAGGAAAAAAAACAGCAAAATCTTTGAAAATCTTCTTCTCTGAAACTAGAATGCGTAGAGCTTTGATATTTGGTATGTAGCATATCCTAGTGGACCTCTACCAAGATTCTTCATATGATGCCCCTGGGGTCAAAACTGGCCCTGCCCGGGGGTCACAAGTTTGAAACATAGGAACAAAGAAGGAAAACTTTAAAAATCTCCTCTGAAACTAGAAGATGCAGAGTTTTTATATTTGGTATGTAGCATGTCTCAGTGGATCTCTACCAAGAATATTGATATGATGCCCCTGGGGTCAAAACTGGCCCGGCCCCGTAGGTCACACGTTTGAAATATAGGAACAAAGAAGGAAAACTTTAAAAATCTTCTTTTCTAAAAGTAGAAGATGCATTTTGCACAGTTACCCTGTCAGAATTATTTGACCTTGAACTTTGATATTTGGTATTTATCTTCATTGTAGACCTTTACTGCTTAGTAATCAGGTGAGCGATATAGGACCGTCATGGTCCTCTTGTTTTTTTGTATTTCTGAGCTATCGAAAAGAAAAAAATCAAATGTGTGAGCGTTTCAGTAACAAAGAAAAGGGAAGGGCCAACGTGTTTCTGTCCTATCATGAACCATGACTGTTTGTAGAAGTTTTTATTAACTTAACTCACTACCAAACGACAAAATTTTAGGTTTGTCCAAATCGAAAGCTTTTGCAGACGACAAAATAAGAGTGACTGGAAATTTGAGATTTGTTTTGTGAAGGCTAGAAAACATTGTAGGAAAAGGAGAAAATGCTGGTTACCAGCATTTTCTCCTTTTCCCACAATGTTTTCTAAAGCCTTCTTTCTCATGGTCGTCAAGTAGGGATTGTGTGGTAATGGGTTAAGTCATTGTCCGTTGGAAACGCAAGGTACCATGAAGTCATCCATAATATAGAAAGAAGTGCGCAAACCATGGTCGAGTTTGTTATAACTTTTGCAGGTTATATACGGTTATCTCCCTTGTTTGTATATCTGGTTGACGCAGGTTATAGCCACACAACACTGAACGAGGCCTATATACGATCTTGCGAATAGCAGTATTTTGGTCGTCTCCAATAACGCAGTCCTAATGGATATAAGACATACTGAAACATTATGGTAAAAAAAGAAAATGCTAGTATGACAGTATCTCTTACAAGTAAAATTGCAGCACAAGTACTTGATCCACAATTGAATTATCATCTGCTAATGTTAACAGTACAGACAAGCTTAATCCTTAAAGTGCTGAAACCGACCCAACTTGTTTTTGTGGACAGTGTAGATCAAGATCAGACAGCACTGAACATATAGTCTGATCTTTGATCTACATTGTCCACTATTATGGGACATATCCTAACAAAAAAAACTTGGTACATAATGTTTTGGTCGTTTTTATACGCCCGAAGGGTCGTATTATGTTATACCCCCGGTCGTTCGTCCGTCCGTCTGTCTGTCCGTCCGTCCGTCCGTCCGTTAGCAATTTCTTGTGTGTGCAACTCCTCCTACAGTTTTCATCGGAATTATTTGAAACTTGCCACAGTGAATCTCCATGATGTCTAGTTGTGCACCTGGGTCTTAGAATTTTGATTGCTGTTTGCGTTCCAAAATTATCTGCCCTTGATTTCTGAAATAACCAACTTTTCACTTTGAAGTTTTGTTCAGGCCATAACTTCCATACCATAAAAGGTATCAAATTGAAACTACATACACTGATAGAACACAATATGGAGAAGTGCAATGCACATGAAACATAACTCTGCCACTTTTATTTTTTGAGTTATTGCCCTTTGTTAATTTTCAGTTTGAGTTTTTGTCCAGGCCATAACTTCCATACCATAAAAGGTATCAAATTCAAACTACGTACACTGATAGAATACATTATGGAGAAGTGTAGTGCACATGAACCATAACTCTACCACCATTATTTTTTGACTTACAGCCCTTTGTTAATTTTCAGTTTGAATTTTTGTCCAGGCCATAACTTCTAAACTATAAAAGGTTTGAACTTGGAACTTCATACACTGATAGAACACATTGAGGGGAAGTGCATCGCACATGAACCATAACTCTGCCACTTTTATTTTTTGAGTTATTGCCCTTTGTTAATTTTCAGTTTGAATTTTTGACCAGGCCATAACTTCCAAACTATAAAAGTTAATAACTTGCAACTTCATACACTGATAGAACCCATTACAGAGAAGTGCAGTGCATATGAACCATAACTCTGCAACCTTTATTTTCTTAGTTATTGCCCTTTGTTAATTTTCAGTTTGAATTTTTGTCCAGGCCGTAACTCCCAAACTTTAAAACCTATCATCTTGAAACTTCAAAGAATAATAGAACACATTATGAAGAAGTGCACTGCACAAGAACCATAACTCTACCATCCTTCTTTTTTAGTTATTGCCCTTTGTTAGTTTTCTCTTTGAATTTTCGTCTGGGCCATAATTTCTAAAATATAAAAGCTATGATCTTGAACTTTTCACAACTGATAGAACACCTTGTGGAGAACAGCAATTCACAAAATTTCTAACTGTGCCACCCTTCCTTTTTTAGCTATTGCCCTTTAATATTTTTCACATATCATGGAGATTAACTACTTTTCATTCATGGCCCTTCCGTCATTTCAACTCATTTCACTGACAAGTCCCTTCGGGCGTATATGCGCCGCTTTGCGAAGCTCTTGTTTCCGATTTATATATGTCCATTTCGTTAATTAAGCACTATTAGAGTTCATGTTTTTTGATCTCTGAATGTTCTATATCAATATCAACCCTATATAAATGAATTTACACTTAATGACAGAAAGGGACGCTTATGGTATCAAGCAGTTTCTTCTTTTCCTACAATGTTTTGCACTCTTTCAAAGCCAAAGTGCATCATTTGGACTACACTTATTTGTAGGATGCAAAGACTTTCAAATTTTGTTCAGTTGTCAATATCTTTCATTATTACAGGAATCGGTTACGGACTGTCATTTACTCCATGTGCAACGATAATAAGTTTTTACTTCGAGAAGAACCGAGCCTTAGCCAATGGTATCACCGTGTCAGCAAGCGGGATAGGTGCTCTAACGTTTCCTTTCCTATACAGGTATGACTATTTGCTGAATCACTATTTTCTTTTTACAGTTTATACCGTGATAAAGGTAAAGAATTCTTGATAAGGAGAATAGAAATTAAAAATTAACAAAGGAGACGAAAATACGATTAGGACAGACGTTTAAAATGAATGGTATCAGATTAAAGAAAGTCCGGGTTCTTTTTTTTTTTTGTCTTCAGTGGTTAATGGCCATTAACTCTTTGCCAAACAACAAAATTTGTCCTAATTGAAAGCATTTGCAGATGATAAAATAAATGAGGCTCAGAAATTGAATTTTTTGGGGGAAGGAGAGAAAAACATTGTGGGAAAAGGAGAAAATGCTGGTTACCAGCATTTTCTCCTTTTCCTACAATGTTTTCAAAAGGCTTCTTTCCCAGGGGTGTTAAAAGTCAGGATTGTGTGGTAAAGAGTCAATCAAGGATGGCTTTGAAGACGTGTTTGTTAAGTTTATGCTATTTAAACAAGATTGTAGGTTTGGTATATGCAAACACATGAAAAATGCTTACAATTAAGTTCAGCTTTTACTACATTGTTTAGAGATATTTTAAGACGGAAAAAGTGCTCAGTATGAGGTTATGTTTTAAGATAGTACTATTCTTGCGAAAAACAGCTATTTCCACAATATTATTATCCTTGAAAATTTGCTGTGATTGCAAAATGAGTATTATTGTAATACATTGAACGAACCGCTTTTTCAATGTTTTCCTTCTTAGAATTATTTTTTTATAAATATAAGCCACGATTTTCTCAATACAAAAGGAAATAACACCTCCCTTTTCAGAAACCTAACAAAAATATCATCATATAATTTCAAGATAGACAACAAATGAATTTCTGGTCGATTACAAATGTACAAAATTGTTATATGAGTATAAATCATTATTTATCAACCAATAAGAAATTTTATTCCACGTTGTATTAGAAGCTTTAGGGTGGTAATACCTAACTAAGAAAACAACATCTGGGCCCGTATTCACCAACCATTGTTAAGAACGTTTGTAAGTAACACAACTTCTAATTGGCTAAACCATTCGGTTTAGCCTATCAGAAATTGTGTTACTTACAAATTTAGAAAACCTTGGAGAATAAGACTAAGAACATTCTCAAGAATGGTCAGTGAATACGGGCCCAGCTCTAAGCTCCAACTAGCTCCAACTAACTAGACTTTTTTTTGTTGTTGTTGCTCTTGTCGTGGTTGTTGTTGTTGTGAAGTGCCCACACAGAAAGGAAACAACGGAACTAATTATTATGTGTTGAAGCGATGAGTCTGAAATAACGGAATATATATAGGCGATTTCTGTCTCTCATTTGTCCCAGTTCGTTATTCACTAATGGCACTGGCCACACGGGAATGTCTGTGGACATGACGCTGCAGAGTTTCCGCTTTGTACCTGTCTCCTAGGCGACCCAGAGCTGACAAGAATAAGAGAGCTGGGTCCGTATTTATTGACCATTCTTAGGCTCATTCTTGGTTTATTTCCGATTAAGAAAGTAAAACAACTTCTGATTAGCTGAATCGTTTGGTTTAACCAATCAGAGGCTGTGTTGCTTTCAAAAGGAATTTTTCCAGAAAGAGACGAAGAATGTTCGCCAAAAAGGAACCTCGTGCACTGGTATGTGGAAACATTGTAAAGCTCCCTTAAAATATGAAAACCTACAAATGAACATTTTGGAAGTTATGTTTTAATGATGAAGAAGAGTCATTTTCTGTTCTCAGGGATCCTGTTTTGCTCAGTGATAAAGACAGTAAATTTTTATCGACAGATTGCGTGTTCGTTCTTTGCATTCTGTACAGATTTCTAGCCCCTGTAATACTAGTGAAAAATAACATGAATAAGGGAGCTTTATTTCATGCTTTCCCTTGCGATATCGATAATGAGCAGTGATTTTTTTTTTTCGATATTCCACGGGTTTGTCCAGTGAAAATACCGATTTTCATGTTCTTGATGCCTAGGTAAATTGCCCGTCCCTCACAACAAGATATAGAGGATATTTGTTTTTTTCGGTGTAAGATCGAAATTTATTTCATCGAGTGGACACCATCGGTAATATTTTCACGAGTGGCGCAGCCACGAGTGAAAATATTACCGATGCTGTTCACGAGATGAAATAAATTTCGATCTTACACCGAAAAAAACAAATATTCTATTTATTTTATGCTTTTAACCCTTTCTGGGAGGAGCTTTATCAAAATTCAGTACAATTTTTTTCCCTCATTCCCCGTGGCGTACCCCTCCCGCATAGCAACGTGACGTCAAGCGCGAGAAATGTAAGGTATATGACGTCATATTTCCCATCTGGTTGTTAGGCACGCGCAATTTACCTAGGCAACAAGAACGTGAATATCGGTATTTTCACTGGTGTAAGATCGAAAAATATTTTCACTGCTATTTCTCGATATCCCACCGGAAAGCATGAAATAAATACGAGTAAATATGACGTCATTTACCTTACATTTCTCGCGCTTGACGTAATATTGTTATGCGTTGCTATGCGGGATGGGTACGCCACGGGGAATAACGGAAAAGAATTGTACTGGATTTTGATAAGCTCCTCCCAGAAAGGGTTAAAAGCATGAAATAAATAGAATATTTGTTGTTGTTTTTTTCGGTGAAAGATCGAAATTTATTTTATCTCGTGAACACCATCGGTAATATTTTCACGAGTGGCGCAGCCACTCGTGAAAATATTACCGATGGTGTTCACTCGATGAAATAAATTTCGATCTTTCACCGAAAAAAACAAATATCCTCTGTCTTCATGATATCACTAACTTACTGAAAGCTGCTAAAACACCATCCAAAAAATCCGAATTTTCTATGCTTTCCTTTTTTCAGATACCTTATCCTGACATTTTCACTCAAGGGAACATTTTTAGTGTTAGGAGGAATGTTACTCAATATATGTGCAGCGGCTTGTATATTCGTGCAACCCAAACTTCTACGGACGCAGAAAAAGCAAATAAAAGACGAGGAGAAAAATCCAAGGACATCCGATGGTGCGCGTCTACTCAATGGCGACGTTAACAAACAGAAAGAAAAGGAACAAAAGGACAAGAGCTGTTGTTCTTGCGGTCCTGATCTAAAATGTTCCCTATTTAAAAACCCTTTATTTGTGATGTATGCTATCGCTTTTACTCTCTGTATGAATGGATACGGAAACAATCTCATCTTAATTCCATCTCAAATAAAATTTCTTGGATACGATAAGACACGAGTGAGCCTCGGCGTTGCCATCATGGGAGGATGTGAGGTCGTGGCTCGAGTTTTCTTCGGGTGGTTTGCAGACCGAAACCTTATAAAAAGGAAATACATTTTCTTGTGTAGTATGTTAATTGGTGCAGTGTTTTGTTTTATAGTTCCGTTTATTCACAATTTCATATTCATTGGAGTGTTTGCAGCCATCATTGGGATATTCCCAGGATCGTTTTGGAGCTTGATGCCCGTGCTGTTAATAGAAGCAGTGGGAATCGAAAACTTTACTCCGGCCTTTGGGCTGTTATCTCTGTGTTTAGGAGTGGTAGCTGTTTTTAGTCAGCCAGTCATAGGTACGAGACTAAACCTTTTGTAAATTTTCAATATTAACTCACTGAAAGCATAAAACCTCAACGAACACTTGCAGTCCAGAAGTAGCTTAAGACCGCAATTTCAACGTTGCTTTTTTATAACTAGGTATTCCATTTTACTTCAAAAGCCACTGTAACATTTTTTGTTTTAAAATGTTTGATAAATGAACCATATTTCAGAATGCTAGGAGCAAAAGACATTGAAAGCAACACAATTTGATTTAACACCACCATTGTATAAATGTATCAGTCCTGTGCTGTATGGACTGAATTCCTGCTGGCTTTTGTGTCTTTGGGTTTGACTGTCTTGCTGGCTGACCGGCTACCTATCTGACAGTGTACTTTGCTTGTACCGTATATCTTATGGCAATTCAATCGGTATTTATTTATGAATTTGTTGTGCTTTTATATTTCTGTGCGACGACGTTCTTCGTGATGTACTTCCTGGTAATTCTTGAGTTTTCTATTTTTCAGGTTGGTTGCAAGATTACACCGGAGACTGGACAGCTTCGTTCTTCTTAACTGGTTGTCTTCTCTTGCTTGCTGGATTAGTCGTACTGTTAGAACCATGTTTTGCTAAATGTGTGAAAAAGCCCCCTCCGCCGGAAGTCCCAAGCGAGGACAAAGTGATACCATTGCGCAGGCGCAAGAGTCCGAAACCAACAATTACAGAAGAAGATTCGTTGATAGACGACGAAAACGATGTCAGCTTTAGTTCAATTAGAATAAGTAAAATTTACAGACCAGAGAAGCCTGACACCCCGCCTCCACCAAGCCCTGTTCCGACAGTAGCGCCACTCGCCAGCGCAAAAGAGATTTAAAATGACAATTTAGTTGTACTGAACATAGAATTTGTCTCCGCTACTGTATAATCACCGAAAACAGCTCATGGGACCGTGTTCACCAACCATTCTGAGTTACAAGTTCAGTTTTATTGTCCAAGAATTTTTTAAATATTAAAGTAAACCAATTTCTGATTGGCTTAATTATTTGCCAACACCCGATGGTTTAGCTAATCAGAAACAGTGTTGTTTCCTTAATCTAGAATAAGACAAAGAATGAATGAAGTTTAAGATGGTCGGTGAATACGGACCCTGCAGAATATAGAAAACATTTTTCAAAGACTTGTCTCAGCAAATCTATGGATAGTTTTTTGTCATAATAAGTATCTTTTCAAGATGTAAGGGGTAAAAATCTCATTTTAAAAATCATTTTTCAGCAAAGTTCTATTTTACAATAAAATGCTACACATTTGCAAACAGAATATTGTGGAGGCGTCACGTTTACGAGTATTTTATAACAATATTCATAGAAGCAGAATGATAACGTTATACTTTATGAATAAAAAATACATCAAACATTCTGTATTAACCCATTACCACACAATCCCTACTTTTGACGCCCCTGAGAAAGAAGCCTTTTGAAAACACTGTGGGAAAAGGAGAAAATGCTGGTAACCAGCATTTTCTCCTTTTCCCACAGTGTTTTCTACCCTTCCCAGAACAAATTTCAATTTTTCAGTCACCTTTATTTTGTCGTCTGCAAATGCTTTCAATTTGAACCAGTCTAAAATTTTGTCGTGTGGTAAAGAGTTAAGGTAGTATCCCCTAATACCTCTAGAGCTGCATTGCATAAAGTTTTCTTGGTAGTTGATAAATATGGATTTATAAATCATACTTTTGCACATTTTTAACGGACCAGAAATTTCTTCATGTCTATCTTGAAATTATTTGGAGATACTTTTGTTAGTTTCCAAAAAAAGGAGGTAATTATTATAGACAATGGCAATAAATACCATACCCTTATTCAACCAATCAATCATTTGATCATTGATATTTAAATAATAGTAAGGATTACTTCCTTTGCTTCTATATGCCACAGTGAATACATATTTTGCCACAGTTATTTTGCCTCAACATCTATGAATCATTTAGAGTTAATTGTTATCAGGCAGCAATATCTTTTTTTCAACTTTTGTAGGTAGATTACATTCATTAGACATATTGAGAACGCAAGCCCATTGAAACATTTACCCATTACATCATAGATCTTGTATAAAGCACAAGCGACTGAAGCTCCATTGGTATATCATAAGGGAAAAAAATGAACACAAATATTAGTTAGAGGATAATCAACTGGTTGTATGTGCCAATAAACCCTTTACCAAACACCAAAAATTTTAGACTGGTCCAAATTGAAAGCACTTGCAGACGACAAAATAAACGTAACTCAAAATTTGAAATGTGTTTTGTGAACGGTAGAAAACATTGTGGGAAAAGAATAAAAAGTGTGTTAACAGCATTTTCTCCTTTTCCCACTATGTTTTCCATAGGCTGCTATCTCAGTGTCGTAAAAACCAGGGATTGTTGGGTAAAGGGTTAAAAATATGTCACTCGAATGGGGTGTGGTGCGGTTAAAGAAAGTAGTCCGAAGGATAAGTTTTTTTTAACAGCATCAAACCCAATTCGAGAGACAGATTTCTAAAATTAAACAACCAGTTGATTATCTAATTTATTATGTCTATAATTCACCCCTTTTTATTCGAATAATTATCAAGAATAATACAATATAAACAATATAGGAAAAAAGTTAGTTCCGGTGTAATGCAGAGAAATGACCCTCCCCTACAAAATGACCCATGGGTCATTTCTCTACGTAGAGGAATGACCCGGGTCATTATTACACGTAGAGAAATGACCCCAGGGGCGTATTTCTCTACGTGGAATAATGACCCGGGTCATTTCTCTACGTAGTGAAATGACCCCTGATTCATTTTGTAAGGGAGGGTAATTTCTCTGCATTACACCGGCAAACATTCTAAAACGATATCATTATTATTGATGATACCATACTTATCATTAGTGGTATTGTTCACTGTGAAATCCTAGCAGCACACCGAAAAGGATATGAAATAAAATAAAAAGGCAGCCCAGAATGTTTTACGTACATGTATCAAAGTTCACGTGGATTGTAATTCAATCCCTTTTAACGCATTACTAACGACAATATTTTAGACTTGTCCAAATCGAAAGCATTTGCAGACGACAAAATTAAAGTGATTTAAAATTTGAAATTTGATTTGTGAAGGGTTGAAAACATTGTGAGAAAAGGAGAAAATGCTGTTACCAGCATTTTCTCCTTTTCCCACAATGTTTTCTAAAGGCTTCTTTCTCATGGTCGTCAAAAGTATGGATTGTGTCGTAATAGGTTAAAACCGTTTCGGTAAAAGGAGAAAATGCAAGTTACAACCATATTCCTTGATTGGTCGTCTGCAATTGGTCTCAAATTGGTTATAATTGGCTTACAACACGCGAAAAGGGACATTCTGACATTTGCGTAAAGTGCCGTCTCGGATTAGCCTGCGCAATATGCGCAGGCTAATCCGAGACGGCACTTGACGACTTCATTTGATTTTGTCCTACAGTATACTTGCGTGAAACAGAAAATAACATAAAAACGGAAAATGTCGTCTCCGATAAGCCTGCGCGGACTGAGCAGGCTGATCCGAGACGACACTTTACGCAATTGTCCGAATGCCACTTTTCACGTGTTGAAAGCCATATGTGTGTGTGTGTTTTTTCATGAATATCACCTGTAAAAGAATAAAGCGGTTATTTTTTTGTAATTTTTCAAGTGCTAAGCTACCTTTTCTTCCTGAAAGGGATTCGCAACCTCCTTTGGTTCCAGTTTTTTCGGCGTTCAATATATCTATTTCGCGAAATCTCTGACTCATGGAACACATCAATATATACAGTCAAACATAAGTTAAGAATCACTAGAACAAATTCAGTTATAATCTTTTTAACGGATAACCTTTTATTTGGAATATTTTCAAGCTATGCACGCACCCTCTAGACAAGTAACAGACTGCTTTATGAGCCAAATGAAAGAATGGCTACGAGAAAACTTTCCGAAGCCCAGAATTGGCAAATTGTGGGCATGAGTAATGCTGGTCAGTTTTGGTGATGCTTAACTTATGTCTGACTGTATATAAATAACATGAACTCTAACAAAAGTTTTTACTTTGTAGCTAGACATTACATTGTATATTTATTTTCACGAATATAGAAATACAAGTATAACAAACTGGTTGACTATACAAAATGTGATATTTTTTACATTGAAACTGTTGACTTACTTGCCGCTATACCGCACAATGCTGACTTTTAACTAACCTGGGAAAGAAGCCTTTTGAAAACATTGTTGGAAAAGGAGAAAATGCTGGAAACAAGCATTTTCTCCTTTTCCCACAATGTTTTTCTAATCATCATGGAAAAATTCCACCATTTGAATTACACTGAAACTGTCGTCTGCATTATGCTTTGAATTGGTCAAGGGTAAAATTTTGTTGTTTAGTAAAGGGTTTGTCCCTTATCAAACATTCCTGTCGTTCAACGGCTTCAATTCTATACCAAACCACAAAATTTTGGACTGGTCCAAATTGAAAGTATTTGTAGATGACAAAATAAGATTTACTGAAAATTGGAAATTTGTCATGTGAAGGGTAGAGAAAATATTGTGGGAAAAGAAGAAAATGCTGGTATGGATAGATCTAGTTGTGGCCATTAGTTCGAAACATATGGCCTTTCGGGCGGCTGGTAACTCTTTCAACACAAAATATATCAACCCTACTTCTACCGGTTGCTTAACCCATTACCACACAATCCCTACTTTTGACGACCCCGAGGCTTCTACCCCAGGATCGTCAAAGGTTGTCATTGTGTGGTAAAGGTTTAAATGAAGACCAATTTCGTCTTCATAATTAAACCTAAAACTGCTATAATTAAAGCAGCTTCAATCCGATAGTAAATAGTCAGATATTGCAAGTTCATCTTATTTCTTTTCGATGGGAAAAAAACCTCACTGTATCGGACACTGTATATCATGATCAGACTGCACGTTCCGTGCAGTCTGATCTTGATTTACAATGTCCTCAAAAGTGCTCAGGATTGGGTCAAAGCTGCCTAAAGGTGAAACATTTAGCACAGACAATATTCGGAGTGCGAACTGGTTCTATACTCCTAGTCATGCCCCTTATTAGCGCTCACCTTTTTTTCACCATCATCGTTACTTGTTTCAAAGATGTGGTATATTTCCAACATGTGTTCCAGATAATTCCTTTGGCGTCCTTGACGTCAGCGTCACGTTTATAGTACAGTCCGTTCAGATTGGACTTGTGACAGTTTTTGTACCACCAACCTCCGGCGTACTCGCTTGCACAGTTTTCCGTGGAATTGTCGTTATCGGAGTCGATTGTGGTGAAACCCATACCACTATGCTTCTGTAGCGAATCACCGCAATCTCCCGTAAAACCGGATACCTTCAGCCGATAATGTACAGTAGAGCTAAACACTTTGAATTTCCGGTAGTTTGCATATGCAGTAATTGGGTTTTCTCCAGAAAATGCTGTCATCGTAATGTAAAGGTTGGGTTTGTTTCTTGTCAGGAGGAGAATATTTTCTAGTCCGATCCAGTATTCTCCAGTTCTGTTACCAAAACCATCGACATAATCCGCCCATTTCCGTGAGAAATTTTCGGAACCATCCAGTCTACGTTGTATGACAGTCCAGCCGCCAGATTCCATGTCGCACCAAGTATCAACTACATTGCCAGTCGAGGAGGGTTGTATCGTATAGACACCGTCAGTTGTGAAGCCATTTTCAAACAATGAAAGACAATCCATTTTCAGTGGATATGTTCTGGTTTTGGTGAACACTTCGTATGATGAAAGCTGTAAGACAAATAATCATAGTATATTGCTAATAAATATGAACCATTTTCTGACAATACGGGCCTTAACCCTTTACCAAACAATCTCTGATTTATACGACCTTGAGATAGAAGCCTTCTAAAAACATTTTGGGAAAAGGAGAAAATGCTGGTTACCAACATTTTCTCCTATTCTCACAATGTTTTCCATCCTGCTGAAAACAAATTTCAATTTTTGAGTTACATTTGTTATTTTCGTCGGTAAGTGCTTTCAATTTGGAGCAGTCTAAAATTTTCTCCTTTGGTAAATGGTCAATTCATCTCTGTGATGCATGATGCCAAGCAAGTTGGCACATAATGATGAACCCTACAGGATCATTTTTTTGTTTAAAAAACCGAGCGAATCATTGGTTGATACTATTTTGTTGGTGAATTAACTCATTACCACACAATCCCTACTTTTGACGACCCCGAGGAAGAAACCTCTGGAAAATGCTATGGTAACCAGCATTTTCTCTTTTTCCCACAATGTTTTCTACCCTTCACAAAACAAGTTTCAAATTCTCAGTCACTTTTATTTTGTCGTCTGCAAATGCTTTCAATTTGGACCAGTCTAAAATTTTGTCGTTTGGTAATTGGTTAAGCCTCTTTCCACACAGCATGCCGCAAATGTATTTATATGCCTTAGGCTGCTCAGCTCGACTCATCCACCTCTTGCAGACAGTGTAGATCCAAGATCAGACTGTAGTCTGGTCCTTGATCTGCACTGTCCGATAAGGAGATATGTGACCCGTCACATAAAAAGGCACCATCTGGTAATTCCATACATCAGTTAGATGAAAAAATCAACGATAGTGCAGGTCAATTTAAGATGATAATTAAAAAATAATTGTATAACAAGGTAAAATGACCACTTTTCATACAGAAAATATCATAAAAGCGAAAAAGTGTTGACCCTGGTCAGACTGCGCAATTTGCGCAGGCTGACCAGGATTGACATTTTTTGCAGTTCCCAGAAGGTCCCTTTTTGCGTGAAGGGTCACAAAAATAACTTTGAAGCTACCCTTTGGGTTTTTACTATCGACTTGAAAATATCATTCAACCTTTTCAGCACGATAGGGGTTAAAATTCTCTGGGGGCCAAATATTTAACGTCGACCTTCTTCGACGGCTGAAACTAGATCTACAACCTACTAAAACTCTGAAAGATTTTTGTCGTACAGGCGTGACGAAAGAAACGACTAATAGACATCCACGATCACACTGCAAGCTCTGTGCAGTCTGATCTTGATCGTTATCGTCCGCAAACGATCTTTCTTTCGTCTGTGGCTCTGGAAAGGTAAACAATCTTGTGCTTTTCTGGCAATGTCAATGAATGCTTTCGAAAACGAACATCTTCGCCAGCCAAGGTTACGATCACTACGTGGATCTTACCTTGGCTGATTGAGCCCGATTTCGAGATTCCTGCGATTCGCCCTCTATTGGATGCTGGTTATTACCCCCCTTTACATCATATTTCTAAAAGCAAATGAAATATCGTTTTGCAAACCGCTTACGAATACACATAAAGCGATAAGCAGACATCCACGTGGGTTTCCATGTTTACCTTCTATTCGAAAGGTAGCTACCTTATTCTATTTTTATCAAAGATGAAATGCTACGAGCGATTTCATTCGTTGCAGTTAGAGCTGGCTTCATCCAATGAAAAAGCGTATCGGGGGAATGTAAAAATCAAGCTCGATCCGCCAAGGGTAGAGTAGCGTAGTGAATCGTCAGCCTAGGCTTGCGAAGATGGGAAACAAACAGGTGGATCCACACCTTCTTTTATGATATTTGAAAAAAAAAGACAAACACATAAACGTAAAGACAGACAGAAAACATAAAAAAGTGTACCTCGACCTCTTGTACAAGAATGGCATACAGCGCTTCCGGTTTTTGGGGATTGCTGATTTCACTTCTGTCAAAACCGCCATTGCAGGAACATTTCTTGTCTACTGCCGTAAAGTACAGCGACAAACTCTTTAGTCTTACACATTTGTATGAACAAACAGAAATAGAGTGTACCGTATAAGTTTTGGTAATGATCGAGCTATCTAGGTCCCTCTGAATAGTTTCAACCTTAAAGTAGGTCCCACTTTTGAATGTCTTGAATTCCTCCGCCAACGTTGTGTTAAGATGCAGATAAATCAATAAAAGAAACACACGCACTTGCATACGTTCACGAAGCATCTCAACAAACCACTAACTTCGGCGAAGATGAATGGACCAACCAGCTACCAACACAGCATGCCTAAAGTGCACGGGCCTTATTGGTAAATGTGAGGGAGCAGCCACAGTATTTGGTATTCTGTGGTGGGTTTCAACCTTTTACTATCAAGAACCAAATCATCCAGCGTTTGGGTCTGCATGGATCGAGAACGAATTGCGCAGAGAGGGACACTTAATCTTGAGCCTACGTTCTCGTTTACTTATGTCTCAATTTATTCCCGGAAGTACCAAAATATTTAACTGAATGATGTATTTTATTTTCGAAATAAGCAACATTTAATACATGAGCACTATACGGTGGTACAAAAGTGACATGGAAGATATATTTTATACTACGTGCGCACGCAGTAGCTAATACGTGCGCACGTATTAGTTATTACGTGCGCACGTAATACTACTGCGTGCGCACGTAATAAGTAATACGTGCGCACGCAGTAGTATTACGTGCGCACGCAGTAGCTAATACGTGCGCACGTAATAACTAATACGTGCGCACGCAGTAGCTATTACGTGCGCACGTAATAAGTAATACGTGCGCACGCAGTAGTATTACGTGTGCACGTATTAGTTATTACGTGCGCACGTAATTACCAATACGTGCGCACGTAATAGCTACTATGTGCGCACGTATTACATATTACGTGCGCACGTAACAATCCACTAATCAGAATCGTGGACGGAAGCCATTGTTTCAAGATGGAAGTGGAAGATAGAATTACCCCAAACCACCCCAAAACACCCCAAACAACCCCAAACCACCCCAAACCACCTTTTATATGATATAAAATTTTTAATACAGTAAGGCTTGGTTGAATTGTTGGGTAAGGATCACTTTTAACAAAAAATATCTATATTACGTCCTGTCACGTTAGCCTAAGGATAAAAGGACTACATGCATTACATGCGTTAGAAAGACTTTTTGGCCCCACTGAGATCTGGGACCATAATGTCTGACTGTCTGAAAAAGTTCGTTCATGCCTCCAAACTATATGTAGTCAGAATGGCAAACATTGTGGACCCAGATCCGACTGCCTCTTGAAGGAGCAGTCTGATCTGGGTACATTATGTTTGGTCATGTCTGACTGTCTGAAAAAGTTCGTTCATGCCTCAAACCTATATGTAGTCACAATGGCAAACATTGTGGACCCAGATCCGACTGCCCCTTGAAGAAGCAGTCTAATCTGGGTACGTTATGTTTGGTCATGTCTGATTGTCTGAAAAAGTTCGTTCATGCCTCCAACCTATATGTAGTCACAATGGCAAACATTGTGGACCCAGATCCGACTGCCCCTTGAAGGAGCAGTCTAATCTGGGTACATTATGTTTGGTCATGTCTGACTGTCTGAAAAAGTTCGTTCATGCCTCCAAACTATATGTAGTCTTGCTGTCAGAATGGCAAACTTTGTGGACCCAGATCCAACTGCCCCTTGAAGGAGCAATCTGATCTGGGTCCATAATGTTTGGTCATGTCTGACTGTCTGAAAAAGTTCGTTCATGCCTCCAAACTATATGTAGTCAGAATGGCAACAGATACCGTAAGTTTTAGGGAAGTAAGATATATGCAAACATTGTGCAGCCAGATCATCAGACTGCTACTAAAGTAACAGTCTGATTGGGGTCCACGGTGTTAGGCATTCAAACTACATCTTTTGAAGCATAGTTATAGTTATTACGTGCGCACGTATTAGTTAATACGTGCGCACGTATTAGCTACTGCGTGCGCACGTACTAGCTACTGCGTGCGCACGTTATAACTTTTACGTGCGCACGTATTAGCTAATACGTGAGCACGCAATAGTATTACGTGTGCACGTATTAGTTATTACGCGCGCACGTATTAGCTACTGCGTGCACACGTAATACTACTGCATGCGCACGTATTACTTATTACGTGCGCACGTATTAGCTACTGCGTGCGCACGTAGTATAAATATATCTTCCATGTCACTTTTATGCCACCGTAGCACTAACAGAGTCAACATCTGTGTTTTAATTGTAATGGCTGTCACGATGAAATTTTAATGACATGCTTTCACAGATAACCCGTAATATTTACAATTTGCATCAATATTATCTTGGTATACAGCAGGTCTCAACGGACATATCATTAATCAAAGGTCGAAAATTGGGTTACTCTTTGTATTCAACATTTGCTGGAATTGATTTTGAACAAAATCTGAATTATAAGGATCGATGTGACAAATCAGGCTGTCTCATTATATTGGTCCCATTATGCTGCTCACAGAGAATTGCAAAGCTTAGAGTCATTCGACAATAGAGGTTTAGTTGCAAAATAAACGTTATCGGAAATGAAGAAAAGAGCTGAAAGATGAAACCATATCGGATGCTACATAACAGATTGCCACATGTATCAGGCATGGATAGATCTAATTGTGGTCTAGAGTTCGAAACATATGGCCTTTCGGGCAGCTGGTAACTCTTTCAAAACAAAATTTATAAACTTTACGCAAATGACAAAATGGTGTTTTTCGAAAGTTGCAGGTCGTATAGAGTCCTTATAAACTTTTTCATAGTCTAAGCTTTTGTTACAATGGATCAAACCATAACTACACTTTTCAGCCATGGCAAAAAGGGGCCGGTGTAATGCAGAGAAATGACCCTCCCCTACAAAGTGATCCAGGAGTCATTTCTCTACGTAGAGAAATGACCCGGGTTATTTTTCTTTGTAGAGAAATGATCCCAGAGGGTCATTTCTCTACGTAGAATAATGACCCGGGTCATTCCTCTACGTAGTGAAATGATTTCTGGGGTCATTTCTCTACATAGAATAATGACCCGGGTCATTTTGTAGGGTAGGGTCATTTCTCTGTATTATACCGGCTTAATGAATCTCTGTAATACATTATTCTTGGCATTACGCAAGTCACCAAATGGATTATGGATCCATAAAACCCATTTTTTGTTAACAACGAAATTAATTATCAAAGTATAAAGTATAAAGTGGTATCCGTGGTTATGAGGTAGAGCGTCGGCCTCATATCCTAAAGGTCCTGAATTCGATACCCGGGAGCGGGTGTCAACTTTGGGATTTTTCATTGGCCCACACGTTCGGCGCGAGCACTGGTGTAGTTCCCAGGAAGCGGAATCGAGAAAGATTAGTATAAGTTGAAAAAAGTTGTTTCTCAATCGATGTAAAATAAATATGTTTAAACCAATTATCAAAGTACATATAGACAGAATAGTCTTTGGATATTACGAAAATTTACGAAGAGCAAAGTTTTGATTCAGACCAGCCTTTGTGGACAGTACAGACTTGACCTGGGTCAGTGTATTTTGTAGATGCATTAACCCTTTACCATACAATCCCTACTTTTGACGACCCTGAGAAAGAATCCTTTAGAAAACATTGTGGGAAAAGAAGAAAATGCTGGTAACCAAACGAAATTTCAATTACTGAGTTAGGTTTATTTTGTCGTCTGCAAATGTTTTCAGTTTGGATCGATCTATACTTTCGTCGTTTGGTAAAGAGTTAAATGCTTTCAATTTGGATGAGTCTGTACTTCTGTCGTTTGGTAAAGAGTTAAGGTCCCTTTTCACAGAACATTTCTCATGTATAAGTGTGGGTTTTTTTTACATCTGCTAGTTGATGGGTTTTAACTTGGAATATATGGCAGAAAATAGAGCAACTACAGCCTACACCAAGCTACGGTCGTTTTTCCACTAAAGTTTTCATATTATTCAAGACTGCTTTTCTTTTCCTTTATTTCGTTAGCAGTTGAATCGTTTGATTTGTTCTTGTTTTTCATCAGTCCAAATTTAACCTAAAGCAATGCGTATTCGATGATGCACTAACCCTTAACCAAATGACAATCTTAGACTTGTCCAAATCTAATGCATTTACTGACAGTGACATAAATGTGTTTTAACTTATTACCAGACGACAAAATTTTAGACTGGTCCAATCTGAAAGCATTTGCAGACGACAAAATGAAAGTGACTGAAAATGTGAAATTTGTTTTGTGAAGGGTAGAAAACATTGTGGGAAAAGGAAAAAAATGCTGGTTACCAGCATTTTTTCCTTTTCCCACAATGTTTTCTAAAGGCTTCTTTCTCAGGGGCGTCAAAAGTAGGGATTGTGTGGTAATGGGTTAACCCTTTACCAAACAATCCCTGGTTTTTGCGACTCTGCGATAGAAGCCTTTTGAAACCCTTGTTGGAAAAGGAGAAAATGCTGGTAACCAGCATTTTCTCCTTTTTCCTACAAGGTTTTCTATCCTACTAGAAACAAATTTTTGAGTCACACTTATTTTGTTGTCTGCAAGTGCTTTCAACTTGGACCAGTCTAAAATTTTGTTGTTTGGGAAAGGGTTGACTCATTACCAAACGACAATATTTTAGGCTTGTCCAAATCAAAAACATTTGCAGACAAGAATATAAAAAAGTGACTGAAAATTTGGAATTTGTTTTGTGAAGGGTAGAAAAAATTGTGGGAAAAGGAGAAAATGCTGGTTACCAGCATTTTCTCCTTTTCCCAAAATGTTTTCTAAAGGCTTCTTTCTCAGGGTCATCAAAAATAGGGAGTGTGTGGTGATGGGTTGATAATTGGTACTTGTCTTTTACAGGGCAAAAAATATTGTGGAGAAGGAGAAAGTACTACTGCAGCAGTTTCTCCTTTCCGTACCATCTTCTCAAAAGCATGCTTTGTAAGGTTTGTTGAAAGTTAGGATTGTGCAGTAAACAGTTAACTCTTTACCTGATGTGTCAATTTGAGGCTCTTCCATTTCAGCAGCAAATAAAGATATGATGTCAAAAATATGGACAAATGAGGATACAAATATCTGATTGAGTGAAAAACATTGTGGGAAAAGGAGAAATTGCTCGTTATGAGCAATTTCTCCTTTTCCCACAATGTTTTCAAAAGCTGTCTGTTGTTGATACATCAAAATGAGTATCTATGGAGTAAAGGGTTATGTCTTTCCTGGGGAAAATCAAATAAAAATACAAAGATTTTAAGATGATATTATTTATTTCTTTTTCTCTATTTTCATCAACATTCAACAATAATCCTGTATTGTAAATTAACCCAGCACTGGCTCCTTTATTCACATACTAGTCTTCAACTCTTTAGAACGCCACAAAATTTTGGACAGATCCAAATTGGAAGCATTTCCAGAGGACTAAGTAAATGTGGCACAGATAATGGGATTTGTCTGTAAAAGATAAGAAAACGATGTAATAAAAGAAAATGCTGGTTACCTGCATTTTCTCCTTTTCCTACAATGTTTTCAAAAGCAGGGTGATTAAAACTCGGAATCGTGTTGTGAAGGGTTGAGGTATCAATAACTCTTTGCTCCTCAGCAAATGACAAAATCTTACACTGGTCTAAATCGATAAGAGATGTCATTCTAAATGTGATTCTAGCAGTGGAAATTACCTTTTAACCCTTTACCACACAATGACGACTTTTAACACCCCTGAAAGAGAAGGCTTTTGAAAACATTCTGGGAAAAGGTGAAAATGCTGGTTACCAGCATTTTCTCCTTTTCCCACGTTTTCTTTCACAGAAAAATCATTTCATATGAACCACATTGAAACTGTCATCAGCAAATGCTTTCAATTCAATTTGGTGTAAAATTTTGTCATGTGGTAAATGGTTAAAAGCAATGTGGAAGGGGAGAAAATGTTCAGTTCCAGGTTTCCAGCATTCAGTATTTTTTCCCAACATTTTTTATGTGTGTTTTCAAGCCTATTCCCTCAGGGGCTGTTAAAACTCCACATAATGTAGTAAAAGGTTCATTTACTTTTGAGAAACAGAGTTTCCGATTTGGGTCACATTTAACTTGTCCTCTGGAAATTCTTGGGATTTGAACTCTCGGTAGTCTTAGTTGTGTTGTTTGGTACAGAAGTAATAAATATGGACAGTGTCAAGGCTGTTTGTACAGATTTTTTTTTTCAACAAGTTCTGACTGTTCCATATAAACTGACTCCAATCCATCCTTTCCAAATAGCAACTATTTCAGTCACATAACTATGTAAAAAGGAATCAAAGACTGAAAGACCAAACTTCTTTAGTTCTTTATCAAACCCTATGTCATGGCCTGGTCGGTACTGCTTGACAACGAACATTTGATTGAGTGAAGTTGCATAAAAGTTAGTATCTACAGTAATTAAGAAAAACATTTAATTATCATTATAACTGAAAAACGAATCAACAATAAATATCACAGGATCTCTATCAATAAAAGATATTTACACTTATTTACAAAGTGACAGATGAAAAGGTCACTGTTTTAACCCAATTCTCCATAGATAATCATTTCAAAGCATTGCTTGTAGGAGCCTTTGGAAAACATTGTGACAAAAGGTGAAATTGCTCATAACGAGCAATTTCACCTTTTGCCACAATCTTTTCTACACTATCAAAAGGTGTCATATACACATAAGAAACGGCTTCATCCTTGGTGTTATTTAGGGTCAATTAGAGATACCATAGATAGGCCTTATGGCGTAAAGGGTTAACTAGTCAATGGCAACAGCTCACAAATGTCTGTGGTATCTAGCCACATTCTGATCAACCTTGTGATTTAACCCTTTATCAAACAACAAAATTTTAGACTGGTCTTAATTGAAAGTACTTGCAGATGACAAAATAAAAGTAACTCAAATACTGAAATTTGTTTCCAGCCAGGAAGAAAACATTGTGGGAAAATGAGAAAATGCTGGTTAGCAGCATTTTCTCTTTTTTCCACGATGTTTTCAAAAATCTTCTATCTGTTTACTATTTGGTAAAGGGTTAACCATCTGAAAAAAGACGGCTTTTAAAAAACAACTTGGGAAAGGAAAAAAAATGCTGCTAATCAGCATTTCTCTTTTTCCTTAGTTTAAACATATTTATTTTACATCGATTGAGAAACAAGTTCTGATAACTTATACTAATCTCTCTCGATTCTGCTTCCTGGGAACTACACCAGTACTCGCGCCGAATGTGTGGGCCGATGAAAAAACCCAAAGTTGACACCCGCTCCCAGGTATCGAACTCAGGACCTTTAGGTTATGAGGCCGACGCTCTACCTCACGACCACGGACACCTCTTTTTCCAACAATGCATTCTGCGCTTTCTAAGACAAAGTTTATCAGTTGCGCACCAGTTGTTAGTGCTTTCAGAATTGTAGAGCTTTCAGAAATGAAAGCATTTGCAGATGACGAAACTAGTAAAGAGTTAAAAATATGTGAAGACTTGTTTACAGTTACATGTAAACCTGTGTTTTCAGGTTCAGATGCCTTTCAAAACCCTATTTCTTCTTAACTCTTTACCAAACAACAAAATTTTACACTAATACAAAATTGAAAACATTTGCAGAATACAAAATTAATTTGAAAATTAAAACTTGGCTTTGGAAGTGTAGAAAAAATTGTGGGAAAAGGAGAAAATGCTGGTTACCAGAATGATTTTAGAAGGCCTCTTCATCAGGGTCTTTAAAAAGGGGTTGTTTGGTAAAGGGTTAAGGAACATCACACTTTTGGACACAACAAAATTGAAAGCATTCGCAGATGAAAAAATAAATGTGACACAAATAATGATTTCTGCCTTTATCAGGCAGAAAATGGTAGTTATCAGCATTTTATACATTTCCCATGATGTTTTTAACTTTTCACCAAACAACAAAATTTTAGACTCGTCTAAATCGAAAGCACTTGCAGAGAACAAAACAAATGTATCTCAAAAATTGAAATTTGTTTCTAGCAGGGTAGAAAACATTAAGGGAAAAGGAGAAAATGCTGGTTACCAGCATTTTCTCCTTTTCCCACAATGTTTTCTAAAGATTCCATCTCAGGGTCGTAAAAACCTGGGATTGTTTGGTAAAGGGTTAAAAGCCTTCTTATTTAGGGTCCTTTTAAACTCATAAATGTGTATCAAAGAGTTGTTTTGCATTCAGTAAAATAAATCTGAGCTCCTTAGACACACAGAAGAACGTTGGCAAATAACAGTCAATAAAAGGAACTAAAAGTAGAAAAGTCTTATGATGCATAGATAATGATGTAAATGCAAATAAACATAAAAAGAGAGAGCCCTCTGAGGACTCAAATGAAATGGATATTTTCACTTTTGACAAAAAAAAAAAGGGCCCATCTTATGACATATCACACATTTCATATCAAATATCAGACTGCAAGTTCTAAGCAGTGCGATCTTGATTCACACCGCAAAGCAAGTGAATCTGCCCTTAAAACACCGAAAGTTTATAATAATGCTTTTCTATTTTTCAGCAAACCTGATCTAAACAATTAACCCTTTACCAAAAAATCCCTGGTTTTTACAACCCTGAGACAGATGCCTTTTGAAAATAAAATGGGAAAATGAGAAAATGCTGGTAACCAGCATTTTCTCTTTTTCCCACAATGTTTCCTGCCGTGCTGGAAACAAATTCCATTTTTAGAGTAATATTTATTTTGTTGTCTGCAAGTGCTTTCAATTTGGACCAGTCTAAAATTTTGTTGTTTGGTAAAGGTTAAATTTAATTTGAATCATGCTCTTTAAAGAGAGGACTTAACTCTTTACCACACAAACTCTTTATTTTTATGACCCTAAGGAAGAGGCCTTCCGAAAACATTGTGGGAAAAGGAGAAAATGCTGGTAACCAGCATTTTCTCCTTTTCCCACAATGTTTTCTACTCTTTTAAATTCAAGTTTCAATTTTTCAGTCATTTTAATTTGTCCTCTGCAAATGCTTTCAATTTGGATAGGTCTAAAATTTTCTCATATGGTGAAGAGTTAATGAATGTGCAGAAAGTATCATTTCATATCAGCCTGCACAGTGGAGGCAGATTGAGCTGGGTCAAAAATGTATGCTTTTGTATTATTTTATGCATGTCAATGGACCAGTTTACAGTATCTCACAGTTCAATAGACTATTATATAAAATGGATTTATGGGATATAAAATACTGTGATGACATGCTTTGTTCGAGGACATCACAGAGATGCATTAGACCAATTTTGCCAGAGCATGGCCAATTTCATTTGTAACAAGACACATCTAATTCATGTCCCAAAATCTCTTCCATTATGTGCATGTAGATGTATTCACATGTAACTGTATATTATGATTTCAGAAAATGTTGTGGTTACCACAAAAAAATCCTTTCTAAGGATTTCTCTACTTGAAAAAGCATTTCTCTAAATACTACTTCTCTGCCTATTCTTTTTTAAAGTCTGTGCTTTACTTTCAAATGATTGCCTCAACCCTTTCTTAACTCTTTACCAGACGAAACAATTTTAGACATGTCCAACAGTTCAATGAAAAGTTGAAATTTGGTTTGTGAAGGGTAGAAAACATTGCGGGAAAAGGAGAAAATGCTGTTTACCAGCATTTTCTCCTTTTCCTACAATTTTATCAAAGGCTTTCTTTCTCAGGGTCGTTAAAAGTCGGCATTGTGTGGTAAAGAGTTTAGACAAATTCTAAACTTCTCATAATCAAAATTGATACAAAAGAAAAAAATGCTGACTACCAGCATTTTATCCTTTCCCCATAAAGTTTTTCAAAGCCATCTCTGTCAAGGTTATCAAAAATCAGGATTGTGTGGCACTTGGTTACAATATATTGTATGAAAAAAGATGCATAATACATGATTCAAACCTCTATCTGCACAGCAGAAAACATAGTTGCTCTTTTAAGACAATGTATAATTATGCAGATCAGACTAAATATAACATACAGTCTAATCTCTGATCTAGACTATACATTCCCCCCACACACATACACACACTAAGTCTTATGCCAAAGCAATTCAAGGGTTCTAACAATCCAGTCTCTGTTCCAGACTGAGAAATTTTGTTTTATTTATTTAGCACTAGATCAGGGCTAAGCTGTTACAGCACAAAAAAGGACTTTTTCCTCTTCACCAGAAAACAAAACTCTGCATTTGTACAAACTGAAAGCATCGTAAGACGACAGATTCAATGTGGCTCAAATGGTGGGATTTGTGTTTGATAGGGTAGACCACATTGTAGGAATCGGATAAAATGCTGGTTACTGGCTTAACTCTTTACAAAACAGCAAATTTTGGACCTGATCAAATTGAAAACATTTTGCAAATGACAAATTAACAGTTGCAAAAAAGATGATTTTTCTATATGGTAGGGTAGAAAACATTGTGGGAAAAGGAGAAAATGCTGATTACCAGCATTTTCTCCTTTTCCAACAATGTTTTCAAAAGGCTTCTATTCCTGACCGGTAAAAACCAGGGATTGTTTGGGAAAGGGTTAACTCTTTACAAAACAACAAAAGGTAAGATAGGTCCAAATTGAAAGCACTTGCAGACGACAAAATATATATATACTGGTAACTCAGGAATTAAAATTTGTTTCCAGCAGGGTATGAAATACTGTTGGATAAGGAGAAAATGCTGGTTACCAGTATTTTCTTCTTTTCCCACAATGGTTTCAATATCTTTCAATCTCAGGGTTGTAGTAAGTCGGGATTGTGTGGTAAAGAGTTAACCCTGGTTTTTACGACCCTGTTTAGAAGGCTTTTGAAAACATTGTGGGAAGAGGAGAAAATGCATTTTCTCCTTTACCTTTCTCCTTTTCCCACATTGTTTTCCACCCTGATGGAAACAAATTTCAAATTATGAGTTGCGTTTCTTTTATTGTCTACAAGTGCTTTTAAATGGGATAGGTCTAAAATTTTGCTATGTGATAAAGGGTTAAGCTTTTTGGGATATCAAACATGTTTTCAAAAGCCTTCTTACTCAAAGTTGCTACAGTTCTGCATTGTGTGCAAAAGGATAGAAGCCCCAGCAACAAGCAGAACTCTAGAACATTTTGGGAAAAGAAGCAATTGTTTGTTACAAGCAATTACCATTTCTATTCATTGTTTTCCACGTATTTCAAGAAAGACATCTTTTCCCTCCATTTATTTTCCTGTAAGTCATCTAAACTAGGTCTGGATTAGTCTAAATAAAGTTTGTAGAACACTGATTACAAATGGTGCTAAGTGTCACTGGTGGATTTAGAAAAGTTAAATGAAGCAAATGTTGCCAGCATAGATTTTGGCCGTGGTCGCTCATCATCAACTAAGTTTCTTGTTCTTTTTGCAACCCCTGTTTGAGTGGGTTGGGAGGAATCTTGGCTGCTGTCTGCCTGTGTCTCTTTGCTGGTAACTCGTGAAATAGATGACCGACTTGCACGAATAATTTCCATGATCATTGATTTGCAATCACAGCAGATGCTTATTTGCGGACCTGCAAAAGAATATCAGTAAATCAGTAAAAATCTTGCTTTTAGTATCAACTCTTTAACACACAATGATGACTTTTAATGACCCTGAAGAAGAAGCCTTTGGAAAACTTTGTGGGAAAAGGAGATAATGCTGGTAACCAGCATTTTCTCCTATTCCCACAAAGTTTTCTAACCTATCAAAGAAAAACTGTGTCATTTAAGCCACTATTAAACTGTTCTCTGCAAATGCTTTCAAATTAGATTAGTCTAACATTTTTCAAGTGCGGTAAAGTGTTAAAGTGTACTTCTATATTTTTCACTCTGCTGTCATTTGGATGTGTCATCATGACAACAGTTTACCTATTCTGTCTAATATTCTCATATTAACTCTCTGTAAAACGAAAAAAATACAGAATAATCAAATTTGAATGCATT